>OX422214.1:496760194-501628143 GCA_949130495.1 Sambucus nigra | reverse complement strand
AAGAAAATATTTTTGAATTTATTATAAAAATAAAGGAAAAACTGTTTTTGGATTTTTTTAGAAAATGAAATAAAGAATTTTTTTTAGAAGAAAAGAACGAAAAAATATGTGGATTCTCTGAATTGGACGAACTAACTAAAACCTGACAACCGGAAAGTTGAATTGGACACACACAAGTAAAGGAGAATTCCTAACTAGCATATAGCCAATTTTTATCTTTAAATTTAGTGAAAGGGTAGTCAAATTTTAATTAAGTCCGCGGGCGATAAAATTCACGAAAATTATCTGAGTGATCTCCTTTGCAAAATTGTTCTCCTATTGCGCTACCTAGTTGATTGATTTTAAATTTAATGATGGTTTGGGTAGCAAAAAAATGGTAAGCGAGTGAGTCGGGCGATGAAATCCCTTCCCGTGATAACCGGGTGTAGGTCTTAGTAATTTAATTCATCACACCATTCGAAAATAAATGTGAGAATAAAATCACACAAGAGCACGTAATCACACACAAAAATCGACTCGCTGATAGGAGAGATGCAAGGGTTTAGAAATGTACCTCTCACGATTTTTACACCGTGAGGTGATGAACGATTTGAGTCGATCGGGGGAGATTACGCTTATCTCAGTCGTCCCCCCGGGAGTCCTACCGATCCAAAGTAGAGAGGTTTCTTTTCCTCGTCTTGGATGCCCTCTATCTACCTTGTCCGGTTTTCCTATCACGATTTTTTTCGCAATTAATTATTACAAATTAAAATAAAAAATAAAATAATGGTTTCTCCAAGCACCGCAATACAAGCTAAGAATAAAAATTCTAATACAAGCTGTCTAAAAAATGAAAAATGGTACGAAAATAAAAAATACAAATAAATCACAAATAGGAATCCTCTTAAGTGCTTTAAGCTCCAAAGGTTGGCAACGACGCCATTTGATAGAGAACTTTTTATGTGGATGTCGTTGTTGCAAGCTAAGTTAATCAAAACCTTCAAATACGTACAAAATATAATAATCTAAAGTGTAGAGGTTAATGGGGAAGTGGGTTTGTAATGTTGGTGAGAGGGAGAGGAGAGTGAAGGTGTTGGAGGTTGAAGTAGGTGGGTGAGGGTGTGATTGCGTGTGGGTGAGTGTAGATTAGTTAGGTGGGGGGGGGGGGGGGGGGGGAGGGGGGGTATGTAATGGTGTGAGTGATGTGTGGGATTAGTGTGGTATGTGTTTAATTTGTTCCCTAAAAATAACTATCTAACTAAAATTAAAAATTAAATCCTAACAAAACAAAAATAAAAATCAAACTAAAATAAAATAAAAATAATAAACCTATTAAACTAAAAGGACTCTAAATAAAATAAAAAGAAATAAAAATTAAAAATCTAAAAACTAAAGTCCTAAAAATATAAAATCTAGTAAACTATTAAAGACTAATCCTAAAAATAATAAAATAAATTAAAAATAAAGACTAAAATTAAAAAATAATAAAAAAATAAATAAAAAGAAATAGAAAAAAAATTCTGGAAAATTCTAAATAAATCTAAAATAAAACGACACAAAATAAAAATCTAGAAAAGTCTAAAAAAACACAAACTAAACACACACGGGGCTCGGGTGATGGTTTGGGCTAGGTTAGGCTTAGGTAAGGTACGGGACTGAGGAATTAGCTTCATTTTTGTTGCAATTTCTTTGATTTGAGCATTTGAATACCGCAACATGCATTTGACCTACAAAGTAAACAGATACGCATATAAGATCCAATTTGTCGAGAATTAGCAACTAAAATGCGTCTATTCGGGGTATAAAATGTACACTTTTGAGTGCTTATCAAAATGCAATATGATCATGTGTTGTCTTTAAGCTCAACTCCATCTGTGAAACTCCCTTGGCAAGTGTTGATCATTTTTTTTATGTCAAACTAAAGTAGAAATTTCATTTTTGAAATACTAAAGCCCTATTTTATTTTTATTTTCGATTAAGTATTTAGTTTATGGCACTTTCCAACACGTTGGCTTTTGCCATTAATTTGATTTTCACACAGCCAATTAACGCCTACTTAATGGGCATTATCACAATAATGCCAACCCTTATTAATAATTTTCAAAATGGCCCATATCTAACTCGAACGTATAAAAATTCGCATATTTCTCACATATATACCGTGGAGTGCTTATGAAACCCATGCAAGATTGATTTTCACTTTTAAAGTTGCAAATGCTTGTAAAAAAGACAATATGTAACACCATTCATGAAATTGTGCAGTGTAAAGTGATTATAAGATTTCAACTCATTAAAGTCAAACTAAAGTCAATGTTTACCACAATATTTTTGAAAAGTTTACTTTGACAAGACAAATTTAATAATTACATCAAACACAAATCATTTAAGCAACAAAACTTCAAATTATTCAATCATATAGATTTATCAGCAAGTTAAGCATGGAATTTAACCAAAAATACTCAAAACAAATAGAAAATATTTTTGACTTTTTATGGAAGAAGCATAAAAAAGATATGTACAAATTTAAAAGTGCCAAAATGGAAATTTAATTGCACTCAACAATCTCAAAGAATAATCTCACTCAATCTCAACCACCAAACTCAAAACACTATTTATATAGCGTGACAAACCAAAAGTCCTTATTATTTAAATAGCGTGAATAGTAATGATTATCAAAAAGTTCTTATTTTTCATTTAATTAATAATTAACAAATATAAAATAAATAAATATATAAAGAAGATAAAAAAAAATGAAATGAGTGCCTCAAACCTTCTCCACTCGTAACTCGATCTCCGAACCCACACATCCCAAATATTTAGTTAAACAAGGGCTAAAAATCCTTAGGATGAGACCACGAGGGATCACCTGACCTCTTTTATCTATATTTATATAAAATAAACGAGTGACTCTGAACAACCCACTGCTCTTGGGATTTTAATAACTACAAAAGCTTTTATTTTTTTTAAAGAGAAAGAGATCTTAATGATGAATCTTGTTGCTAAATATTCATACAGTTGCTCAAATTTTTCCAGTAGTCTATTGAGGATCTATTCAAATCACTTATGGGTAAAGGACGCGGTCGAATGGATCGATCTTCCCATCATACATTCTGAATAGTGTCATTAAAAACTTCTTAAGAGAATATACTTCCTCTAGAATCGAGAAAAGGATAATTCACCTATTTCACCAAAGCTCTTTGCATTAATTCTCTCGTGGCATGGGCCCTAACCTGGGTCATTCTCCCATATAACTCCTTACATATATAAGATCGTATTTCATCAATTTCACGCCCCAGTTACATGACGTGTTCCCTCTCGCGCTATGGTCAGGGGGGGACCTAGGAGGTCCCGAAGGTGGGCGGCCGCCCCCCCGAGTTTTCGGGAATTTTTTTTCGAGATATATGCAAAAAAAAAAAAAATGGGACCTATGTGTAATATTTTAGAGTGAAAGGCAGTAAGATTCTGCTATTCTAAAGGTAAAGGGCGGAAACGTAATAACTTTAAAATAACCTAAACGATCGTTCGTTATCTGTCAAACAAAACCCTATCCTATTCAATTATTTCTCTACCCTCTCGTCGACCAGCTTCTCCCTCCCGGCAAACCAGCTTCTCCCTCTCGCCGGGCCGCCCCTCTCACCCTCGTCAAAACGCATCCGAGAATCACTAGTGCAACTACCTAAACTGAAATCAGCGCATTCCCCATGGCTGTTAAATGCAGTGGGTACCAAATGAGATTGAGAGGCTCTTGATACTCCGACAGTCGCCCGCCCCCTCCCTCCATCCCCCTGGCTAGAGATCTTCCCTTCCCCTCTCTTCATAGATTCGCACACACAGCAGGTATCTTTTTTTTTCCAGTTCATTTAGTTCAAAAACACATGCCTAATATTTTATTTTCCAGTTCATTCAGTTCATAGATTCACAATTTAATTTTTAATTTAATTTTTAAGTTCAAGCTCAATGGGTGTTAGCTGTTAATTTTAAGTTCATTATTAAATATTAAATTAGTTTAAATGCTCAATTTTTTGTTAGTTTACTTTTAATTGTTGTGCCTATATTTGTTTAATTTTTTAAAAATATAGATTTGTTGGGTATTGGCTTATTAGTATTTTAAAAATATAAGTATTGATTTTTTATTATTGGGTTGTTGCCTATTCCGTGATTATATTAGTTTTCTCATTTTTTGCTAATTTTAATTGTTGAAACGTAATTTGGAATATATTTTCAAATTTTGGGCAATTATGTTGATTTTTTTAATTGTTATTTAATTATTTTGTTAACGTATTTTAAAAAAAGTCTGCAAACAAAGTGGGAGCAAAAAATGGGTGAATATAAATATTAACATTTTTAGGGTTTAAAAATTGCATAAAAAGTAAAAACGATCCTAAAACAAATTGCTTCTTTGTAAAAAAAATTCGCACCCCCTGCCTAGAAATCCTGGGTCCACCACTGGCTATGTTCATCTTTTATGATAATACATACGCTTTCCTTGCTTGCTATTTTTATTTTCCTCTCGTTTAGATTCTCCTCATGAGAATCAGTCATTCTAGGGATCTGGATGGGCGATACTGCTCATACCAATAAAATGATAGGTCTTCTCTTGGTTGGTAATGGGTTCTTTGAGTTCTCTAGTATTTTATGTGAGGTATAGGGAAAGCTTCATCAACTCATGTTAGATCGTTCATGCCATTTTCATGAGTGCACAATATAGGTTAGATGTATATTGGAATTTTCAGATATGGACTCCCCGGTTAAATGTTCAATAATATATTTTAAATTTAACCTTGTGTTTTTTGTGGTTGCCAAATACATGATGCAATAAATTTTTCTTATAGAAATTTATGTTAAAAATTCATCTTTTAAATGTTTTTTGGATTAACTTCGTCTAAAAGGTTGAAATAAGATAATTTTGAGTTTTTGTAGGTCCGTCGCAATAAATCTTAGCTTCTATGGCTGCGCCATTCTTCTACTATACTATGCAAACACTAGATTTTTACATGACCTACCTCATTGATCATTCGTTGAAACAAATAGGACGACTTAGCAGATGTACTATTACCTGGCTGCGCCCCTTATTATGCGTTTTTATATTTTTTTGGGATAACTCACAACCTTCATCATTAAAAGTTTTCTCTAATAAAGCTTCGTTTCACTACAGTGATGCTCCAATGAGTGATTTGCCAAAAATGTTTAATAGATATTTTATCAAATATATTGGTATTTTATGTTTGCAGGTATACATATATCCCAAGTGCTTTATTTTAAACCCATATGCTTAGTTGTTGTGAAATTGGATTTGTTTATGGCTCAATTATTCCATGTTTAGAATTATATAGCCATTAATCTATGTTTTAAAAAATATGTCAATAAAAAATCACTTTTAAGAGAAAATATGGTAGTTTGAAAATTCTATGTTTTTCAAGGAAAAATGAGGTTTTTTCATTGTTGCATGAAGTCAAAAATATCAAAATTGAGTTAAAACATTAATCTTCATTATTGATATTGCTAGTTATGTCTCATTTCATCCACTTTGTATCACGGAGTTATGTATTTGATCAGTCTATCTTTATATGGATTTAATTTGACTTTAGGCCTTTTAATGCCATATCATTCTTTACATATTCATAAACCTTGAGTTTTATTTTTAAGGCATGTTTATCATATTATTTTGAAAGGATATAATGTACCTTCTTGAAGTAAGGAAATTAGGTTGTACACATTTTTGTGCTCTTTTTTGTACATGCTTTGACTCCTGACCTAATATACGACCAATGTCGACGGACAAGTCTCTACATCAATGCTTTGTAGCTAGTGACACTTAGTCCACACTTCAACAGATGTACCGAGAGTGGTTAAGTTGCCTGAATTTTACCCATTTCATAAATTTACCCATGTTTACCCAAACTAGAGCATGTATTCACGGTTGTCCCTCTCTTTTCCTAGTATATTAAGATATTTAAAGTGTTAGGAGTCTCTCACCCTCTATCTCAGAGTTATTCATTATCTTGGTAGGATTTGTTCCTAGATTTTGTAAATTTCCTCTTATAGATGTAGGGTTTGGCAGTTTAGGTTTGGTGGTTTGGTGGATTTTTTTTTATATATGATTGATGAGTTTACTTATCTTGGGATAATATCCATTCTTTTGAGTTGTATTTATTTAGTATTTATTGTATTGATTACCTTATTATAACCATTTTGTTGTATGTCTAATCTTTCTTCAACTATGTATTATAGTTTATGATTGTTTGACATCTAGTCAGATTTAAAACTCTAATATATTTTTTTAGTATAGAATCTTGTACTGTATCTTCATTTGATATCTATTTTCCTATAGGATCTCTATGATTTTTTTTTCATTTATGATTTTCAGGATATTCACATGGTTCTCAACACACTCGTGTTCCACACCATCTATTATCGCTCGTTCTAGATTCAATGAGATTTTCTCATTGCGCTCAATGCATTGGGAAAAAAAGGGCATGATGTCACGTGGTTTAACGGAAGATATTGCACTGGACAGAATGGAATGGAAAAATAGGATTCATGTAGACGACCCCAAATAATTGAAAAAAGACTTTGTTGAGTTGAGTTGAGTTGAGTTGAGTTGAGTTGAGCTCAATGCATTGGGAATGTTCCATTGATTTGCATTCTTTGTTTGAGACTATTATACATCAACTTTTCAAGAATCATGGGTGGATTAGTTTTTATTCTAAAAATGTGGAATGTTGTCCTAACCTAGTAAGATATTGTATGCTTATGTTACGACTGAAAAAACAAGCTTGTTTATAAGATCCTAGTTACTAAGGTTCATGGGGGTAAAGGTGCCTATTTCATCTATTCAGATTGCTCTGAACTAAAACCTATTGGAATTAAAAAAAAATCCAGTACCTATAGAAAAAAATTGTTTTGAATCCTTTTAATAAAGAATTTATTTCCTTTTTAAGTGAGGGCATTGTCATGATTGGGCTGGAAAGTCTTTTTGGATAAGTATTTGTACGTTCTTAGTATGGTGGTGTCCTTATGATTTTTACCAACTATGAACCCTCATGGCGTTTCTTATTGTCATGCACATTTTATATATGCAATTGGGAAGGGTTTCAGTATGGATTTGGAAAGCCACATTTTGCATCATATATTGGTATATTTTAAGGAAGAAATGAAGTATGGCGCTTTGCCCTTTGGTTATTCAGTTTTACCATAACCTTCATTTCCTTATAATTTTATTTATATGTTTTATTTCTAAATTCGACAAAAGGGGGATTATAAGAGTCTATGTATAATCTAAAATCTGGGTTTTTTAGGTTGTCTACAAGTCCTAAAAAACACTTTGAGTCGCATCTAAGATGTCCCTGGAAATAATCATTAACTAATATACGATCATCCATGACATTCCCGGAGTACACCGGTTAGGATACATGTATATTGGCCTAAGAAATATAGATTCACCCTAAATTTAAGTATTTCCTAAATTCACAAATATTTTCAATTTAACCTTGTGGTTTTTGTAGACAACAAAAACATGATGAAATATACTATTGTTATATAAATTCGTGTTAAAAATGCTTCTTTTAAATACATTTAGAATTACTTCATTTAAGAGATTGAAGTAAGATAATTATGAGTTTTGTAAGCTGATTTAAGTGAAATTTATCTTCGTTGATCGTTTCACCCTTGTCTACAACTAGATAAACAATGTTTTTTTATGATCTACCTCTATGAGAGTTCACTGTAGCGAAGAGGTCCATCTCTTTAGCAAAGGGACTATTCGATGGCCATAACCTATGGTCACGTGCTAGTGTAATTTTCTAGGAGAAATCGAGACCTTTATCAGTGAAGGTCCGTGAAAAATGTAGTGGTCCGATTATATGTATACATCATAAAGTAGATCACACACACAAATCAAATTCAATTTAATACAAATTTTATCTTGTTAAATTAGGTGAACCTAAACATGCAAGGTATTGAAAATAAATGAAAACAACCCACAACCTACAGACAGAAGATAGGAAATGAGAAAAAATCCCTTTCGGGCAAAACTTTTATTTCAGCATTATTTACAACCGAATATTACAAAATGACATTTACAGACTTATAAAACTTATAACTCCACTCAGTGACCCAGTAATGTCTTCACTCCTTGTTGTCAATAGCAAATGATGTAGTAACATCACCACCCTACAACAAGCTTCACTAGCATCGGTATCTATCGATCAACCTCAAGAATTAGTATTCCTATCTTCGGCAGTAGAGAATCAAATCTAAAAGGGTTGAACATGTATGGTATTTTTTGGGGGTTTGATAAATGCTCAACAAATCATTGAAGGGTTTGGGTTTGGAAAAGAAAAGAGTTTTAAACAAACTAAGGCTTGGTGATATTTTGCATATGTTTAGCAAAACAAATTTCGCCAAAAGTTCTGAGAAACATTGATCCCAATACTTCTTTTTATCGAACACGTGAAGTTTGAGGCAACAAAAATTTTGAGAAATCTTGTTTGAACGAAAAAGCTAACTCATTTAAACTAAGGAAAATATTGTTTGAACGAATAACCAATCTCGTTAGAACCATCTTCGAATGAGCTTTGAACGATATTAGTTATGTAAATGGAAAAATGTCACTTGATGTCCGTTTAAAGTTCATTTGAATGAACTACCTAACCTCGTTCGAGCAAAAAAGTATAGTCATTCGAACGACTTAAAAAATAAAAATATTTTTCTTTTGAAAAATCATTTTAAAAAATAGCCTTGACTAATTTACAAAAGTAACCCCTGAATAAAGTCTTTACATATAATCAAAACTATATACATTCTTGATGATTTTAGCGATGATCTCAAATCTTTCGATATTCGATTGTTGCATTCAGTCACTAACTTATCTTCACTTAAAGCTCTTGATAATGTACAAAATGATGAATATGTAATGGAAAATGACAAAATAAAATAGATGATGAGGAATTATAAAACTTGCTCTTACAAATCTCTCCCTTTGAATATTACAGTACAAAACATAAAAAAAAAAACTTAAGACAAGTTCAATTAATTCCCTCCAAACCCGAAAAGGAAAAGACACTGTGAGAAAGTCTTCATTGTGTAGTATACTGTGACAAATAGAGTTTAAGGAAAATATAAAACTTACCCTCAATATGTTCTCCAACTTTTTGTCTGTAATATACAAAGGGTTAGAAACTAATCCTGAAAGGTTACAATCATGTGAATCCAAATTGGAAATATCATCACAAAGCATAAACAAGGATTATGTGCGTTGAAACTTAAACGAAACAACCAACTATTTTTATTTTTTTCTTAAAATTTCTACGTATAAAAAGTATATATAAGTATGAATACAAACAGTCACACCATGGAGTAGAACGAAAATATTCGAATCATAGAAATGGAATGAAACTGTGTGAGATTAATGCATGGGAAATTTAATATAGTCATACGAAGCAAAGGTGCACGAAGCCAACGAGATACTCCTAAAGAAAGAACCCAATTCAACCTTAGGTGTAAAATTGTCGAGCTATGTGAAATTGAATTAACTTATGCAAAATGTACTGAATTTTAATGCTTCTCAAATCAGTAATGCTAAACTATTTAATGTTTTTAAGTAATTTTATTGTGTAAACCCATTGATCTTATAACACCCTCACGATCTCACATTTTAAGCATAAACTCTCAAAATTTTTGAAGGAGTCATATTTCTCATGTTAATGAAGCATCAATGAAACACAAAAAATATCCTTGGCACTTCTGTTTTTATGTGTCGAAACCATCTTTTAGGTTCTTGCCAATGGTGACCTTTAATGCAAAGAAGACTACTTCTTTCGTAACCCATTTCCATTGCTTAAACAAAAATTATATTTTCGAAAAAAGAAATCCGAGCAATGGTTCTTACAACTACAATTAGTTTATAGTACATTTGGTTCGTTATTGAGCACGATTGAGATGAGACCACCTTATTTGACATATAAAAAGGAGGTACAATGTTCAAAAGGTTCATGCATGTGTGCAATAAAGGCGATATAAAGATTCTAGAATGAAAGAAGTAGTCATCAAAGAACAACGAAATGTTAAACATGCATTTTTAAGCACACAAAAGAAATGAAGCCAATTATCATAACACCATGAGTAAGTCATGTGAATGGATGTAATTTTATTGTGATTCGAATATCTTAAATGTGCATCCATATATGGTGCAACACAAAATACAAATATATTTTTAATTTTTTTTATCAAAAATAAAATATTTTAATAAACTTTTGATACTTTTTCTAAAAAAAAAGAAAATATTTTTGGATTTTTCAAAAATATAAACATAAAAATACAATCTAGTAATAAGGACAAAATATAGAAATATGATAATCACCCTATACTAGATGGAATGCCCAAACTTAATCAATGACACAAGTACCCAGAGACTTCCTATGATCCTCAAATCTTATTGCATCTAAAGGTTTAGTGAGAATGTAGTCCAGTTGATGTTCAGTACTCACGATGCTCAAGGAAACGATCTTATCCTCAACAAGATCACGAATAAAGTGCTCACGAATCCTAATATGATTCATACGAGAATGTTGGACCAAATTACGTGAAATGTGGATTGGACTCGTATTATCGCAAGAAATGGTCATCATACCTTGAGTAATCCCATAATCTTCTAATATTTGCTTCAAACACAAGAGTTATGTGCAATAACTCCCGATGATGATGTACTCGACCTTCTCCATGGACAAATTCTTGCTTAACCAAGACACAATAACACTCCCAAAGTAAAAGCATCCACGTGAGGTGATTTTTACTACACCAAATTTAGGTGATTTATTATCGCCATTAGTAGTGGCAAATGACCTTTGCCAATGATATTTACCGTCCCGATTTAAGGGGTGACAAATAATATTTGTCACCGCTCGAAGCAGACACAAACAATTTTTATCTTCCCCACGGGGTTATAAAATATGAATGCAATAAGCCTGCCCATTTTATCACCGTTGTCAGCAGTGACAGCTCTAATGTTTCTCACTATTGTTAACTATGAAAAATTTAGTATTTGTCATTGCTGAGAGCGGTGGCAAATGTCACTGCTGATTTTTGTCATTACCGACAACAATGATAAATATGATTTTTGTCACTGCCGACAACAGTGATAAGTTATATATATATATATATATATATATATATATATATATATTTTAAATTGCATAATTTCCTTTATATTTTGGACATTCCAGATATCCTATAGACATATACCCTATTAAAAATCGATAATAATATCACACAAATCCATTCCGAGCACCATACGAGTCTAAAAGAATTTGGCAATATTTTCTTTGCATTTCGAACATTTCAAATATTCCGTAGACATAAAAACCTGTTTAAACTTAAATTTAACGTTAAGAATAATATCACATAAGCCCATTATGGGAATCATCTAGTCTAAAAAAATAAAATAAATCCATCTCCGATGCTAAATACAAAAATGAACATTGAACTGAAAATAAACTAACATAAGTAATGTGGCTCCTACTGGTAGTAAAGCTCTTACGTTTAGTGAATTCGAGGTATATAAATTATGGGGGTATTGATACGGTAACAAACTCCCTAGTGTACTTGGAGTACACTTTCTCAGTAAGTTTAATGAAACAAAATCCTTTACACATGGCTCCTTGGTATCCTTTAACGTGGAACTTCTTGGAGCTTCTCTCTCCTAACCGTTTTAACCCTCATTCATCCTTGGAATGAAGGTTGTGGATGCTCTATCCACAAATTCCAAACCTCATGATCCACCCTCTATCCCTTCATCCAATCCTAACCTACCTTTTGCTTATAAATCTTTTGCTTCCATCATAAGTGGTAAGCCAACACACGATGTTCCTTTGAAACCTCCATGCATGCATAAAAGTGAACCAACAGTTTTGTGCACCAATGAAGGCATTCGAATCCTTGTTGAGCCTTTTAAATTTTCATTGGTGGGAGAAGTCCTCTTGGTCGTCCCCCTACGGAGGTGATCAGGAAAATATTTGATTCATTCTCCCTCAAAGATAATTTTTCAATAGGTTTATTAGATGATAAATACATCCTCATTAAACTGAACTGTGAAGAAGAATACCTGAGGCTATGGATTATAAACCAATGGTACATCCATAAATCCCCCATGTAGGTCCTAAAATGGACTCCACAATTCAAGTCCAATGAATATTATTCGATGGCCCCCATATGGATCTCCCTTCCTTACCTACCAATCCACTTATTCTCTAAAACTGCCCTATTTTCTATAACCCAACTCATTAGATCCCCTTTGAAAATTGATGACTCCATTGTTGGTTTATTTAGACCTACTATGGCTCGAATATGTGTAGAAATTGATCTTCTCAAACACTTATGTCATAGGGTATAGATTGGAATGGTGATACTGGTTTTTGGTAAGGTATGGATTATGTGAAGATGCCTCTCTTCTGTAAACACTGCAGGCATCAAGATCACATTGAGAAGGATTGTAAGAAGGTTGATAAAGTAATTAATTAGGTCCCTAAGGTGGTGAAAGAAGCCATGAACAATAGTGCTCCAAAATATAGAGGTGTTGTGACATCTATCAAAAATCCAAACCAAATATGGGCTAAAACTCAAACTAATTTCCACCAAGGTGAATCCAGTAAACATAAGCCAAAACTAAATAACCATTTGACCATTAAGTCCATCAATCAAGTAAGGGTAGAGGAAAATTTAAACTTGAACTTGGTAGGTGATGGTGTCCAACTTGATAATGAAAACATGAAGGCTGATGCAGTTCAATATCCACCTGAAGATGGTGAAATTCCTTCTCTTACCAATTCCATTGAGAGGCCTGTTCAATCCCCTCTTATTGTGACCAAGCTCCATGAGAAAAAGCTGATGATACCTATTAAATAATGGTTGCATTCCAATAGTCTATGAACCAGGCGTAGTTTGATCAAGTCCTTTAAACACTATCTTGATTGGAGTAGTAATAGTCTCTCTGATGGTGAGATAGAAGGTGAAGTCCCTTAACCTTATAGACTTTCTGAAGAGTTCAAAAACTTCTCAATTGCCCTATCCAACAAATATGCCTGCCCAAAAGGTTTGGAAGATGTCCTAAAAATTAAGAAGAAAAGGCACTCCAAACAGTGCTTTGAACAATCCTCAATCACAACCAATTCTAAAGGTAAAACCATTCCTCCCCAAACTCCTCGTCTCTCCCAGTATCAATGATTAAAATCCTTTTCTAGAATGTTAGAGGTATAGGCAATAAGCCTCTTGTGAGAAGGCTTAATAGATTAATAAAGCTCCATAATATTTCTGTGGTAGCCATCATGGAACCAAAAATTGATGAGATTCATCTCAAAAATTTAATCTTGAGGCTAAATTTCTCCAATGGATTTTCCAATACCAATAGTTCCATATGGATTTTATGGAAGCATGCTTGGAACATTAACCTCACACACAACTCAGTTCAATCTTTAACTTTGGAAGTCTATGATCCAAACTTTCCCTCTCCCATTAAGTTCATAGCAGTTTATGGGAGGCAATAAAGACACTACACCAAATCTGCCGAATTATCACGGTCATTGACCTTGATAACTTCAGATTGTCAAGGTCAATGACCGTGATAATTCTAGTTGAGACAACTTTTTTTGTCACGGTCATTGACCGTGATAAGTTCATTAGAATTGTCACGGTCGTGTCACGATCCTTGACCGCGATAATATTTGTCACGGTCAAGGACCGTGACAAGCCCGTGACATTATTTAAAAAATTATCACGGTCATTGACCGTGATAAGTCCGTGACAAGTTTCTTTGTTAAGAACTTATCATGCTCAATGATCGTGACAATTCTAGGCAGAATTAAAAAAAAATCTGCTGGGCAGTATGGCCACTGCCACTGCCCAGCAGTATATTTGTACTGTTTGTACCTGTTCAAACATCATATATCCAAATAAAATCGAGATAATGCAAATATACATTCAAAATAGAGAGAATATGCATCACTATATAATCCAAATATAATTCAAATGTAATAATTTAAAACAATTCAATTCAAACTTAAATCAATGTCACTAAATGTCCGGGGTATGGTTAACGCAGAGGAGGTGAGTAGGCCACACGATATATGAATTAACACATCCACTAATATATGCCGTGACGCATTATTAGCGCAACCACAATTGGGAGTTCTCCTTCCCGGGCATCACATGCGTGACGAGCACCCTGGACTCAATGTCTTAAAGCTCACGTCCATGAACTAGTGCACCCTGGACGATATTCGGGTCCCTCAACCCCCGCCCTATCTGCTGGCCATCAAATATGTCCAGTATAAACACGCTTGGCTAACTAAGTGTCGATATCGGTCTGTTGAAGGGAGCCAAATAAGTAAGTGGATCATCAAAGCCCGCACGTCTCGACGATGAAGCAGCGAGGTCCACATCCTCGTCCTCATCCTCCCACACCTTCTCCTCCCACACCTCCTCCTGCACCGCCTTCTCCTTACCTTTACCCTTATGGATTCCGCCCAACGAACGCTTCACGAATGACTACATATCCTGGACTGTCGCCTCCAAACGGGACAGCTTCGCGTCATATGAATCCACCGTTCGAGCCAACCCGATGTCGCTCGTGTCCAATCCGATGATCCAAGATTTGGCCACCCGCGAGCTCACCCCCCTTGTCGTCCCCTTGCGATCAGAGCCAATCACTTGGCTGAGTGCGTCTGTGGACAAAGATGCCTTGTCGGCGTCAGACTACGACTCATGCACTTCCTTAAGCTTTGCCTGAAACGACAAAAAGCACATGATTACTAAAATAAGTAAATTAAGAAATTATAACGTAATTAACAAAAAGTAAACTATCGGATTACTTACAATCGTGGCTGCGACGCTTAGGGACACCTCCTTGTCCTTCCCCTTCTTCGTCCGAAGAGCCACATAAGTATCGAGCCTATGTGGCCTACCCCCAGGGCCACTCCCCGTTCCCTGAAATAAAATGAAGTAAAATTAGTGTCGGACCCGCAAAGTAAAATAATGCAGAATAATATATTTTATGTAGTTATAGAAAAGTTAAATCTTAGCATCATCCTATGCTCTACCTCGGCGTAAGACGTCCGGCAGGAGTAGTGCACGTTCGTCTTTTTTCCCGATTTTCCCTTCCCGATTGTTGAAATGCCAATTGTCGCTCCCCGATCTCATTGTCAATGAACCTTTGCCATTGTGCCAATGAGATCGGCTCCTTCGGCGGGACGGATTCATGCCATTGGATAATGGACTCTGATGTCTTCTCAAAGTACCGGGTTCGCATATTTTTCTTTCACGTCTTGTGTTTCTCCCTCAACTACTCCACGACGGATTCGCGTAGCTTTGGATCCAGGTTAAATTGTTCTTGTCCAACAAATACAATGTTAGTTGCAAATAAATATAAAATGAAATTGAAATCGAAATTGAAATTGAAATTGAAATATTCATATAAATATAAATATCTTACATGTAGTGCCACCCAAACAGCTAACTTGAGCTCATATGGCACCTCCTTCCAACTAATGTACCCCGGATCGATGATCGTCTTTACCAGCTTGAGGGATCTCGCTAATAGCCCCGACTTGTTCTCGATGGGCATCCCCAATCTGCCATATTTGGGGAGACTATGGACCGAGGAGCCCTCATCGCCTCCGCTACCACCGAGCCTAGACGACATCATCATAACTAGCATCATCATCCTCGCCTTAATACCTGAAGGAGACATTTACTGTAAAAAAATATGTTATTAGTACATATCAAAATGAATTAAAAGAAGACATGCAAATATGCACAATTACTACAAATAAAAATGAATTGTTACTGTTAATATGTACAAGAGTAAAACATCCCCACCCCCCACCAACCACACACGCACACACACAAATACACACAAGTAAAAATGAATTATCACTCTGTATTATAATAATACAGGAGTTGCGTGGTATATTTCCTTATTATTAGCATTGTTGGATTTAATGGAATTTTTTCTAAATAAATATTGCTAATCAATTAATTTCCTTAAAGTGAAAGTCTTTTCCATAAATGAAAATTTGTTAATTACCTTATATTTCTTATAAAATGCTTCAAATTAGAGGCTTTCCCGATATAATAAAATTTAATATTCACCTTCCACCCTTAACACCTAGACTCTGATTTTACCCAACAGTAGCCCAAATCCAAGTCGGGGCGTTACACATTCCGACAAAGCTTCACATAATTATGTATCTACTGGACTTCAGCGAACTTCGTCCCATCATCATTAACTATTATACATTTGAGGATGTTACTACTATATTAATTTAAAGGACATAAATGACTTAGAATACCCATGGTTTAACATAACAATAATATGATTTTATAAGATTTTCCATATAGAGATAAACTTCCTCCTTCCTTAAAATGGATAAGACTCATGTTTATTTTTAACAATTACATGGGGTGGGAAAAGAAGTATGGAGTTGGACTAAGTTGATTTCAATTGTAAAAATCATTCCTCTAATATGAAATTATTGTTTTGAACAAGAATTATACATTACACAAATGTTATGTAATGTGTGTATTATTATTGTATGTGTGTGTGTGTGTTTTATATAGTTGTCTTTGGTTCCTCACGAACTCTAGTATGCCTCAATTTTATGCCAAGTAATCGATCAACTATCTCATCATGACTCAATGGTAAAACGCATTAGAGAGTTGGATGGGAATTAAAATATAACAACTCATTATCAAAATAATATATATGTATAAACACACACACACCAAATACACAAAATAATATATATATATATATATATAAACACCCCCCACCCTGCCCCACCCCCCACCCACCACACACGCACACACACACACGCGTGCACATATATACACACACACACATATATATACACACAATCATATATATATAAAAATGGAAGAGAGAGAGAGAGAGAGTAACCTGAAAGTGTGTGTGAGAGAGAGAGAGAGAGAACGCATCGTAGAGAGAGAGAGAGAAAAAAGGAGGGAAGAAACGGCGGGGAAAAAAAGAAGGGAAAGGGTTTTTTTTTACTGCGACATTTGTCACGGTCGTGTCACGGTCATTGATCGTGACAACACGATCAATGACCGTGACAATTTCGTGACAATTCTATTTTTCACGGGCTTGTCATGGTCAATGACCGTGATAATCCTTTGTCACGGCCTTGTCACGGTCATTGACTGTGACACAAAATGCGTGTTTATTGTCACGATCATTGATCGTGACAAGACTAAGTGTTGGAAGGGTGCCAATTTACCCATTTTGGTGTAGTGAGATGAGAGGAAAATTTTATGGGAGGACATCATTTCTAAATGATATAGCTCTCTCCCTATTATTGTTAAAGGAGATTTCAATGTTGTTTCCTCTCCTCTAAAGAAGCTTGGTGATAATTTTAGGGTGGGCTTAAAAGTAAGCTCTGAATTAGAGAGAGCTTCCCTAATTAACATAAGAGACTCAAGAGAAACTCAGTGATGCAACTCAACAAGAAAACTTGTTGAGATGGATCCCTTTTATCTTCGGTTATTACTTAATTAATTTGTGCCTTTTAAACACATTGATTGTAATGTTGTAACGATTGTAATATTGAGTATGAGGTCAAACGATACTCGCGAGAGACCAGGCATAGCAGGGCTTGGGAGAGCTTACATGCTCTATTGAACGACCCCATCGTGGAAACTTCAGAGGGAATTAGTTTGGGGGATTGAGAAGTGACGCAGAGTTAAGGCTTGTCATGATCATCTTAGATACACCTGGTAAAACACTGAGAGATATTTCATCGTGGAAGCTTGTGTAGAGTAACCTTGAGTTCCATTGTATATTGAGCTTTGAGCTAAATAACCCTCTACCAAATGTCACATCTACTTTAGGTGATGTTATTAGCCAGCTAAACACTATCCAATCCAAACTTGATTAAACCACTGTGGTATTGGGGATGTCAGATAGTTGATGAGCCACCTCTGTTGTAACAGTCCTCTAAAGGCATGTCCTGGCATTTTATGTTTATATCGTAGGACAGGCTGGACAATTATGCATTTAATGTTTATGACTTAAAGTATGAGGGGATGTCCGATGATGCTGAAATCTAGCACCACCAGATAAGTGACGATGAGCTCAAACTGTAAGTACCATGGCAGGAATAGATGTATAAGTTTATAAGTGTGTAAGTGAATAGAAGGAGAAGAGTATAAGAGGAAAAAGATAATGATGTATAGTGGTTCAGCCAATTAGGCTACATCCACTGTGAGTGTGTGATCCACTAAGTATGGGCTCTAATGGCCTTGGATACAATGCACATAAGCTCCCTTTCTCTCTCTACTGTATGTACAAGTAGAGTTTTAGCTAGGGTTATAATTAGCGATCCATCCCCATATAGGGTTGTAGGTGACAAGTATATATAGGTCTTGGGGGGTGTAGTGTACCCCCAAGTATGCATGGTGCGTGTGAATGAGGATCTAGCCAATCTCCTATTGACACCTGTAGATGCCAAATGATGACATAATATTCCCTTGCGTGAGGGGGTGATATTGTTATAACGATCTTCCACATGCCATGTGAGCCTCACGCGTATTGTTCCACATGTATCCCAAACCACGCGCTGTGATGATATCACCCTCGGCCTATCATACGAGGCCGAGGGCAAAGTTCCTTCTGGTAGTGAGTTTGGCCTAATTTAGGCCTCGTACTGTCGTACCCTCGGAGGGTCGTCTGATCCCAATGAAGGGTCGGCCCCTTGAAGTGTCATTCGGAGACTGATGGAGGGTCGGCCCCTCGGAGGGTCGTCCAGGCCTAATGAAGGGTCGGCCCCTTGAAGGGTCGTCTGGACCATGATGAGGGGTCAGCCCCTTGAAGGGTCGTCTGGGCCTGATAAAGGGTCGACCCCTTAAAGGGTCGTCTGGACCATGATGAGGGGTCGGCCCCTTGAAGGGTCGTCTGGGCCTGATGAAGGGTCAGCCCCTTGGAGGGTCGTCTGGACCATGATGAGGGTTCGACCTCTTAAAGGGTCGTCTGGACTATGATGAGGGGTCGGCCCCTTGAAGGGTCGTCTGGGCCTGATGAAGGGTCGGCCCCTTGGAGGGTCGTCTGGACCATAATGAGGGGTCGTCCCCTTGGAGGGTCGTCTGGACTATGATGAGGGGTCGACCCCTTAAAGGGTCGTCTGGACTATGATGAGGGGTTACGAGACCATTTTAGGCGTACCTTGGTGGAGGGCGCCCTCAGCCTAGACGGGGGTATATATGGGTATATCAATCACCCCCAGCCCTTAGCCATAGATGATGCTGATATGGCTGAGGGATAAGGTTGCTTTTGAGACAAATGTATGGTCTGTTTGATGAGTGACATCTGTCAAGCTGTCGTGACACCTAGGCAGGTACTCATTGTTGTTTCTATTTCCAAGGCGTGGCGACTGCACACTGCTTGGGACTTTGTGCCCTAATGATGCACTCCTCGCTGGCCGTGTTTTGCCTTGGTTAGCGGGCCTAATTATTAGTAAGGTATCTAAATGATTTTTGAAGTTTTATTCCTCTTCTTATTCTTCGCACCTGAACTCTCTCTCTCTCTAGAATTTCCACAGCTCCATAGCCATTTCTGTGATTTCTTCTTCATCAAGCCTCGCTGTTCTTTCTCAGGTAATCTCTCTACCCTAGTGATCTCTTTATCTTCCATTATTGTTTGCTTTCTTGCCCTAGGCTTGTAATATTTTTCTTTGGCTGTTTTACTTCCCTCCGGCGTCTTCCCCGGCGAGTTGTTCTTGAGTGTTCTGTGACACCCTGACTAATTAAACACCGGGTAGCTACTCCTTTATAAAATTAATTCAAAATGCCAAGTTGGCTCAGTTAATAGCATCACTGTCGAAAACATTTTAAAGATTACTAACCACCTAGTATTTAAAAAGTAAGTGCCAAATTTTATTAAATCTGATTAACATGCAACAAACGTAATGAAGAAATAAATAACACCATTCACCATACTGAAGTGAAACGAATAACCATCACAAAATGTAAATAAAACCTGGAGGAAAAACTCCTCAATACAAATCCCACAACTGATAAGTAAACTGAAATAAATAACTAAAACTGAATACTGAGCAATACATGCTAGAGTCTGAAAACTGAAATGTAAAAATGTCTAATAGAATTGGGCAACATGCCCTACAACTGATAGATGCTGAGACTGGAATCCAAATGAGAGAAGCGTCTACATGCAAATCCCTGTAGCTCCCACAAACAGCTACAGCTCGTCACCTGAATGAGAATCCTATGCTTGGTGTCCTTGTGGCTGGGCACCTAAAATGGTTTTACAAAAATATATATTTGGAAGCAAATGGGTCAGAGCCCGAAAGTGGAAGTCATTTTAAAAACCTGCAAGTGCTTTAAAAACATTTAAAACATTAAATGCAAAGTACATGTTAGGACGTGCACTCACATTAAATTCTCACCTCTCGACTAACTGTGCACTCCTAACGTAAGTACCCATCTATAACTACCCTTTCCACTAGCTAAGTGACAACGTAAACTAGCTAGACAACCAAAGGTTCTACCCATTTTACTCGGTTAATTTAACATAACAACGCTCGTAATTTAATAGAGGTTTCACGTAAACTCAGTTATTAAGTATGCAATTGATATAACTATCAGCTAACTCATTATATATCTCGAAACAATACCGGAATATTTTTACAACATTAACATGAGGATTTCCATAAATTTAATGTATATTATTCACATCATAAATATACGATACAAGCACCCCGCAATCTAAGCTATGGTGCACACATACTCTGCTATCCATCCCGGTACATCACGTACATAAGGATCACATATTCCGAATCTCTCAGGAATAGTTCAGATAACACAAATCACAAATAGTGGAGGCGAACATAGTCACCATCACATGGGTCACGCACATACCTACGCTCCCATGGTCAGCGGACTTATTAATATCACAATAAGTCTTTCTATGACCTATGTTCATCAAGGTACCAGTCTATATCCCCCCCGTAGGCACACAAGGATTAGAGGGTCCTAAGCGGACGAAACCTCCCGTGATAGCAAGTATGGTAGGTATGTCATACATACAATCCATATATCAATACTAAGTAAACACACATCTTAGTAATATCGTATTATATTCGTAGTACATATTGCACTCTCGTACTAATTATAATTATCACAACTTATTTTATTCCGGTTCGTAATTATACGTGCCATAATTTATCCTCACATCGTAGTAGACACTCACGTCTAAACCCAAACGGTTCATTGAATATAACTCTAGTGTATGATTTACTCATCTCAATAATCCAAAAGTCCCAAATCAATCACTATATCATCAAAGGGATGCAAACTCTACCCTTGAACCAGTTTCCGGGACTCCAAAAGTCAAAACAGTCCAAAAAGGACCAAACTGTCAACTCGTTAGAAGTCTCGTTCGAACGAGGCTTCGAACGAGTTTGGACTGTCAGGTCGTTAGAAGTCTCGTTCGAACGAGGCTGTTCGAACGAGTTTGGACTGTCAGGTCGTTAGAAGTCTCGTTCGAACGAGGCTGTTCGAACGAGGTCCCAGTTCGTTCGAACGAACTGACTCTTCTAACGATATCTCGTTCGAACGAGATATCGAACGAAAATCCTACTCGTTAATAACGACTGGTCAACTCGTTAGAAGCTCGTTCGAACGAGTTCGTTCGAACGACCTGGGGCTGCTTCTAACGAGATGCCAGTTTCGGCCCAGAACTTCCCAAAAATCGTTTTTCACCATTTTTACTCCTCAAACTTCTTCTAAAATTCGTTCCCACAATATATTGAGTTCTCTAATCATCCTCAAACATGTTAAGGGGCTATACTAACATCATTAAAGGGTTTGATATCATCTAAACATCATTAAATCACAATTTCTACATTAATTCCCAATTTTCTTCAAGAACATAAACCCCAACTTTTTCTCATCATAAATTCCCAGATTTTAATTCGTTTATTGCATCACCTAGATATGAAGTCTCCGAAATTAAATCTCCCAACAATGTTTCTACATGCAAACCTATCCCAACATTCAATAATAACTTCAAATTTCATGGGTTTTCTTTTAATCTTTCAAGAACAATTAAGATTCTTCAATTTCTAACATGGAAAAGACATTCTTCGAATTTAAATGAAATAAAGTCACTTGCCTTGGTTTGATTTCTGAATTTGGTGTGGATTCGGTGTAGAATTTCTGCAGAATTCCTCTCTCTCTCTCCTTCTCCAAGCTTTCTTCTCCAAAAGGCTATGGTGGCTAGGGTTTGCTTTGAGGGAACTTATGAAAACCTAATTTAATAAACCTCCGTAGCTTGTTGGGTTAATAAAGGTTGGTTGGGTCAATCCCTTATCAGATTACAACTCTCAATTTTCGTCACTATTAATTACCCAAAAATATCAAATTACTAAAATACCCTTTATAGTGCCGGGATGGCCTAAAAATACCCCGGGACCCAAACTATACCCCCGGCTAGTGTTTTCTGACTATCTCGACCCTTCCGGACGCGTTGGCGCACTCAAAACGACCATACAGATTATAGATTTTAAATTCACTTTTAATATCAAAATATTATACCGTGACGCGGCGATCCCACGCGTCTCAACAAAATTTCTAAAATGCCGTATATAAATCCCACGACAAATTTTATAATACCAAGTACATATATAATCATATATGCACATAATCAAATACCAATTCGCATCACATCAGTATTTATAACCCGGATTAATTTCCAATTAATACGCATTTAATTAATTAATCCCAAAAATAAATATAGCCAAAAGTACGGGGTATTACATACTCCCCCCCTAATAACTGAATTTCGTCCCGAAATTCGAAACTAGAAAGTACCTGCTAAAAATAGCTCTGGATAACGTTCGCGCATCTCATCCTCGTGCTCCCATGTGGACTCCTCGACATTGTGATGTCGCCACTGAACACGCACTAACGGAACTATCTTTGACTGCAGTTTCCTCTCGCTTCGGTCCAAAATAGCAATTGGCCCCTCCTCGTAAGAGCTATCTGGCTGGAGATCGATGTCCTCCACAACAATGTGAGAATGAGCCAAATTATCTCTAAGGTATTTCCTTAGCGAGGAAATATGGAACACATCGTGAATCCGATGCAAATGCTCCGGTAACCCGAGTCTATACGCAACCGGTCCGATCCGCTCAATAATAGGAAACGGCCCCACATACCTCGGTGTCAACTTCCCCTTCTTCCCAAATCGCATAATCCCCTTCATCGGAGAAACCCTGAGCAAAACCTGGTCCCCCACTTGGAACTCCCTGAAAAACCTCTTCGCATCAGCATAACTCTTCTGCCTGTCTTGAGCTACCCGAATGCGACTCCGAATCAACTCAATCCTTGCCGAAGTATCCTGAATCACTTCCGGCCCAAGTAGTTTGTTGTCCCCCACTTCTAGCCAACATGCTGGGGAACGACAAGGCCTACCGTACAATGCCTCAAACGGAGCCATGCCAATCGTGAACTGATAGGAGTTGTTGTAAGAAAACTCCACCAGTGGAAGGTACTGCTCCCATCCACCCCCGAAGTCAATAATGCACATACGTAGCATGTCCTCCAACATCTGATTGGTGCGCTATGTCTGCCCATCGGTCTGCGGATGATAAGCCGTACTCAACCGCAATTCCGTGCCCATTGCCTCTTGGAAACTCTCCCAAAACCTCGAAACAAATATCTTGTCTCTGTCAGACACGATATTCAGGGGCACACCGTGAAGTCTCACAATCTCTGAAATGAAGAGCTGGGCATACTGTCCCGCAGTGTAATCAGTCCTAACGGGTAAAAAGTGAGCGACCTTGGACAACCTGTCCACAATTACCCAAACGGAGTCGTGACCCCTCTGCGACGTAGGCAACCCCGTGATAAAATCCATGGATATGCTCTCCCACATCCACATCGGAACCTCCAACGGTTGTAGCAATCCTGCCGGTCTCTGATGATCCACTTTTACGAGCTGACAAGTGGCACATTTCGAGACAAACTTAGCGATATCTCTCTTCATACCGCTCCACCAATATTGCCGTCTCATGTCTTGGTACATTTTGTCCCCTCCGGGATGTACCGCGAACCGTGAGCCGTGCGACTCTGCCATCACATCGTGCCGCAATTCTTCCCCTTCCGGAACTACCAATCTCCCATTGAAGCGTAATCCCCCGTCTGAGCTAACGGTATAGGACTCGGCTCTCTCTGATAGCAATCGAACTATCTGCTCCTGACAGAACGAGTCATTAGCCTGTGCCCGTACTACCTTTGTGACAATCTGCGGTGTAACGGTCATCACAGACATGAAAGATCGGGCCACTGCATCCTGGTGTCCCAATTCCTTCCACTTAGCTTTCCACACCTCTGCCACCTCATCTGCTGGCCTGCGGCTCAACGCGTCTGCTACCACGTTAGCCTTACCCGGGTGGTACTGGATGTCGAACTGGTAGTCCTTCACAAATTCAAGCCACCTACGCTGCCGCATATTCAATTCCTTCTGCGTGAACAGATACTGTAGTGACTTGTGGTCCGTGAACAGCTGAAACTTCTCCCCCAAAAGGTAGTGCCTCCAAATCCGCAAGGCAAATACCACTGCTGCTAACTCCAAATCATGCGTGGGGTAATTCTTCTCATGAGGCTTAAGCTTACGGGAAGCATAAGCTATGGCCTGTCTCTCCTGCTGCAATACACCTCCCAGTCCTTGCAAAGACGCATCGGTATAAACCAAATACTCAACTCCCGATCTCGGCAATGCTAACACAGGTGCTGAGGTCAATTTGTCCTTCAATTCATCGAATGCCAACTGACAGGCATCACTCCAGATGTATGGCACACCCTTACGAGTAAGATGTGTCAAAGGACCTGCTATCTCCGAGAAACCCCGAATAAACCTCCTGTAGTATCCTGCTAAACCCAAGAAACTACGAATCTCCGTTGGTGTCGTGGGCTGTCCCCACTCCCTCACCGCTGATACCTTTCCCGGATCGACTGATATTCCCTGGTCGGAAATAATGTGACCCAAGAACTGGACTTCCTTCAGCCAAAACCCGCACTTCTCGTATTTTGCATACAACTCGTTCTGACGAAGTGTCTGCAAAACCTGCCTCAAATGCTCGGCGTGCTCCTCCTCTGTCTGAGAGTAAACCAGAATGTCATCAATGAAGACAATAACAAACTGGTCTAGGAAATCTCTGAACACTCTGTTCATCAAGTCCATAAACACTGCTGGAGCGTTGGTCAAGCCGAAAGGCATAACCCGAAACTCATAAGAACCATATCTCGACAGGAACGCAGTCTTCGAGACATCCTCCTCCCTGATACGCAACTGATGGTAACCCGATCTCAAGTCAATCTTTGAGAAGAAAGAAGCTCCTCTCAACTGGTCGAATAAGTCATCGATTCGAGGCAACGGGTACTTATTCCGTATCGTGACCTTATTCAACTCTCGGTAGTCCACACACAACCTCAGTGAACCGTCCCTCTTCTTAACAAACAAGACTGGAGCGCCCCAAGGTGAGGTACTCCTACGAATAAAGCCCTGCCCTAACAGTTGCTCTATTTGATCCCGTAACTCTCGCATCTCAGCTGGAGCCATACGGTATGGTGCACGTGCTATAGGTCTCGTACCCGGTAGCAAATCAATAACGAAGTCTATCTCTCGACTGGGCGGTAAGCCTGGTATCTCCTGAAACACATCCGAATACTCCCTGACAACCGGGATCGAACCTAAAGGAATCACAACCTCCTTAGAGGTATCCTCCTCTATGTAATACAGATGAGCGGTCGATCCTCCCTCTGGGCGAGGCATCGCCACTATAAACATCTCCTGCCCCGAAATGGCAAAAACAATGCTCCCGCTGAAGCAATCAATCATGGCCCTATATGATACGAGCCAATCCATACCGATGATCACATCGTGAACATGCATGTCTAACACTAACATGTCCGCAGGCAATACCAAACCACCAACCGCTACCCCCACTCCCCGGCATATAAAGAAAATAAGTGACCCACTCCCCAATGGTGAGTCGACACACGTCACTGTGCTCTCTGCCGTAGCTAACAATCCTAAAGCTTTCGCGAAGTGTGTAGCTATAAAACTATGTGTAGCACCCGTATCAAATAACACCCGACCCATAGTGCCATGGATAGGAAACGTACCCTCGATCGCGGGCGGTGCCTGTGGAACTGCAGCCTGGTGAACGTTGTAGACACGTCCATACTGTAGCTGCCCCTGTTGAGCTGGGACTGCTGGAATGGGTGGCAATGTTGCCATCTGTGGCGGTGCAGGAAGAGCGGCGGGAAACATAGGTCTCTGTGGCTCCTGGCGAGCACCCTGCTGCTGCTGCTGTGGGGCCCTGCCCCTATCAGGACAATCCTGCTTCTTATGGCCAGTCTTGCCACAAGTAAATCACTTCCCTGGGAAGTTCCCTCCCCTCTGTCCCTGCTGTCCCCGGCCCTGGTGGCCGTTACCATTCCTCCCTTGGCCCTGCTGGCCCTGATGGAACTGCTGCCCATTCTGCCCCTGCTGGCCCTGATGGCCGTTTGGACCCTGATAGCCCTGGCGGAAACCTCCCTGTCCCTGCCTGTAGTTCCCTGACCGGAACCTCTTATTATCCCCCTGCTGGTTACCCTGCTCAGTCTGTCTCTGCCCCTGACCGGTCTGTGCCCCGCTGGCACCATGTCCTCCAGTCCTGCCCTGATGGCTAGACTCCCCTGACCGCTTGCCCTCGGCCATATGAAAGCGGTGGTCCTGGCAGTGCAATAATGCAACGTTAACCACATCAGAATACGTGGCCAACGATAGGTTCCCTAGCAGATGCTGACGGATCCTCCAATTCAACCCATCAGTGAACTTCTCTATCTTCTTCTTCTCTGTTGGAATCTCGTCTGGAACGATGTTCAACAGGTTAGTAAACTCGGCCTCATATTCGGCCACTGTCTTGCTCTCCTGCCTCAGACTCATCAGCTTCCTCCTCATCTCTGTATGAACTGCGGACGGAAAGTACTTGCGGTCGAACCGCACCCAGAACTCCTGAATGGTGAGGGTATCCCTCTCCTCCGCGGTGGTAATGGACTCCCACCACTGCAGTGCAGATCCAACTAGCTTGAAAGTAGCTAGCACCTGCTTCTGAACATCTGTGCACTCATGCATCCTCAAATGCCTCTGTATGTCCTTCCTCCATTGGCTCGAGACCACTACATCTGAGCTTCCTGCAAACTCTGGCGGATGCGCTTTCTGAAAAGCGTCACGTACACGCTCCCAAGCAGACGGGAATGCATTAACCTGTGCTGGCGCGGCAACCGGTGCCTGAGGTGGTGCCTGCTGGATCACGGCAATCGCTGCATTTACCGCTTGGGCTACTATAGCAGCAACCTCAGCGGCGTTAAACATGCCCTGAACTGGAGCGGGCTGTGGTTCGGGCGTAGCATTCCTGGGAACTCGTCGTGCACGTCGTGGAGGCATCTGAAATAAGAACAAAGTTTATAAGTTCGCAGTTTATAAACTTAATATAGCTGAAGAACGAAACGTACACAATAAGAGTACAACAGTCCTCAAATATAGGGCTCTATATCAAAGAAAACGTAGCGGAAACATAATAGCCGTACAGATCCTAAAGGACACTAGAACCTGATGCTCTGATACCACCTGTGACACCTCGACTAATTAAACACCGGGTAGCTACTCCTTTATAAAATTAATTCAAAATGCCAAGTTGGCTCAGTTAATAGCATCACTGTCGAAAACATTTTAAAGATTACTAACCACCTAGTATTTAAAAAGTAAGTGCCAAATTTTATTAAATCTGATTAACATGCAACAAACGTAATGAAGAAATAAATAACACCATTCACCATACTGAAGTGAAACGAATAACCATCACAAAATGTAAATAAAACCTGGAGGAAAAACTCCTCAATACAAATCCCACAACTGATAAGTAAACTGAAATAAATAACTAAAACTGAATACTGAGCAATACATGCTAGAGTCTGAAAACTGAAATGTAAAAATGTCTAATAGAATTGGGCAACATGCCCTACAACTGATAGATGCTGAGACTGGAATCCAAATGAGAGAAGCGTCTACATGCAAATCCCTGTAGCTCCCACAAACAGCTACAGCTCGTCACCTGAATGAGAATCCTATGCTTGGTGTCCTTGTGGCTGGGCACCTAAAATGGTTTTACAAAAATATATATTTGGAAGCAAATGGGTCAGAGCCCGAAAGTGGAAGTCATTTTAAAAACCTGCAAGTGCTTTAAAAACATTTAAAACATTAAATGCAAAGTACATGTTAGGACGTGCACTCACATTAAATTCTCACCTCTCGACTAACTGTGCACTCCTAACGTAAGTACCCATCTATAACTACCCTTTCCACTAGCTAAGTGACAACGTAAACTAGCTAGACAACCAAAGGTTCTACCCATTTTACTCGGTTAATTTAACATAACAACGCTCGTAATTTAATAGAGGTTTCACGTAAACTCAGTTATTAAGTATGCAATTGATATAACTATCAGCTAACTCATTATATATCTCGAAACAATACCGGAATATTTTTACAACATTAACATGAGGATTTCCATAAATTTAATGTATATTATTCACATCGTAAATATACGATACAAGCACCCCGCAATCTAAGCTATGGTGCACACATACTCTGCTATCCATCCCGGTACATCACGTACATAAGGATCACATATTCCGAATCTCTCAGGAATAGTTCAGATAACACAAATCACAAATAGTGGAGGCGAACATAGTCACCATCACATGGGTCACGCACATACCTACGCTCCCATGGTCAGCGGACTTATTAATATCACAATAAGTCTTTCTATGACCTATGTTCATCAAGGTACCAGTCTATATCCCCCCCGTAGGCACACAAGGATTAGAGGGTCCTAAGCGGACGAAACCTCCCGTGATAGCAAGTATGGTAGGTATGTCATACATACAATCCATATATCAATACTAAGTAAACACACATCTTAGTAATATCGTATTATATTCGTAGTACATATTGCACTCTCGTATTAATTATAATTATCACAACTTATTTTATTCCGGTTCGTAATTATACGTGCCATAATTTATCCTCACATCGTAGTAGACACTCACGTCTCAACCCAAATGGTTCATTGAATATTACTCTAGTGTATGATTTACTCATCTCAATAATCCAAAAGTCCCAAATCAATCACTATATCATCAAAGGGATGCTAACTCTACCCTTGAATCAGTTTCCGGGACTCCAAAAGTCAAAACAGTCCAAAAAGGACCAAACTGTCAACTCGTTAGAAGTCTCGTTCGAACGAGGCTTCGAACGAGTTTGGACTGTCAGGTCGTTAGAAGTCTCGTTCGAACGAGGCTGTTCGAACGAGGTCCCAGTTCGTTCGAACGAACTGACTCTTCTAACGATATCTCGTTCGAACGAGATATCGAACGAAAATCCTACTCGTTAATAACGACTGGTCAACTCGTTAGAAGCTCGTTCGAACGAGTTCGTTCGAACGACCTGGGGCTGCTTCTAACGAGATGCCAGTTTCGACCCAGAACTTCCCAAAAATCGTTTTTCACCATTTTTACTCCTCAAACTTCTTCTAAAATTCGTTCCCACAATATATTGAGTTCTCTAATCATCCTCAAACATGTTAAGGGGCTATACTAACATCATTAAAGGGTTTGATATCATCTAAACATCATTAAATCACAATTTCTACATTAATTCCCAATTTTCTTCAAGAACATAAACCCCAACTTTTTCTCATCATAAATTCCCAGATTTTAATTCGTTTATTGCATCACCTAGATATGAAGTCTCCGAAATTAAATCTCCCAACAATGTTTCTACATGCAAACCTATCCCAACATTCAATAATAACTTCAAATTTCATGGGTTTTCTTTTAATCTTTCAAGAACAATTAAGATTCTTCAATTTCTAACATGGAAAAGACATTCTTCGAATTTAAATGAAATAAAGTCACTTGCCTTGGTTTGATTTCTGAATTTGGTGTGGATTCGGTGTAGAATTTCTGCAGAATTCCTCTCTCTCTCTCCTTCTCCAAGCTTTCTTCTCCAAAAGGCTATGGTGGCTAGGGTTTGCTTTGAGGGAACTTATGAAAACCTAATTTAATAAACCTCCGTAGCTTGTTGGGTTAATAAAGGTTGGTTGGGTCAATCCCTTATCAGATTACAACTCTCAATTTTCGTCACTATTAATTACCCAAAAATATCAAATTACTAAAATACCCTTTATAGTGCCGGGATGGCCTAAAAATACCCCGGGACCCAAACTATACCCCCGGCTAGTGTTTTCTGACTATCTCGACCCTTCCGGACGCGTTGGCGCACTCAAAACGACCATACGGATTATAGATTTTAAATTCACTTTTAATATCAAAATATTATACCGTGACGCGGCGGTCCCACGCGTCTCAACAAAATTTCTAAAATGCCGTATATAAATCCCACGACAAATTTTATAATACCAAGTACATATATAATCATATATGCACATAATCAAATACCAATTCGCATCACATCAGTATTTATAACCCGGATTAATTTCCAATTAATACGCATTTAATTAATTAATCCCAAAAATAAATATAGCCAAAAGTACGGGGTATTACATGTTCTTGACCAAAAACCTTTAATTCTTTAGTTTTGATCGAAAAGTCCAACCTAGTCAACTGTGAGATTATTTGTAGTTGGATTAGCCAAAATCTTCTAAGTTTAGGGCCTTCCCCTTAATGCTTAGGAGTCTTTACAGTTTAGTTGAGGAGTTTCCATCCCTGAGAGAGAAGTTCTTCGTAGAGATTAGGCTAATAGAGGAAGAGGAGGAGAGGAGACGAGGGGCCGACCCTAATTGGGTACGTCCCATTTTTCCCATTCCTCTTGCCATAATAAAGCCATCTGAGCCATCTGAGTCTTGTGGGTCGTCCGGTCGTCCAGCCGGGAGTTACTCAGGAGAGATGGATGAGAGAGCCTCGTCGCCTATAGGTGCAGGCCCTTCTGGGAGGAGAGAAACGTCTGATCTTAGCCCAGGCTGACAGGCCGAGGGGGTGGTCCCTTCCAAGGCTGTCCGTGTGACAACTTTATCCCCCCACGCTTTTACGATGGCATTTCCTCATGGGCCTCTGACAGGTGATGAGGCCGAGGGAGAGGGGACTCAGGATGATGGTAAGGACTCTGATGCTGACCCAGTTGACACCTCCCATGCCTTGTCCTATATTTCCTCAGTCAGGGATCGTGACCTGCTACTGTGGAGGCATTCATTTGGTGTGTCCCCCAACACAAGTATGAGGGTCCCCTCTGAGTCTGAGAGGGTCTTTGAGGGTGAAGAGGGAGAGATCGCAGTATATGAATAGATGTTCAAGGTCGGTGTTAGGTTCCCTCTGCACCATGCCATTGTAAATATCTTGTCAGCCCTCGGCGTTGCCCCCTCTCAACTTCCTCCCAATTCCTGGAGGACGATCCTCGGCTACGTCTCCTTATGGAAGAATGCTTTTACTGACGAGCCTTCGTTCGATCTGTTCTTGGCTTGCTACAATATCACTTCCTCGTCTAAACAGCCTGGGTATTATCATCTGGGGGCGAGGAAGTCTGATAAAAAACTTCTCCACTTGGCTCAAACCTCCAACCACGACTGGAAGAAGAGGTTTTTCTTCATTTTTGAAGACTGGGAATTTACTACCGAGGCTTAACCTATGGAAGATGGTCCGAGGGTTCTAAGGAGATGGTGAGTCTGGATGAAAAAGAGATAGTTGAGTACCTGAGAGAACGAGGGAGAAGGGGTGAACTTGCAAACTTTGAAGATCTGATGACCCCTCGGTTCCTCGAAGAAGCTGGTCTGAGGGTCGACCCACTGACAAAGCTATGTGAGTTATATTATTTTTTTGCCCAATCTTCTCTTTTTTCCAAGTGTTTTATCTTTGCCTCAGCATTTTTCTAATGTGTCGTCTTCTTTTCAGGTCGTCCTTCAGGTATATCTGATAAACTCTAGGAAATGACTGCCCCAGGTTTGCTATCTGGCTTGGGCAAGAAGAAGGGCAAGGAGCCTCAGCAGGCTCCGAGGAAGTCTTCCGCCGAGGGTTCCAAAATAAAAGGCTTTGAAGTTCCTGTTGACCCTCGATCGGACTCAAGGACGAAGGCAAGGGTGGAGGCATCAGAGGGGGTTGGCTCCTCTTCCAGCAAGGGGGCCTATTGGTCTCAGAACTTGGCATTTTTGAAGGCCGACTTCTCTGATTGCCAACTTGATGTGACACCCCGCCTAATAAAATACCGGGTGATCAGTCCTATACCAAATTAAAATAGGAATCCCAGTTGGATCATCCTTAGCATCACTGTCGAAAACTTTTTAAAACTTACTAACCACCTAGTTTTCCAAAAACTAGTGCCAATTTTAACTTTTTAAATAAACAAAACAATACATGCGGAATTAAAATATAAACCATTCACACAACTGAATGAAAGTAAACAGAATAGTAATTACACAACTTGCCGAATAAATCACCGGCCACCAAATAAATAATCCAAATACAATTTTTCCAACACTTGAATAAATTACACCTGAAAACTGTACCGAGAAGTCTGGGCTACAAGCCCCAAATAAAACTGAAACTGATATAAGATTTCCTACTCTAGGAATGAATGAATGATGCGTCTAATCCAAACTCCTGCTAGCATCCACATATGTCGCAGCTCCATGTCCCTGGAATAGAATATCAATCCTGGCGTCCCTGTGGCTGGACACCTAAAAGGTTTTGAAAATAGTTTTATAGCAAGGGTTAGAACCCAAAACATTTTGAAAATATTTAGCAAGTGAATTAACCGTTGTAATTTAAAATGCATGAATGCGCTTCATATTTAAGTTAGTGTCGCACTCCCTTGTGGACATTCTCACCCCTCCACTATTGTGCACACCTACCGGTTACCTTAACCCCACCTAGTTGTACTACCCCGTCCAACTAGTCCTGGTATAACCTTCCCTTGCCATACTACTCTAACCCGAGTATAATGATTATTGAATTATAAGTTATTTCACAATTAACTTAATTAATTCCTCTTAAATAGCAGCATATAACCGTGTCACAAGTTATATAAAGTAAATACATCACACACTGTATTATTCCCACAAATGATTAACTTAATTAATTTCTCATTAATTAACAACATATAACTGTAACCCGAGTTATATAAGGTAAATACATCACGCAATGTATTATCACCTACATATAATATTTACTACCATATTATACGTATCTTTACTAACATCCACACATATATCATACGCGTATCCATCCTTCCGAGTATACCCTCACCGGATGATTCCCTCTAGAATGCTATCTCACTAGGTGTGCTCACAAAACCTAGTTTTCCCAAGTTAGAATCGCTCACCAACTTGGACCAAAATATACGAAATGGAGGCGGTCATATTCCTTCCCTGAAAGTGAGATAAATCCCTCACCCATATATACCGGACGCTATGACCTGGGGATATACTCGCCCTACTCCTCAAGCTAGGGGATTCACCCACATCGCGCAACCTCTCTTGATAGCATTAGAGTATATAAATTTAATAAATATCTAGTCACTGGTATTTAGTATCACGCAAAATAAATACACGTATATATATACTATCACGACACCGTATATATATAATATAAACTCCGGCTTTACCGTATACTCAAAATCCCGTACACTGCCTGTAATTTCCTGAGTCTATGGTCCGACTCAATGTAATTAATTTTCTCACTTAATAATTTATCCTCTTCCCGAGTCTATGGTCCGACTCTAATATAATTAATTCACACCTCAATTAATATAATACTTTCCTCGAGTTTATCGCCCGACTCTAATTAAATTAATTAACACTCATTAATTTAATCCTACCCGAGTCTACAAACCGACTCTAATTAAATTAATTAATACACTATTATTATTTTAATATTTCCCGAGTCTATGTTCCGACTCCAAATTAATTACTCTCTCTTAATAATTAATTCAATACTTTGGTGTCACATAACCAACATACCCGGACTCACTCACTTGGTCCATTTTTACATCTCATAAATTCCTTTTCCACATTTTTCGCCCACAATGTGTCACACATTTATTTCAATAATTTCCCAATTATATTTACCTATAATTACCAACATACCCGGACTCGCCCACTTGGTCCATAATTCAATATTCACCCGAGTCTATATTCCGACTCAAAATTATTTAGTTTATCTCCAAACTTAATTCACTACCTTAGGGTCGCATTACCAATATACCCGGATTCACTCACTTGATCCGTACCTCACTATTTTGGAATAAAATTTCTCAAATTTCATCCATTTAATGTCCCACATAAATTCATCCTAATCCCAATTACTTTCTCCCATAATTGCTAGGAATATTTGTTTCACAATTATCTATCACTTATTAATGTATGAAACTTAACTTTTAATAATTTTCCATTTATATAATAATCTGGCCGAACTGCCCAGAATTTCCTATCATCGATCGATCGATGCCCCCGATCGATCGATCGACCCCTTCGTTACGGCTCTTCTTCCCCCCTGTTTTCCACCATTAACGATTTTCAAGGTTTTTAAACCATAATTTAAACCTCTAATTACATAATCCCATCATCTACACATGGTTAATCCACATCCTATTCCTCATAGAAACCATTAAGATGATCAACTTCTCTAATTATCTCATAATTTTCGAAATGGGTCTTACTCCATAAAATTCAATTATCTGTTTTAAATCCCAATTTCCAGATTCAATTTCCCTTCTTTTATGTTCTGGATTTCTCATTCAAATCATATATACACATTCAGATATAAATCACTCATCTAAATCTTACTTTGAATCTCATTCAAGTGTTTCAAAAACGAAAATCCCATTTTGTACCCATTTACACCCAAAACGAATTTTCATACACACATCACTATGATATGAATTGATTATCATGCTTTAAGAATCAAAACAGTTAACCACTTGCCTAAAAGTGTTCGTAGTGTCTGATCTGTTGGCGTAGTCCCTCAATTTGGCTTCAAAAACCTCCAATTTGCTCTTGATTTGTTTTTCCCCAAATCCCCTCTCAAACCCTAGGTTTAGAATTTGATGGCTGCTGATTTTCTAATCTCCCCATTAGGTTAAAAACCCTTAATCCCGTTTTTCACCTAATGGGCTTAATTAAAGTGGCCCAACTCACCCCGTGTGGTCCCGGCTATGCCCAAAAATACCCCGAGACCCAATTACTACCCCCGGGTACTCTTTTCTGACTATCTCGACCCATCCGGACTCAACCGCGCAGTCAGAATTGACATCCGAATTAATTTATAAAAATCCTTATCTCATACCCCATTAAGTCTATACCGACTCCCGGCTGGGATAAGTGCATACCCCGTCATTAATACCCGAAATGACGTAATTAAATTATTACTATTCACTTAGTAAATAAATGTCCCTAAACATTAACCATTCACTCCCCGATTAATATTTAAATATATATATTACCATAATTAATTCAATTAAAATTACCACACACAAGTAATTTAAAATTCCCGAATTAATTAAATATTAAATGTACAAAAATACGGGGTGTTACATACTTCCCCCCTTACAAAGGAATTTCGCCCTCGAAATTAAGATAAACCTAGTGTTCCGATATTCACATCTTTCACACCAGTCATGTGCCTCCAAGCCCGCTATATCTATCCCATCTATTTCTAACCACGTTGCACAAGTATGCATTTAAAATTTACCCAGGGCGCCCATACACCCTATTCCCGTGCTTTACCGCACAAAATTTGCCTTAATTAACCCGGGTGCCCATACACCATATCCCCGTGCCCTACTACACGGAAGTTACCCGACTGTACTAGTCGTAACCCGTACTATAACTTCGAACCCGTAGTTATATCACATATATATATATATAATTACTGCCCGGGTACTCAACCCATGTTACGTCCAACTATCTCTCCATTAATACTTGTCTCTCAACACAAAAGAATATACGCTTACCCTTATGCTACCAAAGACAACATAATACCGCGCCCTTACTACCACTAGTCCTTGCGCAAAATGAACCCCGAGCTATCTCTCTTTGCTTGAAAATAAATCTAACCACTCTGATTCACTTCCGTAAACATCCCCACATACTAGGATAAAATGTGAGAACACAAAACTTCACTATGTGCTATCGCACCACGCAATACAACATCTATACATCCACATATATACAGGCTATACGCCCTTTCTGGTGATACCTTGTACCAACCCTACCCTGGTGCCGCGAACACCAAAATTTTACACTACTATCCACAATAGTTAACTTCCATCGCTATCCAGCCGACATTTAGGAAATATTATCATCCCTACTCCCATAATTCTCGAAAGTAGTAATTCTTCGCAAAATTCAAACAATCACTCAGCGTACACCTCCACCCTCTCGTGAAGAACACCAAGGAACTCCGCTACCCTACGAAAATTTCTCCACATACTATGGCTGCTACCACCAACGCACCCACTAAGTTCGACTCACCTGCAAACTTTAGTGAAAATATGTCTTATTTTTGTGACATCCTCTTTGTCACTCAAAAATAATATACCCCATGCCCCTAGGGTAAAAATAATTACCTCTATACTCCAGCTACAACGGCTGGTTCTCGATTTTCGGAGCAGCTTCTCCCTGCCCGAATGCACCCGTGATTTGCGTTAGTGGCTGTACATCCAGGACCTCGTCCTGTAGTTGACCCCTGCCTCACTTAAGGCAATATCTCTTCATGTGTATCGCTTTTCCCACAAATGAAACACTTTCTAACATGTTCACCATGCCACTGATCCCTTCCATGCCAACCTTGTTGGAATTCCTGGCCATCCCGCCGATAGCCTCCAGCTCTAGATCGTTTGGCATGATTTCCCTGCCAGAAATACTGCCCCTGATCTCCCCCAGTCTGCTGCTGGGATATCCCACTGTTATTGTTCCCTTCTGCCTCATCCAACTGGCTAATCCCCACTCCCTTCCCGTTTCCTTTCGCGTGGAAGCGATATTCCCGACAGTGCCGGAGTGTTGCGTTAATGACATCAGTATAATCTACTGATGCGGAATTATCAATTAACTGTTGTCTGATTCTCCAGACTAACCCATCCCTAAACATTGCTTCCTTTCTCTTTTCCTCGCTTACCTCATCCGGTATAAAATTTACCAACGAGTGAAATCTTCCTCCTAATCGATCACTAAACGGTCTCCCTTTGAGTCTCCTCACAAAATTTTCTCCTCATTTCGGTCTCGACTGCTGAAGGAAAAATACTTGCGGTCGAACCGCACCCAAAACTCTGCAGTAGCTAGTGTGTCCCTTTCCTCAACTGTGGTGATCGACTCCCACCACTGTAGTGCTTCTCCCACTAAACTAAAAGTGGTTAGCATTTGCTTCCGTACCTCATCGCAATCTCCTATGCGTAGGTAACGCTGGATATCTCTCTTCCTTGACACGCTAGAACTACATCTGAACCCCTCACAATTCTGATGGGTTCCCACTAAAATATCCTCTCTTTCTTGCTTCCACCCTGACGACTCCGCGTGAGTCTGAACGTCCGACGCCACTAACACTTGTGGCTGATCCCGTGTCAAGTACCTTGCCGTTGTGACCACCGTTGCTCCAACTGCCTGTGCCACTATTTCAGTGACCTATGCTGCCCCAATCATCTATGGCCGTTGCTGTGGTAGATCTTGCTCCTAATGAGCCTCCCCCGTCTCCTCTCCCCCTGCTGCCCTAACTGTTCTCTCCCTCCTGGGCGTCATCTGGACTGAGAATCAAATTGTATGAGTTCACTCTCAAATATAAATTTCGCAGAGGAACGTATATGCGCATACGTATGAGAATACAACAATCCTATGATAGGGCTCTATATCAAAGATTGTTAAGCTGAAACGTGAAAAGCCGCACAGATCCTAAGGACACTAGAACCTGATGCTCTGATACCATCTGTGACACCCCGCCTAATAAAATACCGGGTGATCAGTCCTATACCAAATTAAAACAGGAATCCCAGTTGGATCATCCTTAGCATCACTGTCGAAAACTTTTTAAAACTTACTAACCACCTAGTATTCCAAAAACTGGTGCCAATTTTAACTTTTTAAATAAACAAAACAGTACATGCGGAATTAAAATATAAACCATTCACACAACTGAATGAAAGTAAACAGAATAGTAATTACACAACTTACCGAATAAATCACCGGCCACCAAATAAATAATCCAAATACAATTTTTCCAACACCTGAATAAATTACACCTGAAAACTGTACCGAGAAGTCTGGGCTACAAGCCCCAAATAAAACTGAAACTGATATAAGATTTCCTACTCTAGGAATGAATGAATGATGCGTCTAATCCAAACTCCTGCTAGCATCCACATATGCCGCAGCTCCGTGTCCCTGGAATAGAATATCAATCCTGGCGTCCCTGTGGCTGGACACCTAAAAGGTTTTGAAAATAGTTTTATAGCAAGGGTTAGAACCCAAAACATTTTGAAAATATTTAGCAAGTGAATTAACTGCAGTAATTTAAAATGCATGAATGTGCTTCATATTTAAGTTAGTGTCGCACTCCCTTGTGAACATTCTCACCCCTCCACTATTGTGCACACCTACCGGTTACCTTAACCCAACCTAGTTGTACTACCCCGTCCAACTAGTCCTGGTATAACCTTCCCTTGCCATACTACTCTAACCCGAGTATAATGATTATTGAATTATAAGTTATTTCACAATTAACTTAATTAATTCCTCTTAAATAGCAGCATATAACCGTGTCACAAGTTATATAAAGTAAATACATCACACACTGTATTATTCCCACAAATGATTAACTTAATTAATTTCTCATTAATTAACAACATATAACTGTAACCCGAGTTATATAAGGTAAATACATCACGCACTGTATTATCACCTACATATAATATTTACTACCATATTATACGTACCTTTACTAACATCCACACATATATCATACGCGTATCCATCCTTCCGAGTATAGCCTCACCGGATGATTCCCTCTAGAATGCTATCTCACTAGGTGTGCTCACAAAACCTAGTTTTCCCAAGTTAGAATCGCTCACCAACTTGGACCAAAATATACGAAATGGAGGCGGTCATATTCCTTCCCTGAAAGTGAGATAAATCCCTCACCCATATATACCGGACGCTATGACCTGGGGATATACTCGCCCTACTCCTCAAGCTAGGGGATTCACCCACATCGCGCAACCTCCCTTGATAGCATTAGAGTATATAAATTTAATAAATATCTAGTCACTGGTATTTAGTATCACGCAAAATAAATACACGTATATATATACTATCACGACACCGTATATATATAATATAAACTCCGGCTTTACCGTATACTCAAAATCCCGTACACTGCCTGTAATTTCCTGAGTCTATGGTCCGACTCAATGTAATTAATTTTCTCACTTAATAATTTATCCTCTTCCCGAGTCTATGGTCCGACTCTAATATAATTAATTCACACCTCAATTAATATAATACTTTCCCCGAGTCTATCGCCCGACTCTAATTAAATTAATTAACACTCATATTAATTTAATCCTACCCGAGTCTACAAACCGACTCTAATTAAATTAATTAATACACTATTATTATTTTAATATTTTTCGAGTCTATGTTCCGACTCCAAATTAATTACTCTCTCTTAATAATTAATTCAATACTTTGGTGTCACATAACCAACATACCCGGACTCACTCACTTGGTCCATTTTTACATCTCATAAATTCCTTTTCCACATTTTTCGCCCACAATGTGTCACACATTTATTTCAATAATTTCCCAATTATATTTACCTATAATTACCAACATACCCGGACTCGCCCACTTGGTCCATAATTCAATATTCACCTGAGTCTATATTCCGACTCAAAATTATTTAGCTTATCTCCAAACTTAATTCACTACCTTAGGGTCGCATGACCAATATACCCGGATTCACTCACTTGATCCGTACCTCACTATTTTGGAATAAAATTTCTCAAATTTCATCCATTTAATGTCCCACATAAATTCATCCTAATCCCAATTACTTTCTCCCATAATTGCTAGGAATATTTGTTTCACAATTATCTATCACTTATTAATGTATGAAACTTAACTTTTAATAATTTTCCATTTATATAATAATCTGGCCGAACTGCCCAGAATTTCCTATCATCGATCGATCGATGCCCCCGATCGATCGATCGACCCCTTCGTTACAGCTCTTCTTCCCCCCTGTTTTCCACCATTAACGATTTTCAAGGTTTTTAAACCATAATTTAAACCTCTAATTACATAATCCCATCATCTACACATGGTTAATCCACATCCTATTCCTCATAGAAATCATTAAGATGATCAACTTCTCTAATTATCTCATAATTTTCGAAATGGGTCTTACTCCATAAAATTCAATTATCTGTTTTAAATCCCAATTTCCAGATTCAATTTCCCCTCTTTTATGTTCTGGATTTCTCATTCAAATCATATATACACATTCAGATATAAATCACTCATCTAAATCTTACTTTGAATCTCATTCAAGTGTTTCAAAAACGAAAATCCCATTTTGTACCCATTTACACCCAAAAACGAATTTTCATACACACATCACTATGATATGAATTGATTATCATGCTTTAAGAATCAAAACAGTTAACCACTTGCCTAAAAGTGTTCGTAGTGTCTGATCCGTTGGCGTAGTCCCTCAATTTGGCTCCAAAAACCTCCAATTTGCTCTTGATTTGTTTTTCCCCAAATCCCCTCTCAAACCCTAGGTTTAGAATTTGATGGCTGCTGATTTTCTAATCTCCCCATTAGGTTAAAAACCCTTAATCCCGTTTTTCACCTAATGGGCTTAATTAAAGTGGCCCAACTCACCCCGTGTGGGCCCGGCTATGCCCAAAAATACCCCGAGACCCAATTACTACCCCCGGGTACTCTTTTCTGACTATATCGACCCACCCGGACTCAACCGCGTAGTCAGAATTGACATCCGAATTAATTTATAAAAATCCTTATCTCATACCCCATTAAGTCTATACCGACTCCCGGCTGGGATAAGTGCATACCCCGTCATTAATACCCGAAATGACGTAATTAAATTATTACTATTCACTTAGTAAATAAATGTCCCTAAACATTAACCATTCACTCCCCGATTAATATTTAAATATATATATTGCCATAATTAATTCAATTAAAATTACCACACACAAGTAATTTAAAATTCCCGAATTAATTAAATATTAAATGTACAAAAATACGGGGTGTTACACTTGAGGGCGACCAAGGCGTCTATGTTTTCTTCCCCCTCGGCTGTCGACTACGAATTCTTGTCCAGGATGCCCCCAGCGAAGGTGTATGACTATGGTCTGCACACACTAGCTCAGGTATTTGCTTTTACATTTTCTTCCTTAATTGAATTTTTCTCCAACTATTTCCTCAGCCTCCTAACAACTGTTTATCATTTTTCTGTGCAGTCTGTCCGTGCCTTTACTTCGGCCACAGTGTGGATGGCTGAAAATCAATAAAAATTTCATGAGGCAGAGAGGGCCATTCAGCACGAGGCTGATCTACAGACGGAGCTGGAAACTACAAAGGCTGAACTAGAGAGTGCCAGAACCGAACATGCCAGGGTCTTGGATGAGCTGATAAGGCAACATGATGCAGATTTGCAGGCCAAGGACGAGCTTATAAAAGAGAAGGATGAGGCCTTGACCAACTTGGGGGTTCAGTTCAAGTCCGATCTTGATGCGACTGTCAAGAAAGCCGAGGCCGATGTTGTGGAGGCCTACAAACTCTCGGATGAGTTTTAAGGCTTCGGTCTTAAATACTTAGAGAGGGGGATTAGGACAGCCTGTCGGTGGGTCGTCCATAAGTTTGTTAACGCAGTATCTTCTGTCCGCCCCTCTATCGAAGCAGTCCAACTGGACGACCCCCTGATTGTTGAGGCTTTGGCACAGGTGGAGTCTCAAGTGCACGTCGAGGGTGTCGACACATCTGAGGATCATCCAGTCGTGGTCGTTGAGGAGACTTCTCTTATCGATGTTGAGGCCCTGCCCTCTGATGTTGCCCAATAGGGTGGCTGTTTGTAGCCAATACCCTCTTTATGTACCCCCTGAATATACTTTATTTTTGTAGAACACTTTTGTAATATTTCATTTATAATATCATCTCTCTTGTTATCTTCCATATTCGTCTCTGGGGGTCATACATTTGGACCCTATGAGTAGGAAACTCAATCTCAGTGGGGATGACGGCTTCTGAGCCATAAGCCAACATGAACGGGGTTTCCCCGGTAGAGGTCTTTGTCGTCGTCATGTAGGCCCACAGTACAGCATATAACTCCTCAACCCATCTTCCTTTTGCCTTTTCAAGTCTCTTCTTGATCCCATCAAGGATCGTCCTGTTTGTAACTTCTGTTTGCCCATTAGCCTGAGGTCGACCTAGGGTAGAGAAAAATTGTTTGATACTCACCCTGTCACAGTACTTCTCTAGAGATGTATTCTTGAATTGAGTCCCGTTATCCGAGATGAGGGTGTTGGGGAGACCATATCTGCATATAATATTTTTCTAGATGAACTGGAAGGTCTTATGTTCGGTAATCGCGACCATCGGCTCTGCCTCCACCCATTTTGAAAAATAGTCAATTGTCACGATGAGGAACCGATAGTTATTAATGGCCCTAGGCAAGGGGCCTACCAGGTCGATCCCCCACACTACAAATGGCCACGGGGACATAATGGAGGTAAGAGGCTGATGGGGCTGGTGTGGGATGGTGGCAAATCTTTGACATTTATCACACTTTTTTACATACGCCGTGGCGTCTTTCCCCAAGGTCGGCCACCAGTACCCCTGGGTGATCACCCTCTTTGCCAGAGACCTGCCCCCAATTAGGCTTGAACATGACCCCTCATACACGTCTTGCAAAATGGATGGGACTTCAGATGGGTGCACACACCTAAGTAAGGGTAGCAAAAACCCCTTTTTGTATAAGGTGTCCCCAATGACAGTGAACTTTACAGCTCTGTATCTCAACTTCTTCCTTTCTTGCCTTGCTTCTGGCATCTCCCCTATTTAATGTATCTGATCAGAGGGTCCATCCATGAGGCTTCCTTAGCAATATTCAGGCAAGTGCCAATTATTCCCTCAGTGTCTTCGATAGTTGGTCGAAGTAAAATTTCCACTGGGACTGTCCTCCTGATATCTTTCCTAGTTGCCGAGGCCAGTCTAGCTAGGGCATCAGCTCGACCATTATCAAGCCTAGGTATCCTCTTCAATTTTACTTCTCTGAAGCTCTTCAATAGTGTCCTCACTTTCTCAAGGTACTTGGCCATCCGCTCATCTTTGGCCTCGTAGGCTCCTAGTATCTGATTTACTACCAACCTTGAATCACTATGGACCAAAATCTGGCCGACACTAAGAGACCTGACCAAGGAGAGTCCTGCTATTAGGGCCTCATATTCGAATTCGTTGTTGGAGGCTTTGAAGTTGAACCTCAGGGCATACTTAATGTCTGTGCCATCGGGTACTGATACTATCAGTCTAGCTCCACTTTTGCTATCGCAGGAGGACCCGTCAACGAAGAGGCTCCACACAGTCTTTTCCTCTGAGAAATTTCCCTCAATGAGGAATCCCTGTCTAAAGAGGTATCTTCCCTCTTCATTTTCGGCCACTTTCCTTCTAGCGGTTCCTGTCTCAGCCTTATCTGCAGGTGTGTCGGTGAGCCTGTCTTGTTGGCTATCTATCTTCCCAAAGCTCTCATCCTCGACTTCATCATCTTACCAAGTAAACTCGGCCATGAAATCTGTCAATGTTTGCCCCTTAATGGCCGTCCTAGGTTGATACACAATGTGAAACTCCCCCAGCTCTATAGCCCAGACCATTAACCTACCTGATTTTTCTGGCTTGTGTAGGACCTACCTAAGAGGGGAGTCAGTGAGGATGACCATTGTATGGGACTGGAAGTATGGCTTCATCTTTCTCGACGTATGGATCAAGGCATAGGCTAACTTCTCCATCCTTGGGTATCTTTGTTCTTCCCCTGTAGTGCCTTACTGTTGAAGTACACAGGCTTCTGTACCCCGTCTTTGTCTCTCACAATGGCTGCGCTGATGGTTGATTCTGAGATAACTAAGTACACATGTAGTTATTCGCCCTGCACTGGTCGGGACAACAGCAAGGGAGACCATAAGTATGACTTTAACTCCTTGAAAGCCTCATCACACTCTTCACTTCATTTGGAGGCCTTCCTGAGAATTTTGAAGAATGGCAAACACTTGTCTGTAGCTCTAGATACGAACCTATTCAAAGTAACCACTCGCCGCGTGAGCCTCTGGACGTCTTTGATGGTCTTGGGGGTCTTTATTTCCAGGAGGGACTTTATTTTCTCAGGGTTGGCCTCGATGCCTCTTTGGTTGACAATGAACCCCAAGAATTTCCCTGCTCCGACCCCGAAGACAAACTTGGCCTGGTTGAGCTTCATCTGGTAATTGTCCATCGTATTAAAGGTCCTCTCCAGGTCAGCTGCATGATCCTCTGCCTCGGGCTCTTAGTCAGCATGTCATCTACATAGACTTCCATAGATTTCCTAATTTGGTCTTCAAACATTTTATTTACAAGGCGATGATATGTTGCCCCTACATTCTTCAGGCCAAAGGGAATGACCCTATAACAGTATGTCCCCTTGTCAGTGATGAAGGCCATTTTCTCCGAGGCTTTAGGGTCCATAAAGATCTGGTTGTACCCTGAATAGGCATCCATGAAGATCATGAGCTCATGGCCTGCTGTAGCGTCTACCATCTGGTCAATGTGTGGGGAGAGGGAAGCTATCTTTAGTAAAATGCTTGTTGAGGTCGGTGAAGTCCACACACATTCTCCATTTCCCGTTGGCCTTTGGGACAATGATTGCATTAGACAGCCATTCAGGGTAGATGACCTCTCTGATAAACTCAACATCTTCTAATTTTTTGACCTCATCCCTTATGACCTCATACTTCTCTCTAGAGTAAATTCTCCTCTTCTGCTTTACTGGCTTTGCACCCTCTACCACATTGAGCTTGGGGCACATGATTTTAGGGTCGATCCCCGGCATATCTGCATGACTCCATGCAAAGACGCTATGTCTTCTCCTCAACAGTTTAATGAGGTCTTCCTTGATATTTGGCTTCAGAGACTTGCCGACTTGGACGGTTTTTTTCGGGTCATCCTCATTGAGGATGATGGATTCTAACTCTTCCGCGACCTCTCCTTTCTTCAGCTTCGTCTCGTCTCTGGGGTCTAGGGTATCAATATTGTAAGTGGTTATAGCCTTCTTATGTGCCTCTCTTTCTTCAGCGGAGTTGTAATAACATTCCCGTGCTGTCGTCTGATCTCCCTGAACTTCCCCCACCCCGTAAGGGGTTGGAAATTTAATCATCTGATGGATCGTAGACGGCACAGCTTCGAACCCCTTGAGGTCTACCCGCCCCAGTATAATATTGTAGGCTGAAAAGACATGTTCATCCATCAAAAAGAAGCTGACCTTCTTTGCAAACCATCTCGGCTACTCGTCCCCCATCCTGACATCGGCCTCATACACTCCGAGGGGATGAACCTTTTCCCCACTGAACCCAATTAATGGGTGATGGTATGGGACGAGCCTTGCACGGCTGATACCTAAGGCTTTGAAGCATGGCCAAAACATTACGTCTGTGGAGCTACCCCCATCTACCAAGATCCTTAGCACCTCGCATCCGTGCACCCTAGTAGTGATGACGAGAGGGTCATCATGTGGGTCTAAGAGGCCTTTGAAGTCCATTCTTGAGAACCCCACTATCAGAGTATTCATGTCAACATTCTTTCTTTTTTCTGACTTTGCTTCCAGAGAGGTCGAGTGAACAGATTTTTCACTACCTTGGCCTCAGCCACATGGGCCTTCCTGTCGGCGACCTCTGACCCTCCTCCTGCTAGACCCCCGAAGATCATTCCCACTTCGAGCGAGATCATATTAAGCCTTTTGGCAGGGCCTTGGTCGTCTCTCGGTGGGAGGTCAGGGTCGTCCTCATCATCAGAAGGGTCGTCCCCTCTTTTTTGAGGACCTTCTCTACATGCATCGCCTCGCTTCTTTCTAGGGTCGTCCCCTCGGCCCATCTTGAAGGCACCTTTGTCAACGTACTTCCTGAGCTTCCCTTCTTTAAGCATCTTCTCAATCTCATCTTTCAGGGCAAAGCATTTGTCTGTCACGTGGCCATGGTCTTGGTGAAATTCACACCACATATTTTTATTCCTCTTGTTGGGGGTTGCCCTAAACTTCTCAGGCCACTTCAAGGACCGATCACTCTTTATCTCATTGAGAATATGTTCATAGCTGACCGTTAGAGGGGTGTAACCAGCGAACTTGTCATCCGTAGACCTCTTCTTCCCCTATTTTTTCTTCTTAGGGTACTTACCCCCACTAGCGCCTCCTTTTTCGTCTTCGTATTTTGCGGCCATCGCCTCTTCGGCGTTCATCACCTTTCCTGCTGTTGACAACAATTCAACCATCGTTCTTGAAGGGTCTTCAACAAGCTTCCATAATAGCTTCCCCTTTTGAAGTCCTCCAATCAGGGCTGTCATAGCTATGCTCTCCTCATAGTCTTCCACCTTCAACTTTTCTTTGTTGAATCTGGCTATGTAGTCTCTTAGACTCTCATTCTTCCCCTGTTTAACATAGAGCAGGTGGGTGGTCTTCTTATGTGGCCTCACCCCAAAGCAAAAGTTGTGGATAAAAAGGTCTGCCAACTGCTTAAAGCTTTAAATGGAATTTTTGGGAAGAGACATATACCAGACATGTGCAGCCCCTGTCAGAGTGCCAAAAAAGGCACGACACCTCGTCTCATCTAAGATAGAGTATATGTCTGCTGCTGATTGATACATCTCAATATGATGGACAGGGTTAGTACTCCCGTCATACCTTGGGGTGACCACAGGTGACTTAAACTTTGATGGCGTAGGAAAGTTGATTATCTTCGCCACAAAGGGAGAGCCTATGGAGTATCCTCTCTAAAGAAGGTCCCGTCTCTTCAGAATATCACCGATCTTGTCCTCCAGTCGCTGGATTGAGTCATTCCAGGGCCTCGTAGGATTGGCCTGGCCGATGTTATCCCCCATCGCCTCTTTGAGGTGGACGGAGGGTTCTGCGGCGGCAGGCCTGTGTCGGCTATTTACTTACCCCTGACCATCTTCTCGTCCCAGTGGTCGGCCCCCGTGGGGTCGGCCATCTGCTGCCTCCCTTCTGGACCTCGCAGTGCTCCTTGATCTGGACAATTTTTCTCGCAGGTCATTTACTGGGCCCAGCCTCTCAAAGGACGACCCCTGCTCAAGCGATCAAAAGCAGAGCCTCTTGGGCGATCGTCAGGATTTTGCCTCTCACACTTCTTTCTACTCTCCTGGAGAGGTCGTACAGTATTGTTGGAGACCTCATATGGCTCCCAGCATTCTATGGGGGCCTCCTCTCCCTCCAGATCGTCATACCTGTCCTCAGGGCAAGGGTTTCCTTGCCTCCCCTGGCGTAGACGTCGGGGGTCAGCAACATCCCTACGCCGCTGAGGGGGTGGTAGGTCTTTGTGTGGTGCCTGGGGTGGTCCCCTGGACTCATGCTGCCATGGAGCCGCTGACGGAGTAATCATCTCAGGTGAGACCCCTGGTGGTCTTAGTATGTTCTGGCTTAGAGCTGTAAACTGCTCCTGCATGATTCGCTGGCTTGCTGCCAGAGACTTCAAGGCTGTCGCCACATCAGCCATCTCAGACTAAGGTGGTGGCTAACTGGAACTGGATCCCACTCCACTGTCCGATGGAGGGAGTGGTGGTGGTGGCATCTCATGTGCCATGTGTTTGAGATATGAAAATATGAACTGAAGAAAAGACTGGTGAGCTTGAGAACCTTAATGGGTCTCTTTCAATGGTGAAACATCTCCTCTCAGGGGGAGAGCTGGTTCACCACCAGGGTGCCCAGTGAGGTCAAGTTGTACAAAGGAAGAGATCTCTCCTCGAGTTCCCACAGACGGCGCCAAACTGATGATGTTGAAATCTAGCACCACCAGATAAGTGATGATGAGCTCAAACTGTAAGTACCATGGCAGGCATAGATGTATAAGTGTATAAGTGTGTAAGTGTATAGAAGGAGATGAGTATAAGAGGAACAAGATAATGATGTATAGTGGTTCAGCCAATTAGGCCTACATCCACTGTGAGTGTGTGATCCACTAAGTATGGGCTCTAATGGCCTTGGATACAATGCACATAAGCTCCCTTTCTCTCTCTACTGTGTGTACAAGCAGAGTTTTAGCTAGGGTTACAATTAAAGATCCATCCCCATATAGGTTTGTAGGTGACAAGTATATATAGGTCTTGGGAGTGTAGTGTACCCCCCAAGTATGCATGGTGTATGTGAATGAGGATCTAGCCAATCTCCTGTTGACACCTTTAGATGCCAAATGATGACATAATATTCCTTCACGTGAGGGGGTGATATTGTTATAACAGTCTTCCACGTGCCATGTGAGCCTCACGCGTACTGTTCCACGCATCTCCCAAACTACGCGTTGTGATGATGTCACCCTAGGACTATGATACGAGGCCGAGGGCAAAGTTCCTTTTGGTAGTGAGTCTGGCCTAATTTATGCCTCGTACTGTCGTACCCTCCGAGGGTCGTCTGAGCCCGATAAAGGGTCGTCCCCTTGAAGGTTCGTCTAGAGCCTGATGGAGGGTTAGCCCCTCGGAGGATCATCCGGGCCTGATGAAGGGTCGGCCCCTTGAAGTGTCGTTTGGACCATGATGAGGGGTCGGCCCCTTGAAGGGTCGTCTGGGCCTGATAAAGGGTCGTCTGGACCATGATGAGGGGTCGGCCCCTTAAAGGGTTGTCTGGACTATGATGAGGAGTCGGCCCCTTGAAGGGTCGTCTGGGCCTGATGAAGGGTCAGCCCCTTGGAGGGTCGTCTGGACCATGATGAGGGGTCGACCCCTTAAAAGGTCATCTGGACTATGATGAGGGGTTACGAGACCATCTTGGGCGCACCTTGGTGGAGGGCTCCCTCGGCCTAGCCGAGGGTATATATGGGTATATCAATGTCTTTATAATTGGGAAGGACTGAGACATCTCGGGAAAGGTATGGGGCTATTTATTAGCCTCGACCACTTTTGAGAAGATAGAGTTTATTGTTAGAGAGTGAATATATCAGAGATAAGTTATTACAAACCAGAGAGTTTACTCACCCACCATTATCATTTATTGTGAATCTTTTAATAGCTAACCAAAAATCTATCAGAGGTTATTGGTGTGTTAGCTTCCTGTCAAGGTGTATCTACGGTGCTTACTTCTCTCTCCCTTTGAATGAGTTACTTATGAGTTTCCTTTATTATCATTTGAGTTATACACGAGAGACTTATGAGTTTAATCTAAGTGTTGATTATATACAATATTATGTGTTCATTTTTTACTTTATTAAGAGTACTTTGATTATCGTTTATCACCATACCTATAGGGGTTACGCCTCTACTAGTATTTATATACTCCCAGGATTCAAGGGGATTACCCTCTTACATTTGGCAACTCCACTGGGGAGGTATTCTTCTATAAGTATGGCGCAAGATAACGTTAACCGTGCTATTAACTTTGACGTTATTTTAAGCAATGAGGAACAAACGGTGTGGGATCTTAAAGATTTTAGGGATGAGGTGCCACGAGTAGAGGTTCCCCAAGTTCCAATGGCTACGGGAATCCCAACGGTCACACAAGCTTCTACTAGCGCTGTGATGGGACAGGCACAAATGACCCTCTTGATAGGAAAATTATTTTAGTTCTTACAAACTCCTGTAGATGCAACGACTTTTGGAGGGGGAATAGATCCTAGCTCTTTTATAACACCAAGGGCGGCTCCAGTATCCTCATTGAGCGTAGCTATAATGGCACATGCCCCAACAAGCACTGTGCCCACTCCTGTCCCAACGGTGAGTACCCTAAGTATGGTAAGTATTCCACTTGTGGTCCCTTAGACCATTACTATAATGACTGAGAAAACCCCTGCATCTGCCTTAGAAGAAATGAGGAAGGAGATGTAAAAAGAAATGATAAAGATGATAGCAGCCTCATCATAGCCAGCTAGCGAGGTAACATCTGTGTACGACGATTTTTATACTCCCTATCCTGAGGCGTGCAAGGAGGAACCTTACCCGAAGGATTACATTCCTCATATCTTTGAGAAATACACCGAAAATAGAGGAAACATGAAGGAGCATATCAAGAACTTTATTGAGTATTTGAGGGCTCATTGCAGTAATAAGAAGTTAAGATTGAGAGAGTTTTCTAAATCCCTCACTGATAAAGCATATACCTGGTACTCTCACTTAGCACCAAAGAGTGTCTTAACATGGGAGGAGATGCACGTTCTTTTTTATCTAGAAGTTCTTTCTGGCAGAAGAAGAAATTACGTTGACATAGTAGGGAGAAGCAACGACCAAAGGAGGAAATGGTATCGTACGTTCGAAGGTTCAGAGAAAGTCCCCTCGATGTGAGAGTGGAGGCCAAAGATTCCAAACTGCTTTAGATTTGTGCTGAGGATTTGCTCCAGAAATACATCTGTCACCTCATAAATGAAACATGCGAAGGAACATTTACGGAATTTTTGAATACAACAAGAAATATCTTGTTAGTTGTACGGCTAATCCCAGTAGTGGTGGTTGTGCTATTCAGATAGCCAGCCAGTACAACCCATTATGGGACGTGGCCAACCCTCACGAGTGGGATACGCCAATGGAGGAGAGGGAGACAAGCAGCCGAAGAAGGACAACAAAAAGAAGTTTGGTAGAGAAAGGATCCACCACCATTGCCTTGTATTGTTGAAGAGGTCGTCAGTTACTATAACACCATGGTGTAAGGATGGATAGTCTATGAACCCAAGGATACTCCAACAATGGATCTATATATAGAAAAGAGAGTTGATCCCAAATACTATCACATCCATTGAAATATTGGCCGTCCAACGACGACCTGTTTTACATTGAGGAAGATTATAAGCAAACACATGAAGGCAGGAACTTTATAGATCCCTCAAGAGAACGTCAACAACAACGTTGTACCAACACATGTAGCTAACCTGGTAGTTACTTATGATGAAGAAGCTGAGGAGGAGGCGAGGGGACTGGTGTTGGAGAAAGAAGAGTTTGAGGAAGCATTAGAAGATTTAACGAGAAGTATGGCTAATGTTGTGAGAGCCAATGATGAAGCAATCACGAGGGATATGGAGTATGTTTATAACCTTGATAGCGAAGAAGTATACCAAGGGCTGGAATACCATGCTCTATCATAGTCGTCTAAATTCTCATGGTTCTTCGATCAAGTGGGAATGCCAAAAGAAAGCAGACTGGAGATAACGTAAGAAATCTTGTACATTGCACAAAAGAATGCAGTTCCATCGCTGAGATGGAGAGGGACCATGGCTAGGCTGGTAAGAAAATTCTTATCCGAAGTGACTTTCAGTGACGCCAATAGAGTTGTGAGGCTTCCCCACAATAGACCGTTTTATGTGACGACCAGTATCAACGGGGTGAGCTTTGCGAGAGCTCTTATGGATGGGGGAACATCCATAAAAATCATGCCTATCAACTAATTCAACATAGCTAATATCTCTGAGACAAGATTGATACCAATGCCTTTAGTGATCTCTGGTTATGACAACTAGTCCTCCAAGTCAATCGGGTATGTGAACGTGGGGATTGTAATAAGGAATCTCACTTCACACATAAAGTTTCGTATGATTGAGAGTGCATATTCATACCATCTCTTGATAGGATGGATGTGGATGCACAACCACGATTTAGTTCGCTCAATATACCACCAATGCACTAAGTCAAATGTGAAGGGAACTGAGATCATTATAAGAGCAATAAAGAATCCCTTTTCAACCGAAGAAGCTCGTCTAGTGGACTCAATATTCTACACAGAGCTGGAAGAGGAAATAAGAGTCCTAACGAGGTAAATGGAGGGAGTTAGAGTTCCCTCGATCAGAGAGAGGATGGGTCATGTGAATGGTCAGAGCAGCGAAGGAACAAGTAGAAGAGAAGTAGCATAGGAGGTTAACCACGTCGATCCCAAGCCTCTAAATATATCTAAATAACCAAGAGATATAATGAGACCCGGGATGGACTCTATGGAGCATGAGGTCCAATGACAGAGTGTGATGAGTAGGTTTTTGAAAAATAGATTAGCAGAAGCTTCAATGGAAAGAAAATGGAAGGTAGTCGTAATAGCCAGCAGGCAATTATCACCTTTGAAAGTGTAAGAGGGTGGTCGAAGGAGATGTTGCAGAGGCTGACTCAATTTATGAGTGTTTTCTGGTGGACTAATAAGGGCAGTGCATGGTCATAGACAACTCAAACATACAAGAGTTTATGGAAGAATTAGAAGAAGAACCAGAGTACATGATGGATCTCCTGAAAGTAGCAGGTGCAGGAGATGAAGCAACTTGATCTGAACAAAGAAGGAGAAAACCCAAGGCCCATCTTCATTTCGAAGGATCTGAGCGTAGAGATAAGAGGGGCCTTGATTGAGCTGATTCAAAAATATATAGATGTCTTTGCGTGGAAGTACACAGAGATGAAAGGGATAAATAAATAGGTGAGTTTCCACAAGCTGAATGTTATGCCTTCAGCCATACCAGTGAAGCAAGCCACGAGAACTTACAAGCCTGAGCTGGATCTGAAACTTAAGGAGGAGGTTCAACGATTACTAGCAGCAGGTTTCATCAAATCGATATATCACCCACTTGGGTTGTCTAGCATTATCTCGATGAGAAGGAAGGACAAGAACCAGATACGGACCTGTGTGGACTTCAGGGACTTGAACAGATCTTACCCAAATGATGAGTTCCCTCTTCCCTCTATTGATAGGTTGATTGATGCAACTGTTGGGCATGAAATATATAGCTTCATGGATGGGTAGGAGGGTTACAACCAAATCAATATGGATCCAACGGATGTAGAGAAAACATCATTCAGAACTCCATTAGGCAATTTTATATACAAAGTAATGCCTTTCGAGTTGAAGAATGTTGGGGCAATGTATCAAAGAAAGATGATGGCCATCTTTAATAACTTCTTTCATAAATTTTTGGAATTTTATATGGATAATCTGGTCATCAAATAAAATAAAGAAGAGTCCCATCTAGATGATTTAAGGAAGGTGTTCATTCGATGCAGGAAGTACAAGCTGAAGATGAATCCACTGAAGTGTGCCTTCAGAGTTACAAGTGGGAAATTTTTAGGCTTCGTGGTGGATAGGTAAGGGGTACAGATGGATTAAGACAAACAATGAGTGATCCTAGAGATGACATGTCCAAGAACAATGAAAGAGCTCAAGAGTTTCCTCGGTGAAGTCTCCTACCTCAGAAGATTTATGCCAGGGCTGACCGAGACTGATGGAACTACTGCGAAAAGGCATGAAGTTCAAATGAGAGGAAGCTCACCAAGAATCTCTTAGCAAGATGAAGAATCTTCTCACTTCTCCACAAATGATGATTCCTCCAAGGTCAGGAATACCGTTGTAGCTCTACCTCATGTCTACCAACAGGTCTGTCAAAGTTCTCTTGGCGTAGGAAATTAATGGGCAGGAAAGGCCAGCTTACTATCAAAGCAGGATCATGCATGGACTAGAGGCAAGGTACAGTAGTGCAGAGAGACATTATTTAGTCTTGGTATTTATATCATAAAAACTTAGACATTATATGCTATCTTTCACAATTCATATTGTTACGAGATGTGATCCCATTAAGTTTTTGTTGGCAAGAACTATTTTGATTAGAAGAGCAACTAGGTGGTTCCTTATCCTCTCAGAATATGACTTAAAGTGTGTGGTCCCTTGTGCGATCAAGAGCCAGGCATATGCATATTTATTCGTAATCTTTTCGTCTGGGATATTTCAGCCACCCTGTGAGAGCATTTATGGAGATGACTTGTAGGCTAACTTTTTGGACGCAAACCTTGAAGAGTAAACTATGCAGTTTGATGGTGCTTCGATATAGAAAAAGGGAGGAGAAGGGGTTATCATTTTGAAGGAGAAGCAGGAATTTTGCCTTTCTTAAAAGTTAGATATCCCTTGCTCCAACAACAAAACATAATATTAAGCATTGTTATTGGGATTGGTAGAGGCCCTTCGAAGGGGAATCCGTTCACTATGCATCAAAGGTGATTTGAACTTGGTTGTCCAGCAAGTGAATGGGGAATATGCATTGAAGTATCTTAGCCTGGCGCCCTACAGAACGATTATCCAACGGCTGATCAACCAGTTCCAATAGGTCAAGATAAAGAGGCATCCTAAAATGATGTACATGCATGCAGATGCCTATGCCACCATTCTTTAGAAATTGGCTATGAAAACTGACATAACTACTGTTGTGATAAGTCGAAGAACATTTCCCTCGATGGTGCAATCAATCCTGCCGATGGAAGACGATTCAGATTGGACAGGCAACATCAAAAAATAGTTGTAGTCTGGGGAAGGCAAGATGGAACTCATAGAGATAACGTAGTACTTTGCAAGCTAAATAAGTCTTTACTTTAGGAATGTGGGAGGATTATTATCCAGGTGCATCGGGCCAGAGGAAGCAGAGAAAAAGTTAAAGAAGATATATGATGAACACTGTGAACCAACTGAGATCCCTCTGTATAGAAAAATATAGAGAGAGCGATACTTCTGGCCAATAATGAAACAGGATGCAATAAAGTTACAACAAAGGTGGGATAAATGTCAACTTTTATTTCAGGCAACTGAATGTCACTTCGTTGAAACTCAGGAGGATTGGAGGCAGCCTTATATTGATTTTATCAGTGATGGAGTTATTCCTACGGAGAAAATTAACGCAATGGGACTCAAGCGAAGGGCCCTACGGTTCTATGTCCAAGAGGAGAAGCTCTATCGTAGAGGATACTTCAACAGGCCATTAAGATGCATCACAAAGTAGGAGGTAGCAAAAGTCTTGAAGCAAGCTCACGAACCAGCTCACATTGGAGGGGCTAAGTTATCTGACCAATTAATGACCTTGGTTTATTATTAGCCAATAATGGAAAAAGATTCTGCTGAGTTTGTTCGAAAGTGCAATACATGTCAGCTGCATGGAAACATGATCCATGCTCCCTCGGTGGACTTACACTCTTTGGCCACTCCTTACCCATTCCACATTTGGGGGGCTGACCTGGTAGGGGTAGACTAAGGTTATTCGAGAGGAAAGATCTGGATATTAGTGGCAATTGAGTGCTTTACAAAGTGGGCTAAGGCAATATCACTAAGAGAGCAACAACAGGTGTGGTGGGAAACTTCATTAGAGAGTACATAATTTAAAAATTTAGGATTCCAAAGGTCATTCTCTCTATTAATGGAGACCCATTTGTAAACAAATAAGTGACAATGCTCATATATAAGTACTCAATTATCCATCATACCTCAACGGTGGCATGTCCCAAAGGCAACGGTCAAGCCGAAGCAACTAATAAAACCTTCGTCAATATCTTAGCCAAGACGATGCAAGACTTCCAAGGTTTGTGGGATGACAAGATTCCAATACTTCTATGGGCCTATCGAACGACAAAGAGAAAACCCACATGGTATATGCCATTTTATCTTGTGTTTAGAACTGAAGCAATTTTACCGATAAAGTCGAAAGTTCCCTCGACCCGATATGCCTTGCAAAGCAGCATGCTCCCTCAGAGTAGACACGTACAATTGGAAGCACTGGATGAACACAGGTACAATGCAATACAACACTTTCAAATGTACATGAAGTAACTCTCCAGGGCATATAACAACTTGTTAAGGCCAAGTAAGTTCATTGAAGGAGATTTAGTTATAAAAGTGGCTGTAAAGCACATTCAGGGGGGCTACCATTGCCTAATTTTTTTGAGAATTGGGAGGGACCTTTCATTGTGAAGGAGGCTCACGATTCAGGTTACTGATTAATCTCTAGGATGGAAGAGGATAAACCTTTTAAGATTAATAATAAGTGGTTAAAGGTCTATCATGTTTGAACGAATAACCTTAATTTTAGATTTATTTTGTGTTAAACTGTTGAAATTATGTTACAATTCATTATGAGTTATTTCTTTTGTTGTGATTATTCTCATGGGCTAAGAATATATATTTTTCTTATAAATTGTAAGAGTTTGATCTTTGTAATGAATAGTAGAGAGTTGTAATAAATGATAAAGCATGGCATGGTAACAAGGAATTTCTATTTTTTTCATTTATGTACTCAAAACGGGTTACAAAATTGGGAACTATTGCCCAAACATTATATAAAAGGAAATGAAAAAAAGAAAAAAAAATACAACACAACAAAATAAGGGACTTCAACCCAGAAGAAACCACAAGTCAGGATAGTAGAACACATCCCCATACAAGCCCGAAGAGGCTTCCAAGAACTTTATCTGAGTAGTAATTGAGCCTTCAAGTTTGGTCTGGACTTGGGCCCGTTTAATCACTAAGGCTTCACATTTTTGCTTGGCCTCTAGCAGAGCTTCTTAGACGGCCTTGACATCCTCTTCAACTGCTTCCAACATAGGGGGCAACTTCGCCAACCTATCCTCCTCATCTTGTTGGGCCTCTATATGTTTTTTATAGAGCTTCCTTAATCTCTACAACTGATTACTCTTTAAAAACTTCAAGTGGCAGATCAACCAGTTCAGTTGAAAGCCATCCTTAGCCATCTCCCTTAAGTTACCCAGGTATCGATTGATGAAGGGCCTAGTAAGACTTAATTTTTAAGTATTAATAACCTCAGTAATAACGACCGCTAGACCCTGAAGCCTATAGTTCAACACCAATATATTTGAATGAATACAGTCAGGAGTGAAGGTTTGAGGGTTATAAGTGGCAATCTGTTCAATGATTAGACGATTACACTATAAAAACTTAGGGAGACTGGAAAAGGACCATAAGGCAGAACTCATAAGGATCCATATTGGGTAGAGGAATCTCACAACCAGACTCACTATCAGCTGGCAGATCTGTGGTCGAACCACGATCATCGTGTCTTTTTTCCTCAGAAGAGATCGGTCCTTGAACAACAAAGGCAACAGGCGAGCGACCATGCTAAGTTGGCTCTTTGGCAATAGCGGGCTCCTCACAACCTGAAACATGATAAAGAAGAAAGAGTTTGCAAAAATTCTTAACAAGTGTTGTTCGTTGTTAAGTCACCGTTATAGGTGGAGTTTGAGTAAAATCTTAACAAGTGGTTTTTATTGTTAAGTCACCATTATAGGTGGAGTTTGAGAATAATCTTAACAAGTGATTTTCATTGTTAAGTCACTGTTATAGGTGGAGTATGAGAAAAATATTATAAATGGTTTTCATTGTTAAGTCACCGTTATAGGTGGAGTTTGAGAAAAATCTTAACCAGTGGTTTTCATTGTTAAGTCACCGTTATAGGTAGAGTTTAAGAAAAATCTTAAAAAGTGATTTTTATTTTTAAGTCACCATTATAGGTGGAGTTTAAGAAAAATCTTAACAAGTGTGTTTTCATTGTTAAGTCACCTCAAAGGTATAATGATAGGACTTATGCAAAAGAAGGAGAAGGCAGTAATTACCTCAGTAGCAACTGCAGAAGTAACCACTGCAGGAGTCACAGCTGAAGGGTAATAACCGTCGAAGTAACTTCAACATCTCTCTGAGTTTTAGCTAAACCTGCAAAAAGAGGAACTTCAGCCACTTCAGATGCACCTTCCTTGCGAAAAGTAACAAGCGCCAAGGTGGGGGAAAGTTCCACTGAAGTCATTTGAGCTCCAGTTGTATCAACAACCACAGGGGTCGAAGGAACCCTTGGGCGAGGAGATGAATCAACGATAGTCTGAGGAACCTGTGGAGTCCCAGAATGAGAGGGATGCGTAATACCCCGTATTTTATGGTCGTTAATTATGGGATTAATTAAATTAAATTGGGATAAATTAATTTAATATTAATCCAGATTTCTAAATTGAATATTGACTAGCGTGATGAGAGTTAGTAATTATTGGTAAGAATTATGTTGAATATTACTTAATGTGTAAAGTAATGTATGAGATTGAATTTATTAAAATTATCGTGGGTGAATAACACGACAGTTATAGAAATTAAGTCGGGACGCGTGTGTCAGTTGTGTCGAGACTAATTTAAGGAAATAAAAAGTAAATTAATTCTAAGTCTCCCGTATGGTCATTTAGAGTGCACCAATGGGTTCAGAAGGATTGAGATAGTTAGAAAAGTGTACCCGGGAGTTTAATTTGGGTCTCGGGACGATTTTAGGCCTAACCGACAACCCAAGAGGGCATTTTAGTAATTTCTAATTTTGGGCCTTAATTAATGACGAAAATTAAAGGGTTATATCTGATGGAAGTTGGAGTCCTCGAGGGTTAGAAACACTTGAGTTGCCGAGAGGTTGAGGAAGAAATAAGAGAGAAGGTTTCCAAGGGGGAGAACCATCAATCCTACACCGTTTCCATCAATTCCACCACCAACGTGTAGATCGAAGAATGAGGAACGTAACTATACCCATCATCTTCTAAAACTTAGACCTTTTATTTACAGGCAAGTATCTATATTTTTGTTCTTGAGTTAATATTTCATCCATGTTAGAGTTGGAAAGATAATTATAAGTTTTTATAGAGATTTAATGTAATTGAAAGACTAGAATTCATATGTTTGAATGGAAATCATGTTAGGCTGATATTCTTATCACATGTAGAGTATTTATCACGAATTTGAATGATGATTAGAGAAGGAAATCTAGAAATATCATGTGGATTCTTGAATTGATATGGTAAACTAGGGTTAGAGACCAAATCATGAATTGTAAACATTTAATGATGATTCTTAGAGAATTAATGAATGTTTTACGTTAGAAATCATTCATACCTATTTATATAATGTTTGTGATATTTGGTTGAGAGTTTGGAACATTTTAATGGTGGTTTTGATGATTAAAATTGAAGAAACCCATAGGCATTATTTGCAGAATTTCTGGGCCAATAACTAATTAATCGATCGATCGACCTTGAATGTCGATCGATCGACTCCTTCTGGAATTTGAATATTCTTTCCTTTTTAATGTTAATCCAACCCCAATGCATAAGTACCCTTAGACATAGCTTAAATACTAAGATGGAACTTGGGAAGGACCAGTAGGGTTATAGACAAGGTTCGGACAATACGATTTTGTATGAGATTTAAACCGAGGGTTCACGAGGGTATAAAGTGGGGTGAAGATCGTTCGTATGATAAATTAGGCTTTGTGAGAATGACTTGGACTAGTTGGGTAGAGAGTGCGCACTTACTGATTTTATATTTATCAAAATGACAAACTTCGAGAGTCGAGAAGTACCTAAGAATTTGCAGTAATTGAGAAAATAAAAGAATGAATTAATTATGCATAGGTCTCGGGCACTACGTGTCATGTATGGTTCGAATTTGTTATGGGTCATGGGTGTACCTATCTGAATAATGTGAACATATATATATATATATATATATATATATATATATGAGTGCATGTATACATATTGTATGAATATATCTGTTTAATCGTACTCACGCTACTTGCTATCACAGATGTTTTCGTGCCGGGATAGTCTTATCTCGATGGGACCTTTATATGGATTATTGACTTGTACCCTAGAACATAGTATCCATGGTACAGGATATCTGATATTGATAGTTCAGAGGGTCCTAAGAGACGTGAGGGTATGTGCTGACCTCTTAGTGATATGGAACTATGCTTCGCCTCCAATATGTGTGTTTTGTGTTAATACAGTTTGAGATTGATTCCGAACTAGTATTTCCCTTTTGTCCGATAGATACGGGGACTTGATAGCAGAGTATGCTAGAACCATAGATTTATGTGGGGTGCCCTATTAGTATATATATTATGAGTGATAATTATATGCACCTGTGATTCATCTACAGTGCTTGTAAGTAGATAAAATTGAATAATTAATATTAAATAAATTAAGTGGTTGAAAACTTAAGACTGTATTGAGATGTACATAGATGGCTTCGTAAATTCATAAGAAAAGGTTATCATATATAAACTATAGTCATGCGATCACGTGAATCAGGATTGATGAGGGAAGATTGGGTTAGACTAGTCAATCGAGTTAGCGTTATCTAGATTACTTCAGCAGTACGTTAGGCGTGCACACTAGTTGAGTGGTGAGAATTCTCAAGTGAGTGTTGAGGTACTAGCATGTATGTTATATCAACTGGTAAGCATTTTAAATACTTTCTAAATTATTTTAAATCTATTTTACACTCGGGCTCTGACCTGTTTCCTGTCATCTCTTCTGTGTGTGTGTGTGTGTGTTACAGGTGCCCAGCCACAGGGGCGTCAGACTAAGATCTTTGGACTGTTGACGTGCTGCAGCTAGTGTGGGAGTTGCAGGTCTTTGCCTTTAGATGACTTCATCCTTGTCATCTCAGCTCTTCACGTAGTCATTTTAGATGGGGCATGTGTCGCCCATTTCCAATTTTTATTTAGTTCAGAGAGACTTGTACTCTTTATTATTTCAGTATTCAGTTTTAGTTGGGATTGTTTTAATTATTTCATCGTCATTCGATTTGGGATATTTTGTTTGGATTGATTAATCTAGCATGTTTATCCCACTTGGATGGTTTGGTATTCATTATTATTATCTGTGTTCATAAAAGTGGTTTCGTGTATTAAATCAGAGCAATACGACTTAATCTATAAAATTAAATATTTTGACACTTAACTTATTTTTTGACAGTGATGCTAAGAATGAACCAACCGCACACTTTGATTTAATTTATTAAAGGACTGATCACCCAGTATTTAATTAGGCGGGGTATCACAGGATGAGTCAAACCTGGAGAATGCTGTAAATAATTTCAAAGTGTTAGACACAAGAAACACCTCATAAAAGAGGGCAAATTCACATGAAAGGAGTTTACATTAGTCATAGTGGAAAATGGGGCAAATGCAATGACAGGCCTCACTAGAGGGAACTGCATAAGTGATCCAATAAGAGATGTGGCCAGGTTAGAAGCAGCTATAACCTAAAAGGAAAGAAAATACTAAGGATACAACACAACTATGTGGAAAAGATAGCTAAAAGAGAAAAAGTTATTACCTCTGGAGGACTTGAAAAGATTAAAACAACGTCCAGAGGAACCACAGGGAGGGGAGATGCCTCAGAAGAAGCCAAATGAGTCTCCTCGGGATGAAGGGAAGCTCCAATGTTTTCCACACAGGCATCAACTCTCTTGGCATCCTCCTCTACACGCCGGGAGGTTGATTTATGAGAATAAGTCAACCCATACATGGGAGAACGAGGAGGAGATGCAACGATCTCAGAAATATCTAAACGTCCTCCCATAAAAGGGCTCACAGGGGGAGAAGGTCTATCGGCTTCACCCTCCTACAGAGAAAAAATATTTGCACGTGTTAGATAATATTCCTCACTAAGTTAGAAATGGCTAAGGGTCGGAAAACATACCTCTCGCTCTGGAGAAGAGTGGGACGAAATGACCAGGGGTGAAGAAGGCGATGAAGGCACTGCAGAAGCTCCTTCAGTGGGATCACGCTCAACTTCAGGTCTGTCATCAAGGGTAATATCCACAAGGCGAGATGGAGGAGGGGAGGTCCTGGAAACAGGGTCAGTAGTTTGTGGTTGCACTTCATAAACATGTTTCTTCTGGGTTTTTGTACCCAGATTCTTCTTCCTTGTAATAGAACCACCACCAGTAGAGGGGACTCTAGAACTTCTTCTCCTTAATGTGGCCCCCTCAATTGCATCTACCAGTATTATATGAAATGATGCATGGGGGAGGAATGGGGGGGGGTGTCGTTGGAACTCACGTTGAACCCTTTCAAGCTCTGCTTGACATTTTGCTTGTATCTCCCCACTTAAGTCTGCAGACATGGGGGGGGAGGGGGGGGGGGGGACAGAGGCAATTGGAAAGGCATCCACAGGAACTTGAGACTTGGAATTAGACTAGGATTTTAAGGAAGTCCCACTTTTTATTGTCCTTGATTTTTTCGAAGGGGATTGAGAAGGGCCCTTGCGAGAAGCACATGGGGCGACGATTACTTCCACAGAGGCTCCTTCGACAGGGCCAGTTATTTTTGGAGCTGGAGCTTTTTTGGTCTTGGGGAAGCTACAACAACCAAAGGGCAATAGGGAGGTATCTCACTGGGGGAACTTTGGGGGTGCTGCCCATAGAGAACTCAACCCCAGGACAGAATTGCCTTTGAGTCCTAACTCTGACGGTGGGAAAGTGAGCCTACGACGAAGATTCGTTTGTCCAAACTTGGTCTTTATTTACTCAAGAAGGCAGAATCATTCGTGCCATCTCTCATTTGTTATTGTGCTCCTGTTGTACACTAAAAGGGTATATACCTCAGAGCACTACAACCCTAATTATTTTTCTTGCCAATTTGGATATGACCGAGGGGTGCCTCGTCCTGTTTTCTAGGAGTCTCATCATAAGGCCACTTTCTCTGAGCTTGCTCCCTTTATACATATTATGTTGCTTCCTCAATTAGCTTAACGATTGTTAGTCGAATCATCATCCATACCATCACAAGTAAGGGTGATGTGACGTCTATTTTTGCCACCAAATATTGGCCAATGCCTCTAGCCAGGATTAGAGAATTCATTTAAAGTCCCCCAGTATATCCACGTGTCGCATTACGAAGCAACTGGGCATGTCAATAATACAAATAATGTGCTTTTGGCTCTGCTTCTTATGAAACTAAAATAACCAATGGGGCTTGAGGTCTGCGTGAACGGGGTAAGGCTTTTCGACGATAGATACCTCTGGATAACGGTTGTAGAGGAAACCTATCAGAATTATGGTATTGGAAAAATTAGCCAAGTTATAGTGGCAAAAGGACTTCTTCATATCTAAGTGGGTCATGCCCAACCAAGTGTAGAGGGACCCAAAACCCATGGCTATCATAGGGAGCTTGAATCCACTGGCTAAACGAATAGAGATGATAATAAGGTCCCTTCGAGGTCGGTCACTGGGTTTCCCAGATAGCACAAAACGAGAAAGGATGACAAGTATGTAAGTTGGTAACTCTAAAGATGTACCTTTGTCTTTCCCAAAACCAGGAGAACCATCCTTCTAAGAAGGAGCATGAAAGAAGTAACTGATGAGGAGGGAGAACGTTGCTTTATTGAAAGAACCCGTGCAGCTTCGACATATCTATTCCAACGTTTCCCTCGTAGCAGTCTCTTCGGCGTATAAAGCCTTATGTGAGTAAATCGAGGTACGAGTGGTCTCAACCCCAAGCAACTCAAAGACATCCTCTAGTGTAATGGTAAACTCCCCTTGCGTAGCCATAAAGGTGTGAGTTGTAATGTTCCAATGAGATACCAGCACTTGAAGTGCAACGTTATGTTTGGATAGGGTAAACTCATCGAACCATGTAGCCCGATGTAGCTCAACCTTTTTTAGGGCGTTAGCGTAAGTTGTCTGTATATACATGTTTCAGGCATCAAATTGGGTTGGGAAGCCTCCTGGCCCATCGAAGTCTATCTGGGAATATGGGAATTCACCTCGGTCAAGGCAAAAACACAAATTTCCCTCTGGGAGGAAGAAACCCCAAATAACAGCATCATCATCTTCATCACCAAGTGTCAAGGACTCACACTTGGCATTTAAAACGACGATCTTGCACATTTCTAAGTATTCATCGCCCTTGGAAAAAATAGGAGAGCGGTGATAAAATAAGATTTTCTCTTGGCAAGCTTCCACAAGGGCGGTGGCGTCCAAAGAAGGAGCATGAGTAACAGTGGCGATAAGCGGAGCAGTGGTGGGTGGTGGGAGCAACTGCAGTAGTAGGGATATCAAACGAAGAAGTCATGGGAGCTTGAGGTGAGGTAATGGTGGTAAAAATAAATATTAGAGTGAAAATAAGCAATTAACACTGGGTGAAGATGGCAAAGAGAAGAACAATAAGGTGAAGGCTTGATAAATAATGGCGGAAGAAAAACTTTTTTTTCTTTTCTCTCTCTAAAGCTCTAGGGACGATGATAGCAAATGAAAGCGTGAAAGGGAAAAAAATGGCTAAGTGTTGAGGTATTAGACGCTTGAAAATCAAGTTAGCGGTTGATTTTTCCACATAAGCATGTGTTAAGCCATTAAAATTATTACAAATGGACACGTGGCACTTCGGGGAGTACCCTGATTGTTGAAAAGACAATCTCACATCATTAATGAGGTGACGCTTGGGAGAGAGACGTTTTCGAAGTAATGATTTTTTGCGCTAGAAATTTTGAAATATATTTAAATCCAAAACACCCAATTAAAGAAAGTCCTCACACTATAAGACCAAATGACGATACAATAGGTTGAAGATGCATCGGGGATAATTTTTACCTTCCAAGAGAAGGAGGTTGATCGTAGCATAGTTTAAAAAATTCACGATGTCCCCTCGCCATAAGTCTTAACAGAGATAACTTTAACTCAAAGCAAACGATGAGATTCCTATTACTAGGCGCAGTCAAAACAAAAATATCACCTCACTAAAGGTTCACTTAATGGTGGAACGGAATGAAGCATTTTTGGGAGAATTTAAGTTTGAGCAAGCAGAATGATGATGGATAAGATCCACAGGTACTTTAGGAGAATTCCCACAAATAATGAAGAAGACGGAATGATTGGGACCTAACCCCCAAAAAAGGTCTTGATGCTCCTTCACCATAGCAGGTATTGCGGAGCCTTGGTTCAAGTACATCAGGGAGAATTTAACTTTTATCTAATAGAGATAGCGACAGTAGTTACAACAAAGACGAAGATGGAAGAATTTTTTGTCACAAACAGAAGACAATTGATCAGATTGAGAAGTTTTTCGTGCATATATTTCTAGTTATCACAACAAATCTCTACACGAAGGGGAAAATATAGGGGGCTTGAAGGTAATCTCTAAATTAGAGAGAGCTTCCCCAATTAATAGAAGATACTCAAGAGAAGGAAGCAGCATGAGCTCAACGAGGAAACTTGTTGAGGTAAATCCTTTTTATCTTTCGTTTTTACTTAGTTAATTTGTATCTTTTAAACACATTGATTGTAATGATGTAACGATTGTAATATTGAGTGTGAGATTAATCCCCCTAACTTAGAACTTTGCGCGTCCCGAGCAATGCAAGAGAAATGAGTTGACTTTTGAAATTCCTTTTAATAAAATAAAATTCCACTTTCATAGTCAAGCGATTGCATTGAGCATATGCAATAAGCCTTTAAACCCCTAGGTTACCTTAGTAGGACGAGTTTTGTTTCGTGAGGGTTTGCAGTGAATACACTCACAAACTTCTTTATTGACTCGAATAAATATCAAAATACTTTAAAATTGTACAATTTAAACTTTTCAAAAAATAATCACCATAAATTTATATTCAAATGTCTCAAACTTCCACCGATTGAGCATTACGTTACTTTTCGAAAATTCATTTTGATTCAAATTCTTACGGATGCACTCACAAACGAATCACTCGGATTGTGGTCGTTTTCTCGCGGTATGCATGATATAAAGAGTAAATATAATGGACACAAATTCACGCATACAAAATTGAAAAGAAGAAAATATATGGTGAAAAGATCTCATCATCGGAATACAGTTATTAGGAAACGGGAAACATCATCTCTTAATCACACCATTTTAATCTCTTTTATTATCTTTTCATATCTTAGCTCTCCATGCAGTAAATAATTTTGCCATTCGGACTCGGTTAGAACTTTTCGGGTTAAAAAGTGTTAAGGGTAAAAATGGGAATGGACGGAATGTTCGAAATTGGAAAATGTCCTGATGACGTCCATTAGTGCTTTTTCGGGCATTTGCTCATTTTTCTCTTTATTTTTCTATTTTCTTTTTTTTTCTTTTTTTCTTGCTATTTTTCTTTTCTTGCCCTTTTTTTTATTACACACTTTGGACTTACTTGATGAATTTCTAATTTTTCACAATTCCGGGCTATTTGGGTTTTTCGGGTTATCATACGAAAGGGAAATATTTTATTAGGCTCAATGTGGGTTGCAAGGGGATAATTTGTTCACAACTTTATTATGGCTAATATTTTTTGGTTAAACAAAAGAGGGCCTACTTCATTGTCCAAATTGCTAATCACATTACCATATGCATCTCGAGATTAATTAAGTTTAGAGATATATTTAGCACGAATTTCGAGACAACATTTCACACATTTCCCATAACCGATCAAAACAAAGGATTGAGATCATCAACGACTTATTAAAACGCTGAAAAGAACTTTGAGTTAATCATAAACTCGGATTGATTTAAAAACTCATAAAAAGTTGAAAGTCTCGAAATTTCACCGGGTTTTATTAATCTCCACACTTATTCGCTAAGTCGTCAATTTTCTTTTAATTTCCATCTTCGGTCAATTTTAGCTTAGTGAATTTTGATTTTTAACAATTTGAGACTTTAAATAGAATAAAGGTGACATTTTTGAAAAATTTAAATTCCAATTTTTATTTATTTTGAAGAAAAATATTTTTGGCTTTTTTCAAAAAATTTCAACTTTTTTGAAATTTTTGAAATTTTCTAAAAAAACACACTTGGAAAGAACATGTGATCGAATCAATGAATCTAAACAATAAACGGGAAGAATATCCCACACCCCCTAACTTAAATGTTACATTGTCCTCAATGCGAATCAAGAACACAACGTAAAGAGAGGAAAACAAAGATATTACCCAAATGGAGCAATCCCCGATGAGTGCGAGTCCATTGAATCTACAAAACATGTTAGAACCAAGCATAACAAAAAGAATAACAAAAACTCTACCATCGAAACTAGACTATAATAAAAAAGAAAAAGTAATAATAAAAAAACTAATTATTTACAACCTAAAATTTGAACGGCTAATAAATCATACACTAAAAGTCGAAAAATTTGAGGGTCCACCCAAAATACAATTTGACTTTAAGGGATTAATGGTGTGCCCTCACTATAAAGCATGCCACCCAAAAAATAAGAATTTCGTTGGAAAAACGGAAGGCATATGCAACGCGGAAGAAATGAACCATCAACTATTAAAAAATTTATGGGGATAATGAATGATTTGGGTGCATAGGGGGACAAGTACCATTGGAATCCAAGAAAAATAGAATCACCTCCCATATATTTTTTAATTAGTATGGGAAGCGGAGCACACAAATAGAAAGAGTCCATCTTGGAAAATAATTTAAGCAAAGAGTTATTGTCCTCAAAATCATCTCTCCCCAAATTTTCTATTGGATCTAGTGGAGTGACACGTCTAAGTGTATGGCCCATAAGATGAGCATGTCAAAAAAATTCCCATACAAGAATCGGATCAGCATCCTCAAGACATTCATCCAGTTCTTGTGATGGATTTAATGGTTCGATAATAGTGGGGGTATAAGGAGACAAATGATCTTCAACCTCACTAGATTTTGCAATATTTATAAGAGGTTGATATTCAAAAGAACTTGGATCACTATCAATGATTTCATCCTCAAAAGTGTTAGGTGAAGCGCAAGCCTCGACCTTCTCTAAGTTGTCCAAATAATCATTAAACTCCTTGCAAGTTGCTCTAATTTTCAACTCTGTAGCAGCAAGGTCATCAAATTGCTTTTTGATAATAATCAAGAGTTCTTCCAAAGTAGTCTTCCTTGGTTCTAGCACCTTGTATTCCTCATTTGGTTGAAAACATTCTTCAACTTCAAAATTATCGGAAGAAAAATCCTCATTGGGTTCAAATAATGCATCTAACTCTTGCTCCCAATAACGATTTTTTTCTCGATATTCTTTTTCAAGTCTTTCTTCTTCAAGCAATTCATTTTGATAAATTTGGATGGCCTTAGCATTGGGCTTGTATTTATGAGACTCATCTTTAGTGATATTGATCCAATGTTCATAAGTCTTGACCGCCTCCTCCTCACTATTATCATAACAATTAAAGCCACCAAAAGAGTTAAAGTTAGACATTTCAAATTGGGCAATTCAAGAACGTGACACCCATATTTCTGAATTTTTTGTTTTGGATTTTTTTTTAAAAGGTCAAATTCGGGATTAACCAACCTAACCTAAAGTCTACCTAATTCTCCCCCGCAACGGCGCCATTTTGATCGAGTGGAAAAACCGAACGTCCGTGTAAATACGTTAGTCGTTGTTATCGGCTTCCAACCGCAATATAAAAATTTTAACTTTAACTACACTCTTGCGAAGTATAGTGGTGAGTTTAGGTATCTAATCCACAGGGAGTTAGGACGTGTGAACATGACGTCAAAGGTAAGGTAGTTTAATCCTAAAGTCGATGTTAAAAGAAAAGAAAAGAAAAAGATGATTGATTTTTGGATTTTATCTATGAATTAACTAAATTCAATTAAATTAACCTACGCATGCAAAATTAACTAATTAATAAGGAATTAATATGAATGAAGAAATGGGTTAAGAATACACTCCCCCAATCCCTAGTGTGTATGCGAGTACAAAATTAGTCATAAATTAGATAATTGATCGGACCCAATCTTTAGTACTCCAAACCATTACATATATGAGGTTCAAGACCGCATCATACATAATCAAAGAATGAGTAAAGTAGTGTTGCAATAGTTCACGCGCGTTGCATCCTTAAGCACCCCGGTTACCTAGGGAAAACGAGGTCAAAAGGTCTACAATGGTTGTGAAACTATACAACACGATCTAATCACTTTTTTAATTTGGAGGACAAATTTTATATCTATGCATACCACATCGGGTTGGGTTCATGCATCCCCACCCTTAAAAACTTATCTTAACATGATTAAAGTAAAAGAAAACTTAAAACTGAAAGTGCAGGAATCCATAACTAAATCTAGAAAATTGAGAACATGTCTTGAATTGGGATTGGAAAACTATAGAGCAATAATTAATTAAACTAACTATGAGAGCAGTAAAAATAATAAATTAAAATTACTTGAAATGGATGAATGATTAATCTTGAATAGATCTTTGAATCTTGAATAGTATCCAAACTTCAAAATTAGGGTTCTTGGATACAAGAATCCTTCAAAAACTAACTACTAGCCTCCTACAACGGGAAGTAACAAACCTCTTTTCTTCCTACTAGGGTTTGACCTTTTATATATCTTAAAAATGACTCTTCCCATGCCTCTCCATGTTTTACAACTAATAAAAAGGAATTATACAAGAAATTTCAAGAGTTGAAACTCTTCAGCTTCCAGAATTAATTTCAACTTTGACTTTTTGTCTTCAATTTTAAATGGGCATAACTTTTTCACCATAGCTCGGATTGGGGTGCCGTTTTTTCCAATGTTCTTGTAATTTAGAGCTATTCAATTTTCTAGTTTTCCCCACCACCGGAATATATATGTAAGATTACGAAAATGCCCTTCAACTCCCCGTTTCTTGGTTTCTTTCACTGTTTTGAGTTCTCTTTCCCACTAATTTGCATGAAATGCCTGTAAAATACATAAGAGATACACAAAATACGAAATACTTGCCAAAAAGGATTAGTAGCATAAATATAAGATAAATCCAATCTATTTACAATGCATGGGATCATAGAAATACCGAAATTAAGGGGATAAATGGAAGAATTTTTGCCTAATCAAGATCAAACGGTACTTGCGAGAGACTAGGTCTGGCAGGGCTTGGGAGAGCTTACATGCTCTATAGAATGGCCTCGCTATGAGAACTTTAGAGGGAATTGGTTTGGAGGATTGAGAAGTGAGGCAGCGTTAAGGCTTGTCTTGTCCATCTTAGATACACCTCGTAAAACACAGACAAATACCCAGTGAAGTATGGAGGAACAATTGATATTTTAAGTCTACATCACATTCAGACATTCGAGACAGTTACATTCTTTTCGGTCCATTGTTGAAGAAGCTTATCATATACTAATGATGTTTTTTTTTTATTTGGGATTTTATAGGATGGGTTTCAGACGTCATACGGCTTGACAGCCTAGCTTAGGCATTTAACTGTCGGTTTTGTCCCGAAATAGTCAAAGGGGGAGATTTGTAAGGATCAAATTTCAAATTGAGTCTTAATGTACTTTTGACTTATTCTCGAAACAAAACATGTTTATGTCATAGATAGATTTTATATTGTCTCATCCCACGAGTCTATGACGTATCGAAGAATGATTGAAGACGTTTCGGCAAAGCTATAAAGATTCAATCATGCCGAAGTTTAATTGGTGCAGTTTCTCTTTTTCAAGGTTTAATAACATTCGAGATCACACAAGTATGAATGCATAATGTTCTCGGAATTCATTTTATAAAAATAAGGATGTTATTTTTTTCAAGGAAAATGTTTTTAAAATGTTTAAATGTTTACACATCAGATAAAGGACGGATTTGTGTTGGATTAGAGTTGGTTTTATATAAAACTCTTTCAAAGTTGTAACAGTTTGGAACTTTATCCGACGACGTCGTTCAAACAACTTTAGATGTCGTTCGAACGAGATCCACTGTCATTTGAACGACGTGGCATCTCGTTCGAACGAGATTGCACCAACTTAAATTTTTTATTTAAGTCAGGTCCTAGCCTTTTCTCGGTGTGCGTGCAGAATGAATTCACTTTTCAAACAATACATTTTTTGGCAAATGTTTTCTAAGGTTTCAAAGGCTTAAACACATCCTTAGAGTTTGCAAAGATTCGAGATTTCATTATCAAATGGTTATGTGATCCTTGTTGCACCAAGTTGAGACTTGTTCATCATTGAACACTTGTGATTGTTGGTTTTACGGTAGAGAAGCGACGGACATCGTGTTCAACATCGTAGACGTATTAAGCCATATCTTTGGACACCGAGACATTCGTGGAGTCGAGTGTTGCGGACGAGCCTTGTGGAAGACGTAATTTCTACGTGGCCACTATTGAAGAACGGTAGAAGATCAGAAGGAGCATCAAGACCCACGGGGAACGAGTTGTTGAGTAAGGCTAATCTGTCTTTGTAAAACCATTGTTCATAGTGATTGTCTGGCTTGGGCCGTCCGAGGTTTTTTCCCGTTTGGGTTTTTCGTCGTACATCAGGCGTTGTGAGTATCTTTACTTAACTTTACTTGCTTTAATCACCAGATGCATGTTTAGGATTAATCAAGATAAAATCTTTTTAAGTTAATTTGTTTCACAACTTGGTTTGATAAAATTGAAAAAGAGTTTTTCAAAAAGAGAAAGTTGATTTGCATTCATCCTTAACTTAATTTCGCAAAAGCAAAAGTTATATTTTGGGGAGCTACAAATTGGTATCAGAGCAATTTTAAAAATATTTTCCTTAAAAAAAATAGCATCCTTATTTTTATAAAATGAATTCCGAGTTTCATTAACATTATGCATTCATACTTGTGTGATCTCGAAATGCTATTAAACCTTGAAGACGAGAAATTGCACCAATTAAATTTCGGCATGTTTGAATCTTTGTAGCTTCGCCGCAACGTCTTCAATCATTATTCGATACGTCCTAGACTCATGGGATGAGACAATATAAAATCAATCTATACCATAAACATGTTTTGTTCCGAGAATAAGTTAAAACTATATTAAGACTCAATTGGAAATTTGGTCCTTACAAATCTCCCCCATTAACTGTTCCGGGATAAAACCAACAGTGAAATGCCTAAGTCAGGACGTCAAGTCGTATGACGCCTAAAACCCATCCCATAAAACCCAAAATAAAAAAATAAATCATCAGTATAGGATAAGCTTCTTCAACAATGGACCGGTAAGCATGTAACTATCTCGAATGTCTGAATGTGATGTAGACTTGAAATCTCGAGTATCCTTAAACATACTTACACACATGAAACAAACAAATACCTAGTGAAGTATGGAGGAACAATCGATATAAATTAATATGAATACTAATATGACATAAAACTCCCCCTACATCACAGACATCTATCCCCCTTTTTATCTCGAATAGACAATCTGGTGAAAAGATAAACAAATCTAGCATGAGAGATACCAATATTATTTCTTGAATGCATATTTAGCTAGATAAATATGAAACTACTAGCTAAATATGATCAAGCAATGTCAAATTAGTAGGTAGCAAATAATGAATCACACAAAAAAATATCAATCTCAGCAGCTGTGATAAACGAACCAATGCAGTAAAATAATCAAATCAATCAAAGTAACCTGCATAAACAGAAACTCACTACCAGAATACAAATCAATGAGCAGCAGGGTACTGAAACAGAGTAACAACCTGAAAAAGTCAAAATCACGCCAACCAGGGTTGTCGTTCGAACGAGCCAGGGATGTCGCTCGAACGAGAAGCGACATCGCTCGAACCAAAACTGAATGTCGTTAGAACGACATTTTCAAATTTTCACAGTCTCCCCGGAAAATTAAACAGGGTTGCCCAGTGAAAAAAATATGGGAAAATTCTAACTAAAAGGGGCTCAGAACTGCGAAACATTAGCAAAATATTAGCAAAACTAAAAAATAAATATTAGTAGCATGCTAACATAGTATCGATGTGCCTAAACATGAACATGGAGTGTAAGTGCATGAACTAAAACAAAGGAATCATAATTTCAACACACTGCAATGATCAAGAAGCTCTAATCAATAGCAATCTATCATCAAACTTTATTATAGCCATATGTGACAATTAAAGTGTGAGCTTAATGAACTAAATGAACATCATGCACATAAATTCGGAACTTTGATGATTCTACAAACAATAGCATCATGACACAAATTTTCAACTATAGGATTCTTTGTGCAAACCCGTTTAAATTTTTAATCCATCCAAACTCCCTCAATAATATCATATTTTCTTTTGAATGAACCAAACTAATTTGGACCATTTTTGGCATATGAAACTTTTTATTGCCTTACGAACTTTTTCCAAGCTCTTTTAAACGGCGGCTTTCACGACGAGTCAATTTTACACTTTCACAACCCTTTCATGTACACTCATCATATTTTTAATTAAAATGCTCACGGGTAAACGGTTATTACATGCACACGTCCTCTTTATGTCTACTTATGCATAGATGATAAATTGAGATAAGAACCTCTCACCAAACTCAAATATGCAAGAGTAGCCAACCATTCTTATAAACTCGTGCATGTGTGCAAAGATGGCATATATACAAATTCGAATCAAATTGCATATCAACTTCGAAACAACCCGATAATACAATGGTTAAAATCAATCTAAGCATCGATAATAATGACCAAATGTCCTAGCCACATGGATAATGGAAGGAAGGGGGTCCAAGCACACCAATATGTCACATCAAACATGTTAACTCATGACACAAAAAAATGAAAATCTTTTTGGCTTGTTCAAAAAATATTTTTACTCATATAAAACAAAATATTTTTGTGTTTTTGAAAAAATTTTAAAACCAAAAATGTTTTTTTATTTTTCAAATAAGATGAAATAAACAAAATTATAAACATGGTAACCTTTAGATTTAGCATGGGAAGAATCAAGTGCAACAAAACGAGAACCATGGAGTTTTATTCCTAAAGCTACCAAATTCAACTTCCTAACCCAAGTAGGTGTGTAACGACGCATGGGGGTGGGAGGAATCGGGGCATCTTTACTCCTAAAATTCCTAAACTTTCGAGGAGAATTCATAAGGTCATAGCAAAACTTTCTAAGGTGACCTTTACTACCACAAAACGTGCAAGTGTAGCGATGGTATGGAAAGTGACCTTCATGTGGACCTTTTTTAACGTTCCCATGTGGCTCTCTCACACGTGCGGGGGGGGGGGGGGGGGGGGGGACAACGTGATCATCAAATCTAATACCTCCCCTATCTCTCTTAATTTGGACGGTGCCTAGCATCATATCCAACTTCTCACTTTTAGCCTCAAAGTCAAACTTAACTTTAGACGAGTCTCTCAAACTCTCCTCCAACTCCTTAATCCTAGACTCGAGTAGATGCCTAGACTCCTAAAACTCCAACACCTCCTTTTTCAAAGCCTCCATCAAACCTCTAAGGGTGTCTCTCTCTTTCTCGACGTATTATAACTTCTCCCTAAGCTTCTTCTCTCGTGCCCTAAGATCCATTATTAACGCATCATTATTTTCTTCGGCACGCTCTTTTAACTTAGCTTACAATTTCGAGTTATCCGTTTTCACCTTCACCGTCTCCTCAAATAACTCTCAAAATGCAACTTGCAAATCTCCTACATTGATCTCCTCATCCTCTCTCTCATCACCCTCACCCTCTCGAGAAGTACTCGTAACATCCTTGAAAGTGTCATGCACATGAGTATCTTCATGGGAAAATATATCGACGTCGCTCACATGACATGCCATAAATGCAAAAAAGTTACTTTCAATGGGGGAACTCTCTCCCTCTTTTAGTTCACTATCACTTAAGGTGGCGTTGTATGCAATTGGTTGCTTTCCCTCTTTCTTAAGTCTAGTGGGACATTCCTTAACTTTGTGACCATACCCCTCACACCCGAAACACCTATCAAACACATCTCTCTTAGGCTTCTCATTATTATCCTTAGTGGTGGAGTCTCCATTGTTCTTAAATTTTTCAAACTTTTTAGCATCTTTCGATTGCATATGAATTTGAAGAAATTTCTTGAACTTTCTTTCCAACAAGACAACATCCTCAATGTCGAAATTGGAGTCTTCGTTCGAAACTTTAGTCTCCTCCTTCAGGGATTTCAAATCAATGCCCTTTTCTTTCTTAGGCATTTTCTTGAAGGAAAAAATATCAAGTTCATAGGTATGTAAGTCACCTACGATCTCTTCTAGTTTTGACGAGTCAAGCATACCAAGGGAATTCATAACGGTCACTTTAACATCAAACCTACTTGGCAATGATCGTAAAATTTTCTTAATCACTCGATTATCGGGAATTTTCTCACCTAGGTTAAGCGCCGAATTAACAATAGTAGACAACCTAGTGTAAAATTAATCAAATGTCTCATTCTCTAACATCTTAATTGTCTCAAACTGTGTAGTGATATTTTGCAACTTAGACACCCTAATCGTGCTTATGCCCTCGTGAGTGAGTGCTAGTGTATCCCAAGCTTCTTTCGAAGTTTCAAAAGTCATGATACGATTATACTCTTCAGGTGTGACATGTGAGGAAATAACGTGCAGACCTTTAGAGTAATACTATGCCAACCTATGTTCAGTCTCAGTCCATGACTCAACGGGTTTCAAACTAGTGACCTCACCTTCTCGAGTGACAGGTGGTGACCAACCTTTTTCAATAGCTAACCAGACACGCTCATCAATGGATTTTAAAGCATTTTTCATACACATTTTCCAATAAACATAGTTAGTACCATCAAAAACAGGAGTGCGAAAACTATCATAATTTTCAAAATTCATCCTTACAAGAAACAGGGATCAAACACAATAAAAAGTATTTCTAGCTCTGATACCAATTTGTAGGTCCCCAAAATATAACTTTTTCTTTTTTGGAATTAAGTTAAGGATGAATTCAAATCGACTTTCTCTTTTTGAAAAACTTTTTATTAATTTTATCAAACCAAGTTGTGAAACAAATTAACTTACCGAGATTTTATCTTGATTAATCCTAAACATGCATCTAGTGATTAAAGCAAGTAAAGTTAAGTAAAGATACTCACAACGTCGGGTGTACGAGGAAAAACCCAAACGGGAAAAAAATCTCGGACGACCCAAGCCAGATAATCACTATGAACAATGGTTTTACAAAGACAGATTAGCCTTACTCAACGACTCAATCCCCATGGGTTTTTATGCTCATTCTGATCTTCTATCGTTCTTCAATAGTTCCCAAGAAAAAATTTCACCTTCCATGATGCTCGTCCATAACACTTGACTCCACAAATGTCTCGGTGTCCAGCGATACGTCTTGATGTGTCTACGATGTTGAACACGATGTCCGTCGCTTTTCCATCGTAAAACCAGCAACCACAAGTGTTCAATGATGAACAAAACTCAACTTGGTGCAGCAAGGATCACATAACCATTTAATAATAAAATCTCGGATCTTTGCAAACTCTAAGGATGTGTTTATGCCTTTAAAACCTTAGAAAACATATGCAGAAAAATGTACTGTTTGAAAAGTGAATTCGTTCTGCACGCACACCGAAAAAAGGACTAGGACCTGACTTAAATAAAAAAATTAAGTCGGTGCAATCTCATTCGAATGAGATTCCACATCGTTGGAACGACAGTGGATCTCGTTCGAACGACATCTAAAGTCGTTTGAATGACGTCGTCAGATAAAGTTCCAAATTGTTACAACTTTGAAAGAGTTTTATATAAAACCAACTCTAATCCAACACAAATTCGTCCTTTATCTGATGTGTAAACATTTAAACAATTTAAAAACATTTTCCTTGAATAAAATAACATCCTTATTTTTATAAAATGAATTCCGAGAACATTATGCATTCATACCTATGTGATCTCGAATGCTATTAAACCTTGAAAAAGAGAAACTGCACCAATTAAACTTCGGCATGATTGAATCTTTATAGCTTTGCTGCAACATCTTCAATCATTCTTCAATACGTCATAGACTCGTGAGATGAGACAATATAAAATCTATCTATGACATAAACATGTTTTGTTCCGAGAATAAGTCAAAACTACATTAAGACTCAATTGGAAATTTGGTCCTTACAATTGAGAGACCTTTCATTGTGGAAGCTTGTGCAGAGTAACCTTGAGTTCCAACGTATATTGAGCTTTGAGCTAAACTACCCTCTACCAAACGTCACATCTGCTTTAGGTGATGTCATGCCAGCTAAACATTGTCCAATCCAATCTAGAGTAAAACACTACGGTATTAGGGATGTCAGATAGTTGGTGAGCCACCTCTGTTGTGACAGTCCTCTGACGCATAGTTGTTAAGCAAAAAGCATGTCCTGGCATTTAATGTTTATGTCGTAGGACAGGCTGGACAATTATGCATTTAATGTTTATGACTTAAAGTATGAGGGGATGTCTTTCACAACTGTGAAGGATTGAGACATCTCAAGAAAGGTGTGGGTATATTTATAGGCCTCAACCACTTCTGAGAATAGAGAGTTTATTTCTAGAGAGAGAATATATTAGAGAGAAGTTATTACAAACCAGAGAGTTTACTCACCCACCATTGTCATTTATTGTGAAGCTTTTAATATCTAACCAAATATATATCAAAGGTTATTGGTGTGTTGTCTGCCTGCCAAGGTGTATCTAGGGTGCTTACTTCTCTCTCCCTTTGAATGAGTTACTTCCGAGTTTCCTATATTATCATTTGATTTATATACATAAGAGACTTATGAGTTCAATCTGAGTGTTGATTATATACAATATTATGTGTTCATTTTTGTCTTTATTAAGAGTACTTGGATTATCGTTTATCACCATACCTATATGGGTTACGCTTCTACTGGTATTACTATACTCACAGGATTCAAGGGGACTACCCTCTTACAGTAATGAGATTGGTCTTGATGCATCATTGTAATTTAATCATGCAATGGGAATAGCAAGCCTAACTGAAGTTCCTTATAATGGATCAAAATTTACATGATGTAACCATAGAGAGGGAATGAACAGAATTTGGGCAAGACTTGATAGGGTGGTATGAAATTTTCAATGGAGTCAAACTTTCATTTCTTCTTTTGTAGCTCACTTGAATAGGGATAATTTTAACCAATAGTCCTCTCTTACTCAGTCTTACACAGGAGTGTGATTTTTTCAAAAGAAGTTTCAGGTTCCAAAACTTTTAGGTAAATCATAAAGACTTCCAATCAGTGGTGGAGAAATCTTGAAATATGAGCTTTAGGGATAATCCCGTCATGATATTTTCCCCAAACTTTAAAGACATAAAGTAAGCCTTATCTCCATCGAACAAGAATGCCTTTAAAAATATTTTCTAAGCCACAAAAGAGGCTAAGGATGATGTTTTTCATAAGGAAGTTGCCTTAGAAACTAACTTTACAGAGGAAGCAAATGTGGAGTACAAAGAGGCAGTGGTAAAACTCAGATACCATTTATCTCTTGAAGATGATTATTAGAGGCAAAAGGCAAGGATTAAATTACGTAAAAAAGGAAATGAAAATTCCAAATTATTTAATGTCATGGTTAATAATAAGAGGAACAAACTTCATGTCTCTAGGATCGATGACTCAGCAGGTAACTGGACTTCTGATCTAGTGAAAATTTGCAACATCTTCACTGATCACTTCCAAAGCATTATTTCCTCTACTTTTGATATCCTTATTAACCTGTCTCTATCGAACTACATTACTAAACTTATCAATAATGGTGACAATGAGTTCCTCTCTTCTCCTCCTACTCTTGATGAAATTAAAGAAGTTGTAATCTAAATGGACTCATCTAGCACTGCAGGACCTGGTGGTTTTAATGCATCATTTTACAAAAAAATGTTAGCATATAATCAATGAAGACCTGTTAAAAACCATTTCAAGCTTCTTCATGGGAAGTTGCCTGCCAAAAAGTTGGACCTACATTCTCCTCACACTTATTACTAAAACTGAGAATCCATCCACCTATAGTGAATATAGACCTATAAGTCTATGTAACACTTCCAAAAAGATCATTTCTAAACTCCTTGCCAATAGATTGGGACTCTTGCTCAATAGGATTATTTTCTTAACCAAAATGGTTTTATCAAAGGGATACCTATTACTAAATAGGTTTTACTGGCTCAGGAGATGATGTTTAATTTTAATAAGAAGCATATAGGAGTTAACTTGGTTTACAAGCTTAACATGTCAAAGGCATATGACAGACTTTCTTAGATATTCCTAATTCAAGTTCTTAGACGGTTTGGCTTCAATGAATTCTTTATTGACATGATATGGAGATTGATTTCTAATTGTTGGTATTTTATCCTTCTCAATGGATCTCCTTATGAATTTTTCAAATTAACCTGTGGAGTGAGGTAAGGGGATCCTTTATCCCCTGCCTTATTTATTATTGTAGGTGAGGTTCTTAATAGAGGGCTTCACCAACTATTTTTGGAAGGCCAAATTAACTCATTCTCTATGCCACCTGGTAGTCCTATGGTCTTTTGTCGCTCTTTTGTAGATGATGTTCTAATTTTCACTTCTAGAGGTCAAAAATCATTGAAGAATCTTATGGATTCATCAAAGATTATTAGGATATCTCTGGGCAAGTGCGAAACAATGTTAAATACAATTTTATGGTTCCTGCTCATTGCCCCTCTACTAGATTGAGAATAATTGAAAGGGTAGCTCGTTTCTCCTTTAAAAGGCCTCTTATGATTTATCTTAGAGTTCCTCTATATGCAGGTAAAAATAAGCAAGTCCTTTTCAATGTCATCCTGGATAAAATAAAAAATAGAATGGAAGGATGGTCTTGCAAACTCCTCTCTAGGTGGCAAACTCATTCTCGTCAAATATGTTACTCAATTAATGTACTACCACTTATTTGCAGCTCGACATCCTCCTAAAATAATCATCAAAACCTTGGAATAGATTTTCTCTAATTTCTTTTGGGGATCAACAAAAGAGATTTCCAATAGATACTGGAAGAACTGGAATTCCATTTGTCTTCCTTATGAAGAGGGGGATTAGGGCTTAAGCTGATTTTTGACATTGTAGCAGCTTCTTCTTGCAAACTATGATGGAGATTATTGACAGTTGATTCCACTTGGGCCTTATATATGAGGAATAAATACTGTAAAAGATGTTTTCCTATAGATTCCTCCTACAGAAGCTACTCATCTCATGTGTGGAAAAGAATGCAAAATTACCTTGATGTGGTTAGAGAGTGGATTGATACTTTTTCAAGCACCAAATGGAAGGGTAATGCTAATGGCCTCTTCTTTCTAGATTCTGCTTGGAACATTGTTAGACATAAGAGTTGTGCTCAATTTTCATTTACATCCATATGGAATAAAAGACTTCCCAAAAGTGTCTCCATTTTCTTGTGAAAATTGCCTACTAACATTGTCCCCACAGATAAGGCTATTTACAGGCTTAATCATCTCTTCTTGAATAGTGAAAATGCTTCTCTAATTTGGGATTACTTTAGGGGTATGCTTGGTGTTAAAATTTTCTCCACTTCTATTAGAGGGGAACTCATGGCATAGTGGATTAGGACTAGAGGCAGGGGATTAATTTTTATTTTATGCACTATTACACCTTGCAATATCTTTTGGGAATTTTGGAAGGGAAGAAATAGGTCCAAATATGATGATTCTCCTATGAAAGTTGACGCCCTCATATCTAATATTAATTAAAGCATTAAAGAATTGTTTGTGGCTCATCCCTTTAAATCAAAAAAGACTAGGCTAGATCTTGATATTATCAATGACTTCAAAATTCTTTGTACTTAATCATGTAATTGCGACTGGACAAAGGCTATTTTTCTCCTCATGAATAAAATTCTCTTTTTTTTTAAAAAAGGTATCCATTGACTTGTGATTGTGTTGCTTTCCATGAAGTGTATACACCCGGACATCGGCTTTTGAATACTACATATGATAGGTATTCCATGTGTATAGCTAGAAACATTTAAATATAATTATTATCATTTGGAGATAAAGTTAAAAGTAGAAAATTTATTTGAAGTGATTGGATACTCTTTGTTTGAACAGTTTATATATAAAACCCAACCCCCACCCCACTTCCATTACATAATCATATCAATATCTTTAAAAAAAAATTAAAAATTCGACAGAGTATCCTCTGTTTATACATGAAAACCAACCCGTTTAATCATCAAAATTACATTCAATAATGCAACAATAATCTACCAATCTCATTCCTTTACACCGATTTAATACAATAATATTTTTAAATATAAGTTTCAATATTAATGTAGTTCCGCCAGACTCATGTCCAAGTTTCAACACTATGCAACATAATTAGATAGTGATGAGAAATGTGAATACCCGAGTTCCGTGACTAAGCGATCAGTTCCTTTAAGTTACATTAGTCCCGTGTGAGGTGTCCGTGCCTCATACGGGGTCGTTTGATGGTTGTTTTGGATTTTCTCTCTCAGACTACATGTTTTTAAGCTTAAGTCTTGATATTTTTAAATTATCATCATATTCTCAAACCCGGAATCCCATGATTAAGCGATCAGTTCCTATGAGTTACATTGGTCCCATTTGAGGTGTTCGTGCCGCTTACAGGACCGTTTAGGGGATGTTTTGGGTTTTCTCCCTTTAACGGCATGTTTTTAAGCTTAATTATTGATATTTACAAATTATCATCATACTCTAAAACCAGGAGTGTCATGACGTCGCGGTCAGTTCCTACAAGTTACATTGGTCCTGTGCAAGATATCCGTGTCTCTTACGAGACTATGTGGGGGTTGTTTTGGATTTTTTTTTCCTTAAACGACTTTCTTTTAAGGCTAAGTCTAAATATTTGCACATTACCATCCTATTCTCAAACCAAGAGTCCCGTAACTATGTAGTCAGTTCTTACGAGTTACATTGATCCCGTATGAGGTGTTCGTGCCTCTCACAGGGCCATTTTTTTTTACGTTTTTGCCCTCATACAACAGGTTTTTAAGCCTAAATCTAGATATTGGCAAATTATCATCCTATTTTCAAACTGAGAGTCTTATGACTATGCAGCCTATTCCTACGAGTCACATTGGTCTCGTGCGAGCTGTTCGTGCCGCTCACGGGGCCATTTGGGGGCTATTTGCGATATTCTCCCTCAAACAACATGTTTTTAAGCCTAAGTCGAGATATTTGAAAACTATTATCCTATTCTCAAATCGAGAGTCTATGACTTTGCGGTCAGGTCCTAAAGTTACATTGATCTCGTGAGAGGTGTTTGTGCTCTTGGGGGCCGTTTGGAGATTATTTTGATTTTTTTCCCTCTAACGGCATGTTTTTTAACCTAATTCTTAAGATTTTAAAATTATCATCCTATTCTCAAAAAGGTAGTCCTGTGATTACGCGGTCTATTCTTACGAGTTGCATTGATCCTGTGCGATGTGTCCGTGCCTCTATCGAGGCCGTTTAGGACTGTTTTTGGTTTCCACCCTCTAATAACATGTTTTTAACCAAATTCTATACATTTACAAATTATTGTCCTATTCTCAAACTGGAAGTCCCATGATTATGCGGTCAGTTCCTACGAGTTACATTGGTTCGGTGCAAGGTGTTTGTGCCACTTACAAGGTCATTTGGGGGATGTTTTGGATTTTCGCCCTCTAATGGCATGTTTTTAAGCCTAAGTCTATATATGTGCAAATTATCATCATAATCTCAAATGGAAAGTCTCGTGACTGCGTGGTCAGTCCCTACGAGTTACATTGGCCCCGTGCAAGGTGTTCGTGCCTCTCATGGTGTCGTTTAAGGACTGTTTTTATTTTTCTCCCTTTAACGGCATGTTTTTAAGCCTACGTGTCTAGATATTTGAAAATTATCATCCTATTCTCAAATCAAGAGTCCCGTGACTACATGATCAGTTCCTACGAGTTACATTGGCATCGCATTAGGTGTTCGTGCCTCTTACAGGTGGTTTGGGGATTATTTTGGGGTTTCTCCCATTAATGGCATGTTTTTAAGACAACGTCTACATATTTTCAAATTATCATATTATTCTCAAACCGGGAGTTCTGTGACTACGCGCTCAGTTCCTACAAGTTACGTTGGTCCCATGTAAAGTGTGTGCGCCTCTTACGAGTCGTTTGAGGCTATTTTGGGTTTTCACCCTTTAATGGCATGTTAATAGGGCTAAGTCTAAATATTTAAAAATTATTGCCATATTTTCAACCGCAGGTCTCGGGACTACGCGGTTAGTTCCTATGAGTTACATTAGTCCCGCACGAGGTGTTCGTGCCTCTTACATGGATGTTTGGCATTGTTTTGGGTTTTCGCCCTTTAACGATATATTTTTAACCCAAATTCTAGATAATTGAAAATTATCATCCTATTCTTAAATCAGAACTCCCTTTACTATGAAGCCAGTTCCTACGAGTTACATTAGTCCCATGCGAGTTGTTCGTGCCTCTTACAGGGTCGTTTGGGGCCTGCTTTGGGTTTTCACCATTTACAACATATTTTTAACCCTTAGTCTATATTTTTAAATTAGCATACTTTTCTCAGACTGGGAGTCCCATGACTACACGGTTAGTTCCTACGAGTTACATTGGTCTCGTATGAGGTGTTCGTGCTTGTTACGGGGCCATTTCGAGGCAGTTTGGGGTTTTCTCCCTTTAAAAGCATGTTTTTAAGCCTAATTCTTGATATTTGCAAATTATCTTCCTACTCTAACTGGGAGTCCCGTGACTACATGGTCAGTTCTGACAAGTTACATTGGTCCCATGCGAGGTGTTCATGACTGTCACGGGGCCCTTTGGGGTATGTAATGGCTTTTAAGCCTAACGGCATACTTTTAAGCTTAAGTCAAGATATTTGTAAATTATTCTCAAAATTTAAGTCTCGTGACTATGCGGTGAGTTCCTATAAGTTACATGGTCCCGTGCGAGGTGTTCGTGCCTCTTATTGGGTTGTTTTGGGTTGTTTTTGGATTTTCACCTTCAAATGGCATATTTTTAAGCCCAACTCTAGATTTTTATAAATTTTCATCATATCCTCAAATTAGGAGTCCTGTGATAACGCGATCAATTCTTGCGATTTGCATTGGTCCCGTGTGAGGTGTTCGTGCCTCGAACAGTACCATTTCCCATGATTTTGCGATCAGATTCTAGAGTTATATTGGTCTCGTGTGAGGTGTTTATACCTCTAACGAGGCCATTTGGGGGTTGTTTTGGATTTTCTCCCTCTAACGACATATTTTTAAGCCTAATTCTTAAGATTTACAAATTGTCATCATATTCTCAAATCGAAATTCCCATAACTACGCGGTCAGTTCCTATGAGTTACATTGGTCTTGTGCAAGGTGTGTATGCCTCTTACGATGTCGTTTGGGAGGTATTTTGGGTTTTTGCCCTCTAACGGCATGTTTATATGTCCAAGTCTAGATATTTGCAAATTATCGTCCTATTCTCTAACGATATGTTACATTAAAAATAAATAACACAACCATCTCATCAACAGTTTAAAAAAATAAGAAATTGCATCTTACTAAAGGCACTAAAATACAAACAAAATGTACCAACTCCATCTTATTCAATCAAAATATACCAACATCCCACAAAATTTTACAAGATGTAAAGGACTAGAAAAATCTCCTACTATAAATCTTTATGCATATGACAGTATTCTCACCTACATATAATTCACTAAATAATAATAGTTGTGCCCATTAAGTCCAACTCCACAAGCTAGGTTTAATCAATTTCAAAATTAGTAGATCACTAGGATTGTAGGTAAATAACGTACCCATCTTTCGAAAGTAGAGGAAATTTATGACTAGGCGCCTGGATTTAATTTCTTGGATATATTTTGCTGAAAAAATTCTTGTAACGACTTTCTAACCATAATTCAGTTCATTTACCAGTTTACCCAAAATGAAATAAGTAACTAAAGCTTATAAATCATAACTATGCCTTCCCTGAAGATAGGTACACCCTTTGAATATGTGGGTCCCATTTAACTCTGTTGTCATCACGGACATTAATATCTTTTAAATCCCTAAAGTTTGCACCCTAAGACCTGTGGAAAAATAATATATAAGTAAATCACATACCGATAATAACATATCAAAAGGAATAGTTTTTTTTAATATTTATAAATTTAATACAATGAGATAACAAGAAGGAGATAAAGCTACCTTTCTTTTTAAAATTTGACAAAGACGTTGGTAATCATCCTCGTATAATTAAAGAAGGCGGTGATCAAAAAGAACATGTTGATGTTCTTAACGTCAAAAACCTAGAATTTCGACATAATAAATAAAAAGTAAATCAAGATAAGGAAACTATATGCACAAAAAATGCTATTTTTATGGGCAATTTGTGAAATGTGCAATTGTTCTCACATTTCCAGTAAGTTTTTAGCATAAATTTATTCCTTTAAATTATGGGACACCTGGAATGCTCCAACACTATTATTACATCAACTCGAAATGGCAATCCTACTATTTCATTATTTATCATTATATTTCAAATAGTCCAAATAAACAAGATTACACATAAAACCCTAAACAAATCAACAATATATCTTGTTGAAAACCTTTCAAAATTTAACCAATTTTTTTTTATTTATCACCAAAAATCTACTTGAATATCTCTACTTTGAGGCATCTTCATAATTAACTAAGGTAACTTCAGACCTCATGCAAATAAAAATAAGAAAGAAGCAATCAAAATCAAAATCGATTAAACAAAGATCTTAAAAACAAATAGAAAACTAAGAGTCAGTCCCAATTTATGACTATGTTAATAAAAACACTGTTTTATTTTTTAGTTTTAAATCCTAATATTCACGCGTCTATAAAGTTGGCAATAGAGTTACTAAAATACCCATCAACTTTCCCTCTAATTCCTTCTGTCATTATCTCCTTAAGCAGTTATGAACCAAAATCAAACCTCATATACTGATCAACTATGTCTTTCATGATCCCCACTACTCCTCGACCATAATTTATGGTGAAATGTTTTAACAGAACGATGATGCTATCTTTGGCAAATCCATAATAAACTATGTGTGTTCCTAATATAACTATAGACATTTACGATAGTCATCATAATTTATAGGATGGAAAAATAAAAGGAAAAAAGTTAGGATCGAGGTTATCATAAACTTACAAATTGAACCAAGGATTAACTGTCCCAAAAAAAGAACTCCAAAATTAGAGGACACCAGCGGCGGGGCAATGAACACCAGTGACTAAACACCAACATGAGGCACGGGGGATAGCGACAGATATCGGCGAGACAGGCGTGAGGGGTGCGAGGGGAAGATTTGCACCGGAGGAGGTTTGCAGGAGAAGGAAATTGGGGTAGGAAGAGGCGCTAGGGAGAGAAGAAATAGATGAGGGTTAAAGGTTAGGATGTTAAGAGAAATATGGCACAGAGAGAATTTTAGAGAGAAGAAAAGTTCTCAAACCTTTATTTAAAATACAAGTCATCTCATACCAAAAGCCTACTTTTCCAATGTGGGACATGTTATAGTGGACATACACCTTAAAATACAACTTTATAACACTCCCCCTTGGATGTACACTATTTCCATCATTCATTGATTGTTGCCTCATTAAAACCTTACTAAAGAAAAAATCATTGGTAAAAAACCAAAGTGAAGGAAAAAGAGTACAACTATTGTGATCAGTGAATTAGTGTTGGACGTGCTTAATGTTGCCTCGTAAAAACCTTTGTTAGGAAAACCCAGTGGGACAAAACCTAATCAAAGGAAAAAGAGTACAACACACATATGTCCCAAATTACATGTTCTTGTATCCTCCCCCTGATAAGATGCTCCCCATGATTGATATGTTCAATTTCACTGTTGATGGAGTCGATGCATTCTAATATCGTATACAAACTTTTGATATGTTGCCTTTGGTAGTGAGTTTGTGAAGAGATCAACTAGGTTATCACTTGAACGAACTTGCATGACTTCAATCTCATTTTTCTTCTGAAGCTCATGAGTGAAGAAAAACTTTGGTGAAATGTACTTGGTTCTATCTCCTTTGATGAATCCTTTTTTAATTTGTGATATAAATATTGTATTATCTTCATAGATAGTACTTGGAATATATGTAATAGAAGGCAATTGACAAGAACTACGAATATGTTGAATTATAGATCTAAGGCATACACATTCATGGCTAGCTTCATAAAGAGCTAAAATTTCAGAGTGGTTAGAAGAAGTAGCTACTAAAGTTTTTTTAGTAGAACGCCAGGAAATAATTGCATTTCCATAAAAAATACATAACCTGTCTGAGATCGACCCTTATGAAGATCAGAGAGATATCCAGAATCTTCATAACCAACTAATTTGGAACTATTAGAGTTATAGGAATAAAATAAACCCATGTCAGTGGTTCCACATTGATATCTTAAGATATGTTTGACACCAACCCAATGCATTTTGGTTGGTTCAGAACTATATCTAGCAAGTTGGTTTACAAAGAATGAGATATCCGGCCCAGTGCATTGTGCCAAGTATAATAATGCACCAATTGCACTTAAATAGGGTACTTCTAGACTCAATATTTCCTCATCTTCTTATTAAAGACGATATGGATCTTTCTTTATGTCTAAAGATTGAAAAACCATGGGGATATTTAGTGGTTGTGCTTTATCCAGATTAAAGCGTTTTAATACATTTCAGTATAATTAGACCGATGGACTAAAATCCCACTAGAATTTTTCTCGATCTGCAGGTCGAGATAAAATTTAGTTTTCCCAAGGTCTTTCATCTCAAATTCCTTTTTCAAATAGCTAGCAGTTCTTTTTTGAGCTCTTCTAGAGTCCTTATTAAATTTATGTCATCCACATAGACTGTTACTATTGCATATCCCTTTGATGATTTCTTTATAAATACACAATGTCAAATTGGATTGTTTTCATACCCTTCCTTAGACAAGTATTCACTAAGTCGATTGTACCAGATTCTTTCGAATTGCTTTAAATCGTACGACGAATATCTTAGTCGGATTGCATGAGTACTCCTTGGCTTTTCTTCGGGCAAAGGAAATCCTTCAGGGATTTTCATGCATATTTCTATTTCTAAGTCCCCGTATAAATAAGCGATCACAACATCCATGAGTCTCATATTAAGATTTTCAAAAACCGCTAAGCTAATTAGATATCTGAAAGTTATATTGTCCATAACGGGGGAGTATGTTTCCTTAATCAATCCCATGTTTCTGCGAGAAACCTTATGCCACAAGTCGTGCCTTATATCGAGTGATTTCATTCTTTTCATTTCTTTCTCTTACAAAAACCCATCGGTAACCTACCGGGTTAAAATCTTTTGGGGTTTGTACTATATGACCAAATACACCACGTTTATTTAAAGACTCGAGTTATGCCTTGATGGTAATTTCCCATTTTGGGCAATCTACTCTTTGTCGAAATTCATTTAGAGTGCGTGGTTCATTGTCCTTATCACTGCCCTTTAAAATTTGTGTAGCTACTGCATATGCAAATATATTATTGATGACAGTTTCTTTATGATACCACATTTCTTCCAAATATGTATAAAACATAGAGATATCATTATTATTATTAGGTAGCTTTTCCTCTTCAGGGGCTTATATAGTCACTTCAGCAACTTGTGTGTTTTCATAAATAATAACCTCTTCAGGGGTTTCAGAGAAAGTGTATCTTTTATTCATAACCTCTTCGAGAAGATTATTAGGGCATGATTTTTCATTTGATCTTTATTTCCGAGGAACAGATTCTTTGGAACCTATAGGTCTTCCACGCTTTTGGTGTGCAATAGATTCATTTATTGTTGATGTCAATATTTGTCCCACTGGTACATCAATTCTTACAAGCACATTTGCAGCGGGTACGTGAGACTTGGTACTTTTGCAACATCATTGAATGCATCGGGTAATTTATTTGCAATTTCCTGAAGATGCAATATCCTTCTCACTTCATGCTCGCATTGAGCATTGCGGGGGTCTAGATGAGACAAAGTGGAAGTGTTCCAAGTTAATTCTCGTCGTCCTTCAGGAATGGATCGTACTTCTGGTACGTTCCCCCCCCCCACACACACACACACGACGGGAAGAGTGTCTCATCAAAATGACAATTCACAAATCTGGCAGTAATGTATCACCTGTCAGTAGCTCAATATAACGAATGATTGATGGCGAATCATAAGCAATATATATTCCCAAACGACATTGGGGACTCATTTTGGTACGCTTGGGTGGGGGATGGGCACGTGTACTGCACAACCAAATTTACGCAAGTGTGATATATTTGGTTGACATCTAGACACAAGTTGATAAGGTGAAAAATGGTGATAAGCAATGGGTGTAAGTTTAATTAACTTAGCATTGTGTAGGATAGAATGTCCCCAAGCAGAGACTCAGAGTTTGGATTGCATAAGTAAAGGTCGTGCAATAAGTTACAAACGTTTAATCAAAGACTCGGCTAAACCATTTTGGGAGTGGACATGGGGGACTGGGTGCTCAACATCAATTCCTTGTGATAAACAATAGTCATCAAAAACTTGAGAAGTAAATTCCCCCGCATTATCTAAACGAATAGATTTAATGTGTTAATCAATAAAATGTGCTCTAAGTTTTATGATTTGAGCAAGTAATTTTTCAAAAGACAAATTACGAGTAGATAACAAATAAACATGTGACCAACGAGTAGATGAATCAATTAAAACCATAACAATATTTAAAAGGTCCACTAAAAGGGTGGATGGGTCCATAAACATCCCCTTGAATTCTTTGTAAAAAGGAGGGTGACTCAGAATCTATTTTGAAAAAAGATGGTTTAGTGATTAATTTACCTTGAGAACAAGGATGCAAAAATGATCATCACGTAAGGTAAGTTGTTTGTTTGTTAAAGAGTGCCCATATATGTTGTTTATGATTCGACACAACATATTTGATCCAGGGTGACCCAATCGGTTATGCCACAATATTAAATTATAAGGATCATTAAGCTTCCGGCTCATGACAGTATATGATTCTACAACATTAATTGTTGTATGGTATAACCCCGTGGATAATGCAGGCAAATTCTCTAGTGTGAGCCTCTGTCTTCCAACACTATAAGTAATGCAAAGAAACTCATTATTACCTTTATTACATGTTTTAATATGATACCCGTTCACTCTTATGTCCTTAAAACTCAATAAATTTCTTCTAGAATTTCTTGAGTATATAGCATTATTTATGAATAAGTGGGTACCATTAGGTAACACCACATGGGCTCTTCCGGAGCCTTCAATAATCTTAGTAGGACCAGCTATAGTGGAAATATTCGATGTATTGCATACCAAGTCTGAGAAAAAGTTCTAGTTTTTTAAAATGGCGTGGGTTGTCCCAGTGTCCACTAGACAAGTGTCATTGCTTGCGCTTATTTTCGAATCCATACCTTTAACATAAGTAAATATAAATTGAATTTCAATCCACCAATTATATAAGCATAAAAAAATGATCAAAACCATTCCATTAACTAATATATTCTCAAAATAAAGATATTAAATAAAATTGTCTAAGCTCTAATGATAAACTATTAATGTTTCAATAGAAAAGATAAAGCAGATAAATAAATAAATAAATAAAGCATAATCATTTAGGTCTTCAGTACCGTCTCTGGTGGTTCTCCAAGCATGTTATCAAATGTCTCATCATCAATATCATTTCCATAATCATTTTCAAAAAAAATAATTGAAATTGAGATCAGTATCGTCAAGTTTCCAACGGTCTTCAGGACCTTCCATAATGTTTGTCTCTGCTTTCTTTTTCGAGGCTTAATATTTTTTCACAAGTTTTTTGGACGAACGACAGGTACGCATCCAATGCCCACTGCGGACACATCTATAGCAAATATCATTTGGATTCTGTGGATTTGACTTTTGATTCTCTTTATTGTTGTGATTATTCCAATTCTGGTGATTCTTGAATTTCTTATCTTGTCTAGGGCCTTGATTATGGTAGCCACCTCTTCTGGAGTTGTCACGGCCCCGCCACATATTTCCTCGGCCTCTTTTGTTATTCTGAACAAAGTTAACATTCACTTTTTGGAGTGATACAGATCCAGTAGGTCTAGATTTATGATTCTTCATCAGTAAGTAATTGTTCTGCTCAGCAACTAGGAGACATGAGATTAGTTCTGAGTTCCTTTTAAACCCTCGCTCTCGATATTGCTGCTGCAGGAGCATATTCGAGGCATGAAATATTAAGAATATTTTCTCCAACATATTTACATCCTCTACCTTTTCTCCACATAGCTTTATCTTGGAGGTAATCTCAAACATAGAAAAATTGTATTCAGACACAATCTTGAAATCTTAAAATCTCAAGTTGATCCATTCATGGAGTGCACATGGAAGTATGATCGATTTTTTATGATCATAGCGATCCTTCAGGGATTTCCATAAATCAAGAGGAACTTTCACAGTTAGGTACTCACTTTTCAAATCATTGTGTATGTGATGTCTAAGGAATATCATGGCCTTAGTTTTTCCCTGTTCGGACATGGTATTTTCAAGTGTTATTGTATCACCAATATTTCGCGCTTGGAGGCGGAGTTCAGCATCTTGAGACTAATTAAGATAATTCACCCCTGAAATTTCAAGTGCTTCAAATTCAAGTCCATATTAAACTGTTCAATAAGTAAATTACATTCATAAATATATAATGCATAATAAAAAAATTATAATTAGAACTTCAGGTCCGTGTTATTTATTTGTTGGAACTTCAGATCAACACATAAAATAATTAAACTTCGAGTTAATCTTAATAAGTATAAGGACGTTAAAGTATCTACCCTATTGTGTCAAAACTTCAGGTTTAATCAGATTTTACAAAAATATATATATTTGGAACTTCAGGTCCAAATTATAAATTATTTGGGGACATTTAATGTCCCTTACTCTGTGATAGAAATAATCAAAACTTCGGGGTTTTAATGGAGGGTATATATTATTTGGAACTTCAGGTCCATAATGTAAATAACAATTCAAGTCCCAAATTTTAAAGGTAATTGAGAACTTCAGGCCCCAATTACTTGAAACTTCCGGTTCGAAAAATCAGAACTTCAAGTTTGATTTTATGGTACATGTTATTATCATGTCCAAAAAATGAATATCAATTGTAAACTACAGGCTGCAAAAAAAATTTAATAGGGATTGGAAACTTGAGTCCCAAAAATATGAATTATTAGAAATCTTCTTGTCTCAAAATTTAATCATTTTTGCATAAACTAACTTGATGAAGAATTTTTTTTTTTAATAAGGAGCATAAATGCACACAATACTGTATTGAAAATGGGAACAAAAACAAAAAAAAATGTATGACATAGTAATTGCATTAAAAAATATTAAAACTTCATAACTTTTAAAGTCATATCATAATAATATCCACACAATGATGTTGTCCCCCAAAAAAATTATAAGAGATGGTTCTTTGAACTAAAATCCATTATATATATATCATGCTCCTGATATAAAAGTCCATGTGACGTCTTATATTCTTGATGAAGAATGTGCATAATGTTGCCTTTAAAATTTTTAATAAAGACAATCTCCCAAAGATTCATAAAAATGATACGATTATGAAAATAATACATATGAGGTATATATATATGACATGGATTGACAACACATATGAGATATATATAATATAAAAGTAGATGACGATCCCATCTAAACTGATACAAGTCCATGAATGGGAAGAAAAAGAACCTGTTAGTCAAAAGATGATGAAAGTAAGCCAGAAATTGTAAACTGAGAATGATGGTTATAAGTTCCTCGTGTTGATAACTTATTATGAGAAATAAGGCACAGAGAGAATTTTAGAGAGAAGAAAAGTTCTCATTAATTGGTTTGTCAATAATGAGGGGGTCACCCCTTTACTTATAATACAAGTCATCTCATCCCAAAAGTCTACTTTTCAATGTGGGACATGTTATAGTGGACATCCACCTTAAAATACAACTTTTATAACATAGGAGGGTTATTTTTCAGCCTTATTGTTTATACTCCCGTTAGCAGTGACTAATTGGGCAATAACTTTGTAATCGCCAATAAAGGTGACAATACAAAGTTATCCTCTAACCAAATTTTATGAGTATTATTGACAATAAAAAGACAAATCTTGTCGCTGTCAATAGAAGTGACAAATACTAAAAATAAAATTTGTCACTGTCGTTAGAGGTGACCAATCAATTCACTCAAAATGTGTGACTTCCAATAATAGTGAAAAATTGAGCAAAAATGCTTTCTCACTGTTGTAAATGTGGTGATCGCTTAAATAAACTTTGACACCAATTTGTAAAGTGCGGTGTGATACTTATTTAATTAAAATTTCAAATTCCAAGTAAACCCTTATTTAATCAAATGTCAATTTCAAACCAAATTAATTAAACCTAAAGACATGCATCTCTGTGGGTCACAAATATAATTACTGACACACAGATTTCAGAAAAAATTCTCGAAGGGAAAAACCTTTTATTTCACTAATAATACTCACAATGATTACAAGTAAAATCTGCAACGAATTTACCGCAGTAAACTCTCATAGGCAGCAACCTAAATCAGCAATGAATCAACCTCGGAAGATCCACAAAGACATGCAGTCCAGTCATCCAAGGAACAACCACGAGTACTCCCTTTTGACACGAAATCAAGTCAGCCCAATACCTCCCTCAAGTGGCACCTAGATCAGCAATAGTTTATCCTCCCTACAAGAGAAACTCCACCAAAAACTGTATCTTGGGATCTAAAACAATTCACTAAAAGATTGAGATTTTTTTGAATTGAAAACAAAAGGATTTGAATCCTAAATGAAGAAGACAAAAGTAATCTGCGATTTGAAGTTTATGCAAAAAGAACTTTGTCTGGTCTTCTTCACAAAAATGAAGTTATTTAACACGCTTTATATAAAAAAATTAAGGCGGCATGTCGCTCGAACGAGGTAGAAAGTTTCTCAAACGAAACCTCATTGTCGCTCGAACGACAACTTCGAGCGAGATCCCATTGTCGTTTGAATGACATACAGGTGTCGCTCAAACGACCAGAACATAAAAAATAATTTTTTATTTCGATTAAAAACTCCATCTCAACACTTAGAAAAATTTCTTTTTGACGAAAAGTAACGCCTCAACACTTAGAAAATATTTTAGAAAAATTCCTAACACATTTAAATGAACCATTAAGTAACCAAAACACAACCTTACCAAAATTCATCTCGTGGAGGCTTGAATGTCAAAGAACTTTGATATTCAGGTCCTTCTTCATGTATCTTCAAACTTGAACTTTTTCTTCGACGGGTTGTAGCGGTATACGACATACACTAATGTAAACAAGACAATAAAATAATTTCCTTACAACTGCCATGAGCAGTGATAAATTTTATCACTGCCAGTGGAAATGAAGAAGGCGTGGTGACAAAATTAGTGTGTATGTGTAATGTTTTAAAACTATCAACATCCTCAACCCAATCGGCATCCGAATAAGGTGACAAATAGTCAACAATATCAAAGGAATACCAAATACCATAAGAAAGAATGTCACTCACATATTTGATGCAAGCAAGTGAGACTCTTTTGGGGATGCTTCATAATGCGCACACACTCCAACACTAAAGGTTATATCGAAATGTATAGTGGTTAAGTAAAGGAGACTATCTATCATACTCATATAAAGCGTTTGATCTACGTCCTTGCCTAAAGTGTCTTTATTATTCTTAGTCGAGGAACTCATGGGTGTGCATGAGTGCTTAGAAGATTCTAAACAAAACTTCTTCATTAAGCCCCTAGCATATATAGGTTGAGATACAAATATCCCATTCTCAAGTTTATGCACTTAGAGACCTAAAAGGAACGTGAGTTCACCAACCGTGCTCATCTCAAACTCACTCTTCATCTCCCCCTCAAAAGTGTGAGCATATTGGGAACACGTGAATCCAAAGAATATGTCGTCCACAAAGACTTAGGCAACCAAGATAGCACTGCCCTCTTTTTTAACAAACAACATTATATTAACTCCCCCTCTCTTAAAGCCATGGGATAAGAGATAAAAATTATCCTTTTGTACCAATCATGGGGTGCTTTCTTCAAACCATACAAGATTTTCTTTTGATAAAAGACGTGTCCCGAGTGCTGTGGGTCTTCAAACCCCATTAGTTATTCCACGTAAGCTTCCTCCTGAAGAATGCCATTATGGAATGCACTCTTGACATCCATTTCGTATAATTTAAATCGTAAATGACATGCTATGGCGAGTAATAAGTGGACGGACTAAAGACTAGCAATCAGATATAAGTCTCGTCAAAGTCTACGCCCTCAATATGTGTGTAACCTTGAGTGACCAACCTACCCTTATTACGAACAATGGTATCACTCTCATCCATATTATTCTTGAAAACCCACTTGGTACAAATCACATTAGTCACTCTAGGTTGGGAGACTAATTTCCTGACACCGTTCTTTTAAAATTGAAGCAATTCATCTTGCATAGCACATATCCAATGCTCATCCTTGAGTGCTTCCTTCAAATTTTTGGGCTCTACAGTTTAAGTGTAGAAATGTAGTTAACCATATTCTCTAATTGAGCGTGAGTCATGACACCTCGTGTAAGATCACCAAGTATGTTATAAGGGTCATGACTCTTTCGAACCCAATAGGGCTAATCCTCTATATCAAGAGTAGGGTACGTCATGATGGTGTAGGGTGCAAGAGATCATCGTCGGGGATGAACTGTTCTCACATTCAAGGACATGATTAATAAACATTGACGGTACATCGTATTTAATTGTGACAGTTATCGACTCCATGACCTTAGATCTTTTAAGGTTAAACATCCTATAGGCTCTACTAAATGATGAATATCCAAAAAATATTCCCTCATCGCTTCTAGGGTCGAACTTTCTTATGTGCTCTCAATCTCTAAGGATATAGCAGGGACTTTCAAAAACTCAAAAATACAATAGGTTGGGTTTTTTCCCTATTCATAACTCATATGGAGTGTGAAGTATGTGTGGACGTAGATAGAACCTATTCACCGTTTGGTATGCGGTATTAATTACCTCTGCTTAAAAATGTCTAGAAATATTTCTTTCAAGAAGTAGGGATCTATCTATATTTTGAATTGTTCAATTCTTCCTCTTAGCAATCCCATTTTTCTGAGGAGTACGAATTGTCGAAAACTCATTTATGATGACGACGTCATCACAAAACCTTTCCACTCCGGCTTCTTTAAATTCAGTGCCATTGTCACTATGAATCCGATTTATAGTGAAACTTAGTTGATTTTATAGAACACAACACTTGGTTGTTAGGAAATTAATAGGATCGAACTTTTATCTTAAAAATCTAACGATATAATATCTCGAAAAGTCATCAACAATCACTAGGATATACTTATTACCACTAATACTCTCTTTATGCATGGGACCTATAATATCCATGTGTATAAACTCCAAAAATAAGAGATGGTAATGGTATTTAACTTCCTATAGGGAATATTGATTTGTTTTCACTGTTGGCAAGGACCACAAACAAGGAAACTTGGTTTTTCAAGTGATGGTAAGCCACGAACTAGATATTTCTTAACTAATGTCTTAAGATCTCTAAAATTAATGTGACCTAGTTGTTGATGGCAAAGGTCCATTTAGGAGACCTTAGGATTATTGCACACTAAAGAGGACTTGTTAATGATGCCACAGAAATTGTTGGTAGTCCTCATACCTCGTAGCAAAATTTCACTGAATCGATCATACACGTTAAACTTCGACCGGTCAAACTTTATCGCAAAATTAGCATCACAAAGTTATCAAGTTTGATTTTAAAACTTCAACATACAAAACCTTATCTAACTTAGGAAAATTGGGTATCTCCGCGTAACCTTGTCCTAGTATGATATACCTACTCCCATATCCAAAGGTGACTTTTCCTTCCTTACAATACACAAGGTTTGTAAAATATGACTTGTCACTGGTCATGTTCCTATATCACCCACTATTAAAATACCATTGAGAAGTATCTTGAACCTTGAGAGCAGAGTGAACAACAAGTGCTTTTTCATTATTCTTAGGTACCCAGGATGAGGTAACCTTTTGCTTGACCTTAATATTTTTAGCTCTAGTCATAGCATTATAAGTGTTCTCTAAAGGCATAAATATTCTTTGAACTTTTTCCACTAAGCTTTTAGAAGTCGTGACTAGAAACTCCACTTGATCTCTAAGACTAGCAATATCGCTATAGTAGTCTGTGGGAGCATATGTGTGAGAAACTCTTCCTAGATTATAACAAACTTCGTTTGCAATGGGTAAAAACATAGCCTTTTTTGGTCTACCTTGGTTAAAATGCTTTGGGCGAGTTCTCTTTGGTGGGTTTGGTCGAGTCATATATGGATCCATCATAAACTTAGGAAATTATTTGGGTGCGCTATGGGAAGTGGATGCATCATCGTAACATATCCCTTACCACTCTCCAAAATCTAACATGGGACCTAGTAACATCTTTCCAACCTTCTCAAATGTGTCCTCTAAAGTAACTTTTACCTCATGGACACATTCTAGATATTTCTTAAGTTGGGAAAGATGGGCTTCAAGTTTATCACGAGTTTCCAATGATACTTGAAGGTCTCTCGTAAGACTAGCCACTTTGTTAGTCAAGTCACTATTTTCCCTCTCTACCCAAACTAAGTGCTCACTCAAATAAATCCTAATCGGGGTCACATTCTCTCTTAAAACCTTCAAACATGTTTAGAAACGTTCTCTGCACTTGAAGTACTAATTTTACTAGATATGAATGCAGTGAATTTACATTCATGCGGTGATTCATCCTCGAAAGTCACTTGCTCAACGTCGTTGTCGCTTATAGTGGCATTAAAAGAATATTTGCCTTTTCCCTATCTCTTAAGCCTAATATCACACTCATGGGCTTTATGACCCATTCATTCACACTCGTAGCATCTCTTAGAATCATCTTTCTTAGGGCACTCTCCTCCAAATTTTATTTAATCATACTCAAAAACATTCTTGTCTCATTTGAAATTTTTAGCATTCTCAAAACTTTAATTTTCCATTTTGGAAGAATTTTGATTTTTCAATTTGAGAAACTTTTTCATTTTTTTAGAAAATAAAGCAAGATAATCTAATCAAATTCAAAATCGGAGCCAGAAACCTCCTGTTTTTTCTTCGATTGAGCTTTTAAAGTGAAGCCTTTTTTTCTTTTCGGTTTTGAGGAACATATGTATTTCGTAAGTTTGAAGGTAACCTATGAGCTCTTCTAGCCTAAGCATATCTAGAATTCCCAACGAGTTATGGGCCATGACTTTATGACTAAAATGGGATGGAAGAGATCTTAAAATTTTCTTAACTACCCTCGTTTCAAGAATTTGCTCATCCAAATTAAATCTAAAGTTCACAATATCAGACAGGCATGCATGAAACTCATCAAGAGTTTTAGATTCAATCATTCTAATGGTCTCAAATTATGTGGTGAGATTATAAATCTTACAAGATTTTAAGGCATTGGTACCTTCATGAGCGAATTTGAGGATGTCCCGAGCTTCCTTAAATGTAGTACATCTCATGATACGATAAAATTCGTCAAGTGTGACAGCACAAAAAATTTCAATTACGCTCTGAGAGTTAAAGTTAATCCATCTAAAATTTTCCTTAGTCCAAATTAGGATTGGCTTGAGACTAATGACATTTTCATTAGTCATAGTGGGAAGATCCCACCCCCTTTCGACATCAATCAAGACGGGCTCGTTGATCGATTTCATAACCAATCTCATTCGAGCTTTCCAATAGGCATAGTTAGACCCATCAAACATAGGTGGCCTATTGTAGGAGTTATCCATTTAACCACCGAGATTCATCTAAATAACTTGTAGAAATAAGCTCTAATACCAATTTGAAAAATGTAGTGGTTTGGTTACATGTATAAATCGTAAACTGGGTCACGTGCACACATATTAAATTCAATTTAGTCAAAATTTTATCTTGTTAAATTAGGTGAATCTAAACATGAAGGATATTTAAAGTAAATAAAAGCAATCCACAACCCACAAATTGAAGATAGGAGATAAGAAAAAATCCCTTTCGGGGAAAACCTATGTTTCAGCACTATTTACAAATAGGTATTACATAATGACATTTATAGACTTCTAAAACTTAGAGCTCCACTAAGTGATAAAGTAATGTCTTCACTCCTTGTTGTCAACAGCAAATGATGCACATCTAGTATTGTCCCACAAAAGTCTCCACTTGCCTCGATATCCATCGATCAACCTCAGGAATATTCCTATCTTTAATAATAGATAATTAACTCTACAAGGGTATAAACATGTATAATGTTCTTCAAGGGTTTGATAAATGCTCATCAAATCGTCCAAGGGTTTAGATTTGGGAAAAAAATAGTTTTAAACAAATTAAGGTTTGGGGATCTTTTGGATATGTATGGGAAACAAATTTTGCCCAAAGTTTTGAGAAAAACTGATCCCAAGACCCCTTTTTATAAAAAAAACATAAATTTTGAGGCGGCACAATATTCAAAAAAATCTTGTTCGAATGAAAACTATACCTCGTTCGAACGAAAAATCTAACTCGTTCGATCAAAGAAAAAACTCGTTAGAATGAACAACCAATCTCATTGGTACCAGCTCTGAACGAGTTTTGAACGAAAATTAGTTTTGAAAATCGTAAAATGTCGTTTGAAGTTTATTTAAATGAACTACCTAAACTCGTTCGAATGAAGAACTAAAGTCTCTCAAACGACTTAAAAAATAAAAATATTTTTCTTTTAAAAAGTCATTTTAAAAACTAGCCTAAACCAACTTACAAAACCAAATCCTGAATAAAGTGTTTAACTTAATCAAAACTATATACCTTCTCGATGATTGTTGCAATGATATCAACTCTCTGGATCTTTGATTATTGCGTTTGGTCATTATCTTGTCTTCGCTTGAAGTTCTTGAGAATGAACATGGGGATAAGATGTGATGTAACGAGAAATTATAAAAGTTACTCTTATAGTTCACTCCAATGAGAATTCAATAGAAAAATGGCTTTGAGATCTTTTACAAAAGATTTTATTTAAGAGTGACGTGGTACAAATCTTAGGATCTATAACCCTGGATATGCCACATCTTGAGTGTTTTACACATTAGTTCAAATCAAACTACTATCCCCTAAATATGGTTATATAAATTGTTTGTTAAATACCACTCCAATCATGGAAAAAGCCTCCTAGATTTGAAATCAAAATTTTAAGCGCGAATACATATATCTTCTTCCTAGATTTATTCAGACTTTTTGGTTCCATTGTTCGAAAACCTAGAAGAAGATTTCATCATTTTCTACTCAAGACTTAAACAAATTATTTTTCCAAAATATGTTTGTTCTTTAGTAATATTTTTCTTTGAGATTAAAAATATTTTTGTGAGATTAGAAAAACCATACGCTTAACCTACACCTCTTCAATTTTTAAGATATCCTCACACATCCTAGGTGGTCTTTTTTACTGCTCACGGTTACACTTCCTTCTAACAAATTTATCTTAAACTATAAAGAAGATATGCTATTTGGGACTATTTCAAGACATTGATTGCGAAAATTCGCCAGTGGTTGTGTAGCATAATCCAACTGTTGATGCATTCTTTGAAAGTTAGGGTGAGAAAGAGTAAATCATGAAAAATTTGCATTAGTTTTTTAAGTCATGATTTCCTTTTCATAAGACTCGATCATATTATAATTGTCATTCTCATCAACTCGAGATTTTTCGGTTAATTAGCTTTTCCTCGTACATGCGTTGTTGTGTAATTATTTTAATTTTCCATATTTTTGGAATCACTTCTCTATTATACAAGATAAACTTTAGTTGATTCTAAACTTAATAAAACTTTGTTCGAATAGATATTTTGGATTTATTTTTTCCCTTTTAAGAATAAAAGAATTTATCTTTTAAAAATTGGTAATTAATTTTATTTGAGAAGCTATCATCGAGACATCACACTCTCTGAATAAATAATTAAAGAAAATAATAAATAACCCTAAAGCTTGGGGTCATTTTCTATTTTTGACCCGTTGTTTTACAAATTACATTCTTAACCCTAAATTTTGGACAGTGTTTAAATCTTGCCTTTCGTCTCCTTTCTATAATAAACATAGCACAAATTGTGAGAAATCTATTTATACAACCAATGTAGCATCCTAAATGTCATTTATATGCAAAATATGTCTATCGTGCCTAAAATATGTAATTATATAATATACTACCATTAAATTAAGAAAGATTAAGTACATGGACAAAAGGCAACTCTAACACTAGTACCACCACTATTTGCCTCCACCACGTGCATATTGTGTAAATATGCACACACACACACAAACATTTTATCCAAATTACACGCATGTCTTTTTAATATTCACTTTCTAGCTGTTCTTAAGCGATGTCTCCCAAAGTAGACTACACATATCCAAATATAAAATAATATTCCCACTTTTTTGCTACATTAACGTTATTTCATTACACACAATATTTCCCATCTCATAACTACCAAATTAAACGCGCAGATAGAAACAAAGATACGTAAGGACATAATATTATAATTCAAACAATATTAGCACACGCCAAAATTACACGCATGAGTAAACTAGTACACATTCATGTTACTATAATCTCAATACATGCATAAATCAACAAATGATGCGCATAAGTGAATCGGTATACATATTTATATTATACTAATATGTAAATGCATAAATCAACAAAGCATAAACATAAATCAACAAAGTACATGCATAAATCAATATTGCTTTCATAATAACTTGCATGCACAAATTTCCAAATATGCACATATGTCCAATAGTATAGGCACCTAATGTAAAGTACATATAAAAATCTAAATTGATCAACACCAATGCTCTGAGCAAAGAGAGTATATTAATGGAAACATTACATCAAATAACAAATTTTAAAAATATAATAAACGAACTTCATTAAAAAAAATCCATTTTTCATTCAAATTTAAACTTCACAACCTTTTTTAATAAAAGAAAAACTAAAAAACACAGAAAAAATAGGAAGGTGTAACAATTGTTTGCTACCAAAAATAACTAAAAAACTTGACAACCACTATAAAAACCATAATATCATTACCATTACTACCAAATACAATAACCCCATTCTTAGAACCACAACCATCACCACTAACAAAAGCTAAAAAAAAACACCACCAAAAACACACATGTCACTATTAAACAAACATCAATAAAACTTTATTCATAAATCCTAAAAGTCTTCATAATAACCACTCTAGGACTTCCTCTTCCTCTTCACATTCCTCACCACCAAGGGTTATTGAGTATATCCATCTCAACCACATCAAGTCCCTCACTAGTTGAATCTAAATCGACATATTTCACATAACAACTCTTCATATGTTGGGAATAAGGAGCAACATCCTCTGCACTTCTTGATATCACAATAATAACATGTGATCTGGCATTTATGGACGCAGTAGATGAACTGGAAGAGTTCTTATCATTACAATCATAATGACACCATGAAAAAAAATTAATTAACTTAGAAATATTAATACAACATAAGCAAGATAAGTTGTTGCATCCATAATACATGAATGCATGTGATGATGGTGATGGTGATGGATATTTTAAAGAGCAGGAGCGAAAAACTAAGGGTGGCAATTCCTGATACGACGCGACCCAACACGAAATTAAAATGGCTTTGTCATGTTATGTTAATACAACATAACCAAGGTAAGTTGTTGCATCCATAATACATGCATGCATATGATTACAGTGATTGATATTAAAGAGGAGGAGCGAAAAATTAGGGATTGCAATTTCTGACACGACACGACCCAACACGAAATTAAAATGGCTTGTCATATTTGTGTCGTGTTTGGGGCATGTTTTTCCATCCTGGTAGCGGGTCGTGTCGTGTTCGTACCAAGAAATTGACACGAAATTGGACCGAGAGTGACCCGTTATAACCCAATTGGAAAACTATAAGGAACTCGAAGTAACTCAATTTCAGCCCAATTGTGGCCCGATTTGAACCCAATTAATACCAACTTCCATTTAAAAATATAATTAGCATTTCACAAAATAAATAAATAAAACTAAAATTATGAACATGGTATAAAAGGAAACTTAAAAAAAACTAACATTCTCCCAACTTCACACAAGACAAAAAAAAAAAAATTGCTCCTCTTCTCCCCCCCCCCCCCCCCCCCGGACGACAGTCACTACCCAAGGGCCCATCTCTCTCTCAGACTCTCCCTCTCGCGGCGCACTCTGGCCTCTGGCCTGGCCTCCCCTCTCGTCTCCACCATGGATAAAGGAAAGAGGATCCTCATGTGCTATTTTCTTTTGAATAATTTTTTTGTTATTGGGTACTATTATAACTTATATCTTATTTTTGGTTGGATTTGTATTTGTTGGGTACCTACCAACAACAAATAGCACATGCGATTTTTTGTTAGATATACCCCAACTTTTATACCTATAGTATTTCTAGTGGATCTTGCCCAAACATTTTGAAAACCAAATTAATTAATTTATAGTTAGAAATTTGATTTCAGTCAAATTCCTTGTTCTTTTTTTGTTGTAGAGTCAAATTTCTTGTTGGTTGATCAAAAGGTTTTCTAAATCTCTTTCCTAGTGCAATTGTGTCTTATTCCCAGTTTAGATAAAAATAGATGAAGGGTTGTGCACTAAACTAATCAAATATACTCAATATTGGTTGTAGCCTTTGTTTTTTAAATAGTGTAGTTTGACCCCTACTTTATCTTCGTGGACCTAACTTTTATTAAATCTAATCAAATATGCTTGATATTGGTCATTTTGTAATTTGTGATGAATTAACTTTAGTAGACTAGTTCTTGGTTGGAAATTTTTATGGATAAGATGATGATAATTTTGATGGAAAATTACGGTAATTTTGATTGTAATGTGTGATGCATTAACTTTGGTAGATTATCATTTATTAAAATTGCATTTTTTATTAAAATAAAAATTAGTAATCAATGGGTTATCGGATCGGGCCGTATCAATCGTTCCAAATAAAAGTTAACAAATATTGGCGGGTTATAGTGTCGGGCCTGTCAATCGCACCTAATTGGAATGTTTTTTTATTATCGTGCTATTCGTATGGGTCGTGTTAATAACGGGTTGTGTTCATGTTAGAAAAAAACACGACATCATGTTGTGTCGTGTTCGTGTTTAATAATATCAAGTCGTGTCATGTCGGGCTAGCCCTAAACATGACCCATTAGCCCGAATTCCCACCCTTACAAAAAAAAAAGGAGGGGAGTAAATGAATAATGGGAAATAGGAACAAAAATATTTTTTGGCTACTTTTCAACCAGAGGAAGACTAAATGACCTTGTAGAAAGATCAGGAGATCTTTGAATATGATCAATAGAATTTGAAAAGGAGTAGGATACTTTGATGTAGGAGAAATAAATCTTAAAGAGTTATAACCCTCTTTGTGTCAATAATAGTGGCATGTATGCTTGCACAAATCATCATCAAAAAAGTTTAGTACCTCGAAATTTTGGGTGAATGAATAAATTAATCAATTGGGAGAATTAAATAAATTATTATCGGATGTTGGAATTTAAGTTAAATAAGAAAATATTTAATTTAAATTAATTATGTGGATTTTGTTCTAATTAAATGAATAAAATAATGTAAGTACAAAATTTTCAATTGAGTCTATTTTGTATGTAATTGACTTATTTTCGGAACAAACTTGTTTGAGTCATAGAAAGATTTTATCTTGTCGCGATTCCCACATAGTCTATAACACGTTTATTGAAGACGTTGCGACCAAGCTTTAAAGATTAATCATGTCGTGTTTTCTTATGGTGCACGTTTCACGTCTTCATCAGGCTCCGATCTCTCATGTATGAATGCGTAATGTTTATGGGACTCGAAAATTGTTTAAAGGATGGATATTTTATTTAAAAGTGTTTTTAAAATGTTATAACTTCGTTTATTCTGAGATAAGGATTGTGTAGAGTCGTATTGATTCTTCCCTTGTGTTTAGAAAGATTAAACGACTTCTGGCGTCGGTCGCGCGACATTGCAAGGTCTTGGCTTGCAATGTTGGTCTTGGCTTTATGAGTCGATTCATTACAAGTATTGAAGCCTAAACCACACATGTCATTTTTAATGTGGACCGTTCCTAATATTTTATCTAATTTTTCCTAACCACACTCCAAATCAAATTTGACATTACTAGAGTCTTTTAATTTATTTTGAAATTCTAAAATGTTAGACTCTAATAAAACATTTCGCTCTTCAAAAGCAAGAAGCTCCTTTTTCAAGGATTCCATTAAACCCCTAAGGCTATCTCTCTCGCCTTCTATATATTTAAGCTTCTCTAGAAGAGCTTTCTCTCGTGTCCTAAGGTTTTCAACCAACATACTATTATTAACGACCTTGACACGTTCTTTCAAACTAGCTTCTAACTTCAAATTAGCTTTTTTTAAATTTAATAGATTCTTTATAAAGTTCTTGAAAAGCATTTTGAAGTTTACTCACATTAACCTCTTCTTAATTTTCACTCACTCTTTCTTCTCCACTCTCACTATCATCAAAAATAAGGGAATAAAAAACTTTGACCTCGAAAGTGTCATGTGTTGAAGTTTCATCAATCGACGAGTTCTCACTATCACTCACATGACTAGCCCTAAAAGCCACAAAGTTGGGCTTAGTGGGGGAATCGGGTCCCTCTACCTTATCACTATCACTAAGGGTCGCATTATAGGAAATAGGTCGTTTACCCTATTTCCTTAGTTTAGTGGGGCATTCAGAAGCCCTATGGCCATAACCCTCACAACCAAAACACCTATTTGACTCGTCCCTATTTCATTGTTCATTGATTGGTTTAGGGATCTTCTCGGTTTTGTCATACTTAGAAGTTTCAAATTTCTTAAAGTCATTTTTAAATTTATCTTTGTTAGATATAAGAAATTTTCTAAATTTTCGAGCAAATAAAGTCATGTCTTCCGAGTCACTATCAGCCTCGCTCTCTACTACTTGTTTGACCTCTTTTCGGGCTTTTAAAGCTACGCCCTTTTCAATTTTCGTTTCAGTCTTAGAGGAAAACATGTCTAGTTCATAGGTTTGTAAATCACCTACAAGCTCTTCTAATTTCGTAGAGGCTAAAGTTGGTAAAGAATTTAAACGGTCACTTTTGGAATAAATCAATCGGGTAGGGACCTTAAAATTTCTTTACAACTCGGTTGTCGGGTATTTTCTCTCCCAAATTAAAAGATGAATTGATAATATCGGAAAGTATTGCATTAAATTCATCAAAAGTTTCATTATCATTCATTTTGATAGTTTCAAATTGAGTGGTGAGGTTTTGGAGTTTCGAAGCTTTAACGACACTTGTACCTTCATGAGTGAGTTGTAAAATATCCCAAGCTTCTTTAGCGGTCTCACACGTCATAATGCGTCGGAATTCATCCGGCGTGACAGCGCTAAACAAGGCATTTAAACCACGGGAATTAAAATTTGAAAGTTTAAATTCACCCTCACTCCATTTATCGGCGGGTTTGGGAACACGCTCATTATCTACTAAATGAGTAGGTGGGGACCACCCGTTAACAACAGACATCCAAACTCTCTCGTCGATAGATTTTAGTGCCGATTTCATTCACGCTTTCCAATACGCGTAATTAGAACCATCAAAAATAGGAAATTTAGAAAAAGGGGGAAATTTCATTTTAGCCAAAAATTATTTAAACGATTGTAACGGAATAATTTATCGCTTTGGCTCTGATACCAATTTGAAGTCGCCCGAAGGTCCCCGATTTTTAATTTCTTACTTTAAAAAATATAATATATTTCCTTTTCATGAAATAGACGCGGAAGCGTAAAAGGTGATGGTTCAACTTAAATACCCGATTTTAATTTCTTCTTCAAATTAAAATTAAACATAAGTGACATTTAATTAATCCATTAAAAGCATTTTCACTTAAATGCCATATTAATTAATCCAAGTCCTAGAATTTGCCTAATTCATATTTCTCTATTTTAACAAATTAGGCCAAACCAATTTTAACACATCAAATTAATGACTTGAATTAACTACATTTACCCCAAATAATTATGTAGCACCAAATTAAACATGAGTAGTGATTAAAACCCAATTTTATCTTAAATTACCTAAGCATGTGTTCTAGGTGAGTATAGCAAGATAAAATAAACAATGAAACCACTACGCCGCGATGTACGAGGAAAAACCCAAGACGGGAAACAACCTCGGACGGCCCTAACCTCGAATCCACTAAGTACAGAATTTACATTTACAGGACAGATGGCTTACTTCCTCAACTCGAACCCTCTCAAGCCTTGACGAGTCTTCTTGCAAACACCTCTGCTTAGCGAATAACCCCGGAGCTCCACCGCGGTCTCGGAATCCACCGATCGGACCGAACTAGGAGCCTTTCTCCAAATGGGTAAATCACGAAAATGTCTTCTTCTTTGTGGGATTTAGAAGCAAACCCAAAATTCTCTTCAAACTAATGTAGAGATAAAACACGGTGCCAAACTCCAAGCAAGAAGTATATAGATGAACTTGGATAAACAAAACAATGGGTGTAAAACTAAAGTGTATATGATTTTTCTTTGAAGATTGACACTTTAAAACAATGAACTTTTCCCTAAAACAATTTTTATCTCAAACACTCTCTAGAGGTTGGTAGGATATGAAAAGTTAGATTAGAAAAATGGTTTCCCACACATAATAAAGTCTGAGAAAAATCAGTTAAGAAACAAGTGGGGAAGTGGGAGAAAACTGCTTAAAACTGCCAAAAAACTGTTCCCGCGAAATCTCGTTCGAATGACATTTCGTTCGAACGAGTCTTCTAACGAAGTTCCAGTATGAACTCGTTAGAAATCTCGTTAGAACGACCATATCGTTCGAACGACATTTCGAACGAAGTTCCAGTATGCCATAATGGGAAGTCGTTGGCAATCTCGTTTGAACGACTTGTGGTTCGAACGACAATCTCGTTCGAACGACACTTCGAACGAACTCACAGAATGTTCAAAAAAAAAATTTAAGCCCAGAAACTTTATATACTATATATATAAGTTTTGATAGAAAACATTCTGAAAACAAAATACAGTTTTAAAAACCTAACACCCAATATAAACTGTTCCAAGCTCCTATATATATATGTAATGCATTCATACCTTGGGAGCATGGAACCACTATTAATGACGTAGAAACGAGGCACTTAAACTCGGCATTTTGATGAAGCTTTATACACTTGGCCGCTACGTCTTCAACAAACACGCCATAGGCTTGCAAGATGATCAATATACTCTATCCTACGACTCAAACGTTTTTGTCCGGAATTGAGCCAAAACTACAAAGGACTCAATTGAAAATTTGCGTCCTTACAAATCTCCCCATTAGGCTATTCCGGGACAAAAACCAACAAAAATCCTAAAGGGCCGTCAAGCTCTACTAAACTAATAAAAGTCCGACCCAAAATAAAAATACATTGCTTGACTCAAACAACCCAAAGGATCAACAATCTTTGTCGTTGAAAGTTTTCGCTATATAAAATAGTTCCTGGACACTTAAGCAAACACATGACACGCATAGGGAATATCAAAATATTTAATGCAAGTAAAGTTAAAGTTAGTAATCCCCCTAAATTAATTATCTCCCTTTATCAAGTATGATCAACTTAGAAAGACGTCTCCCCCTAAGATAAATCTCCTTAAACTAAGATACGACAGTAATAGGATTAGATAACATTTCTTCCTTCTTCCCCTATCATTCTCCCCCTTTTTGTTCAGGAATAGACAAAGGTAACAAATTAAAATATGCTAAAACAAAGATTAAACTAATCCAAGAAATAACATCGGATACCAACTAGGATGCACTAAAATGATACCAATATGATATATAAATTGTTAAGCATGTGATATCAACAGAGAATGCAATAAGATGGATACCAAGTATGAATTATAGCATATATGGATTAGAAATCAAGGAAAAGACTAAACAAAAATATCAAATATATGTATACATAATATATACCAAAGAGACTCAAGTACACATATATAGATATAAACATACAAATGACACACACAAAAATATAATAGGAGTCTTTCACACTCGTATGGCAAAAATGTGTCATATGGAAACGAAAGTGTTGGGGTGTGAACTAGTAACGATTAAATTTAGACCCAATCACTTAAAACATGTTCACGTAGTTCTCAATTTATTGCAAACTTCATCACATTTGAATATAAACTCATGTGACAATATAGATTGAACTCTATGAACAAACATACACAATGCATACAAGCCTATCATATTGATTATTCTATAAACCAATAGAGTCATGACATGAAATACGCAACTAGGATAAACGGACATTGTGCAAACCGTTGATATACTATCCAATCTCCCTCAAAAAGCATATATATATTCTTTTTATATTGAATGAATATATCAATTAAACATAGGCCTTAACAATTATTTTTCTTTTAGTGCCATTTTTCTGTTTTTAGGCCTTTGGACCACGTATTTCTTTTAAGTCCATTTCAAACGGTGGCTTACAAACGCAAAGGATTATTATTAATTTCGGAGCCCTTCCCCGTGCATATTTATATATCATTTTTTTACATCTCACAAATTCACGTGCAATGGATTTTGACATGCAGTAGTCCTCCTAGGTCATAAATATGTAGATGACTAGATTGGTAGGAGAACATCTCACAAAGCTCAAATATTACATGTGGCATTAAAATTTCAAAAGAGCTCGTGCATGTGTGAATAGAGGCATATAAAAATAGAATCTATTTAATCAATACACAATCCAACTACTCCATAAAAATATGGTAAAGAACATTTTAAGGATTGATAATCTAAACCAAAAGTTCTAGCCACATGGGAGCTTAAACGATGGAATTCAAACACACGTGTATGCCACATAAAGTGTGTCAAACTAAAATACACTCAAAATAAAATCTTTTTGAGTTTTTGTAATTTTTAACCAAAAATAAAAAGTATGTACTCAAAAGACAAACAAAAATCATTTGATTTTTCAGTAAGCTTAAATTTCCAAGAGATAAAATCCAAATGATAAACAAAAATCTTTTTGTATTTTTCAATTAATGCAAACAAAATGAAGGAAATATAATACAAAAGATAAAAAAAAAAAAATCATTTTTCTAGCATGAGATATGTGATAAAGCAATGACTAGAAAATGATTAAATAAGCATACTTTTAGCATGATAATATAGCATGAAGCACAAAAGCTGAAGTATGCAATCACTAACACATTCATCCTTTAGATTTAGCAAGGGAAGAACATGTGAAAGTAATTGTGAATCAAAAACCCTATTTTACAAGGCAACCAAGTCGGATTTCCTAACCCAAATTAATGAAGAATGACTATCTTGGGGTGTAGGAACTTTAACTACCATGGTTACTTTACGATAGGATTTTCTAGGAATTCGTTTAAGATCAAAACAAAATTTCCTAAGATGACCTTTTCAACCACAATGTGTACAAGTAAAATTACGTCGAAATTTGGTACCTAAGAAATGATCTTGAGAGACTTTCCTAGTAGATTCTCCTAAAACATTGATTTTGGCGTTATGAGTAAATTCATTACAAGTATTGAACCCTAAACCACAAGTGTCATTTTTAATGTATACCGTTCCTAATATTTTATCTAATTTTTCCGAACGACACTCCAAATCAAATTTGACATTACTAGAGTCTTTTAATTTATTTTGAAATTCTAAAATGTTAGACTCTAATAAAACATTTCACTCTTCAAAAGCAAGAAGCTCCTTTTTCAAGAATTCCATTAAACCCCTAAGGCTATCTCTCTCGCCTTCTATATATTTAAGCTTCTCTAGAAGAGCTTTCTCTCGTGTCCTAAGGTTTTCAACCAACATACTATTATCAACGACCTTGACACGTTCTTTCAAACTAGCTTCTAACTTCAAATTAGCTTTTTTTAAATTTAATAGATTCTTTATAAAGTTCTTGAAAAGCATTTTGAAGTTCACTCACATTAACCTCTTCTTAATTTTCACTCTCTCTTTCTTATCCACTCTCACTATCATCAAAAATAAGGGAATAAAAAACTTTGACCTCGAAAGTGTCATGTGTTGAAGTTTCATCAATCGACGAGTTCTCACTATCACTCACATGACTAGCCATAAAAGCCACAAAGTTGGGCTTAGTGGGGGAATCGGGTCCCTCTACCTTATCACTATCACTAAGGGTCGCATTATATGAAATAGGTCGCTTACCCTCTTTCCTTAGTTTAGTGGGGCATTCAGAAGCCCTATGGCCATAATCCTCACAACCAAAACACCTATTTGACTCGTCCCTATTTAATTGTTCATTGATAGGTTTAGGAATATTCTCGGTTTTGTCATACTTAGAAGTTTCAAATTTCTTAAAGTCATTTTTAAATTTATCTTTGTTAGATATAAGAAATTTTCTAAATTTTCGAGCAATTAAGGCCATGTCTTCCGAGTCACTATCACTCTCGCTCTCTACTACTTGTTTGACCTCTTTTCGGGCTTTTAAAGCTACGCCCTTTTTAATTTTCTTTTCAGTCTTAGAGGAAAACATGTCTAGTTCATAGGTTTGTAAATCACCTACAAGCTCTTCTAATTTCGTAGAGGCTAAAGTTGGTAAAGAATTTAAAACGGTAACTTTTGGAATAAATCTATCGAGTAGGGACCTTAAAATTTCTTTACAACTCGGTTGTCGGGTATTTTCTCTCCCAAATTAAAAGATGAATTGATAATATCGGAAAGTCTTGCATTAAATTCATCAAAAGTTTCATTATCATTCATTTTGATAGTTTCAAATTGAGTGGTGAGGTTTTGGAGTTTCGAAGCTTTAACGACACTTGTACCTTCGTGAGTGAGTTGTAAAATATCCCAAGCTTCTTTAGCGGTTTCACACGTCATAATGCGTCGGAATTCATTCGGCGTGACAGCGCTAAACAAGGCATTTAAACCACGGGAATTAAAATTTGAAAATTTAAATTCACCCTCACTCCATCTATCGGCGGGTTTGGGAACACGCTCATTATCTACTAAATGAGTAGGTGGGGACCACCCGTAAACAACAAACATCCAAACTCTCTCGTCGATAGATTTTAGTGCCGATTTTATTCGCGTTTTCCAATACGCGTAATTAGAACCATCAAAAATAGGAAATTTAGAAAATGGGAAAATTCCATTTTAGCCAAAAATTATTTAAACGATCGTAACAAAATAATTTATCGCTTTGGCTCTGATACCAATTTGAAGTTGCCCGAAGGTCCCCGATTTTTAATTTCTTACTTTAAAAAATATAATATATTTCCTTTTCATGAAATAGACGCGGAAGCGAAAAAGGTGATGGTTCAACTTAAATACCAGATTTTAATTTCTTCTTCAAATTAAAATTAAACACAAGTGACATTTAATTAATCCATTAAAAGTATTTTCACTTAAATGCCATAGTAATTAATCCAAGTCGTAGAATTTGCCTAAGTCATATTTCTCTATTTTAACAAATTAGGCCAAACCAATTTTAACACATTAAATTAATGACTTGAATTAACTACATTTACCCCAAATAATTATGTAGCACCAAATTAAACATGAGTAGTGATTAAAACCCAATTTTATCTTAAATTACCTAAGCATGCGTTCGAGGTGAGTATAGCAAGATAAAATAAATAATGAAACCACTACGCCGTGATGTACGAGGAAAAATCCAAGACGGGAAACAACCTCGGACGGCTCTAGCCTCGAATCCACTAAGTACGGAATTTACATTTACAAGACAAATGACTTACTTCCTCAACTCGAACCCTCTCAAGCCTTGACGCGTCTTCTTGAAAACACCTCCACTTAGGGAATAATCCCGGAGCTCCATCGCGGTCTCGGAATCCACCGATCGGACTTTATGTGGTCACCATCACCCGAACTAGGAGCCTTTCTCCAAGTGGGTAAATCACGAAAACGTCTTCTTCTTTGTGGGATTTAGAAGCAAACCCAAACTTCTCTTCAAACTAATGTAGAGATAAAACACGGTGCCAAACTCCAGGCAAGATGTATATATATGAACGTGGATAAACAAAACAATGGGTGTAAAACTAAAGTGTATATGATTTTTCTTTGAAGATTGACACTTTAAAACGATGAACTTTTCTCTAAAACAATTTTTATCTCAAACACTCTCTAGAGGTTAGTAGAATATGAATAGTTAGATTAGAAAAATGGTTTCCCATACATAATAAAGTCTGAGAAAAATCAATTAAGAAACAAGTGGGGAAGTGGGAGAAAACTGCTTAAAACTGCCAAAAAACTGTTCCCGTGAAATCTCGTTCGAACGAAATTTCGTTCGAACGAGTCTTCTAACGAAGTTTCATTATGAACTCGTTAGAAATCTCGTTAGAACGACCATATCGTTCGAACGACATTTCGAACGAAATTTCAGTATGCCATAATGGGAAGTCGTTGGCAATCTCGTTTGAACGACTTGTGGTTCGAACGACAATCTCGTTCGAACGAACTCACAGAATGTTCAAAAAATTCTTTTTAAGCCCAGAAACTTTATATACTATATATATAAGTTTTAATAGAAAACATTCTGAAAATAAAATACAGTTTTAAAAACCTAACACCCAATATAAACCGTTCCAAGCTCCTATATATATATATATGTAATGCATTCATACCTTGGGAGCATGGAACCACTATTGATGATGTAGAAACGAGGCACTTAAACTCGGTATTTTGATGAAGCTTTATACACTTGACCGCTACGTCGTCAATAAACACGTCATAGGCTTGAAAGATGATCAATATACTCTATCCTACGACTCAAACGTTTTTGTCCGGAATTGAGCCAAAACTGCAAAGGACTCAATTGGAAATTTGCTTCCTTACATTAAAGATCCGAGCTTTCATACTTATATGCTATAGGGATGTCGTTTTCACCATTTAAAGTTTGTTCATCCATATTGAACAGCCTATTTCATTGGAGCGTTGCAGTGAAAAAGCGGTGGACTCCATATTCAACATCATAGACGGTTACCAAAGCCACATCGGTGGACACTAAGGCACTCGTGACGCGTGTGCTTTGGACGAGTATCGTGGAAGGATTTTTACGTGGGCACTGTGGAGGAGCGGTTAAAGTGAAGATGATCTTAAAGGCTTGTGGGGATCGAGTCGTTGTGTAAGTCTATCTGTCTTCCTTTATAAAATCGTATCATAGTGATTATCTGGCTTGGGCAGTCCGAGGTTCTTTCCCTTAGTGGTTTTTTCAAAGATTTGGCATTGTGAACTTACTTTATTTTACTGTCTTTAATCACCTAGATGCATGTTTAGGATTAAACAAGATAAAATTGGAGTTAATTAAAATTGGTTCACAATCTTGGTGCGTGTTAAAACTGGAAAAAAAAATAGAAGAAAAAAATGTTTTTGCCATCCTTAAGCACGCGTTAAATAGGAAGGGGCATTTACAAATAAACATTAATATAATTAGGTGGTAATTTCGAGTTAAGGTGGAAACCATAGGAACTTTTATGTCATTTTCGCATTTTTGGCAACAAGTTAAGAGTTTAAGAAGATTTAACATAAAATTATAATTGTCTGATTGTGAAGAGTTATGAGAAAAGAGGACATTGGTTAATTAGAATTAAAATTAAACTCAAAGAGAGAGAGGGGGAAAGACAGAGAGAGATGATGAAAGGCTCGTCATTGTAAGATTACTCATCCACTATAGCATCTTGAGTCCCACGATAGCAGGTAGATGTTGCACGATCGTGGCCTTTTTTGGCACATGATACCTATGTGTCCTTCCTAGTTTTATATAAAGGGAGTTTTGGATAAATTTTCAAAAACATTCACACTTTTCCCTCAAACCTAAAGTTACAACACTCTTTATTCTTCACCTCTAACCTTCTAAACCTCCATTAAAACAGCATTCAACCATAAATTGGGAGATTTTACACTTTGATTTTAGAGAAATATTAAGAAGATATTTTGAAGATTTTTTGAGGAAGAACAAGGTATTTAAGAGATATTTACGTGGTTATATCCTACTAGTATTGAATTAACACAATTAAAGTCGAGCACAGTAAAAATAATCACAATCACATGAGAACACAGTATGTACGTGGTTTGATAACGTGCTTACATCCACAGGTTATTTCTCTCTCCTTATCTCTTGATAACAAATAATACATTCCCCTTTTCCCAAGGGTGTGGGTTACATTTATAGAGAATAGAAAGAGATCGAGTCATGTGGGACTCCATGACCGTAGATAGTTATCATAACTTAATTGGTTGCATCTAACCTCGAGATTTTTGTTTATCGGCCTCAATTTTGATTACTAACTAGTCCAACAGACACGTGTCTCTCCCTTATGCCTGTTTGTATAATTACCCCATAATCAACCCTAAGGTTTTGTAGCTAATTAAGGTGTAGAGGTTTGTTCGTCTCCTAAGTGTATTCTTGATCATGAATGGGATTATAAGATTTGGTCGTCCATAGGAGCTATGATCAAAAGGTGTTGATAATTGGTATTTTGAGTTGTAAAACTAATTTATTTATCCCGTTAAACTTGGAGGGTATGCTTGTAATTTAACCTAATATTTTAGGGGTGCGCTGGTCAATTTGTGTTGATTAGCCCAAGAAGCAATAACATCTGTCATCTGTTATATGGGGATGTGCCTGCAATGATGGGATTGTCTTGGAAGTTAAAGAAGCACACTCTATACATGACTCACTTGAGTCTAAAATATAGGAGCTTATATAGTTTGTTAATAAAGATAAAATTGTGTCATCCTATTCTAGAACCCTAAGCCTCATGCCCCTTCAAAATTTACATCAACAATATCAAATTCTGAAAAAGGTAGTAACCAACAGAACTCACAACACCTAAGAGTGCATTTATTTGACATTTTGTGTGTATGAAGTGTGCATGTGTTCACATTGGCTTAAAATTATTTTCTACTATTTTTAAAAAAATTTAGGAATTTTTTAAACATTTAAAATATATTTTTTAAACATTTAAAATTAGGTTTTAAATTTGTTTGGGCCATATTATAATATCCTAATGTTTATAAATTTTGTCTTAGGTGGAATCCAAAAGCGACAGAGACATTTGTGGTGGAAAATGAGATTTTATAAAGATAAAAAACACATGTTTTTAACTTGATCTTCACCATACGCGTGTTGAACTCATAACGGCTTAGATTGTATTTTCTCCCACTCACATAACTGAGAGTTAATCCGGACGGATGGTTTGATTTAATCAATGGTTTGTAAGTCATCCTTGGCAACCTTGTCTAACCTAATTGAGCCAATCAGAGGGAGTTTGAAAGAGGTGCATTATAGACCGTAAGATTTATAACCGTTTGGTAGATTTAATCCTGGCCTTTGATTTCAAGCCCCATTCAAGATCCTTCCATCATCCACTATATATAGCCTTAGGGTCAATCGTTTCTAACTTTGGGGGAGTAAGAGTTGAGAGAAAATAAAAAAGATAGAGAGAAGAGAGAGAAAATTATAGAGAAAAAGAAAAATCTAAACCAAATTCTGGCCAAATTTTTTCAAAAATTTCTTTGAGAGTTCGAGAGTTCTTACTTGTTCATGAGCAAATCCTCTCTGGTTTACATCTCTTGTTAAACATCTTCACTAAGTTGATATCTCGTCTCACTTCATTTGAGACTTGTAGGTCTAATTAAAGTGGTAGAGTCACGTTTAGTTGATTAGGAGTGATTTCCTCAGTAGAAATCATCTCTCTGTTGGGTTTGTTGATTTCAAACTTTTTTTATCAAATCTATCCCCAACAAATCTCTTTTTCTGTTTTCAAGTTTTTTTGAAAAACAAGACTTCAAGATTTTTCCAATCTAAATACGTTTATGTCTCCCAGTTTATATTTCACATTTTATGAAATAAATTTGTAATTAAATAAGATTGAGACATATAGGATCTTGGCACTTTTTAATAACAATATTATTTTCTGATCTAACCTTAAAAAGAAGTCTAATTTTCAAGAAAATTTAATTCAGATTCTTGCATGTTATTTTAGAACAAATTTGTATATTTGTAGGAAGATCGTTTGTATAAGTGTGAGTGAGTTGCATGCATGTGTTAGGCACATCACTCACTACACTGTCACACAACATCACTAAAGTTATGTTGGTAAAGAGATTATTCCCATCAGAGTTGACATAAAGACGGAGTAAAGCTTTGGAGGACGTTAAAGATAATAATCAGAGCTAAAAGAGTAAGAGAAAAAACTAGGAGTGCTGGTATAATTTCTTGAGTTGGTTTTAGGTCTGATTTGTGTGGATAATATGTTGCTTGCTTGTACTCTAAAACTCATTCTAATAACTTTTTTGTTTTACTCTGTAGAGGGAGTCGTGGATGTTTCCCCAGTTTGATTGGGGTTTTGCCACGTTAAAATCTTTATCTTAAGTGTGAATGTTTTTTATACTTGCTTTAATCTTGTTATCACTGCTATAGGTGTTTAAATTTCTTTTAAACCTTTAAGATTCCAAGTAACTGAAATTTTTTGTTCAAAAGCATTTTTAACAAAACTTGTGGTTTCATTGGTGTTATTAAAAGAGTTTCCTCAAAAAAATATTCGGACCCTTCTTAATTGTTTCAACTTTTGATTAAATGAATTAGTAAAGGATTTTCAATTGGTATTAGAGCGGGTTCTTGTTTTTTAAAACAACTATTCAGAATCCTGTGTTTTTTGAAACTGTTTTAAAAACACCTCATGGACGAGAAATCGGAGAAACTAGGAAACTTATCCCGACCTCCCCTCTTTGATGGAAATAATTTTCCTTAATAGAAAGTAAGGATGATTATCTTCATCCAAGTAATGCTATGAGATGAAGTCTGGGATGCCATAGAAAATGGCTAATTTCATCCTACTTAACCTTTAGTAGAAGGCAGTGAAATAAGAATCAAAAAACTTCTCACTGAATTTACTAAAGAGGAGAAATAGGCCTCCTTATGCAATAATAATGACAAGAATGCAATATTCATGTCTGTAAATGAGCATGAGTTCAAAAGAATCTCTATATGTACCACTTTCAAGGTAGTCTGGGACACGTTGGTCACAACCCATGAAGGTGATACACGTGTTAAGGCTTCCAAGACTCAAATGATCATTCAACAATATAACACCCTAGTTATGACAGAGACTGAGACCTTTGATGATTTTTATATCAAACTGAGTGATGTCATAACAAAATTACAAGCAAATGGCATTGTCTATGACAGAAGATAAATTGTCTCTAAAATCCTAAGATCACTTCCACAGAAATTTGATAGTAAAAGATATGCAATTAAGGAAATGGAAGATCCAAATCTTACCCCTGAACTCCTCAGTAGAAAATTAAGAACTGTGGAAATGGAATTGGATTATAAGAAAAAACTTCTTGGAAGTCATACGAAAAATAGTAGTCCCAATGTGATGTTTATATCTAAAGTTATTCCTAATCTTGAAATCCAATCGGATGATGACTGTGACTTGGAAGATTTGGATAGCCAAACAGCCTTCATGTTTAAACACTTTAAGAAAATACTAAAGTTTAGAAATAATGTTGTTGCTAAACAAGGAAAGGTTAGTTACTCAAATCAATCCAATAACATACCTCATGAGAGTAAATTAGAGAAACACCACAATAACAATAACAGGCCTGGCAAAGACCATAGCACGTCTGAATGCTTTAGATGTGGTAAAGTAGGTCACATTGCCATTAACGGTAGGGTCAACCTGAAAAAGCATAATAAGGCCAATTTGTGCAAAATATGGGATGATTCAAGCGATTCAGATGATGATGAACCTGAATCATCTAACATATTTGACCCATGTATGTCATTTTTTGCAAAGAGAGTATATTCTGATGATAATACTAATGAGAGTTTGCCTAATAATGCTTTGACTGTGCCTGTTAATGGTTTATTTGCTTTGTGCCCTAATAATGCTAATAATGGTTATGCTGATAATAGTAGTTCTACTGCCGTATGTGTGAGCCAAAGGGATGGTATGAATGACGAACTGAATGTGTGTGTGAGTTCAAAAAATGAATCGATAGGGGACAAATCACCCACCACACTTAGTAAGTCTGATAATGATGATCTTCCAGACATCCACACACTGTACACTAAAACGCTTAGGAAGAGCACTAGATTAGAAAGAACCATTAAAGACTTGACTGAAAAGATATAATCTCTTAGTCTTCTTGTTAAACAAAATGCTGAAGACTGCACTAATCAATGTCTAGCCCGTGAAACTCAAACTAAGGCTTTTTATAAAAAAATCAAGGATCTTTCTGAATCCAATGAAATTCTGGAAAAGAAATACGAGGCCACATTGTTAGAATTGGAACAAGTAAAAGAAAAGGCTTCAACACTCTTCACAAAGTTTGCAAAATTCGAAAACAATTCTAATTGTTTTGAAGACTTTGTCATATCCAGTAAAACCAATTTCGAGGATAGAACTGGAATAGGATTTAACACTGGCACACAAACTGAAAAATTACAAACCATAAAGTTTGTGTCAGGAGGAAAAAGGTCTATGGAAACTTGTCCAGATTTTCAGTCTATAAAAGATGATTTTGATAAAAAAAAAATAGAATAGGAAAGACACTTTGGTAAGTAGTGAGTCTAAAGCAATGTTGAATCTAAGACGAAATACGTCTCCCCCCATCCCACCCCACCCCACCCCCCCCATACATCCAAGGAGAGTCCTCATTCTAACCTGTCTATATGAGACATAGGACTAAAACCCCACACTTAGACAAACCCATATTTAGAGGTCTTAGAGATTGTAAGAAACCTTCGAGCCATTTTTACTTCTCCTATTGTGATGTATATGGACATTCATTTGAAATTTGTTTTCAAAAGCGCCAATACCAATCCTTTTTGTACACTCATGTGTTTAGAAACCTTAACTATTCGAGGCAAAACATAAATTACTAAGTCCTTCCTAGACAGCCCGATAATAACTCTAACTATCGAAATAGGAAGAAACCATCTAACACTAAAATAAAGTCCAAGAGAAAGGAACTTCGAATCTTGACTAAACCAAATGTTCCACAATCTTCCAAAAATCAGTTTAATGCACAAAAATCTTTTAAAGAAAAATATGATGCTCACAAATTTTATCATATTTGAGAAAATATGTGCAAACATTTTAAAACTCGAGCAATTTGGGTTAGGAAAGATGAGATAATACCCCAAGTGAAGTGTAATATTATTATTAGTGCCTTGAAAGCTGAACACATTTCGTCTGGATGGTATTTAGACACGGGTTATTCAAAATATATGACCAGGGACGAGACTAAACTAACCAACTTAAGTGACTTCTTAGGAGGAAAGGTTGTGTTTGGAGATGGAGTATCGGCCCAGATCATAGGTAAAGGAACACTCTAAGAAAAGGGACTACCTACTCTTCAGGACGTTCTTTTAGTAAAGGGTCTTAAAGAAAATTTACTGAGTATATCGCAATTTTGGGACTCAAACCATACCTTGACATTCTCAAAAACCAGTTGTAAAATTCTAAATGAGAATGGAGGCTATATTATTATAGGTCTCAGAACACCTGATACCTGTTATACAGTAAACATAGGAACTGAGATCTGCAATATAGCCAGGATGGAAGATAATGAAATTTGGCACAATAGTTTAGGTCACATAAATTATGATAGCCTTGGTAAGTTAAGCTCACAAGAAATTATTAGAGGTCTTCCCATGATCAAACCTATTTCCAATATAGTATGTGGACCCTGTCAAGAAGGAAAGATAGTTAAAACTCCTCATAAGAAAGTTAAACAGGTTTTATCCACCAAACCTCTAGAACTCATCCATATAGACCTAATGGGTCCTTCTCGCACTGTTAGTCTTTGTGGCAACAGTTACATCTTGGTTATGGTTGACGATTTTACTCGACTCACCTGGGTTGCCTTTTTAAAATAAAAATCAAAAACTTTTCGTAAGTTTTTAAAATTTTTATTACGAATTGAAAATGAAAAGGACTCCGAAGTAAATATAATTCATAGTGATAGAGGATGTGAGTTTACAGATTTAGGAGTTATCAAATACTGTGACTACAATGGTTACAAACATGAATTTAGTGTCCTTAAGACGCCTCAACAAAACGGGATAGCTGAGCGTAAAAATTGCTTTATTCAGGAGACGGCTCGTATTATGATCCACGCAAAGGATTTACTTAAATATTTTTGTGTTGAAGTTGTTCGTACAACTTGTCATATAATCAATAGAGTATACCTTAGGGAGAATACCAAGCAGACACCTTATGAACTTTGGTACGGGAAAAAACCTAACCTAAAATATTTTAGAACCTTTGGTAGTATATGTTACGTATGCAGGGACAGAGAACAGTTGCTCAAATTCAAAACTAGAGGTGATAAAGCAATTTTCTTAGGTTATTTTCCAAATAGTAGAGCCTACCGTGTCTATAATCTTCGTACCAAAACCTTAATAGAATCCATCAATGTAGTAATGAGTGACACCAATGCAGAGAATAAGAGCATAGGACCAACTGTAATTGATGAGTCAGAAAACCATCCTAACCATGACTCTTCAAACATAGTTGTGTCCCTACCTAATGAAACCCCTGAAGTGACAAATTGGGTTTCTAAGGATCATACCCTAGAATATGTGGTCGTTAACCCAGAAGAGACTGTTTGAATAAGATCCCAATTACGTAGTACTGCACATTTCGCATGCTTTGTTTCTCTTATAAAATCGAAGAAAGTGAATGAATCATTAAATGATTCTTATTCGATAGGTGATATGCAAGAGGAACTCATTAAATTTAAAACTCATGATATATGGTATCTTGTTCCCAGACCAGAAAATAAACGGTTTATTGGCACTGTATGGATTTAAAAAAAACTGATAAAACAGGGATGGTGGTTAGAAACAAAGCAAGACTTATGGCCCAGCCCAGGGTTATTCTCCAATTTAAGGAATAGACTTCGAAGAAAATTTTGCCCCTGTAACATGTCTCGAATCTGTTCATCTTCTTCTCGCTATTGCGTGCCTCATTAAATTCACTTTATATCAAATGGATGTAAAGTCTGCGTTCCTTAATGGTATTTTAACCGAGGGAACCTATGTAGAACAGTCTAAAGGGTTCATTGACCCTAACCATCCAAATCAAATCTATCGATTGAAAAAAGCGTTATATGGGTTAAAACAAGCCCCTCGCGCTTGGTATGAACGATTGTTTACTTTTCTCTTAAATAAAGGTTTTAGGAGAGGTGGGAATAACCAAACTCTTTTTATCAAACATTTTGACAAAAAATTTATAATAGCCCAAGTGTATGTAGACGACATTATTTTGGATCTACCTCCCCATCTGAGGTTAAAAAAATTTCTAAAGATATGCACGGGGAGTTTCAAATGACTCTTATGGGGGAGTTACAATTCTTTTTAGGACTTCAGGCAAAATAAAATTCAGAAGATTTATTTATAGCGCAATCCAAATACGCTCTAGATATAGTAAAAAAGTTTGGCTTAGAAAATGCAAAAGATGCTAGAACACCCATGAGTACTTCGGTAAAATTTAAAGATGAACATGGGAAATCCATCGATCGTACACTGTATCTTAGCATGATAGGAAGTCTACTATACCTAACTGCCTCACGCCCTGACATTATGTATGCTATTTGTGTGTGTGCTCGATAACAACATGCCCTTAAAGAGAGTCAAGATAATTATAAAATATGTAAAAGGAACTCTCAACTTAGGACTTTGGTACACAAATGACACATCCAGTATGATAATAGGATACACCGATGGTGATTGGGCTGGGTGTTTTGAGGACAGTAAAAGTACGTCAAGAGCATGTTATTACATTGGTAATAACTTGGTACGGTGGAATAGTAAGAAATAAAATTGTACTTCCTTATCCACACCTGAATCTGAATGTTGTGTTCAACTATTATGGATAAAATAGATGTTAAACTATTATGGCATTAATAAAGAGAAATTACATCTCTATTGTGATAATCAGAGTACGGTTAAGATTTTCAAAAATCTTGTCCAACACTCACGTACCAAACACATTAAATTAGACATCATTTTATACACGAATTAGTTGAATCTAAGGAATTGAAAATTAACTACTGAACTACTGGCCTTCAATTAGCAGACATATTCATGAAACCTTTGGATCACACTCATTTTGAATCCTCAAGGAAATCCATAGGAATGGTTATGGCAGATTCGAATATCATCACCTAAATCTATATCCTCTGGTTATTTACATGCTTATAATTAATCTCTGAGGATATAAGGTATGGTTGTTAGATAAATGACAAAGAACACCTTTTATATCTATTTAATTTAGGAGATTCATGTATTTGCCCATTGTATAAATTTGGGATGCTATGCTTATTTCAGATATAAATTTTTGTGATTTTTCCCTTTGCCCATTTGAGGCAAAATAGGGGAGAAATATTTGAGTCCATCTTGGATATTTATTATACATTTGATCTAAAAAGCTTGATCTTAGATGTTTTATTTACAGGAATCAGTACCATAATCTGCATTTGGATATTTTTAGGGTATTGTTCTGTAATTAGTTGAGTTATGTATTTTTCATTTCCAGGATATGGGGTAGATAGAATTTAAGTATAGGATTAAGGTTTCTATTTTTTATATCCCAACATGTCCTAGATGACTCAAAGGCGATTTTCTATCATATTTTCAACGGGGGAGATTGAAGCACACTATATATATGACTCACTTGAGTCTTAAATATAGGATCTTATCTAGTTTGAAAATAGAGACAAAATTGTGTCATCCTATTCTAGAACCCTAAGCTTTATGCCCCTTCATGATCTACATCAACAATATCAAAGTCCGGTAGTAACCAACACAACTCACAAAACCTAGGACTGCATTTATTTGACATTTTATGTGTATGAGGTGTATGTGTGTTCACATTGTCTTAAAATTATTTTCTACTATTTTTAAGGATTTTTAGGAATTTTTTAAACATTTAAAATCTAATTTTTAAACATTTAAAATTAGGTTTTAAAATTGTTTGGGCCATTTTATAATATCCCAATGTTTTTTAAATTTACCTTGGGTCGAATTCGAAAGCGGCAGAGACATTTGGGGTGGAAAATGAGATTTTATAAAGATAAAAAACACGCGTTTTTAACTTGATCTTAACCATACACGTGTTGAACTCATAACGGCTTAGATTGTGTTTTCCCCCACTCACATAACTGAGAGTTAATCGGGAATGTTGGTTTGATTTAATCAATGGTCTGCATATCGTCCTTGGCAATCATTGTCTAACCTAATTGAGCCAATCAGAAGGCATTTAAAAGCGGTGGACTGTAGACCGTAAGATTTACAACCGTTTGGTAGATTTAATCCTGGCCTTTGATTTCAAGCCCCATTCCAGATCCTTCCATCGTCCACTATATATACAGCCTTAGGGTCAATCGTTTCTAACTTTTGGGGAGTCTAAGAGTTGGGAGAAAATAAAAGAGAGAGAGAGAGAGAGAGAGAGAGGGAAATAGAAAGAAAAAGAAAAACTTAAACCAAACTTTGACCAAATATTTCCAGAAATTTCTTTGAAAGTTTGAGGGTTTGAGAGTTTGAGAGTTTTTACTTGTTCGTGAGCAAATACTCTCTGCTTTACATCTCTTGTCCAACATCGTCACTAAGTTGAGATCTCGTCTCACTTCACTTGAGAGTTGTAGATCTAACTAAAGTGATAGAGTCACGTTTAATTGTGTAGGAGGGTAGTGAGACTGGGGTCTATGAATATCTGGAAAGGGTGAGGCGTGACCTACTCTAATGGACACTTCCTGCAAGGTCTTCGAGGTCTTCTGGTGCAACTTCTTATACAACCTTCTCTCTTTGGTAACAATGGAGCTCAAGTTTTAACTCACTCCTTGTAAGAAGATGAACTTTCACAGCAAAAATAGTCATTTTCTCAAGGGAAACACCTGAGAATGATGGTTGTCAGTTGAGGAGTGAAAGAAAAAGGCACTTAACATTAAGAGGATGAGCAGGGAGAGAATACTGGGTAGGTCCAGTGTGATTTTGACAAAGTAACTGTGCAATTTTTAATTCTATATCTTTGACCTTGCCCAGAGTTCATAAGATTGAGAATATTGGGTTTGGCGAGCCCAAAAGTCTAGAGATGGTGGATACTCCCCCAAGCTCAGGGAGGCCCCCACCAGGAAGAAGGGACCTGCACAAGAGGAGCAGAACCTAAGAGGTTTGAAAGAGTAGGAAATCAGAATTATCGAGGCCATTAGTTTAATACCTCGTATTTTTTTGCATTATTGAATATGAAATTAATTATTTTTTCTAGTTGTGACATGTGATGTCACTTATTATATTTTGTGTCATATTATCCATTTGTGAAAATGGACCTAATACAAGGTAATGCATTAATCAAATATTTGGAAATAACTTGATATTATGGGAGACCATGGAACAGTCATAGGCTAGGTTTCGAGGGATCTCTTGTTTGGATTATTACCTTGGATTCAGGTCCCACCATTCGTGAAGTAGTTTCTTATAATTTTATATCCACAATAATCGACTTAGTTAGTTTGTACTAGCTAACATATTTATTTATTAAGATAATTAATTTATTATATTTTTGCACTTTCTTGTCCACATTTTGGATGTTTAGAACGTTCGTTTTTTACTTAAAATAGTGGATTTTAAGTTTGTATGGCTTGGATCGAGTTTTGGGCCATTTGGAGTGCTTTTTCAGCTCATTGGGTTGAAGCCCAATTTGGGCCTAAGGTTAATTTCATGGGAAACATCATCAGTAGGTCACTAAATATAACCAAAGTCATATTGGAAACAATTGGATGAACCCTAGGTCTTTAGAGAAATAAGGCACACAAGGATTGAGGATCTTTGTAGATTGGAAGTTTGGATTTCACCTTAATTTTGGAATTTGATTTAATTAAGTTTTAGTGAAATGATTACATTGGAATATGAACTAATCAAATTATAAATGTATTTGTATAATCTATTTCCTAAATTAGAAATCTATATAATGGTGAAATTGTTTGAGGAAAACCCAAATGGAAAAAATCTCGGACGGCTGGGCCTACACAAATCCACTACAAATATGGTTTTACAAGGAGACTCAAAAGACTTATAAACTTGTCTCACAAAGACTCGCTGATGTCGTCTCCAATACCTCCGTTTGTAGTACGCGAAGCTCCAAGACGTTGCACAACACTGCTCATGTCTCGATATCCACCGAAGGCCAGAGAACCGTCTTCAATTAACTAGGACGCAGAAATCCACCACATATGTCCATGATGAAATTTAGGTTGAAAACTTAGGGTTTTGGTTCATTCAAAAATCAAGTTTGTGTTGGAGAGTTTTTCATTAAAAGGAAGATAAGAGTTGTTCTCTCAAAATGTGCAAGGTCCTATTTGAAAAACTGATTTTCGCCCATATTATCAAAACTGGAAAAGTGGTGGACAATGGAAGTTATTTTAAAATAACTGGAGGAAAAAAAATTCAAAACTGACAAATCTCGTTCGAACGACCTGGTTCGAATGAGGTTTATAATGATAGTCCAGTGTATAAATAAAGGAAGTCGTTAGAAAGCTCATTAGAACAAATTCATTCGAACGACATTTCTAAATATCCTTCTAACGAGTTTTCGGAGAACATTGAACTGGTTCGTTAGACCCAGGTCGTTCAAACGACCTGGGAAAACTTCGAACGAAAATTTCTTTTTCACTAAAAAAAAGGTTTAAAATTAATTTTAAAAAATTTCATAAATATTTTTAAGTAAATTAAAAATAACTCCAACATTTAATCAAGATTTTTGGACATATACCTTTTAGGAAAATGGAATTGGAATACGTTTTGATGTAGTGTGAACTTTGAATGCCCAATTCTCCACGGTTGTAAGATGATAGACATGATATGACCCAAAAGTGTTTTGTCCAACGGAATGTAGCCAATACTACAAATGACTCGATTGGAAATTTGTTCTTACAAATCTCCCCCTTTGGCTATTCCGGGACAAAACAAAATTAAAAAAATATAAATAAAAAAACCAAATTTGTTAAGCCAATAGCCAAGCCGATTCTAAAGCCCGTCCCAAAAACCCAAATAAAAAGACAAATTTATGTACGCGACTGATAATGGGCTACAGATAAGTAGGCGATATATCCTACACACAATAAGCAACAAATACATAAAATGCATGGGGAAATAGAGAATATAAATGAAGTGTTAACTAATCAAGAGAATATACAGCAAGTTAATTAATCATAAGTATGACATAGATTGAATTAAAATTAACTCCCCCTAAATAAGAACTCCCCCTATCCAAATTTCTCCCCCTTTTTGTTGGGAAAAGACAAAAGGATAGAATTAGCTTGCATCGTTAGAGAAGATGATACGAGGAATAAAAACAACAACAAAATTTGCAACACAGTCCAAGATCCATATATGCAACAATTGAATAAATAGGAGAGTGATATTATTAACCATAGCGGGAAAAAGCAAATATCCATACATCAATAAAGAGAATCCAATCAAACGATATAAACAGGTACAAGTGAGAAAATGTAAATAAAAGTGTTCTGCTCACCCTCACAAGTACAACAGATGAAATAAACTAAAACATAAAGGAAATCAAGGAGCTGGGGCGGCACGTGGTGAATCATCTCGAAGGGATCCTTAACCGGAAGAGCCTGCACCACGACGCATCTCCATGCGACGAATTGCCTTAAGATGCTCAAGAAGAATGGAATCATGAAGAGCCTGTGATCCATCTCGACGAGTTTGAGCCTCCTCCCGATGAGCCTGAGCATCACGATCCCACTGCATGGAAAGCAACAGCTCCTACATAAGTGCCCTTATCCTGGCACCTTTCTTCCCGAATCTACTCCACCTATGAATGAACAGACCTAAGATCCTCTGAATCAAGGGGTGGGGGAGCACGAGAAGAAGATGGTCTAGAGGGAGTAGGGATTGAGGCATCGGCGGATTGAGAGGTGAAGGATTGAGAGATAGTGATTTGCGGAGTATAAGGGGGTAAATGACCATGAGAGCGACTAATAAAAGACATATCAATTGTTTGATATCGGGTCACAGGGACATCAGATGGAAGATGAGGGCATCCCGCATCGAGGCAATGGCGAGTAATAAGAACCGCAAAAGGAAGGGCTTGCCTAACGGGGTCGGATGGGTTTACTTTGACAGATTTGATAACCATAAAAATGAAGGCAGGGAGGTCGATGGCAGCTCTAATATTAATGGCAAACGTGAGATCCACGTGCACTTATGTAATCTGAGTGGAGTTGGCACGAGGAATGAGACAAGGACAAACAATCCAATTAAGTACCATAAAATCTGGATTTAAATTCTTATGGAAAATTGTGACGGTACTATAGACACCCCATTCTATTACCCCCTAAACTCTCCTTAGGTCCCTAGCACCTCCCGTTATCACTTTTAACCCAAGTCATACCCTGAGTACTAACCTAGAGGCCATCGCATGCTCCCAAGCTTCGTTTGACCAAAAAGTCAAACTCTTCATCTCGACCGAGACTGAATGAATCTTTGAAGGGCACTAAATACCCTTTCCAACAATCTATCCCGTGTGCGATTCTGACTTACCATGCGAACGAACGACCCGTTTTCCCTCGAAACTCGATCAGGAGGCCACCGGGAGCTCCCGGGATCCGTTTGACCAATGTCAACTCTTCAACTCGATCAAGACTGAATGAAACTTCAAAGGTAACTTAAAACACTTTCCAACGGGTTGCCCAGTGTGCGATCCTGACTTACGATATGGACGAACGATCCGTTTTACTCCGAGAGGTCATCGAATGCTTCCAGGGCCCGGTTAACCAAAGTCAACTCCCCAAACCTGGTCAAACTCTTTGGAATGTCGAAGTACATCTCCTAAAATATCCAATGGTCCACCCCGTGCATGACTCTGACTTACCATACGGACGAACGATCCATCTGCGTTCGAAGTTTTCCCGTCCAAAGGACTGATGAGCGCTTCAGAGCCACATTTGACCCAAAGTCAACTCCCAAACTCGGGAGCGGTCCAAAGGACTTTCGAAGGACTCTGAATTACCTTTCCAACAGTTTCCCCGGTACGTGATTCGAATCAACGGTTTGCGCTCTACGACTGATTTTCTGAAGGAGCCTGAAAGAGATTGCCAAACGGCAGGTTTCAAACCTTGCCTATCGGCAGTGTGCCTAAATGCACCTGTCGATTGGCAGGACCAGGGCTATGCCGATTGCAAATTCCCTGGGCCTATAAAAAGGATGGCCTGCCTCATTGAAAAGGGAGCCCAAATCTAAAATACCCCACTCTCAGCGAATCCAGAAAACCTCACTCGAAGTCAGCGTGATTTTCACATCCAAATCCCTTTCCAACCTTCACTTTTCATCAGCCTTTTCATCAAAATTGGTGAATTAACTACCCTTCATCATCATCAAAGTGCAAGGGCTGCTCTCCAACGTTCAAGATCAAGCTCAAGATCTTCAAAAAGGTCCAATTTTCTCAACTCTCTCCTTAAATTCTCATAAATTAGCATTAACTTGTTTTATTACTTTGCACTTTTATTCTCTCATATCACATATCCTAATATACTTTTTCTTTAGTATTATTGCACATCTATTATTTTCATATAAATAAAAACTCAAAAAAAATAAGAAAAAGGGGGTTTGCACATAAATTCCAAACGGGAATTCTCACACTTTTCTTACACTTTTCTCACAACTAAAACACTTTTTTACACACACACATAAGAGAAGCTTCGGTCGGATTTATGGGATAAACCCCACCCGTCGTTTTGCATACGAACTACGTGGACTTTGATGCCTCTATAGGCTACGTAGGCGTCTCGGGGTAAAACCTGAGACTCGAGTCCTTTTTCCACGTTCTTTAAACTTAACTCTCTTAGATTTTATATATTTACATATACATATATTTGTTCTTAGTGGTGTATTATTCCACATGCGTTATCATTCCCTTATAATGATCGACGCTAGGATAATCGCATAAATCCTATTTTCTAATATTATCTTTATGAACATTCCTACGGATGACTCGCTTTATCTCTACCATAATACAAGTCGATGATTCCTATCTCCACTACATATACACATGCACACATATCACGGGGAAAATAAAGGAAAATAGCAAAAAACTCATGAGAGACCGTAAGGGCGGAATGGGTGCCTAACACCTTCCCATTTCGTAACTTAGCCTCCGGAGCCTTTTTGAATCATTTTGGTTTCGTATGTATTAGTATTTTTTTGGATGTTGTCCTTCGGGACGGCTCCCTTTTCTTTTGTCTATTTTGAGTAAAATAGACTGGCGACTCCATCTCTCTACATTTTTTACCTCATCAACGACGTCGGCCGAAGCGTTCCTGAGAGGGATGCGTGGGACCTAGGATCCTCCTTTCTCACCCGTCGCGAGGATCGGGGGATGGCCACAGTGGCGACTCCACTGAGGATTTTATTTTGAGGGCTAGACTCTATTTACATGGAAGACAAAGTTGTTTATATTTTCCCCCATTTTGCATGTTCCCCTTTTCCATGTGTACCCCATACTTATGCTTCTATCCACACACTTGTAGAAAAATTCTCCATGTACACTTCACACCACGTGTACCTAGGATCACATATATCCATATGTTGTACGCATCACCCATCCATACTTGGTGTACCATTGGTACTTGTACTTTTCTCCCTGTTTGGCATAATCAAGAAAGGCATTCTCATCATAAGATACTAATAAGAGAATCATGCATGATTCACATGACATCACCAAAGAGCATTGTGATTCCCCAAATTCTATCCAGTAACTGGAGGATCACTTCTTGATGGGCTCTGGTCCGGTAGGGAGCAGTTAGCCTAAGCAATATGACTCTCACCTTTCATTGGCCAAGTACCTTCGACGTATATCGAATGGTTACCCCGCATCGTACCGCTTGACCGAAGTCATAACGGGAGGTATATCGCAGGGAACTCATTCACGTATGCCGAGTATATCGAATTCGCTCTCACACGTACCATCCCCACAAAGTATATAGTGAGGCAATTTACGTACACTTAGGTATATCAAATGGCTTGTCCACACGTACCGATTGCCCGCAAGAGCATGACGTATATCGTGGAAGTCACGCCGGAGGGGGAACCCTTTCCGATTCACCCAACCAACTGCATACCCGCATATAGGTGTCAAGCCTAGGACACAAATATAAGATTGTCGGTTTCAACCCGAAACTCTGCCAAAATTCCGGGTCGGCCTGTCGCCCAAATTTCTGCACATTTTTAAAACGAGACCCCGACCGTGAGCCTGGTTACAAGTCCAGCCATAGCTTTACATATATCACAAATCCAACTTTTCCAGGCTCGGGTTCCATCCGGCATTTCATTTTGCATTTAGGAGAATTCAATACAAGTGAGAATATAATAATCATGCTGAGACCGTCTCCCAAAAAATCAAAACACATTTCTCCTTTCTTTATCAAAAATCCAAGAACATTCCTCCTTTCTTTATCAAAAATCCAAAAACATTTCTCCTTTCTTTATCAAAAATCCAAAAACATTTCTCCCTTCTTTATCAAAAATCCAAAAATATTTTGTCTTTCAATCTCAAAAGGAAAAAAAAAGTCTGAAATATTTTCATTATTTTTTTCAAAAATAAATCCCAATTTACGCCTTCTCATATCGATTGCACGCCCTTGGCCTGGCTCCTTATTGTCTTCGGTCTTCAGTTAAATCACCCTGGAGTTTTGTCCGTTCCCCTGCTTTCTCTTTCGAGTCCGGTATCCATCCGCTTTCCATAGAGAACACAGACCAAGCCCCCGTTGTGCAGTCGGATCTGATGACAGTCTTAGCTCAGTTCGTGTCCAATATTGACAACCTCAGACTGAGGTCCGAGAGATGCAACTGTAACAACCCTCACTTTTGAGAGCCTATTTTATATTTATTTACTATGTGTAGTAATTATATAAAATGATGGAATGTAGAGTAAATATTAATTTAATGTGGAAAAGGTTAATATTTACTGAATTATTGTATAATTATTTTGTGAGTAGGTAAAAGTATTCATGTTGTGATTTATGGTGTCATAAGAATTAAAATTACATTTTTGGTTAATATGAAATCAGAACTTAAAATGAGTTATAAAATTCCCAAATGATAATTTGGAGGGTGTAGTTAGTCCCGGTAGTGCGAGACAGTCAAAATAAGTGCCATATTGTATTTTGGTATTTCGGGCACTTTTGACTGGTTATGGCTTAAATGTGTATTTGCGAGTAATTATATCGCGTATTGATCATTTAAGTTGGGAATTTTAGACTTAAGGCCCGATTAAGTCTTGCTAGCCTTATTATTTTCCTCATTTTCTCTTAACACACAATTGAGCCCTAGAGAGAGTAGAGAGAGGAAGAGAACTTTGGAGAAAGAGAGAGATTTGGAGATTCAAGCTTAGATGGTTGTCTACATCAAATCAAATCTGAATTTGCAAGATCAAGGCAAGTTATCTACTTGCTACTATATGATTTAAGTGGACTAATTAGCATTGATAGTTGTGGATTGCTATGATTTATTTTAGTTAGGGCTTTTTGTGGATTTATGGGTATAAAACCCTTAGGAAGTGATTTGAATGATAAATATTATAAATAATGGTAGTTAGATGTATTTGTGGTGTAATAGTTCCATTAGATGATCTTGGTTTAGTTGGTTTTGAGTTTGGGAGAAAATTTGGAGTTCAAGACTCCATAGCCAAACTTGGCTTTTTCGCAGGGGCGAATCGATTCGGCCACTTGGGTGAATCGATTCGCATAGATGCAGATTTCCAGGTCTGGATAACCGAATCGATTCGGGTTAAGACCGAATCGATTCGGCATTTGCATAATGTTTAGTTTGTTCTCCGAACCGATTCGGTTTCAGAGCGAATCGATTCGTCAGGGCGAATCGATTCGGCCCCTAGGGCGAATCGATTCTGGTCCTGCAGTTTTGAGTTATTTTTCTTGTTTAATTTTTACCTTTTTCTTTAGGCTTAGGACCTAGGATCCTTCTTGAATGAAGTAAACTTAGAGTCCTGGAGTAGTAATTGAGTTTGGTCGCCACCCTAGACTAGAATTGGGTCTTCTGGGGTTTATTCCGGGGAGGTTCAAAGTAATGTTAAGGCATTACTTCTTTTATTCAAACTTCTAGAAGTTAGGAAGTTGAATGCCCATGCTTGGAGACTTAGGGTCTTATCGGAATTATATGAACTTTGGGAATTGTAGAATCATAATGATTATTTGGAGACTAAATCGGAACTTGCAATTTGAGGAATATCAATGATAATATTCGATCGGAATAGGTTCAAATAAAATGAACCCAACTATTTAATGATGATAGGTTCGAATAAAAAGAACCAAGTACATGGAAAATGGAAATGGAAATTGGAAATGAATATTGAAAATGAAAATGAGATTTAAAATGGTATATTAATTGGCTTGAACACACCTCTCTAAATACTATCATAAGGGAAGTCCGCGCGCGAGGTGATGCCCCCTGGCAAATTAACGCAAGGTGGATATAGTCCTAGGCCATATGAGCACTGGTTTATATATATATGTATTTTTCTGCGATGGATAGGAGATTCCGGGTGTGGTCTTGACTATCCCGCAGGCATATGGCCGCTTCCCGACGTTGCGTTATGAGCCCAGGTTGTCTTATATGTGATAGGCCCTGGAAGATGATAGTTATTTAGAGGCGCGCCCAGTGGGGAAACTCGGAGGGGCGATCTTAGAATCGTTATATGTATGAGAATATAAATTTTCTTCATCAAGTGGGACTTGATGGATATTAATGCCATAAAGAGCATGTGATTGAGATATGTGCCATAAAGAGCACTTGATAGAACTTATATTCCTATTAAGGAATGGAAAGATAAAAATGGAAATGATGATTAAAGATGGAAGTTTTAATTAATGAAGGGAAATTATATCTTCTTGATTAAACCGAATGAAACATTGTATTCCTATTAAGGAATGTAAGGAGGAAACGGTAATATGATGAATGAGAAAAGGTTTTTAATTAATGATGTTTACTTATAATTCTCTTATGTTAATGATTTACATTTCTTAGTTAGTTAAACTATCTTAAATTGTAATGTAAGTTTAATATGCTAGATAACATGTTAGATTTGCATCCTTATCATCTTTTCATAACTGCTAATTCCTATCATGCTTTTTATTCTTCTGGTGATCATATAAAACCCGGCCCTGACCGATTCATTTTCCTTGTTGTGTATATGATTGTATCCGCTCAGGTGCTCCACCGCAAGGACTCCCGTTTTGATATTTCTATTCCTTTACTTTTGACGAGCTGTAAGATTTTACGGATTATTACAGGACGTTGTATTAGACGCTCTCATCCTTGTATTCTAGATATGATCGTGTCTTAACTCGGACGTGTGGCCCAAACTTTTGTATTTGATTATTGAATGTATTACGTAAGATATTAAACTGTTGTAATACATTGTATGTAACTGTGGACCGACGGCATATTCGGTCATTTTCTTGTACATTCATTTTAGTTGTATTATATATATACTCTTTTGGAATTCCACTTCCTTATCAGATTGGGTTGTTTAATTTAAATTTCTTAACTGGTTTTAAATTTCTAAACTTTTTGGCAACCCGTTTTCTGATTTATTGGGAAGGTTTTCCCGTACAATCAGTTTATTTTTGTGATACTGAGAATGATATCCATCCATGATTCCTGTTACGTTTGAGTATCGGGCTGGCCACCCCTTATCTCGGATCATGGGTTGTCACAGCAACGAAACCAGGTTCCTATTCCTCAAGAGCCCGAGGCCCTATTCCCTAGCGCTATGGGCCCATTCAAGACTATTTGGGTTCTCGAAGAGTATCATCATGCTCCACGTGCCCCTCCTGCTAATGGGCCGCCACCCGCCCAACTTCCTATGTCGAACCTTTCCCAGCCTGGGGCTAACTTGCCTATGATCATTAATCCGAAAGAGTAAGAGTTGAACAAAGTCTAAGAAGATCTCAAAATGCTAACTAAGAAGTTGAACCAAGTCAAAATCTCTGGGAATTACATGGACTACACCCACATGTCTCCTTATCCTAAAGCAAGGTTACCCGAGAAGTTTAAGATGCTAAATATTAAGACATTCGGAGTAAGTGGACCCCCGATCGTCCATATTCGCAGTTATCACCATGCCATAACTCTCATAGGGGCTTCTGAAGAGGTGATGGCCCAATTGTTTCAGCAAACTTTGAATGATAGCACCCTCCGATGGTTTTTATCTCTCGAGGAGTCCAAAATCCATAGCTGGGAGGATGTGGCCCGAGAATTCATGTTGCAGTACAAGTATAACGAAGAGCTTGAGGTCACCCGCCGTGATTTAGAGCTACTCAAACAGAACTCTAGGGAATCAGTCAGTAACTTCATAGCCCGATGGAGGGAAAAAGTATCTACCATGACAAATCGGCCTTCCGAGGAAGAACAAGTCGGCATAGTGAAGAAGAACTTCTTGCCCCATATTCGAGAAATGATGGGAGGACAATACTATCCCCACTTCCGAGCTCTCAGAGAAGTAGGAGTGGAAATCCAGGAAGTTCTTACTAAAATAGAAGTTGAACCAAAGAAAGTGTCCGGACAATTCACCCCCAGAAAATGTGACAAACCTGCCAGTACTGCAGTGTCAACCATCAACAACATCTCTCAACCAACCACATCATGGGCAACAAAAATCCGCCATGCCCCAACCCGAAAGGAATACACCGAGATCCATGCTCCCCTCTCCAAAGTTTATCAAGCCCTGCCAAGCCAAAACCTTGTAAAACCCTTGGATCCTCGTCCATTGCCAAATCCACTCCCAAGAAACTTCAAGATAGATGTCCATTGCGCCTATTACCAAATCGTTGGCCATACCACCGACCAATTCTTTCCCTCAACTCAAATCACACCCATACACTCTCCTAAACCTCTCCAAACTTTCCCATATTTCCTCCTACACCCTACTAGTCTCGCTGATCAGGTACTGTCACTCCTTATTATAGCATGCATCGCCATCCGTACCCGTTTTGAAAATGGAAGTATGGAATTATCAGAAGTATTAAACCAACTCTTGGAGTTCGGGCTGAAATTGCCCTTACAGATGACCATTGATTTCCAGAGGTTCAGTACGTTGTTCTTGGAAGCATAAAAATGGGCTCGAGATTCAGATCGTTGGGTAGTACCGGCCGATGAAGTCAGCCTAGATGATGTTATCCAGATCATACTAAAATTATTTAGGCAAACCAACGACATCTTCAATGTGACCGAGTTACTTGATACTCTGAAATTGCAAGGGCACCTAGTCCCCTCACCTTATATATCCCCACATAATGGGAAGACCTGTGTGAAGAAGCTATTGAAGTTATAGAATGCATTAACTTTACATGGAAAGACAGAGTTGTTGCCACCGGATGGGGAGAAGAGTTCGAAAATTCAAATGAAGAGTAAGCTTCAGATAAAATTGTCCCGGTAGCTGACATGTGGGGATGATATCATTTGAAAAACTCCTTAAAGAAATAAGCAAGATGGCAGAACATCCCGAGTTTGACGAGGAAACAGGATTTATGTTCTTCCTTCCTTCGATAAATCACATGACCAGATCAGGGAGGCATTACTAGACGCCAAGCTCGTTACAGATAAATGACAAAGGGAAGGGCGTTGAAAACCTTCCTATGCCAGAGATGAACCTAGAGGAGAGAAATATCCTCGATCAACTAAAGAAAACTCAAGTTAACATCACTCTATGGGGGCTTTTCATGTCTTCTCAGCTGCACAGAAATGCTTTGATCAAGTTGCTCACTGGACCCACAATTCCTCCTTCCACCACACCAGAAGAGGCGATAAATTTGGTCAGATCCTTGACCTCTACCCGAATGCTATCCTTTTCCGAAGAAGAAATCCCCAGAATTGGGCCAAACCACAATCATGCACTCAATATCTCCGTCGAAGTTATGGGGAGGATCGTACCACTCTCTCTTGTCGAAAATGGATCCGCCTTGAATGTGTGCCCATTAAGAACCTTTAAATTCTTAGGACTGAAGGAAAGTGACCTCGCTCCAACCTCTGCTACTATACCTGCCTACGATAATACTCGTCGGGAGGTGATGGGATCCATAAAATATGTAATAGGGGCTGGCCCTATAAACCCTGTCGTTTAATTCAAAGTTATTGACATCCCAGCTTGTTTCAACATGTTTCTTGGACGACCTTGGCTCCACAGTATCAAGGGTGTGTCTTCCTCACTCCATCATAAATTGAAGTTCCTCGTCGATGGATGGGTCATCGCCATCTTGGGCGATGACAATCCAATCCTTGAGATACAGCACGGGTCAAATAATATGCTCCTATCAGGATTTCGAGTTGAACCACCTCTAATCTCGGAAGGAGATGACTTCAAAGAAAGGGTTTGTCCAGAATACGACCCTCATGGAAACATCAATGTGATTCTGATGTTCAAAAACATGCACTTCATGCCCGGACTGGGGCTAGGACAAAGACAACAAGGGATACTTGATCCCATTGAACTAAAGAAAGCTTTCCCTCCTTGTGGTTTGGGGTATCAACCATCAGAATAAGAGCTCAAAACGATCATCCAGTCTCGACCAACGAGAACATTAGACTACATCCAAACTATCCCAGGTAACTCCTTGAATGGACGATTCATCAAAGAGGGTGAAGACTTCCCCTTTTGCGACTTTTCGGAACCATGGTATAACTATACAGACAAAAAGATGAAACCCGAAATGGAGATCTTTTTCAAGACAGCTACCCATGGACCGAAAGTTCCCAACACCGTGTACTATCGCTCATTAAAGATATCGAATATTCTGAGGAAAGTGACTCCGAGGACTCATTCAACTTACAAACACTGGGGCTGACACTCTGCATGGTTCCCTCAAGCACTACATCATTGGATCCATCATACCTGACTAAAGCTACTGATACACCTCTCCTCAACTGGAATGTTGCACTAGTGCTACCAGTTAAAATCCCCCCTAATCCCAATGTTTACCCTATTTCTTCTTTTGTTATCTACCCTTGCTCAAATCTAATCGAGTCCTCCTTTGATGAGGTTCTCAATGATGTTTTTCCTATCAATGAAATAAACGAAGATTTTAAGTATCTTGTTGTGCCTTACATTAACTGTTTGGATTCTAATCAAACTTTTGATGATGTTGATTTTGCAAATGAACAATTCTTAACTAATCTAAATAAGGTTAATAATAAATAACATAACCGCGTTCAAGTTAATGAAGAAAAGACTGTTATTATTAACCTTGGTTCTAGTAATCAACTACGCGAGATTAGGATGGGGGCTACCTTTGACGAGCATGAGCGCGCACAACTCGAAAAATTATTGAAGGAATTCGTGGATGTCTTCGCATGGTCCTACGATGATATGCCCGGTATTGATCCTAAAATTTCTCAGCATGAGATCCCCACTCTTCCAGATTACAAGTCGATTAAACAAAAGCTAAGAAAGCTCTGCACCGAATGGTCGCTCAAAGTCAAAGAAGAGGTGGTCAAACAGCTGAATGTGGGCTTCATTCGTGTGATCGAATATCCCACATGGATAGCTAACATAGTGCATGTGCCAAAATTAGGAAGGAAAGTTTGAATATGTGTAGACTACCGGAACTTGAACAAAGCTTCTTCAAAGGATGATTATCCGCTACCCAATATGGGCATGATCATGGACAACACAGCCAGTCATGATCTTAAGTCATTCGTCGACGGGTTTGTCGGATACAACCAAATCAAAATGCACCCAGACCACCAAGAAAAGACCGCGTTCATCACCCCATGGAGAACCTTTTGCTACACTGTCATGCCATTTGGTCTCAAGAACGCGGGGGCTACCTACTAAAGGGTTGCTACAACCATCTTACACGATATGATTCACAAAGAAATTGAGGTCTATGTGGATGATATGATTATCAAATCCAAGACTAGAGAAGGATATGTCCTCGCTCTCCGAAAGTTCTTCGAACTACTGCGACAGTATCAGATGAGACTTAATCCACAGAAATGTGTCTTCGGGGTTACAAAGGGAAAACTCTTGGGATTTATGGTCAATGAGAAAGGGATAGAAGCAGATCCTACCAAGCTGAAAGTCATACTTAAGATGCCACCTCCCCGAACGGAGAAAGAAGTCTGAGGTTTCCTTGGGAAATTATAATACATCAGTCGGTTCATCAGCCAGTTAACCTCCATCTGCGAACCCATTTTCAAACTACTTCGAAAGGATTCAACCAAAGTTTGGAACGAGGCCTTCCAATAAGCTTTTGACTTAATCAAGCAATATCTGACCCAACCCCCGATACTCATGCCACTATAGCCTGGTCTCCCTTTGCTCCTATACCTAACCATAATCGACACTGCAGTTGGGGCTTTGCTAGCCCAATACCTTGAAGGTTCCCGCAAAGAAAGAGCCATCTATTACGCTAGTCGCAAATTGGCTGGATACGAAGTCAATTACACTGTTTTGGAAAAGGCATGTATCACGCTTATTTGGGTCACCCAAAAGTTGTGGCACTACAAGCTCGCCTTCCCCAATAAACTTGTAACCCGAATGGCCCCCATCAAATACCTACTTGAGAAGCCCGCCTTATACAGCCGAATGTCCTGGTGGTTGATGCTCCTAGTCGAGTTCGATATCCTGTACATCACATAGAAAGCCATGAAAGGAAGAGCTATCTCTGACTACCTCACTGATTACCCCATAGATGAAGTTGATGTCTGGATCTTCGAATTCTCAGATGAAAATATCCTCTGTACTGCCCAGGACAATCTTCGATTGCAAATGTTCTTTGACGGCGCTACCAATAAAAAGGAATATGGCATTAGGATACTTCTGATTGCCCCGGATGACTCCCACACTCCCATCGCCATCAAATTGGATTTCCCTTGCACCAACAACATAACTGAGTACAAGGCATGCACGGTAGGCCTCAAAGTTGCTCTTAAAAAAGGTATTCAATACCTAGATATCTATGAGGATTCCGCCCTCATCATCGGTCAAGTGCTCAGAAAGTGGAGAGTCAAGGACGAGAAACTCCAACCCTTTCATGCCCACTTAGAAGAACTAGCCTCCCAATTCCAAGATATCACCTTCCATTACCTACCTCGAGCAAAGAATAACCTAGCCGATGCCCTTGATACCTTGGCCTCCATGGTCGACATGCCCGAAGGAATAACAATGACCCCCTTCCTAATTCAAAAGCAAGATAAACCTACCCACTGCTACCATATTGAGCTCGTCACCTCAAAAGATCCCGAGCTAGCCATTTACTGGTACTATGATATCTAGCACCTCCTCAAACATGGTAGGTATCCCGATGGTTCCAATAAGAAAGACCGAGTAACCCTTCGAAGATTGGCCGCTAGTACATTATATGTCATAAATCACTATTTAAGAGAAACTTCGATGGAACCCATCTACACTACATCGCAGGGGCTGATATTGAAGAAGTAATGCAGAGAATACACAGCGGGGAATGCGGGCCCCATATGAACGATCATATGCTTGCCAAGAAGATCATCCGACAAGGCTACTACTGGACCACCATGACCCAGGAATGCATCGCCTATGTTCAGAGATGCCTCAAATGCCAACAGTTATCCAATCTTCAACATCTGCCTCGGTGTGAATTATACAACATGACTTTTCCCTGGCCGTTCTCCACCCGGGGTATCGACATCAGAGGGAAGGTTACACCGAAGGCTTCCAAAGGGCATGAGTATATCCTATTTGCCATTGATTACTTCACCAAATGGGTCGAAGCTGAGTCATACACAGTGCTGAATGCCAAGAAAGTGGTCAAATTCATTAAGAAAAACACCATCTGCCGATATGGGGTCTCGTACGAGCTAGTATCAGACAACGGGTTGCATTTCGAGGCAAAAGTTACAGAAGTGGTCAGCGAGTATGAGATTCAGAGACACAAATCTTCTCCCTACCGACCTCGGACCAATGGTGCAGTCAAAGCCGCCAATAAAAACCTCAAACCAATTATCAGTAAGATGATCGAAAGCTATCGAGATTGGGCCGACCGAATCCCTTACGCCCTCTAGGGATACCCGACCTCAATTCGAACCTCTATTGGGGATACCCCTTACTCTCTAGTCTACGGCATAGAAACAGTCCTACCCGTGGAGCTAGAAATACCCTCGTTGCGCGTCATGCTTGGAAGCAAGGTCAGCAAAGAAGGCTGGTGTCAAAGTCGGCTTTACGAGCTGACCCTCCTAGATGAAAGGAGATTAAAAGCTTTATACCATATACAAGGGTACCATCGCCGAATAGCCCGATAATTCAATAAGAGAGTCAAGGACCACGATGTCCGAGAGGGGGATTTAGCTCTCAAAGTAATAATAGAACCCATCTGGGACCCAGAGGGAAATTCAAGCCCAATTGGAGCGACCCATACATTGTCAAGAAGATCTTGTCCGGCGGTGCCTCCGTGCTCACCGACCTAGATGGAAAAGAGATAGGTCGTCCAGTCAACCTGGACCGTCTCAAGAAATTCTACCCCTAGTCCGAAATCTCGGCGCGCTACGATTCTTCTCATCTGCCTTATATTCTAAAAAAAAATCTTAATTTCGCTCTACCCAGAACTACGTGGGCCTGATCGTCTGCAAAAACCATTTTCAAGCAAATTAAAAAAAATTCAAAACCCCAGAGTTACTTACGCATCTCGCACATTTTACATGAGCACGACCCTTTCTTTTTCATAAAAAACTATTCTTTTCTTATCTCCGAGAACGACAGTTCATTCTAATATACACTTGAACAAAAGGATTGTGTATGCCTTAGCGATCGGTATAGATAATTCAAAAATACAAAATTCATCAAAAAGGCACAGCTGGATGATCAAAAACTTGTTTATTTCACTAATAAGAAATTACGGTACAATTACATAAGAAAATGAACGTATAATTCCCTTCCCCTACCTTCAAAGCCAAATAAAATCCCCACACTTATTTGCCATTACAAAATAAACTCTCCAAGAGTCATATCCACAGCTACCAGAGGAGCTTGCTCCATCATCATCATCTACATCCTGGGTTCCCCAAGCTTCCCCTGCCTGGATAGAGTGTCACAGACGCTCCATAGACCGATAAGCTCGAACCAGCTTCGAAAAAATCACAACACTTCATTCCATGGTATTAGATAAGGCAAACCATCTTTGTCCAGTCTCCACTTCCAACATCTTACTAATTACTCTCCTCCACAACCACTTCATATAATCCCTAGGGATGTGTCAAACTCTCCTAACAGACTGAGAAGGATGGGCCGACGGATGTCGACGCTCCCACAAAGAGCCAAGTCGCATGCACGCTCGCTCAGTAAAATCTTCTACCGCAAAGAAATCTAGTGTTCGAGGTGGCACGACCTGCTCCCAGCCAAGTTGGCGCAAAAGCCGCTAAGAGAAATAAAAAGAGGTCTGTCTGAGAACAACCAGCTAAACGTACAGATATTCTCCCAGCTCCATAATAGGTAGAAGTTATCCCCACCAAGGCACTGACCAGTAAAGATTTAGAGCCTCATACTCCATGAACCAGTTCTCCCAGCTCTCAATATCTAGGCCAACACTGATGAAATAATGTGAGAAGAAATCGGGTACAGCCGACAAAGGATATTTTGGAGGAGTCACCAGGCGAAGTCTTTCAGATAACCACATGAACATCATCACGGGGCTACCCCTTAGAAAGTCAGAATGACCTTCTCCGCCAGTATCACCGTCGTAGGATTGCGACGGTATGACATCCATAAAGTAACGGCTGCAAGTTGTGGGTCCACCAGTAGTTCACCAGTCATCAGCAACAATTTTGAAGCCAAGTCCAGAACAACGGCTCTGGCGTATCAAGCATCACTAACCTCCTGAAAATGCACGGATTGTAACACCGCCGAAAGGGAGATCATTCCTTCAGCGACCAGTGGCCTAGCCACTGAAGATGAAATACAAAGAAGTCCGACCAACAAATCCCTGGGAGAACGGGAAAACTCAGGTAAAGCCGCAGCAACGCTGGGATTTATCCCCAGCATGGCAGAAAACTCTTCGTAGGTAGGACAAACCTCATCCAACTCAAAGCAAAATACATGGTCTTCGGGGTACCAAAATTGTACCGCCGCCATTAGCATGTTCCACTCAATGGGCCGATTGCGCCACAAAGAGACTCGACGCATGTTGAAAGCATCGTAGTCAATATTATAAGAGCACATTACTTCCAGGGCTTCGAGGTAGTTAGCAAACTCAATTCTACCAGGGAGAGCCATCTTGCAAGATAAAGAAATAGTAAGCAAATGAGAATGTGGGAAAATAAAAGTGTGAAGGTGAGATGGAAATACTCCACCATTACCCCTTTTTATACTTGTAAACCCTCAGAAAAGACATAACCCCTGCGGAAATCGGAGGGAATCCTGCCCCACAAAGTACAAAAGGCTGAAGGGGATACCCATCAAGGTTTTGAATTAATGGGACTGGACTTAACTGTCGATAGGCAGGACAAGGGGCTTGCCGATCGACAACCCCCTATTTTTGGAAAATTTCCTTTTTTTTCCAAAATCAGAAACTCATTAAAAATAAATTGATATTCTCAGCATAATTTCAAAAATCCCTCGTATAATTTCTCACCTTTAAAAATTTCCTTCAATATCCCAAGAATATCTCTTTTTACGGTCTCAATAGCAAAGTAAAAAGCACATGTGCATGCATTCATTCATCATTAACAAAGGATAATAAAAAAACCATTGCATTGCTTATATATATTTTTCTGCGTTACATCAAATTTTGCAGGAAAATAAAGAAAAGCAAAAAAAACGGGACTCAGCCTGAACGTACATTCCCTCTCTCTCTCCCTCTCACCTAATCTTCACCTGTCTCTCCTAAAAGCTTCCACCCCTGCGATGCACTCTCTTTCCCCGACGGCGATCTGTCGAACCACCCTCTCCCCGAGATACCAAGAGTGGCCAAACTCATGCGCCAATAAGCGCCACAGTTGTGCGTTCACCCCAGTCAACCCCGTGTCCTGAATAGAAATCCTCCATGGGTAAAAGGTCACCTGAAAATACCAAGCAAGTATAAGCCAATACAAAATCAAAGCATACAAAGAACAGAACTAAGGAAGGAAAAGTCTTACCCTATCACTAGTCAGGCCATTCAAGACCTGACGCATCGCCTCCGGAGAAAGAGATCTCCTCGACTTCCGATTGGCCTTGCGCCATCGATTCAACCGGCAGAAGTACCCAACAGTCTCATCCTTCAGAGCGATCAGCTGGGTATTACACCCAATCACCTCATAAAACCACGTCTGCCAAAGACAAGAACTTGCAATAAAAAAATGATACGCATAAGGAACGTGCAAATGCATGAAAGTAAAATGCGCAAATTAAAGAATACCTCAAGAAGATACATGGCTCCAGTAAAAGTCTGTCGGCAGCATCGGCTGAATGCATCCAAAGAAAAATAGAGGGTCGCCAAAGTTAGGCTCCCCTAATCATAGAAAGGGGTGTTTGAAAACACCCTCAAGTGCGGCATGAACCACAATTGGACGACGTCACCGCTCGATGCCACTATATAGCCCCCCAATGCTATTAAGATAAACAACTGGGCCATCTGCCTCACCTACAGCCCATCCTCCACGTCAACCACCCTATCCAACAAAACATCCTTCAATAGGGATAGCCGAATGGAATACCCAGATAGTATCCTCCCCACGTCACCGAGCGCTGCCCGCACCACCTCCGGTCTCACCCGCAGGGAGCGATCCACCTCTATCTGCTCTCCATAGCAATCCAGCCCCAGCAGCTGCTGCACATCTATGGGAGTCAGAGTCATCTCCCCGAAGTTAAAGAAGGTGTGGGTAGTGTCCCACCATCTCTCCCCCAGAGTGCACAAGACCGGTGTCGAACGAGGTGTCTCATCCAGCGCAGACGCCAACCTCCCAAAACTCGCTAATGATATCACCTAACGCACCACAGGTGGAAGATGATCCCAGACATCCTTAAGCCCCGTCGTCCCACGGGCACGCATGTTTTTAAAGAGACATCGGACTGTCAAAAAGAAAAATCCTTGTCAAAATTCGAGAAAAGAGGAAAACACAAAAAAAGGAATGCCAAAGTTCATTTTTACTTACATAACCTCCAGGGTTCACCACCCTCGAAGAGGGATGACGCGATTGCTCCCGCAGCAGGGTTTGCTCATCCGCAACCGGCTCGAATGCATCAAAGGAGTTCTCGCTCCCCAAAGCAAGAGGCGTCCTGGCCCTCCATTCCACGTTTGCCCAGTCATAAACAGTTAACCACTCCATGTGTACAGTAGTGCTCACAAAAGTGGCCATTTTTCAGATTACGGAATGCTAAAACGATTCGCGGAGAAAAATCGCAGAAAGAGAGAAGGCAAGAAGCTGTGAAAAATGAAGGGAATTCGCCCCTTTATATATGATGCCAAGGGTCATGCCGATCGGCACTGACCCCAGAGCTGGCAATTTTTGACCTGATAACCCGTTTACGGTAATAACCCGAACATGACCCGATTAGCTTGTATAGATTTAGGAGTACCCAAAACTTATATTAATATAAAAATCAATGCGACCCAAAAATGACACGATTAACCCGAATTTCCACCCCTAACTGACCCACATCCACCGATCGACATTGCCCATTTACCTTTCCGAGGCAGTCCAAAAGACCATGCTACTACCGAATGTCACCCTATACACCATGCCGACCGGCACCCCCTTACGATTTCGTAGAAAAATTCCCCAAAAATACCAAAAAATCCTCAAAAAATTTCTAAAAACCCTAGGAAAGATTTAGAACATCTTCACCAAGGAAATTTTGCACTCCCTCAAGCGGAACCCCTATTTCCCCAGCGAAACTCTCAAAGGCCAAGCGAATCTTCTCCCGACGACATCCCCGGAGGATCTCTAAGGATCTCCTCCTATACCCCAAAGGTCTCAAACCTCCCCGAGCAATACGTCCAATACCTGGACCACCTAATCACTTTCCCAGTGGAGGTTACAGCATCAAATTTGCCTTTCCTTCGCAAGGTCTCCAAAATATCAAAGATTTCCCTAGCAATCAGCTCCCCAGTAACACAAGGTAATTTCCCCGGCAGAGTTACCTGAGAACATCTCCATTTAAGCCCGCAGAATTGGCTTCAACCCGTAGAATTGGTAACCTCTACATAAGCCCGCAGAATTGGCTTCGACCCACATAATTGGTCATCTCTATTTAAGCCCGTAGAATTGGCCTCAACCCGCATATTGGTTACCTCTACACAAGCTCGTGGAATTGGTTATCTCTACATAAGCTCGCAGAATTGGCTTCGACCCGCAGAATTGGTCATCTTCACTTAAGCCCTCAGAATTGGCTTCGACCCGCAGAATTGGTCATCCCCACATAAGCCCGCAGAATTGGCTTCGACCCGCAAAATTGGTCATCTCAACATAAGCCCTTAGAATATGCTTCGACCCGTAGAATTGGCCATCTCAATATAAGCCCGCTGAATTGGTCATCTCCACTTAAGCCCGCAGAATTGGCTCCAACCCGCAAAATTGGTCATCTCCACTTAATCCCGAAAAATTGGCTTCGACCCGCAGAATTGGCCATCTCCACTTAAGCCCGTAGAATTGGCCATCTCCACTTAATCCCTCAGAATTGGCTTCGACCAGCAGAATTGGTCATCTCAACATAAGCTCGTAGAATTGGTCATCTCTATATAAGTCTGCAGAATTGGCTTCGACCCGCAGAATTAGTTATCTCCACTTAAGCCCTCATAATTGGCTTCGACCCGAAGAATTGGTCATCTCAACATAAGCCCGCAAAATTGGTCATCTCAACCTAAGCCCGCAGAATTGGTCATCTCTACATAAGCCCGTAGAATTGGCTTCGACCCGCAAAGCCCTCATAATTGGCTTTGATCCGCATAATTGGTCATTCTTATTTCCTTAGGTCCTCGGAATTGACCTCGAGCTGCAAAATTGGTCATCCCTAGCACAATCCTTAGGTCCTCAGAATCGGCTTCGACCCTCTAAATTGATCATCCTCATTTCCTTAGGTCCGTAAAATTAACCTCTTTCAAAAGGAATCATGCAGTGTCGATTTCACGGCTATCATTTGTTCCAAACACACCCATCGATGGGCTCTGTAGACACCCCATTCTATTACCCCCTAAACTCTCCTTAGGTACCTAGCACCTCCCGTCATCACTACCAACCCAAGTCATACCCTAGGTACTGACCTAAGGCCATCGAACCCTCCCAGGCTCTGTTTGACCAAAAAGTCAAACTCTTCAGATCGATCAAGAATGAGTGAATCTTCGAAGTTCACTGAATTCCCTTTCCAATGATCCATTCCGTGCATGATTCTAACTTACCATGCGGACGAACGACCCATTTTCCCTCGAAACCCGATCAGGGGGCCACCGGGTACTCTCGGGCTCCGTTTGACCAAAGTAAACTCTTTAGCTCAATCGAGACTGAATGAATCTTCAAAGGGCACTAAAATCCCTTTCTAATGGGTCGCCCCGTGCACGATTCTGACTTACGGTACGAACGAATGATCCGTTTTACTCCGAGTGGTCATCGAATGCTTCCAGGGCCCGATTGATCAAAGTCAACTCCCCAAACTAGGTCAAACTCTTTGAAATGACGAAGTAAATCTCCTAATATTTCCAACGGTCCACCCTGTATGCGATTCTGACTTACCATAAGGACAAACGATCCGTTTGTGTCCGAAGTTTCCCCGTCCAAAGGACCGATGAGCGCTTTAGAGCCACATTTGACCCAAAGTTAACTCCCAAACCTGAGAGAGGTCCAAAGGACTTTCGAAGGTCTCTGAATTACCTTTCCAACGGTTTGCACCATGCACGATGATCAACAGTTGTGCTCTACAATCAATTTTCTGAAGGAGTCTGAAAGAGACTGCCAAACGGCAGGTTCCAAACCCTGCCTATCGGTAGTGTGCCTAAACGCACCTGCCGATTGGCAGACCAGGGCTATGCCGATAGTCAATGCCCTGGACCTATAAAAAGGATGGCCTGACCTTATTGCAAAGGGAGCCCAAATCTGAAATACCTCACTCTGAGCGAATCCAGAAAACCTCTCTCGAAGTCAGCGTGATTTCCACATCCAAATCCCATTCCAACCTTCACTTTTCAACATCCTTTTCATCAAACTTGGTAAATTAACTACCCTTCATCATCATGCAAGTACAAGGGATTCTCTCCAACGTTCAAGATCAAGCTCAAGATCTTTAAGAAGGTCCAATTTTCTTAATTCTCTCCTTAAATTCTCATAAATTCGCATTAACTTGTTTTATTACTTAACACTTTTATTCTCTCATATCACATATCCTAATATACTTTTTATTTAGTATTATTGCACATCTCTTATTTTTATATAAAAAAAATAAGAAAAAAAGGGTTTGCTCATAAATTCCACACCGGAATTCTCACACTTTTCTTACACTTTTCTCACAACTAAAACACTTTTTTTACACACACACACATAAGAGAAGCCCCGGTCGGATTTATGGGATAAACTCCACCCCTCATTTTGCATACGAACTACATGGACTCTGATGCCTCTATAGGCTACGTAGGCGTCTCGGGGTAAAACCTGAGACTTGAGTCCTTTTCCTACCTTTTCCACATTCTTTAAACTTAACTCTCTTAGATTCTATCTATTTACATATACATATATTTGTTCTTAGTGGCGTATTATTCCACATGCGTTATCATTCCCTTATAATGACCGACGCTAGGATAATCGCATAAATCCTACTTTCTAATATTATCTTTATGAACAGTCATACGGATGACTCGCTTTATCTCTTCCATAATACAAGTCGATGATTCCTATCTCCGCTACATATACACATGCACACATATCACGGCGAAAATAAAGGAAAATAGCAAAAAACTTATGAGAGACCGTAAGGGCGGAATGGGTGCCTAACACCTTACCATTTCGTAACTTAGCCTCCTGACCCTTTTTGAATCATTTTTGACTTCGTATGTATCAGTATGTCTTTAGATGCTGTCCTTGGGGATGGCTCCTTTTTCTTTTGTCTGTTTTGAGTAAAATATACTAGCGACCCCATCTCTCTACATTTTTCACCTCATCAACGACGCCGATCGAAGCGCTCCCGAGAGGGACGCACGGGACCTCGGATCCTCCTCTCTCACCCGCCGCGAGGATCGGGGGATCGCCACAAGTACCGATTTGAGTAAGGCAGCACACGGTGCTCATGAATAGGACAGAGTCAGGGCGAGAGTTGGGAGGACAAGGAAACGAGGGATTTATGATGCGGGCTTATGGAACAAGACGAGCAATGGACTCAGGAGAGACGATGACGCCGCGACCGCGCACTTTAGCTAAAATATAATCCGCACGTACGCTCATCCAAAAGAAAAATTGTCGAATAAGGTTGGGATAAATTGGGTTAGTGAGATTGAACAGCGGGTCCCAACCTAAATCAGAATTCCAAGAATGGATAGTAGTGCCAGCTAAAGAGGGGAGATTGACAATTTTTTTGCAGACATAAGAGCGAGTTGAAAAAAGCTGTGTATGGTATTGGGTATGATTGGTGAGAGTCCTCTGCAGTAATTTAAGGTCGGTAATAGGCAAATTAACATTTATGTCCTCATCGAATGAGGATGAAGATGAGGAAGAAGAACGTTCCTCAGGAGAGTCGCTTATGCAACGATTGCGATGACTACGAGGAGGCATTCTAAAAGGACTAAACTAGAACCTACCCAAAAAGAGTCCAACCAAACTGCCAATCAACACCAATAAACCAAAACAGCAACAATTCCCATCCTCCATTAGTGATAAAATAAAAATAAAATGGGATTAAAAAAACGAAAGAATTAAGTGAAGTTCCATGAAATTATCTAAAAAAATTTAATAAAAAATTGATAATGTTCAGGGAGCTCAACTTAATTAGGGGCACTAAAAAGAATGATATATTATATAGCCCCAAAGCAAAAGATACACACACACACATACACACACACATATATAGAGATATATACATATACATATTAAGAAGAAAAAAAAGAGAAAGAGGATACCTAGAAGAGATAAGAGGGATAACTTGAACCCGAAACCCTAGTTGAAAGTGATGAATGGAGGAGAAATGAGGGTTGTGTGAGGAAGAAATAGGGTGAATGGAGGTGAGGGGAAGAATCGTAGGGAAAAAGAAGGTTAAGGGGGTAGTGGGATGATGGTTAATAAGTGTAGTGGGAAGAGGGTTAGGAGGAAATGGAAATGGGTGACAGAGAGATTTGAGTAAATCGTGGGCAAAACAAGGAGAGAAAGAGAAACCAAAAAAAATAAAGCGACGGAAATGGAAAAACGAAATCGCCCAAATAAACCCAGCTCGTTCGAACGAGAAATGTCCTTCGAACGACTTCGTTCGAACAGCTTTCCAACGATATGCCAAAAGGAATTAATGAACCTCGTTTGAAACTTTATTAGAAGTTCGTTCGAACGATATATTTCGTTCGAACAATAATTCGAATGATAACAGTCTAGAATTGGGAAATTTCGTTCAAAAAACTCATTTGAACGAGTTTTTCTGACAAACTTCAAACAGGTTAAAACATAAGAAAAAATAAAATGAAAATAACATATATGAAGGAGTAGGGAAAGCCAGAAAATTGCCAAAATGAAAGTTTTAACTATCCTAGATTGTGATGACATATCCAAATTGTGGGAGCGGAGATGTAGGGGTGTGAACAATACGATTGAGAGATTTTACCTAAGACAATGCACAAGTGTAAAATGCCAAACAATATGTAGATGAAATATGCACTCACATCAGCCTTGTGTAAAAAAAGAAAATACCATTGGACACTCAATCACTAAAGCAACACGCATACAAGATTGATGATTCTCTCGCCAATGTTGTCACAATTAGAAAGCAATGTATCGAATAAATGTGCATGCCCATTGATCTTCAACTTATATCTCCCATCAACAACTTTTGATTGAGACTTTTCTTTTGAAGAATCAATCGAGCTAAATAATTTTGGCCTTGGCATTAGATATATATATCATTTTTCAATGCTTCAATTTTAGGATTTTATCCTATAATGCAGATGGAGGCTTTTCACGCAAAAACCTTTTGCTTTTTACAGCCCGAGTCCATTACTAGAAACAACAAACAACCGGATGAATATTATTACATTTTTTAAATCCAGGCAATGGATGATCATGCACAATTTCGATTGCTTATAAGAGATATGACTAAGATTGAAAATACAACATCAAATCTCACCACACGAGTGAAATGCGAAGAAGATATCCTCAATATTTTGTGAAAAGTGTGTGCAACAAGGCAAATATATGAGGCAATCATAAAGATACATATCATAAAAGAGCATTATTGTGCACAAGTGAAACGAAGTACGGATTAACTACTCATCGAAAGCCACGTGGACATGAAACGGAATAGTGATCTGAACACATCGAACACAAAACCATATGGACAAAAATGTGTGAAAGCTTTTATAACCTTTCCCGTTTTCCTTGAAACGAAGATAAAAATATTTTTGATTTTTAAATGAAATATTGACAAGAATAATCTAGTTCATAGGTAAAAAGATAGACAATAAACATAACCTAAACTAGACGGACGACTCCGATCTCAATCAATGGAGCAAACTCCAATCGAGTTACTAAGGTTTTCAAACCTAAGGGCATCTAGAGGTCTGGTAAAGATATCGGCCAATTGTTGATCGGTGCCTACAAAGCTTAAGGAAATAATTTTCTATTCAACCAATTCACGAATAAAATGTTCACGGATCCTAATATGCTTGGTTCTATAATGTTGAACTGGATTACGAGAAATAGGATTGCACTTGTATTATCGCAATAGATAGTCATAGTGCCTTGAGAAATACCGTAATCTTCTAACATTTGTTTCATCCAAATGAGTTGAGTGCAACAACTCCCGGCGGCTATGTATTCGGCCTCCGTCGTGGACAAAGAAATATAATTTTATTTCTTACTCATCCATGAGATAAGTGCACTTCCAAAGTAGAAACAGCCGCCAAATGTACTTTTTCATCCATCAACATCTCCTGCCCAATTAGCATCCGAATATGCCGATAAATAATCATTTATGTCGAAGGAATACCAAATCCCAAAAGACAGGGTCCCACTAACATATTTGATAATACGTTTAATGGCAAGTAAATGAGACTCTTTTGGGGTGGCTTAATAGTGGGCACAAACTCCTACATTAAAGGAAATATCCTGATGAATAGCGGTTAGGTAAAGTAGACTACCTATCATACTTCTAAAGAGAGTGTGATCTACATCCTTTCCTTCGGTATCCTTACTAAGTTAACCGATGAACTCATTGGAGTACGTGTATTCTTATAGGATTCAAGTTTAAATTTCTTCACAAGATCTTTAGCATACTTAGTTTGGGAAAAAAATATCCCACTATCAAGTTGACGAACTTGAAGACCTAAGAAGAAGGTAAGTTCACCGACCATACTCATCTCAAATTCATCGTGCGTTTCTTTCCAAAAAATTTGAGTATGTTTATCACACGTAGAACCAAACACTATATCGTCGACATACACTTGTGCAACTAAAATAGCTCTCTCATCACGACGGATAAATAGTGTCGAGTCTACTCCCCCTCTCAAAAAACCACCAAAAAGGAGATAAGAAGTGAGCCTTTCATACCAAGCACGGGGTGCTTGTTTCAAACTATATAGTGATTTCTTTATAAAGAAGACATGGTTAGGATATTTTGGATCCTCAAACCCTTTAGGTTGTTCAACATAGACTTCTTCTTGAAGAATACCATTTAAAAAATACTTTTGACGTCCATTTGATACAATTTAAATTTATGGTGACATGATATGGCAAGTAAAAGGCGAACCGACTCTAACCTAGCAACTGGAGCAAAAGTTTATTCAAAGTCAACATCTTCTATTTGGGTGTATCCTTGGGCAACCAACCTAGCTTTGTTACGAACAATGACACCATTTTCATCTATTTTATTTTTAAAAATCCATTTGGTCCAAATGACGTTAGTATTAGAAGGCATAAGGACTAATTCCCAAACATCGGTTTTCTTAAATTGAAACAATTCTTCTTACATGGCATTACTCCAATGTTCATCTTTTAACGCTTATTTAAAGTTTTTAGGTTTAATTTTAGAAGTATAGCACAAATAGGTAACTTTATTTTCTAATTGAGCCCTAGTCTTGACACCTACCTCGGGATCTCCTATAATTTTTGAAGGGTCATGACTTTTACGAAGCCAAGGAGAAGGATCCTTTCTCTCAGTAGTGGGAACAACCAAGTCAGTGTGATACTCAATATTTTCTACACCGGGAACAACATCACACTCACATGACACATCTTCCTTATTTTCAATAGATGTGGAGCATCATCTTTTATTACAACATTTATTGATTCCATGACTTTTGATCTACTTAAGTTGAAAACTCTAAAAGCTCTATTATTTTGAGAATATCCTAGAAAAATACCTTCATCACTCCTTGAGTCAAATTTACCTAGGATTTCTCTATCCCGAAGGATATAACAAGGACTACCAAAAACTCTAAAATAGGCAAAATTTGGTTTCTTACCAGTCCATAATTCATATAGTGTTTTGTTAGTATTAGGACGAAAATAAACCCTATTTACGGTGTGATATGCGGTGTTAACTGCTTCGGCCCAAAACCTACGAGGCACATTCCTTCCTAAGAGCATAGATCTTGCGATTTTTTGGATCGTTCGACTTTTTCTTTTTACTATACCATTTTGTTGTGGTGTTCAAACGACTGAGAATTCATGCTTAATTCCTATTTCATCACAAAAGGCATTTACACCGAATTCCTTAAATTCGGTTCCATTGTCACTCCTAAAGCGGTTTATGGTAACACCGTGTTGATTTTGAAGAACTCTACATTTAACAGTGAAAACCAACAGTCTCAGATTTTTCTCTTAGAAAACCTACTATGGAGTATCTTGAAAAATCATCCACCATCAATAAAATATATCTCTTTCCTCCTATGCTCTCGTTACGAGTGGGACCCATAAGGTCCATGTGTATCAATTCTAAGACACGAGAGGTAGTTATTGAGTTTAACTTTTTATGTGAATTCTTAATTTTCTTTCCTAATTGGCAAGGCCCGTAAATACTAAATAGTGGAGGTTGGCTTTCTTAGAGATGGTAAACCTCGAACTATCTCTTTTCCCACTAATCGATCAAGATCTGAAAAGTTAAAATAACCTAACCTTTGATGCCAAAGATCGGCAGACGAGGCTTTTGCACTACTGCAAACTAAAGAGGATTTATGAACTATTCCATATCAATTTTCACTAGTTCTCACACATTCTAAAATAGCCTCACCCAATTTATCATATATATTGCACTCCAATTGACTAAACTTAACATCAAGATTTTCATTACATAATTGGATAATACTTATCAAATTTTCCTTTAGACCATCAACATAAAGAACATTTTCTAAGTTTAGGAAACCCGGAAATTTCAATAGACCCTCTACCCATAATTCGAGATTTGCTTTCATCCCCAAATGTGACCTTACCATCTTTATAGTTATCAAAATTGGTAAACATGGATTTATCACCGGTCATATGTCTCGAAAAACCACTACCAAAGTACCATTAAGAGGTAATTTGAGCCTTAAGTGCAACATGAGCAACAAACACTTTATTGGTATTATCTTTCTTAACCCAAGCTTGAGTGGTATTTTTCCCTTTGTTGACTCTAGTATTTTGGTTTGAATTATTTCCTTGGACTTTAGGGAACCTTAGAAACTATTCCATGAGACCTTTAGAAGTATTAACTAGATACTCAACTTGGCTCTTAAGACTAGCTAAGGAGATATAGTGTTGCTTAGAAGTTTTGAAATAAGAGGTCTTCCCAAGATTGTAGCAAAAATCTCTACGATGACCCCGTTTGTGACAATAAGTGCACACATAGGGTTGTTTTGGACTCGCTTTTGAAGATTGCTTAGGTGGACTTATTTTAGGTAGATAAGGTTTAGGTGTATTTGATTTGGTAACAAACTTAGCTACGGGTTCGGGTTTGACTTTGGATGACTCTCCTTCTTTATATCCTATACCCTTCCTCTCTTGGTAGCCTTTTTCCTTATATCCTAAAACTGAACCTAGAAATAATTTACCCATTCTTCCTGAATTATCTTCAAGAGTGACTTTAACTTCCCTAGAGGACTCGAGATCTTTTTCAAGTTGGACAATTTAACTTCAAGAGATTTTCTAATCTCTAAATACTCATGAAGATCTTTGTTTACACCTTCTAAGGAGTTAATTAAATCACATTTTTCTTTACCTACCAAGGTAAGCTTCTCACAAAGGGATATCTTAATTCCCTCGAGTTGACTAACTAAAGCCTCATTCTCCTTCAGGCTTTTCAACTCCTTTTCTAAAGTTAAAACTTTAAAGGTTAATCTTTTATTTACCTTTTGAATACCAAGAGACTCAGTGTATAGTTCAGAATAGGCATATTGCAATTCATTCTCATCTACTTCACTCCCACTTCCTTTTTCATACCTACTTGTTGATTGAGTGGAAGCAACCTCAAGATCATCACTACACTAAAATGGTCAAATTGACACCCTTCAAATGGCCAGCCTCGTCACGGTCAATGATCGTGATAAAAAAATACGCATTTTTAATCTCGATCATTGATCGTGATAAGGTCATGATAAAGGTTTGTCATGGTCAATGACCGTGACACTTACGGTTGTCACGGCCTTGTCACGGTCAATGATCGTGACAAACCTTATAAACTTATCACGGTCAAGGACCGTGACATGTCCGTGATAATTCTGTCAGTAAAAAAACCCCTTCCCTCTTCTTTTTCCCATCAATTTATATTCCCTCCATTTCTCTCTCTCTCTCTCTCTCCAAGCGACTGCACTCTCTCTCTACGATTTTGGTATGTTTTCTCTCTTTATTTCGCTTCCATTTGTATATACGTGTGTGTATATATGCGTGTGCGTATATATGTGTGTGTAAATGTGCGGGTGTGTGTGTGTGGTGGATTGAGGGGCCAGGGCAGGGGATAGGGGGTGTATATGTGTGTGTGTGTGTGTATATGTGCGCATGTGTGTGTATGTGTATGTGTATGTGTATGTGTGTGTGTGTGTGTGTGTGTGCGTGTGTGGTGGATAGTGACAAGTGGGGGGGATGGGGTTATGTGTGCGTGTGTGCTTGTGTGTGTGGGGGGGGGGGGGGGAGAGGGTGGGGCAAGGGAAATGGGGGGGGTGCCTTTTAATTTTTTTAATTAAATTTTGATTGGTTTATTAGATATTTCCCCTCATATGCAAGTAGTGCCCCTTGTAAAAGAATTTATTGATTAAATATTGATTGGTTATTAATTTTTTTAGTAAATTAATAGTTAGTGCCCCTTTAATATGCAAGTAGGATTGCCCCTCATTGTAAATTAGTAAATTAATAATTGTATACTTTAATTGTTAGTTTAATTGATGAAATGAATTAATTGAGGAGATGAATTATAAGGAGTACGGGATACACATATGTTGTTGTTATGGCGGTTGGATTGTAGTGGATCGATGTTCGGTTGGTTAATTTTAGAAGTGGCATGACCACTGGATTATTGTCCATATGGGGGTGGGATTTTTCAACTTTTTTTTAAAATTACTTTGTATCACAAACAATATATATATATATATATATATATATATATATATATAGTATGATAATTAAATGAAACATACTTGAAATTACATATAATGCGCATAAATACTAGCCTTATAGTTCTTATGCGTACGCATTCAATAACCCTTAGACCCGTTCGAGAGTCATTACCCCTGTAGTGAGATCTCTCGAATTGTCCCGTTTGGACAGTTTGGGACTGCATAATTTCTCTATAATAATATTCTCAGTGGCTTAAAGTAGTTACTTTTGGAGGAAGTTCTGCAGTCGTATCCAAATGTTCTCTGGGTACATACTAGATTGATCGGGCCAAATACTCTAGATTTTTCAGAAACGTAAATTTGGGGATTTATCATTATCCTCATTACAAAAAGAATTATTGAAAAAAAGCATAAAGATAATATGGGATTTTATAGAATAATACCATTACAATTAACATGACCTAATTCTGACTTGGGGAAGATTTTGCCTGTCCAAGTTGAGAAGACCTTTAATAATAGTTGGGTTGGGAGGGAGTCAAATGACCAGAAAAATAAAGATTCTTGTATAGAGACTGCATTAGAATCCAATCCATCATAAACGACATAAATTTCCTTCCCTGTGTGGTTGATTCTGAAAGTATTGGGAAAAACCATGTTTTCAATGATGTCTAAAATGGTCCATGGGGTTTTAGTCTTTTTATTCAAAATATCAACAAGAATTTTGGAGTCTATTTCGATCAACACATTTTCAATTTTAAGTTGAGAACAAAGGTTTAGCCCCACCTCTAATGCTATAGCTTCAACAAATATGGAAGAGTTATTGCCCAAAGCCATGCCAAATCCATCTATAAAATGATCTCTATCATCTTTAAATACTCCTCCAATGCCACTTGGTCCCAAATTACCTTTGGAGGCACCATCAATATATAATTTTAAAGTCCCTTGAGGATGCTTGGTCCAAACACATTTATAAATTATGAACTTTTTTGGATAGATTTGCAAATGGAACCACTTAATGATGAAATAGTCTTCTAGAAGGCACCTATCCTTGAAGATTTTATTATGGCCAATATCTACAGCGAAATTAACAACTTTAATGATAATATTCACTGCTTTAGCTTGAATATTATCATAAAGTTTATTGTTTTTAACTTTTCATAATTCCCTGAAGATGGGTTTGGGCATGATGTTATAAATGAATTTGTGGTGATCTCTCTTTGGCATTTTGATCCATCATGAAAGAAGAATAGCTTTGCAAGCAGACCAATTGATTTAAACCCAAATTTTGTTACTAAAAGGCACCATACTTATTTTGCTAGCCTGCATTGAATAAACACATGATCCAATGTCTCTTCATTGGCTTCACAACCTCTACAAATGGAAGACATGCTTATGCTAATTCTTTGGATCTCAGCTTCTAAAGGGATGCCTTTATTCAACAATTTCTATATAAATTTTGAAATATCCATAGGACAATCACCTTGTCAGTTAATTTTCCAACTCGAAGAAATATGTTTAGCTTGTCTACACACATTAAATGTTGATTCGAAGGTAAAGTCTCTTGTTGTAGAAAATAGCCACAGTTTCTTATCAATGTCTATTAAGCCTTCTGCTATGTCTCTAATGGATGAAATTATTTTCATACTTGGGGATCTAGTGCCTTTCGAAAGACTATTGAGATATTTATTTCTCATAAATGTTTCTCAAAGCCCATTATCATACTTGAAATTCCAGTCTAGTCTCATACTAGATGAATTAACAATGTCTTCTAATCTCCTGATGTTTTAACCCCCCTATTCATAAGGAAATCAAGCCTCAGTCTACTTAATCCTCTATTGCATCCCCTCAATAGAACTTATTGAAAGTGTTGTTGGTCCTCTTTAAAACTGCCTTAGGAGGATTTAACACTACTAACTGTAACACCCCGTATTTTTGTACATTTAATATTTAATTAATTCGTGAATTTTAAATTACTTGTGTGTGGTAATTTTAATTGAATTAATTATGGCAATATATATATTTAAATATTAATCGGGGAGTGAATGGTAAATGTTTAGGGACATTTATTTACTAAGTGAATAGTAATAATTTAATTACGTCATTTCGGGTATTAATGACGGGGTATGCACTTATCCCAGTCGGGAGTCGGTATAGACTTAATGGGGTGTGAGATAAGGATTTTTATAAATTAATTCGGATGTCAATTCTGACTGCGCGGTTGAGTCCGGATGGGTCGAGATAGTCAGAAAAGAGTACCCGGGGGTAGTAATTGGGTCTCGGGGTATTTTTGGGCATAGCCGGGCCCACACGGGGTGAGTTGGGCCACTTTAATTAAGCCCATTAGGTGAAAAACGGGATTAAGGGTTTTTAACCTAAGGGGGAGATTAGAAAATCAGCAGCCATCAAATTCTAAACCTAGGGTTTGCGAGGGGATTTGGGGAAAAACAAATCAAGAGCAAATTGGAGGTTTTGGGAGCCAAATTGAGGGACTACGCCAACGGATCAGACACTGCGAACACTTTTAGGCAAGTGGTTAACTGTTTTGATTCTTAAAGCATGATAATCAATTCATATCATAGTGACGTGTGTATGAAAATTCGTTTTTGGGTGTAAATGGGTACAAAATGGGATTTTCGTTTTTGAAACACTCGAATGAGATTCAAAGTAAGATTTAGATGAGTGATTTATATCTGAATGTGTATATATGATTTGAATGAGAAATCCATAACATAAAAGAGGGGAAATTGAATCTGGAAATTGGGATTTAAAACAGATAATTGAATTTTATGGAGTAAGACCCATTTCGAAAATTATGAGATAATTAGAGAAGTTGATCATCTTAATGGTTTCTATGATGAATAGGATGTGGATTAACCATGTGTAGATGATGGGATTATGTAATTAGAGGTTTAAATTATGGTTTAAAACCTTGAAATTCGTTAATGGTGGAAAACAGGGGGGAAGAAGAGCTGTAACGAAGGGGTCGATCGATCGATCGGGGGCATCGATCGATCGATGATAGGAAATTCTGGGCAGTTCGGCCAGATTATTATATAAAAGGAAAATTATTAAAAGTTAAGTTTCATACATTAATAAGTGATAGATAATTGTGAAACAAATATTCCTAGCAATTATGGGAGAAAGTAATTGGGATTAGGATGAATTTATGTGGGACATTAAATGGATGAAATTTGAGAAATTTTATTCCAAAATAGTGAGGTACGGATCAAGTGAGTGAATCCGGGTATATTGGTCATGCGACCCTAAGGTAGTGAATTAAGTTTGGAGATAAACTAAATAATTTTGAGTCGGAATATAGACTCGGGTGAATATTGAATTATGGACCAAGTGGGCGAGTCCGGGTATGTTGGTAATTATAGGTAAATATAATTGGGAAATTATGGAAATAAATGTGTGACACATTGTGGGCGAAAAATGTGGAAAAGGAATTTATGAGATGTAAAAATGGACCAAGTAAGTGAATCCGGGTATGTTGGTTATGTGACACCAAAGTATTAAATTAATTATTAAGAGAGAGTAATTAATTTGGAGTCGGAACATAGACTCGGGAAATATTAAAATAATAAGAGTGTATTAATTAATTTAATTAGAGTCGGTTTGTAGACTCGGGTAGGATTAAATTAATAAGGGTGTTAATTAATTTGATTAGAGTCGGTTTGTAGACTCGGGTAGGATTAAACTAATGGATGGGATAATTAGTTTTATCAGAATCGGATTGTAGACTCGTGAAGGGGTACTTATTAATTAATGTGATAATTAATTATATTAGAGTCGGACCACAGACTCAGAATTTGGGTTAATTAATTTAAGTGTAAATTAATTGTATTAGAGTCGAACCACAGACTCGGATTGATATTAAATTAATATGAGTGTTAATTAATTTAATTAGAATCGGGCGATAGACTCGGGGAAAGTATTATATTAATTGAGGTGTGAATTAATTATATTAGAGTCGGACCATAGACTCGGAAAGAGGATAAATTATTAAGTGAGAAAATTAATTACATTGAGTCGGACCATAGACTCAGGAAATTACAGGCAGTGTACGGAATTTTGAGTATACGGTAAAGTCGGAATTTATATTATATATATACGGTGTCGTGATAGTATATATATACGTGTATTTATTTTGCGTGATACTAAATACCAGTGAGTAGATATTTATTAAATTTATATACTCTAATGCTATCAAGGGAGGTTGCGCGATGTGGGTGAATCCCCTAGCTTGAGGAGTAGGGCGAGTATATCCCCAGGTCATAGCGTCCGGTATATATGGGTGAGGGATTTATCTCACTTTCAGGGAAGGAATATGACCGCCTCCATTTCGTATATTTTGGTCCAAGTTGGTGAGCGATTCTAACTTGGGGAAACTAGGTTTTGTGAGCACACCTAGTGAGATAGCATTCTAGAGGGAATCATCCCGTGAGGGTATACTCGGAAGGATGGATACGCGTATGATATATGTGTGGATGTTAGTAAAGGTACGTATAATATGGTAGTAAATATTATACGTAGGTGATAATACAGTGCGTGATGTATTTACCTTATATAACTCGGGTTACAGTTATATGTTGTTAATTAATGAGAAATTAATTAAGTTAATCATTTGTGGGAATAATACAGTGTGTGATGTATCTACTTTATATAACTTGTGACACGGTTATATGCTGCTATTTAAGAGGAATTAATTAAGTTAATTGTGAAATAACTTATAATTCAATAATCATTATACGCGGGTTAGAGTAGTATGGCAAGGGAAGGTTATACCAGGACTAGTTGGACGGGGTAGTACAACTAGGTGGGGTTAAGGTAGCCGGTAGGTGTGCACAATAGTGGAGAGGTGAGAATGTCCACAAGGGAGTGCGACACTAACTTAAATATGAAGCGCATTCATGCATTTTAAATTACTGCAGTTAATTCACTTGCTAAATATTTTCAAAATGTTTTGGGTTCTAACCCTTGCTATAAAACTATTTTCAAAACCTTTTAGGTGTCCAGCCACAGGGACGCCAGGATTGATATTATATTCCAGGGACACGGAGCTGCGGCATATGTGGATGCTAGCAGGAGTTTGGATTAGGCGCATCATTCATTCATTCCTAGAGTAGGAAATCTTGTATCAGTTTCAGTTTTATTTTGGGCTTGTAGCCCAGACTTCTCGGTACAGTTTTCAGGTGTAATTTATTCAGGTGTTGAAAAATTGTATTTGGATTATTTATTTGGTGGCCGGCGATTTATTCGGCAAGTTGTGTAATTACTATTCTGTTTACTTTCATTCAGTTGTGTGAATGGTTTATATTTTAATTCCGCATGTACTGTTTTGTTTATTTAAAAAGTTAAAATTGGCACCAGTTTTTGGAATACTAGGTGGTTAGTAAGTTTTAAAAAGTTTTCGACAGTGATGCTAAGGATGATCCAATTGGGATTCCTGTTTTAATTTGGTATAGGACTGATCACCCGGTATTTTATTAGGCGGGGTGTCACACTAACATGAAAACATGCATGGATGAGAGAACGTGCCTGATAAGAGTTACTTTACCTCCCTAAGAAATAAGCTTAGAAGACCAAACATTTAGTTAATCTTTAATTTTGTTCAGAATCTCAGTAAAGTGAACGATTTTTCTTCTAACTTTTACTAAAGGGCATCCCAAATATTTAAGAGGAAGAGATTTATACTTCAGACCTGTTTGAATGGTTATAACTTTCTTCCTTGATGGACTTGTTTTAGCATCCGCATAGAAGTAACTCTTTGACATATTGACCAACCGACCTGAAACAGATTCGTAATTTTTAAGCATGTAGAAGCAAGCTCTTAGACTATATTTCCCTAAATTTCAGAATATAATGACATCATCAGCAAATCCAAGGTGGGAGATTAGCTAGCTTATTTGAGGCTGAGAAAATGGAATTGCCTTATTTGAATGGAACAATTTATCAATACTTCTACTAAGAACTTCAGCAACGATAATGAATAAACTGGGAGATAAGGGGTCTAATTGCATAAGGCCCCTTGTAGAATTAAAGAAATCTTTGCTTTGGCCATTAATTAATATAGAGAACAAGTTGTTAGATATTAATCTCCAAACAATGTCAATAAACACTTCATTAAAGCCAAATTTTCTACGAACTTCACGTAGATAAGGCCAGTTAGCTCTGTCATAGGCTTTTTCCATATCCAATTTAATAATGATATTAGCCCTATGAATTTTTTCCCAACAGAATGAACCACTTCTTGAGCAATAAGTATGTTATCTTAAATACATCTTCCCCTGATAAGGCCATTTTGGTTGGGGGATAAAATGTTTGGAAGATTCTCTGACAACCTCTCACATGAATTTTTTAAAATAATTTTATTACACAAGTTATATAGGCTAATAAGCCTGTAATTGGAACAAGTGGAAGGATTTTTAACCTTGGGAATCAGCACCACAAAAGTACTTATCCAACTTCTAAGCATGTCAGCTCCGATAAAGAAGGAATGAATGGCCTTTATGAGGTCATATTTTATAATTTCCTAGAATTTAACATAGAACTCTCCACCAAAGCCAGCAAATCCAGGAGCACTGGTTGCTTTCAGACTAGTCACAGTTGTGTGGATATTTTCTTTAGTTAGGAACTTGATGAGCATTTCATTCATTTCTGTAGTGATTGTTGTATCAATGGAAGACATAATGTTTGTGTTCAACTCCTTGTAATCTTCCTGCCACGGCATTTTATAATGGCTAATGAAGATATTATCAATGTCCTCTCCAGATTCCTCCCACTAGTCATTGTAATTTTGTATTCTATTAATAGTTAATCTTCTTTTGCTAGCTTTAACTGATGAGTGAAAGAACTTTGTATTAAAATTCCTTTATTTAAGCCATTTAACATTACTTTTCTGTTACTAGAAATTATATTCTTCTCTCAAAGTTATATTAAGTTGGGCTTTAATTTCAAATAACTCACTTCTAGTGGTTTGGTTGGGATTGAGTTAAAAAGCATTCTCTTTAATCAACATAGAATCTTCCAAATCTTTAACACTTTTGAAAATATTCTTAAAGTGGTCTTTATTCCACTCTTTAAGCCTTGTTTTTAATCTTTTAAACTTAAAGGCAAATAGGGCCATGGGAGGGGCATGAATGTTTGAAGACCAAGATGCTTCCACAATGTCTTTAACATCATAGTCAATGCACCACATACTGATGAATTTAAATGGATCGGGGCAATCATCCAAAACTGTTTTAATAGAAATAAGCAAAGGACTATAGTCAAAACAGTTCTTATGAAGGTGTGAAATACTAGAGCTTGGAAACTCAGTAATCCACTGACAATTAACAATCCCCCTGTCCAATCTACAAACTATAGAACCATTTACTCTATTATTTTTCCATGTAAATCTAGAGCCAGAAAAGCCCAAGTCCACTAGGGAACAAACAACAATCATATCATTAAAATCTTCAATAGCATGAAAATCAAGCTTAGAGCCACCAATTTTTTCTTCTTCATTTAAGACCACAATAAAATCTTCTATAACCATTCAAGCTTGATGATAGGAGTTGATAGTTAGTTCTTCTAAACTATCCCAGAGTAACCTTCTTTCCAAGGTTGTACATTTTGCATACACAATCACCACAAAAATAGTTTTATCGATGTATTGCAGGTCCATTTGAAGACACGTCAGTTGGTCTTCAATTTTAATCACACTCACTTGGATATCGTTTTTCCAAAAAAACATATCTTATTGGAACAATTGAATTTACTGTTTTGAAAATGCCACTTCATTTGATATTTTTTAAAAGCTGTAGAATCCGCTTTTGGTTTAACTAAAGCAATTGCAGGCAGATTATAAGTTTTTAGCAATCTTTTAATTCTTTATTAGTAGTTTTGTTTGCTATTCCTCTCACATTATAACATATAAAGCTAATCGTTGAAAAGAGGAAGAAGAAGTTGTTGCATTTGTCTTACCTGATGACCGTGTGATTCTTTTGAAAAGGGTATTAAAATGGATTGGCTTGGGAGGCTTACTTTGTTTTAGGGACTTTAGAATCTCATTATTATTTGAAATAAGTTTATTGTTCAATATTATCTTTGTGGATCTTGCTTTCTTCTCATTTTACTTGTTCCATTTGTTGCCCAAGCTATAAGCAAAGCGGGCACTGCAATCTCATCATCTTCATTAACTGAGTGATTGCCCTTATTAAAAGCTTGGTGTTTGTCATAATCTAAAAATTCTAAAGCTCTTGGGGATAGATTGTAATTATCAACTACCATCACCTCATTATTTGTTAAATCATAATGTTGAATATTCTCATTATGTTTTTTAATTTTATCTTTGGCCTGCCCTTTGTAATGATTGAAACTCTCCCATACCTGAGGTTCTTACAGTTGGTTTAATGTTTTTGATCTCCCTCAACTTCTTCTTGCGTACCTTGGTCAACTGCAATAGGATTCTCAGGTTCTAAAACTTCTTTGTCTTATTTTATTTTATCTTTTTTTTTATCACCATTCTTGCTGTATTCTTGAAGATACATTTAGATATATTGTGCCTTTTCTTCATACAATACTGACAGAAATAAGGTAGGTTTTCATAAAAGATTTGTTGCTAAAAAACCCTTGATCCACATCCAATTCATATTCTATTAGGTTTATCCTCTACAAGTTGAGTTTCACACACACACACACTAGCTATGCTAGGTCTTGACACAACTATTTTAGAGGCAACCATCTTTAGGGGCTTACCCATTAGTTGGGCAATTGAGTATAATGAGGATTTGGTATAAAAGTGAATTGGTAGGTTTGGAAAATCAATCCAAACAAGAACAATAAGGCTTTCTTCACCTGACTTGAATTCAGTTGTCCATTTGAATGTGCGCAAACGGAATTTTACTATGTTCCATTGGTCTCGAAGCCAAAGTCTAATAAAATCTTCCTCATAATTAAGCCTGATGATAATATGTTTGGAGTCCAGTAATCATATCGAGTAAGAACACTTTAAAGAGAAAGATGAGAATGTCTTAAATATCACATCGATTGTGGGCCTTCCATGAGAAAATTTTCCAACGATGAAATGTTTAAAAAGCTGTGCAAGGGTTGCTATGTCATCCTCCATGCTAATCATTGCTAGTTCTCATTTGTAACAAAATGGTGGTTTTAAGACAGGTTCCTTGGGGTTGTTATTTGTAATCACACTTGCAAAAGACTTTGTCCATGGGTTAGGAGGGTATGGGGGTCTTAGAGGATTCATTGTGGTGGGTTTTAGGGAGTTTTCAACTATAGCAGCCATATAAACCCTAAGTCGACCTAGAGAGAGAGAGAGAAAGAGAGAGAGAAACGACTTTTAGTCTCTATTACCGAATAAAATCCCACTGATTTAAGATTAATACCTTAGATATGATAAATGTTATAGATTAATGATTGTGTGGGTGTGAACATATGTACAAGGTGTAACGTTGATTGGCTACTTTGACGGGATTTTTATTGGTGTTACGGTATATACATGATCTACGTTGGATGGTTACCGTAATGTGTGCAGGACCTGGGTTGTCTACCCAAAGTAATGAATTTATGTTTGCATCATTATTTGTGCAGGGTTTAATGTTGGCTGACTATGATAGTATGTGTGGGACCAAGGTTAGTCAGCTATAATGACGGGATTGGCTGTGTAAATACATCAATGTATGTGTAGGGTAACATAAAGGGGTTGTGTGGCTATATTAATGTAATGGATATTATTGATATGATAATACATGTGGCACACCATGGTATGTCCAGGATTATACAGGAGACTGAGTGAATATAGTGGTGTAATAAATATTTATTTGTTAATTAAAAGATAATTAATGGTGTTGAGATACGAAAGTTTATTTACTATTATTGAAAATATTTTATTGTGACATTTACTTCATATATCACTTATGACTAGGTTCATGTAACCCTATTTGGTTCACGTAGCTGGTATTCTTACGATAGATGTTGACCCATCGTTGTGGACTAACATTTCAGATTAGGTTCTTTTAAGCTAAATGGATTTGGAGTAACATGAGTTGCAACTAAAAGTTACTTTATGCACTAGTTTAGCCTCCTTCTTGTAATTTTATTAATGAAGCACTATTTTGGATTTGGTGGGTCATTAAATTCGAGAATTGTTTAAAGTTTTGCTGTAGACTATTGTTGATGTCTTTTATTTATTAGAGATTGATTCATTATGTAGTTTTATTATGGTGGTGATTTATTATTAACATGGTTGATGGATCGTTATTATTGTCATTTATCTCATCTCATTTTATTACTGTAAAAACTTTTAAATATCTCATAATTTTGTCATATGCTGAGAATGGTATTTTAATTTTAATGATCGACGTATCTTGGCATTTGGACTTGATTAACCCGGATGGAAAAATACGCAGGTTGTTTAAAAAATATTCATAATGACATTCACACTAGTATTAATCGTTCTCAATATATCTTGAAAGTGATATGTGCTAAACTGAGAACAAGTCCTTAGGTCAGTGAATATCTAATTTAATTCAAGCCTAGATTAGCCCCGCAGATCTAGTTTATGACAATTGTTCCCGTTATAATCTAGAAAAAACTTTTGTTTATTTGGATTGGAAACATTTCATAAAAAAAGAGTACTTCCACTAGTAATGGGTGCAGGGGAAATGAATCCCATCTATTACGGCCATTGTCATAAAAGAGACCTCACCATTTATGTCATAAAATCCTTGTCATTTGGCAAGTCCGTATTTGAACATTTCAACGTGTGAGATAATTTTTATAAAAGGCCTCAAAATCACTTTCTGAGGTCACTTCGTACTTTCTCAGACGCCTAGACATGACTAAGAGGAAAGGAAATCAAAAGAAAATAGATTAAGAAGATGATGAAGTTGGGAAGCTTTTTTATCTTCAGGGTTCAAGTAAGGAAGTATAAGGAGTCATTTAAAACTCTCCATACACTTTATCGCCAAAGGGAAACTGAAGTGACAACTCTCTTGGAAAAAAGCCTCACTCTCACTTGGCCTAAGTCATGTGCAATGATTACCTAGGTAAGTAAATCCACAACGCAAGAAACCCTAAACACGATGATTGCATGCATCATTATAAATGACTAATCTCCATTCAGCACGAGTGGGACACGTGTTAGTTAATAAACAACCGTTGAGAAAAACCACGTCACATATGGATAATTCAACAAGGCATAATTGGGTCGAATATACCTATAGATCGACCACCCCTATTCTGAGTCAATTAAAGTGATTATGAATCGGTCATGCTGTGTGTCATGACATGTGTCACTAATAAACTATAACAATCAAGTCTCTTGGAGATCACAGATCGATTGGGGGAGAATCAAAGGAGATGGCGATTGAATATGGTTAGATCTAGATTCGTTATCATTATACAACTTCAAAGATAATATCAAGGGTAACAACTAATCACTACGAGAGACTTGATACCATAGGGCACTTATTTCTATAAATAGGATTAAGCCTAATGATCTAGGGCATCAATGAGCACACTCTTATATCCATAGCCAGGACTCTCAACCATAAACCATATCACTCTGAGCTATCTTCTTATTCTTCCATCAATACAACTCATTCATTAATAAAACTCTACTCTCATTTCCTCGGGATGTAAATAAACTGACATATCGAACAAGGTAAAACCACGCCAAATTGGTATTTAAAATTATTATAAAATTTAATTCCCCTACGCACATGATATTTGTAATAACTGTATATATTAAATAACCAACTCCGCAAACACTAAATCTAAGAAAAATAAGAAATTAAGTGCTGACTATATTAAACTTGAGCAATCTCATAACGTTTGCAAATGATGCGTAGGTTTTTAATCATGAGGGTTATGAGGATTAAAATGCTTACACAATTGTTTCTTTTATTGTGGTAGGTGCAACTCAATTTTGGATTGGATCGATATATCCCCACAAGTTGGGCAATAGTTGTGTGAGTACGTCTGATATCATAATTTAGAGGAATCTGCGTCCAAAAAAGATATTGGATAGTGATACCCCTTTGATATACTTATAAGTTTTGATACCCCTTTGATATACTTATGAGTTCTGATTCTACCAGTAAACCCGATTGGTGGATTTTGTAATCTGGTAGAGTATCAAATAAGTTAAGTATGATAATTAATGTGTAAGAGAGTGGTTCTCTAAGTGATAGGGTGTTTAAGGATAAACTGAGGCGTAACCCGTATTAATAACGATAACACATCAATATATGCACTCCAAAGTAATGAAAATAATCTTAGATTTATAACTCACAAACTCTCGTGTATAACTCAATGACAATAAATAAATATAATATGTTTAGAACAATAAATGAACCTTTGAAGCAACTAACTAAAGGGAGAAAAAATAAAGCACTCTAGATACACCTCAAGTAGGCAACTCAAACATCAAGGTATGAAGAAGCAATGATCAAGGCTCAATAAATGCTTATGTTATTGATTAGAACTGGGTAAATAATTAATGATACGAAGTAAATGCTCTCTATTTTGTAATAACTCTCAAAGTGATCTTTTTGTTCAAAGACTGTGTCTGCCCTCCTTCTAAATAAGTCTCTATTTTCTCAAATGGTATCTAGGGGGTATATATAGGCTAAAAAATACACTCGTGGAACCACAGGTGCATTAAATGTTATATCGGACTACCATATCCAATATGTCAAATGCATTAAATGTTGAGTGAGATATCGAGTGACCAGTTGCTGTGTTCGGCGGTTTCACAGTGCATCAGCGCCGAATCAACAAGTTGCTAACCAAACCACTAGTGTTTGAGGTAATTTTATTTGACATGTCTGGGTATGGTATGACGTCACTTAGATATTTTGTATAAAGATACTCAATTTTGCGTTAAAACTCAGTCGTAGATAATCGAGCGAGCTCAAGGTTGCTCAAAGGTGCTCTCTCGGGAAAAGTTGGGTATTTTACCTAGTGTATCTAAAATGGTTAAGTCATGCCTTAACGTGCCTTTCTTATGAATCCTCTAAATCAGTTCCCTCAAAGATTCCCAAGTGAGTCAGACCCGGTCTATCACTGGTACTGAGTAACCTCATCTTAATATTACAGTATAACTCTAATTTATGATACATCTCATAAATGCATAAAAAAACTCATAAATTACATGGTGAATCTAATTGGCTTCCTCTGGCCAGCTTCATCGTGTCTTTGATTAAGCTCTTACTTTGCCTTTTTTTTAAATAACTTAGTTGACTCCCGCGTTCCATTGTCTTGACACTAATCTTTGAAGAACCATTCTCTAGTTTGTCATCTAGTTTCTTAAGGAGGAGGTTTGCCTCTCAGTATATATAAGCCCCTACTACATTTGCCACCTCGTAGAGAAATCTATTGTGTAAATAAGAAATTTCTGTACAAAATAACATAACTCGGTGAATCACTTCTAGACACATTTTGTTTTGTCAAACTTAAGTTGAAATAACTTGGGAATGATAGATCTTCATTCAAAATAACTTGATTCGGTGAACCTTTGCTGGAAACAACTTGTACCGGTACACCTCCCTTCGAGATAACTTGATCCGTCAAACCTTTGTTAAAAATAACTTGAATCGATAAGCCACTGTTAGAGATAACTTGATTCGTCAAACCGCTGTTGGAAATAACTTGAATCGAAACAAATCAACATGTGCCAAGTGGGAATTTCACGCGTGATCAAGATCTGTGCATATCTCTTGCATTTAATGCACCAATCCAATCGTTTGACACCTCTACTACATAACGACATGTGGCGTCACAAGGGTTGATTCTGCATTGCCTCGCATTAATCAAATCATCATTTGCCCAAAAATTTTAAAATGCGTGTGGGTAATTGAATCTCCTAAAATCCAAACGACAAATTTGCCCCAATTTATTTGCATACACTTCATCAATTTCATTTAGAAGTTTCTCGTTTCTTCCATTGACGCTTCATCCTCCAAGCTTTTCAAGAGAGAGAAAGTTTTAGCGTTGCACAAATCTTACCCCCAAAAATTATTTTAAACCTAGTTTCTCTGATCATATCTCAACGTCTCCATTTTTAAACCCTTTCACTCTAAAAAAATACCAAGACCACAATTGTCTTCCTCAAGCAAAGCCGTTGAAGTTTTCGGCTAAGACATCATCATTAGTCGGGCTAAGTGCAAAGACTTGTTCTCCTCCTATCGTCGGGCTCCCTACTTTGGGGAGAAGGGTAGGTTTGCCCAAGAGGCCAATTTTTTCAAAAAAACTATTAAGGGTGTTGATAAACCCAAACTAATGGCGGAGAAATCGAAAGACACCATCGTAGGTCAGTATGTCACCTCCATGTCCATTCTCCATTTTAGGCTTAATCGGGGATATTTCCCCTATTACCACATTGATTTCAAGCAATAGGTGGTTCTCCTAAATTGGTTGTCATCATGGTACCTCTATATTGATGAAAAATACAAGAAAACACTTCATGATATTGGACTTTCTCATACCACCAGTTTTTTTAGACTTCACGTTATCCAAAAATACTACTACTCTTCGTATGTTGGTCTTTTATTAGAGTGTTACCACGCGTACTTTAATGACAATGTGGGGAGCGTTCTCGATTACCCTTGAGGATGTGTGTAAAATGTATAGCCTGAATATATGTGGTCGTGCCCCTTTTGATCCCACGCCACTGTGACACCCCGCCTAATTAAATACCGGGTGATCAGTCCTTTATTAAATTTAAAATCAAGGTGAACGGTTGGTTCATTCTTAGCATCACTATCGCAAAATAAAATTTCCAATTTAAACACCCTAAATAATTAAGCTAAGTGTCAAAACAATTTAAAGTCTTATTTAAATATTATTTAAATTCCAATATGAAAACCTTTTTAATAACCAATAGTTTAAGAATCACATAAATAATAAGGATGACAATTACCATACAAGAATTAAACCATCTAGATAAACCAAATCAAGTTATAAACTATAAATGAAACCATCCTGACAAGAGTTAACTCCCAAAGAGTACTAAATGCTAGGAATAACATAAATTTAAATCTCTGACAAATCCAACGGGATAGGAAATCGGGCGACACATGCCCTAACTATGAAAAATTAAAATTGAAATTGAATCAATGGAGAGGTCGTCTAAGCAAGAGCCTGCAACTTCCACATAAGCTGCAGCACATCCAATCCAAAGAACCTAAGCATGACACCCCTGTGGCTGAACACCTGTAATACATATATACATATACAAGAGAGAGAAAAGATGACAGAAAACGGGTCAGAGCCTGAGTGTAAAATAGTTTAGCAAGCATTTAAAATGCTTACTGGCTAATGTAACAACCATGTTAGTATGCGACACTCTCTTGAGAATTCTCGCCTCTCATCTAGTGTGCACGCCTACCGTACTACTAAACTCATAAGTTTATCTAACTTATTTTTCCATAAAGTTTTATCCCGAGAAATAGAATGGTTATGATATTTAGTTTTAGAAAATCATTCTCTTCGAGATTTATTACGTTGCTTAGAGCAACACCGTACCGTTACAAAGTTCCTGAACACTTATTATAGAGTTGGAGCATTTATGCATTACTTAACTACTTATACGCACAATAGAAAGTTTCCATATATATATATATATATATATATATATATATATATATATATATATATATATATATATATATATATATATATCAGTCACTCATATATTATATATACTATCGGCACCCCACAAATTCTATGGTGCTGGCACACTTTGCTATCAAGTGCCCGTATCACTCGTTCTAAGGGAAATACAAGTTCGGAATCATTCTTGAACTGTATTAACACAATACATACAAAATGGAGGCGAAGCATTGTAATGACCCCACTTTTATATAGTTTGTTTTTACACTCTTGTGTTACTTATTATCTTATAAATGTTGTATTATTAGATATGTGTTATTATTGGTTATCAATATAACAAACCCCATTTTTAATTACAAAGAATCAACTGTAAATTGGATCAAATCGAAGTCTTATGACATATCTTAAGGCAAATAATAAGTTTTGGGGTAGAAAATATAATTTTATGAAACTTTAAGGACTAAAATAAAAATATAAAATGGGCCATTTTGTAAATAAAATATTTTCAAGGACCTCTAAGAAATATTCAAAATATATAGTGTGAAATTACCAAAATACCCTTCATGTGTGAAATGATCCTTATACCCTTATCACCTTTCCACCACGTGCTGGTCACTTCCACCTTCCACATGTCATCTGTAGAGAGAGAGCTAAAACACTTGTCATCATTTGGTGATATTAACACAGACCACTCCGGATAACGACACCTCGGTGTTGAATCACCAATCCAAAAAGCCTAGTCATTAGACACGTGTCAACACCGTAATACTTTTGAAAACCTATAAATAGGGCCTTAGGGTTCATTTGAAACTCACACCAATTCCTTGAGAATTATAGTAAGAAAGAGTGATAGAAAGCTTGGAAAATATCTTAAGAAGGAGTTCTATAATTTCTAAGAAAGAATTCATTTCGTAGGTATGATTTTATTTAAATGTTATAATGTATTTTTATAGTTTTAATTTTGTGTTTTATAGCTTTACTTAGTAGTTATGCTGGTAAAATATACTACGGGCTTCACTAATCAAAACTTAAAGTTTAGAAGAAATCCAAGTTGATTTTATTTTCATGTAAACTTGTTTGAAATTGTATATACGCTTTTAAAAATGATTTTTTAAAAGTAATTGCTCGTTATTATGGAATCCCATTTAAGTAATTCCAAAGTCAGGCCCGGTGAAATTCTGTTTAGACGAGATGGTATTTAAGTGGTGCCCCTGTGACCCTCCATCTCTACTGGGAATGAATCCGGAAATGTTCTGTCTAGAGGAAATGGTATTTAAGCGGTGCCCCTGTGACCCTCCATCTCTACTAGGAACCGACTGATTAGGAAGAACTATGAATTGAATCCTTTCATTACGATCAATAAGTTTTAAAAGTTAAGAAAATGGTTTTTAGTAATCCTTTTAAACAAATTACTATTAAAATACAATATGTAGACTGGACCTTGTTTAGAACATATACTTAAACCTTTATCGTATTTATTAGATTAACGTGCGATCAAAGACTCGTTATCTATAATTTTGACCTCTATTTTAGGTGAGTACTCTATGCAATTTCTTGCGCATTTTGATTATATTATATTATGCAAACTATGTATATTTTGTGAAATTATTTTATTCTCAAAATGCATCTGATACCGATGATTCCGTGGTTTGTTATATGTTTATATCTCTCCATATAAACATCTGATTTGAATTCAAAAATTATTGATTCGGCTTATGGAAACTCTCTTACTATGTTGGCCTTGACTACCGGGTGGAAATATTTGGGTGGTACCTTCCCAGCCGGTTTATCGCTGGTGTGCCCTAAACAAGGCGTTGTTCTAGAAATCATGATTATCTATCTGTGATGTTATCGGGTGGAAACATTTGGTAACACTATCTGTCTGGGTATTAGAGTGTACATGGCCACTAAAACTGAATAATTGACATATGCTCAATTATTTTATCTGCTCTGTTCTGAACTGTTTATTCTCTCTCTCTCTCTCTCTCTCTCTCTCTCTCTCTCTCTCTATATATATATATATATATATATATATATATATATATATATATATATATATATATATATATATATATATATATATATATATATATATATATATATATATATTGTCATCTACTTTATATATATTACTTGAAATTCCTATCTTTATGTATATACTTTATGTTCTAAATTGAATAGGCATCAATTTTCTGAAAAACCCTGGAATGCCTGGAGATTGAATCTCATTCCGCTTTTAGCCGATGTTGTATAAATAACCATTTTTTAGAAAATAATTAAGTTCGTGGATGGAACGAAAAAGGACTATGTTGAAGATTTAGCTTTTAAAGATCTTTTTGTTACCTTAAGTATAAGTTTGTTTAATTAGATAGAGCATGTTTAGCTCTTTGTGTCAAGTTGTAACTCGTTGATATTTTAATACAAATGAAGTTCCCTTTAGAAAGCTCTGATGATGTAATTCCTTCACTTTCAGTATTTTATGATTCATAACCATGTGATTATACTTCCGCTACATATATTTTAAAACAAAAATTTTAAGGCCAGAATATTGGATGCCTTGGTGGCATGTCAAGACACTCGTTCCCTACTATTTTCGGGTCGGGGTCGTGACAAGCATACTTACAAGTCACTAAGAGGTCAGCACATACCCCTCACATCTCTTAGGACCGTCTGACTATCATTCTCAGATGGCCTGTACCAAGGAATCCTATCATTCTCAATATCCCCCATAAAGGTCCCATCGAGATAAGACTGTCCCGGCACGGCAACCCCCGTGATAGCAAGTAGCGCGGTTATGATTATTCACAAATAAAGTATTTCATATATGTACACAGTCACACGACCATATATAGATACACAATTTCCAATAAGGTTCGCCCACGACCCATAATTATTATTAACTGTATTTAGTACAATTTTACCCAATTATTTCGCATAAGGGATTCATCTATTTTATTCCCACTTATAATTTATTTCATATTTACTTCTCATCTCTCGAAGTATTCTCTCTTGCTAAATACAATTTCAGTAGATATACCCTCTATAACCTTCTGGTCTAAGTCTCTCACGAGTCCCTCGATTCATTAACGAATTTTACGCACAATCTCTAATGTGTATCGAAATTTCCCGTTAACCCACAATTTCATCCCATATTAAATTTCATTCAACGGAGTCTATTTAGACCTTACTGGTCCTCCTCACGAACCATTATACTCTATAAATAATAATCAAGGGTTCCTACGTATTTAAATCGGATTAAACAAAAGGAGAAAAATATGCAGTTTTCCAGGAAGGGTCGATCGATCGAGGAAAGGGGTCGATCGATCGATCATCGATCCATCGATCATCGATCGATCAAGCAGTTCTTGCCCAGAAACTGCAAATTCAACCTACGGGTTTCATCTTCCCAATTACTCCAAAACGCCATTAACGATTCTCAAACTCACAAACAACATTACTATTAGTTACATATACCTATATACATGATATCCTACGTGAAACATTCCAAATTCATCAAAGGTATGGAATTAAATGGGGTAAATCATCATATTTAACAAGAACCCTAATTTTCATAAAACTTTCATTATTTTAAATTCTTTTCCAGATTTCTTGCTTTTAAACTCATACAAATTCGGGGGTTATCCTCTACATGTGATTGGGATGTCCAGAATATAACTATTTTCACCAAGACATGTGATTAAATCCTCAAATTCCTCAAAAACAATTTTATGAAACGTGTATAACAATCATAATCTAACATGGATGAAACAATAACTAAAAGAGAAGCAAGATAGATACTTGGCTAGAAATTCAAGGGTCTGATTATTGGATGAAAAATGTATGGTTGCGTTCCTCGTCGTGCGATCTACGTTTTGATGGTAGTGAGGTGCAAACGGATGAGTTCTTGGCCTTGGATTGCTTGGAAAGCTTCCTACCTTCTTCTCTAATGGTTGTTCTTAAGTTTTGTGATTGTTAACCCTAAAAGCCTAGCTCAAATGGCTGATATACCTTAGGAAAATTCGTGAGTTTAATTACCCAAAGATACAAAATGTCTAAAATACCCTCTCGGGATGTCAATTAGGCCTAGAAACTCCCCGAGGTCCAAACTAAACCCCCGGGTATACTTTTCTGACTAACTCGACCCTTACGAACATATTGGCGCACTCGAAATGACCATACGAGTGACTTATAATATATTCACTTTTAATAATAATAATTTAGTTCAGACACGACACAGGCGCGTCCCGGCTTAAATTTCCATAATTGCCATTTTATTCACTCGTGATAATTTTAATAAAATCAATCTTATATATTACTTTACTCATCTAGTAACATTCAACAAAATCTCAATAATTACTAACTCTCGTCACGCTAGTAACTATTTAAACTAATTTTCGGATCAATATTAAATTAATATCTCAATTTAAATTTAATAAATCCCCAAATTAAAAGCCATAAAAATACGGGGTATTATAGCCACTTGATGCTTAGGATAAGGAACGTTCCACCCTTAACCAGCTTCTTCGCGAACGTATTGATGATTCCTCAAATGACACTTTTGGCCAGTTGATCAAGTAATTTTACCAACCTCCTGTCAAACTTACACAGTGTCAGAAGAAGTAAAAAGTTAAACTTGCTGATGACTTTGGTCCAGGTTATGGTGGTGACTCAGAATTAGCTACTTACGTCTTTTGTCTGCTTTCTTGATTCTTTATCTCTGGTAAGCCAAATGACCAACCACACAAGTACTTGGTAAATGTTTCTATTAGGTTATCTGTGGAGTCAACATCCCCCTAGCAGTTATAAATATTGGTTCTTTGTACCCCTGGTTGGATATATGCTATCTTAACATGGCACACTCATTTATTCGTCATGACGTGTTGAACTTCGACATACTATCTTGTTTATGGGGTTACTCTATGGAAGATTCCTCGAGCTTACCCATGCTTTTTTGGACATTCGTGTTATTATTTTGACAAAACCACTTATAACTCAATGGAACAGGAAGCAAAGAAAGAAGCCTTTCTTTCCTTCGATTGATGATTTCCAATGTTATGCATTCCGTCCTTATAATGAAAAGATCAATGCTAAAAAATGGTCGTTCTTCAAGCCAACTTCATCGGTGCAACTTGTTATAGGAGGTGAGGAAGTTGTTAAGGAGAACTTATCTCTTGTTGTGATTATTCTAGTTACTACCGGTCATCTTCCCTCGCATATTGAGTGGGAAGTTGAGAGTGAAGCCTATAACTTACATAGGTGTGCTAAACAATTTGGTTTTAACCAAAGAATAACTAAACCTGAGTGTGATGCATCGAGGGAAGATAACTCATTCATGATTGCCAGTATGGATTTTACCAGGAGGTTTGTGGTTGCTCAAAGTGTGTTGAGGCAAAACCTGGTTCTTCTCGATGAGCACACCATTGGAGACGGTTCACTATGTTGGCAGTGCCACCATTGGCCAACTTAACTTGAGGCTTTTGCGTACTTTTTAACAAAGACGAAACCCAATTATCCTAATATAAAAAGTTTTGGGGCGAATGAACTTGGTTTAAAATACATCTCCATGAAAGCATCAATATTCCCTCCCCCCAATCCTACCGGGAAATCAAACCCCAAGGAGTTTCCTCCTTTAGGTCCAACCGCTGAGATTGCTCCCACGGTGCCAAAGGGAAAAAAATAACATTTCCATCGCCATTGGTGGAATGAAAATGAAGGTTGCCTCTACAACAGGTTCATATAAAGGGGAAACGACCCCGAAAGCTCAAAAAAAGTCCAAGTCCACCATAGGTGCCTTTAGCTTTGGTGGGGTTCCTCTCGAGTCTACTCGCCCGTTATATCCAATTCTTGTGGAAAAGGTGAAATTAATGTCATTTGATGTTCTAAGTAGGATGTCATCCCCTCCTGTGATATCGAGTAATGTTTTAACCCACATGGATAGACAACTTCAATCTTATGATTTTGTTATTTCTCAAGTTCCACACATAAGCATTGCTCTTGTTGAGCAAGCAAAATCGGTGTCTTCCTCTACTGTCCCCTTCATAAGAAAAAAGTATTTGAGGAAGAAATATGTTGCAACGCGTGTGGTTATTACTGAACCACCTTTTTTTTCCGTCATATTCTTCGCAAAACATGTCGGGTGATAGGTCCATTGAAGATGTGGTGTGTGTTTTCCCCTAGGTTAATCTGTTTGAACCTCGTCATGAAGCTCAACAAGTAAACCATTTTTTTCTTTTCTCTTTTGCCGGACAAAAATCTCTAAATGTTGAGTTGTTGTTTCTAATTATAAGAAAGATCTTTCTAACACTTATTTTGGCCCCTTTTGAAGGATGTTTCCTCGACAGTAATGGAATTCGTGTTAATTCTGGATGATACATCTCCCTCAAAAGGTTCTGTTAGTGCACTTGTTGAAGAAGGTGTCATTCAGAATCCTCGTTTCCCCCCATCAACAATCGTGCGAGTTCTAAGAGATTTACCCCATCTAAATGTGATTCTGAAATTTCGGTTTCTCCTACAGCTTCCCCTGAGTTACCTCTGATTGTAGTTTCTCCCGTTGTTCCAATAGAGGTAATTCTCACTTTAAACTTAGTTTGACCCTTACGCAATCTCCATGTGTGTGATTCTTAATGTTTTATTTCTAAAGGTTCGTCCATGTTTTTGTCTTGAAGTATATGTGCCAGTCCTTATGAGGTTAATCAATGAGGAGATGCTTCCTCGCGGCCTCGTGAGGCCAGTTATAAAGTTAAATTTCCCAGTTAGGATACTTGTTGTTGTGGTACTTAAGAATAAGTTTGCTATAGTTAGTTCATCCATCGTTGAGGTATGCCATTTGTGATAAAATGTTTATAACTTTTACTTAGCCTTCTCATATGTGAACTCATTCTAAGTTTCATTGAATTATGTTATTTCAGCTTGTCGGTGGTGAAACGAGGGGGAAGTCATCTTCTCCCACTGAGGTTGATCTGACCTCAGTGGCTATTGCTTATTCGTCCTTTGAGGTTTTACCTGCTTCGAGCGAGCCAACGATTTTGACTATTGAGGGTGCCCCATTGTTGATGTTCAAACCTCACCTGAGGAGGCAACCATAGATGCCTTCAACCATCGCTCCTACTCAAGTTGAAATCCAAATACAACCACATGTTGATGAGGTAAAATTTCCCCTATCATCATGTGTATGCCAATTCGTTCGATCTCATTACCCTTTTTGTTGTGCTAAGTGCTATATACTACTTGGATATACCTTAGCGATAAATCTCACCTGCTTGGTGGTTTTCACCTACTTATATGGGGAAATTTCTCAAGTTTCTTTATCACTTGCTTGGAAACTTACTCAAACTTGGAAAGTTTTTCCTAAACATACACCGGCTTGGTGATGTACCCCGCTTGGGTTTTTTTTTTTCATGAATAAACACCTTTTTGGTAACTCACCCTACTTGGGAAAGATTTTTAAAATGACATCTGTTTGGTGATTTATTTATTTGATTGAGTGAAACTTAAATTTCAAGTTTGATCACATTCTTAGTGACGTACCTTGCTTGAGTAACCAACTCTTGAAATAAAATGCACATTCTTGGTGACTTAGCTTAACTATTTGCTAATATTTTCTCATTTTACCTGCTTGGCAAAAAAGAAATTCCCTAAAATTTATCTAACTCTTTTGGTGCTTCCTCTTGTGCAGCCTGTGATAGAGAATATTCCTCCCGTGGCACTTCAAATTACACATCTCGACGTTGATGTGCCTGCTCAAGCGGTGGAGGTTGATCCTATTGCGGCAATTCCTTCGCAAGCAGATTCTTCTCATGAGAGTGATTATGGTTGTACGACCAATGTGAACACGGAAGAAAGAAAATTTAGTTTTGGTGTTCCCATGCCTAACGTTGCACCTTATGAGTTCTATCGACAGGTGCTTCAAAGTTACCCTTTCATGCAAGGTTCCCCATGCACTGTGCTCGAATGAATAATTGATTTTCATCCACAAACTTTCACTCCTGATTGCGTGGGGATCAATAATGTGGTTATGGTCTATAAACTTCAAAGCATGACAACCATATTGTATGATATTATGGACACCCCAAATTCAGCCTTAAATCGATCAACCTTGAATCAACACCTGAGCAACCTCAACGATCAGGAGAGGGACGAATTTGATTTCTCGTGACTTATTAACAACTTAAGGTGCCTTAAAGATCACAAGCTTAAGGAATATGCGTCCAAAAAAGATCATGGATTGTGATTCCCCCTTGATAGTCTTATCAATTCTGATTCTACCAGTAAAATCGACTGGTGGATTTATAATCTGGTAGAGTATCAAATAAGTTAAGTATGAGAATCAAGAAATAAGTAAGATGTTTGTTAAAATCGATTAGTGGTAAATTGATTTGACCAACTGAGTATTATATACTTAATGCGTGGAATTATACTATGTACCATAACAACTTTGAAAACATGGCCTCTTTATTCCAAGTGATTTTGAGACAATTAAATTAAAGTGTAATCGTGACTATTTAGTGGAATTAATCGTGATTAAATAAAGAAAGGAAATAAATTAAGGGGATGTAATTTGGAATTTCTGAGTATTTATATGGAAGCCAATTTAATTATTTGGTATTAGGCCCCTAGTATAGTCCATCACCCAAGTAGTAAGCCCAAACTCTTTATAAACCCAGTTTAGTCCGAGCCCATATTTTACCCATTTACGAGGGGGTAAAGATGGAGAGAAAAAACACTATTCATGTTTTTTAAAGGGGTGAGAAGAGAGAACACGATTTCTCATATTTCACCATGTTTTCACATCCACGAGTGCGTACACACAAAACTTACTTTGGGTGGATCATATACTAGAGGATCCGAGGCTTTCATTGGATTTTAGCAAGGTTTTTGAAGACATTGGGAGGGTAGGAAGATCACATCTTCATAAACATATATCTCCTAATTTGGATAACAAACAAGATCCTTAAAGGTATTCTGATTCGAAACCCTAGGTGTATGATTTAAACTTAGTTATTATTTTTACTTTATAATGCATGATCATTCGAAGTTTTAGGGCTGGAATTTTTTCGCCTTTAATGTTAATCCCAATTTTCAATAAGGTTTATTTGTCAGGACATCCTGTTTGGTGACAGTTTGATAGAGGGGATGCACGATTAAACACATGATCACTTCCACCATTTACGACATACGTAGGGCACACTGAGGTAAACTACCTAAACATCGTAAACCGTGCTTTATTAGCAAGGGCATCGCATCCTAGTGTATTATTTTTTTTATTGAACATTGTGAGATTAACATTTTTTTTTGTATTCTTACACTTAGATATTTTGGTTGTAATGCATATTATTCGTCTAATACTATCTTTTTGTTTCATTTTTTCGAATTGACCACTTAATAAGAAACACATCATAATTAAACTTCAAAAAAATTAGAAATAGAAAAAAATGGGCTATTTTCCGCGGCATTCCAGTTGTCGCGTGCACCCTTCTCGCGACGATTGGACTGTCGCGCAAATCTTAGTTTTACAACCACGAGGGAAGCAAAATCAATATCATTTCTAGTGATTTTGTAAATAATAGCATGTAACCTGCACGATGTGCGGGTGACTTACATAAAATATTTATAATATATACATATATACAATGCAAATTCATTTTAATAATTTTCATTATATGAAAATAACACGCATATGAATTATGTTTTTTATAATTACATACATTCGACTTACTATTACGGTGAATATTTGACTAGCTTTAATAATTGAGGAAATGAATTAGAGATAAGAATTTGAAATATTGAGTGCACCAACAGGTGACTTTAAGTTAACTTTATAGTACAACCTACGTCCTTATTTTCTACAACTCACCTATAGATATATCAGTCATGCGCCTCAACTTACGTTCAAAACAAATCTTCCTCTACATTCTCTTTGTCTATATATGTCTAAACCTTGTACTATTTTGTCTCAATTTTTTTTATTCAAACTGGTCTATTAACAAATTTGGGACCACTGGCATTGTTCAAAAATGTCCTTTAAATGATAGTGCTTTTTTTCCTTGAACATAACCCTGTCAATAGTACGTCATCACCAAAAAGCTGACATTTCTTTATCTATTTGTATACTTACTTATACTATCCCCCCTTTGCATCATGAGCAATACTACACGGACATACATCCTTACCCATTTTCTTACACGTTGAATAGGACAAACAAAGTTGTAGGCAAAAGTGTTTGTTTTTATTGTTAACTTGGTTTTACGTTTTTTTGTTTTAATTTTAAAATTGTTTTTTTTCAAAGTTAAAAGAATTAATTTCTATAAAACAAAAGTTAAAACCTCCCAAATGTACTCAAAATAATTAAAAAAAAAGAGTTTTAGAAAATTTGAGTTTGAAAATAAGGCGTACCGCTGGCGCGGACGTTTAAAAATAAGAGAACATTGGAAAAATATTGGTATGAGGTCGGTAAGTCGTGTTCGGTAAGGGTTGCAGGACTCTTAAAAACTCTTCTATCATCAATGAAAATCTAGTCTCTCTACAAATTGTTACTCTTTTATTATAGACTGCAAATATTCTCTTTGTATTATATTACAGACCCATTTTGTTTTATATTTATCAATTGTCAGCATGGAACACATTTTCCAGAAGGAGTTTCCTTAATAATGTTTACAAAAACGAGCAAAGCCCATGTATAATTCACAATGAAATGAAAGTAGATACTTAGTCATTTTCTAAGTTTCCTACAAAATTGTCCCTACCTTTTTAACATAAACTGAGTAGTAACATAATAGTGATCACAACTACCTGAGGAAAATCAAAGTTCAAAAAACACGTTGAAGAATAAAAATCAAATTGCTATATGGGGATATTATAATAATGAGGGGAGGATCGATAATCCACTTACGTTAGGTACTCCCAAAAACATCCAAACTGTTAATAAAGACAAACCGGAAGTACGAAGTTGAAGAACACCCTTGTCAGTGTAAAACAAAATCAATTAAACTAATGGCGTAGACTTGAGAGGTAGAGACACTATCATAAGTAATTAGTAAAAGTCCTGAGAGGAATTGAGAATGGAAACATGAATAATATAAATGATAGGGGAAAAGGAATTGTTTTATTTTATAGGGGACATGCTGGGTTTCATTTCATTGTTTCAAAGGGAAACAATCTATATTTCAAGATTTGCAATTTAACCATTAAAAATGATGGCCTCCCAGGCCCTCCAACACAGACATTAATTAAACATCAACAAAGCCAACAACCAAAGATAGAAAAGAAACCCACTCTATTAGACGAGTGCGAACAAAGAGGATAGGTTGGTTTACGCATTTGCTTCAACAATACATATAGAAGCCATACAAGTAGTGAAGGCAATTCAATAAAAAATTCTCCATCTCCGTGGCATTTAAACGAACATTACGTATACATTGTACATACCAAAGGGGAAATAAATAGTTAGGACAGAAAAATTTACCTACATACTGCAAATTAAAATATTACAAATAAAAGGTAAAGCCTTGAATATAAGAGGCTAAAGGAAAATGTAAATAAGTCGTGATCATTGTTTGGGAAGGCAGTGTAAATTAAGTTGTCAAAGAGAAGGCTGATGATGGAAGCGAAGAAGTCGCGTGAGTGGCATAATCAACAAAAAGGATTATCTCAGTGGGATACAAAATTTTCCTCCCATAACTATGATGGTCCGCTATAAAATTACAAGCACAAGTAAATTTTTCTATTAAACTGCTCCAAAAAAAAGTAAAAAATTGTCAAAGTTTTGGATGCTTGAGGCAGATATGAGGTGTGATCTTTGGATATCACTGAAAGAGCTATATAAAGAAAAAAAAATAGAGAAAGTGGGGAAAAGGAAGAGACATGTTGTAAAGAGAATATGAAGGATCATAAATTTACTACCATAAAGATAAAAGGTCCCACGGAGAAAGGAGAGGATAGACTTGGAAGGTAAAAACACGTGAATATCTTAAGTGAGGGAAAGTGAGAATTGAGAACGATTTACTCGTTTGAGTTTTCAAATAATTTATAAATTGCGTGTAATCATAAAAAATATACAGATAGTTCTTATTTACATATGTAACCCATTAAACTCTTTTACTACTATAACTTTACATCATTAATGCCTATTTATACCTCTAATCTATCTTACTAGAGGTACATAATAAATTAGTTTGGTGCTTGCGTTTAAGAGCCAAAATCACAAAATGAGAAAGCATTTCGCAAAAATGGGTAAAAATAATGGGAAAATGTAAAACCTAAAAACCCCTAGCCACTTTCCATTTTTGCTTTAAGAGATTAACGTGAGTAAAGACCATGGTATAGAAAATTCAGTTTTCTATCTCCTTCCAAATCAATAGTCATTAATGGCTACAGTTCAGCTGATTCCATCTTCCTCACCCTCTTCTTCAATCTCCACTACATTTCACCACAATACACTCTCTCCATTCTTTTCAACAAAATGCTTATCTCCCAGAACTCGGCAGAGGAAACGACACCGTTTGGGGGTTTGCTGTACTTGTAGTTTGCTTACTCCCTTAGATTCAGCTAAGATTAAGGTGGTGGGTGTTGGGGGCGGTGGCAACAATGCCGTTAATCGTATGGTTGGGAGCGGCTTACAGGTCCATTTTATTATTCCTCTTTCTTTTTAAATCACCTTATCAAATACTAAATTCTAACCAAAATGTTAATCTAATATACACAGGATTGTTTTAAATTCCCAAAACATGTCATTTTCAACATAACTAGAATACATAATATATCTATCACACTAACTTTCTAACAAACAAGTTAAATTGATGTACTAAATTGATCAAAAGAAACTTTAAAAAGAAGAAAAAGCATTATTTGGGTTTTGGCCCCCTTTAGTCCTACTCGTTTGGGGATTAACCTCCTATTAAAAAATATTGTAGGATTAACCCTCATATTTTCACTTTTAGCGACACTTTTTGGAAAAAATGTGTTGCTAAAAATATAAAAAAAATGTTGCTAAGAGTGAAAAATGGGGGTTAATCCTATGATAGTTTTTAATTGGAGGTTAATCCCCAAACGGGTATAATTAATGGGGGCTAAAACCCAAATAATCCAAAAAAAATACCCCTTCAGTCCCAATAAGAGTCCATATTCGATTTTTGTAAAATTAAGGATACACTCAATCAATATTGATCGCATGTTCATTATCATCGAATTTGGTTTGTTGATTATGTCCAAAAATGAAAAGTGGACGTTAAATTTGGGATGACCAAAAAAGGCAGTGGACTCATAATTCGGGATGGAGAGGGTATAAGGCAAGTTTAAGATGAGAGAAAATAATGCACAATATTTCCATATGTTTTTTGTTTTTATGCTTGTGGCCTTTAATTTTCTCCGTGTGTAAAGATGTATATAATTAGTGTGAATTAGAATGTGAAAGCGTAAAATAAAGAAGTTAATCTACACAACAACAACAAGAAGATGGAAAATATAGGAGTTTCAATTATTTCTCTCTCTAATCTCGTAATCTCAAATGGGAAAAAGTGTTACAATGAGAGCCTCCTTAGCTATATATACTAAGGGGCTAAAGAGGGGAAAATAAAGAATAAATGCTAAAAGACGACTATATCTTTATGCTCCTACATCATTCTCCCCCTCTTGAGAGGAATCCATATACGCGGAATACTGGCTAAGGAAGTCAGGATCAACATGCTGCAATGTCGCCTTAGTAATCCAAGAGTCCTCAACGGCAGGGCGGCCAACCAACGGACCAAATAGCGTGTGTAATCTCCCGAGGCAGAGGAGATAAAAGCTGAGTCAAGTATGCCCTCAATACGATCAACATGAGAACGGACTGGCTGAGTCGGCGAAGATGGAAGAGGAATGGGAGGAGGATGGGTACCCCGAAAAGGAGAAATGTTCGCCACATTAAAGGTACGATGCATGCGAAACTCCGAAGGAAGATTGACCTCATATGCGTTCGGCCCACAAGCTCGAACAATAGGAAATGGCCCAAAACGATGCATAAGAAGTTTGTTGCCCTTGTCAACACGTCGTGGTTTCTGAAGGTACACCATGATCAAGTCACCGGGCTGGTAGAAAATGAAGCGACGATGGGCATCCGTCGCCTCTTTGTAAGAGGCGTAAATGGACTAGAGGCGAGAACGGACATCGCCTTGTACGGAAGTTAAATGGGGGACAAACTCCTCAGCAGACGGGCATGTAGGAACCGTCGGTGGGAGCTCAATAAGGTCAATAGGCATAGTGGGGACTGAACCAACACAATCTGGAACGACGATAAACCGGTAGAGCGTTTAACGACGTTGTTGAAAGCAAATTCGGTATGAGCAATCACTAGATCCCACCTACGGGGGTGCTCAGACGTCCAACAATGCAAAAGATCGCCTACACTCCAGTTGACCACAAAGGGATGAAAAGCAGTGGAAAACTGAACCTCCATCCGTAGCAAGCAGTGTTTTAAATCGCGTTCGCGTAAGGTGTCGCGTTTTGGTCTCAGGTGCGCGTCGCGTAAATCGTGGCGCGCATCGCCCAAGCAATTCGAGCATTTCAATTTTATAATTAAAAATACAAATAAATAACTTCAAAAAAGTATTCCAAATCAAATACATCACTTGAAAGTCATAGGTTCATAAATTACTACATAATTCTAAACCACACCATCAAATTGTCTCAAATAAAGTAAACAAATCCATACAACCAAAACATGAAATCTTAAAAAAGAACTAAGACAACCTAAAAAAACTGGACTGAGCAAAAAATAAGGACCAAAGATCAATCGGATCTGAAAAAGAAAAAAAACTAAGATGAGAGCTAAAAAAAATACCTGTGAATGCCGACGGGGCTTTTTTCCAGTTGAATAGTTTTTTTTCCGGTCAGCGGGGGTTATTTCCGGTCAGATTAGGTTTTTTTCCAGTCGGCGGGGGTTTTTCTCTTGGTCGGGGTTAGGTTATCTATGTCGGGGTGTTTCTTTGATGTTGCAAGGGTAAAACATAAGAGAAAATAAAAAGGACAGATAGCGTATGACATGTTTTAAGTGGTGAAAGCTTCTAAAGTTATAAAAAAAATGAAAAAAATATCAAAACTACGTAGTTTTGATAATTTTCTGTGAAATTAACTTAAAACACAAATAGCATTCAAATCGCGCCCAAATAGCGTGCCACGTCATCAATTGCACACGCTATTAGTTACTTGCGCAAATTTGGAAGGGCAACGTCGTGTTTTCACCCAAAATCACGCTATCGCGCACATTTTAAAACACTGGTAGCAAGCGCCATAATGTCCGCCAGAAATGTCCTGTAAAGCGGACATCTCGATCAGAAGTAATGCTACGGGGGATGCCATGCAAACGGACAATCTCGCGAAAGTATAAAGTCGCGACATGAGAAGCGTCAGTCGTGCGATAACATGGAAGGAAATGCGACATCTTGGAGAACCTGTCAACAACCACCATAATAGAATCATGCCCACTGGAAGTACGGGGGAGGCCCACAATGAAATCCATCGAACATCTTGCCATGAGCGCTCAGGTATCGACAAGGGAGTGTACAAGCTCTCATTGGAGTGCTGGCTCTTGGCTGTCTGACACGTATAACAACGGCGAATGAAGGCATTAGTATCCCGTTTCATGGTGGGCCAATAAAATCAGTCTCGTAACAAAGCATGTGTGCGGGCCTGCACCACATGACCTGCTAAACCTCCTCCATGAAGCTCAGAAATAATCTTCTCTCGCAAGGAGGAAGATGGAATACACAAAGCTGTCTCACGGTGCAAAAACCCATCCTATAATAAGTACTCGCCCGACGCGCCATGACCCTGCTGGCAAGCGGCATAAATGGGCCCCAACTCCATGTCTGTCGGGTAGCGATCGCGAATCTCATCTAACCCAAAAACCTGACTCCGCAAGATGACTAATGCATGAGCACATCGGCTAAGTGCATCCGCTACCATGCTCTCCTTACCCGGCTTGTACTGAAGGTGTAAGGTGTAACGCTGAAGGTAGGGCTATCCACTTGGGGTGGCGATCACTAACACGCTGCTGGCTATGGAGAAATCGCAGTGCCTCATGGTCTGATTTGGAGTTCATGTCGGAGGTAAGGTGACCAAAACTTCACGGTTTTCACAACTGCATAGTACTCCAGGTCATAGGTCGAATAGTGGAGGGCCGCTCCCATCAATTTCTGGCTAAAAAACGCAATGGGCTTCCCATTCTGGCGCAAGACAGCGTCCATCCCCGTCTTGCAAGCATCGCAAGACAGCTCAAACAACTGATCAAAGTCTGGGAGGGACAGGATAGGAGCAGTCGTCATCAACTCCTTGATACGTGTGAAGGCTCGATCGGCCTCCTCAATCCATCTAAACTCAGCTGTCGAAGAAGTGCCCATCAAATCCGTGAGTGAAGCCATGACAGTACTGAACCCTGCGCTATGAAACGGCGATAGAACCCCGCGAGTCCATGAAAACTACGAACCTGCGTCACAGAAGTGGGGGTGGGCCAATCTACGGTCGCCTGAATCTTGGCGTCGTCCACCCGAACGCAGTCTCCTGATACTACATACCCAAAAAAAGTCACAGATGGAACCATAAAAGCACACTTTTTCAACGTAAGGAAAAAACGTTCGGCTCGTAAGACCTCCAGAACCTGAGTCACATGTCGCAAGTGCTCCTCCTCGGAACGGTTATAAATCAAGATATCATCAAAATACACCACCACGAACTTGCCTAAGAAAGGGCTCAAAATCTGAGTCATCACCCGCATAGTGGATGGAACGTTGGAGAGACCAAAAGGCATCACAATCCACTCATAAAAGGCCATCCTTGGTTTTAAATGCCGTCTTCCACTCATCACCCGGTCTCATACGTAACTGGTGGTATCCACTCTTCAAGTCTAACTTGGAAAATATCGTCGCTCCATGGAATCGGTCCAACATATCCTCGAGCCGGGAAATTGGAACCGGTACTCCACTGTGATTTTATTAATGGCGCGACTATCTACGCACATAAGCCAACTCCCGTGGGTGTTTGAAGTGCTGGAACCGCGCAAAGAGACATGCTCTCCCGTATATACCCCTTGTCACACAACTCGGTGACCTGTCTCTGTAGCTCCACATGCTATGTAGGGGACTTTCGATAATGGGGAAGGTTGGGGAGCTGCGCCTCGGGAATGAAGTCAATCGCATGCTAAATGTCTCGAAGGGAAGGAAGCCCGTCAGGGGGAGTGCACACATCACTATAAGAATCCAGTAAGCGCTAAACGCATGGTGGAACAGATGCCTCAGGAGTGGTGATGGGACTAATAAGGCATAACACATCCTCCCATCTGCGGTCTCGGTGATTAACTCCTCATGGGAAACAAGTAGGTCCGAGGGTCGAATAATCGAAAACGGTCGCATGGGGCGAAGAAGAAAGTTTCGCCCCCTATGTGTAAAAGAGTAAGTGTTGGCTCGACCATCATGTATACTATTATGGTCAAATTGCCATGGCCTCCCCAAAAGCAAATGGCAAACCCTCATGTCAACCATCGTGCAAAGAATCTTGTCATGATAATCCCCAATAGAAAAAGCTACTCGACACTGTCGGCTAGGGGTAAGTGTGGCCTTGCTACCCAACCACCCAATGCGGCATGGTTTAGCCAATAACTCCGTGGGAAGCTTCAATTTATCGACCATCTCTTGTGCAATCAAGTTATCACCATCTACAATTACTGTGCACAACCTACCCTTCGCGGTGCAACGAGTAAAGAAAATGGTCGTTCGAATATACACATCATCACTAGGTGGGGGTGATTGGATATCCACCGAGGTCATAATCATAACGGTATGAGTATAGGCGGTAGAGACATCGACGAGCCTTGCTTGAGAATGGAAAAATGAGTCGCGTTGACGACAAATGGATTGTGCGGTGGCTAAAGGCATATCGAGTGGAATGGGTAGGATTCCCAAGGAGGTGCAACCTTAATATAGAGGATTAGGGTTTTTAGGAGGCATAAGGGTTAGGGTTTCATAGGACAGAAGTAAAGATGATTTGGATTTGATTTTGTGGCGAGGAACTTGATTAGGGTTGGAATTGAGTTCAATCTTGGGTTGAATTCCTGAATTGCAATATCCCATTAGGCTTTCAACTGATTTGGTTCCAAACGGTGGATGAATCACTGGAGTCGCTCCCCTCGAACATGTTTCTCCTTTCTTTTTCTGGCCGAATTCTTCTTCCACAGGCCTTAAGGTTTTGGCGCACTGTATAGGACCACCTGGGGGCTCAGGTCGAGTCGCTGGGCTGAAATCTTGGGCCATAATGGATCAGCCAAGGCAGGCGGAGCCAATGTTTAAAAAGGCGAAAGGCGAGGCGAGGCGTAAGCCTCACCGAAAAGAGAAAAAAAGAGCAAAATAATATTTAAAAAATACTAATAAAACCATAAAAATAAAATAACAAAGAAATATAAAGTAAAAATACAAAAAAAACATCCTTGAGGACTTTCTCACATAGTTTGACATTTTTTTGTTCCCCCGAGATAACTTGTTTAAAAAAAGTAATTTGAGAAAATCAATTTTAACATATTGGTTATCTTACAATATGAAAATAAATCAATCAATGCAAAATCATATTGGCAAAATCATTTTTTTAACTTCATTCACATATTGGTTATTTTATAATATGACAATAAAATAATCAATGCAACTTAACAAGCAAATTTATTAAAAAAACATTGATTTTCAAGCTAAGATTAAAAAAATCAACAACTGTTAATTTTCAAGCTATGACTTTCTCACATAGCTAAACATCCCGCGATGACTTTTTTACATATTGTTAATTTTATAATATGACAATAAATTAATCAATGCAAAATCAAATTGCCAAATCATTTTTTTTAGTTTCATTCACATTGGTTATTTTATAATATGATAATAAATTAATCAATGCAAAATCAAATTGACAATCAGTTTGTTAAGTTTTCATTCACATATTGGCTATTTTTTAAAAATTTCTTTCAAGTTACAATAGTAAATAGTATAAGTTAAGTGCAATTTTGAAATAAAAAAAGAAGAGTTAGTAGAATTAAACAATATTTTTGAGTTAAGTGTAATTTTAGAAAAATGAACAACTTTAACCTTTAAAAAAACAGACTTCGTGATGGAATTTTTTTTTTTTTTTTTTTTTTTTTTTTTTTTTTTTCCCGCGCCTCACCAAAAAGGCTCGAGGCGCATCGAGGCGTAAGCCTCAAATTCAACCCTGCCCGCCTCGCCTCGAGGCGTAAGCCTCACACGCATTTTTAAACATTGGGCGGAGCTGGCTGAAGGTTTTGTGGTAGGGTTCTGGTGTTTAGGAGGGACCGGTGAAGGGTTCGGTTGAATCGGGTGGGCTGTCCGGCGCTAGAGGGAGGATTTCAGTGGATTTTGGTGGGGTATTAGTAGCTAATGGAGGAATTAGGATTTTGATTTGGGTATTAGGCTTTGGTTGACATTCATTCGGATGAATCCAATTTGTGTCTCAATCTTCGATAATCATAGCTGATCCAAGAACAAACCACGCTCTGATACCAATTTAATGTGAATTAGAATGCGGAAGCGTAAAATAAAGAAGTTAATCTACACAACAACAACAACATGGAAAATATAGGAGTTTCAATTATTTCTCTCTCTAAACTCTTAATCTGAAATGGGCAAAAGTGTTGCAATGAGAGTCTCCTTAGCTATATATACTAAGGGGCTAAAGAGGGGAAAATAAAAAATAAATGCTAAAAGGCGACTATATCCTTATACTCCTGCATCAATAATTATATATGTACTTTACTCAAAGATGTTTGTTATATAAGAGTAGCGGAATTTAAAAAGAGGGATAGTTAATTAGTGTAATTTGAGTGGGACACATTTTTCCTTTCCTACAAATTACCCCATTAATAGACTTGTAATTATAGATTACTCAAAATGGTCTAATTCTCGTTGAAGTCTCTACCTTTAAGAATGACTTTTCAAATTTTACTAAAGTGGTTGATTATTTACCTATGTTGCAAGTTGAAGAGCCGTAGTACACTCACTCATATGCACTTTTTAAAACTCTAAATTTATATATATATGTATAATTTTGTTAATTTAAATAGTTTTTTTTTTTTATAATTTCATTTAACATCTATGTCAATTTATGCTTTAAGTTGGCACATTATTATTTTTTTATGGAAAAATAACTGTGTTCACTATAAATAAATATATATTATATTATTATTTCTTGTTGATAAATTACCTTATGAAAGCCCTCTCTGTTAAGGATCTTTTAGCTTGGTTCATATTCTGATGAGGAAATGTTGTTTTGTCAATGTATTTGATCTCCCAATGACTAATTCAGGGATTATTATGCAGTCTCATTGATGTATATATGATTTCTAGCGACACGTGGTGCGTGGTTGTGCCTACGGGAGACGACTTTCTTTTATTTTCTATTTTTAGTTTAGGGTTTATTGTCACTTTTCTTTATTTTTGTCTTTTAATTAGTTTCCAAGCATGTTTGGGGCTAATGGGTCATTTTTAGGTATTAGTTGTCATTTTGATCTTTTTGGGTAATTGCTTGGCTAGCAAGCTAACTTTTCCTATAAATAGGCCCTTTGGCCCTCATATGTACTTAATCTTGAATATTGAGAATTGAGAATAGAGAATAAAGAGAGAAAGAAACCCATTTCACTAGTCTAATTTATTTGTTGTTGTTGTGTAGGTAATAGTTGTGTAGTGTAGTAATAACGTTTTCGTATTGGACGATTTACATCAAATTTGTATCAGAGCTCGGTTTGTTCTTGGTGTTCGTCGGGGTGCGTGAAGCGGGTCACGGATGGAGATTCCAACTCCGGCAACCCTTCAATCAAAAGATTGATAAATGCCCAAAAGAGAATCGGGTGAATGGAAACTCTAAATTCCATCACCACTAAAAGAGGAGATACCAACTCTTTTAGCTCCTCCACCCTCATCTCAACCACCACCATCCTCCACCTTCACCTTCACCTCCACCTCCACCTCACCTCCACCTCCTAATGCCACATAACCACCACCCCGTTTACATGAATCTCCGTCTTCATTTTTTCCCAAACCTTAACCCAAGAAACCCACCAAACCAAAATTGAAGCCCTAACCCTCAAGAAATCAAGAACCTCCAAACCCTAATCAAGAACCCAACAAACCTACCCCACCCTATTCCGACCAACCCCTTTGGCCGGAACTGCCTAGATCTGACCGAAAACCCTGCCAAACAGCCCCCATGGCTGCCGCCCCAGTGTTTCGTGCAGTCACCGCCAAGATCGGCCCCTCCCCGCCACCAATGCTCCATCGGGAGGGACACGGAACAACAAACGCTGCTGGAAATTTTCTGTCAGAATAAGGGCAGACCTCCAGCAACCACAGGAGGTCAGCCACTGCCGCAATCACCCCGGAATCCCACCTGCTGCTAGCAGCAACCCCTTCCAACCTCCACCACCCAAATCGGCACCACCAAAGGCTGCCGCACGACCAAAGCTACGACCAAAGCACAACCCCTTCCCCTGCATGCCGCACGACCAAAGCAGCGTATAACCAGCTGGAATTTCAAGAACTTGCTGCCAACATTCAAGAAAAATTCAATCTCAAACCCTATATATCTAAATCCCCAAGAAACCCTAGTTCTCAAACCTACAAACAAACCCTAATCTACCCCACCCCCAATTTTACCCCAAATACCAAACCCTAGGCTCTTTTTTTTCAACCCAAAACAGCCCCACCCCTCTTAACCCCATTTTTACCCCTTTCCCCACTCATTAATGCCCATCCGCAATCAAATCCGACCCAAAACGGGCTTGTCCTACTTTGAGCCGTTCTCACCCTCCCTACCGACCTCCATTCCGGTCAATTTTTGGCATAACATATGACTTCCATGAGATATGTACCCACCGTGAATACATTTTTCAACTATTTGCCACCGGGGCTGTCGTCGTCTTCATTCCTCTTGTACCGTCTGGTCGGATTCAAGGGTCCACCAAGGCAAGCTGCAACCATGTGCTTATGGTGTTGAGAAGGCGGAGTGGTCGTTAGTTTTTGGTTGCTCTGATTCTGTAGGGAGACATTGTTGAGATTCAGGTATATTAGACCCACTTGTTGAAGGTCCAAATGGGTCTAATAGGAGTTCGGCCGGTCCATTTGCGTGTTGGATTTGATTTGGAGTTTTGCTTTACTTTGGAAGATAACACTTGTAACGATACGTGTTCATGTGGCATTGATGAGTCACCCTTTAAGGTCGAGGATGAGTTTTTTCGAAGACGGGGAGAATGATGTATATGGGATTTCTAGCGACACGTGGCGCGTGGTTGTGCATACGGGAGAAGACTATCTTTTATTTTCTATTTTTAGTTTAGGGTTTATTGTCATTTTCCTTTATTTTTGTCTTTTAATTAGTCTCCAAGTATGTTTGGCCTAATGGGTCATTTTTAGGTATTAGTTGTCCTTTTTGATCTTTTTGGGTAATTGCTTGGCTAGCAAACTAACTCGTCCTATAAATAGGCCCTTTGGCCCTCATTTGTTTTTAGCCTTGAATATTGAGAATTGAGAATAGAGAGAGAAAGAATTGGTCTAATTTATTTGTTGTTGTGTAGGTAATGTTGTTGTGTAGTGTAGTAATAACGCTTCCGCAGTTGAAGATTTACATCACTCATAATTTGTATCCACGTTACTAGCTTTTTCAGATAAACCTCCGAACAAAACATTTCATATTTATTCTTCCTCATCTATCATTTGACTTGCTTTAATGTTGCTTGGATTAAAGATTTTTGTACCCTTTGGTGGAGCTCGACAACCTTATTAATCTCGTGGGCTTTTTACTTGACTACGGCTTTTTTTTTGGTGTTGGCGGATAATCTTACAATATCTCTAATATATGTGAATTTGGCTGCGCTTAAATTGCTTGAATTGAAAAGCCCATTCTAGGGACAATCCATGTAACATGACTGATCTACCGCCTTTAATTTCCTATTTTATTTGCACCTTTATGTCTACTTGGCCCTGTGAAATGACAATGTTGAAATGATGTGGAATAATAGGGTGTCGATTTCTTCGCCATAAATACAGATGCTCAGGCTCTATTGCATTCTGCTGCTGATAACCCAATTCAAATTGGAGAGCTTTTGACTCGTGGACTCGGTCTGGCACTCTCGCTGTTGTCTAAGAATTCTTTATGAAGCTAGCTAGTTTTTCTGATTATTTATGTGATATATATTTTTCTTCTGTCCTTTTAATTTAAATTTTCATAGAGATGCAGGTACGGGTGGGAATCCGCTCGTGGGGGAACAGGCTGCAGAGGAATCAAAGGAAGCCATTGCAAATGCTCTTAAGGGGTCAGATCTTGTGTTTGTAACAGCAGGAATGGGTGGGGGCACAGGGTCTGGTGCTGCTCCCATAGTTGCTCAGATATCAAAGGAAGCAGGTTATTTGACAGTTGGTGTGGTCACCTACCCATTCAGCTTTGAAGGACGTAAAAGATCCCTACAGGCAGGTGCCAATTTCTTTTTTGTCTTTGAAAATCTGTTTTGTTGGTTGATTGTATACAATCTTAGGTGGTGTTTGTTTTTTCAGCCTCTGAATACTAAATGCTCAATGTTGAATTCAGAATTCTGAATAGTATATTTCTTTTTACTGTCTGATTTAGGGGTGCAAAACAGACGGATATTACACTATCCATTATCCATATCCGTTTACAAATGCACTCCGTATTCTTTTCCATATCCGCTCGAACCGTATGCACAACTACACTCATCCGTATCCTTTCGGATTTCCCGGATTCGGATAATATCCGTTTCCGTTTATATTATTTAAAAAACATATATTCTGTTTATCAAGCATTGATTTAAAAAATTGCTTAATTTTAACAAAAATTATTTTTACACAACATTCTAAATTAGATATTTTAAAAAAAAATTAAAAATGACTAGAGAAAAATAGAGAATCAAATTATAGGAGGCATAAAAGCAACTTCTAACATTTCATGTGTACTAATTGACCATTTATTGACGTGATAACATGTAATATCGGGTCAATTACATTACATCGACAAGAGAATATGCCAACTGAATTAGATAATATTCAGAGTTATAGTGACTTTAGACAACAAGACGACCAATGTAAAATAAAGTCGTAGTGTGTAAGATGGTATTAAAGATAAGAGACAAAAGGATAAAATTTTCTTTAATTTGATTGTACGTTAAATAGTTAATGATTTATATTTTTTACAAAAAACAAACCAAATAATTAAATTACATATATATATATATATATATATATATATATATATATGAGTGTGTGTATATATATAGTGTGTGTGTGATATATATATAGTGTGTGTATATAGTGTGTGATATATATATATACACACACTATATATATATCACACACACACTATATATATACACACACTCATATATATATATATATATATATATATATATAATGCTCTTGTGCGGACTAGTCCGTATTTTAAGAATGCGGACCGGACATGTGTCATCTAACGGTGTCTCTAGAAATTATCGCCTAAATTATAGGCACACTCTCGCTCTTTTCTGGGGTCACCGCCAGGTGACACATGTCCGGTCCGCATTCTTAAAATGCGGACTAGTCCGCACAAGAGCAGGACTGTATATATAATGGAGAATTATGGATACGGATATCCGTAAATATGGATAGTACACTTCGGATACGAATTATCCGAGACGGATACCTTTGTATCTGTATCCATTTTTTGGGATATTTAAAAGTGGTATATGAATCCGCTCTTCCGGATTTCTATTCGGATAAATATTCTCAAAAAACGGATTCGAATAGCAGACGGATTCAGATTTTTGAATATCCGCTTGCACCCCTGAATGTATATTGTTTGTTTGAACTTATGCTGAATGCATATCATTTTGACCATTTTACCACTATTAGCTGTTTTATAAAACTATTTTGCATTAGTATCTTCAAGCAAAAATAACAAGGGTAAAACTCAAATAAGATTTCAATAAAAAAAGTCAGCATTCAGAATCAGGACTTGCCTCTTTGAACTGCGCAAAAAACAAACACAAGAAATTTCCTATTAATGCATACAACATTGAGAGGTGAAAACAAACACCCCCTTAATTCCCCGAGTGTCTAAATCAAAACCACTTTTATTATATTATATCATGTTGAATATCTGTAGTTATATAACATCTGTTAAGGGATATGTGTTGCTTATTTTGCAGGCTCTGGAAGCTATTGAGAGGTTGCAAAAAAATGTTGACACTCTTATAGTGATACCAAATGACCGATTGTTGGATATGGCTGATGAGCAGACACCCCTACGGGATGCTTTCCTTCTTGCTGATGATGTATTACGTCAAGGGGTCCAAGGAATTTCAGATATAATCACAGTGAGTGCTTTTATGAAGCTCTTTATTATTATATCTAACGAATTGTTGAACAATCGGTGACTATTATCCATAGTTGTTTAAGGCGCACTAAGGTGCAAAGGTACGCCCGATCGAAGCAAGGTGCACTGTTAGAAAAAATACAAAAAAAAAGATGTTTTATGTATATTTCAAATTTATATTAATATTATTATATCATAACAACAATATTAAATAATTGTAAATATACATATTTGATTTAATGTATAATCCAAGATGCAAAATTAATATTGTAATTTATTAGGAACAAGGCTTGCCGAGGAGCCAAGGGTTAATCGCTCATATATTTAAATATAAAACCTATTAAGATAATTTATAATCAAAATAAATTATATAAAAAATGTAAATTCAAAGTATAACAAACAAACATAAAAATATCAAAGAAGTGCAAGTCTTAAAATATATAAAAAGAGAACCACCGCCAACAAATACAAATCTAAAAACAAAAATAAAAATCGTCGCCAACAAATTAGTGTAAAAATCAGTCATTTACATTCAATTTTCATAAATAAATATAGTTTCATTTTGTCCTTGTGATTGGCTGTTTTACTCTTTTTAAGCACAAAAAGAGTCATAAAAATTTTATGAAAAAAAGGTAGAAATATTTGGATATTTTCCCCACATTTCTTCACGACACATATAACAAAGCATCAAAAAGGAAAAAGAAAAAGCTACGAAAATAACGGGAAAGATGAAGGAAAAAAAATGAGCAGAACAGTAAATACAAAATGAAAAAGAGTGCAAGAACAAGATATAAAGAGGACAATTTAGCAAAGAAGGAAAAAGCCAAAAAAAAAAAGAAAAGAAATTGAGAAAAGGAAGTTAAAAAAATAGAAAAAACAAACAGCTGTTTTTAAAAAATAAGGCAATTTCAATCGGCAGCCTTGCGGCTTTTTGCGTTTTGCGCCTTGAGCCCTTAGGCGCGTGCCTCTTGGAAGTCGCCTCGCCTCGTCCAGACAAGGCTGTATGGGTAAGCCTTACTGCGCCTTGAGGTGTGCCTAGGCATGCCTTTGACAACTATGCTATTATCTAGCTTTCCTATGAAAATTTAATCACGTGTGTATTAATCACAGGTAGGTAAACAGTTCTTCATCATTGCGAGTGTAAGAGCAAGTTTTATGATTGCTCATTAGATTTTAATTTGACATTTATCGTTACATCCCACTTCACTATCATGTACATTCTCAAGACTTCAAACGAAGATAAGCTAGTGACCGAACGCAACAATCAGAGATCGATCTTCACTACATTTATCGGAGAAGGTATATGAGGTTTTTTTGTGTAAACAATTTATTTAGGGGTATTTTAAAAAATGTTTGCTTTTATAAAAATGTTTGAGGGCTGTTTTTTGAAGTTTTTCAAAGAAAAATAATTTTGTTTTCAAGTTGTTCGAACGACTTTATGGTCTTCGTTCAAACGAACATCAAATGAGATTTTTCTGTCAGGCGAACAAATATTGTTTAAACCTCGTTAGATGTTGGTTCGAACGAGATGAGCTGCTTGTTCAAACGAGTTTGATTTTGATTCAAACGAGTTATACAGTTTCGTTCGAATGAACTCATGTTTTTCATTCGAAGAAGTTGTCTCGAAAAACGTATCGTCTCGAAAATTGTGTTTTCTATAAATAGGAGTTTTGGCATCAATTTTTGGTAGGACTTTTGGCAAAAATCGTTTTCCTATTCATATCCAAAAGGTCTCTAAACCCTAGTTTTTTCAAATACAAACCCCTTGTTTTTCCAAACCAAATACAAACCCCTTGGATGTTTTGTGAACTGCTTTATCAAACCTAGAAGAACGCATGTTATGTTCATATCCCCGTGGAGTTTATTCTCCATGGTTGAAGATAGGAAAAGAGTATCCTGAGGCTCATCGGTGAACACCGAGATAAGCGGAGCTTGCTGTGGAGCTTTGCTAGATCTGCATCACTTTCTGTCAGCAAGGAAGACATAACTGCAATTCTTAGTGGAGTCTAAGTATGTCCGTGTCATTCTGTAATACGTAGTTGTAACAGTGCTGAAAAACGGTTTTACCCGAAAGGGTTTTTTCCTCATATCCTGTCATGTGGTTTGTTTTGATTCGATTTAGGTTCATATATCTTGCGTGTTTAGGTACACCTAATTAATCAAGATAAAATTTGGATTAATTGAATGGGTTTGTGTGATCTAATCTATGAACTCTACATTTAACCATATAATTGGACCATTCCATAAAGCGTTTTCAGTGTGAAATATGCAAAATATTTCAGATTATGTAACCGCATCGAAATAATCAAACGCAAAATAAACCGCAATAAAATAATCAAACACACAAAATAAAGAGATTTCCTCTCTCAGTTCTCAATAATTTTCATAAAAGTTAAAGTGATTACAATAGGTGATCAATGACCATACTTACAGGTTAAACTAACTAGAGTACTAGATCAAGCAAATAACTAATAGATAATTACCTAATTTATATGGAGGATATATCCCTTAATAAAAGATATTTCCCAAACTACATCTAATCACAAATAATTATCCTCATTAACTAATATTGATAAAACCAAAATTACAAGATAAATCCCCCACACCAAAATCAGGAAATCGTTTTGGCCACCAATTGATGGTATACATCATCCCCCCTCCAATAAAATAGCTCGCCCACGAGATTTCATGGAAATTGCCAAAGCCCGTGTCAAATAAATAAATATCTTGAATATTTTTCCCACTTTAGTTGAGAACTAAAATATTTTTCCAAAACTTCATCCCTCAAACCTAAGTTTGTTTACCCAATGAATTTCACTAAATGTGGCGAACCGCATCCATAAATCTTTGCTCATGATCCAAATCCACAAATCTGCTTTCAATTCTCTTAAACCCATAGTCAAATAATGCACCCACCCAGTGACCTAAATCCCTTTTGGGTTATGACGATGCTTTGTAAAATCATTCACCATAAGATTTAATCAATGAATACATTATTGATTAAATTCTCACATATAATTGTTCTTAATAAAAGGATCTTGGATCTTCTTGATAATCACATATATTCATTATGCGGAACATAAAATGATATAAAATAACATACCGCAATTTTAACGTATTCCAACGGTTAGATATTCCAGTATGGCCAAAACACTATTTGCTCTCCTTGAGAATTTAAATTTCTCGCCTTTTCCTATAATTTCATTATGTTGTCTTTTTAGTGTGTCTGAATGATGAAAATCAGTCACTTCTTTTTAGGCAGGGACAAGACCTAAATCTCCAACGGTCACTTAATATCAACCGTCCATCAAGGTAGATGCCAAGAGTCCTTTTGACTCTTGATATTTGGAGTACCTTTTCATTAACCAAAGTGACTCTTAGTATCAATATAATTATGGGACACATAATGGAGAATTATTTAAAATAATTCTTACAATCTCCCACTTGACCCATAACTATCATAAAGTGCGGAATAATCGTTGGGTCATCCTTAAATGGTTTTCCATAAATACCTTAATCAAACAACTCATTAATGCGAGTCATGACCCTCACATACTAATTCAAGAGCATGATCGCTTCCATGTACTACAACATTAACAAATCATCTAATAAGGCCTGTGAATAGGGTTATTTAATAATGGTCCAATAATGTCTTTGTAAAAGACTATTTCTGTCACATTCTTTTATTCACGTGCATGTGTACAATAACGACATAAATAAGTGATTCTAAAAGGATATCATATGGTAGTGTCAAAATAAGCACTAAAATATCCACCACATCAAGATTTTATTGGCTATACTTTAAGACTCGTATCTTAAGCATGCTTCTTTAATGTCTTTCGTGATAGCCTAATCATGTGGATTTTCTATGTTAACACTTGTTTCAGAATTTTTTCTTTTAAAGGTATTTGCATTCAATGTGCTTAGTTACTCACATGATACCTAATGTATCTTAATAAAGAAGATTGCAACGATAGTATCATAATATTTCAGCGGCTTGGCAATATTGTCGACAACTCCAAGTCCCGAAATTTAAGTTACGTTGTCATAATCAATAAGTTGTAGCATCAAAGCATGCTATAGATTCAGATTTCCAGAATAGTCAATGGATTGTGTTGCACTCCTTCATTATATTGGTCGTTAAACGAAAATAAACATAAGTAGATAAAAGTGAACTTCATACGTTCCATAAAACCAGTAAATATGCGTTGTAAAAACTGATCGTCCAAATCAACTCCCTGTAGGGAATAATCTTGTTTGATGATTAGACTCAATATACTCCACAGTTATAAGCATCAAAGGTTACTACTGCTATCATCTTTACATTTAACATTCATTTTCATTTACATTTAACATTCATTTTCATTATAGTTGGGTCATTGTGGTGACTACCAAATATTTCATTATATGAATATTACACCAAGTAAAAACTTACATACAAAAGTCAATAAACTTTCCAATTATATTCATTAAATATCGAATGAGCAATGAACTAAATTATTTATGTTTGGGTTTCATAAACTTAATTGGTGATATTATGATGAAAGAAACAATGACATTTGCATTTGATGACCATTATTGTCTTCCCAAAATATATATATCACTACTTAATTTGTTGCTCAATAATTGTAATTAAACTTGTACGCTACCGAATCACAATAATTAAATAAACTATAACATGTGTGCAACATCATAAATCTTAGCATTCAATGTCATACATAGACTGGTAAGCAACCAAATATGCATGATATGAATGCATTAGTCCATTATTTATCTGTTATGAAATGGCATACTTTGACGAACACCAATCCTTACATTATATAAATATTAGAGATAATCATACATGTGTAAAATACCCGTAATACATGAATAAATTATATGATTGTTTATTTCTTAATTTGAAATTCACGAAAAACTAGACATAATGTGAAAATCAAATAGACAAGGAGTTTGCATGAGATATTACACGAATAATAGTAAATGGAAAACATGAGTCATTTACTTTCACTTCATCATTTATAACATCAAAACTTATATATGACGAACAAATCATAAATATTGACCCAAATCATTCATGGTCATACTAATGCAACATAAATCTAGTATCCGCACATGAATTGTAGCCTGCGTTTGGCATTTAATTCAACTTAATGGGAGTATTAGCATATTTTACGACATGAAAATAAGATGCTCCTGTGGATAGTCATCATAAATTTAATTTAATACCATTAATGGTCGTAATATTCAACATCCATAATTGAATAATGTATATTTAATTTTAATAAGGTATCTGTGGATATCATTGGTTGACACATGTACAAACACTCCTTAATTGTTGATTTAACACATGATTATAGTATACCCGTGGATAACTAATTTAAATATGTTAAATAAACAAATATAAGCATTATAATGATAATAAATGGCTAATTTTGAAATGGGTGATAATAAGGATCACTGTGGTGATACCTATTCTTAATAATATAATTGCATTCATCAAACAACTTAATATGAATACTGGTGTATATGTTATCATAGAATTCCAAAGGCCATAAAATTTCATAACTGTAAAAATCTTGAATAGCGAAATGTAAACTGTGGAGACAATGATTATGCAACACAAATAAATATGAGAGAAGTAATGACCAAGAAAGAACAAATAAAACGCCAATCACACAACAACGGATATACGTGGTTCAGCAAAGAGATGCCTACGTCCACGGTGGTGCAGTCAGTATTATTTCTCAATATTCTGGTAAATGAGTACAGAGAATACAACTTGTCCTTTGTCCCGGACCTAGGGTTTAATTTATATATGTGTATGTTAGTTAGTGGAGATGATGGGCTCCTCCATATTAGCCATCTTCCCTATAACTTTCCTTCATGGGATCGTGCTCCCCTATAACTTCCCTTCATGGGATCGTGGGGAAATTGGATCAATACAAAAGATGAGGGGCCTGGACTTTGGGCCGCTAGGGCTGGGTACTCGTCCAGGCCTACAGCACTAAATTCTGGGTACCCACAATTGCCCCTAAATTTGTTGTGCCATGCATGTGGGCCCAACAGATTTAAATGATTAGCCATAATAGCCGTGTTGCAATTCCTTGGGAGCTGTAGAGTCGATTTCTGGCGGCAGCCGCTTCGCTTACTGTGCGATATGATTAGATTTTGAAGGTTTGTTGGAATAAGGCTCATTTCTTTCCGTCATTTCAGCTTTTCCAGCACTCTTCTATCTTCTGAGAACTCTTGCGCTTCGTATCTTCTACTTTCGATCTCCATTCTCGTTGCTTCTTCGCCATTTGACCTAATCTTCTGTCTTGTAAGTTTCTCGTGCCCTTTGCATTTTCTCTTTGGTTTGTAGCTTTTCTTGTATTTTCCAATGGCGAAGATTGGAAATAGGTCAATCTCGGAATTTAGAAAATTCTACAACATTCCTGAGTGGGTAGAGATTGAGTGTTGTGCCTCGCCTCCTAGGAACGTTAGGGATATAGAGGATGCCCACTGGATCCATGCTTTGTTGCTTTCCCAGGGGGGACTTACTTTTCCCCCTAATGATCTGTTCCTGCATTTCTTTAGCTATTTTAGTATTGTACCTGCACAATGTTCGCCCAATGTATGGAAAATAGTGAACGGTGTGCATAGGATAAATCAACTGTATGGCACAAGGTTAGGGCTCGCCGAGGTCTGCTTTTGTTACTCCTTCTCTCGAACTAGTTCAGGTGTCCTGTACCTCAAAGCTAGGAGCCCTGATAGGGTATTGGTAGTAAATCTACCTGATTCCCATAAGGACTACTGGCAAGAAGGTTTTCTTGTTAGGAATTGGCAGTTCTCTCCCCAATCTGAAGGGTCGAGGTCTGAGAGGTTCACTGTTCCCTTTTATGGGGAAGAATATATAGGTAGATATCATACTATTGTTTCAATCTCTGCTGATTTATGACTTTTCTAACTCCTCTTTGTTTTTTCTTCTATAGCGAGGTCGAAGAACTTGGAACCTGCCCTCACCGAGGTCCGAATTTCTGAGTTGGTTAAAGCTTGGAACATCAGAGAGCCTTTGGGTGACGGCGAGCATCCCAGATCTGCCGCTTTCTTGTTAGAGTATAAGAACGTAGACTCTAGCTTCATAGCACGACCTGTGGACAGTGTACCAGAGTTTGATTCTTTGGGAGAGACTACTGCTGAGCCGATACCGTTGGACGAAGAAGAGAGCAGCTCTGAAAGTGAGCCTGCAGGTAATCTTGGTGAAGGGAGCTCTGATAGTAGCAGCTCTTCTGATTCTGAGGAGGCTTCTAAGGCTCGAGGATCGTCGAGTACTTCCAGCAGTTCTGGTGAAGATATGCCTCCAAGGAAGAACCTGATCAGAGATGATGATGATGATGATGACCATGTGCTCCTTGCACTAAGGTCAAAGAAACAGAAGTCTGCATCTGGGTTTGTGGCTACAGGTTCTCGGCCTTCCTCTCAGGAGCAAGAGAGGAAGAGGAGAGAAGAAGAGCAGGTGAAAGAGAGGGAGAGAAAGAAGGAGGAGAAGAAGAAGGTGGAAGAAAGGAAAAGGGTCGAGGAGAAGAGGAAGAGAGAGAGCGAGAAGGAGGAGGAGAAGAGGAGAGCTGAGGCAAGGACGAAGGCCGAGCAGGCCTTAGTTCCAGTGTCCGCTCTGCCAGAGGGAGCTTCCGTGGCAATCTCCCCTCAGCTGGCTCCGGCTCTTTCTGAGTTGGTTAAAGCTTGGAACATCAGAGAGCCTTTGGGTGACGGCGAGCATCCCAGATCTACCGCTTTCTTGTTGGAGTATAAGAACGTAGACTCTAGCTTCATAGCACGGCCTGTGGACAGTGTACCAGAGTTTGATTCTTTGGGAGAGACTGCTGCTGAGCCGATACCGTTGGACGAAGAAGAGAGCAGCTCTGAAAGTGAGCCTGCAGGTAATCTTGGTGAAGGGAGCTCTGATAGTAGCAGCTCTTCTGATTCTGAGGAGGCTTCTAAGGCTCGAGGATCGTCGAGTACTTCCAGCAGTTCTGGTGAAGATATGCCTCCAAGGAAGAACCTGATCAGAGATGATGATGATGATAATGACCATGTGCTCCTTGCACTAAGGTCAAAGAAACAGAAGTCTGCATCTGGGTTTGTGGCTACAGGTTCTCGGCCTTCCTCTCAGGAGCAAGAGAGGAAGAGGAGAGAAGAAGAGCAGGTGAAAGAGAGGGAGAGAAAGAAGGAGGAGGAGAAGAAGAAGGTGGAAGAAAGGAAAAGGGTCGAGGAGAAGAGGAAGAGAGAGAGCGAGAAGGAGGAGGAGAAGAGGAGAGCTGAGGCAAGGACGAAGGCCGAGCAGGCCTTAGTTCCAGTGTCCGCTCTGCCAGAGGGAGCTTCCGTGGCAATCTCCCCTCAGCTGGCTCCGGCTCTGCTTGAGAGAGCTGTCCTCCCGGCTGATCGCCAACGGGCAATAGGTTCGGAGCATCTGGCCCTTCAGGCTAGTCAGAGGCTTGAGTAAGGTTTCTTTTCCTCTCATGCTTTGCTGACTGCTCTTGCTTTCCTCTTCTTATATCTTTTTCTTTTTCGCAGTTCGTTACCGACTTCGCTGTGCTGTATCGCTCACGCGACGAGCTGGTGAAGAAGAATGGTGAACTGGAGCAAGAAAACTCTGCTCTGAAGCTGAAGGGTAGAGAGCTCGAGGCCAGTTTTAAGGCTGTCGATGCTGCTCGGATCTCGTCTGATTTGGCCCTTGCCACTGCGAATAAGGAGAGAAGTGCGGCGATCTCGGAACTAAAAGAGCTGAGGCAGGCCTACGACCTAGTTTGCTCGAGCAAACTAGCTGTGCTGGAGGAGAAAAGGGTTCTCTCTGAAGAGCTGGAGAAGGAGTCCGAGGCTGTTACTGCCAAGGAAGATTCTTATAATTCCGGCTGGGCTGCTGCGTATGAGGACGCTGAAGTTCAGATAGGCTATATCAGTCGTCTGAACTTCAAGAAAGGATGGAATAAGGCTCTCGTGGCCGCGGGGGTAGACGTTGCATCTCCACTTTTTGACGAGCACGATCCAGGGCCGAGGCCAGTCGTAGATGAGGACCCTGCCCTAACTGCTGAAGGCACTGATCCTGTTTCTCAGGCGACTCCTGCTGACGCCCCTTTGGTTGAGAGGACAGAGGACACCCCTGCAGAGGGTAATGCCCCTGCTGATGCTGATAGGGACAAGGGGCCATCCGAGGTTGCTAATTGATAGGGCTTGCTTTGTAATTTTTTCTTTTTCAATCTGATGTAACCTCGTTCCTTATTAATGAAAAGACTTCATTTTTGTTTATGCTGATCTCTTTCTCTTCTCCTTCTTTTACTTGTAGTTGGTTGATGTTGATGACTATATTCTTATTACCTCCCAACTGGGTAGGACTCTTGGTCCTAATGCAAGCGAGCTGGTGGCCAAGCTGAAGGACAGGCTCCAGGAGATGGAAGAAATCGGTGCCTCAGTACAAGAAGAAGTCAGTGCACTGAGAGCAAGGTTGCTGGAGGCCACCGAGATTAACCAGGTTGGGGAGTTCCTGCAGCAGGAGAATGAAGACTTGAGGAGGGAGGTCCTAAAGCTTAAGGAGCATTCGCCGAGCACCGTTTCGGCAGTCCTGCAAGGCTCTTCTTCGTCGCGAGCTGCTCGGCCTCCCCTCCCGCGTGCTAGCAGAAGTGCCAGGGGTAGGAACAAGGAAGCCGAGGAACAGCGTGAGAGGGAGATGGAGAAACTGTGCGACGATGTTCGACGAGCTTATGTAACTGCTGCTGGGCTCCAGAGGGACGTCACCCGACTACGACATTTGTTCAAGAAGGGTCCTCGACAAGTGTGGTCTGATGGCTACGATCAAGGCTGGCTGGATGCTCCAACAAGACTATCAGAGTTCGAGGAACTTTCCTTTATCAGAGGGTGGTTGAGTGCCCTGAAAGAGCTGCAGGTCCCGAGGAACTCGGTGTTATGGTATCGACGCGAAATGTCCTCCTCCACTCTGATGCCCAATCCATTCAGGAGGGATGATCGATGGATCCCCATTGATGCTATTCTCCGACAACTATTGGAGTTGGACGCAAATGAGGTCGTGGAAGAGCTAGCCCCCGCTCCTGATGATGGAAGAAGAGCTAAAGTTGCTGATTATCTTGTTCGGAGGCTTCCCTCTCCTTGAGATTTTGTTATTTTTTTCTTTTTGATAATGTAAATGCTTTGGGCGAGCTTCGCCGACTAAACATGTATTATCATTGTTTGTAAATATAAAGGATTAATGAAAAGTTCGCGTTTTGGGCAATTTTGCCGACTAAACGTGTTCATCCAATCTTTTAATATTTTCGCTGCTTCATAATCTTTTTTATTTTGTCATGCGAGTGTCCTCCCAGTCCAGTATAATGCAAGAATACCATTGTGCCCTCACTTTACCTTTTAGGTTGTGTCGTTACACTCCCTTAGGCCTAAGTAGGGCAATTGGCGAGGACACACCTGATATTGGATGTCTTCATCCGATCAGGATTTTGTTTAACCAAAGTAGGTTTGATGCCTAAGAATACTCTGTAGGGCTTCATATATTGCCAGGGGCAATGCTAAGAGGTCTGTCGTGCTTCATGACGATGACCTGAGGAGGGGTGTTCCCCTGCTATGTCGACCATTATGCCTGTGATTTGGAAGGGATGTGTAATAAAATATAACTGTTACTAATTAGAGAGTGATCAACTGAGAGATTTTCCTTAGTGAGATGGGAAATGAACTGTCCTTTCACATAACGAATACAATAAAAGATTTAATAATAGAATTCCTAAAAATAGAATTTCTTGAGATTAGCTGCGTTCCATGCTCGTGGTATCTCCCTGCTCTCCATCGTTTCCAAATGATAGGCACCCTGCAGGTCGTCTCTAATTATCTTATAAGGTCCTTCCCAGTTTGGGCCCAGCTTACCGTCTGATGGCTTCACCGTGTTGCCCAAGACCTTTCTTAGAACATAGTCCCCAACTTTGAATCTCCTCGGGTTGACCCTTTTGCTGTAGTGCTTCGCGAGCTGTTGCTGATAGCTCGCTAGTTTCACTAGGGCAAGTTCCCTGCGCTCGTCGGCTAGGTCGAGTTCAGCGAGCAAAGCCTCATCGTTCTGGCCTTGTTCGATAAGGTCGGATCTCATTGTTGGCAATCCCGCCTCTAGTGGGATGATTGCCTCCATACCATATGTTAGTGAGAATGGCGTTTCTCCTGCTGCTCGCCTAGGAGTCGTTCTGTATGCCCATAGGATATGCGGTAGCTCGATTGCCCATGCGCCTTTGGCTCGCTCTAACCGCTTCTTCAATCCAGCGATCACTGTTTTGTTGGAAGCTTCAGCTTGTCCGTTGCTTTGAGGGTAGAGTAGGCCACCGAGCTGAAGTGGTGCCTGATCCCGTGTTCGTTGCAGAAGTCCTGAAAAGGGCCACTCTCGAACTGTGTTCCATTGTCAGTGATGATGGTTCTGGGGATTCCGAATCGAGTGATTACATTCCTCCATACGAACCTTATCATGTCAGCATCTCGGATGTTCGCCAGTGGTTCTGCCTCGATCCACTTGGTAAAGTAGTCAGTTGCAACCAACAGGTATTTGCGATTGCCGGCAGCGGTGGGCAGTGGTCCCACGATGTCCATTCCCCATTGGGCGAAAGGCCAGGGGCTGGTCAGGGATTTTAATTCGCAGGCGGGCTGGTGGACCATAGGAGCGTGAAGTTGGCATTTCAGGCATTTGCGGACATATACTGCGGAGTCCTTTTGCATGTATGGCCACCAATAGCCTTCCTTCATTGCTCGGAAGGCTAGAGACCTTCCTCCAACATGACTTCCACAGATTCCTTCGTGAAGCTCGTGAAGCACTGCCTTGACATCGCCTGGGTGGACGCATCTAAGGTAGGGACCGGAGAAAGATTTTTTATACAAGTCGCCTCCTGTGGATAAGTGAAAGCGAGCAGCTTTGACTCTTATCTGGTGGGCAGTTCTCTTGTCCTCTGGAAGCGTTCCGTCCTTCAAATAGTCCTTCAAGGGATCTATCCAGCTGGGGGCTGATTCCAATTGGAGTATTGGTTTTGCGTTTGGCAGCTCGCAGTTGGGGTGAATGCTTGGGCCACTGAGGAAATCGATAGGGATAACTCTTTTAAGGCTAGAATCAACTGCCGAACTCAGGGCTGCTAACGCATCAGCGTGGCTGTTTTGCCCCCTGGAAAACTGCTGGATGTTGATCTCTTCAAAGCCCGTCATTAAGTTTTTCACCGGGGAGAGGTAGGCTGCCATTCTTTCATCCTTTGCGTTATAGTCTCCACTTATCTGGTTGGAAACTAGTTGCGAATCGCCGAATACCTGTAAACGCTTTGCTCCTAGAGTTTGCGCTTTTTGGAGACCTGCTATTAGGGCTTCGTATTCTGCTTCGTTGTTGGAGGCTGCAAATCCCAGCCTGATTCCCTGCTCAAGGACTGTGTTTTCTGGAGTGATGAGAACAATTCCTACCCCTGCCCCCTTTGAGTTGGAGGCTCCATCAACGAATAGTTTCCAGCTTTCCACTGTAGCTTGGTTGTTTTGCTCTGTTGGCTTAGGCTGGTCGGAGGGCTCTTCGCCTGTGAATTCAGCTATGAAATCAACGAGGATTTGACCCTTGATAGCTGTCCTTGGTTGAAATTGGATGTCAAACCGGCCGAGCTCGACTGACCATTTAGACAGTCTGCCTGACAAATCCGCCTTCCTTAGGACAACCTTGAGGGGGTGTGATGTAAGGACGATGATCGTATGAGCTTCGAAGTAATGCTTCAGCTTTCTCGAGGCTATTACTAGGGCGAATGCGAGCTTTTCCAATGGTAGGTAGCGCTGCTCGGCATCCAATAAGGTTTTGCTCGCGTAATAGACGGGATGTTGGATTCCTGTAACTTCGCACATTAGCGCCGAGCTGACAGTATGACTGGATACAGAGAGGTAGAGGTACAAAGAGTCCATTTGCTGTGGTATGACACGCAGTGGGGGAGTGCTTAGGTAGGACTTGAGCTCGTCCAATGCTCGCGAGCAAGCTGGGCTCCACTCTACTGCTTTTCTGCCCTTTAAGAGTTGGAAGAAAGGCTTGCATCTCTCGGAGGATTTAGAAAAGAAACGATTTAGAGCAGCGAGCATCCCAGTGAGCTTCTATACATCCCGGATTGTGCGAGGAGGTTGCACTCTGTTGATTGCATCAATCTGGTCCGGATTAGCCTCTATGCCTCGCTTGCTGACCAAATACCCAAGAAACTTCCCTGACTGGACACCAAAGGAACACTTGCTCGCATTAAGTTTCATTCGGTACTTCCTGAGGATTTCGAAGGTGCTTGACAGGTCCGAGAGGTGATTCTCCTTCTCCTTGCTCTTGACGAGCATGTCGTCGATGTAGACCTCCATTGTGTCTCCCATTTGATTCTTGAACATTTTAGTAACTAGCCGTTGATAGGTTGCCCCTGCATTTTTGAACCCAAAAGGCATGACTTTGTAACAATATAAACCAATCGTCGTGATAAACGCCGTTTTGTCCTGATCTGGGGCATACAAGGGAATCTGGTGATATCCCGAGTACGCGTCCAGGAAACTCATTCGTTCGTGAGCTGCGGTGGCGTCTACTAGTTGGTCTATTTTTGGAAGAGGGAAGCTATCCTTGGGGCAGGCTTTGTTGAGGTCAGTGAAGTCTATGCAAACTCTCCACTTTTCGTTGCTTTTCGGAACTACCACTGGGTTGGATAACCATTTGGGGAATTGCACTTCCCGTATGGATCCTGCTTCCAGCAGTTTTTCGACTTCTTTTTCTATTGCTCTGGCCTTCTCGGGAGCAGTTCGCCGTGCCTTCTGCGTTATCGGCTTGAACATGGGATCGACGTGCAACTGATGGCAGACCATATTGGGATCGATTCCTGGCAGCTCATAAGGTTCCCAAGCGAAAACATCTATGTTGCTTCTGAGTAAGGTTGACAACTCCTTTTGCTCTTGGTCGGTGAGTGACGCTCCGATCAGGAAGACTCTGGTATTGTCGCCTTCCCTAGCCGCCACTTCTACCAGGTCCTCGACGACACGCTCGGAGGGGAGGAGCCTGGTCTCTTCCACTCCAGGCCTTCCATATTTTAATTGTTATTTGGAAGGAATTGCACCTTCCTCCACTTTCTCGCTGGGTTGATCGGCTTTTTTCTCTGGCTTTGGTCGGATGGCCGCTATGAAGCACTTCCTTGCCATCGCCTGGTCGCCGTGTATCTCCATGACTCCTTGCTCGGTAACATATTTGAGCTTCTGATGGTAGGTCGAGGAGACTGCCTTCATCGCATGAAGCCATCCCCTGCCGAGGATGGCCTGATACGGTGAATCAATGTCGACCACCAAAAACTCGATCATCTTGGAAACATTTCCAGCGCGCACTGGCAGTACTATTTTGCCCAGGGGCATGGTCATTTTTTCAGCGAAGCCGACCAGAGGGACAGTAGCTCCCTTTAGGTCGGCGACGCTCAACTTCAATTTCCTGAACAGGTCGATGTACATTACTTCGGATGAGCTTCCTTGATCGACGAGCAGCCTGTCGATGTCAAAGTTGGCTATCCTGAGTGTAATGACCAAGGCATCATGATGTGGGGTCCTTACTCCCACTAGGTCTTCATCCGTGAAAACAATATGCTTGTTGTAGTTGACGTCCTCTGCTCGCCGACGTTTTCCTGACTGTGATTTTGCTGGATCAATCTGAAAAGCTTGCATTACCGCTGTCAGTTTCTTTACCTCCATTCGAGCTGAGTTCCCTTGTATTTGCTTGACGTCAGATACTCCGTGGATTACTGCGAATTCATGTCCGACATCATCCTCCAGCACGTTGTCGGGTTTCGCCTCTCTGTGGGCAGCCACTTTCTCTGCCTTCTTTTCCACAAAGTCATTCAAATGTCCAAACTGGGCCAACTCCTCGAGGTGGGACTTAAGAGCCTTGCAGTGCTCGATCTTATGCCCTCCCTCTTTGTGGAAAGCGCATCTTAATGCATTGTTTCTTTTCGTGGGGTCTCCTCCCATTTTCCGGGGCCATTTGATGAACGGCTCATCCTTGATTTTCGCGAGAATTTTGTAAATTGGCTCTTTGAAGACAGTGTTGACCGCCTGGAACGATTTTGTTACGTCAGGGTTCCCTCCGTTTCGGGAGCCATTCTTGCCCCCACTCTTTCCTCCTTTCTTCTGGTTCTCAACTTTCTCACTTCCCTTGGTAGTGAGCTTGGCTCGACCGTTTTCTCCTACATTAAGGCGGGTGACATCTTCCACCTTTGCGTATTTCTCAATCCGGGCCATCAGGTCGTCAATGGTCATAGCTTCCTTCTTCGTCAAGGACTGGTAAAGGAGGGAAGAGTTAGGTAACCCAATTTTGAAGGAGGCCACTGCCACCTCTTCCGCGCAGTCCTCGATCTCGTTGAATAACTCCCAGTACCTCTTCGCATAGTCTCGGAGTGTTTCTTGAGGCGTTTTCTTCATGGTTAATAGAGCATCCATCCTTTTGGGATGGGAGCTGCTGGTGATGAACCGGGCCGTAAAGAGCTCGGCCAGGGATTTGAAATTTCTGATGGATCGGTGAGGGAGTTTTTCTAACCATTTCTGGGCCACGTCATGGAGGCTCGAGGGGAAAATACGACACATCAGTGCATCCCGGTGATTCCAGCCTGACATGATCAATGGGATCAGTCTTCCCGTCGTAAATCTTGAACCTTGGAATGGCAAATTTCTTGGGAGCCTCTTCCTCTTCAATTTCCCTCGTGAAGGGTGATTTCATCTGGGTCTTGAGCGCTCTCCTGGCGAGTTCTCTGGTCGACCTGGTGCCGCGGTGAGTTGGATGTTGGTCCATTTCTCTGCGGACCAGGTTCCGTATGTTCTTGTCGCTGCGAGCAGGGCTCTGGTAGCGGCGAGCTCTTCTTAGTTGTTCGCGGAGGTCGTCGTCTGAGTCGCCACCTTCGACCCCTTGATACTCCTGCCTAGGGCTCCTTCCTCGGCTGCGAGATTTGCTCGCCTGAGGGCTAGGAGTGCGATAGGGGTGTCTTCTGGTATCAGGACGTAGTTCCTTCTCCAGTCTTTCCAGTCTTCTTTTCAAGCGAGCATTCTCAGCCTCGTATCTGCGAGAAGACTCCCTCTGCTCGTGGAGCCTTGCCTCGTATGCATCAATCAATCTGGATATCTGCGTGGACCTTGCTGGTCCTTGACTTTCTTCTGAGGCTGGCCTTTCCAAACGAGCCCCACGATCTGAACGTCGGACTTCAGACCTAATCCTGCGAGGAGCAGGTGGCTCTTGAATATCTCCTGCTTGAGGAGCGTTGCTGCTATGACCAGACGTCTTAGATTCTTTTCTTGGCGTGGGCTTTTCTCAGGGAAAGATGAACGTTTCCCACAGACGACGCCAATTGTGGAGACAATGATTATGCAACACAAATAAATATGAGAGAAGTAATGACCAAGAAAGAACAAATAAAACGCCAATCACACAACAACGGATATACGTGGTTCAGCAAAGAGATGCCTACGTCCACGGTGGTGCAGCCAGTATTATTTCTCAATATTCTGGGGAATGAGTACAGAGAATACAACTTGTCCTTTGCCCCGGACCTAGGGTTTAATTTATATATGTGTATGTTAGTTAGTGGAGATGATGGGCTCCTCCATATTAGCCATCTTCCCTATAACTTTCCTTCATGGGATCGTGCTCCCCTATAACTTCCCTTCATGGGAGTGTGGGGAAATTGGATCAATACAAAAGATGAGGGGTCTGGACTTTGGGCCGCTAGGGCTGAGCTACTCGTCCAGGCCTACAGCACTAAATTCTGGGTACCCACATAAACTATCTAGAATTTCACGAGTCTAGAATTCCAAAATCTTAAAAGATAATAGCAGGAATTCTAATAGACATAATTCTAAAAGACATAATTTCAAGCAAGTGGCCTAGCCTCGTTCGACGGAATTCGCAACTTTTGCTAAAAATTTTAGTTAATACTGTAAGGATGTAGATAATTACTCCAAAATCTCAAAATAAATTCGACGGGATTCAAAATTTAATTTTGTGGAATGAGATAATGTTGTAAACCTTATTTACGTAAAAAATCAATGTCCCTAAAAAATATTATCCCCAAAACTTAATAAATAATTAAGGGTCCTAATATTGTTGCATTCACAATAATATAATATTTACAATTATAGATTAAGACACTTTAATGTCTTCCCCATCCAACATCATAGAAATATTAGTGTCGAAACATCAATTCATAATTACATTAGGACTTTTGGGCTACCAAATATCGATTATGCACAATAATCTATTCTCTCGAAATGTTATTGTCAAACACATAATCATACATCTAATATTCAAAATTTTATATTGAACCTTTTGATCAATACCAAATAATACATAATATGAATACCAGAACAACCATTAATAAATATATATAGTGACTCATAACATAAAATATGGAAAAATAATTTATTTTTCCAAAAATGAAATTTTTTGAGTTATCACTACAGTAACATAAACAGTCTTTTCAAGATCACTCTCCAATTTACGGAATCGAAAATCAAATTTTAAGCGAGAGTTATAAGCGTTGACATTATTACCAAAAATGGCAAAAACACGTTTTTAGAGATATGAACGACATCAAAATACAAAACTGGGGTGGGGCCCATTGTATACAATGGGTTTTGTTTATTTCGACATTCCCGTCGACTGTGTGAGTTTTAGAAAATTCTGATCAAGTTTTGACCTTTCATTCCGGTTCGTGAGTATAGGCGACAGAAGAAAAACGTCAAAAAAAAAAAAAAATTCCAAGCACACACAAAATTGATTTTATGTTGCTTCATTATAGGTAAACACCAATAAAGGAAAATCATAAGATATTAAACTTTAGCTCTGATACCACATGTAAAATCATTCACCATAAGATTTAATTAAGGAATACATTATTGATTAAATTCTCACATATAATTGTTCTTAATAAAAAGATCTTGGAATTTCATGATAATTACATATATTCTTTATGCGGAACATAAAATGGTATTAAAATAACATACCTCAATTTCAACGTATTCCAACGGTTAGATCTTCCAGTATGGCCAAAACACTATTTGCTCTCCTTGAGAATTTAGATTTCTCACTGTTTCCCATAATTTCATTATGTTGTCTTTTAAGTGTGTCTGAATTATGGAAATTAGTCGCTTATTTATAGGCAGGGACAAAACCTAAATCTCCAACAGTCACTTAATGTCAACCGTCCTTCAAGGTAGATGCCCAAGAGTCCTTTTGACTCTTGGTATTTGGAGTACCCTTTCATTAACCAAAGTGACTCTTAGTATTAATATAATTATGGGGCACATAATGAAGAATTATTTAAAATAATTCTTACATGCTCTAGCTTTACGCCAACATCAAATGAAGCCGAAGGGTCTTTTAGTCCAGTAAACCGAGTTTGGATTCCATTCGACCTAGATCCCTTTTTGGGTTATGACGATGCTCCAGTTTTACACCGGTCTTTGAGTCTAGTAAACCGAGTCTGAATTCAATTTGAATCGGTGCGAAACAATGGAACTTTAACCTTTTCTAAAATGTTTCTAGCCGACCTTCTTCTAGTCCTGCCTCCCTGGGCACAATCCCGGAGCCACCTCTTCTCCGCCTAGGCTAGTGGTTCTCCCCTCACCCCTACTAATGTAAAATGAGGGCAAGGGGTAAAAGCTGTTGGTTGAAGTAGCAAGTGTGCTTATCCTCACGAAATAAAGCCCTAGTAGGTCGCCATCCACTTCTGCCTGTGTGACGTTATCGGTCTGCACTACTCCGTTATGGGCTTCTCTCTCTCCCCTTCAATGATAGACTCGATATGTGATATCGAATATGACACGACTTGGGATACGCAATACGCGAGTTTTCCAAAATGTAGGATGCGATACACTAACTTACGCATATATATATATATATATATATATATACACACACAGAAGTTTCCTGTAAGGACTCTTTATGGTGCAGCCCCGGTATATACCATTTTTTTTTAAATAGTAAAAAAATGATTTTTTTGATGAAACTTCATGGATATGATCTCCACGGTGAAAAGATCATCTCCAATATTTTTCATCGAAAAATTCAAACAAAAAAAACCTATTGAGATGAAGTGATGTCAAAAAATGGTATAAATATGCATTTTTGACTGTTGAAATTTTGGGTATGTGCCAGCCACTTGATTGATTGAATTTTTTGATGAAACTTCATGAATATGATCTTTTCACTGCCGAGTTCATATCCATGAAGTTTCATAAAAAAATTCAATCAAAAAGTGGGTGATATGATCGCCAAAATTTCAACGGTCGAAAATGCATATTTATACCTTTTTTTTACACATCACCTCATCTCAACGGTTTTTCTATTGAATTTTTTGATGAAAAAAATTGAAGATGATCTTCTCATCGTGGAGATCATATCCATGAAGTTTTATCAAAATATTAATTTTTTACTATTTAAAAAAATTTGTATGTACCGGGGTCAGCACCATAAGAAGTCCTTACAGGAGGGAGCCTCTCTCTCTCTCTCTCTCTCTCTCTCTCTCTCTCAATATATATATATATATATGAATTAAATAAAAGTGAATTTCTTCCATAGGGAAAATAATTAGAACATACTTAACATGAGTGAAATCATATACAACAACAATACAAATTTAAATAAGAAACATAAAAAGTTCGATAAACCGGAAATCTAATGGTTTGCAAAAGTCGTTTATTTTTGGACCTTTGAGTCCATTTTTTTTTCATTTTGTATTTTTGAATCAATATGGTCTCTTCCTTTTCTTTTTATATTTTCCATCAATGTTTTATTTATTAAACATTTAACCCCACATTAAGTTTTCAAAATATTAAAAAATACCCCAGAGTGTCCAAAAAGCGTGTCCTCAGTGTGTCCAATATAAAAAAGAAAACGCAACGTGTGCGAGTGTGTCCCTTGTCCAACACATATCAAAATGGATTCGCTGTCTTCGGGAGAGTATCTGTGCTTCATAGTTTTTCGTTGACAATCAATTCGACACCACCATATATCGCTTATTTCTTTATTTATCTTTGTTTGAAAAACATTTTGGCGGACTGCGGATATGATTGGCCTCTCATTGCCACCGTATGGATTTGACTCTGCATCTGAGCTTGAAGCTGATCCAAATTGTCTTGTGTTGTTGACTCTGTCTTTGATGAATAATTTAGAAATCGAGAGGTGAAGGATCGTTTTTGGAAGGACGACACTCCACTTGGGTCATCTTGCTTTAGAATGTTCATTGTCAATGAACCCCGTTGATAAAAAAAGGTATTCCAAGTCCTAGCACTAATTTATTAACCTAACACAGCACAACCAAAAGCGGTGAAGATGATTCGGGTCGTTCCCTAATTCGTGAACCTAACATAATACAACTAAGAGCGAAGATGACTCTGATTATCACTCGGGCAAAGTTTGCATATAATAACGTGGTTATCTCCGTTTCAGATTGTACATGCCATTGTTTTAAAAATCACAAGAGTACGCTTCGAGGCGAATCACTAAAAAATCACCTTGAGGCTTGAGCCTTGGGGTTGAATTTGAGGCTTACGCCTCAATGCACCTCAGCGCCTCACAGGGGTGAAAAAAAAAACTATTCTTCCATCACAAGCTCGGGTTTTTTGCTATTTTAATGTATGTGGACAATTGGTATTATAATTCTACTAAATTAAATTAGTGTTTGAACTTTCCTTTACATTTATTTATTTTGGACTTTGAATAAATATAACATATGTATTAATTTGATTATGAATTGATAAAAAAATTCATAGTTTTTGGATACAAAACTATTAATCAACTAAATAAAAATTGATGATAATACATTAATATATATGTATATATACATAAAATTGATGATAATACAAAATTGATGATAATACATTATTATATATATATATAAGACCCCTTCCTGTAAGGACTCCTTATGGTACAGATCCCGGTACATACCAATTTTTTAAAATAGTAAAAAAATGAATTTTTTTATGAAACTTCATGGATATGATCTCCATGGTGAGAAGATCATCTCCAATTTTTTTCATTAAAAAATTCAATAAAAAATCCATTGAGATAAAGTGATATGTAAAAAAATGGTATAAATATGCATTTTCGACCGTTGAAATGTTGGGGATCATCTCACCCACTTTTTGATAGAATTTTTTTATGGAACTTCATGGATATGATCTCGGCAGTGAGAAGATCATATCCATAATGTTTCATCAAAAAAATCAATCATTAAAGTGGTTGGCGCCGACCCAACATTTCAACGGTTGAAAATGAATATTTATACCATTTTTTTACATATCAACTCATCTCAACGGTTTTTTATTAAATTTTTTGATGAAAAAATTTGGAGATGATCATCTAACCATGGAGATCATATCCATGAAGTTTCATAAAAAAAATTATTTTTTTACTATTTTAAAAAAATGGTATGTACCAGGGCTGCACCATAAGGGGTCTTTACAGGAGACAATCTGTAAACTATTAATCAATATAAACAAAATAAAACTTGATGATAATACATATATATATATATCAGTATTGCTCTTGTGTGGATCAGTCCGCATTTTAAGAATGCGGACTAAACATGTGTCACCTGGCGGTGAGCCTAGAAAAGAGAGAGTGTGTGCTTAAAATTTAACCGATATTTTCTAGGCTCACCGTTAGGTGACCCATGTCCGGTCCGCAGTTTTGAAATGCGGACTGATTCGCACAAGAGCAGTATTGATATATATATATTCTAATTATATATACATACTAATCAATTAATTATATTTATAATTAATTACGTGATGATGATACACTAATTACTAATGACGACGAACTTTATATTTTGTTGGTTGCTTGGATTTAATGATTATGGACCTTTTGGCATTATTTTATGTTAGATTATTTTTGTGTGAATTTATTAGACTTATATTATTTTCTTTGTTATTTTTACGCCTCGCCTTTTTAAACATTGGTACATGCTAAACCGATGGACTTGGTTGAGCTCCCTCCGACAGTATCCGTAAAGTCATACAACCTCTGAGTTTGTGTCTCACATCGCTGCTATTCCGAGGATGTTCTCCTTCGGCATACCAATGTAGCTTATAAAGCACGAACAAATGCCCACAGATGGGTGGTAGATCTCGTTATGGTCTACCTGTAATAGGAGCTTCAAATGCGAAGATATCATCCCTTTCCAGTTGTCCTGGCGATTGTGGACGACGCTTATAAGATTGACTTGCAGCTTAGTTACGTATCCACAAGATGTTTAACATCACCAATTTGTTCCACGGGCCCCATTGTCGTTATATCCCATCTTGTTCGGTCGTGTTAAATCACCATTTGACCCAATAACGTAGTGGAAAACGTGAAAATAAAAGAATTATCCTTGAATCCACAAGGCACACACTTAAAAGAGAGGAAAACTCAAGTTTATATTTGAAGATGAGATGATTTGAAACACTTACAAGTTTGCTCTTATATAGTGATCTATAAATGACACAATTATTAAAATTCTAACCCATTTATTAAAGGAAAACACACTTTGGGTATCCTAGGGGGCATAAAAGATAACGGCTTTATTAATATAATGACATAAAAGGAATCCTAAGTAAAAGGGAAACACACTTTGGATAATTTTAGGGAAAGAAGAAACAAAAGGAATACAAGGGATGTGGAATCCAAAGGGGATCCAAGGGAGGATCATAGGGGCTGCTGGATACTGTACGTATAAACAGTACATATGCGACTATTTATGTATATAGTTACTGTTCACGTATACATTGATTTTACCTTTTCAGCCTCCCCGACTTGCGGCAATCCTGTGTAACCATATACTCTTGTGCTAGTTGTTTAACATTAATCTCCCCATCTTGAAAAGAGCTTGTCCCTGAGTTACCCGAATCTAGGGGACAATACTCATATATGTCTGCCACATTGAAGGTGAAAGAAATGAACATGTCAACAGGTATATCAATCACATAGGCATTGTCATTGATTTTCTAGTAGAATTTGATATGGCCCATATTTCTTAGCCTTCAGTTTGTTATATATCCCCACTGGAAATCTCTCTTTCCTTAAATACACCATAACAAGGTCGCTTTCTTCAAAGATTTTCTTCCTCTGCTTCTTGTCACTGACAGCCTTGTACTTAGCGTAAGCCTCCTCTAGGTGCTTCATGACACCTTCTTGAATAACAAGTTAAGAGATGTTTTGAATCTCTTAACTTCAGAAGAATAGATTGTTTGAATCTCTTAACTTCAGTAGAATAGATTGTTAAGAGATGTTTGAATCTCTTCAACAAAGTTCGTCAAAAGTGGGACAAGAATTTGGTGTCACGATCTAAGGTGATGGATTGTGAGACACCATGTAAAAGAACCACATCCTTAAAGAACAGATTGGCCATCTGGACTGCATCGTTTGTCTTCCTGCACGAAATAAAACGGGTCATCTTGAAAAATTGATCGACCAACCCAAAAACAGAGTCTACTCCTCGTTGCATCCTTGGCAGTCTTAGAATAAAATTCATAGATAAATCCTCTTATGGGGCATTTAGTATATGCAGTTGTGTGTAAAGGCCAGTATTCTGTGATTTGCCTTTGCTAGTTTGGCAGACTGTGCACATGGTTCTCCACATCTCTTTTGAGCTGCGACCAGTAGTACCGCTCTTCTACGAGCTCTCGTGGCTTATTTCTTCCTAAGTGACTTCCTAATCCCCCCTTATGTAATTTACGTACCACTTGTTCTCGCAAAGAGCTTCGAGGGATGCACAACTGGTTTCCTCTGAAAATGAATCCTTCTGGCATATGCAACCCGACTTCTGTCCCTCTTTACAAACTGTCCATGCTTGACCCTCTTTACAAACTCTCTCTCTTTATGAATAGTCGAATCATATGATTTCAACTCTCATAGTTATCAAATAGGTTGCTCTACAGCTCAGTGCATCTACCACTTTATTTTGCTGACCCGACTTGTGTTTCAGCAAGAAGGTGAATCGTTCGTGTGCATCCGATTAAAGTTGTTTTGATTATTAATGGATTTCAGCGCTTGGTGATCAGTGAACAAAACGAACTCTCGCTGGATAAAATAGTGCTCCCACGTATGCAAAGCTTGCACCAAAGCATAGAATTCCAGCTCATAAGTAGTCCACTTCCTGCGCGCTTCACTCAGCTTCTCGATGTAAAATGCCACTGGAAAAAACTGCTCCTATTCCCATAACTACAGCATCACATTCCACCTGGAACAACTTCTCAAAATCTGGAATAATCAATACTGGCGTTGTTAATAGCTTCTCTTTGATGAAGGTAAAACTTATTTCAGCTTCCTCTCCTCATTGAAACTTCCCTCTTTTCATGCACTCGGTGATGGGGGCCATAACGCTATTGAAGTTTTTGATGAACCTTCTGTAAAACGTAGCTAGGCCATGAAAATTGCGTACTTCACTCACATTCTTCGGCGTGGGCCACTCCCGAATGGCTTTCACCTTCTTTTCGTCTACTCGAGTACCATCACCACTAATCACAAAGTCCAAGAACAATAGGCTCGTGATAACAAAACTGCACTTTTTCCGCTTAATGTACAACTTATTTTTCTTCAAAGCTGTTAATGTCTCCCTCAAGTGCAAAAGGTGTTCTGCTTCTATCTTGCTATAAACCAGAATATCATCGAGATAAACAACTACAAATCGATCAATAAACTGATTTAGTTTCATTAACCACATGAAAGTGCTAGGTGCGTTGGATAATTCAATCGGCATAACTAGCCACTCGTATTGCCCTTCTTTTGTTTTGAATGTTGTTTTCCACTCATTTTAAGGGCGAATTCGAATCTGATGGTATCCGCTCTTAAGGTCCATTTTGGTGAAAACATGTGCTCCTGCCAACATGTCCAACATATTTTCTAACCATGGAATGGGAAATCGGTATTTGATGGTAATCTGGTTGATTGCATGGCTGTCTATACACATTCGCCAACCGCCATCCTTCTTAGGCACTAGCATAGTCGGAACTGCTCATGGGCTCATATTTTCCCATATTAATCCTTTGTGCAGTAACTCTCCTTGTTCTTGTAAAATTTGACCTTCCCTTGGATTCATCCTATAATGGGGCCGGTTTGGCATGCTCGCCCTTGGCACCAAGTCAATGTGGTGCTGAACGTCCCTCGTGAGTGGAAGATTTTTAGGGAGGTCTTTCGGTGCTTGTTGATGTAAAAAATTAGATCATATCTAATTATTCAATTACAGATAAATAAATGAGACAAAGAATTTTTAAATTGGTTCAGCCTTATAAGAATGGCCTACGTCCACTGTTATGATATTGCTGATTGTATGGAATTCTCGATTACAAGTTATCTCAAGAAATTCCGGTCCCTTTACAATGAGGATTGTACAATGTATTTATAGCCCTGAGGCTGTAATGTGAAAGGGTAATACATTAAATGATGTACATATGAAAGGGTAATACATTCAATGCCCCTTAAGCGTATGCGTCTGAATGATAAGCATTTAATGAACAGTCAAACTGTTGGTTATCCTGCTATTAATGCTTTGTTTGAGGTGCAGCTCGGACCGCCTGAGTTGCTCGGACCGCCTAAGCATCTCGGTACTCAAGAGTTCCTCGGAGAGTTCTTGTTCCTCGGAGCGTATGAGTTCCTCGGGGAATCAGTGCTCCTCGTTGTAGTATGGTTCCTCGGAGCATGTGAGTTCCTCGGAAGCGTTTGTTGTTGCTACGTAGATTGCCACGTGTCTTCACTTTATTGAGCCATGTCAGCAGACTAAATTTGGTATCAACAGAAGCCCCCAATGTTTCATAGTTCGAACTTTGAGGAGTGTGGAACATTCTTTCTCTAAATATGGCAGTTTTAAATGGTCATCCTGAAATTTAGGAGTCTTTTGTATTTATTTCTCTTTCCAAATTCGTAGAATCAGGCTTTTTTGAATTTTTATAACCGCCTCGATCTCCGCGTACTTTTTGTCCTTCTAGCCGCCGGTAGCGTAATCGTTTCTTTTTGTAATCATTACTTTTTTCTTTTCCCAAGGCAAGGTATTTAAGCGTCACAGACACTCCCATCGTCTTCTACCTTTTCAAATTTGTATTTTCGAGTTTTCCATTATCTTACTCTCTTTTGCGTTCATCCTTTTCACCGTTCGTTGTCAACAGATCCCCTCTTTTTCTGTAAGATCTTCTTCCTTCTTCATTTCTTTTATTCATCATGGTTTACCCTGTTGAATCTCTTGATAAGTTTCGCTCTGATTTTTCTATTCCCTCCTGGGTTGTTCTGGAAGAGCTTTCTGAGCCTTCTGACTATTTCCGTTTGGCTGAGGGACATTGGTTCCCCAGTCTCTTTGTTGCTGAGTGTGGATTTTCTTTTCCACCCAATCCCTTATTTCTGGAATTCTGTCAATACTTTGACGTTGTTCCTGCAAGAATAGCCCCCAATACATGGAGAATAGTTAATGGGGTTCATAGATTAAATCAAATCCATGGAACTCGCATAGGAATTCCAGAAATCATGTTTTGTTATAGATGGGCAGTGGGTGATAACACTTTTTATTTAAAAACTAGATTTTTAAATAGGGCTTTAGTGGTCAATCTCCTGGATGCCAATAGGGACTATTTTGAGCATGGAGTTGTTATAAAAAATTGGCAACATGCTCCTTTATCTGGAGATGAAGTGTATCAGGGTCCCAGATGCCCTCCTTATGGCAATGGGATAGGTTATTTTTATTTCATTTTATTTATTTTGAAATTATGCTTCTATGTTTGATAAAATGTGCCACTGATATTTTAATGTTTATTTATTTGCAGTTGATAGCAAAAGAAAGTGTCCAAAAGAGGCAGACGTGAATATAAGGCACTTAAAACGTATCTGGAGTTTGCATCAGAGTGTTGCCGACGAGCACATTAGGTCAGCCTCGTATCTGCTGCAGTACAAGAGCTACACCACTTCTTTCACTGCTCGTCCGGTGATAAGTGAAGTAGAACCATTACCAGCTTCTACCAGTTCCTTGCCTGAGTCACACATTCCTTTAAGTGAAAGGATGAAGAAGAGAAGACCTCCCACCCTTTTTGAGAAACCTGCCTCTGGTGCTGGAGAGGCAAAAAGAAGTAAGGTTGACGTCCCAGGGGAGGGGACAAAGAAAACTGATGCACCTTCCTCGGCTGCCCCTGTTGTGAAGGTTGTCGAGAAGCCCCCAGTGGCTCCGAGCAAGTCTGCTGCTCCAGGAGAGGTGATTGTAATATCACCGACCAAGAGTTCCTCCTTGGTTGAATCTATTCCTGCTCCCTCGAGGAAGCTGAAGAAGAGCTCCTCGGTCAATTTGGCTGACACCATCTCTCAGCCCCCGACTAGTGGAGTTCCCACTTTCGTTCCCCCAAGCTCTGCCATGAGCTCGGTGAAGACTTGGATCATTCCCGAGATTCAAGGTATCGAAGAAAACCTTTCTCGGGATATGGTTACCTCTTTGGCAGCTCGTCACATTGCTTCTGTAAGTCCTTTTACTTTGAACTTTTCATCTTTTCCTTGTTATATCTGTCTCTGACTTGCTTTCATTTTCTTTTCACAGTTGGCGAGCTGCTTCAATACAATTTTGAAGAAGGATGAAGCTATTAAAGCTTCAAGCTCCTCGTCTGGTGTAGAGGAAGCGTTGATGGGCGTGAGGCAGTCTTTGGAAGATTCTCGTCAGAAATACGATGCTGACAAGGCTGTTTGGGAGAAGAAGCTTGCCTCCACCGAGCAAGAGAAGGTTCGAGTTGTTGAAGTCTCCCAGGAGTTGGAGAAGAGAATAAAGGACTTGGAAGGGAAAAATAAAGAGCTCGACAAGAAGCTCAAAAATGCTGGAGAGCTTGAGAATAAGCTCAAGGTTGCTGAGGAAGAGTTGGGTCAGCTTCGGGAGGTAAATCGGCAGAAGGAGGTTGAAAATAAATTGAAGACTGCTGAAAACCTTTTGTCCGAGAAGCTTTCCTCGGAGAAGTTGAAGAGAAAAGTGGTTGTGAAGAAGTCTTTCAGCGCTGGCTGGGACAAGGGGTGGAACAAGGGGTTGGCTGCCATGATGTCACAAGTAGAATATGGCAGCCTCAAGTACTTCAGGGATGGATGGGTCGCTGCTCTACAGGAGATGAAAGTGGATGAAAATTCCGAACTCTTCCAGCGACACATCCCTGGTCCCCCTCCAACTCCTGAAGATGAAGAAGAGGACGAAGCTGCCTCCGAAGAGTCTTCTATGGTGATGGGAGATCATCCCCCAGCCATCCAGCCTGCTACCGAGGAACTTCAGCAGTTCGCTACTTCCTCCGAGCAACCTCCAGCACTTCCCCAGCTACTATCTATTCCTTCCGAGCAACCTACTTCCTCGTCCCAGCCTCCCGAGAAGGTTTTGGGAGACAAGGAAAAGGTGTAGAGTTGTTCGGGTTTCTCTTTATATTTTTCTTTTGTCAAATGTAACCATGAACATGTAACTCTGAACCTTGATATAATAAAACTTGAACTTTTGTTCTTGCATACTGTTGTCTCTTCTTCATGCTTAGTTGGTACTTTTATTGATTACTGCTTCTTCTTTCTCTACTAGTTTCTGGCCAGGATGGAATTACTATCTGCTCATGATACCAAGCTGTTGAGGCAATGCAATGATTATTTTAAGGTTGGTCACACAAATCTGAGTGCAACACAAATTGTCGACATCCTCGGCCAAGATGCTTCGGAACTGGCGGTTGAGGCCTACCAATACTTGAAGACCCTGCTTGATCGTGTAGTGGCCAACAATGTGGCTTATTATGATATGATCGAGGATCTCCAAGGCATTCTTGAAGACCTTCAGCAACAATACAAAGAATCCACTGCCCTTTTGCACGAGGGGTATGAGAAGAAGTATCAGCAACTCAATGCTGACAAGCCGTACGAGAAGCGTTTTGCTGGCTACGAGGTGAGGGAGAGAACTCTGAGGGGTGAGGTCGAGGAGTTCAGACAAATAGCTGAACTATTAGAGCAAGAAAATAACAACCTGCAAAAAGAGTTGTCTCAGTTGAAGTCTGCAGCTTCCACTTCAAACGCCTTGATCCCAGTGAATGATGAGGGATTCTCGTTCTTGGAGGTCGAGAACGCCAACTTGAGGGACGAATTGGAGACCTTGAAGAGAGCTGGTCCCTCTACATCTTCTCGTGGACGAGCAAGAGCTCCTCGGGGACGAGCAAGAGCAGCTCGAATTCCTGTCGAGGAACAGAGGACTTAATCTGCCTTAGAGAACCAAGCCTTCCAATTAATGGCAAAGAACCAGGCGTTGGCTGAAATGTCAAAGAAGATCAGGGACCTGGAAGAGCAGCTTTCTGTGTAGCAGTCAGTCTTGGAGAATAAGGAACTCTTCATCAAAAGTCTCCATGAGCAGCTGGAAAGACTGACATATCAATTCCACAAACAGCCCAGGGAGTTTTGGATGGCTGGGTACAACGAGGCTCTTTACCACTTGGACGATCATATCCAGAATGCCAATAATGAGGGCTACAAGCAAGGCTGGTTGAATGCCTTAGGTGTGCTGCAACTCGAACAGGGTCATTAACTGTGGGATTACCATGATCCTGGGCTGCTCGACCTACCCGTGCCACCATTCAAACTTGATATGAGCTGGATCCCTGCTCGGGCCATTCCTCGATGCTTAATTTTAAAGTATCTCGGCGACTACAATCTCCATTCAAGTGTTGAGATATCTCGTCCCGAGCACCTTCTAGATCGACCATCCGTGATGAATATCAGGATGTTAAAAGATTTGAACTTCATAAACTCTCCTCTTGCTTTAAATGATCCGCCTGCTGGCGAAGAACCTGTCTCAAAAGCAGAGGGGAAGAAACCAACAGAGTAGGAATTTTGATGTAATAGTTAGTATACATTTCATTATCAATGTAATCTATTATTGGATTTAATGAAAGACTTTTATTTTTGTTTGCAATCTTAATCGCTATTGTCTTGTAAAATACTTTACATTTGTGCATGTATGTCTATTAAAAAATAACAATATTGTGTTGTTTTGTGTTGTTTGTCGATCAACTTATTGTCGACTAGCTTGAATTTGTGGTAGTCATTATAAAAAATTACTAAGTTATTCCTTGACCAACTCATTAAGTTGTTTCTCGACCAACTTACTAATAATTTTAAAAAGTCACGAGTATCAATAATTTTGCTAGATCATTTTCTCGTATTCATAAAATGTTTCCGACCAACCAAGGTCGGTAAATTTCCTTCTCGACCAACTACAGTTAGTGGGTTTTTATCCCCGACCAGCCATAGTTAGCGGATTTTTCCTCTACGAGGAGCTTTTAGTTGACGTTTTCAAGAATATATTTACTTCCTAACCAGCATAAGTTGGCATTTTTAGTAATATTGTTATTTTCCGAGAAACACATAGTTTTATTTCCCGTAGGAATACAGGTAGCTTTACTTCCCGGAGGAATACATTTGTTTCTCGACCAACCTTAGCTGGCGTTTTCGAGAAAATTTTTGAGTAAGCCCGAGTTTTGCCGAGTAGTGTGTAGCACTAATATTCCCCGAAAAACTTTCAATAAAAGGAGAAAATACACATCACTGATAATACTTGCGCAGGTGCTCTGCGTTCCACGCATTCTTAAACTCCTCCCCTTCTAAAGTTGCTATTTGGTAAGTTCCTGGTCGAACAACTTCTGTAACTCGGTATGTTCCATGCTAGTTTGCCTTCAGTTTATTGTGCTTTTGAATTACTTTCTTCAGCACATAGTCTCCTTTCAGGTCGCACTTCTTCACCCTCTTATTGTAGAATAAAGCTGTTTGTTGTTGGTATGCGGCATTCCTGATGGCTGCTTCTTCTCTAACTTCCTCGAGCATGTCTAAATCCAATCTTCTCATTAAGTCGCTGACAGGGGAATTGAAATTCAGTACCCTGTGTGTTGGGAGGCCCAACTCGGCAGGTATAACAGCTTTACTTCCAAACGCTAGCATATATGGAGAATCCCCAGGTGCTACTCGGGGAGTAGTTCGGTAAGCCCACAGTACTGACTGTAACTCGTTGATCCAATTTGCTTTCGCATCGTCCAGTCTTTTCTTCAAGCCATTCAGTAGTGTTCTGTTTGTCACTTCAGTTTGTCCATTGCTTTGAGGATGGCCTGGTGCTGAGTGGATCTTCAAAACATTTGATTGATGACAATAGGCAGCGTACTCCTCGTTATCAAATTGTGTTCCATGGTCTGTGATGAAAGCATGAGGAAGACCATATCGACAAATGATGTTCTTCCAAATAAATTGGTACACCTTCTCGTACGTCATATCAATGAGAGGCTCAACTTCTACCCACTTAGTAAAATAATCCACTGCGACGACGAGGTATTTGAACCTTCCTCTGGTCGTTGGCAGTGGCCCGACCAAATCTATTCCCCACATGGCAAATGGCCAAGGGGAAGTGATGGGTGTCAACAATGCTTGTGGAGTTCTTCGGATGGAGGAGAAGCGCTGGCACTTGTCACATTTCTTGGCATAGGCTATACAATCATCCCTCATCGTCGGCCAGTAGTATCCCTGCGTCATCACCCTTTGCAAAAGCGTCCGACCTGCTACATGGGCTCCACAGGACCCTTCATGGATCTCTTCAATCAATTCTTTCACCTCGGAGGGATGTACACATCTTTGCAAACCTGTCATAATTCCTCGTCTATATAAAATACCGTTAGTTAATACATACCGAGCAACTTTAAACTTCAATTTCTTGGCTGCGAGCTTGTCAATTGGTAATTCTCCCTCCTCAATATATGTCCTGATGGGATTCATCCAAGATGGTCCTAAATCAAGGGTGATAAAGTTCATCGCCAAATCTTCATCTATACTCCGACCAGCTAAAACTTCAATTGGGATTGTTCTTCGTAGCTAGGTACGAGTAACTGATGCTAATCGAGCTAGGGCATCTGCTCTTGCATTCTCCATTCTTGGTATTCTGACCAGCTGAATAACAGCAAATTCTGATACCAACTCCATCACTTTTGCATGGTACTTGATCATTAATTCTCCTTTGGCTGCATATATTCCCAACATTTGATTTACGATTAATTGAGAATCACTGAAGACAATTTTTGCCAAATTAAGACCTGCAATCATGGCCTCATACTCAGCCTCATTATTGGAAGCTTTGAATTGGAAACGTAGGGCGTATTCCATGTCGACCTCGTCCGGAGTGCTCAAAACTAACCCTGCCCCACTGCCTGTTGTGCAAGATGAGCCATCTACATATAGCCTCCATATAGGTAACTCGTCTTCAAACTTCTGATCTGACAGAGTTCCTCGGTGAAATATTTGTTGCTTCCTTTCATCTACCCCTGATATTTCTCGCCCTTCGTCGATCATCTTTTCTTGCCCTTTTAACAACCGGAGTTGGTCTGAGCTCGAATTTGATGATCCTGTAACATCCACAGGTTGATCAGCGAGCAATTTTTGCTCCTCGGGGGTTTTAGGATAGGTGAACTCTGCTATAAAATCTGCTACAGCTTGCCTTTTAAGCGATGATCTGGGTTCATAAACTATATCATATTCACCGAGCTCTATTGCCCAGTACATCAATCTCCCTGATTTTTCTGGTTTATGAAGGTCTTGCCTCAACGGCATATCAGTATATACGACTATAGTATGAGCTTGGAAGTATGGCCTCATTCTCCTACTCGCCTCAATCAGCGCCTGTGCTAACTTTTCTAGCCTTGGATATCTGATCTCTGCTCCTCGGAAGGCCTTACTTGTATAGTAGATTGGTTTTTGTATTCCATTCTCCACTCTTATCAATGCCGAACTGACTGCATTCTCGGACACTGCCAGATACAAATATAATTTTTCTCCCATCACTGGCCTGGATAACAGTGGAGGTGCTCCCAAGTATATTTCTTAAAGTCTTGAAAAGCATTCTCACATTCATCATTCCACTCAAAAGTCTTTCGGAGTGTCTTGAAGAATGGGAGACATCGATCAGTTGCTCGTGATACAAATCTGTTGAGTGCTGCTACTCGTCTTGTAAGACTTTGCACCTCTTTCTTCGTCGTTGGAGATCGCAGCCCTAATAGAGCTATGATCTTTTCAGGATTTGCCTCAATGCCTCGTTGGTTGACAATGTATCCGAGAAACATGCCTTCTCGTACTCCAAATATGCACTTCGTCGGGTTCAGCTTCATTTGATATTTATCTAGTTGATCAAAAGTCTGACTTAAGTCAACTAGATGATCGGCAGCTTTCTTGCTCTTTGTCAGCATATCGTCAACATAGACTTCCATATTGCAACTGATTTGTTCAGCTAAGACCTTGTTCATCAGCCGCTGATATGTCGCACCTGCATTTTTCAAACCAAAAGGCATAACATTATAACAATAAGTTCCCCTAGGGGTAATGAAAGAAGTACTCTCCCTGTCTTCAGGTTTCATTTTAATCTGATTGTAGCCAGAATAAGCATCCATGAAGCTCAGTAGCTCGTGTCCCGAGGTAACATCGACTAGTTGATCAATTCGGGGTAGTGGAAAGTGATCCTTTGGGCATACTTTGTTGAGGTCGGTGAAGTCTACACCCATCCTCCACTTGTTGTTTTTCTTCTTTACCATCACCACATTGGCTAACCAGTCTGGATATTTAACATCTTCAATGAAGCAGGCTTTCTAGAGCTTCTTGACTTCCTCTTGTATAGCTTGATTCTTCTCGGGGCTGAACACTCTTCTTCTCTGCTTCACTGGCTTGATTTCCTTATTCACATTAAGTTCGTGACATAAGAAATTTGGATCTATTCCGGGCATATCCTCATGACTCCACGCAAAAGTTTGCTTTCTGCTTCTAAGGAAAGTTATCAATTCCTGTTTTAGTGAGGCTTCCAACGACGAACCTACTTGAGTAGTTCGTTCAGGGTGCTCGTCGTCCAGAATGATGTTTTCAGTAGCTTCCACCACTTGACCCTTCACGAGTTGCGACTCATCTCTAGGATCCAATGTTTCAATTTCTGCCCCTTCTTCCACTTGATAAGTAAGTCTTTTTCCTTGATTTCTCTAGTTCCTCTTACTCGGCGGATGAATAATAGCATTCCCGAGCTACTTTCTGGTCACCTTTCACAACTCCTACTCCAAAATTTGTTGGAAATTTCAGGCACTGATGCACCGTAGATGGTACAGCCTCGAACTTCTTCAATCCTTACTCTTCCCATGATGATATTGTATGATGATTGAACATTCTTATCCATTACGAAAAAACGTATTCTTTCTGTCCGACAAGCAGGCCACTTACCAATTAATATATCCAACTTGATCGTCCCAAGTGGAAATACTTTCTCGCCAGCAAAACCGAGGAAGGGTCTATGATAAGGCTCCAGTTGAGATAGCTTTAGATTTAAACTATCGAAGCACGAGTAGAACATGATGTCTGCCGAGCTACCGTTGTCGACCAGTACTCTTGAAATTATAACCTCCTTCATCCTCATTTTGATCACCAATGGGTCATCATGAGGATATAGAACACCTGCGAGGTCATTCTTTGAGAAACCGTTGACCAATTTTTCTTTGTTCACCTTTCTCGGGCGTTCCTCCTCAGCGAGATTTATTCGTTGAATGTACGAGCAAGCTTGAGCCTCACAAAGGTAAGCTTTTCTCTCGGCAGTAAGGTCTCCTCCTCCTGCATCTCCACCTGTAATAACATTACAATCAAATGACCCAAAGCGTATTGAAAATACCTCTCGTTCTGGCTGCCTTGGTCTTTTGGGAAGATCAGGGTCGTCTTCGGGATCAACTTCATGGTTTCTTTTCTTGTTCTCTTCTGCTCGACGAGGAGATCTAGACCTCTCTCTTGTTCGGTCGTTGTTTCTTCTTTCGCTTCCACGATCAACATACTTTGCCAGCTTTCCTCGTCTGATGAGTGTTTCAATTTCATTCTGAAGAGCTATGCAATTTTTGGTCATATGGCCATGATCTTTATGAAACTCGTAATACTTTGCCTTATTCCTCTTGTCAGGGTCTGCCTTCATTTTCTCTGGCCAGTTTAGTTCCTCGTTGCTCTTGATTTCTTCTAGAACATGGTTGATATCCTTCTTCAAAGGAGTATAATTATCGAATTTCTTCATTGCATCCCATACCGACCTTGTTCTTGAATGTTTGTCATTACCATTGTTCTTATGCTCTTTCTTCTTAGATTTATCACCTTCCACCTTGGTTTCTTTGGCATCCATGTTCTTCTTCGCAGCCATAGCCTCCTCGGCATTCATAATCTTGGACGCTTTTCCCATCAGGTCTGACATGGTTCTCGGTGGATCTTTGGCCAAAGTGTAGTACAACTTGTTGGGCAGTAGTCCACTCATCAAGGCAGTAATCGATGTCTTTTCCTCATAATCAATGACTTCGAGCTTCTCGTTATTAAAACGAGTTATATAATCTCTGGTACTTTCACCAGCCTTTTGCCTAATACTTAACAAATGTGCTACTCGTTTAACAGGCTTTGCCCCAAAACAGAAATTCCCAATGAATAACTCGGCCAGTTGAAGAAAAGTTGAGATCTTACCCCGATGAAGATTATTATACCATATTTGAGCAGATCCGGTAAGAGTTCCCGAGAATGCCCTACATCTCATCTCATCTCATCTAGAACAGCATAGATGTCGGCTGCAGCTTGGTATTGTTCTATATGAAGGACAGGGTCTGTCTTTCCATCATATTTAGGGGTCACAACAGGTGCTTTGAACTTTGATTGTGTTGGAAAATCTACAATGGCCTGGACAAAAGGTATTCCTCGAACAAAAGTTCGTTGTAGAGGGTTCTTAGCTTTAACCATTTCCCCCAATCTATCCTCCAGCCTTTGAATAGAGCCTTTCCATGCATCATTTCCTTCCTCGGGCCTGTTGGTTCGAGCAGCTGATCGCGTTGAAGTGGCTTCCTGGGATCTTTCTTGACGAGCAACTGGTCGCGTCTGGGCAGATCCTTCCCTTAAGTCTGATGGTCGTCGAAAACTCCTCGATGGGGCTCTAGGAGGATTTTTGCTCCTCCTAGGACCTAATCGATCGAAAGGAGATACTCTGCTTAATCTTTCTAGCGCACTGGTCCTTTCTGGGGAGAGAGTGATACGTTGCTCAGTATCCATGGCTCGTACTGACGAAGTTCGTCCAGGTTGATAAGAAAAATCTTCAGACTCCTCATTGCGATATGAATTGGTATGCCTAGTACGCGAAGAAGATGCACGGGTATTTCTTTGAATACTTCGTGGTCTTGAATGGGTTTGTGCACCGCCATGGAGGGTTTGTATGAGTTGACGCATAGTTTCTTACATGACGGTCTGACCCTGAGCTAGATTTGTCATTATTCCAACCAGATCTGGAATATTTGGCGGAGCAGATGGATTTGGAGGGCTTCCAGCGTTTCGATTGCTTGATTCTGGAATATCAGCCATTTGTGATGGATTGTTTTTGATGGAAAACGATATTACCAGTCGTTTCCCACAGACGGTGCCAATCTGTTGATGTAAAAAATTAGATCATATCTAATTATTCAATCACAGATAAATAAATGAGACGAAGAATTTTTAAAGTGGTTCAGCCTTATAAGAATGGCTTACGTCCACTGTTATGGTATTGCTGATTGTATGGAATTCTCGATTACAAGTTATCTCAAGAAATTTCGGTCCCTTTACAATGAGGATTGTACAATGTATTTATAGCCCTGAGGCTGTAATGTGAAAGGGTAATACATTAAAAGATGTACATATAAAAGGGTAATCATTCAATGCCCCTTAAGCGTATGCGTCTGAATGATAAGCATTTAATGAACAGTCAAACTGTTGGTTATCCTGCTATTAATGCTTTGTTCGAGGTGCAGCTCGGACCGCCTAAGCTTCTCGGTACTCAAGAGTTCCTCGGAGAGTTCTTGTTCCTCGGGGAATCAGTGCTCCTCGTTGTAGTATGGTTCCTCGGAGCATGTGAGTTCCTCGGAAGCGTTTGTTGTTGCTACGTAGATTGCCACGTGTCTTCACTTTATTGAGCCATGTCAGCAGACTAAATTTGGTATCAACAGTGTTAAATCATCGAATTGCTTTAATAAAGGTTGTACGACTGCTAGTATAGTAACAGGAGGTTGTTCGACCATTTCTCCTTTGAGCAAATCAGCAAAGATCTCAGGAGCTGTCTTCACTTCGTTCAAAAATTCTTCTCGGCTGATCAGCATAATTAGATTTTCTTTGGCAAGGGTAGCCTTAGGGAATTCCTTATCTTTAAATGGTCCAAGAACGATCTTCTGCTTTAAATGGTCCAAGAACGATCTTCTGACCATTCTTGTATAGAACATAAACATTGTCTCTACCACGGTGAGTGGCATCGACATCAAACTGCCAGGGCCTCCCAAAGATCATGTGACAAGCATCCATATCAACCACATCACATCGTATCTCTTTTGCATAGACATTCCCAATCGAGAATGGGACAAGACAGGTTTCAGTCACTCGTGTTTTTGAACCTTTCTTGATCCATCCAATTTTGTAAGGGTGGAAATGCTTTTCTATCTTTAATCCCAATCTTCACACCATTGTTGAGGAAACAATATTCTTACTACTGCCACTATCAATGATAACGTCACATACCTTTCGATTGATAGTGCAACGTGTACGAAACACATTATGGCATTGTGGATGCTCCTCTTTTTTGGGTGTGTACATCAGCCTCCTTACTACTAAAGAATGGGACAACAACTCACCGTCATCCCCCTCAATCACCTCGTCGTCCTCATAAGTAGGGTCAAAATCGACTTATTCATTCCTGTCTTCCTCGTGTTTGACCAAATTCACAGTGGGTCGTTTTGGACAAACGTTGGATTTATGGCCTTGCTCTCCACATTAATAACACTTGCTCAGGTCTGGGCATGCATAAGTGTTTTCTCGTGCTGGAGGGACTGCGGGTACTGCAGTAATTGCCCTTGATGGATCCATTCCAGTGTCTTGTTTTGTTGTATAAGGAGAAATTACAGTGGTTTGTTTACCTTTGTCCTGTCTACACATGGGGTATACGAGCCACGAGATCGATTCTTTGCCCTTTCCAGTAGTGACTTTGTTCTCTCAGCTGCTGTGACAATGTCGGACAATTTGAATAACGGTTGTAGTGCCACCTTTTCTTCAATATCGTAACCCTCCTTTAAAGCACGTCACCATACTAAACTCAGGTTCCACTAGGTTGTTATGAGATGATAACCGATAAAACTCTTCAGCATATTCAGAAACGTTTCAATTTCCCTTTGTGTAGGTTTGATATTGCTGGTAAAGAATCTGCTCATAATCAGGGCGTAGAAATCGGGCTTTCAACAACCTTTTTATCTTGATCCACGAACGGACTAGTTCGTTACCCTGACGTGTGTAGATAGTTTGCACCTGATCCCACCACGCTGACGCGCCGCCTTTCAATTTTTACGCGACCAATTTGGCTTGTTTCTCTTCTTGAATTTTCATATAATCAAAGAAACGTTTGACTTCAAAAATCCAATCCAAGAATTCTTCAATACGAAGATGACCCTGAAAATTTGGTAGGTCAATCTTCATATGAAAATCCCTGAAATCATCTTGCTCCCATTGACCTCGAATTTCTCCAAACACTGGTATGACACGGTTGTTATCGAAACCGACGTTTTCCTCATAGGCCGACTGCCTAATTGGGATGTTTGGATTGCGGTTACCGGTAGGACGACCATGATTACCGTCGTTGGGCATCCTATCATTCTAGCGGTTAAGTTTCACCACTGTCATTCTTGTTAGGATTTGCCACATGGTTTCACGCAAATCGCTCAAGGTTTGATTGACGTTGGTTTGGAACTCGGTAAATTCAGTCCTCAAAAGAGCTACTCTATTACGATCATATTGTCGTTGGAGGTGTTGCTTCCATCACATGAACCAGCCATCGAAACAAAGGCAAATCTTAGGATTCGAAACGTTGCTCTGATACCACCTAACGTAGCGAAAAACGTGAAAATAAAAGAACTATCCTTGAATCCACAAGGCACACACTTAAAAGAGAAGAAAACCTAAGTTTATATTTGAAGATAAAATGATTCGAAACACTTACAAGCTTGCTCTTATATAGTGAGCTACAAAAGACACAATTATTAAAATTCTAACCCATTTACCACAGGAAAAACACACTTTGGGTATCCTAGGGGCATAAAAGATAACAACTTATTAATATAATGACAAAAAAGGGAATCGTAAGTAAAAGGGAAACACACTTTGGATAGTTTTAAGGAAAGAAGGAACAAAAAGAATACAAGGGATGTGGAATCCAAAGAGGATTCAAGGGAGGATCCTAGGGGCTGCTAAATATTGTACGTATAAACAGTACACACGGGACTGTTCATGGATACAGTAACTGTTCACGTATATGCTGATTTTACCTTTTCAGGCTCCCCAACTTGCGGCGATCTTGTGTAACCATATACTCTTGTGCTAGTTGTTCTACATCACCCAAAAGCTTAAGCTGTTAGGTAGTGTGTCCATAAAGTATATCATGATCTTCAACACTCTCCCTCACGAGCGACTCCCACAAACACGTGGAGAGAGAAACAGAGATGCACTATGCGTACAAACAAAGGAGGGGAGCAAAGTGCAGGTTGGGAGACTTGAACCCAAGATCTTGCCTAGTCCAGAGCTCTGATACCATATTAAATCACCATCTGACCCAAAAGTTTAAGCTCTTAGGTAATGTTCCCACAATTTATATCATGTTCTCCAACAGGTCGTATGTAGATCGACTCTAAGCGGTCTTAGCTAGCAAGATCGTTTATACACCGTAAGGACCATGAAAACACTTATACCCTAGCGCTTTACGTAATGGTACACACATGTTTGTAAATATGGTATACTTCCATTCCAATACAAATCCGCGAAGTGTTTTCCTATTTCTTTCCTCGGATTTATGTTTATTAGAAAAAATACAGTGAATTTATAATATACTATAATATGATACAATAGAAAATTCAACAAAACGCAAAATGTATCAAAAACAAAAGTTAAGCAATACTCCGTGTTCTAAAAGGTGCGCCTATTACGTCTTATTCTTGGCAAAAGGCTTGAGTCGCACTTCTTTATAAGAACAAAGACGTCGTAGTGAAACGATATTGCCTTTAAAGACTTTTTTTTAAAAATCGGACCAATATCTCGTCCAAAACAATCAAAAGACAAATAATATCCCAAACCTCTCTGCCTCCTTCTGACTCTTGTCCAAAAAAAAAGCCTAACATTGCCAATCGACTTCCGACCAAAAGTCAATGATTCATTTGAAAGGTGAAAAATGCTTTTCTTATATCGAATCATTTTGTATTAATTATTGATTATTGATTATGGAATACTTATTGATATTGATTATTGAATTATGAAAAATACATTTTGTATATTGCTTATTAAATGTTGAGAAATACATTTTATATATTGATTATGGAGCATGAATATGAGAAAGATGTCTACCAAACATACTTATATATTTTCAAAATTCAAGGTATGTATTATTTTATTATATTACTAGCCTTAGAATAATTAAAATAATAAAAAAAAGGAAAAACGCCTTTTTACGCCTAGGCTCTTAGACTTGAGGCTCGATCTCTACGCCTCGACCACACCTCGCGCCTTTTATGCTTATTCATTGTGTTTACATGAATAATTCCGATATACAAAATCTCAACAACGAACCAAAAACGTGTGCATATTAACAATACCATAAGTTAATTATTTTAGCTTTACGAACTCTAGTATTTGACGTAGTGTAACTCATTTGAACTATGTGATCTAGATAAAATAAGCCTTTAGCACATTTAGAGTGCTTGGCATATCGTGTTCCCGTTGCACGTGAACAAATTAGAGCCAAATAGACTTTTTCATTACTATGAAAGGAGATCGATTAACGTTGTAAGGTTATCCCAGGAGAGAACCTAACCTCGCAGCATAGAATAATAGTGTTAAAGGATATATATATATATATCCTGTAACACTGCTCCATACACACCACCCCTCTTCTATCTTCTGCCCGTACTTCTTATCTTGAACATCCCCAGCTGCGAAAACTCCCTGTACACTAGTTTTTGTAGTCCCAGACTTCACCTCATATCCCTCGAATGAATCTCAGTTGCCAACCAAAAATTTTGTCGCAGGCCCATGCCCTACCACGAGAAACAACCTCGAGAGACCTTCAAATCAGGCACCTCCCGACTCACCACATTCTTCAGCTTCAATCCTTCCCCCAGACCCTCTTCTCCCCTTCTGTATACTCCATTTCTACCACCGAATTCCACAAAATCTCAATCTTAGGATTACTCAAAGCCTAGTTCTTCATTATCTTGGAAGCCCTAAGTGCATCCCACCGGTGAATTATACAAACCTTGGAACCATATTTAATCAGAATGTCGCTTCTTCTATTGCAGAATCTCCACCTCAGTTATAGCCAACGGTTTGTTCCCAAACGGCACAAGCTGAGATTCCTCTGTGCCAGATATATTTTTGTCTATACACAACGGTTTGTTTCATATATACATTCCTAAAATCCACATACTTTTGTATTTATATAGAGAGGGTGAGTAAAGAGAGAGAAAACATAGAGAGAGTAAGAAAGCTGGGGTTAGGGATTTTTTTTGTGTGTTGGGGTGGGGTGGGGGTGGGGGTGGGGGGGACGTATGATGGAGGAAGGTAGGGTTGAGGGGACTAGGTATTTTACGGGGTGGAGGACTTGGGGAAGAGGGCTTAGTGGTAGCAAATGTTTGGTGGAGGGAGTTGTGATGTCGAATTACAGAGGGATGGTGGGGAACAAGGAAGGTTAGAGAGAGAAGGTGAGTGCAAATTAGATAGGCGGGGAGTTTAGATTAGATTAATTTGTTTTTTGTTTTTTTATGTTAATAATGATTGTAAATATCCTTTATTAAGCTGTCAAAAAAATATAGTTTATTAATAATTTTTTCTAGAGCCAGATGTCAATTAAGCATTGGTGAGTGCATTAAAATTTGCCACATAAGATGTTGTTTTAGCATTTTCGTTAACTTTTCTAATGGAAGTGTCACACATTGGTTTTAATTGTATGAAATTTTAAAATTCAGGATTGACATTGCAACTTCTGAAACATCGAGTCCAAAATTGAAATTTACCCCAAACTTCAGGGTTAAATATGTAATTTTTCCTAAAGATAAAATATTAAATGTAGTTTCATGGAATACTGATGATGAGACTAACATAATATGGGATAAAATTGCTACATGCATTAGTAGAATATCGAAAGAGATTCTTGAAGAATTAAAAGGTAAAGGGCCACAATCTAAGGAAGCTTGGTGGTGGAACGAAGAAGTACAAATTATAGTAAAAATCAAAAGGGAGTGCTTTGAAACATAGAAACAAAGAAAATTTTGAGAATATCAATGGACTAAGAAAGTTTTTAAGAAAATGATATTAGATTACAAGTTTAAGGCGTATAAATGATCTTTATACAAATTAGGAATACAAGAAAGGGAAAAAATATTTATAAGCTTGTCAAACTTAGGGACAGAAAAATAAAAGATTTAAATAGTGTTAAGTGTATTAAAACTAATGATTCGAGAGTCTTAGTCAAGGATGAAAGAGATTAAGGAAAGATGGAGGTTATTGAATGAGATGATGAGAGTAGATTTAGTATGGAGGAACTTAAGGAGACTCGAGAAAGATATATTTTTCCGTAGAGTTGGGACAAAAGATGTTAGGATTGTTCTAAAAAAAAGATGAAAACATGAAGGGCTTTGGGACCAGATAGTATTCTTATTGAGATTTGGAAGTGTTTAGGGGAGGAAGGAGTGTCTTGGCTAAAAAGATTACTCAATAAAATTATAATAACTTATAAGATGCTCGTTTAATGGAGAAAGAGTGTTTTGATACCTATTTATAAAAATAAAGGTGACATACAATGTTGTTAAAATTATCGTGGTATTAAGTTAATGAAACTTTGGGAGAGAGTGATTGAATATAAATTGAGGTTGGAAACAATCAATTTGACAATCAATTTGAATTTATGTCTAGAAGATCAACAATGAAAGCTATTTATCTATTGAGGAGATTAATGGAGAGGTACAGGGAGAAAAAGAAGGATCTTCATATGATTATTTATAGATTTGGAGAAAGCGTATGATAGAATACCGATAGATGTAATATGGTGGATTTTAAATACAAATGAGTGACTCGTGGGTATATTAATGTGATTAAGGATATATATATGATGGGCTATGATGGGACCATGACTATAGTAAGAACAACTAGATAAATTAGTGAGTTCTCAATTAATGTAGGCTTGTACCAAGGTTCATATCTCTTTACTCTTGTTATGGATAAGTTAGCTGGACAAATACAAGATGAGGTGCCGCAATGTATGTTATATGCATATGATATTGTTTTAGTGGATGAAAGTAAGGCAAGGATTAATACTAAATTAAAATTGTGGAAAGACACTCTAGAAGGCTTATAATAAGTAAAACTAAAACAAAATGTATGAAGTGAAACTTTAGCAATAATAGGAGGACAAACGGGAACGTGGTCAAGAGATATTTAAATCATTTTCGTTATTTAGGCTCCATTATTCAAGGAGATAAGGATATTAGTGGTGATGTTACTCATAGGATTAAAGCATATTGGGACAAGTGGAGAAGTGCTACCGGCGTATTATGTGAACGGTGTATACCTTTGAAGTTAATGGGAAGTTCTATTTGACAGTCATTAGACTTCCCATGTTATATGGGACGGGTGTTGGGTAACTAAGAAACCAAATGTGCATACAATAAGCGTGATAGAGGCGCGGATGTTAATATGGATTTGTGGTAAAACTCGAAAGGATAAAATTAGAAATGAATAAGTTCGTGAAACGGTAAAAATAGCTGCTATAAAAGATAAATTGAAAAACATCGCCTTAGATGGTTTGGAAACGTTAACACGTAGACCAATAGATGCTCTCGGAAAGAAGAGTGGTATAGTTAGTATTGATGATAACATTAAAGGTAGAGGTAGGCCTAAATTGACCTGGTGGGATGTTGTAAAAAAGGACATGACATCATGTGATTTAACCGAGGATATGAAAATGAACAATGAACAGAGAGGATTCATGTAGCCGACCCCAAATAATTTTCTCATTAGGCTTTGTTGAGTAAAGGCTTTGTTGAGTTCTTCTCTATATTATTTATGCTGACTGTTCAATTATTGATGATTGGCTTAATGTTTTCTTGTTTTGCAGATACCTGGGCTAGTCAATGTGGATTTTGCAGATGTGAAGGCAGTCATGAAGGACTCGGGAACCGCAATGCTTGGAGTGGGCGTTTCTTCCGGCAAGAACCGTGCTGAAGAAGCAGCGGAACAAGCCACTCTGGCACCTCTGATTGGATCGTCAATCCAAGCTGCAACTGGAGTAGTGTATAACATTACAGGAGGAAAGGACATAACTTTGCAAGAAGTGAATACGGTGTCTCAGGTACTGCTAATTTCTGAGCTTTTGTTTTTAATTTTCTGATGAAACCAGCCAGGGTTCAGTTTTAAATTTTGTACGAAAGATGTGCCAAGATCATTTATTGCGATAGATCTTTCCTATAGAAAATAGAAATTATATTGAGGCTCTAGTAGTTGAAACGCAAAAAAATGGTCTCTGCCCGTCTTTGTGGTTCTCAAGTATTGTTGCCACGAAAGTGGTCATTTCTTCCTATTGGAAGGTTATGCCAATGGTTGAGCATTCAATGAGAAAATGTTATCGGGACTTTTTAGTGGGAAAATTCCCAAAAGCTCTGTGGTGAATTGGATAATTGTAGTGTGTTGTCTTTGGACAGAAAATTTTTCTGTGGACACTTTTCAGTGAGATGCTTGGGGGTTCAAAGCTTGTGTATTTATTCGTCTACATTGTCTCTTTTGACAGGGGATGATTGTATGTATGTAACCTACTTAGAGGGTTTGATAAATTTAGGCATTATAGCCCTTTGGCCAACGTTTATGGAAGGCTTATGGAATAAACATTTCAAAGGATACAAACTATGAAGCAAGGATTCTTAAAATGGCCAACACACCCAAATTGTACCTGCATCAGTAATATCTAATATATTTTATTAAATGTAATCAGGTTTTCTCCTTGAATTCTTTAAGAATCCTAACCTTTTTACCAAAAAGTCAAAAATCAAGCAAGATTGTTCGTATTTTTGGACTAAATTTCTCATCTATAAGGGAAGGTGAAGGTTCGAAGATTTTTGAATGATGGGGTGTTAAAAAGTTGACTTGTGGCTAGAGTTTATGACGAGGAATTTAAGAAAGGGAAAAGTGTTTGGATGTAGATGTCTTTTCGTGGATAATATAATTATTTACAAGCTTTTTTGCTATTGACCGTTCTCTTGATGTTGGCAATTAATGAATGTAATTGTTTTCTACGAAAATTTATGTACTATCTATATACAGACTTAAGGAATAATATACTATATTTTATATTCTAATTTTATTGCCCAACGCACCCGAATGCTAATCTTTTGAGCTTTTTCGAATCACCACACCCTATTCCTAATTATAGGGTACAAGGAACGTTGCTGGGTATGTGAATGGTTGGAGGTTGGAATTTACATGGTTTTAAACTCCGATAAGTTGCAGGATTTTTATGAATTTATCTGCTGAAATTTCTGACAGTAATCTGTCGCCACTTTAAATTTTTGATGCGAAGGGCAAAAAATAGGAGAAAAGATTAGGGCTGATTAAGGCTTATGAGGTAGAGTTTTGGGAATGAAATAGATTAGTTTTGGTTTGGAGCTATGAACCGTAATTTGTGAGTAGTATCTAAGGAGAAAAAAAGAGCATCGATAAAAAAATCTAGGGATCTTGGATTCATCTTTACCTTCATGCTACAAGTTTAATTCACATCGTGCAAATAGATGCTCAATATTTCATGAACTAACAATATTGAAGTGAAGAGATGATATAGATAGTTATAGGCTTCTTATAGGAGTAAGGCCTGAATATCTAGAAGAAAAAAAAAAAATATATATATATATATATATATATATATATATATATATATATATATATATATATAAACGTAATAACATTATACAAGAAACACAGTAAACTAAATTTGACGTTAAAATTACTCTAAGCTTGATAACACAAGATCTCAAGCATGTTCCACGCAAAACTCTCAATTTGTTCATTTTCTTCTTAGTTTGATTTACTTCCTTTGCAAATATATTGTAATTGGGACATTTTTATTGGACTGCTTGTGAAGATCCCAAGATAGGCTCCAGTATTGTTGTTGAAGAGGTGATTCTAAATCTTGCGTAGCATGTCTGAGATGGTGCAGGCGATTCTGAAAGCATCTGTTCTTATGTCTATATATTTAATCCCCTACCTAGATAGTTCTTACCCATGAAACTTCTCGGGAAGCTCATTGCCACCCTGGTTACTTATTTGCTTCTTTCATCGGCCTCATCTTCTAGTCCTTCATTTTTCAGTTTGTCTCCCCCTTACCCTTTCCTCACCCCCCACCCACCAACTTACACAAGAATATTTCCATTGCCGTATTCATGTTCTTTTGAAGTATCATTTTCCTATCCCAACACAAACTCCAAAAGAGCGTCCAAGTATTTTAGACTAAACAACTGAATGTGGGTGTGTCAAGAAAGTTGATTGAGTTTTATATTTTTAGCATTGATGCTAATATTATTTTGATGTACTCTTTCATCCCAATTTAATAATCCCACTTTCTGTTGGGGGGGGTTCCAGAATTAGTTTTTCTTTATCTAAATATTCATTTGAAGAGTTAAGTTAGAAAAAATTCACTTGATCTTATAAGTGAATATCTATTTTAAAGAAAAGAGACGCATTCCTACCAAGTGTAAACTCATTAGTTATATTTTTTTCTTAAAAAGTTGAAATATCTAAAGGGCTCTCCTAATAATATGATGACTGTTGAACTTGACAACCGATTTAGTGAGGGGCTTATGAGCTTTGCCTGGATATTGTTTCAGAGACTTTCCATTGCTTGATCACTTTGGGCCTATTCATCTTGATTTTTATTAATGTACCTAAAATTTTAAGATGAAATTTCTCTATACCTAATGTGTTATAGTTAAATGTGTTTGTTTCTTCTCATATATAGCATGCAATATGTATCATATTACAGACAGCTAGTAACCAACCGTCTGATGCAGCCTTGAGCTTTAGCGAACTGGATGATATTGATTTCTAATGTTTTAATATGTACAATGTCTCCATATTCTTAGAAGTGTTTCAATTTGAATCTTGTCATCAACTCTGTTAAACTCTAAAGGTTGGGGTGACAGAAATATGATGCAACATATAATGTATGTTGGAGAGCTTGTTTGTGACCTAGGATTCTATTTTATCATCAATCCAATCCCCATTCACTTTTTTTCTTTTTCTTATCAATGAATAGATCTCTTTACTTGTATGACTTAAATGTCTCGTATTTCTCGAAAAAGTGATTCAATTAATGGGATTTGATCGATGAGATTGATATTCAGATATTTCTTCTTAGCACGTATTGATTTGACCCCATAAGCGGAACCACCACCCAATAGCATGTTGCCGATATATATATATATATATATATGTATACCCATTTTTCATTCCACCCACTTTTGGATTGAATTTTTTGATGATTTTTTTTGTAGATGATCTCCTCATTATATATCATGTATATCAAATTTGGTTGAAAAATATATTATTTTTTTTGTAGATGATCTCCTCATTATATAGATCATCAATATCAAATATCAAATTGGGTTGAAAAATATATTATTTTTTACTATTTTTTAGAAATGAGTATGTTAATAAGTATGTTGCTAAGAAGTCTGTTGGAGAATCTGATATATATATATATATATGGAGATGTTCAAAAGCGAACATTTTAGTGAACATTCACAAAAAGCACCTAACAACCCATTAATTTTAATTCATATGTTGTAATTGATCCGCGTCAGCTGCAACGAACACACGCGTGTCGATTGAATTTTTTTTTACACACCCCTACACCCCCCCCCCCCCCCCCCCCCCCACTCACCCCAAATCTTCCATAAGAAGCAGGTGAGTAGGCGGGTTTGGTGGTCAGTCGGAGTTGGGGCTGTCAGCTCTGGTTACCCCTGCCTTTACCCCCTCGCCGGCGACCACCGTGAACTCCTCCATACCCGACATGCCTAACCTCCAACCAGCAACCCACTGCGCCGGCAAAACCCAAAACCCCCACACCGGAGTACTCTGCCCGAACCCGAAGCTCCTCATCCTCCATAACCCAATACCCGTACAACTTTAACCCACCCAAAAAATAAAACGGACCTGCTGCTGCCTTATCTCTGCCGCCGGCGACCCTTACAAAACCACTCCCGGCAATAGCACCTCACCACAAAACCGGCGACCATAACCTCCACAATTCACTAATTGACCACCTGCTGAACCAAAAAACTTCGACCCAGATCTGACCACCACCTAAAAACCAAACCGGACAGACCCAGATTTTCTTACCCCAAGCTAAATCGCTATTTTTATTTGATGAAGTATGAATGAATACAGAGGCTGAGTGGTGACGGGTTGGGACCTGCTGCCTTCCACCAAAATGGGGGGGGAGGTAGTTGTGTGTAAAAAAAATATTCGGTCGACACGCGTGTGTTCGCTGCCGTTGGCGCGAACCAATTACAACATATGAATTAAAATTAATGGTTTGTTAGGTGTTTTTTGTTAATGTTTGCTTTTGAACCCCTCTCGAGAGAGAGGATCAAGTGTGGTCCCAGTTTGAGGCTCTTGAATGAGGTTCATTTTTTTCAAATAGTAAAAAAAATATTTTTAGACTGATTTTTTTTATGGTTTTTAAACATTTCAGTAGGACCATAAAAAATATTCACCTCAAAATAATTTTTTTTGTTATTTTAAAAAAATCGGTCAAATTGTGTGAGTTTTTAAGCTCTTAAAAACTGACGAAATTTGACCAATTTTTTAAATAGTAAAAGAAATTCATTTTGAGCTGATTTTCTTTATACGGCCTTACTGAAATGTTTAAAATCCATAAAAAAAATTTAGCCCAAAAATATTTTTTTTACTATTTTAAAAAAATGAACCTCATTCTGGGACCTCATGAGATCCTCTCTCTCTCTCTCTCTCTCTCTCTCTATATATATATATATATATATATATATATATATTTGTGTGTGTGAGAGAGAGGCAAAAGTGGGGTTTGGACCATGTTGTCTGTATCGTAGTGGCGCCCGTGTGTTTGGATCTGTTTGCATTTTATTCACCCAACTCCATTACAAATTAAGGGGATATGATTGAATATCCAAAAGATATATGTAAAGTGAATAGAAGAATATATTAATAAATAGTGTGAATGATAGCAAACCGTGTCCCCCCAAATGTATTTAATATTCCCACCTGGGCCAACCCCAAAAGGGGAGGGGGGAATATGTATATGTATCTTATGTTATTCTCTTTTCCAGATTGTAACAAGTTTGGCAGATCCTTCTGCAAACATTATATTTGGGGCGGTTGTGGATGAGCGGTACAATGGGGAGATCCACGTGACCATTGTTGCAACTGGTTTTGCAGAATCATTTCAGAATTCTATTCTAGCTGACCCAAAGGGAGCAAAGCTAGTTGATAGAGGGGCAGGAAGTCAAGAAAACAAGAAGAATTCATATGTTCCCCTAAAGTCATCATCCACCACGCCCTCTCGATCAGCTCTTCGAAAGCTCTTCTTTTAATCCTCTTTGTAGTTTATTCTTTTTGTTTTTAATTTTAAATTGTATTGTTCTTGTATTTGTTTCTCGTAAAGAACTGAGTTTAGTGTGTTTACAATTGTCCATGTTTGATTACATTTGGCGGCCATGTATTAATTTGTCGCAAATCTAAACATATCCCTGCTATGAATCCATGATGGGCCTGCTTTCAAATATGAATGTTTTTGCCACTCGAGACCGCAAAAAGTGCGGACAGAGCAAGGGTATGTTTTCGGGTAAATTAATCGCTGTTAAATTGTTATGATGTAAATTTTACACAACTAAATTCCCCATCATCCCGCTTGGAAATGAAGAGTAATAAAATCATTTACATGGTTGACTTTAAAAGCATGGATGAATTGTCACTCAAATGATATGGATCCTATTACAAACCGTGATTTCTCATCGTTTATTCACATGGAAAACAATCCAAAATTAACATTGGTATAATTAGGGAACAGAATACCATAAAACTTGAAGTTTTCTCATCACTTCCGCTGTTTTTAATTTGGCATTTTAAACCTTGAAGTACATTAAGTTAATTGAAACCCTGGAACTAGCACTGTTTGTGATAGTCGACGGAAACTAGACTTGGTATCTAATTTGGCCAATCATGTGGCAAACGTTTTCAAGATGCCCAATTGAAAGTGTGATGTAAAAAATAACATAAAAAGTTATTATGAAAAAACTTGGAAAAAAATAAAGAGCATGGCTGAAAACCCTCTCTCTGTCTCTCTCTCACACACCCACACCACTAGGCAAAAGCCATCCAGCTCAACCTAACCTGTTACTGCCACTCAAACATATACATCACCATCATGTGATTTCAGATCTGGCTCGAGTTTCGAGTGAATTTCTGTTTGGAAGGAGTTTAAGATTTAGGTTTTGAGCGGGGTGGAATTTGGTTCAGGAGAGGAGGGTGGGGGCAACCGCTTGTGATTTTCTGTGGCTGAATTTGAGGTTGGGAGAGACAATGTTCTTCATGGTTTATGCTTTACTGCACGTGTCCTGTGCGGACGCATTCATGTGAAAATTATGACATGTTTTTAAATGTTCTATTCATGTCCTCATATTTTAAATAATTCGTGTTTGTGTCATGTCCCTATCTTAGTAGTTATTCTTGTGCCCAAGTGTCGTCAGTCACCCCGACTTCCCATTGTTATATTAGTTAACCGTCACCAGAAAGCTTCCCTCTTGAAGGTTCGGTGGCTGAAGTTGTTAGCTTGCTGTTGCAACAAGTATATACAGGTTACCTTCAAAGAAAATAGAGACAAATAAATTTATTTATTATTTATTTAGGCTAATTTAGTCATGTAACAAAAGTTAAGAGTGGATAAACTTATTGATTTTGTAAACTCTCCATGTTTTTACGGTTGATAAATTTATAAATTATGTGGATGAATCCATGATCACCCAAAAGAAAAATGGAAATTCACGTCAGCAATAAAAACTATACCGATGATCACAAATATATGAATCCCATGACCACCCTACGTATACCAAGAATTCCAGCATGGCGAAATCATGTAACGTAACCTCAATTATAAACAGCATTACGTCAAATTACACATAATCACAGGAAGATGGACAACTCGGGTGTGGGCACAAATGAAAGCATACTTTCACCCAAATTTTCTGATAACGAAGGCAACAAATGCAGAGCATCCATATCCTCACCCCAAGCCCGCGATGAAGAAGCAGTCGACATCTTTTGACTTTGACCACCACCAGCCTTCTCCCTTCTCCCATTGCCACCTGGTACATTCTCATTGGATAATGGCCTCGACAAGGAGGGTAAATTAATATCAGAGCCACCAAGGGTCGTAGAATATCCAACAGTTGCTCCTTGGATGTCTACTGGCATTGCTCCCATTGAACCCTCGGTTGATACTCTCTTGAGCTGTGGTTGCTGCATCATGTTATCCATGCTAGCTTTCCGTTTATCTGATATGATACATTGAAAAAGAATCACGCGGGTAAGAGTTGATATTTAATAAATACTTGGGGTGGGTTATTTGTACATTGGGATGCAGTGGTTCTTTGTGATCCAAAGTTTACATCGTTTGTGCTTTTGGAGTTCATTTTCACTGTCTTGATTAGGGGTGGCAATTCGTGTGCGTCGTGTCGTGTTCGGGTCGTGTCGTGTCGAGTTCGTGTTAAGTATTAGTCAACCCTAACCCAACCCATTTAACTAATCGTGTCATATGAGCAAACACTAACCCGACCTATTTATTATCGTGTCGTGTTCAGGTTGACCCGCATAACCCATTAAGTAAAATATAAAATAATTTTTTTCTTTTCTCTTAACCAATTATACCACTCATACGCCTACAATAACTTAAATTTAATTAATTTCAACTTCTTGCAACACGTAATTTATCGTTCAATTCTCCATGAATTTTATAGAATGTCTATCAAGATATATAAATTATCTAATATAATCTCCATAAAATACGAGTTAAACGGGTCTATTCGTGTCATTTTCGAGTTAAACGTGTTTGACACTAACCCAACCCGTTTATTATTCGTGTTGGCGGGTCGTGTCATATTCGGATTCGTGTCAAGAAATCGTCAACCCTAACCCGCTAACTTCGTGTCGGGTTATCGTATCCTCAAAAATTGCCACCCCTAGTCTTGATTAAAGAAGTGACGCAGAAAATCTTAAAAAGTGATACAAGTAACAATGGGCCCTAAAGTTTAAATGGTGAAAACTTTGTCCCTCAATCAAAGTGTAGTATGAATAACTTCTATATCACAAAGAACAAATAACCCAAATTCTTCAGGTGAGGTGGGGGAATAAATATTGCAAATCATGAAATCTTAGCATTATATATCAGAATGTCAACTGTCATCAATTCACATTTCGAACTTTTTTAAGGTAAATCAAGAAGTTGGGCAATTGAGAATAGCTGGGTATATACCGAGGCCGATTAGAAAGACAACAATAACTCTGATGATAACTTATACATAATAATCAATATTGGTGAAGTTGATTGCTAACCAAACCTAAGGAAAGGTTAAAAGGAACAAAGTAAAAAAAGTGATCAATCAAGAACAGATTTGCACTTTTCCTCAACTTAATGAATTTACCGTAAAGCATCTTCCTTCCACCACTAAATACTTCCTCAAGGGAACTTGGCTGACCAGCCCACTAACCCTCGCACCAGTGCAGTGGTACGGAATTGATCTCTCTACCCTAACAAACAAAACCCACACCGTGAAGAAAAATATTCCGACTGATCCATTAAATTAAAAAGATTAATCACTAATTTACTATCTAAAAGGTTTTAACGACCATAAAAAATTTGGTTCTAGTCAAAGTCAATCGCCATAAAGTTCTCCTTGAATATCCATGGCAGTTTTATTACTACTATGAATGCTAATCCATAAGATTTCTTCCAAAATACACCCTCGAGAATTGGCCTCGTATCATGTAGACAATAATAAGTATACACACTCAATGTTGTATGGCGATATGAAAAGACGGTTTCATGCAAGTGTCTCGTAAAAAGAAGAAAATAAACAGAGTCCATACTTGGCATAATAGTCAGGACTTTTCCATTAATCTTCCGGGTAACGCGTGTTGGTAGAGATGGCGGACTGGGAAGCATCTTGAGCTGATTGTATATGCATTGACCAGCTGCACGCTAAAGGTGTGTTGATTTTTTTTTATTACGAAAGTGTGACTAGAAGAAATGCTAACTGAAGAACATACCAGATTAGAAAGAAACTCACCAGTAAGGCCCCATAGACGCGCCAAGCCTCGTGCTTCTTCATCTCATTCTTTTGCTTCGCAAGTTGCATTTCTGGCTCTACAAGTTGCAAATATGTCTCGAGGTTTGGAAGAACCAGCAGACGAACCTAGCCAAAAATAGAGAAACATTACAAAAGCTCAAACACAAGATTTGAACGCGAGGAAAATAACTGTGGCAGGTTGATACAAATGTGCTTATATTTAGCATAGATAAGTTTTTTTTTTCCTTTTCTTGATAAGTCTGTATGCTTGTTTATTTTTACTTCTTAAACCTGAATAGATGTCCATTCAACATTAAAAGGTATTATTATGTGTTCTTTTTACCTCTAAATGCCGAATAACAGTTAAAATTCAGCATTAAGAGGCACGTCCCATGTTCAATGAGAATTTTGATGATTTTTTTTTCCAGCTTTGCCTATTTAATTCTGTTAAATGACACTGATATAAAACAGTTTAAATAACAAGCAATAATAATAAAACAGTCAAAATAACATGTATTATGCTTTTAGAACTATCCTAAAAAACAAACGGCACCTTAGTATGGATATGGTTAAAACCTTTCTGAAAAGGGTCTCATACGAAATTGTAGCAGAGTTGTAGTGGAGGGTTGAAATTCTTACAACCCAGACCACAGTTCATATATTCCTAGAAACTTGAGCATATCTACCTGCTAACTTCTTATTTCTGTAATTCATTTGCGACCACAAGAATTTCTGAAGACTAAGAAGAAGAAAGATATGAAGATGATTAAGAAATTGTAAGACGAAGAACAAGTATAATGTGATGACATTTCATGAGAGGAGAAACCAGAATTGAAGGGGACAACAAAAGGTAGTTCAAGACGAGATAACAAGAAGAAAACTAAAGAGAAAGAAGCTCCTAAGGCTCGAAATGGAATGTAAAATGAGTAACCTCTTTTACCATGCCTAACAAGCCGTGTCACCAACATGCCCCCAATGTTCAGAAGTCAAGGAATGAAGGGGGCTCTGATAGGCGGCCACCGTAGCTTAGATTATAGCTATGAAGCACGGACTCGACAGGCAATACATGTTTCGACATGACATGCGACACGTGATTTTTTTCTAAAAACTAGGATACGACACGCTAGGATTCGTATAATATATTATACATTTAAATATATATAAAAGAAATAAAACATATTTTTGTCATAAAATACATTATTAGAGCATTCTTAACATAAAATTAAGAAAATTGACAATAAAATACATTATTAGCACAAAAACTGGAACAACCTAATTGTAATATGGAACAGAAATGGAACAAACAGTGTCATTAAAATCATTCTCTGCCGTTTCTTTTTTTTTTTTGCTCTTTCTTTTATTTTATTTTATTTTTTTGCTGTTACTAATCTTATTTTTTTATTGTTGTTGCATAACACAAAGAGGAAGAAACAGTGGCATAACATACCCTTGTGTGGGAAGAGGAAATAACAAAGAAAAAGCAAAGAAACCGCAAAGAAAACAAAGAAACAGCTGCAATGGAGGAGAAGCACATCTATTTCTTTCTTTTTTTCTCTTTGTATTTCATAATTAGTTAAAAAAAAGGAAACAGCTGCGATGGAGGAGTGCTTCTGCTGGCTGGGTTAGGGTTGTAAGATGAAGAGGGAGAGAGAAGTGGCGATGGCGATGACGATGGCGATGAGAGATGAGAGATGACGGTTTGTTGAATTTCATTTTAGTGTGCCCCGTAGACGTATTGTGATGTTTTGTTGGTATGAGAACAGCTGGAATAACTAACTTTTGTTTCTTTTTGTTTTTTGTTATGTTATTTAGTTATAGTTTCAATAATTAAACTTTTGACCACATTTTAAGTTTCTAGAATTCTATATTTTACCCCACGTGTCGTATTTTACGTGTCCCCAGCGTGCTCGGACATGTCCAAGTAAAAAAAAATAAGAAAAGAGGACACTCTGGACTCATGTCTGGAGCATGTCCGACAAGTGTCAAACAAGATTTGTGCCTTCCGAGAGAGTGTCCGTGCTTCATAGGATTATAGGGCCTTTTTTACTTAACCCCCACTTTTTAATGTGCTGTTTGATTTACTCCAATTAATAAATCTCTTTGACATACCCCCCAAATTTTAATATTGTCAGTATTCCATTAAAAATATTTAATTTAAAATTTGACATAGCCACCTAGTGTAGTTTTTGGACCATAATACCCATGAATTAGACATACCAAACACTAAAATTTAAAAAATGTCTATACTTATTGCCAAACACTTACCGTCTTTTCTTTATCAACCAAACGCTAATATTTTCAACCCTAACCCACACTCCCTGCTCCTATCTCATACTACCACCACAACTAAATCCAAGACCCCAACAACTATTTCTGTTTCTGTCCCCCCACCCCCCAACCCCACCATTTGCGCCGCCCCATCATAGTAATTCAAATTATAGATGACAAAGAAGGTGGTGGTGAAGGTAATGGGCATCAGAGATGTGATCGGAGAACTACATACTGAAATTGTTTGTGGATGTGCAAATAAGGGCTTTGAAATTGTTTGATTTGGTTTGTGTATTATAATCATTTGATGTGTAAACAATCTAGGGTTTTTGTTTTGATTCTTTGCTCCTTCTATTCTTCTTATTCATATACATAAAGACATATACACACACGCATAGTCTGAGTTGCTTTATTTGAATTGTCCAGAAGTTGTGGTGAATGAGGAAATCAATTGATTTCAGATTGCCTCTGGTGAATGAGAAACGGTTGAAGGGTGGTTCTATGTAGCAACGAGAACTGAGAAATTGAAATAGAACTTATTTCGTTTGGGATTGTTTTGGATGAGAAATTATGAGGGGCGGATTTTGTAACGAGAGGAAAATGGGTGGGGATGAGAGAGAGGTTGTGTGTGGGGTGGGGGGGTGGGGGGGTGGGGTGGGGGGTGGGTATAGTATAGTATTGAAGAAGATGGATGTCTGGTTGCAAGGTTTGAGCAATTAGGGGCATTTTGTCTTAAAATGTTATTTGGGGGGGGGTTGGGGGGGGGGGTCAACAGATTAGGAGTTTTTTAATTAGACTTCTGTCAGAAAATTGGGGTTATGTCAAATAGATAAAGAAATTGGAAAATGGGTGGGGATGAGAGAGAGGTTGTGTGTGTGTGTGGGGGTGGGGGGTGGGGGGGGGGGGGGGGGGGGTATAGTATTGAAGAAGATGGATGTCTGGTTGCAAGGTTTGAGTTTCAATTAGGGGCATTTTGTCTTAAAATGTTATGGGGGGGTGTCTACAGATTAGGAGTTTTTTAATTAGACTTCTGTCAGAAAATTGGGGGTTATGTCAAAGAGATATAGAAATTGGGAGTAAGTCAATTAACACATTAAAAAGTGGGGGTTAAGTCAACAAAGCCCTAGATTATATTGTCTTCAAAGGCAAGGATGATGATGATGATAACACGCCCCCTAAATTTTGAGAAATTATCAGAACCATTTACCATTTGGGTTTAGTAATAGTGACCCACCAACTAATTTTTATATACATAGAAAATAATTATCTATATGTTAAGATTGAAGAGGTCGTACCTTGGTGCGATGGCAAGAGCACTCGGTCTCGGATTCGAGACATGGGAGCAGTCTCTCCATATATGGGAGTGAGGCCAACCGACATTTGCCTCGCCCAGACCCTGCAGTTAAGCAGGATCCTTGTGCACTGTACGACCTTTTTCTATGTTAAGATTGATCCTCATGGAAAGGAATTGTCAAAGTCGATTGAAGGTGAAATCAAAAATTAAAAATGGAGAACATAGAGGAGGTCACTATAGTTTCCCATAAACACATGGGAGATATGTGTAATGGGTACTCAAAGACGTGTTTTGAACTTTGTTGTATCTCTCTAATAATATTAAAATTCACAGCTTAACTATAAAAAAGGAAGGGGATTGGGAAGGAGGAAAAAAAGCTTGCCAATTAAAGAGAGACAAGAAAAATTGGGAAAGAGCATGGACAAGGGGATACCACACAAGGTCCAAGGGCAGCTAGCCCTTGGATTGCACCATAATGTTGAGGCAATGCTTTTGTTGGGTCCAAGAAAGTGTGGAGGAGAGTCCTTGTCACACGTGGTTGGAGACTGTGGTAAACATGACCGAATCTGAAAAAGTTTCATTAAGGAGGAATTAAATTGCATTGACATAAGAGAAGACAATAAAGAACGTTCTGTTCACCCATGAGGAGATACTCTCAATCTCTCCAAGATATTACCCAACTGTGAAAAATACCTTGACCACATGTTGATCAGGCTATCATTGTGACCAACCCCATGCATTAATAATAAAAATAGTACTTGTAAGACAATATAATCTACGCTTGCAACATTCCTTCGGAAGGAGGGACCAATTTGTGTGTTGTTTTCGTGGCAGTTTTAACAACAAAAAAATGATGGCAATAACGATTTATGAAGACATGCTTTACGTTGTAAAGATTGTAAAACAAGGAGTACAAATATCTGGAATGTTAAATTAGTAAATATATATATAATCAAAAGTGAAAATATCCTGAATAACAGGCAAGATAAATTTCAGGAGTAAGAGATTACACAAAATGGAATCTCACGCAAAAAGCAAACTACATATGCTTTGGTTCAAAATACATGTGCTTGCTCAAGCACGTTTACTAGGTTCTGTGCGCAATCCAGCTCAATTCACAAGATAAATAGATGAGCACAATACCTATCAGCCCAAGGGTAGTTTTGGTATCTAATGGACATTGGTTTCTTCAAGAAAACCACTTTTATCGACAACATAAGAGATTATATTATACAGTATTTACTGTAAGAAATAAACACTTTTGATTTTGCTAAAGTCCATGGTTAAAAATATTTGAGAGGGCATTCCTTTGAGCCCCCAATTTTGAGAAATATTTTAGTATCCCAAATTTTGATTTAATATGTACATATATTGGCAAGCACAAGAGACCAAGACCCAATCAATAACAATTTTTCACTATATACGGAGGCCCCATTTTAAGAATTTGTCTTTGGTCTTCCAAAAACTCACGACAGGCCCTGAAGTTTCGCTCCGTTGAGAAACTTTTGCATGCATATAATAAAGTAAATCCTCACCTCTTGCATATTGAAGCAACCAGGTTAGCTGTGAAGTTTCTAAGTTCCCAATGATTGTCAGAAGTATTATTTCCCAAACATTTAGCAACAAGGCAGGTCATTACAGACGGCATCAATTGATGTAGCTGAAGAAAAAAGAAAACCATGTCAGATATGTTTTTAATCACTCAATGTCAAGTTACAGTGCTGAGTCCAAGCCCAATTACTAATTTTACATTTTAATTATTATGGGACAACTCTAGGCTCATAATCTTTCCGAACCCATCTACATCTAGTGTCATGCTCAAAAACTCTGCAATCACTTTACATTGTTTACAAGCTTAACATGGACAGCTGAAAACATCCTTCCAGTGTCAACCTATAAATTCTTAAGTTGAGTCATAACTCATCGAGCGATGTTCTGTATGGGTATAAATATATGATGTTCAACAATTGGACCCATTGATACCGGCATTAAACTTACATATGGTTCAATATGCAGGTGAGGATTTTGAAGAAGGCTCCAGACAAGCCGCATCAAAGCAAAAAGAAGAGGGAAATTATTCAAATTCCGCGTAACCTAACATTTTTGTGGAAAGACGTGAGTTATTATGGGTAACAGAATATTTTCCACATGATAAGGTAATTAGTACTGAAAATGGTATCCTGATTACCTCATCAGCAACGAAATATATGTAATAAGGAACTAAAGGATGGAGACCTGAGTCGGTTGCCAAGCTATATAATGCTTCTTTGAAGATGGGAGAGTCAGATCGATTCACAGTAAGTTCAGTGATTTTTTCGAAGTAGAGCTGCACAACAGTTCCATAACGAATTGCGTTAAAAACGAAGTGAAAGACAACTTTATGGGCATATAATAAATAATATAAAAAATTACCTGAAGCTCCCGAGAGAGAACATGTTTCACAGGAAGTTTGATGTCAACAGACATTCCATCTTCTTTGTATTCATATTTGGTGTTATCAGATGGTAGCGCAGGTGCTGTGGCCAAAAAGATAATCAATTCAATACATCACTATCAGATCAATGAAGACTAAGCCTATACCTAAACCGTTTCCTGATGTATAGGTAACTAAGAAATTGAAGGTAAAAAAACACGAAAGGAGCTAATTAATCTATCACAGCAATTTCACTGCAACCAGACAGGAAGAAAAAGAAACAATTTAAATCAGAAAATAACATTATCAATGACAAATTAACTCAAAGATTACCTCTAATATGAATAAAGAGGGTTGCAAGTATAAACAATATATTAAGTACTGACATCATAGTAATGCTATTGGAATACCTTCAACTGGAGCGTTTTCTGGAATTGAAGGTTGTACTCCTTCAATAGCTAGCCAGTGAGCAACAACTGCTGTATCTAAAGGTGCTTTAGATAGAGATCTTCCAATCACCTGAATTAATTAGGCAAAACATCAGAGCATATATGGAAGTAATACAGAAGGTATGATTGCAAAGTCGATTACTTACATCTTTAAACTCCACGTCCTTTTCATTAATGTAAAACAGGTCCTTATAACTAGCAACTCTTTTGAATCGTAATTGATCTCCGGAGGCAAAGCCATAGATTGGCTGAGGCAAGAGAAAATAAGCAAAGCAAAAAAGTTAAAACCACATGTTGAATTTTAAAAAAGTGGAGAGCTTAAAAAGAAAAAGAAAAAAAACTGATCTGCACAATTAATCGAGGGAGAAATTGGGGGGGAAATTGCTTATTCCTTGTTGGAATGTGTATGTTATTTATGTTATTGATCATAAGGGTAATTTGGTCCCCCAATGTATTTCCTCCTTAGTATAAATATAAGCCCCTAAATGTGTAGGGGCCATAATTGAATTCTACCACTCTAATTGGTATCATAGCTAAAAAAAGGAGACCTGCTGCCCAATTCTTTCTTCTTACACAAACCCTCAACCCGCACTCCATCGAAGTAAAGAACCCATCATTTGATTTGATGACCACTCACCATGCACCCTCACAGGAAGTCACGACTCAATTACTTAATGGCCAAAATTTTGCGTCGTGAGCTCAATCGTTCAGTACAAAAGGCAAAATTGATTGGCTTCTTGGGAAGATCCCAATGCTAACGAATCTGATCCAATTTCCAGTCAGTGGTTTGTTACCAATTGCACTATTCTCGAATGGATGTTCAATTCTATGGAGCCATTTATGAGATTTTTCAGTTTTATGAATCTGTTCCGCTCCTATGAAAGGGTATAACTGGCTATGTACTCTCATTTACACAATGAGGTTCGAGTATTTGAACTGTGTAATGAGATATTGTATACCCGTCAAGGCAATGATTCGATTTTGACATTTTATAGCTATCTAACTCAAAGATGGAAGAAGTATGCTTCGTATCGTCCTTTAGCTGACATGGTGGGTCTTACTATGTAGGCTACAAAATCACTTATAGCTAGGGAAGAGAAGCAAAAGGTTTACCAGTTCTTGATGGGTCTCGGAGCTGCTTTTGAGCTTCCTCGGACACAAATTTTGAACACTTCACCCCTTCCTCCACTAGGTGAAGTGTATCCGGTGTGTGAGAAGCACGAGTGGGGCCTCAAGCTTACATTCTGCAGTGATATCTTAGTCTCCTTCTGCAACTGATCAGATGGCTTTTGTAGCCAATACAGGAAATCAGTATTTGGATTCTTCTTTTGCTCCGTCATGGGGTACACGTCCTAAAAAGAAGAAGATGGTCTATGAGCATTGTAGTAAAGAGGGGTATACAACGCTCATCTACTTCAAATTGTATCCCGAGTTGAAAAATAAGAAGGGTAGTTATCGTATAGCAGCCGTTGATGATGTAGATAATCACCACTCAAATATGTTAGTAACTCAAGCTCTAGCTAAGTCATGCATGGAGATATAATCACAGAATCGCAAGTATGCAAAGAAAAAGATGAGAACGAACACAGAAATATAAGTGGTTCGGCCGGAGCTTACTCCATTGTGCAATAGAGTATGAGTGTTTTATTACTGAAAGGCACTGAAGGCTATGAATCCTCAAGCTTTCTCTCTCTAGGTTTAAAAATGGACAGAGTTTTAACTGGGTAAACAATCATTCGATCCTTAGTGAAGAAAATGAAGTTGGTATATATAGGCTTGGGGTTGCACAGTGTACCCCCCAAGCATGCACCTGGTGTGCATGATGAGGTGAGCTATCCACTAGGAAAATGCCATTTGTTCTTTAAAAAAGTATATCATGATGATGAAATATTCCCTCATGTGGGCAGAAAATATGTTGTAATGATATGTCCACGTGGCCAGATGATGCACAAGTCACGTACCCCTCATGAAATGCTGAAGTCGACTTTATTGGTCTCGTCCGAGCCGAGACTGTGGGGATGGGCTTCTAGCTAGATAACTCCGAGAGTATAAAGATCGTCTTGGGAAGCTCGCGGTGGTCTCAGCCTGTAAATGCGGTACGAGGCCGACACACGGCAAGGGCGGAGACACGGAGTCACCCTTAGACTGTAAAGTGAACCTTCGTAGGTGATTGCAGCTGCTATGAGGATGAGCTCTCGAAGGCCAAGATTAGTAGATGTGGGTCCGCCGCCCGCTATGTTGTTCCGAGTCTCGTCTAGGACGAGGTTATTACACTTATGCAAATTAGCCATAGCTGAAGGACCCACTGATTTTCATTTCTTTACTCCAGATGATCTGAATGCCAAGATTGAGCAGTCCGTTTATTCCACGATGGATCGGATTCTTCATTTATTGGGTAATCGTCAAGCTCCTTCTAGTGAGACCTTGTACCATCCTCCTCCGGTACTCCTCGAGCAAATCGTGCTCACACGGATGACACTCCTTCTACTTGGGTTATAGATTTGATGCTAGTGATCACATGACGGGTGAGAAGGATATTTTTACTTTATCTACCCAAACCTTCCATATACAGGTTCATCTTGCTGATGGGACTTCTACTCCTATTCTTAGCAAAGGCGATATATGCCTCTCTACGGACATTACTTTACACTCAGTTTTACTTGTTCCTAATCTTGCTATGAACTTGTTATCTGTTAATCGTTTAGCTGTTGTTGTTTTCTTATCTGATTAGTATTATCTTCAGGATCTGTGTACGGGGAGGATTTTTGGCAAGAGATATGAGCGCGATGGGCTCTACTACTTTGGGGATCCTTCACCAGTTCCACCTTCTGCTTCCTTTTTTCATATGTTAGTGCATTGCCTGGTTCAGGTCGTTATATTTTTTCTTTTCAAACATTACAGTTGTGGCATGATCGTTTAGGACATGTCAATTTTCAACATCTCTGTATGTTGTATGTTGTTTCCTGACTTCATTAAAGCTTGCAATTCTTCAAAATTCCAATGTGTCGTATGCTTTTTATCTAAGTATACTAGAACTAATTATATCCCTCGCTTCCATCGGACTCCTTGTATTTTTTATCTAATACATTCTGATATTTGGGACCCCTCACCTGTTATAGCTTTTTCCTGGGCATTGATATTATGTCATTTTTATTGATGACTACTCGAGTTGTACCTGGATTTATTTGCTTCGTAAGAAATTTGATGTGCTACACTTTTTACACAGTTATTACAACTTGTCAAAACTCAATATAATGTTGTTAAAGGGATTCAGTCTGATAATGCTAAAAAGTACATCTCCAATGAGTTTGTCTCTCGTCTTAACAAATAGGATATTCTTTAGCAACTCACTTTCCCATATACTCTTGAACAAAATGGGGTAGCTGAAAGAAAAAATATAAATCTAATGGGGGTAATCTATTGTCTATTACGGGGGTGCAAGTTCCATCTTAACGAGCGCTTATCTTTTGAATCGTACTCCATGTTAGGTCATTCAAAATAAAGCCCCATTACAGCTTATTTATCCTGATAAGATTCTTTTTTCTGTAATTCCACGCGTGTTTGGCTGCACTTGTTTTGTTCATGATAAATTTCCTACTCGCACTAAGCTTGATGATAAAGCTATTCGTTGCATTTTTGCAGGACATTTTACTATGTCCAAAGAGTATCGTTGTTGTGATCATGTCATACGTTATACGCATCATACTTTAGATTTCACATTTCATGAAAATACCTCATTCTTTGGTGACTCTACTTCTGTACATTCTTGTACTCCACCTCCTGAGGACTCACATATTGTTTACGTTACATATGTGTTTGATTATACTATTCTTGTCTCTCCAGTTAATCAACCTTTCCAGGTGTATTCCCGTTAATCGCGCTCACATATCTCTCCCGTCATTATCCCATCATCACTAGGTAACACTTCTCATTCAATTGAACATCTTGTTGAGCTATTGTTGAGACTACTAATGAGCTTGCAGACGATGACCTTGTTGCTCCAGACCCTGAACCTCGGTACCCTCCTCAGGAGTGTAAAGAGCCCATTCAATATGGTCATGCTTGTTCTACAAAATATCATATCTCCAAGTTTGTTTCTTACGAGGGTTTGTCAAGTACTTATCGCACTTTTGTTATGGCTACTTCCTCCACTCGAATCCCGCAAACTGTTTCTGAAACTTCAGGCTTCACATTAAGTTGAAGCTATACAGTGTGAGATGGATGCTTTACAACGTAATCATGTCTGGGAAATGATTCCTTTACCTAAAGAGGCTAAGACAATTGGCTATAGGTGGGTCTATACACTCAAGTTCTTAACTGATGGGACAGTGGATAGGTATAAGGCCCTCCTTGCTACGAAGGGCTTTACTCAGATTCCGGAAAAAGATTTTGATGCTACCTTTGCTCCAGTTGCAAAACTCAACATTGTTCGCTTATTAATCTCCATGGATGCTTTGTCCTCTTGGCAGCTTCACCAGCTTGATGTCATAAATGTTATTCTTCATGGCGACCTCGATAAGGTCATCCACATGGATTCTCCAACCGGCTTTCATGCTGAGGGGGAGTATGCTGGGAAAGTCTGTTGTCTCCGAAAATCTCTATATGGACTGAAATAGTCACTATGAGCCTAGTTCTCTAGATTCAGTGAGGTCATTGGATTCGGATTTACTCGGTGCCATTCTGACCATACTTGTTTCATCATACGGGATTCATAAGGGAAGAGTGTGATCTTAATTGTTTGTGTTGATGATGACTTTGTTGGAATTACACAAGTTGAGGTTGATTTGGGAAAGGCGCTTGACGTGAAAGACCTTGGTCAACTTCGATATTTTCTAGGCATTGAAGTAGCCCGGTCTCGTCACGGGATTTCTCTCTCACAAAGAAAGTATGTTATAATTCCTAATTTAACGCTTGTGGATGACAGTGGTGAGACACGGACACGCCGACACGACAAATCTAAAAAAATAGGACACGACACGGTATTAAATAAATATTTTTTATAATTATTTTTATATAAAAAAAATATGAAATATCACGTTAATACTAATCTCATACTAAGAACAACATTAAACATATAAGCATTAAGAGTATTAAATCATTTCTAAACATCAAACATCACAATGATACTAAATCTCATACTAATAATAACAATCAAAATGCATATGGCTAATGCAATGTATTAAACAGAGATTAAAAAAAAAGATTAAACAGTTGAAAATAAACAGGTGAGAAAAATAAAAAAAACGATTAACAATGCTCTGTTTTTTTTTGTAAACATAATGCAAGTTAAAATAGAGATTAACTTCATAAGCAAGCAGGTATTGCAATATACAAACAGAGATTAACTTCATAAGCATTTTGGGTAACAACACAAGCGTGAAGAGGCTGTGTAAAACAAACACAGGTATTGCAAGCATAATGTGCAAAAATAAGAACATAGCAAACATAAACAGAGATTAACAAAGGAACAAACAGAGATTAACAAAAGAATAAACATAAAAATAAGAACATGTAGCAAAAGCAGGTGTTTTGTGCAAAAGAAGGAAAAAACTTGCCGCCAAGAGAAGAGGCTACTGGAAAGTAGGCGGAGGCTGCCGGAGAGGAGTGGGAAGCTGTCGGCTGAAGACGGCTAGGTTTTGTGATAAACTCGTGGTAGGTTTGCTGAGAGAGATTCAACAGATAAGAAACCCTAGATTTTTTTTTTTTAGTGTGACATACTCGTGGCTTTGTTAATGTTAAAAGAAAGTTAAAGTTTTTAAAATTAAAAACCTACCCCATTTATATTTATAACTATTATGTTTCCTGCCCCTTTTTTTTTAAAGTCATTGTATATTTAAGTCAGCCGTGTCCCTTACGTGTCTCAGCCGTGTCCCTTGCGTGTCCAACTATTTTTAAATGCCTTTTAAGCCCGACACGCCACATGGCGTGTCGGACACGTGTCCAAGCCGTGTCCCTTGCGTGTCCATGTCCTTTGAGTGTCCGACACTCGTACACGGCCTTTGGTGAAGTGTCCGTGCTTCATAGGTGGTGAACCTTTGAAAGATCCGTTTATGTATCAACATATGAGGAGTCTTCTAATTTATACCAAAGCGGATATATCATTTGTTGTTGGGAGATTTAGTCAGTTTATGCACAAACCATGTCAGACTCACTTAGATGTCGTATATCACCTTTTGCGGTATCTTAAGTCTTCTCCTGGACTTGGGTTGTTTTATATAGCAGCCCTCGGTCCGGAGAATTGTAAAACTATACTAATTCACATTATGATTATGGAAGAGCTTGTGATGGCCGCTCTATTACTGTTTTTTGTAATTTTCGTAGTAGTCATCTCATCTCCTGGAAGAGCTTGTTGTTTCGCGTTCCTCTGCAGAGGCAGAATATAAGACCATGGCCTTGGGCACGTGTGAGATTATATGGCTTCATTCTATTCTTGGGGAGTTGGGATCTCCTGAGAAAACTTCTTTTGTTCTGCATTGTGAAAAGGAGTCGACTATTCAACTTGCTTCTGATTCAACTCTTCATGAGAGGACAAAGCACATTGAGATCAGCGTTCATTTTCTCAGAGAGAAGGTCCGTCATGAGATCATCACTCCATCTTTTGTTTCTTCGGGAGAACATGTTGCATGTTCTTACCAAACCTGTTAGTATAAATATATTCCGTCATGAGATCATCACTCCATCTTTTGTTTCTTCGGGAGAACATGTTGCATGTTCTTACCAAACCTGTTAGTATAAATATATTGGCAAGCTTAGCTTGTTCTTTGCGATTCTATTGGCAAGCTTAGCTTGTTCTTCGCAATTCTATTGGAAAGCTTAGCTTGGCCGATATCTACTCACCAGCTTGAGGGGGAGTGCTGGAATGTGTATGTTATTTATGTAATTGACCATAAAGGTAATTTGGTCCCCCAATATATTTCCTCCTTAGTATAAATATAAGCCCCTAAACTTGTAGGGGCCATAATTGAATTCTATCATTTTAGTTTTCTTAATTTTAGGGATTATTATTGTGGGGTCAAGAATCACGCTGACACGTGCTCGGCCACATGTGCTCAGGCCACGTGCGCCTATAATTCATGAGAACTCCAAGTCAGAATGGACTCCTTCCACTTAATCACTTGCAACGGCGGATTAAGATAGAGGATAAGTCTGAACTATTTGGGATAGCTATTAACGAGGCTTAGGACTATCCTAAACTGCCTTATAAATGTAAGCTCGCCCCATATGAGGGCATGTATCATTGTAATGTCTAAGCAGTACTACGACTCTGCCGATTTGACATCTTAAGCAATAAAGAACAAATCCTAGCACCCCGTGGACGTAAGCACATTGTTGAACCACGTACATTTTGCATCGTGTGTGTGATTTTAATATTCTTTACTGTTATTATTCTTGCTTGGCTTGTGCGCATTGAATATCATCACCCGTAGGAAATTACCACCTATAATTATTATTATTATTATTATTATTATTATTATTATTATTATTATTATTTTTATGATTATTATTATTATTTAGGAGATATTTTGGGTGTTGAAATATTATTAAAATATTTGTTACAATACCTTTGTTATTAACTTTAATATCTTGCTCACCAACCATGTAAGGCCTCTCTTCCCTTTGTAGATTGTAATCACTTATCTATTAAATATGAATGAATGAAAGTGATAGTGGGAAACCCTATTTTTTCAAGAAGTTGTTAGTCTTCTAAACCTAAATGCACAAAAACGAAATATGAAGGTATAGCATTAGCCAACAAGTGCAACCCAGGGACGCCAAAATAGAAGGAGCACAAGTATCAGTAAGCAGGGGTGAAACCATATGTTTATATAGGTAGACAACTGCATCCTATGAAGCACGAACACTTCCCCGAAGGTCCCATACGAGTGTCGTACACTCAAAGGACACGGACACGCAAGGGACACGGCTTGGACACGTGTCTGACACGCCACGTGGCGTGTCGAGCTTAAAAGTCATTTAAAAATAGTTGGACACGCAAGGGACACGACTGAGACACGCAAGGGACACGGCTGACTTAAATATATAATAACTTTAAAAAAAAAGGGCGCTGGAAACATAATAAGTTATAAATATAAATGGGGTAAGTTTTTAATTTTAAAAACTTAAACTTTCTTTTAACATTAACAAAGCTACAACTATGTCACACTCTAAAACAAATCTAGGGTTTCTTATCTGTTGTATCTCAACAAACACACCACGATTTTATCTCAAAACCTAGCCCTCCTCAACCGGCAGCTTCCCCCTCCTCTCCAGCAGCCTCCGCCTGCTCTCCGGCAGCCTCTTCTCTTGGCGGCAAGTTTTTTCTTTTTTTTTGCACAAAACATCTGCTTTTGCTACATGTTCTTATTTTTATTTTTATTCCTTTGTTAATCTTTGTTTGTTCCTTTGTTAATCTCTGTTTATGTTTGCTAAATGTTCTTATTTTTGCACATTATGCTTGCAAGACCTGTGTTTGTTTTACCCAACCTCTTCACGCTTGTGTTTGTTACCCAAAATGCTTATGAAGTTAATCTCTGTTTGTGTATTGCAATACCTGCTTGCTTATGAAGTTAATCTTTATTTTAACTTGCATTATGTTTACAAAAAAAACAAAGCATTGTTAATCTCTATTTTTTTTCTTTTTCTCACCTGTTTATTTTCAATTGTTTAATCTTTATTTTAAATCTCTGTTTAATACATTGCATTAGCCATATGCATTTTGATTGTTATTATTAGTATGGGACTTAATATCATTGTGATGTTTGATGTTTAGAATGGATTTAATACTCTTAATGCTTATATGTTTAATGTTCTTCTTAGGAGATTAGTATTAATGTGATATTTCATATTTTTTATATATAAAAAATATTTATTTAATAGGGTGTCCCCGCCGTGTCGTGTCCTGATTTTTTTAGATTTGCCGTGTCTGCGTGTCCGTGTCATGTTGGACACGACACCCGTGTCCGTGCAACATAGACCGCATCCCTTTAATTTCATGGGATCAAAAGTTATTTGTACTTTTTAGTATTAATATTTATAAGCTTCCTATAAGAAAAAATAGTTACAATAAGTTATAGTAGTTATGTTTGTCTTCATTAAAAAAAGTAACTAGCTTTATAATTTCCTCAATTTACTATAGATGACTTGTTATGTGTACTTTTGGCAATGGTATGAACTATGAAGTGAATCAATTCTCACAACAACTTGATCATTGGGTACCGCAAAAGGTTTCCACAACAACTGTTACCCAGCAGTACAACATGCTTTGAAATGGTTGTACATATTATCATGGAAATACAAGTGATGCAATCATGTTCACAAAATGTTATTCAAACATACAAGATTTCACTTGGTACCTTTCTAATGAATTATTTATGTAATAGAATAATTCATTTTTTATTTGAATATAATCAATATAAGGAATATTTTCGCCACTATTATCGGGAGAAAAATTGCATGTTATTTTTTTTACCCCTTTATCAAAATTCATTGATTCCTCCCAGTCCTCAAGTATATGCAAGTGCCGCCAAGCATTGTTGCATTTTGAAAAAAGAACTTCACAAGAAAAACAGCCATACATCGACAATCCTTCAGAATATACAGTGCACACACAATGTGGATTTTTTTTGGTGTGTGTGTTTGGGGTTTTGGGGGGGAGGGGAGGGTGGAGGGAGGTGTATGAGAGGTTCAGGGTACTTAATTGTATTTTCGGCTTATTTTATTTTAGTGTCTAATTGGTTCTTTTCTATTTTAGTTAGTAGTATTTGGTTACGAGCGATATTCCACGGGAATGTTGTTAGTGTGCCCCTCTTTAGTCACTTTAATGTTATATAGGCTATTAAGATTACTTTAGTCACTTTATATTTACATTTGAGAACGAATGAATGAGAGAGAGAAACCTTTATTTCTATATGTTGTTGGTGTGTTAAATTGCTTCCGCTTACATCAAATTAGTATCGAAGAGAACATAGAGATGTTGTTCACTCATGCTGTGGTCCCCGAAGTTGTTGTAAAGCCATGGGCAAGGTTCGGAGTAACTAGCGAACCACTCCTCCATATAAGACCGCCTCCGCCCGCGGCCAAGTGGCACCACCTCTTTTCCACCCCAGACAAGATCGAACCCTACCGAAGCTTCAGTAGGTCTAGAAGGAGAGGGAACAGCTGCAATTGGGCTCCAGCAGTTAACCCATCGATTGGAGGCAGGGACAAAATCTTGTGCCCTGATTTATCCAAGTTTACCCCTCTTTTTAATTGCTATTCTAATCCCACTCCTAACATTCAATCATTTGCACCAATGTTTAAAATGGCGAAAGGGAGGCGTTAGTCGTTTTCATGTCAAAAAGTGAGGTGTAAGCCTTAAGGCGTAAGCCTTTCTGCATTTGATTTTTTTAAAATTAAAAAAACTATAGAGATGTTTGTAAAAATAGAACTTAGTAGATAACATTTACACAATATTTTTAAAAATTATACCATCCAAAAGAGCAATAATTCAAACATTATAAGTTGACAATACTAGATGTTTACTAAAAGCTTAGGTTTACAATACTTGATAGTCAAACCAACATTAACAAAATACTTAAAAGATGTAATAACAAAAAAGGTAACACAAGGCTCCTCAACTGCAATCATTACAATAACACATGAGGTTAATAGTTGAGTCATTAAAAATACATTGAGAGATGAAGCTTATAAACTAAAACATCGATGAGATCCCCCCAAAAAAGGACTTATCGAAACAACATACCACTGGATAAAATGACATGTTGCGATTCGAGATTTTTTGGATTAATTAGGGGCTTTATTTTCTCATCAAAAATCAATAAGATATATCGCATTTTTTCAAGCACTCAAAGGTATCATATACAACTCCATAAAGATCTGTCCTTATTAGTTATTATTTGGAGATTTGAAGGTTTCATACGAAGCAAAAATGAAAGATTAGTTAAGGGTTTTAGTTAAAGTTTTGTAGTTTTGACTTGTTTTGCCAGAGGAGGAGGAAGCACAATAAACATTAAAAAGGCGCAAAAAAGGGTACCAAAGTGTAAAAAAACGTCAAAAGGAGCAAGCTTTTGTGTATTGCGCTGAACCAATTGAGCCTCAATGCGTTTCGCTCCAAAAAGCCTTAAAGCGCGTTTTTCCATGCCTTTTTTAAACATTGATTTGCACAAAGGCCCTCACTATTTTTTCCACTATTCCCTTACTACCCTAATATATTAGCAAATTCACCCCCCTCAACTTTAGAAAGTAATTTGAACCCCTTCCCACTGATATTTACATTTCAGCCGTCGAACTTTCTGAAAGTTTTCAAATCACCCCCATTTATTCTAAATTATGACCACACCCCTCAGTTTTTAAAATTGCGATTTGGTCCCTCCCACAACACTAGGGCCCCATCATTTTGACGATTTTGTACCCCAATTGGAGGCGGAATACCAACAAACTCTCAATGATATCAAGGGTATCCGTTACGGGTGGATTTCGATCGAAGAGTGCCATTTGAGGGTGGTTGAGTGCACTCTGTATATGTATATCGGAGATTTGAAGGCGGAGTACGAGGAACGACGATGTTTACGTGACCCCAATGATGATCACTCTTCCCGGCTTCACGCCCGGTTGGGGAGACTGATGTGTATGAGAGGTCTGGGGAACTTAATTGTATTTTTATATTATTTTATTTTAGTATCTATTTGGTTATTTTCTATTTTAGTTAGTAGAGTATTAGGTTGAGGGTGATATTTCTTAGAATGTCTTTAATGTGCCCTATTTAGTCATTCTGCTTTTTAGGGTTATTTTAGCTAACAAGATAACTTCTACTGATAAATAAGGCCGTTGTCGTCACTTTATATTTGACCATTGCAATCACTCGATATATGAGAATGAATGAATGAGAGAAACCTTAATACTATAGATTTTTAGGCTTTAATCTCATTTTATAGTTTCATTAGCTACAGATGCCATATTTTTTTAAGATTACATCAATCTCATAACTGTCCTTAATCACAACTAATTTCATGCATATTTATTGCTTTAAAGAATGACACATGTCTCAAAACCAACAACAATAAACAAAAAAACTTAGGATATTTTAAATTGCTTGTTTGTATGTGTGTGTGTGTGTGTGAGAGAGAGAGAGAGAGAGAAACTGACATCCACATTTCTTAGCTTAAGTGCGCTATCCACATCATCTGCGGTCAAAACAGTTCGCTTCGAGTGGCGCATGCATTTGATAGCCTCCTGCAAATTCATATAAACTATAAATATATATATATATATATATATATATATATATATATATATATATATATATATATGTGTGTGTGTGTGTGTGTGTGTGTGCATACCACTATATATACATCACTCCATTTTTTTAAATAGTAAAAAAATTACTTTTGAGATGATTTTTTTTTATGGTTTTTAAACATTTCAAGGGACATCGAAGAAAAACTCAAGTCATAATGAAAATTTTTGCTATTTTAAAAAAAATTGTCAGCTTTTAAGCAAACTGATATATTTTGACTGATTTTTTTAAAATAGCAAAAGAATCATTTCGAGTTAATTTTTTTAGGGGTTCAATGAAATGTTTAAATACCACACAAAAAAATCGACTCAATTATTTTTTTACTATTTTATAAAAATGGTCCGCGGAGGACCTCACAGGAGACACTGTATGTGTGTGTGTGTGTATATATATATAGATAAAGAGAGAGGCTCTGTCCACCATACCACATTTAAAAGATACTTCCACCGTCACTTTTGGGGGTAAAAGAATGGGTTTTCATCTCCATCCAATTTCATCAAAAAATTCAATCATTTTCCACGGTTAAAGATGGTGATAATCATCATGGCGAAATTTCTTATCGTTGATTTTCAGAATGAGGTAATCATATCCACTAAATTTCATTTATAAAAATTAATAATTTACCGTAATTAATATTTTCTGTTTTTTGACTTAAACATGTCCATAATTACACTATTTAGAGTTTGATACCTTTCACTTATTTTTTTATTGACTTTAATACATTTTTCATCGCTAAATGTGAAAATGTCATCTCAAAAAGTGATTTGTGATGATATTTAGCGACGAAAAATGTATTAAAGTCAAATAAAAATTAATGAAAGGTACCAAACTCATAACGGGGTAATTATGTACATATTAAAGTAAAAAAAAAAGAATTATTAATTATTAAAGGGAGCTTGACAAATAAGTATATATACATTTCCTTAGGGGTGGGCAAGTTTGAACACGACATGACACGAGACGAAATTAACAAAAAATTGACACGACTTATCAAGTTCGTATCGCGTTAAGTGGACCCGCTATCGTGTCGTGTCGTGTTCGTATTCAATTTTTGCCACGAAATTTACCCGAATTGAACCTATTAGACCCAATTAAAGACACAATAGTGACCGCACTTAGACCCATTATTGGCCCCATTTAAACCCATTATTGACCCCATTTAGATGCATTATTGATCCATTTAGAAGTTAAAATAATTAAAGGCCCAACCCATTACTAAAAAAACCCATTCAAGTTTAACCCTAAAAAAACCATTTCAAGTTTAACATAAAACTTAAAAAACCCTTACATTTACTTCATAAATCCTTTCCCACCTTAGCAACAACCACCTCACAAACCCTTACCCCATAGTTGTTAGAGGCGAAAGTCGCACCAAGAAGCCAAGGTCCCCTTGGAGCCTAGGCGCAAGGTGAAAGACAAGGTGCGCCCCTGATCGAAATGAAGGACAAAGTTTATAAAACATGCAAAAATTGTATATTTATAATAATAAGATCATTTATGTTTAAAATTAGAAATACATAGCATATATTACTATTACACACGGTTATGAAGAAAATCATAGGAAGAAGATAGAGCTTATACCACTATATGACAAATATATATATATTTAAATATCAAATTTATTTAAAAATTTAATTTTCCAATAATCACTAAAGAAAAGATATTGATATATATATGAAAAAAAGATGCCCCAATATGTGCAAAGAAAAATCAAAATCAAAATCAACATATAAATTGTTCTATGATTCAACACTCTTAAAGCTTAATCTTGTTTGTTTCTTTTGCCTAAATATAGATTGGTGAGAAAGGTAAAGTTTCACTACTAATCAAGGACTTACTTTGCATGGTTTTTTGGTGGAGAATCGTTTAATCTTCCATACTCTATTGGAAAATATATAAAATCAACATTACCATTGGTTCATTCTTATATTAGGGGCGTTCTCAAAAAAATTTAACGAGGCATGCCTGAGCTCCACCTTGAGCCTGGAGCGTAGGCGCACAAGGCGCGTGTCTTATCGAAGGAGCCTTGCGTGAATGAGGCAAGGCGCCAATGTTGCGCCTGGAGCCTAAGCGCGCCTTTAACAACAGTGCCTCACCCTCATCTCCCTCCTCGTCACAGTCCCTCCCTCTCTCTCAAACTTCGACTCCACCGTCGGCACTCGGCACTACTTAACCGCTCCACCGACACCATTTGAAGAGGAAGTGATTACATCATCATTTAATGGGGAAAATATGTTGAATGATGCCAGTAATGATATATTTTCAAGTTCCTGGTAAAATTTTCTTTTTCGAATAAATTTTTTCCTTGTTCCTATTGCTTGGTTGCTAAGAAAATTTAGAAAGGGGCAAATTTTAACTAGTCACTAGTTGGGGGAATAGGGAGAAAATGGAATTAAATGTAAGTGGATTGTTGTATCCGATCAGGGCGTCCAATTAAACCATATTTACTTATCGTGTCGTGTTCAGATTAAGAGAAAAAAAGCACGCTATCGTGCCGTGTCGTGTCGCTAGTCATATGTAAATACAACCCATTGATCGAAATTTTCACCCCTATTTCTTCACTGGTTCTATCAAAACAACTTTTGAAAAGGTAGCTTGACAAATAAGTATATATACCAGTGCACCAGTTTAATGCTATTTTTGTATTACATTATTAAAAGAGCTCGGCTACTTATACACAACGCATACAAAATCTTCTCTCTCTTTTCTGAAATTAAATCTGACATTGGCATGTACAATTTTAATAGAAGGACAATACAATAAAGCTAAATTTGGTACCTGCATGATCTCGCGAACACGGTACTCGACATCGGAGGCGAGAGAAGGCATAACATCGGAGGATAAATTATTTATGCCGATACTCTCAGCTATTACTTCAATTGTCTCCTTTGGCACTATGCTCATCTTTTATTCCTTTTCCTCTTTCAATTACGCTGTTCAACGATACATGTGTATGTAGACAGTATATAGTTTCACCAATCAACTGCACATGAGACCTTCACCATCGGCATTCAAACAACTACTCAGGTTAGTAGATACGCCTTCCAAAATTTTAGACAAAAACTTGGGTTGTAATACAAGTTATTACTCTCCAACCTATTTTTCAACTTTAGGGCTTTGTCCGTTTGGGTGAATTTGGTCGGGCAAACGAGGAAAAAGATTCCGAGAGCTTCATTTGTAGAGCTGGCAAATTTTGACCCCATAACCTGTTTATAGTAATAACTCGAAATGATCCGAACATGACCCGATTAGCTTATATAGATTTAAGAGTACCTAAAACTTATACTAGAATAAAAATTAACGCGACTCGAAAATTACACGACTAACCCGAACTGCCACCCCTATTCATTTGTATGCTTGATACGCTTATTTTAATTTCTGACTTTGGCCCCACTATATTATCAAGTTTAGCACTCACTAATTTTATATTATACATTTGGCCTAATTTTTTATGGCCTCAAAATTACACTTATCAATTACAAAAAGAACAACATATTTTATATTGAAAAAAAAAGAGAAATACTTATAAAAAAGAGTCATTCCCTGAAATGCCGCTCGAATATATTTTTAATAAAACGCCTAGTTCAAGCCTTTTTATTTTGTTTCAAAAAATTCGTCACCATATAAACACTCAAAATAAAGACCCACACAAACTCAATAAATGAAAAATCAAAATACAAAAGATTCAAGCCACATACAACTAGCACACGAATATAATAAGAAGTACAAAAGATAGTGTATGTAAACATGTGAATACAAAAGTGCAAGCATTTGAGAATCAACAAGTCTATTATGTAAAGCCTCTAAATCTGATTTTTTAATCTACGTATGTGTGGCATAACGCTCTTGGGTTATGGATCTTGGGTTGTGGAAACCTCGGTGACTTGAAACTTAGATTTCCTAGGATCATCTCTAAGATCAAAGAAAACGCGCCTAAAATGACCTTTCCAACCACAATTTGTGCATGTGCAGACACAAGGAATGTTACCCTTGGGTTGACCTATTTTAACATTCCTAGAAACAATCAACTCTCTCAAAAGCATGGTTTTGGCTTTAGTAGAGGAGGCATTTGGAATATCGAAGACAACACCATAAATGTCATCTTTGATTCGGACGGTGCCCAACATCTTATTCAAATTTTTTGACCTAATCTTCAAATCAAATTTAACATCACTCGAGTCTCTTAATCTCTCCTCTAACTCTATAATCCTAAACTCGAGCAACATATGAGACTCATAAGAATCTAGGGACTCCTTCTTCAAAATCCTCATTAATCCACGAATGTGATATCTCTCTCCCCCTCAACATACTGCAACTTCTCTCGAATAGTATTTTCATGTGCCCTAAGATCATCAATCATAATACTAGCATTATTACTTGTAGCATGTTCTTTAATCTAGCTTTCAACTTTAAGTTAGTCTTTTTTAATTTTATCATTTTCGCATACAACTCACGAAAGGCAACTTAAAAGTTCTCTCACTTCTTCATCATATTTTTCTTCTCCACTCTCTCCACCATCACTCACTTGGGAATCACCAATAATGTCCTTAAAAGTGTCATGCTGTGACAACCCGGATATAATTATGATTGATTATATTTAAATCATGCTTACATTATGTGATATGAATAATGTGTTATTAGTATATCTAATGTTAAGAGATCATTATTAGTATAATCCTACTTTCATAAATCATGAAATGTCGAATTATTTCCAAACACAAGATTTTGTTATTTTCGGTAGAAATGTTCCTGTTGGAGAGTAGTTTTGACCCTTATAATGTAACAACTGACTCAAGGTGAAAACTATATAGTTGTAGATATATGAGTTAGGTTTGCGGAAAAACAAACGGTTCATCAAACGGATGTCCGAGTAAGAAGTTAGGTCGAATTTTCGAACAAGGGGCAAATCTGTCCATTCCCTTAAGTAGTAAATTGTCTTTTAGTAAACCAAATGTTTTAATTTGATTGGTTGGCATGGGAGGCGGACTTGGCCGACTTAAACCTCTCCCCTTAACTTATTTCTTCAGCAAATATAACCCTAGGTTCAGTTTTGAGAGATTTAAGTTTAAGGAAAGAGAAAGTAGAAGTTTAAGGAAGAAAGATTACAAGAAAAGCTAGGAAAATTCCAAGAAAATCCTTAAAGTGTTTCCAAGGTAAAAGTTTGTGATTAATATTGTTTTAATCTTGTATTATACTTATTTCAAAGTATATAAATCGTGAATTAGGGATTAAAATTCCATCACCCTTTGTGATAATATGTATTAGTTCATATGTGAGGTAAGTGGTGTTTATAGGCTATATTGGTTTGTATTAAAACCCCTTGTATTCAAACTTGCATATATTTTTGTGTGCTTACTGGAATTCAGAAATTCCAATTAGATATGAAATTAGACTCATATATTCATATAATAACCAAAAATTAGAATTTAACTCCTTGTGGTTGGGCCTTGGTGATGGTTTCAAGTTGGCACATAGTTGTTGTTTGGATATTTAATTTCGATATTCCCTGAGTTTTGTCAAGATTTTGACCTAGCAAATGAAGTCAAAAAAATTATGAAAGTTTAATTCTGTACTATTCAGTATGTGTATTGAAAATGGGTGAAAAATCATGGAAATCTATGTTGGAGAAAAATTATGAAAATTCTTGGAAGTTGAAGGAACAATAGAGGAGCTTGTGGGGCAGATTTAATAGGTTGTAAAGAAATGGTCATAACTTGCTCTAGGAAGCTTGAAAAATTGCATCGTCACTTGTAATGGAAAGTATATTCAGATATATTTTCATATTGATAAGCTTGGACACCTGTATATGTACAATTTATGAATATGGGATGGTTAAGTATGGAGGACAATAATTTGAGGCCATATTGGATACCCCATGAAGGAATGTTTTTATTTGCTCCTTCCCAATGGTATTTTGAGTACATGTTTCATCTGTATATATGTTGAGAAGTATATTTTTATGTTTAATTGATTTTGGTTATAAATTCATTACGAGGTACTTTCTAGGGTTGAATGTCCATGACATTTTCAACATATATACCATTGTTACGTCTTTACACACGTTTCATAGAATATGACTTGAGTAGAATTATATTGTTGTTGTATAGTCATTGAAAGTTACATATATATATTAAGATAATACTTATGATTGAGATTCAGTACTGATTTAGTTGGATTAATAGGTGTAAGGTCAAATCAACCAAGTTCAGCTCCACCCGAGGGAAACGTGAATACATAGTTGACAACACAATGTGAGTGTACTTACTGAGTTGATTATGGATATGATGTGTATGTATTATATATTGAGATGATATGGCTTATTAAAAGTCATGAGATGTTGAGATGTTATGGCATATTAAAAGTCAAGAGATGTTGATATGTTATGGCTTTATAAAAGTCAAGATATGTTGAGTTGCTATGCAATTCAGGAGATGTTAGGTTATTAAAAAATATGGATATGATTATTGCTTATGGGCAGGAGATGTGGGGTTTATTAACTCCGGATATGTATATGGCCTAATTTGGCACAGGGATATATATATATATATATATATATATGTTGAGATGTTAATATAGTACTTTTACTATATAGAGATGTAGTACATTCACTGAGTTTTTAAACTCATGGTTTTATATGTTTACATTTTCAGGTTTTGAAGCTGCCAGTGCTAGGTCTAGGAGGTTGAGTGAATAGTAGTAAGGTCTCTTCAGTTTTGTTTTATACATTGTACTAGTTGTAATTAAGTTGAATGGTATGGGAGTTTTGTATAAATTATGTCTCCTCAAAATGATTGGATTTTTAGTATTCCGCATATTAACCTTGCAGTTGTTTTAATGTGTCTTACTAAATAAATAATAAGCGTGGTTTGTGAACTATTTAGTTAATTATATCCTAATGGGGTTAGGGTGTGACAACTTGGTATCAGAGCTTTTGGTTTTTATATTCTGGGGTTAGAGAGTCTAGATGTGGCAGTGGCAGAAATAGTGTGGTGTGGGTCATTTATATTAACTTGTGAGAAATACTAACTATTATGTTAGATATAAATGTTGCATTCTTGTTTCTGCAATTGTGGTTTATGACAGATAGTGAGATATGGAAGGAGAAAATGTTCATGAGAGGGTGGATGAGGAGTCTTCAAATACAGTAAACTAACAAAATCCAAATAATGTAGAGGGGCCTCCTGAACAACTTACAAATATGCAGAAAATGGCTCGTGCCATGACTTTAATGGCAAAACAACAAAACACGTTTATGATGCAAATAGCAGAACAACAATCCAAGTACTTGGAGGAGCAGACTTTGTCCAGAAGAGAAAGGGAAATACAACGAGAGGAGAAAAATACTCTATACGAGAAGTTTATCAAATTGAACCCCCCAGCATTCTCAGGTTCTGTAGATCCTTTAGAAGTTGAGGCTTGGGTTAGAGACGCAAAAACTATCTTCGGGGTGATGAATGTACCTGGCGTGCAGAAGGTAGGTTTGGCTACTTTCATGTTAAAGGGAGAAGCTAAATATTGGTGGAAGTCTTCCAAACATTTATTGCTTACTATGGAGGGAGGTGAGGTAATTACTTGGGATTCCTTTATTAAAGTCTTATATGAAAAGTATTTTGCTTGCCTGTATCGGAAGCAAAAAGAGAGAGAATTTTTATCATTGACTCAGGGGAATATGTCGGTCAGGGAGTATGAAAATAAATTTATATCTTTGTCTCGCTTTTCATTACGTTTCTTACATAATGAGGAGGACAAATGCACCAGATTTCAGGATGGGTTGAATTTGGTTATCTAGTCTAGACTCACTGCACTTTAAATGGTAGATTGTACTTCTTTAGTTAACAAAGCTATGATGGTTGAAGGAAATGTTAATGATGCAATAAAGAATAGGGAACAAAGGGGAAAGAGGAGTAGATTTTCACCGTATGGCATACGGTGCTCACCACCTCTTCCCAGAAGTGTTTATACACATTTCTCCCAAGAATCATGGATCTAGACATTTCTTGTATTGTCCGGTTCTTCCTCTCAACAATCTCATTTTGTTGAGGAGTGAGAACGGTCGAAAATTTATACTTAATGCCCATTCCATTACAATAGCTATCCGCTTTAGCTTCTTCAAATTCAGTGACGTTGTCACTATGCATCCGATTAATAGTGACACCGTGTTGGTTTTGTAGGACACGACACTTGGTTGTAAAGAACTGAACCGTATCAGACTTTTCTCTAAGGAATCGTACGATAGAATATCTAAAAAAATCACCGACCATCACGAAAATGTATCTATTATAACCTAAGATCTCTGAGCGAGTAGGACCCATAAGATCTATGTGAATCAACTCCAATATATGAGAGGTTGTAATGGTATTCAACTTTCGAAAAGGACTTCGAATTTGTTTTCCTTATTGGCACGGACCACAAATAGAGGAAGTTGGTTTCCCAAGCAATGGCAAGCCACAAACTAGGTCCTTTTTCACTAATCTCTTAATATCTCTACAGTTCACGTGACCTAGTCATTGATGACAAAGGTCCATAGCGGAGATTATGACATTGTTGCACACAAAGGAGGACTTGGGCACAATCCCATAAAAATTGTCTTTCGTCCTCACACCTTGTAGTAAACGTTTACCGGATTGATCATAAACATTGCATTATGTGTTGCGCAGGTGGCTTATGCTAATTAAGTTCCTTCACGTACAACACATCATTAAGCTTAGAAAATGTGGGTATCTCAACACTGTCACGTCCTAAAATGCTAGATCTACTCCCATATCCAAATGTGACTTTGCCCTCTTTGCGATCATCCAGGTGGAATGAAAATGAGTCGTCACCGGTCATGTGCCTAGATCACCCACTATAAAATTACCATTAGGAAGTATTTTGAGCCTTGATAGCAACATGAACAATGAGGGCTTTGCCATCACTTTTTGTTGTTAACTTTAGTCGGAATGTTGGAAGCATTCTTAAACGATAAAAACGTCCATTGAAATTCTTCCATCAAACTATGCAAACTTGCGACTAGAAATTAAACTTGCTCTCTAAGGTTAACAAAGTCTCTAAAGTGGTGCACGGGAGTATGTGTACGCCTCGTTCTACCTAATTTATAGCAAAATTCTCTAAGGTGATCTCTTTTTTTGCAAAAAGTGCAAACATATACAGGTTTGGATCTACCTCAGCTTGTTTTTCTAGGTTGAACTTTCTTTTGTGGTTTAGGTGGAGGGCTATAAGGATTAACCACAAATTTAGGAAGTGGTTTCGGTGCAGTATGGAAAGTGGATGCACCGTAAAAACCTATTCCATGCCTCTTAGTAAAACCTAAAGTGGGGTCGAGGATCATCTTACCTACCTTCTTAGATGTATCCTTGATAGTTATCTTAACCTCCTGGGAATGTTCAAGGTCTTTATCGAGCTTAGATACAATGGCTTTAAGTTTCTCACGAATCTCCACAGATGCTTGGAGATCTCTCGTAAGACCAGCCACCTTGTTGGTCAAGTCCTCTCCCCAAAGCTTCTCTCACTGAGGAATCACTCTCTCTCGCCTCTCTCAACTCTTTCTATGCACTAAAACTCTCATAATTAATCCTTTGTTTTGTTTCTTAGTTTTAAAGGACTCAGCATAAAGATCGACATAGGTGCGTTGTGGGTCAGTCTTGCTCTCACTTAAAAAATTCTCTCCCTTACTCTCCTTGGAACGACTAGACTTACTGTCGAGATGTTTATATTTAGTAGCTTCCTCATCATCGTGAGGTGCACTAAATGTACTAATATGACTAGCCATGAATGTGGTGAAGTTACATCCATACGGTAATTCACCCCCGAACTCACCGACTCAACCTCACTATCGTTAAGGGTGACATTTAATGAAGCTTTGCCTTTTCCTTGACATTTCAACATAGTCAGACACTCGTGATCTTTGTGACCCTTTCCCTCACACTTGTACCATCTCTCCTCGTCTTTCTTTAGGAAATCCTTCGTTTCTTTTTCAAAAAAATTCTTGCCCGATTTATATTTTTTATCGTTCTCAAAACTTTTCTTTTCTTTGAAAGTATTTTGTTTTTCATTTTGCGAAATTTCTTGAAATATTTAACAAAAAGGGTCAAATCATCTAAATCAAAGTCATGCTCAATCGGATGATACTTCCTCTCTCTTTTTAGATTGGGCTTTAAGTGAGATTCCCTTTTCCTTAGGCTTTACAATTTTAAGGAATATATATATCTCGTATGCTTGAAGATCTTCTACAAGTTCTTCTAACCTAAGAGTATCTAGAATCCCTAATGAATTAAGTACGGTGACCTTAAGAATAAAGCGAGTGGGGAGCGGTCTCAAAATTTTCTTAACCACACGCGTCTCGGGTATTTTCTCACCTAAATTGAAACTCGAATTAACTAGATCGATAAGTCGCGTATGGAACTCGTCAAATGATTTAGATTCAAGCATTGTGATTGGTTCAAATTGTGTGGTGAGATTCTGTAGCTTAAAATCTTTAACATCATTGGTACCCTCGGGAGTGAGATGGAGAGTATCCCAAGCTTCTTTAGATGTGGTGCACGTCATAATGCGACGGAACTCGTCAGGGGTGGCGGCTCTCAAAATGGGACTCAAACCGCGAGAATTAAAGTTGCTCCATTTAAATTTGTCATCTGTCCATTGAGAGACAGGTTTAGGGCCAACGACATTGTCAACAGTAACCGTGAATGGTGTCCACTCTCTTTCACAGAGCAACCAGATGTGTTCGTCAATTGTCTTTAAAGTAGACCTCATTCTAACTTTTCAATACGTATAGTTGGTACCATCAAAGATGGGCATTCGTTTATACAAATTATCCATTAAAATATGGATTCTTTCAAGATTAACAATATTTTAAAAAATTGATATGAAAGAAAAAAAATATCACATAGTAATTTTGTGTAACCTACTATGATACCAATTTGAGAGTGCACGCGGTCTTATGGATTAATTTATACCTACATAATGTGGAGAAGTCTTGAACTTGGATATGTTGAAAATTCGGTTCATTATATCGGCACATGTCGGTTTGTAACGGGATACGTCAAATGTGCCATGGTGCAAATAAAATAAATATCAAGCCTATGCTAAACTATTTACCGTTAGGTCCTTGCAATTTGGGCAGAGCTCGAGATTCTTTGGGATCAATTGAATGTTGAGGAAAAATCAGGTCCCCTTGTCTCAATCCCTTCTTCCCTTCAAAATACCCATGAGTGCGCCCATTAACAATCACGGAATATCTAGGATTAGATATACGCGTTCTTATCTAATTCCTAAAAATTAGGGGGAGCCTTAAATGGTCGTACCCTGAGATAATGTTTGAGATAATAGATTGACCTTTAATAAAGGCATACTGATTCTAAGAAATGATTTGTAGATCACATTGCAACACAAAATTTGTAGTATTGATAATAGAAAGCATCAGAAGCAATGATATTCCATCTGATCCCCTTGCCTTGTGATCTCCTATGCTAAATAGAGTATGCTTGATTTCATCAAAATTAACCCAAGCCTCTAAAAAGTTGGCATCTTCTTCATTAATATGGGAAAGATGGAGGTCGTTCAAGTGATTCAACCTTATTTGATCCCAACAAATCTTAGTAATAACTAAAAAATTCAGACACAGTTGCTCTCAATTCTTAACCCATTTTAGTGCGCTTAATAGTGTTGCTAGCATTTCTAGCATTAACACAGTTGTGAAAATATGCAGTGTCTTAGGTCTCTATTAGACCTCCAATCCATTCTATATTTCTCCCTAGCCATCATCCACCCCGGTTATTCTAGCAGTAAGGAGAAGACTCATTAGCCCAAAGGTCTAGAGTTTGAAACTTCCAAAGGGCACTACTTTCCCCCTGTTTATCTCATATGGGGGAGTCCAAAGGGCTTGTTCGTGTGAAGACTCGGGGTTATCAAAGAGCTTTTATGCTCATTTAGATTTCTAGCATAAACAACCATGAGATAACATTGATTACCATCATTGATTTCTTCGACTAGATAATGTATAAATTACTCATGTTTAACCAGCAGTGTAAGTCTCAATTTTATAGGTTTCCATATGACCATAATTCTACCAAAAGTAACTTCCTTACAGTTATCATCTTTAGCCCATAAAGGAGCAATTTTATTACTTACTCTCGATTTTGGATTTAGAAATTTTAGTTTCCAACAAGCAAAGTAGTGTCAACTTCTTAGTCTCAATAAAGATTTTGACTTCCCTTTATTTAGCCCCTCTGATATTCCACATCTTCCCTTTCTCCATCACTTAGACTTGGTTTAAGAATTCCTTTTAAACATTATTTTCTTCCTTGTCTTCCCCCTTCTGGGAGAATTAACATGCTCCTTATCATTATTTTTGTTATTTCCACTAGCCTCTGCCATCAATGGGACCATTCCCGGTATGTTTTTTGAAGTTATTCCTCTATCAATGACTTGTTTGGCTGGGGTGTCTGATGGAGAACATTCCTCTACCTCATCATCTGTATCGTCCCAATTAGTTCCCTTCATTGCTCCGAGCCAACTAGGGAACCGAATTTTATCAAATTTCTCTTCTAGCATCTCTATTCTATTTGTCATTTCTTTTTCCTTCTTCAATTACTATGTCTTTTTTAGTAGTTGTCTTCCCTTCGACTTTGGTCCAATTGTATTATCCTTCATTCGGTTTTTATTTTGCTCTTATGCTTTGCTTGGTTACTTTCATTGAGTTTATTATAGGTAGTTCTCATCTGCAAACTTTGTGTCACTTTGATAGTAATCTCAATGCATTTGCCTTCGGCATGACCAAATCATTTACAAGGGTATTTGTGAATGATTTTCGTGCGGGACCCATCCCCCTTTCCAGGTGAATTTGCAACTTGAACACTAGTAAAAGCTAATCTTTGCCTATCTTCCGTGCCTCTGTCAAATCTCAATTGTTCCCCTACAGAACTTACAACATAACTTATCCCAATAGGACTCCAAACTTGTATCTTCTTCACTTACTTTCTAAGATCTTCCATATCCTTATTCTAGTTAACAAATAGCATCAATTTCCCTCCAATGTTTATGCGCCCTCCCTCTAAACCTTTCTCTTTATCCTCAAGACAACTGAACTTGAAATATAAATTCCCTCCATCAGACAAAATTTGTAGTTCTCCCCTTCATTTCCACCTATTACGAATAACATTGCTAACTAAACTACTAATGTTAGCTAGATAGCTATCTTTATGTCTTGCTACTAACTGTGTAGGTGAAATTTATTACCATTATTTGAAAATTTTTCATTTCATTTGAAGCAACTCATTGTTCTTCAAGGTCTGCTCATTTATTAAAACAGTTGTCACACATAGAGCATAATTGTTTTCCTCTATAAGTTAAGTCATTAATTTTTTAATATTTTGGATATGTATTTGTTTTGTGTTGATGACCCTTTGCGTCTACCAACGCTGAAATATTTAAAAAGGGAAAGTGCATACACACAAACCTAAAAAGTCTTGTGGGATGTTATAACTATGTGTTAATATCAAAATGTGGCTTCATATGGGCAGTGATTTTTTTTAATTTCCCATTTGCAAGACATCCATTTGACGATATACATGATAGCTAGTGAGTTTCACTTTGACTTATGGTTTTGCAAAGTACTTTGACTTACATGAAAATTTTCAACTTTAGAGATTAATTTATTAGTATTACTTATTTTTTCTTTCATATGGATGATATCTTATTACCTAGCAACTATGCAATATTCATTTCTTAGAGAAAAGTATTAGTATTATGGGTAGTGGAGTTTAATTATTTCTTCAAAAAAGCCTTTACTTTCTCTGTTTCACTTTAATTTGATTTTATTTTTCGAGGTGATTTGTACTCTTTCACATTATATTTCTGTTTAGAACTTTATCCAGATTTATTCCCCCGCTAATCTAGTTCTTGCAATTTTTTTGATTCACTGTCTCTTTTTAGACTCAGTCACTGTTTGTTTTGTTTCGTGATCTTCCCTGTACTTGGAAGTTATATTTCGTCATTATATCCCATTAATAGATATTCTTTTCAAGTATTGACATATTATTTTTAAAATACTTGTAGACTTAGATTACTTATCACTGAATCTCTTAAATGAAAAATAAATTTTTAGTTAAAATTGTCGTATTATTGCAAATATCAAATTACCAGTCTTACTTTTTAGCTGAAATAATATGATATATAGTTTCAATTTGATCAAACATGAACTAAAACTGGGTCGAACCATGTGTTTATTGATAGCTTGACATTTATCTTTAGAAAGACTTGTGAACTTGAATCTTCCCATGTATGGCATAATTGACATATAAGTCGTATTGCTATTGTATGTCTTTCAAATTCTTATCGTATACTTATTCAGTGACAAGTGATAATCGTTATTGCTATTGTATGTCCCAAAGTGAAATTACTGTTTATTCGATTTTATAAGTAGGTTTCCAATTCAGGTACGTGTAGGCATGTGTGTTTGTGTATTATATCTGCGAATGGACTTAAATCAGCAAACATAATGAACGGGCTTCCTATTATTTTTCTTAGAAGAGGTGTGATTTTAGTTGAAATATTAATTTTTTTTGGTTAAGATTGACATGTAAACTTCTGTTTGTGTTATCTCTATTTATCCTTCCCTTCTCGAAAATATTTTTTTATATTGAACTGTCACTAAAAACTATTGATGTGTTAGGATGGAAGATGAAAGCAAACTGAGTGTGGACTCCTCTGCCTTCCGCTTCTAGTGATCCAATGACATTGAGTACGGTTATTTCCCTTATGTTGTACTCCCTCCATTACAAATTAAGAGTCCACTATTCCTTTTTGGATTGTCCCAAATTAAGGGTTCACTTTCCTTTTTTGGACATAATCAACAAACCAAGTTCCATCTTGGCAAACAATAGTTAATCTTGATCGCTGATTGAGTGTATCCTTAATTTGGGATGAAAGGAGTATATGGTAAATTGCAAAAGCCCTCCGACCTATGACACTTTTGCAATACCTCAACGGAATGTAAATTTTGTAAAAAAATCCTTGAACTATTCCAGTTTTTTTTTTGTTTAGCAATTTCCCCCTATCTATTTTTAAAAATATTCTTGAAGATAATTTTCAGTGAGGTATAAGGGGGATATTTGTGTGACACCCCGACTAATTAAACACCGGGTAGCTACTCCTTTATAAAATTAATTCAAAATGCCAAGTTGGCTCAGTTAATAGCATCACTGTCGAAAACGTTTTATTATTACTAACCACCTAGTATTTAAAAAGTAAGTGCCAAATTTTATTAGACATTTTTACATTTCAGTTTTCAGACTCTAGCATGTATTGCTCAGTATTCAGTTTTAGTTATTTATTTCAGTTTACTTATCAGTTGTGGGATTTGTATTGAGGAGTTTTTCCTCCAGAGTTTATTTACATTTTGTGATGGTTATTTGTTTTACTTCAGTATGGTGAATGGTGTTATTTAGTTATTCATTACTCTTGTTGCATGTTAATCAGATTTAATAAAATTTGGCACTTACTTTTTAAATACTAGGTGGTTAGTAATAATAAAACGTTTTCGACAGTGATGCTATTAACTGAGCCAACTTAGCATTTTGAATTAATTTTATAAAGGAGTAGCTACCCGGTGTTTAATTAGTCGGGGTGTCACAGGTGGTATCAGAGCATCAGGTTCTAGTGTCCTTTAGGATCTGTACGGCTATTATGTTTGCGCTACGTTTTCTTTGATATAGAGCCCTATATTTTAGGACTGTTGTACTCTTATTGTGTATGCTTCGTTCTTCAGCTATTTTAAGTTTATAAACCATGAACTTATAAACTTTGTTCTTATTTCAGATGCCTCCACGACGTGCACGACGAGTTCCCAGGAATGCAATGCCCGAACCCCAGCCCGCTCCAGTTCAGGGTATGTTGAACGCCACTGAGGTTGCAGCTATAGTAGCTCAAGCGGTGAATGCCGCGATTACCGTTATTCAGCAGGCACCGCCTCAGGCGCCGGTTGCCGCGCCAGCACAGGTTAATGCATTCCCGTCTGCTTGGGAGCGTGTACATGACGCTTTTCAGAAAGCGCATCCGCCAGAGTTTGCAGGTAGCTCAGACGTGGTAGTCTCGAGCCAATGGAGGAAGGACATACAGAGGAATTTGAGGATGCATGAGTGCACAGATGTTCAGAAACAAGTGCTAGCTACTTTCAAGCTAGTGGGATCTGCGCTACAGTGGTGGGAGTCTATCACCACCGCGGAAGAGAGGGATACCCTCACGATACAGGAGTTCTGGGTGCGGTTCGACCGCAAGTACTTTCCGTCCGCAGTTCATTCAGAGATGAGGAGGAAGCTGATGAGTTTGAAGCAGGAGGGCAAGACAGTGGCCGAATATGAGGCCGAGTTTACTAACCTGTTGAATATCGTTCCAGACGAGATTCCAACAGAGAAGAAGAAGATAGAGAAGTTCACCGATGGGTTGAATTGGAGGATCCGTCAGCATCTGCTAGGGAACCTATCGTTGGCCACGTATTCTGATGTGGTTAACGCTGCATTGTTGCACTGCCAGGACCACCGTTTTCATATGGCCGAGGGCAAAAGGTCGGGAGAGTCTAGCCATCAGGGCAGGACTGGAGGACATGGTGCCAGCGGGGCACAATCGGGTCAGGGGCAGAGGCAGAATGAGCAGGGCTCCCAGCAGGGGGATAATAAGAGGTTCCGGTCAGGGAACTACAGGCAGGGACAGGGAGGTTTCCGTCAGGGCCATCAGGGTCCAAACGGTCAGCAGGGCCAACAGGGGCAGAATGGGCAGCAGTTTCACCAGGGCCAGCAGGGCCAAGGGAGGAACGGTAACGGCCATCAGGGCCGGGGACAGCAGGGTCAGAGAGGAGGGAACTTTCCGGGGGAAGTGCTTTATTTATGGCAAGACTGGCCATAAGAAGCAGGATTGTCCTGATAGGGGCAGGGCCCCACAGCAGCAGCAGGGTGCTCGCCAGGAGCCACAGAGACCCATGTTTCCCGCCGCTCTTCCCGCACCGCCACAGATGGCAGCATTGCCACCCATTCCAGCAGTTCCAGCTCAGCAGGGGCAGCTACAGTATAGACGTGTCTACAACGTTCACCAGGCTGCAGTTCCACAGGCACCGCCCGCGATCGAGGGTACGTTTCCTATCCATGGCACTATGGGTCGGGTGTTATTTGATACGGGTGCTACACACTGTTTTATTGCTACACACTTCGCGAAAGCTTTAGGATTGTTAGCTACGGCAGAGAGCACAGTGACGTGTGTCGACTCACCATTGGGGAGTGGGTCACTTATTTTCTTTATATGCCGGGGAGTGGGAGTAGAGGTTGGTGGTTTGGTATTACCTGCGGACATGTTAGTATTAGACATGCATGTTCACGATGTGATCCTCGGTATGGATTGGCTCGTAGCATATAGGGCCATGATTGACTGCTTCAGCGGGAGCATTGTTTTTGCCATTCCGGGGCAAGAGATGTTTGTAGTGGCGATGCCTCGCCCAGAGGGAGGATCGACCGCTCATCTGTATTACATTGAGGAGGATACCTCTAGGGAGGTTGTTATTCCTTTAGATTCTATCCCAGTTGTCAGGGAGTATTCAGATGTGTTTCAGGAGATACCAGGCCTACCATCCAGTCGGGAGATAGACTTCGTTATAGATTTGCTACTGGGTACGAGACCTATAGCACGTGCACCGTACCGTATGGCTCCGGCTGAAATGCGAGAGTTACGGGATCAGATAGAGCAGCTGTTAGGGCAGGGCTTTATTCGCAGGAGTACCTCACCTTGGGGCGCTCCAGTTTTGTTTGTGAAGAAGAGGGATGGTTCACTGCGTTTGTGCGTGGACTACCGAGAGTTGAATAAGGTCACGATACGGAATAAGTATCCGTTGCCTCGAATCGATGACTTATTCGACCAGTTGAGAGGAGCTTCTTTCTTCTCGAAGATTGATTTGAGATCGGGATACCATCAGTTGCGTATCAGGGAGGAGGATGTCTCGAAGACTGCGTTCTTGTCGAGATATGGTTCTTACGAGTTTCGGGTTATGCCTTTCGGCTTGACCAACGCTCCAGCAGTGTTTATGGACTTAATGAACAGAGTGTTCAGGGATTTCCTAGACCAGTTTGTCATTGTCTTCATTGATGATATCCTGGTTTACTCTCAGATAGAGGAGGAGCACGCCGAGCATTTGAGGCAGGTTTTGCAGACACTTCGTCAGAACGAGTTGTATGCAAAATATGAGAAGTGCGGGTTTTGGCTGAAGGAAGTCCAGTTCTTGGGTTACATTATTTCCGACCAGGGAATATCAGTTGATCCAGGGAAGGTATCAGCGGTGAGGGAGTGGGGACAGCCCACGACACCAACAGAGATTCGTAGTTTCTTGGGCTTAGCAGGATACTACAGGAGGTTTATTCGGGGTTTCTCGGAGATAGCAAGTCCTTTAACACATCTTACTCGTAAGGGTGTGCCATATATCTGGAGTGATGCCTATCAGTTGGCATTCGATGAATTGAAGGACAAATTGACCTCAGCACCTGTGTTAGCATTGCCGAGACCGGGAGTTGAGTATTTGGTTTACACCGATGCGTCTTTGCAAGGGCTTGGAGGTGTTTTGCAGCAGGAGAGACAGGCCATAGCTTATGCTTCCCGTAAGCTTAAGCCTCATGAGAAGAATTACCCCACACATGATTTGGAGTTGGCAGCAGTGGTATTTGCCTTACGGATTTGGAGGCACTATCTTTTGGGGGAGAAGTTTCAGCTGTTCACAGACCACAAGTCCCTACAGTATCTATTCACGCAGAAAGAGTTGAACATGCGGCAGCGTAGGTGGCTTGAGTTTGTGAAGGACTACCAGTTCGACATCCAGTACCACCCGGGTAAGGCTAACGTGGTAGCAGACGCGTTGAGCCGCAGGCCAGCAGATGAGGTGGCAGAGGTGTGGAAGGCTAAGTGGAAGGAATTGGGACAGCAGGATGCAGTGGCCCGATCTTTCATGTCTGTGATGACCGTTACACCGCAGATTGTCACGAAGGTAGTACGGGCACAGGCCGATGACTCGTTCTGTCAGGAGCAGATAGTTCGATTACTAGCAGAGGGAGCCGAGTCCTATACCGTTAGCTCAGACGGGGGATTGCGCTTCAATGGGAGGTTGGTAGTTTCGGAAGGGGAAGAATTGCGGTACGATGTTATGGCTGAGTCGCACGGCTCACGGTTCGCGGTACATCCCGGAGGGGACAAAATGTACCAAGACATGAGACGGCAATATTGGTGGAGCGGTATGAAGAAAGATATCGCTGAGTTTGTCTCGAAATGCGCCACTTGTCAGCTTGTAAAAGTGGACCATCAGAGACCAGCAGGATTGCTACAGCCGTTGGAGGTTCCGGTATGGATGTGGGAGAGCATATCCATGGATTTTGTCACGGGGTTGCCTACGTCGCAGAGGGGTCACGACTCCGTTTGGGTAATTGTGGACAGGTTGTCCAAGGTCACTCACTTCTTACCCGTAAGGACTGACTACACTACGGGACAGTATGCACAGCTTTTCATTTCAGAGATCGTGAGACTTCACGGTGTGCCCCTGAATATCGTGTCTGACAGAGACAAGATATTTGTTTCGAGGTTTTGGGAGAGTTTCCAGGAGGCCATGGGCACGGAATTGCGGTTGAGTACGGCTTATCACCCGCAGACCGATGGGCAGACAGAGCGCACCAACCAGATGTTGGAGGACATGCTACGCATGTGCATTATTGACTTCGGGGGTGGATGGGAGCAGTACCTTCCACTGGTAGAGTTTGCTTACAACAACTCCTATCAGTTCACGATTGGCATGGCTCCGTTTGAGGCATTGTACGGCAGGCCTTGTCGTTCCCCAGCATGTTGGTTGGAGGTGGGGGACAACAAATTACTTGGGCCAGAAGTGATCCAGGATACTTCGGCAAGGATTGAGTTGATTCGGAGTCGCATTCGGGTAGCTCAAGACAGGCAGAAGAGTTATGCTGATGCGAAGAGATTTTTCAGGGAGTTCCAAGTGGGGGACCAGGTTTTGCTCAGGGTATCTCCGATGAAGGGGATTATGCGATTCGGGAAGAAGGGGAAGTTGGCACCGAGGTATGTGGGGCCGTTTCCTATTATTGAGCGGATAGGACCGGTTGCATATAGACTTGGACTACCGGAGCACTTGCATCGGATTCACGACGTGTTCCATATTTCCTCGCTGAGGAAATACCTTAGGGACAATTTGGCTCATTCTCACATTGCTGTGGAGGACATCGATCTCCAGCCGGATAGCTCTTACGAGGAGGGGCCAATTACTATTTTGGACCGAAGCGAGAGGAAACTGCGGTCAAAGATAGTCCCGTTAGTGCGTGTTCAGTGGCGACATCACAATGTCGAGGAGTCCACATGGGAGCGCGAGGATGAGATGCGCGAGCGTTATCCAGAACTGTTTTTAGCAGGTACTTTCTAGTTTCGAATTTCGGGACGAAATTCAGTTATTAGGGGGGAAGTATGTAATACCCCGTACTTTTGACTATAATTATTTTTGGGATTAATTAATTAATTAGCGTATTAATTGGAAATTAATCCGGGTTATAAATACTAATGAGATGCGAATTGGTATTTGATTATGTGCATATATGATTATATATGTATCTGGTACTATAAAATTTGTCGTGAGATTTATATACGGCATTTTAGAAATTTTGTTGAGACGCGTGGGACCGCCGCGTCACGGTATATTATTTTGTTAATAAAAGTGAATTTAAAATCTATAATCTGTATGGTCGTTTTGAGTGCGCCAACGCGTCCGGAAGGGTCGAGATAGTCAGAAAACACTAGCCGGGGGTATAGTTTGGGTCCCGGGGTATTTTTAGGCCATACCGGTAACTTAAAGGGTATTTTAGTAATTTGGTATTTTTGGGTAATTAAAAGTGACGAAAATTGAGAGTTGTAATCTGATAAGGAATTGACCCAACCAACCCTTTATTAACCCCATAAGCTACGTAGGTTATCATTTAGTCTTCCAACTCTCCCAAAGAAAACCCTAGCCACCATAGCCATCTTTGGAAGAAGAAAGCTTAGAGAGGAAGGGAAAGAGGAGGAATTCTGCAGAAAATCTGCAGAAAGAGATTACAAATCCAACACCAGATTCAGAAACAATCAAGGCAAGTGATTTATTCCATTTAAATTTCAGAGAATGCTTCTTCCATGTTAGATTATTCATAAATTTTGTATGTTCTTTGAAGATAATGAAAAACCCATAAGATTGGAGTTATTAGTTTAAATTTTGGGATATAGGTTGCATGTAGAATGTTACTGGAAGATTATATTAAGAGAATTATCGACTTTTGTTATACCAAAAACGGATTTAAGATGAAGTTTATGAATGTTCTTGAGATAAAATCTGGAAACTAGGTTTTTGATGAAGTTTGACCCATATGTAGCCTTTAGATGTTGAATTAGTGGTTTGTGGACGTTAGTAATATTGTAGGATTGTTATATGACATTACTATAACGTTATATTTGAGAATCATACGTTAGAAATAAATTTTGGGACGTTTTTAAATCTGCAGAACGAAGCAGTCCGTAGCCATACCTGTTCGATCGATCGATCGATATTCATCAGTCGATCGATCGACTAGATCGATCGATCGATATTCATAGGTCGATCGATCGACCTTCCCAGAATGAGTAAAATTTTCCTTAATTTGATTTTAATGGCGGAAACCCTCGGAGAATATGTTTGGAGAACTTATGAATACCCTCACCCTTAAGGAAGACCAGTAGGTGTGATTATTATAGTGGACTTTAATTAGAATGCAATTCGGGGAATTATTCTAGGTTATTGAAATTCGTTAGAGAGGTAACGTTTGGGTTAATAGTGCAAAATTGTGTAATTCGATGAAATAAGGTTTAGAGCAGAAGTAAAGACCTTAGGAATAAAGATGTTATATTTGGGAATAATCGAAACCTAATAATCTATTATAGATAGGTTTTAAGGTTAAGGGACTACGACGTGAGACGTGTTGGTAATTTAACTTTATATTAACGGGAGACTTGAAATACATAAGTTTGGAATAATGGTATTATGATGTAGCTTATACCTTATTAAAATGGTGATATCTAAGATGTGTGAATGCTTAGTATATAGTTTATGTGTATGACATACCTACCATACTTGCTATCACGGGAGGTTACGTTCGCTTAGGACCCTCTAATCCTTGTGTGCCTACGGGGGGGATATAGACTGGTACCTTGATGAACATAGGTCATAGAAAGACTTATTGTGATATTAATAAGTCCGCTGACCATGGGAGCGTAGGTATGTGCGTGACCCATGTGATGGTGACTGTGTTCGCCTCCACTATTTGTGATTTGTGTTATCTGAACTATTCCTGAGAGATTCGGAATATGTGATCCTTATGTACGTGATGTACCGGGATGGATAACAGAGTATGTGTGCACCATAGCTTAGATTGCGGGGTGCTTGTATCGTATATTTATGATGTGAATAATATACATTAAATTATTGGAAATCCTCATGTTAATGTTGTAAAAATATTACGGTATTGTTTCGAGATATATAATGAGTTAGCTGATAGTTATATCAATGGCATAGTTAGTAACTGAGTTTACGTTAAACCTCTATTAAATTACGAGCGTTATTATGTTAAATTAGCCGAGTAAAATGGGTAGAACCTTTGGTAGTCTAGCTAGTTACGTTGTCACTTAGCTAGTGGAAAGGGTAGTTATAGATGGGTACTTACGTTAGGAGTGCACAGTTAGTCGAGAGGTGAGAATTTAATGTGAGTGCACGTCCTAACATGTACTTTGCATTTAATGTTTTAAATGTTTTTAAAGCACTTGCAGGTTTTTAAAATGATTTCCACTTTCGGGCTCTGACCCATTTGCTTTCAAATATATTTTCTTGTAAAACCATTTTAGGTGCCCAGCCACAAGGACACCAAGCATAGGATTCTCATTCAGAAGACGAGCTGTAGCTGTTTGTGGAAGCTACAGGGACTTGCTTTTAGACGCCTCTCTCATTTGGATTCCAGTCTCAGCATCTATCAGTTGTAGGGCATGTTGCCCAATTCTATTAGACATTTTTACATTTCAGTTTTCAGACTCTAGCATGTATTGCTCAGTATTCAGTTTTAGTTATTTATTTCAGTTTACTTATCAGTTGTGGGATTTGTATTGAGGAGTTTTTCCTCCAGAGTTTATTTACATTTTGTGATGGTTATTTGTTTTACTTCAGTATGGTGAATGGTGTTATTTAGTTATTCATTACTCTTGTTGCATGTTAATCAGATTTAATAAAATTTGGCACTTACTTTTTAAATACTAGGTGGTTAGTAATAATAAAACGTTTTCGACAGTGATGCTATTAACTGAGCCAACTTGGCATTTTGAATTAATTTTATAAAGGAGTAGCTACCCGGTGTTTAATTAGTCGGGGTGTCACAATTTGCATCTTGTTCATAGTTTAGGGGCTCATTCGCGAGACTAGGGGGTACTTAGCATTGGCCTTGACTTGGATTAATATGTTGAATAGTTCTAGGGGCTTACTAACATAGATTCATATTATATTGATAAAATGTAGATGGAAGGATGAAATAGATTCATATTATATTGATTCATCAAGTATTTTTCCAAACCCGTGCATCGTTTATTTCTGAAATAAAAAGTTTTAATTCCCTCTAAGTTTATTCATTGATTCACTGAGTCCTATAATTACACGAGATCGACCAAAAATCTATTCTATATAGTCATTTATATGTTATAATATGGAGGAACACCCCTTTGCTTTTTTCCTAATTCTAATTGTAGTTTACAAAGAGTTAGAGGACTAAACTCAGGTGTCAAGCTTTAATTTCCCATGAGAATCGATGCCATAAATTATCTCCCACATTATCGTACAATCGCAGCCACCTACATTTATAAAAAAAAAAATCATTGGACACCAATCATCACCTTGAGCCCATCCAGGACTAGCGTTCGTGCGGACGGTCCTCTTATAACACGTGTTATAATGCCATTGCATATAATAGTCCGATTTACTCTATCATATTTTCAAATTTTGATCTAAATTATTTATTTTAAAGCTTGAGCTTGGTGATTTGGTTTACCATTGGACACTAGATTTCTTTTGAAAACTTTGCTATGTCTAATTTTATAAGAGAATATTGAGCACTTCTCTTTGAATGTTCGTGTATATGATTGATTTTATGCCCAGTAAATATTCAAATGAAGTCTAGATTACGTGAGTTTGAAATATGATTAATTATTGATATTTTTTCTACTTGAATAGTGAAAGTTTTGCTTAAAATTTTTTCTTATTCACAACCCATTTGTCAAGTTTATGTTGTAAACCACCTTGTTTGTGTAAATGCTTCTGTTATAGTTCATAAGTTCACTCTTTGACTTAAGTGATCTAACTAATGTATATCAACTAACCTATTGCATATGGAGCCAATTTATCCTTTACAAAATTCAAGGCATAAATTATGTATTTCGTGTCTTAAAAATAATATAACTGTGTTGTGCATTTCTAAAAACTAAGGAATTTTCTATTTATCAGAAAAAACAAGGCTTTTTCATTTGATCAACTGAAGTAATGTTAATTACAAACTTGGATTTTCAACTTTTTACTTATTATTTTTCGTTTTCGTTCATAATTCCTTACTACTATTAGATTCATTTATATAATCAATAAAAATTGGGGCAGATTTGGATTTTGTTTTTGGCTTGGAAATTAGAGTTTGATAAATGATTGTTGGTTTAACTATTCCACTCAACTTCTCAAAGACATTTTTCAATTATTTGGGATGTTGTGATTGCTATTATTTCAAATCCAGATTCCCTGAACTATATTGAATTAAACAAAATCATGTTTTGTAGCCTATGGAGTATTATTTTTGGAATTTTTGAACAATCCCCTAGTCTAGGCGTAAAACGTATAGCATCATATGGCAATTTTTTGTATGTCAGGTGCTTTGAGAGAACTGTTAATTTCCCTTTAAGTTACTATATTGGATGAAGTGACTGGGTATGGTGTTGATGTTGGATATGGTGATTGTTTTATGGACTAACATTTTCTTTTGAAATGCCTTGAAATTTATCTAATTGGGACATGTGCGTTACCTGGTGTTGCTGGACCTTTTTTTTGTGCGGTTGACTTTGCTCGAGAAAAAAATCATGTTCAGTTCCTTTTTCATTTTCTTTTACTTACAATGAAGTAATCTAAATTTGAAAAATGCATGTTATCTAATTCTCTATCTCTATCAGCCTAAACACAGTTTATACTGATAAACTTAGGCCGTCAACAATGGTCGGGGTGAAATACGTTAGAAGTAGAGGATTAACGAGTGAGATTTGAGCGAGGCTCGAAGCGGGATCCGGTAGAAATAAAGGTAAATGGGTAAATTTCCCATGTTTGCCACTTAAAAAATAGTTTTTCCAGAAGTGATCACTTACCTTAAATGTGGAAACGTCCCACGTCCAGACCGTGGACGGGGATCAATCACACGTTTGTACTCCTGTCCCCTACTAAAGGATATCCGTTAGCTCTACCATAATTCTTGGGGATGGTTAATGGATCCCGTATTCTTTTACCGATTGTTCTCCCCATTATGACACAATTTAGAGGATCCAGAATGGGTACCCAATGTGGATGGCCTTACTAAAAGTTTGGCTTACTTCACTTCTTCTACTGACCATGGTGTTGAAGGCTCTGTTTGGATAATTTTGTAAATCTTTCATATATGTAATTGATGTCAATAATTATAAATGCTTATCTATATAATCTACTTTAATAATTCGGATTTCTATTTCTCTGTCTAGCCAATGTATTATCCCAGATGTAACTAGTTGGTTTTGTATTGTTATTGTCCCAGTGTAACTGGTTGTTTTGGATTAGCTAGCCAAATATTGAGGAACGATTTTAAATTCATATCTTTGATAAGCATATTTTGTTGATAGTTAAAGAAGTGTCGAATCCAATTACTAACTCTTTTTCAGAGGACAAAGGGCAAGACCATTAATTTTTATTTTGTTTTTCCCTTTAATATATAGTTTTGTTTTAGTGCTTTTACAAGAAAATATAATTTTAAGGTTTTGTTCAATCTCTTTATGAGGTTGATGAGTGATGGGAGACTTAAATTTACTTATATTATTAATTGGATTTTGTTTATCATTTCCTTTGAATAACATTGTCTTTTAATAACTCTCTTTTATATCATGAATGATTACATTTTTCAACTCCTTAATGTCAGTTCCATTGGTAAGTGAAGTGGAATGGAACCAAGCTCTGATGTTCAATGTAGTCACTTCAATAAAGATTATTATATTTCAATGAAATTTTAATGCCTATTGAAGGTTGTTTTCACTTGATAAATGATATAAATTGTAAAGTCACTCTAACATGATACATTTCAATTTTATAAAAGTTTCATGCCCGAGTTTTTTCTTTTCTATTTAATATTTCAGGTTGAGTAAATAAAGGATGTTGGGTCAATTTTGTCATATTGGATATCTTTTTGATTTGGCATTGACACAAGTGCAAATATTCCTCTCCTATTTGGTTGGTGTTGTAAGGCCCAAAGAATAACTATTCGCCAGTCTCTTGGGTTTCACTATCTGCGCCGAAAGCAAGAAAGAGACACATGTTATACTTTTTGACGATTTCTAACCGAGCCTTTATACACGGGTTACCCCTAATCTATTTATAACCCAAACATGCCCTCGGTATAATGCTAAGTATCTTTTTCATTATGTCAATATATATATATATATATATATATATATATATATATATATGTGTGTGTGTGTGTGTGTGTGTCAAGTTTGCCTAGCCAATGCATCACATGATTCACGATTTGCATTACTATGTGATGTGTGCAAATCCGCGTCCACCACCTGGAATTGGCGAAACAAAACGGAATGAAATTACAAATGCAAGTAGGCCACACTTCAGCTGCCCTGATAAGATTCGTTGAGGTTCAAGTGAGACTGATATGATAAGAAATGAACCACAGTATAAGCACTGCTCGACAACAGCCGGAAAAATAGGAATCTGGAGCTGCTGATGTCTAGTAATATGAGTACTGCTTCTCTTTCTGAAGGTTGTTATTTTACATATGAAAATTTCTTCTCCAACTTTTGCAGGAACACTAAATGACTGAACTTATTTTGGGGAACATATATGTACTGGCTCTCTTAGAAAATTCTGATTCATTTCTATATGATTCATTAGTTTAACTCCTTGACCTAGCATATTCCCTATGTTGAAGTGGAATTTCTCTCTTCACGAGGCTTCGTCAAAAAATTGTTATATGACCAATCTAAAGATGCACTTGCACCCTCCAAGTAACTATGAATTCATCATTTGAATCGTACCCAAACACAATAACTAAGTGCAGAAGAAGTTCCCTAAATATATGCTAGATATTGACATTCAATGACTAACCGTATGAAATTTGTGAGCCTATGATCTGTATTTCTCACTTATTCCCATTTAAATATAAAAATCTTGTCAAGAAAGCCTGTGATCTCTAATTGTTTATTTATTCATATTTAAATATTTAATATTTATCATGAAATATAGTATTTAACCAATTAGTGTATGTGTATTTCCTTGCTTGTTCACATTATTTCACGATTCTCTGAATATCTTGCAATTGAATATGGTCTTATCCCGTCTTTTATGCCTCTTATACAATGGAGTTATTTTCCCATTCACGTTTCATGACTCAAGATGATGAATCGTGCTATTTGACTATCACAATTATTAAGGATACATTAATAAATGGTCAAGATGAAGACATGTTAGCGATTGTGATATTTTCTCCATTAATGTTCGACTAAAAAGGAAATCAAACTCTTAAAGGAATATCAGACTCTTAATTTGAAACGAAGGGAGTATTATATAAATTAAATGCTAGCTTTTTATCTTGGTGCGAAACATGTAAATCTTTATTATTCTATTTATTCTCCTCTGCATCTTTACTTAATTCTCAAGATCTTTTTCTCTCTTTAACTATGGTTGCATTACTTGAGCTTCTATAATAATTATGATGCATACGGTTTCTCCATTACCAAAGAATGTACGCAAAGCAATGAAGCTAAAAAATTCCCGTTTTTTTGTTTTATGGCTCACTGAGTGTCAACTCAATATCTCTGTGTAATATACCACTTGCTTAAATAATGGTTCTAACCTGAAATTCTTGATTTGTTCCATTTGCAGCCCCAAATGATTAATGTAATATCAATTATGTTCAAGCCATAATCTACATAACTATGTGTATGTTATGTTTGTTAATGTTTGAGTTGTCTGTTTTTTCTAGCCATAACCGTGAGCCATTTATGTCGTCACCAGTTTCACTCTCTTACTCTGTTGTAAACAGAACAACACAGGATGGTTTTTATTCTTATTTTGAACACTAATTTTTTGTACTGGTTATGCTCTGACATTAAGTTTTTGCACCAACTGTTAGGTGTTGTTTTGTTAGTGTGTGTTTATTAGAAGTATAAATGAATGGGCGTAGTATCTTTGTTTATGCATACTACTTTTTAGCAGTTCAAGCGCATTTGATTTTATGCGGCCGTTTAGTTTATTCTCATAGTTGAAAAAGAATAGTTAAAGCTGATTTTCAAATAAAAGTTTTCAGTTATTGGACCAAGGTTTGGTAATGTTTAACAACTAATTTTTGACGATATTAGTACTTATAAAATGATGACGGCTAATGTTTAATTGTATATAGAACTGAGGGAAATAGTTCCATTGTTAAGAAAAACATAAAAAATGAATTGAAACAATACTATTTTTGTGCTTTGGTTATTTTATTTGCATTTATATAGACACATGAAGTACTGAAATTGGGGATTACACTGGTTTATTTTATTTCGTTTGTTTTACCGTGTCTTTCTTTTCTATCTTCTGTGTTTTTATTACTAATATTTTGCATTCGCGCAACTGTATTTTCTGAACTTCGCAGGTTATGTATACACACATAATATTTCTAGAGCGACTCAAAATCCCGACACACTAACGTGTCACACCCGTATTAGCTCGTGTCCAAGCTCGACTAATGTGGGTGCGACAAATAAGTGTGTCACACCAAATGTGTCGCATTTTTGAATCGGCGTAGAACTCATACACATATATTACTCTATAATATAAATGTGAGGCCAAACTTTTGGAGTGTGTAATTATCCACATTTTTTCCTATTTGACATACACATTTTGCACAGGAAGTTTGTCTCACTATAGGATAAATTTGAGTCTTCTTTCCTTCCGATTATCAGTTTAAAAAATTTACTAAATAATGTAAGGTTTGATAATTTATAGCAAAATCGATGAAAGGAATTTTTTCATCCCCTTGCATCAATGCTCTTTTAGATGTGGTAAGCGGGGGTTTTGTTTAGTCATGTGAAAATCCCAGTTACTTTTTTTCACTTTAAGATGTTAAATGATTTTTTTTTAGAATGTTAAATTTCATTTCTTTATTGGCATTGACTATCAATATAAGATTATTTTTGACTATTTTTTGATGAATCAAATTGCACTCAATTGCATTGTTATTTTTGTTGTATTTATGGAGGAAATAGTTGTATAAAACTGCTGATCCTGGATTTATTTGTTGTATTTATGTAAAATGCCATAATTGTTGAACTAGCCTATTTCTCACCTTTCCCACATCTCCCTTACTTTTGGAAACAACATGGTCAATTATTGTCACTAACTAAACTCTATTTTTTACTTTTTATTTTTGTATGCTTAAGCCTTTTGAGTTTAATCCATAGTGGGTGAAAGACACTTAAATTTCCTCGAAACTATTGCTGTTACTGTAACAATTTGTTTGATTTACAGAAAGGTCAAAGAAAATAAATGAGATCCATTTCTCAATATATATAGTGGTCTCATACATAAGCAAGTCCATTATTATTGATAAGGGAAACTCACAACTTACATTCACTCCACACATTTTTCAACAGTAACATATTACCAAAGCAGGACAAGCAATTGACTTGAAAATGAATACTCATTAAGCTTTGTGACAAACATTTCCTTCACAAACCCACCCATCTTTTGGATTTTCTTTCTCATCAACATCCTCCACATAATTAGCATTAGCAGCATCAACATCGTCTTTGTTGACTTTGTCTTCTCCCAAAGCACACTTGGGGTGAAGATCAAAGTCACACTCTTCACACTTGAATGACCACAACACCCCCACTCCATCACACCTATCACACGCATATATTGAGGCGACCCCGACAATGCGGATCGATGTGCAAAGACTTTATATGCGGAAGTAAACTTCTTGTTGAGTAAACACCTTAAACCTACGAGTTTATATGAATGATGCAAAGGGGACCAAATTAAACTTTTACTTAATTTGATTAACTTTTATGAAAATAATTTTAATTTTCAAAGTTAATTATAGTCCAAAACAGATTCAATTTTAGGCGAGTTTCTATTTATTTAGTCCTACCTTTTCGTGTGAGGTGAAATGCGAAAAATTTACAACACACAATATTTATTTAACGTCGCAAAAACCCTTCCCCGGGAAAAACGACGAACTCCTCTAGGAGTTACCTAATCTACTTCCACTAAAACAATAAATCAACAGGAACGATTTACAAACAACAAACTTAACAAATAAAGAAGAAAGATCTAGCTATTACCCCACTCGACCAAGTCTCTAGCCTGGTTGCTTATTTTGTTCTCTCTTTAAACGTAATCCTAAATTACAAAAATATTTTGTCAAAATTCTAGTCCAACTAGATGAAGTCCTATATAGCTAAAGCACGAAAAGCAAATCCTAGGTGTGCTCTATATAGGGCCTTCATATATGGGTAATAGAGTGAGGATGATCTCATGCTCATGGAGTGTATGCTTCACTTTCTCAGGCCACCCCTTTGCCATCTCCTTATATTCCTCTTCAATCTCCTTCAAATGCTCCTCCGTGAATGGATATGCACATGAAGCATAACGAGATTTCTAGCATCCGTGGTGACGGTGTTCCCATTTTTCCCAATTGCGACTAATGTTGGTATTCCACGAACCTTGAGCAGGCTCCTTAGTGATTTCTTCCTTTCATCGACAAATGGAAGAGCCAACCATGGCATGTCCGAAAAATATTCCTCGAAAGAAGGCTGGTCTCTGTCACTAGAGATGAAAATCACTTCCAATTTGTCATTCTTCGCTTTAATTTTGTGGTAAACTTCAATTAGCTTAGGTGTGAATCCTCGGCAAGGGGGACACCAATGAGCGGAGAAGTATAGGAGGATAACTTTTCCAACAAGATTAGAAATGGGAACCTTCAAAGTAAAGAGTTTTTGTCAAGGATCCCAAATTAAAAGGGGGGGGGGGGGAGGAAGGATTATAAAATCTTGAGAATATTTTTATAACTAAATGATTGAGTTAGTGGCATACAGTAACAGTTAAAACTCTCACCTTGACTCCATCTTTCCCAATTACAAAATTAAGGTCTTCAGATACCAAAATAGACTCCAGCGTTTGTGATTTGCACTTCTCTTTCTCAATTTCCTCAAGTACTAAAAACTTCTCGGGAATAAAAGGATATGCCATAGATCCATGTTCTTCAACCACATTCGAATGAACAGTTTTGCCATCTGGCCCAATGATGACAAAAGTTGGCATGAGAGCTCAAAGTACTTAACCAGCTTCTGAATAATCTTGTCCTTGCAAGGCAATGAAAACCTTGGCATACTTTCAAACCCTTGTTTGAATGACTCTTCATCTTCATCATCATCAAGAAGTAGCATCACAATCTCAAAATTCTCCCCATTTTCCATCAACTTCTTATAAACTCCAGTAAGTTTTTTAGTAAAATCAAGGCATTTAGTATACGAAGACAACGAGAAATACAACCCCACTATCTTCCACTCAAACTCTCTAACTGGTACCTAGTCCATACAATATGCAAATAACATTTTCAGATCATAAAAGTAACAAGACTAATATACAAAAACTCATAGTAATGATTCTACCTTCTTCCCACCAACCGAGATTACAAAATCGCGCAAGGGTGTGACTAAGAGAGATGTTAGAGATTGATTCTTTTTTGCTTCTTCTTCTTGATTTTTAATTTCTTTTACGTGTTCTGGGGTAATGGGTACCCATCAACACCATACTCACTAATGATTTCAACTCCCTTATTAGTCAAACGCTTCCCATTTTCACCAATAATCACAAGGTGAGGTATTCCCCTCACCTTAAACAATTTATCCAATTTGTCACGCGTGTTAGAATCAGAAAATGGAATAGCCAACCAAAGCATTTTGGAAAAATACCCTTCGAAATATTCATCATCTCTGTCAGCAGAGACAGATACAATCTCAAAATCACCTTCTGGTAAGAGTTCAATGTGGACTTCCACCAGTTTTGGGGTGAACCTATGACATGGACCACACCATGATGCTGAGAAATACAATCCAACTTTTTCCCCTTTCAAACTGTCAATGCTAACCTGTAAACTTTAGAATTTAGTAAAAAGTTTCCTTTTGGCTTTTGGACAAAAATATAAGCAAAAGTTTATTCTACACATGACTACGGTCTATTTCGATCGGTTTGATTCGTAAATAGAATGTACTAATACCAAATCAATTTTAATAGATTAAAATTGAAATTAACATTTGTACCACTCGGTACAACTTGAGAAACTAAAATCGAACCACATATTTTGCGATAAACTGCGGTAATTGGATAAAAAAATGGGTCAAAAAATTGTCAACCTTATAAACTGAAAAATGTTTTACCTATTTTTTTTAAAATGAAAAAAAATATTATTTTGAGCTTAAATTTTTTATAAGGGTACACTTAAATGTTAAGAACGCATAAAAAAAAATCAGCGCAAAATTTTTATGTTTACTCTTTTAACAAAATTCGTCCTTTAATTCGTTCCTTGAATAGTGATATGTTTAAGAGCCATTTCAAATCACTTTAGGCCAACTTTGTATATTTATGTACAAATTAATCACAATATTTTCACTTTACCCAAAAAAAAAGCTATAACATTGTTTCCCATCATTTTTTCAATGTTAGGATACCGCATTTTGGACAGTAATTTCGGTATTTAATTTTGATACGGTAATTTTGATAAATCGGTTTTTTTATGTGTAACCAAAACCAACCACAAAAAATTCAATAATTTTGATTTTCGGTAAGTAAAAAAAATTAATCGCTATGAATTTTAATCAGTACAACGGTACGAATTTTTAGCGTAACATGATAAAAAAAAATATTGAAATTCATAAAAGATTCAACAAGGAAATTCATCCGACTAGGAAACATAACATATAGACACACAGAGTAAGAGACCATGGTCCAAAATTCCATGGTCAACATGGTCCAAAATTCCATCTTTTATTATACATCAACAAATTTCATTGTTGTACAATATGATGACACTAAAATGATTTGTACACAATTATAGATAAGCAATAGTTGATTCCCATAGAGACCATGTGAGGTCAGCATACCAAAATTCCATCTTTTATCATGCATGAACACATTTAATTATTGTTCAATATGATGACACTAAAATGATAAAATTTCTACACAATTATAGATAGCCAGTAGAGAGAAGCAAATGAAACGTGCTAACCTTATCACCGTTATTACGAACGAGGTAGTTTCTCTCGGAAGAACAAAGGAGAGAAACAATATCATGGGTATCATTCTCAGCCATAGTCATTTGGAAAATTAATACACAAACAAAAAACACCGTCAGACTTGTGTTGAAAATATGACAAAGCTTTGGTGATATATATAGATATATATTCACGTAGCCATTCTCCTAAGCGGACTTCCTTAAAGAACGTATTAACGGACTTTTGTCCTTATCCGGCTGTGGTCCCCTCGTGGTCCATAAGACTTTTGTTATTTTCCTTAAATGGTCCCCCTCTTGTCTTATACTAAAACCCTATTTTAAGCCTATATAATTTGAAGATTTGTGGTTTAGACCCAAATTGGTATCAAGACCTTAAGAACTTTAGAAACTCACCAAATTCCGACCAAAACCCTAATTCTGGTATCAGAGCCGTAAGACGCTCCTTTTAGACTTATAGTAAAAAGACTTTAATGCCCTTGGGATTTATCCCTCGTATTTACCAAGATATTTTTGGAACTAAACCAGACTACCATCCCATACCCATAACTGATTTAGACCCAGTAGGTTGTTTAACCTCTCATATAGATGGGTGTTCACACACTGAACATATCCCAGCCAAACACGCAGTTAGTAGACAAGACACTGCTAGTGCTATTAATAGCATAATAGACCAAAATAAGAGTATACTCCTTATTTTAAGACAATTAATAAAAGATACTCAAACCCTAGAAGCAGAGATAAAAAATATCTCTAAAAGACTACTAGAAATAGATAACCAAATCCCAATAGACCTAGTACAAGTTTTACAAGAAATAAATATTAAGACTCATATAGAAGTCCTTAACAAAGACATTTTCGAAATTAAAACCTTAACTAAAAATCAAGACAGTGAGTTATTTAAACTTACTAAAGAACAACCCAAGCTTATCCCTAGATTAGATAGTTATCTTCCTAATGGAGATAGTTAGATCAGGTTGGAACCAATAGACCTCTCCATTTAGACTTTATCAAATTTTATCAAAGAATTTTAAAAAAGATAAATGATTATAGATTTTATTATAAGATAAATGAAAATGAGATTTCCAATGCGGCTAAAGCAACTAGACTTATATTAGAAAGATTAAATTTAATTCCTACATCCACAACAGCTACCCAAGACTATAACAATATCTTTATTAAAGACTTGCATTTAGATTTAAAGGCTAAGACAGAATGATTAACCACCTTCTACACAGACTTTGTTAAATTCCAACAAAATTTAGCAAATTATCTTAATAATATGGAAAGCCATAACCCATCCAAGATGGATAGTATTTTTAATGAACTAAGACTAAACATGGCCCAAGTAGAAGAAAAATATGAAGAAATTATAAACGGAATTAAGGCCGTATATAATAAACCTTCCTAAGAAGAAATAGACTATCATTTTATTCTAACTCATTTAGATAAAATAGAAAAAACTATAGAATCTATAGAAATTAGATCTATGCAACAACAAGAAAAAGATAATGAAGTAAACGACTATATAACAAATGTTTCAAAATCCCTTGTTAATTTTCTAGCTAGACATGGTGAAGAAATTTCTGATAAGATAAGAAAAGAGAATAAGATTTTTAAAGAAGAAATCATTAGTCAGATAAAAAGACAAAAAGATTATTCAGACTTCTAAGAAAGAATTGAAACAACACTTGAACAAAAACAGGTAACCACCTGTAAATTTAGAGAATCCCCTCCTATAGAAACTAGAGAAAGGAATACCATAGGTAGACGAGTCATAAATGACGGATTAGATAAGACCAGTAAGATAATTAACTCTATCCCTAATATTGGACAGAGTAATCATATGCTCCAAAGAATTAAGGATTCATCCTCCAATGTTAGGACATGGTGGAAAGAATTTTTTTTACCAATCCTCTCCAATGGAAAGAATGAGGTGAAGTTGACTGAAAGATTATTGAAGATTTCATTCATAATGGACAACTTCCAGCCGTTAGATACATAGACTTGTTTAAAAAAGGTTCCACTCCTAAGACTCCTAATTATAATATGACTTACAATTGTAGGAATCATGTGTTAGACAAATCCTATACTGAGCTCCAAATGTTTGACTCAGAATGGCTTAGATCTAGAGGAACTGATAGAAAGTTCCAATTCCTAACCTTTGGACTCTTTCAGGCAAGAATCCAAGGATTACATAGACCTCAGAATAATATCAACATATTATGTTGTTCAGTAGATAAAAGATGGAAGGATTTTGAGAAAAGCCTTATTGGGATAGCCCAATTAGAAATGTCAGACAATATAGGATACTTCAATGTCATTCCGGCATTTACAGTAACAGTAGACACAACCAAACATTTTAAGTTAATCTTATATGCTAGTGGATATGAAGACTATATTATTCCAGACACTAATATAAATATAGAATTCCAAAGCTATGTGAAGTTCTCCCAATTTCCTTATGAAGGAATGCAATCGGGAATTACTTGAGGTAGACTTAATGAAGAAATCTTAGTTAGAACCAATATTTCAGACTACAATCATACTTACAGTATTAGGAATACTGAACATATGAAATAAAATCTAAGACCCTCTCGCAATTGCCAGAGTTTCAAGAAACTAAGACTATACAAAATAAATCTTTGTTTATTAATCAAGACGGCGTTACTGGAAATGTTACCATCCAGTTTGGTCCTCCTAAGATTTTCAATAAGAATATCCAGATCGAAGAAATTAGATTTAGGAATATAGGAGAAGCCATAATCAATGATCCTTCAGAAGGAGAATGTAGTAATAAGACTAGTGCTAGTTTACTAAGATAAGCCCCGATAATTAGACCTAGAAGATCATTTGAACAAAAAGACTTAATTAAAGAAAAAGCTAGGATCCAAAACTTTGGACAAGAATCCTCAGAATTGGATATGAAGACATTTAAAGATCACCTTAAGAAAAGTCATTCGATTGGATTTCAAGAAAGAGAATCATTTAATATGATAGCTCAAGAGCGCATATTAAAATTAAAAGAGTCTAAGAATACAAAAGAACTTCTTAGAAACCTAAGACTAATATAAGAAGGAGAACAAAGATTAATGTCATATACACAAGTAGAGCCTAGTAAACAAGAGATAGGAAGTAGTAGTAGGCTAGAAGATGATCCTAGACATTTTAGTAAACCAATAGGAATAAATATTCCTATATACTCAAACACCGTAGTTAAGACTAAACCTGATTATATAAAAGACTTTCCAACTAGTGACAAGAGTTTCACTTCTGTTAAGACTATGGCAAGCCAAGCCATAAATCCAGTAGGTATATACCTTAACCTAGATAATGTTCAAGATAGGAATAAGGCCTTAGATGAATGGCATAATCAGATCAACATGTGTTTTGCATCTAATGAACAATGGGATGCAAGTTCATGTAAGCAGTATGCTGAGAAATCCATTAAATGTATTGCAAAAGATTACTTAGATAGTTTAAGAAAGGCTATAGATGAAGACTCCTTAGCAAAGGTTGAGAAGATGAAAGAAAATTTAGAAGAAAGATCAATTGAAGAATATATTCAATTATTCACATCAGAATTCATTGGAGCTGGACATCTAGTTCAAATCAATGAACAAGACCTAGAAAAAACTAAGTTATTTCTCCTTAGCATTTGCAAATTAGATAAGATAAATGAATATAGCAATAATTATGAGCAACTATATTACCAAATTAAAGAATTTGGAGAGACCTTAAAAGATGAATACTTTAGAAAGATACTAGCCATAGGAAGAATCCTAATTAATGAATATAGGAATTGGCCAGGAGTAGCTGGAGTTAAGAACAACTCCCTTGGTGAAAGACTTAATTTCGCCAAAGACTATATCATATCTAAGAGACGTGATATATGTAAGGACATTTTTGTCATGTCCGTTATCTTACAGTTTTGTATGTCGTACGCCGTTACATTTGGCACGTTTCTACATGATCACATATGACGGCCTCAATCCGAATTCTAGGAATCAAGCATCCTGCATCTCCATCATGTGTTTTTCATCAGCCTCAATGACTTCACGTTCCATGCTTTTAGGGACTATATGCCTAGTGGTACGCAAGAGAAGTCAAAACAGTGAAAAAGGCTCGATATGAAAGTTCAAGGGCAATTCGGTAATTGTACATCCACCATCCGGAGGATAGGTCAACTGGAAAGTTGAAGAGCTTGCCGCAACAAAGATACTGGAAGAAACGGCATCTCATTCCGAGCTACGGTGAAGAAGATATGGCCCTTTGAAGATGGAGAGATTTCCTTGAAGGAATCTGGTTCCTGAGGACCGGACCGATCCGGACCAGATAAAAGAACCGATCCGGTTCACCGGACCGATCCGGATAAAGGGACCGGACCGATCCGATTGCTGAAGCTAAGTCCAGTACACCCGGATCCATAACGAACCGATGAAGACAAAAGTTCCGGACCGATCCGATGCCAACCAGACCGATCCGGTTTCAGAAAAAGAACCGATCCGACTTACCCGGACCGATCCGCCTAATCGACCGGACCGATCCGGCGAGGATAATCACTGCCAGATCGTGCAGCCGATTTTGAAGGGTTTAGATCCCTTATTTAAACCACGATCAGCAGTTGGTTTTCTTAAGACTTATACACGATTTTCAGAGCATATCAACCCTAAAGTCTTCACCTATTGAGTCCTATGATTCTAGGTTTTTAGATTCACACATCTTTCGTATCTTTGTGAATCAAATTTGGTAACCCAAAGAACACCATTGATGTTGTTCAACCCTTTGTGAAGTGGACCGTTTCTTCCTCTTCATTGCAGCCCTACTGGACAGGGATAGTTCCAGCCGCAAGCCCTTCTGGAAAGGGATTTTCTTCCAGCCGCGACTACAGAATCCGATACCCGAGGGTAATTCTTAGTCAACCTGTATTTCATTGTAATCCGATTGTAAACCGTATTTTACAAATTATAGTGATATACAAATGGTTTTGCCCCTGTGGGGGATTTTTCCTTAAACTTTGTGTGTTGAATAATTCTTGCATGATTTCATATTGTTTCAATCACACCTAGTTGCATGCTTAGGGTTAATTTGGGTTAAAAGGCATTTATTATATTGTTTCCTTATTTGAACGCAAGCGCCAACTCTTTCAAATTGGTATCAGAGCAGGTTACGCTAATCTATCGCGTATTCCTTTTTCCGCAAAATTTTTCTAAAGATATCAATTTTTGAAATAAATTGATTTTTGAAAAGAGCGTGTTCAAATGGAGAAGTCATATTATAAAATGCCTATTTTTGACGGGTCGAATTATGCCTATTGGAAAGCCCGTATGAGGTCGGCTTTAAAAGCCATTGATGAACGTGTCTGGATTTTGGTTGAACGAGGATGGACTCCTCCAACCGTGACTGTTGATAATGTGACCAACTTGAAACCTGACATCACTTGGACTGATGATGAATTTAAATGGTCGTCTTTTAACTCTAAGGGTCTAAGTGCTATTTCTGGGTCTGTCACTCCTGATGAGTTCAAACGCATAATGACGTGCACCACGTCAAAAGAAGCATGGGATATTTTGCAACTTACCCATGAAGGAACAAATGCTGTTAAAGAGTCAAAATTGCAAAATTTAACAACTCAATTTGAAACCATCACCATGCATGAAAATGAATGTTTTGATGAATTTTATGCTAGGCTTTCTGACATTGTTAATACTAGCTATAATCTTGGTGAACATATTCCAAATGCTAGGGTTGTTAAAAAGATTCTTCGTTCCCTTCCTAAGCGTTTTATACCTAAAGTCACTGTGCTAAATTCATTGGGTAATTTAAATACTCTAAAATTGGAAGAACTGGTAGGAGATTTACAAACTTATGAAATAGACATGTTTCCCAAATCTGCCAAGCCAAAAGATAAGGGAATTGCCCTTAAAGCCCAAGAGAGAAAAAGTGAGGGGTCGGCAAGAAAGAGAGTCGAGTCATCTAGAAAGATAGAAACTTCTGATTCTGAATGTGAGTTTGACTTAGATGATTTGGCATTATTTGCTAAAAACTTCAAGAAAATTCTGAAATTTAAAAAAGGTGGAAATTTCAAAGATAAAAAGAATTTTCAGAAAAATAAGTTTGAAAAGAAAGATTTCAAAGAACCCCCTAAAGACAGTGAGAGGTGTTTTGAGTGCGACGGTAAGGGACACAGAGCGTTTGAGTGTGCCACTCGTCTGAATAGGGAAAAGGGTAAAGCTGTCCTAAACGCTACCCTTAGTGACGACAGTGAGGTCGAGTCGGTGGACTCGGGCGATGAGTCACCGCATGAGCATAACTTCACCGCGTTCATGGCTAGTCATGTGAGTACTCCTAGTGCATCTCACGACGATGAGGATGCTACTTCACAGGGACACCTCGACAGCGAGAGCGAAGAGAGTGAGGGAGAGGAGGAAGGTAGTGAGGATGAGAGTAGCCTTCAACGCGCCTACGCCGAGTTATATGATGAGTCTTTCAAAACTAAAAAACGTAACAAGGCGTTAGTTCTTAGGATCACCGCGTTAGAAGAAGAGTTAGGAAAGATGAGAGAGAGAGAGTCCTCCACCTGCACCGCCATGAGAGAGAGAGAGTCTGCCTGGGTTAGTAAAGAGAATTTGCTTAAAGAGAGAGAGAGCAGTTTTGAGAAAGAGAAAGCGGACTTGACTAAACAAGTGGCTAGTCTTACGAGTGAGCTCCATTCCTCCCTGGAGACTCGAAAGAAACTTGAATCCCTTGTTGCTCAGCTTACTCATGACGTTGAGAGAGCTAGGAAAGTCAAGGTACAAATCGAGGACAGATCTGGGAAGATGGGAAAGATGCTCCTCGGTCCCGCTTTAGGTTTTGGTGACAGGCAAGGAATAGGTTTTGATGGTGCCTCCACGTCCCAAATTGCACCCGGACCAATTCCTGAGTTTACTACGACTCCTTATGGCCGTCATAAAAAACCAAGAAGGAGAGTTCGACCAAGAAAAGTAAACCAAGGTTCTCCTAATATTGTGCCTTTTTGCTCCCATTGCAAAAGAAATGGACACCTTAGGGTTGATTGCTATAAGTTGGGTCGGACACGACGTACGGTTGCTCCACCACTTCAGACTGATGAGTTTGCCAGTCTGAGAGAGCGTGTTGAGTTTCTAGCCGCCACATCACAGAGCTTGATGGAGGAATTCCGACGGATGACCTTACCATCAATGAATGCGCCCCGCATTCTGGCTAAAACCAACAACAACAAGGGAATACTAAAAGGTACCTTCTCTTGGGTTCCTAAGAAAGAGAAAAAGGCCCTTGTTGTCCATGTCGCTCTCAAAGCCCATAATACCTCACAGTGGTATTTTGACAGTGGTTGCTCCAGACATATGACAGGTGATACCTCATATTTTACCCATCTTGAGGATTATAATGATGGGAGAGTCACCTTTGGAGATGGTAGCAAATCTAGCATAGTAGGACGAGGTACAGTAGAGTTACCAGGATTTCCAAAGCTAGAGAACGTGCTGTACGTCAAAGGTTTGAAAGCAAACCTTATTAGCATCAGCCAGCTGTGCGACGATGACTTTGCAGTGAAGTTTGACCGGAAAACTTGTAAGGTCTATGATCAAGCCGGTAAACTATTAGTGCAAGGGGTGAGGACAGAAGATAACTGTTATGGGACTGAGCCTAAATCCTCACTTGTCTGCAACAGCGCCACGATCACTCATATGAATCTGTGGCACCAACGTCTAGGTCACATGAACGTTAGAGACTTATCTCGTTTAGTCAAAAAGGACCTAGTACGTGGCTTACCATCACTTGGAAAGCCAACTTCCACGATCTGTGGACCCTGTCAGTTGGGAAAGCAAATCCGTAGCCCACATAGGAAGTTGAATTCCATTACCACCTCACGTGCTCTTGAGTTAATTCACATGGATCTTATGGGTCCTACTCGCACAGAGAGTCTAGGTGGTAAGAGATACATTCTCGTGATGGTGGACGATTTCTCTAGATACTCTATTGTCGGTTTTCTAAGAGAGAAATCAGATGCTGTTGAATTCCTAACGACCAAGTGCCGTGTCCAGCAAAATCAACACGGGGTCACTATTAACAGAATACGTAGTGACAACGGCACTGAATTTAAGGAAGCAAAGGTGGATTTGTACTGTGATAGCCTTGGGATCAAACATGAGTTCTCTGCTGTGAGAACTCCTCAGCAAAATGGGATTGTTGAGAGGAAAAATAGAACGATCCAAGAGATGGCTAGATCTATGCTTCTAGGTCGTAAAGTTTCTAGGAGATTTTGGGCAGAGGCAGTGTCTACTGCATGCCACACGGTGAATAGGGTCTATCTGCGTCCACACACACTTAAGACGCCTTATGAATTGTGGACAGGCAAGAAACCCAACCTAGCATATTTCCGTGTTTTTGGGAGTAAATGCTACATCCTACGGGATAGAGAGCAATTAGGAAAGTTCGACTCCCGGAGCGACGAGGGAATACTGCTAGGATATTCATCGGACAGTAGAGCGTACCGGGTTTTTAACCTGAAGAGCTCTAAGGTTATGGAATCAATAAACGTCACTGTGCAAGATGACGAACCTCCGACGACTATTGATCCCAACCTTCAGTGTGAGGATGAGGACTGTTCTGACAGTGATTTACCTGTTCCTCTCTCACACTCTGTGGACCCTACTCCTGTGTTAGGGGACACACCTGCTTGGGTTCGCAAGAGTCATGACCCCTCTGCCATTGTTGGTGATCCCACTCTAGGGGTCAAGACTCGTGCTCAGCTAGAGAACGTTGTTAGCCATCTTTGCTACACGTCCAAAGTCGAGCCCAAGAATCACAAGGAAGCACTCAAAGATGAACACTGGATATCTGCTATGCAGGATGAGTTGCTTCAGTTTAAGAAGAACAATGTCTGGGAACTTGTCCCCCGACCTAGTGATACTAATGTTATTGGTACCCGGTGGATTTTCAAGAATAAAATGGATGAAAATGGTACCATAATCAGAAATAAGGCTAGGTTGGTCGCTCAAGGCTACACACAGATAGAGGGTGTAGACTTTGGAGAGACATTTGCTCCTGTTGCGAGGCTTGAGTCCGTCCGCTTACTACTCGCCATCGCATGTCATCTGCACTTCAAGGTATATCAGATGGATGTCAAGAGTGCCTTTCTGAATGGCATTCTACAGGAAGAGGTTTATGTGGAACAACCAAAAGGGTTTGAAGACCCTAAGCACCCTGAACACGTCTACTATCTGAGGAAAGCCTTGTATGGTTTGAAGCAAGCACCCCGTGCTTGGTACGAGAGGCTTACTTCCTATCTCTTAGCCCGTGGCTTCAAGAGAGGGGGAGTTGATATGACGTTGTTCGTCAGGAGAGATGACGGTGCTATTTTGGTTGCCCAAGTCTATGTGGACGACATAGTCTTTGGATCCACATGCTCCCAGCATGCTCACCACTTTGAGGAGGAGATGAAAAGTGAGTTTGAGATGAGCATGGTAGGTGAGCTTACATTCTTCCTTGGTCTCCAGGTTCGTCAGCTAGAGGATGGGATGTTCATCTCCCAATCCAAGTATGCTAGAGACCTAGTAAAGAAATTTGGTTTAGACTCCGCTAAGCATGCTCGTACACCTATGAGTACCACTACCAAGCTTAGTAAGGACACTTCAGGCAAGGACGTAGAGCAAACCTTGTATCGGAGTATGATAGGCAGTCTTCTCTACTTGACTGCTAGTCGTCCCGACATTGCCTTTAGTGTTGGAGTCTGTGCGCGTTATCAGGCGTCTCCCAAAGAGTCACACTTACTCGCTCTAAAACGTATTATCAAATACGTGAGTGGGACTCTCTCATACGGTATTTGGTATTCCTTTGATACCGATGACCGTTTGTCCGCCTATTCGGATGCCGATTGGGCTGGGGACGTAGATGGTTGTAGGAGCACTTCTGGTGGGTGTTTCTACTTTGGTTCTGCTCTTGTCTCTTGGTTGAGCAAGAAGCAAAACTCCATCTCTTTGTCCACTGCGGAGGCTGAGTACATCGCCGCCGGGAGTTGTTGCACGCAACTCATGTGGATGAAGCAAATGTTGGAGGATTATGGGATTTCACAGGACACCATGACCATTTCCTGTGATAACACGAGCGCGATACACATATCCCGCAATCCTGTCCAACATTCGCGCACAAAGCACATCAGGTTACGCGAGCACTTTATACGTCAGTTAGTTGAAGAGAAAGTCGTAACCCTGAGTTTTGTTCCTACCGACCGTCAGTTAGCCGATATTTTCACGAAACCTTTAGATGCCCTTAGATTTGAGAGTCTTAGGAAGTCTTTGGGGATTTGCACTGTTGACTGAGGGGTTGGTCTATGTCTAGAATAGGATGCTTCTTCATGGTCATATCATATGCTTCCTATTGCTAGTCTGTTTATATGTACCATAGCTTTGTTGTACAGCTTTTATGTATTTGTTTCTTATTCTTAGAAAAATACAAAAAGATTTTTTTTGAAAAATTTTGAGAAAAGCACAAAAAGATTTTATTTTGATAAAATTCTTTGAAAAAATTCAAAAAGAGATTTGCCTTTTATGGATGAGCATTTAAGATAGCCAAGTCACAACTTCATTCCATATATCCATGTGACTGTTTGATAGAGATTTGAGAGGCTACATCATTTCATCCATGTGCTTAACATTGATTGGAGTCCTTGAGATGTAATTAGTGATATTTCCTACATGCTTGACTCCTATATCCTTTTTTGCACACATGCACGACTATATTTGATTGTTGCACTTGTCAATCTCATGTTGGCTTGAGTGTTTCCATCTCAATCCTGTCTATACAATGTATAAAATGCGATAAAACTTGACAAGATTGGATTGCATGTAAAAACCGTTTGGTGAGACTGTGCGCATATTTTCATAACGGGGAGGGGCTGCGAAAGTTGATTCTTATCCTTTGCGCAAAAGCCACCGTTAAAAAGGACCTAAAAAATGGAGGAATTTTAATATCCGAGGTCCTAAGAGGTTAAAAGAGCCCGAAAAAAAAAAAAAAAAAAAAAAATTGTTAAGGCAATCAATAGCAATACATGCCAAATATGGGCCATTTAGGTTTTCACCACCAATTCTCCAAAGTTTGAGAATTTAGTATACCTCTATTCAAAATATAAATCTGAGGGAGTTTGGAGATTGAAAAACGGGTTTGCACTTCCTTGAAAGTCCTGAAAACGCATGAAAATCATTTTGGACGTTATTGGTGTAGAAATCACTTTGAGCTTTGATTTGTAGATTTGATAGTCAATGTCATATATTTCCAATCTTTTACACCAAAGGAAGCATTTGAGTTCATTTGTTAGGAATATCCAATATTCATCGTGCACAAATGTCATGTTTGTATGCTTTGATTTTCCTATTGAATTTTGATCACACCCATTCTTTTACGCTATCACCGACTTGGTTGTTTTATGTTCATTCATGGTGTGATTTTATGCCTTGTGACATCCCGGTACTTGATTGCTTGATTTATTTCTCTCATTTGTCTATTTGGGGACATCATAAAAAGGGGGAGAATGAATTATCTGATTATGGGGGAGTTTTTGAAATTCTGAGAATATCATCTTACATTGATATATATGCTTATGTTTATCTCAATTCAAAACTCGATACGTCACTTGGTATTTTGCTTTATCTCATGTGTGTAGGCACTATCTTGATGATCTCTGAATTGCACACCTTGATGAGAAAAGCTTTGAGATTCCTGAAGATTTGAAGAACAAACGATGTAGTCTTATTCATATGTATCTTTCCAGTTTTGGGTTCATGGAAGGGTAGATTTGTATAGGCAGTTGTGAATTGATAATTCGGATTTTTTATGTATGTACCGGCATAGACATAGGGGGAGATTTGTAAGGACATTTTTGTCATGTCCGTTATCTTACAGTTTTGTATGTCGTACGCCGTTACATTTGGCACGTTTCTACATGATCACATATGACGGCCTCAATCCGAATTCTAGGAATCAAGCATCCTGCATCTCCATCATGTGTTTTTCATCAGCCTCAATGACTTCACGTTCCATGCTTTTAGGGACTATATGCCTAGTGGTACGCAAGAGAAGTCAAAACAGTGAAAAAGGCTCGATATGAAAGTTCAAGGGCAATTCGGTAATTGTACATCCACCATCCGGAGGATAGGTCAACTGGAAAGTTGAAGAGCTTGCCGCAACAAAGATACTGGAAGAAACGACATCTCATTCCGAGCTACGGTGAAGAAGATATGGCCCTTTGAAGATGGAGAGATTTCCTTGAAGGAATCTGGTTCCTGAGGACCGGACCGATCCGGACCAGATAAAAGAACCGATCCGGTTCACCGGACCGATCCGAATAAAGGGACCGGACCGATCCGATTGCTGAAGCTAAGTCCAGTACACCCGGATCCATAACGAACCGATGAAGACAAAAGTTCCGGACCGATCCGATGCCAACCAGACCGATCCGGTTTCAGAAAAAGAACCGATCCGACTTACCCGGACCAATCCGCCTAATCGACCGGACCGATCCGGCGAGGATAATCACTGCCAGATCGTGCAGCCGATTTTGAAGGGTTTCGATCCCTTATTTAAACCACGATCAGCAGTTGGTTTTCTTAAGACTTATACACGATTTTCAGAGCATATCAACCCTAAAGTCTTCACCTATTGAGTCCTATGATTCTAGGTTTTTAGATTCACACATCTTCTGTATCTTTGTGAATCAAATTTGGTAACCCAAAGAACACCATTGATGTTGTTCAACCCTTTGTGAAGTGGACCGTTTCTTCCTCTTCATTGCAGCCCTACTGGACAGGGATAGTTCCAGCCGCAAGCCCTTCTGGAAAGGGATTTTCTTCCAGCCGCGACTACAGAATCCGATACCCGAGGGTAATTCTTAGTCAACCTGTATTTCATTGTAATCCGATTGTAAACCGTATTTTACAAATTATAGTGATATACAAATGGTTTTGCCCCTGTGGGGGATTTTTCCTTAAACTTTGTGTGTTGAATAATTCTTGCATGATTTCATATTGTTTCAATCACACCTAGTTGCATGCTTAGGGTTAATTTGGGTTAAAAGGCATTTATTATATTGTTTCCTTATTTGAACGCAAGCGCCAACTCTTTCAATATAACCCAAGAAAAGTTAATAGAAGAAACTTTCAAACGGATCCCTCCAATTAAAGACGAAAGAGACATTGCTCCAATCAAACGGGGATGTGGAAATGAATCTAAGAAATTCAAAAAGAAATTAGAATGGAAACATAGGAAGTTTAAGACTAGACATTTAGGATTTTCAAAGAAATATAGATTTAGACCATCTACTACCTATAGAGAAAATAATTTTAAGACTAAGAAAAATAGATTTAACCAAAGAAGATATTTTAAGAAAAATACTAGTAAGTATAAGAAGGTTCCTAATTATAGAAAGGAAAAAGACGTAGCTCAATTTAAGACTGCCATCAAAGAATGTTGGACTTGCGAAAAAGAAGGACACTTTGCTAAAGACTGTCCTAATAAGAAAGATAAAGAAACTATTAAGATTATTAATATAATATTAGACTATGCAGATTAAGAAGAGTTAGATATCCTATATGCTATAGAAATATCAGACATAGAAGATGATGACAATACTAGTATCTATAGTGCATATACAAATAGTGACTCAGAAGGTTATAATAGTGATACTGATGAGTACGAAGACTTTCAGGATACTTTAGACTTGTATATGATGCAAACTAATTAAGACAGTTTAGATAATGAATATATAGACTTTGAAGAATCTTGGTACAAGTTTATATTAAACCCATTTTTAAAGAAAAGATGGACAGTTAGTAATCTTGAATTACTAACCTATATACCTAGATGCTACTTTGATGAAAGACATTATTGCACATTTGAAATGAAATGTAGCAAGAAAGACTTTAAATGCGTAGAATGCTTTGAGATTATACAAACGGAATTGTTTATGGTTTGTGTTATTTGTCAACTACACTATCATGAAGACTGCTGGAGAGCTAGATTTAGAGAAATTTACACTAGCCAGTATGATTCTCAAATAGACTTAGATATTAAAACATATTATCAAGACATTGATAAAAATATAGCCAGAAGATTGCAAGAAAACGAAGACTTCAAAGGAAAGGGAATTTCCTATGATTTAGAAGGATACCATTCTGATAGTAGTTCAGAAGACCAAATACCCTTAGATTTTATAGATAAACCTCAGAAAGTAATATATATTTTAGAAAAGAATAATTTAGGAATTTCTACTAAACCACGTGCTTGTTTTGTAGAATTATTTGTTCAACACAAAGACTATCCTAAAATACTTTCAGCTTTTATAGATACAGGATGCTCTCAGAGTATTTGCAAGGCTAATGCCTTTCCTGAAGACTATTTTTTAGAAAGTACTCAAGAAATCTATGGTAAAGTGGCTAATGGAGATCCATTTACCTTATATTTCCAGACTATTCCTATTTATTTTAAATTAGGAAATCAGACCAACAAAACCGTTAATAATCGGTTTTGAATAATAGATCCTCGTCCTGGTTTCACAGGAAACATTATTTTAGGACAAGAATTTATTAGTAAATATCATCCTTATACTCATTATAACGATAAGATATTAATTAGTGATAAAGAGGAATTTAATATTAAATCCCCTCTAATAGATCACAAGACTGCCTATGACCTTATGCAGGTCAAACCAAATTATAGACCCATAAAACATCAGAGTTTTCAGCTGAGCATGGTGGACCTAGACCTACAACCTAACAATAAGCCTTAGATATAACCAAACCCTTACAATAAGAGTGTAAGTGTCCATACCAAAAGTGTTATAAGTAAATAACGCTTATACAACAAGACATTTTAGATCAAGCCCAACATACCTTATTACAGGTTCAAGCTATATCCAAACAGAAGAAAATGGATATAGAAGTAGAAAGGGAAAATATTAGGCAACTAGCAGAGCCTACTTTAGGAGAAAATCCCGTCGCTAAGTGGGATAAAGACCAAAGTTATTGTGAAATCATCTCTATTAACCCAAACGCCACTATTAATGGTGGAACCTATAAGAAAGGATATTCACTAGAAGACAGAGAAGAATTCAAGAAAGACATAGATGAAATGCTTAAATTAGGAATTATTAGAGAAAGTAAAAGTAGACATAATAGACTTGCCTTCTATGTTCAAAATAAATCTGAACGTAAAAGAGGAAAAAGACGCATAGTTATAGATTATAGACAATTAAATAAGAATTGTGAATTTGATTCTTATAAGATACCAGACAAGAATAATTTAAATAATTTAATTGAAGATAGAATTATATTCAGTAAGTTTGATTGCAAATCATGCTTCTGGCAAATTAAGATGCATCCAAACAGTATTACTTGGACAACCTTTAGTGTGCCCCAAGGAAAATACGAATGGCTAGTAATGCCATTTGGATTCTTGAATGCACCTCAAGTTTTCCAAAGAAGAATGGATAATATATTTAGACCTTATTCAAAATTTTGTCTTATTTACATAGATGATATTCTTGTAGCTAGTGAGATAGAGCATGTAGACCATCTTAAAAAGATTATTTTAGAATTGGACAGATATGGTATTATTATTTCCGAAAGGAAAATGCAATTATTTCAGACTGAGATAGACTTTGTGGGAATGCATATTAATAAAGAAAAATTATCCTTGGCAGAACACATAACCAAGAAGATTCTTCAGTTTCCAGACCAACTTAAAGATTGAAAATAATTGCAATCATTTTTAGGATTGCTTAATTGTGCTGTAGACTTTATTAAAGACCTTGCTTCAAAACGACAAAGCTTAACTGCCAAATTAAAAGGAACAGACAAAACCAATCCCTTTTATTGGACTAAAGATGATTTTGAAGTCATAAGACAAATTAAAGATGCAGTCAAGAATATTCCTTTACTCGAACTGCCTAATGCAAAAGACCAGTTTATAGTAAAAACAGATGCCTCTGATAAACAATGGGGAGCAGTATACTTTGCCATTGATCATCAGACAAAAAAGAAGAAACTTTGTAGACATAGTTCTGGAACCTTTACAGACCCACAAACAAGATACACAACCCATGAAAAAGAAGTTTTAGCCATAGTAAGGGCAATAGAAAAATATATGCTGTTCCTTAGACCTAAACATTTTACTGTTTATACTGACTCTTCTTATGCAGTAAAATTTAAAGATTTAGACTTGTCCAAATCAAGGACTAATAGAATAATTAGATGGCAACAATTTCTTAATGGTTATGACTTCTTTGTTATACATATTAAGGGAAGTAAAAATACCATTCCATACATTATATCAAGAGAGCCAATGTTTGCTAACACTAATATGATTTCATGTTTTATGCTGCAAACAGAAGACCTAGACGACATGAGTTCCTCTGGAACAAATAGACTGAACAGGGAAGACGTTGCAGACTATCTTAGACGCGTAAGACCAAATGCTGGTGCAACGCAAAGACAGACTCATATTTAAGACTCTCAAGAAAGACCAATCCTAGAGAACTTTAATGATATCTTGGTTCCTCCAGGAAAATCTAGACAAGAGATTATTGCTCAAAATAGACTCATTGGGAAAATGTATTTTCCCCAATATAGACCAGATCAAAGATACCCAAATTTGATTAAATTTAGACGAGAATTTTCATATGATGAAAATACTCTTATAGACGCTATATGGTGGAACGTGAAGAATAGACTATGGATAGAGTTCAAGCAAAATTTGGTAGCCATTGCCAGATTCATGAGAACTCTAAGACTTACAACTACCCAACTCAGTGGTACTGCTATGCCTAGACCAAAGACTCAAACCTATGCTCAGACTCTTGAAGAATCCTCCAAAACTAGACCCACTGATAATTTTTGTTATCAGAAAAAGACTTTTAAGACTAAGATTGTTATACCTTTTGGTCATAATAATCTTCCATTATCAAAAGACTAGAAGAAAGAATCTGATAGCATTATTAAACATTTTAATATGTTATTATCTGATACTAATGGAGATGCCTTAATGATGAAAGGTTTCTTCAAAGACGTTCTAAAGATTTATCTTTCTGGGAAAGCAGAGATTACCCATATAACCTTAGCAGACTATGGGTTCATTGGGCTCATCCAAATTGAGACTGTAGAAGACTCTGTTACTCTTGGAAAAATAGTACATCAGTATGTTAAGAAGGTAGAAGACTTCCTTCTTCTATTTGTTAGAATCTATCAGATTGCTCCAAGTTCGTGTAGAGGAATGGGAGTTGAAGGTTTTAGACTTGTTAGATTTTCCAATTACATATTTGACGATGTTGAGATTCTATCAGAAGAGGAGACTAAAGATTTAATTATTTATAGGTCCAAGCTCCAGATTGCTCAAGCCATGGAGATAATAAAAATCATGGAATTATTGACAGGAGAAGACATGTGGTATACTGCCTACCACAAAGAAGACCTGATAATCCGAGCTGATGATCCATTCAATGAAAGGCTCAAGAAAGAATCCAAAGAAATGGTAGAGATAGCTTTACCAGCAAGCCTTAGAATTGTGGGCCTCATTGATGAATTTTTCAACAATGTCTTACCGAACCAAGACAAGGAAGAAGAAGACACGGATGGGACAAAGACGGGCCCCTCGTTAGCTGAAGAATTATTAAAGATAAAAAATGCCATACGTTAGACCTATGCAAGAAAACAAGAATCCATTGCAGTATAAAGGTGAAAGACAGTTCAGACCCGCCTCATATGGGCCCCAGACAACCTCCTTTCACAAAGATAAAGGAGACAGCTGAAGACGTTAGGTGCAGAATAATTGCAAGACGACAGGATTTCTTTTGAAAAAGGAAGACTCAAAAGATTCCAAAACTTTAGACCTTTAACTATTGTATTTCTCTTTAATAATTGTATGCTTTCAACCGGATCACTTTTTGTAATCGGTTACCAGTCATTTGTAGTGCCCTTGAGCTATAAAAGGGAGGATCCAGTTGAGTTTTAGACATCAGTTGCTAAACTTCTGGTATTAGATACTAGAGAGAGAGTATGCTTATAGTGAGTAATATGTACATGAGTGAGTAAACCTCTCATAGTTAGGGGAGAGGGGAGAGTTGTAAGTACTTATGCTATGCAATAAAAGTATTTTCTTTTCCAGAAATCTCTTATGTTAAGTTATTATTATTTTCCAAATTGTCTCCAACTTTTTATTCATAGAGGACTAAAGTGTGGAACCTTTGGTGTAGCACACAAGGTGTTATATTGGTGAACAATCGTTAAGTGCCAATTTGTCGTGAGCCATTAGCCAGGTGGGCATTAAGCGTGAAGGCGTATAGGAAGGAAACAGGTTCAATGCCAAAATAGTGGATTGATGTGCGATACATAAAGAGAGGGTTGTAGGAGGCCAAGACCGGAGAAAAATAGTAGCAAGGCTGAAGAGAAGAATGAAGGAAGGTAAAGATATTGCAGACCAGAAGGAAGGTATAACTTGAACCAAACCCTTAACTATTTTACATATTATTGTTTTAAGAAGAAACTTATATGAGCCTACAAATCACTAAAGACTTTTTAGCATTTGTTAATCAAACAAATTTAGACTTAACTAGAGAAATCCAAGATTGGACTCTTACAGACACTAAAGATAAAGAACATATAGAATTGGCTTTAATATACGCAGGTGGTACTTTCAAATATATAGACCAGATTATTGAGTGGTTAGGAAGAGAAGTACCTAGAATAGAAATAATTAGAACAGGGTTCCGTGATCTCTTTAGACAAAAATTAAGAACTAAAGATTTTGCAGAAGAACTGTCAAGACCTAGAAAAATCAAGAATACACAAGGATACTTGAAGACAGTATAGATGTATTAAAATTTATTAGACAAAAAAGGTTAGCTGAAATAAAGGCTATTTTAATTAGAGCCGGAGGAATCCGCTCTCTTCTTAAAAACGTAGAGACAGCTGCCTAGAACATACCGTAGATTTTTTTCATCTTATGGTGATAATAATTTAGACCAATTTGTCGATAAAGATATAATTGATATTATTAATCAAATATATAAAGAAACCAGACAGATAAACCCACGATACCGTAAATGTATTTAAGACTAGAATATTTTCCATCAAAACCTCTTGCACTTTCTAGACTCCCTGAAGAAACTATTTATATAGATAATCCTCGCTATTCAGAACTCCAGTACAATAGTGACGGAAGAAGCTTGAGAAGTAGAAGTAGCCCTGAAACTTCTACACTTAGACTTCCAGATTAATTAAGCTTTTAAAATAAGCTTAAAAGACCATAGAAATTATTGGGGAAGAAAATTATATTCTTATAACATTACATTAGAAAAAGACAAAGGCATAAAAAGACAAAGCGATCCCCAACAGGTGGTCCAATAGATGATAGCGGTCCTAAAATCGTGTGGATGATATTAATCCCGTCATTTAAGCACGTTAAATAAGCCCGTCGGAGAGATATCCTGTATATTCACGTGCACAATAGTTAGAAGACAAAGTATACGTGCCAAACACGATATGTGTGACTCCTTGGAGGGTTCTAGATTTTCTTAGTAGTTAAGGAACACATGCCCAGGAAATTGCATTGTTTCTTTCATGTAAAAAAAAAGGCTCAAAATTATGGATACAATTGCTAAAGATACTTCCTCGTGTGCCTAATAAGGTCAAATAACTTAAAATAGTATAAGTAATGGATGATTTATTAATTTCAATAGAAGATAGACAAGTTTCAATAAAATTTAAGATTATTTATAGATAAATACAATGACTTGATTTATTAGTCAATATTTATAAATCTTAAATTACTTTTTTAGAAGACACAAGTACACAAGTTTCAATAAAAAAATTAAATCACACTAGTCTCCAAACTATTTAAGTTTTAAAATAGTTCATAAATTACTGCAAGTAGGGCTATCAATGAACCGGGTCTGATCCATTTACTAGGATCTGGATCATATTTTAAAATCCGATTATTCATTTACCGATTATCCGATTATTAAATGGATCGGATATGGATCTAATCTAATTCGATCCTTTTAAACATAACATATATAAATTTAGGGAGGGGCTATCCCCACACCCCTCCAATTTTCTCTCACCCTTTGAGTGAGAAATGCATTTGTGCCCTTATATTCACCCTTCTCATCTTTCCTCACACCCTTTGAGTGACAAATGACATTTTTGCCCTTATGTTTATATAACTTAATTGTTATATTTTTTCACTTCTAATTAAAAAAAATACATTTAATAAAAAAAATTGTATTTTTATAAAAAGAAAAATTGTTAAACGTAGAATCTTATCTATTTTTTATTATTAAAAAACGGTTTATAAAACGTAATATTTGTTTTCTTAAAAAAATGGTTTTTACAAATTTTATTTTTCATTAAAAACAGTTTTTTTTTTTTACTTTTTTAAAAATGATCTTTAAAATAGACAGTTTAAAAACTATTTTGATTATAAAAAAATCAGTTTTTATTAAAACTGTTTTTTTTATTAAAAACTATTTTGATTATAATTTTTTTTAATAAACAGTTAATTTATACAATTTAAATAAAAACTGTTTTCTTTAATAAACAGTTAAAAAAACTGTTTATTAATAACGACAAATAACTTTAAATAGTATAAGGAGTGGATGATTTATTAATTTCAATAGAAGATAGACAGATTATTTATAGATAGATAAAGTGGCTTGATTTATTAGTCAATATTAATAAATCTTAAATACAATGACTTTTTAGAAGATTCTAGTACATAAGTTTTCATAAAAAAATTTGAGTAAATTACACTATTAGTCTTCAAACTATTAAAGTTTTATAATCGTTCATAAATTACTGCAACTAGGGCTGTCAATGAACTGGGTCTGAATTCGATCCATTTACTCGAATTTGGATTATATTTTAAAATTCGATTACCCGTTTACCCGATTATTAAATGGATTAGATATGGATCTAGTGTAATCCGATCCGATTAAATATAACATATATAAATTTATATATTTATTAATATATCTATATCTATATCTATAATATATAAGTATTATATGTATAGATATATATAGATCAAAGTAATATATGTTTTATTTATACGATAAAATATTTCATTTTAAGATTAAAAATTAAGAATTGGGATTAAATATAAATTAAAAAATAAATGTATATATATGTCCACACCCAGATCCGGACCCAATCTTATACGGATCCAGATCTGGATCCAACATTTTAGATCCGATTAAGACCCGATTTGAATCCAAATCCGATTAAGTTCTTACTATAACCTAGATACGATCCGGACCCGACCCATTGACAGGCCTAACTGAAACCATTAATTTAGTCCCTAAAGTATCAAAAGAGTGCCAATTTAGTCCGTAACGTTTCAGTGTGTTGAATTAGATTCTAAACAATAATAATTATTTTAATTGATTCCCTCTTGAAAATTCAAGCATTATAATTTTAATCCATAATCTTGTTTTCCTATATTTTTATCACTCTTTTATGAGGAGTTGATTTTCCAAATTGGTATTATGGTCAAATTTTTGCATTTTTTTTGGGTGGAACCCAAGCATTAATATATATGAGTATAAGATACACTCAAGAAACCCACTCAGATAATTTAAATAATTCTACTTCTCAATAAATATTTATTTTACAAAATAATACTTTTATAAGGTTACTAAATGATATTGTAGAAAAATTCAAAAGTCACCAATTTGAAGTAATCAAATAAGGAAGACACATCCAAAATACTATTAAAAAAGATATTATTAACTAGGCAAGAATACTAAGAATATTTGGATTCTTACCCATACGTTTTTATATATATACTAGCAGTATACCCGTGCCTGAAGGCACGAAGAAATTTTTTCAAAGTATTGAATGTGTAAATAATTTAAGTCAATTTTTTTACAACACAAATGTGAAAATAATTTAGAAAATTTGGACATACTTTCATTTGTTTATAGTATTATCCACCCTATTAAGAAATACAAAATAGTCCACAACAACTATAGTAATAATCCGTCCTGGAGCTCGCATAAACATCTTAGCCATTAAATACAAATTTAAGTCATAGAGATTTTTTTGACAACACAAAAAGCGTAAACATTTTAGAACAACGCATTAGCACTTAAGTCGTTCATTCCCAACAAAATTTTATTTTTCATATAGTCACATAAAATTGGGGTATTGAAGATAGTGCCTGAAGGCATGAAGAAAATTATCCAATGTATTGAATCGTGAATAATTTAAGTCAAAAAGCTTTTGAAAACACAAAAAGTGTAAATAATTTAGAAAATTTGGGCAGAATTTCTTTTGTTTAGCCATGATTTAATAATTAAGATTAATAAAATTTTGATTTTAATGAACTATTATTGTTTAGGCCACCTTATTTTTTATGCTTATAAATTCCTTGTCTATTTTTTTGACATTTTTCTTTAGAGTTCATGATACCAAAAAAATATGTTTGTGATTAGTTTATACGATGAATTTTTCTGATCAACACTTTTGTAAATTTAATCGGGTTTATTCGTTGACACTCGTGTCATATGCGTCCCATCAATAATACATAAAAAAATCACATCAATGACATTCATTTAATCTTTAAATTATTTATCAAATGAAAAATAAGATTTTAAAATAACTAAAGTAGTGTATATGACACAAACTTATTAATATAGTTCATGTTTTGAAAAATTAATTGTTGATGTTAAGAAAATTTTACTCACATATAAAATCGCACTGCTACATATGCATATGTCTAGGCCTACATTACCCTGTTAGTGCTAAATTTAATGTTCTGATAATTTTTAAGATTCAAGGATATAAACAATTTTACATGATTCTTCATTGGTTTTCGTGATTAATACATTCGTTTAAAATTTAACTCAATTAAGATTATTGGTGTCCTCTTAATTTTGTTTTATTAAAAGGGCATGTTTATGATTATTGTTAAAAATAAGAAAAATAAAATTTATTATGTAGATATAAATGAAAAGCCATGTTTGAAAATGTAAAACTTTTCATAAAATTTAATTTAAAATCAATCAAAATAATTTCATTTTTTCTTAAGCAGGGGGGGGGGGGGGGAGGGAGGGGGAGGGGGTAATTCTTAATATTATAAAATAAATATATTTGGCATTTAGTTCAAGTTATATTTTCCTTTTTTTTAAAGTCACACTTTGTTTGCAATATTTGTTAAGAAATATTTTTGTTTGAATCAATGTGTTCATCTATGAAAGTAAGATCCATATTAAAGAGATCAATATGTTATAGTCTTCAACTATTTAATTAAAAAAACATCAAAATAAAAACTAAACAAATGATTTTATTTCTCTCTCCAACACATGCTCTCTAACGAAAATTTTAAAGCATTCCATAAAGGGCTTCGGAAACTTTGAGAAACAATATATGGAAAAATCCCAAAGAAACTAGACACGGGCTTCACATCTAAAATACAACTTTGTATTATACATACAACACCCACAATGTCCTTTTGATTATTTTAGAAAACATTCACAATGCCTACTGCCACAACAAACATGAGACTATTTACAAAAGGAAAAGTTCATACAAAAAAAATAACAATGAAATGAAAGTTTCAAGAAATTATTTTTACATTCTCCTAGTGCTCGCGTGGGTCAATTTTTCAAGTGAGTGGATTTTTTTATGCTTTCCAGTTCTCCTACAAATAACATTACACTAAAAAGAAGATGATATGGTACAATAAGATAACCTAAAACGACACTCATAAGAAGTTATTTTGTAGATCTTACTATGTAAAGAAAAATCATACATTCCCTTAGCAATTCTTTATTTTCAACTTTTGTCTAACACAATTTAAGTACCTAAACATAAAAGATATAAAATTATAAATAATGTGTCGTGTCGTGTTCTTGTTTAATTTTGGTCATGAAATTTACCCAATTTGGACCCGTTAAAGACACGATAGTGACCTCAATAAAACTCATTGTGGATATGATTAAAAACCGTTATCAACACATTAAGACCCATTAAAAAAATTAAAAAGCCTTCATTAAAAAGTCCAACCCAGCTTAAGCTAAGACTTAAAAAAAAACACACCAAAAACCTTATCTTAAGTTAAAGATCTCACCAGTCGTTCTCTCCTCCTCCCACTCACAAAAACTCTCACATATCACGAAACCCTCATCCCCTTTCCTCCCTCCACTGACCCCATCCCACCTACCCAGCGGTGCGGCCTCATCTCCATCTCACTCCACGGGCCTCATATCCCCCACCCAGCGATAGCTTAAGCAACATAAACTAAATGTTAATCTCAGTTGGGTTTGTGAAAAACTCTTCTTGAGAGGCATTCAGAGTCACCAAACTACACTTACACGTCACTTTTGAAGAGATGGATTTCTGTTTGTTTGGGTTTCTTTTGGCCACCACGAACTTTATTTTGCGAATCTTGGCAAACCCAACTGAAAATAAGAAATAAAAAATCTTGAATCTCAAATGTCAAATGTCCCTAAATATATCCGACTCTCCGCTACACAAAATCTGTTTCAGAATTTGAACTGAAAATAAGAAATCCAAAATCATGAGTAAGAATTAAAAATTAATTAAAAAAACCTTGGCATAAAAAAAGATCCATCTCCGCTACACAATATTGGCATATATCCATCTCCGCTACACAATATTGGCATAAAAAAAGAATAAAAAAATATAAAAAAATAGATTGAGAATAGATCTGCATAAAAGAACTCTAATTAGATCTGCATATAAGAACCTTGAAATCAACCTAAATCGATATATGAAAAATAACCTTACCAGCTCTTTTACGCTAAATAACCAGCAAAATAAAAAAAAAGAAAAAAGAAAAGAAATCATGAGTAAGAAGATGATGGAGTGAGTTAGAAGAGAAAATGAGGTGAGAAAATCGAATGAGGTGAGAGAATGGAGAGCACTTGAGAGGAGGGAAGACAGAGTGAGGGAGTTAATGAAGAGAGAGACTGATGGAAATGTGTAAGGCGACAAATGTTCACATGGAAAAAAATAGGGGGAAACGAAAAAGGTGGATTGAAAATTCAAAATTTGAAATATAAATGGAGGGAAATGATCTCAACCTTTAATTTTGGAAAAATGTCTTTTGACGCGGCACTCATCCGTACCATTAAAAATGTACATATTTTCAAAAACTTCCCTACTTTATTATATATATATATAGGGGGGGGGGGAGAGAGAGAGAGAGAGTCCAAATGATCTTTTGATCATATCCTACTTGAAAAGAAAAGATAAAAATGATATTTAGTAATTACTCTCTAGATTAATTAAAAGAGGTGATTGAAAGGGAAATTAATCATTAAACATAAAATTAAATTAAAAATAGCCGCAAATTTGATAGCATGGAAGAAACAAAAATTGTAGAAATAAATAATGCAGGTTTAAAATATAAGATGATTTATATAAGCAAGTATGGTAATAAGTCTTGAAGGAATGGAACACATATCTATTAACTATTTGAAAATTTTAAAAGAAATTAATTTTAATGAATAAGAAATAAACAAAATGAATACAGTAATGCAACCAACTAAAAATGACGGAAACTAAGTCATTAATATGAACATATTTCTACACCAAGCCATATATATGAAAATACTCTTCAAAATTTTAGGAGAGATCAAATAAAAAATTTACCAAGAGATTATGATTATAGAAGATGAGCTGAAGAAGGCTTTTGTCTTAACAAAGAAAATTCGTTAAAAAGGGTATCACCTAATAGTGGAAATTTCTCCCGTTAAAACCAATAAGTAATATAGGTTATATATTGGATATAGACTGTGATATAAATGTAGGGTAAGTAATAAGATAATGGAAAAATTAAATTCATCGTGTTTTAAATATGAATAGTAAAAATTGAGTGTAGTCTTTCAAGAATAGTGGAGGACTGATACGATAACTTAGTAGAAACTAATAGGATGAATATTAGGCATGAAACTATTCCGGAGTCGTTGCTTAAAAAAATTGTAAAAATTTAGATGCACACATGATTTTTTTTAAGATCTCATTTTTTAGTAATAAACGACTCCCTTCATCTCAATAAAAGTAGGGGTGGGACAATTTAGTTGGATTAGATGAATGTTATCGTTGAATTTTTTTATGGATTTATCTTAGATAAATATTCTAATTACCGGCAGATAAACATATAAGAGACTGAATTGATGAAATACCAAAGCAGGAGAGAGGGGAAGGAGAATAATCAAATTTATGTGGTTCGACTAAACTTAGTGCCTACGCACATAGGTGCTAGTGTTTTCTATTGATTACTCGCCAATCGCCATGAATGAATACAAGATACATTCTCTCAAGTTCTCTATAGATTTGGACAACATAACAGTAATCTAAAGTCTCATAAGATACTCATATGAGGTACATGTGTGTGTACATTATTTATACGTTATTAGAGGATAGAGAAAATATTAGAATACGTGGATCAACTTTAAAGATGAGGTGAGTACATATTTTACAATCATAGTGACACAATAATCTCAAATTAGGTATGGGTACATGGGGAGAATATATGCATATCTTCTCCACCTGCATGTGTATTTGGGTTGCTGACGTCATGCAGTCATGAAGTATTTCATGTCTTAACAATGTTAGATAACAGTGTCAACTAACAGAGTTAAACAACTATGTAATGGATGGCCGATCCGATTTCAATACGAGCTGATCATAGTCTTAACTTTGGTCGACTGCATTCCCAGTAGGCATGCGGGTACAAGTGTCATCTTCTAATTTATCCACGAGCCATTCCATATTTATGGTATAATAATATTCCCAATACTTTGCCCATGATTGTAACTTGTAGCATATTCCCTTGAGTGTTGCATCTTCTAGGTAGGTGTTAGGCGAACTAAGTGAGTTACATTTTATATGCAGAATCTCGTTGGCTTGAACTCTCATCGGCTCGTCACTCATCGACCACATTTTCTTATGCTTTTTTTATAAATCTTATGGATGTAAGTGTGCCACATGTCGAGCACTGGCTGGAGTGGTAGGTAATGAGTACTACGCGCGTGGCTTGGGTAATGCGCACACAGTTTTGAGACATCAGTGCGTTTCCCTAATGCATTACCTCAAGCCTTTTTCAAAAAGGAAATCATTACCATTGATTAAGTATAAAATATTGGATTTTCCATCATTTATTCGTAAGTTTTCAGAGAGAGAAACTATTTCTCATTTTCAAACTCTTTCTTTCCTGTATATTTTCTCATCGTATTTTGCTATTTTCAATCATTATCATTTGAATCCATTTTTTTCAGTAAGAGTTACCTTTTCTCGTCATTCGCAACTTGATTTGGGCAACCTCTTGAGTCTCTTTTTACCGTTTTGGACATCGGTACCCCTTTGCCCCCTTTCCTCTTATTTCCTATGGGTTTCTATAATTTTCTTAATTCTTGGTTGTGATTCGGCTAAAAAGTGGTAAATATTGACGTTTAGTCTTTTGAGTTGTCGTTGAATGGTGGATTTGAATATATAGGTGGTAATTGAGTTGGTTAACCCTAGACATTTGTAGTTATCAAGGTTTTCTTGCCTAATTTCTTCGCTTTCCACCATTGGTCAAACTATGCATTGATTTTCTCTTTAATTTTTGTCATTTATGATTAGTTCTTTATGGGTTGAGAGAGTGTTGAGGCGGATTCATAAGTGCAACACCAGTCAGTCTCCTGAACCTTTGAGAACTTTTACTCTATCGATTTTTTCATCTTATTGAGGAAGATCATGAGGATCCTAACTTTGTTCCATGTGTTTCTTACTCTTCTATGTCAGCTCCTTATCCCCTAGACATTCAATATTGCAGTTCAAAGTTTCAGGCCCCCATCAACTTGGACAACGATGGGAAACGTGATCAAGGTGGGAGAAACTAGGTTGAAATATATAATAGGGCCTTCCACCGAATTAGATATGTATTATGGACCTCCTTCTAACCCTTATATATCCCTAGTAGTTGAACCTCTAGGCCCCTTTGAGTCGTTAGATGGTGAGAGTACACATTCTCATTCTGATAGATCGTATGACTCGTCGACAACCAATGCAAAGAACTTTTCCAGTGACATTACTGAGTCAGAGTTAATCGCAATGGGGGATTTTTATAATATCCTTCTAAGCATAGCTTGCAAGATACTTTGTTGAGCCTATCCTAAGAAAAGATAAAAATAATATTTAGTAACTACTCGCTAAAGCAATTAAAAGAGATTGTTGAAAGGTGAATTAATCATTAAATATAAAGTAGAATTAAAATAGTCGAAAATCAGAAAAAGGGAAGAAATAGAAATCGTAGAAATAACTAATGTTAGGTTGAAAATATAAGATGATTTATATAAGGACGTTTGGTAATTAGTCTCGAAGGAACGGAACACAAATCTATTGGCAATTTGAAAATTTTAGAAGAAATTAATTTTAATGAATAAGAAATAAACAAAATGAATATAGTAATGCATCTAGCTAAAAATGAAGAAAACTAAGTCATAAATATGAACATATTCCTAAACCAAGCCATACATATAAAAATACTCTTCAAAATTTTAGGAGAGATCAAATGAAAAATTCACCAAGAGACTAAAGAGAGCTTTTTTCTTAATAAATATAATTCGATAAATAGGGTGTCACCTAATAGTGAAAATTTTGTACCAAGAAAAGAAGTATTAATGAATGAAGTCCCGTTAAAACCAATCAGTAATAATGTAGGAGAAGTAATAAGACAGTGAAAACATTAAATGCATCATGTTTAAATCTGAATAGTAGAAATTAGAGTGTAATCTTTCAAGAATAGTGAAAGACTGATGCGAAAATTTTGGAGAAACTAATAAGACGGCTCTAAGGAAGGAAACTACTCAGGAGTCATTACTTAAAAATAATTCTAAAATTTTATATGGACCCATGAGTTTTTCTTAAAGATCTCATGTCATTAAAAATTTTAGTTGGACTAGATGATTGTAATTGTTGAAATTTTTATATGGATTCATATTAGCTAAACATATTAATTACAGACAGATAAACATATAACAGACTGAATTGATTAAATACTAACACATGTGTAAACTAGAGAGTAAAGAGAGAAAGGAGAATACTCATATTTACGTGATTCATCCCAACTTGGATCTTACATCCACAAGTGTTAGTGTTTTCTATTGATTACTGGGCAATCATCATGAATGAATACAAGATACATGCTCTCAAGTTCTTTATATAATTGGGCAACATAACACTAATGTAAAGTCTCATAAGATACTCACATGAGGTGCATGTATGTGTGTACGTTATTTATAGGATGTTAGAGAGAGGGAAGAGTAGAACATGTGGCTCACCTTTAAAGATGAGGTGAGTATATGTTTTCCAATCACAGTGGCAGAATAATCTCAAATTAATTATTGACACATAGGGGAGAATATTTGCATATCTTCTCCACATGCACGTGTATTTAGGTTACTGACGTAATGTAGTCATGAAATATATGCTTTCCTTAATGGTATTAGCTAATAATGTCAACGAATAGAGTTAAAAGACCATATAATGTATGCCCATTTCAATACGAGTTGACCATACTCTTAGCTCTGGCCGACTACATTCCCAGTAGGCATGGGGGTCCAGGTATCATCTTCTAATTTGTCCATGAGTCATTTTATATTCAGGGTATAATAATATCTCCAATACTTTGCCCATGATTGTGGCTTGTAGCAGATTCCCTGGAGTGTTGCATCATATTGGTAGGTGTTAGGCGAACTGGGTGAGCTAAGTTTTATATGCGGTATGTCATTGGCTCGAACTCCCATCGGCTCATCACTTTTCGATCACATTACCTTATGTTTTTTTGTAAATCTTATGGATGTGAGTGTGCCACATGCCGAGCACTAGCTGCAGCAGTAGGTAATAAGTACTGCGGGTGAGGCTTGTATAGTGCGCAAACAATTTTGAGAGGTCAACGTGTTTCCCCAAAGCATTACGTCATGCCTTTTTCAAAAAGGTAATAATTACAATTGATCAAGTATAAAAGATTGGATATCCCATTATTTCAAACCATTCATAATTTAAACCTTCATACATAAGTTTTCAGAAAGAGCTTGTTCTCGTTTTCAATTTCTTCCTTTCATGTCTAATTTCTCATCGTATTCTGCTATTTTCAATCGTTAACGTGCTTGAATTCATCATTTCCGGAAAGAGTTCCCCTTTTCTGGCATTCGCGGTTTGATTTTGGCAATCTCTTGAGTCGCTTTTTACTGTTTGGGACACCAGGTACCCCTTTATCCCCTTTCCTCTTGTTTCCTATGTTTTTTTGTAATTTTCTTGATTTTTGGTTGTGATTCTGCTGAAAAGTGGTAAATATTGACTTTTAGTCTTTTGAATTATTGTGAACGGGTGGATTTGAACGTTTAGGTGCCTTTCGAGTTGGTTACTCCTAAGAATTTGTAGCATTTATGGGTTTCTTGCCTAATTTCTTCCCTTTCCACCGTTGGTCTGCCTGTGCATTGAATTTTTCCTTAATTCAGTCATTTATGATCATTTCTTTGTGGGTTGAAAAAGTGTTGAGGCCGATTCGTAAGTACAATACCATCCAATCTCCTGAACCCCTTAGACTTGTTCCTCTATCGATTGTCCTTCCTATTGAGGAAGATCGTGAGGATCCCAACTTTGTTTCATGTATTTCTTCCTATACTAGGTTAGCTCCTCATCCACCAGACATTCAATACAGCAGGTCTGAGTTTTAGGCCTCCATCAACTTGGATAACGGTGGGAGAAGTGATCCTGTTAAGAGAAACTATGTTAATAAAACCTCTGAAGATTTTTGTGTACATAATAGGGCCTTCCATTAAATTAGCTATGTATTCTGGACCTCCTTCTAACCCTCATAGTTCCCTAGTAGTTGTACCTTTAGGCCCATCCGAGTCGTAGGATGATGAGAGTACTCATTGTCATTCCGATGGATCGTATGACCCGTAGACAATCGATGCAAAAAACTTTGCCAGTGACGTTACTGAGTCGGAGTTGATCGCACTAGGGGATTTTTATAATATCCCTCTAAGTATAACTTACAGGATATTTGATGAATATGGGAAGGCTTATGATCGGATGTATGCTAATGATATCCCCTCCCTACTCTTGACCTTATTTTTAGGTCTTTATCTTCACCTTCACTTAATCACTAGGAGCATTTTGGAGGGTTATGGAGTTGCTCCGACCCTACTTAATGAGTACAGTATAATCTTAGGGTCTATGGTCTTCTGGAGAGAGCATTCTGGGTTTGACATTAATGAGGATATTTTTTTATTCATCCATGTCATAAAAGATAACTCCAAATCTCGTGGATATTATATCTTTCTCCTCGAAAACCCCATCAAAAGTCGGTGAAAGTGGTTCAAACTAGCAACCACTTTTGGAAGCACAAATTTGTTTATCTAGGTGGTGGCTGGGAGTTCAGCCCCATTGAAAGAAGAAACTTGCGCTACCATAGAACGCCTGTGCACACAGCATGTTGAGGCTGCAAAGAAAAAGGTTGAGGACCAAGCCGGGAAGAAAAAAAATAACTGAGGTTGCGGTTACTAAAAAGATAACCTAGTCCGCAAGAATGACGTGGAAGTAATAGTCCAATTGGGAACTCCTCCTCTTACCCCTACCCCAAACAACCGAGTTTGAAGGAGCAGACGACAGTAAGAGCAGGGAACACTCCAGTTATGATTGACGAAAAATCAGCATGTCAGTTGGCTTAAAAGTTTAAGAGATATTATAAATATCCAGTAGTTAAAGAGTATAAAAGGGACCCAAATAACCCAGTGACATATGATATTTTGAGAAGGACGAGAAGTCCATAATCTACAATTGACCCAATGCTTTAGACATCCTCGGCTACCATGGGGATAATCTTAACTTTGAATATCTTAAGACTTTTGAGTAATGACTCCCCGTGGACCTATGCTTATCACAAATGGTTTTGTTAAGATTTCAATAATTTATTAATTTTATGAAATTTCTACTATTTGTCAATTTAATTTATTTATTTTTATAGGGTAGCATGGTGGCTATTGTTCTTCGGGAGAAAGCTACAATAGTTGTAGCTAATGTTCAAACTTTTGAGAATGAGAACAATATGAACCAAGAGGTCCGAGCTCAGGTTACCAGCTTAACCGATCAACAAATCGCTTATCAGACTGAGGCTTTCAAGGCTCAAAATGATTTGAAGACAAAGACCGAGGAGCTGAAACTGAAGAATGACTAATTGAAGCTGAAGGAAGATAGACAAAACACTCATCACGACTGAGGGTGAGCCCACTAAAGCCAAGGAGCAGGCAGTTTGGATGAATCCACCATCCAGGGTTTGAAGGCGGCTCTAGAAAAAGCCTAGAAGGAACTTCTGGACAAATACAAAGCTTATCCGGACTTTAAGATGGAAATAACGTCCTTCTTTATCGAAGGTTATACAGAACTCAAAACGAGAGTGATGAAGCATTACCCCAATATTACATGAGTTGTCAACACCTAGGAGGGGTCCATGAGGTGGCCATGGCTTTGGCCATTGCTGCTGTCATTCATGTGGACAATCTTATCATACAAGTCAACTCCAATCCACCTAATGAGATGATCACAACTAGGCCATCTATTCTACTCATACCTGAGGTGGTGACCTAAGAGATCCCTCGAGATACTCTAACAGTTGATGTTGTTATCGCCAACCCTTTACAAGACCCCCTGCTAGTTGAGTTTTTCTCTTTGTATACGTTGTCTTACAAGTTTTGAACAATTAGTTTGTAAATCATAACTTAAATATGTTTTTAGTTTTTTATTTGAATGTATATCTCTACTTTGCTTGATCAATCAATTTGATGTTTAAATGCGTTTGTAGTATTTATCTTGCATGATGTATGTTTTCGTCTAACTTATTATGTTCGGTTACGTTGTTAGCCCTCATATATAACTCGTGTTTTTGAGAATTATCTATGTTATGTAGTAATGTTTTTCACGGAGTTAGTTTATCAACTGCTTCTGAAACAGTGCTTTGATTTTGTTTGGGCTTGCCAGTGCTTAAGGCTTTACATAGTCTTGTAGTCGGTTGTGAACCGATCTGACTTGACTACTAACTACTATTGGACAAACATGTTTTGTCTCGATAGGGTTTTTATAAGTATATACTTAGTGTTTCTTGTGATATCCAGTAATATTTAAAAAGTAGATTTATTAGTTATAAATTAAACAGTCCAGGAGTCTATTCTAAGCATGCAAGAAAATAAATATACTTAAATCAAAACTAAATATCCATAATTAAAAATATTCCAGAACTCTGAAACCATCCACATAAGTCAAATCTAACATGCCAAAACAACTAACTATTGACTATACAAAATGAATGAATACAAATATGTATCTCTTTCTACTATGACGAAGAACAATTGAACTGGTAGAACTGGCACACAGGACAGCGATACATATATCCTAATGTAGATCTGCAACAGAAGGATGAAGGACAACAACATTATCGATTAAGGTTGTGGGTAGCCTCATCCCTGAAGCCTTTAGTCCAGAGCATTAACACCAAGTTTAAAAAGAATAAAAGTGTAAAAAAAAAGTTGGAATAAGTCACAACTATGCATTTGCCTCTAGTTTTTTAACAACTTTTAGATTTACCCCACCCTGCAATCCTAATATCATGCGCATACAAGATTCCAAATCCCATGCGGCCCCGTGTTTAAGTTTTATTCTACATATATGAAAATAAAAATTGAAATTCGGGATAACATTACACTAAGAAAAGCCAGGTGTTATAAAGTAATTTAGATAATCTTAGAGTTTAATGATCACATAAGTAAGTTAAGGAACAAAGGCCTATCTCTAATGCCTTCGAGGATCTGCCGTGCATACTAAGTATAGTCTCTGGTTATCCCAAACTTATGATCTCATCAAGGTAAGGGATAAATCACCACGTTTACCCATAAATCATATAGTCTACCATATCTAAGGTTTTTATAAAGGAAATATCCTCATAATCCACCTTGAACATAGGTACCTAGACGTGTGACCCAGGGATAAAAATTGACTAAGGTATCTCGTGTACTCGCTGAGGTACCATAATGGTTTGAGTCGTGCATGCCCCTTCTAATGGAATTCCCCCTTAGTATGTTCTCCACGAATACTCAGGCATGGTATACATTACATAAAGAACACAACAATTAGTATCCATCTCAGCCACAGAATTCCAGTCCCGATGAGATTTATCCACTTCAATTCTATTTAAAAGTAATTAAGAAATCCATCCATGACCTTAAATTAAAGTCATCGAATTCATACTATAAATAAGTCATATACATCAGTTTAGGTCAGAAGTCATCCCAAAATAAACTCCTAAATACTAACTTCCCAAGTAAAAAAATAAAAAAAATTCCAAAATAATTAATGGAAGTGGTCGATCGCTGGGACAAGGCCGGTCGATCGCGGGCTTCAGTGTTTTAAAAAATTTCCCCTAAGGGGGTTGTCTTATCCAAATCAACAAAATTCGATTCAAATCTCCATTAAAGACTAGAAACCCTTTGTATATGATTCACATAACATATAAATAATGTATCCACATACAAAACATAATTGGAACATAATTAGGTCATCAAAGTTCTCATTAAAGTACAAGAACAAATAAAACCCATTTTCTATCTCAAGAACCCTAGCATTCCAATTTTTAACAATTTGATGATAATTTTCTACATACTATACATAAGATCCTAGGGTTTTGAATGGAATATATTAACAAATCAGAACCTAATTAAGATTTAATCAAAACACATCAATTATTGGGATGATTCAATAAGAATGATGTTAAATCAATCCTAATTAATTCCTAATTGGGTTAATTACGAAATTACTTAATTTAAATCATCTAAATCAGATTCAAATCACTTAATTCGCATTTTAATTAAAATGAATAGGCATAATTTATATTAAATTCAATCCCACAAGACTTCAACTTAAACTTGCCTTCAAATTGGTGTGGAACTAGGGCTCAAATATTCAAAATCCTCTATCTTCTTTTTAGCCCTCTTCTCTCCATGCTCCCGCATCCCCAATTTTATGTTTTCTATTAAATGAGTCTTCTAATGGTTCAATACTAACTCTTAAAGACCTAATTGGGCTTGGGCCTAATTTAATGTCTTAATTAGCTAACCCAAAATGCCCATTAACTTGTCTAAAAAGTCTCCCATTCATATTTTAAGTCAAAGAAATCATCATTTTCAATACTCTTAACCCTCATAATCCATCATCCTCATAACCAATAATATATAATAGCACGTATCCTAATTATTAACCACATTAGTCATATTTTACTTGAATCATAATTAAAATATTATTTAATATTTTTTTGCTCTTAATTTCAAACTTTATTTATATGCACATAATTAAGTTATGAAATTGCATCACTCAAAAACATGTACAACACACAATATTCTATTTATTATATAGAGAAAGTACGTTGTATTACATTCATCCCCCTTATTCAAGAAATTTTGTCCTCAAAATTTAGAATAAACCTCGCTAGGATAACTTTGGAAACCTCATATGTGTGTCCTCCACGCCCTCCCAAGTGGACTCTTCCTAACTATGATGTCCCCACTGAACTCTTACTAGAGGAATGACCTTTGATCGTAGGGTCTTCTCTCTATGATCAAGGATTCATTACAGTCTCTCTTCGAAACTAGCTTCTTATTGCAACTTTAGCCCATCTAGATCTATGTGTTGATACTCATCCTCACGCCTTAAGAATTTTATCAACATGGATATGTGAAAAATGTCGTTTGCCCTCTGAAGGTGATCGGGAAATATAGACGATATTCCACCAGGACCTCTCTCTCAGTAATCATGAAGGGTCCTATGAATCGAGGAGCCATCTTCCCCTCCGTTCCAAATCTAACCACCCTTTTCATAGGAGATACTCTCAACAACACTTGATCCCCCACTAGGATCTCCAATTTACTCTTCCTCTTATCCGCATAACTCTTTTGACGATCCTGGGCTATCTTTATTTTCATTTGAATAAGTGTCATTTTCTCCGAAGTGTCCTTGATAATGTCTGGTGCAAACATCCGATGTTCCTATGATGTTGCCCAATAATTAGATGAACGACATAGTGATCCGTATAATGCCTCCTGCGGTGCCATCCCGATTGTCTTTTAATGGCTATTATTATAGGTTAACTCAACAAGCGGTAAATCTACGTCCCAATTGCCCTTTGTAAAGGCGTGATAAATAAACTCCCAGTAAGGATGGTTACAAATAAAAATTATATTTTTTATATTTTTTAATTTTAAAGATTAAAGCCTTAAGCAGATAAGCCCAAAAAAACGTGTTCACCAGTTTTAATTCGTGTTGTAGCAATAAACCAATTTATCTAATTTTAACTTTTTAACATAAAGCATGCATCTAGGTGGTAGCATAGTGACAACGCACGAGTCCACGCGGGAATTCAATCTTCAATCACGCATATTCAATCCTCAACAACTCCTCCACAGTGACAGCGCGGGAATTCACCTAAATAAAAACTGCCATAACGCGCAAGACCATGCCCGTCTTGGTATCTACTGATTCAGGCTCAACAATTGTCTATGGATTGGGGCACGGAATCCGTCGCTTCTTCACATCAACACACCAAATAAAAAATTCACCACAAGGAAATAATTCTCATAAAGATATGGAGAATAAACTTGGTGCCCAAAAAGGATTTTTAAAATATATATGTATAATGAAACTTGGATCCTAAACTTATTGGGTGAAAAACTAAAGTTCTCGAAGAATTTAAACACAAAAGGAACTCTCAAAAAGTCTCTCAAAAAGTCTAACCACATATCTATATTTACAGGGAAAGTAGTTGCAAAGAGATATGCATTAGAGATAAGGATCAAATTTAAAAAAAAACACTCGCCCAATCGTTCGAACGACTCATAAAATCTCGTTAGAACGAGATCGAACGAGGTCATCAAATGAAATTATAGAGAATGAGGGAAAACATGGTTGTTTGAAGTTCAACCAAAACAAGTTCGAACGACTAGTTCACCTTGTTTGAACAACGCCAAATCTCGTTCGAATAAGGCGCCATTTTAAATAAAAATCCTCTTTTTTTAAATTCTAAAACCATTTTAAAATATTTTAAAATAATATCACCCTATAATGAAATATGAAAGGCTCAAAATAAATACGCATTCATACTTGAGATCCTTGGAACCGTGAAGACGAAAATGACTCGAAACACGACACGACGATATAATCTCTGAAGCTTTGTCATTATGTATTCATTCAAACACGTCAAAGGCTTGAAGGAATAATAACAACTCTAACCTATGACTCAAAATATTTTCTCCGAAATTAAGTCAATTAGAAATTTGACCTTACAAATCTCCCCATTTAGCTATTCTGGGACATAACCAAAAAAAAATATGGGCGATCTAGCTTTCTAGAAAGACTCATTCCTAAACTCCAAAAAGGAAAAAGTATAGACGCTCGACTGACACAAAAATATGAGTAGCTTTTCTTTACTTGAAAAATATGTCGCATAGATGTAATCATGTAGTCCTTCACACTTGAACACACCTTTAAATGCAAAGCGAATATAATAAGTATAAATTCACAAATGAATAAACATCCAACAACCTTTAATATATCCTTAGCATGAAAAGGAAAGACACCATTTCTCTCACTTTTTGTTCGGGATTAGACAAAACAAGTTGGCATAAAATAATTACTCCCCCTAAAAACTATGTCTCCCCCTAAATATGTAATCAGAAGATACCAATTGTAAATAAATGGATAAGAATAAATCAATTAATAGTGTAGGATGCAATAAACAAACAACTTGGCAACTCAAGCACAAAAAAACCAAGCTATGATTAAGCACATGACAACCATAGAAAAAATGTAAAGCACAAAGACTCAAAACACGATACCATATATAATATAAGCAAAATTTACCAATGAAAATTTGACACACACACATATATATATTCAGGATTTTCTTCGTTTGATAAAAGTGCCCCATGTTGGATAATACAGATGACAAAGCCACCACAAGAGAGGAGTGTTCATAGAAATCCCATCTTAGCCTACATCTGGAAATAATAAAAATGTCATCATCATAGAGACCTAGAATGTAGTTACCAATGATTGAGGTTATAGAAGAATATTTATAGGGTTGTTTATAACCAACACTTTTACTACTGAAAGGATCCATTTGGGTGAAGAGAGAAGGAAGAACGAAGAAGATAAAAAGTTCAGAGAAAAAGATAAAAATAACGGTTGATTAGAGCAGTGATAACCCCAAGACCACAAATTGAATAATTGTGCAAAGGGGTAATCATGGTCAGATGCAGGATAATGATGTGGGTTAATGTCTTAGAGGAGCTCAACAGTCCACTAATTCATTTTCTTCAAACTATAATATGAAAAGAATGGGCAACTTACATGAATGACGTTTGTTATAAATTGGGATATTTTATTTTAAAATTGAAACATACTATAATTCAAATTAGTGCATTAGCGCACCAAATGGGAAAAAATCAAATGGGTGAGTAACCACCTAGCAGTTACCAAAGAGAAGTTACGTTATGTGGCAAGAAACATTATAAATAATCAATTAACCCAACAAAGAAGAGAGAACTCTATCACCAAAAATGCATTTACATTACTTTTATCCGATTTTCCTCTTCATTTATTTGTCTTTTCTTTTATGTACAACATTTCTTTCATTCTTCAGTAGATTATAAGGTAGTTTCTAATCTTTTCTTTCAAAGTTTAATTAAAGTTTCTTGCCTTCACATTTGTTTTCATTTAATTTCGTGTTTTACATTTCTTTAGTGTAGTTATTTACTTTACTCGCACGCTACTTTCTTGCAATCCTTTACTTTGATCGCATTTTCTTTTCTTTTATTTACAAATCTTTACTGTTCTTTAAATTCATGCAATTTACTATTTTTGTTCTAGTTATTCAGCCCAATTTAAGATTTACTTCAAAGTCTTCCTTAAGGGAAGCATAAGTCCTCTTAATTAAGGTATTAATTATTTAATTATAATTAATTCCACTAAATAATTATGATTGGACTCCAGCTTAATTATCTCAAAAATCTTCAAACATAATGAGGTCTTATTTACATGTTGATTATGATGCATAATTTTATTCCCCGCGTTAAACTTTCGATACCCTCTTGGTTAAGTCAATTTGTTGTTAAGCGACTTTGACAAACTTTTGATAAATTTCCTCGATTCACAAGCTTAACTTTTTTTCTACCTCCATCGGATTATAAATAATCCACTGATCAGGTTTATTACTATAAACAAAAGTTTATAAGTCAGTTAAGAGGGAATCAGGTATCTTAGGATGCGGATTCCTCCGAATTAAAATTTCAGACCTATCTGTATAATCGTTACCAATATGCAGGGATCATTTAGTTCATTCTAATATTAAATTGCACCCATGTCAATCAAGGTGATAATTACACATGTATCTCAATCCTCCTTATTCTCAGGATTAAAAATCTATTAAACTAATGCAAATGATGTGAGACATCATGAGTATAATCATGACATCCCTTAGACTCTAATCTCACAGGTGGTCCCGTTCAATACATTCTTCGTATGTACTTGTGGGTACCTCGATTAAACATCTTGACCCAGATAAGTAGCCTTCTTAAGTTTGACCCAAAGTCTGAAGGCCACATGCATAACTAATTCGGTTATGACCCATTCAACCCCTAAAATCTCTCAGGAGATATTCTAGGAGTTATGGGCTATCGTGGAGGAGTCCAATGCCCCCACTCTCCAAAAAACAACATGTATATATTAACCCTGAGCTCGGGGCAATGGGCATGCAATTTGAAAACACTCTCCCGAAGTAAAGAGAAATAAAATACAGAGAGCACCACCGTGGACGTAGGCCTTCTTGCCGAACCACGTATATCCTGTGTTGTGTGTGATTGCCATTGTTTCAAGTTCTTTATTTATTTTGGTGATTGACTTTGATTACTATTTTTGTGTTGAGTTAAACTGTCACCACAATTGGCATCGTATGTGGGAAGCATTTGTTTTCCTTTAAGAAAGCCTTCACCTATAAGAATTTGGAATGTCTAGTCACATCAGCAATGCCCCTCAAGCAAGGGATATTAAGGAACATCCTGCCCCTCGCAGGATCAGATCTAAAGTTTGACGTTCAAATCCTAGGGCTCGCCCAGAACGGCAAGCTTAGGAGGAAAGCCAAGGACCAGCCAGGTCCACACAGGTCTCCAGGGTGATCGACACCTACGAAGCTAGGCTCCAAGAGCAAGAGGAGGCCACTCGCAAGTAAGAAGCTAAGAATGTTCGTCTCAAAAGAAGATTGGAGAAAATGCGGAGAGAACTCCATCGTAGCACCAGGCAACGTCCATATTGCACTCCTAGCCCTCAGACGAGCAAGTCTCGCAGCAAAGGAAGGATCCCTAAATGTGGATCTCAAAGATTTGAGGAGCACAGGTCAGATGATGACTTGCTCGAGCAATAACAACCATCTCGCCATTATAGGAGCCCAGCTCGGGGAAACGATGATATATGGAATCTAGTCCAGAGAGAAATGGACCAGCACCCAGCGCATCGAGGTGCCAGATCGACCAGAGAGCTAGCCACAAGAGCTCTCAGGACCCAAATTAAATCCCCTTTCTCAAGGGAGATAGAATAAGAAGAAGAAGAAGAAGCCCCCAAGAAGTTTGCGATTCCTAGATTCAAGATCTACGATGGAAAGACTGATCATATAGACCATGTTAGGCAGTACAGGCAGGCCATGACCCTCTGGAACCATAGGGACTCATTAATGTGTCGGATCCTTCCCTCGATCTTGCACAATGTGGCCCAAAAGTGGTTTGAGAAACTCCCTCACAGATCCATAAAAAGCTTTGAGTCCCTGGCAGAGCTCTTCACAAATCACTTCATTACCAGCAGCTCCCATCCAAAGAGGATGGATGCCTTGTTGACAATGAAGAAAATGCCTCAAGAGAGCCATAGAGACTATGCGAAAAGATATTGGGAGTTATTCAACGAGGTCGAGGACTGCTCGGAACAGGTCATTGGGGCATCCTTTAAGATTGGCCTATCCAACTCATGCCTCTTACACCAATCCCTCACTAAGAAGGAGGCCACGACCATCGATGACCTAATGGCTCGTATTGAAAAATACGCCAAAGTTGAGGATGTGACCCGCCACAGTGCGGGATCAGACCCGCCAAGTTCTCTAGCAAGAGCAACGATAAACTTAAGAACCAAAAGAAAGGAAGAAAAAATGGGGGCAAAAGTGTCTCCAAGAGTGAAAACAAAAATGATGCTTCAAAATCATTTCAAGCAGTGAACACTGTCTTTAAAGAACCAATTTACAAGATTCTGGTAAAGATCAAGGACGGGCCGTTCGTTAAATGGACCAGAAAGATGGGAGGAGATCCCCAAAAAAGGAACAACGCACTAAGATGTGCTTTCCATAAATAGGGTGGGCACAAGACTGAGCACTGCAAGGCTCTCAAGTCTCACCTCGAGGAGTTAGCCCAAACGGGAAGATTTGAACGAATTTGTGGAGAAAAAGGTAGAAAAGGTCGCTGTCAATAGAGACCCGAGGCATAACAAAATGATCGAGGAGGATGTTGTCCATGAGTTCGCAGTGATTCATGGGGCATCGGATCTATAGCAGATTCAAGGACACTCAGCTCGGATGGAAGCTAAAAAGCTTACTGCTGTAATGCAATCTTTTCAAATCGATCCAGCTAAGACGTAGATAGGAAAGCGTCGATAAGCAGATGACGTCGACTACAGCAAACACATTGTGTTCACGGACGAAGATCTGGTGGGAGTAAGAACCCCACATCATAAGGCCTTGATCATTACACTGAGGAAATGTGTCCAAAATGATCGAATTAATGGTGGTCGACATTGACTCACCTTACCAGGCCATTCTTGGCAGAGGGTGGCTACATACGATGAAGGCCGTCCCCTCCACCTAGCACCAGAAACTCAAATATGTGACTGATCAAGGAGTGATGGAAATCCATGGAGATCAGGCTATGGTGAGAAAGTGCTTTATAGCAGCCATCCACCTAAAGTCGGAGAAGAAGGTCGAGAAGGCCAAGGAGAAAGTTGAAGAACGATAAGGTTTTATGCCTTTCAAATAGGAGCTAAAATATGGAAGACCTGGAGTGGAGGAGACTAGGCTCCTCCCCTCTGATCAGGTCATTGAGAACCTGTAGGAAGTCACAGTCAGTGATAACAAGAAAGATAGGGTGTTCTTTATCGGATCCTCTCTCACAGATCGAGAAAATATGGAGATAACAGTACTTTTACAGAATAACTTGTACGTATTCGCATGGGAACCCTACGAGATGTCAGGGATTGATCCCGATGTGGTTTTCCATCGGTTTCATGTTGATCCGATTTTCAAGTCAATCGCACAAAAGGCACGGTAAATTGCACCCGAGAAGGCCAAGGCTGTGGAGAAAGAAGTGGAAAAGCTGATGGATGAAGGATCCATACGGGAAGTCCAATTCCCTAAGTGGATGTCCAATGCAGTAGTGGTTCCAAAAAGAAATGGAAAATGGAGAGTCTACATTGACTTCACTGACCTTAACATGGCGTGCCCTAAAGACAGTTTTCCTCTCCCAAAGATCGACCAGTTGGTGGACGCCAGAGCAGCTCATGAAAGAATGAGTTTCCTAGACGCATACTCCGGGTATCACCAAATCCCTATACACGAGCCAGATCAAGGCAAGACAATATTCATCACCACCATCAGGTTGTATTGTTACAAGGTCATGCCCTTTGGGCTAAAAAATTCAAGACCAACCTACAAGCGGTTGGTCACCAAAATGTTTAAGGACCAAATGGGAATCACCATGGAGGTCTACATCGATGATATGCTCGTTAAGAGCAGGCTTAAAGAAGACAACCTCTCGGACCTATCAAGGACCTTTAAAATCCTCAAAAAATATTGAATGAAGCTTAATGCAAGTAAGTGTTCCTTCGGTGTCCAGTCAGGAAAATTTCTCGGGTACTTGGTTAGCGAGAGAGGCATCGAAACCAACTCGGACCCGATTGATACCATCAATAGGGTGCAACCCCCAGTACGATAAGACATGTAGAAGCTCACGGGAATGCTCGCCTCCCTAAATCGATTCATTTTGAAGTCATCCGAAAGGGGCTAGCTATTTTTCCAGTTGTTGAAGAAAAGAAAAAATGTGGAGTGGAACGAGGATTGCTCAAAGGCATTAGAGGAGCTCAAATCTTACCTCATCACACCACCCTTGCTCGTAATACCTCAGGAGAATGATTCCCTGTACCTATACCTCGCAGTTTCTATCCACGTTGTTAGATCTGCACTGGTATGCGAAAGAACGGGAATCCAGCACCCAATCCATTACTCGAGCAAGACTCTCTTGGACTCCGAGCAGCGATACCTACCACTATAAAAGCTCGCCTTTGCACTAGTGGTAGCCTCGAGAAATTAAAACATTATTTCGAAGCCCACTCCATCATTGTACTTACGTCCCACCCTCTCAAAGCAGTCCTGTGAAAAGAAGATCTGTCCGGTAGACTATCAAAGTGGTCAATCGAGCTCAGGTGTTCTGACATCCAGTTTCAGCCAAAGACTGCAATCAAAGGACAAGTCCTCACCGACTTCATAGTAGAATTCATCAGAGACCATCCTTGCGAATAAATTCAACCTATTGGTCAAAGGTACAACCCCTCAACACAAGGTGTTTGGCGACTATTCATTGACGGAGCCTCCAACTCCAAAGGGGTAGGACTGGGCATCGTGTTGGTTACCCCTGAAGATGAAATCATCGAGCAAGGAATCAAGCTTGGATTTAAAGCCTCCAACAACAAAGCAGAGTATGAAGCATTGATAGCAGGACTACAGAAGGTACAGGTACTAGGGGCAAGACAACTCCAAGTATTCTGAGACTCACAACTAGTCTCTAACAAGATAAGTGGAGACTTCAATGCGAGGGATGAGATAATGGTGACCTACCTCTCCCTAGAAAAGAAACTGATGTCTAACTTCAAACATGTCAGTGTCCAATAGTTTCTCAGAGGACAGAACAGCTATGCTAATGCCCTAGCGGCTTGGAGCTTAGCGATCAATTCTGACTTGAAGAGAATAATTTCGATCGACTCCCTCTCCCATCCAAGTATTAACCAGATAGACGAACTGCCAAACATAGGTCACGATTATTTGAAATATGGTGCCCTACCAGACGATCAGAAGGCCGCTCATCAGATAAGAGTCAAAGCTGCTCGCTTTCACTTATCTCCAAAGGGCAAACTATATAATAGATCTATCACCGGTCCTTACCTCCAATGCGTGTACCCAAAGAACGTCGAGCAAATTCTGCACGATCTCCATGAGGGAATCTGTGGGATTCATATTAGGGGCAGGTCGCTAGCTTTCCAAGCAATGAAGGAAGGCTACTGGTGGTCATATATGCAGAAGGATTTTGGGATATATGCTCGCAAGTGCAAAAAATTCCAGCTTCATGCTCCTATGGTTCACCAACCAGACAGCGAATTAAAGTCACTTACTAGACCATGGCCTTTCGCCCAGTGGGGAATGGACATCGTGGGCCCTCTTCCTACTGTTGTCGATAATCGTAAGTATTTGTTGGTCACGACATACTACTTCACTAAATGGATAGAGGTAGAACCGATAGCAAACATCAGAGATGAAGATATGATAAGATTCATATGGAAGAACATTTTCACCCGTTTTGGGATCCTCAGGACTATCATCACTTACAACGGAACCCAATTTGAAAGTGGCCTATTCCAAGGTTTCTGTAATGATCACGGGATCAGGCACCATTTCATCTTGGTGGCATACCCTCAGAGCAACGTACAGGCTGAAGCCTCCAACAAAATAGTGATCAATGGATTAAAGAAGCGATTGGATCGAGCCAAATGGGCATGGGTGAGCGAACTACCCCACATCCTATGGGCTTACCGTACCACCCCACAACGAGTAACCGGGGAAACTCTATTTGCACTGACATACGGTATGAAGGCAATCATCCCCTTGGAAGATGGCCTCCCCACTATGAGATCCACCCTGGTCGACTAAGGCTAGAATGATGCAGCATTGCTCGCTGAACTTGACCTTGAAGAGGAACGAAGAGAGGTAGCTCTAGTGAAACTAGCAGGTTATCATCAACAGCTAGCAAAGCACTACAACAAGAAGGTAAATCTAAGATCATTCCAGGTCGAGGAATACGTCCTAAGGAAAGTTCTTAGCAACGCAGTAAAACCATCAGATGGAAAGCTAGGGCCAAACTGGGAGGGACCATTCAAGGTGACAAGAGACAACCTACAAGGATCCTATCACTTAGAAATGCTAGAGGGCAGGGAGATACCTCAAGCTTGGAATGAAGCTAATTTAATGAAATTCTACTTCTAGTTTTCTGTGTACTTCTAGTTTGTCTGTGTTTTTTAATCATATGTTGAAATTTGCAATTCATTTATGATTGATAAACATTATTTAGCATTATCATTTGGCAGTGGCATTCTATGAAGTGTTGATTTTTGCTCAAATACTTTATAAATTCATGCACCTTTTCGAAGTTATAACCTCCCCTCTCAACGAATAAAAGCAGGATATTTCCCTCCTCAGGTTTTCATCATCAAACATGAATAACCTCATAGCGTTGCCTCTGGAAATATATGAAGCCCTACAGGAGATCCTTAGGCAGATCGGTCAACCCAGGTTAGTCGCCAACCAGTGTTTGCTCAAAAAAACCAACTCGGATAAAACATCCAACACAAGGTGTGTCCTCGCCATTGCCACACTTAGGCATAAGGAGGTGTGACGACACAACCTAAAAGGTAAAGTGAGGCAAAATGGTATCTTGTAAACATACTAGACTGGGGGGATACTCACTCAACAAAACAACTCTGTCTATATCAAATCTAGTCGGTTAAGGAGAGCCCAAGATAATCAAATAAGAGATCAATGAAGTAAAAAATACACAACACATGTTTAGTCGGCAAATCGCCCAAAACATAATTATTTTATTACTTCATTACATGTACAAAGAGTTACATTGGTTGAATTAAATAAATCCTAATGAGGATCGGGACTCTGAGCAAGATAGTCAGCTACTTGCGCTCTTCGACCGTCATCTGGGTGAGGAGCTAATTCCACCTTGACCTCATTTGAATCTGGCTCCAGAAGATGCCTTGGGATAGCATCTATGGGAACCCACTAATCATCCCTCCTGAATGGGTTCGACATCAAAGTTGAGGGGGAGATCGCATGTCAATACCAGAGAACCGAGTTCCTAGGGACCTCTAACGAAGAATAACTCCTCGACCTCCCTCAGTTTTGTCGGTGCATTGGTCCAACCTTGATCATAACCATCAGCCCACACCTGCCTCAGTAAGGTAACATATCTTTGGAGGTCGACAGCTATCACATACGCCCTGCGAACATCACCTCAGAACTCAGTAATCTCCCTAGCTGAGCCACTACTATCAGCACCAGTTTGCGACCTAGTCGATGAGGAGGATCCCCACAAAACTTGGGGGCGATGCTCAGCGCATGCTCTCTAAGTCACGAAACCTCTATCCTTAGAGATTATTCTCTTGTTGAAGTACTTATCCAACTTGATTAATCTTGGAGGCATCCTGAAGCTTAGCCCTCAGAGCATCCACTTCCTCTTGAATGGAAGCGCCAACATCTTCCATCTCCTGAAGCCTATCTTTCAGTTTGGCGAGAAGCTTCGACTGGTCCTTATAGTTCTGGTTCCTCGACCTAAGAGACTTGCAAATCCTTACAAAGGCTTAGCGAACTTGATTGTTCACATTAGGACCAAAAATCCTTCCTAATTGAGAAGTAACAGGTATATACTCATCAACATCAATCAGCTACAAACCATATAAGCATTGATGAACAAAGAAATCAGTACGCAGAAGGGAAAAGAATTTCATTTCATTAAAAAAGAGGGCCCAATTACATTAGCAGGGGAAAGGAAAGAACAACAAAAGTGAAAAATACAAAGAGTTTCCTAAAAAGGTTTAGCTGGCAACCTCAATCTGCTCTAAGGTCGCTGGTTGCTTCCCCTTATCTGTAGTAGCTCCAGGCACACCTCCCTCAGACGGAGCAGTCATTATTCCCTGGTTAAGGGGAGCATCAACAACGGTGGTCAGAATAGCAGGGGCACCTTCCTTGGCAGTAGGAAGAGACACCTCATCTACAACAGGCTTAGGACTAGGTTCGTGCTCGTCAAAGAGGGTGGAATAAATATCCACCTTGGTAGCGAGCAAGGCCTTGTCCCAACCCTTCTTAAAGTTAAGACGACCAACATAACCAATTCAGGCCTTAGCATCCTCATATGCTGTAACCCATCCAGCGTTGTACGAGCTCTCTTTGAGGGTGGTAGCCTCTGATTCCAACTTCTTCACCTTCCCAGTAAGCACCTTGTTCTCCTCCACCACAGCCAGCTTGCTAGCACATACCAAATCATAGGAAAGCCTCAACTCCTAAAGCTCCTTGATCACTACCTCCCTCGCTTTATTAGCTTCAGTAAAGGTGAGATCAGAGGACTTTTGAGCAGCATTAGTTGTTTTTAGACTAGCCTCTAACTCGGCATTCTTCCTATCCAGATCGGCGTTTCTCCTCGCTAGCTCATCACAGCTACAGTAAAGGAAAGTGAAATCAGTCACAAACTGTAGAAAGAAGAGAAATATTAGCAAATGAAGTATTGAAAATAACATCACAAGAACAGAAAAGGAAAAGCGGGATTACCAAGGCTAGCCTCTAACTCTCCTTCAGGGCTAACTGGTCAGTCCCCATCGCCTTCTGACGATCGGTCGGAAAAACTTCTCGCTCGAGCACCGCCAGAGCCAACTGAGGAGACAGGGAAATAGAAGCCCCCTCAGGCAGAGCAGACACGGGAACCAAAGACTGCCCCTCTTTTATCCTCACTTCCTCTCTCCTCTTCTCTTCTTCTCTCTCTTTCTTCTCTCGCTCAACCCTTTTTCTCTCCTCCACTTTCTTCCTCTCTTCTTATTCTTCCTCTCTCTCTCTCTCTTTTATCGCTTCCTCCTACTTCTTCTTCTTCTCCTGCTCATGGGCAGTAGTCTGGGAACTAGTGGCAACATCCTCACGGCCAGACTTCTGCTTCTTTAATCGGGGAGCAAGCATCACATTGTCTTTATCATCCTTTTGGATCAGATTCTTCCTAAGAGGAGACATATATTCCTCGCTGGAGCTATTTGAATCCCCGGAAGAATCCTGAGCCTCTGAACCATCCTTCGAGCTGGAAAACTCTTCGCTACTTGATCTCTCTTCACTGTATTCACCTTCAGCACCACCCCTGTTAGCTTCCTCACTCTCTTCACCAGAGCTTCTTTCCTCCTCGTCTAATGGAATTGGGTCAACAAAAACCTCTTCTGTGATATCTAACTCAGGAACGCTATCCACATGTCGTGCAATAAAATTGGACCCAGTATTCTTGTATTCCAAAAGAAATGTCGCTGATCGAGGATGCTCACCGTCAGCTAAGGGTTCCCTGATGTTCCAAGCCTTAATCAACTCAGCAGCCCGGATCTTGCGAAGAGCAGGTTTTGAGTTCTTTATCTTCGCTGAAAAAAGAGAAAAGAGAAAGATATGAGAAACATCACGCAATAACAGAAAGTCAATAAACAGAACACATAGTTATCTACCTATGTACTCCTCCCCATAGAAGGGAATCACGGGTCCCGTGTACCTCTCCCCTTCAGCTTGGGGAGGGAACTACTAGTTCCTGCAAATAAACCCCTCATGACAGTAGTCCTTATGGGAATCAGGTAGATTTACTAAAAAAACCCTGTCAGGACTCCTAGCCTTGAGGTAAAGAAGACCATAGCTTGTTCGAGAAAAGGAGTAATAATAGAAAATTTCAGCAAGCCCTAGATTGGTTCCATAGATATGATTAATTATATGCACACCATTGACAAGTTTCCAGATATTTGGTGAGCATTGTGCAGGAACTATATAGAAGTACTAAAAAAAGTGTAAAAATAAGCTATTTGGGGGGAAATTAAGACCTCCTTGGGATAACAAAAGAAAATGTATCCAGTGACCATCTTCAATGTCCCTAACATTACGAGGAACAGGGGCATATTCGATGTCTACCCAGTTTGGAATATTATAGAACTTTCTAAACTCAGTTATCGACCTATTACCTATTTTCATCATCAGAAAGAAGAAACCCTAATATCGAATATGAGGAAATTTAAACATGAAAAGAAAAAACAAAATAAGGAATGTGAAGAACTTATGAAGTAAGAATCAGCTTGGGGAGTGACCTCTTCAAGATGATTTAAACCTTTCTAATTATAACGCACAGGGAATGAAGTAATCTGTCGCCTAAATCAATTTAAGAAAGACACTTTAGTCCCAAGATGTTATGCGATTCACAAAAATGCCACTAGTGCTATTATTTAAAATTGTTGAGCCCAAATTGTGACCCAAAAATTTTAGGGGCATTTGTGGGTACCTCGATTAAACATTTCGGCCCAGATAAGTAGCCCTCTTAAGTCCGACCCAATGTTTGAAGTTCACATGCATAACTAATTAGGTTATGACCCATTAAACCCCTAAAATCTCTCAGGAGATATTCTAGGAGTTATGGGCTATTGTGGAGGAGTCCAACACCCACACTCTCTGAAAAATAACATGGATATATAAACCTTGAGCTTGGGGCAATCGGCATGCAATTTGTAAACACTCCCCCAGAGGAAAGAGAAATAAAATACAGAGAGCACCACCGTGGATGTAGGCCTTCTTATCGAACCACGTATATCCTGTGTTGTGTGTGATTTCCATTATTTCAAGTTCTTTATTTATTCTGGTGATTGCCTTTCCTTACTATTTTTGTGTTGAGTTAAACTGTCACCATAATACCGAACATAATCCTCTGTTGAACTATCTGATAAGTTCTTGAACTATTACCAGTTCCCCATGTTTTGAGATAAACTACTAGGATTCTATCATAATCATTTTTATAGGATGTCAAGTCCCTATCTAGTTTGTGAACATTTCAATAGTATTAGGATTGAAATTCCAATCTCCTCATGATTGACACGAAATTTTATCACTATACTTCTTACTAAGCTCTATTGACCGACATTAATATGAAATAATATATATTTAAACAAATACAAAGAATTCTCGTAATTTGATTCTTATTTAAAAATAAATGAAATAATTCATTTATTAATAGATAATGAAATGTTTTACATGTGGTTTTATAAATAAACCCCAATAACCCTAGCCGACACCAACCAGACAGATCCCCTCATGTACGAACCCCTAGCAGCCCATGCCATCAACAACCGGGCTCCAACGAACTACTAAGAAGTCGTCCCAATGATCGAAAAATCTTAGGAGGGTCCATATCTGAATTGAGCTCCATAGCCATTTGTCCTATTCAATCTGGTAGATATGCATCTCTACAGCCTTGGATAATGTTTGACGACTTCCCCCAATAGTCCCTGGTTACCAGCAACATGCCCTACTAATAAACAAAGGCTGGAGACTCATCCTCTGATCCTAACCCATTGCCACTGTCATCACAACAGCTATGAGGAGAAGAAAACCCCTTTTTTCATCATCCCTATCATTGATGAGGTCGACCTGAAATAAGCTTCAACATAGCTCTTATGGGCCAAAGAATGTCAAGGCATTAGCCACCTCTTACAATCTATAAACCCTAGTTGGGGTATTAAAGAGAGAGCCAAAATTGAGGGTAATACACATTTTATCCCTTTCTCTTTTTATGCAACTTATGAAATTCCAAAAATTACACAAACATCCCCCGAAATTTATTTCATCCCCTCCCCAATTATTAACTCATATTATTCACTCATCACTCCACCTCTTCTGAAAATTATTTAGAGCCCCTCCCAACCCCTGAAAATTCACTTCGATGACTAAGATCGGCTGGGAGAAGTTTTCATCTAGAGCTTAAAAGCTTTCAATTTAGTACCTACTCCATTGGGGAGTATGATGAACGAAATTCCCTCCTCATTCAATGTCGCAAGAAATTATCTTGAGCTGGAGGCAGAGCGTGAGCATTCGTTGCACGAGTGATTGAGTTGTTTGGACTGTTATTTTGAGTATTTGTCCACCGATGCGAGTTTTCCTACAAGGAATGTAATTCTCGTATAAGACGGTAATGCCCTCTACCTAATCACACTTAGTAATGACGTACCCGAGGATGTTGAGGCCCCATCAACGGATGGTATTGGCCCTGATTTCTTCTCATATGATTTCATTCGTATTTTTTAGGAGGACGGTTGGCTCGCTCGCTCGCACCCAATTTTGATATTTGGAAAATTTCAAGATTGGGGACTTATTTCTTATCTTTAGGGAGGAAGATATAGGTTTTTTTTATCAGGATTTTCTTCAATATTTTCACCAAAGATGGTTGGGTGACTCGCACGCATTTTCGCGAGGTGGAGTTATATGATTTGACTGATTTCTTCCCAATTTTTTAGAATGATGGTGATTGGTGGGGCTAGTTTGTTTGTTTGCCTCCCGAGGAGTACAAGTTGTTTTGGGCAACAGAGTTTGTTTGAGGGTAGGTGGATCCATTTTAGGAGGATTTTGAAGCATGGTTGGAGTTCGAGATTAAGGTCCTAGTCTCACGGGTGCTTATCATGGGAGACTTAGTGATAAGAACCCAAAACTATATATTTTATATTCCGAATAGACGTACTTTAGTTGCTAATTCTCGGCAATTTGGGTCTTATTTGCTTAAATTTTTATTTTGTAGGCCGAATGCACGTTGCGGTGTTCAAATGCGGATTTCAAGGCAATTGTGCGCAATATGGAGTTAATTACCCTTCTCCCGTATCCTAGTCTACCCAAACCTAGCCTAAAACTACCCCCAAGCCCTTGTGTGTTAGTTTGTGCCTTTTATTATTTCGTAGATTTTTAGTTTGAGTCATTTTTATTTTTAGGATTTATTTTAGATTTATTTAGAATTTCTAGGATTTATTTCCTTTTTTTTATATTTAGTATAATTTTATTTTGATTTTGATTTTATTAGTTTTTAGTTTTAGTTTTTATTTTATTTTATCTTATTTTCTTAAGATTAATGTTTAGGAGTTTATTTTTAGTTTTATTATATATTACTTTTTTTTATATCTTTAGTTTCTATATTTTTATTAGGTTTTTACTTTTATTTCTTTTATTTTCTTATATTTTAGTTTTACTTTATAGATTAGAAGTTTTATTTTCAGTTTTTACTAATTTTATTTTTTTAGGATTTTAGTTATTTTATTTTCATTATTTTAATTGGGTGCACACACACACACACACACACACACACACACACACACACACACACTATCCCATATACCCCCATACACAACAACCACACCTATCCACACCATTCTTCCCCTACACCCTACAACACCACATACCCCCTACTCATCTTCTACCTCCCACCTCTTTATCTCTCCACAAACCCATCTCTCACCTCCATTATCAACACAAACAAACTCACATCTTCCAACACCAAACACGCACACCCATCTCCCTATCTCTTACCCAACCCCCATCTCTGGCGCACCCATAAACCCGTCGGCGCCGGACCTGACCCCAAACCCGCGCCAGACCTGACCTCCATCTGGCGCAGCGAACTTTCGGCCACCACCTGCTGGTGGTGGGCCAACCCAACCAAAGAAAACCGCCAGCAATTCCAGACCCATCCGAACCGGAGCTCCAGCGGCCTGTCGAGAATCCCCTGCCATGGTCGAACCCAATTCAACCCTTACACTCAACTCGCGAACCCATGTCCAGACATCCAACTAACCCATACCCATTTCAAAAATTCCAAACCTCCCAAGCCAAAAACGTGACCTGCCAAATGCCAAACCAATCTCAAAACAAATATGTCCAAAATTCCCACATGCTAATTAAACCCATTTAAACCCACTTAAACTTTTACCCAAAAATACCCTTTTAACAAATCAGATTTTTATTCCCTCTTCCAATTATCCTCACACCTCACACAATCCATGACACCTCTCCCACATGTTCACCTTAGCCATTTCCCTAAAATTCCCCTAGCTCCATGCATCTACTATAAATGAAGATGAAGACCCCATTTGAAAGAGAGCATTTTAGATAGGAATTTTTAGAGAGAGAATTGTAGAGAGATAAACACCATTTTGTAAATAGTTTTTGTTTTTATTTTTTCAGAGATTTGGTGAGGTTTAATTGTGAGTAATTGAATTTTATGGTAGATGATAGAGTTCAAATTGCCAATTTCAAGGAGACTTGTTGAAGATTTGTTCTCTTTCTCTACTCTTTTATTATATATGCCTTTGATTATTTGTTCATCATGTTTAATATCATGTTAGGCTAAATCCCCTTTCAAGGGGTGGGATGAAACCCTTATTTGATGTTATTTTAGTTTAATTAGTTTGATTACTTGAAAATTCCCTTTGAATATTAATTTTGATCCCTCACCCTTAAATTTACGCCTCGAGAGAGGATAAATGATTTTCGAGAGAAAATGGAAATTCTAGTTATAATACTCATTTTAGATTCGAACTAGAGATAGGGGTTTCTTAAGTGGGGTATTATAACTTGAATTTCAACTCTAAATTTACTTTCTAAGATTTACATAAATTTTAATGGATCGATCCTAGCGGGTGATTAATTAAAAGGAGTGTAGATCTATTTTCTAGAGTTGTGGGGTGTTAAACTTAATTTTCTAAAAGGTTAGTATTAAAATTACATTTGCAACGAGAGTTGATTTGTAAGTTTGATATTAATTTGGAAGAATTCAATTAATTAAATTAATTAATTAGAATAGCTAAAATTTGTGGTGTAATCCCACTCCTTGATTGTTCTCACAATTATTTACCTCACTTTATCACTTATTTTAGTTTAGACTTTATTTTTCATTTTATTAACTTTCTACTTAGTTTTTATCATATCAAATTTAGTTTAGTTTAGTTTAAATCCTCACCTCACCTAATTGTTTTAATATTTGAAAAAGCCAAAAAAAGTAGAAAAGTGAAAAAGCACAAAAAGAAAATAAAAAGTGAATTACAATTGAATTTGTCTCTAGCTTACCCCCTGGAAGTGGATTGATACCCTTACTTATCTCTACACTTGAGATTGTTATATTTGTAGGTATTTGAGGTTTTGATTAACTTGACTTTCAACAACGACACACAAAAAGCAAAGTTATCAAATGGCGTCGTTGCCATTCTTAGGAGCGTGAAGCACTCGGAGCGGATTTCAACTTGTAGTTCATTTGTTTTTTTGCACTTTATTATTTCTTTGTACCATTTTTATATTTTTAGAAGGCTTGTATAGGATTTTTATCATTGTTTGTATTGCAGTGCATAGGGACACCTTTATTTTATTTTTTATTTAAATTTGTAATAAATCGAAGACAATCGTGATAGGTAAACCGGACAAGGTAGAGAGAGGGCGTCCAAAGGAGAGGAAAAAAAACCTCTCTACCCTGGGTCGGTAGGACTCCCGGGGACGACTGAGATAGGCATATTCTCCCCCAGGGCGACTCAAATTTTTCGGCACCCCACGGCCTAAAAAACGTGGGAGGTACATTTCTTACACACTCGCGCCTCTCCTGTTAGCGAGTCTATTATTGTGTGCTTGTGTGCTCTTGTGTGATTTTTTTCGTGCATTTATTTTTTTCGTGCATTTATTTTCCATTGACACACGACACGTGTGAGAGTGATCCCGAGCCGTCTCTTTATGATATTTTTAATGGTTTCACCTCTCTCACGAATCCCGTTGATACTCTTGACCCGTCCATGCACGCACTTCATTTTCCATCACCCTCGGTGTCAAGTGTCTACGTGTCTCATCCTTTGTTGTGCACCCACTGTTATTATGCCGATCACATGTCCCATGAGTGCCCTTACATTCCATATCCATCGAAACCCACTGTGGAACATGCGTATCCATATGACACTGTTCTGGAACCCACCTCAACCTATTATCCCAATATACCAAATCCCGAGTTGTGTGAGTCCCCGAGCTATTCGTGGAGGCCTGATCACCCTTCCATGCAATACGAATCCCAACCCGATGTTGTGGATCCTCACACGTTGCAATAGTCGTCATGGCAACCTTGTGCACCCATTCACGATCAGTTCCCTCATTACGCACCCCAGGAGTATCAACTATTTGTCCATCATGAAAGCGATCCTTTCGTTATGATGAACTTGGCCCCACTCCCCACACTTCATTTGAGTATTCTTCGTACACTCATGATAGTAGCGAGTTGTGTCCACCTCACCCACTGCCACCACCTGTCAATCCACCGCCACCACCATCCACCTCCACTCTTGAGGCACTCTTGCAAAAATTTATCCTCGAGCAAGAGCAAGCCACTCAAATTCATAATGAAGCTCTCCAAAGGCTTGAACAATGTTTAAATGAATTTGAGTGTGCGAGAGAGTCGGATATTCCCATGGATCAATCCATTATTGCACCCATGTGTGATGATCATGTGTCCTCTTGTGACACGGATTTTGAGTGTGACCAACCCTACCACCCCGAGAATCTTGAAGTTGAGACCATTCCATGGTCTGGGCCCCAAGTCGACAATTGTGTTGACTTACCTTTTGATAGTGAGCCTGATCCAATCCCACCATGTCCACCTGAACCCCACTTTGAGGTTCCCACTCCCGAGATATCCAAAAATATGCCCGAGCTTTTACCTTATGCCCCAATTGCATATGTCTCTGACATGACCATATCTTTTAGGTTCGCTCCGACTACGAGTGCTCGCTATTTTTCCGCGGTAGAATCCGTGATAGTTCCTAACTATCCGGACATGGATGATGTCCCACTATGCATGGATCCCTTTGAACCTGATATTTCTAGTGATTCCTCTATCTTTGCTCTTGGTGCCTCGTCTTACCCAACCACCCCATTTACCGATGCTACTCGTATGGAGAAGTTGATCACTCCATCTTTAGAAACCACACTCCCTTGTGAGTACTCCTTTACTATTCCCAATGAGTGTGTGTCTCCCACTCTTGAGTTGGATCATCTTCCTCCACCATTTATCCCACCCGATACACCATTTATCCCACCCAACCCACCCATAACACCTTCTACCCCACCACCTGGTTTGGATCTTGATTTTACACATTTCAAGTTTCCATCTCAATTTTTAGATCCTAACCTCCAACCATCCTCCACCTTCCACGAGAGTATTTATGGTGCTACTCTCCACCGTGACACCGAGCTTGTTACTCTATACCCGCCACTCTCTTGTGGTGTTGATTTTTCTCAACAGCTCCCTAGTGTGTCACGGTGCGACCATTATCATTGCCCATTCATAGAACGATCGTGTTATTTCTCTGAGGCCCAACCCATTCCACTTTCTACACCATTTCGCCTCCCTCACTAGTTAGAGCACCATGCTTATAGGGCCCTAGTTGCCCTCACCTTTAAGCTCAACAAGGCCCGTGATCGATGCTTCATTACCCATTCCTTTCTCACCTTTACCCTAATACCCACCCGCCCTTGGTCCACCGATGCTTTGCATCGTGTGATGCACTTTTCCATACAAGTGCATTGACCACTTTAGCTTGTTTCCAACAAGACTGGCGCTTCAGTCTTATTTGGCTGTGATTCTCATCACCTAAATTTTTCTGTCGCCCCGCGTATTCATAGATCTTATCTTTAGGGTGAGAATGGTTCGATCTGGCTGAAGATATTAATATTAGCGCTATCGGGAGGCAGCCCGCGTTTCTTGTACTAGTCCCATCCTGTTTGGGGGTGGTATTTCACATCACCCAGTACTTTACCATGTTTATAGACTTGTACACATTTTTATTTCTCACTTCTTATTCAAGTTTATTCTTGGCTTCATCTGTCCACTTCATTAGCGATTAATTATGGTAAACTCTTTCCTACCTTATGCTCTCAATTTTAAAAATCATTTTACTTAACATCGAGGACGATGTTCCTTTTTGTTTGGGGGTGGGGAATTTTATCAAAATCGTACCTTTTTTGAAATTTTTTGAGTTTAAACATGATTTTTAAAATTTCGTGCAGTTTCTTTCATCTCACTCATTGATGTGAATTTTCAATCATCCATCTTTCAAAAGTCTAGGAATCAAGCTAGAGAATATTTTTTCTAATAGCTTATGTAATACATAACAAGGCATGTTGCACCATGAATTTCTAAACTCAACAAAATTTGCGCACTTATCAAGTCACTACGATTTAGAGTTGAGGAGTACTACAATTCTCAAGAGAACCTTAAGGATCACTATTAGAGACTTTAGCTTGTGAGATTCGTGCCTTTCACCCTTTCAGAGTGTTTTACGCAATCTCTGAGTCACAAGTTGATTCAACTTCTTTTGGGTCCGCATTTTAATTGTTGTATGATCTCATTATTCTTCATAACATTTTTGGCTTGATCACTGAGAACGATATCTCTTTCGAGTTGTAAGAAATGCGTGTCTTGAAGTTTGTCCCAATCACCACACTTTCATCCACACACTCATCCATTTTTCATGCCATTTCTCATTTATTTCACCCATTTACTTCACCCATTATATTCCCATGATCTTCCATATTCCTACATATTTCCCCACCACATTCATATATCATCCATCATATTGAATAAAAGAGTGTTGATTCAAAATTTTAAATGTCTTCATTGTTAGCTTCAAAAGAGAGAAAAAAAATTTAAAAATAAAAAAAATAGCAAAAATAGAAAAAGAAAAAGAAAAAAAATAGAGAAAATGAAAAGAAAAAGAAAAAGAATAGAGAAAAGAAAAGAAAAAGAGAGTTGTAGTTAATTTTTATGTAATAAAGACATTTGTGCCTAAAGTGTATACACTCTTCTCACATATCGCATCCATCTTTTATCCATTACACATCCATCACTCATTACTCATCCATACATCACCATTCTACCTCATATCATCATATCCTTTGCATCTCATTTACCCTCACCCATAATCATCCATATATTCCCCCTAGGTTTTCAGGCAAATGAAAGTCGACGTGGTGAATAACTCGACGTTCTCACTATAGTGATTAGCATTCTTTCATGAGATCATTTTTCTTTCTAATTTGTTCGTTCTTTCTTATGTGTGTGTGAGACGTTTGAACTTGCTTACATTTACTCACCTCCTCACACGCAAGAGCGATACACTAACCCAAATCTCGCGAGTTCATTTGAGAGAGTTATATCCAGTGAGATTTTGAAGTTGAAGCGTTGATTCCGAAAAGGCAATATATGAATTACTCTTGTGATACTCGACTCGTTTTTGACTGATTCACACACGTTGAGTTCTAGGAAGGATGTGCCTTGAGTATTTACTTCGCTAAACTTTTTACACATTCTAGCTTGTATTTCTCAAAATATTTCCTCCATAATGGATTGTGCGATTATTCTATGTCTAATAAGAGATTGACTGCCTTTCAATAAATTTTTGCAAATAAGAATTTTGTGGGTATATTCCCTGCAAACCCTCACGAGACATAACTCGTCCTATAGGTCAACCGATAGGTTTAAAGGCTTGTTGCACATGCTAAGTGCAATCGCAAGTGCCCACGAAAGTGGTACACTTTTGGTTACTTATCTTTCTCTTTCTCTCTATCTTATTGCTCGAGGACTAGCAATGCTCTGTTTGGGGTGGTGTGATAAGCACCCAAAACTGTACATTTTATACCCTGAATAGACGTACTTCAGTTGCTAATTCTCGGCAATTTGGGTCTTATGTGCTTAAATGTTTAATTTGTAGGCTGAATGCACGTTGTGGTGTTCAAACGCGGATTTCAAGGCAATTGTGCGCAATATGGAGTTAATTACCCTTGTCCCGTATCCTACCCTAAACCTAGCCTAAACCTACCCCGAAGCCCGTGTGTGTTAGTTTGTGCCTTTTTATTATTTCTTAGAATTTTAGTTTGAGTCATTTTTATTTTTAGGATTTATTTTAGATTTATTTAGAATTTCTAGGATTTATTTTCTATTATTTTATATTTAGTATAATTTTATTTTGATTTTTATTTTATTAGTTTTTAGTTTTAGTTTTTATTTTATTTTATCTTATTTTATTTTATCTTATTTTCTTAGATTTATTTTAGTTTTTATCTTATTTTATTTTATTTTATCTTATTTTCTTAATTTTTAGGAGTTTATTTTTAGTTCTATTATATATTACTTTTTTTAGATCTTTAGTTTCTATATTTTTATTAGGTTTTTAGTTTTATTTCTTTTATTTTCTTTTATTTTAGTTTTACTTTATAGATTAGAAGTTTTATTTTTAATTTTTACTAATATTATTTTTTTAGGATTTTAGTTATTTTTATTTTCATTATTTTAATTGGGTCCAAACACACACACACACACATTATCCCATATACCCCCATACACACAAACACCTCACCTATCCACACCATTCTTCCCCTACACCCTACCACACCATATACCCCCTACTTCATCTTCTACCTCCCACCTCTTTCTCTCTCCACAAACCCATCACTCACCTCCATTATCAACACAAACAAACCCACATCTTCCAACACCAAACACACACACCCATCTCCCTATCTCTTACCTAACCCCCATCTCTGCCGCACCCCTAAACCCGTCGGCGCCGGACCTGACCCCGAACCCGCGCCGAACCTGACCTCACTCTGGTGCAGTGAACTTTCGGCCACCACCTTCTGGTGGTGGGCCAACCGAACCAAAGAAAATCGCCGACGATTCCAGACCCATCCGAACCGGAGCTCCAGGGGCCTGCCGAGAATCCCTTGCCATGGTCGAACCCAATTCAACCCCTACACTCAACCCACGAACCCCTGTCCGGTCATCCAACTAACCCATACCCATTTCAACAATGCCAAACCTCCCAAGACAAAAATGTGACCTGCCAAGTGCCAAACCAATCTCAAAACAAATATGTCCAAAATGGCCACATGCCAATTAAACCCATTTAAACCCTCTTAAACTTTTACCCAAAAATACCCTTTTAACAAATTAGATTTGTATTCCCTCTTCCAATTATCCTCACACCTCACACAATCCATGACACCTCTCCCACATATTCACCTTAGCCATTTCCCTAAAATACCCCTAGCTCCATGCATCTACTATAAATGAAGATGAAGACCCCATTTGAAAGAGAACTTTTTAGATAGGAATTTTTAGAGAGAGAATTGTAGAGAGATAAACACCATTTTGTAAATAGTTTTTGTTTTTATTTTTTTAGAGATTTGGTGAGATTTAATTGTGAGTAATTGAATTGTATGGAAGACGATAGAGTTCAAATTGCCAATTTCAAGGAGACTTGTTGAAGATTTGTTCTCTTTCTCTACTCTTTTTTATATATGCTTTGATTATTTGTTCATCATGTTTAATATCATGTTAGGCTAAATCCCCTTTCAAGGGATGGGCAAAAACCCTTATTTGATGTTATTTTAGTTTAATTAGTTTGATTACTTGAAAATTCCCTTTGAATATTAATTTTGATCCCCCACCCTTAAATTTACGCCTCGAGAGAGGGTAAATGATTTTCGAGAAAAAATCGAAATTCTAGTTATAATACCCATTTTAGATTCGAACTAGAGATATGGGTTTCTTAAGCGGGGTATTATAACTTGAATTTCAACTCTAAATTTACTTTATAAGATTTACATAAATTTTAATGGACCCATCCTATCGGGTGATTAATTAAAAGGAGTGTATATCTATTTTTCTAGAGTTGTGGGGTGTTAAAATCAATTTTCTGAAAGGTTACTATTAAAATTATATTTGCAACGAGAGTTGATTTGTAAGTTTGATATTAATTTGGGAGAATTCAATTAATTAAATTAATTAATTAGAATAGCTAAAATTTGTGGTGTAATTTCACTCCTTGATTGTTCTCACAATTATTTACCTCACTTTATCTCTTATTTTAGTTTAGACTTTATTTGTCATTTTAGTAACTTTCTAGTTAGTTTTTATCATATCACATTTAGTTTAGTTTAGTTTAAATCCTCACCTCACCCAATTTTTTTAATATTTGAAAAAGCTAAAAAAAAGTAAAAAAGTGAAAAAGCAAAAAAAGAAAATAAAAAGTGAATTACAATTGAATTTGTCTCTAGCTTACCCCCTTGGAAATGGATTGATACCCTTACTTACCTCTACACTTGACATTATTATATTTGTAGGTATTTGAGGTTTTGATTAACTTGGCTTTCAACAACGACACACAAAAAGCAAAGTTATCAAATGGCGTCATTGCCATTCTTGGGAGCGTGAAGCACTCGGAGCGTATTTCAACTTATAGTTCATTTATTTTTTTGCACTTTATTATTTCTTTGTACCATTTTTATATTTTTAGAAAGCTTGTATTAGAATTTTTATCATTGCTTGTATTGCGGTGCATAGGGACACCTTTATTTTATTTTTCATTTAAATTTGTAATAAATCGAAGAAAACGTGATAGGAAAATCGGACAAGGTAGAGAGAGGGCGTCCAAAGGCGAAGAAAAGAAGCCTCTCTACCTTAGGTCGGTAGGACTCCCGGGGACGACTGAGATAGGCGTATTCTCCCTTGGTCGACTCAAATTTTTTGGCACCCCACAGCCTAAAAACTGTGGGAGGTACATTTCTTACACACTCGCGCCTCTCCTGTTATAATTTAGAGTAGGGAAATTTAGGAACGCTTTTATCTTGATTTTATATGTTTCTCAATTCATCTTAGTGAAGATTTTGATGATCAAATCTTGGAAAAAAGGAAAAAAAATACTTGTTCAAACTTTTGGGAGGTTGCAAAGAAGGAAGCTTCAACGAATTATTATAGGAACACGTGTTTCTTGTTCCTTCCTAATTTTCTCTAGTTTGTGTTTGTTGTGGCTTGTGTGGGGCTCTATATTGCTGTACGAAATTTGTGTGCAAGACCATGACATAATTTGTTTTTCAAAGAAAATTGCGGAATAGCAACCCGAACCGCATATATTTATATAAATGAAGCCTAGTAGGGAAAACAACCAAAAAAGACAATAGGATCCTAACAGGGACCCAAAATCCACAACTAAGCTAGAGAATCCAAACTACCCGAGAAAAACACAAAAAGCCTAAAAAATTACATCCTCACAGACACACGATTTTTACATTCTCTACATGCAAAACTGTCTTCAATTTTTTTCAAAGGTCTACTGAGCCTATTAAAGCCTGCAGAACCCTCTTTTAAAGCCATCAGATCAGCCACAGAGTTTCCTTCTATGTAGACATAGTTCAATTTAAAGTGTTGCAAGACCTCTATAAGGCCCCTTGTTCGATTGATGAGGTTCTTAATTCTTCATGGAGGAAAATCTTCTTTGTTTTCCGAGTGGGTTACTTGTAGGTTGTCAACCTCAGCTTCAATATGTAAGAATCCCAAATCTAAAGTGTATTTAACCCTTCAAATAGACCTCTTAATTCCATCATCAAAATAGATTTTGAAGTTTTATAATTTGTATATTCCCCTAAAACTCCTCTAATATGGTCTCTAAGAACACCTCCCTAGCTACCCATATTTCCTCTTATAGAACCATCTGAGTTAATTTTAATCACACCAAGGTTAAGTGGACTCCACAATAATAACTTTGGGGAGGGACCTAAAATGCACTCCTATAGCACAATACAAGCCCCAGTTAAATGGGGTGTCTCTTATGTTGTTCTTCTGAAACTAGAGCCTTGAATATTTTAATAAATTAACCCACATTTTAGAATGCTAGGAAGAGGGATTCTACTTATACCAACACAGTTTATCAAGTTCTTCCACCCAGCTTTAGACCAGCTGCAGTCAAAGAATAAATGGTTCACATCTTCATCCTCGTTATCATAAAGTTCACATGAGTCGGCACCTGATGTCCCCTTCCTCATCATGTTATCCATGGTAGTAAGGTTGTTGTTTAACACTTTCTAAAGTAGAAAATTTTATCTTAATATCCCTTTAGGGTCCCAAACATATTTGTTCCATATAAATTCTCCTATGGTAGTTCTGTTGTCTTCATAAGCTTTGGTCATACAGAACTCCCGATGTTGATACTCTTCCAAATTATCTTGTCCCTTCCACCATTAATGTTCACTCTTTTAATCTTGTCCTAACATTCATTAATGATTGTGAAACTTCTTTTAGGAAGTTGTAACCCCCATGTTGAATAACTTGGTTCACCACTTCGTTGGGTCATATTCTAGTATTCAGTAATTGTATAGAGTTTAGCCTTTCCTACATAATCCCCCCTTGTAACCAAGGGTCATGCCAGAATTTTGTACCCGTACCATTAATTGTGTTATAAAGAATCTTATCTTTACAAATCCTAATTGTTTATGATGGATATCTAAACCCAACACGTGTCAGTAGGCACTTGTATAGTCCAAAGATTTTTATCTTTAATCATATTCTTCCACATGCAGGTCGACCAAATATTCTCCCTTTTATCGCACAACTTCATGAGAAGGTCACAGCATGCCATAGCATTTCAATGATTTAGGTTGGTTAGACCTAAACCCCTATCTCTCTTGGGTCTAACAATGCTCTTCCATACTATTGGGATTATCTCCATATCCTTTCTTTGGCCACTATGTACGTATCTAGAAAATATCTGAGCTATTGAATTCCATACTTTTTTAGGTAGAAATAAACAACTACTCCAATACACCTATATTCTAAATGATACAACTTTAACTAGTAAAATCCTCCTATCAAATGAGAGAAATCTAGCCTTCGAGTTTGTAATTCTAGCCATATTCTTCTCAACAATAGGAAGATAGTCCCTCACTATAAGTCTATCACTGCAGAGGTACGGCTAAATAGTTGAAATCTGGGGAAAATAGGCAAAACCTCAATATGTCTTTGCTTTCTTTAGATTCAATGTTCTCTAAAACAATAACAATTATGAGGCTCTTTGTGGGGTTGGCACACTTCCCAAATAGTTTGGCAAATATGTATAAAACATACATAATAGATTGAAGATTAGTAGTCTTGGGTTTAGTAAAAATCATAAGGTCATAAAAAAAGATAGTTAGTGAGAGTGAGCACGATCTAATGGATTAATTATTTTATTAAATGCCCCAAACACACAATCCAATTTTTTTACCAATTCTGTTTAATCTTTAATTAAATTAGGTTTGCGTATGATAATCGTTTCAAACACAGAAAAGAAACTACGCATGCAATCACAATCAGATATGAGGAAAAATACCTTTTCAGGACAAAACCTTTTATATTAGCACTTTAGAGAGTTTTACAAGATGAGTTACTTATAAAAATTTCTAAAGAAAACCACTCAGATCTAGAGCAGTCCATAGGTGGCGGTCCTCCCTTGGTATCCACTGATCAACCTTTCTTCTAGAAGTGATTTCTTGGTTCACCAGGTCATCAGTAGAGCTCTCTCTCCACAAGTATAGATCAAGTACGAGTCTTTCATTGTTTCAAAAGGATTGACAATTATATTGGGGGAGGATGTTTTGTGAATTAAATAGGTGATTTGACCTAAAAAAATTGAGAACTTTTATAACAAGTATGCAGGTTACATTTTTTCAAAAGTCTCTATTAAAATATTTTCGAAACAGGTATTTATAGGTCATTCACAAAATTTGAGGCGGCAGAATTCATTTGAACGAAAATAGAAGTCGTTCGAACGAGAATGTCATCTCGTATAAATGAAAAAATAGTTCGTTCGAATGAGATTCTAATCTTGCTAGAACTAGCATCTAACGAGCTTTAAACAATTTTAAACAGAACCCTTGTTGGTTTTTCGTTTGATGTAGAGATTAAACGAGCATTCTCACAAAATTGCAATTTCATTCGAATGAGATAGTGATCTCATTTGAATGAGGTAAAAAAATTTTAAAAGTTTTAAAAGTCTGCCTCAAATTTTTCCAAAAATACATCTCCCAACTTGCAATTACATTCGAATGAGATAGTGATCTCATTTGGATATATTGGAGATTCGATTCATCGTGTTAACACGTGTCGATTTGTAACGGGATGCGCCAAATGTGCCATGGTGCAAATAAAATAAATATAAAGCCTAAGCTAAACTATTCGCCCTTACAAATCTTTTCCTCTGGCTATTCCGGTACAAAACTAATCGAAATCCAAATTACAAAAAAATTCCCTTCAAGACAAATTTTAATACCCTTCCCAAACCCTCGAAATGGAATGTCATGAAAACTTTGTCTTGAATCTCCTCTTATTCTTCTTGATCTTCCCTTAGGCACTTTGTCTTCAAGTGGTGCAATATGTTCTTCAATTGGATACCTACACACATGATACAAAGAAAAATACTCATGATGTATAAAATTTAAAATGAACAATAAAAACATGTAAATCATAAAAATAAAAATAAAATCGAACTCCCCCCCTTAATTTGTTCTCTCCCTTTTTGCCCGAAATAAACAAAGGAGTAGAAACTAAACGTGACATGTAGAGAACATCACAGATAAGAAATAAGATATCATCACAAAGATATAGAAATAATGACATGCAATGATAATCTCAAAGGTTTCACAAACTATTTTTGAAATTTTTCAAAAAAAAATTAAGTATAAAATTTTACAAAAACAGCACACCATGAATTAACACAAAAACACTTGAATCATGGAAACGAAATGTAGGGTTGTTAACATATTTTATAGGTTAATCAACGTAGACAAACATGCCACATATGCAAGAAGGATTGAGATACCACTACCGAAAGATCTTAAAGTTTACCTTAGGTGTAAAAGATTGTGAACTCATATGAAATTGACTTAACCTAATCAAAAAATCAAGACCGTAAGTGATTTTCACTCCAATGAAGCCCAAAACTATGTAATATTTTTTCTCAGATTTATATAATTTGTGCAAACCCATGATCTTCAACTTAACTCCCTCAAAATCTGACATAACTCAGAATATTCTCAATTATTTTAGAAGAAATTAATGCTAATTTGTAGCAAGCATCAATGTTCAAACAAATTGGTTTATCACTTCTATTTTTATGTCCCTCCAATATTTTTAGGAACTTTTCATTGCAAATGGCGGCTTTCAACGCGAAAACTTTTGTCTTTCATAGCCCCTTTCCATTTCTTAATATTTAACAAATTTTCTGAAAAAATGATTTGAATTCGGGAAATGGTTCTTACATGCACAACTTTTTATCTCTTTTTTTGCATTTGGTTCATCTTAAAGAAAAATTGAGATGAAAACACTATGATCGACATGTGGCAGGTAAGTGCAATATGCAAATAAGATCGTGCTCATGTCCAATAAAGGAGACAAGGAGTCCAATATGTATCAAGTTATCATCAAATCACAACTTAATAACTCCACACATTATTAAGCACATATATGAAATGATGCCATGTCTCAAAATACTACAAAACAATCATGTGGATATGGAATGAATGGGTGACTTAGATATTTTTAATGTTCATCCATATAACGTGTAAAAAGAATACAAAACTCTTTTTATCCTTTTCAAAAAAAAAAATTCAAAATGAAATCTTTTTGCATTTTTCACTTTTTGTTTAAAGAAATCGATTGTTTTATGTATTTTTCAAAAACATTTAGAAAAACAAAACTCTATTTGGATTTTTCTAAAAATATCAAAATAAAAATGATAAATACAATGATAATATAATCTACCAATAGTAATAAATGTAACTAATCATGATAATAATTCTATAGTAGATAAAATATCTGAACTCAGTCAGAAGTGCAAATACCTAAAGATTTCCTAAAATCCTCAAATCAAAGTGCTTCTAAAGATGTAAGGACATTTTTGTCCAACATACTTGTATATGTCATTAGCCGTAACACCGTTGCAAAGATTCAAAGTCCATTCATCATCAACGGAATTCGAAGATCAAAAGAAAGGAAGAATTCAGAATTCCAGTCAGACGGACCGGTCCGCCTTTATATAAAGAGAACCGATCCGCTGAGACCCGGACCAGACCGCCCCGGACCGATCCGCCGTGCACTTTGAAGCCAATGAGCCCCGAACCGAATGCGAACCGAATCAGCTTCAAATTAAAAGAACCGGTCCGCTATCGGACCGATCCGCCTAAGGCCCGGACCGGTCCGCCCTGGATAAACTCTGTCAGATCGTGTTGCAGATTTTTTTAGGGTTTTGTTTTCCTATTTAAAGCCATCTTCGGGGAGTTATTTTTTAAGACTTTTCAAGACGATTTTCAGAGTCCTAAATACTCTAAGTCTTCACGTTTTTGATGTGCAAAACATCTTTTTGATTCACACCAAAAATCCCAATTACTTTTGTGAATCTTTTGGAACCCTAGAACACAAACTTTGTTGTTGTTCATCTTTGTGGAGAGATCTTTGCAACCGAGGGCTGCGTGTCATTGCTGAGGGAGTCTCTACAAAGTTTTATGGCTGCGTGTCATTGAGGAGAGCTGCGGTTCTTCCTGCGTTGTTTGGGCTGCGAGTCCTTGGAGGGTGCTGCGTGTATTCTCTTGCTGAGTTCAAGACTACGTGTCTTTGTGGGTTGGCTGCGCGTTAATCCATTGCAGATTTCTCTATGTAATTGTAAGTTGCGGCTTGTATATTCATAGTGAAATAAAGGTTTTACCCGAAAGGGGTTTTTTTTCTGAAATCTGTGTCTCAGCATATTTTTGTGTCACATGCTTTATTTATTTATGGATTGACACACGCACCTTAGATGCATGTTTAGGGGATGAAATTAAATAAGTGTGCAATATTAGAAAGTTGCGAAGTTAATCAATTATCAAACGTAATTCTTGGTTTCTCAAATTGGTATCAGAGCGGGTTGCGCTAATTTATTGCGTATTCCTATTTTCTGCAAAATCGTGTGATATTGATTTTTTTTAAATCAGTTTTGTGAAAAATCGCAATTTTTCCTATGGAGCACTTATATAATCAGATGCCTATTTTTGACGGGTCTAATTATGCCTACTGGAAAGATCGTATGAAATCGATTTTACAATCTATTGACTAGCGTGTTTGGTTGCTTTGCGAAAATGGTTGGACTCCTCCCACGGTCACTGTTAATAACATCACCACTTTAAAACCCGTGTCAGCATGGACTGAAGATGATTATAAATTGTCCAATTTTAATTCCCGTGGTCTGAGTGCTATTTCTGGAGCTGTCTCTCCTGATGAGTTTCGCCGAATTATGACGTGCACCACGTCTAAAGAGGATTGGGATGTTTTGAAATTGACACATGAGCGTACGAACGCGGTTAAAGAGTCAAAATTACAAAATTTGGCCACCCAATTTGAGACTATCACCATGTCTGAGTCCGAATGCTTTGATGATTTTTATGCACGATTGTCGGACATTGTTAACACATGTTTTAATTTGGGTGAAGTGATTGATAACACGCGTGTCGTTAAAAAGATTTTAAGGTCTCTCCCAAAACGCTTTATTCCTAAAGTCACTGTTTTGAACTCTTTGGGAAATTTGAAATCACTTAAGTTGGAAGAACTTGTAGGAGATCTTCAAACCTATGAGATTGACATGTTTCCCAAAACCATTAAGGCTAAGGATAAAGGCATTGCTTTAAAGACTCATTTTAAGAAAAAGAAAGAAACAGTTTGTGAGTCCGATTCTGAGGGAGATTTTGATTTTAATGATATGGCCTTGTTTGCGAAAAATTTTAAAAAATTTCTCAACATGAACAAAAATAATTCTTCCAATAAAAAGAATTTTTTTGAGAAAAATAAAAAGAAAGGAAAAGCCAAAGAAAGTGGTGAGAGGGAAAAAGAAAATAAATCCGATGAGGAGTGTGAAGAAGATTTTGAGAACGTCACTTGTTTTGAATGTGGGGGTAAGGGACATAAGTCGTTTGAGTGTCCTACGTGGCTTAGAAAGAAAGGAAAGAAAGTAGCTATGCCCGCCACACTTAGTGATAGTAGTGAAGGTGAGGGTGATGAGACTAGTGGTGAGAAGTTTGTAGCTTTTTCTAGTCGTGTGAGCACACCCACCTTGTCACACAATAGTGCACACGAAAGTGATAGTGATGGTTTGAGCGCTTCAAGTGAGGGAGAAAGTGGGAGTGAAAGTGGAGATGAAAGTGAGCTCCAAAAAGCTTTTAGAGAGTTGTACACTGAGACCTTGAAAACAAAAAGGTATAATAGGGATTTAGGTCGTCGGGTTTTAGATTTGGAGAAAGAGAAGGAGGTTTTGAGAAAGGAGAAGTGTGATTTGGCCGACACGTTGTCTAGTCTGACGACACGTGTATCCCAACTCAAGAGTGATCTCGAACATGCCAGGGTGGTCAAAGTCAAGTTTGAGAACGTACCTAAGAAGGTTGAAAAGGTGGTTCTTAAGGGTAAAGGTGAGAAGTTAGGAATAAGTCATGACGGTGCTTCTTCTTCCCAATTAGCACCCGAGCCGGTTCCCACTTTAGTGATAGTTTCACATGTGTCTCACCCTAACCCACCTAGGCGTCCCATTCCTTTTAGGAAAGTGCGTCCTAGAGTTTTTGAGAGAGGTGTTCCTAGGCCTATTTATGTTTGCTCACATTGCAAAAGGAGAGGACACCTTAGGGAATTTTGCTTTAAGTTGGGGTATGTGTCACGTTTTGCTTCTACACGTGTTTCTGGCACACATGCACCCACACATGATACTTTACATGCTCCCGGAGACTACATGAGAGAGTTTGCACATTTAGGAGAGCAAGTTAAGTTTTTAGTCAAAACTTCACAAGAACTGATGGAGGTTTTTCATAAGTTGTCACCACCTTTGGAAAACCCCTCTGCACCTAATGATTGAGGTTTGACTTGTTTACTAGCATAGGGTGATTTTCATGATGACATTGTTTGACTATTGCTAGTATGTATCATTTTGTATGTTTTATTTTTTTGAAAATTTTGAAAAATACAAAAAGATTTTATTTTCATAAAATTTTGAGAAAATCCAAAAAGATTTTTGTATTTTTTTTGCACCGTTTATGGCTGGAAACTTAGGATGACCAAGTCACAACATCATTCCATTTTACATGTGACTATTTGATAGTGTTTTGAGACAATAGGTCAATTCATCCATGTGATTTATAATGTTTGGAGTCATTAAGATGTAATTAAGCGTTACCTCCTACATGTTTGACTCATGTTTCCTTTATTGCACACATGCACGGATTTGTTTGATTATTGTGCTTGTCTTATCACATGTTGGTTGGGTGTTTTCACTTCAATCCTGTCCTTAAAACGAACCAAGCGCGATAAATTTTTATAAGGAAATTGTGCATATAAAAACCGTTTTGTGAGTTTGTGTTTTTTTTTTAAAAACGGGGAGGGGTTGCGAAAGGTAATCATCTATCCTTTGCGCAAAAGCCACCGTTAAAAAGGACCTAAAAATTGAGGAATTTTATTATCCGAGGTCCAAAGAGGTTAAAAGAGCCCGAAAAAATTGAAAGGCAATAAAAAGATATTCATGCCAAATTAGGAGCCATTTAGGTTTTTGCACCAATTCTCCAAAGTTTGAGAATTTAGATCACCTCTAAAAGAAAATATATATGAGGGAGTTTGGTTGGAGAATTTAAAACGGGTTTGCACGTCCATGAAATGCTTGAAAATGCGCTACATAGTTTTGGACGTTATTGGTGTGGAAATCATTTTGACTTTGATTTGTTGATTTGCATAAGACAATGTCATTTAAATTCAACAAATGTTTTTTACACCTAAGGATACTTTTGATGTTCATTCGTTAGGGGTACACATATGCATCGTGCGCATATGATTGATTGAGTTGATTTACCTATCGAATGTGTTCACACCCATTCATTCCATTTCCATGGCTTGGTTGTTTGAGTCTAAATCCATGGTGTGATTTTTGTATCATATTTGTTCATATTGGTATCCTATATTTGTATGAAAAATTTGAAAAATAAAAATAGTTTGTGTATTTTTTTGTATATCGTATCACCCCGGTACTTGATTGCTTGATTTATTTCTCTCATTTGTCTATTTGGGGACATCATAAAAAGGGGGAGAATGAATTATCTGATTATGGGGGAGTTTTGAAATTCTGAGAATATCATCTTAAATTGATATATATGCTTATGTTTATCTCATTTCAAACTCGATACGTCACTTGGTATTTGATTTGTCTCATGTGTGTAGGTACATCTTTTGATAATCCCATGTTGCACACCCTGATGAGAAAAGCGGTGAGATTTCTGAAGATTCGAAGAACAAACGATGCAACCTTAGTCATTTGTACCACTTTCAGTTTTTGGGTTCATGGAAGGGTAGATTTGTATAGGCATTGTGATTATAGATAATTCGGATTTTTTATGTTTGTTCCGGCATAGACATAGGGGGAGATTTGTAAGGATATTTTTGTCCAACATACTTGTATATGTCATTAGCCGTAACACCGTTGCAAAGATTCAAAGTCCATTTATCATCAACGGAATCCGAAGATCAAAAGAAAGGAAGAATTCAGAAATCCAGTCAGACGGACCGGTCCGCCTTTATATAAAGAGAACCGATCCGCTGAGACCCGGATCGGACCGCCCCGGACCGATCCACCGTGCACTTTGAAGCCAGTGAGCCCCGAACCGAATGCGAACCGAATCAGCTTCAAATTAAAAGAACCGGTCCGCTATCGGACCGATCCGCCTAAGGCCCGGACCGGTCCGCCCTGGATAAACTCTGCCAGATCGTGTTGCAGATTTTTTAGGGTTTTGTTTTCCTATTTAAAGCCATCTTCGGGGAGTTATTTTTTAAGAATTTTCAAGATGATTTTCAGAGTCCTAAATACTCTAAGTCTTCACCTTTTTGATGTGCAAAACATCTTTTTGATTCACACCAAAAATCCCAATTACTTTTGTGAATCTTTTGGAACCCTAGAACACAAACTTTGTTGTTGTTCATCTTTGTGGAGAGATCTTTGCAACCGAGGGCTGCGTGTCATTGCTGAGGGAGTCTCTACAAAGTTTTATGGCTGCGTGTCATTAAGGAGAGCTGCGGTTCTTCCTGCGTTGTTTGGGCTGCGAGTCCTTGGAGGGTGCTGCGTGTATTCTCTTGCTGAGTTCAAGACTGCGTGTCTTTGTGGGTTGGCTACGCGTTAATCCATTGCAGATTTCTCTATGTAATTGTAAGTTGCGGCTTGTATATTCATAGTGAAATAAAGGTTTTACCCGAAAGGGTTTTTTTCCTGAAATCTGTGTCTCAGCATATTTTTGTGTCACATGCTTTATTTATTTATGGATTGACACACGCACCTTAGATGCATGTTTAGGGGCTGAAATTAAATAAGTGTGCAATATTAGAAAGTTGCAAAGTTAATTAATTATCACACGTAATTCTTGGTTTCTCAAAAGGTTTAGTGAATATGTCGACTAACTGATGATCGGTGGTCACAAAGCTCAAGGACACGACCTTCTCCTCAACTAGGTCTCGAATAAAGTGCTCGCATATCCTAATGGGCTTTGTGCGCGAATGTTGCACCGAATTATGAGAAATGTGCATAACACTCGTATTATCACAAGAAATAGTCATCGTGCCTTATGAAATGTCATAATCCTCTAACATTTGCTTCATCTTTCAGCCTCTGCCGTGGACAGTGATATGGAGTGCTGCTTCTTGCTCATCCAAGAGATAAGAGCACTCCCAAAATAAAAACACCCAATCAAAGTGCTCCCACAACCATCATCCCTGGCCCAATCGGCATCCGCATAGGAGGACAAATTGTCACCGATATAAAAGGAATAACAAATACCGTATGAAAGAGCCCCACTCACGTATTTGATATTACGTTTAAGAGAATGTAAGTGAGACTTTTTTGGGGATGCCTAGCATCGCGCATAGACTCCAACACTAAAGGCAATATTAGGATGACTAGCGGTTAGGTAAAGAATACTACCTATCATACTTCGATACAAGATTTGATCTATGTCCTTTCCTAAAGCGTCTTTGCTAAGCTTTGTCGATGTACCCATAGGGGTGTGTGAGTTCTTAGCAGAGTCTAGATCAAATTAGTTCACAAGGTATCTTACATATTTGGATTGAGATATGAATATCCCATCCTCAAGTTGACGAACTTGAAGATTTAGGAAGAATAAAAGCTCACCTACCATGCTCATCTTAAACTCACTCTCCATCTCCTCCTCAAAAGTGTGAGCATTTCGGGAGCACCTGGATCTAAATACTATGTCATCCACATAGACTTAAGCAACAAAAATGGAACCACTATCTCTCCTCATAAATAACATCTTATCTACTCCCCCTCTTTTGAAGCCACGAGCTAAGAGATAGGAAGTAAGCCTCTCGTACCAAGCAGGGGGTGATTTTTACAAACCATACAAGGCTTTCCTAAGATAGTAGACGTGTCGTGGGTGCTTAGGATCTTCAAACCCTTTTGGTTGTTCCATGTAAACCTCCTCTTATAAAATGTCATTCAGAAGGGGACTCTTAACATCCATCTGATACAACTAGAAGCGCAGATGCATACTATAGTGAGTAGTAAGCAGAAGAACCCAAGCCTAGTAACAAGAGTGAATGTCTCCTCAAAGTCTACACCCTCGATTTATGTGTAGCCTTGAGTGAATAACCTAGCCTTATTGCTCACTATGTTACCATTTTCATCCACCTTATTCTAAAAATTCACTTGGTACCTATCACGTTAGTCTCGGTAGGTCGGGGTACCAACTCTTAGACATTATTCTTTCTAAATTAAAGCAACTCTTCTTACATGGAATGAATCCAATGCTCATCCTTGTGTGCTTCTTTTATATTCTTAGGCTCTACTAGGGATGCGTAGCACAGATAGCTAATAACATTTTTGAGTTGAGAACAAATCTTGACACCTAGTGTACACAAAGTATAGCAAAAGGTTCATGACTCTTTCGAACCTAAGATAGTGTTTCCCTTAAAAAAGGAATGGGGTCCACTGTGGTAGTGTAAGGAATGGTGGGATCGTCACTAGGAGGTGTATTAGGCTAAGAGAAACAAACATCGGTGGATCGTCATCTCTAATCGTGACATTTATTGACTCCATAACCTTAGAGCTAGCTAGATTATAAACTCGATAAGACCTACTCATCGATGAATATCCTAAAAATATTCCCCTGTCGCTCCGGGAGTTGAACTTTCCTAAAGGCTCTCTATCTCTCAAGATGTATCAAGTACTCCCAAATACACAAAAATATGATAGGTTGGGATTTTTCCATATCCATAACTCATAAGGTGTGTGAAGTGTGTGTAGACAAGATATACTCTATTCACCGAATGGCATGCGGTGCTCACCGCCTCTTCCCAAAAGTGTCTATAAACGTTTCTCCAAAGAAACATGGATCTAGGCAATTTTTGTATTGTCCGGTTCTTCCTCTCAACAATCTCATTTTGTTGAGGAGTGCGAACGACCGAAATTTCATGTTTGATGCCCATTCCATTACAATAGCTATCCGCTTTAGCTTCTTCAAATTCAGTGTTGTTGTCACTGCACATCTGATTAATAGTGACACCGTGTTGGTTTTGTAGGACACGGCACTTGGTTGTAAAGAACTAAACCGCATGGGACTTTTCTCTAAGGAATTCTACGATAGAATATCTAGAATAGTTACCGACCATCACGAAAATGTATCTATTATAACCTAAGATATCTGAGCGAGTAGGACCCATAAGATCCATGTGAATCAACTCCAAAATATGAGAGGTTGTAATGGTATTAACTTCCAAAAGGGACTTCGAATTTGTTTTTCTTATTGGCAAGGACCACAAATCGAGGAAGTTAGTTTCCCAAGCGATGGTAAGCCACGAACTAGGTCCTTTTTCACTAATCTATTAAGATCTCTAAAGTTCACGTGACCTAGTTGTTGATGACAAAGGTCCATAGTGGAGATTATGGCATTATTGCACACAAAGGAGGACTTGGGCACAATCCCATAAAAATTATCTTTCGTCCTCACACCTTGTAGTAAAAGTTTACCGGATTGATCATAAACATTGAATTATGCGTTGCGCAGTTGGCTTATGCTAATTAAGTTCCTTCATGTACAACACGTCATTTAGCATAGAAAATATAGGTATCTCAACACCACCACGTCCTAAAATTCTAGATCTACTCCCATCTCCAAAGGTGACTTTACCTTTCTTGCGATTATCAAGGTGGATAAAAAATGAGACGTCACCGGTCATGTGCCTAGAACACCCACTATCAAATTACCATTAGGAAGTATTTTGAGCCTTGATAGCAACATGAACAACAAGGTCTTTCCCATCTCGCTTAGGTATCCAAGTGGAGGTAACCTTTTGTTTGACCTTATTGTTGGTGACTTTAGTCGGAATGTTGGAAGCGTTATTAAACGGCCAAGACATCCGTTGAAATTCTTCCATCAAACTATGCAAATTTGTGACTAGAAATTAAACTTGCTCTCTAAGGTTAGCAAAGTGGCTAAAGTGGTGTACGGGAGTATGTGCGCCTCGTTCTACCTAATTTATAGCAAAATTCTCTGAGGTGACCTCTTTTTTGTAAATAGTGCAAACATAGACAGGTTTCGATCTACCTCAGTTTATTTTTCTAGGTTGAACTTTATTTTGTGGTTTAGGTTGAGGGCCATAAGGATTAAACACAATTCAGGAACCGATTTCGGTGCGATATGGAAAGTGAATGCACCGTCAAAACCTATTCCATGCCTCTTAGTAAAACCTAAAGTGGGGTCGAGGATCATCTTACCTACCTTCTTCTATGTATCCTTGATAGTTATCTTGACCTCCCGGGAATGTTCGAGGTCTTTATCGAGTTGGGATACAATGGCTTTAAGTTTCTCACGAGTCTCCACGGATGCTTGGAGATCTCTCGTAAGACTAGCCACCTTGTTGATCAAGTCCTCTATCCCAAAGCTTCTCTCACTGAGGACTCACTCTCTCTCGCCTCTATCAACTCTTTCTTTGTACTAAAACTCTCATAATTCACACTTTGTTTTGTTTCTTAGTTTTAAAGGACCTAACATAAAGATCGACATAGGTGCATTGTAGGTCACTGTCGCTCTCACTTAAAACATTCTCTCCCTTACTCTCCTTGGAATGACTAGACTCAGTGTCAAGATGTTCATATTTAGTATATTCCTTATCATCATGAGGTGCACTAAATGTACTAATATGACTAGCCATGAATGTGGTGAAGTTACATCCATACGGTGATTCACCCCCTGAACTCACAAACTTGACCTCGCTATCGCTAATCGTGACATTTAAGGAAGCTTTGCCTTTTCCTTGACGTTTCATCATAGTCGGACACTCGTGAGCTTTATGACCCTTTCCCTCACACTCTACCATCTCTCCTCGTCTTTCTTTAGGAAATCTTTCGTTTCTTTTTCAAAAAATTTCTTGCCCAATTTATATTTTTTATCTTTCTCAAAACTTTTCTTTTCTTTGAAAGTATTTTGTTTTTTCATTTTGAGAAATTTCTTGAAATTTTTAACAAAAGGGCCAAATCATCTAAATCAAAGTCATACTCAGAATCATATGATACTTCCTCTCTCTTTTTAGATTAGGCTTTTTAAGTGAAATTCCTTTTTCCTTAGGGGTCCGTTTGGTTCGTGGTGAAATACTTTTCACCGTGTTAAAAGTAAAAGGTGAATTATTAGCTTGGTGATTTTGTTTTCACCATCTCCATTTGGATGGTCGAGTTTTCACTAGGTGAAAATTTTAACTTTTTCACCATTTGTTGTTTGGATGGTCAAGATGAATATGGTGAAAAAATAAAATAACCATATTACCCCCACATTTCAAATGCACACAAAATAGATATATTTAACTATTTGATTTTCATCACAGAAGTATCAATGGCCACTAAAAATTATTCATTTACCTCAAACTCAAATTTGACACAATTCTCCCCCCCAACACACACACACACACACACACACACACACACACACACACACACAACTAGTCATATTTGACTATGCAAGACAAATAAGTATAAAAAGTTAAAAAAATAGTCTCAACTAAAAGAAAACAGTCCTAATTAAAAAAGAAAACAGTCCCAATTTAAAAAAAAAAGTTTTCAACAATGAAAAAAACTACCAATTGTAAAAAACAATCCCAATTAAAAAAAAGAGTCCTAACTATAAAAACTATAGTCCACAATTAAAAAAAATAATTCTCAACACTAAAAAACAGTCCCAATTAAAAAAAATAATTCCCAATTTAAAAAAAAACACTTTTCAACATTGAAAATAACAGCCCCAATTTAAAAAAAAACACTCCCAATTAAAAAAAAGAGTCCTAACTATGGAAAAAAAAGTCCCAATTAAAAGAATTTAAAAAAAAAAACAGTCACAACTATGAAAAAACAGTTCCCAACTATGAAACCGTTTCAATTAGTAAAACAATTCCAAACACATTACCTTGCACCAAACAAATATTCATTTATTATTATTATTTTTTAATTATTTTTTAAATTTTTTATGGGAATAGTTATTCCCACACCCTCCATGTCTTCCCCCACACCCTTTGGATAATAAATGACAATTGTGCCCTTAGATTTATAATATCTAAATGTCCAAAATTTTCACCTCCAACTAAAATAAATACATTTGATAAAGAACATAAATTTATATTTTCAATAAAAAAAATTATTAAAAAAATTGTTTTTTATAAAAAAATATTATAAAACGTAAAATCTTATCCATTTTTTTTAATTAAAAAACTGTATATAAAACGTAAAATTTATTTTTCTTAAGAAACTGTTTCCTTAAAAAGTGTTTTTTTTACAAAATTTATTTTTGGTTAAAAACTGTTTTTTTGTACTAATTTAAAAATAATCTTTTTACTATTTTAAAAAAATACGGTCCGCGGCAGCGGTATGTATAGGCGGTCCGACCGCCTATACATACCATTTTTTCTAATATGTTGGTCTGCACCAGCGGTATGTGTAGGTGGTCGGACTGCCTATACATACCGCTGGCGCAAACCATTTTTTTAGATAGTAAATGATTATTTTTTAAATAGTAAAAGAAATTGTTTTTAACTGAAAAAATAAAAAACGAAACAGTTTTTTTAAATAAATAAAAGAATGTCCATTTTTTGAAAATATATAACGAAACAGTTTTTTTATCAATGTCCATTTAAGTAAAAAATAATAATAATTTTTTTTATAAATAACATAATGTTTTTTAAATGAAAAAATAAATTTTATAATATTTTTTAGAATATTAAAATTTTAATTTTCTAGAATATTAGGATTTTTATTTTCAAAATATGATGTTTTTATTTTTTTTCGTAATATTATGTTTTTTTTAAAGTAATAGATTTTTGCGCAAAAGATTATATTTGTTCAAATCATATTTGCATAGAGGGTTTTTTAGTGTTTAAATATTGAAAAGGGTGTGGGGAAGAGATAGAGGGTGTAGGAATAGCTATTCGATTTTTTTATTTTTTTTAATTTTTATTTTTTTACATTTTAAAGATTTTTTAAAATAAAAAAATGAAATTGAAAATGAAATTAAAAAAAATAATTTAAAAAAAATGAATATTTAATGTTCGTGTTAATTGAGAGGGAAAAATGAATGTGTGACAGTTGTAAGTGAAAATAAGAAAGGTTAGTCTGGTAATAAAATAAATTCCATTGTTTTCACTTGTTATATTATTCACTTTACCCATGGTTTAAAATGGTGAAAGTTTCACCTCACTTTTCGCCATATTCATTTTATTTCACCATGTTAAATGTCCAACTAAACACATATTTTACCTAGGTGAATTATTTTTTAACACGGTAAAAAATATTTCACCACGAACCAAATGGATCCTAGGTTTTACAATTTTAAGGAACATATCTATCTCGTATGCTTGAAGATCTTTTACAAGTTCTTCTAACCTAAGAGTATCTAGAATCCCTAATGAATTAAATACAGTAACCTTAGGAATAAAGGGGGCGGGGAGCGATCTCAAAATTTTCTAACCACACGCCTCTCGGGTATTTTCTCACCTAAATTGAAACTCGAATTAACTATATCGAAAAGTCGCCTATAAAACTCGTCAAATGATTTAGATTCAAGCATTGTGATTGGTTCAAATTGTGTGGTGAGACTCTGCAACTTAAAAGCTTTAACATCATTGGTACCCTCGTGAGTGAGATGGAGAGTATCTCAAGCTTCTTTAGATGTGGTGCACGTCATAATGCGGCGAAACTCGTCAGGGGCAGCGGCTCTCGAAATGGCACTCAAACCGCGAGAATTAAAGTTGCTCCATTTAAATTCGTCATCTGTCCATTGAGAGAGAGGTTTAGGGCCAACGACATTGTCAATAGTAACCGTGGATGGTGTCCACCCTCTTTCATAAAGCAACGAGACGCATTTGTCAATTGTCTTTAAAGCAGACCTCATTCTAACTTTTCAATACGTATAGTTGGTACCATCAAAGATGAGCATTCGTTTATACAAATTACCTACTAAAATCTGGACTCTTACAAGATTAACAATTTTTCAAAAAATTGATATGAAAGAAAAAAAAATATCACACAGTAATTTTGTGTAATCTGCTCTGATACCAATTTGAGAGTACGCATGATCTTATGGATTAATTTATTTAATTAATTGCCCCAAACATCCAATCTAATTTTTTTACCATTTTTTTTAATCTTTGATTAAATTAGGTTTGCATATGATAATCGTTCCAAACACAAAAAAAAAACTACGCATGCAATCACAATCAGATATGATACCAATTTGAGAGTGCGCGCAATCTTATGGATTAATTTATGGATAAGGCTTGGTGTACCCATTTTTCATACCCAGTGCATTAAAATTTTGTACCTTGTTGTTGTGGGTCCCGCCAGGGCATAAGGTACAAGTTTTTATCGTCTTGTCTTATTAGGCGGGTATGAAAGTGTGTAGGTGTAGTGATACTCTTAATTTATACCTTCATAATGTCCAACTCGGAGATGTTGAAAATTGGATTCATCATGTCGGCACATGTCGGTTTATAACGGGATACGTCAAATGTGCCATGGTGCAAATAAAACAAATATCAAGCCTAAGCTAAACTATTTGCCCTTACAGTTATTTAGCGTTAGGTCCTTGCACTTTGGGTGGAGCTCGAGATTCTTTTGGATCAATTGAATGTTGAGGAGTTTGGTGAACACCTCCATGACCACCACAAAAAGGAGAGGCAAAATCAGGTCCCCTTGTCTCAATCCCTTCTTCCCCTTATAATACCCACGAGGGTGCCCATTAACAACCACGGAATATCTAGGATTAGATATACGCGTTCTTATCTAATTCCTAAAAATTAGAGAGAACTTTAAACGGTCTAGAACAGCCATCACAAAATCCCATATCACATTGTCGTAGGCCAAAGGTCAATTTTTACAGCACATCTAGGACTAAAATCGTTCCTGAGATAATGTTTGATGAGCTTATGTGTAATTAAGATATTATCCATAATAGATTGACCTTTAATAAAGGCATAATAATTCTGAGAAATGATTTGTGGAAGAACAACTTTCATTCGAGTGGCCAACAACTTATAGACACACTTGTAGATCACAATGCAACACGCAATAGGTCTGAAATCACCAACAAATTCAGGGTGTTCCTTTTTAGGAATAAACACAAGATTTATAGCATTGATACTAGAAAGCATCTGAAGCAATGATATCCCATCTGTAGAAATGAGCATTAAACGCATCTGATCCCCTTGCCTTGTGATCTCCCATGCTAAACGGAGTATGCTTGATTTCATCAAAATTAACCCAAGCCTCTAAAAGGTTGGCATCATCTTCATTAATATGAGAAAGATGGAGGTCATTCAAGTGATTCAACCTTGCTGACACTTCATTATTTGATCCCAACAAATCTTAGTAATAACTAAAAAATTCAGACACAGTTGCGCTCAATTCTGAACCCATTTTAGTGCACTTAATAGTGTTTCTAGCCTTTCTAGCATTAACACAGTTGTGAAAATATGCAGTGTTTTAGGTCTCTATTATCCCTCCAATCCATTCTATATTTCTCCCTAGCCATCATCCACCCCGGTTGTTCCAGCGGTAAGGAGTCTGAAACTTCCAAAGGGCACTGCGTTCCGCCTCTTTAGCTCGCATGGGGGAGTCCAAAGGGCTCGTTCATGTGAAAACTCGGGGTTATAAAAAAAAAATCTCCCTAGACATACTCTCCTCATAGTTAGACAAAGCCTTGTATTGAGAAATTATACCTGTTTCCTTCAAAGCAAGAGTGGGACAGAGGGGTTTCATTCTAATCAGATTTTGGATGTCCTCCATCTCTCTTTTCAACCTTTGGGCTTGCCCTTACAGGTTGTATAATGCCTCTTTTACATTCTTTAATTTCTTTTGTAGTCTAAACATTGGGTTCCCAAGCACATGGATGTCCCAACTATTCTTCACCACCTCCAAAAACTCTGGATGCTTCATCCAGAAATTGAAGTATCTGAAATTGTACACATTGGACAAATTCGTATTGAATCACTCAACAATGCATGGGGAATGATCAGAGATACCTGCCTTCAAAAATTCTACTTCAACACCCGGAAATGCATTCAGCCAAGCATTGTTGATGAGACATCTATCTATTCTGGAATGAATAATCCTCCTAAGATGACTTCAATTAGTCCACGTATAGAAGCAACCTTTTGCCCCGATATCCTGCAGCCAAGTTTAAGCAAGGCAATCTGTAAATTCTTTAGTCTCCCTTTCATGAATACTTAAACCTCCAATTCTGTCAGAAGCAGCAGCAACCACATTTAAATCACCCATAACCCCCCATGGCTGTGACGTATTACAGCAATAGAGGAAAGATTGCTCCACAAAGAGGTTATATGCTCCTTTCGATTTCTAGCATAAACAACCATGAGATGGCATTGATTACATCATTGATCTCTTCGACTAGTTAATGTATAAATTACTCATGTTTAACCAGCGGTGTAAGTCTCAATTTTTTACCTTTCCATATGACCATAATTCTACCAAAAGTAACTTCCTTACAGTTGTCATCTTTAGCCCATAAAGGAGCAATTTTATTACTTACTCTATCGATTTTGGATTCAGAGATTTTAGTTTCCACCAAGCAAAGCAGTATCAACTTCTTGGCCTCAATAAAGATTTTGATTTCCCTTTATTTAGCCCCTCTGATATTCCACATCTTCGATTTCTCCATCACTTAGACTTGGTTTAAGAATTCCTTTTAGACTTTAGTTTCTTCCTTGTCTTCCCCCTTCTGGGAGAATTAACATGCTCCTTATCATTGTTTTTGTTATTTCCACTAGCCTCTGCCATCAATGGGACCATTCCCACTATGTTTTTTGAAGTTATTCCTCTATCAATGACTTGTTTGGCTGGGGTGTCTGATGGAGAACATTCCTCTATCTCATCATTTGTATCGTCCCAATTAGTTCCCTTCATTGCTCCGAGCCAACTGGGGAACCAAATTTCTCTTCTAGCATCTCTATTCTATTCTATTTGTCATTTATTTTTCCTTCTTCATTTACTGTGTCTTTTTTAGTAGTTCTCTTCCCTTCGACTTTGGTCCAATTGTATTTTCCTTCATCCGGTTTTTATTTTACTCTTATGCTTTGCTTGGTTACTTTCATTGAGTTTCTTGTAGGTAGTTCTCATCTGCAAACTTTGTGTCGCTTTGATAGTAATCTCAATGCATTTGCCTTCAGCATGACCAAATCATTTACAAGGGTATTTGTGAATGATTTTCGTGAGGGACCCATCCCCTTTGCCAGGTGAATTTGAAACTTGAACATCAGTAAAAACTAATCTTTGCCTCTCTTCCGTGGCTCTGTCCAATCTCAATGGTTCCACTACAGAACTTGCAACGTAACTTATCCTCATAGGACTCCAAAGAAGCCTGGGTAGGTTGTAGATGTGTACCCAAACTGGTATCTTCTTCACTTCCATTCTAAGATCTTCCATATCCTCATTCCACTTACCAAATAGCATCAATTTCCCTCCAATGTGTATGCACCCTCCATCTAAAGCTTTCTCTTTATCCTCAAGACAACTGAACTTGAAATAGAAATTTCCTCCATTAGAAAGAATTTGTAGTTCTCCCCTGCATTTCCACCTATTACGAATAGCATTGCTAACTAAACTACCAACATTAGTTAGCTATCTATCTTTGGGCTCAATAATGTGCATGGGTTCTCATACTGCTGCCATCTATCTTTAGGCTACTACACTCTTGCAAGAAGGTGTTTGATTTTTCCAATAATGTCTTTCTATCAACTGTGTAGGTAAATTTTATTGCCATTATTTGAAAAATTATCATTTCATTTGAAGCAACTCATTGCTCTTCAAGGTCTGTTCATTTACTAAGTTGTTACAAGTAGAGCATGATTGTTTTCCTCTATAAATTAAGTCATAGATTTTTTAAAATTTTGGATATGTATTTGTTTTGTGTTGGTGACCCTTTGCGTCTACCAACGCTGAAATATTTATATCGGGAAAGTGCATACACGCAAACCTAAAAAGTCTTGTGGGATGTTATAACTAGATGTGTTAATATTAAAATGTGGCTTCATATGGGCAGTGTGATTTTTTTTTTCAACTTTCCCATTTGCAAGGCATCCATTTGATTATATACATGATAGTTAGTGAGTTTCACATCGACCCTATGGTTTTGCAAAGTGCTTTGACTTAGGTGAAGTTTGTCAACATTACAGACTAATTTATCAGTATTACTTATTTTTCCTTTCATATGGATGATATCTTATTACCTAGCAACTATGCAATATTCATTTCTTAGAGAAAAGTATTAGTATTATGGGTAGTGGAGTTTAATTATTTCTTCAAAAGAGCCTTTACTTTATCTGTTTCTCTTTAATTTGATTTTATTTTTCTGGGTGATTTGTACTCTTTCACATTATATTTCTGTTTAGAACTATATCTAGATTTATTCCCATGCTAATCTAGTTCTTGCAATATTTTTGATTCAATGTGTCTTTTTAGACTCGGTCACTGTTTGTTTTGTTTATTGATCTTCCCTATACTTCGAAGTTATATTTTGTCATAATATCCAATTAATAGATACTCATTTCAAGTATTGTCATATTATTTTTAATATACATCTAGACTTAGATTACTTATCACTCAATATGATAAATGAAAAATAAATTTTAGTTAAAACTGTCGTATTATTGCAAATATCAAATTACCAGTCTTACTTTTTAGTGGAAATAATATGATATATAGTTTCAATTTGATCAAACATTAACTAAAACTGGGTTGAACCATGTGTTTATTGACAGCTTGACATTTATCTTTAGTAAGACTTGTGAACTTGAATCTTCCCATGTATGGCATAATTGACGTATAAGTCCTATTGCTATTGTATGTCTTTCAAATTCTTATCATATACTTATTTAGTGATAAGTGATAATCATTATTGCTATTGTATGTCCCAAAGAGCAATTACTGTTTATTCAATTTTATAAGTAAGTTTCCAATTCAGGTATGTGTAGGCATGTGTGTTTGTGTATTATATCTACGAATGGACTTAAATCAGCAGACATAATGAACGGTCATCCTATTCTTTTTCTTAGAAAGGTATGATTTTAGTTGTAATCTTAAATGTTTTTCGGTTAATATTGACATGTAAATTTCTGTTTGTCATTTATATTTTTTAGTGGTTTGTGTTACGTCTATTTATCTTCCCTTTCTCCGAAATATGTTTTTTTTATACTGAACTGTCACTAAAAACTATTGATGCGTTATGATGAAAGATGATAGCAAACTCAGTGTGGACTCCTCTGCTTCCGCTTCGAGTGATATAATGACGATGATTATGGTTATTTCCCTTTATTTTGTATAGAATAAGGATACACTCAATCAACGATCATGATTAACTCTTGTTTGCCAACATGGAACTGTTTGTTGATTATGTCCCAAAAAGGAAAGTGAACCCTTAATTTGGAACAACCCAAAAAGGAATAGTGGACTCTTAATTTGGGATGGAGGGAGTACATGGTAAATTGGATAAACCCTCCGACCTATGACACTATTGCAACACCTCAATGGAACGTAAATTTTGAAAAAAAATCCTTGAATTATTCCAATTTGTTTTTTTTGTTTTGCAATTTCCCCCTATCTGTGCTAAAAATGTTCTAGATGATAATTTTCAGTGATGTATAAGGGGGATATTTGCATCTTTTTCATAGTTTAGGGGTTTATACGCGACATTAGGGGGTACTTGGCATCAGCCTGGACTTGGATTAATAGGTTGAATAGTTCTAGGTGCTTACTGAAATAGATTCATATTATATTGATAAAATGTAGATGGAAGGATGAAATAGATTCATATTATATTGATTCATCAAGTATTTTTTCAAACCCGTGTATCGTTTTATTTCTTGAATGAAAAGTTTAAATTCCCTAAAAGGTTATTCATTGATTCACTGAATCCTATAATTACATGAATCCACCCTGGTTGGTCCAATGGTAAGGGGGGCTCGTTTAGGCCAAAGATCTTGAGTTCGAAAGCCCCCAGCAGATGTTTAGCTCGCATGGGGGGAGTGCAAAGGGCTCGTTGATGCGGAGGTCCAGGGCTATCAGAAAAAAATTACTTGAGATCGACCAAAAATCTATTCTATATAGTCATTCATATGTAATGATATGGAGGAACACCCCTTTGTTTTTTTCCTAATTCCAGATGTAGTTTACAGAAAGTTAGAGGACTAAACTCAGGTGTCAAGCTTTAATATCCCATGAGAATCGATGCCACAAATTATCTCCCACATTATCGTACAATCGCAGCCACCTACATTTATAAAAAAATCATCGGACACTAATCGTCACCTTGAGCCCAGCTAGGACTGGCGTTGGTGCGGACGGTCCTCTTATAACACGCGTGTTATAATGCCATTGCATATAGTAGTCCGATTTACTATCATATTTTCAAATTTTGATCTAAATTATTTATTTTAAAGCTTGAGCTTGGTGATTTGATTTACCAACGGACACTAAATTTCTTTTGAAAACTTGGTTTTGTCTAATTTTATAAGAGAATATTGAGTACTTCTCTTTGAATGTTCGTGTATATGATTGATTGCATGCCCAGTAACTATTCAAATGAAGTCTAGATTATGTGAGTTCGAAATATGATTAATTATATATATTTTTTCTACTTGAATAGTGAATGTTTTGCTTATAATTTTTTTGATTCACAACCCATTTGTCAAATTTATGCTGTAAACCACCCTGTTTGTGTAAATGCTTCAGTTATAGACTATAGTTAATCAATTATGTGCACCAATTTACAAAATCATGAGTTCACTCTTTGGCTCGAGTGTTCTAATTAATGTATATCCACTAACCTATTGCATATGGAGCCCAATTTATCCTTTACAAAATTCAAGGCATAAATTATGTATTTCGTGTCTTAAAAATCATATAACTGTGTTGTGCATTTCTAAAAACTAAGGCATTTTCTATTTATCGGAAAAACAAGGCTTTTTCATTTGATCAATTGAGGTAATGTTAATTACAAACTTGGATTTTCAACTTTTTACTTATTATTTTTCGTTTTCTTTTTCCTTACTACTATTAGATTCATTTATATAATCAATAAAAATTGGGGTAGATTTGGATTTTGTTTTTGGTTTGGAGTTTAGAGTTTGATAAATGATTGTTGGTGTATCTGTTCCACTGAACTTCACAAAGACGTTTTCTAATTATTTGGGATGTTGACTGCTATTATTTCAAATCCAGATTCCCTGAACTGTATTGAATTAAACAAAATCATGTTTTGTAGCCTATGGAGTATTATTTTCGGAATTTTTTAACAATTCCCTAGTCTAGGAGTAAAACTTATAGCATCATATGCCAAATTTTTATATGTCAGCTGCTTTGAGATAACTGTTAATTTCCCTTTAAGTTACTATGTTGGATGAAGTGACTGGGTTAGGTGTTGATGTTGGATATGGTGGTTGTTTTATGGACTAACAGTTTCTTTTGAAATGCCTTGAAATTTATCTAATTGGAACATGTGTGTTACCTGGTGTTGCTAGACCTTTTTTTTGTGCGGTTGACTTTGCTCAAGAAAAAAATCATGTTCAGTTCCTTTTACATTTTCTTTTACATATAATGAAGTAATCTAAATTTGAAAAATGAATGTTATCTAACTCTCTCTCTCTATCAGCCTGAACACAGTTTATACTGATAAACTTAGGCCGTCCATAATGGTCGGGGTGAAATGCGTTAGAAGTAGAGGATTAACGAGTGAGATTTGAGTGAGGCACGAAGTGGGATCCGGTAGAAATACAGGTAAATGGGGAAATTTCCCATGTTTGCCACTTAAAAAATAGTTTTTTCAGAAGTGATCACTTACCTTAAACATGGAAACGTCCCACGTCCAGACCGTGGACGGGGATCAATCACACGTTTGAACTCCTGTTCCCTACTAAAGGATATCCGTTAGCTCTACCATAATTCTTGGGGAGGTTTAATGGATCCCCAACTCTTTTACCGATTCTTCTCCCCATTATGACACAATTTAGAGGATCCAGAATGGGTACCTATTGTGGATGGCCTTACTAAAAGTTTGGCTTACTTCACTTATTATACTGACCATAGTGTTGCAGGATACTTTTGTAAATGCTTTATATATATAATTGATGTCAATAATTCTAAATGCTTATCTATATATTATACTTTAATAATGCTTATCAATGTATTATCCCAGATGTAACTGGTCGGTTTTGTATTGTCATTGTCCAAGTGTAACTGGTTGTTTTCGATTTGCTGGACAAATATTGAGGAACAGTTTAAATTCATATCTTTGATAAGCATATTTTTTTGATAGTTAAAGAAGTGCCGAATCCAATTACTAACACTCTTTTTTAGAGGACAAAGGGTAAGACCGTTTATTTTTCTTTTGTGTTTCTCTTAAATCACTAGTTATGTTTTAGTGCTTTTACAAGAAAATATAATTTAAGCTTTTTATTAAATCTCTTTATGATGTTGATGAGTGATTGTTGGAAAACAGCTATACACAGCAGCTGTTAAGTTGCAAAAACCTTGAAAAAAGGCAAAGTGCTGTTTTGGTTTAAAAAGGGGCGTCCCACATCGGTTTGGAGGTAAAATAGTGTTGAGTATATTAACAATGTTTTGGGACCAAAGGTTCAGCCCTTTGGGCATTCAATGTTTTGTGGGTATGTGGGGCAGACCCAATGGGCCAAGTCACACACGCGCGCGCGCGCCGCCGTCCGTCCGACCCGGCCCGTGTCCGTGTCCGGGTCCTGGGTCTTGGGCTTGGGCTCATTAAGAATTAATTTTTTGGACAAATAAATTAACGTTTTTGGGCTTTAAAAATTATTTTTTAACGGTAATTAATTTCGAAAAAATTATAACGTGGTTTATTCCGTGTTGATTTCTTCAACCGAGTTGCCCACTTCTTCCAGTTTTTTCTCCACGTTGTTTACCAACGTCTCTTTTCTTTTTGCCCCATAAAAGAGCTGGTTGCCTCCGGTTTTGGCACACAGTTATCTTCTTCCAACACAAAAATTTTCTCTACAGTTCAGAAAAAAAATTTCTTCTCCCAGAATACTTTTCCAGAATAATTAATCTCATTCCCAGATTAATTATAGAATCGAGCAATTAATACAGAATGGGTGTATACAGACCGGATTGATTCTTGTGCTGTCAATCCGTAATTTAATTTTGAGGCTGTTTTATCCTGGGGGTGACGGGGCTGCACACTGTCGGCACAATTGGAGGCAGAGCCGCGAAACACCTTAAAGAGAGCGACCTAGTCCGCGACTCAGCCGTGTTCTTCGCTGTCCAGTTTCCGGAATTCTTATATAATTTTTCTGCCCCAGAATTATTTGCTCCAATTGGGTAATTTCGTCCTTGAATTTAATTCTGCATTTAATTGTTTATTACTGCAACAACAATTTTAAGGTGTTCTTATTCTGCCATGGACGAAATTAACTCTAGTAACCTAAATAAGCCTTTCAAATATGAAGGCACTCATTTTAAACGTTGGAGCAAAAAATTGCTATTTTATTTAACTACGAAAAAGGTCGCATCATGTGTTCAATTTGACAAACCCGTAGTTAATAATCCACCTACTGTTGAGGAAAGCAAAACAATTAGAACTTGGGAGGAAAATGACTTTTTGTGCAAGAACTATATTCTGAATGCTCTAAGTGATGAACTTTATGATTATTATGCCAATTATAAAACTGCGAAAGATGTTTGGGACGCACTTTTTAAAAAATATGACACGGAGGAGGCGGGTGCTAAAAAATATGCCGTCAGCTGTTATTTGAAATTTCAAATGACGGATGACAAATCTGTTGTTGCTCAAACCCATGATTTGCAAATGATTGCCCATGAAATTATTTCCGAGGGCATGGCTTTAGATGAGCAATTTCAGGTGGCTGTAATTATTGATAAATTGCCTCCACTGTTCAAAGAGTTTAAAAATATTTTGAGGCATAAGTCTAAAGAATTCTCACTAGAGTCATTAATTACTAAATTGAGAATTGAGGAGGAATCCCGAAAATAGGACTATAAAGATGAAATTCTTGTTGTGTCTAACAACAAAAATCAGAAAAAGAACCACACTCGAGTTGTTTTAAAGGCAAACGGGAAAAATATGAAAAATCAGAAAAAGAGCCACAACCAGAATTTTAAAAATCAGACTCAGACTCAGAATAAGTATAAGAACCCTGGAAATGGACAGTCTAGCAACTCGGGACAGTTTCTCTGTTTCAAGTGTGGCAAGCCTGGCCATATGGCTCGCAAATGTCGCAATGTGCCACAAGCACAACGAATTTGACCGAAGAGGACCTATGTGCTATGATTTCAGAAATCAACATGGTTAGCGGTGCCGAAGGGTGGTGGTTGGATACTGGCGCTTCCCGCTAGGCCTGTCAACGGATCAGATTTTATCCGAATCCGAATTCGAATCCGATCCGTTTACACGGATTTGGATCACCCCTTGAAATCCGATTACCCGATTACCCGATTACCCGTTTATTAAATGGAGCGGATTTGGATTCATATGATCCGATCCGTTAATAATCCGATCCGTTTAATATATATTTATATATATAATATTTTTAATTAATATATATATTGTATTTAGAAATTTATTAATATTTTAAATATATATTTTAATAGTTATTTATAATAGTCCTATATTAATATATATTGCATTTATTTATAATAGTAATTTATATTATAATAGTTATTTAAATATATTTTTTGAAATATATATTATAATAGTTATTTATAATATATATTGTATTTTGAAATTTATAATAGTTATTTATAATATTATAATCGGATCGGATCGGATAAACGGATCGGATTAACGGATTCTTAACGGATTCGGATAATCGGATTCGGATTTGGATAATCGGATAATCGGATCGGATCCGAATCCGTTTAACATAAACGGATTCGGATTTGGATCGGCCTGATCCGGTCCGAATCCGACCCGTTTACAGGCCTACTTCCCGCCATATCTGTTATGACCGTAGTCTGTTTAAGACTTATTCTGAGACTGCAGATAAGAAGGTGTTGTTGGGTGATTCTCACTCCACTGAGGTTGCTGGTACTGGAAATGTGGAATTGAAGTTCACTTCGGGAAAGACTATTATCCTCAAAGATGTTCTTCACACTCCTGAGATAAGGAAAAATTTGGTTTCGGGTTATCTTCTCAACAAAGCTGGCTTTACTCAAACTATTGGTGCTGATTTATTTACTTTGACCAAAAATGGAATTTTTGTAGCCAAGGGTTATGCCACTGATGGGATGTTTAAATTGAATGTTGATGCAATGAATAAAATTTCTCCTTCTGCTTATATTGCTTGTTCATTTAATATTTGGCATGCTAGGCTTTGTCATGTGAATAAACGACTTGTTAAAAATATGAGCACTTTAGGATTAATTCCCGAATTATCATTAAATGATTTTGAAAAATGTGAATGGTGTAGTCAAGCAAAAATCACTAAGACACCACATAAATCTGTTTTTAGAGAATCTGAACCACTTGATTTAATTCATTCGGATATTTGTGAATTGGATGGTGTCACAACTAGAAATGGAAAACGTTATTTTATAACTTTTATTGATGATTGTTCCGATTATTCATTTGTGTATTTAATGAAAAATAAAAGTGAAGCGTTTGACATGTTTAAAATTTTCCTTAATGAAATTGAAAATCAATTGAATCGGAAAATAAAAAGGTTACGTAGTGATAGAGGCACCAAATATGATTCTGGACCACTTATTGAATTTTATAAAACCCACGGTATTATTCACGAAAAAACTGCCCCTTATTCGCCCGAAATGAACGGTAAAGCCGAAAGAAAAAATAGGACATTAACTGAATTAGTTGTTGCTATTTTATTAAATTCCGGGGCTGCCTCACATTGGTGGGGTGAAATTATTTTGACTGTGTGTCACGTGCTTAATAGAATTCCTAAGACTAAAATGAAAATATCTCCTTATGAAATTTGGAAAAATATTAAGCCCAACGTGTCATACTTTAGAACGTGGGGGTGTTTAGCCTATGTACGTATACCCGACCCTAAAAGGTCTAAATTGGCAAGTAGAGCATATGAGTGTGTTTTTATAGGCTATGCTATTAATAGCAAAGCATACCGATTTTATGACTTGAAAAATCAAGTAATTATTGAATCAAATGACGCCGATTTTTATGAAGATAAATTTCCTTTTAAATTGAGGAATAGTGGGGGCGAGTCATCCACTAATATTTCTTTAAATAAAAATAAAGAAAATAATGAATCCATTTTAGAAATTCGAAAAAGTAAAAGGGCTCGTGTAGAAAAAGATTTTGGTCCCGACTTTTATGCTTACACCTTAGAGGAGGATCCTAACACTATTCAAGAAGCCTTATCTTCTTTAGATGCCGATTTATGGCAAGAGGCTATTAATGATGAAATGGATTCTTTGGAAACAAATAAAACTTGGTATTTAGTGGACCTTCCTCCTGGATGTAAAACAATTGGGTGTAAATGGATTCTTAAAAAGAAATTAAAACCTGATGGCACTGTTGAAAAATATAAGGCACGTCTTGTTGCTAAAGGTTTTAGACAAAGAGAAAATGTAGACTTTTTTGACACATTTTCACCCGTGACTAGAATAACGTCTATACGTGTACTATTTGCTATAGCTGCCTTAAATGATTTAATTGTACACCAAATGGATGTTAAAACTGCTTTTTTAAATGGAGAATTAGAAGAAGAGATTTATATGGATCAACCTGAAGGTTTTATTGTACACGGTCAAGAAAATAAAGTATGTAAATTAGATAAATCTCTTTATGGACTCAAACAGGCACCTAAACAATGGCATGATAAATTTGATAGCTTAGTCATCTCTAATGGGTTTAAAATTAATGAAAGTGACAAATGCATTTATTATAAATATGTTGAGAACATTTGCACTATCATATGTCTTTACGTTGATGACTTGCTTATTTTTGGTTCCAATAATCATGCCGTAGAAAATGTTAAATCATTATTATGTGCCAACTTTGATATGAAGGATTTGGGTGAAGCTAGTGTAATATTAGGAATTAATATTACTAGGTCAGAAAAGGGACTTTCTTTGGATCAATCTCATTACATTGAGAAAGTTCTAAAGAAATATAATTACTTTGACTGTAAACCTGCTAGTACTCCATTTGACCCTAGTGTAAAGTTATTTAAGAACACTGGCGACAGTGTAAACCAAAATGCTTATGCAAGCATTATTGGTAGCTTACGTTATGCTACAGATTGCACTAGACCTGACATAGCTTATGCTGTGGGAGTACTATGTAGATTTACTAGTAGACCTAGTATGGAGCATTGGCATGCTATTGAGAGGGTCATGCGGTACCTTAAAAGGACGATGAACCTCGGATTACACTATAATAAGCATCCCGCTGTCCTTGAAGGATTTAGTGATGCAGATTGGAACACCCTATCTGATGATTCTAAGGCTACTAGTGGATACATATTTAGCATCGCAGGTGGTGCAGTTTCTTGGAAATCTAAGAAACAAACTATTTTGGCTCAATCCACTATGGAGTCTGAGATGATAGCGCTAGCTGCTGCTAGTGAAGAGGCAGGTTGGTTAAGAAACCTCCTGTCAGATATCCCATTATGGGAAAGACCTATTCCAGCCGTTTTGATTCATTGTGATAGTACCGCGGCTATTGCAAAAGTTGAGAACCGTTATTATAACGGTAAGAAACGACAAATACGTCATAAGCACAGTACTGTTAGAGAATTTATCTCTACGGGTGCTGTGAGGGTGGATCATATACGGTCTGAACAGAACTTAGCTGATCCTTTGACGAAAGGACTAGCTAGGGAAAAGGTGTGGAACACCACGAAAGGGATGGGACTAAAGCCCTTGGATAAATGAGTCATTTGTGATGGTAACCCAACATATAGACTGGAGATCCCAAGAAATATGTTCAAAGGGTAATAACAAGTCACAAGTGATATGGGTTGAATCATGCGATTATTAATTAAAAATAGAACGGGGTTTTACTCCGAGTCCATCCCTAAGGAGCATGATATCCTGAAGCGAGTTAAGGATGAGTTATGATAACTCTTAATGAGATCTATAGCTTTATTTTGAGTGGGGTACTTAGCTAAAGGAGTATTCTTGATAGACTCACCTATGTGAATGTGGAAGTGTGGCCGCTTCCTATGGATATTTTGGGCAAATTCCTAAAGCGTTCACTATACTGGGATAGAAGCACATGGCCGTAACGTGCTAGCTATTAGACTTACACCCAAGTAGGGTTGTGTGTGGGATGTTGTCAGAGATAGAGTTCAAAACTACGGTTACTCTAGTATATTCTGAATCATCTTTACTACGTAAAGGTTCAAGTCGAAAGACACCTTTGCTTATGCACAATTCTATGAATTATTGCTCGATAAAAATGTTTTCAAATTTTTGCAAGTGGGGGATTGTTGGAAAACAGCTATACACAGCAGCTGTTAAGTTGCAAAAACCTTGAAAAAAGGCAAAGTGCTGTTTTGGTTTAAAAAGGGGCGTCCCACATCGGTTTGGAGGTAAAATAGTGTTGAGTATATTAACAATGTTTTGGGACCAAAGGTTCAGCCCTTTGGGCATTCAATGTTTTGTGGGTATGTGGGGCAGACCCAATGGGCCAAGTCACACACGCGCGCGCGCGCCGCCGCCGCCGTCCGTCCGGCCCGGCCCGTGCCCGTGTCCGGGTCCGGGTCCGGGTCCGGGGTCTTGGGCTCATTAAGAATTAATTTTTTGGACAAATAAATTAACGTTTTTGGGCTTTAAAAGTTATTTTTTAACGGTAATTAATTCCGAAAAAATTATAACGTGGTTTATTCCGTGTTGATTTCTTCAACCGAGTTGCCCACTTCCAGTTTTTTCTCCACGTTGTTTACCAACGTCTCTTTTCTTTTTGCCCCATAAAAGAGCTGGTTGCCTCCGGTTTTGGCACACAGTTATCTTCTTCCAACACAAAAATTTTCTCTACAGTTCTGAAAAAAAATTTCTTCTCCCAGAATACTTTTCCAGAATAATTAATCTCATTCCCAGATTAATTATAGAATCGAGCAATTAATACAGAATGGGTGTATACAGACCGGATTGATTCTTGTGCTGTCAATCCGTAATTTAATTTTGAGGCTGTTTTATCCTGGGGGTGACGGGGCTGCACACTGTCGGCACAATTGGAGGCAGAGCCGCGAAACACCTTAAAGAGAGCGACCTAGTCCGCGACTCAGCCGTGTTCTTCGCTGTCCAGTTTCCGGAATTCTTATATAATTTTCTGCCCCAGAATTATTTGCTCCAATTGGGTAATTTCGTTCCTGAATTTAATTCTGCATTTAATTGTTTATTACTGCAACAACAATGATGGGAGACTTAAATTTACTTATATTATTAATTGGATTTTGTTTATCATTTCCTTAGAATAACATTGTCTTTTAATAACTCTCTTTTATATCAGGAATGATTACATTTTTCAACTCTTTAATGTCAGTTCCATTGGTAAGTGAAGTGGAATGCAACCAAGCTCAGATGTTCAATGTAGTCACTTCAGTAAAGATTATTATATGTCAATGAATTTTTAATGCCTATTGAAGGTTGTTTTCACTTGATAAATGATATAAATTGTAAAGTCACTCTAACATGATACATTTTAATTTTATAAAAGTTTCATGCCCGAGTTTTTTCTTTTCTATTTAATATTTCAGGTTGAGTAAATAAAGGATGTTGGGTCAATTTTTTCAGATTGGAGATCTTTTTGATTTGGCAATGACCCAAGTGCAAATATTCCTCTCCTATTTGGTTGGTGTTGCAAGGACAAAAGAATAACTATTCTCCAGTCGCTTGGGTTTCACTATTTGTGCCGAAAGAAAGCAAGAGACACATGTTATACTTTTTGACGATTTCTAACCGTGCCTTTACGCATGGGTTACCGCTAGTCTATTTATAACCCAAACATGCCCTCGGTATAATGCTAAGCATCTTTTGAATTATGTCAATATATATATATTTCAAGTTTGCCTAGCCAATGCATCACATGATTCAGGATTTGCATTACTATATGATGTGTGCAAAACCGCGTCCACCCCCTGGAATTGGTGGAACAAAACGGTTGAAATTACAAATGCAAGTAGGACACACTTCAGCAGCCCTGATAAGCTTCGTTGAGGTTCAAGTGAGACTGATATGATAAGAAATGAACCACAGTATAAGCATTGCTCGACAATGGTGGACAAAAATAGGAATCTGGAGTCACTGATGTCTGTAATATGAGTACTGCTTCTCTTTCTGAAGGTTGTTATTTTACATACAAAAATTTCTTCTCCAACTCTTGCAGGAACACTAAATAACTGAACTTATTTTTTATAACATATATGTATTTGGCTCTCTTAGGAAATTCTGATTCAATTCTATATGATTCATTAGTTTAACTCCTTGACCTAGCATATTCCCTATGTTGAAGTGGAATTTCTCTCTTCACGAGACTTCGTCAAAAAATTGTTATATGACCAATATAAAGATGCACCTGCACCCTCCAAGTAACTATGAATTCATCCTTTGATTCGTACCCAAACACTATAACTAAGTTCAGAAGAAGTTCCCTAAATATATGTTAGATATTGGCATTCAGTGACTAACCGTATGAAATTTGTGAGCTTAAGATCTCTATTTCTCACTTATTCCTTTAAATATATAAATCTTGTCAAGAAAGCCTGTGATCTCTAATTGTTTATTTATTCGTGTTTAAATATTTAATATCTGTCATGGAATATAGTATTTAACCAATTAGTAGATGTGTATTTCCTTGATTGTTCACAATATTTCACGATTCTCTGAATATCTTGCAATTGAATGCATACGGTCTTTTCCCGTCTTTTATGCCTCTTATCCAATGGAGTTATTTTCCCATTCACGTTTTATGACTCAAGATGATGAATCGGGCTATTTGACTATCACACTTATTAAGGACACACTAATAAATGGTCAAGATGAAGACATGTTAGCGATTGTGACATTTTCTCCATTGATGTTCAACTAAAAAGGTAATCGAACTCTTAAAGGAATAGCGGACTCTTAATTTGAAATGAAGGGGTATTATATAAATTAAATGCTAGCTTTTAATCTTGTTGTGCAACATGTAAAGCTTTATTATTCTATTTATGCCTCTCTGCATCTTTACTTGATTCTCAAGATCTTTTTCTCTCTTTCACTACGGTTGCATTACTTGAGCTTCTATAATAATTACGATGAATGGTTTCTCCATTACCAGAGAATGTATGCAAAGCAATGAAGCTAAAAAATTCCCTTTTTTGTTTTTGTTTTATGGCTCATTGAGTGCCAACTCAATCTCTCTGTGTAATATCCCACTTGCTTAAATAATGGTTCTAGCCAGCGATTCTTGATTTGTTCCATTTGCAGCCCCAAATGATTAATGTAATATCAATTATGTTCAAGCCATAATCTTCATAACTATGCGTGTTATGTTTGTCGATGTTTGAGTTGTCTGTTTTTTCTAGCCATAATCGTGAGCCATTTCCGTCGTCACCGATTTCAGTCGCTTACTCTGTTGTGAACAGAACAATAAAGATATCGTAAAAGCCGAACAACACTGGTTTTTATTGTTAACAGGCATTTTGTCATCCCCTTTGCATCAATGCTCTTTTGGATGTCAAGATTTTTATATACAGGGAGGGAAGCAGGGGATTTGTTTAGTCATGTGAAAATCTTAGTTACTTTTTTTCACTTTAAGATGTTAAATGTATTTTTGTTTTGATAATGTTAGATTTCATTTCTTTATTGGCATTGACTATCAATTTAAGTTTGCTTTGGACTATTTGTTGATGAATCAAATTGCACTTGCATTATTATTTTAGTTGCATTTATGGGGGAAATAGATGTATAAGACTACTGATCCTGGACTTATTTGCAAGTAAAATACCATAATTGTTAATTGCCAAAGTCATGGGCTCACCACCTGGTCAGTTATTGTCAGAAACTAAACTCTATTTTATTACTTTTTATTTTTGCATTCTTAGGCCTTTCGAGTTTAATCCATAGTGGGTGAAAGGCACTTAAATTTCCTCGCAACTATTGTTGTTACTGTAACAATTTGTTTGATTTACAGAAACGTCAAAGAAAATAAACGAGATCCATTTCTCAATATATATAGTGGTCTCATTCATAAGCATGTCCGTTATTATTGATAAGGGAAACTCACAACTTACATTCCACACATTTTTCATACCATAATACCAAAGCAGGACAAACAATTGACTTTTATCTTTTCTTTCTCGTCATCATCCTCCGCAGCATCATCATCGTCTTCGTTGCCCTTGTCTTCTCCCAAAGCACACTTGGGGTGAAGATCAAAGTCACACTCTTCACACTTGAAAGACCACAACTCACCCACTTCACCACACCTGTGACATGTATATATGGGTAATCGAGTGAGGACGAGCTCATGCTCATGGAGTGTATGCTTCACTTTCTCAGGCCACCCCTTTGCCATCTCCTTATATTCCTCTTCAATCTCCTTCAAACGCTCCTCCGTGAAAGGATATGCGGACTCCCCATGAAGCATAACGATATTTCTAGCATCCGTGGTGATGGTGTTCCCATTTTTCCCAATTGCGACTAATGTTGGTATTCCACGAACCTTGAACAGGCAGCTTAGTGATTTCTTCCTTTCATCACCAAATGGAAAAGCCAACCATGGCATGTCCGAAAAATATTCCTCGAAAGAAGACTGGTCTCTGTCACTGGAGACGAAAATCACTTCGAATTGGTCATCCTTCGCTTTAATTTTGTGGAAAACTTCAATTAGCTTCGGTGTGAATCCTCGGCAAGGGGGACACCAATGAGCGGAGAAGTATAGGAGGATAACTTTTCCAACAAGATCAGAAACAGGAACCTTCAAAGTAAAAGAGTTTTTGTGAGGGATCCCAAATTAAGGGGGGGGGGGGGGGGGGGGGAAGGATTTCTTGAGAATATTTTTATAACTTAATGATTGAGTTAGTGGCATACAGTAACAGCTAAAACTCTCACCTTGACTCCATCTTTCCCAATTACAAAATTGAGGTCTTCAGATACCAAAACAGACTCCAACGTTTGTGCTTTGCGCTTCACTTTCTCAATTTCCTCAAGTGCTAAAAACTTCTCGGGTGTAAAAGGATATGCCATAGATCCATGTTCTTCAACAGCTTCAACCACATTCGAATGAACAGTTTTTCCATCTGGCCCAATGATGACCAAAGTTGGCAAGGTTGACAGCTCAAAGTACTTAACCAACTTCTGAATAATCTTCTCCTTGCAAGGCAATGAAAACCATGGCATACTTTCAAACTCCTGTTTAAATGACTCTTCCTCTTCATCATCATCAAGAGGTAGCATCACAATCTCAAAATTCTCCCCATTTGCCATCAATTTCTCATAAACTTCAGTCAACTTTTTAGTAAAATCAAGGCATTTAGCATGTGAAGACAACGAGAAATACAGCCCCACTATCTTCCCCTCAAGCTCTCTAACTGGTACCTAGTCCATACAATATGCAAATAACATTTTCAGATCATAAAAGTAACAAAACTAATATACAAAAATTCATAGTAATGATTCTACCTTCTTCCCACCAACCGAGATTACAAAATCGCGCAAGGGTGTGACTAAGAGAGATGTTAGAGATTGATTCTTTTTTGCTTCTTCTTCTTGATCTTTAATTTCTTTTACGCGTTCTGGGGTAAATGGGTACCCATCAACACCATACTCGCTAACGATTTCAACTCCCTCATTAGTCAAAAGCTTCCCATTTTCACTAATAATCACAAGGTGAGGTATTCCCCTCACCTTAAACAATTTATCCAATTTGTTGCGCGTGTCAGAATCGGAAAATGGAATAGTCAACCATGGCATTTTGGAAAAATAACCTTCGAAAGATTCATCATCTCTGTCAGCAGAGACAAATACAATCTCAAAATCACCTTTTGGTAAGAGTTCATTGTAGACTTCCACCAGTTTTGGGGTGAACCTATGACATGGACCACACCATGATGCTGAGAAATACAATCCAACTTTTTTCCCTGTCAAACTGTCAATGCTAACCTGTAAACTTTAGAATTTAGTAAAAGGCTTCCTTTTGGCTTTTGGACAAAAATATAAGCAAAAATTGATTCTACACATGAATAAGGTCTATTTCGATCGGTTTGATCCGTAAATAAAACGTACTAATACAAAATCAATTTTAATAGATTAAAATTGAAATTAACATTTGTACCGCTTGGTACAACTTGACTTAAACCAAAATCGAACCACATATTTTGCGATAAACCGCGATAATTGGATTAAAAAATGGGTCAAAAAAATGTCAACCTTATAAACTGATAAATGTTTTTCCTATTTTTTTTAAAAGCAAAAAAATATTATTTTCAGCTTAAATTTTTTATAAGGGCACACTTAGATGTTAAGAACTCATAAAAAAAAATTCAGCTCAAAATTATTATTGTTAATATTTTAACAAAATTCGTCGTTTAATTCGTTCCATGAATAGTGATATGTTTAAGAGCCATTTCAAATCGCTTTACCCCAACTTTGTATATTTATGTACAAATTAATCACAACCTTTTCACTTTACCCAAAAAAAAAGCTATAACATTATTTCCCATCATTTTTTCAATGTTAGGATACCGCATTTTGGACAGTAATTTCGGTATTTAATTTTGATACGGTAATTTCGATAAATCGTTTTTTTTATATGTGTAACCAAAACACATCACAAAAAATTCAATAATTTCAGTTTCGGTAATTTTCATTTTAGATAACTAAAAAAAATAAACCATTATCATTTTTAATCAGTATAATGCAAAATGATACGGCACGAATTTTTAGCGTACCGCGAACACGGTAACATGACAAAAGAAAAACATTGATATTCATAAAAGATTCAACATGGAAATTCATCCGACAAAGAAACATAACATACACAGACAGAGAGTAAAAATTTCCATGGAGACCATATGAGGTCAGGATACCAAAATTCCATCTTTTATCATGCATCAACAGATTTTATTATTGTTCGACATGATGACACTAAAATGATATGATTTGTACACAATTATAGATAATCAAATGAAACGTGCTAACCTTATCACCGTTATTGCTAACGAGGTAGTTTCTCTCGGAAGAACAAAGGGTAGAAACATTATCATGGGTACCATTCTTAGCCATACTTCTTTGGAAAATCAATACACAAACACAAAACACTGTAATACTTGTGTTGAAAATATGACGAAGCTTTCTGATATATATATATATATTCACGTGCCTAATAACGACAAATTGTTAATGATACATGACTTTTGATTTTTGGATGATTGTCCATCCACGTTCTTGTCTCTTGAGATGCTTTAGAATGTCTCTTGGTTTTTGATTTTTTTGACTTTATTACTGTGTCTAAAAAATTAGTTGCAACAATATTGTAAAATTATATTTATACGATATTCATATTGTTACTAACATTGCTATTGACTACTAAATCTAATAAAATAATACTATACGTTTATAACCCTTAGTTCACTTTCCATATATACCCATATATATACTTAATGTTCTAATATAACAAATAATTTTTTTATAGCCAGTCTTATATATATTAAGCAGTCCTTTGTAAATACAAAGCTCACTATATGTTATTGTATTACTAATACATTTTTTTTGCATATTTGATACATATTTTTTTTTTTGTACGTAAAATTATTCAGTATCCTCATGTAAATGTGTATGATGGATATCTCCATATACGAACTTCCAAAATCAAAATACCTTTTTGACTTCTAAAATAACTATATGGCAAGCATTTGAACAGATGGGATTTTTTTTTCTAAAATTATAGGACCAATACTTTATCTAAAAACATGTCATTTACTACTACCCATACAAAATTGCAACAAAACTGTCTAGGTGTTTTAATCCTATTAAATTTATTTTAAATTTTTTTAGATATTAATTGTTCAAAAAAAAAATTATTATTTGGTGAGACCTAAACTTTTTTCTTAAACAATGTTTAATAGTTAGACATTAGTTTATAAAATAATAATGCATGATATATTAATGTTACTCCAAGGGTGTGTTTGATAACACTAATTTTTCATGGAAAATGCAATATATGGAGTCATTTTTCATCTTTTGAGTGTTTGATAAACAAAATTTTCTATGGAATTGATTTCTTTAAAACAAGTCACGTAACCACTTCTTTCACAAAAATATGGAATTAAAAAACCTCCTCCCACATTGTTATTCATTTTTCAGGGAAAAGAATTGTCACACAAAAAAAATTGATAAAAAATTCAGAGAATGAATAAAAAACCAAAATAATGAAAAATCATCCAAAAAGTGAATAAACCCCCCCCCCCCCCCCCCAAATAAAAAAAAATACAGGAAGTGAATAAAACACCAAAAATAATGAAAAAAATTCAGAAAAAGAAAAATAATGAAAAAAAAAATAAAAAAGTGAATAAAAATCCAAAAAAAATGAAAAAAATACAAAAAGTTAATAAAACCCCAAAAATAATGAAAAAAATCCAGAAAGTGAATAAAAACCTAAAAATAATGAAAAAAAATCCAGAAAGTGAATAAAAACCCAAAAATAATGAAAAAAAATACAAAAAGGGAATAAAGCCCCCAAAATAATGAAAAAAATGAATAAAAACCCAAAAAAATGAAAAAAATCCAAAAAGTGAATAAAAATCGAATAAAGAAAGTAAATAAAAACCCAGAAATAATGAAAAAAATCAAGAAATGAATAAAACCTGAAAATAATGAAAAAAATCCAGAAAGTGAAAAAACCCCCAAAAATAATGAAAAAAATACAGAAAATGAATAAATTGAATAAAAACCCAAAAAATGGAAAAAATCCAGAAAGTGAATAAAACCCCAAAAATAATGAAAACAAATCCAGAAAATGAACCCAAAAAAATGATAAAAATTCAGATTGTGAATAAAAACCCAAAAATAATATTAAAAAAATCCATAAAGTGAAAAAAAACCCCAAAATAATGAAAAACAAATATGGAAACTTAAAAAAACCCAAAAAAATGAAAAAAAATCTAAAAAGTGAATTAAAACCCAAAAATAATGAAAAATATCCCGAAAGAGAATAAAACCGCAAAAATAATGAAAAAAATCCAGAAAATCAATCAAAACCCCCCAAAAAATGAAAAAAAATCCAGAAAGTGAATAAAAACCCATTAACCCCAGAATTAATTTAAAAAAAACCCATAAATTTATTAAAAAGTTGAAAATTTATTAATTAAGAAAACAAATAACATAAATTAAAAAAAGCTCAGAAATAAATAAAAGCAAAAATTAATGAAAAAAGTGCAAAAAATAAAAAAAATATTACGCATAGAATTAATTTAAAAAAAGACTAGAAAATTAAAAAAAAAATCAGAAAAAAATGAAAAATCAATAAAAACACAGTGATGAAAAAATACAGAAAATGAATAAAAAAATCTAAAATAAATATTAACCCCTGAATTAATTTAAAAAGACACCAAAAATTTATTAAAAAATCAAAAATTTATTAATTAAGAAAAAGTAAAAGAAAATGAAAAAGCGCTCAAACTATTAAAAAAATGGAAATGAATAAATACCTTTGAAAACAAATAAAAATGCAAATATTAGAAAAAAAATAAAAAAAAACAAGAGAATTAAAAAAAACAGACTTGGTGACAGGGGGGACAAAACAATTGGGGGTTGGGGTGGGAGCATGGGCGGGGTGTGGTGGATAAATTTTTTATTTTCTTACTCTTGACAAAAAAATTCTGTTTTTTTATATTTGTTTTTTAAAATTCATTCTGTATCTAATATTTATATTCTGGTTTTTTTTATTCATTTTCAGTATTTTTTATTTTTATCCATATTTTGTGTTTTTTAAAATTTTCTGGCTATTTTATTAATTTTCTGGGATTTTTATTATTTTTCTATTTTTTATATATATTTTTTACTTTTTTTATTTAGAAAATATTGAGAATCAAACACATAAAAGATGAAAAATGTCCACCTGGAAAATAATTGCCATCAAACAACACCAATAAATTTTTTCCATGGAAATTGACTCGTAGCACTTATTTTTCATCTTTTTTTATCAAACACACCCTAATATACTTTTTTTTAATCTTTAGTTAGTCATCGTACACGATTTTTTATTTGCAATTTTGATTATTCACATTTGAAAAGTACTAATATGCAATGATTATACGATATAACTATTTTTCATATCAACCACTCATTAAATTTTTGGGGCAATAAGATCCCAAAATACAATTAGGACCCGAAGTTCTTACTTTATATTTAAATTTCGGACCTAAAGTTCCGAATTGCTATTTAAATTTTTTTGGACCTGAAGTTCCAAATGAATACCCAAAATCATCACTTCAAGTTTTGATTATTTATATGGGACATTATATGTACCCAAATAATTTATAATTTGGACCTGAAGTTATATATATATATATATATATATATATATATATATATATATATATATATATATATATATATATATGTGTGTGTGTGTGTGTGTGTGTGTGTGTGTGTGTGCGCGCGCGCGCGTGTGCTCAAACCTAAAGTTTTGACACAACGAGGTGGGGATTTTTGAATCCCAAGCTATAAATAAAATTGAACTTGAAGTTCAATAATTTTATGTGTAGAACCTAAAGTTCTCACAAATAAATAGCAAGGACTTGAAGTTCCAATAAAATATCCATTAAATTTGGGACTTGAATCGTTATTTATAGTCCTAATTGCACACATGATATTTCTATCAGTATTGAATTATTATTTTTTTCTTTGTTATGCAATCCATATTTCTGATTGTAATTTATTTATTAAACAGTTTAAAATGTCAAATATCTCTAAACTCGAATTTGAAGCACTTAAAATTTCTGGAGTGAATTATCTTAATTGCTCTCAAGATGTTGAACTCCACCTCCAAGCTCGAAATCTTGGTGATACAATAACACTTGAAAATACCATGTCCCGGCAGGACATGGTATTTGCCCTGATATTGCTTAGGCATCACATAGACAATGATTTGAAAAGTGAGTACCTAACTGTGAAAGATCCTCTTGATTTATGGAACTCCCTGAAGGAGCGACATGACCACCAAAAATTGGTCATACTTCCATGTGCACGCCACGAATGGCTCAACTTGAGATTTCAAGACTATGTCTAAATACAATTTTGCTATGTTCAAGATTACCTCCAAGCTAAAGCTATGTGGAGAAAAGGTACAAGATGCAGATATATTGGAGAAAATATTTTTAACTTTTCACGCCTCGAATATACTCCTACAACAGCAATATCGAGAGCGAGGATTCAAAAGGTACTCAGAACTAATCTCATGTCTTCTTGTTACTGAGCAAAATAATGACTTACTGATAAAGAATCATTCCTCAAGATCCACTGGATATGTAGCACTCCCTGAAGTGAATACTAACTCCACTCGAAATTTTGAAAGAGGCAGAGGAAATATAAGGCACCGCCGTGGCAACCCCAGAAGAGGTGGCTACCGTAACCAAGCGCCTAGACAAAATACAAATTTCAAGAACCACCAGAAGTGGAATGGCCCCAATAAAAAAGAAAATCAGAATTCAAATGTATCACAACCACGAGACACTTGTTATAGATGTGGTGGCAGTGGTCATTGGACCCGTAATTGTTGTGCTTCTAAGAAATTTGTGGAAAAATATCAAGCTTCAAAGAGGGGGGTGGAGACAAACATGATGGAAGGTCCAGAAGATCGTTGGAAGATGGAAGGTTTTAAAGACCGCTGGAACATTGATAATACCCAGCTCAATGTTGATGATTTTTTTAAAGATGAAGATGGCAATCCCATTGCTAATGAGACATTTGATGCTATGCTTGGCAAACCCCCGAAAAACTGAATAATTTATGTTTGCTTCATATGGCTACAATAATGTGTTTTTTCTTGAAACATCCTTATGTTTTTCCTTTCTCTTGATTATTGTAATAAATTTCATGGTTTTACATTTATTTTAAATGCTTATATGGTTTGTAACCTTAATTGTGTTACTCGTATAAAAGGTATGGATCCTAAATTGCAACCAAGCGATGACACTTGTCTAGTTGACAGTGGAACAGCTTATACTATTTTGAAAAATAAAAATAAATTCTCCCACTTAGTGTATGATACGACAAATGTTTCCACAATAGACGGCCCTATTAAAATTATTGATGGCTCTGGAAGAGCCCACGTGATGCTACCTAATGGTACACATTTATTGATACAACACGCCATATACTCAACAACTTCTAGAAGAAATTTCCTGAGTTTTAAAGACATTAGAATGAATGGGTATCATATGGAAACAAGGCATGAAAATAACAAAGAATTCATTTGCATTACTTCTAGTGTTGGAAGCCAGAAGCTCACACTAGAAAAACTCCCTGCATTATCCATGGGGTTATACCACACAAGACTTAGTGTTGTAGAATCACACTCTGTCATGGGTCGAAATATTAACGATCCTAATGAGTTGATAGTATGGCATGATCGTTTGGGTCACCTTGGATCCAACATGTTTCGAAAGATCATCAATAATTCGAATGGACATTTTTTTGCAAATCAACAACTCATGCTACCAAGTGACCATTTTTGCACCCCATATACGCAAAGAAAATTAATTACTAAACCATCTTTTCTCAAAATAACATCTGAGTCACCATCCTTTTTACAACGCATTCAAGGGGATATTTGTGTCCCTGTTCACCCTTTTAGTGGACCTTTTAAATATTTTATAGTTTTAATTGATGATTCCACTTGATGGTCACATGTTTTCTTACTATCCACTCGCAATTTGTCTTTTGCAAATTACTTGCTCAAATGATTAAGCTTAGAGCACATTTTCCTGATCATCACATCAAATTCATTCGCTTAGATAATGTGGACGAATTTACTTCTCGAGTTTCTTATGATTATTATTTATCCATAAACATTGATGTTGAGCACCCAGTTCCCCATGTTCATACCCAAAATGGTTTAGCTAAGTCATTAATTAAAAGTTTCCTTATGCAATCAAAACTCACAGTCTCATCTTGGGGTCATGCCATCCTACACACTGCCAAGTTAATTCAACTTCGACCAAATGTTTACCATTCTTTTTCCCCTTCACAACTTGTGACTGGATGTCAGCCAAACATATCCCACTTGCGTAAATTTTGTTGTGTTGTGTACATACCTATCTCACCGCCACAACGTACCAAAATGGGTCCTGATGAGTGCATTATTTTGTATATTTTATACCCAAATTTATACTTTGTTAGTCCCATTTTAGTGTATTTAATAATTTCTTAGGACTATTTTATTAAAAGGAGAAAAAAATGCGAGAATGATTGAATTCATAGTTAAAATGGCAATTTTAAGTCAAAAATGGGAACTTCGATAATTTTATAATATTCATGTGCTAATTTGTGAAAAAAGTTGCCTAGTGAATTTTTTACAGATAATGATGAAAATTGGTGCAAATTGATGATCAATTCAAAAAAGGCGCGAAAAAGCTGATTTTTACGGTCGTTCGAAAAAATGCTGTTTAAAAAAATCGGAAATTTTTATTCTCCGATTTGGACGAAACTCGGCATGCGTGTTCAACAAGAAAATATAAGAGTTTTCGAGTGTGGGGAAATTCCGTCCCTTATCACGATCCAAAGATTAAAGAGGTGGAGAGATAGCTACCAACACTATTCGGCCAATCAGAAAGAGTCCCACCACAACTCAAATACCTCACCACTTGTCCTATAAAAACAACCCTTGGGATCATAATTCCGGAGACAATTGTAGACAATTAGAGAGAGGACTTTCGTGGAGGATTTCGGGGAGCAACTTTGAGTGATTGTAATCAATTTGAGGGCCAAGTTTTTATCATTTTTTAGAGGATTCAAGATTGTTGTGAGAGAACTATTTGTAAGTTTTGTTTATTAATGAAGATCTCTACTCATTCTTGCAATTTCTCTTTCATTATGGTAGCTTGATTCTTATATTAGGAGTAGGGTGAAGTTTATCATAGTTAACTAATATTGTCACGTTAATTTTATCGTTGTTTATTCCCTACTTGTTTTAATTGTTTTTAAAGATTCGGTATTCATTTTAAAGCGACACGAGAGTGTGTTTTAGAACCTTCAAGATTGTTTTGTCAAATCAAGTTTTGAGATTTAAAAATAGTAATTTTTGATGGATTATGCTTGCACTTTGATTGTTTTGATAGTCCATGCTTAAATACATTTGCGAATTTTAAAACTTGTATTTTCTAAGGGAATAGGGATTTTAGCCGTCTATTAGAGACGTTAAAAGTATTTTGATCATAACCGTCATATTTTCCGAATTAAACGCGGCGAGAGTCGGTTTAATTTGAGTTATAAAACGGGAATGTCAACATTAAATTAGTGTGCAATATTAGTTACGTGATAAATGGACCCCGAATCCTAATTATTTCCTAATTGTTTACAAATCTCTTGCGTTACTCTCATTTATCGTAATTGCTTTTATTTTGTATAATTTATAATTATTCTCTACCCCATTTGATCTAGTTGGACAGTTGTAATTCTTTTAATAATTAAAATTGACATATCCTCGTGGGTTCGACCCGTACTTACACTCGCTATTCTATAATAGCCCGTGCACTTGCGGTATTTTATAAATTGACAACAAGTTTTTGGCGCCGTTGCCGGGGATTTGACAATTTTTTTTCTTAAAAAAAGTTGTGACTTTCGGACTAGTTTGTTTTACTTTTTCATTTATTTAGTAAAAATTTCATTCATAAAAAAAAAAAAAAAAAAAAAAATAACTCTTAACGAGGCTAGAATTAAAAGCTACTCCAACGCGAACTTGTCAAATCGATTCCGTTTCACCTTGTCTAGGATTGGTGGTTTTTAATGAGTCTTCGTACCGACCACCTACCTGGAGGTGAAATCGAAATTTGAGGAGACAACCGTAGTTGGTCCTCTTTTAAATTCTCCCTTGTCAAAGGGTAGAAGCTATCCAAAATAAATAAATAAATTCATGTGTTGTAAATTGCAATGGGTGATCCTCATATTGTTATCCCGTCATCTTTCTCATATTCCTCAATGGATCCTGTGGACGTGTTTTTACAAAATACTGAAAATCTAGATGACTACGTATTTCAATTTAATTCAGATGGGTCAGTAGTCATTTTAAAAATTAAAGAAGGTGTGGATGAGACTCCAACCCCTGTAATTACTATCGGTCCACCAAAGTGTATCAATTGGAGAGAGGTGAACAAACGGTATAATGATGGTATTTCTAAAAATAACCATGAATTAATTGGGGATAATCAATTTTGTGAGGAGAAAAAAATTGACAATCTTGACACGTGTAATACTTGTGATGATTTGGATGTTTGTCAAGATTTTTCTCCTAATTTAATTGAGCAGAATGCTGCCTCTTTTCATATGTGGGAAAATTTATTTGAGGATTCGTCATCCGATTTTACTGATACTTCAAGTATTTATGACGATCCTCCTGTTTTTGATGAAGAAAGTGTATCACCCAGTGATAGATCTTTTTCCCACGCTTTTCATAAAATCTCACATTTAGGAGTAGAGTATGCATCCCCAATTTTACTTGACTATTTTCGAAAAAGGGATAATAAATATTTGGATCCTTATTGCAATTTATTACCTCCATGTGATGCATCGACATATGATTCAGGCGATTCAAATTTATTTATTATTGATGATGTCGGTACTCACCATTATGACCATAGATTTAAGATTGAAATTTGTGTTGTGCGGTCATGCTCTCAAATTTATGATATTTTGGTACTTAGTGCTATAAAGTTTATTAATTGGAATGACCCACAACTATTTCGATTATTAATTTATGGTGAGGATGGTAATTGTCATGTGTTTGTATATTATTTGTGCATTTTTTTTTTGTTAGTTTTTAGTTAACATGTATCATATTTTTACTTCTTTACTTTATTTTCTTTGTCCACATTTTTATTTGCGCATACATTGAGGACAATGTAAAATTTAGGTTTGGGGGTATGGATGATATTTTTGGAAAAAAAAAAAAAAAAAAAATCAGAAAATTTTTCAAAAATTCAAAAAGATTTTCAATATAATTGAGTTTTGAAACGATTTCTTAATATAGAATTAATTCATGGATCTCTCATCTTATGAAATTTTTACACATTAGCCATATAATATGATCGAAAATGAATATTGAGGCGAAAGTTAATATGCTTAACGAATAAATGTGGAGATTTTAACCCGATGAGATTTTGTGCCATTCATCGTTTTCGAGAGATTTAAATCAATCCGAGTTAAAATTACTCAATCTTTCCTTCAGTGATAAATTCGTTGATGATCTCAAATTCTTTGTTTTGTTCGATTACTGAAAACAAAAAGTCAAAATGTGAATCTTAAGCACTAGAAGTCTTAGTAAGTCGTCTTGAGACACAAATCAACTGAACGAAACTTGAGAAATGAGATTAGGCCATCGTTTGAAAGCCCAAAATTAAGCCTAAAATCCAACCTTTTTACATTATTCCGTTGCAAGCCCATTTGAGCCAAAAAGAAAATATGTCTTTTATTGAAAACCCATTGTCCTACCTAACTCCAACTGAGAGTTTGAAGCCCATAAAAAGAAGTCATACCCATTATCGGACAATACTGGGGTAATATTACGGTTGAAAAAAAAAAAGGCCAAAAAAAAAGAAAAAAAAATAGCAAAAGGTTGATGTGTCGGAAAAAAGGGGGAAAAAAAAAAGGAAAAAAAAATGTGATTTCGAAAAGAAAAAACGAAAGAAAAAGAAAAATGGATGTTGGAAGAAAAGTGCCTAAAAGTCAATATACCGAAAAAACCTCTATATTCTCAGAAATTTTGAACTCCAAAAACAGCCATTCTTTCTAGCCAAAATTCGAGCCTACAATACAACCAAAGAAAGTCCTAATCGATCTCAAGTGAAGTTAGTTAAAGTGTGGAGAGAAGATGAATAGGATCTATGGTGTGATTCAATGTTTTCAAAAAGTAATCGATTTTCTGTTCATGAGATCATATTCATCCATTGTATAAAAATTCATTTTTGATTATGTATATGTGAAATTTGTTCATATAAATTTACTCTTTTATTCACATATACCGAGAGAAAATAACCCATTTCCGAGTGTTCGATTGTGAGTGCATTCTGTGAGATTTTGAAATCAAAACGAACTTTCGGATAAGAAATGCAACGATCAAATCTTTTGAAATTGACGGTTATATTGGCTATGCACACACATACACAATAAGTTGAGATTGAGAAATGAAGTTCTACTATATTTATGAAGTTTGCATTCAAACTTGGTTATATTACTTTTGTGTCTTTTGTATTGAGTCAAGTTTTTGAATTTTGTGGGTATATTCACTGCAAACCCTCACGAGACAAAACTCGTCCACTAGGGTAACCTAGAGGTTTAACGGCTTGTTGCACATGCTAAGTGCAATCGTGATTCCTACGAAAGTGAGTTAAATTTTAAAAATTTTAGTTTTGCTCGAGGACTAGCAAAGTTTAGGTTTGGGGGTATTTGATGAGTGCATTATTTTGTATATTTTATACCCAAATTTATACTTTGTTAGTCCCATTTTAGTGTATTTAATAATTTCTTAGGACTATTTTATTAAAAGGAGAAAAAAATGCGAGAATGATTGAATTCATAGTTAAAATGGCAATTTTAAGTCAAAAATGGGAACTTCGATAATTTTATAATATTCTTGTGCTAATTTGTGAAAAAAGTTGCCTAGTGAATTTTTTACAGATAATGATGAAAATTGGTGCAAATTGATGATCAATTCAAAAAAGGCGCGAAAAAGCTGATTTTTACGGTCGTTCGAAAAAATGCTGTTTTTACACTTGTGAAATCGGAAATTTTTATTCTCCGATTTGGACGAAACTCGGCATGCGTGTTCAACAAGAAAATATAAGAGTTTTCGAGTGGGGGGAAATTCCGTCCCTTATCACGATCCAAAGATTAAAGAGGTGGAGAGATAGCTACCAACACTATTCGGCCAATCAGAAAGAGTCCCACCACAACTCAAATACCTCACCACTTGTCCTATAAAAACAACCCTTGGGATCATAATTCCGGAGACAATTGTAGACAATTAGAGAGAGGACTTTCGTGGAGGATTTCGGGGAGCAACTTTGAGTGATTGTAATCAATTTGAGGGCCAAGTTTTTATCATTTTTTAGAGGATTCAAGATTGTTGTGAGAGAACTATTTGTAAGTTTTGTTTATTAATGAAGATCTCTACTCATTCTTGCAATTTCTCTTTCATTATGGTAGCTTGATTCTTATATTAGGAGTAGGGTGAAGTTTATCATAGTTAACTAATATTGTCACGTTAATTTTATCGTTGTTTATTCCCTACTTGTTTTAATTGTTTTTAAAGATTCGGTATTCATTTTAAAGCGACACGAGAGTGTGTTTTAGAACCTTCAAGATTGTTTTGTCAAATCAAGTTTTGAGATTTAAAAATAGTAATTTTTGATGGATTATGCTTGCACTTTGATTGTTTTGATAGTCCATGCTTAAATACATTTGCGAATTTTAAAACTTGTATTTTCTAAGGGAATAGGGATTTTAGCCGTCTATTAGAGACGTTAAAAGTATTTTGATCATAACCGTCATATTTTCCGAATTAAACGCGGCGAGAGTCGGTTTAATTTGAGTTATAAAACGGGAATGTCAACATTAAATTAGTGTGCAATATTAGTTACGTGATAAATGGACCCCGAATCCTAATTATTTCCTAATTGTTTACAAATCTCTTGCGTTACTCTCATTTATCGTAATTGCTTTTATTTTGTATAATTTATAATTATTCTCTACCCCATTTGATCTAGTTGGACAGTTGTAATTCTTTTAATAATTAAAATTGACATATCCTCGTGGGTTCGACCCGTACTTACACTCGCTATTCTATAATAGCCCGTGCACTTGCGGTATTTTATAATTGACAACAGGTCCCCAACGTCGTTTGGGAATATATGTGGGTTATGATTCACCATTCATTATTCGTTATATTAAACCATTGACAGGTGATGTGTTTACCGCTAGATTTACGGATTGTTATTTTGATGAGACCACCTTCCCGTCGTTAGGAGGAGGGAAGAACGTACCTGAAGTACGGTCCGAACCTGAAGAACGATGAGAATTAACATGGAATACTTCCACATTGTCTCATCTAGACCCCCATACCTCACAATGTGAGCATGAAGTGCGAAGGATAATACATCTTCAGGGAATTTCAAATCAATTACCCGATGCATTCAATGATGCTACGAAAGTAACCAAATATCATGTACCCGCGGCTAATGCACCAGCCAGAATTGAAGTTCCAGTGGGACAAAATTTGATTTCAGCAGAAAATGATTATGTTACATGCCAGAAGCGTGGCAGACCTATAGGTTCCAAAGATTCAACTCCCCAGAAGCGGAGATCAAATGAAAAATCATACCCTCATAACGCTCCAGAAGAGGTTAAGAATATCCACTTTCTCTAAAACACCTGAAGAGGTTAGTGTCACTGAAAATATACAAGTCCCTAAATTGACTATAAAAGGCCCTGAAGAGGCAAAAGTACCTAAGAACAATAATGAGATCTCTATATTTTATATATGTTCAAGATAAATGTGGGATCGTAATGAAACAGTCGTCAATGACATATTTTCATATGCAGTGGCAAACAAATTTCAAAGGGCATTAATGATGATAATGAACCACTTACTATAAATGAATGTCGACAAAGAGAAGATTGGCTAAAATGGGAAATTTCCATCAAGGCAGAGCTTAAGTCTCTAAATAAACGTGATGTATTTGGACCTATAGTGAAAACCCCAAAAGATGTTAACCCAGTAGATTATAAATGGGTGTTTGTAAGGGAGCAAAATGAGAAAAATGAAATCACTCGATAAAAGGCATGGCTTGTGGCGCGAGGTTTCCTGCTGAAACTTGGGATTGATTATGATGAAACATACTCCCCCGTTATGGATGGTATAACTTTCAGATATCTAATTTGCTTAGCGGTCTCTAAAAAATTTTGATATGAGACTCATGGATGTTGTGACTGCTTATTTATACAAGGACTTAGACATAAAAATTTATATGAAAATCCCTGAAGGATTTTCTTTGCCAGAAGAAAAGTTAAGAAATACGTACTCAATTTGAATAAGACGGTCATTATATGGCTTAAAGAAATCCGAAAGGATATGGTACAGCCGTCTTAGTGAATACTTGTCTAAGGAAGGGTATGAAAACAATCCAATTTTCCCATATGTCTTTATAAAGAAATCCCCAATAGGATTTGCGATAGTAGTAGTTTATGTGGATGATATTAATTTAATCGAGAATCCAGAAGATCTTGATAAAATTTCTAACTATTTGAAAAAGGAATTTGAGATGAAGGACCTTGGGAAAACTAAATTTTATCTCGGCCTGCAGATCGAGAGAAATTCTGGTGGAATTCTTGTCCATTAGTCTAATTATACTGAAAAAGCCTTGAAAAGATTTGGTATGGACACCCCACATCCACTAAGTACACCCATGGTCGTCCGGTCTTTAGATATAAAGAAATATCCATACTGTCCTAAAGACAATGATGAGGAAATATTAGGTTCAGAAGTACCCTATTTAAGTGCAATTGGTGTATTATTATATTTGGCACAATGCACTAAAACGAATATTTCATTTTCAGTCAACTCGCTTGCCAGATATAGTTCTAAACCAACAAAATGACATTGGATTGGGAACAAGCATATCCTAAGATACCTACGAGGAACAATTGATATGGGCTTATATTATTCTAATTATTCTAATGGTTCTGAGTTAGTAGGTTATGCAGATTCTGGATACCTCTTCGATCCTCATAAGGGTCAATCATAGATAGGTTATGTATTTCTTAGTGGTAATACTGTTATTTCTTGGCGTTCTACTAAACAAACCTTAGTAGCTACTTCATCTAACCACTCTGAAATTTTAGCACTGTATGAAGTAAGTCGTGAATGTGTATGGCTGAGATCTTTAATTTAGCATGTTCGTAGTTCTTTTCAACTGTCTTCCATTACAGATGTTCCAAGTATCATATATGAAGATAATGCAGCCTGCATAGCTCAAATTCAGGAAGGCTTCATCAAAGGAGACAAAACTAAGCATATTTCACCAAAGTTTTTCTTCACTCATGAGCTTCAAAAGAAAATTGAAATCAAAGTCAAGCAAGGGCGTTCAACTAAAAATCTAGTTGATCTATTTACCAAGTCGCTTCCAAAAGCAATGTTTCAGAAACTTGTGCATGGTATTGGAATGCGGAGACTTCATCAACAGTCAATTTGAGATATGGAAATCAGGGGGAGATCCTTTTCAGTGGAGAATAAAAAAGCATGCTCTTTTATAACATAAGTGTGTTTTACTCTTTTTTCTTTAACTAGGTTTTTCCCGTTGGGTTTTTCTAGTAAAGGTTTTAACGAGGCAGCATTAAGAACGTCCAACACCAATTTAATGATAACAAAATTTGTACTCTTTTTCCTTCACATTGATTTTTTCCCACTAGATTTTTCCTTAGTAAGGTTTTAATGAGACAACAATCGTTGAATGGTGGATATGGTGTACATCCAAGGGGGAGTGTTAAAAATATGTGGATTTTGGCTTTTGGGTGGATGATCACTCATATTCTTGTCTCTTGGGATGCCTCGCTATGTTCCATAAATAAGAGGATCCTCACATGGTTTTGTACAACAATTACACCCAATACAACTGAGAAATAAAATACTCCCTCTCTATCAATTCTTTGTCCTTTATTTACAACACAAATAATTTAAAATAGTGTAAGTAGTGGATGATTTATTAATTTCAATAAAAGATAGACAAGTTATTTACAGATAGATACAATGACTTGATTTATTAGTTAATATTAATAAATCTTAAACTACTTTTTTAGAAGATTCTAGTACATAAGTTTCAATAAAAAAATTGAGTAAATTACAGTACTAGTCTCTAAACTATTTAAGTTTTAAAATAGTTTATAAATTACTGCTACTAGGGCTGTTAATGAACCGGGTCTGAATCCAGACCCGATCCATTTACTTGGATCTGGATCATATTTTAAAATCCGATTATCTGTTTAGTCGATTATCCGATTATTAAATGGATCGAATATGGATCTAGTGCAATCCGATTCCATTAAATATAACCGTGGGTACCTCGATTTGTCACTTGGTCCCAGACAAGTAGCCCAGCAGAGCCCGACCCAAAGTTTGGAGGCCTCACGCCCTAATTTATTCAGTTACGACCCAATCATATTCCTAAAATATCGTAAGGAGATATTCTAGGGGTTATGGACTGACGTGGGGGAGTCTAACACCACCACTCCTCGAGAACGAACATATATATAACAAACCCTTGGCTCGGGGAAAAGGGAATGCATTATTTTTCCTGTAAAACACTCCCCGGAGTATAGAGAAATAATATTGAGAGCACCACTGTGGACGTAGGCATTTTTTCTGAACCACGTAAATCCTCTGTTGTGTGATTGCCATTCCTTACATTCTTTATTTGTTTTGGTGATTGCTTTTTCTTGTTAATTTGTGCTGAACTTAATTGTCACCACAATTGGCGCCATCTGTGGGAACGTTTGTCTTCTTTTAAGAAAGCCCTCACGAATAAAGAATTTAAAATGTCTGGTCACAGTAGTAATGCCCCTCAAGTAGGGGATATCCAAGAATAGCCTGCCCCTCGCAGGATCAGATCTGAAGTTCGACATTCAGATCAGAGGGTTCGCCAAGAACGGCAAGCCTCAGAAGAAAGTCAAGGACCAGCCAGGTCCACTCAAATCTCCAGGCTGATCGATGCCTATGAGGCAAGGCTCCAAGATCAAGGGGAGGTCGCTCGCAAGCAAGAAGCAAAGAATTCTCACCTCAAAAGGAGATTGGAAAGGATGGAGAAAGAACTCCATCATAGCACTATGCGATGTCAGTATCGCACTCCTAGACCTTAAGAGAGCAAGTCTTGCAACCGAGGAAGGAGCCCTAGACGTGGATCTCAAAGATTAGAGGAACACGAATCGGACAATGACTCGCTCGAGAAAAAGTGACCATATCGTCAATGCAGGAGTCCAGCTCGTTGATGCAGGAGTCCAGCTCGAGGAAATTATGACATACCAAATTTGGTCCGAAGAGAGATGGACCAACACCTAGCACATAGGGGTGCCATATCAACCAGAGAGCTAGCTCGGCGAGCTCTCAAAACCCAGATGAAATCCCCTTTCTTAGGGGAGATAGAAGAAGCCCCCAAGAAGTTCATAATTCCTAGATTCAAGATCTACGATGGAATGACTGACCCTATCGATCACGTTAGGCAGTACAGGCAGGCTATGACTCTCTAGAGCCACATGGATGCACTAATGTGCCGGATCTTCCCTTCGAGCTTGCATGATGTGGCTTAGAAGTGGTTCGAGAGACTCCCTCATAGATCCATCAGGAGCTTTGAGTCCCTGGCTGAGCTCTTCATGGCTCGCTTTATTACCAGCAGCTCCCATCCAAAGAGGATGGATGCCTTGCTAACAATGAAGCAGACACCCTAGGAGAGCCTCCAGGACTACGTAAGAAGGTACTAGGAGTTGTTCAACGAGGTCGAATACTGCTCAGAACAGGTAGCCATAGCCTCTTTTAAGATTGGACTACCCAGCTCTTGCCTCTTTCACCAATCCCTCAATAAGAAGGAGGCCACAACCATTGATGACTTAATGGATCGCATCGATAAGTACGCCAAAGTTAAGGATGTGACCCGCCTCAGTGTAGGGGAGAATAGTCGAGCTAAGCTCGCTGCCAAGGGCAATGACAAGGCTGAGAACCAGAAAAAGGGAAGCAAGAATGGGGGCAAAGGTATCTCTAAGAGCGGGAGAAAAAATGATGATTCAAAAGCATTTCATGCAGTAAACACTGTCTTTAAAGAACTAATTTACAAGATACTAGTGAAGATCAACGATGAGCCGTTCGTTAAATGGCCCAGAAAGATAGGAGGAGATCCCTCGAAGAGGAACAACGCGCTGAGATACGCTTTTCACAAAGAAGGAGGACACAAAACTGATCACTCTTAAGTCCTACCTTGAAGAGTTGGCCCAGACTGGGCACCTGAACGAGTTTGTGGAGAAGAAGGCAGAGAAGGTTGCTGCCAACGGAGACACAAGGCCCGATAACGTGCTCGAGGAAGATGCTAGCCATGAGTTCGCAGTGATTCATGGGGCATCGAATATGAAACAAATTCAAGGAAATTCATCCCAGATGGAAATGAAGAAGCTTTCGGTAGTAATGCAAGCTTTTCAAATCGATCCAGCAAAAACACAGGCAAGAAAGCGTCGACGAGCATGTGACGTCGACTAAAGCAAACACATCATGTTCACGAATGAAGACTTATTGGGAGTAAGAACCCCACATCATGACGCCTTAATTATTACATTGAGTGTAGACACCCCATTAGGTTACCCCCTAACTCTCCTTAGGTTCCTAGTACCTCCCTTCATCACTACAAACCCAGGTCATACCCCGAATATTGACCTAATAGCCATCGGGCACTCCCAGGCTCCATTTGACCAAAAAGTCAAACTCTTCAGCTCGATCGAGGCTGAATGAATCTTCGAAGGTCACTAAAACCCCTTTCCAATGTTCTGCTCTGTGCGTGATTCCGACTTACCATACGGACGAACGATTCGTTTGCATCCGAAACTTGATCTAGAGGCCACCGGGCACTCCCAGGCTCTGTTTGACCTAAGTTAACTCTGTTTCTAATGGTTTGATCCATGCACAATTTTGACTTACCATGCGGACGAACGATCCGTTTGACTCCAAGAGGTCACCGAATGCTTCCAGGGCCCAGTTGACAAAAGTCAACTCTCCAAACTGGGTCAAAGTCTTTGGAATGTCGAAGTACATCTCTTAACCTTTCCAACGGTTTGCCCCGTGTGTGATTTAGACTTACCATGCAGACGAACGATTTTTTTGCATTCGAACGGTTCCCCGTCCAATGGACCAACAAACGCTTCCGAGCCATATATGACCCAAAATCAACTCCCGAACCCGGGAGAGGTCCAAAGGACTTTCAAAGGTCTCTGAATTACCTTTCCAATGGTCTACCCTATGCGCAATTCTATACAATGATTTGCCCTCGGCAGCCAATTTTCTGAAAAGTCCTGAAACACACTGCCAAATGACAAGTTCTAGACCCTGCCTATCAGCAGGTGCCGATAGGCAGGACCAGGTCTATGCCGATCAGTAGTGACCTGGGCCTATAAAAGGAGGCCTTCAGCTCATTTACAAAGGGAGCCCATATCTGATAGAAATCGCTCTCAGCGAATCCCAAAAACCTCTCGAAGACAGCGTGATTTTAACATCCAAATCCCTTTCTAACTTCCACTTTTCATCATCCTTTTCATCAAAATTGGTGAATTAGCCACTCTCCATCATCATCCAAGTTCAAAGGGATGCTCTCCAACATTCAAGATCAAGCTCAAGATCTTCAAGAAGGTCTAACTTTTTCCACTTTCTCTCCAAATTCTCTTAAATTCGCAATAACTTATTTTATTACTTAACACTTTTATTATCTCATCTCACACATCCTAATATACTTTTTATTTAGTATAAACCCCACCCCTCGTTTTATATGCGAACTACGTGGACTTTTATGCCTTTATAGGCTACATAGGCGTCTCGGGGTAAAACCCAAGACTCGATTCCTATTCTCGCTTTCTCTCTCTTTTCTATCTTCTCTAAATCCAATTTTCTTATATTCTATATACTTGTTCTTAGTGACGTATTACTCCATATGTGTTATCGTTCCATTATAACGATCAACGTAAGGGTAATCGCGTAAATATTATTTTTATACCTTCCTACGAATGACTCTCTTTATCTCGCCCATGATACAAGTCGAGGATTCCTATCTCCACTATATATATACCCATACACACATATCACGGGGAAATTACAAAAGGAAAATAGCAAACATCCATGAGAGATCGAAAGGGTGGAATGGGTGCCTAAGACCTTCCCATTTCATAACTTAGCCTCCGAACCCGTCTCGAATCATTTTGGTTTCGTATGCACCAGTATGTCTTTGGATGCTATCCTTAGGGATGCTTCCCCTTTTTCTTTTGTCTATTTTGAGTAAAATAGATTGGCGACTCTAAATATCTCTACATTTTTACACCTCATCTCAAACGACGCCGGCCGAAGCGCTCCCGAGAGGGATGAACGGGACCCGAAGATCCTTCCTTCACGCGCTCGCCCGCTGCGAGGATCAGGGATGGCCACAGTGGCGACTCTGCGGGGGTTTTGATATGTTTTGAGGGCCTCACTCTATTTACATGGATATTTCCTCCATATCTGCATGTTCCCTTTTTCCATGTGTATCCCATTCTTATGCTTCTATTCAGACACTTACAGAAAATTCTCCATGTACACTTCACACTACGTGCACCTAGGATCACATATATCCACATGTTTCACGCCTCACCCATTCATACTTGGTGTACCTTTGGTACTTGTACTTTACTCCCTGTTTGGCATAATCAAGAAAATCATTCTCATCATAAAATACTAATAAGAGAATCATGCATGATTCACACGACATCATTAAAGGGCATTGTTATTGACCAAATTTTACCCAGTAACTGGAGGGTCACTTCGTGATGGGCGCTAGTTCGGCTGGGTGCAGTTAGCCTAAGAGATATGACTCTCACCTTCCATTGACCAAGTACCTTCGACGTATAATGAACGGTTCCCTCGCATCGTACCGCTTGACCGAAGTCATGACGGGAGTTATATCGCAGGGAATTCGTTCACATATGCCGAGTATATCGAATTCTCTCTCACATGTACCGTCCCCATGAGGTATATAGTGAGGCAATTCACGTACACTCAGGTATATCAAATGGCTTATCCACACGTACCGATTGCCTGCAAGAGCAAGACGTATATCGTGGAAGTCACGCCAAAGGGAGGGAATCCATTCCAATTCACCCAACCAACTTCATACCCGCATATAGGTGTCAAACCTAGGACACGCACTTTAGATTGCCGGTTTCAACCCGAAACTCTGTCGAAATTCCGGGTCGGCCTCCCACCCAAATTTTTGCACATTTTTAAAATGGGACCCTATCCGTGAGACTGGTTACAAGTCCAGCCGTAGCTTTGCATATATTAAAAACCCTACTTTTCCTGGCTCGGGTCCCGTCCGGTAATGCATTTAGGAGAATTAAATACAAGTGAGAACATAATAATCGTAATAATCATACCGAATTCCATCTCCAAAAACATTTTCCCCTTCTTTATCAAAAATCCAAAAAATAGTTTCTTCCTTTTTTTCTCAAAAATAAATCCCATTCTACGCCTTCTCAGGTCAATCACAAGCCCTTGGCCTGGCTCCCTATTAGCTTCGGTCTTCAGTCAAATCACCCCAGAGTTTCATCCATTCCTCTACTAATTCTTTCGAATCCGGAATCGATCCACTTTTTATGGAGAATACAGATCAAGTACCAGTCATACAGCCGAATCTGACGGCAGTTCTAGCTCAGCTCGTATCCAAGATTAACAACCTCCAAATTGAGGTCCGAGAGATGCAACGAAACCAGGTTCCTATTCCTCAAGATCCTGAGGACCTATTCCCTTGTGCTATGGGTCCATCTAAGATAATCTGGGTTCCCGAAGAATATCAGCACACTCCACGTCCCCCTCCTGTCAATGGGTCGCCGCCTGCCCAACTTCCGATGCCTAATATTGCCCAGCCTGTGGCTAACTTACCTATGGTCATTGATCCAAAAGATAAGGAGTTGAATAAAGTCAAAGAGGATCTCAAGATGCTTACCAAGAAGTTCGACCAAGTTAGAATCTCAGGAAATTACATGGATTACACCCACATGTCTCCTTATCCTAAATCGAGGTTACCCGAGAAGTTCAAGATGCTAAATATCGAGAAGTTCGGAAGGAGTGGATCCCCGATTGTTCATCTTCACAGTTATCATCGTTCCATGACTCTACTAGGGGTTTCTGAAGAAGTGATGGCCCAATTGTCTCAGTAAACTTTGAAGGATAGTGCTCTTCGATGGTTTTTGTCTCTCGAGGAATCCAGAATCCGTAGTTGGGAGGATGTAGCCCGAGAATTCATGTCATAATATAAATACAACGAAGATCTAGAGGTCACCCGTCGTGATTTAGAGCTGCTCAAATAGAACCCTGGGGAATCAGTCAGTAACTTCATAACCCGGTGGAGGGAACGAGAAGCTACCATGACCAATCAGCCATCTGAGGAAGAATAGGTCAACATAGTGAAGAAGAAATTCTTGCCCCATGTTCGAGTGACGATGGGAGGACAATACTATCCCCACTTCTGAGCTCTCAGAGAAGCAGGTGTAGAAATCGAGGAAATCCTTGTTAAAATAGAGGTTAAATCGAAGAAGGTGTCTGGACAGTTCACCCCTAAAAAGTATGACAAGTCGTCCAGTGCTACAGTCTCAACCATCAACAACATCTCTCAACCAACCACATCATGGGCACCATAAAGTTGCCCTGCCCCCATCCGAATGGAATACACTGAGCTCCATGCTCCCCTCTCCAAAGTTTACCAAGCCCTGTCAAGTCGAAACCTCATCAAACCCTTGGATCCCCGTCCATTACCAAATCCACTCCCAAGAAACTTCAAGGCCGACGCTCATTGCGCCTTTCACCAAACTGATGGTCATACCATCGACCAATACTTTCACCTCCGAAACATAATCCATGATCTCATTGACCGGGGTACCATCGCCCCACCAGCCAATCCTAAGCCAAACACTACTCACAATCCACTCCAAATCATACTAATGCCATCTTCTTAGAAGAAAACCCAGATTTCGATCCCTCAACTCAAATCACACCCATATACTCTCCTAAACCTCTTTAAATTTGCCCATATTTCCTCCTACACCCTACTAGCCTCACTGATCAGGCACTGTCACTCCTTACCAGAGCATGCATCACTGTTCGTACCCGTTCTTAAAATGGAAATATGGAATTGTCGGAGGTGTTAAACAAACTCCTAGAGTTCGGGCTGAAATTGCCCTCACAGATGGTCATCGATTGTCAAAGGTTCAGTACACTGTTCTTGGAAGAACAAAAATGGGCCCGAGATTCAGACAAGTAGGTGGTACCAACTGATGAAGTCAACCTAGATGACGTTATCCGGATTATGGCAGAATTATTCGGGCAAACCAACAGCATTTGTAATAACACCGGGTTACTTGAAATTTTAAAGCTATAAGGGCGCTTGGTCCCTTCAACTATACATATCCCCACAGAATGGGAAGACCTGTATGAAGAAGCCATTGAAGTTGTGGAATGCATTGACTTTACATGGAAAGACATAATTGTTTCCACGGGATGGGGGGAAGAATTCAAAAATTCGAATGAAGAACAAGCTTCAAGAAGAACTGGCCTAGTAGCTGACATATGTGGGATGATATCATTTGAAGTACTCCTTGGAAAAATAAACAGGGTAACAGAACAACTTGAGATTGACGAGGAAACGGGATTAATGTTCTTCCCTTCTTTAGTAAATCACATGACCAGATTAGGGAGACATTACCAGGTTCCAAGCTCACTACCAGCAAATGACAAAGGGAAGGGCATTGAAAACCTTCCTATGCCAGAGATGACCATCTAGGAGAGCAAGATCCTCGATCAACTGAAGAAAACTCAAGCAAACATAACTCTATGGGGGCTTTTCACGTCTTCCCAGCTGCATAGAAATGCTTTAATCAAGCTGCTCACTGGACCCACAGTTCCTCCTTCTACCACACCAGAAGAAGAGATAAATGTGGTCCGATCCTTGACCTCTACCCGAATGCTATCATTTTCTGAAGAAGAAATCCCCAGAATTGGGCCAAATCACAATCATGCACTCAACATCTCCGTCGAAGTTATGGGGAAGGCCGTGCCACTCTCTCTTATCGATAACGGATCCGCCTTGAATATCTTCCCACTGAGAACCTTCAAGTGTTTAGGCCTAAAAGAAAGCGACCTCGCTCCATCCTCCGCCGCTGTACGTGCTGTAATACCCCGTATTTTTGTGATATTTATTTATGGGATTAATTGAAATAAATGTGTATTAATTGGAAATTAATCCAGATTAAAATACTAGCGAGATGCGAGTTGGTATTTGATTTTAATAAGTAAATATGGCTATATATGAATATTGAATTATGAAATTGTCGTGAGATTGATATACGGCAATTCGAAAAATTTTGTTGGGACGCGTGTGACAGCCGCGTCAGAAATATTATATTGTTAATTGAAAAGTGAATTTTATTTCCATTAACCGTATGGTCGTTTTGAGTGCGCCAACGCGTTCGGAAGGGTCGAAATAGTCAGAAAACACAAGCCGGGGGTTTAGTTTGGGTCCCGGGGCATTTTTAGGCCATACCGGCAACGTATAAGGGTAGTTTGGTAATTTTGGAATTTTGGGAATTAAAACCCACGAAAATTAGGAATTAAAATCTGACTTAACCTTTACCCACTAAACCCACTAACTACACCAATTGACTTAATGGGCTACGTGAGTTATTGGAAATAGGTTTAGGGTTTCCTAAGACAACCTCTAGCCACCATTGTCATCTTTAGAGAAGAAGTTGTAGAGAGAGAGATATGAGAAATTCTGCAGAGGGAGAGAGAACAATTCAATCTTCAACATCAAATTCAGAGATATATCAGAGGCAAGTGGTTTAATTACATTAATTGCATTGAATGTTTCTTCCATGCTTCGACATTTCTAAAAATTTCATTATTTTTTGGGAGATTGATGAAAACCCATTAAATTGGAATTAGAAACTTACATTTTGATGAGGAATCGCATGCAGAATTGTATTTAGGTGATTATTATGATGATAATATATCTTGTATGAAACAAAAAGGGATTTAATTATGACCATTGATGATCTTAAAAATTTCCAGGGTTCATGTTCTTGAGATTGGGGAAAAATGTAGAGACTTGATAATTGGGTGATGATTAGGATGAATTAACCCCATAAACATGTTATTATATGACCTAAGTATGTTTAGGAATGATTAGAAACCTTGAACAATTGTTGGATTGATGTTTTAATGTGATTAGAGGTGAAGAAAAGTTGGAAAAACGAAAAAGGGAAAATCTGGGCTCGAAACTGGCCTCTCGTTAGAAGACCTGCCCAGGTCGTTCGAACGAGCTCGTTCGAACGAGCTTCTAACGAGTTGACAGTTTGACTTCTAACGAGAGGGATGTTCGTTTGATGACTTTCGTTCGAACGAGATCTCGTTAGAAGGCCCACTTCGTTCGAACGAACTCTCGTTCGAACAGCCTCGTTCGAACGAGACTTCTAACGAGCTGACAGTTTAGGCTTTTTGACCTATTTTGATTTCGCGTGTCCCGTAACCTTGTCTAAATGTAGAGATAACATTTCCTTGATGATTAATTGATATATTTGGGATATAATGAGGAGTAAAACATAGAAGTGTGATTTGAACCAAATGGAAATTATGGATTAGGACGTGAGTGTCTGTTACGTGAGAACAATTGACGGCTTGAATAATTATATTAACCAGGAATATGTAAATTGTGTAACATTATGAGTCGGTACGAGAATGAGAAGTGTACCACAAATAAATTACGGTGATTACTAAGATGTGTGCATACTTAGTTTATGTATATGATTTTATGTGTATGACATACCTACCATACTTGCTATCACGGGAGGTTTACGTTCGCTTAGGGCCCTCTAATCCTTGTGTTGCCCGGATTTAGATTGGTACCTCGAGAACATAGGTCAGAGAAGGACTTATTGGGAAGTTAATAAGTCTGCTGATCGTGGGAGCGTAGGTATGTGCGTGACCCATGTGATGTGACTGTGTTCGCCTCCACTGTTTGTGATTGATGTTATCTGAGAACGATTCCTGAGAGATTCAGAATGCGTGATCCTTATGTACGTGATGTACCGGGATGGATAGCAGAGTATGTGTGCACCGCAGCTTAGTGTCGGGGTGCTTGTATTGTATATTTATGACGTGAATAATATACACTTAAATAACGAGAACTTTCATGTTAAGTATTATGAGTATAATTATGGTAATGTTTTGAAAAGTTATAACGGGATAACCGGTAGAGAATTGTATTGCTAATAATTGAGAATCTGAGTTTAAGTAACGCCCTCTATTTAGTTGATAACGCTAGAATGCATAATGAGAATCGAGTAGTAAGGGGTAGAACTTATTACGGTTTGGTTAGTTACGTATATCACTTAGATGGGTATGATACGTTAGGAGTGCACAATTAGTCGAGAGGTGAGTATTTCATGTGAGTGCACGTCCTAACATGTATTTTGCATTCATTGTTTTAATGTTATTAAAACACTTGCTATTTTAAAATACTCTCCACTTTCGGGCTCTGACCCGTTTGCTTTCAAATCTATTTTTTGTAAAAACCATTTTAGGTGCCCAGCCACAAGGACACCATGCTTAGGATCCTCATTCAGGTGACGAGCTGTAGCTGTTTGTGGAAGTTATAGGACTTTGCTAGTAGACGCTTCATCTATCTTGACTCTATATTCAGTTTCATCAGTTATAGGGCATGTCGCCCATTTCTATTAGAAACATTTCCTATTTCAGATTTTTAGACTTTTGGCATGTAATTAATTCAGGATATATTGTTTTACTTATTTCAGTTGTGGGATTGTTGTGAGGAGTTTTCCTCCGGACTTATTATTTTGTTGGTTATTCTATTGCTTCGTTATGGTGAATGGATGTTATTCTTTCAAAATTCTTTTACTGCATGTTAACCAGACTTAATTTAAAATTTGGCAACTTACTTTTTAAATACTAGGTGGTTAGTAACCATTAAAATGTTTTCGACAGTGATGCTATTAACTGAACCAACTTGGCATTTTGTATTGATTTAATAAAGGAGTAGCTACCCGGTATTTAATTAGTCGGGGTGTCACACGTGCCTACGATAATACCCGCGGGGAGGTGATAGGATCCATAAAACTTGTAATAGGGGCTGGCCCTATAAACCCTGTCGTTGAATTCCAAGTCATAGACATCCCAACTTGTTTCAATCTGTTGCTCGAACGACCTTGGCTACATAGTATCAAAGGTGTGTCTTCCTCACTCCATCAGAAATTGAAGTTCTTCGCCGAGGGGCGAGTCATCACCATTTTGGGTGGCGACAAAAATATCGAGGGTGCAAGCATCAACAGTCCAATCCTTGAGATATAGCACGGGTCAAATGATATGCTCCTATTAGGATTCCGAGTTGAACCACTCCTACTCCCGGCAGGGGACGATTTCAAAGAAAGGGTTTGTCCAGAATATAAACCTCATGGAAATGTCAATGTGATTCAAATGTTCAGAAACATGCACTTCATGCCCGGACTGGGGCTAGGGCAAAGGCAGCAAGGGATAGTTGAGCCCATCAAACTGAAGAAAGCTTTCCCTCCTTGTGGCTTGGGGTATCAACCATCAGAACAAGAGCTCAGAATGATCCACCAGTCTCAACCAAAGAAAAGATTAGATTGCATCCAAAATATCCCAGGAGACTCCTTGAATGGACGATTCATCAAAGAAGGTGAAGACTTCCCCTTTTGCGATTTTTCAGAACCATGGTATGACCACACAGATAAAAAGATGAAGCCTGGGATGGAGATCTTTTTCTAAGATAGCTACCCATGGGCCGAAAGTTTCCAACACCGAGTACAACCTCTCATCAAAGATACCGAGGAGACTGAGGAAAGTGATTCCAAAGATTCCTTTAACTTACAGACACTGGGGCTGGCACTCTGCATGGTTCATTCAGGCACTACATCAATGGATCCATCCCATCTGATTAAAGCTTCTGGGACACCCTTCCTCAACTGGCATGCTGAGCCAGTTCTACCTCTTGAAATCTACCCTAACCCCAATGTTTACCCTATTTCTTCTTCTGTTGTCTATCCTTGTTCAAATGTAATCGAGACCTCTTTTGATAAGGTTCTCAATGTTGTTTTTCCTATCAATGAAATAAACGAAGATTTTGAGTATCTTGATGTGCCTTACATTAATTGTTTGGATTCTAATCGAACTTTTGATGATGATGATTTTGCAAATGAACAATTCTTAACTGATCTAAATAAGGTTAATAATAAACAACATAACCGCGTTCAAGTTAATGAAGAAGAAACTGTTGTTATTAATCTCGGTTCTAGTAGAAAACTGTGCGAGATTAGGATAGGGGCCACCCTTGACGAGCTTGAGCACGCACAACTCGAAGAATTGCTAAAGGAATTTGTGGATGTCTTCGCATGGTACTATGATGATATGCCCGACATTGATACTAAAATAGTTCATCACGATATCCCCACTCTCCCAGATTACAAGCCGGTTAAACAGAAATTGAGAAAGCTCCGCAACGAATGGTTGCTCAAGGTCAAAGAAGAGGTAGTCAAACAGTTGAACGTGGGCTTCATTCGTGTGATCGAATATCCCACATGGCTAGCTAATATAGTACCTGTGCCGAAATCAAGAGGGAAGGTTCGAATGTGTGTAGACTACCGAGATTTAAATAAAGCCTCTCCAAAGGATGATTATTCGCTACCCAATATCGACATGATCGTGGGCAACATAGCCAGTCATGCTCTCAAGTCATTTTTCGACGGGTTTGCCGGATACAACCAAATCAAGATGCACCTAGACCACGAAGAAAAAACCTCATTTATCACCCCATGGGGAACCTTTTGCTACACCGTCATGCCATTTGGTCTCAACAATGCTGGGGCTACCTACTAAAGGGCTGCCACAACCATCCTGCACGATCTGATTCACAAAGAAGTCGAGGTTTATGTGGATGATATGATTATCAAGTCCAAAACTAGAGGAGGTCATGTTCTCGCTCTCTGGAAGTTCTTCGAATGACTGCAACGGTATCAGATGAGACTCAATCCACATAAGTGTGTCTTCAGTGTTACAAAAGGAAAACACTTGGGATTCATGGTCAGTTAGAAGGGGATAGAAGCATATCCGGCAAAGTTAAAGGCCATACTTGAAATACCACCGCCCCGAACTAAAAAATAAGTCCGATGTTTTCTTGGGAAATTGTAATATATCAGCCGGTTCATCAGCCGGCTAAACTCCATTTATGAACCGATCTTCAAGCTCCTCCGAAAGGATTCAACCAAGGTTTGGAACGAGGCCTGCCAAGAAGATTTTGTCCAAATCAAATAATATCTGACCCAACCTCCAGTGCTCATGCCACCACGGCTTGGTCTCCCTTTGCTCCTATACCTAACCATAACCGACACTACAATTGGGGCTTTGCTAGATCAATACCTTGAAGACTCTCGTAAATAAAGAGCCATTTATTACGCCAGTTGCAAATTGGCCGGGTACGAGATCAACTACACTTCTTTGGAAAAGGCGTGTGTTGCACTTATTTGGGTCACCCAAAAGTTGCGACACTACATGCTCGCCTTCGCCATCAAACTTATATCCCGAATGGATCCCATAAAATACCTGCTTGAGAAACCCACCTTATCCAGTCAAATGGCCCGATGGTTGAGGCTCCTAATCGCGTTCGATATCATGTACGTCACGCAGAAAGCCATTAAAGGAAGAGCCATCTCTGACTACCTCACTGATTACTCGGTAGAAGAAGCAGATGTATGGATCTCTGAATTCCTAGATTAAAATATCCTCTGCACCGCTCAAGACAACCTTCGATGGAAAATGTTCTTTGACGGCGCTAGTAATAAAAAGGGATATGGCATTGGGATACTTCTGATCGCCCCTGATGACTCCCATACTCCCATTGCCATCAAATTGGATTTCCCTTGCACCAACAACATGACGAAATACGAGGCATGCACAGTAGGACTCAAAGTTGCTCTCAAGAAAGGTATTCAATACCTTGATGTCTACGGGGATTCTTCCCTCATCATCGGTCAAATGCTCAGAAAGTGGAAAGTCAAGGACGAAAAGTTCCAACCCTTCCATGCCCACTTATAAGAGAGCCTCCCGATTTTGAGATATCACCTTCCATTACCTACCTCAAGCAAAGAATAACCTAGTCGATGCTCTCGCTACCTTAGAATCCATGGTCGACATGCCCGAAGGAATAACAATGACCCCCTTCCTAGTTCAAAAGCAAGACTAACCAACCCACTTCTACCATATTGAGCTTGTCTCCACCGAAGATCCTGAACTAGACAACTACTGGTACTATGATATATGGTTCCTTCTCAAACATGGTAGGTATCCCGAGGGTTCCAATAAGAAAGACCGAACGACCCTCCGAAGACTGGCCGCCTAGTACATCATCTTTCATAAAACTCTACTCAAGAGGAACTTCGATGGAACTCATCTATAATGTATCTCAGGGGCTGAGATTGAAAAGATAATGCAGAAGATCCACAGCGGGGAATATGGGCCCCACATTAACGGTCACATGCTTGCCAAGAAAATCGTTCGACAGGGCTACTAATGGACCACCATGGCCTAAGATTGCACCGCCTATGTCCAAAGATGCCTCAAATGCCAACAGTTCTCTAATCTTCAACACCTGCCTCTGTGAGAATTATACAACATGACCTCTCCCTGGCCGTTCTACCCCTGGGGTGTCGACATCATAGGGAAGGTTACACCAAATGCTTCAAATGGACATGAATTCATCCTAGTTGCCATTGATTACTTCACCAAATGGGTTGAAGCTGAGTCATATACAGTATTGAACGCCAAGAAAGTGGCCAAATTCCTCAAGAAAAATATCATCTGCCGATATGGGGTCCTGCACGAGTTAGTGTCAGATAACGGATTGCACTTCGAAGCAGAAGTCACAGAAGTAGTCAACGAGTACGGGATTCAGAGACACAAATCTTCTCCCTATCGACCTCAGACCAATGGTGCAGTTGAAGCTGCCAATAAGAACCTCAAAGCTATCATCAGTAAGATGACCGAAAGCTGTAGGGATTGGGCCGAACGAATCCCGTACGCCCTCTGGGATATCGAACCTCAATTCGAACCTCTACTGGGGTTACCCCTTACTCTCTGGTCTACGACATGGAAGCAGTCCTATCCGTGGAGCTAGAAATACACTAGCTACGCGTTGTGCTCGAAAGAAAAGTTAGTGAAGAAGACTGGTGATAAAGTCGTCTCGAAGAGCTGACCCTCCTAGATGAAAGGAGATTGAAAGCTCTTTACCACATACAGGGGTACCATCGCCTAATAGCGCGATCATTAAACAAGAGAGTCAAGGACCGCAGTGTCTAGGAAGGGGATTTAGCCCTCAAAGAGATAATATAACCCATCTGGGACCCCAGAGGGAAATTCAAGCCCAATTGGAGCGGCCCCTACATTATGAAGAAAATCTTATCCGGCGGTGCTGCCATGCTCACTGACCTAGATGGAGAGGAGATGGCTCGTCCAGTCAACCTGGACCGTCTCAAGAAATTCTACTCCTAGTCTGGAATCTCGGCGCGCTACGGCTCTTCTCATATCCCCTCTATTCTAAAAAAAAAAAAACTCTCTTCATTTCCCTCTACCCAGAACTGCGTTGGTCTGATCCTCTACAAAAAAAACATTTTTCAAGAAAAATAAAAAAAATTCAAAATCCCCAGAGGTATGTAGGCAGGTCATACATCTTACAGGAGCATGGCCCTTTCTTTTTTACAAAATACTATTCTTTTCTTATCTCCGAGAATGGCAGTTCATTCTAACAAATACTTGAACAAAAGGATTATGTATGCCTTAGCGATCGGTATAGATAATTCAAAATTACAAAATTCATCGAAAGGAACAACTGGATGATCATAAACTTGCTTATTTCATTAATAAGAATTTACATCACAGATTACATAAGAAAAGGAACGGATAACTCCCTTCCCCCTACTGCTATAAAAAGCCAAATAAAATCCCCACATCTATTCCCTATTACAACAAATAAATTTTCCAAGAGTCCTACCCACAGCTACCAGAGGGGCCCCACCCTCATCATCTAAATCCTGGGGTCCCCAAATTTCCCCTGCCTGAAAAGAGTGCCGTAAAAACTCCATGGACCGATAAGCTTGAACTAGCTTCGAAAAAACCACAACACCCCCTTCCATAGTGTTAAATAAAACAAACCACCTTTGTCTAGTCTCCACTGCTAACATCTTGTTGACTTCTCTCCTCCATAAACACTTTATATAATCCCCAGGGACATGCCAAACTCTCCCGATAGACTGAGAGGGACGGGTTAAAGGACGCCGATTCTCCCACAGAGATCCAAGCAACAGACGCAGGCGCTCGGTCAAAAGGTCTACCGAAAAGAAATTTCGTGTCCGAGGTGGCAAGACCTGTGCCAAGACAAATTGGCATAGAATCCACCAAGGGAAATAAAAAGAGGTCTGTCTGAGACCAACCAGCCGCACATATGGGTACTCTCCTAGTTCCAGAACAGTCTGCAACTGCCCCCACCAAGGAACTGACCAATACAAATTCTGAGCCCCATGCTCCACAAACTAATTCTCCCAGCTCGCAATATCCAGGCCAATATAGAAGAAGTAACGTGAAAAGAAGTTGGGTACCACCGACAAAGGATACTCTGGAGGGGCCACCAAGCGGAGTCTTTTAGATAACCACATGAACAGTATCACAGGGCTACCCCTCAGAAGGTCAGAACGACCTTCTCGCCAAGCATCCAGACCATTCAGCATCTCTACCAGTATCACTGCCATAGGATTATGACGGTATGACATCCATGTAGTAATGGCTGCAAGCTGCGGGTCCACCAGCAGTTCCCCAGTCACCAGCAGCAATTTTGAAACCAGGCCCAGAGCAACGACTCCAGCATAGCCAGCATCACCTACTTCTCGCAAATACACGGACTGCAGCACTGCCGGGAGGGAGATTATTCCTCCAGCAACCAATGATCTGGCCGTCGAAGGAGAAATATGAAAAAGCCCGTCCAATAAATCCCTAGGAGAACGGGAAAATTCAAGCAAAGCCGCAACAACACTGGGATTTATACCCACCATGGAAGAAAATTCCTCGTAGGTAGGACAAATTTTATCCAACCCAAAGCCAAATGCATGGTCTTCGGGGTACCAGAATTATACCGCCACCATCAGCATGTTCCACTTAATAGGCCGATTGAGCCACAAGGAGACTCGACGCATGTTGAAACCATCATAGTCGACATTATAAGAGCACATTGCTTTCAAGGCTTCGAGGTAGTTAGCAAACTCAATGCTACCAGGGAGAACCATCTTTCAAAGCTAAGAGATAGTGGGAAAGTAAGTAAGAATGCGAAGGTGTGATGAAAACACTCCACCCTTACCCCTTTTTATACTTGAAAACCCTCACAAGAGACATAATCCCTGCAGAAATCAGAGGGATTCTTACCCCACAAAACACAAAAGGCTGAAGAGGGTACCATTCAAAGCTTTGAATTGATGGGACTGGACTGAACTGCCGATAGGCAGGACAGGGTACTTGCCGATCGGCAACCCCCCATTTTTAGAAATTTCCCTTTTTTCCTCTTTTGTCAAATCAGAAAACTTAATAAAAATAAATTGATATTCTCAACAGAATTTCAAAATCCCTTTTCTCCTTATATAATTTCCCCTTTTAATTAAAAACTTTCCTTCAAAAATTCTAAAAAATACTCTTTTTTATGATCTCAGCAGCAAAGTAAAAAGTGCATGTGCATGCATTCATTCATCATTAATAAAAGATAATAAAAAAACTCGATTGCATTGCATTTATTTTATTTTCTGTGTGACATCAATTTTGCAGGAAATAAAAAGAAAAGGCAAAAACAATGGGACTCAGCCCGAACCCACATTCTCTCCATCTCTCTCACCTACCTTTCTCTCTAAGACCTTCTACCCCTGCGACGTGCTCTCTTTCCCCTACGACGAGACGATGCACCACCACTACCCGATCCAGAGTCCTCTCCGGATGAAGCAGATGGCACCAAGCAAGAAGGAACAGTAACCGCATCCGAATATGGGCAGTCGCCGAAGATATCCAGTCTCTGATGTCTCTTAGCCAAGTGGTCGACACTCGGACTTGCTGCAAGCAAAAGGAAAAATCAGTATAAAAGAATAGATGACCAAAATAGAAAAGGAAGAAAGAGAAGAACAGAAAGATATATCGCAGGTCGGAGGACCTCCTCTGTCCAACCCAACTCCTCCGGATCCATCGCATGAGGACGATGCAACATAGGCACCATCCCTCCATCATCCCACCGAATATTGTACGAAGGAGTATGCAATCGCACAAACGGAACCTCTGAGGTCGTCGTCGCCGCAGATGCCGTCGGACCTCCGCCACTGTGGGAAGATCCCACCGCCCGACTCGAACCCGCAGGAGGGAAAGGCAGGGCATTATATATGCTGGGCACCATCAACCAGCTCGTCACAAAGTCCATATAATCATAAGGCGCAGCCGTACCAGTGCACAATAAATAGGACTCGTTGATCATCGCCGCGATCCTCGCATCCTCCGACAGCAGCCGATCCCGCCTCATAGATGTAGTAGGCAGTACAGGTGGCACCACCACCTCCTCCTCAGTAATCTGGCGAACCACCCTCTCCCTAAGATACCAGGAATGGCCGAACTCATGCGCCAACAAATTCCTCATCTGCACGTTCACCCCGGTCATCCCCGCATCCTGAATGGTTGTCCCCCAGGGATAAAAGGTCACCTGAAAATCTCCAAGCAGGCATAAATCAATACAAGACCAGAAAGCGCAAAAACAAAGACTAAAATGGAAAGAGTCTTACCCTACCACTGGTCAGGTCATTCAAGACCTAACGTACCGCCTACAGAGAAAGAGATTCCTTCGACTGCCGATTGGCCTTACGTCATTGATACAATCGACAGGAGTCCCCAATAGTGTCATCCTTCAGAGCGATTAGCGAGGTATTGCACTCAATCACCTCATAAAACCACGTCTGTCAAAAGATAAGAATTCACAAACAAAAAGAGACGCATAAGAAAAATGCGAATACATGAAAAGAAATGCGTAAACTAAAGAATACCTCAAGAAGGTACGTGGCTCCAGTAAAGGTCTGCCGGCAGCACCGGCTGAATGCATCCAGAGAAGAGTAAAGGGTCACTAAAGTCAGACTCCCCCAATCATAGAAAGGGATGTTCGAAAACATCCTTAGGTACGGCAAGAACCATAAATGAACGATGTTGCCGCTCGATGCCACCATGAAACCTCCCAACACCAGTAAAATAAATAATCGGGCCATTTGCCTCACTTACAGCCCATCCTCCACATCAATCACCCTGCCCAACAGAACATCCTTCAGCAAGGACGGACGAATAGAATCTCCAGAAACTATCCTCCCCACATCACCAAGTGCCGCACGTACTGCCTCCAGTTTCACCCACAAAGAGTGATCCACCTTTATATGCTCTTCATCACAATCCATCCCCAACAGATGCTGCACGTCTATGGGAGTCACAATTATCTCCCCAAAGCCGAAATGGAAGGTGTGGGTAGTATCCCACCACCTCTCCACCAAAGCGCAAAGGACCGCTGTCGAACGAGGCGTCTCATCCAGCGCAGATGCCAACCTCCCAAAACTAGCTGATGATACCACCCAACGCACCACAGGTGGGAGATGCTGCCAGACATCCCTGAGCCCCGTCGTCCTACAGGCGTGTATGTTCTTCAAAGAAATATCAGACGGGCAAAAAGAAAAAAAATCTCATCAGAAGTCAAGATAGAAAGAAAAATCACCATAAAGAAAGTAATGCCAAAGACCAGGTTACTTACATAACCGCCAAGATTCACTCTCGAAGAGCGATGACGCGACGGCTCCCGCAGCAAAGTCCGCTCATCTGCAATAGGCTCAAATGCATCAAAAGAGTTCTCACTCCCCAAAGCAATAGGCTCCCTGGCCCTCCACTCCACATTCGCCCAGTCATCAACGGTCAACCACTCCCTGTGGACTGCGGTGCTCACAAAAGCGGCCATTTCTTGAAGATCGAAATGCTAGAACGATTTGTAGAGAAATCGCAGAAAGAGAGAAAGCAAAGAAGCTGTGAAAAAATGGAGGGATTCACCCCCTTTATATAGGATGCCAAATGCCATGCCGATCGGCACTTACCCCAACCATACCGATCGGCACTGACTCCTTACCTTCCTGAGGCAGTCCAAAAGTCTGTGCCACTGCCGAATGGCACCCCTCATACCATGACAATCGGCACTCCCCTTACATTTCGTATAGAAATTCCCAAAAAATACCAGAGAACCCCGAAAAATCCTCGAAAAATCCCCAAAAATCCCAGGAAGGATTTAGAACATTTTCACCAGGAAAATCTCACATTCCATAAAGCGGAACCCCTCTTTCCCAGTGGAATCCTAAAAAACCAAGTGAATATCCTCCCGAAAAAGCACCAGAGGATCTCTAAGGATCGCCTGATCTCTTCCCCAGTGGAGTTTTTACAGCACCAAAATTGGTTGTTCCCCCCTACGAGGCCTCCTAAAGAAACAAAAGCTTCCCCGGCTATCAACTCCCCATCTCAGATCAAAATCATAAAGCACTTTCTCCAGCAGAATCAAAATCCAATCTTTATCCACTCTTAGGTCAGAATTGAGCTCGGTCTTGGATCGTCACCTGAGTTAGGTCAGAATTGACCTCGGTCCTCGATCGTTACCACTCTTAGGTCAGAATTAACCTCGGTCTTTGATCGTCACCTGAGTTAGGTTAGAATTAACCTTGATCCTTGGTCGTCACCACTCTTAGGTCAGAATTGACCTCAGTCTTGGATCGTCACCTGAGTTAGGTCAAAATTGACCTCGATCCTCGGTCGTCACCACTCTTAGGTCAGAATTGACTTCGGTCTTGGATCGTTACCTGAGTTAGGTCAGAATTGACCTTGGTCCTCGGTCGTCACCACTCTTAGGTTAGAATTGACCTCGATCTTGGATCATCACCTGAGTTAGGTCAGAATTGGCCTCGGTCCTCGGTCGTCACCACTCTTAGGTCAAAATTAACCTCGGTTATTAGATCTTCACCCTGAGCTCACAGAATTGGCTTTGACCTGCAGAATCGATCACCCTCATCACTTAAGCCCGCAGATTTAGCTTTAACCCTCAAAATTGGTCATCCCCAGCACACCCCTCAGGTCCTTAGAATCCGCCTCGACACTCTAAATCGGTCATACTCCATCAAAAGCATCATGTGGTGTCTATTCGACGGTTATCATTTGTCCCAAACTCACCCATTGAGGGTCTCTATAGACACCCCATTCTGTTACCTCTAACTCTCCTTAGGTCCCTAGTACCTCCCTTCATCACTACAAACCTAGGTCATATCCTGAGTACTGTCCTAGAAGCCATCGGGCACTCTCAGGACCTATTTGACCAAAATGTCAAACTCTTTAGCTCAATCGAGGCTGAATGAATCTTCAAAGGGCATTGAAACCCCTTTCCAATGGTCTGCTTCTTGCATGATTCCGACTTACCATGCGAACGAATGATCCGTTTGCATTCAAAACTTGATCTAGAGGCCACCGGGCGCTCCCAGACTCTGTTTGACCTAAGTCAACTCTTTATCTCGATCGAGACTGAATGAATCTTTGAAGGGCACTAAAACCCCTTTCTAATGGTCCACTCCGTGCGCAATTTCGACTTACCATGCGGACGAACGCTCCATTTGACTCCAAAAGGTCACCGAATGCTTTCAGGGCCCGGTTGACCAAAGTTATCTCCCCAAACTGGGTCAAACTCTTTAGAATGTCGAAGTAAATCTCCTAACCTTTCCAACGGCCTACCCCGTGCACGATTCAGACTTACCATGCGGACGAACGATCCGTTTGCGTCCGAACGATTCCTTGTCCAATGCATAGACAAACGCTTTTGAGCCATATTCGACCCAAAGTCAACTCCCGAACCCGAGAGAATTCCAAAGGACTTTCAAAGGTCTCTGAATTACCTTTCCAACGATCTACTCGATACGCGATTCTGACCAACAGTTTGCCCTCGGCAGCTAATTTTCTGAAAAGGGCTAAAACACACTGCCAAATGGTAAGTTCCAGACCCTACCTATCGGCAGTAGCTGATAGGCAGGACCAGGTTTATGCCAATCGGCAGTGACCTAGGCTTATAAAAGGAGGCCTTCACCTCATTTGCAAAGGGAGCCCAGATTTGATAGAAATCGCTCTCAGCGAATCCCAAAAACCTCTCTCGAAGACAGCGCAATTTCAACATCCAAATCCCTTCCTAACTTCCACTTTTCATCATCCTTTTCATCAAACTTGATGAATTAGACACTCTCCATCATCATCCAAGTGCAAAGGACTGCTCTCCAAAATTCAAGATCAAGCTCAAGATCTTCAAGAAGGTCCAACTTTTTCTGCTTTCTCTCCAAATTCTCTTAAATTCGCAATAACTTGTTTTATTACTTAGCACTTTTATTATCTCATCTCACAAATCCTAATATACTTTTTATTTAATATTATTGCACATCTCTTATTTTCATATAAATAAAAACCCAAAAAATAAGAAAAAGAGGGTTTGCTCATAAATTCCAAATAGGGATTCTCATACTTTTCTCACACTTTTCTCACAACTAAAACACTTTTTCTACACACACACACACTCACAAATAAGAGATCTCCCATTTGGATTTATGGGATAAACCCCACCCCTCGTTTTGTATGCGAACTACGTGGACTTTGATGCCTTTATAGGTTACGTAGGCGTCTCGGGGTAAAACCCAAGACTCGAGTCCTATTCTCACTTTCTCTCTCATTTTCTATCTTCTCTAAATCCAATTTTCTTATATTCTATATACTTGTTATTAGTGGCGTATTACTCCATATGCGTTATCGTTCCATTATAACGATCAATGTAAGGGTAATCACGTAAATCTTATTTTCTACTATTATTTTTATACCTTCCTACGGATGACTCGCTTTATCTCTCCCATGATACAAGTCGAGGATTCCTATCTCCACTATATATATACACATGCACACATATCACAGGGAAATTACAAAAGGAAAATAGCAAACATTCATGAGAGACCGAAAGGGCAGAATGGGTGCCTAACACCTTCCCATTTCCTAACTTAGCCTCCGAACCCGTCTCGAATCATTTTGGTTTCGTATGCACCAGTATGTCTTTGGATGCCATCCTTCGGGATGGCTTCCCCTTTTTCATTTACCCGTTTTGAGTAAAATAGACTGGCGACTCTAAATCTCTTTACATTTTTACAGCTCATCTCAAACGACGCCGGTCGAAGCACTCTCGAGAGGGACGTGCGGGACCCAAGGATCCTTCTTTCATGCGCCTACCCGCGGAGAGGATCGGGGATGGCCCCACTGAGGATAGCAAACTATGATGTTGATAAGTTTCTCGTCGACCAGGGAAGCTCATCCGAAGTAATGTATCTTGACCTGTTCAGGAAATTGAAGTTAAGTGTCACCGACTTGAAGGAAGCCACTGTCCCTCTAGTTGGCTTCACTAGAAAAGTGACTATCCCTTTGGGAAAGATCGTACTGCCAGTGAGGGCAGGAAGTGTCACCAAGATGATCGAATTTTTGGTAGTCGACATTGACTCGCCCTACCAGGCTATCCTCGGCAAAGGATGGCTATATACGATGAAGGTCGTTCCCTCTACCTACCATCAGAAACTCAAGTACATGACTGAGCGAGGATTAATGAAGATCCACGGAGATCAAGCGATGCAAGAAAGTGCTTCATAACGGCTATCCGCCCAAAACCAAAAAAGAAGGACGAGAAGACCAAAGAGAAGATTGAGGAATAAGAAGATTTGATACCTTCAAAATAGCAGTTAAAGTATGAAAGACCCAGAGTAAAGGAGACCAGGCTCCTCCCCTCTGAGCGGGTCATTGAAAAGCTAGAAGAATTCGCAGTTGGTCGCAGCAAAAAAGACAGAATGTTCTTGATTGGCTCCTCTCTCACAGATCGAGAGAAAAAGGAATTGACGGTAATTTTGAGGAACAATGTGGATGTTTTCATGTGGGAACCTTATGAACTACCTGGAATTGACCCCAGTGTGGTTTGTCATCGGTTGCACGTCAACTCGACTTTTAGGCCTGTCACACAGAAGCCACGGCGAACTACGTCCGAGAAGTCTAAGGCTATGGAGAAAGGAGTAAAGAAGTTGATGGATGCAAGATTCATATGGGAAGTTCAATTCCCTAAATGGCTGTCCAACCCAGTAGTGGTTCCGAAGAGAAATCGGAAATGAAGAGTTTGTATTAACTTCACTGACCTTAACAGGGCGTGACCTAAGGACAGTTTTCCTCTCCTGAAGATCGACCAGTTGGTGGAAACCACAACAACTCATGAAAGAATGAGTTTCCTGGATGCATACTCGGGGTACCACCGGATTCCTTTGTACGCACCATACCAAGATAAGATAGCGTTCATCACCACCATCGAATTATATTATTACAAAGTTATGCCCTTTGAGCTCAAAAATACAGGAGCAACCTACCAGAGGCTGGTCACCAAGACGTTTAAAGACCAAATAGGAGATACCATGGAAGTCTACATTGACGATATGCTCATCAAGAGAAGGAACAAAGAATACCACATCTCAGACCTATAAAGAACCTTAGAAATCCTCAGGAAATACCGAATGAAACTCAAACTCGAGCAAGTGTTCCTTGAGAGTCCAGTCAGGAAAATTTCTCAGATACTTAGTTAGCGGGAGAGGCATTGAAGCCAACCCAGACCAGATCGATGAGATTATCAAGGTATAGCCTCCCCACATGATAAGAGATGTACAGAAGATCACGGGCATGCTCGCCGCCTTGAATCGGTTCATCTCGAAGTCATTCAAAAAATGCCAGCCATTCTTCCAGCTATTGAAAAAAAGCAAAACAGTGGAGTGGAATCAAAATTGCTCGATAGCATTAAAGGATCTCAAAGCCTACCTCAGCAAACCACCCTTTCTCGTAATACCTCAAGATAACGATTCCTTGTACTTATACCTTGCAGTTTTCATCCACGCTATCAACTCTACACTAGTATGCGAAAGAACGAGAATCCAACACCCAGTCTACTATGCGAGCAAGACCCTCTTGAACACCGAGAAACGGTACCTACCACTGGAAAAGATCACCTTTGCACTAGTGGTAACCTCGAGGAAATTAAAGTACTATTTCAAAGCTCACTCTATCATCGTCCTTACATCACACCCTCTCAAAGAAGTCATGCGGAAGGCGGATCTATCTGGTAAAATATCAAAGTGGTCGATCGAGCTCGGACGATTTGATATCTAGTTTCAACCAAGGAATGCAATCAATGGGTAGGTCCTCACCGATTTCATCGCAGAATTTACAGACAAACAGCCTTGCGACCAGCTTCAATCCATGAGTCAAAGGGAAGAACACTTGGCACAAGGTGTTTGGCGACTGTTTGTTGATGGAGCCTCCAACTCCAAGGGGGCAGGAGTAGGCATTGTGCTCGCTACCCAAGAAGATATAATCCTCGAGAAGGGAATCCGACTTGGATTTGAAGCCTCCAATAACGAAGCACAGTATGAAGCATTAATAGTAGGCCTGTAGAAAGCACATGCGTTGGGGGCAAAGCAACTCGAGGTGTTTGGCGACTCGCAACTAGTCTCCAACCAGATAAGTGGGGACTTCAACGCGAGGGATAAGAGAATGGCAGCTTACCTCGCCTTAACAAAAAAAGTAATGTCTAACTTTGAGCAAGTCAGTATTCAGTAGTTTCCCAGAGGATAAAACAGTCATACTGATGCCCTAGTGTCCTTGAGCTCAGCAATCGACTCTGACTTAAAAAGAACAATTCCTATAGACTTCCTCGCTCAGTTGAGCATTAACCAGAGCAACGAGCTACCAAGCGTGGGCCATATTATCTAGATCGAACCAGTGCCCAGTTGGTTGGACCCCCCTGAGGGACTATTTAAAAGATAGTGCCCTACCAAAAGATAAGAAAGCCACTCAACAGATAAGAGTCAAAGTTGCTTGCCTTCACTTATCTCCTGAGGGAAAACTGTATAAAAAATCTTTCACCGGCCCTTACCTCCAATGTGTTCACCCGAAGGACGTCGAGCAAGTCCCGCACGAGCTTTATGTAGGAATCTGTGGGAGCCATATTGGGGGCAGATCGCTAGCCTTCCGAGCAATGAACGAAGGTTACTGGTGGCTATATATGCAAAAAGACTCTGGAATATATGTTCGTATGTGAGAGAAATGTCAACTACACGCTCCTATGGTTCACTAACCTTCCAGTGACCTAAAACCACTTACCAACCCTTGGACCTTTGCTCAGTGGGGAATGGACATCATCGGCCCTCTTCTTACCGCTGCCAGTAATCGCAAGTATCTGTTGATCGGGATAGACTACTTCACCAAATGGATTGAGGCGGAGCCCCTGACAAACATCAGAGACGCAGATATTATGAGATTCATATGGAAAAACACAATTACCCATTTTAGGATCTCTAAAATGATCATCACTGACAATAGAACCCAGTTCTAAAGCGACCTATTCCAGGGTTTCTACAATGACCACAGGATTAGGCACCATTTCAGCTCTGTGGCATACCCTCAAAGCAACGGAAAGGCTGAAGCTTTTAATAAAACAGTGACTGATGGACTGAAAAAGCGATTAGAGCGAGCCAAAGGGGCATGGGTGAGCGAGCTGCCACATATTCTATGGGCTTACCGCACCACCCACGGTGGGCAACTGGGGAAACCCTATTCGCACTAACATATGGAACGGAGGCAATCATCCTTTTAGAAGCTGGTCTCCCAACTATGAGGTCCACCTTGGTCGACCAAGGCCAGAATGATGCAACATTACTCGCTGAACTTGACTTAGCTGACGAACGCAGAGAATTAGCTCTAGTGAAACTAGCGAGCTATCAACAACAGCTAGCAAAGCATTATAACAAAAAGGTCAATACAAGAACATTTCAGGCTGGGGACTACGTCCTAAGGAAAGTTCTTGGTAGCGTAGTAAAACCATCTGATGGAAAGCTGGGTCCAAACTGGGAGGGACCATTCAAGGTAACAAGAGACAACCTACAGGGAGCCTATCACTTGGAAATGCTGGAGGGAAGAGAGATACCCCGAGCTTGGAACGCGGCCAACCTAAAGAAATTCTACTTCTAGTTTTCTATATTGGTCTTTGATTACATTGTTGAAATAGGAAACCCACTTTTCATTATTTTTTATTAATAAAGGATTATTTGGCAGTGGAATTTTATGAAGTGTTAATTTCTTTTTATTATGAACTTTATAACTTGCACATCCTTTCCAAGCGACAGGTACCCCACTCAATATGTAAAAGCAGGGTATAACCCTCCTCGGGTTTTCATTATCAAACATGAATAAACTCTTAGCATTACCCCTAATAATATATAAAGCCCTACAGGGGACCCTTAGGCAGCTCGGCCAAATCAAATTGGTCGCCAAATGATGTTTAGCTCATAAAACCTGATCGGATAGAACATCTAACACCAGGTGTGTCCTCGCCAGTGCTGCACTTAGGCCTAAGAGAGTGTGACGACACGACCTAAAAGGTAAAGTAGGGAAAAATGGTATCTCATAAGCATACTGAACTGGGAGGATACTCACACAATAAAATAACTCTACCCATATCAAATCTAGTCGGCTACGAAGATCCCAAGAAAATCAAATAAAAATCAATGAAGTAGAAAATACACAACGCATGTTTAGTCGGCGAATTGCCCAAAAGATAAATATTTTATTACTTCATTGCATTTACAATAGAGTTACATTTAATGAATTAAGTAAATCCTATTGGGGATTAGGTCTCCGAGAAAGGTAATCAGCTATTTGCGCTCTTCGACCGTCATCTGGGTGAGGAGATAACTCTAACGCTACTTCATTTTCATTCGGCTCTAGTATTTGCCTGGGAATTGCATCTATGGGGACCCACTGGTCATCCCTCCGAAAAGGGTTAGGCATCAGAGTCGAAGGGGAGATCTCATGACGATACTAGAGGACTGAGTTCCTGGGGACTTTTAGCTCCCTGAGAGCATTCAACCATCCCCTAATAAAGGATATCTCTTTAAACTCTGCCAACCTCGTCGGAGCATCTTCCCAACCCTGATCAAAATTGTCAGCCCATACTCGTCGAGGACCTTTCTTGAACAAATTCCTTAGCAACGTGATATCTCTTTGGAGCTCGGAAGCTATCACGTATGCTCAACGAACATCTCCTCGAAGCTGGTCCATCTCCCTAGATGGACCCCCGGCATCTGTACCAACTTGTAGACCAGTCGATGAAGTGGAACCTCTCAAAACTTAAGGGGTGGCGCTCGGCGCTGTACCAGCTCGCGGACCAGCCGATGAAGAGGAACCTCGCAAAACTTGAGGTGAAATTCTTGGCGCATGCTCTCTAAGTCACGACACTTCCCTCCTTAGACCTTCATTCTCCTATTGAAGAACTTCTCCGACTTGATTGATCTCGAAAGCGTCCAGAAGTCTAGCTCTCAGAGCATTCACTTCCTCTTGAACGGAAGCACCAAACTTAAGGGGAGGCCCTGCTGACCCTGCCTATAACCCCTAAATCCCTGCCTGGAATCACCTGAACGGAATCGCTTGGCAGGGTCCCCCTGATGGGAACTCTGATCGTGCTGACGAGTTTGTCCAGGAGATGGTGCTCCATTAGCACTATTACCCCCAGTACTGCCGTGCTGGCTGGACTCTCCTGCTCTCTTGCTTCCCTGCAGATGGAAACGGTGATCCTGGCAATGTAGTAACGCAGCATTGAGTACATTAGTAAAAGTACTTAGAGATAGATTCCCTATAAGATGCTAACGGTTCCTCCAAGCTAACCCGTCCACAAACAACATAATCTTCTTGCCCTCAGTGGGTGCCTCATCTGGCATGATGGTGAGAAGTCTCGTGAACTCCTCCTCATACTCAGCTACGGTAGAATTCTCCTGCTTCAAATTCAGTAATTTCTGCCTCATCTCAGTCTGCACGGCGTGTGGAAAGTACTTGCGATCAAACCGCACCCAGAACAACTGAATAGGGATCGTGTCCCTCTCCTCCAATGTGGTAGTGGACTCCCACCACTGCAAAGCGGCCCCCACCAGCTTAAAGGAAGCCAAGAACTATTTTTCCACATCGGTGCACTCATACATACGAAGATGCCGCTGAATGTCTTTCTTCCATTGGCTGACTGTGACTATATCTGAGCTACCAGAGAACTCAGGAGGATGCGCCTTCTGAAAAACATCCCTAACCCTCTCCTATGCAGATGGAAGCTGTGCTGGTACTGGCGCTACTGTTTGAATCTGGGGTGGAGCCTGCTGAATCACCGCTAGCGTGGCATTCACCACCTGAGCAACAATGGCGGCTACTTTATTAGCATTCATAGTGCCTTGTGCCGGAGCTGCTGGCTGCTCGGCCTGGGCATGACTATCCTTCGGTTCACGTCTCGGAGGCATCTGAAACGTGAAGAAGTTTATTAGTCTACAGTCATTATCAAATCTCAAATAGCTGAAGACATAAACTTGAAAGCAAGAATACAACCATCCTAAAATAGGGCTCTATAGCAAAAACGTTAAGCTGAAAGCAAAATAAGCTGTACAGATCCTAGGGACACTAGAACCTGATGCTCTGATACCACCTGTGACACCCCGCCTAATTAAATACCGGGCGATCACTCCTTTATTAAATTAAAATCAAGGTGAACAGTTGGTTCATTCTTAGCATCACTGTCGTGAAAATAAATTTTTCCAAATTAACACCCTACTTAATTAAGCTAAGTGTCAAAACCATTTTTCAACATTTCTGACCAATTTTATTTTAAAAGGAGAATTATTTATTTAATTAGTAACAACATTTTCAATAAGCAAGAATCATTCAACAATTATCCTGGACCATAATCCAATTACTTTAAACATTCAACATCCAAAATCCCAACATTAAAACTTAATGTAAAACATACATGCTGAATAAATCCCAAAGTAACAGTACTAGAAATATCTGAAATACAAATGTCCCAACGAAACAGATAAATAGTGGAAAGGGCGACACATGCCCCAATAACTGAGAATCATAGGAGTGGAATCAAGTAAATGAAATCGTCTAAGCAAGTGGCCTGCAACTCACACCTAAGCTGCAGCACGTTCCTTCCAAGGGATCCTAAGCAAGACGCCCCTGTGGCTGGGCACCTGTAGTACATACATATATATATACAAGAGAGAGAGAGAGAGAGGAAAACGGGTCAGAGCCCGATAGTGTATACGATTTAAAAATTGTTTAGCAAGTATTTAAATTGATACAGGCCAATGCAACAACATATTAGTGGGACACTCTCTTGAGAAATTCTCACCTCTCTTCTAATGTGCACACCTATCGCACTAGCCTTCCCAGTGGTCTATCTCATCATATATCACGCTATCCTTTCCCAATGGTTTAACTTATCTTAGGTTATTCGCAGGATTCAGAATTTAACGATTCAATTATTTGAAAAGAATATTTCAATTAGTAACCAAAGTTCTCATTTTAACTTTATAAATCAATAAAGTTTCCAGTGTCATATTATACTTTCTCAAAACAAGTATTTACAATTTGAGTCATCAACAATGTCCTACATATCAAATCACAGTAGGCAGTTCCAGATTTCAGAATTTCATATATATATTAACTACTCATAAAATATATATATATCATAACAGCACCCCAAATAAAAACTATGGTGCGGGCATACTCTACTATCCAATCCCCGTATCACTCGTACTAAGGGAAATACAAATTCGGAATCACTCTCGAACTGTATTAACACATACTCAAACAATATTGAATCGAAGCATAGATTCCAAGTCTCTAAGAGGGTAGCATATGTCTGCGTCTCTTAGGACCGTCTGAACTATCACTGCGATAGCCTGTACCAAGGATATCTATACACAAACAATATGAGGCGAAGCATAAATTCCAAGTCTCTAAGAGGAAAGCACATACCCGCGTCTCTTAGGACCGTCTGAACTATCATTCCGATAGCCTATACCAAGGATATCTATCTTCTAGGGTACAAGTTAATATCCCCCATAAAGGTCCCATCGAGATAAGACTGTCCCAGCGCGGTAACCTCAGGGATAGCAAGTAGCGTGGGCATGTTTTTCACACATAGATAGCATATGCATACACAATCATATAACTATTCTAATATTGCCATATCAATAATGGATATATTCTCAAATCCCATAGTTACGACTTTTATCCATATTATCATATTTTAGTACACTCTTATAACGGTTCGTTTCTAACCTTGATTCGGTATTATTCCAACGTACCACACAACTCTCATGGCTTTATTCTCCAAATTATAAAATTCAGTAGGTATACACATTTGTCCCAAAGTAACTCTCTTACGTGTCTCTTTCTTTAAATCATAAATTCACCGACCCTTATGTAATTATCCTAAAATACAATCTTTACCCGACATCAAGGGTCCCAAAATTTATTCACATGTCCTACTGGTCTTCCCTATCTCCCAAAACATTTTATTAAGGATGTCCAAGAATTATTTCACATTAACTTGAATTTAACTAATTTAAAAAGGGAAATTAAGAGTCTATCAGGATGGGTCGATCGATCGAGGTCTGGGGCTCGATCGATCGAAGCTCTGGGCTCGATCGTTCGATCAAGCAGGTATTGCGATTTCTGCAGAATTGCAGTTACGGGTTCTAACATATATCTTCATCCAAATTCAAGTTTTTCATTCCCAAACGTTCAAAGATTCATACTACTAACATTATAACATCATACTAGGTATTTCCAACGTAAAGCATGTGGATTTCTATCACTAAACATGGATTAATAGCCCAAAAATTATCATAATTATCAAGAACCCTAGAATTCTCTTAAACATGGTTCTAACAAGTATTTCCAGAAATTTCTTCTTATAAACATCATAATTTCGTGGGTAATTACTCTATATGGCAAGGGTTTCCAGAATTATCAATTTATTTATCCATCACTACATGCAATTCCTATCTCAAATCTTTGGTTTTCTTCCATAAAAACTCATTCTAATTACTCCTAAACTAATATGAAAGATGCACCAACGAAATAAGAAAGACAAACACTTGCCTGGGATTTTTGGTGTTCCGATTTGCAGATGATTTTGGTGTGGTTGCGTAGCCCATCGCGCGGTCTACGCGTTGGTGGTGGTGGTGGTGCAAACGGATGGATTTTGGGCCTTGGATTGCCTTGGAAGCTCTCTCCTTCCCTCTCCTATGGACGTCACTTGTCTTTGGTTGTTCTAACCCTAGAAGACAACCTTAGACATCTGATATAACCCTTAGATTTTCGTGGGTTTAATTACCCATAATTGTGAAATGTCCAAAACGCCCTCCCGGGGTACTAATTAGGCGTAAAAACGCCCCGAGACCCAAACTAAATCTCCGGGTACACTTTTATGACTATCTCGACCCTTCCGGACGCGTTGGCGCACTCAAAACGACCATACGAACGACTTATAAAATATTCACTTTTATTTTTCACTATTTAGTCCCGACGGGACACGGGCGCGTCCCGACTCAAATTTCCAAAATTGTCATTTTATTCAATCGTGACATTCAATATAACCAATATTACATATTACTTTGCTCATTAGTAATATTCAACAAATTTCCCATAATTACTAACTCTCGTCACGTTAATAATTATAACATAATTAATTTCCGGATTTTTATTACATAATTAACTCACATTAAATTTAATAAATCCCAAAATTAATATAGCATAAAAATACGGGGTATTACATACTTGCCCGCTAATAACAGAATTTCGTCCCGAAATTCGAAAAACAAGGCATACCTGGTAAGAACAAATCTGGATATCTCTCGTGCATATCGGCCTCGCGCTCCCAAGTGGATTCCTCCATATTATGATGCTCCCACTGGACTCGCATAAGTGGAACTATCTTCGACCTCAATCTTCTCTCACTATAGTCTAGGATAGCCACCGGTCTTTCCTCGTAAGAGCTGTCATGCTGTAAGTCTATCTCATCTATCGCAATGTGAGTATGGGTCATATCATCCCGAAGATACCGTCTCAACGACGAGATGTGGAATACATCGTGAATGCGATGCAAATGTTCTGGCAGTCCCAATCTGTATGCTACCGGCCCAATCCTCTCGATGATGGGAAATGGTCCCACGTACCTAGGGGCCAATTTCCCTTTCTTCCCAAACCCCATCACTCCTTTCATAGGAGATACACGCAGTAACACTTGGTCCCCCACATTAAACTCTCGGAAGAAACGTTTCGCATCGGCGTAGCTCTTCTGCCTGTCCTGGGCTACTCGAATGCGACTCCTGATCATCTCAATCCTCGCGGAGGTTTCCTGAATTACCTCCGATCCTAGCAACTTGTTATCCCCCACCTCGAGCCAACAAGTTGGAGAACGACAAGGTCTGCCGTACAAAGCCTCAAATGGAGCCATACCAATCGTAAACTGATAAGAGTTATTATAAGCAAACTTTACCAGTGGAAGATGTGGCTCCCAACCTCCTCCAAAATCAAGAACACACATGCGTAGCATATCCTCTAACATCTGATTAGTACGCTCTGTCTGTCCATCTGTCTGTGGGTGATAAGCTGAACTCAATCTCAACTCAGTACCCATAGCCTCATGAAAGCTTTCCCAGAAACGTGACACGAAATCTTGTCTCTATCTGACACAATATTCAGGGGCACCCCATGTAATCTGACAACCTCAGCAATGAACAACTGAGCATACTGACCCGTGGTATAGTTAGTTCGCACAGGCAGAAAATGAGCCACCTTGGTCAAACGGTCTACAATCACCCAGATAGAATCATGGCCCCGCTGTGATGTAGGCAACCCTATAATAAAATCCATGGAAATACTCTCCCACTTCCACGCGGGTACTTCTAATGGCTGAAGCAATCCTGACGGTTTCTGATGGTCCACCTTCACCAGCTGGTAGGTAGAACACTTTGACACGAACTCAGCAATGTCCTTCTTCATCCCACTCCACCAGTATTGCCTACTCATATCCTGGTACATCTTATCTCTTCCAGGATGTACTGCAAATCGGGACCCGTGAGACTGGGTCATCACTGCATGACATAGTTCGTCTCCTTCTGGAACCACCAATCTCCCATTAAACCTCAAACCCCCATCAGAACTAACAGAGTACGACTCAGCAACCTCAGCTAAAAGTCGTACAATCTTCTCCTGGCAAAACGGGTCCGTGGTTTGGGCCTGTATTACCTTCATAATAATCTCGGGTGTGACCGTCATAACAGATATGAAGGAACGGGCTACTGCATCTTGGTGGCCTAACTCCTTCCACTTTGCTTTCCAGGCATCCGCTACCTCGTCTACCGGTCTACGGCTCAACGCATCAGCAACTACATTGGCCTTCCCCGGATGATACTGTATGTCAAACTGATAGTCCTTCACAAACTCTAACCATCTGCGCTGACGCATATTCAGCTCTCACTGAGTGAATAGGTACTGCAGTGACTTGTGGTCTGTGAACAAATGGAACTTCTCCCCTAATAAGTAGTGCCTCCATATCCTCAATGCAAAAATGACCGCTGCTAACTCCAGGTCGTGGGTGGGGTAATTCTTCTCATGCGGCATAAGCTTGCGGGAGGCAAAAGCTATAGCCTTCTCCTCCTGCTGAAGTACTCCCCCAAGTCCCCGTAAAGAGGCATCGGTGTAAACCAGGTACTCGACACCCGGCTTCGGTTAAGCAAGGACTGGCACTGAAGTAAGCTTGTCTTTCAGCTCATCAAAAGCCAACTGATAAGCGTCATCCCAAACATATGGTACCCCTTTGCGAGTCAGGTTCGTTAATGGACCCGCTATTTTGGAGAATCCCCGAATGAATCTCCTGTAGTATCCGGCTAACCCCAAGAAACTATGCACTTCCGTCGGTGTCGTGGGCTGTCCCCACTCCCTCACCGCTGACACTTTAATCGGGTCAACTGCAATCCCCTTCTCAGAAATAACATGGCCCAAGAACTGTAATTCTCGCAACCCGAATCCACACTTCTTCTACTTAGCATACAACTGATGCTCTCGTAGAGTCTGAAGAACCTGCCTCAAATGCTCGGCGTGCTCCTCCTCGGAGTGTGAATATATCAAAATGTCATCTATAAAGATGATGACAAACTGATCCAAGAACTCTCTGAATACTCGGTTCATTAAGTCCATGAACACGGCTGGAGCATTTATGAGACCGAATGGCATCACTCTGAACTCGTAAGACCCATATCTCGTCAAGAAGGAAGTTTTTGAAACATCCCGCTCTCTAATACGTAGCTGATGGTACCCCGACCTCAGATCTATCTTCGAAAAGAAAGTTGCTCCCCTCAGCTGGTCGAACAGATCATCAATTTGAGGTAACGGATACTTATTCCGTATCGTGACCTTGTTCAACTCCCGGTAGTCCACACACAACCTCAGTGAACCATCTCTCTTCTTCACAAACAATACTGGAGCACCCTTAAGGTGAGGTACTCCTGCGAATGAAGCCCTGACCTAACAGCTGCTTTATCTGATCTCATAACTCTCGCATCTCCGCCCGAGCCATACGGTATGGAGCGCGTGCTATAAGTCTAGTATCTGGCAATAAATCTATAACAAAGTCTATCTCTCGATTGGGGGGGTAGGCCTGGTATTTCCTGAAACACATCGGAATACTCACGAACAACTGGAATCGAGTCTAACGGAATCACAACCTCCTTAGAGGTATCCTCCTCTATATAATACAAATGAGCGGTCGAACCTCCCTCTGGGCGAGGCATCGCCACTACAAACATCTCTTGCCCTGGAATAGCAAAAATAATGCTCCCACTGAAGAAATCAATCATGGCTCTATAAGCTGCGAGCCAATCCATACCAATAATAACATCATGCTCATGCATATCTAAGACTAACATGTCTTCAGGTAATACCAAACTACCAATCTCTACCCCGACTCCTCGGCATATAAAGAAGATGAGCGACCCACTCCCCAGTGGTGAGTCTACACACGTCACTGTGCTCTCTGCTGTGGCTAACAACCCTAAGGCCTTCGCAAAATGCGTTGCTATAAAACAATGCGTCGCCCCAGTATCAAACAAAACTCGACCCATAGTACCATGGATAGGAAACATACCCTCAATCGCGGGTGGTGCCTGTGAAGCTACTGCCTGGTGGACATTATAAACACGTCCGTACTGTAACTGCCCCTGTTGCACTGGAGCTGCTATAACGGCTGGTAGGGCTGGCACCTGGGCTGGAGCTGGGAGGGCAGCCGAAAAAAGTGGTCTCTATGGCTCATTACGGGCACCCTGCTGCTGTGGGGACCTATCTCCCTCCGGACAATCCTGGCGCCTATGGCCGTGTCTACCACACCTAAAACATCGGCCTTTGAAGTTGCCTCCCCTCTGACCCTGTTGACCACGACCCTACTGGCTGTTACCTCCCCGCCACTGGCCCTGATGAACACGCTGTTGGCCCTGTTGCTGACCCTGCTGTCGGTGTTGGCCTTGCTGGCCCTGATGATTAGGCTGGCCCTGCTGACCCTGCCTATAACCCCCAAATCCCTGCCTGGAATCACCTGAACGGAATCGCTTAGCAGGGTCCCCCTGATGGGAACTCTGCTCGTGCTGACGAGTTTGTTCATGAGATGGTGCCCCATTATCACTATTACCCCCGATCCTTCCCTGCTGGCTGGACTCTCCTGCTCTCTTGCTTCCCTGCAGATGGAAACGGTGATCCTGGCAATGTAGTAACTCAGCATTGAGTACATCAGTAAAAGTACTTAGAGATAGATTCCCTATAAGATGCTGACGGTTCCTCCAAGCTAACCCGTCCACAAACAACATAATCTTCATTCCCTCAGTGGGTGCCTCATCTGGCACGATGGTGAGAAGTCTCGTGAACTCCTCCTCATACTCAGCTACGGTAGAATTCTCCTGCTTCAAATTCAGTAATTTCTGCCTCATCTCAGTCTGCACGGCGGGTGGAAAGTACTTGCGGTCAAACCGCTCCCAGAACAACTGAATAGGGATCGTGTCCCTCTCCTCCAATGTGGTAGTGGACTCCCACCACTGCAAAGCGCCCCCCACCAGCTTAAAGGAAGCCAACAACTATTTTTGCACGTCGGTGCACTCATACATACGAAGATGCTGCTGGATGTCTTTCTTCCATTGGCTGACTGTGACTATATCTGAGCTACCAGAGAACTCAGGGGGATGCGCCTTCTGAAAAACATCCCTAACCCTCTCCCATGCAGATGGAAGTTGTGCTGGTACTGGCGCCACTGCTTGAAACTGGGGTGGAGCCTGCTGAATCACCGCTAGCGCGACATTCACCGCCTGAGCAACAATGGCGGCTACTTCATTAGCATTCATAGTGCTTTCTGCCGGAGCTGCTGGCTGCTCGGCCTGGGCACGCCTATCCTTCGGTGCACGTCTCGGAGGCATCTGAAATGTGAAGAAGTTTATTAGTCTACAGTCATTATCAAATCTCAAATAGCTGAAGACATAAACTTGAAAGCAAGAATACAACCATCCTAAAATAGGGCTCTATAGCAAAAATGTTAAGCTGAAAGCGAAATAAGCTGTACAGATCCTAGGGACACTAGAACCTGATGCTCTGATACCACCTGTGACACCCCGCCTAATTAAATACCGGGAGATCACTCCTTTATTAAATTAAAATTAAGGTGAACAGTAGGTTCATTGTTAGCATCACTGTCGTGAAAATTCCAAATTAACACCCTACTTAATTAAGCTAAGTGTCAAAACCATTTTTCAACATTTCTGACCAATTTTATTTTAAAAGGAGAATTATTTATTTAATTAGTAACAACATTTTCAATAAGCAAGAATCATTCAACAATTATCCTGGAACATAATCCAATTACTTTAAACATTCAACATCCAAAATCCCAACATTAAAACTTAATGTAAAACATACATGCTGAATAAATCCCAAAGTAACAGTACTAGAAATAACTGAAATACAAATGTCCCAACGAAACAGATAAATAGTGGAAAGGGCGACACATGCCCCAATAACTGAGAATCATAGGAGTGGAATCAAGTAAATGAAATCGTCTAAGCAAGTGGCCTGCAACTCCCACCTAAGCTGCAACACGTTCCTTCCAAGGGATCCTAAGCAAGACGCCCCTGTGGCTGGGCACCTGTAGTACATACATATATATATACAAGAGAGAGAGAGAGAGGAAAACGGGTCAGAGCCCGATAGTGTATACGATTTAAAAATTGTTTAGCAAGTATTTAAATTGATACAGGCCAATGCAACAACATATTAGTGCGACACTCTCTTGAGAAATTCTCACCTCTCTTCTAATGTGCACACCTATCGCACTAGCCTTCCCAGTGGTCTATCTCATCATATATCACGCTATCCTTTCCCAATGGTTTAACTTATCTTAGGTTATTCGCAGGATTCAGAATTTAACGATTCAATTGTTTGAAAAGAATATTTCAATTAGTAACCAAAGTTCTCATTTTAACTTTATAAATCAATAAAGTTTCCAGTGTCATATTATACTTTCTCAAAACAAGTATTTACAATTTGAGTCATCAACAATGTCCTACATATCAAATCACAGTAGGCAGTTCCAGATTTCAGAATTTCATATATATATTAACTACTCATAAAATATATATATATCATAACAGCACCCCAAATAAAAACTATGGTGCGGGCATACTCTACTATCCAATCCCCGTATCACTCGTACTAAGGGAAATACAAATTCGGAATCACTCTCGAACTGTATTAACACATACTCAAACAATATTGAATCGAAGCATAGATTCCAAGTCTCTAAGAGGGTAGCATATGTCTGCGTCTCTTAGGACCGTCTGAACTATCACTGCGATAGCCTGTACCAAGGATATCTATACACAAATAATATGAGGCGAAGCATAGATTCCAAGTGTCTAAGAGGAAAGCACATACCCGCGTCTCTTAGGACCGTCTGAACTATCATTCCGATAGCCTGTACCAAGGATATCTATCTTCTAGGGTACAAGTCAATATCCCCCATAAAGGTCCCATCGAGATAAGACTGTCCCAGCGCGGTAACCTCAGGGATAGCAAGTAGCGTGGGCATGTTTTTCACACATAGATAGCATATGCATACACAATCATATAACTATTCTAATATTACCATATCAATAATGGGTATATTCTCAAATCCCATAGTTACGACTTTTATCCATATTATCATATTTTAGTACACTCTTATAACGGTTCGTTTCTAACCTTGATTCGGTATTATTCCAACGTTCCACACAACTCTCATGGCTTTATTCCCCAAATTATAAAATTCAGTAGGTATACACATTTGTCCCAAAGTAACTCTCTTACGTGTCTCTTTCTTTAAATCATAAATTCATCAACCCTTATGTAATTATCCCAAAATACAATCTTTACCCGACATCAAGGGTCCCAAAATTTATTCACATGTCCTACTGGTCTTCCCTATCTCCCAAAACATTTTATTAAGGATGTCCAAGAATTATTTCACATTAACTTGAATTTAACTAATTTAAAAAGGGAAATTAGGAGTCTGTCAGGAGGGGTCGATCGATCGAGGTCTGGGGCTCGATCGATCGAACCTTCGATCGATCGAAGCTCTGGGCTCGATCGATCGATCAAGCAGGTATTGCGATTTCTGCAGAATTGCAGTTACGGGTTCTAACACATATCTTCATCCAAATTAAAGTTTTTCATTCCCAAATGTCCAAAGATTCATACTACTAACATTATAACATCATACTACGTATTTCCAACGTAAAGCATGTGGATTTCTATCACTAAACATGGATTAATAGCCCAAAAATTATCATAATTATCAAGAACCCTAGAATTCTCTTAAACATGGTTCTAACAAGTATTTCCAGAAATTTCTTCTTATAAACATCATAATTTCATGGGTAATTACTCTATATGGCAAGGATTTCCAGAATTATCAATTTATCCATCACTACATGCAATTCCTATCTCAAATCTTTGGTTTTCTTCCATAAAAACTCATTCTAATTACTCCTAAACTAATATGAAAGTTGCACCAACGAAATAAGCAAGATAAACACTCGCCTAAGATTTTTGGTGTTCTGATTTGCAGATGATTTTGGTGTGGTTGCGTAGTCTGTCGTGCGATCTACGCGTTGGTGGTGGTGGCGGTGCAAACGGATGGATTTTGGGCCTTGGATTGCCTTGGAAGCTCTCTCCTTCCCTCTCCTATGGACGTCACTTGTCTTTGGTTGTTCTAACCCTAGAAGACAACCTTAGACATCTGATATAACCCTTAGAATTTCGTGGGTTTAATTACCTATAATTGTGAAATGTCCAAAACGCCCTCCCGGGGTACTAATTAGGCCTAAAAACGCCCCGAGACCCAAACTAAATCCCCGGGTACACTTTTCTGACTATCTCGACCCTTCCGGACGCGTTGGCGCACTCAAAACGACCATACGAACGACTTATAAAATATTCACTTTTATTTTTCACTATTTAGTCCCGACGGGACACGGGCGCGTCCCGACTCAAATTTCCAAAATTGTCATTTTATTCAATCGTGACATTCAATATAACCAATATTACATATTACTTTTCTCATTAGTAATATTCAACAAATTTCCCATAATTACTAACTCTCGTCACGTTAATAATTATAACATAATTAATTTCCGGATTTTTATTAAATAATTAACTCACATTAAATTTAATAAATCCCCAAAGTAATATAGCATAAAAATACGGGGTTTTACAATTGGCAGTCTTCAAGATAGCCTCCAACTCGGCATTCTTCTTCTCAAAATCAGTATTCCTGTTTACCAGCTCGTCGCGGCTGCGATAGAGGATGGTGAAGTAGATAACAAACTTCAAAGAAGAGAAATATTAGCAAGGTAAGCATAGAGCAAATATTATGAGAATAAAGAAGTGAGAGTAAACTTACCAAGGCTAGCCTCTGACTTGCTTTCAGAGCTAACTGGTCGGTCCCCATCGCCTTCTGATGATCAGTCGGCAGAACTGCTCTTTCGAGCAATGAAGGAGCCAACTGAGGAGAAAGGGTCACAGAGGCCCCTTCGGGCAAGGCGAACACAGGCACCAAAGCCTGCCTTGCCTTCGTCCTAACCTTCTCTCTTCTCTTTTCCTCTTTCCTCTCCTTCCTCTCCTTCTCTCCTCCACCTTTTTTCTCTCCTCCACCTTCTTCCTCTCCTCCTCATTTCTCTCCCTCTCTCTTTACTACTCTTCCTCCCTCTTCTTCTTCTACTGCTCATGAGAAGTAGACTGAGAACCAGTTGCAAACCCTCCGCTGCCAAATTTCTATTTCTTTGACCGGTGAGAAAGGAGTACATCATCATCATCATCGTCGTCACGAATCAGATTCTTCCTGGGAGGAACCATATATTCCTCGCTGGAACTACTAAATTCACTTAAAAACTCTCGATCCTCTGAAACTTCTTTTGATCTGGAAGATCTTTCCAAACTGGAGCTCTCTTCACTGGAACCACCTTCAGCACCACCCCTGTTAGCACCCTCGCTCTCCTCACTAGAGTTGCTCTCTTCCTCGCCTAATTAGATGGGATCCGCGACAACCACTTCAGTGATGTCTAGCTCAGGAATGCTATCCATAGGACACATAATAAAGCTGGACCCAACATTCTTGTATTCCATAAGGAATGCCGCTGATCAAGGGTGTTCACCGTCAGCCAAGATCTCCCTGATTTTCCAAGCTATGACCAACTCAGCAGCTCGAACCTCGCTGAGAGCAGGTTCCAAGTTCTTTGTCTTTGCTGAAAAGAAAGAGAGAAAAATATGAGAAGAATTATACACAAACAGAGGATCCATAATCAAAATAAATACTAAGCTTACCTATGTACTCCTCCCCATAGAAGGGGACCACAAATCTGCCAGACCTCGACCCCTCGGTATGAGGAGGAAACTGCCAATTTCTAGCAATAAAACCCTTCCGATAATCCTTATGGGAATCAGGTAGCTTGACTACCAATACCCTATCAGGATTCCTGGACTTGAGGTAAAGAAGACCAGAACTTGTTCGCAAAAAGGAATAACAAAAGCAGATCTCAGCAAGCCCTAAATTGGTGCCATAGAGCTAATTTACTCTATGTACACCATTAACAATTTTCCAGACATTGGGTGAGAAATTTTGAGGGGCTATATTAAAATAACCAAAAAAGTACAAAAACAAATTGCTTGGAGGAAAAGTAAGACCCCTTTGGGATAATAAGAGGACGTGGATCCAGTGACCATACTCAACCTCTCTAACATTACGACGGACAGGGGTACACTCGATGTCTACCCAATCTAGAATGTTATACAACTTCCTAAATTCAGAAATCGATCTATTGCCTATTTTCTCATTGAAAAATACAAACCCTAATAATAGATGCGAAGAAATTTCAACAGAAAAGTAAAAAGAAGGAGCAAGAAGAACTTATGAAGTCAAAATTTAGCTTGGGACAATGCAAAGTCACAAGTAAGGACGATGATAAGATTGAAATTGGAAGACGAGACCTGGGAATAAAAGAGCAACAACAGAAGCTTTGAAAAATCAGAGAAGTGTGAAGAGACAACAAGAAGAGACTTCCCTGAAGATGTTTTAAACGTTTCTAATAATAACGCACATGGAACGAGGCAGTCTGCCGCCTAAATCAGTTCAGAAGAGCCTCTTTGATCTTGGAAAGTGTTGCAAAAATTACAAAAATGCCATTATGACAAATTATTTAAAATTATTGAGCCCAAATTGTGTCCTAACAACTTTAGGGGTAATTGTGGGTACCTCGATTTGTCACTTGGGCCCAGACGAGTAGCCCAATAGAGCCCGACCCAAAGTCTGGAGGCCTCATTCCCTAATTTATTTAGTTACGACCCAGTCAGATTCCTAAAATCTCGCAAGGAGATATTCCAGGGGTTATGGAATGACGTGGGGGAGTCCAACGCCCCCACTCCCCGAGAACTAACATGTATATAATAAACCCTTAGCCCGGAGCCAAGGGGATGCATTATTTTTCCTGTAAAACACTCCCCGGAGTATAGAGAAATAATATTGAGAGCACCACCAAAGACGTAGGCCTTCTTACTGAACCACGTAAATTCTGTGTTGTGTGATTGTCATTCCTTACATTCTTTATTTGTTCTGGTGATTGTTTTTTCTTGTTAATTTGTGCTGAACTTAATTGTCACCACAATAACATATATAAATTTATATAATTATGAATATATCTATATCTATAATATATAAGTATTATATGTATAAATATATATAGATCAAAGTAATATATGTTTTTATTTATACGAATCATACACTATAATAAATTATAAATATTTCATTTTAAGATTAAAAAATAAAGAATTGGGATTAAATATAAATTAAAAAATAAATGTATATATATGTCTAAACCCAGATCCGGACCCGATCTTATAAGGATCCAGATCTGGACCCAACATTTTAGATCCGATTAAGACCTGATCCGAATCTAAATTCGGTTAAGTTCTTACTATCAACCTAGATTCGATCCGGACCTGACCCATTGACAGGCCTAACTACAACCGTTAATTTAGTCCCTAAAGTATCATAAGAGTGTCAATTTAGTCCCTAATGTTTAAGTGTGTCGAATTAGTTTCTGAACTATAATAAGTATTTTAATTGATCACTTATTGAACATTCAAGCATTATAATTTTAATCCTTAACCTTGTTTTCGTATATTTTTATCACTCTTTTATGAGGAGTTGATTTTCCAAATTGGTATTATGGTCAGATTTTTTCATCTTTTTTAGGTGGAACCCAAGCATTAATATATATGAGTATAAGACACACTGAAGAAACCCGCTCAGATAATTTAAACAACCCGACTTCTCTATAAATAATTATCGAATAAAATAATATTTTTATAAGGTTACTAAATGATATTGTAGAAAAATTCAAAAGTAACCAATTTGAAGTAATCAAAGAAGGAAGACACATCCAAAATACTACAAAAAAAATGGTACTAGTAACTAGGCAAGAATACTAAGAATATTTGGATTCTTACCCATATATATATATATATATATATATATATATATATAGAGAGAGAGAGAGAGAGAGAGAGAGAGAGAGAGAGAGAGAGTCCAAATTATCTTTTGATCATATTCTACTTGAAAAGAAAAGATAAAAATGATATTTAGTAATTACTCTCTAGATTAATTAAAAGAGGTGATTGAAGGGGAAATTAATCATTAAACATAAAATTAAATTAAACATAGCCGCAAATTTGATAGCATGGAAGAAACAAAAATCATAGAAATAAATAATGCAGGTTTAAAATATAAGATGATTTATATAAGAAAGTATGGTAATAAGTCTTCAAGGAATGGAACACATATCTATTAACTCTTTGAAAATTTTAGAAGAAATTAATTTTACTGAATAAGAAATAAACAAAATGAATACAGTAATGTAACCAATTAAAAATGAATAAAACTAAGTCATTAATATGAACATATTCCTACACCAAGCCACATATATGAAAATACTCTTCAAAAGTTTAGGAGAGATCAAATAAAAAATTTACCAAGAGATTATGATTATAGAAGATGAACTGAAGAAGGCATTTTTCTTAACAAAGAAAATTCGTTAAATAAGGTATCACCTAATAGTGAAAATTTCTCCTGGTAAAACCAATCAGTAATATAGGTTATATATTGGATATAGACTGTGATATAAATGTAGGGTAAGTAATAAGATAATGGAAAAATTAAATTCATCGTGTTTTAAATATAAATAGTAAAAATTGAGTGTAGTCTTTCAAGAATAGTGGAGGATTGATACGATAACTTAGTAGAAACTAATAGGATGACTCTTAGGCATGAAACTATTCTGGAGTCATTGGTTAAAAAAATTGTAAGAATTTAGATGGACCCATGAGTTTTTTTTTATAAAGATCTCAATTTTAGCAATAAACAACTCCCTTCATCTCAATAAAAATAGGGGTGGGACAATTTTGTTGGATTAGATGAATGTTATCGTTGAAATTTGTTTATGGATTTATCTTAGCTAAATATTCTAATTACTGGCAGATAAACATATAAGAGACATAATTGATGAAATACCAAAGCAAGAGAGAGAGAAAGGAGAATAATCAAATTTACGTGGTTCGGCCCAACCTGATGCCTACGTACATAGGTGTTAGTTTTTCTATAGATTACTGGTCAATCTCCATGAATGAATACAAGATACATGCTCTCAAGTTCTTTATAGATTTGGACAACATAACAATAATGTAAAGTCTCATAAGATACTTAAATGAGGTACGTGTGTGTGTACATTATTTATACGATGTTAGAGGATAGAGAAAAAAGTAGAATACGTGGCTCAACTTTAAAGATGAGGTAAGTACATGTTTTACAATTATAGTGACAAAATAATCTCAAATTAGTTATTGGCACATGGGGAGAAAATCTGCAACATGCATGTGTATTTGGGTTACTGACATCATGCAGTTATGAAGTACATTCATGCCTTAACAATGTTAGCTAACAGTGTCAACTAACAGAGTTAAACAACGATGTAATGGATGGCCGATCTGATCTCAATACGAGCTCACCACACTTTTAGCTTTGGCTGACTGCATTCCCAGTAAGCAAATGGTTACAAGTGTCATCTTCTTAATCTGTTCACGAGCCATTCCATATTTATTGTATAATAATATCCCCAAGACTTTGCCCATGATTGTAGCTTGTAGCAGATTTGCTTGAGTGTTACATCTTCTGGGTAGGTGTTAGGCGAACTAAGTGAGTTACGTTTTATATGAGGAATATCGTTGGCTTGAACTCTCATCGGCTCGTCACTTATCGACCACATTTTCTTATGCCTTTTTTTATAAATATTATGTATGTCAGTGTGCCACGTGTCGAGAACTGGCTGTTGTGGTAGGTAATGAGTACTGTGCACGTAGCTTGGGTAATGCACACACAATTTTGAGACATTAGTGAATTTCCCTAAGGCATTACATCATGCCTTTTTCAAAAAGGTAATAATTACTATTAATTAAGTATAAAATATTGGATTTCCCATCATTTCTATGTAAGTTTTCAGAGAGAAACTATTTCTCATTTTCAAACTCTTTCTTTCCTGTCTACTTTTTAATCGTATTCTGCTAATTTCAACCATTATCATTTGAATCCATTATTTTCGGCAAGAGTTACCTTTTGTCGACATTCGCGACTTAAATTTGGCAACCTCTTGATTCTCTTTATACCGTTTAGGACATCGGTACCCCTTTATCCCCTTTCCTCTTATTTCCTACGGGTTTTTATAATTTTCTTGATTCTTGTTTGTGATTCTACTGAAAACTGGTAAATATTGATGCTTTGTCTTTTGAGGTGTTGTTGAATGGTGGATTTGAATATTTAGATGGCCCTAGACATTTGTAGCATTTAGGGTTTTCTTGCCTAATTTATTCCCTTTCCATTGGTCAATCTATGCATTGATTTTTCCCTTAATTTTTGTCATTTATGATTAGTTCTTTATGGGTTGAGAAAGTGTTGAGGCGAATTCATAAGTGCAACACCAGCCAATCTCCTGAACCTTTGAGACCTTTTCCTCTATCGATTTTCGTCTTATTGAGGAAGATCATGAGGATCCTAACTTTGTTCTATGTGTTTCTTCCTTTTCTATGTCAGCTCCTTATCCCTTAGACATTCAATACAGCAGGTTAAAGTTTTAGGCCTCCATCATCTTAGATAACGATGGGAAATGTGATCAAGGTAGGAGAAAATAGGTGATAAAACTTCTGAAGAGTTTGTGTACATAATAAGGTCTTCCACTGGATTAGATATATATTCTAGACCTCCTTTTAACCCTTATATCTCATTAGTAGTTGTACCTTTAAGACCCTTTGAGTTGTCGAATGGTGAGAGTAAACGTTATCATTCCAATAGATCGTATGACTCGTTGACAACCAATGCAAATAAATTTTCCAGTGACATTACTGAGTCGGAGTTAATCGCACTGAGGGATTTTTATAATATCCTTCTATGTATAACTTGCGAGATATTTGACAAAGATGGGAGGGATTATGATTAGCTTTATACTGACGAGATACCCTTCCTATTCTTGGCCTTATTTTTAGGTCTTTATCTTTCCCTCCACCTAATTATTAGGAGCATTTTGAAGGGTTATGGAATTCCTCTGACCCAACTTCCTCTGAATGCATATAGGATAATCTTAGTGACTATGTTCTTCTAGAGAGAGCATTCTGGTTTTAACATTAATGAGGAGATTTTTTGATTTATCCATATCATAAAAGATAATTCCAAAGCTCCTGGATATTACTACCTTTCTTCTCAAAAACCCCATAAAAAGTCAGTGAAAGTGGTTCAAACTAACAACCACTTTTGGAAGCACAAGTTTGTTTATCTAGGTGGTGACTAGGAGTTTGTCCCCAATGAAAGGAGAAAACTGCCAGAGTTCCTTGAGATTAGAGTGGGCCAAAAAAAATTAGTATATAGTTCATGTACGTTTTTTATTTTGTCTTTCCTAACTGACCTGCATTTTAACTTGCCTTGGTCTTTTTTGTAGTGAAAGTTTCCCCTAAGCTCTATCCTCCCCTGAAGATATTGGTGGATAAATTTTGTGTGGTTGAACCCCTAATCTTCGAGGACGTATTTTCTTTAGAAAAATTCCATGAGTTTGGCTACTACAATCCCCCAAACCAAGCTGAATTCAACTCTCTAACTCGAGTCCCAGCCAAAGCTGAGGCCGAACGAAAGTTAAAGAAGGTAAGTGAGATTTTCACAAGTGCCAATTCGGCTTATCTTCATACTTTTGCGAACACTTATGTTTTTCTTGTGCATCTTCTACCCCATCCACTTCATTCTTCCATGTTAAAACACTTTGGCAAATTGCACTAAACCTATCATCATGCGCTACCATAGAGCATCTTTGCACCAATAGGTTGAGGCTGTAAAGAAAAAGGTTGAGGACCAAGCCATGAAGAAAAAGATAACTGTGGTTGTGTCTGCCAAAAAGATAGCCTAGTCCCCAAGAACAACGTGAAAGTAAGAGTCCAACTGATCCCTCCACCTCCCAATCCTACCCATAACCATCGAGGTTAGAGGAGTAGCTGTAACACCCTCGACTTTTGGAGACTGAGAAATTTAAATTTTGGGAAAATAAAATTTAATTAAATTGGAGAATTTTAGAATTTGGGAAATGAGGTCCAAAAATAGAAAATATTTTAAAGTATTCCGGATGATGATTTTGAGGGTACCATCAATCCCGGAAGGGTCGAGATAGTCAAAATGACTGTCATTGGGTTTTATTTCGGCTCCGGAACGTTTTAAGTTATTTTGGCTCGAATTGGAGTAAACGAGTCATTTAAAGTGTGTATTAACATTTAAAACTGGGTTTGTTGTTTTTAAAGGATTTAAGGCTTACGGATGAAGCCTTCTCAAATAGAGAAAGAGAGAAAGAAAAAGAAAGAAAGAAAGAAGAAGGAAAAGAAGAGAGAGAGGAAGAAAAAGCTTGGGATTTCCGGTCCAACCGCGACATCGAGGACGATCCAACCTCTACAAATCTGAGGCAAGTGTTTAATCTTGCTAAATAGCTATTTGTGTATTTCATTTAATAAATTGTGGGGTAAAGAAATGGTTTTTGGGTATTAATGTCAAAACCTAGATTTTAGGTTTAAATCTTGAAATCAATGTTTAAATTGAGAATTAATGACATAGAAATGATTGGGATCAACTTTGGGTTGGTTAATGGGCTTAAAATCATGATTTGATGAAGGATTGGGGGTTGGAATGATAAATTTAGGGTTTAGAATTCGTGGGTTTTGAAGAAACAGATGAACCCTTCAAAAATTGCAGGTCCGAATCGATTCGCCCCCTCAAGCGAATCGATTCGGTTTGGTAAAATTGGCAGGTCTGCATTGACCGAATCGATTCGGATCCCAAGCCGAATCGATTCGGCCTATTGAAGAAGCCCAGGTCTTTGGACCCGAATCGATTCGCCTGGGAGGCCGAATCGATTCGGAAACAGGGCATTTTGAAGTATTTTCTCCATAGTGATTTCAAACCCTTTTTGGTTGGGTTTATTGATTTGGGGGCTTTCTCTTAGGATGTAAAAGATATATTCTTGGAGTCATATAAGGAGTTTCTCACATATTGGGATTTGGGGACTCCTTAGGGTAACTTGGGAGAAATGTACCCATGTACGTATTGGAGTTACATATGTATATTGGGGGAAAACTCTTTGAGGTTGGAATTTACCAATTATAGATAAAGGTATATATATATATATTAGTTTGAGGTTGAGAACTCTTAGAGAGTGAGAGGTCTCCTATCCTTAGAAATATTTAAACCAAGGAATAAATGATAACCCGATAGGGGTAAGGATTCATAAAATACAATTGAACCATAGGTAAAAGTGGGAAACAACTTGCGGGTGTACTATCGACTAATATAAGCGGTAGCGTAAATTCTAGTTAGGATAGTTTATACGCAATTATGGGGATATGGCCATTGAGATTCCAATACTTGAAATGAGGTTGGAATAAATTGAGGTTTTAGACTATTAAGTCCTGTTAATGCCTATGGTTAGATAGTACTAGAGATAATTATGTACTTTCACATTTAGAGGTGAAAGGTGTAGTGATGGATGTCTACACAAATTCTTGGGTGATAACCCTAATGTTGAATGTATATGTATAGATATAAACATATGGTTTTGGGAGACTACTCATCATAGGAAGATGATTGAATATGTTTCAAGTATGGAATTATATTCACATATCAAGGTAAATTTAATGGAAATGGTAGTGACGGCTTGTATATCGAGGACTATGTATACTTATAGCCAGTTATATATATCTTATACATATGAACGAGGATTAGTTTATATATATAGATAGGGATATGTGAATATGTGTTGATATATATATATATATATATATATATAGATATCTTCATGTTGTGGATATACATGGTATGGATATTTAAACCGTATACGATGGTTTATTGTTTGATCATATGATTGGATCATATGGATTATATATATTATGCATGTAAATGATATATATATATATATATACTTAATTGGTTAAGCATACCCCGCTCATGCTATCATTGGGAAGTTGCGCGCGTAGTGGGTGAGCATCCTGGCTAGAAAAGCAGGGTGTGGATATTCCCCAGGTCATAGTCGTCCCGTGTGTTACCATATATATATATATTTATTTTGGGATGAGACGTGATGGGTATGTTTCGTCTCATTGCCGGTTTGGAGCTATGACCGCTTCCCGGGACGTCGTGTGCGTGAGTTTACCACGAGATGGGTGTCGTTTAGTCCCACCATGGTGGCCCCAGTTTTGCTACGTGAGCCGGGCACTGGGAAGATGATAGCATTGATGCAGTTTATCGGCGATATATATAGCCGGGTATATTATGTGCATGGCCTTGTACATCATATGTAGTATGTACACTTGGCTATTGGATTGATGATGATATATATATACGGTTAGAAATAAATACCTATATATATATATATATATATATATATATATATATATATATATATATATATATTTATATATATATCCGATAGATGAAAGGATATGGACTTTTATGAAGTACATCTTAGATGATTATGGTGTACTAGATTGATGGGGGTTGATGTATCGCACATAAGGTATTATTTCGGTTACATCATCCCAAGGATATTATTGGAGGTTCTTTTATTTTATCTTATTTGTTTTCTTTCTTTTCTTTTCTTTCTTTCTTTCTTTAGGAGTTATAGTTAGTAGTAATGGTAGTATTAACTTGTATGTTGAGGATTATGGATCTCTAGGATCGACATTGCCCAGGAGTAGTGTAACGAGGTGGTTCCTTGTTTGGATTTTGCTTTGCGAGACACCTCACGCACGAAACACAGTGCCATGTTGAGATTTGAGAGAAGTAATTCCATAGGTGGCATCTCGGATCTCTGGTCTTGACCTTGTCAGGAGTAGTGTAACGGGGCGGTTCCTTGTTTGGATTTCGCTTTGCGAGACTCCCCACGCACGAAACGTAGTACAATTTTGGGATTAGAGAGAAGTTTTGCCAATTTTCCATGTGCATGTTAGTAAGTATATTGATTCTTACGTTTTTAGCCTATATATGTATATATATATGTATATGTATATGTATAGGAGTGATGTTTTAAGAATTATGATGATTATAATTCATAAGATTATTAATCGGAATTTATTAAGCCTTTTATGGCATAATTGTTGTAATCATAATCTAATAGGATTAGAAATGGGTGGATCCTTAGATTATGACGGGAAGGTAGCTCTCGTGGATATAGGCTAGGCCTGATAAGTTAGGTTGTCCTAAAAATCAATGCGGGTAATTTAACTAAAATTTGAGGACGCGATTAGGTGCACGCCTTTAGATGAGAGGTGAGTTGGGGTTCCACGAGAGTGCGGTCTCACTTATTTATGAAATTAAGTACACCGGTATTTATTATGCACGGTTAACACACTTGCTAAATATTTTACACATTCGGGGCTCTGACCCGTTTACTTCTCCCTCCTTCTTGTATATACATATATATATTTCCACAGGTATCCTACCGCATGGATGCCGGATGACCTTCTATCCAGAGTCTTGGGAGCCGTGACAGGTGCGGACTGTTGCGGCATGTTTCATGTAGCCGCTTCCTACTTCTTTAAAATTCTAGGTAGGATTCATGTTGTATATCGGGTTTGTATCATAGGGATATTTATATACATGTTTATATTTATTCCATTTCAGTTATTGTATTTGCTGTGACCCGACAGCTTATTCGGGTTTATTTATTTATGGAATATTCATGTGTAGTGATTCCTTTCATTTCTTATAGTTCTTTCTTGCATCTCTCTTATTTATTAGAAATTTTGTAGTGTTGGGTTGTGTTATGTTGCATGTTTTAATTTATTTATCATCTCGCTTATAAGTTATCGGGTAGTTAGTCCTATATTATATAGTACCGACAGTTGATGTTGAGACTGGACCATCTGAAATTCCTTATTTAATATAGTATAGGGCTGGCCACCCGTTATTATTTTAAGCGGGGTGTTACAGATGGTATCAGAGCATCAGGTTCTAGAGTCCTTAGGATTTGTGCGAGTTTCTGTATTCTTCCGTTAACGTTCTTGACATAAAGACCTAAAAATAGGACTGTTGTGTTCACTGCATTGTTTTCTTCTGTGAAGTATACTCACTTAATTGGCGTACTGATAACAGTTGCTCTTGTTTCGTTTCAGACGTCGCCTAGATTTTTGTCGTCTAGGAAAGAATAGGTTTAGAAATACGGAGCCCATAGTATATTTTGGGTACACTTTAATCGGGGGTATTTGTTTTTCCCCGATTTAGGAGGAAATATTGAGGATATTTCTAGCAGTGGTTCGAGGTGATTTATCGACGGTTGAGTAAGAAAGGAAAATTTACTCGAATGGTGGACCTTGGACTTAGTAAAGTAAGTCTGAGGAGAGGTTGTTGTAGTCTTTGGGAGGTTTGGATTTAGAAACCCGTCAACCTTCGCTAGGAAGGATTTTGAGGAAGATGTTTCTCTTATGGAGAAATAGGTTTAGGAGTAATGATTGTCCTGGAAGAAGTAGAGGGTCTTGAATTGAGATCCTTGGATGAGGTGAAACCATTAGATTATGGAAGTATAAGGTAGAATACCTTTCTTTGGGTTTAAGTCATACTTTGTGCGATACCGGGAACGTCGAGAGTTATAACATTGAATTCCGGAGGTGAGGAATGTTAAGGTTCGTTGAATAGTGACTATAAGACTATTGTCTTATGGGTAGGTAGGGCATGTGATTATTTTGCGCCTAAGAAGGGAGACTTATATTGTGGAAAGCCGTTAATGTATGTAAAAGAGTTTTAGAGTTGTGAGATTTAAAGTTTAGTAGGGGTATGTTGAGCGGATAATTTAGCTCATAGTTGTGCTAGTTTTGAGAACTAGATATTGGCTAGAGTATTGTATTTGTAGAGGCCTTGTGTCTTAAACATAAGGTGTTTGTTTGGCGTGTCGAAAGACGCGGAATATATTTATATTGTATTATTGTATAGGCCCTCGGGCAATATCTAAAATATGAGAAAATCTTTTTATAAAACCTTAACCCTGGTTCAACTAATCTCAATCCCCGACCTAGCTACGCAGTAGTGTATTGGGAGGGTTCCTTGTTTGGATTTCGCTTGCGAGACCTCCCCCGCACGAAGGTGGCTAGCGTCAGGAATTGAGGAGAGTTCAACCAGTGGAAATTTTCAAACTTTTATATATTTAGTATATTGTTATAGATTATATTACCGAGGGTTATCTTACAATTTGAGGCTAATGGAGCCTGATTAGGATTTTACGAGTGGAAACTCGGGTACGGGGTGTATGGGCGCCCTGGGTAGCTAGTTGATTTTTTTGACCGGTAAAGATCTATGTAGTTCGACGTGAGAACTCGAAAGGATAGGCATAGTGATCTTGAGGATTGATGTAGGGACTAGATGATATTGAGGTCCTAGGCATGTCTTAAATTTCGCGGACGAAATTCTTGTAAGGGGGGAAGATTGTAACACCCTCGACTTTTGGAGACTGAGAAATTTAAATTTTGGGAAAATAAAATTTAATTAAATTGGAGAATTTTAGAATTTGGGAAATGAGGTCCAAAAATAGAAAATATTTTAAAGTATTCCGGATGATGATTTTGAGGGTACCATCAATCCCGGAAGGGTCGAGATAGTCAAAATGATTGTCATTGGGTTTTATTTCGGCTCCGGAATGTTTTAAGTTATTTTGGCTCGAATTGGAGTAAACGAGTCATTTAAAGTGTGTATTAACATTTAAAACTGGGTTTGTTGTTTTTAAAGGATTTAAGGCTTACGGATGAAGCCTTCTCAAATAGAGAAAGAGAGAAAGAAAAAGAAAGAGAAAGAAAGAAAGAAGAAGGAAAAGAAGAGAGAGAGGAAGAAAAAGCTTGGGATTTCCGGTCCAACCGCGACATCGAGGACGATCCAACCTCTACAAATCTGAGGCAAGTGTTTAATCTTGCTAAATAGCTATTTGTGTATTTCATTTCATAAATTGTGGGGTAAAGAAATGGTTTTTGGGTATTAATGTCAAAACCTAGATTTTAGGTTTAAATCTTGAAATCAATGTTTAAATTGAGAATTAATGACATAGAAATGATTGGGATCAACTTTGGGTTGGTTAATGGGCTTAAAATCATGATTTGATGAAGGATTGGGGGTTGGAATGATAAATTTAGGGTTTAGAATTCGTGGGTTTTGAAGAAACAGATGAACCCTTCAAAAATTGCAGGTCCGAATCGATTCGCCCCCTCAAGCGAATCGATTCGGTTTGGTAAAATTGGCAGGTCTGCATTGACCGAATCGATTCGGATCCCAAGCCGAATCGATTCGGCCTATTGTAGAAGCCCAGGTCTTTGGACCCGAATCGATTCGCCTGGGAGGCCGAATCGATTCGGAAATAGGGCATTTTGAAGTATTTTCTCCATAGTGATTTCAAACCCTTTTTGGTTGGGTTTATTGATTTGGGGGCTTTCTCTTAGGATGTAAAAGATATATTCTTGGAGTCATATAAGGAGTTTCTCACATATTGGGATTTGGGGACTCCTTAGGGTAACTTGGGAGAAATGTACCCATGTACGTATTGGAGTTACATATGTATATTGGGGGAAAACTCTTTGAGGTTGGAATTTACCAATTATAGATAAAGGTATATATATATATATTAGTTTGAGGTTGAGAACTCTTAGAGAGTGAGAGGTCTCCTATCCTTAGAAATATTTAAACCAAGGAATAAATGATAACCCGATAGGGGTAAGGATTCATAAAATACAATTGAACCATAGGTAAAAGTGGGAAACAGCTTGCGGGTGTACTATCGACTAATATAAGCGGTAGCGTAAATTCTAGTTAGGATAGTTTATACGCAATTATGGGGATATGGCCATTGAGATTCCAATACTTGAAATGAGGTTGGAATAAATTGAGGTTTTAGACTATTAAGTCCTGTTAATGCCTATGGTTAGATAGTACTAAAGATAATTATGTACTTTCACATTTAGAGGTGAAAGGTGTAGTGATGGATGTCTACACAAATTCTTGGGTGATAACCCTAATGTTGAATGTATATGTATAGATATAAACATATGGTTTTGGGAGACTACTCATCATAGGAAGATGATTGAATATGTTTCAAGTATGGAATTATATTCACATATCAAGGTAAATTTAATGGAAATGGTAGTGACGGCTTGTATATCGAGGACTATGTATACTTATAGCCAGTTATATATATCTTATACATATGAACGAGGATTAGTTTATATATATAGATAGGGATATGTGAATATGTGTTGATATATATATATATATATATATATATATATATATATATATGTATGTATATAGATATATGGATATCTTCATGTTGTGGATATACATGGTATGGATATTTAAACCGTATACGATGGTTTATTATTTGATCATATGATTGGATCATATGGATTATATATATTATGCATGTAAATGATATATATATATATACTTAATTGGTTAAGCATACCCCGCTCATGCTATCATTGGGAAGTTGCGCACGTAGTGGGTGAGCATCCTGGCTAGAAAAGCAGGGTGTGGATATTCCCCAGGTCATAGTCGTCCCGTGTGTTACCATATATATATATATTTATTTTGGGATGAGACGTGATGGGTATGTTTCGTCTCATTGCCGGTTTGGAGCTATGACCGCTTCCCGGGACGTCGTGTGCGTGAGTTTACCACGAGATGGGTGTCGTTTAGTCCCACCATGGTGGCCCCAGTTTTGCTACGTGAGCCGGGCACTGGGAAGATGATAGCATTGATGCAGTTTATCGGCGATATATATAGCCGGGTATATTATGTGCATGGCCTTGTACATCATATGTAGTATGTACACTTGGCTATTGGATTGATGATGATATATATATACGGTTAGAAATAAATACCTATATATATATATATATATATATATATATATATATATATATATATATTTATATATATATCCGATAGATGAAAGGATATGGACTTTTATGAAGTACATCTTAGATGATTATGGTGTACTAGATTGATGGGGGTTGATGTATCGCACATAAGGTATTATTTCGGTTACATCATCCCAAGGATATTATTGGAGGTTCTTTTATTTTATCTTATTTGTTTTCTTTCTTTTCTTTTCTTTCTTTCTTTCTTTAGGAGTTATAGTTAGTAGTAATGGTAGTATTAACTTGTATGTTGAGGATTATGGATCTCTAGGATCGACATTGCCCAGGAGTAGTGTAACGAGGTGGTTCCTTGTTTGGATTTCGCTTTGCGAGACACCTCACGCACGAAACACAGTGCCATGTCGAGATTTGAGAGAAGTAATTCCATAGGTGGCATCTCGGATCTATGGTCTTGACCTTGTCAGGAGTAGTGTAACGGGGCGGTTCCTTGTTTGGATTTCGCTTTGCGAGACTCCCCACGCACGAAACGTAGTACAATTTTGGGATTAGAGAGAAGTTTTGCCAATTTTCCATGTGCATGTTAGTAAGTATATTGATTCTTACGTTTTTAGCCTATATATGTATATATATATGTATATGTATATGTATAGGAGTGATGTTTTAAGAATTATGATGATTATAATTCATAAGATTATTAATCGGAATTTATTAAGCCTTTTATGGCATAATTGTTGTAATCATAATCTAATAGGATTAGAAATGGGTGGATCCTTAGATTATGACGGGAAGGTAGCTCTCGTGGATATAGGCTAGGCCTGATAAGTTAGGTTGTCCTAAAAATTAATGGGGGTAATTTAACTAAAATTTGAGGACGCGATTAGGTGCGCGCCTTTAGATGAGAGGTGAGTTGGGGTTCCACGAGAGTGCGGTCTCACTTATTTATGAAATTAAGTACACCGGTATTTATTATGCACGGTTAACACACTTGCTAAATATTTTACACATTCGGGGCTCTGACCCATTTACTTCTCCCTCCTTCTTGTATATACATATATATATTTCCACAGGTATCCTACCGCATGGATGCCGGATGACCTTCTATCCAGAGTCTTGGGAGCCGTGACAGGTGCAGACTGTTGCGGCATGTTTCATGTAGCCGCTTCCTACTTCTTTAAAATTCTAGGTAGGATTCATGTTGTATATCGGGTTTGTATCATAGGGATATTTATATACATGTTTATATTTATTCCATTTCAGTTATTGTATTTGCTGTGACCCGACAGCTTATTCGGGTTTATTTATTTATGGAATATTCATGTGTAGTGATTCCTTTCATTTCTTATAGTTCTTTCTTGCATCTCTCTTATTTATTAGAAATTTTGTAGTGTTGGGTTGTGTTATGTTGCATGTTTTAATTTATTTATCATCTCGCTTATAAGTTATCGGGTAGTTAGTCCTATATTATATAGTACCGACAGTTGATGTTGAGACTGGACCATCTGAAATTCCTGATTTAATATAGTATAGGGCTGGCCACCCGTTATTATTTTAAGCGGGGTGTTACAGATGGTATCAGAGCATCAGGTTCTAGAGTCCTTAGGATCTGTGCGAGTTTCTGCATTCTTCCGTTAACGTTCTTGACATAAAGCCCTAAAAATAGGACTGTTGTGTTCACTGCATTGTTTTCTTCTGTGAAGTATACTCACTTAATTGGCGTACTGATAACAGTTGCTCTTGTTTCGTTTCAGACGTCGCCTAGATTTTTGTCGTCTAGGAAAGAATAGGTTTAGAAATACGGAACCCATAGTATATTTTGGGTACACTTTAATCGGGGGTATTTGTTTTTCCCCGATTTAGGAGGAAATATTGAGGATATTTCTAGCAGTGGTTCGAGGTGATTTATCGACGGTTGAGTAAGAAAGGAAAATTTACTCGAATGGTGGACCTTGGACTTAGTAAAGTAAGTCTGAGGAGAGGTTGTTGTAGTCTTTGGGAGGTTTGGATTTAGAAACCCGTCAACCTTCGCTAGGAAGGATTTTGAGGAAGATGTTTCTCTTATGGAGAAATAGGTTTAGGAGTAATGATTGTCCTGGAAGAAGTAGAGGGTCTTGAATTGAGATCCTTGGATGAGGTGAAACCATTAGATTATGGAAGTATAAGGTAGAATACCTTTCTTTGGGTTTAAGTCATACTTTGTGCGATACCGGGAACGTCAAGAGTTATAACATTGAATTCCGGAGGTGAGGAATGTTAAGGTTCGTTGAATAGTGACTATAAGACTATTGTCTTATGGGTAGGTAGGGCATGCGATTATTTTGCGCCTAAGAAGGGAGACTTATATTGTGGAAAGCCGTTAATGTATGTAAAAGAGTTTTAGAGTTGTGAGATTTAAAGTTTAGTAGGGGTATGTTGAGCGGATAATTTAGCTCATAGTTGTGCTAGTTTTGAGAACTAGATATTGGCTAGAGTATTGTATTTGTAGAGGCCTTGTGTCTTAAACATAAGGTGTTTGTTTGGCGTGTCGAAAGACGCGGAATATATTTATATTGTATTATTGTATAGGCCCTCGGGCAATATCTAAAATATGAGAAAATCTTTTTATAAAACCTTAACCCTGGTTCAACTAATCTCAATCCCCGACCTAGCTACGCAGTAGTGTATTGGGAGGGTTCCTTGTTTGGATTTCGCTTGCGAGACCTCCCCCGCACGAAGGTGGCTAGCGTCAGGAATTGAGGAGAGTTCAACCAGTGGAAATTTTCAAACTTGTATATATTTAGTATATTGTTATAGATTATATTACCGAGGGTTATCTTACAATTTGAGGCTAATGGAGCCTGATTAGGATTTTACGAGTGGAAACTCGGGTACGGGGTGTATGGGCGCCCTGGGTAGCTAGTTGATTTTTTTGACCGGTAAAGATCTATGTAGTTCGACGTGAGAACTCGAAAGGATCGGCATAGTGATCTTGAGGATTGATGTAGGGACTAGATGATATTGAGGTCCTAGGCATGTCTTAAATTTCGCGGACGAAATTCTTGTAAGGGGGGAAGATTGTAACACCCTCGACTTTTGGAGACTGAGAAATTTAAATTTTGGGAAAATAAAATTTAATTAAATTGGAGAATTTTAGAATTTGGGAAATGAGGTCCAAAAATAGAAAATATTTTAAAGTATTCCGGATGATGATTTTGAGGGTACCATCAATCCCGGAAGGGTCGAGATAGTCAAAATGACTGTCATTGGGTTTTATTTCGGCTCCGAAATGTTTTAAGTTATTTTGGCTCGAATTGGAGTAAACGAGTCATTTAAAGTGTGTATTAACATTTAAAACTGGGTTTGTTGTTTTTAAAGGATTTAAGGCTTACGGATGAAGCCTTCTCAAATAGAGAAAGAGAGAAAGAAAAAGAAAGAAAGAAAGAAGAAGGAAAAGAAGAGAGAGAGGAAGAAAAAGCTTGGGATTTCCGGTCCAACCGCGACATCGAGGACGATCCAACCTCTACAAATCTGAGGCAAGTGTTTAATCTTGCTAAATAGCTATTTGTGTATTTCATTTCATAAATTGTGGGGTAAAGAAATGGTTTTTGGGTATTAATGTCAAAACCTAGATTTTAGGTTTAAATCTTGAAATCAATGTTTAAATTGAGAATTAATGACATAGAAATGATTGGGATCAACTTTGGGTTGGTTAATGGGCTTAAAATCATGATTTAATGAAGGATTGGGGGTTGGAATGAGAAATTTAGGGTTTAGAATTCGTGGGTTTTGAAGAAACAGATGAACCCTTCAAAAATTGCAGGTCCGAATCGATTCGCCCCCTCAAGCGAATCGATTCGGTTTGGTAAAATTGGCAGGTCTGCATTGACTGAATCGATTCAGGTTAAAATTGGCAGGTTAAAATTGGTTATTGTTTAGGGTTTTGCAATATACCTTTGTTTTTTTACTAAATTGACGCACTAAAAATTTGAGTTATAATTTTTTAAAAATACAAATTATTAACTAAATATTTGTAAAAATGTAAAAATAACCCTAAACAAAATTCGAGGGCCCCGTCACTAATTTGTGCCCACCCCGAACTCAGTTCTTGGCTCCGCCACTGACACCAGTTATGATTGATAGGAAATCGATACATCAATTGGCTAAGGATTTTGATGGATATTATAGATATCCAGAATTTGAAAAGTATAAAAGCGATCCTAATAACCCGATGACCTATGATATGTTGAAGAAGGACGAGAAGTCCATAATCTACAATTAACCCAATGCCTTAGACATCCTCGTCTACCATGGGGATAATCTTAACTTTGAATAGGACTTCTCATCACAATATGGTTTCGGTAAGCTTTCAATAATTTACTAATTTTATGAAATTTCTAATATTTGTCAATATAATTTTCTTCCTTTTTTGCTGGGTAGCATGGTGGCTATTGTTCTTTGGGAGAAAGCTACAATGGCTACAACTAATGTCCAAACTTTTGGAAATGAGAAAAATATGAACCAAGAGGTCCGGGCTTAGGTTACCAGCTTAACCGATCAACTAATCGCTTATCAGACTGAGGCTTTCAAGGCTCAAAATGATCTAAAGACAAATACCGACGAGCTGAAGATGAAGAATTACTAACTGAAGCGGAAGGATGACCATCTTATTCTAAACACAAAATACTCACCACGACCTAGGGTGAGCTCACTAAAGCCAAGGAGCAGACCAGTTTAGATGTAGCTATCGCCCAGAGTTTGAAGGAGGCTCTAGAGAAGGCCTATAAGGAAGTTCTCGACATATACAAATCTTATCCCAACTTTGAGATGGAGATAATGTCTTTCTTTATCGAAGGTTATGAAAAACTCAAAATGAGATGATGAAGCATTACCCCGATATTACATGAGTTGTCAACACCTCGGAGGGGGCCATGGCTTTGCCCAACGCTATTGTCAATGAGGTGGACAATCATATCCTATAAATCAACTCCAATGCACAGGATGAGATGACCACAACTAGGACAATTATTCCCCTTGCACCTAAGGTGGTGACCCAAGAGATCTCTCAGGATACTCTAATGGTTGATGTTGTTGTCGCCAACCCTTTATAAAATCCCATGTTAGTTAAGTTTCCCTTTTTATGCGTTGTCTTATAATTTTTGAACTATCAGTTTGTAACTCATAACTTAAATATGATTGTACCTTTTCATTTGAATGGATATCTCTACTTTGCTTGATCAATTTGATGTTTTAAAGCATATGTAGTATTAATCTTGCATGATGTATGTTTTTTCTAACTTATTATGTCTAGCTACATTGTTAGCCCTCATATATAACTTGCATTTCTGAGAATTATTTATATTACGTAGTAATGTTTTTCAAAGGGTTAGTTTATCAACTATTTTTCAAACATTGCTTGTAGTTAATTTGGTCTTACCCGTACTTAAGTCATTACATAGTCTTGTGGTAAGTTGTGAGCTGACCTGACAATGTAGTAATGATTTTACAAGTATGAAATTAGTGTTTCCTGTAATATCCCTTAATATTTAAAAATAAATTGATCAGTTATAAATTAAACAACATAGGAGTGTAAATAAATGAGTACCATTCTAAACATGCAAGAAAACAAATATACTTTTTATTTTATAAATAAATGATATCATTAAGAACCAAACGCTAAGGGAGTGAACCCGTATACAGGGAGTATACAAAGAAAAACACAATAAGAAATAGGAAAAACCAAGTGCACCATCTACACTAACACCCAGATTACATTAAAGTGTGGATCTCCTCCACAAACACAAGAAAGTCTTGATTCGTAACGGAGGACTTCACCTTGTACCAACTAAGAAGGGTGCTCAAAAAAAGATAACGAAGTCTCGAGGGCACCATCTCAATACCTTGGAAACAATGAGCATTCCTCTCCTTCCAAACCGTCTAAAAAATACAGTGAGGAACAATCCTCCAGACCCGTCTGTCACCCAACAAACAAAAGGGAGGGTTCCACTCCTCTAAAAGCGATCTCACTGATGCAGGCATGATCCAAACGATCCCAGATAAGGCCAGAAACACGTCCCACAAACCTCTCATCACCCGACAGTTCAAAAGGAGATTGTTGGTCTTCTCCTCTTCCTCCTTTCATAATCAACACCGACTAGCCAGACGATATCTTCTATTCTGCAGTCCTTCCATCATCAAAATGACTTGTCTAGCCGCTTTCCAAACAAAGAATCTTACCTTAGGTGGCTCCTTAACCTTCCAAATCTTCTTCCAGGGGAAATGAACCCTGAGAGTCCCACTGTCGCTCAATATATCATAGTAGCCACGGACCGTGAAAATGCTAACCCCTCCCCCCTTCCACCTCAACGAATCCTCCATAACCGTCAGAAGGGGATCCGAACTCAACCACTCAAAGAACAAGTCCGCCTCCTGAAGTTTTCAATCCCAGAGTCTTCTCCTAAGCTGAGGACTCCACGTCACACTAGCATCGTAGTCAATCACGTGCTCCGCTACCATGCCATCTTGATTCGCTCCTAGGTTAAAGATCCCAGGAAATAACCCCTGAATAGACCCATTCTCGCCCCCATTTGTTTTTCCAAAATCTTATCTTGCCCTTTTTCTCTAAAATAAACTCAGTGTTCCTAGAGTAATCCTCCCACCCCCTCGCAATATGCTTTCACATACCCACTCCATGGGCTAAAGACCCCACAACCGGCCTCCACCTCGACTGCGAAGAACCCCACCTCGCCCGTAACAACCCATCTCCATAATTTATTTTCCTCTCGAGGGAAACGCCACAACCACCTCCATACTAGAGATCTATTATAAATACCCAAGTTCCTCACACTAGCCCCCCCTCCTTAATGGGCTTGTAAGCCTCCTCCCATCCTACCAGTCTGTGTTTGAATTTCTCTTCATTGACTCTCCATAAGAAATTTCTCATAATCATCTCCATTTTTTGATGCACAATAGCAGGCAAAGGCAAAATAGACATGTAACAAGAAAGCAAACTAGACATATAACGTTTAATAAGAGTCAGCCTCCCCCCTTTCGAAAGAAACCCATTCTTCCACCCTGCTAGCTTCCTTCTCATTCTTTCCAAGACCGGGTCCCATATCGCCTTGGACTTATACTTGGCTCCAAGAGGCAAACCAAGAAAATTATTTGGGAAGGTCCCAATCCTTCCACCAATAATACCATCTAGGTCCTCCACTCCATCCACATCCCCAATCGGGATCATCTCGCACTTCCCCACATTGATTCGAAGCCCCAAAACCGCCTCAAAGCAGATCAAAAGCATCTTCAGGGCACGAACCTGACCACGATCAGCATCACCAAAGATAATCGCATCATCAACAAATAAGAGATGAGATACCTGAATCCTTCCAGATCCCCAAGACCCAAAACTGAAACCCATGATCCACCGAGTCACGACCACCCGCCCCATCATCCGACTAAACGCCTCCATGAACAGGATGAATAAAAAGGGGGATAACGGATATCCTTGCCGAAGCCCATGAGTACCTAGGAAAAACCCTTCAGTCACCCCATTAATTAGCGTTGAGAACCTAGCCGTCGAAACACACCTCTGAATCCATTGGCATCACCGATCCCCAAAACCCATCTTCCTAAGAAAGTAAAGAAGAAACTTCCAATTTACGTGGTCATACGCCTTCTCAATGTCAAGCTTACATTCAATGCTGAGATTTTCACTTCTAGACCTAGAGTCCACACACTCATTAGCCACCAAAACTGCATCGAGAATCTGCCTCCTGCCAATGAATGCGTTTTGGGATTCCAAATTCAAATGGTCAATGACCTTCCTAAGCCGAGTAGACAACACTTTGGCTAGGAGCTTATAAACACTCCCAATCAAACTGATCTATCTGAAATCTTTGATATCGATCAAGACCCACTTATTAGATATCAAGGTGATGAAGGTTGCATTCAAACTAGGCATAAAGTAGCCACGATCATGGAATTTGCAAAAGAAAGCCATCACATTCTGTCGGACGACCGACCAAAGCAGATGAAAAAAAGCCAACTTGAATTCGTCTGGCCCCGTCGCCTTATCCCCATTCATCGACTTGAGCACCTGTACGACTTCCTCTTTAGAAAAAAAGGCTTCGATGTCATCCTTCGTGATAGCCGAAATACTCCCCAACTCGGCCCCATCAAGAGAGAGCCTCCACTCCTCTTCTTCCCTGAATAAATCCTCATAAAACTAAGGAATAACCCCTCTCACCTCTCTATCATCTTCAAACACCTCTCCCCCTACTGAGATTTTCCCAATGTGGTTACCCCTTCAGTGTGTAATACCCCGTATTTTTATGATATTTATTTATGGGATTAATTGAATTAAATGTGTATTAATTGGAAATTAATACGGATTAAAATACTAGCGAGATGTGAGTTGGTATTTGATTTTAATGAGTATATATGGCTATATATGAATATTAAATTATTAAATTGTCGTGAGATTGATATACGACAATTTGTGAAACTTTGTTGAGACGCGTGTGACAGTCGCGTCAGGAATATAATTATTTTAATTAAAAAGTGAATTTTATTTCTATAAACCATATGGTCATTTTGAGTGCGCCAACGCGTCCGGAAGGGTCGAAATAGCCAGAAAACACTAGCCGGGGGTTTAGTTTGAGTCCCGTGGCATTTTTAGGCCATACCGGCAACGAAAAAGGGTAGTTTGGTAATTTTGAAATTTTGGGAATTAAAACCCACGAAAATTAGGAATTAAAAATCTGATTTGGACTTTACCCACTAAACCCACTAACTACACCTTATGACTTAATGGGCTACGGGGGTAATTGGAATGAGTTTTGAAAGAGCTTTCTAGGGCAACCTTAACCACCATTATCATCCTTAGAGAAAAGCTGGTAGAGAGAGAGAGAAAGGAAAAATTCTGCAGAGAGAGAACAATTCAACCTTCAAGATTCAACCTCAAATTCAGAGAAAGATTAGAGGCAAGTGGTTTAATTTCGTTTTTGCAAAGAATGCTTCTTCCATGTGTAGGGAATTTATATATTTGTATTGTTTTTGGGAGATTTATAAAGATCCATGAAATTGGAAGTTATGAATTCAGATTTTAATGTAGGATTGCATGTAAAAGTGTTATTGGATGTTTGAACTAAGAGAATTACTACTTTTTATATTGCAAAAACGGATTAAATTATAACTATGGAAGACTTTAAATTTCTAGGGTTCATATTCTTGAATATTGGGGAAAATTGGGGAGATTTGATGATTAGATGTGGTTTGGGATGATTAGACCCCATATAAATGTTGTAATGCGAATTTAATATGTTTAGGGATGATTAGAAACCTTGTTGGAATGACATTTAGAAGAGATTAGAGGTGAAGAAAAGTTGGAAAACGAATTAAGAAAATATGGGCTCGAACCTGGCCTCTTGTTAGAAGACCTGCCCAGGTCGTTCGAACGAGCTCGTTCGAACGAGCTTCTAACGAGCTGACAGTTTTCCTTCTAACGAGGGGGAAATTCATTCGATGCCTTTCATTCGAATGAACCCTCGTTCGATGTCCACTTCGTTCGAACGAACTCTCGTTCGAACAGCCTCGTTCGAACGAGACTTCTAACGAGCTGACAGTTTGGGCTTTTTGGCCTGTTTTGATTTCGCTTGTCCCGTAACCTTATGTAATTGTAGAGATAACATTCCCTTGATGATAAATTGATATAGTAGGGACATTTGGGATATATAGAGGAGTAAAACATAGAAGTGTAATTTGAATTGAATGGAAATTGTGGATTAGGACGTGAGTGACTATTACGATGCGAGAATTATTGACAGCTTAAATAATTGAATTTACCGGGAACATGTGAATATAGCTAAGATGTGTGCATGCTTAGTATATATAATTTTATGTGTATGACATACCTACCATACTTGCTATCACAGGAGGTTTACGTTCGCTTAGGGCCCTCTAATCCTTGTGTTGCCCGGATTTAGATTGGTACCTCGAGAACATAGGTCAGAGAAGGACTTATTGGGAAGTTAATAAGTCTGCTGATCGTGGGAGCGTAGGTATGTGCATGTCCCATGTGACGTGATTGTGTTCGCCTCCATTGTTTGTGATTGATGTTATCTGAGAATGATTCCTGAGAGATTCGGAATGCGTGATCCTTATGTACGTGATGTACCGGGATGGATAGCAGAGTATGTGTGCACCGCAGCTTAGTGTCGGGGTGCTTGTATTGTATATTTATGACGTGAATAATATACACTTAAATAATGAGAACTTTCATGTTGGTATTGTGAGTATAATTATGGTAATGTTTTGAGAATATATAAAGGGATAACCGATAGTGAATTGTATTGCTAATAATTGAAAATCCGAGTTTAAGTAACGCCCTCTATTTAGTTGATAACGCTAGAATGCATAATGAGAATCGAGTAGTAAGGGGTAGAACTTATTACGGTTTGGTTAGTTACGTATATCACTTAGATGGGTATGGTACGTTAGGAGTGCACAATTAGTCGAGAGGTGAGTATTTCATGTGAGTGCACGTCCTAACATGTATTTTGCATTCATTGTTTTAATGTTATTAAAACACTTGCTATTTTAAAATACTCTCCACTTTCGGGCTCTGACCCGTTTGCTTTCAAATCTATTTTTTTGTAAAAACCATTTTAGGTGCCCATCCACAAGGACACCATGCTTAGGATCCTCATTTAGGTGACGAGCTGTAGCTGTTTGTGGAAGTTACAGGACTTTGTTAGTAGATGCTTCATCTATCTTGACTCTATATTCAGCTTTCATCAGTTGTAGGGCATGTCGCCCATTTCTATTAGAAACATTTCCTATTTCAGATTTTCAGACTTTTGGCATGTAATTAATTCAGGATACATTGTTTACTTATTTCAGTTGTGGGATTGTTGCGAGGAGTTTTTCCTCCGAACTTATTATTATTTTGTTGGTTATTCTATTGCTTCATTATGGTGAATGGTTGTTGTTCTTTCATTATCCTTTTACTGTATGTTAATCAGACTTAATTTAAAATTTGGCAACTTACTTTTTAAATACTAGGTGGTTAGTAACCATTAAAATGTTTTCGACAGTGATGCTATTAACTGAGCCAACTTGGCATTTTGTATTGATTTAATAAAGGAGTACCTACCCGGTATTTAATTAGTCGGGGTGTCACAGGTGGTATCAGAGCATCAAGTTCTAGTGTCCTTTAGGATCTGTACGGCTTATTATGTTTCCGCCGAGCTTTCTTTGATGTAGAGCCCTATATTTTAGGACTGTTGTATTCTTTTGTGTATGCTACGTTCTTCAGCTATTTTAAGTTTATAACTGCGAGCTTATAAACTTTATTCTTGTTTCAGATGCCTCCACGACGTGCACAACGGATTCCCAGGGATGCAACGCCAGAACCACATCCCGCACCAGTTCAGGGCACGATGAATGCCACCGAGGTTGCAGCCATTGTGGCCCAGGCGGTAAATGCCGCACTAGCCGTAGTTCAGCAGGCACCACCTCAGGCACCAGTAGCCGCGCTAGTTCAGGCACATGCATTCCCGTCTTCTTGGGAACGTGTACGTGATGCTTTTCAGAAAGCACACCCACCGGAGTTCGCAGGTAGCTCCGATGTTGTAGTTTTGAGTTAGTGGAGGAAAGACATTCAATGGCACTTGAGGATGTATGAGTGCAACAGTGTCCATAAGCAGATACTAGCTACCTTTAAGCTAGTGGGAGCTGCATTGCAGTGGTGGGAGTCTATTACCACCGCAGAGGAGAGAGATACTCTCACGATACAGGAGTTCTGGGTGCGGTTCGACCGCAAATATTTTCCATCAGCTGTTCACACGGAAATGAGGTGGAAGTTAATGAATCTCAGACAGGAAGGTAAGACTGTGGCCGAGTATGAGGCCGAATTCACAAATCTGTTGAATATTGTTCCGGATGAGATACCGACAAAAGAGAAGAAGATACAAAAATTTACAGACGGGTTGACTTGGAGGATCCATCAACATTTGTTGGGGAATCTATTGTTGGCCACTTACTCTGATGTGGTTAACGCTGCACTGTTACACTACCAGGATCACCGCTTTCACATGGCTGAGGGCAAGAGATCGGGAGAGTCCAGCCATCAGGGCAGGACTGGAGGACATGGTGCCAGTGGGGCACAATCTGTTCAGGGGCAGAGACAGGGTGACCAGGGTTCCCAGCAGGGAGATCACAAGAGGTTCAGATTGGGAAATTTCAGGCACGGACAGGGAGGTTTTCGGCAGGGCCATCAGGGTCCGAACGGCCATCAGGGCCAGCAGGGTCAGAATGGCCAACAACAGTTTCAGCAGGGCCAACAGGGCCAGGGGAGGAACGGTAACGGCCACCAGGGCCGGGGGAAGCAGGGACAGAGGGGGTGAACTTCTCGGGGAAGTGTTACATTTGTGGCAAGACTGGCCATAAATGCCAGGACTGTCCTGATAGGGGCAGGGCCCCGCAGCAGCAGCAGGGTGCTCGACATGAGCCACAAAGGCCAGTTTTTCCACCTGCCCTCCCAGCTCCAGCCCAGGTGCCAGCCCTACCAGCCATTCTAGCAGCTCCAGTGCAGCAGGGGCAGTTACAGTATGGACGTGTCTATAACGTCCACCAGGCAGCAGCTCCACAGGGACCACTCGCGATTGAGGGTATGTTTCCTATCCATGGTACTATGGGGCGGGTTTTGTTTGATACGGGGGAAACGTATTGTTTTATTAATACACATTTTGCGCAAGCCTTAGGCTTGTTAGCCACAGCAGAGAGCACAGTGACGTGTGTAGACTCACCATTGGGGAGTGGGTCACTTATTTTCTTTATATTCCGGGGAGTGGGGGTAGAGATTGGTAGTTTGGTATTACCTGCAGACATGTTGGTATTAGATATGCATGAGCACGATGTGATTATCGGTATGGATTGGCTCGCAGCTTATAGAGCCATGATTGATTGCTTCGGTGGGAGCATTGTTTTTGCCATTCCGGGGCAAGAGATGTTTGTAGTGGCGATGCCTCGCCCAGAGGGAGGCTCGACCGCTCATTTGTATTACATAGAGGAGGATACCTCTAAGGAGGTTGTGATTAATTTTGATTCGATCCCAGTTGTTAGGGAGTATTCCGATGTGTTTCAGGAGATACCAGGCCTACCCCCCAGTCGAGAGATAGACTTTGTCATAGACTTATTACCAGATACGAGACCTATAGCACGCGCACCGTACCGTATGGCTCCGGAAGAGATGCGAGAGCTACGAGATCAGATAGAGCAGCTGTTGGGTCAGGGCTTTATTCGCAGGAGTACCTCACCTTGGGGCGCTCCAGTTTTGTTTGTAAAGAAGAGAGATGGTTCACTGAGATTGTGTGTGGACTACCGGGAGTTGAACAAGGTCACGATACGGAATAAGTATCCGTTGCCTGGAATCGATGACCTATTCGACCAGTTGAGAGGAGCTTCTTTCTTCTCGAAGATTGATTTGCGATCGGGATACCATCAGTTGCGTATCAGGGAAGAGGATGTCTCGAAGACTGCATTCTTAACGAGATATGGTTCTTACGAGTTTCAGGTTATGCCTTTTGGCTTGACCAACGCTCCAGCAGTGTTTATGGACTTAATGAATAGGGTGTTCAGAGAGTTCCTTGATCAGTTCGTCATCGTCTTCATTGATGATATTCTGGTTTACTCCCAGACAGAGGAGGAGCACGCCGAGCATTTGAGGCGAGTTTTGCAGACGCTACGTCAGAACGAGCTGTATGCAAAGTATGAGAAGTGCGGGTTTTGGCTGAAGGAGGTTCAGTTTTTGGGACACATTATTTTCGACCGGGGGATATCTGTTGATCCGGGGAAGGTATCCGCGGTGAGGGAGTGGGGACAGCCCACGATACCGACTGAGATCCGTAGTTTCTTGGGCCTAGCAGGATACTATAGGAGGTTCATTCGGGGATTTTCGAAGATAGCAGGTCCTTTGACACATCTGACTCGTAAAGGTGTGCCGTTCATCTGGAGTGATGCCTGTCATTTGGCATTCGATGAGTTGAAGGATAAGTTGACCTCAGCACCTGTGTTAGCATTGTCGAGACCGAGAGTTGAGTATCTAGTCTACACCGATGCGTCCTTGCAAGGACTTGGAGGTGTATTACAGCAGGAGAGTCAGGCCATAGCTTATGCTTCCCGTAAGCTTAAGCCTCACGAGAAGAATTACCCCACCCATGACTTGGAGTTGGCGGCAGTTGTATTTGCCCTTCGGATTTGGAGACATTATCCTTTGGGGGAAAAGTTTCGATTATTCACAGACCACAAGTCCCTACAGTACCTATTCACGTAGAAGGAGTTGAATATGCGGCAGTGAAGGTGGCTTGAGTTTGTGAAGGACTATCAGTTCGATATCCAATATCACCCGGGGAAGGCTAACGTGGTAGCAGACGCGTTGAGCCGTAGGCCAGTAGATGAGGTGGAAGGGGTGTGGAAGGCTAAGTGGAAGGAGTTGGGACACCAGGATGCAATGGCCCGATCATTCATGTCAGTGATGACTGTTACACCGGAGATTGTCACGAGAGTGGTAAAGGCACAGGCAAATGACTCGTTCTGTCAGGAGCAGATAGTTCGATTATTAGCAGAAGGAGCCGAATCCTATACCATTAGTTCAGACGGGGGATTACGCTTCAACGAGAGACTGGTAGTTCCGGAAGGGTATGAATTGTGACACGAGGTGATGGCAGAGTCGCACGGCTCACGGTTTACGGTATATCCTGGTGGGGACAAAATGTACCAAGACATGAGATGATAGCATTGGTGGAGCGGGATGAAGAGAGATATTGCCGTGTTTGTTTCTAAATGCACCACTTGTCAGGTAGTAAAAGTGGATCATCAGAGACCGACAGGACTTCTACAGCCATTGGAGGTCCCGATGTGGATGTGGGAGAGCATATCCATGGACTTTATCACGGGGTTGCCTACGTCACAGAGAGGTCACGACTCCATTTGGGTAATTGTGGACAGGTTGACCAAAGTCGCTCATTTTCTACCCGTAAGGACAGACTACACTACGGGACAGTATGCCCAGCTCTTTATTGCAGACATAGTGAGACTTCACGGTGTGCCCCTAAATATCGTGTCTGACCGAGACAAGATATTTGTTTCACGATTTTGGGAGAGTTTTCAGGAGGCCATGGGCACGAAATTGCGGTTGAGTACGACTTATCATCCGCAGATCGATGGGCAAACCGAGCGTACAAACCAGATGTTGGAGGACATGTTGCATATGTGCATCATTGAGTTCGGGGGTGGATGGGAGCAGTATCTTCCACTGGTGGAGTTTGCTTACAACAACTCCTACCAGTTCACCATTGGCATGGATCCATTTGAGGCGTTGTACGGTAGACCTTGTCATTCCCCAGCATGTTGGTTGGAGGTGGGGGACAACAAACTACTTGGGCCGGAAGTGATTCAGGATACTTCGGCGAGGATAGAATTGATTCGGAGTCGCATTCGGGTAGCTCAGGATCGGCAGAAGAGCTATGCTGATGAGAAGAGGTTCTTCAGGGAGTTCCAAGTGGGGGACCAGGTTTTACTCAGAGTATCTCCTATGAAGGGTATTATGCGATTTGGGAAGAAGGGGAAGTTGGCACCAAGATACGTGGGGACATTCCCTATCATCGAGCGGATTGGGTCTGTTGCATATAGACTTGGGTTACCGGAGCATTTGCATCGGATTCATGATGTGTTTCATATTTCCTCGCTAAGGAAATATCTTAAAGACGATCTGGCTCATTCTCACATTGCTTTGGAGGACATCGATCTCCAGCCTGATAGCTCCTACGAGGAGGGGCCGATTGCTATTTTGGACCGAAGTGAGCGGAAACTGCGGTCAAAGATAGTTCCGTTAGTGCGTGTTCAGTGGCGACATCATAATGTCGAGGAGTCCACATGGGAGCGCGAGGATGAGATGCGCGAACGTTATCCAGAGTTGTTCTTACCAGGTACTTTCTAGTTCCAAATTTCGGGACGAAATTCTGTTATTAGGGGGGAAGTATGTAATACCCCGTATTTTTATGATATTTATTTATGGGATTAATTGAATTAAATGTGTATTAATTGCAAATTAATCCGGATTAAAATACTAGCGAGATGTGAGTTGGTATTTGAATATAATGTGCATATATGATTATATATGAATATTGAAGTATGAAATTTGTCGTGAGATTGAAATACGGCAAGTTGGAAAATTTTATTGAGACGCGTGTGACAGTCGCGTCATGGAAATATTTATTTTAATTAAAAAGTGAATTTTAGTTCTATTAACCGTATGGTCATTTTAAGTGCGCCAACGCGTCCGGAAGGGTCGAAATAGTCAGAAAACACTAGCCGGGGGTTTAGTTTGAGTCCCGGGGCATTTTTAGGCCATACCGGCAACGAAAAAGGGTAGTTTGGTAATTTTGGAATTTTGGGAATTAAAACCCACGAAAATTAGGAATTAAAAATCTGATTTGGACTTTACCCTCTAAACCCACTAACTACACCTTATGACTTAATGGGCTACGGGGGTAATTGGAATGAGTTTTGAAAGAGCTTTCTAGGGTAACCTTAACCACCATTATCATCCTTAGAGAAAAGTTGGTAGAGAGAGAGAGAAAGGAAAAATTCTGCAGAGAGAGAGAGAGAGAACAATTCAACCTTCAAGATTCAACCTCAAATTCAGAGAAAGATTAGAGGCAAGTGGTTTAATTTCGTTTTTGCAAAGAATTCTTCTTCCATGTGTAGGGAATTTATATATTTGTATTGTTTTTGGGAGATTTATAAAGATCCATGAAATTGGAAGTTATGAATTCAAATTTTAATGTAGGATTGCATGTAGAAGTGTTATTGGATGTTTGAACTAAGAGAATTATTACTTTTTATATTGCAAAAATGGATTAAATTATAACTATGGAAGATTTTAATTTCTAGGGTTCATATTCTTGAATATTGGGGAAAATTGGGGAGATTTGATGATTAGATGTGGTTTGGGATGATTAGACCCCATATAAATGTTGTAATGCGAATTTAATATGTTTAGGGATGATTAGAAATCTTTAAAACCTTGTTGGAATGACATTTAGAAGAGATTAGAGGTGAAGAAAAGTTGGAAAAACGAATTAAGAAAATCTAGGCTCGAAACTGGCCTCTCGTTAGAAGACCTGCCCAGGTCGTTCGAACGAGCTTCTAACGAGCTGACAGTTTGCCTTCTAATGAGGGGGAAATTCGTTCGATGCCTTTCGTTCGAACGAACCCTCGTTCGATGTCCACTTCGTTCGAACGAACTCTCGTTCGAACAACCTCGTTCGAATGAGACTTCTAACGAGCTGACAGTTCGGGCTTTTTGGCCTGTTTTGATTTCGCGTGTCCCGTAACCTTATGTAATTGTAGAGATAACATTCCCTTGACGATAAATTGATATAGTAGGGACATTTGGGATATATAGAGGAGTAAAACATAGAAGTGTAATTTGAATTGAATGGAAATTGTGGAATAGGACGTGAGTGACTATTATGATGCGAGAATTATTGACGGCTTAAATAATTGAATTTACCGAGAACATGTGAATATAGCTAAGATGTGTGCATGCTTAGTATATATAATTTTATGTGTATGACATACCTACCATACTTGATATCACAGGAGGTTTACGTTCGCTTAGGGCCCTCTAATCCTTGTGTTGCCCGGATTTAGATTGGTACCTCGAGAACATAGGTCAGAGAAGGACTTATTGGGAAGTTAATAAGTCTGCTGATCGTGGGAGCGTAGGTATGTGCGTGACCCATGTGATGTGACTGTGTTCGCCACCATTGTTTGTGATTGATGTTATCTGAGAACGATTCCTGAGAGATTCGGAATGCGTGATCCTTATGTACGTGATGTACCGGGATGGATAACAGAGTATCTGTGCACCGCAGCTTAGTGTCGGGGTGCTTGTATTGTATATTTATGACGTGAATAATATACACTTAAATAATAAGAACTTTCACGTTGGTATTGTGAGTATAATTATGGTAATTTTTTGAGAATATATAACGGACTAACCGGTAGTGAATTGTATTGCTAATAATTCAAAATCCGAGTTTAAGTAACGCCCTCTATTTAGTTGATAACGCTAGAATGCATAATGAGAATCGAGTAGTAAGGGGTAGAACTTATTACGGTTTGGTTAGTTACGTATATCACTTAGATGGGTATGGTACGTTAGGAGTGCACAATTAGTCGAGAGGTGAGTATTTCATGTGAGTGCATGTCCTAACATGTATTTTGCATTCATTGTTTTAATGTTATTAAAACACTTGCTATTTTAAAATACTCTCCACTTTCGGGCTCTGACCCGTTTGCTTTCAAATCTATTTTTTTGTAAAAACCATTTTAGGTGCCCAGCCACAAGGACACCATGCTTAGGATCCTCATTCAGGTGACGAGCTGTAGCTGTTTGTGGAAGTTACAGGACTTTGCTAGTAGACGCTTCATCTATCTTGACTCTATATTCAGCTTTCATCAGTTGTAGGGCATGTCTCCCATTTCTATTAGAAACATTTCCTATTTCAGATTTTCAGACTTTTGGCATGTAATTAATTCAGGATACATTGTTTACTTATTTCAGTTGTGGGATTGTTGTGAGGAGTTTTTCCTCCGGACTTATTATTATTTTGTTGGTTATTCTATTGCTTCGTTATGGTGAATGGTTGTTGTTCTTTCATTATCCTTTTAGTGTATGTTAATCAGATTTAATTTAAAATTTGGCAACTTACTTTTTAAATACTAGGTGGTTAGTAACCATTAAAATGTTTTCGACAGTGATGCTATTAACTGAGCCAACTTGGCATTTTGTATTGATTTAATAAAGGAGTAGCTACCCGGTATTTAATTAGTCGGGGTGTCAGACAGTGTGAGTTGGCAACCGAGTGGAAAAAAATTGTATTAGAATCCCCTTCTCTCAACCACAAAGCCCTCGACTTTTACCTCTAACTAATATTTTCTTGAATTAACATAATCCTTATCTTCTCTTTTTTAACCTCCCTCCCTCTCCTCTCCTCCTCCGAGAGCCTGACTCTCCATTCCTGATCATCTAACCTCCTAACCTCCTCCACCTTATAATGTCTTCTTTTAGCAAACCCAATTTAACAGCCAACCTAAAATTGACATTCCCCTCCACGCCATACCCTGACCACCATACTCTAACTCTCTCAGCAAAATCATTCTCCTTGAGCCAGATAATCTCAAAATATGAAAGGAATCCTGCCTTCCCTCCACCCCCCATAATTTAACAAAATTGGGCAATGGTCAGAAGTAACCCTAGGCAAATAAGATTCACTACACCAAAAATAGGAATCTGTCACGGTTTAAAACTGTGCCATATCAAATCTGGCACGGTTTAGAACTGTGCCAGAATCAGGTGTTCCAAAATGATCATTTTTTTCTGGCACGGCTCAAAAGTGTGCCAGATTTGGCCAAACAGGAACACTTCTGGCACACTTTTAAACCGTGCCAGAATTTGATATTTCTGGCACACTTTTAGCACAGTTTTTAACTGTTCCAGATTCAGCATAATTTAAAAAAAATTGGCACAGTTCAAAACCGTGCCAAAATATGATACACTTTTGCCACGGTTTTGAACTGTGCCAAATTTTTTTATAAAAAGAAAAAAAATAATTATTTGAAAGCACAAAAATTCACAAATTAAAAAAATTGCACATTGTTGATAAACTAATGTACATACAAACTTAAAAATATTACAAGTCTTTAATAGTTCACATGACAAAAAAAATGGGCAGAGTTTCCTCTATTTTTTAAACATTCCAAAACCTGCTAATACAAAATCTGCCTAAAATAAAGCCCACACGGCCACAAAATATAAGAATTAACTCACAAAAGCCCGCACGGCCATAAAAGTAAACAATAAAACTACAAAATCCCGCACGGCCATTACAAAAAAAAATGGAATCATGAATAAACCCCTTGTTGTAAACCATTGAGTTCTCTGCGTGTTCCACGTGAATAAATGCCAACGATAAACTGTTATCCTGCAAAACAAATAGGATACAAAAAAGATACGATATTAGTAACCCAATAATTTACAAAAAAAAAATTTACTCAAATTAAAAAATTACATATAGGAGTGGAACTTATCGTCGTATTCTCAAACCGGGAGACCCGGGACTACGCGGTCAGTTCTTACAAGTTACATTAGTCCCGTGCGAGATGTTCGTGCCTCCTACGAGGTCGTTTAGAGGCTGGTTTGGGTTTTCACCCTTTAACAACTTGTTTTTAAGTCTAAGTGTTGATTTTTACAAATTATAGTCATATTCTCAAACCGGGAGACTCGGGACTACGCGATCAGTTCCTACAAGTTACATTGGTCCCGTGCGAGATATTCGTGCCTCCTATGAGGTCGTTTCGGGGCTGGTTTGGGTTTTCACCCTTTAACAGCTTGTTTTTAAGTCTAAGTGTTGATTTCTACAAATTATAGTCATATTCTCAAACTGGGAGACCCGGGACTACACGGGACTAAGTGTAATTTTTGCAAATTATCATCATTTTCTAAAAAGGGGAGACTCGGGACTACACAGTTAGTTCCAACAAGTCACATTGGTCCCGTGCGAGGTGTTCGTGCCTCCTACGGGGTCATTTGGAGGTTGGTTTGGGTATTCACCCTTTAACGGCTTGTTTCTAAGTTTAAGTGTTAATTTTGTTGATTTTGGGAAATTATCGTCATATTCTCAAATGGGGAGACCCGGGACTACGTGGTCTGTTCCTACAAGTTACATTGATCCCGTGGGAGGTGTTCGTGCCTCCTACGTGGTCGTTTGGAGGCAGATTTGGGTTTTCACCCTTTAAAGGATTGTTTCAAGTCTAAGAGTTGATAGTTGAAAATTATCATCAAATTCACAAACCGACAGATCCGGGACTACACGGTCAGTTCCTACAAGTTACATTGGTCCCGTACGAGGTGTTCGTGCCTCCTACGGGGTCGTTTGGGCGCTGGTTTGGGTATTAACCCTTTAAAAACTTATTTTTTAGTTTAAGTGTAGATTTTGTTGATTTTTGCAAATTTTTGTCAGATTCTCAAACCGTGAGACCCGGGACTACGCGGTCAGTTCCTACAAGTTACATTGGTCCCGTGCGAGGTGTTCGTGCCTCCTACGTGGTCGTTTGGGGGCTAATTTGGGTTTTCACCCTTTAAAGGCTTGTTTTTAAGTCCAAGTGTTAGCCATTGAAAATTATCGTCATATTCATAACCTGGGGGACCCGGGAGTACGCGATCAATTCCAATAAGTTACATTGGTCCCGAGCGAGGTGTTCGTGCCACCTACGGGGTTGTTTGGGGGCTGGTTTAGGTTTTCACCCTTTAACGGCTTGTTTTTAAGTTTAAGTGTTGATTATTGCAAATTATCATCATATTCACAAACCGGGAAACCCAGGAGTATGCGGTCAATTCCTACAAGTTACATTGGTCCCGTGCGCGGTGTTCATGCCTCCTATGTGGTCGTTTGAGGGCTGGTTTGGGTTTTCACCCTTTAACGCCATGTTTTTAAGTCTAAGAGTGATTTTTGAAAATTATCATCATATTCTTAAACCGGGAGACTCGGGACTACGCGGTCAGTTCCTACAAGTTACATTGGTCCCGTGCAAGGTGTTCTTGCCTCCTACGGGGTCATTTCTGGGCTGGTTTTTGTATTCACCCTTTAACGACTTGTTTTTAAGTTTAAGTGTTGATTTTGTTGATTTTTGCAAATTATCATCATATTCTCAAATCGGGAGACCCGGGACTACGCGGTCAGTTCCTACAAGTAATATTTGTCCCGTGCGAGGTGTTCGTGCCTCCTACGTGGTCGTTTGGAGGCATGTTTGGGTTTTCACCCTTTAAAGGCTTGTTTTTAAGTCTAAGTGTTGATTTTTGCAAATTATCATCATATTCACAAACTGGGAGATACGGGACTACGCGATCAGTTCCTACAAGTTACATTGGTCCCGTGCGAGGTGTTCGTGCCTCCTACGGGGTCGTTTGGGTGCTGGTTTGGGTTTTCACCCTTTAACGGCATGTTTTTAAGTTAAAGTGTTGATTATTGCTAATTATCATCATATTCAAAAACCGGGAGACCCAGGAGTACGCGGTGAATTCCTACAAGTTACATTGGTCCCGTGCGAGGTGTTCGTGCCTCGTACGTGGTCGTTCGGGGGCTGGTTTGGGTTTTCACCCTTTAACAGCTTGTTTTTAAGACTAAGTGTGATTTTTGTAAATTATCGTCATATTCTCAAATCGGGAGACTCGGGACTACGCGGTCAGTTCTTACAAGTTACATTGGTCCCGTGCGAGGTGTTCGTGCCACCTACGGGATCGTTTGGTGGCTGGTTTGGGTATTCACCTTTTAACGGCTTGTTTTTAAGTTTAAGTGTTGATTTGGTTGATTTTTTAGAAATTATCGTCATATTCTCAAATCGGGAGACCCAGGAATACGCGGTCAGTTCCTACAAGTTACATTGGTCCCGTGCGAGGTGTTCGTGCCTCCTACGTGGTCGTTTGGAGGCAGGTTTCGATTTTCACCCTTTAAAGGCTTGTTTTTAAGTCTAAGGGTTGATTTTTGTAAATTATCATCATATTCACAAACCGAGAGATTCGGGACTACGCGGTCAGTTCCCACAAGTGTCATTGGTCCCGTGCGAGGTGTTCGTGACTCCTACGGGGTCGTTTGGGTATTCACCCTTCAATAACTTATTTTTTAGTTTAAGTGTAGATTTTGTTGATTTTTGCAAATTATCGTCGTATTCTCAAACCGTGAGACTCGAGACTACGCGGTAAGTTCCTACAAGTTACATTGGTCCCGTGCGAGGTGTTCGTGCCTCCTACGTGGTGGTTTGGGGGCTGGTTTGGGTTTTCACCCTTTAAAGGCTTGTTTTTAAGTCCAAGTGTTAGTTATTGCAAATTATCGTCATATTCAGAAACTGGGAGACCCGGGAGTACGCGGTCAATTCCTACAAGTTACATTGGTCCCGAGCGAGGTGTTCGTGCCTCCTACGGGGTTGTTTGGGGGCTGGTTTGGGTTTACACCCTTTAACGGCTTCTTTTTACGTTTAAATGTTGATTTTGTTCATTTTTGCAAATTATCGTCATATTCTCAAATCGGGAGACCCGGGACTACGCGGTCAGTTCCTACAAGTTACATTGGTCCTGTGCGAGGTGGTCGTGCCTCCTACGTGGCAGGTTTGGGTTTTCACCCTTTAAAGGCTTGTTTTTAAGTCTAAGTGTTGATTTTTGAAAATTATCGTCATATTCTCAAATCGTGAGACCCGGGACGACGCGGTGAGTTCCTACTAGTTACATTGGTCCCGTGCGAGGTGTTTGTGCCTCCTACGTGGTCGTTTAGGGGCTGGTTTGGGTTTTCACCCTTTAAAGGCTTGTTTTTAAGTCCAAGTGTTAGCCATTGAAAATTATCATCATATTCATAACCTGGGGGACCCGGGAGTACGCGATCAATTCCAATAAGTTACATTGGTCCCGAGCGAGGTGTTCGTGCCACCTACGGGGTCGTTTGGGGGCTAGTTTAGGTTTTCACCCTTTAACGGCTTGTTTTTAAGTTTAAGTATTGATTTTTACAAATTATCGTCATATTCTAAAATCGGGAGACCCAGGAGTACGCGGTCAGTTCCTACAAGTTACATTGGTCCCGTGCGAGGTGTTCGTGCCTCCTACGTGGTCGTTTGAAGGCAGGTTTGGGTTTTCACCCTTTAACGGCTTGTTTTTAAGTTTAATTGTTGATTATTGCAAATTATCATCATATTAACAAACCGAGAGATCCGGGACTACGCGGTCAGTTCCTACAAGTTACATTGGTCCCGTGCGAGGTGTTCGTGCCTCCTACGGGGTCGTTTGGGGACTGGTTTGGGTATTCACCATTTAACAGCTTGTTTTTAAGTTTAAGTGTTGATTTTGTTGATTTTTGCAAATTATCGTCATATTCTCAAACCGTGAGACCCGGGACAATGCGGTCAGTTCCAACAAGTTACATTGGTCCCGTGCAAGGTGTTCGTGCCTCCTACGTGGTTGTTTGGGGGATGCTTTGGGTTTTCCCCCTTTAAAGGCTTGTTTTTAAGACCAAGTGTTAGTTTTTGCAAATTATCATCATATTCACAAACCGGGAGACCCGGGAGTACGCGGTCAATTCTTACAAGTTACATTGGTCCCGAGCGAGGTGTTCGTGCCTCCTACGGGGTCGTTTGGGGGCTACTTTGGGTTTTCACCCTTTAACGGCTTCTTTTTAAGTTTAAGTGTTGATTATTGCAAATAATCATCATATTCACAAATCGGGAGACCCAGGACTACGCGGTCAGTTTCTACAAGTTACATTGGTCCCGTGCGAGGTGTTCGTGCCTCCCACGTGGTCCTTTGGGGCCTGGTTTGGGTTTTCACCCTTTAACGGCTTGGTTTTAAGTCTAACCGTGATTTTTGCAAATTATCATCATATTCTCAAACCGGGAGACTCGGGACTACGCGGTTAGTTCCTTCAAGTTACATTGGTCCCGTACGAGGTGTTCGTGCCTCCTACGTGGTCGTTTGGAGGCAGGTTTGGGTTTTCACCCTTTAAAGGCTTGTTTTTAATTCTAAGTGTTGATTTTTGTAAATTATCATCATATTCACAAATCGGGGGATCCGTGACTACACGGTCACTTCCTACAAGTTACATTGGTCCTGTGCGAGGTGTTCGTGCCTCCTGCGGGGTTGTTTGGGAGCTGGTTTGGGTATTCACCCTTTAACAACTTGTTTTTAAAGTTTAAGAGTAGATTTTGTTTATTTTTGCAAATTATCGACATATTCTCAAACCGTGAGACCCGGGACAATTCGGGCAGTTCCTACAAGTTATATTGGTCCCGTGCGAGGTGTTCGTGCCTCCTACGTGGTCGTTTTGGGGATGGTTTGGGTTTTCTCCCTTTAAAGGCTTGTTTGTAAGTCCTAGTGTTAGTTATTGCAAATTATCGCCATATTCACAAACCGGGAGACCCGGGAGTATGCGGTCAATTCCTACAAGTTACATTGGTTCCGAGCGAGGTGTTCGTGCCTCCTAAGGGGTCGTTTGGGGGCTACTTTGGGTTTTCACCCTTTAACGACTTGTTTTTAAGTTTAAGTGTTGATTCTTGCAAATAATTATCATATTCACAAACCGGGAGACCCAGGAGTACGCGGTTAATTTCTACAAGTTACATTGGTCCCGTGCGAGGTGTGCGTGCCTCCCACGTGGTCGTTTGGGTTTTCACCCTTTAACGGCTTGGTTTTAAGTCTAAGTGTGATTTTTGCAAATTATCATCATATTCTCAAACCGGGAGACTCGGGACTACGCAGTCAGTTCCTACAAGTTACGTTGGTTCCGTGCGAGGTGTTCGTGCCATCTACGGGGTCATTTTGTGGCTGGTTTGGGTATTCACCCTTTAACGACTTATTTTTAAGTTTAAGTGTTGATTTTGTTGATTTTAGCAAATTATCGTCATATACTCAAATCGGGAGACCCGGGACTACGTGGTAAGTTGCTATAAGTTACATTGGCCCCGTGCAAGGTCTTCGTGTGTCCTAAGTGGTCGTTTGGTGGCAGGTTTGGGTTTTCACCCTTTAAAGGCTTGTTTTTAATTCTAAGTGTTGATTTTTGCAAATTATCGTCATACTCACAAACTGGGAGATCCGGGACTACGCGGTCAGTTTCTACGAGTTACATTGGTGCCGTGCGAGGTGTTCGTGCCTCCTACGGGGTCGTTTGGGGGCTGGTTTGGGTATTCACCCTTTAACAGCTTGTTTTTTTGTTTAAGTGTACATTTTGTTGATTTTTGCAAATTATCATCATATTCTCAAACCGTGAGACCCAGGACTACGCGGTTAGTTCCTATAAGTTACATTGGTCCCGTGTGAGGTGTTCGTGCCTCCTACGTGGTCATTTGGGGGCTGGTTTTGGTTTTCACCCTTTAAAGGCTTGTCTTTAAGTCCAAGTGTTAGTTATTGCAAATTATTGTCATATTCACAAACTGGGTGACCAGGGAGTACGCGGTCAATTCCTACAAGTTACATTGGTCCGAGCGAGGTGTTCGTGCCTCCTACGGGGTCGTTTGGGGGCTGGTTTAGGTTTTCACCCTTTAACGACTTGTTTTAAGTTGAAGCGCTGATTATAGCAAATTATCATCATATTCACAAATCAGGAGACCCAGGAGTACACGGTCAATTCCTACAAGTTACATTGGTCCCGTGGGAGGTATTCGTGCCTCCTACGTGATCGTTTGGGGGCTGGTTTGGGTTTTCACCCTTTAACGGCTTGTTTTTAAGTCTAAGTGTGATTTTTGCAAATTATCATCATATTCTCAAATCGGGAGACTCGGGACTATGCGGTCAGTTCCTACAAGTTACATTGGTCCCGTGCGAGGTGTTCGTGCCTCATACGTGGTCGTTTGGAGGCAGGTTTGGGTTTTCACCCTTTAAAAGCTTGTTTTTAAGTCTAAGTGTTGATTTCTGCAAATTATCATCATATTCACAAAATGGGAGATCCGGGACTACACGGTCAGTTCCTACAAGTTACATTGGTCTCGTGCGAGGTGTTCGTGCCACCTACGGGGTCATTTCCGGGCTGGTTTGGGTATTTACCCTTTAACGGCTTGTTTTTAAGTTTAAGTGTTGATTTTGTTGATTTTTGCAAATTATCGTCATATTCTCAAATCGGGAGACCCGAGACTACACGGTCAGTTCCTATAAGTTACATTGGTCCCGTGCGAGGTGTTCGTGCCTCCTACATGGTCGTTTGGAGGCAGGTTTGGGTTTTCACCCTTTCAAGCCTTGTTTTTAAGTCTAAGTGTTGATTTTTGCAAATTATCGTCAAATTCTCAAACCGTGAGACCCGGGACTACGCGGTCAGTTCCTACAAGTTATATTGGTCCCGTGCGAGGTGTTTGTGCCTCCTATGGGGTCGTTTGGGGGCTGGTTTGGGTATTCACCCTTTAACAACTTGTTTTTAAGTTTAAGTGTGGGTTTTGTTGATTTTTGCAAATTATCATCATATTCTCAAATCGGGAGACCCGGGACTACGCGGTCAGTTCCTACAAGTTACATTGGTCCCATGCGAGGTGTTCGTGCCTCCTACGTGGTCGTTTGGGGGTTGGTTTGGGTTTTTACCCTTTAAAGGCTTGTTTTTAAGTCCAAGTGTAAATAATTGCAAATTATCATCATATTCACAAATCGGGAGACCCGAGAGTACGCGGTCAATTCCTACAAGTTACATTGGTCCCGTGCGAGGTGTCCGTGCCTCCTACGGGGTCTTTTGGGGGCTGATTTGGGTTTTTACCCTTTAACGGCTTGTTTTTAAGTCCAAGTGTGATTTTTGCAAATTATCATCATATTCTCAAGCCGAGAGACTCGGGACTACGCGGTCAGTTCCTACAAGTTACATTGGTCCCGTGCGAGGTGTTCGTGCCTCCCACGGGATCGTTTAGGGGCTGGATTGGGTTTTCACCGTTTAATGGCTTATCTTTAAGTCTAAGTGTGATTTTTGCAAATTATCATTATATTCTTAAAAGGGGAGACTCGGGACTACGCAGTCAGTTCCTACAAGTCACATTGGTCCCGTGCGAGGTGTTCGTGCCTCCTACGGGGTCATTTGGGGGTTGGTTTGGGTATTCACCCTTTAACGGCTTGTTTATAAGTTTAAGTGTTGATTTTGTTGATTTTTTGCAAATTATCGTCATATTCTCAAATGGGGAGACCCGGGACTACGCGGTCTGTTCCTACAAGTTACATTGATCTCGTGCGAGGTGTTCGTGCCTCCTACGTGGTCGTTTGGAGGCAGATTTGGGTTTTCACCCTTTAAAGGATTATTTTAAGTCTAAGAGTTGATTGTTGAAAATTATCATCAAATTCACAAACCGAGAGATCCGGGACTACACGGTCAGTTCCTACAAGTTACATTGGTCCCGTACGAGGTGTTCGTGCCTCCTACGGGGTCGTTTGGGGGCTGGTTTGGGTATTAACCCTTTAAAAACTTATTTTTTAGTTTAAGTGTAGATTTTGTAGATTTTTGCAAATTTTTGTCATATTCTCAAACCGTGAGACCCGGGACTACGCGGTCAGTTCCTACAAGTTACATTGGTCCCATGCGAGGTGTCCGTGCCTCCTACGTGGTCGTTTGGGGGCTGATTTGGGTTTTCACCCTTTAAAGGCTTGTTTTTAAGTCCAAGTGTTAGCCACTGAAAATTATCGTCATATTCATAACTTGGGGGACCCGGGATTACGCGATCAATTCTTACAAGTAACATTGGTCCCGAGCGAGATGTTCGTGCCACCTACGGGGTCGTTTGGGGGCTGGTTTGGGTTTTCACCGTTTAACGACTTATTTTTAAGTTTAGGTGTTGATTATTGCAAATTATCATCATATTCACAAACCGGGAAACCCAGGAGTATGCGGTCAATTCCTACAAGTTACATTGGTCCCGTGCGAGGTGTTCATGCCTCATACGTGGTCGTTTGAGGGCTGGTTTGGGTTTTCACCCTTTAACGGCATGTTTTTAAGTCTAAGTGTGATTTTTGAAAATTATCATCATATTCTTAAACCGGGAGACTCGGGACTACGCGGTCAGTTCCTACAAGTTACATTGGTCCCGTGCAAGGTGTTCTTGCCTCCTACGGGGTCATTTCTGGGCTGGTTTTTGTATTCACCCTTTAACGACTTGTTTTTAAGTTTAAGTGTTGATTTTGTTGATTTTTGCAAATTATCATCATATTCTCAAATCGGGAGACCCGGGACTACGCGGTCAGTTCCTACAAGTAACATTTGTCCCGTGCGAGGTGTTCGTGCCTCCTACGTGGTCGTTTGGAGGCAGGTTTGGGTTTTCACCCTTAAAAGGCTTGTTTTTAAGTCTAAGTGTTGATTTTTGCAAATTATCATCATATTCACAAACTGGGAGATACGGGACTACGTGATCGGTTCCTACAAGTTACATTGGTCCCGTGCGAGGTGTTCGTGCCTCCTACGGGGTCGTTTGGGGGCGGGTTTGGGTATTCACCCTCTAACAGCTTATTTTTTAGTTTAAGTGTAGATTTTGTTAATTTTTGCCAATTATCATCATATTCTCAACCGTGAGTCCCGGTACTACGCGGTCAGTTCCTACAAGTTACATTGGTCCCGTGCGAGGTGTTCGTGCCTCCTACGTGGTCGTTTGGGGGTTGGTTTGAGCTTTCACCCTTTAAAGGCTTGTTTTTAAGTCCAAGTGTGATTTTTGCAAATTATCATCATATTCATAAACTGGGAGACCCGGGAGTACGCGGTCAATTCCTACAAGTTACATTGGTCCCGAGCGAGGTGTTCGTGCCTCCTACGGGGTCGTTTGGGGGCTGGTTTGTATTTTCACCCTTTAACGACATGTTTTTAAGTTAAAGTGTTGATTATTGCTAATTATCATCATATTCACAAACCGGGAGACCCAGGAGTACGCGGTGAATTCCTACAAGTTACATTGGTCCCGTGCGAGGTATTCGTGCCTCGTACGTGGTCGTTTGGGGGCTGGTTTGGGTTTTCACCCTTTAACAGCTTATTTTTAAGTCTAAGTGTGATTTTTGTAAATTATCGTCATATTCTCAAACCGGGAGACTCGGGACTACGCTGTCAGTTCCTACAAGTTACATTGGTCCCGTGCGAGGTGTTCGTGCCACCTACGGGATCGTTTGGTGGCTGGTTTGGGTATTCACCTTTTAACGGCTTGTTTTTAAGTTTAGGTGTTGATTTGGTTGATTTTTGGAAATTATCGTCATATTCTCAAATCGGGAGACCCAGGAATACGCGGTCAGTTCCTACAAGTTAGATTGGTCCCGTGCGAGGTGTTCGTGCCTCCTACGTGGTCGTTTGGAGGCAGGTTTCGATTTTCACCCTTTAAAGGCTTGTTTTTAAGTCTAAGTGTTGATTTTTGCAAATTATCATCATATTCACAAATCGAGAGATTCGGGACTACGCGGTCAGTTCCCACAAGTGTCATTGGTCCCGTGCGAGGTGTTCGTGCCTCCCAAGGGGTCGTTTGGGGCATGGTTTGGGTATTCACCCTTTAACAACTTATTTTTTAGTTTAAGTGTAGATTTTGTTGATTTTTGCAAATTGTCGTCATATTCTCAAACCGTGAGATCCGAGACTACGCGATCAGTTCCTGCAAGTTACATTGGTCCCGTGCGAGGCGTTCGTGCCTCCTACGTGGTGGTTTGGGGGTTGGTTTGGGTTTGCACCCTTTAAAGGCTTGTTTTTAAGTCCAAGTGTTAGTTATTGCAAATTATCGTCATATTCAGAAACTGGAAGACCCGGGAGTACGCGGTCAATTCCTACAAGTTACATTGGTCCCGAGCGAGGTGTTCGTGCATCCTACGGGGTCCTTTGGGGGCTGGTTTGGGTTTACACCATTTAACGGCTTCTTTTAATGTTTAAATGTTGATTTTGTTCATTTTTGCAAATTATCGTCATATTCTCAAATCGGGAGACCCGGGACTACGCGGTCAGTTCCTACAAGTTACATTGGTCCTGTGCGAGGTGTTCGTGCCTCCTACGTGGTCATTTGGAGGCAAGTTTGGGTTTTCACCCTTTGAAGGCTAGTTTTTAAGTCTAAGTGTTGATTTTTGAAAATTATCGTCATATTCTCAAATCGTGAGACCCGGGACGACGCGGTCAGTTCCTAAAAGTTACATTGGTCCCGTGCGAGGTGTTTGTGCCTCCTACGTGGTCGTTTGGGGGCTGGTTTGGGTTTTCACCCTTTAAAAGGTTTTTTTTAATTCCAAGTGTTAGTTATTGCAAATTATCATCATATTCACAAACCGGGAGACCCGGGAGTACGCGGTCAATTCCTACAAGTTAGATTGGTCCCGAGGTGTTCGTGCCTCCTATGGGGTCGTTGGGGTGCTGGTTTGGGTTTTCACCCTTTAATGGCTTGTTTTTAAGTTTAAGTGTTGATTTTTGCAAATTATCATTATATTCTAAAATCGGGAGACCCGGGACTACGCGGTCAGTTCCTACAAGTTACATTGGTCCCGTGCGAGGTGTTCGTGCCTCCTACGTGGTCGTTTGAAGGCAGGTTTGGGTTTTCACCCTTTAACGGCTTGTTTTTAAGTTTAATTGTTGATTATTGAAAATTATCATCATATTAACAAACCGAGAGATCCGAGACTACGCGGTCAGTTCCTACAAGTTACATTGGTCCCGTGCGAGGTGTTCGTGCCTCCTACGGGGTCGTTTGGGGGCTGGTTTGGGTATTCACCATTTAACAGCTTGTTTTTAAGTTTAAGTGTTGATTTTGTTGATTTTTTCAAATTATCATCATATTCTCAAACCATGAGACCCGGGACTACGCGGTCAGTTCCTATAAGTAACATTGGTCCCGTGCGAGGTGTTCGTGCCTCCTACGTGGTCGTTTGGGAGCTGCTTTGGGTTTTCCCACTTTAAAGGCTTGTTTTTAAGACCAAGTGTTAGTTATTGCAAATTATCATCATATTCACAAACCGGGAGACCCGGGAGTACGCGGTCAATTCCTACAAGTTACATTGGTCCCGAGCAAGGTGTTCGTGCCTCCTACGGGGTCGTTTGAGGGCTACTTTGGGTTTTCACCCTTTAACGACATGTTTTTAAGTTTAAGTGTTGATTATTGCAAATAATCATCATATTCACAAACCGGGAGACCCAGGAGTACGCGGTCAATTTCTATAAGTTACATTGGTCCCGTGCGAGGTGTTCGTGCCTCCCATGTGGTCCTTTGGGGGCTGGTTTGGGTTTTCACCCTTTAACGTCTTGGTTTTAAGTCTAAGTGTGATTTTTGCAAATTATCATCATATTCTCAAACCGGGAGACTCGGGACTATGCGGTTAGTTCCTACAAGTTACATTGGTCCCGTGCGAGGTGTTCGTGCCTCCTACGTGGTCGTTTGGAGGCAGGTTTGGGTTTTCACCCTTTAAAGGCTTGTTTTTAAGTCTAAGTGTTGATTTTTGCAAATTATCATCATATTCACAAATCGGGAGATCTGGGACTACACGGTCACTTCCTACAAGTTACATTGGTCCTGTGCGAGGTGTTCGTGCCTCCTACGGGGTTGTTTGGGGGCTGGTTTGGGTATTCACCCTTTAACAACTTGTTTTTAAAGTTTAAGTGTAGATTTTATTGATTTTTGCAAATTATCGACATATTCTCAAACCGTGAGACCCGGGACTATTCGGTCAGTTCCTACAAGTTACATTGGTCCCGTGCGAGGTGTTCGTGCCTCCTACGTGGTCGTTTCGGGGATGGTTTGGGTTTCCCCCCTTTAAAGGCTTGTTTTTAAGTCCTAGAGTTAGTTATTGCAAATTATCGTCATATTCACAAACGGGGAGACCGGGGAGTACGCGGTCAATTCCTACAAGTTACATTGGTCCCGAGCGAGGTGTTCGTGCCTCCTACGGGGTCGTTTGGGGGCGGGTCTGGGTATTCACCCTCTAACAGCTTATTTTTTAGTTTAAGTGTAGATTTTGTTAATTTTTGCCAATTATCATCATATTCTCAACCGTGAGTCCCGGTACTACGCGGTCAGTTCCTACAAGTTACATTGGTCCCGTGCGAGGTGTTCGTGCCTCCTACGTGGTCGTTTGGGGGTTGGTTTGAGCTTTCACCCTTTAAAGGCTTGTTTTTAAGTCCAAGTGTGATTTTTGCAAATTATCATCATATTCATAAACTGGGAGACCCGGGAGTACGCGGTCAATTCCTACAAGTTACATTGGTCCCGAGCGAGGTGTTCGTGCCTCCTACGGGGTCGTTTGGGGGCTGGTTTGTATTTTCACCCTTTAACGACATGTTTTTAAGTTAAAGTGTTGATTATTGCTAATTATCATCATATTCACAAACCGGGAGACCCAGGAGTACGCGGTGAATTCCTACAAGTTACATTGGTCCCGTGCGAGGTGTTCGTGCCTCGTAAGCGGTCGTTTGGGGGCTGGTTTGGGTTTTCACCCTTTAACGTCTTGGTTTTAAGTCTAAGTGTGATTTTTGCAAATTATCATCATATTCTCAAACCGGGAGACTCGGGACTACGCTGTCAGTTCCTACAAGTTACATTAGTCCCGTGCGAGGTGTTCGTGCCTCCTACGTGGTCGTTTGGAGGCAGGTTTGGGTTTTCACCCTTTAAAGGCTTGTTTTTAAGTCTAAGTGTTGATTTTTGCAAATTATCATCATATTCACAAATCGGGAGATCTGGGACTACACGGTCACTTCCTACAAGTTACATTGGTCCTGTGCGAGGTGTTCGTGCCTCCTACGGGGTTGTTTGGGGGCTGGTTTGGGTATTCACCCTTTAACAACTTGTTTTTAAAGTTTAAGTGTAGATTTTATTGATTTTTGCAAATTATCGACATATTCTCAAACCGTGAGACCCGGGACTATTCGGTCAGTTCCTACAAGTTACATTGGTCCCGTGCGAGGTGTTCGTGCCTCCTACGTGGTCGTTTCGGGGATGGTTTGGGTTTCCCCCCTTTAAAGGCTTGTTTTTAAGTCCTAGAGTTAGTTATTGCAAATTATCGTCATATTCACAAACGGGGAGACCGGGGAGTACGCGGTCAATTCCTACAAGTTACATTGGTCCCGAGCGAGGTGTTCGTGCCTCCTACGGGGTCGTTTGGGGGCGGGTCTGGGTATTCACCCTCTAACAGCTTATTTTTTAGTTTAAGTGTAGATTTTGTTAATTTTTGCCAATTATCATCATATTCTCAACCGTGAGTCCCGGTACTACGCGGTCAGTTCCTACAAGTTACATTGGTCCCGTGCGAGGTGTTCGTGCCTCCTACGTGGTCGTTTGGGGGTTGGTTTGAGCTTTCACCCTTTAAAGGCTTGTTTTTAAGTCCAAGTGTGATTTTTGCAAATTATCATCATATTCATAAACTGGGAGACCCGGGAGTACGCGGTCAATTCCTACAAGTTACATTGGTCCCGAGCGAGGTGTTCGTGCCTCCTACGGGGTCGTTTGGGGGCTGGTTTGTATTTTCACCCTTTAACGACATGTTTTTAAGTTAAAGTGTTGATTATTGCTAATTATCATCATATTCACAAACCGGGAGACCCAGGAGTACGCGGTGAATTCCTACAAGTTACATTGGTCCCGTGCGAGGTGTTCGTGCCTCGTAAGCGGTCGTTTGGGGGCTGGTTTGGGTTTTCACCCTTTAACGTCTTGGTTTTAAGTCTAAGTGTGATTTTTGCAAATTATCATCATATTCTCAAACCGGGAGACTCGGGACTACGCTGTCAGTTCCTACAAGTTACATTAGTCCCGTGCGAGGTGTTCGTGCCTCCTACGTGGTCGTTTGGAGGCAGGTTTGGGTTTTCACCCTTTAAAGGCTTGTTTTTAAGTCTAAGTGTTGATTTTTGCAAATTATCATCATATTCACAAATCGGGAGATCTGGGACTACACGGTCACTTCCTACAAGTTACATTGGTCCTGTGCGAGGTGTTCGTGCCTCCTACGGGGTTGTTTGGGGGCTGGTTTGGGTATTCACCCTTTAACAACTTGTTTTTAAAGTTTAAGTGTAGATTTTATTGATTTTTGCAAATTATCGACATATTCTCAAACCGTGAGACCCGGGACTATTCGGTCAGTTCCTACAAGTTACATTGGTCCCGTGCGAGGTGTTCGTGCCTCCTACGTGGTCGTTTCGGGGATGGTTTGGGTTTCCCCCCTTTAAAGGCTTGTTTTTAAGTCCTAGAGTTAGTTATTGCAAATTATCGTCATATTCACAAACGGGGAGACCGGGGAGTACGCGGTCAATTCCTACAAGTTACATTGGTCCCGAGCGAGGTGTTCGTGCCTCCTACGGGGTCGTTTGGGGGCGGGTCTGGGTATTCACCCTCTAACAGCTTATTTTTTAGTTTAAGTGTAGATTTTGTTAATTTTTGCCAATTATCATCATATTCTCAACCGTGAGTCCCGGTACTACGCGGTCAGTTCCTACAAGTTACATTGGTCCCGTGCGAGGTGTTCGTGCCTCCTACGTGGTCGTTTGGGGGTTGGTTTGAGCTTTCACCCTTTAAAGGCTTGTTTTTAAGTCCAAGTGTGATTTTTGCAAATTATCATCATATTCATAAACTGGGAGACCCGGGAGTACGCGGTCAATTCCTACAAGTTACATTGGTCCCGAGCGAGGTGTTCGTGCCTCCTACGGGGTCGTTTGGGGGCTGGTTTGTATTTTCACCCTTTAACGACATGTTTTTAAGTTAAAGTGTTGATTATTGCTAATTATCATCATATTCACAAACCGGGAGACCCAGGAGTACGCGGTGAATTCCTACAAGTTACATTGGTCCCGTGCGAGGTGTTCGTGCCTCGTAAGCGGTCGTTTGGGGGCTGGTTTGGGTTTTCACCCTTTAACAGCTTATTTTTAAGTCTAAATGTGATTTTTGTAAATTATCAATATATTCTCAAACCGGGAGACTCGGGACTACGCTGTCAGTTCCTACAAGTTACATTAGTCCCGTGCGAGGTGTTCGTGCCACCTACGGGATCGTTTGGTGGCTGGTTTGGGTATTCACCTTTTAACGGCTTGTTTTTAAGTTTAGGTGTTGATTTGGTTGATTTTTGGAAATTATCGTCATATTCTCAAATCGGGAGACCCAGGAATACGCGGTCAGTTCCTACAAGTTACATTGGTCCCGTGCGAGGTGTTCGTGCCTCCTACGTGGTCGTTTGGAGGCAGGTTTCGATTTTCACCCTTTAAAGGCTTGTTTTTAAGTCTAAGTGTTGATTTTTGCAAATTATCATCATATTCACAAACCGAGAGATTCGGGACTACGCGGTCAGTTCCCACAAGTGTCATTGGTCCCGTGCGAGGTGTTCGTGCCTCCCACGGGGTCGTTTGGGGCATGGTTTGGGTATTCACCCTTTAACAACTTATTTTTTAGTTTAAGTGTAGATTTTGTTGATTTTTGCAAATTATCGTCATATTCTCAAACCGTGAGATCCGAGACTACGCGATCAGTTCCTACAAGTTACATTGGTCCCGTGCGAGGCGTTCGTGCCTCCTACGTGGTGGTTTGGGGGTTGGTTTGGGTTTGCACCCTTTAAAGGCTTGTTTTTAAGTCCAAGTGTTAGTTATTGCAAATTATCGTCATATTCAGAAACTGGAAGACCCGGGAGTACGCGATCAATTCCTACAAGTTACATTGGTCCCGAGCGAGGTGTTCGTGCATCCTACGGGGTCGTTTGGGGGCTGGTTTGGGTTTACACCATTTAACGGCTTCTTTTAATGTTTAAATTTTGATTTTGTTCATTTTTGCAAATTATCGTCATATTCTCAAATCGGGAGACCCGGGACTACGCGGTCAGTTCCTACAAGTTACATTGGTCCTGTGCGAGGTGTTCGTGCCTCCTACGTGGTCATTTGGAGGCAAGTTTGGGTTTTCACCCTTTAAAGGCTAGTTTTTAAGTCTAAGTGTTGATTTTTGAAAATTATCGTCATATTCTCAAATCGTGAGACCCGGGATGACGCGGTCAGTTCCTATAAGTTACATTGGTCCCGTGCGAGGTGTTCGTGCCTCCTACGTGGTCGTTTGGGGGCTAATTTGGGTTTTCACCCTTTAAAAGGTTTTTTTTTAATTCCAAGTGTTAGTTATTGCAAATTATCATCATATTCACAAACCGGGAGACCCGGGAGTACGCGGTCAATTCCTACAAGTTAGATTGGTCCCGAGCGAGGTGTTCGTGCCTCCTATGGGGTCGTTGGGGTGCTGGTTTGGGTTTTCACCCTTTAATGGCTTGTTTTTAAGTTTAAGTGTTGATTTTTGAAAATTATCATCATATTCTAAAATCGGGAGACCCGGGACTACGCGGTCAGTTCCTACAAGTTACATTGGTCCCGTGCGAGGTGTTCGTGCCTCCTACGTGGTCGTTTGAAGGCAGGTTTGGGTTTTCACCCTTCAACGGCTTGTTTTTAAGTTTAATTGTTGATTATTGAAAATTATCATCATATTAACAAACCGAGAGATCCGGGACTACGCGGTCATTTCCTACAAGTTACATTGGTCCCGTGCGAGGTGTTCGTGCCTCCTACGGGGTCGTTTGGGGGCTGGTTTGGGTATTCACCATTTAACTGCTTGTTTTTAAGTTTAAGTGTTGATTTTGTTGATTTTTGCAAATTATCGTCATATTCTCAAACCGTGAGACCCGGGACTACGCGGTCAGTTCCTACAAGTTACATTGGTCCCGTGCGAGGTGTTCGTGCCTCCTACGTGGTCGTTTGTGGGCTGCTTTGGGTTTTCCCACTTTAAAGGCTTGTTTTTAAGACCAAGTGTTAGTTATTGCAAATTATCATCATATTCACAAACCGAGAGACCCGGGAGTACGCGGTCAATTCCTACAAGTTACATTGGTCCCGAGCAAGGTGTTCGTGCCTCCTACGGGGTCGTTTGGGGGCTACTTTGGGTTTTCACCCTTTAACGACATGTTTTTAAGTTTAAGTGTTGATTATTGCAAATAATCATCATATTCACAAATCGGGAGACCCAGGAGTACGCGGTCAATTTCTACAAGTTACATTGGTCCCGTGCGAGGTGTTCGTGCCTCCCATGTGGTCCTTTGGGGGCTGGTTTGGGTTTTCACCCTTTAACGGCTTGGTTTTAAGTCTAAGTGTGATTTTTGCAAATTATCATCATATTCTCAAACCGGGAGACTCGGGACTATGCGGTTAGTTCCTACAAGTTACATTGGTCCCGTGCGAGGTGTTCGTGCCTCCTACGTGGTCGTTTGGAGGCAGGTTTGGGTTTTCACCCTTTAAAGGCTTGTTTTTAAGTCTAAGTGTTGATTTTTGCAAATTATCATCATATTCACAAATCCGGAGATCTGGGACTACACGGTCACTTCCTACAAGTTACATTGGTCCTGTTCGAGGTGTTCGTGCCTCCTACGGGGTTGTTTGGGGGCTGGTTTGGGTATTCACCCTTTAACAACTTGTTTTTAAAGTTTAAGTGTAGATTTTATTGATTTTTGCAAATTATCGACATATTCTCAAACCGTGAGACCCGGGACTATTCGGTCAGTTCCTACAAGTTACATTGGTCCCGTGCGAGGTGTTCGTGCCTATTACGTGGTCGTTTCGGGGATGGTTTGGGTTTCCCCCCTTTAAAGGCTTGTTTTTAAGTCCTAGAGTTAGTTATTGCAAATTATCGTCATATTCACAAACGGGGAGACCCGGGAGTACGCGGTCAATTCCTACAAGTTACATTGGTCCCGAGCGAGGTGTTCGTGCCTCCTACGGGGTCGTTTGGGGGCTACTTTGGGTTTTCACCCTTTAACGGCTTGTTTTTAAGTTTAAGTGTTGATTATTGCAAATAATCATCATATTCACAAACCGGGAGACCCAGTAGAACGCGGTCAATTTCTACAAGTTACATTGGTCCCGTGCGAGGTGTTCGTGCCTCCCACGTGGTCGTTTGGGTGCTGGTTTGGGTTTTCACCCTTTAACGGCTTGGTTTTAAGTCTAAGTGTGATTTTTGCAAATTATCATCATATTCTCAAACCGGGAGACTCGGGACTACGCAGTCAGTTCCTACAAGTTACGCTGGTTCCGTGCGAGGTGTTCGTGCCTTCTACGGGGTCGTTTGGGGGCTGGTTTGGGTATTCACCCTTTAACGGCTTATTTTTAAGTTTAAGTGTTGATTTTGTTGATTTTAGCAAATTATTGGCATATTCTCAAATTAGGAGTCCTGGGACTACGCGGTAAGTTCCTACAAGTTACATTGGTCCCGTGCGAGGTGTTCGTGTGTCCTAAGTGGTCGTTTGGTGGCAGGTTTGGGTTTTCACCCTTTAAAGGCTTGTTTTTAATTCTAAGTGTTGATTTTTGCAAATTATCGTCATACTCCCAAACTGGGAGATCCGGGACTACGCGGTCAGTTTCTACGAGTTACATTGGTGCCGTGCGAGGTGTTCGTGCCTCCTACGGGGTCGGTTGGGGGCTGGTTTGGGTATTCACCCTTTAACAGCTTGTTTTTTAGTTTAAGTGTAGATTTTGTTGATTTTTGCAAATTATCATCATATTCTCAAACCGTGAGACCCAGGACTACGCGGTTAGTTCCTATAAGTTACATTGGTCCCGTGTGAGGTGTTCGTGCCTCCTACGTGGTCATTTGGGGGTTGGTTTGGGTTTTCACCCTTTAAAGGCTTGTCTTTAAGTCCAAGTGTTAGTTATTGCAAATTATTGTCATATTCACAAACTGGGTGACCAGGGAGTACGCGGTCAATTCCTACAAGTTACATTGGTCTGAGCGAGGTGTTCGTGCCTCCTACGGGGTCGTTTGGGGGCTGGTTTAGGTTTTCACCCTTTAATGACTTGTTTTAAGTTGAAGCGCTGATTATAGCAAATTATCATCATATTCACAAATCAGGAGACCCAGGAGTACGCGGTCAATTCCTACAAGTTATATTGGTCCCGTGCGAGGTGTTCGTGCCTCCTACGTGGTCGTTTGGGGGCTGGTTTGGGTTTTCACCCTTTAACGGCTTGTTTTTAAGTCTAAGTGTGATTTTTGCAAACTATCATCATATTCTCAAACCGGGAGACTCGGGACTATGCGGTCAGTTCCTACAAGTTACATTGGTCCCGTGCGAGGTGTTCGTGCCTCCTACGTGGTCGTTTGGAGGCAAGTTTGGGTTTTCACCCTTTAAAGGCTTGTTTTTAAGTCTAAGTGTTGATTTTTGCAAATTATCATCATATTCACAAAATGGGAGATCCGGGACTACACGGTTAGTTCCTACAAGTTACATTGGTCTCGTGCGATGTGTTCGTGCCACCTACGGGGTCATTTCGGGGTTGGTTTGGGTATTCACTCTTTAACGGCTTGTTTTTAAGTTTAAGTGTTGATTTTGTTAATTTTTGCAAATTATCGTTATATTCTCAAATCGGGAGACCCGAGACTACACAGTCAGTTCCTACAAGTTACATTGGTCCCGTGCGAGGTGTTCGTGCCTCCTACGTGATCGTTTGGAGGCAGGTTTGGGTTTTCACCCTTTAAAGGCTTGTTTTTAAGTCTAAGTGTTGATTTTTGCAAATTATCATCATATTCTCAAACCGTGAGACCCGAGACTACGCGGTCAGTTCCTACAAGTTACATTGGTCCCGTGCGAGGTGTTCGTGCCTCCTACGTGGTCGTTTGGGGGCTGGTTTGGGATTTCACCCTTTAAAGGTTTGTTTTTAAGTCCAAGTGTTAGTTGTTGCAAATTATCGTCATATTCACAAACCGGGATACTCGAAAGTACGCGGTCAATTCCTACAAGTTACATTGGTCCCAAGCGAGGTGTTCGTGCCTCCTACGGGGTCGTTTGGGGGCTGGTTTGGGTGTTCACCATTTAATGTCTTGTTTTTAAATTCAAGTGTCGATTATTACAAATTATCATCATATTCATAAACCGGGAGACCCAGGAGTACGCGGTCAATTCCTACAAGTTACATTGGTCCCGTGCGAGGTGTTCATGCCTCCTACGTGGTCGTTTGGGGGTTGGTTTGGGTTCTCACCCTTTAACGGTTTATTTTTAAGTCTAAGTGTGATTTTTGTAAATTATCATCATATTCTCAAATCGGAAGACTCGGGACTATGCGGTCAGTTCTTACAAGTTACATTGGTCCCGTGCGAGGCGTTCGTGCCTCCTACGGGGTCATTTGGTGGTTGATTTTGGTATTCACCCTTTAATCGCTTATTTTTAAGGTTAAGTGTTGATTTTGTTGATTTTTGTAAATTATCGTCATATTCTCAAATCAGGAGACCCGGGATTACGCTATCAGTTCCAACAAGTTACATTGGTCCTGTGCGAGGTGTTCGTACCTCCTACGTGCTCGTTTGGAGGCAGGTTTGGGTTTTCACCCTTAAAAGGCTTGTTTTTAAGTCTAAGTGTTTATTTTTGGAAATTATCGACATATTCTCAAACCGTGAGACCCGGGATTACGCGGTCAGTTCCTACAAGTTACATTGGTCCTGTGCGAGGTGTTCGTGCCTCCTACGTGGTCGTTTGGGGGCTGGTTTGGGTTTTCACCCTTTAAAGGCTTGTTTTTATGTCCAAGTGTTAGTTATTGCAAATTATCGTCATATTCACAAACCGGGAGACCCAGGAGTACGCGGTCAATTCCTAGAAGTTACATTGGTCCCGAGCGAGGTGTTCGTGCCTCCTACGGGGTCGTTTGGGGGTTGGTTTGGGTTTTCACCCTTTAACGGGTTATTTTTAAGTTTAAGTGTTGATTATTGCAAATTATCATCATATTAAGAAACCGAGAGATCCAAGACTACGCGGTCAGTTCCTACAAGTTACATTGGTCCCGTGCGAGGTGTTCGTGCCTCGTTTGGGGGCTGGTTTGGGTATTCACCATTTAACAGCTTGTTTTTAAGTTTAAGTGTTGATTTTGTTGATTTTTTCAAATTATCATCATATTCTCAAATCAAGAGAACCGGGACTACGCGGTCAGTTCCTACAAGTTACATTGGTCCCTTAGGAGGTGTTCGTGCCTCCTACGTGGTCGTTTGGGGGCTGGTTTGGGTTTTCACCCTTTAAAGGCTTGTTTTTAAGTCCAAGTGTTAATTATTACAAATTATCGTCATATTCACAAAATGGGAGACCCGGGAGTACGCGGTCAATTCCTACAAGTTAGATTGGTCCCGTGCGAGGTGTTCGTGCCTCCTACGTGGTCGTTTGGGGGCTGGTTTGGGTTTTCACCCTTTAACGGCTTGTTTTTAAGTCTAAGTGTGATTCTTGCAATTTATCATCATATTCTCAAACCGGGAGACTCGGGACTACGCGACCAGTTCCTACAAGTTACATTGGTCCCGTACGAGGTGTTCGTGCCTCCTACGTGGTCGTTTGGAGGCAGGTATTGGTTTTCACCCTTTAAATGCTTGTTTTTAAGTCTAAGTGTTTATTTTTGCAAATTATCATCATATTCACAAACCGGGAGATCCGGGACTACACGGTCAGTTCCTATAAGTTACATTGGTCCCGTGGGAGGTGTTCGTGCCTCTTACGGGGTCGTTTGGGGGCAAGTTTGGGTATTCACCCTTTAACGGCTTATTTTTAAGTTTAAGAGTTGATTTTTTAAAATGATCATCATATTCTCAAACCGGGAGACTCGGGGCTACGTGGTCAGTTACTACAAGTTACATTGGTCCCGTGCGAGGTGTTCGTGCCTCCTACGTGGTCGTTTGGAGGCAGGTATGGGTTTTCACCCTTTAAAGGCTTGTTTTTAAGTCTAAGTGTTGAATTTTGCAAATTATCATCATATTCACAAACTGGGAGATCCGGGACTACACGGTCAGTTCCAACAAGTTACATTGGTCCCGTGCGAGGTGTTCGTGCCTCCTACGTGGTCGTTTGGGGGCTAGTTTGGGTATTCACCCATTAATGGCTTATTTTTAAGTTTAAGTGTTGATTTTGTTGATTTTTGCAAATTATCATCTTATTCTCAAACCGGGAGACTCGGGACTACGCGATCAGTTCCTACAAGTTACATTGGTCCCGTGCGAGGTGTTCGTGCCTCCTACGTGGTTGTTTGGTGGCAGGTTTGGGTTTTCACCCTTTAAAGGATTATTTTTAAGTCTAAGTGTTGATTTTTGCAAATTATCGTCATATTCACAAATCGAGAGATCCGAGACTACACGATCAGTTCCTACAAGTTACGTTGTTCCCGTGCGAGGTGTTCGTGCCTCCTACGGGGTCGTTTGGGGGCTGGTTTGGGTATTCACCATTTAACTGCTTGTATTTAAGTTTAAGTGTTGATTTTGTTGATTTTTGCAAATTATCGTCATATTCTCAACCGGGAGACCCGGGACCACGCGGTCAGTTCCTACAAGTTACATTGGTCCCGTACGAGGTGTTTGTGCCTCATACGTGGTCGTTTGGGGGCTGGTTTGGGTTTTCACCCTTTAAAGGCTTGTTTTTATGTCCAAGTCATAATTATTGCAAATTATCGTTATATTCACAAAACGGGAGACCCGGGAGTACGTGGTCAATTCCTACAAGTTAGACTGGTCCCATGCGTGGTTTTCGTGCCTCCTACGTGGTCGTTTGGGGGCTGGTTTAGGTCTTCACCCTTTAACGGCTTGTTTTTAAGTCTAAGTGTGATTTTTGCAAATTATCATCATATTCTCAAACCGGTAGACTCGGGATTACGCGGTAAGTTCCTACAAGTTTCATTGGTCCCGTACGAGGTGTTAGTGCCTCTTACGTGGTCGTTTGGAGGCAGATATGGGTTTTCACCCTTTAAAGGCTTGTTTTTAAGTCTAACTATTGATTTTTACAAATTATCATCATATTCACAAACCGGGAGATCCGGGACTACGCGGTCAGTTCCTACAAGTTACATTTGTCCCGTGCGAGGTGTTCGTGCCTCCTATGGGGTCGTTTGGGGGCTAGTTTGGGTATTCACCCTTTAACGGCTTATTTTTAAGTTTAAGAGTTGATTTTGTTGATTTTTGTAAATTATCATCATATTCTCAAACTGGGAGACTCGGGACTACGCGGTTAGTTCCTACAAGTTACATTGGTCCTGTGCGATGTGTTCGTGCCTCCTACGTGGTCGTTTGGGGGTTGGTTTGGGTTTTCACCCTTTAACGGATTATTTTTAAGTCTAAGTGTGATTTTTGCAAATTATCATCATATTCAGAAATCGGGAGACTCGGGACTACGCGGTAAGTTCCTACAAGTTACATTGGTCCCGTGCGAGGTGTTCGTGTGTCCTAAGTCGTCGTTTAGTGGCAGGTTTGGGTTTTCACCCTTTAAAGGCTTGTTTTTAATTCTAAGTGTTGATTTTTGCAAATTATCGTCATACTCACAAACTGGGAGATCCGGGAGTACGCGGTCAATTTCTACGAGTTACATTGGTGTCGTGCGAGGTGTTCGTGCGTCCTACGGGGTCATTTGGGGGCTGGTTTGGGTATTCACCCTTTAACAACTTGTTTTTTAGTTTAAGTGTAGATTTTGTTGATTTTTGCAAATTATCATCATATTCTCAAATCGTGAGACCCAGGACTACGCGGTTAGTTCGTATAAGTTACATTGGTCCCATGCGAGGTGTTCGTGCCTCCTACGTGGTCATTTGGGGGCTGGTTTGGGTTTTCACCCTTTAAAGGCTTGTCTTTAAGTCCAAGTGTTAGTTATTGCAAATTATTGTCATATTCACAAACTGGGTGACCAGGGAGTACGCGGTCAATTCCTACAAGTTACATTGGTCCGAGCGAGGTGTTCGTGCCTCCTACGGGGTCATTTGGGGGCTGGTTTAGGTTTTCACCCTTTAACGACTTGTTTTAAGTTTAAGCTCTGATTATAGCAAATTATCATCATATTCACAAATCAGGAGACCCAGGAGTACGCGGTCAATTCCTACAAGTTACATTGGTCCCGTGCGAGGTGTTCGTGCCTCCTACGTGGTCGTTTGGGGGCTGGTTTGGGTTTTCACCCTTTAACGGCTTATTTTTAAGTCTAAGTATGATTTTTGCAAATTATCATCATATTCTCAAACCGGGAGACTCGGGACTATGCGGTCAGTTCCTAAAAGTTACATTGATCCCGTGCGAGGTGTTCGTGCCTCCTACGTGGTCGTTTGGAGGCAGGTTTGGGTTTTCACCCTTTAAAGGCTTGTTTTTAAATCTAAGTGTTGATTTTTGCAAATTATCATCATATTCACAAAATGGGAGATCCGGGAGTACACAGTCAGTTCCTACAAGTTACATTGGTCTCGTGCGAGGTGTTCGTGCCACCTACGGGGTCATTTCGGGGCTGGTTTGGGTATTCACCCTTTAACGGCTTGTTTTTAAGTTTAAGTGTTGATTTTGTTGATTTTTGCAAATTATCGTCATATTCTCAAATCGGGAGACCCGAGACTACACGGTCAATTCCTACAAGTTACATTGGTCCCGTGCGAGGTGTTCGTGCCTCCTACGTGGTCGTTTGGAGGCAAGTTTGGGTTTTCACCCTTTAAAGGCTTGTTTTTAAGTCTAAGTGTTGATTTTTGCAAATTATCGTCATATTCTCAAACCGTGAGACCCGGGACTACGCGGTCAGTTCCTACAAGTTATATTGGTCCCGTGCGAGGTGTTTGTGCCTCCTATGGGGTCGTTTGGGGGCTGGTTTGGGATTTCACCCTTTAAAGGTTTGTTTTTAAGTCCAAGTGTTAGTTGTTGCAAATTATCGTCATATTCACAAACTGGGATACCCGAAAGTACGCGGTCATTTCCTACAAGTTACATTGGTCCCGACCGAGGTGTTCGTGCCTCCTATGGGGTCGTTTGGGGGCTGGTTTGGGTTTTCACCATTTAACGGCTTGTTTTTAAGTTCAAGTGTCGAAATTTGCAAATTATCATCATATTCATAAACCGGGAGACCCAGGAGTACGCGGTCAATTCCTACAAGTTACATTGGTCCCGTGCGAGGTGTTCGTGCCTCTTACGTGGTCGTTTGGGGGTTGGTTTGGGTTCTCACCCTTTAACGGTTTGTTTTTAAGTCTAAGTGTGATTTTTCTAAATTATCATCATATTCTCAAACCGGAAGACTCGGGACTATGCGGTCAGTTCTTACAGGTTACATTGGTCCCGTGCGAGGCGTTCGTGCCTCCTACGGGGTCGTTTGGGGGTTGATTTGGGTATTCACCCTTTAACGGCTTATTTTTAAGGTTAAGTGTTGATTTTGTTGATTTTTGTAAATTATCGTCATATTCTCAAATCAGGAGACCCGGGATTACGCGATCAGTTCCAACAAGTTACATTGGTCCTGTGCGAGGTGTTCGTACCTCCTACGTGCTCGTTTGGAGGCAGGTTTGGGTTTTCACCCTTAAAAGGCTTGTTTTTAAGTCTAAGTGTTTATTTTTGGAAATTATCGACATATTCTCAAATCGTGAGACCCGGGATTACGCGGTCAGTTCCTACAAGTTACATTGGTCCTGTGCGAGGTGTTCGTGCCTCCTACGTGGTCGTTTGGGGGCTGGTTTGGGTTTTCACCCTTTAAAGGCTTGTTTTTATGTCCAAGTGTTAGTTATTGCAAATTATCGTCATATTCACAAACCGGGAGACCCGGGAGCACGCGGTCAATTCCTAGAAGTTATATTGGTCCCGAGCGAGGTGTTCGTGCCTCCTACGGGGTCGTTTGGGGATTGGTCTGGGTTTTCACCCTTTAACGGCTTGTTTTTAAGTTTAAGTGTTGATTATTGCAAATTATCATCATATTAAGAAACCGAGAGATCCGGGACTACGCGGTCAGTTCCTACAAGTTACATTGGTCCCGTGCGAGGTGTTCGTGCCTCCTACAGGGTCGTTTGGGGATGGTTTGGGTATTCACCATTTAACAGCTTGTTTTTAAGTTTAAGTGTTGATTTTGTTGATTTTTTCAAATTATCATCATATTCTCAAATCGGGAGACCCGGGACTACGCGGTCAGTTCCTACAAGTTACATTGGTCCCGTACGAGGTGTTCGTGCCTCCTACGTGGTCGTTTGGGGGCTGGTTTGAGTTTTCACCCTTTAAAGGCTTGTTTTTAAGTCCAAGTGTTAATTATTGCAAATTATCGTCATATTCACAAAACGGGAGACCCGGGAGTACGCGGTCAATTCCTACAAGTTAGATTGGTCCCGTGCGAGGTGTTCGTGCCTCCTACGTGGTCGTTTGGGGACTGGTTTGGGTTTTCACCCTTTAACGGCTTGTTTTTAAGTCTAAGTGAGATTCTTGCAATTTATCATCATATTCTCAAACTGGGAGACTCGGGACTACGCGACCAGTTCCTACAAGTTACATTGGTCCCGTACGAGGTGTTCGTGCCTCCTACGTGGTCGTTTGGAGGCAGGTATTGGTTTTCACCCTTTAAATGCTTATTTTTAAGTCTAAGTGTTGATTTTTGCAAATTATCATCATATTCACAAACCGGGAGATCCGGGACTACGCGGTCCGTTCCTACAAGTTAGATTGGTCCCGTGCGAGGTGTTCGTGCCTCCTACGGGGTCGTTTGGGGGCTAGTTTGGGTATTCACCCTTTAACGGCTTATTTTTAATTTTAAGTGTTGATTTTGTTGCTTTTTTAAAATGATCATCATATTGTCAAATCGGGAGACTCGGGGCTACGCGGCCAGTTCCTACAAGTTACATTGGTCCCGTGCGAGGTGTTCGTGCCTCCTACGTGATCATTTGGAGGCAGGTATGGGTTTTCACCCTTTAAAGGCTTGTTTTTAAGTCTAAGTGTTGATTTTTGCAAATTATCATCATATTCAAAAACTGGGAGATCCGGGACTACACGGTCAGCATGTTACATTGGTCCCGTGCGAGGTGTTCGTGCCTCCTACGGGGTCGTTTGGGGGCTAGTTTGGGTATTCACCCTTTAACGGCTTATTTTTAAGTTTAAGTGTTGATTTTGTTAATTTTTGCAAATTATCATCCTATTCTAAAACCGGGAGACTCGGGACTACGCGGTCAGTTCCTACAAGTTACATTGGTCCCGTGCGAGGTGTTCGTGCCTCCTACGTGGTTGTTTGGTGGCAGGTTTGGGTTTTCACCCTTTAAAGGATTATTTTTAAGTCTAAGTGTTGATATTTACAAATTATCGTCATATTCACAAATCGAGAGATCCGGGACTACGCGGTCAGTTCCTACAAGTTACGTTGGTTCCGTGCGAGGTGTTCGTGCCTCCTACGGGGTCGTTTGGGGGCTGGTTTGGGTATTCACCATTTAACTGCTTGTTTTTAAGTTTAAGTGTTGATTTTGTTGATTTTTGCAAATTATCATCTTATTCTCAATCGGGAGACCCGGGACTACGCGGTCAGTTCCTACAAGTTACATTGGTCCCGTACGAGGTGTTTGTGCCTCGTACGTGGTCGTTTGGGGGCTGGTTTGGGTTTTCACCCTTTAAAGGCTTGTTTTTAAGTCCAAGTCATAATTATTGCAAATTATCGTCATATTCACAAAACGGGAGACCCAGGAGTACGCGGTCAATTCCTACAAGTTAGACTGGTCCCGTGCGTGGTGTTCGTACCTCCTACGTGGTCGTTTGGGGGCTGGTTTAGGTTTTCACCCTTTAACGGCTTGTTTTTAAGTCTAAGTGTGATTTTTGCAAATTATCATCATATTCTCAAACCGGGAGACTCGGGACTACGCGGTCAGTTCCTACAAGTTACATTGGTCCCGTACGAGGTGTTAGTGCCTCTTACGTGGTCGTTTGGAGGCAGATATGGGTTTTCACCCTTTAAAGGCTTGTTTTTAAGTCTAACTGTTGATTTTTACAAATTATCATCATATTCACAAACCGGGAGATCCGGGACTACGCGGTCAGTTCCTACAAGTTACATTGGTCCCGTGCGAGGTGTTCGTGCCTCCTATGGGGTCGTTTGGGGGCTAGTTTGGGTATTCACCCTTTAACGGCTTATTTTTAAGTTTAGGAGTTGATTTTGTTGATTTTTCTAAATTATCATCATATTCTCAAACTGGGAGACTCGGGACTACGCGGTTAGTTCCTACAAGTTACATTGGTCCTGTGCGATGTGTTCGTGCCTTCTACGTGGTCGTTTGGGGGCTGGTTTGGGTTTTCACCCTTTAACGGATTATTTTTAAGTCTAAGTGTGATTTTTGCAAATTATCGTCATATTCTGAAATCGGGAGACTCGGGACTACGCGGTCAGTTCCGACAAGTTACATTGGTCCCGTGCGAGGTGTTCGTGCCTCCTACGTGGTCCTTTGGTGACAGGTTTGGGTTTTCACCCTTTAAAGGCTTCTTTTTAAGATAAAGTGTTGATTTTTGGAAATTATCGTCATATCCACAAACCGAGAGATCCGGGACTGCGCGGTCAGTTCCTATAAATTACATTTCTCCCGTGCGAGGTGGTCGTGCCTCCTACGGGGTCGTTTGGGGGCTGGTTTGGTTATTCAGCCATTAACGGCTTGTTTTATGTTTAATAGTTGATTTTATTGGTTTTTGCAAATTATCGTCATATTTTCAAATCGAGAGACCCGGGATTACGCGGTCAGTTCCTAAAAGTTACATTGGTTCCGTGCGAGGTGTTCGTGCCTCCTTCGTGGTCGTTTGGAGGCAGGTTTGGGTTTTCTCCCTTTAAAGGTTTGTTTTTAAGTCTAAGTGTTGATTTTTGCAAATTATTGTCATATTCACAAACCGGGAGATTCGGGACTACGCGATGAGTTCCTACAAGTTACATTGGTTACGTGCGATGTGTTCGTGCCTCCTACAGGGTCGTTTGGGGGCTGGTTTAGGTATTCACCCTTTAACAGCTTGTTTTTAAGTTTAAGTGTTGATTTTGTTGATTTTTGCAAATTATCGTCATCTTCTCAAATCGGGAGACCCGGGACTACGCGGTCAGTTCCTACAAGTTACTTTGGTCCCGTGCGAGGTGTTCATGCCTCCTACGTGGTATTTTGGTGGCTGGTTTGGATTTTCACCCTTTAAAGGCTTGTTTTTAAGTCCAAGTGTTAATTATTGCAAATTATCATCATATTCACAAACCGGGAGACTCGAGGGTACGCAATCAGTTCTTACAAGTTACATTGGTCCCGTACGAGGTGTTCGTGCGTCCTACGGGGTCGTTTGGCGCCTGGTTTGGGTTTTCACCCTTTAAAGGCTTGTTTTTAAGTCCAAGTGTTAATTATTGCAAATTATCGTCATATTCACAAAACGGGAGACCCGGGAGTACGCGGTCAATTCCTACAAGTTAGATTGGTCCCGTGCGAGGTGTTCGTGCCTCCTACGTGGTCGTTTGGGGGCTGGTTTGGATTTTCACCCTTTAACAACTTATTTTTAAGTCTAAGAGTGATTTTTGCAAATTATCATCATATTCTCAAATCGGGATACTCGGGACTACGCGGTCAGTTCCTACAAGTTACATTAGTCCCGTGCGAGGTGTTCGTGCCTCCTACGGGGTCGTTTTGAGGTTGGTTTGGGTATTCACCCTTTAACGACTTATTTTTAAGTTTAAGTGTTGATTTTATTAATTTTTGCAGAGTATCATCATATTCTCAAACCGGGCGACCCGGGACTACGCGGTTAGTTCCTACAAGTTTCATTGGTCCCGTGCGAGGAGTTCGTGCCTCTTATGGTCCATTTGGGGGCTGGTTTAGGTTTTCACCCTTTAACGACTTGTTTTTAACTCTAAGTATTGATTTTTTGCAAATTATCATCGTATTCTAAAATCGAGAAACCCTGGACTACGCGGTCAGTTCGTATAAGTTACATTGGTCCCGTGCGAGGTGTTCGTGCCTCTTATGGTTTCGTTTGGGGGTTGGTTTGGGTTTTGACCCTTTAACAGCTTGTTTTTAAGTCTAAGTGTTGATTTTTGGAAATTATTGTCATATCCACAAACCGGGAGATCCAGGACTACGCGGTCAGTTCCTAAAAGTTACATTGCTCCCGTGCGAGGTGGTCGTGCCTCCTACGGGGTCGTTTGGAGGCTAGTTTGGGTATTCAGCCTTTAACGGCTTGTTTTTATGTTTAAGAGTTCATTTTGTTGATTTTTGCAAATTATCATCATATTTTCAAATCGGGAGACCCGGGACTATGCGGTTAGTTCCTACAAGTTACATTGGTCCCGTGCGAGGTGTTCATGCCTCCTACGTGGTCGTTTGGAGGCAGGTTTGGGTTTTCACCCTTTAAAGGCTTGTTTTTAAGTCTAAGTGATGATTTTTGCAAATTAATGTCATATTCACAAACCGAGAGAGTCGGGACTATCCGGTGAGTTCCTACAAGTTACATTGGTCCCGTGCGAGGTGTTCGTGCCTCCTACGGGGTCGTTTGGGGGCTGGTTTAGGTATTCACCCTTTAACCGCTTATTTTTAAGTTTAAGTGTTGATTTTGTTGATTTTTGCAAATTATCGTCATATTCGCAAACCGGGAGACCCGAGAGTACGCGGGCAATTCAAACAAGTTACATTGGTCCCGTGCGAGGTGTTCGTGCCTCCTACGTGGTAGTTTGGGGGCTGGTTTGGGTTTTCACCCTTTAAAGGCTTGTTTTTAAGTCCAAGTGTTAATTATTGCAAATTATCATCATATTCACAAATCGGGAGACTCGGGAGTAAGTAATCAATTCCTACAAGTTACATTGGTCCCGTGCGATGTGTTCGCGCCTTCTACGGGGTCGTTTGGTGGCTGGTTTGGGTTTTCACCCTTTAACGGCTTGCTTTTAAGTCTAAGTGTGATTTTTGCAAATTATCATCATATTCTTAAACCGGGAGACTCGGGACTACACGGTCAGTTCCTACAAGTTACATTGATCCCGTGCGGGGTGTTCGTGCCTCCTACGGGGTCGTTTAGGGGCTGGTTTCGGTTTTCACCCTTTAACAACTTATTTTTAAGTCTAAGAGTGATTTTTGCAAATTATCTTCATATTTTCAAATCGGGAGACTCGGGACTACGCAGTCAGTTCCTACAAGTTAGATTGGTCCCGTGCGAGGTGTTCGTGCCTCCTATGGGGTCGTTTTGAGGTTGGTTTGGGTATTCACCCATTAACGACTTATTTTTAAGTTTAAGTGTTGATTTTATTAATTTTTGCAAATTAACATCATATTCTCAAACCGGGCGACCCGGGACTACGCGGTTAGTTCCTACAAGTTTCATTGGTCCCGTGCGAGGAGTTCGTGCCTCTTATGGTCCATTTGGGGGCTGATTTAGGTTTTCACCATTTAACAGCTTGTTTTTAACTCTAAGTATTGATTTTTGCAAATTATCGTCGTATTCTCAAATCGAGAAACCCTCGACTACTAGGTCGGTTCGTACAAGTTACATTGGTCCCGTGCGAGCTGTTCGTGCCTCTTACGGGGCCGTTTGGGGGTTGGTTTAGGTATTCACCCTTTAACGGCTTGTTTTTAAGTTTAAGTGTTGATTTTTTTTATTTTTGTAAATTATCGTCATATTCTCAAACCGAGAGACCCGGGACTACGCGGTCTGTTCCTACAAATTACATTGGTCCCGTGCGAGGTGTTCGTGCCTCCTACGTTGTCATTTGGGGGCTGGTTTGGGTTTTCACTCTTTAAAGGCTTGTTTTTAAGTCTAAGTGTTGATTTTTGTAAATTATCGTCACATTCACAAACCGGGAGATCCGGGACTACGCAGTCAGTTCCTACAAGTTTCATTGGTCCCGTGCGAGGTGTTCGTGCCTCCTACAGGGTCGTTTGGGGGCTGGTTTGGGTATTCACCCTTTAACGGCTTGTTTTAAAGTTTAAGTGTTGATTTTGTTGATTTTTGCAAATTATCATCATATTCTCAAACCGGGAGACCCGGGACTACGCGGTCAGTTACTATAAGTTACATTAGTCCCGTGTGAGGTGTACGTGCCTCCTACGTGGTCGTTTGGAGGCCGGTTTGGGTTTTCACCCTTTAAAGGCTTGTTTTTAACTCTAAGTGTTTATTTTTTCAAATTATCGTCATATTCACAAACTGGGAGATCCAGGACAACGCGGTCAGTTCCTACAAGTTACATTGGTCCCGTGCGAGGAGTTTGTGCCTCCTACGGGGTCGTTTGGGGGCTGGTTTGGGTATTCACCCATTAACGGCTTGTTTTTAAGTTTAAGTGTTGATTTTTGCAAATTATCATCATATTCTCAAACCGGGAGACCCGGGACTACGCGATTAGTTCCTACAGGTTACATTGGTCCCGTGCGTGGTGTTCGTGCCTCCTACGTGGTCGTTTGGGGGCTGGTTTGGGTTTTCACCCTTTAAAGGCTTGTTTTTAAGTCTAAGTGTTGATTTTTGTAAATTATCGTCATATTCACAAATCGGGATATCCGGGACTACGCGGTCACTTCCTACAAGTTACATTGGCCCCGTGCGAGGTGTTCGTGCCTCCTACGGGGTCGTTTGGGGGCTGGTTTGGGTATTCACCCTTTAACGGCTTGTTTTTAAGTTTAAGTGTTGATTTTGTTAATTTTTGCAAATTATCGTCATATTCTTAAACCGGGAGACCCGGGACCATGCGATTAGTTCTAACAAGTTACATTGGTCCCATGCTAGGTGTTCGTGCCTCCTACGTGGTCGTTTGGGGGCTGGTTTGGGTTTTCACCCTTTAGAGGCTTGGTTTTAAGTCTAAGTGCTAATTATTGCAAATTATCATCATATTCACAAGCCAGGAGACCCGAGAGTACGTGGGTAATTCCTACAAGTTACATTGGTCCCGTACGAGGTGTTCGTGCCTCCTACGGGGTCGTTTGGGGGGGGGGGGGGGGGGGTTGGGTTTTCACCCTTTAACGGCTTGTTTTTAAGTCTAAGTGTGATTTTTGCAAATTATCAATACATTCTCAAACCGGGAGACTCGGAACTACGCGGTCAGTTCCTACAAGTAACATTGGTCCCACGCGAGGTGTTCGTGCCTCCTACGTGGTCGTTTGGAGGAAGGTTTGGGTTTTTACCCTTTAAAGGCTTGTTTTTAAGTCAAAGTGTTGATTTTTGCAAATTATCATCATATTCACAAACTGGGAGATCCAGGACGACGCGGTCAGTTCCTACAAGTTACATTGCTCCCGTGCGAGGTGTTCGTGCCTCCTACGGGGTCGTTTGGGGGCTGGTTTGGGTATTCAGCCTTTAACGGCTTGTTTTTAAGTTTAAGTGTTGATTTTGTTAATTTTTGTAAATTATCGTCATATTCTCAAACCGAGAGACCCGGGACTACGCGATCAGTTCCTTCAAGTTACATTGGTCTCGTGCGAGGTGTTCGTGCCTCTTACATGGTCGTTTGGGGGCTGGTTTGGGTTTTCACCCTTTAACGGCTTGTTTTCAAGTCTAAGTGTGATTTTTGCAAATTATCATCATATTCTCAAACCGGGAGACTCAGGATTACGCAGTCAGTTCCTACAAGTTACATTGGTCCCGTGCGAGGTGTGCGTGCCTCCTACGTTGTCGTTTGGAGGCAGGTTTGGGTTTTCACCCTTTAAAGGCTTGTTTTTTAAGTCTAAGCGTTGATTTTTGCAAATTATTGTCATATTCGCAAACCGGGAGATTCGGGACTACGCGGTCAGTTCCTACAAGTTACGTTGGTCCCGTGCGAGGTGTTCGTGCCTCTTTCGGGGTCGTTTGGGGGTTGATTTGGGTTTTCACCCTTTAACGACTTGTTTTTAAGTTTAAGTGGTGCTTTTTTTGATTTTTGCAAATTATCGTCATATTCTTAAATCGGGAGACCCGGGACTACGCGGTCAGTTCCAACAAGTTACATTGGTCCCGTGCGAGGTGTTCGTGCCTCCTACGGGTCTGTTTGGGGTCTGGTTTTGGTTTTCACCCTTTAACGGCTTGTTTTGAAGTCTAAGTGTTGATTTTTGCAAATTATCGTCATATTCACAAACCGGAAGACCCGGGACTACGCGGTCAGTTCCTACAAGTTACATTGATCCTGTGCGAGGTGTTCGTGCCTCCTACGGGGTCGTTTGGGAGCTAGTTTGAGTTTTCACCCTTTAACGGCTTGTTTTTAAATTTAAGTGTTGATTTTGTTGATTTTTGCAAATTATCATCATATTCTCAAACCGGGAGACCCGGGACTACGCGGTTAGTTCCTACAAATTGCATTGGTCCCGTGCGAGGTGTTCGTGCCTCTTATGGGTCCATTTGGGGGCTGGTTTAGGTTTTCACTCTTTAACGACTTGTTTTTTACTCTAAGTATTAATTTTTACAAATTATCATCATATTCTCAAATCGGGAAACCCTCGACTACATGGTCAGTTCGTACAAGTTACATTGGTCCCGTGCGAGGTGTTTGTGCCTCTTATGGGTTCGTTTGGGGGTTGGTTTGGGTTTTCACCCTTTAACGGCCTGTTTTTAAGTCTAAGTGTTATTTTTATAAATTATCGTCATATTCTCAAACCGGGAGACCCGTGACTACGCGGTCAGTTCCTACAAGCTTCATTAGTCCCGTGCGAGGTGTTCGTGCCTCTTACGGGTCCATTTGGGGCTGACTCAATGGGCATTAGTACTTGATAAGGAAATTGAGTGTAGATTAATGTTCGGCGTCTTTTCGCTTCATTTCTATTTTTGATGAGCAATCCCATAGAGGGTTTTCATGCTAATAAATGCAACTATAAAGCAAAAATAGTGGAAAACATTGTCCATTACCTTTGAAGCCAGGTGCGATCACATTATCAAGAACGCCACCATTATTGAGTTCATGTTGCCCAAGCCCATCACCCTCTGCTGCCAAACATCGAAGCACAACCTCAATGCAGTAACAGTCCCTTGATGCCACAATATGAAACACACATTTTACAGCCTCGTCAAAGCTCCATTCTTTATGCATATCAGCTTTGAGCAATCTCAAACGATTAGTGCCTCCACACAATGTTAACAGATGCAAAGACACTGCTGAGAATTATAGAAATTAGTCGTCACTAGACTACATAACCGATGTAACCATCATTTAGACTAATATTAGTACAAATTATTCCAAGATCTACATAAGAACGTAAATAATACCTGAGTAGGAAGATGACAACCTAAGAACGTAATCAGAATGTCAAAAACCAAATTATAATGTAAATAATACACCCTTTCAAAAACCAAATCTGAACGTAAGAACATAAATACCTGAGTTTCTTCTTCTCAAAAACCAACGAAATGAAATCCAACCTGTAAAAAACCTAATCAGAATGTAATAATACAAATTCAAATCCAAATCAGAAGTTAAGAATTCAGAAACTAATAATAGACCATCCGATTCATGGCCCTGAATAGACAACTTTGGAGATTTAACAAGTCTCATTCCATCGCTATATGCGAGGAACTTGTTAACTTGTATTGGCACATGCAAAAATAGAAATACGATAATATAACGTTTGAATCTCTAGTCTGAAATTGGCTTATATAGTTTGAAATTGAATCTATCCTCCTATGGCGTTTCCATCTTTGAGCCTTTTAACTTCTACAACAGTCCCATCCTAGAGATACCCTGTTAATTCATTTTTATCCTTTAAAAAAAATTCAAGTATACATACATACAGGGGGGGGGGGGGGGGGGAGAGAGAGAGACTTAAAGAGCTTAGTGCCATCACAATTATTAAGACAAAATCAAGCAATTGTGTCCTCTTCTTTCTCCGAGTCCTAAAGCTTGCGCAAATGTTGAGCTATTTCTGTTAAGAGCAGTGTTCCTTGGCCACCTTTCTGAAGTGTCATGGCAGCATGTTTTAAGAATCCACTATCTGCTTCAATGGATCTCAACCTTTCCCTAATTAGAGACAATTCTCTTGTAAGGGTGGCCTTATTCTCATGCCCTGCCATCCCAGCAAGACCATAACATACATGTGATTTTAAATTAAAAACTAAGAGAGAAACATAAAAGTAAAAACAATGAAAACAACAAATATAGTTACCTTTGCTGTCTTCATCTACAAGTTTAACCATGCCAGATTTAGATTCTGAGGTATGAGTCCCTTCATCCAAAGAAGATTTAATTTTCTTCTCTAGATTTGTTAATACACCCATAAGATAATATCTCTCGCTTTCAAAACCTAATGATGATTCCTCAAGAACCCCCTCTCCATTTTCTCCTTCTCGTTCAGATTTTCTCTCATTTACTCCATTGCGATCCACTTCTATGGAACTTTCACAGTCAGATTTTTCACCAAAGGATGAGAACGAGTGAGATTTCAACTCTTGGTAATCTTCATCAGGATGAGCTTCATGTTCTTCACTACCTACTCTATTGAAGTGACCGTGTTTTTCTCTATACGCCTTAAGGTCGGCATCTAAAACCTTGACCTCATTGTTTCTCTTAATAAGCGTATCCTTCAAAACTTGCAGGGCTTCTTGGTCATACTCCGCCTGCTCTTCCATCATTCTCTGATACTGTGAGGCCTCCATTTGAACAGACGCCTTCTCTGCTTGTAAGCGAGTGATCATGGCCATCGCGTTATTTGTCGCAACAGCAGAATCACTCCTTTCTTCGTCTAACTCCATGTACAATGCTATGAGAGACTTGCGGTCCAAACCAACTTGTCTCTTCAAACGATGCACAATGGAATCACTATCTGCTTTATTTTCTGCGTTTGTGTCATTATACATTGGTAGAACGTCATGTTTTTTGAGTTGCAGTTTCCTAGCAAGCCTTCTAGAAGACCATCTAGGACTAGATGAAGCAGAATTTGAAAGTGAGATTCCAAAAAATATGTTTCCTCTGCTAAAACTAGGGGTTTTGCAAAGCATCTTCACTTATATCCTCCGACTCTGCTAGTAATGGCAAGGTAGCAGCTTTTATATCTTCTCTAGATTCTGAACATCATCAATTAAAACATCATTAGCGTGGTAGAATACAAACCAAGTGTTCCAATAACAAGTGTCACTATAATGGAAACCTTCGATGGGAAGAAAACTATATTCAGCAAATTTCTATCATAATCAAAGCAAAATAAATACAATAAAAGAACTCCAACAGATAGAATCGGATACGATATAAAACCATTCGCGAATTATTGAATTTCTAAAATTTTAATGCTGAATCCTGAAGGATGGAATGAAGATGGTGTTCTTTAGTAAACATATAATTGTTTCTTCTATTCTTTTAGTTATTAGTTTCTCTCGCCATTAGCATATCTTTCTCTAAATATATGTATTTTAAACATTCGCGCATATGACATTCCAATAAGCAAATCTTCATACGTACGGAAAGGGAACTTCAGTTACTAAGGGCATCTCCAATCATCCCTCAAACGCTTCCCTAAATTTTAAGGAAAACACTGATTAAAAAGAGTCTCCATCCAAACCTTCCCTAAACTCTCCCAAAATTGAAGAAATCCCCAATCTTTTCCTGAAATCAAGCTGGAATTTTGGGTTCCCAAAATATCCCCCCAAAACTACTGATCATATTTTCTAACAAAAATAGCAAGAAAATCCACTTTTTATCCTTGAATTTGAGAAAAATGGAATTGGATTGCTCTACCCCATTTTCACCACTTTTACGAATGGTGTTTTAGGCTTTATTCTCATTTAAATATTTTTAGTTGGCACCCATCTCATGGCTTTTACAATTGTAATTAGTCCCGTAACTGTCCATAACCGCCTCTAACCAACCTCTTCATTTCTTTAGAAAATGACACTTGTCCTATATTTGTTACAAATGGGAATAAACATGGTCGGTCCTGCCCATGTGCCAAATGGACAATGACACAGGGCGCATTTTAGAGTATGCACCTATATATGTATATTATAGGGGTCCAAATTTTTTTTATGTATATTAAAAATGTCAATTCTTAAAATAAGTTTAATATTTTAAGGGCCCATTTTTTTAACTATCCAAAAACAATCTGTACAAAGAACGATTCTACTACCCAAAAATCTCACCCAACTAAAATGGGCCCCTAAAAAATAAGTTTAATTTTTTAGGGGTCCATTTTAGATATTTAATATCTTTGTACAATATTTTTTAGAAAGGTCGTAAATTGATTTTCGCATGGGGCACTCCCAATCTTAGGACCGGCCTCGGGAATAAATAGAAGTTGTCCCTATGAGAAACAATATGAGTTTGCCATTCCCTAGATTCAATTTTTATTTTTTTCACACCAAATACCTGCCAAAATTTGAGTTAAAATGGGGAAATTAAAGATAACCTAATAGAAACGCACAATTATTGTTGATGATGATTTGAAATTTTCAGGGTAATAAGACAGTGTTGCAAAAATAAAAATAAAAAGGTAAGTGATAGGGTTCTAACTACAAAGGTAATATACGAATTGCAATATATAAACTCACGCCGGTTAACTGCACTGAGGCCAATTTCATCTTCTGCAACCTCTAATTCACTGTCAGCCATAAATCTAAGTGGCGAATTCATTGGAAATAAATGCAAGAAAGTCGTCTATGAAGAGAAGAACTATCATTACCTATTCGAGGATGGCGTATATCAAGAAATGTGGAAAACTTCCCAGCTCTTGTAACAATATGAAATCAAATGGAATCGAATGGAATAGAGAGCATAAATCGAAATAAAAAACAATTAAAAACCTAATTTCTACAACATATTTTCGAAATCAAAAGCAGATCCTTAAATTAGAAAGCATAAATCGAATGGAATAGAGAGACTACCTATCGGATGAGGGCGGAGCTGAGGGTGGCGACGGGGACTGAGGGCGGCAGCCTTGTCGCTGAGAGGGTGAGGGCATCATTATAGGTTTGGGTTATAGGGGTAGGGGAGATACCAGTGAGTAGAGAGCGAGCGGGGTACGAGAGCAGGGACGAGAGCGGGAGCCAAAAGTAAAATTAATATTTTTTGGGGTATTATATATTTTAGTTAAGTGTGCTCAATTTTGGCACACTTTAAAACAGTGCCAAATTTTGGCACTGTTTTAAAGTGTGCCAAATTTCTATTAAACCGTGCCAAAATATGGCACAGTTTTAAAGTGTGCCAGATTTTTAACATCAGGATGTGCCAAAATGCTGTTTTTGGTGTAGTGATTGAATAACCCCTGGAAAATGCTCCTCCTGCCTCTGTGAAATAAGAAAGCGGTCCAAATGAGACATAGAAGGCAAGTCTTTAACACTGGACCAAGTAAAAAGGCCCCCTTCAAGAGGCAAATCAATCAACTCCATCTCATCAATAAAGCCGGAAAACTCTCTCATATATCTGCAAATTTTGCCACCACTACTTTTCTCTACTCCAAATCGCACCACATTGCAGCAAACTCTTTTATGTACTTAAGTTTTTTTATTTAAGTATATTGTACAATGTGGTGCAATACACTTAAATCAAAAACTTAATATCCATAATTAAAGATATTTCATAATTGTGATACCATCCACATACGTCAAATATAACATGCCAAAAAAAAACTAACTATGGGCTTTACAAAATGTATGAATACAAATATTTATCCCTCTCTATTATAATGAAAAACAAATGAAATTATAGAACTGGCACATATGCCATTAGCGCCTACACCCTAAAGTAGATCTGTAATAGAAGGATGCATGGAAGCCACATTATTGATCAAGGTTACGGGACGGGCAACCTTAGTCCTGCTACGTTTAATCGACAACGTTAACAAAAAATTTAAAGAGAATAAAAGTATAACAAAATTTGGAATAAGTCACAACTATGCATTTGCTTCTAGCTTTTTAACATCTTTTAGATTTATCCCAGCCTGCAATCCTAATATCATGCGCATATAAGATTCCAAATCCCATTTTTAAGTTTTATTCTACACATATGAAAATAATAATTGAAATTCGGGATATCTTTACACTAATCAAAGCGGTGTGTTATAAAGAAATTGTGATAATCTTAGAGTTTAAGGATCACATAAGTAAGTTAAGGAGCATAGGACTATCTTTAATGCCTTTAGGGATCACTCGTGCATACTAAGTATAGTCCTAGACCGTCCTGAACCTAAGATCTCTTTAAGGTAAGGGATAAATCACCATGTTTACCCATCAATAATATAGCCTACCTTACCTAAATCTATATAAAGTAAATATCTCCGTAATCCATCTCGGACACGGGTACTTAGATGTGTGACCCATGTACAAAAATTGACTAAGGTTTCTCATCTACTCACTAAGGTACTATAGAGGTCTCAATCTTGCGTGCCTCTTTTAATAGAATTTCCTCATAGTATGTTCGCTACGAGTACTCACGCATGGTATACATTACATAAAGGACACAATAATTAATATCCATACTAACCACTGAATTCAAGTCCCACCGACTAGGTTTATCCACTTCAATCCCATTTAAAAGTAATTAAGAAATCCATTTATTTCCTTACATTAAAGTCATACAATTCATAATATAACTAAGTCATATATATTTTAGGTCGAAAGTCATTAAAAAAACATAAATATCAACTTCCCAAATAAAAAAATAAGAGAAATTTCCAAAATAATTGATGGCAACGGTCGACCACGTGGATGGGGTTGGTCGACCGAGGGCTTCAGTGTTTTAAAAATTTTCCCTACGAGGGTTGTCTTTTCCAAATCAAAAAAATTTAATTCAAACCTCTATTAAAAACCAGAAAACCTTTATATATGATTCACATAATATATAACAATGTATCCACATACATAACATGATTGGAACACAATATTATCATCAAAATTATCATTATAGTTTAAGAACCCAAATAAAATCAATTTTCTCTCTCAAGAACCCTAGCATTCCAATTTTCAACAATTTGATTTCAATTCTCCACATACTATACATAATATGTTAGGGTTCTGAATGGAATATATTAACAAATCAAAACCTATTCAAGATCTTATAAAAACACATCAATTATTGGGAAGATTTAATTAAAATAATGCTAAATCAATCCTAATTAATTCCTAATTGGGTTAACTATGAAATTACTTAATTTAAATCAGATTCTAATCACTTAGTTAGGATTTTGATACAAATAAATATGCGTAATTTACAGTAAATTCAATCCTACAAGAATTGAAATTAAACTTGCCTCCAAATTGGTGTACAACTGGGGCTCAAATCTTCAAAATCCTCTCTCTTCTTTTTAGTCTTATTCTCTCCAAGATCCTAGATCCCTAATTTTATGTATTATATTAAATGAGTCTTTTAATGGTTTAATACTAACTATTAAAAACCTAATTGGGCTTGGGCCTTATATCGAGTCTTAATTAGCTAACCCGAAATGTCCCTAACTTGTCTAAGATCTCTCATTCATATTTTAAGTCAAAGAAATCATCATTTTAAATACTATCAACCCTCATAATCCATCATCCTTATAACCAATTATATAAAATAGTACATATCCTAATTATTAGACACATTAGTCATATTTTACTTGAATCATGATTAAAATATTTATTAATGTTTTACTGGCTCTTAATTTCTAACTTTACTTATATACATATAAGTAGGTTATGACATTACATGTAACTCAAGAACATGTACAGCACACGCAATATTTTATCTATTATATACAAAAAGTACGATGTATTACATTCATCCCTCATTATTCAAGAAATTTTATCCTCGAAATTTGGAATATACCTAGCTAGAATAACTTTTGAAACCTCATACGTATGTCCTCCTCGCACTCCCAAATGGACTCTCCCTCACTATGATGTCCCTACTAAACTTTTACTAAAGGAATGACCTTAGATCATATATTCTTCTCTCTACGGTCAAGGATTCATTGCAGTCACTCTTTGTAACTAGCATCTTATTGCAATTTCTGCCCATTTAGATCTATGTGATGATACTCATCCTCACGCCTTAAGAATTTTCTCAGCATGGATACGTGAAAAATGTCGTGTACCCTGAGAAGATGATCGGGCAATGTAGACGATATGCCACCAAGCCTTCTCTCTCAATAATCATTAAAGGGCCTATGTATCAAGGAGACATCTTCTCCTTCATTCCAAATCTAACCACCTGATTCATTGGGGATACTCTTAAACACTTGATCCCTCACTAGGAACTCCAATTGACTACTCCTTTTATCGTCCTAACTCTTCTGATGATCCTGGGTTATCTTCATTCTTTCCTGAATAAACACCACTTTTTTCGAAGTGTCATTGGTAATGTTTGGTGAAAACATTTGATGTTCCTCTGATCCTGCACAATAACTAAGAAAATGTCATGGTGATTCATATAATGCCTGTGTACAATTCTATCCGGGTCACCTTCTGATAGCTATTATTATAAGCGAACTCAACAAGTTGCAAATGTATGTCCCAATTTCCGTTAAGGTCTAACACTCAGGCCTTGAGCATATCCTACAACACCTGATTCACCCTTTCTGCGTGGCCATCCGACTAAGGATAAAAATTCGTTCTCAAACTCAACTAAACTCCCATTGCATACTGGAATACCTTCCAAAAATAGAAGATAAAAGTGTGCCCCTATCTTACACAATGTCTAGTGGCACCCCATGTAGTCTCATTATCTCGTCTATGAATAACTTCGTGTACTTCTCTATAGAGAAATCAGTCCTGACGGGTAGTAATTAGGCATAAATTCTTCTGAATTTATCCCCTTAATTTAGTAACTTTTTAGCACCTAGGACTATGTAATTTGTATTGATTTATCTCATATATGTTCCATTGAAAATTGATACATAGTGCCTCGAGTTTCGTGTATTTTTCATGCTTTTTACAGGTATTTAATGCAAGTGAAGAGAAGAGGAATCCAATACCGAGAAATCAGGAATGGACTAAAAGTCAGAGGGCAAAATGGTTAATTCACATCTAGAGTTCGGACGAGGGACCAACATGGAAATTGAAGACCTCGTGTCTACTAGTACGTAGGAAAAAATGACATCCCAAACAGATCCCTGGGTGAGAAGTTGTTGAGGTTCAAAGATGAGAGAAAATTAAAAGAAAAGAAGGAAAAAATAATTTAAATCCGGACGGGACTGGTCAATACAAGAAGCGAACCGATCTGGAAGGAAGCCAGTCTCTAAATAAATTTCACCACTAGACTAATCCAGATAGTGATAAAAATGAACCGATCCAATGTCTTGAAGATCTCTTCATAAAATAAGAGGTCGGACCAATCCGTTATGAAAGAAAAACGAACCGATCCGGATTATGCTACCAGATCGAAACGAATATACCCACCGGACCGGTTCGGAAGAGATTTTTCCGAATTTTCTTTTCTAACTAAGAGTTTTACTTTGCTCCAACTCTTGTAAATTTCATTGTGTATTTAGCTTAACTTAGTAACAGGCATTAGGGAGTTCGATTAATCTTAGTTTTAGAGTACCCTTGCATTCAAGAACCCTAGTTTTTATGTTTTGCAAAAATTTACTCAAGATTCAAGCTTTAATTCCAGATTCCTTCATTACAACTATTCTTTAATTTATGCTTTTAATTGCTTTAATAGTTTTGCTTAATTAGTTAATAGATTTAGGTTTCAATTCTCACTTCTAATTTTCTTCTCAATATTTCACATAGCTATGAAGTTTTGCAAATTTAGTTCTGAGGTGGTTTTTACTTTAATCATGTCCGATCAAGTTTTCAAGGGTTGGGATGCATGAACCCGACCCGATATAATTTAGCTATGTAGAAAATAGGTTTTGAATTAAAATTTGAATGAATCGTGTTGTGTAGTGATCATAATCGTCGTAGACCTTTTAACCTTGTTTGCCCTAGGTAACTGGGGTGATTAAGGGTGCGATGCACATGTTAGCTATTCAGCACCGCTTTATTTTTAACTTTGATTGCGTATGATGCGGGCTAGTACCCTCATATATGTAATGCTTAGGATTATTAAAGACTGGGTTCAATCAACTTTCTAATTCAAGGACTAGTATTCTATCTGGTAAATTTACTAGGGTTTGGGGGATTGTATCCTAACCTATCTTACCCTTATTCATATTCATTTCACTGCAGTAGTTTATTTCGGCACACTTAGTTTATAAATAGTTTAAATTTCTTTTTCATCTAGTCGTAGTCATTTAGTTCATAATTAATCATCTTTTTCATTTCTTTTTTATAATTAATTTAGTGTTAGTCTTTCGTTCCTACGTCGTTACGATATTTCGTCCTAGTTCCCTGTGGAGATGATCCTGACTTATCGGATTATTACTAACGCGGAAGGCTTGCATTTGTGCCTATATATCATGCACACTAGATACACATTTGTGGTCGTGTCAGGTAGGAAACCACCTTCATCAATCTAGCCACGATAACTTAAATGGAATCATGGCTGCACTACGACCATTGTAACTCGGCAATAAAATCCATCGAGATGCTTTTCCATTTCCATTTAGGGATGTCCAAAGGTTGTAACTCTCCTACTGGTCATTAGTGCTCCACCTTTATCAACTGACAAGTAGCACACCAATAGACATAATAAAGAAATAAAAGCATAAGATGCCGATGAACGAGAAAAACAACAAAGGGAAAAACCTTAGACTGCCCATCCAGATAATTCACTATGTACGATTTTACAAAGCATAGATAGTAAACTTACAAAATGACTCAATCACCCACAAGCCTTGACGCTCTTCTATCTTCAACCTCTCCACCACAGTGCAATGCAAGAGTCGACAAACACAAGTTGCTACAGCACATGAGTCCACGCATGCCTCGGTATCCACCAATAATGGCTTAGCAATCGTCATAGAACGTAGTAAGTACGAAGTACACTGCATGAAATGCATTCTTTATATATAAAATAAACAATCAAAGGTGCTTGAAAATATCTCAAAGCATAAAGATTATAACTCTTGGATCTTGAAACGTAAAGGATGTATCTCTAGGTTTAGAACTTTTGTAAACAGGTTGGAAACTGATTTTTGTCAAAAGTTCTTAAAATTTCAGAGTCGAAAAGGCTTTAAATAGTGAATGCATGAATTTCGAGGTGGCTACTTGTTCAAACTAAAACTAAGTTCATTCGAACGAGAATCTTATCGTATAACAAAACAAAACAAGTACCCTTAATAAAAATTCCAAGGACTTATAATTAGACCTGTCAACGGGTCGTGTTGGGTCGTGTACGGGTCGGGTTAATGGGTGAAAACACCCTTAACCCGTACACGACCCATTAAGACTAACGGATCCAATGATAATACCCAAACACGACCCGTTAATATTAACGGGTACATGACCCGCACCGTTAGCACCCGTTAATATTAACGGGTCTAAACGGGTAACGGATTGGGTGGCCCTATATTACCCGTTAGTCTTCATTAGTTTAAAACTAATGGGTTTTAATGGTTATTCTTATAATGGTTGAGATTAACTTATGGATATTATATATATATATATATATATATATATATATATATATATATATATCAATGATAATACCCAAACACGACCCGTTAATATTAACAGGTACACGACCCGTTAATATATTGTTTACTTACTAATTGGTTATAACGGGTGTAATATTAGTTCGGGTCACACGACCCAATAAAACCCGATACCACTGACGGGTGATAATGGGTATAAATAGGTTTAATCGTGTAAGAGTACAAACTCAAACATGACCCGTTATGATAACGGATCTACCGTGTCGACCTGTTAATGACCCAAACCCGATAAGACTAAACCCATTAACTTATAATTTCGTGTCGTGTCGTGTCGTGCCTCATTTTTCCAGGTCTACTTATAATTAATACGCACCCATACTTGACAGATCCTCAGTAAATGTGAAGATAAACATGTCTCTAAACTCGACATAGTATATCAATCTTTGATGCTCAATCGTTGCATCTTCAACACACAATGTCATACGCCTTATTGGATTACAAACTCAAAGTCTATCTTATGACTCAAACAGTTTGTCCGGAATGAAGCCAATTACATACAAATTGCCTCAAATGAAAATTTGTCCTTACCAATCTCCCCCTTTGGCTATTCCGGGAAAAAAATTAAAATAAAAAGTGAAACAAGCTAGCCAGACCTACAAGCCACCTATGCCCAACCCAAAAATCCCCCAAAAAATTTAATACGTGGACATAGACAAATGGACCTCGCTAGCATCTCAATGTAACACGATGTAGCATAATCTAAAAGTCATGAAGTAACCTACACACATGAAACACCAATACCTCGTTAAGTATGGAGGAATAAACATTAAATAATAATATGTCAGTAAAATCTCAATATAAACTCTCCCTACATCACAGTTATCTCTCCCCTGTTTTCCCGGGAAAGACCAAGGGAGGACAGAAATAATAAACATCATATCCAACATACGAGAGTAATAAAGCATGAAAATTCATAGCTAGTTAAAGTCACATAAATAATCAACAATAAAAGAATAATGTGATAAAAATAGTGTCAACCACATGATATGGGACGTAATAGAATAGCAGTACGATTGTGAAGCATAAAACAGTAGAATAGAGATATCCAAACTAATATAACCAGAAGATCTATAAATCATAAAAGCAGTAATGTATCAAAATAACCTACATGTACATCCATACAATCCAAAAGATAATAAATAAATAATTGTAATAGTACAAAAGGAATCATCATAATACATGCCAAAACAAAATATATCCTCAATACAAATATCATAAACATATTAAAATCAACTATGAGAAGGAAGTACATCATCTCTCGGCTTAGGGTCATTATGACCTGCTCATGACGATCTACCTCCACGCCTCTGTTCTATCCTCCAAAAAGGATGTAAACTTGGAGTTCTTCATTTCCCTCTATTCAGAGTCACAATCCAATCTAGCCATCACAACCTCAGTTATCCTCTGCTGCTTAGAGTTGTGCCTCTAAACGCAATCTGGGGCATTCTCATCCTACAATAAACGTAGCGTCTCATCCCTTACGGTACTTGAATGTGTGGCAAGGGGATAGGAGGGAAGGGGCCTAAAGAGCCTCCGATGGAAGGTGGCCCTCGGATCGGAGATTAGAGTTTGCATCGATCACTGAGATGGTACTCAACTCCTTTTCATCAGGAAGATCAGGAACCCCCGTAGCAATGCATATGCGAGTGATAAGAATCCCATATAGAAGTGATACGTGAATAGGAGTAGTCCCGGTATTAGGGACATGGGACATAATTAGCAGCATAAGAGCAGGTAAATCAATGCGCCAGCCATGACTGACAGCGTATACGATGATGGATATATAGGCAGAAAGTTGTGTATGGTTAGCTCATGGGTAGATGGAAGAGAATGTGACCCAATTAAGGATCCGATAGTCGGCATGGAGATAATGGTGAAAAAGTTTAATGGTCCCAGTAGGAATCTCACCAAAAAAACTCAACAAGGATCTCAGAGGTACAGTGATAACCCTCAACATATGCTGGAAATGTGGCGCCTGGATCCCAGGGAATCAAAAGAAGGTGGCTATGGTATCAGGAGTGACAATAACCTCGACATCACGAACAAATGATTGCAAACTGGAAGTGGAACCAGCTGTTAAAAAATACAACTCTCAAACCATATCCGATAGGATCACGTCATACATAGAAAATAGGGGATCACAACCCCGACCTACTAACCACCGGGAACAAGAGAATTACCAAATCCCTCGACCCAAAATACTCTCTCTCTCTCTCTCTGACAACATCACTAGTATAAAAACCTTAAGTGCGGTAAAGCTCATAGTCTACCCTACTCACCCATCTATCTGTGGAAAATCAAGGACTATTGGCCTGAGCATTCTGGGCCCTCGATATGGATGAGGAGGGCTTATTCGTAGTGCTAGAAATGATAGAGTGACGGCGTCGTCGTCCACCAGCTATAGCAACAATCAGAGAGGATATGTAAACAAAAGGATTGTAGAAATAGGCAATGTTAAATCCTAACACCAACAAACACAATAATCCCATCTTCGTAAAAAATCCATCCGACCCCCGCGAAAACCAATACCCAAACAGCAACAAAAACAATATATAATCAGGGTGTAATCGGGATATAAACAGTAGCACCAATAAACGCAAAGAGTTTGTAAATAATGTATGTCATAAATACCCAAAATAAATAATAAAAAAATTAATTTTATGGGATATTATGACACACATAAACAAGGGGGAAACCAAAAAATAACTAACCAAATAAATAAAAAAAATTTAAATCCCCCCCCCCCAAAAAAAAAAATAGATCTTTGATTCATATTGCAAAGAAAAACGTAAATACATGGGGATGCTTCGCCCAGAAATTGAAGTATCTGAAATTGTACACATTGGACAAATTCGTATTGAATCATTCAATAATGCATGGTTAATGATCAGAGACACCTGCCTTAAAAAAATTCTACTTCAACACCCGGAAATGCATTCAGCCAAGCATTGTTGATGAGACATCAATCTATTCTGGAATGAATAATCCTCCTAAGATGACTTCTATTAGTCCACGTATAGAAGTAACCTTTAGCCCCGGTATCCTACAGCCAAGTCTAAGCAAGGCAATTTGTAAATTCTTTAATCTCCCTTTCATGAACACTTAAACCCCCAATTCTGTCAGAAGCAGCAGTAACCACACTTAAATCAACCATAACCACACACGACTGCGACGTATTATCAGCAATAGCAGAAATATTTCTCTGCAAAGAGGTTCTATGCGCCTTTCGATTTCTAGCATAAACAACCGTGAGATAGCATTAATTACCATCATTTATTTCTTCGACTAGATAATGTATAAATTTCTCATGTTTAACCAACGGAGTAAGTCTCAGTTTTATAGGTTTCCATACAACCATAATTCTGCCAAAAGTAACTTCCTCACAGTTATCATCTTTAGCCCATAAAGGAGCAGTTTTATTACTTACCCTATCGATTTTGGATTTAGAGATTTTAGTTTGCACCAAGCAAAGCAGTGTCAACTTCTTGGTCTCAATAAAGATTTTGGCTTCCCTCTGTTTAGCCCCTCTCATATTCCACATCCCCCATTTCTCCATCACTTAGACTTGGAATGAGAATTCTTTTTAGACTTTAGTTTCTTCTTTGTTTCCCCCCTTATGGGAGAATTAACACAATCTTTGTCACTGTTTTTGTTATTTCCACTAGTCTCTGCCATTAATGGGACCATTCCCATTATGTTTTTTGAAGCTATTCCTCTATCAATGACTTATTTGGCTAGGGTGTCTGAAGGAGAGCATTCCTCTTAGTTCCCTTCATTGCTCTGAGCCAACTGGGAACCAAATTTTGTCAAATTTCTCTTCTAGCATCTCTATTCTATTTGTCATTTCTTTTTCCTTCTTCATTTACTGTGTCTTTTTTAGTAGCTCTCTTCTTTTTGACTTTGGTCCAATTGTATTTTCCTTCATCCAGTTTTTGTTTTTAACTCTTCCTTATACTTTTCTTGGTTACTTTCATTGAGTTTCTTGTAGGTAGTTCTCATCTGCAAACTTTGTGGCGTTTTGATAGTATTCTTAGTGCATTGGCCATAGGCATGACCAAATAATTTACAAGGGTGTTTGTGAATGATTTTCTTAAGGGACTCATCCCCTTTGCCAGGTGAATTTACAACTTGATCACCAGTAAAAGCTAATATTTGCCTCTCTTACGTGGCTCTGTCAAATCTCAATGGTTCCCCTACAAAACTTGCAACATAACTTATCCTAATAGGACTCCAAAAAAACTTGGGTAGGTTGTAGATATGTACCCAAACCGGTATCTTCTTCACATCCTTTCTAAGATCTTACATATCCTCATTCCATTTACCAAATAACATCAATTTCCCTCCAATGTGTATGCGCCCTCCATCTAAAGCTCTCTCTTTATCCTCAATACAACTGAACTTGAAATAGAAATTCCCTCCATCAGACAAAATTTGTAGTTCTCCCCTATATTTCCACCTATTACGAAAAACATTGCTAACTAAACTACCAACGTTAGGTAGCTATCTATCTTTATGCTCAATAATGTGCATGGGTTCTCATACTACTGCCCCAATAATGTTACTTATCTATCTTTAGGCTTAATAATGTGCATGGGTTCTCATACTGCTACCCCAATAATTTTATTTATCTATCTTTAGGTTCCTACACTCTTGTAGGAAGGTGTTTGATTTTTTCAATAATGTCTGGCTATCAACTGTGTAGGTGAATTTTATTGCCACTGTTTGAAAGTCGTCATTTCATTTCAAGGTCTCTTCATTTACTGGAACAGTTGTCTCACATAGGGCATGATTGTTTTCCTCTATATATTAAGTCGTAGATTTTTTAATATGTTTGGTATGTATTTGTTTTGTGTTGGTGACCCTTTGCATCTACCAATGCTGAAGTATGTAAAAATGGAAAGTGCATACACACAAATTTAAAAAGTCTTATGGGATGTTATAACTAGATGTGTTAATATCAAAATGTGGCTTCATATGGGCAGTGATCAATTTTTTTTCTCAATTTTCCCATTTGCAAGGCATCCATTTGACGATATACATGATAGCTAGTGAGTTTCACATCGACCCTATGGTTTTGCAAAGTGCTTTGACTTACGTCAAATTTGTCAACTTTAGAGACTAATTTATCAGTATTACTTATTTTTCCTTTCATATAGATGATAAATTTCTACCTAGAAACTATTTAATGTTCATTTCTTAGAGAAAAGTATTAGTCATGGGCAGTGGAGTTTAATTATTTCTTCAAAAAAGCCTTTACTTTCTCTATTTCACTTTAATTTGATTTTAATTTTTTCTGGTTGATTTGTACTCTTCCACATTATATTTCTGTTTAGAATTAATATCCAGATTTATTCCCTCACTAATCTAGTTCTTGCATTTTTTTTATTCAATGTCTCTTTTTAGACTCGGTCACTGTTTGTTTTGTTTATTGATCTTCCCTATACTCCGAAGTTATATTTCATCATTGTATCCCATTAATAGATACTCATTTCAAGTATTGACATATTATTTTTATTATACTTCTAGATTTATATTACTTATCTTTGCATATGATAAATGAAAAATAAATTTTAGTTAAAATTGTCGTATTATTGAATATATCAAATTACCAGTGTTACTTTTTAGTGGAAATAATATGATATATAGTTTCAATTTTATCAAACATGATCTAACACTGGTTTGAACCATATCTATATTGACTGAGATTGACATCTATCTTTAGTAAGACTTGTGAAATTGAATCTTACCATACGTATGGCATAACTAACATATAAGTTCTATTGCTATTGTATATCTTTCAAATTCTTATCATATACTTACTTATTCAGTGACAAGTGATAATCATTATTGCTATTGTATGTTCGATAGAGAAATTACTGTTTATTCAATTTTATATTTAAGTTTCAATTTCAGGTATGTGTAGGCATGTGTGTTTGTGTATTATGTCTACCAATGGACTTAAATCATCAGACATAATAAATGGACCTCCTATTTGTTCTCTTAGAAGAGGTATGATTTTAGTTGCAATCAAGGTTCTAAAGGGAGCGAGGTGTCGTCGAGGCGTAGAGGATCTAAAGGTTCTTAAGGCTTGAGGCTTGACCTCTACGCCTCAGGAGCCTAAGTTTGTGTTATGTCTATTTATCTTTCCCTTCTTGAGAATATGTTTTTTTTATATTGAACTGTCATGAAAAACTATTGATGCGTTATGATGGAAGATGATAGAAAACTGAGTGTAGACTCGGGTGATCTAGTGACGATGAGTACGATTATTTCTCTTAAATTGTACTCCCTCCATCCCAAATTAAAAGTCCACTATTCCTTTTGGGGTTGTCCCAAATTAAGAGCCCACTCTCCTTTTTTAAACATAATCAACAAACCAAGTTCCATGTTGGCAAACAAGAGTTAATCTCGATCGTTGATTAAGTGTATCCTTGATCTATACAAAATAAAAACATGGACTCTTAATTTGGGACGAAGGAAGTATATGGTAAATTGCAAAAACCCTCCGACCTATGACACTAGTGCAATACCTCAAGGGAATGTAAATTTTGTTAAAAAAATCCTTGAACTATTACAGTTTGTTTTTTTGTTTTGCAATTTCCCCCCATCTATTTTTACAAATATTCTTGATGATAATTTTCTCTGAGGTATAAAAGGGATATTTGCATCTTTTTCATAGTTTAGGGGTTCATTCGCGACACTGGGGGTACTTAGCATTAGCCTGGACTTGGATTAATATGTTGAATAGTTCTAGGGACTTACTGAAATAGATTCATATTATATTGATAAAATGTAAATGGAAGGATGAAATTGCTTCATATTATATTGATTCATCAAGTATTTTTCCAAACCCCCGTATCATTTTATTTCTTGAATGAAAAGTTTTACGTCCCTAAAAGTTTATTCATTGATTCACTGAGTCCTATAATTACATGAGATCGACCAAAAATCTATTCTATTTAGTCATTTATATGTTATAACATTGAGGAACACCCCTTTGTTTTTTTTATTAATTCTAGATGTAGTTTACAGAAAGTTAGAGGACTAAACTATTCAAATGAAGTCTAGATTACATAAGTTTGAAATATGATTAATTATAGATATTTTATCTGCTTGAATTGTGAAAGTTTTTCTTATAATTGTTATTAAAAAGACAAATATCACATGATTCACAACCCATTTGTCAAGTTTATGATGTAATCCACCCTTTTTTTGTAAATGCTTCAGTGATAGTTTATCAATTATGCGAACCAATTTACACACTCATGGCATAAATTACGTATTTTCGTGTCTTAAAAATCAAGGCATTTGTCAAGTAACAAAAAAAGGGTACCGTATGCATTTACAATTCATGCATTGGGTTGTGAATACATAGTCCTCTAACAAAACTGAAGGCATAAATTATGTATTTTCGTGCCTTAAAAATCATATAACTGTGTTGTGCATTTCTAAAAACTAAGGCATTTTCTATATATCGAAAAAAAACAAGTCATTTTCATTTGATCAAATGGGGTAACATTAATTACAAATATTTTTTTCCAATTTTTTGCTTATTCCTTTTCATTTTCATTTATAAGCCCTTACTACTATTAGATTCATCTCTATAATCTATAAAAATTGGAGCATATTTGAATTTTTTTTTTGGTTTTGAGTTTAGAGTTTGATAGATGATTATTGGTATAACTGTTTCACTTTAATTTCGCATAGACTTTTCCCAATTATTTGGGTTTCTGTGACTGTTATTATTTCAAATTCAGATTCCCTGAACTTTTTTTTGAATTATATAAAATCTTGTTTTGTAGCCTATGGTGTATTATTTTCATAACTTTTTAATAGTCCCCTCATCTAGGCGTAAAACATATAACATCTTATGGCAATTTTTGTATGTCAGCTGCTTGAGCAAGTTACATTCCTTAATATTAACAAGTGAAATATCTGAAATTGTCTTCCAAACTTTGTTCATGGTATATGTTACTTTTTTTTCAAAAGCTCAAATGTAATCTATTAAATTTGATCATTTGTAGGCTTTTAGAGTATTTTTAAATTTCCTTTTGAGTTACTATGTTAGATGAAGGGACTGGGTAAGGTGTTGACGGTGGATGTGGTGGTTGTGTTATGGACTAACAGTTTCTTTTGAAATGTCTTGAAATTTATGTAATTGGAAATTTTGTGTTATCTGGTGTTGCTAGACCTTTTTTATATATATGAGTAATGTGTGTGTGCGCGGTATACTTTGCTCGAGAAAAAAATCATGTTCAGTTCCTTTTACATTTTCTTTTACCTATAATGAAGCAATCGAAATTTGAAAAATTCATGTTATCTAATTCTCTATCTCTATCAGCCTGAACACAGTTTTTAATGATAGACTTAGGCTGTCCACAATGGTCGAGGTGAAATGCGTTAGAAGTAGAGGATTAACGAGTGAGATCTGAGTGAGGCTCGAAGTGGGATCCAGTAGAAATAAAGGTAAACGGGTAAATTTCCCATGTTTTCCACTTAAAAAATAGTTTTTTCAGAAGTGATCACTTACGTCAAACGTGGAAACGTCCCACGTCCAGAACTTGGATGGGGATCACATGTCTGAACTCCTGTCCCCGGCTAAAAGATATTCGTTAGCTCTACCATAAGTCTGGGGGAGGGTTGACGGATCCCCTCCCCCTTTTACCGATTCTTCTCCCCATTATGACACAGTTCAGATGATCCACAATGGGTTTATGGTTCCCATTGTGGACGGCCTTAGTAAAAGTTTGGCTTACTTCATTTCTTGTACTAAACATAGTGTTGAAGGCATTGGTTCGATATTTTTGTAAATATTTTACATCTAATTGATGTCAATATTTATAAATGCTTATCTATATAATCTACTTTAATAATTCGGATTCCGTTTCTCTGTCTAGCCAATGTATTGTCCCAAACTGGTTGTTTTGGATTAACTGGCCAAATATTGAGGAACAGTTTAAATTCATATCATTGACAAGCATATTTTGTTGATAATTAAAGAAGTTCTGAATCCAAATACTAACACTCTTTTTATAGACAAAGGGTAAGACCATTTATTTTTCTTTTGTTTTCCCCTTAAATCGCATGTAGTTCGGTTTTAGTGATTTTGCAAGAAACTATAATTTTAAGGTTTTATTAAATCCCTTTCTAATGTTGATGAGTGTTGGGAAACTTAAATTTACTTATGATATTTGTTATATTTTCTTTAGCATTTCATTTGAATAACATTTTGTCTTTTAATTACACTCTTTAATATCATGAATGATTACATTTTTTAACTCCTCAATGTCAGTTCCATTAGTAATTGAACTGGAATGGAACCAAGCTCACTCAGATGTTCAATGTGCTCACTTCAGCTAAGATTATTATATGTCAATGAATCCTTAATTCCTATTGGAGGTTGTTTTTACTTTATAAATGATATATATTGTAAAGTCACTTTAACATGATACATTTTAATTATAGAAGTTTCATGTCGGAGTTTTTTCTTTTCTATGTAATATTTAAGGTTGAGGAGATATAGGACGTTGGGTCAATTTTGTCATATTGGAGATCTTTTTGATTTGGGTGGATTCAAGTTACAAAATTAAGAAGTTTAAAATTTGACTAGGAAAATTTTAATATTTTCTTTGGGGTTTGAAAGACATGTTTGGTTGGTGTTGTAAGGACAAAAAAATAACTATTTACCGGTGGTTTGTGTTTAACTATCTGTGCCAAGTGACACATGTTATACTTTTTAAAAATTTCGAACCGTGCCTTTATAACCCAAACATGGCCTGGGTTATATATATATATATAATGTGACACCCCGACTAATTAAACACCGGGTAGCTACTCCTTTATAAAATTAATTCAAAATGCCAAGTTGGCTCAGTTAATAGCATCACTGTCGAAAACGTTTTATTATTACTAACCACCTAGTATTTAAAAAGTAAGTGCCAAATTTTATTAAATCTGATTAACATGCAACAAGAGTAATGAATAACTAATAACACCATTCACCATACTGAAGTAAAACGAATAACCATCACAAAATGTAAATAAACTCTGGAGGAAAAACTCCTCAATACAAATCCCACAACTGATAAGTAAACTGAAATAAATAACTAAAACTGAATACTGAGCAATACATGCTAGAGTCTGAAAACTGAAATGTAAAAATGTCTAATAGAATTGGGCAACATGCCCTACAACTGATAGATGCTGAGACTGGAATCCAAATGAGAGAGGCGTCTAAAAGCAAGTCCCTGTAGCTTCCACAAACAGCTACAGCTCGTCTTCTGAATGAGAATCCTATGCTTGGTGTCCTTGTGGCTGGGCACCTAAAATGGTTTTACAAGAAAATATATTTGAAAGCAAATGGGTCAGAGCCCGAAAGTGGAAATCATTTTAAAAACCTGTAAGTGCTTTAAAAACATTTAAAACATTAAATGCAAAGTACATATTAGGACGTGCACTCACATTAAATTCTCACCTCTCGACTAACTGTGCACTCCTAACGTAAGTACCCATCTATAACTACCCTTTCCACTAGCTAAGTGACAACGTAACTAGCTAGACTACCAAAGGTTCTACCCATTTTACTCGGTTAATTTAACATAACAACGCTCGTAATTTAATAGAGGTTTAACGTAAACTCAGTTACTAACTATGCCATTGATATAACTATCAGTTAACTCATTATATATCTCGAAACAATACCGTAATATTTTCACAACATTAACATGAAGATTCCCATTAATTAAATGTATATTATTCACATCATAAATATACGATACAAGCACCCCGCAATCTAAGCTATGGTGCACACATACTCTGCTATCCATCCCGGTACATCACGTACATAAGGATCACATATTCCGAATCTCTCAGGAATAGTTCAGATAATACAAATCACAAATAGTGGAGGCGAACACAGTCACCATCACATGGGTCACGCACATACCTACGCTCCCATGGTCAGCGGACTTATTAATATCACAATAAGTCTTTCTATGACCTATGTTCATCAAGGTACCAGTCTATATCCCCCCCGTAGGCACACAAGGATTAGAGGGTCCTAAGCGAACGCAAACCTCCCCCGTGATAGCAAGTATGGTAGGTATGTCATACACATAAACTATATACTAAGCATTCACACATCTTAGATATCACCATATTAATAAGGTATAAGCTACATCATAATACCATTATTCCAAACTTATGTATTTCAAGTCTCCCGTTAATATAAAGTTAAATTACCAACACGTCTCACGTCGTAGTCCCTTAACCTTAAAACCTATCTATAATAGATTATTAGGTTCCGATTATTCCCAAATATAACATCTTTATTCCTAAGGTCTTTACTTCTGCTCTAAACCTTATTTCATCGAATTACACAGTTTGCACTATTAACCCAAACGTTACCTCTCTAACGAATTTCAATAACCTAGAATAATTCCCCGAATTGCATTCTAATTAAAGTCCACTATAATAATCACACCTACTGGTCTTCCTTAAGGTTGAGGGTATTCATAAGTTCTCCAAACATATTCTCCGAGGGTTTCCACCATTAAAATCAAATTAAGGAAAATTTTACTCATTCTGGGAAGGTCGATCGATCGACCTATGAATATCGATCGATCGATCTAGTCGATCGATCGACTGATGAATGTCGATCGATCGATCGAACAGGTATGGCTACGGACTGCTTCGTTCTGCAGATTTGAAAACGTCCCAAAACTTATTTCTAACGTGTGATTCTCAAATATAACGTTATAGTAATGTCATATAACAATCCTACAATATTACTAACGTCCATAAATCAATATTTCAACAACTATAGGCTACATATGGATCAATCTTCATCAAAAACCTAGTTTTCAGATTTTATCTCAAGAACATTCATAAACTTCATCTTAAATCCGTTTTTGGTATAACAAAAGTCGATAATTCTCTTAATATAATCTTCCAGTAACATGCTACATGCAACCTATATCCCAAAATTTAAACTAATAACTCCAATCTTATGGGTTTTTCATTATCTTCCAAGAACCTACAAAATTTATGAATAATCTAACATGGAAGAAGCATTCTCTGAAATTTAAATGGAATAAATCACTTGCCTTGGTTTGATTTCGGATTTGGTGTTGATTTGGTGAAGAATCTCTACAAAATTCCTCTCTCTCTCTCCTTCTCCAAGCTTTCTTCTCCAAAAGGCTATGGTGGCTAGGGTTTGCTTTGGGAGAGTTGGAAGACTAAATGATAACTTACGTAGCTTATGGGGTTAATAAAGGGTTGGTTGGGTCAATCCCTTATCAGATTACAACTCTCAATTTTCGTCACTTTTAATTACCCAAAAATACCAAATTACTAAAATACCCTTTAAGTTACCGGTATGGCCTAAAAATACCCCGGGACCCAAATTATACCCCCGGCTAGTGTTTTCTGACTATCTCGACCCTTCCGGACGCGTTGGCGCACTCAAAACGACCATACGGATTATAGATTTTAAATTCACTTTTATTAACAAAATATTATACCGTGACGCGGCGGTCCCACGCGTCTCAACAAAATTTCTAAAAATGCCGTATATAAATCTCACGACAAATTTTATAATACCAAATACATATATAATCATATATGCACATAATCAAATACCAATTCGCATCACATTAGTATTATTAACCCGGATTAATTTCCAATTAATACGCAATTTAATTAATTAATCCCAAAATAAATATAGTCAAAAATACGGGGTATTACATATAAGTCAATTTCGAATCGTGCCTTTATGCTAAGTCTCTTTTTAATTATGTCAATATATATATATATATATATATATATATAAGTTATACATATATAAGTCAAGTTCACCTAGCCAATGCATCAAATGATTCACAATTTTCATTACTATGTGATGTGAAAAACCGCGTCCACCACCTGGAATAGGTGGAACAAAACGGAATGAAATTACAAATGCAAGTAGGCCACACTTCAGCAGCCCTGTATGATAAGAAATGAACCATGGTATAAGCATTGCTTGACAACGGTGGGTAAAAATAGGAATCTGGAGTCGTTGATGTCTAGTAATATAAGTACTGCTCCCCTTTCTAAATGTTGTTACTTTACATATGGAAATTTCTTCTCCAACTCTTGCAGGAACACTAAATGGCTGAACTTATTTTTAGGAACATATATGTATTTGGCCCTCTTAGGAAATTCTGATTCATTTCTACATGATTCATTAGTTTAACTCGTTGACCTAGCACATTCACTATGTTGAAGTGGAATTTCTCTCATCATGAGATTTCGTCAAAAAATTGTTATACAACCAATCTAAAGATGCACTTGCACCCTCTAAGTAACCATGAATTCATCCTTTGAATCATACCAAAAACAATATAACTAAGAGCAAAAGAAGTTCCCTAACTATTTGTTAGATATAGGTATTCAATGACTAACCTTATGAACATTGTAAGCCTATGGTCTTTAATTCTAACTTATTCCTATTTAAATATATAAATCTTGTCAAGAAAGCCTGTGAACTCTAATTGTTTATGTATTTATGTTTAAATATTTAATATCTGTCATGAAATATAGTATTTAACCAATTAGAAGATGTGTAATTCCTTGATTGTTCACAGTATTTCATGATTCTCTGAATATCTTGCAATTGAATGCATACGGTCCAATGGAGTTATTTTCCCATTCACTTTTTATGACTCAAGTTGATGAATCATGCTATTTGACTATCACGCTTATTAAGGATACACTAATAAATTGTCAAGATGAAGACATGTTAGCAATTGTGACATTTTCTCCATTGATGTTCGACTAACTCTTAAAGGAATCGCGGACTCTTAATTTGAAACGAAGGGAGTATTATATAAATTAAATGATAGCTTTTTATCTTGTTGTGCAACATGTAAAGTTTTATTATTTTATTTATGCCCCTCTGCAACTTAACTTAATTCTCAAGATCTTTTTCTCTCTTTCACTATGGTTGCATTACTTAAGCTTCTATAATAATTATGATGCATATTAAGATGAATGGTTTCTCCATTACCAAAGAATGTATGCAAAGCAATGAAGTTAAAAAATTCCCTTTTTTGTTTTTGTTTTATGGCTCATTGAGTGCCAACTCAATCTCTCTGTGTAATGTTCCACTTGCTTAAATAATGGTTCTAGCCAGCGATTCTTGATTTGTTCCATTTGCAGCCCCAAATGATTAATGTAATATCAATTATGTTCAAGCCATAATCTTCATAACTATGTGTGTGTTATGTTTGTCAATGTTTGAGTTGTCTATTTTTTCTAGCCATAATAGTGAGCCATTTCCGTCATCACCGGTTTCACTCGCTTACTCTGTTGTGAACAGAACAATAAAGATATCGTAAAAGCCGAACAACACTGGTTTTTATTGTTAACAGGCATTTTGTCATCACCTTTGCATCAATGCTCTTTTGGATGTCAAGATTTTTATATACAGGGAGGGAAGCAGGGGATTTGTTCAGTCATGTGAAAATCTTAGTTAAATTTTTTCACTTTAAGATGTTAAATGTATTTTTGTTTTGATAATGTTAGATTTCATTTTTTTATTGGCATTGACTATCAATTTAAGTTGCTTTGGACTATTTGTTGATGAATCAAATTGCACTTGCATTGTTATTTTAGTTGCATTTATGGGGGGAATAGATGTATAAGACTACTGATCCATGACTTATTTGCAAGTAAAATATCATAATTGTTAATTGCCAAAGTCATGGGCTCACCACCTGGTCAGTTATTGTCAGAAACTAAACTCTATTTTATTAATTTTTATTTTTGTATTCTTAGGCCTTTCGAGTTTAATCCATAGTGGGTGAAAGGCACTTAAATTTCCTCGCAACTATTGCTGTTACTTTAACAATTTGTTTGATTTACAGAAACATCAAAGAAAATAAACGAGATCCATTGCTCAATATATATAGTGGTCTCATTCATAAGCATGTCCGTTATTATTGATAAGGGAAACTCACAACTTACATTCAACTCCACAAATTTTTCATACCATAATACCAAATCAGGACAAACAATTGACTTTTATCTTTTCTTTCTCATCAACATCCTCCGCAGCATCATCAACGTCTTTGTTGCCCTTGTCTTCTCCCAAAGCACACTTGGGGTGAAGATCAAAGTCACACTCTTCACACTTGAAAGACCACAACTCACCCACTTCACCACACCTGTCACATGTATATATGGGTAATCGAGTGAGGACGAGCTCATGCTCATGGAGTGTAAGCTTCACTTTATCACGCCACCCCTTTGCCATCTCCTTATATTCCTCTTCAATCTCCTTCAAACGCTCCTCCGTGAAAGGATATGCGGACTCCCCATGAAGAATAACGAGCTTTCTAGCATCCGTGGTGATGGTGTTCCCATTTTTCCCAATTTCGACTAATGTTGGTATTCCACGAACCTTGAACAGGCAGCTTAGTGATTTCTTCCTTTCATCACCAAATGGAAAATCCAACCATGGCATGTCCGAAAAATATTCCTCGAAAGAAGACTGGTCTCTGTCACTGGAGACGAAAATCACTTCGAATTGGTCATCCTTCGCTCTACTTTTGTGGAAAACTTCAATTAGCTTCGGTGTGAATCCTCGACAAGGGGGACACCAATGAGCAGAGAAGTATAGGAGGATAACTTTTCCAACAAGATCAGAAACAGGAACCTTCAAAGTAAAGAGTTTTTCTAAGGACTCACAAATTAAAGAGGGGAGGGGGCGAGAGAGAGGATTCTAAAATCTTGAGAATATTTTTATAACTTAATGATTGAGTTAGTGGCATAAAGTAACAGCTAAAACTCTCACCTCGACTCCATCTTTCCCAATTACAAAATTGAGGTCTTCAGATACCAAAATAGACTCCAACGTTTGTCCTTTGCGCTTCACTTTCTCAATTTCCTCAAGTGTTAAAAACTTCTCGGGTGTAAAAGGATATGTCATAGATCCATGTTCTTCAATAGCTTCAACCACATTCGAATGAATAAATTTTCCATCTGGCCCAATGATGACCAAAGTTGGCAAGGTTGAGAGCTCAAAGTACTTAACCAACTTCTGAATCTTCTCATTGCAAGGCAATGAAAACCATGGCATACTTTCAAACTCCTGTTTGAATGACTCTTCCTCTTCATCATCATCAAGAGGTAGCATCACAATCTCAAAATTCTCCCCATTTGCCATCAATTTCTCATAAACTTTAGTCAACTTTTTAGTAAAATCAAGGCATTTAGCATATGAAGACAACGAGAAATACAACCCCACTATCTTCCCCTCAAGCTCTCTAACTGGTACCTAGTCCATACAATATGCAAATAACATTTTCAGATCATAAAAGTAACAAGACTAATATACAAAAATTCATTGTAATGATTCTACCTTCTTCCCACCAACCGAGATTACAAAATCGCGCAAGGGTGTGACTAAGAGAGATGTTAGAGATTGATTCTTTTTTGCTTCTTCTTCTTGATCTTTAATTTCTTTTACGCCTTCCGGGGTAAATGGGTACCCATCAACACCATACTCGTTAACGATTTCAACTCCCTCATTAGTCAAAAGCTTCCCATTTTCACCAATAATCACAAGGTGAGGTATTCCCCTCACCTTAAACAATTTATCCAATTTGTTGCTCGTGTCAGAATCGAAAAATGGAATAGCCAACCATGGCATTTTGGAAAAATAATCTTCGAAAGATTCATCATCTCTGTCAGCAGAGACAAATACAATCTCAAATCCACCTTTTGGTAAGAGTTCATTGTAGACTTCCACGATTTTTGGGGTGAACCTATGACATGGACCACACCATGATGCTGAGAAATACAATCCAACTTTTTTCCCTTTCAAACTGTCAATGCTAACCTGTAAACTTTAGAATTTAGTAAAAGGCTTCCTTTTGGCTTTTGGACAAAAATATTAGCAAAAGTTGATTCTACACATGACTAAGGTCTATTTCGATCGGTTTGATCCGTAAATAGAACGTACTAATACCAAATCAATTTTAATAGATTAAAATTGAAATTAACATTTGTACCGCTTGGTACAACTTGACTTAAACCAAAATCGAACCACATATTTTGCGATAAACCGCGATAATTGAATTAAAAAATGGGTCAAAAAAATGTCAACCTTATAGACTGATAAATGTTTTTCCTATTTTTTTTTAAAAGCAAAAAAATATTATTTTCAGCTTAAATTTTTTTATAAGGGCACACTTAAATGTTAAGAACTCAAAAAAAAAATTCAGCTCAAATTATTATTGTTAATATTTTAACAAAATTCGTCGTTTAATTTGTTCCATGAAAAGTGATATGTTTAAGAGCCATTTCAAATTACTTTAACCCAACTTTGTATATTTATGTACAAATTAATCACAACATTTTCACTTTACCCAAAAAAAAAGCTATAACATTATTTCCCATCATTTTTTCAATGTTAGGATACCGCATTTTGGACAGTAATTTCGGTATTTATTTTTGATACGGTAATTTCGATAAATCGTTTTTTTTATATGTGTAACCAAAACACATCACAAAAAATTCAATAATTTCAGTTTCGGTAATTTTCATTTTAGATAACTAAAAAAAATAAACCATTATCATTTTTAATCAGTACAATGCAAAACGATATGGCACGAATTTTTAGCGTACCGCGAACACGGTAACATGACAAAAGAAAAACATTGATATTCATAAAAGATTCAACATGGAAATTCATCTGACAAAGAAATATAACATACACAGACAGAGAGTAAAAATTCCCATGGAGACCATATGAGGTCAGGATACCAAAATTCCATCTTTTATCATGCATCAACAAATTTTATTATTGTTCAACATGATGACACTAAAATGATATGATTTGTACACAATTATAGATAATCAAATGAAACGTGCTAACCTAATCACCGTTATTGCTAACGAGGTAGTTTCTCTCGGAAGAACAAAGGGTAGAAACATTATCATGGGTACCATTCTGAGCCATACTTCTTTGGAAAATCAATACACAAACACAACACACTATAATATTTGTGTTGAAAATATGACGAAGCTTTCTGATATATATATATATATATATATATATATATATATATATATATATATATATATATATATATATATATATATATTCACGTGCCTAATAACGACAAATTGTTAATGATACATGACTTTTGATTTTTGGATGATTGTCCATCCATATTCTTGTCTCTTGAGATGCTTTAAGATGTCTCTTGGTTTTTGATTTTTTTGACTTTATTACTATGTCTAAAAAATTGGTTGCAACAATGTTGTAAAATTATATTTATACGATATTCATATTGTTACTAACATTGCTATTGACTACTAAATCTAATAAAATAATACTATACGTTTATAACCCTTAGTTCACTTTCCATATATACCCATATATATACTTAATGTTCTAATATAACAAATAATTTTTTTATAGCCAGTCTTATATATATTAAGCAGTCCTTTGTAAATACAAAGCTCACTATATGTTATTGTATTACTAATACATTTTTTTTGCATATTTGATACATATTTTTTTTGTACGTAAAATTATTCAACATCCTCATGTAAATGTGTATGATGGATATCTCCATATACGAACTTCCAAAATCAAAATACCTTTTTGACTTCTAAAATAACTATATGGCAAGCATGTGAACAGATGGGATTTTTTTCTTCTAAAATTATAGGACCAATACTTTATCTAAAAACATGTCATTTACTACTACCCGTACAAAATTGCAACAAAACTGTCTAGGTGTTTTAATCCTATTAAATTTATTTTAAATTTTTTTAGATATTAATTGTTCGAAAAAAAAATTATTATTTGTTGAGACATAAACTTTTTTCTTAAACAATGTTTAATAGTTAGACATTAGTTTATATAATAATAATGCATGATATATTAATGTTACTCCAAGGGTGTGTTTGATAATACTAATTTTTCATGGAAAATGCAATATATGGAGTCATTTTTCATCTTTTGAGTGTTTGATAAACAAAATTTTCTATGGAATTGATTTCTTTAAAACAAGTAACGTAACCACTTCTTTCACAAAAATATGGAATTAAAAAACCTCCTCCCACCTTGTTATTCATTTTTCAGGAAAAAGAATTGTCACACAAAAAAAATTGATAAAAAATCCAGAGAATGAATAAAAAACCAAAAATAATGAAAAAACATCCAAAAAGTGAATAAAACCTCCCAGAAATAAAAAAAAATACAAGAAGTGAATAAAACGCCAAAAATCATGAAAAAAATTCAGAAAAAGAAAAATAATGAAAAAAAATAAAAAAGTGAATAAAAATCCAAAAAAAATGAAAAAATACAAAAAGTTAATAAAACCCCAAAAATAATGAAAAAAAATCCAGAAAGTGAATAAAAACCTAAAAATAATGAAAAAAATCCAGAAACTGAATAAAAACCCAAAAATAATGAAAAAAATACAAAAAGGGAATAAAGCCCCCCAAATAATGAAAAAGATGAATAAAAACCCCCAAAAATGAAAAAAAATCCAAAAAGTGAATAAAAACCGAAAATAATGAAAAAAATAAAGAAAGTAAATAAAAACCCAGAAATAATGAAAAAAATCAAGAAAAAAAAAATCCAAAAAGTGAATAAAAACCGAAAATAATGAAAAAAATAAAGAAAGTAAATAAAAACCCAGAAATAATGAAAAAAATCAAGAAAATGAATAAAACCTGAAAATAATGAAAAAAAATCCAGAAAGTGAAAAAAACCCCAAAAATAATGAAAAAAATACAGGAAATGAATAAAAACCCAAAAAAATGGAAAAAATCCAGAAAGTGAATAAAACCCCAAAAAATAATGAAAATAAATCCAGAAAATGAACCCAAAAAAATGATAAAAATTCAGATTGTGAATAAAAACCCAAAAATAATATTAAAAAAATCCAGAAAGTGAAAAAAACCCCCAAAATAATGAAAAACAAATATGGAAAGTGAAAAAATCCAAACAAAATGAAAAAAAATCTAAAAAGTGAATTAAAAACCAAAAATGATGAAAAATATCCCGAAAAAGAATAAAACCACAAAAATAATGAAAAAAATCCAGAAAATCAATCAAAACCCAAAAAAAATGAAAAAAATCCAGAAAGTGAATAAAAACCCATTAAATTTAGAATTAATTAAAAAAAAAAACACCCATAAATTTATTAAAAAGTTGAAAACTTATTAATTAAGAAAACAAATAACATAAATTAAAAAAAGCTCAGAAATAAATAAAAACAAAAATTAATGAAAAAAGTGCAAAAAATAAAAATAAATAAATATTAGGCATAGAATAAATTTAAAAAAGATTAGAAAATTAAAAAAAACCTCAGAAAAAAAAGAGAAATCAATAAAAACACAGTGATGAAAAAATACAGAAAATGAATAAAAAAAATCAAAAATAAATATTAACCCCTGAATTAATTTAAAAAGACACCCAAAAATTTATTAAAAAATCAAAAATTTATTAATTAAGAAAAAATAAAAGAAAATGAAAAAGCGCTCAAACTATTAAAAATGGAAATGAATAAATACCTTAGAAAAGAAATAAAAATGCAAATATTAGAAAAAAAATAATAAAAACAAGAGAACTAAAAAAAACAGACTTGGCGACGGGGGGACAAAACAATTGGGGGTTGGGGTGGGAGCATGCGCGGGGTGTGGTGGATAAATTTTTTATTCATTTTTTATTTTCTTACTCTTGACAAAAAAAATCTATATTTTTTATATTTGTTTTTTAAAATTCATTCTGTATATAATATTTATATTCTGTTTTTTATTCATTTTTAGTATTTTATTTTTATTTTTATCCATATTTTATGTTTTTTAAAATTTTCTGGTTATTATATTAATTTTCTGGGATTTTTATTATTTTTCTTTTTTTTATATATATTTTCTACTTTTTTTCTTTAGAAAATATGGAGAATCAAACACATAAAAGATGAAAAATGTCCACCTGGAAAATAATTTCTATCAAACAACACCGATAAAGTTTTTCCATGGAAATTGACTCGTAGCACTTATTTTTCATCTTTTTTTATCAAACACACCCTAATATACTTTTTTTTAATCTTTAGTTAGTCGTCGTACATGATTTTTTATTTGCAATTTTGATTATTCACATTTGAAAAGTACTAATATGCAATGATTATACGATATAACTATTTTTCATATCAACCACTCATTAAATTTTTGGGGCAATAAGATCCCAAAATACAATTAGGACCCGAAGTTCTTACTTTATATTTAAATTTCGGACCTGAAGTTTCGAATTACTATTTAAATTTTTTTGAACCTGAAGTTCCAAATGAATACCCAAAATCATCACTTCAAGTTTTGATTATTTATATGGGACATTATATGTACCCAAATAATTTCTAATTTGGACCTGAAGTTATATATATATATATATATATATATATATATATATATATATATATATATATATATATATATAGGATCAGGTGCGGACTTCCCGTGCGGACTTTTCGTGCGGACTTTGTCCTTATCTTGAAAGTGGTCCCCTCGTGGTCCCAAAGACTTTTGTTATTTACTCTAGATGGTCCCCTTCTTGTCTTATACTAAAACCTTAGTTTAAGACTATATAATTAAAAGATATATATATATATATATATATATATATATATATATATATATATATATATATATATATATATATATATATATATATATATATATATATATATATATATAGGAACAGGTGCGAACTTCCCGTGCGGACTTTTCGTGCGGACTTTGTCCTTATCTCGAAAGTGGTCCCCTCGTGGTCCCAAAGACTTTTGTTATTTACTCTAGATGGTCCCCTTCTTGTCTTATACTAAAACCTTAGTTTAAGACTATATAATTAAAAGATTTATAATTTAGACCCAAAATTGGTATCAAGACCTTAAAGATTTTAGAACCTCGCCAAATTCCGACCAAAACCCAATTTCTGGTATCAAAGCCATAAGACGTTCCTTTTAGACTAAAAGTAAAAAGACTTTAATGCCCTTGGGATTTATCCCTCGCATTTACCAAGATATTTTTGGATCCAACCCAGACTACCAACCTATCACTACACCAAAATGGGCAAATTATCACCTTTCAGCCGGCCAGCCTTGTCAAGGTCATTGACCGTGACAAAAAAACACGCGTTTTATGTCACGATCATTGACCTTGACACGACCGTGACAACTAATTGTCACGATCATTGACCGTGACAAGACCGTGACAAATTTACTTGTCCCGGTCAATGACCGTGACAATTCTTTGAATACTTGTCACGGTCAATGACCTTGACACGACCGTGACAATGTTTACAACAAAAACCCTTTCCCCCTTCTTTTTTCCCTCCCGCGCCGTTCCCTCCCCCTCTCTCTCTCTCTCTCTCTCTCTCTCTCTCTCTCTCTCTCTCTCTCGACGCTGCTCTCTCTCTCTACTTTCAGGTCGATTTTCTCTCTCTCTCTCTCTCTCTCTCTCTCTCTCTCTCTTCCATTTATATATATGTTTGTGTATATTTATGTGTGTATGTGTATATATATGTGTGTGTATGTGTGTGCGTGTGTGGGGGTGGGGCAGGGTGGGGGTAGGGGTGGGGCGGGGTGTGTGCGTGTGTATATGTATGTGTATGTATGTGTGTGTATATATGTGTGTGGTGGGGGAGGGGGTGGTGGAGGGGGGCAGGGGGTGGGGTGGTGTGTGTGTGTGTGCGTAGGTGCGTAGGTGTGCGTGTGTGTGTGGCGGGGGGAGGGGGGCAGGGGGTGGAGGTGGGGCACCCATTTAATAAGTTTTAAAATATTTGGAAAAAACATAATATTACAAAATTGAAACGAAATGGTATTGACGGAACTTACACATACGTTATGTACTGTGCTCTTACGTTGAAAATTATTAGATAGAAAAAAAAAAATATAAATTGAGATAACCTTAGAATCTAATTAGGCTAAAAATATAATGGCATCAACTAACATATATACACAACACTAAAAGTAGACATCAATTTTATAAATAATTGATAATAGTTGGATAATAAACATCGGGTGGGGGTGGGGGTGGGGGTGGGTGGGGTTTTGAATATTATTTACATTTATATTTTTGGATATTATATACATTCAAAATAAATAATTGATAATAGTTGGATAATAATTGGATAATAGTTGATATTTTCATTCAAAATAAATATTTCATTCAAATATATTGGATAATAATTGATATTTTCATTTAAATTGATAATAATTTTATTCATGAAATTAATTCAATTGATAATAATTTATATATATGTTTGTGTGTATATATATGTGTGTATGTGTGTATATATGTGCGTGTGTGTGCATGTGGGGTGAGCCCTTCATATTTTAAAAATGTTATTTTTATTCCTATAGAACAGCTTAGATAGTTTGAGACTGTATAATTTCTGTATAATATTCTTATTGGCTTAAAGTTGTTACTTTTGGAGGAAGTTCTGCAGTCGTATCTTAATGTTCTCTGGGTACATACTAGATTGACAAGTGTGACTGTTATTTTAATTGACCAATTGAAATAACACTCACACCTGCCAATCTACGTCGTGTACTTGGAGAACTAAGGGGATATGCTGTCGAATTTTTTTCAAATTGTAACAATGTGCATGAGTTGTTAAGTATATTACAGAAAAATGCATTCTTGAATGGGATAGGACCACTTACCCTTTAATAGGATAATTAAATGATGGGATAATTAAATAAAACATACTATAAATCTAAGTTTTGTTTACCTTTAATAGGTGTTTAGTTGTGGTAGCTGTGATGGGATATTCGAAATACAAAGAGTGGATGGGTGAGACTAATAGAATGGGGGATGTGTTTCGCAGAGGTGCTAACGAATTTGTGAAATATGCAAAGAGATGTCGTAATGATGAAGAGTTTCCATGTCCGTGTGCTAGGTGTAAGAATGGTAAGGTGTTGTAATACCCCGTACTTTTGGCTATATTTATTTTGGGGATTAATTAATTAAATGCGTATTAATTGATAATTAATCCGGGTTATAAATACTAATGAGATGCGAATTGGTATTTGATTATGTGCATATATGATTATATATGTATTTGGTATTATAAAATTTGTCGTGAGATTTATATACGACATTTTAGAAATTTTGTTGAGACGCGTGGGACCGCCGCGTCACGGTATAATATTTGGATAATAAAAGTGAATTTAAAATCTATAAACCATATGGTCGTTTTGAGTGCGCCAACGCATCCGGAAGGGTCGAGATAGTCAGAAAACACTAGCCGGGGGTATAGTTTGGGTCCCGGGGTATTTTTAGGCCATACCGGCAACTTAAAGGGTATTTTGGTAATTTTACATTTTTAGGAATTAAAAGTGACGAAAATTAGAGATGTAAATCTGATGTGGATTTAACCCATTTAGCCCATTAACCAAACCATATTAACCTAGAAAGCTACGTAGGTTATCATTTAGGTTTTCTAAATTCCCAAATCAAAACCCTAGCCACCTTAAGCCACCATTGGAGAAGGAGCTTGGAGAAGGAGAGAAAGAGAGAAAATTCTGCAGAGATTCTTCACCAAATCAACACCAAATCCGGAAACAAACAAGGCAAGTGGTTTAATTATGTTTAACTTCAGCAAATGTTCTTTCCATGTTAGAAAATTGAAGATTTATAATTGTTATTGGAAGATGAATGAAAACACATGATTAATTGGACTTAGGTTCTGAATATTGAGGATAAATTGCATGTAGAATAGTTTGGAGACAATTAATTTGATGTTAATACATGATTGGGTGAAAGAAAAACGAATTAAATTCTGGGATTTGATGATGATATGTAGTTAGGGTTCATGTTCTTGAGATATTTGGAAAAAGTGTAGAAAGTTGTAAATTTAATTGATGTTAGGATGGATTGATCCCTTAAAAACATGTTAGGATGTGACTATATATGTTTAGTATTGATTATAGACCTTTAAACTTTTGTTGGGACTTAGTTTAGAAGATTTGAGGTGTTAAAATGGATGAAAAACGATTTGGGGAAAAATCTGGGCCGAAGTTGGTAGCTCGTTAGAAGTAACCCCCAGGTCGTTCGAACGAACTCGTTCGAACGAGTTTCTAACGAGTTGACCAGTCGTTGCTAACGAGTAGGGATTTCGTTCGATATCTCGTTCGAACGAGATATCGTTAGAAGGTACAGTTCGTTTGAACGAACTGGAACCTCGTTCGAACAGCCTCGTTCGAACGAGACTTCTAACGAGTTGGCAGAGGAATCTCGTTCGAACAGCCTCGTTCGAACGAGACTTCTAACGAGTTGACAGTTTGGTCCTTTTTGGACTGTTTTGATTTTTGGAGTCCCGTAAACTTATTCGAGGATATAGATATCATTCCGTAGATGTAGTAATGATAGAATTGGGACATTTGGGTATTTATGAGAAGGAATTTACATACGAGAGTGTATTACATGGACGGTTTGGGTTGAGACGTGAGTGTCTACTACGACGTGAGATAATTATGGCGCGTACAATTACAAACCGAAACAGTATGAATTGTGATAATTATAAGTTAGTATGAGAATATGTACTACGATTAAAATACGGTATTACTAAGACGTGTGTTTACTTAGTATTGGTATATGATTGTGTGTATGACATACCTACCATACTTGCTATCACGGGAGGTTGCGTTCGCTTAGGACCCTCTAATCCTTGTGTGCCTACGGGGGGGATATAGACTGGTACCTCGATGAACATAGGTCATAGAAGGACTTATTGTGACATGAATAAGTCTGCTGATCATGGGAGCGTAGGTATGTGCGTGACCCATGTGATGGTGACTGTGTTCGCCTCCACTCTTTGTGATTTGTGTTATCTGAACTATTCCTGAGAGATTCGGAATATGTGATCCTTATGTACGTGATGTACCGGGATGGATAGCAGAGTATGTGTGCATCGCAGCTTAGTTCTCAGGGTGCTTGTATTATATATTTATGATGTGAATAATATACACTTAATTAATGAGAACCTCCATGTTAATGATGTGAATATAATTACGGCATTGTTTCGTTAAATATAATGAGTTAGCTGATAGAGAAATATATTGCATTTTGAGTATCTGAGTTTACCTTAAATCCCTATCTAATTACGAGCGTTATATGTTAATAGAACCGGGTAATAAGGGTAGGAACTATTACAGTCTAGCTAGTTATGATGTCACTTAGCTAGTGGTTTATATCGTAGTAGATGGGTACTTACGTTAGGAGTGCACAGTTAGACGAGAGGTGAGAATATAATGTGAGTGTACGTCCTAACATGTACTTTGCATTTAATGTTTTAAATGTTTTTAAAGCACTTGCAGGTTTTTAAAATATAACTCCACATTCGGGCTCTGACCCGTTTGCTTTTCAAATCTTTTTCTTGTAAAACCATTTTTAGGTGCCCAGCCACAAGGACACCAAGCCTAGGTTATTCATTCAGGTGACGAGCTGTAGCGGGTTGTGGAAGCTATAGGGATTTGCATGTAGACTCTTCTATCTTTTGGATTCCGGAGTCACTATCTATCAGTTGTAGGGCATGTTGCCCATTTCTATTTAGAGACATCTTTTACATTTCAGTTTTCAAACTTTAGCATGTATTATTTCAGTTTCGGTTATTTATTTCAGTATGGGATTGTAGTGAGGAGTTTTCCTCCAGACTTTATTTACTCTATTGTGATGGTTATTCGTTTTACTTCAGTATGGTGAATGGTGTTATTTATTTCTTCATTACACTCGTTGCATGTTAATCGGACTTAAATAAAATTTGGCACTTACTTTTAAATACTAGGTGGTTAGTAAAAATAAAATGTTTTCGACAGTGATGCTATTAACTGAGCCAACTGGGCATTTTGAATTAATTTAATAAAGGAGTAGCTACCCGGTATTTAATTAGTCGGGGTGTCGCAGGTGGTATCAGAGCATCAGGTTCTAGTGTCCTTTAGGATCTGTACGGCTATTATGTTTCCGCTACGTTTCTTTGATATAGAGCCCTATGTTTTAGGACTGTTGTACTCTTTTTGTGTATGCTTCGTTCTTCAGCTATATTAAGTTTATAACCGTGAACTTATAAACTTTGTTCTTATTTCAGATGCCTCCACGACGTGCACGACGAGTTCCCAGGAATGCAATGCCCGAACCCCAGCCCGCTCCTGTTCAGGGCATGATGAACGCCGCTGAGGTTGCAGCTATAGTAGCCCAAGCGGTAAATGCCGCGATTGCCGTGATTCAGCAGGCATCACCTCAGGCGCCGGTTGCCGCGCCAGTACAGATTAATGCATTCCCGTCTGCTTGGGAGCGTGTACGTGACGCTTTTCAGAAAGCGCATCCGCCAGAGTTTGCAGGAAGCTCAGATGTGGTAGTCTCGAGCCAATGGAGGAAGGACATACAGAGGCATTTGAGGATGCATGAGTGCACTGATATTCAGAAACAGGTGCTAGCTACTTTTAAGCTAGTGGGATCTGCACTACAGTGGTGGGAGTCTATTACCACCGCAGAGGAGAGGGATACTCCCACGATTCAGGAGTTCTGGGTGCGGTTCGACCGCAAGTACTTTCCATCCGTAGTTCATACAGAGATGAGGAGGAAGCTGATGAGTTTGAAGAAGGAAGGCAAGACAGTGGCCGAGTATGAGGCCGAGTTCACTAACCTGTTGAATATCGTTACAGACGAGATACCAACAGAGAAGAAGAAGATTGAGAAGTTCACCGATGGGTTGAATTGGAGGATCCGTCAGCATCTTCTAGGGAACCTATCGTTGACCATGTATTCTGATGTGGTTAACGCTGCATTGTTACACTGCCAGGACCACCGTTTTCATATGGCCGAGGGCAAAAGGTCGGGAGAGTCTAGCCATCAGGGCAGGACTGGAGGACATGGTGCCAGCGGGGCACAATTTGGTTAGGGGCAGAGACAGAATGAGCAGGGTACTCAGCAGGGGGATAACAAGAGGTTCCGGTCAGGGAATTACAGGCAGGGACAGGGAGGTTTCCATCAGGGCCATCAGGGTCCAAACGGCCATCAGGGCCAACAGGGGCAGAATGGGCAGCAGTTTCATCAGGGCCAGCAGGGCCAAGGGAGGAACGGTAACGGCCACCAGGGCCGGGGACAGCAGGGGCAGAGGGGAGGGAACTTCCCAGGGAAGTGCTTTGTTTGTGGCAAGACTGGCCATAAGAAGCAGGATTGTCCTGATAGGGGCAGGGCCCCACAGCAGCAGCAGCAGGGTGCTCGCCAGGAGCCACAGAGGCCTATGTTTCCCTCCGCTCTTCCCGCACCGCCACAGATGGCAGCATTGCCACCCATTCCAGCAGTCCCAGCTCAGCAGGGGCAGCTACAGTATGGACGTGTCTACAACGTCCACCAGGCTGCAGTTCCACAGGCACCGCCCGCGATCGAGGGTACGTTTCCTATCCATGGCACTATGGGTCGGGTGTTATTTGATACGGGTGCTACACACTGTTTTATAGCTACACACTTCGCGAAAGATTTAGGATTGTTAGCTACGGCAGAGAGCATAGTGACATGTGTCGACTCACCATTAGGGAGTGGGTCACTTATTTTCTTTATATGCTGCGGAGTGGGGGTAGAGATTGGTGGTTTGGTATTGCTTGCAGACATGTTAGTGTTAGATATGCATGTTCACGATGTGATCATCGGTATGGATTGGCTCGTAGCATATAGGGCCATGATTGATTGCTTCAGCGGGAGCATTGTTTTTGCCATTCCGGGGCAAGAGATGTTTATAGTGGCGATGCCTCACCCAGAGGGAGGATCGATCGCTCATCTGTATTACATAGAGGAGGATACCTCTAAGGAGGTTGTTATTCCTTCAGATTCGATCCCGGTTGTCAGGGAGTATTCAGATGTGTTTCAGGAGATACCAGGCTTACCACCTAGTCGAGAGATAGACTTCGTCAAAGATTTGCTACCAGGTACGAGACCTATAGCACGTGCACCGTACCGTATGGCTCCAGCTGAGATGCGAGAGTTACGGGATCAGATAGAGCAGCTGCTAGGTCAGGGCTTTATTCGCAGGAGTACCTCACCTTGGGTCGCTCCAGTTTTGTTTGTGAAGAAGAGGGATGGTTCACTGAGATTGTGTGTGGACTACCGAGAGTTGAATAAGGTCACGATACGGAATAAGTATCTGTTGCCTCGAATCGATGACTTATTCGACCATTTGAGAGGAGCTTCTTTCTTCTCGAAGATTGACTTGAGGTCGGGATACCATCAGTTGCGTATTAGGGAGGAGGATGTCTCGAAGATCGCATTCTTGTCGAGATATGGTTCTTACGAGTTTCGGGTTATGCCTTTCGGCTTGACCAACGCTCCAGTAGTGTTTATGGACTTGATGAACAGAGTGTTCAGGGATTTCCTAGACCAGTTTGTCATTTTCTTCATTGATGATATTCTGGTTTACTCTCAGACAGAGGAGGAGCACGTCGAGCATTTGAGACAGGTTTTGCAGACACCCCATCAGAACGAGTTGTATGCAAAATATGAGAAGTGCGGGTTTTGGCTGAAGGAAGTCCAGTTTTTGAGGCATATCATTTCCGACCAGGGAATATCTGTTGATCCGGGGAAGGTGTCAGCGGTGAGGGAGTGGGGGCAGCCCACGACACCGACTGAGATTCGTAGTTTCTTGGGTCTAGCAGGATACTACAGGAGGTTTATTCGGGGTTCTCGGAGATAGCAGGTCCTTTGACACATCTTACTCGTAAGGGTGTGCCATATATCTGGAGTGATGCCTGTCAGTTGGCATTCGATGAGTTGAAGGACAAATTGACCTCAGCACCTGTGTTAGCATTGCCGAGACCGGGAGTTGAGTATTTGGTTTACACCGATGCGTCTTTGCAAGGACTGGGAGGTGTATTGCAGCAGGAGAGACAAGCCATAGCTTATGCTTCCCGTAAGCTTAAGCCTCATGAGAAGAATTACCCCACGCATGATTTGGAGTTGGCAGCAGTGGTATTTGCCTTACGGATTTGGAGGCACTATCTTTTGGGGGAGAAGTTTCAGCTGTTCACGGACCACAAGTCACTACAGTATCTGTTCACGCAGAAGGAATTGAATATGCGGCAGCGTAAGTGGCTTGAATTTGTGAAGGACTACCAGTTCGACATCCAGTACCACCCGGGTAAGGCTAACGTGGTAGCAGACGCGTTGAGCCGCAGGCCAGCAGATGAGGTGGCAGAGGTGTGGAAAGCTAAGTGGAAGGAATTGGGACACCAGGATGCAGTGGCCCGATCTTTCATGTCTGTGATGACCGTTACACCGCAGATTGTCACGAAAGTAGTACGAGCACAGGCTAATGACTCGTTCTGTCAGGAGCAGATAGTTCGATTACTTGCAGAGGGATACGAGTCCTATACCGTTAGCTCAGACGGGGGATTGCGCTTCAATGGGAGATTGGTAGTTCCGGAAGGGGAAGAATTGCGGCACGATGTGATGGTAGAGTTGCACGGCTCACGGTTCGCGGTACATCCCGGAGGGGACAAAATGTACCAAGACATGAGACGACAGTATTGGTGGAGCGGTATGAAGAGAGATATCGCTGAGTTTGTCTCGAAATGCGCCACTTGTCAGCTTGTAAAAGTGGATCATCAGAGACCAGCATGATTACTACAGCCATTGGAGGTCCCGGTGTGGATGTGGGAGAGCATATCCATGGACTTTATCACGGGGTTGCCTACGTCGCAGAGGGGTCACGACTCCATTTGGGTAATTGTGGACAGGTTGTCCAAGGTCGCTCACTTCTTACCCGTAAGGACTGACTACACCACAGGACAGTATGCCCAGCTCTTCATTTCAGAGATTGTGAGACTTCACGGTGTGCCCCTAAATATCGTGTCTGACAGAGACAAGATATTTGTTTCGAGGTTTTGGGAGAGTTTCCAGGAGGCAATGGGCACGGAATTGCGGTTGAGTACGGCTTATCATCCACAGACCGATGGGCAGACAGAGCGCACCAATTAGATGTTGGAGGACATGCTACGCATGTACATTATTGACTTCGGGGGTGGATGGGAGCAGTACCTTCCACTGGTGGAGTTTGCTTACAACAACTCCTATCAGTTCACGATTGGCATGGCTCCGTTTGAGGCATTGTACGGTAGGCCTTGTCGTTCCCCAGCATGTTGGTTAGAAGTGGGGGACAACAAACTACTTGGGCCGGAAGTGATTCAGGATACTTCGGCAGGGATTGAGTTGATTCGGAGTCGCATTCGGGTAGCTCAAGACAGGCAGAAGAGTTATCCTCATGCGAAGAGGTTTTTCAGGGAGTTCCAAGTGGGGGACCAGGTTTTGCTCAGGGTTTCTTCGATGAAGGGGATTATGCGATTCGGGAAGAAGGGGAAGTTGGCACCGAGGTATGTGGGGCCGTTTCCTATTATTGAGCGGATCGGACCGGTTGCGTATAGACTTGGACTACCGGAGCACTTGCATCGGATTCACGACGTGTTCCATATTTCCTCGCTGAGGAAATACCTTAGAGATAATTTGGCTCATTCTCACATTGCTGTGGAGGACATCGATCTCCAGTCGGATAGCTCCTACGAGGAGGGGCCAATTGCTATTTTGGACTGAAGCGAGAGGAAACTGCGGTCAAAGATATTCCCGTTAGTGCGTGTTCAGTGGCGATATCACAATGTCGAGGAGTCCACATGGGAGCGCGAGGATGAGATGCGCGAGCATTATCCAGAGTTGTTTTTAGCAGGTACTTTCTAGTTTCGAATTTCGGGACGAAATTCAGTTATTAGGGGGGAAGTATGTAATACCCCGTACTTTTGGCTATATTTATTTTGGGGATTAATTAATTAAATGCGTATTAATTGATAATTAATCCGGGTTATAAATACTAATGAGATGCGAATTGGTATTTGATTATGTGCATATATGATTATATATGTATTTGGTATTATAAAATTTGTCGTGAGATTTATATACGACATTTTAGAAATTTTGTTAAGACGCGTGGGACCGCCGCGTCACGGTATAATATTTGGATAATAAAAGTGAATTTAAAATCTATAAACCATATGGTTGTTTTGAGTGCGCCAACGCGTCTGGAAGGGTCGAGATAGTCAGAAAACACTAGCCGGGGGTATAGTTTGGGTCCCGGGGTATTTTTAGGCCATACCGGCAACTTAAAGGGTATTTTGGTAATTTTACATTTTTAGGAATTAAAAGTGACGAAAATTAGAGATGTAAATCTGATGTGGATTTAACCCATTTAGCCCATTAACCAAACCATATTAACCTAGAAAGCTACGTAGGTTATCATTTAGGTTTCCTAAATTCCCAAATCAAAACCCTAGCCACCTTAAGCCACCATTGGAGAAGGAGCTTGGAGAAGGAGAGAAAGAGAGAAAATTCTGCAGAGATTCTTCACTAAATCAACACCAAATCCGGAAACAAACAAGGCAAGTGGTTTAATTATGTTTAACTTCAGCAAATGTTCTTTCCATGTTAGAAAATTGAAGATTTATAATTGTTATTGGAAGATGAATGAAAACACATGATTAATTGGACTTAGGTTCTGAATATTGAGGATAAATTGCATGTAGAATAGTTTGGAGACGATTAATTTGATGTTAATACATGATTGGGTGAAAGAAAAACGAATTAAATTCTGGGATTTGATGATGATATGTAGTTAGGGTTCATGTTCTTGAGATATTTGGAAAAAGTGTAAAAAGTTGTAAATTTAATTGATGTTAGGATGGATTGATCCCTTAAAAACATGTTAGGATGTGACTATATATGTTTAGTATTGATTATAGACCTTTAAACGTTTGTTGGGACTTAGTTTAGAAGATTTGAGGTGTTAAAATGGATGAAAAACGATTTGGGGAAAAATCTGGGCCGAAGCTGGTAGCTCGTTAGAAGCAACCCCCAGGTCGTTCGAACGAACTCGTTCGAACGAGTTTCTAACGAGTTGACCAGTCATTGCTAACGAGTAGGGATTTCGTTCGATATCTCGTTCGAACGAGATATCGTTAGAAGGTACTGTTCGTTCGAACGAACTGGAACCTCGTTCGAACAGCCTCGTTCGAACGAGACTTCTAACGAGTTGGCAGAGGAATCTCGTTCGAACAGCCTCGTTCGAACGAGACTTCTAACGAGTTGACAGTTTGGTCCTTTTTGGACTGTTTTGATTTTTGGAGTCCCGTAAACTTATTCGAGGATATAGATATCATTCCGTAGATGTAGTAATGATAGAATTGGGACATTTGGGTATTTATGAGAAGGAATTTACATACGAGAGTGTATTACATGGACGGTTTGGGTTGAGACGTGAGTGTCTACTACGACGTGAGATAATTATGGCGCATACAATTACAAATCGAAACAATATGAATTGTGATAATTATAAGTTAGTATGAGAATATGTACTACGATTAAAATACGGTATTACTAAGACGTGTGTTTACTTAGTATTGGTATATGATTGTGTGTATGACATACCTACCATACTTGCTATCACGGGAGGTTGCGTTCGCTTAGGACCCTCTAATCCTTGTGTGCCTACGGGGGGGATATAGACTGGTACCTCGTTGAACATAGGTCATAGAAGGACTTATTGTGATATGAATAAGTCTGCTGATCATGGGAGCGTAGGTATGTGCGTGACCCATGTGATGGTGACTGTGTTCGCCTCCACTCTTTGTGATTTGTGTTATCTGAACTATTCCTGAGAGATTCGGAATATGTGATCCTTATGTACGTGATGTACCGGGATGGATAGCAGAGTATGTGTGCATCGCAGCTTAGTTCTCGGGGTGCTTGTATTGTATATTTATGATGTGAATAATATACACTTAATTAATGAGAACCTCCATGTTAATGATGTGAATATAATTACGGCATTGTTTCGTTAAATATAATGAGTTAGCTGATAGAGAAATATATTGCATTTTGAGTATCTGAGTTTACCTTAAATCCCTATCTAATTACGAGCGTTATATGTTAATAGAACCGGGTAATAAGGGTAGGAACTATTACAGTCTAGCTAGTTATGATGTCACTTAGCTAGTGGTTTATATCGTAGTAGATGGGTACTTACGTTAGGAGTGCACAGTTAGACGAGAGGTGAGAATATAATGTGAGTGTACGTCCTAACATGTACTTTGCATTTAATGTTTTAAATGTTTTTAAAGCACTTGCAGGTTTTTAAAATATAACTCCACATTCGGGCTCTGACCCGTTTGCTTTTCAAATCTTTTTCTTGTAAAACCATTTTTAGGTGCCCAGCCACAAGGACACCAAGCCTAGGTTATTCATTCAGGTGACGAGCTGTAGCGGGTTGTGGAAGCTAAATGGATTTGCATGTAGACGCTTCTATCTTTTGGATTCCGGAGTCACTATCTATCAGTTGTAGGGCATGTTGCCCATTTCTATTTAGAGACATCTTTTACATTTCAGTTTTCAGACTTTAGCATGTATTATTTCAGTTTCGGTTATTTATTTCAGTATGGGATTGTAGTGAGGAGTTTTCCTCCAGACTTTATTTACTCTATTGTGATGGTTATTCGTTTTACTTCAGTATGGTGAATGGTGTTATTTATTTCTTCATTACACTCGTTGCATGTTAATCGGACTTAAATAAAATTTGGCACTTACTTTTAAATACTAGGTGGTTAGTAAAAATAAAATGTTTTCGACAGTGATGCTATTAACTGAGCCAACTGGGCATTTTGAATTAATTTAATAAAGGAGTAGCTACCCGATATTTAATTAGTCGGGGTGTCGCAGGTGTTTGAGTGGAAAATAGTTAAACTACATTTGTTAAGATCGGGTATGCAAGATAGTTATCGATTTTGGAGTTTTCACGGTGAATTGAAAGTTCCTTTTGTCCCCGACCAACCTTCACAACAACCTTCAACAAGTAGAATAGATGAAGAAGGGGACGACGTAGATCATAATATGTTAGAGGATTTAGTTGATGATGCGTACGGAGTTTATAAAGCTGAGGAGAATGAGGTTACTGATGATGTAGAAGATTCAAGTGCTCGTGAAGATAACACGATAAAACTTGACGATGACTACCAAAGTTTAAAATTTAAGGCGACCCAACCGTTATACTCTGGCTGTGAGAAAGATCAAACAACTTTACATGCCATGGTTGGTTTGCACAGTTTGAAGACGTAGTACGGTTTGTCTGGCAATAGCGTGACGGGAATTCTGAAATGGGTGAAGGGCTTATTACCCAAGGTGAATACACTTCCAAATAGCTATCCTATTATGAAGAACAGTTTGAAAGGTTTGGGAATGAAGTATAAATTGATTCATGCTTGTGTGTATGACTGCATACTATACCGAAAGGAGTATGAAAATCTCGATCGTTGTCCGGTATGCGATGAACCTAAATATGTTCAATCTACTAGTAAGGAAGGCACAAGCTCAAAAGTGCCTCAAAAAGTATTGAAATATTTTCCCGTTGGGCCTAGATTAAAGTGATTTTTCACAGTACCATGGATTGTAGAGGCAATGACTTGGCATGCTAGGGCAGAAGTAGGGGGTAATATCATGCGTCATCCTATTGATTCTACTGCCCGGCGGAGGATAAATTATGAGTATCCCGATTTTGCTCGAGAACAACGCAACATTCGTTTGGCTATATCAACAGATGGTTTCAATCCATTTGGAAATCTAAGCACCAATCAGAGTGTATGGCCAGTGATCCTAGCCCCACTCAACCTCCCTCCTTCACAGTGTATGAGACCTGAATTTTCGATGATGGCTTTATTGATACCTGGGCCAAAGTCACCAAGTGAAGACATTGATATCTACCTGGCTCCTTTGGTAGAAGAATTAAATGAGTTGTGGGAAGAGGGTGTGCAATCATTTGACTTTTTTAGAAAAGAAGAGTTTACGCTGAAAGCTATGTTGATGTGGGCAATTCATGATTTTCCAGCTCATGGGACATTATCCGGATGTGTAGTACATGGTTATTTGGGGTGTCCTATTTGTGGAGAGAAGACTGAATCTCTTCGTCTATCCTCTAGCTTAAAAAATGTATACCATTGCCACAGGAGGTTTTTACCCCCAGCTCATAGTTTCAGATTTGAGAAAGGTTCCAATTTTTTATTGGGCGGAGTTGAACATAGGCTACCGCCGAGACAACTTTCGGGTTCAAAAATTGAAAGTAAATCTTCTGAATGGGGCCCAAATATGCCAGGTAAGAATCCCAAATTTAAGAATGTCAAGCATAAGAAGACCCCAACTGGGAATGAAACTGAGATAAGAAAGGCATGGTCTCGGAGGTCAATTTTATTTGACTTGCCTTATTGGAAGAAAAACCCGGTGCGCCATGTATTGGATGTGATGCATGCATAGAAGAACTTTGCTGAACATATTGTGGGTACTTGCCTTGGGGGGAGTCATTCGAAGGATGGAGAAAATGCACGAAAAGACCTTAAAACGTTAAAACTTAAACCACAACTATGGTTGAAAGAAGATAGTAGGGGAAGGACAATAATTCCCCCTAGTGCGTTTACTTTCACGAGTGAGGAAAGGAAGGTGCTTCTAGACACAATATATAATTTGAAGGGCCCATCTACTTTTTCGTCCAACTTGTAAAGGATTGTGAATTATGTTACTCATGATTTACATAAGTGTAAGTCCCACGATTGGCATGTGATCATGCAATTGGTTCCTCTATTGTTTAAGCACTGTTTCTCCAATCACAAGGATTTGCGTAGGTCTATGATGCAAATTAGTAATACCTTCTCCCTCTTGTGTGAGAAGGTAGTGAATCGAGAACACATAGTGGCCGCACAATTGGCTGTGAACGAAGCGATTTGTGTATTGGAGAAGTACTTTCCCCCAGCATTCTTTGACATAAGTGTTCACTTGTTGGTACACCTATGCGACGAGGCACTTCTTTGTGGTCCAGTTAGATATCCGTGGATGTATCCGTTTGAAAGATTGATGAAAGTTTTTAAAGATTACGTCAAGAATACGCGATATATTGCAGGATCAATTGCAGAGGAATACATCACCGTGGAGTCATCAATATATACTCGGGAATATATGACTGACTCGACCAGCGTTGATGACACTGATGAATTCCTCGATGATGGTGGTAATGTGATGGGAAAACGAGTGAAATTAACGAGTTTGCAACATGAACAAGTAGCTCGTTATCTATTTGACACACATGAAGATGTCGAAGAATGGAAAAAGTAAGTTTCGAATATTATAATGTTTAACATTATTTTAGATTATTTTATACATGATTAATTTTGTAATATGCAGTAAATATGAAGCCTGTGAGAACAATAAAAGATGAAAAACAATGGTACAATCAGACAGCGAATTTAGGCTATGGTTGACACAAGAGGTAATTATAATGAAAACAGTCGTTATATAACGTTACATTACACTCAAATTTTACCACTAATATAATTAATTTATCTATATTCTCAGCTCCTAAAGATGGGTGATGCGACATCAAGGCTTGCTCGTCTAGCCACTGGACCCTTGTTCGTGGCACAAGAGTACAAAAAGTATCGATTGAACGGTTACATTTTCGGCGCTAAAGTGTACGAGGAAAGTACAAATGTACAGAACTCGGGAATTTTATACAAGGCTCTTACTTTCTTTCGACCGAGCGCAAAAGATAAAAACCTCGTTGAAGATGAAATGACTTACTATGGTGTAATCCAAAATATATTTGAATTGGATTATATAAGCTTCAAAGAGGTTGTATTTTACTGTGAATGGGTAAGAGTTGAGGATAAAAATGCTTGTAAAGTTGATCCTGTCACCAATTTGATCATGGTTGACTTGTCCAAGTTGAAGAGCAACGACCACGTGAGCGATGAGCCGTTTGTTTGTGCATTTTAAAAGGTTAAGCAAGTGTTTTACTCGGAGTATATCAACAACGAGCCGTGGTGAATTGTCCAACACGCGCCAAGGCGTCTAAATAGTAGTGTGGATGACTTGGCTGCTCCTACCGAATATCAATCCATTTTTTATGATAACCCGAATTAGAAACAATTTTTCAATTTGTAATAAATATTTCAATTTGTACCGAAACATCCATTTTTAATGCTTTTACTTGATCTGCACTTTATCATTTTCACTCTTGTGTAGTGTGCGTGTGTGGAGAGGAGATTAATACATAAATATTCCAACTACATCTAAGTTTTGTTTATACTAATCCATGAATATACGCTTCTTACCTTTAATAGGTGATTAGTACATAGTTATTTGGGGTGTCATATTTGTGGAGAGGAGACTGAATCTCTTCGTCTATCCGAACACTAAGAAATGCCATAATCCTATGGAGCGATGCTCTGCAAATTCCTCCCAACCGTTATGTAGCCAAACATCACCAGTTGAAGTTGTCAATTCCACTTTCCATACCCCACCACTTGGAACTTCTAGCAAAACATGGGAGACCATTGAAAGGTGGAATTGACAACTTCAACTGCTGATTTTTGGCTACACAACGGTTGGAAGGAATTTGCAACGCATAACTCCATAGGATTATGGTATTTCTTAGTGTTTAGATATGAAGAGAATTATAATTGACACGATTGCCCGGGGTACATTAGTTGGAAGGAGGTGCCATATGAGCTCAAGTTAGTTGTTTGAGTGACACTACAGGTAATGTATTTATATTTATATGTCAATTTCGATTTCAATTTCAATTACGATTTATATTTATCTATATTTGAGGGGCTGATACTAATTTTACTTTATTTCAATTCAGGGGAGAGGGAGTGGCCCTAAGGGTAGGCCACATATGCTCTATACTTATGCGGCTATTCGGACGAGAAGGGAAGGATAAGGAGGTGTTCCCGAGCGTCGCGGTACAAAATCTCTTTTCCATGCAAATAGTTTGTAGATTTGAGATAAAATGATGGTGATGTTGTTTCTTTTTAAATAGTTTCTTATTTGAATATATATTTGCATTATCTTTAGTTTGTTCGGATATATGATGTTTGGAACAGGTACAACGTTGCTATAACAGGTACAAATATACTGCTGGGCAGTGGCAGTGGCCATACTGCCCAGCAGATTTTTTTAAATTCTGCCCAGAATTGTCACGGTCATTGACCGTGACACGTCCGTGACAATTTTGTCACGGGCTTGTCACGGTCAATGGCCGCGACAATTTTTTTACAAAGGGCCACGGCTTTGTCACGGTTTATAACCGTGACAAACGTGTCACGGTCATTGACCTTGACACGACCGTGACACAAAATGCGAGTTTTGTGTCAAGGTCAATGACCGTGACAAAAAAAGTTGTCTCGCCTTGAAATGTCACGGTCATTGACCTTGACAAGGTTGATTTGTCAAGGTCAATGACCTTGACAAATGGGCAGATTTGGTGTAGTGTATACCCATAACGGATTTAGACTCAGAAGGTTGTTTAACCACACACATAGACGGTTGTTCACACATTGAACATATCCCAGCCAAACACGCAGACAGTAGACAAGTTACTGCTAGTGCTATTAATAGTATAATAGACCAAAATAAGTGTATACTGCTTATATTAAGACAATTAATAAAAGACACTCAAACCTTAGAAACAGTGATACAAAATATCTCTAAAATATTATTAGACATAGATAATCAAATCCCAATAGACTTAGTTCATGTTTTACAAGAAATAAATATTAAGACTAATCATATAGAAGTCCTTAGCAAAGACATCTTAGAAATTAAAACCTTAATTAAAAATCAAGACAGTGAGTTAATTAAACTTACCAAAGAACAAGCTAAGCTTATCCCTAGATTAGATAGTTATCTTCCTAATGGAGATAGTTAGATCAGACTGGAATGAGGTACCAAGAGACCTCTCCATCCAGACTTTATCAGACTTTTATCAAAGAATTTTAGAAAAGATAAATGATGATAGATTTTATTATAAGATAAATGAAAATGAGATTGCCAACGCGGCTAAGGCAACTAGACTTATATTAGAAAGATTAAATTTAATTTCTACATCCATAGCAGCTACCCAAGACTATAACTGTAGCTTTGTTAAAGACTTGCATTTAGACTTAAAAGCTAGGACATAAGGATTAACCATCTTCTATACAGACTTTGTTAAATTCCAACAAAATTTAGCAAATTACCTTAATAATAGGGAAAGCCATAACCTATCCAAAATGGATAGTATTATTAATGAACGTAGACTAGACATGGCCCAAGTAGAAGAAAAATACGGAGAAATAATAAACGGAATTAAGGCCGTATATAATAAACCATCCTAAGCAGAAATAGACTCTCCTTTTATTCTAACTCGGTTAGATAAAATTGAAAAGACTATAGAAACCATAGAAGTTAGATCTATACAACAACAAGAAAAAGATAACGAAGTACAAGACTATATTACTAATGTTGGTAAAACCATCGTTAATTCTCTAGCTAGACATAGTGAAGAAACTTCTGAGAAGATTAGAAAAGAGAATAAGAATTTTAAAGAAGAAATCCTTAATCAGATAAAAAGAAAAAAAAGATTATTCAGACTTCTTAGAAATAATTGAAAAAAGACTTGAACAAAAATAGGTAACCACCTGTAAGTTTAGAGAATCCCCTCCCATAGAAACTAGAGAAAAGAATACCATAGGTAGACGAATCATAAATGATCTATTTGATAAGACTAATAAGATATCCAACTCTATCCTAAATATTGGACAGAGTAATCATATGCTCCAAAGACTTAAGGATTCATCCTCCAATGTTAGGACATGGTGGAAAGAAAGAAATTTCACCAATCCCCTCCAATGGAAAGAGTGGGGTGAAGTTGACTGGAAGATTGTTGAAGATTCCATTCATAATGGACAACTTCCAGCCGTTAGATACATAGGCTTGTTTAAAGAAGGAGCCACTCCTAAGACTCCCAATTATAACATGACTTACCATTGTAGGAATCATGTGTTAGACAAATCCTATACTGAGCTCCAATTGTTTGACTCAGAATGGCTTAGATCTAGAGGAACTGATAGGAAGTTCCAATTCCTAACCTTTGGACACTTTCAAGCAAGAATCCAAGGATTACATAGACCCCAGAATAATATTAACATATTATGTTGTTTAGTAGACAAAAGATGGAAAGATTTTGAGAAAAGCCTTATTGGTATAGCCCAATTAGAAATGTCAGACAACATAGGATACTTTAATGTCATTCCGGCATTTACAGTAATTGTAGACACAGCCAAGCATTTTAAGTTAATCTTATATGCTAGTGGTTATGAAGACTATATTATTCCAGACGCTAATATAAATATAGAATTTCAAAGCTATGTGAAGTTCTCCCAATTTCTTTATGAAGGAATGCAATCGGTAATTCCTAGCGGTAGACTTAATGAAGAAATCTTAGTTAGAACCAATGTGTCAGACTATAATCATACTTACAGTATTAGGAATACTGGACCTATGAGAGAAAAATCTAAGACCCTCTGGCAATTGCCATAATTTCAAGAAACTAAGACTATACAAAATAAACCTTTGTTTATTAATCAAGACGACATCACTGGAAATGTTACCATCCAGTTTGGTCCTCCTAAGATTGTTAATAAGAATATCCAGACCGTAGAAATTAGATTTAGAAATATGGGAGAAGCCATAATCAATGATCCTACAGAAAGAGAATGTAGTAGTAAGACTAGTGCTAGTTTACTAAGACAAGCCCCGGTAATTAGACCTAGAAGATCATTTGAACAAAAAGACTTAGTTAAAGAAAAATCTAGGATCCAAAACTTTGGACATGAACCCTCAGAATTGGATATGAAGACATTTAAAGATAACCTTAATAAAAGTCACTCTGTTAGATTTCAAGAAAGAGAAAGATTTAATATGATAGCCCAAGACCGCATATTAAAATTAAAAGATTCTAAGAATACAAAAGAACTTCTTAGAAACCTAAGACTAATAGAAGAAGGGGAACAAAGATTAATGCCAGCTACACAAGTTGAACCTAGTAAACAAGAGATAGGAAGTAGTAGTAGGCTAGAAAATGCCCCTAGACTTTTTAATAAACTAATAGGAATAAATATTCCTATATACTCAAGCACCATAATGTAACACCCCGCCTAATAAGATACCGGGCGATCACTCCAATATTAAATTAAAACAGTAGTCTCATATGGATCATTCTTAGCATCACTGTCGAAAATCCATTTAATTACTAATATCCTATTAGGTGAGCGTTAAAAAAAAACTTTATCTAACTACTCTTTTTAGCGATTAAAATAAAACATCCACAATTAAATGCGTAAATGAGCTAAAATGAAAATGAAATGGATTAAAATAACCGAACACTCGGTTCAAATATACAACCATATCGAATAATGTGCGAAGAATAAATAAAAACAGTTGGACCATTGGCCCGAATGTTTGTACAATACCTCTTATCTAGAGTACAAAGAAGAAGCGTCTACCGAGAACCTGCAAGCATCCACAACTGTTGCAGCAGACGTCTGACTCGAAGGAAGTTTCCATCCAGGCATCCCTGTGTCTGGACACCTATATATACATAATATATAGAAAGAAAGGAGAGTAGATAAACGGGTCAGAGCCCGAATGTTTGAAAATATTTTGCAAGTGCATAAATGCTTTATTTTTAGAAAATAGTTTTATCTCATATTTAAATTGATATCTCACTCCCATGAGATACCCCTCACCTCTCCTCTAACAGTGCACTCCTAGCGCATCCCTCTAAACATCCTAGTCCAGCTACCCTGCTAAACTAGTCTAACACCCAACCACTATCTACCCTAGATAGTCCAACAGATGTACTAAGGGCTAAACTTCACTCTAATCTCGACGCTATGCCATGTTCGTGCGTGGGGTGTCTCGCAAAGCGAAATCCAAACAAGGAACCCCCCCGATACACTACTATGCGGCAAGGTCGATCGTCGAGATCCGCCAGTCCCTCAGTACAGAAAGATATATATATATATATATATATATATATATATATATATATATATATATATATATAAATATATCTATACCATAAACATTTATAATATTAGAGCACTTAAGGATTAAACTTCTCCCCAGTCTCAACACAATGCCATATTCGTGCGTGGGGTGTCTCGCAAAGCGAAATCCAAACAAGGAACCCCCCCGATACACTACTATGCGGCAAGGTCGATCGTCGGGATCCATTCGACCCTCGGCACTCGATTTATACATATACATATATTTTACCATAACCATCCGGATCTATCTCCCGGAATGAGAATCCATATACAAAGTATTTATCAATACTTATCATTTTTCTCAAAACTTTCCATTTCCCTTTTTATACTCAGGAAATGTAAATATAAAAGCCAACTCATTATCATGAATTGCTTTAACAAATCATATCTCTTTTTAAAGCCAGTTTTATTATCATAAAAATGCTTTACCTTTTTAAATCATCCCATTTCCCTTTTTATACTCAGGAAATGTATTCAAAGCCATTTTCATTATCATAAAAATGCTTTGATCATATCATATGCTTCCACATCCCTTCTTCCATCCGGGAAGTGTTACAGAAGCCAAAACCTTTATCCCATTTCCCTTCCTATATCCAGGAAATGTAATTAAAGTCAATCCATTATCATGAATTGCTTTAATATATAACGCGTTCTAAGACCGCCCGTCCGGATTTCTCCACTGTGCGCGCCCCTAAATGGCTATCATCTTCCAGGGCCTCCAAGACAACCTGGGATCCTACATCGCAAGACGTCGGGAAGCGGCCATATGCCTACGGGATAGTCAAGACCACACCCGGAATCTCCTAACCAGCGCAGAAAAAAATATATCAACAAACGCTCACATGGCCTATAGGACTATATCCACCATGCGTTAATTTGCCAGGGGGCTTCACCATACGAACGCAACTTCCCTTATGATAGCGATTTAGAGAGGTGTGTAATCCATATTTTATTAATTATGAAAAACATTTCTCTTTTCATTTTGAAAATATTCATTTTTATATTTTCAAAATCATTTCCATCATAACATATATATATATATATATATATATATATATATATATATATATATATATATATATATATATATATATATATATATATATATATATATATGTACCTAAATCACACAGTATATACATATCCTATATATATTCTTCCTAGAATATATATATATAAATGGTCATAGTGGCCTATAGCATCTAGCGATGACCAATAATCCCAAAGATTCCCTCCAGGAATCATAATCATGCATTCATATAAGCATGATACTAAATCCAAATATTTCTTAATTTAATAATCACTATATACATCAATCCCATCTAAGGATTTATTGGATATCTCCAATGATACCCTTCACTCTAAGTGAAATCAACACATACCTATATTCCCAGTTTATCCTAATTATCTCCTAGGATACACTTAACGATAATCGATATAATTATGCTTTCTATAAGCATAATTATATAGGCCTCTATGCCTACGAGAAATATCCTCGGGATTTATCTCACCCGAACAACCTTAAATTCAACGAGTTAAGGATTTCATTTCCTTGAACCCCAAAGACTATAACTAGTCCCATTTAATCAATTAGAAGTCCCCAATATAATTTAGGAACCCTAATCCATCAATTTCTACAATTATTCTATTTTCCTCGAAAATATAGATTAAGGGTTATATACCTAAAACCCTTACTTTACCCTCCTAAATTGCCTTAATTTATGGACCATAAAGTCCTAAAAGGTCCCTTAGGTTATCACCTAATTAACCTCAAAGCAAGATGAAATGGAATCTATCCCATACAAATCACCCTAAGAAAATCGTCCCTTTTCCGCAGGGGTCGATCGATCGACCCATGGCCGTCGATCGATCGAAGGCTTCATCGATCGATCCCCAGGCTCGATCGATCGATCAAGTCGGGCAGCTTCTTCTCCAAGAAGCTGTTTCGGCCATGGAAGCTTCCTCCAAGCTTCCATATCCTCACCCAACGGCCTACAACTTCTACCAACAACAAATACACCTATAATACGGGTCCTAAACATCCTAGAACCCGAAATCACCCAATATTTTTGGTTAATTACTAAATTTCTCCAATTTACCAATTTTAGGGGTTTATTCGTTTTATCTCCCGAAAACCCATTTTTATCCATGAATACCCAACCCAAAATCATTAGGGTTTGTTATACCAACAATGATATGAGATATTTATGCTCAAAAATAAATAAAGCAAGTAAACACTTGCCTCGTGGATAAAATCCGATGTCCTCGAGCCGAATCCCGCGGAGGCCGGCCGGAATCTCCCCCTTTTTCTTCTTTTCTTCCCTCTCTCTCTCTTCCCTCTCTTCTTTCTTCTTTCTCTTCTCTCTTCCTCTATATATAGAGAGAATAAGGGTTTTACCCCTAAAAACCCAAAAATGACTCGTTTACCCAATTACGAGCCTATTTAACTCCAAAATTACCCGGAACTTAATTTCGACAATCGAACACTCTTTTCTGACTATCTCGAACATTCCGAGACTCGTAGTGCAGTCGAAATTTCCATCCGAGGTACTTGACCGCAAATCACTATTCTAACCCAAAATAATTAAATGCGGTAGTCTTACTCAAAATCTTACCTCTTTTGTCGCTATACTCCACGACGACATATAATTAAATTACTTCGACCTATATAGTCCCAAAATAATTTATAACACCCTTAAAAAATATTTAAATCCTCGAAAATCCCAAAAATCACTATTTCGAGAAATTCTCCAAATTCCAAATTATACTTAATTATGGAATCTAATCATCTCCAAAAGGGCGTGTTATTACACATAATTAAGACTAAACCTGATTATATAAAAGAAATTCCAACTAGTGATAAGAGTTTCACTCCTGTTAAGACTATGGCAAGCCAAGCCATAAATCCAGTAGGTATATACCTTAACTTAGACAATGTTCAAGATAGGAAAAAAGCCTTAGATGAATGTCGTAACCAGATGAACATGTGTTTTGCATCTAATAAACAATGGGATGCAAGTTCATGTAAGCAGTACGCTGAGCAATCCATTAGAGGAATTGCAAAAGATTACTTAGATAGTTTAAGAAAGGCTACAGATGAAGACTCCTTAGCTAAGGTTAAGAAGATGAAGGAAAACTTAGAAGAAAGATCAATTGAAGAATATATTCAATTGTTCACTTCAGAATTCATTGGAGCTGGACATCTAGCTCAGATCAATGAACAAGACCTAGCAAAAACTAAGTTAGCCCTCCTTAGCATTTGCAAATTAGATAAGATAAATGAATATAGCAATAATTATGAACAACTATATTACCAAATTAAAGAATTAGGGGAGACATTAAAAGATGAATACTTTAGAAAGATACCAGCTATAGGACAAATCCTAATTAATGAATATAAGAATTGGCCAGGAGTACCTGAAGTTAATAATAATTCCCTTGGTGAAAGAATCAATTTCGCCAAAGACTATATCATATCTAAGAGACGTGATATAACCCAAGGAAAGTTGATAGAAGAAACTTTCAAGCAGATCCCTCCAATCAAAGATGAAAGAGACATCGCTCCAATCCAATGGGGATGTGGAAGTGAATCTAAGAAATTCAAAAAGAAAATAGAATGGGAACATAGGAAGTTTAAGACTAGACCTTTAGGACTTCCAAATAAATATAAATTTAGACAATCTACTACCTTTAGATAAAGGAATCCTAAGACTAAGAGAAATAGATTTAATCAAAGAAGATATTTTAAGAAAAATACTAGTAAGCATAAGAAGGTTCCTAATTATAGAAAGGAGAAAGACGTAGCTCAATCTAAGACTGCCACCAAAGAATGTTGGACTTGCGGCAAAGAAGGACATTTTGCTAAAGACTGCCCTAATAAGAAAGATAAAGAAGGTATTGAGATTATTAATACAATATTAGACTATGCAGATCAAGAAGAATTAGATATCCTATATGCTATAGATATATCAGACATAGAAGATGATGATAATACTAGTATCTATAGTGCATATACAGACAGTGATTCGGAAGACTATAGTGATACTGATGAGTATGAAGACTCTCAGGATAACCTAGACTTATACATGATGCAGACTGATCAAGGCGATCTAGATGATGAATATATAGACTTTGAAGACGCTTGGTATAAGTGTATATTAAGCCCCTTTTTAAAGAAAAGATGGACTGCTAGTAATCCTGAATTACTAACCTATATACCTAGGTGCTATTTTGATGAAAGACATTATTGTACATTTGAAATGAAATGTAGAAAAAAAGACTTTAGATACGTAGAATGTTTTGAGACTATACAAATAGAATTATTTATGGTCTGTATTGTTTGTCAATTACACTACCATGAAGACTGTTGGAGAACTAGATTTGGAGCAATCTATACTAGCCAGTATGACGCTCAAATAGACTTAGATATTAAAACATATTATCAAGACATTGATAAAAATATAGCCAAAAGATTGCTAGAAAATGAAGACTTCAAAGGAAAGGAAATTTCCTATGATTTAGAAGAATACCATTCTGATAGTAGTTCAGAAGACCAAATACCCTTAGATTTTATAGATAAACCAAAAAAAGGAATATCTATTTTAGAAAAGAATAATTTAGGAATTTCTACTAAACCACATGCTTGTTTTGTAGAATTATTTGTTCAACATAAAGAATATCCTAAAAGACTTTCAGCTTTTATAGATACAGGGTGCTCTCAGAGTATTTGCAAGGCTAATGCCTTCCCTGAAGACTAATTTCTAGAAAGTACTCAAGAAATCTATGGTAAAGTGGCTAATGGAGATCCATTTACCTTATATTTCCAGACTATTCCTATTTATTTTAAATTAGGAAATCAGACCAACAAAATCGTTAATCATCGGTTTTGGATAATGGAACCTCGTCCTAGTTTCACAGGAAACATTATTTTAGGACAAGACTTTATTAGTAAATATCATCCTTATACTCAGTATAACGATAAGATATTAATCAGTGACAAAGAGGAATTTAATGTTAAAGCCCCTCTAATAGATCATAAGACTGCCTTTGACCTTATGCAGGTCAAACCAAATTTTGGACCCATTAAACATCAGAGTTCTTCAGCTGAGCATGGTGGACCTATACCTACAACCCAACATGAAGCCTTAGAAATTACTAAACCCTTACAAAAAGAGTGTAAGTGTCCAGACCAAAAGTGTTATAAGCAAATAACGCTTATACAGCAAGACATTTTAGATCAAGCCCAACAGACCTTATTACAGGTTCAAGCTATATCCAAACAGAAGAAAATGGATATAGAAGTAGAAAAAGAAAATATTAGGCAACTAGCTGAGCCTACTTTAGGAGAAAATCCCATCGCTAAGTGGAATAAAGACCAAAGCTATTGTGAAATCATCCCTATTAACCTAGACGCCACTATTAATGGTGGAACCTATAAGAAAGGATACTCACAAGAGGATAGGGAAGAATTCAAGAAAGACATAGATGAAATGCTTAAGTTAGGCATTATTAGAGAAAGTAAAAGTAGACATAATAGCTTATCCTTCTATGTTCAAAATGAATCTGAACGTAAAAGAGGAAAAAGACGTATGGTTATAGATTATAGACAATTAAATAAGAATTGTGAAATTGATTCTTATAAGATACCAGACAAGAATAATTTAATCAATTTGATTGAAGATAGAATTATATTCAGTAAGTTTGATTGCAAATCAGGCTTCTGGCAAATTAAGATGCATCCAGATAGTATTACTTGGACAACCTTTAGTGTGACCCAAGGAAAATACGAATGGCTAGTAATGCCATTTGGATACTTGAATGCTCCTCAAGTTTTCCAAAGAAGAATGGATAATATATTTAGACCTTATTCAGAATTTTGTCTTGTTTACATAGATGATATTCTTATAGCCAGTAAGACTGAAATAGAGCATGTAGACCATCTTAAAAAGATTATTTTAGAATTAGACAAACATGGTATTGTTATTTCCGAAAGGAAAATGCAATTATTTCAGACTGAGATAGACTTTGTGGGAATGCATATTAATAAAGGAAAATTATCCTTAGCAGAACACATAACCAAAAAGATTCTTGAGTTCCCAGACCAACTCAAAGATAGAAAACAATTACAATCATTTCTAGGATTGCTTAATTGTGCTGCAGACTTTATTAAATATCTTGCTTCAAAAAGACAAAGCTTAAAATCCAAATTAAAAGGAACGGACAAAACCAATCCCTTTTATTGGAATAAAGATGATTTTGAAGTAATAAGACAAATTAAAGATGCAGTTAAGAACATTCCTTTACTTGAACCTCCTAATGCAGAAGACCAGTTTATAGTAGAAACAGATGCCTCTGATAAGCAATGGGGAGCAGTATACTTTTGTAACACCCCGCCTAATAAGATACCGGGCGATCACTCCAATATTAAATTAAAACAGGAGTTTCATATGGATCATTCTTAGCATCACTGTCGAAAATCCATTTAATTACTAATATCCTATTAGGTGAGCGTTAAAAACTTTTATCTAACTACTCTTTTTAGCGACCAATTAAAAACATTCACAATTAAATGCGTAATTGAACTGAAATGAAAATGAAATAAATTAAAATAACCGAACACTCGGTCCAAATATACAACCATATCGAATGTTGTACTGAAAGAATAAATAAATGCAATTGAGCCATTGGCTCGAATGTTTATACAGTACCTCCTATCTAGAGTACAACGATGGAAGCGGCTATCAAAAACCTGCACGCATCCACAGCTGCTGCAGCTGACGTCTGACTCGAAAGAATTTCCATCCAGGCGTCCCTGTGTCTGGACACCTATATATATATATAGTATAGAGAAAGAAAGGAGAGTAGACAAACGGGTTAGAGCCCGAATGTTTGAAAATATTTTGCAAGTGCATAAATGCTTTATTTTTAGAAAAATAGTTTTATCTCATATTTAAATTGGCATCGCACTCCCATGAGATACCCCTCACCTCTCCTCTAACAGTGCACTCCTAGCGCATCCCTCTAAATATCCTAGTCAAGCTACCCTGCTAAATTAGTCTAATTTACCCATCTACTATCTACCCTAGATAGTCAAACAGATGTACTAAGGGCTAAGCTTCACTCTAATCTCGACGCTATGCCATGTTCGTGCGTGGGGTGTCTCGCGAAGCGAAATCCAAACAAGGAACCCCCCCGATACACTACTATGCAGCAAGGTCGATCTTCGAGATCCGCCAGTCTCTCAGTACAGAAAGATATATATAAAATATATATACCATATTGATAATATTAGAGCACTAAGGATTAAACTTCTCCCCAGTCTTAACACAGTGCCATATTCGTGCGTGGGGTGTCTCGCGAAGCGAAATCCAAACAAGGAACCCCCCCGATACACTACTATGCGGCACGGTCGATCGCCGGGATCCATTAGACCCTCGACACTCGATAATACATATACATACATCTATAATGTGTGTCCGGATAATATCTCCCGGACTGAGGATTACCAAATCAATTGTATCTTTATAATACACATCCGGATCTACCTCCCGGACTGAGGTGTATTCTATACACAAAGTATTTACCAATACTTATCCTTTTCATTTCAAAACTTCCATTTCCCTTCTCATATCCAGGAAATGTATTTAAAACCAATTCATTAGCATGAATTGCTTTACCAAAACATATATCTTTTTGAAAGCCAATTTTATTAACGTAAAAATGCTTTTCCTTTATCAATTATCCCATTTCCCTTTTTATACTCAGGAAATGTATTCAAAGACATTTTCATTATCATAAAAATGCTTTGCTCATAACATATGCTTCCACATCCCTTCTTCCATACGGGAAGTGTTACCGAAGACAATTTATATATAACCCATTTCCCTTCCTATATCCAGGAAATGTAATTAAAGCAAATCCATTATTATGAACTGCTTTAATATAAACGCGTTCTAAGACTGCCCGTCCGGATTTCTCCACTGTGCGCGCCCCTAAATGGCTATCATCTCCCAGGGCCTCCAAGACAACCTGGGATCCTACATCGCAAGACGTCGGGAAGCGACCATGTGCCTGCGGGATAGTCAAGACCACACCCGGAATCTCCTAACCAGCGCAGAAAATATAACAACAAACGCTCACATGGCCTATAGGACTATATCCACCCTGCATCATTAGCCAGGGGGCTTCACCATACGAACGCAACTTCCCTTATGATAGCGATTTAGAGAGGTGTGTAATCCATATTTTATTAATTATGAAAAACATTTCTCTTTTCATTTTGAAAATATTCATTTTTATATTTTCAAAATCATTTTCATCATAACTTATATATATACCTAAATCACACAGTATATACATATCCTATATATTCTTCCTAGAATATATATAAATGACCATAATGTCCTATATCATCTAACGATGACCATAATCCCAAAGATTCGCTCCGGAATCATAATCATGCATTCATATTAGCATGATTCTAAATCCAAAGTATTTCTTACTTTGTTCAATACTAATTACCTCAATCATCTCTTAAAGGTTTATTTATCCTCAAAACCCTTATTTAGGAATCCCCATAAAAATCCCAAATGTTAATTCAACTCCCCATCTTCTTAAAGGGAGAAAACTAGAAATTCTGACCTAAGCGAATCGATTCGCCCCTTTAGCGAATCGATTCGGGTAGGCGAATCGATTCGGTTCCCAATCCGAATCGATTCGGAAAGTATACTGCAAACAGGTCTGTAAATGGCGAATCGATTCGGTCTGTACTCGAATCGATTCGGCCCATTGCAGAAACCCAATTTCCTTTAGGCGAATCGATTCGGCCTGTACCCGAATCGATTCGGCCAGTTCGAGGGCTACAGTTTGGGCGATTTTGCAATCTCCAAAATACCCAAAATTCAATCCAATATCCATTTAAATCCTAACTTGGTTTTATTACTACAAACCCAAAGTTTTTATATCTCCTCAAATTATTTATAGGTCCTAACAATTCTTTTGAGAACCCCTAATATCTATCTCCAATAAGTTCTAACTAATGATTTCAATCTCAGACAGCTTTCCGTAGAAAAATCACTATAAATCCAAAAAAAATCAGAAAAATACGCGGTCGGTGCCCACGCGACCGCGTCGAAAAGATATACAATTTTTATTTTTTGACCAAGAGCCGAATCGATTCGCCTCTAGGACGAATCGATTCGGTAAGCACGCTGCCTACACTATTCATCGTCTTCTCCGAGACGGTTTCGGCCATTAAAGCTTCTCCCAAGCTTTTGTCGCCTCACCCAACATCCTACAACCTCAACCAACTACAAATACCCATATATTAAGGGTTCTAAACATCCTAGAACCCTAAACCACCAATTAATTTTACATAAAACTTAAGTTTCTCCAATTAACCAATTTTAGGGGTTTATTCGTTTTATCTCCCGAAAACCCGTTTTATCCACGAATACCCAACCCAAAATCATTAGGGTTTGTTATACCAACTATGATATGAGATATTTATGCTCAAAAATAAATAAATCAAGTAAACACTTGCCTCGTGGATAAAATCCGACGTCCTCGAGCCGAATCCCGCGGAGGCTGGCCGGAATCTCCCCCTTTTTCCTCTTTTCTTCCCTCTCTCTCTCTTTCCTCTCTTATTTCTCTTTTCTCTTCTCTTTTCTCCCCCTCTCCCTCCTTTTATAAGGAGAAAAGGGTTTAACCACTTAAAAACCCAAAAACGACTCGTTTACCCAATTACGAGCCTATTTAACTCCAAAATTACCCGAAACTCAATTTCGACAATCTGACACTCTTTTCCGACTATCTCGGACATTTCGAGACTCATGGAGCAGTCAAAATTTCCATTCGAGGTACTTGACCGCAAATCACTATTCTAACCCAAAATAATTAAATGCGGTAGTCTTACTCAAAATCTTACCTCTTTTGTCGCTATACTCCACGACGACATATAATTAAATTACTTCGACCTATATAGTCCCAAAATAATTTATAACACCCTTAAAAGATATTTAAATCCTCGAAAATCCCAAAAATCACTATTTCGAGAAATTCTCCAAATTCCAAATTATACTAAATTATGGAATCTAATCATCTCCAAAAGGGCGGGTTATTACAACTTTGCCATTGATCATCAGACAAAAAAGAAAAAAACTTTGTAGACATAGTTCTGGAACCTTTACAGACCCAGAAATAAGATACACTGCCCATGAAAAAGAAGTTTTAGCCATAGTAAGGGCAATAGAAAAATATATGTTGTTTCTTAGACCTAACATTTTACTGTTTATACTGACTCTTCTTATGCAGTAAAATTCAGAGATTTAGACTTGTCCAAATCAAGGACTAATAGATTAATTAGATGGCAACAATTTCTTAATGGTTATGACTTCTCTGTTATACATATTAAGGGAAGTAAAAGTACCATTCCAGACATTATATCAAGAGAGCCAATGTTTGCTAACACTAATAATATTTCATGTTTTATGTTGCAAACAGAAGACCTAGAAGACATGAGTTCCTCTGGAATAAATAGACTAAACAGGGAAGACGTCGCAGACTATCTTAGACGCGTAAGACCAAATGCTAGTATAACGTAAAGACCAACGTATATTCAAGACTCTTAAGAAAGACCTATCCTAGAGAACTTTGATTATATCTTAGTTCCTCCTGGAAAATCTAGACAAGAGATAATTTCTCAAAATAGACTCATTGGGAAGATGTACTTTCCCCAATATAGACCCGATCAAAGATACCCAGACTTGATCAAATTTAGGCAAGAATTTTTAGAAGACGAAAATACTCTTATAGATGCCATATGGTGGAATGTGAAGAATAGACTATGGATCGAGTTCAAACAAAATTTGGTAGCCATTGCCAGATTCATGAGGACTCAAAGACTTGCAGTTACCCAGCTCAGTGGTACTGTTGCGCCTAGACCTCAGACTCAGACTTATGCTCAGACTCTTGGAGAAACCTCCAAAACTAAACCTACTGATTTCTGTTATCAGAAAAAGACTTTTAAGACTAAGATTGTTATACCATTTGGTCATAATAATCTTCCATTAACAGAAGACTTTAAAAAAGAACTAATAACATTATTGATCATTTTAATATGTTATTATCAGAAATAAATGGAGATGCCTTAATAATTAAAGGTTTCTTCAAAGACGTCCCAAAAATATATCTTTTTGGAAAATCAGAAATGGATCATATAAATCTTGCAGACCACAGGTTCATTGGAATCGTCCAGATAAAAGACATTGAAGACTCTGTTGCTCTTGGAAAAATAGTCCATGAGTATATTAAGAAGGTAGAAGACTTCCTTCATCTATTTGCCAGAATCTACCAAATTGCTCCAAGTTCCTGTAGAGGAATGAGAGTTGAAGGATTTAGACTTCTTAGATTTTCCAGTTATATATTCGAAGACGTTGAGATTCTATCAGATGATGAGACCAAAGAATTTATTGTTGATAAGTCCAAGATCCAGATTGCTCAAGCCATGGAGACCATAGAAATCATGGAGTTATTAACAGGAGAAGACAGGTGGTACACTGCCTACCACAAAGAAGACCTGATAATCCAAGCTGATGAGCCATTCAATGGAAGGCTTAAGAAAGAATCCAAAGAAATGGTAGAAATAGCTGTGCCAACTAGCATTAGAACTGTAGGCCTCATTGATGAATTTTTCAACAATGCCCTACTAGACTAAGACAAGGAAGAAGGAGATACAGATGAGACGAAGATGGGCCCCTCAGTGGTGGATGAATTATTAAAGACGGAAGAATCGTTTGCCTAGACCATGCTTTCCATAAAGTAAAAGGATGTTTACCCTACATGGGCCACCAGACTGATGAAAAAGACGAAGACTTTGTTTGATGCTCTTGCATTATTACAAAATGACAAGACTCATGATGAAGACTTGGCACGCCTTTCTTTTCATAAAGAAAGAGGTCCCCCCAAATTACCAAAAGACGATAAAAGCTTGTAGACCTAGCTGTTAAGACAATGTTGCTTTAGTAATTGATGCTTTCAACCAGATTGCTTTTGAAACCCGGTTACCAGCCATTTTGTAGTGCCCTTGATCTATAAAAGGGAGCGTCCATTTATGTTTTAGACATCAGGAGAAGGAGGAAGAGAGTGAGAGATTGTTAGACTTTTAGAGAGAGTATGCTGGTAGAGAGTAATATGTATATGAGTGAGTAAACCTCTCATAGTTAGGGGAGAGGGGAGAGTTGTATTTACTTATGCAATGCAATAAAAGTATTTTCTTTTCCAGAAATCTCTTATGCTAAGTTGTTATTATTTTTCAAATTGTCTCCAACTTTCTGTTCATAGAGGACTATTGTGTGGAACCTCTGGTGTAGCACACAAGGTGTTATACTGGTGAACCGCCGTCAGGTGCCGATTAGCCGTGAGCCGTTATCCAGGTGGGCGTTAGGCGTGAAGGCGTACAGGCAGGAAACGGGTCAACCGCCAAAGTAGTGGATTTAGGTGCGACACATAAAGAGAGAGTTGTAGGAGGCCGAGATCGGAGAAGAATAGTAGCAAGGCTAAAGAGACAAAGGGAAGAAGATAAAGATATTGCAGACCAGAAAGAAGGTATAAACTCGAACCAAACCCTTAAATATTTTTACATAATATTTCTTTAAGAAGAATCTTATGTGAGCTTACAAATCACTAAAGACTTTTTAGAATTTGTTAATCAAACAAGTTTAGACTTAACTGGAGAAATTCAAGACTGGACTCTTACAGACCCTAAAGATAAAGAACTTATAGAATCTGCTTTAGTATATGCGGGTGGTACTTTTAAATACATAGACCAGATCATTGAGTGGTTAGGAAGAGAAGTTCCTAGAATAGAAATAATTAGAACAGGGATCCGAGATCTCTTTAGACAAAAACTAAGAACTGAAGATTTTGCAGAAGAACTATCAAGACTTGAAAAATATCAAGAATACACTAGAATACTTGAAGACAATATAGACGTATTCAAATTTGTTAGACGTAAAAGGTTAGCTGAAACAAAAGCTACTTTAATTAGAGCCGGAGGAATCCGTCCTCTCCTTAAAAACGTAGAGACAGCTGCCCCTAGAACATACCAAAGATTTTTGTCATCTTATGGTGATAATAATTTAGACGAATTTATAGATAATGATATAATTGATACTGTTAATCAAATATATAAAGAAACTAGACAAATAAGCCCACGATACCGTATAAGGTATTTAAGACTAGAATATTTTCCATCAAAACCTCTTCCAAATTCTAGACTTCCTGAAGAAATTATTTATATAGATAATCCTCGCTATTCAGAACTTCAATACGATAGTGACAGAAGAAGCTTGAGAAGTAGAAGTAGCAGTAGCCCTAAAACTTCCACACTTAGACTTCCAGATTAATTAAGCGTTAAAATAAGCTTGAAAGACCTTAGAAATCATTGGGGTAAAAATTGATATTCCCTAAAACTTAGAAGAAGTTAAAAGACATCGCGGTCCCAAAAGGTGGTCCTAAATAGACAAAACGGTCCCTAGATAATTCTTGGACGGTAGTGGTCCGTAAACTCGGTCCGTAAACTAGGTCCGTATACGATCCAGCCTCTCTCTCTCTCTCTCTCTCTCTCTCTCTATATATATATATATATATATATATATATATATATATATATATATATATATATATATATATATATATATATATATATGTATATATGTGTGTGTGTGTGTGTGTGCGCGCGCGCGCGCGTGCTCAAACCTAATGTTTTGACACAACGAGGTGGGGATTTTTGAATCCCAAGCTATAAAACAGTTTAAAATGTAAGGCACCATCGGGGCAACCCCTGAAGAGGTGGCTACCGTAACCAAGCGCCTAGACAAAATACAAATTTCAAGAACCACCAGAAGTGGAATGGCCCCAATAAAAAAGAAAATCAGAATTCAAATGTATCACAACCATGAGACACTTGTTATAGATGTGGTGGCAGTGGTCATTGGACCCGTAATTGTTGTGCTTCCAAGAAATTTGTGGAAAAATATCAAGCTTCAAAGAGGGGGGTGGAGACAAACATGATGGAAGGTCCAGAAGATCGTTGGAAGATGGAAGGTTTTAAGTACCGCTGGAACATTGATAATACCCAACTCAATGTTGATGATTTTTTTGAAGATGAAGATGGCAATCCCATTGCTAATGAGACATTTGATGCTATGCTTGGCAAACACCCAAAAAACTGAATAATTTATGTTTGCTTCATATGGCTACAATAATGTGTTTTTTCTTGAAACATCCTTATGTTTTTCTTTTCTCTTGCTTATTGTAATAAATTTCATGGTTTTACATTTATTTTAAATGCTTATATGGTTTGTAACCTTAATTGTGTTACTCGTATAAAAGGTATGGATCCTAAATTGCAACCAAGCAATGGCACTTGCCTAGTTGACAATGGAACAACTCATACTATTTTGAAAAATCAAAAAAATTTCTCCCACTTAGTGTATGATACGACAAATGTTTCCACAATAGCCGACCCTGTTAAAATTATTGATGGCTCTGGAAGAGCCCACGTGACGCTACCTAATGGTACACATTTATTGATACAACACGCCATATACTCAACAACTTTTAGAAGAAATTTCCTGAGTTTTAAAGACATTAGAATGAATTGGTATTGTTGACGCCACTAAAATGGAAATAACATCCATGTTATCTTATCGACATCAACAGGTATCATATAGAAACAAGGCATGAAAATAACAAAGAATTCATTTGCATTACTTCTAGTGTTGGAAGCCAGAAGCTCACACTAGAAAAACTCCCTGCATTATACATGGGGTTATACCACACAAGACTTAGTGTTGTAGAATCACACTCTGTCATGGGTCGAAATATTAACGATCCTAATGAGTTGATAGTATGGCATGATCGTTTGGGTCACCTTGGATACAACATGTTTCGAAAGATCATCAATAATTCGAATGGACATTTTTTTCCAAATCAACAACTCATGCTACCAAGTGACCATTTTTGCACCCCATGTACGCAAAGAAAATTAATTACTAAACCATCTTTTCTCAAAATAACATCTGAGTCACCATCCTTTTTACAACGCATTCAAGGGGATATTTGTGACCCTGTTCACCCTTTTAGTGGACCTTTTAAATATTTTATAGTTTTAATTGATGATTCCACTTGATGGTCATATGTTTTCTTACTATCCACTCGCAATTTGTCTTTTGCAAATTACTTGCTCAAATGATTAAGCTCAGAGCACATTTTCCTGATCATCACATCAAATTCATTCGCTTAGATAATGCGGGCGAATTTACTTCTCAGGTTTCTTATGATTATTATTTATCCATAAACATTGATGTTGAGCACCCAGTTCCCCATGTTCATACCCAAAATGGTTTAGCTGAGTCATTAATTAAAAGTTTACAACTGATAGCCAGACCATTTATTATGCAATCAAAACTCACAGTCTCATCTTGGGGTCATGCCATCCTACACACTGCCAAGTTAATTCAACTTCGACCAAATGTTTACCATTATTTTTCCCTTTCATAACTTGTGACTGGATGTCAGCCAAACATATCCCACGCGCGTTAATTTTGTTGTGTTGTGTACATACCTATCTCATCGCCACAACGTACCAAAATGGGTCCCTAACGTCGTTTGGGCATATATGTGGGTTATGATTCACCATTCATTATTCGTTATATTGGACCATTGATAGGTGATGTGTTTACCGCTAGATTTACGGATTGTTATTTTGATGAGACCACCTTCCCGTCGTTAGGAGGAGGGAAGAACGCACCTGAAGTACGGTCCGAACCTGAAGAGCGATGAGAATTAACATGGAATACTTCCACATTGCCTCATCTAGACCCCGTAACTCACAATGTGAGCATGAAGTGCGAAGGATAATACATATTCAGGGAATTGAAAATCAATTACCCGATGCATTCAATAATGCTGCGAAAGTAACCTAATATCATGTACCCGCGGCTAATGCACCAGCCAGAATTGAAGTTCCAGTGGGACAAAATTTGATTTCAGCAGAAAATGATTATGTTACATGCCAGAAGCGTGGCAGACCTATAGGTTCCAAAGATTCAACTCCCCATAAGCGGAGATCAAATGAATAATCAGACCCTCATAACGCTTCAGAAGAGGTTAAGAATATCCACTTTCTCTAAAACACCTGAAGCGGTTAGTGTCACTGAAAAGATACAAGTCTCTAAATTGACTATAAAAGGCCCTGAAGAGGCAAAAGTACCTAAGAACAATAATGAGATCTCTATATTTTATATATGTTCAAGATAAATGTGGGATCGTAATGAAACTGTCGTCAATGACATATTTTCATATGAAGTTGCAAACAAATTTCAAAGGTAATTAATGATGATAATGAACCACCTACTATAAATGAAGGTCGACAAAGAGAAGATTGGCCAAAATGGGAAATTTCCATCAAGGCAGAGCTTGAGTATCTAAATAAACGTGGTGTATTTGGACCTATAGTGAAAACCCCAAAAGATGTTAACCCAGTAGATTACAAATGGGTGTTTATAAGGAAGCGAAATGAGAAAAATGAAATCACTCGATAAAAGGCATGACTTGTGGCGCGAGGTTTCCTGCTGAAAGTTGGGATTGATTATAATGAAACATACTCCCCCATTATGGATGGTATAACTTTCAGATATCTGATTAGCTTAGCGGTCTCTAAAAATTTTGATATGAGACTCATGGATGTTGTGACTGCTTATTTATACAAGGACTTAGACATAAAAATTTATATGAAAATCCCTGAAGGATTTTCTTTGCCAGAAGAAAAGTTAAGAAATACGTACTCAATTTGAATAAGACGGTCATTATATGGCTTAAAGAAATCCGAAAGGATATGGTACAGCCGTCTTAGTGAATACTTGTCTAAGGAAGGGTATGAAAACAATCCAATTTTCCCATATGTCTTTATAAAGAAATCCCCAATAGGATTTGCGATAGTAGTAGTTTATGTGGATGATATTAATTTAATCGAGAATCCAGAAGATCTTGATAAAATTTCTAACTATTTGAAAAAGGAATTTGAGATGAAGGACCTTGGGAAAACTAAATTTTATCTCGGCCTGCAGATCGAGAGAAATTCTGGTGGAATTCTTGTCCATTAGTCTAATTATACTGAAAAAGTCTTGAAAAGATTTGGTATGTACACCCCACATCCACTAAGTACACCCATGGTCGTCCGGTCTTTAGATATACAGAAATATCCATACTGTCCTAAAGACAATGATGAGGAAATATTAGGTTCAGAAGTACCCTATTTAAGTTCAATTGGTGTATTATTATATTTGGTATAATGCACTAGAACGGATATTTCATTTTCAGTCAACTTGCTTGCCAGATATAGTTCTAAACCAACAAAATGACATTGGATTAGGAACAAGCATATCCTAAGATACCTACGAGGAACAATTGATATGGGCTTATATTATTCTAATTATTCTAATTGTTCTGAGTGAGTAGGTTATGCAGATTCTGGATACCTCTTCGATCCTCATAAGGGTCGATCATAGACAGGTTATGTATTTTTTACTTGTAATACTGTTATTTCTTGGCGTTCTACTAAACAAACCTTAGTAGCTACTTCATCTAACCACTCTGAAATTTTATCACTGTATGAAGCAAGTCGTGAATGTGTATGGCTGAGATCTTTAATTTAGCATGTTCGTAGTTCTTGTCAACTGTCTTCCATTACAGATGTTCCAAGTATCATATATGAAGATAATGCAGCCTGTATAGCTCAAATTCAGGAAGGCTTCATCAAAGGAGACAAAACTAAGCATATTTCACCAAAGTTTTTCTTCACTCATGAGCTTCAAAAGAAAATTGAAATCAAAGTCAAGCAAGGGCGTTCAACTAGAAATCTAGTTGATCTATTTACCAAGTCGCCTCCAAAAGCAATGTTTCAGAAAATTGTGCATGGTATTGGAATGCGGAGACTTCATCAACAGTCAATTTGAGATATGGAAATCAGGGGGAGATCCTTTTCAGGGGAGAATAAAAAAGCATGCTCTTTTATAACGTAAGTGTGTTTTACTCTTTTTTCTTTAACTAGGTTTTTCCCGTTGGGTTTTTCTAGTAAAGGTTTTAACGAGGCAGAATTAAGCATGTCCAACACTAATTTAATGATAACAAATTTGTACTCTTTTTCCTTCACATTGATTTTTTCCCACTGGATTTTTCCTTAGTAAGGTTTTAATGAGACAACAATCGTTGAATGGTGGATATGGTGTACATCCAAGGGGGAGTGTTAAAAATATGTGGATTTTGGCTTTTGGGTGGGTGATCACTCATATTCTTGTCTCTTGGGATGCCTCACTATGTTCTATAAATAAGAGGATCCTCACATGGTTTTGTACAACAATTACACCCAATACAACTGAGAAATAAAATACTCCCTCTCTATCAATTATTTGTCTTTTATTTACAACATAAATAACTTAAAATAGTGTAAGTAGTGGATGATTTATTAATTTCAATAAAAGATAAACAAGTTATTTATAGATAGATACAATTACTTGATTTATAAGTTAATATTAATAAATCTTAAACTACTTTTTTAGAAGATTCTAGTACATAAGTTTCAATAAAAAAATTGAGTAAATTACAGTACTAGTCTCTAAACTATTTAAGTTTTAAAATAGTTTATAAATTACTGCTACTAGGGCTGTTAATGAACCGAGTCTGAATCCAGACCCGATCCATTTACTTGGATCTGGATCATATTTTAAAATTCGATTATCTGTTTACTCGATTATCAGATTATTAAATGGATCGAATATGGATTTAGTCTAATCCGATTCGATTAAATATAACTGTGGGTACCTCGATTTGTCACTTGGTCCCAGACAAGCAGCCCAGCAGAGCCCGACGCAAAGTTTGGAGGCCTCACGCCCTAATTTATTCAGTTATGACCCAGTCATATTCCTAAAATCTCATAAGGAGATATTCTAGGGGTTATGTACTGACGTGGGGGAGTCTAACACCCCCATTCCCTGAGAACGAACATATATGTAACAAACCCTTGGCTCGGGGAAAAGGGCATGCATTATTTTTCTTGTAAAACACTCCCCGGAGTATAGAGAAATAATATTGAGAGCACTACCGTGGACGTAGGCATTCTTTCTGAACCACGTAAATCCTGTGTTGTGTGATTAGGCTACGTAGGCGTCTCGAGGTAAAACCCGAAACTCGAGTCCTTTTCTTACTTTTTTCCTATTTTTGTACATTCTTTAAACTTATATATATATATATATTTGTTCTTGATGGCGTATTATCCCGCATGCGTTATCATTCCCTTATAATGATCGACGCTAGGATAATCGCCTAAATCCTATTTTCTAATATTACTTTTAAGAACATTCCTATGGATGATTCGCTTTATCTCTTCCATGATACAAGTAGATGATTCCTATCTCCACTACATATACACATGCACACATATCACGGGGAAATAAAGGAAAATAACAATAACCTATGAGAGAGACCGTAAGGGCGGAATGGGTGCCTAACACCTTCCCATTTCCTAACTTAATCTCCAAACCCTTTTCAAATCATTTTGGTTTCGAATGTATCAGTATGTCTTTGGATGCTGTCCTTCGGGATGGCTCCCTCTTTTCTTTTGTTTGTTTTGAGTAAAATAGATTGGCGACTCTATCTCTCTACATTTTCACCTCATCACCGACGCCAACGAAAGCGCTCCCTAGAGGGATGCGCGGGACCAAGATACTCCCGAGATGAATGGGAGACACCCCTTCTCTTCTCCGCCTGTCCCTCCTTGAGGATCGGAAAGTAGGATGGCCATACCGTTACTTATGCATGAATGCACACTTATGGCCGTTATTTCACATATTTAAGCTCTTGTACTGCATAACCTTTGGTTCCCATATATATATATATTTGTGTGTTTTGCGAGGTTTATTTGAGATTTTGTAGGGATTGGAGTACTAAACGGTGCAAGTGTGTGCTATCCGTGAAATTTTAACGTTTTACGCAACTTCGGGGTAATTTTATCATTTCTACGTTCGAGCTTCGTGCCCAAAATCTTCACGGATTTTATTTTTCTCCGAGTCAACTTCTCGTAGCCCCCGACGGTTCATCAATCCGATTCCCGAGGACCAAGTTTTGGTTATTTTCCCGAGGGCCCTTTGCGTGTAAAAAAAGAGGAAAGGCCCCAAGGTTTTGCAGGCGCGGTCGACCGACGAGGTTTCAACTTTTGCCTTCGAATTGAGATAGTGGTCTTTGTCCAATAACGCGGTCGACCGGTTAAAGACCCACGGTCGACCGGCACCTCAAGTTCTACAAAACCTCATTTTCTTGGTTTGGATTTTACCACTCTTGTTTGTGGTTTTCTTCCACTTAGTATATATTGTGAGTGGTTTGTTTGTTTGAGAATATCTGAGCACAATTGTGTGCAAGGGAAATATAAAATATAGTTTTGTTGCTTTTCTCTCTCTCTCCTAGGGCTTGACATTTTTCCTTACCATTTTCATCTTCCACTTCATTTATTATAAGTAAAGTTCCATCTTAGTTGTATCTTGCTGACTATTGGTATCATTTTGTACAATTAATATTGTGGTTGTGTATTGAATGCTTGCCTTTACCATAATTACTTCACTTGTTATTAACTTAATGGTGTGTTTTAACATGGTTACTGTTATGAGCAGCTAATTTTCTTAGGTGGGGTGCATAAACCCACCTTGGAGGGTTCCATTTATTGACTTGTTCAATGATTAAATCCAGTAAATGGGTATGTGGGTTGATATTGAGGTTTCATAGGATTTTAACTTCTCTCACCATGTAAGGGTTGTATTTAAGACTTAACTCCGACATTAACGCATTTGTCCGATAATATATCTTTACCTTCATCTTATATTATTGGGTTGACATCCTTCATGTAGGATAGTTGATAACGATATCTTATTCCCTTTTGATTGTGATTTAATCAGAAGAACCCGTTGAGTTGTTCACATCCGAGGTGGGGAAATTCTCCTGAACCTTTTGTCAAAGAATCTTTTTATAACCTTGTTTATTAATTTCGCTTGTTCCTTTTACTGCTTTGTTTAGCGTTCCATTTATCTTGGTTCATTTTGGTTCGTTACAACACTTAAAACCTAAATCATCTTTTCTTTTATCTTTTATTCTTGTTTATTAATTTTTAACTGGAAGAATATCCTTGGTACTTCATATTATTCCCTGTGTAAATTTGATTCCGATCTTACCGAGTTTTTACTACTCTCGCGATTAGCGTGAACTTACGCTATACAATATTATAAGCGAGTCACCAAGAAATACGAAAAATGGTCGTGATCACACGCCGTGTAACCAACCCGTAATATGAAGGTGTCAAATCATAGATACCATTACTGTGGTGACTATTTAAGCCGATATAATGATTTCTTAAGACAGCACACATGATCTTCCTTTCCCACTTCCTTGACCCCCCAATTGCGCTATGTAAATAATCTCTTTCAAATGACCATGAGGAAAAGTCATTTTCACATTCATTTGCTCCAATTCTATATCGAATTGAGATACCATTACCAATAACACCCGTATTAAAGTATGCCTTACCACCGTGGAGAAGATCTCATCATAATCATCCCCCTCCTTTTGCAAAAAAACCTTCGCCACTAGAGTTGACTTGTAATTTGGTTCTTATATTTTGTCGATTGCCTCTTTCTTCCTATACACCACTTAGATCCAATGATGTGTTGCCCCTTTGGTTTTTGAACCAACTCCAACACATAGTTCTTTCTTAGAGATTCAATATCTTCTTACATAGAAGCCATCTAACTCGCCTTGAGATCATAACTAATGGCCTATTGTATGTCATTGGATCACCCTGACCAGTAATGAGATCATAGTTAACCTCATCCCAGCCAAGCCTAGATAGTGGATTAATCGCCCAACACACTCGGTTACGTGATATGAATGAAACTTTCTCCACCCGTTGTGTGTTCTCCATTTCAACCGATTCATCTTCCAAATCACCCTCATTCATCTCCACCTCAATCGTGTCATCACTCGATGATAATCACTTGAACCACTTGTTCATACACCATCACTATCGGTGGTTTATGATGTCAAAAAATACTGAAGGAATCTCGACAATTATAACACCATCATCGGTAGCTTTAAGTAAATCTTTAGTCTTCAAATGGACATCTCATTAAACCTCACATCCCGATTAACAACTAGCTTCCTCATAGACGAATCCCACTTCTTAGAACCCTTGATCCCTTTTCTATTGCTTAGGAAAATACACAGGTCATTTTTTATCTGCTTGTCACCAGGAATGAGAGCATACCCGTGCATACAAACACACTCATTTAAAGTAGTCAGCCTCGTGCCCCGATGGTATTTCCTCCCAATACTTCAAACCAAGAGTCGAATTTAGTGACTGATTCACCGAATAAATGACACGATTAAGAGACATTGCCTAAAATGATTTTGGAAATGTGGCGTGAAACCTCATACCCTTTGCTCATTCCATAATGGTGCATTTCGTCTTCTCTACCACCCCATTTTTGTTATTGAGTCTTCTTTACGATAAAGTGAATTATGATGCTGACATCTCTACAATACTTAATGAAGCCACCATATCTATACCCATACTCGTTGTCACTCCTTAAATACTTGATGTTCTTCCCCGTTTGACTCTTCATTATGGTCTTCCACTCCTTGAACTTCTCAGAAAACATTGATTTTTCCTTCAAGTAGTAGATTAACTCCTTCCGTGAATAATCATTTATGAATGTCACAAAGTATCTAAAGGCTCACATGGAAATAACATCTGAAGTTCACACATGTTGGAATTAATATAGTCAAGATTCCATTTTCTCTTGCTCATAGATGTAGTGAATTTCACTCGAGTTTTCTTCCCTATCACATAATATTTGCAAGGAATGAGATTACATCTATGAACCCATTTTAAAAACTTTCGTCGATGATGTTCATTCATGACCTGTCACCTAATGTGACTTAGTCTCATATTCCATAACAGTAGCTTGTCAATTTATGGCTCTCTGGATACTTTCACTCCACCCAATAATATATTTCTCGTCAATCTATAAAGATTACTCAGTATTTTTTCTCCATGAAAATTATCATTGATACCCTTTTCACCTTCAAAGCCCCACTTTCGAATTGAATCAAAAACCCTTTTGAATCGAGTGCACCTAATTAAATCATTTTTTTTAAGTGTTGAAACCTGCCTCATTTCACTTATGGATCAAAAACCCCCATCATGCGTCTTTATGTCCCATTCCTACTACTTTGCACGTGGTATTATTTCTTATAAGAATCTCACCACAACTATTTGACTTACAATCCTCAAAACATTCCCAGTTCAAACACATGTGATAAACATCTAGAATCTCGAATCCAACCAACAATGTGATCGATAAAAAATAAGGAAAGGACATATCCAGTCACTTCGACATTCCTCTTCATCCACCACCACCACCTTTGGATACGAAGTCTTCACCTTGTGAAGATGAAATACCTATACCTCTACCATTTTTCTTTTTCATGTCTACATGAGAAATTATGTCTTACATCATATAATTGAACTTGAGAGTAGTCTTCCCAAATATAAGTGTGGTAAATAAGTACTCATATGAATCGAGCAACTAAGCAAGCAATAAAAATGTTTGATCCTCCTCGATAAATTGAACACCAATCTGGTTCAAATCATTGATCAAGTAATTGAAGCACCCAATTAAATATTTTGAAAAAAAATACAATTTGTTTATGGAAAGCATTTCTTTTATCGAAATTACCCGTTTATTCGCATCAATTTCACCTTAGTATTTTTCTTGAAAATCACCTTTCAACACACGCACACACCGTGATAAAAAAATATTTATTTTTCATTAAAAACCTTTCATAAATACACTCCTGTATTAATTATGGTTAAACCTTTTTATGTTGCATAATTACCCATTTAACAACTTCACTTTACCATTCCTTTTATTTCATGGACATTAGCCAAACCTTACATTAACTGTCGACATTATCTTTCAACCGGAACATGTGTTAATTTAATTAAAGTTAGGTTGTCCTTTCATATATTCACTACACAATCCACTTCTTGACATGTCCCACTTTTCATTATCTATTCTAAGAATCCTCCAAATGGGATCCATGCTGCCGGCTATGCTACCATATGCTCTCATCGGTGATTTTAGGTCTTTCACCCCAGGGCTCCGGGCCCTTCTTAATTATTTTCGGTCTCATCCGAGTCTATATTAATGTGTTTTAATATTTATCCAATCTCCACATTATTCCACTTTTACCGGTCGAAGCCAAAACCCGGGGATCTCAACCCACCTTGTGTTACACTTTGAAAATAACCATTTCTTATTTTTTATAGACTTGCGTTGATTTTTCTCCCAAAATCATTTTCATTCAACACCATTTTGTGTAACACTTTTTTCAGCATTTTTATTTCATAAAAATGTTCCATTTTAAGTAAAATTACCATTTTACCCATGTGTTTCAAACTTGTCATTTCCTCCATTTTCACAAGTGTTATTTCCCAACAACATTATTAAGTGACACATTAATTAAAACACTCTTCAAGAGATTAAGTTTCTATTTTCTTTATTTCATGTTAAAACTAATTAAAACCTTCACTAAATTTGTTTATATAGTTGTCATCAAAATACTGTGTGTGATTTATTCAAGAAATTTCATAATATTTGTAAAAACAAGCTTTTCAAGACTAAAGACATTTCTTTGACTCCACAGTTGAGGACGTGAACCAAGAATGTCACATGTTTATCATGACCCACCCAAAACCAAAACTGACGTCAAAGATCAAATATCGACCTCATAACATCACTCCTGAAAGGAACCTTGAACCTAGAGTTGTGATACCATTTGTAACACACCAGTAAGGATTTATAGGTTACCCATTTTTGAGGTCTCAAGTGTGAAAAGACAATATATATAATGTTGCTAATAAAGTTTTATTTAATTAACATTTCACTTGTTTAACATATGCTTCCAATTTAAATCAAACTATGTGAGGGACCCGTGGGAAGCATCCCCAGAATCCAAGCATAAAAATCTACAACGTAAAATAAATGAATACTTACCTATGTAACGCTCTCAAAATACGAAACAGTGCACAACCTGCCGTAATAAAAAAAGAGGGAATGAGTCGAATTCCCAGTGGAAAAATACAACAATGCCATATAGAATCAAACGACAGAAAAGAGACTCTAACACTTTTACCTACATGCACATGCAATTACTTCGTATATATATATATATATATATATATATATATATTATGGGGACCCATTCAATATGGCCCATGAGAGTAGCCGACGAACCTGGATTGCCCAAAGTGTTGCCTGACCCAAATCAGAATTTAATTTACTCACGAGTATTTTAAACAGACTAGAACATTCCCGGATATGTTCAAATTCGTTACCAATAATCTCAGAGGAGATATTCAAGTACACCATGAATTATCCACGTGTTAATTGAGTTGTTTGTACAACTCAATCTCTTAATTTTATGTACGTATAAATTGTAAACCCTAGCTTGGGTCAAAGGGATGTAATCTCGATGATTGAGAGACACTATAATAAAATAGTAACCTCTCTGTGGATGTAGGCAAGTTTCCGAACCACATATATTGTTGCTGTGTGTGTGATTTCGCATTCTGTTCTTTGTGATTATTTTGTGGATCTTTATTGTGATAATTCTTGTACTTACATTTGGCTCCATCTATGGGAAATGATTTCTATTCCTTTGAAAACCTTCACAAACAGAAAACCTGTGATGTATCACCATAGAAGAAACATTCCTTAGGTTGATGATGTACAAAAGGACCCAATTCCACCCGGGTCAGGTCGGAGATTTTGCCAGCATACAAATCCTAGGTTTTGCTAAGAAAGGAAACCTTCTCAAGATAGCCAGGGACCACCTAGGTCTACGCAGATCTCCATGTTGGTCGATGCTTACGAAGACAAGCATCAAGAAAAGGAGAAGGCCACACGTCTCCAGGTGGAAGAGAATGCTCACCTCTAGAGGGGAATTAAAAAATGGAGAGAGATCTCCGCAGGGATATAATGAAACATCGTGATAGGACTCCTAGTCCTCAGGAGAGTAATACTCGCACTTCAGGGAAGAGCTTAAGGTACAACCAGGATAGAACTGAACGTGGCAGATCAACACATGGTCGATCAGAGCGTGGCCAGCCAGAGAGATACCACAAGAGAAACGATCGACAAAGCAAGGACATTAGGTGTATGGTCCGTAGAGAGGTGAACCAACATCCAGCCCATCATGGAGCCAGATCCACCAGGGAGCTAGCCTGTAGAGATCTCAATACCCAAATAAGATCCTCTTTCTCAAGGGAAATAAAAAATTAGGAGCCCCCAAAGAAGTTTTCCATTCCCATGTTCAAAATTTACGACTGAAAGACAAATCCCATAGACCACGTTGGGCAATACAGACAAGTGATGACCTTACAGAGCCATAACGATGCACTAATGTGCCAAATTTTCCCTTCTATTATACATGACATAGTATAAAAGTGGTTTGAGAAGATGCCTCATAGGTCGATCAGAAACTCCAAGGCTCTAGCAGAGGCCTTTACTTCCCGCTTTATAACCAACAACTCCCACCCTAAGTGGATGGATACATTGCTCACTATGAAGAAAATGTCACAAGAGATCCTTCGTGATTATGCCAAAAGGTATTGGGAAGTATTCAGCGAGGATGAGGATTGATTAGAGTAGGTTTCTATTGCATTATTCAAAATTGGTATGCCAACCACCTCTTTCCTGCACCAGTCCCTGACTAAGAAGGAAGCCAACGCTATTGACGATCTCATGGCTTGTATTGAGAAATACACCAAGGTGGAAGATGTGGTTCACTTTAATGTAGGGGACAACGTCGAGCAAAGGAAACCAAAAGAGCAGAAAAGAGTGATTCTCCAAAGAAGGGGAACACGAACAGGGGAAATAATAGCTCCAAGAATGAGAAGAAGGTTGAACCTTCTAAAGTATTCCAGGATGTTAAGACAGTCTTCAAGGAACTCATTTACAAGATCTTAAGCAAGATCAAAGACCAACCGTTCATCAAATGGCCCAAAAATATGGGTGAAGACCCAATGAAAAGAAGTAACGCACATAGATGCGCATTCTATAAGGAGGGTAGCCACAAGATTAAAAATTGCAAGGCTCTGAAGTCATACTTGGAGGAGATGGAATAAGATGGGAACCTCAATGAGTAAATAGAAAATAAAGAAGATAAGGTCGCAACTAAGGGTAACCATAAGTTGGATAATGTCCTTGACGATTACACGGGACAGGAGTTCGCAGTAACCTATGGCGCATTAGACCTTAAGAAAATCTAACAGAATGTCATTCAGATGGAAATGAAGAATGTTATTACCTTCATGGAGGCATTTCAGATTGACCTTACCAAAACCCAAGATGGTAAGCATCAGTGAGTAGAGAACGTCGATTATACCACGCATACTATTTTCACTGAAGAAGATTTGATTGGAGTAAGAATACCACATCACAATGCACTGGTGATTACCCTTAGAATTTCCAATAGGGACGTTGACAAGATGATCGTGGACCAGAGGAGTTAGTCAGAAGTGATGTACCTAGAGTTATTACATAAGATGAAGCTAAATATCTTCGACCTCAAGGTGGCCACAGTTCTTCTGGTTGAATTTGCAGGGAAGATCATAATTCCGTTAGGAAAGATAGTCCTGCCAGTTAGAGCAGGTAACATCTCAAAGGTAATTGAGTTCTTAGTGGTGGGCATAGAGTCCCCATATCACGCCATCTTGGGAAGAGGTTGGTCACATATAATAAGGGACATATCATCCACCTACCACTAAAAGTTGAAGTGTATTACTGATCGGGGCATAGTAAAAATTCTTGGCGACCAGGCCATTGCCAGAAAGTGCTTCATCGCAGTTATTCACCCTAAGAAGGAAAATAAGAAGGAACTAAAGTATTCTCAGGAGGAAACCCAGGAGGGGGTTACACCCTCCAAATAGCAATTACGGTATGGCCGACCAGGGGTGGAGGAGACTAGGGTAGGGTTGTTGAAAGCCTAGAAGAGGCTGGAGAAGATGATAACTTCCTAGAGAGGAAATTCCTGATAGGAGCCACACTTGATGATTAAAAGAAGAAAGAATTAATTGCCTTTCTAAAAATCAATCTAGACATTTTATGTTAGGAACCGTATGATTCGTCAGGAATTGATCCCAACGTAGCTTGTCATTGCTTGCACGTCGATCCATCCTTCAAGCTGATCACTTAAAAGGCCTGCAAAATAGCCCCCGAGAAGGCTAAAGCGATGGAGAATAAAGTAGGGAAGCTAGTAGATGCAGGATCAATTAGGAAGTTCAGTTCCTCAAATGTCTATCTAACCCAGTAGTGGTGCATAAGAGCAATGACAGTTGGAGGGTCTGTATTGATTTCACAGATCTCAACAGGGCATGTTCTAAAGAAAACTTCTCGCTTCCTAAAATCGATCAGTTGGTTAATGCTACGGCAACACATGAAAGGATGAGATTTTTGGATTCCTTCTCAGGCTACCATCAGATTCCGTTGTTCACCCTCGACCAGGATAAAATGCCCTTCATAACCCCCATTGGGTTATACTTCTACAAGGTTATGTCATTTGGCTTAAAGAACGCAGGGACGCCTTATTAGAGTCTTATCACTAAGATTTTCAAGAGGTATATGGGAGATACGATTGAGGTCTACATCGATGATATGCTAGTCAAAATAAAGAACAAGGGAGACCACCTCATAGACTTAGCCAGAACCTTTGAGATCCTCATAAAATACTGCATAAAACTTAATGCAAGCAAGTGTGCATTCAGTGTCCAGTTAGGAAAGTTCTTGGGATATCTAGTCAGTAAAAGAGGGATTGATGCCAATCCAGATCAAATCGTCTCTATCACCATGGTCCAGCCTCCTCAGACGTTGTGAGATGTTCAAAATCTCACTGTTATTCTCACGGCACTCAATCGCTTCATCTCTAAGTCTTCGGAATGGTACCGATAATTCTTATTGCTCCCTAAAAAGGATAAAGGACTCATATGGAACAATGATTGTTAAATAGATTTGGAGGAGATCAAATCCTACCTTAGCAAACCACTCCCGCTGGTGATTCCAAAGGATGGAGACCCATTGTATCGTTACCTTACAGTATCAAACCACGCTGGTGTGTGATAAAGAGGGAGGACAACACCCAGTTTATTATGCTAGCAAGACACTTTTGGACACAAAGCAATACTACCTACATATGGAAAATCTTGCCTATGGACTTGTAGTCACCTCAAGGAAGCTAAAATATTACTTTGAAGCCCACTCAATTATAGTAATCATTTCCTACTCCCTCAAAGTTGTTCTTCGAAAAGTCAACCTCTGTGGACGACTCTCAAAGTGGTCGGTGGAGCTTAGAAGAGTCGATATACACTTTCAACCAAAAATAATAATTAAGGGACAAGTCCTAGTATCCTTCATTTGAATTCACTATGGACGAGTTAATAGACCAATAAGGAAAGGAGCAGTCAACAGATAAGGAAGAACAATCGAAGGGCTGGACCTTATACGTTGATGGAGCCTCCAATTCCAAGGGGGAAGGAGTAGGGATCATCCTTATAACTCTAGAAGACATTATCATCGATAAAGGAATCAGACTAGGATTTTAGGTATCCAACAACGAAGCTGAATACGAAGAACTGATCATTGGATGGTGCATGGCCCAACTGCTAGGGGCAAAGTGCCTCCACGTGTTTGGCGACTCCAAACTGGTCTATAAGAAATTAAGTGTGTACTTCAATATAAAAGATGATATAATGGCATCCTACCTCACCATGGTAAGAGTACTAATGGCAGGGTTTGAAAAAGTGAACATTCAACAGTTCCCAAAGGGTAGAACAGTCAACCCGATGCCTTAACAGCCCTGAGCTCAACATTTGACTCTAACCTAAGGAGAAATATTCAGATAGAGTTCCTTTAATAACCAAGCATTGACCAGACACTCGTAACCAAGAAAGTCCTCCTCACAGAGAAGGTTCCTAGTTGGATAGATCCTATCATCACTTATCTACGGAGCGATATACCATCCGTTAATAAGAGGTTGGCCCATCAGGTAAGGGTCAAGGCTTCCCATTTTTACCTCACCCCATGGGGGAAGCTTTATAAGAAGTCATTCACAGACCCTCATCTTTAGTACGTTCACCCACATAACACCGAGTAAGTACTTAGTAAACTTCATGAAGGAATTTGCGGGAGTCATATAAGAGGGAGATCATTGGACTTTCGAATAATGAATTATCCACGAATTATAAGAGGGATATTTAGGTACACCACGAATTATCCACGTGTTAATTAAGTTCTTTGTACAACTCAATCTCTTACTTTTATATACCTATAAATTGTAAAACCCTGACCCGGGGCAAAGGGATATAATCTCAATCATTGAGAGACACTATAATAAAACAGTAACCTCTCCGTGGACATAGGCAAGTTGCCGAGCCACATATATCATTGGAGTGTGTGTGATTTTGTATTCAGTTCTTTATGATTATTTCGTGGATCTTTATTGTGATAGTTCTTATACTCACACACGTGCACACACACACACAGACATACATACACACACACACACACACACACACACACACACACATATATATATATATATATATATATATACACACACACACATAGATACACATTAATGCATGAAACCATTTTATTCCAAAAACGTTACTCGTTCCGATTAATTCACCTTGGTCTTATAAAAGAACCCCTTTTTCCTTGACTTGACATTTATTTCCCGATTTAATGCACCAATTTAAATACCTTGAACAAAATACCATTTTCTTATGAAAAGTATTACTTTTACCGAAGTTACTCGTTTATACGCACCAATTTCACCTTAGTATTTTTCTTGAAAATCACATTTCAACACATGCACACACTGTGATAGAAAATATTTATTTTTATAGAAAACTTTTCATAAACACAATCTTGTATTAATTATGTTTAAATCTCTTTAAGTTGCATAATTACCCATTTATCCAATTCACTTTACGACTCCTTTTATTTCATGGACATTTTCCAATTCTTACATTACTTGTCCACGTTATCTATCAACCAGAACATGTGTTAATTTTATTCAAGTTAGGTTGCTTTTTCATATATTCACCAAACAACACATTTCTTGACATGTCCCACTCTTCATTATCTTTTCTAGGAATCCTCCAAATATTCTCATAGTTTAACGGGCTCCACAATGCCAGCTATGCTACCATATGCTCTAGTCAGTGCTTTCGAGTCTTCACCTGAGGGCTCAGGGCCCTTTTTAATTATTTTTGGTCTTATTCAAGTCCATATTAATGTTTTTTAACATTTATCCAATATCCACATTATTCCACTTTTACCGGTCGAAGCCAAAACTCGGGGATCTCACCCCACCTTATGTTATACTTTGAAAATCACCATTTCTTGTCCTTTACACACTTGCATTGATTTTACCCCCAAAATCATTTTTATTGAACACCATTTTGTGTGACAACTTTTCCAACATTTTTATTTCATAAAAATGTTCCACTTTACGTAAAATTATCATTTTACCCATGTGTTCCAAACTTGCCATTTCCTCTATTTTTACAAGTGTTATTTCGCAAAAACATTATTAAGTTACGCACACTAACTTCTTAAATGTTTTAACTCATTAACACTTATTTAACACTTTGGATTAACATACTTCTCAAGATGGAAATCTCGTTATTTCATTATTTTCTTTATCAAAGAAATCATTTGGCGTTTTTAAGACTACTTAACAAGGAAAGCACTAGTTTCCCTAATCGTCATATATAGTGTTGAAAACATAGTAATCGAGTGGAAAACCGAGCATCCGTGTAATACGCTAGTCATTGTTATCGGCTGCCAACCTCAATACAAAAAACCTAAACTTGTAACTACACTCTTAAGGAGTATAGTGGTGAGTCTGGGTATCGAATCCACGGGGAATTAGGGCGTGTGAACATGATGACAAAGGTAAGATAGTTTAATCCAAAAGTTGATGTTAAAAGAAAAGAAAAGAAAAGAAAAAGATGATTGATTTTTGGATTTTATCTATGAATTAACTAAATTTAATTAAATTAACCTACGCATGCAAAATTAACTAACTAAGAAGGAATTAATATGAATGAAGAAATGTCTTAAGAATACACTCCCCCAAACCCTAGTGTGTATGCCAGTACAAAATTAGTCATAAATAAGATAATTGATCAGACCCAGTCTTTAATACTCCAAAGCATTACATATATGAGGTTCAAACTTGCATCATACATAATCAAAGAATGAGTAAAGAAGTGTTGCAATAGTTCACGCACGTTGCATCCTTAAGCACCCCGGTTCACTAGGGCAAACGAGGTCAAAAGGTCTACAATGGTTGTGAAACTATACAACACGATTTAATCACTTATTTAATTTAGAGGACAAATTTTATATCTATGCATACCACATCGGGTTGGGTTCATGCATTCCCACCCTTAAAAACTTAGCTTAACATGTTTAAAATAAAAGAAAACTTAAAACTGGAAGTGTAGGAATTCATAACTAAATCTAAAAAGTTGGGGAAATGACTTGAATTGGGATTGGAAAACTAGAGAGCAACGGTTAATTAAACTAACTATGAAAGTAGTAAAAACAATAAATTAAAATTACTTGCAATGGATGAATGATGAATATTGAATAGATATTTGAATCTTGAATGGTAGCCAAACTTCAAAACTACGGTTCTTGGATACAAGAATCCCTTAAAAACTAACTACAAAGAAACCCTAACTACTAGCCTCCTACAACGTGAAGAAAAAAAACCTCCTCTTCTTCGTACTAGGGTTTGCCCTTTTATACATCTAAAAAATGACTCTTCCCATACCTCTCCACGTTTTACAACTAATAAAAAAGAATTATATAAGAAATTTCAAGAGTTGAAACTCTTCATCTTTCAGAATTAATTTCAACTCTGACTTTCTTTCTCCAACTTTGACTTGCTATATCTTTTGATCCAGAGCTCCGATTTGACTGTCATTTCTTCTTGTGTTCTTTTAATTTATATCTCTTCAACTTTTTAGTTTTCCCCACCTCCGGAATATGTATGTAAAATTACAAAAATTCCCTTAAACTCCCCGTTTCTTGGTTTCTTTCACTGTTTTGAGTTCTCTTTGGCACTAAATATCTGTAAAAACAGTAAGAAATACACGAAACTCGGGGTACTTGTTAGAAGAAGTCATTAGCAATGATATGGGATAAAAATTAATCAATTACGTTGTTCGAGGTACTAAATCTACCAAATTAGGAGGATAAATTCACAAGAATTTATGCTTAGTCAAATCCCCCTAACTTAGAACTTTGCGCGTCCCGAGCAATGTAAGAGAAATGAGTTGACTTTTGAAATTCTTTTTATTAAAATAAAATTCCACTTTCACAGGCAAGCGATTGCATTGAGCATATGCATAAGCCTTTAAACCCCTATGTTACCTAGTAGGACGAGTTTTGTCTCACGAGGGTTTTGCAGTGAATACACCCACAAAATTCTTTATTGACTCAAATAAATATAAAAATACTTAAAAATTGTACAATTTAAACTTTTCAAAAAATAATCACCATAAATTCATATTCAAATGTCTCAAACCATAGTGTGCGTGTGAAAAGCCAGAAATTAAACCTCAAATTTCCACCGATTGAGCATTACGTTACTTTTCGAAAGTTCGTTTTGATTCAAATTCTTACGGATGCACTCACAAACGAATTACTCAGATTGTGGTTATTTTCTCTCGGTATGCATGATATAAGGAGCAAATATAATGGACACAAATTCACGCATACAAAATTGAAAAGAAGGAAATATATGGTGAAAAGATCTCATCATCGGAATATAATTATTAGGAAACGGGAAACATCATCTCATAATCACACCATTTTAATCTCTTTTATTATCTTTTCATGTCTTAGCTCTCCATGCAGTAATTAATTTCGCCATTCGGACTCGGTTAGCACTTTTCGGGTTAAAAAGTGTAAAGGGTAAAAATGGAAATGGACGGAATGTTCCGAATTGGAAAATGTCCTTATGACGCCCATTAATGCTTTTTCGGGCATTTGCCCATTTTCTCTTTCTTTTTCTTCCTATTTTTTCTTTTCTTGCCTTTTTTTTATTACACACTTTGGACTTACTTGATGAATTTCTAATTTTTCACAATTTCGGACTATTTGGATTTTTCGGATTATCAAATGAAAGGGAAATATTTTATAAGGCTCAAAGTGGGTTGCAAATGGATAATTTTTCACAACTTTATTATGGCTAATATTTTTGGGTTAAACAAAAGAGGGCCTACTTCATTGTTCAAATTGCTAATCACATTACCATATGCATCTCGAGATTAATTAAGTTTAGAGATATATTTAGCACGAATTTCGAGACAACATTTCACACATTTCCCATAACCGATCAAAACAAAGGATTGAGATCATCAACGACTTATTCAAACACTGAAAAGAACTTTGAGTTAATCATAAACTCGGATTGATTTTAAAACTCATAAAAAATTGAAAGGCTCAAATTCTCACCGGGTTTGATCAATCTCCACACTTATTCGTTAAGTCATCAATTTTCTTTCAATTTCCATCTTCGGTCAATTTCGGCTTAGTGCATTGTGATTGTTAACAATTTGAGATAGAAAAAATGTGACATTTTTAAAGCTTTTAAATTCCAATTTTTATTTATTTTGAAGAAAAATATTTTTGGCTTTTTTCAAAAATTTTCAATTTTTTTGAATTTTTTGAATTTTTCTTAAAAAAACACACTTGGAAAGAACATGTGATCGAAACAATGAATCTAAACAATAAACGGGAAGAATATCCCACACCCCCTAAATTAAATGTTGCATTCTCCTCAATGTGAATGAAGAACACAACATAAAGAGAGAAAAAGAAAGATATTACCCAAATGGAGCGATCCCCGATGAATGCGAGTCCATTGAATCCTCAAAACATGTTAGAACCAAGCATAACAAAAAGAATAACAAAAACTTTAACCAATTACTCTAAACTATAAAAAAAAAAAAAAGGAAAAAGAAAATGCTAATTATGTACAACCTACGATTTGAACTTCTAATAAGTCATACAGTAGAAGTCGAAAAATTTGAGGGTCCACCCAAAATACAATTTGACTTTGTTGGGTAATAAATGTACCCTCATTAGGATGCATGCCTCCCAAAAAATAAGAATTCTGTTTGAACAACGGAAGGCATTTGTAAGGCGAAAAAAATGGACCATCACCAATTACTATTTTTAAAGGGATGATGGGTGAAAAATACAATTGGGATCCAAGAAAAATAGAATCCCCTCCCAAAGATTTTTCAACTAGTATGGGAAGAGGGGAACACAAGAGGAATAATCTATCTTGGAAACCAATTCAAGCAAAGATTCCTCATCGGTAAAAGTTTTATCTGTTTCAAAAGTTACAACCAACTCATGGGAATCAAAATTAAATTCATCTCCCAATTTTTTTCCAGTTAGAACGGGAGGTAGTGCACATGTAAGTGAATAACCCATAAGATGAAGCATCTCAAACAAACATTCTTATTCAAGAATCGGGTCAACATCCTCAAGAATTTCATCCGATTCTTGTGATGGAGTTAACGGTTCGATAATAGTGGGGACACAAGGAAACGAAAGATCTTCAACATCAATAGATTTTGAAATATTTATAAGAGGTTGAGATTCAAAAGTACTTGGATCACTCCCAATGATTTCGTCCTCAAAAATGTTAGGTGAAGCGCAAGTCTCGCCCTCCTTTAAGCTTTCCGGATAAGCATCAATCTCCTTGCTAGTTTCTCTAATTTTCAACTCTGTAGCAACAAGGTCATCAAATTGCTTTTTGCTAATAAGCAAGAGTTCTTCCAAAGTAGGATTCCTTGGTTCTAGCACCTCGAATTCCTCATTTGTTCGAAAAATTACTTCATCTTCAAAAATATTGGAAGAAAAATACTCATTGGGTTAAAATAATACATCTAACTCTTGCTCCCAATAACGATTTTTTTCTCGATATTCTTTTTCAAGTCTTTCTTCTTCAAGCAATTCATTTTGATAAATTTGGATGGCGTTAGCGCTGAGCTTATATTTATGAGACTCATCTTTATTGATATTGATCCAATGTTCGTAAGTCTTGAGCGCCTCTTCCTCACTATTATGATAACAATTAAAGCCACCAAAAGAGTTAAAGTAAGGCATTTCAAATTACGTAATTCAAGAACATGACACCCATATTGTTGAATTTTTTTTTTGGATTTTTTTAAGGTCAAATTCGGGATTAACCAACCTAACCTAAAGTCTACCTAATTCCCCAGCAATGACGCCATTTTGATCGAGTGGAAAACTGAGCATCCGTGTAATACGCTAGTTGTTGTTATTGGCTTCCAACCTCAATACAAAAAACCTAAACTTGTAGCTACACTCTTAAGGAGTATAGTGGTAAGTCTAGCAATCGAATCCACAGGGAGTTAGGACGCATGAACGTGATGACAAAGGTAAGGTAGTTTAATCCTAAAGTTGATGTTAAAAGAAAAGAAAAGAAAAAGATAATTGATTTTTGGATTTTATCTATGAATTAACTAAATTCAATTAAATTAACCTACGCATGCAAAATTAACTAACAAAGAAGGAATTAATATGAATGAAGAAATGGCATAAAAATACACTCCCCCAAACCCTACTGTGTATGCCAGTACAAAGTTAGTCATAAATTAGATAATTGATCAGACCTAGTCTTTAGTAATCCAAAGCATTACATATATGAGCTTCAAGCCCGCATCATACATAATCAAAGAATGAGTAAGGAAGTGTTGCAATAGTTCACACACGTTGCATCCTTAAGCACCCCAGTTACCTAGGGCAAACGAGGTCAAAAGGTCTATAATGATTGTGAAACTATACAACACGATCTGATCACTTATTTAATTTAGAGTACAAATTTTATATCTATGCATACCACATAGGATCGGGTTCATGCATCCCCACTCTTAAAAACTTAGCTTAACATGATTAAAATAAAAGAAAACTTAAAACTGAAAGTGCAGGAATTCATAACTAAATCTAGAAAATTGAGAACATGACTTGAATTGGGATTGGAAAACTAGAGAGCAACAATTAATTACACTAACTATGAAAGCAGTAAAAACAATGTATAAAAATTACTTGCAATGGATGAATGATGAATCTTGAATAGATATTTGAATCTTGAATAGTAGCCAAACTTCAAAACTACGGTTCTTGGATACAAGAATCCTTTAAAAACTAACTACAAAGAAACCCTAACTACTAGCCTCCTACAACGTGAAGTAAAAAAAACCTCATATTCTTCCTACTCGGGTTTGCCATTTTATACATCTAAAAAATTACTCTTCCCATGCCTCTCCACGTTTTACAACTAATAAAAAGGAATTATACCAGAAATTTCAAGAGTTGAAACTCTTCAGCTTCCAGAATTAATTTCAACTTTGACTTTCTTTCTCCAACTTTGACTTGCCATATCTTTTGATCCAGAGCTCCGATTTGACTATCGTTTCCTCCTGTGTTCTTTTAATTTAGAGATCTTCAACTTTCTAGTTTTCCCCACCTCTGGAATATATATGTAAAATTACAAAAGAGCCCTTCAACTCCCCGTTTCTTGGTTTCTTTCACTGTTTTGAGTTCTCTTTGGCACTAAATATCTGTAAAAATAGTAAGAAATACACAAAACTCGGGATACTTGTTAGAAGAAGTCATTATCAATGATATGGTATAAAAACAAATCAATTACGTTGTTCGAGGTACTAAAACTACCAACTTAGGAGGATAAATTCAGAAATATTTATGTTTAGTCACATACACTCGTCACATTTTTCACACTTATTAACACACTTTAAGGATTGAAATTTCTATTTTCTTTATTTAATGTTAAAACTCTTTAAAATCTTCAGTGAACTTTATCATATACTTGACATTAAAATATTATAAGTTTATGGGAAATTTAGTAGTTAACGTGTCGGAATGTCTCTTCTCTCTCTCCAAAATCACCATAACCCTAATTAGGGTTGCATAGCAGCCTCCGCATCCGCCCATACAGTTGATGAAATTAAGCCACCTGATCCTCCTAAAGTATGGAATAAATCCTTTGTAAGTGTTGTAAAGGGTACTTCTTCATCAGATGATATCCATCTTATTAAAATCTATTAATTCAAAAGCAAACTAGCGATCAAATTTTCCATAGATGATATTCAAAAGATTGTTGGACCTTTCAAATTTTCAATCATTAGGAAATTATCACATGGAAGACCTACAATGGACATTAATTGAAAAACTCTGTTACCCATGAATTTGAAGGTAGCCTTTCATATATATATTTTATAGACTAAAAACACATCCTCATTAGACTTTATTATGAAGAATATTCCATAAGGTTATGGATGAGAAATCGGTGGTTTATTGGAAAATAACCAAGGAGAACATTCAAGTGGTCTCCAAACTTTAGACCATAGAAAGAACATACTATAGCTCCATTTTGGATAGCGTTTCCATCCCTACCTATATTGTTTTTCTCGAAATGTGACTTATATTCAATTGTCGAGGTTATGGGGACTCCATTAAAACTTGATGGATCCATTACCTCATTCAATATACCTAGTATTGTTCGACTTTGTGCGTAGATTAATCTCCTCTCTCTAAAACCTGATCGTATTTGGATAGGTTATGGAGAAGAAGCATTTTGGTAGAAAATAGATTATGAAGAGATCCCCAAGTATTGTACTATGTTTTAAACTTGGCCATGATCTGTCCAAATGTATCATTAATAACAACTACATCAATCCTATTGGAGAAAGTCTAAAACCTGCCAAGAACAACCCTCAAAAACCAATAACCCAAGCTCAGCCTAAAGCTACCTACATACCTAAACCTACTACTATCTAAAAACCTGTTGAAAACCTCAAAACCACAGACCAAATACCTGAGCCTATTCCTATTCAAGATACTACATAAATACCCGTTCCTATTCCTATTCAAGAACCTATCCAAAGAGTACCCAACAATGGCCAACAACATATACCAAAACTTCCTGAATCCACTCCTAATATTACTCAAAGGGTAACATAAAAAAAACCCATAACATTAACCACATCTGCTCAATATCCCTAAACCTCAAACCCAAAGTCATCTAAAGTTTCAACTAAAATTTGAGAATTTATCCATAAGATTCAAGATATGGAGGTGGAGAATAAAAAAATCATAGTAATAGAATGTTTGATGCTATCCCCCAGTACCACAGAATTACACCCATATGATAAAATTGATCTTCATGCTAAGCTTGCAGTGGCAGACAACGAGGATGAAGAAGAATCATTACCTCCTTTGATATAAGAACTAATGTTATTATTAAAAACTCTTTCAAGAAGACTAGAGGATAAAAGAAATAAAGACTATCAAGAATCCTTTAAAAAGGATTATTATCAAACAAATGATCAAACAACTGAACATTTCAAATTGGGTAGCATGAGGAATAATTTTAAACTAGTGGATGCTATGTTTAAGAGATTAACAAGAGATGATCTTAAGGTAACTCAAAATACTTTGCCAAAATGTTCTTAATGATTATTTACTAGCTTGGAATATATGGGGGTTATCCAATAAACCCTGTAGAAGAACGATTAAAAAGTTTTGTAGAAAATTCCAACCCCCTTTCATTGCTCTTTTGGAGATAAAAACTGATGTTAAAAAATTAGAGGATTTTAGAAGAAGAATTGATTTTGATGGAGGTATCTCAAACTCCAATAATAAGGTTTTGTTATTTTGGAGGTTTGGTGTTTTGGGTGAAGGTATTTATATGGATGATCAATGTATTCTTCTTAAACATCATTATGTCCATTTTCCAAAATCAGTCTTTATATCTATAGTGTATGCTAAATGCACTAAACATAATAGACTAAATCTTTGGAATAACCTAAGCTTGCACACAATTACTAATGTAGGAGAACTTCAGATGCTTATGGGGGATTTAAATGGTGCCACTAGCATCTCGAACAAATTGGTTGGCAATTCTATTGACTCTCAAGCAGTTGACAATTTCACTGACTTTATCTCAATACTGGCCTCCAAAAAGTAAAGTAATGGGATAGACTTGAGAGAGGCCTAGTTTCTGTAGAGTGGATCAGCTGCTTCCCAAACTTCTCCCTTAAACAATTGAATAAAACATGTTCATATAATTCTCCTTTACTCTTTCCAATTAAATCCCACTTACACAACATTCCTAAGCCCTTTAAATTTCTCAATATATGGTGCTCTAACCAATCTCTCGAAGATACAATGGCTTTATTGCGGTCTATTCCCACTGATGGCAATCCATTTAGAATATTTTCAACTAAAATCCAAAGACTGAGAAAAGACATGAGTTGCTGAGGTAGAATTTTATGAAGCAGAGGTTACTACTTGGGAAGAATTATGAGACTGATTCAAGCCCTGCCAATAGGGAGTTACTAAATAAAGCAAAGGATAAACTTCTTGAATCTTAAAAAATGAGGAGGTTTAATGGTAGAAGAAAATGAGTAGGAAATGGTTATTAGAGGGGGAGTCCAACACTAAGTTTTTTCACTTAATTACCAAGGCAATGAACTCCAAACTCATGATCCGTAGAATAAAAAATAGAGAAGGTGACTTGATTGAAGACATCACAGTCAATTAAATGAATTCAACCTCCACTTTGAAAACATTTTTAAGGCAAAAACCATTGAAGGAGAAGATTTAATTATTGATGTTATAGAGGCTAAAGGATCTCTAGAAGAAGCTCTTGAATTAAATAATTTTCCTATTAAAGAGGAGATTTCGAAGTCAGTTTTAAAGCTCAATGCAAACAACAACCCAAGTCCAGATGGATTTAATGGTTATTTCTACCAAAAGTTTTGGGAGATTATTAAAGAGGACACTATAAATGCCATCAATTATTTCTTCTATGGAGGAGGCCTTCCCAAAAGTTGGACTAGTAATAATATAGTCCTTATCCCAAAATACATAAATGCTTCTAATCGCTCAAACTATAGGCCAATGAGTTTATGCAATTTCTGTTTTAAAAGTATAACCAAGATACTTGCAAATAGACTCTCAAACATTCTCCCCTCAATCACTGGCAAGTCTCAATTTGTTTTCATTTAGGGGAGAAAGATCATTGAAAACATTCTTCATGCTCAAGAAATGATGAATCTAATTGGTAGAGATACCCACGGATCAAATGTGGTTATCAACTTAGACTTCTCTAAATCCTATGACAAAGTATCTTGGCTATTCCTCACCAAAACTCTTAGGAGATTTGGATTTTTTGAAGTGTGGATAGACAGAATGTGGAGGATCATATCCAATAACTAGTTCTCTAATAAGCAGTAGAATTTGTCAAATCTCACAAAGGTTTGAAGCAAAGACACCCTCTTTCACCAGACTTATTTGTATTAGTAGCTGGAGTGCTCAATCAAGACATACATAAGCTTTTTAAAACATATCAGGTTCTTCCTTTTTCTCATCCAAGAAATTTCCCTTTGATCAGTAATTTGAGCTTTGCTGATGACTTTATTATCTTCTGTAATGGAGGTAAACATAACTTGAATAATAGTCTAAATTTTTTGAAAAGCTTTGAAAATGCCTATGGACAAGTTGTAAATGTTGATAAATGCAACTTTATTATTCATCATTCTTTAACTCGAAGAATAATCAGAGAAATTGAATCATACACTTCCTTAAAATTGAAGTAAAGTCCTATCAAATACTTGGGGTGTCCTATGTTTTATGGGAGAAGTAAGCATGAGTACTTTGAAGAGATTATTTAAAAAATCAAAGCTAAGACCGAACGGTGACATGCTAAATTTCTCTTTATTGTTGGAAAAAGATTTAATTAACTTAGTTTTGGCTAAAATTCCTCTTCACCAAATAGAAGGCCTCAAACCTCCTCAAAGATATCTAAATAAAAATCAATGTCTAATGAGTCATTTCCTATGGGTATCTTCAAAAGATTTTGGAGGAAAACATCACAATTTCAAGTGGAGTTTTTTATGATACCCTATAGAAGAAAGTGGTATGGGATTAGAGAACATTGAAGACATTTATTGTGATTTTAGCATGAAGTTGGGTTGGAATATCAAGAATTCCTCTAACCTATGGTTAGAATTTGTGAAAGTCAAGTATAAGGACTTCTCAAGTAAACAGGGATCATCTACTGTTAAAATTCTTCTTCTTAAAATTGACACCAATAATATGAATATCATTGATATTGATAGAAACAAGTATTGGACATTGACTTATAGTGGAGAATTCGCAACCAAATCTGCTATTGAAGAGATTAGAAACCATACATCATCATCTTTGCTTTCCAAATTCATTTGGAAAAAAAGAATATCCTCTTAAAATCTCTTTCTTTCTATGGAAATACTATTGCAATATTATTCCTATGGAAGATAATATTCAGCATAAAGGGATCCATTTGTCCTCTAGTTGCAAGTGTTTCTACCTACATAATGAATCCATCACCCATACCTTCTTAGATGGTACAATAGCTAGATCAGTGTGGAAGTTTATTGCTGATTCCTTAGGACTTAAAATTTTATTCTCATCTCTTAACCAAATTATTATATGTTGGTGCCTCAAGAAATATAAATTAGATTTCTATAAATACCTATTTCTTATTCTTCTAGGTTTCATTATATGGGAGATATGGATTGGTAGAAATAAGAATTTCTTTGACGACACTTCTATGGACAACAAGAGAACAATTCAAAATGTTTTTGAGTTGATCAAGACTAGCTCATCTCAGACATACTTTATTTCTCCAAATCTACACTGTGAAGATATCATTCAAAATTTTGGTCTAAAAATAATCACTACTTCAAAAAAGTTACTCTTGTCAAATGGATCAAACTAATAGTCAATGTCTTTAAGCTCAATACTGAGGCAACTACAAAATCTAATCTAGGCACTGCTGGAGTAGGAAGAATCATAAGGGACCATGAAGGAAGATTCTAAAAATCATTTTTATCATTTGAAGCTTCAATTTCAAACATAAAGGCTGAATGTATTGCTATATTGAAGGGACTTAAACTTTTGTTTCTCTCTAGCTCCAATCCATAGGGGTGGAATTTGACTCACAATTTATAATCAATATTCTTAAGGGAAATATTCATAAACCTCCATGGAACATCATTGAATTAATCAAAAAGATAAAATAAATAGAGATTAAAGATGAATTTTTCCATTGTTGGAGAGAGTGGAACTTTATTGCTGATTGTTTATCTAACTAAAGAATTCATAGCAAGTCTTTCACATGATAAAATCAAGTGTTGGATATGCCTTAAGATTCTAGAGGATTTTTTAGGATGTATCTTCAAGCCCTCCCACAAATTAGATCTTTTTAGCTTTTATTTGCTAATTTTAGATTTCTTTAGTTTTTTTTTTAATTATATGATAAGCTTTCTTTATGTCCCATAAGGCCACTATGGTAGGGTTGTTTTACCTTATCTAATAAATTGGGGGTTAAACCCTCTTCCATAAAAAATATACATGGGATGATGGACTAAATTAAGTCAAAAAAATCCAAGAAAATGAGTTTAACACATGATTTATTCAAGAAATTTCATAATATTTGCAAAAACACGCCTTTTAAGACTAAAGACATTTCTTGTTCTTCAAACTTGCACAAATATCCACTTTCACAAAAATGCCATTTTTTACAAGAAAACTCCAAGACTTAGTTCATCAAATATTTTAACAAAATAACTATTATTTTCAAAACATTTTATTGCATAAAATATTTAACACCAAGTTTTCTTGAAATATATCATTTTACTCAACACTCTTTGTAAACCATTTTTTACAAACCATAAGACATAATCTTCTTAAATCATATATGTATTCTACTATTGCAAACTCTAACTACAAGACCAACACTATGGAAAATAGAGTTCTTAAGCTAAAGATTAGAGTTTCCCACCTTAAAGGAAGCTTTAACAATGGTGGATGAAATGTGGAAGAAAATGGCAACCTCCCACCTCCTAAGGCGGCCTTAAAAAGGTTGCCTAGCCCCACTATGCTTGCCTTCGTGAAAGCTCAAAAAATCTCCAATTAAAACCCCTTTTAAACTCCATTGCTTTCTTCTTCTTCTTTCTTTCTTCAAAAATCCCTAAAATTCATAAATTTTCCGAATAATGGTGTAGTTAGGTTTATAAGGCTTAAATGTACGGGAAACTATGAAATTCTAGGGTGGTTTAAGGTGCTAGGGTGGTGTAAGGTGGTTTGTGATGGAGGGGCTCTCAAGAGCTAGAGAGAGAGAGAATCCTATTTAAATGAGCCAAAATAGGCATTAACACCCCTTAAATACTTCAAAACACTTAGGGATAAAATCCCTAAATTTCTCAAAGCCCTAACCCCAAAATGATCTGTTGTTGTGGGAGCATGACACGTGTCTTAATCCAATGGTCTAGATTTTGATAGCATTTTCCAAATATGCAAAAACTGATTTTTACAGTCATATTTGAACAAGAATGGATATCATTCGAATTAGAATTACTATGTCATTTGAACCAGATGAATCTCGTTCGAATGAGAACTACATCTTGTTCAAGCGTACTTCCAATGAGGTTTTAACGTGGGTTTTCCTAAATAGAGACATTTTGTTCGATGGTTGTTCTAACGAGGGAAGCATATCGAACGACTAACACTCGATCCAACGAGAATGGAATCTCATTTGAATGATCCATCAATTCATTTAAACGACCCAAAACTTTTCCAATATTAAATTTAATTCCAATTAATTACACCAAGGCCGGTATATTACCCAAATTTGACCCATTATCCATCTCACAAGGTCTAGAGCTCAATTGGGTCATATAAAGTCACCCAATTACACGGGTGCATTCAAAATCATGGGGTGGGTGTTATAATAAGGATCCAGGCCCATCAACATGTGGAGACGACATTGATTTGGATGAGGACTTTGAAGCAATGCATACCCTATTGGAACGACCACCAGTGCGTAAGACTTAAAAAAGAGGGAGCTAAATGCAAGGCGTTTTCTAGCAGTCTACAAGATCACACCATACTAATTGAGAATTTTGAGAGTTTTACTGAATCTTACAAAGAATTTTCATTAAAAGCACAATGTATCCATGATGAGCTCAATACGAAGTTTGATGAGTTGACTGTACTAAGAAAACAGGAAATCGAATTCCAATTTATCGAGAATGAGAATGTGATCATTTTCATATATACCTCTCATTTCTCTCCAATTAAATTACAACTTCATGAAATGCAAACAAATCAGATACTTACGAGGAGAAATGCAGAAAGTTATCAAAACCCACCATCTGGAGGCAATTAATTATTATTATTATTATTATTATTTGGTTAGTTATGTTTGATTAATTATTATTACTGTATTCATTTTTTGTAATTTTTTTAATTCCATTTAATAAAAAATTTCCACGAACTCTAAGAAATATTCATAATAATTATACGAAACTGAATTAGAATATTATTTATATCAAAACATAGATTTGTAACAACATACACTAAAAGAGCGATAATGTAATATGCCTTCTCGGGCTACTCATCGAGATCAACATCCGCATGAAAATTCTAGGAATGTTCCATAAGGTCATTCGTTAGTTGATTGTGTTTTTCTTTGTTGTACATCTTTGCCTCACGCACTCTGTATTTATATGCATTAGCCAGACTGTCTCGACTGATTAGTGGCATTGGAGCTGTAGGGTCAAACTCAATATGCAAATTAGGATCCCATCGTTCATCCTTTAGTAGAATGTTATGAAATATGATACACTCTTTCATAATTACCTTCATATCATTATGTTACCCGAACATCGCCAAGTTCTTTATGAAATGGCACTTTGTTGTAGTATTCCAATTGCGTGCTTAACATCTTTACGTGCTTCTTCTTGAAATTTAGCAAACACACTTTGTTTTGAGTTGCTGGTCATTTGAAACTCTTAACAATGTTTGCTAATGGTGGGTATATACCATAAACAAGGTAATATCCCATGTCATAAGTGTTCCCATTTACTTTGTACTGGATTGGAGTTGTGTTGCCTTCCAATAATTCATCAAATACCATTGATTTAGCTGAAACATTTAAGTCATTACACGTACCAGGAAAGATAAACATATAATTCCAAATCCATGCATCATATGAAGCTATTACCTCAAGGATTATAGTTGTATCTCCAGCATGGCCATAAGACTGTCCCTTCCAAGCGTGTGGACAATTGTGTTATTCCTAGTGCATGCAATCAATGCAACCTATGATTCCAGGAAATCCACTTTCTATATTCTATGTTAGCCTCGTGGAACATCTTCTACAGTAGGTGACCAACAATATTCTCTTTGGTAACACCGAACAATTGAATATGCAAACCTATTTACATACTCAATGGAAGTTGTTTCACCAATGCCTATATATTCATCCGTTATGTCAGTGGCATAACCATAAGTCAATATGCGCATTCCAGAACAACATTTTTGGAAACATCTTAGGCCTTTTCGACCTAGGTCATCACATTTTTTAATAAAGTAATCATCCTTTCGTTTAACGACTTCCATAACTTGCATAAACAACGGATTTCGAATCAAGGACGGGATTGTCTTGGAGTATACATTGCATTTTTAGCAAAGTAACCCTCCCTTATACAGTTGTGAACAATCTCCTTATCCCAATATATAACTCTTCTTTCCGAAATTCTGAACTATTATTTAATTTTTCTGATATGGAAATACTTCTTTGGTATTGCATATATGCAGCGTCACTTTTAACATGTTCTTGTACACGTTGGTTTGTCAATGAAGATGTGGCCACTAAATATTCATCTAGTGTACGATTTGCCAATTTTTAATAATTAAACAGCAGAACACTTTTTCGTATAGTTTGGTGGTTGTACATTTTGCTTCTTGATTGTGGAGTTGCATAAATGTATAATTAACGTCACCTTATTATAGTTTACGTATAAGTGGTTTCCCATCTGCATAATGATTAAATGCCATGATATTTGGTAGAAGTGGAAATGTTTCCCATTTGCACAATTAGGAAATAACATTTTCTATAAGTGGAAATGTTTCACGTCTGCAGAATATTGAAATGACCTTTGTTAGAAGTGGAAATGTTTCCCATCTCCACCATTATGAAATGACATTTGCCAACAGTGGAAATGTTTCCCATCTGGACAATTATGAAATGACATTTGCCATGAGTAGAAATGTTTCCCATTTTCATAATATTGAATTTTGTGGAAAATACGGTCTACAAATAAAGGTTTTTGAAATCCTTCCATGAAAATCCATTACCAATAGTCTATATAGTAAATACTCTTAGACTTCACATAATGAAACATACATAATGGTCAACTGCCAAAGATTATTATCTCCTCACCGAATTGACAGATAAATACTATGACAAGGAAACTTGATTGGCTAGACCTATTCGAATAGGTACCATATGCGGGGGTTGGAGGAACAACACAGGATTTGGTCCCCGTTTCATCGTCTAACAGACTTTCAACAACGTTGGCATGTGTTAAAGTCTACATTATACCTTTACCAATTAGCGATAACAATCGGTGGATGTGGATGGAATGTGCCAAACTTCACACTAAATGTGCATAATGATGAGGCATGGGAAAGGTTGTGTCAATAAGTCCCACGACGTAGGGATATATGTGAAGAGCCTTTGTATCTATTTAATGAATTTAAAAGAGCCTTATACCTCCGCCAGACTATCTAAAATGCACCCGACTTTTAAAAGTGGTGTATTTAGAATTTTTTCTTTGAGGCATCCATTTTCAATTCAATAAAGTGTATGTGAGTATTCAAACATTCACTTGTATACATTAGTTTATAATAAAAAAATAAAATTATGGTGACATAAAAAAGAACAAATGAAACGGTAAATAATTTAAGCATTATAAATTATCCATCGAAACGAATGGAATAGATAACAAGGTTCGTTTCATAATACCCGGCAACTTGGATAATAGTTGAAAAACCTTTCCCACGTATCTTCGTCATCAGTGACCAACATGTAGGTTTCTTACCAATGCTTAAAGATTTCTCGTACAAGTCAAACTTCAATTTGTGAATGAACCAACGTGCATAGATATTATTTGATGTACGTCCTCTACTTGCATTAGGTGGTGTCATCCAATGTTGTTTGACCATTGCAAAAGTGCTCGATGGTACACGATAGTGTGGACTGTAAGGTAAATAAGAGTTGGTTATGCATTAAGTAGATGGCAGTCCTCATTTAATAGCCATAATTGTGAATCCATTTAGTAATGGTAGTACATGAATGAGTTGCCATTCAGGTCTTATTTATAATGTTTCCCTTATGCAATATTATGATTTGACGTGTGGTAGAAGTGTAAATATTTCTTTACCTTTCTTGATTTGATGTGACAGAAGTGGAAATGTTTTCCATATGCACCTTTTTGGATTTAACGTTTGACAGTAGTGGAAATGTTTCCCATTTGCACTTTTACAACAAATGTTTATAAATAACCCATTCAAGTTTTGCTGAGATGAAGAAAACTACGTCTTCTCCCATATATGGACACAATTATTTTTACGAAGACCACTGTCGGTATGGGAGGAAATGACTTTTTAATAACAAGGAAATTAACGCATCCGGTAGGTTTGAACACCCTTATGGTCATATTTTTTTACATCCATCAATCCTCATTGTTCATGCTGATGTGAGACCAAGTTATGTTAGTGGTTTAAGTGGCCTAAGAAATATGATGTATGATGCGATCTTGAGGTCTTGTGTTGATATCATCAAATACCTATATCAAGAGGGTGTGCTGCCAAAATTTTCGTTATATCGCCCCGCACTGACGATGATGACGCAATTGATTTACTATATGGAGAGATTCGGAAAATGGAAAAGAGACTCCAAAGATAACATGATGTCAAATTAACCAAAAGAGGATCAAATAATGTTAGGGAGGAGTTGTTAAAAATATTGTGATGCTACCTTACAATCTGATTGTGAACTATTCGACTTTAAGCATTCTGAACATGATATGTTTGATTACAATGATCCGAAAGTTGATACGGATGACTACGAAGAGGTATTAAAATTTACAATGCATTACATAATGACCTTGCTGAGAATAAATCATACCTCCCCTTTAGTTTGGTTTGAAATGGAAAAGCAATATGTAGTAAAACACACATCACTGGGTTGCATTTTATACCCATTACTATTAGGTTGTGTTTTGCTATATGTATATGATTTTCGTTATGTAATATAATTATCATGTAACAATGTGATTTATAAATATTTAAATATTATTTAAAGAATAATCCACATTGTAATAAATAATGCAAAAAAATCAACGAGGAGTGCAACAAATATCTTTTACAACGAGTGCAACAAATATGTCAATATCTTTAACAACTATCCACAATTTTTACACAAATGCAATAAATACATCGATTTTTTGAACTTAGAAATCAACGAGAAGATCTTCGGCCTCTTGGAAAAATTCCCAACATACCCAAATTGTCGATGTCGCCAGAATTTTGTGTGTCAGGAATATATGAGGACGACGTAAAATCTCGTGGCATAAAGTTATCTCACAAGTTAGGAGTTGGATAAAAATGTTGAGATGGATTTGTTCCTTGATTATGAAGATTATTAATTTTAGCAATATAAATTGTTTCGCTCTCAACATAATGATCCCAACCACTTTTCCAATATTTTTTGCGCTCAAGGAACAAAGTTCTCCAATCCTCCTTTATGTATGTATTAGCCGGAGGTGCACTACTACGTTCACTAGAACTCGCTATTTCCAACACCCTCGTTCTACCATTAAACCTTTTTAACTTCCCGCCATAATCGAACTAAACATTGAGATGATTCCATGGGATGTTGTGTCTAATAAATGACATTGCTAGGTGTCAAAGGAAGTGCAATAGGAATTCTAAGATCATTAAGCATTACAATAAAAAATACATCCCCATCGTGGTTAACCCATCGAAATAATGGAGGCAATATTCAATCGTGAGAGACTCTACTAAAACAATTATTCCACTCTGTTTGAGCAGTAGGGATTAAATCATCCTCAATAATTTCTCGATTCTTGTTTCAATAAAAAAAGTGTGAGCGTACTAAGTAGGACACTAGGTATGGTGGATTTAGTGGAATCGAGATGATACCTGTCAATTGTCTGTGACACTTATCGCCTAAATACCAGGTCCCTCCCAATTTCGAGTCCAATAACATATATCGATGTAATCTCTAGACAATTGCAACCAACCATGTCGATTTTGTATAAGCTCTTCAAATGGTTACCAAGTAATAGACTCAGACGATCGAATTTCCAATTTCCCTTGCATTTTGGTTGCTTTGAACCTCATTTGGCTCAGAACAACTGCCCGTTGATGTATCCCATAACGATTCATTCAAGGCCATGTGTCTTTGGCATCGGCTAAATTGATTGGAGCAGTCGTATGTAATACTCGTAAGCCCAATATTGAAAAATTATAAATTAATTATTAGTACACAATTTCTCATAATTATAGTAATAAATATAAAATATACACTGAAATGTATTACCTTCAATAATTGCCACATGCAATTCAATTGTTTGACCTCTAGACAATTCGCAACATCTAATGCATAAGATATCCATGCAAATATAGCACAGTCCCAATCCAACATCGCTATATTTTATAAATCTTCTGGGTACGCGACCCAATCAATTAGAGTAGCGGTATTCAAATTAGGAAAGAACCGCCTTGAGAATAAACATTATAAATATCCTAGCTATTTGTAAATTTGTAGATGGTTGATTGTCCCTTCCAATCCACTAATATTGTAAATAATTTTTCACGAAAATGGCGGCTATATTTATCCCATTAATGTTGTATTTATTGATTCTGAAAAATATGTTGCAATTAGAGTGTCGACTATCTTACTGGATTTGGCTGGAAATAGAGGTAATGCGTCTCCCAGACTGATTGTAATCCCTAAAAAATGTAAATAATTTCATTTATTAAAATTGTAAATCGAAATCAAATGTAATGAACAAAATGAACATAATTTAAATAAATACATACCTGTTAAATAAATAAAATCTAATGGAGTTATCCGAACCTCAATTTGGGAATAAATCTTCTATGCGCCGTAAATACCACTGCGCATATTGATAAAATCATTATTTGGAGATGTTGTCATATGGACAATTTCACTACTGACATGTGATTGCTCACCGAATAGACGCCATCGGTCGATGTACACTGCCTATCTTTGGGGTGCCGTAGGGTGTCGATTATCGGGGAGGGGTTTGGCCTTTTTATTAGCAAACCTTCTTTTGTATTTGGCAATAATCTTCATATCATAAAATATAAGAATATTGAATATTATGAGTGAAGAGGGTTAATTTGGAGTGGGGAACGAAGAAGTTGCGTGTGTTGAAGTGTAATATGTGTGAGTATTTATGGGGGTATTGTAATAAATATGTGACGGTTTGATTCCAACTGTCTGAATGCCTTACAAATGTGGGACAATTCCACCTTTGTCCCTGATGTGGAAATGTTCCACATTTGTAAGTTTTCAAATCCTAACAAAAAGAATGTCCCACGCCAGGGAGAAAATTTAGCAAACCCCATTGTGACTCAAGCTCTCTCACTACACCAAAAACAGGAATCTGGAATAGTTTAAAACTGTGCCAGATCAAATCTGGCATGGTTTTGAACTGGGCCAGAATCAGGTGTTCCAAAATGGCCATTTTTTCTTACACGGTTTAAAAGTGTGTCAGATTTGACCAAACAGGAACACTTCTGGCACACTTTTAAAACGTGCCAAAATTTGATATTTCTGGCACAGTTTTGAAATGTGCCAGATTGAGCAAATTTTGATAAACTTTTAGCACAGTTCAAAATCGTGCCAAAATTAGATACACTTTTGGCACGGTTTTTAACTGTGCCAAATTTTTGGATAAAAGAAAAAAATTTACTTATTTGAAAATAAGAAAATTCACAAATAGCAAATCTTACACGTTGTTGATAAAAAAATGTACATACAAACTTCAAAATATTACAAGTCTTTAGTAGTTCACAGTCCAAAAAAAAAAATTGGGCAGAGTTTCCTCTATTTTCTGGACATTCTAAAACCTGCTAATACAAAACCTGTGTAATATCAAGCCTGCACGACCACAAAATAAAAAAATAAACTTACAAAAGCCCGCACGTCCATAAAAGTTAATCATAAAACTACAAAAGCCCGCACGACCATAATACAAAAAAATAGAATCATGAATATTAACGACATTAAATAAATAAACCCCTTGTTGTAAACCATTGACTTCTCCATGTGTTCCACGTGGATAAATGCTAACGATAAAATGTTATCCGGCAAAAAAAATAGGATACAAAAAAGAGACGATTTTAGTAACCAAATAGTTTATAAAAAAAGCTTACTCAAGCTAAAAAATTACATATAGGAATTGAAATAATTATTATATTCTAAAATTAAAAATCTTACGCAAGTTATGACTACCAAATCAGTTCCTACGAGTTACATTGGTCTCGTGCGAGGTGTGAGTTCTTCTTACGGGATCGTTTGTGGGCTGGTTTGACAGCTTGTTTCTAAGCATAATCTATATATTTTTAAATTCTCATCATATTCTCAAACTGAGAGGCCCGTGACTACGCGATCAGTTCCTACTAGTTGCATTGGTCCCATACGAGGTGTTAGTGCCTCTTGCGGGGCCGTTTGGGGGCTGGTTTGGGTTTCCACTATTCAATGGGTTATTTTTAAACCTAATCTATATATTTTTAAATTATCATCATATTCTCAAATCGAGAGGCCCTAACTATGCAGTCAGTTTCTACGAGTTACATTAGTCCCGTGGGAGGTGTTAGTGCCTCTTATGGGACTGGTTTGGGTTTTCACCCTTCAACAACTTGTTTCTAAGCCTAATCTATATATTATCAAATTATCATCATATTCTCAAATTAAGAGACCCATGACTACTTGGTCAGTTCCTACAAGTTACATGAATCCCGTGTGAGGTGTTCATGCCTCTTATACGGGGCCGTTTGGGGCTTGGTTTGAGTTTTCACCCTTTAAGGGCTTGTTTTTAAGTGTAATCGATATATTTTCAAATTATCATCATATTCTCAAATCGAGAGGCCCATGACTACACGGTTAGTTCCTACAAGTTAAATTGATCCCGTACGAGGTGTTCGTGCCTCCTACGGGGCCGTTTGGGGGTTGGCTTGGATTTTTGACCCTTTAAGGGCTTATTTTTAAGCTCAATCGATATATTTTCAAATTATTGTCATATTCTCAAACCAAGAGGCCCATGACTACATGGTCAGTTCCTACAAGTTACATTGATCCCGTGCGAGGTGTTAGTGCCTCTTACGAGGACATTTGGGGGCTCGTTTGGGTTTCCATCCTTCAACAGCTTATTTATAAGCCTAAGATATATATTTTAAAATTATCTTCATATTCTCAAATCGAGAGGCCTGTGACTACGCGATCAGTTTCTACGAGTTACATTGGTCCCGTAGGAGGTGTTAGTGCCGCGTACGGGACCGTTTGGGGACTGGTTAGGGTTTTCACCCTTCAACGACTTATTTCTAAGCCTAAGCGATATATTTTCAAATTGTCGTCATATTCTCAAACTGATAGAACTGTGACTACACGGTCAGTTCCTACAAGTTACATTGGTCCCGTGCGAGGTGTTCGTGCCTCTTACGAGGCCGTTTTGAAGCTAGTTTGGGTTTTGACCCTTTAACGGCTTATTTTTAAGCCTAATCTACACATTTTGAAATTATCGTCATATTCTCACACTGGGAGAACCATAAATACACGGTCAGTTCTTATGAGTTGCATTATTCCCATGCATGGTGTTCGTGCCTCTTACGGGGCCGTTTGGGGGATGGTTTGGATTTTCTCCTTTAACGACTTGTTTTTAAGCTTAATCAATATATTTTCAAATAACGTCATATTCTCAAATTTAGAGTCTCGTGACTACACAGTCAGTTCCTACAAGTTACATTGATCCCTTGCGAGGTGTTCGTGCCTCTTACGGGGCCGTTTGGGGGCTGATTTGGGGTTTCACCCTTTAAGGGATTATTTTTAAGCTTAATCGATATATTTTCACATTATCTTCATATTCTCAAACCAAGAGGCCCGTGACTACACGATCAGTTCCAACAAGTTACATTGATCCCGTACGAGGTGTTAGTGCCTCTTACGGGGCCGTTTGGGAGCTGGTTTGGGTTTCACTCTTTAAGGGCTTGTTTATAAGCCTAAGCTATATATTTTCAAATTATCATCATATTCTCAAACCGAGAGTCCCATGACTACACAATCAGTTCCTATAAATTACATTGATACCATGCAAGGTGTTCGTGCCTTTCACGGGGCCTTTTGGGGGTTGGTTTGGGTTTTGACCCTTTAAGGGCTTATTTTTAAGCTCAATCGATATATTTTCAAATTATCATCATATTATCAAACCGAGAGGCTCGTGACTACACGGTTAGTGCCTACAAGTTACATTGATCCTGTGCAAGGTGTTAGTGCCTCTTACGGGGCTGTTTGGGGGCTCGTTTGGGTTTCCACCATTCAACAGCTTGTTTATAAACCTAATCTACATATTTTGAAATTATTGCCATATTCTCAAACCAGGAGAATCGTGACCAGACGACCAGTTCCTAAAATTTACATTGGTCCCGTGTGAGGTGTTTGTGCCTCTTACGGGGCCGTTTGGGGGCTAATTTAGGTTTTCACCTTTAACGGCTTGTTTTTATGCCTAATCGATATATTTTCAAATTCTCATCATATTCTCAAACCGAGAGGGCCTGTGACTACACGTTTAGTTCCTACAAGTTACATTGATCATGTGCGAGGTGTTCGTGCCTCTTATGGGGACCCGTTTGGGGATTGGTTAGAGTTTTCACCCTTTAAGGGCTTATTTTTATGCTTAATCGATATATTTTCAAATTATCATCATGTTCTCAAACCGAGAGTCCCGTGTCTACACGAACCGTTCGTATAACTTACATTGATCCCGTGCGAGGTTTTTATGCCTCTTACGGGGCCGTTTGTTGGTTGGTTTGAGTTTTCCCCCTTTAAGGGCTTATTTTTAAGCTTAATCGATATATTTTTAAATTATCGTCATATTCTCAAACTGAGAGGTCCGTGACTACATGGTCAGTTCCTACAAGTTACATTGATCCCGTGCGAGGTCTTCGTGCCACTTACGAGGCCGTTTGGAGTCTGGTTTGGGTTTTTACCCTTTAAGGTCTTATTTTTAAACTTAATCGATATATTTTCAAATTATCATCATATTCTCAAACCGAGAGGCCCGTGACTACACGGTCAGTCCCAATTGGGTTTTCACTATTCAACGACTTATTTCTAAGCCTAAGCGATATATTATCAAATTATCATCATATTTTCAAACCGAGAGAACCGTGACTACACGGCCAGTTCCTACAAGTTATATTGGTCCCGTACAAGGTGTTCGTGCCTGTTTTGGAGCCGTTTGGGAACTGGTTTGGGTTTTCACCCTTTAACGGCTTATTTTTAATCCTAATCTATATATTTTGAAATTATCGTCTTATTCTCAAACCGGGAGATCTGTGAGTACACAATCAGTTCTTACAAGTTACATTGGTCCCGTACGAGGTGTTCGTGCCTCTTACGGGGCCATTTGGGGGCTGGTTTGGGTTTTCACCTTTAACGGCTTATTTTTAAGCTTAATCCATATATTTTTAAATTATCATCATATTATCAAATCGAGAGGCCCGTGACTAGATGGTCAGTGCCTACAAGTTACATTGATTCCGTGTGAGGTGTTCGTGCCTCTTACGGGGCCGTTTGGGAGCTGGTTTGGGTTTTCACCCTTCAAGGGCTTGTTTTTAAGCTTAATCGATATATTTTCAAATTATCATCATATTCTCAAACCGAGAGTTCCATGACTATACGGTCAATTTCTACAAGTTACATTGATCCCGTGCGAGGTGTCCGTGCCTCTTACGGGGCCGTTTGGGGGCTGGTTTGGGTTTTCACCCTTTAAGGTCTTGTTTTTAAGCTTAATCAATATATTTTTAAATTATCATCACATTCTCAAATCGAGAGGTCCGTGACTACACGGTCAGTTCCTATAAGTTAAATTGATCCCGTGCGAGGTGTTCGTGCCTCTTACGGGGCCGTTTGGAGGTTGGTTTGGGTTTTCTCCCTTTAAGAGCTTATTTTTAAGCTTAATCGATATATTTTCAAATTATCATCATATTCTCAAACCGAGAGGCCCGTGACTACACGGTCAGTTCCTACAAGTTATATTGATCTCGTGCGAGGTGTTCGTGCCTCTTACGGGGCCGTTTGGGCGCTATGATGGTGGCAACAAGGATTTTGCCAAAAAAAATTGCCCTAGAACATAATGGCTTGGTTTTGACCTTTACTTTGAACAATTGACCTAAATAAATGAGAAGCACGTGGTTCAATAGGTTAGAGTAAATAATAAGGTTGGTAATGACATGGGAGGCTTTGTAGGATCTCAAAATTTAACAGGACACTTTGTGGGATCGCAAAATTTCAATTTATTCTACAAATTTCCAACCATATGTCAGTTCTTAAGTGTATTGACATAACACAGAAATGATGAAAAATTAGTTTGTTCATATTATACCTTGACATATCTTCCTGACACATCTCATTCACTTAGGTTGTTGATATTGTACCTTGACATGCCAAATTTCATTTCAGGTGTTTATAAGTTTGTACCATGTGACATTGCTACCATTTTCTTTATCGGAAGAATTTTCAAATGTTTGAATTATATCATACGTGCTCATAATTAAAAGAATTTTATCTAAATTCTATAAATATATTTTATCAGTCCTAGGAAATTTTAATCTTTGTTAACCAGTGTTAAACAGCATAATACTCTTTTACGATAGTTGAATTTTTTGAAATATGTGTGTGTAATGCAAAAATAGTTGAAACCGATCTACGTTGGTTTTGGTTTTGGTTTTTATTTTGTTCTACAAAGGTTCAGTTCTGATTCCAAAATTATGGAACCGACCTACAGTTTTTTTAAACTATGGAACCAAACTGACCCATTCCTGTCACTACTTCTAATGCAACTTAAATAAAAAGACAATTTATCAAAAATTATTTGCAAAATAGTATCAGCATTACTTGTGGATTCTGAAGAAAATCCAAAACGTCATTCGAGCCTGATGGACATTTCATTACATTCTTCTGAGCTCGTAAGGTTCGTCTGCCTTTACGCACCCTCTCCCTCACAAAACTTTTACCAACAAAGGCACCTATCTAAATAGGCCTTAGAGAAGTTATGAGCACACGGACTAATAAGTGGCTGAGTAATCACTTTCCAGCACAAAACGCAGCTGAATTCTGTACAACAAATTACATCATTTCACATGTGTTTTGACAATTTACTCGCAATGTAATGGGGAAAATTGTACATAGGGGTGTGCCGTCATTTTCCAAAATTCCAATTTTTTTGTAATCCAATCCGAATTTATCAGATTCAATTGCCAAAATTCCAATTTTTTTTATTAAAAGGGGGGGGGGGGGGTATTCAATTTCTTTGGACTGGCGGAGGAGGTTTTCTATCAAAATTCATGTGGCATTTGTCCCCCAAAAAATATCTACTTCCAATTTTTCTATGTTTCCAAAAACTTCAATTTCAGCAAAAATTCCAATCCAGTTGAAAGACAGCCCTACGATTATGCTTTGGAATCATAATTGAAAGTTACCTTTCAACAGGTTAGCTTTTACAGGCTTCTTTATTGATTGAAGTTTAGCTTTTCTTAGTCTCTGTCCACCCCCTGAGTTTCTATTCTCATACAATATTCTACTTTCTGGTGGGGGGATTTTCCAGACCCTGTAGCTTTTTTCCTACTGCACATAAAAAATTAGACACATTAGTACTTACAAAATTATAGAGATTTAGTCTTAAGCGCCTAAGACTTCATCAACTTAGTAGAAACCCCATGTAAAACTAGTGCCATTCCAGCTTTTGTAAAAACTTTTTAGTGTTTCCCCGTTAAAATATCAGGGTAATATGATAAACTATCAATTTAAGGGAACACACTAAACATAAGAAAAAAATGGCTATTATACTAATATATCTTCACATCAAAGACACGGACCAATGGGACCCAAAAATTATAACTTGTGGTTTAACTGTACGACTAACTATCCTTAAATTTAATTATTGTGTTAATTTAGCATTGTATAGTTTAGTACTATGGAATAAAGGTTTAATTTGAAAATTTTAAAATAAATAAAAATTAAACCTAAGCCAATGATAATAAGAATGGAAATAAAGAAGATATATAACATGGAAATATATAGGAGAAGAAAGAAAACTAGGAAAAACATGAATAGAAGTGCATGAACAAAAAAACTTGGGGATATAGAATCTGTCAAGTGTATGGTGGTGAATTATCTTACAACATAATCCCAGGAAGGAGTTCCCTTTATTTTGTAATGTCAGTTGCATCCTTCAGCTCTTTAATTACTTAGGATCACTTTGATTAGTTAGTTTTGGATTGTTGAAATAGGTTAATATTGGATTTGAGTAAAAAATTGACGTTGGTTTCAATTTCTTGAAGGTGCTCTCCAGATTTCCCTCTTGCATTCTTACTAGATAAATGGTCTGGTTCAAAGTAGTGGAATCAAAAAAATTAACTAGAGATGGAATTTGCTCCTTTAGACCACTTAGAAAACTCAACACGAAATACTTAAAAAGTAAGTCATGATGAGTGTAGAGAATGAATACATGGATTTTAGATTTAATAGCACGTTAATCTCCTGCAGATCAATATACTAAGGAAAAATTGGTAACACGCAAAAGATATTATCTCATTAAGGTCCATACCAGTTGGATCTATTTCTCATTAGACAACTATAACCTTATAAATTGGTAACTCTATAAAAATCATACAAAATATGCTATATATAATATATGGAATATACATTAGTACCTTCATTTTCTCTGGGGGCCTTCTCCTGAAAAACAAGATCGAGAAGTACAATTAATTCATCAAATAATGGAAATTGATAAAAAAATCCATTGTTGAAAATAGTCTACCAAAAATAGAACATAGTTAGTGTTATGCCAACTGAGAAGTTAGTAGTTACTTACATAAAGAAATATGAATGTAAACATGATAAAGTCAAATTCTACTAACTACTTTACCATCGCCTTGGGAAATTTTTATATAACTATTTATATAACAATTATATAACTGTTATATCCTTCCCTTCGTCGACCCCTTTTTCTTACCCGAATTCACATCCATCTTTTTCTCCCCTTTCACCTCCAACTCACCACCACCTTCCACACTATCCTTAATCCCTTGAATCTTCAACTTAATATCCGATACCGTTTGATAAATCGTCAAAGCCAACGAATTCAAAAATTTCAAATTCAACGACCTCACACCCGACCAACCTTTCGGTACAACAACCTTATTAATCATCGTAACTACATTCTCCACAACCTCCCCAATATCCATGGAAACCCTTCAAACCCTCACAACACTACATGTCCCCTTCTTTACATACAACAAAGCCGACTAACACCCCCTCTAAATTTTCTCCTTCCAATTCATATGAGCCAAATTCACAGGCAATGACAACTTCTTCTGCCTAAAAAATGCTTACCTAAAAGCTTAGGCAACAAATTAATAACCCTCTTATCAGCAAAGAACAAATCATAAGTATCACACAATTTGATTTAAATCCCAAATCCAAAAAATCAAAATCAATTTTGTTCCTCACCTTTAAATATAAAACAGTATAATAACAAACTATTTATAGAACCGCTCTGTAATTTCTTTAAACAAAAAGATATATAACAGATTTAAATCGATTTGTACTTAATGAAATGGAAAAAATGTCATCAACACCACCACAATCCAATTGATCCGGTTTAATGAGTTGGGCAACAAGTTTCTGAGACAGTAGACGGAACTAGGGTTGTCGGGTTTTGGGTTTTAAGGTGGTGGTCAAGATTTCACAATCATCAGAATAAAGCTAAAGTAAATTTGTTACATATATTTATTTAAAATATCAAAACTACATTTCAAAGCTTTCGTCAGAGCTTTAGTTTAACTTAATAAGTCTCGATTTAAATATGTTTAAAATACAAGAATACCTTGATTCAGAGCTTTTCTCAGTGGCCAAACAAAATGGAATTGCTACATTTGGTCGATTGAAGTCTCGATTTCATCGATCGGAGTTTTTATCAGTTGGTGGAGGTTATTTTTTACCGACGAGAGAGAGGGCTTTGTAGCTCCATCTAGCTCATCCTCCTTAAGCGTCATCCTGGACAAATGAGGAGAGAGTTCACATCGAGATAATGGAGCTGGCCGGAGATAGATATATAGATAGATAGATAAATAGATAGATAGATAGAGATAGAGAGAGAGATAGCTGGCCGGAGAGAGAGAGGCGAGAGCGCCAATGAGAAGAGAGAGAGGGGCTTGAGCGGGAATGAAAGAAATGTTATCTAATGTTTTTTTAGGTATTTTATGTTTTAATAAGTATACTCAATTTTGGCACACTTTAAAACAATGCCAAATTTTAGCAATGTTTTAATGTGTGCCAGATTATCATTAAACCATGCCAAAATTTTGCACAGTTTTAAACTGTGTCAGATTTTTAATATCAGGGTGTGCCAAATTGTTGTTTTTGGCATAGTGTCTTTTCACACCATAAACCCACAAACTTTAAATATCCCTTTGTCAATGGTGTTCGAAGCTCCCAATTTTGGATTTAATAATGGGTTATCGATATGGATGGTAATGGGGCGGGTTTTGGTGGGGACTCGCCCCGCCCCCGACCCTAATGGGGGAATTTTGGGGTAATAAACGGGCCGGGTTTGGTATTAAAAAAAAATTGGGTCGGGGTCGGGTTTAGTGTATAAAAACCCCGAACCCACCCCATTTAAGTGTATGTTTACTAATATGCCCTTATATATATATATATATATATATATATATATATATATATAAAGAAAGGATATCATGCATACCCAGTTTGCATACCCTCCGTGTGGACCATTTTTTTAAAATAGTAAAAAAAATAATTTTGGGCTAATTTTTTTTTATGGTTTTTAAACATTTTAGTAGGATCATAAAAAAAAATCAACTCAAAATGAATTGTTTTGCGATTTTAAAAAAATCGATCAAACTTTGTCAGTTTTTAAAATAGCAAAAAAAATCATTTTGAGTTGAATTTTTTTTATGATCCTACTAAAATGTTTTAAAGTCATAAAAAAAGTTAGCTCAAAAATATTTTTTTTACTATTATATCAAAAATGGTTCGCGCCAGCGGTATGCAAACTGGGGTATGCATGAGAACCTCTCTCTCTCTCTCTCTCTATATATATATATATATATGTATATATATATATATGTATATATATATATATATATATATATATATATATATATATATATATATATATATATGTATATATATATATAGTTTGTACTTTTTTAAATGTATACTTTCTTTTTTAATCTCTTAATTTGGTTATACATATTTTTTTAATCTCTTAATGCCTAATTTTTTAAGAGTATTACAAAACTTATAAAAAAATTGAAATTTGTTTTACATAAAATAAATAAAAAAATATCATAAATATGTTTTGGACGGGTTTGAGGTAGGTTCGGTCCCCCCGCGGGGTTTTGAAATGGGTTGGGGGCGGGACGGGGTGGGGTAAATGGGGGCGGGGTGGGTTCGGATTTGGGACGGGGTAAACGAGTTCGGGATCAGATTTGGCCAAACCCGCCCGTACCCATCCCGTTACCATCCCTAGTTATCGAAGATAAGACAACCTTATTGTTTAGTAATAATATCACTCATTCCAACATAAAAAAAGAAAAGAAAAAAGGACATTTTTATCTACGCGTTAAAGCCTCATTAGTTACTTCATGACAAGTGGCATTCAAACAACTTTCGACCAACCATATTTTCAACTTATGTTTGACTTTGCAAAACTTTGCAACCCCCCTAGTGAACCCACTTCTCCATCCATAGATACCCCAACGTCTCTCTCATTTAGAACCAACCCATGCACTTTGGACATTTTAGGTAGAGCCTTGTTGTAGCAACAATTTAAATGCAGAAGTAAATAAGGAATTAACTTACCCAATTTTGGAGCAAATAAATCTGAGACAGAAAATGTAAGAAATCTCGGAAGTAGGTACAGTCTAGAACACGGCTGAGTCGTGGACAATGTCGCTCTTTTTAAGGTGTTTCGCGGCTCTGCCCAATGTGTGCTGATAGTCACAATTGCCTCGTCTCCCCAGGATAAAACAACCTCTAGTAATTAAAATACTGATTGATAAAGCAAAAGAATCAATCTGGACCATCTACATCCATTCGTAATAATTGCCAGAGTCTAATAATAAATCTGGGGAGGATTTATTATTTCAGTGTAGAAGATAAAAAATTTAGAAGCAGTTTTTTGTGTTTACAAAAGTTGCAGAGTTGCAGAACTGGTCTGTCAAAACGGAGGTGGAATACCTCTTTTACGGGGAAACAAAAAAGACGTTGGACAAAAACGTGGAGAGAAAAATCTGGAAAGTAGTGGGCAACTGGGTTGAAAAATTCAACTCAGATATAATCACATTTTAATTTTCAGAATTAAAAAAAATGTTAAAAAATAATTTTTTTAAAGCCCCCAAAACAATTATGTATTTGACCAAAAAATTATTTCTTAATGAGCCCAAGCCCAAGCCCAAGACCCAGGCCCCGGACATGGGCACGGGCCGGGCTGGACGGACGGTGGCGGTGCGCACACGTGACTTGGCCCATTGGGTCTACCCCACATACCCACAAAACATTGAATGCCCAAAGGGATGAACCTTTAGTCTAAAAAAAGAGTATATTAACACTACCCATTTTAAAGACCCCACCGATGTGGGACAAAGCCAAAAGGCATTTTCATGTTTTGCACTCTATCAGCTTAATAACTGTTCTGTTCTAACAATCCCCCACTTGCAAAATTTGAAAATATTTTTATCGAGCAATAATTTATAGAATTGTGCATAAGCAAAGGTGTCTTTCGACTTGAACCTTCACGTAGTAAAGATGATTCAGAATATACTAGACTAACCGTAGTTTTGAACTCTATCTCTGACAACATCCCACACACAACCCCACTTGGATGTCATTCTAATAGCTAGCACGTTATGGACATGTGCTTCTATCCCAGTATAGTGAACGCTTTAGGAATTTGCCCAAAATATCCATAGGAAGAGGCCACACTTCCACATTCACATAGGTGAGTCTATCAAGAGTACTCTTGTAGCTAGGTACCCCACTCAAAATAGAGCTATAGAACTTATTAAGAGTTTTAACAACTCATCCTTAACTCGCTTCAGGATATCATGTTCCATAGGGATGGACTCGGAGTAAAACCCCGTTCTATATTAATTAATAATAGCATGTTTCAACCCATATCACGTGTGACTTGTTATTACCCTTTGAACATATTTCTTGGGATCTCTAGTCTATATGTTGGGTTACCATCACAAATGACTCATATTTGTCATTTCTTACCGTTATAATAATGGTTCTCTACTTTTACAATAGCTGCGGTACTATCACAATGAATCAAAATGGCTGGTATTGGTCTTTCCCATAACGGAATATCTGATAGGAGGTTTCTTAACCAACCTGCCTCTTCACTATCAGTAGCTAGCGCTATCATCTCAGACTCTATAGTGGATTGAACCAAAACAGTTTGTTTCTTAGATTTCCAAGAAACTGCACCACTAGCGATGCTAAATATATATCCACTAGTAGCCTTAGAATCATCAGATAGGGTGTTCCAATCATCATCACTAAATCCTTCAAGGACAGAGGGATGCTTATTATAGTGTAATCCGATGTTCATCATCCTTTTAAGGTACCGCATGACCCTCTCAATAGCATGCCAATGCTCCATACTAGGTCTACTGGTAAATCTACATAGTACTCCCATAGCGTAAGCTATGTCAGGTCTAGTGCAATCTGTAGCATAACGTAAGCTACCAATAATGATTGCATAAGCATTTTGGTTTACACTGTTGCCAGTGTTCTTAAAAAACTTTACACTAGGGTCAAATGGAGTACTAGAAGGTTTACAATCAATGTAATTATAATTCTTTAGAACATTCTCAATGTAATGAGATTGATCCAAAGAAAGTCCCTTTTATGACCTAGTAATATTAATTCCCAATATTACACTAGCTTCACCCAGATCCTTCATATCAAAATTGGCACACAATAATGATTTAACATTTTCTACGACATGAATATTAGAACCAAATATTAGCAAGTCATAAACATAAGACATATGATAGTGCAAATGTTCTCTGCATATTTATAATAAACGCATTTGTCACTTTCATTGATTTTAAACCCATTGGAGATGACTAGGCTATCAAATTTATCATGCCAATATTTAGGTGCCTGTTTGAGTCCATAAAGAGATTTATCTAGTTTCCATACTTTATTTTCTTGACCGTGTAAAATAAAACCTTCAGGTTGATCCATATAAATATCTTCTTCTAATTTTCCATTTAAAAATGCATTTTTAACATCCATTTGGTGTACAATTAAATCATTTAAGGTAGCTATAGCAAATAGTCCACGTATATACTTTATTCTAGTCACGGGTGAAAATGTATAAAAAAAGTCTACGTTTTCTCTTTGTCTAAAACCTTTGGCAACAAGACGTGCCTTATATTTTTCAATAGTGCCATCAGGTTTTAATTTCTTTTTAAGAATCCATTTACACCCAATTGTTTTACACCCAGGAGGAAGGTCTACTAAATGCCAAGTTTTATTTGTTTCCAAAGAATCCATTTCATCATTAATAGCCTCTTGCCATAAATCGACATCTAAGGAAGATAAAGCTTCTTAAATAGTGTTAGGATCCTCCTCTAAAGTGTAAGCATAAAAGTCGAGACCAAAATATTTTTCCACACGAGCCCTTTTACTTTTTCAAATTTCTAAAATGGATTCATTATTTTCTTTATTTTTATTTATAGAAATATTAGTGGATGACTCGCCCCCACTATTTCTCAATTTAAAAGGAAATTTATCTTCATAAAAATCTCCGTCATTTGATTCAATAATTACTTGATTTTGCAAGTCATAAAAACGATATGCTTTGCTATTAATTGCATAGCCTATAAATACGCATTTATATGATCTACTCACCAATTCAGACCTTTTAGGATCGAGTATACGTACATAGGCTAAACACCCCCATGTTCTAAAGTATGACACATTGGGCTTAATATTTTTCCAAATTTTATAAGGAAATATTTTCATTTTAGTCTTTGGAATTCTATTAACTACGTGACACACAGTCAAAATAATTTCACCCCACCAATGTGAGGCAACCCCTGAATTTAATAAAATAGCCACAACTAATTCAGTTAATGTCCTATTTTTTCTTTCAGTTTTACCGTTCATTTCGGGCGAATAAGGGGAAGTTTTTTCGTGAATAATACCGTGGGTTTTATAAAATTCAATAAATGGTCCAGAATCATATTCAGTGCCTCTATCACTACGTAACCTTTTTATTTTCTGATTAAATTGATTTTTAATTTCATTTAGGAAAATTTTAAACATGTCAAACGTTTCACTTTTATTTTTTGTTAAATACACAAATGAATAATCAGAACAATCATCAATAAAAGTTATAAAATAACGTTTACCATTTCTAGTTGTGACACCATCCAATTCGCAAATATCCGAATGAATTAAATCAAGTGGTTCAGATTCTCTAAAAATAGATTTATGTGGTGTCATAGTGATTTTTGCTTGGCTACACCATTCACATTTTTCAAAATCATTTAATGATAATTCTGGAATTAATCCTAAAGTGCTAATATTTTTAACAAGTCGTTTATTAAGATGACAAAGCCTAGCATGCCAAATATTAAATGAACAAACAATATAAGCAGAAGGAGAAATTTTATTAGCATCAACATTCAACTTAAACATCCTATCAGTGGCATAACCCTTACCTATAAAAATTCCATTTTTGGTCAAAGTAAATAAATTAGCACCAATAGTTTGAGTAAAGCCAGCTTTGTTGAGAAGATAACCCGAAATCAAATTTTTCCTTGTCTCGGGAGTGTGAAGAACATCTTTGAGGATAACAGTCTCTCTCGAAGTGAACTTTAATTCCACATTTCCAGTACCAGCAACCTCAGTAGAGTGATAATCACCCAACAATACCTTCTTATCTGCAGTCTCAGAATAAGTCTTAAACATAGTACGGTCATAACAGATATGGCGGGAAGCGGCATTATCCAACCACCACCCTTTGTCACCGCTCACCATGTTGATTTGTGAAATCATAGCACATAGGTCCTCTTTGGTCAAATTCGCTTGTGCTTGTGGTACATTGTGACATTTACGAGCCATATGGCCAGGCTTGTCACACTTAAAACAGAGAAACTGTCCCGAGTTGCTAGACTGTCCATTTCCAGGGTTCTTATTCTTATTTTGAGTGTGAGTCTGATTTTTAAAATTCTGGTTGTGGCTTTTTTTTTTTTTTTTTTTCATATTTTTTTCGCTTGCCTTTAAAACAACTGGAGTGTGGTTCTTTTTCTTATTTTTGTTGTTAGACACAACAAGAATTTCATCTTTATAGTCCCGTTTTCGATATTCCTCCTCAATTCTCAATTTAGTAATGAGTGACTCTAGTGAAAATTCTTTAGACTTATGCCTCAATATTTTTAAACTCTTTAAACAGTGGAGGTAAATTATCAATAATTACATCCACCTGAAATTGCTCATCTAAAGCCATGCCCTCGAAAATAATTTCATGGGCAATCATTTGTTAATCATGGATTTGAGCAACAACAGATTTGTCATCCGTCATTTGAAATTTCAAATAACGGCTGACGGCATATTTTTTAGCACCCGCCTCCTCCGTGTCATATTTTTTAAATAGTGCATCCTAAACATCTTTTACAGTTTTATAATTGGCATAATAGTCATAAAGTTCATCACTTAGAGCATTCAAAATATAATTCTTGCACAGAAAATCATTTTCCTCTCAAGTTCTAATTGTTTTTCTTTCCTCAACAGTAGGTGGATTATTTACTACGGGTTTGTAAAATTGAACACACGATATGACTTTTTCTTAGTTAAATAAAATAGCAATTTTTGGCTCCAGCATTTAAAATGGGTGCCTTCATATTTGAAAGGCTTGTTAAGGTTGCTAGAGTTAATTTTGTCCATGGCAGAATAGGGAACACCTGTAAATTGTTGTAGCAACAATTTAAATGCAGAAGTAAATAAGGAACGAAATTACCCAAATTTAGAGAAAATAAATCTGAGACAAAAAATGTAAGAAATCCCGAAAGCAGGTACAGTCTAGAACACGGCTGAGTCACAGATAATGTCGCTCTCTTTAAGGTGTTTCGCGGCTCTGCCCAATGTGTGCTGACAATCACAATTGCCTCGTCACCCCAGGATAAAAAAGCCTCCAATTAAAATACAGATTGATAAAGCACAAGAATCAATCTGGTCCATATACACCATTCGTAATAATTGCTCGAGTCTAATAATAAATATGGGGAGGATTTATTATTCCAGTGTAGAAGAGAAATAATTTAGAAGCAGTTTTTTGTGTTTGGAAAAGTTGTAGAGTCGCAGAACTGGTATGTCAAAAACGGAGGTGGAATACCTCTTTTATGGGGAAATAAAAAAGACGTTGGACAAAAATATGGAGAGAATTATGTATTTATCCAAAAAATTATTTCTTAATGAGCCCAAGCCTAGGACCTAGGACCCGAACACGAGCACGGATCGGGCCAAAACGAATGGCGGCGACGGTGCGCGCATATGAATTGGCCCATTGGGTCTGCCCCACATACCCACAAAACACTGAATGCCCAAAGGGATGAACCTTTAGTCTAAAAAAAGAGTATATTAACACTACCCATTTTAAAGACCCCACCGATGTGGGACAAAGCCAAAAGGCATTTTCATGTTTTGCACTCTATCAGCTTAACAGCTGTTCTGTTCCAACAAGCCTCGTCACCATTTTTGAAATGATCATTGAGCAGAGAAATCGCTCCCCCTCTCTTGTGTTACCATTGCTTAACAAAACAAGGTCGTCCGCATAAAAATACACCGCCAATGTTTTGTCCCAGACGACAATCTTTATCACCCCAACCCAACTCCGTGTTAGCCTTAGTAGCTTCGTCTATTGTTACAAAACCTTTGCACCAGTCTCCTACAGATTTGAACACATCCACCCTCCACAAATGTAGGGGTAAACCCCACTTGAATTCGGACATTTTTCGGCATACGTAGAGATTTTGAACATCACCTCAATAGATGCCAACGATTTAACAAAACTCATTTACCTAATAATGACCAGCCCTTCTTTTCCAATACTCTATATGCTTTTACTTTTGATGCGAAGATGAACAAGAACAGTGATGAGTTCAAACAGTGAACCTCAACCCCACCTACTAGTTTCCATCTCTCCCAGTGACGGAGCTAAGGCAGTGCTGGGGTGGGCAAGTGCCCCACCTAGGATTTTGGGGTAATTTTTTTTATTTTTTTTGCATTTGTATAAATTTGATGGTAAGCTTGTAATGTTGAAAATATTTCAGGGAACTAATGTAATATATTTTTAAATCCACGTGTCTTAAGAAGTTTAGTAGAGTTCCAATCCCAAAAGTTAAAATAAGACCCAGTTCCCCCCCCCCTCTCTCTCTCTCTCTCTCTCTCTCTCTCTCTCTCACACACACACACACACACACACACACAAAATTCAAACCGACTTCCTCGCTCTCTCTCAAACCGATGTTCTTTATCAAACCAGTATTGACTTTGGCAACCCAACATGCGACCTCCTCTGTCTCCCTCTGACAAACTCACTCTTTGTGTTTAAATGAAGGTAACTATTATTTTCAATATCTTTAGGGTTTGAATGTTAGTAAATTGATTTGATTTTTTAGAGTTTTATTTGGTTGTTTTTAAGATTTGATTTGGTTGTTGTTTAGTGTTAGACAATTTGTGGTGATGGAATTCTAATTTAGGGTTATCGGATTGGTATTGCTATATTGAGGTATTTTTCCTATATCTCGTATTTTATTTTAATTTGATGTTTGAAATGTAGTCACCTAAAAAACATAATATATGTGGAAAAAAAAGTTCGCCCCAAGGAGCTCCCGCCTCCGAATCAACACACTCGCAACTTCGTGCCCCATCTAAAACAAAAATATCTTATGCATAGTTGCCTAAATTTTACTAAGTTGATGTGATTTGGTCATTGTTAGAATATGGTTTGATTTTATATTACTAGTGTTTTGGATTAGGGTATATTTTCTAAATCTCACATTTTAATGTAATTTGAGATTTGAATGTATGGTTGCCTAATTTAACAATGTATCTAAATTTAGCTAAAATAAGCAGAATATTTGTGAAAAATCTAAAAATACCCTAAAAAATTCTTCTTAGGGACTCCCGTCCCTAAACCCGCAACTTCTATGATTGCCCCACCCAAAACAAAATCCTAGCTCCTCCCCTGGAGGCTCCCATGAGAATTTCAAACTTTCGTTAATGATTTTCGGCGTGTTGGCAGTGCTCATGATTATAGGTGGTACCGGTAGTTATTAATAGTGATCGTTGATGAAGTTCTTGATGTACTGGTGCCTGTAATGTTAAAGGGCAACCACATGCGGTCATAACTATCGGCTTTGTACCTAAACCGAAAAGTATAGACTTTAGTGGAATGGGGATTACACACGACACATGACTATGGATATGAGTATCTTACCCGATATAAAACAGACAAAGAGATATGACACACATAAAAAACACTACAATATAATACGTTAGTTAGAAAAAATATATCATACTCCCTCCATTCAAAATTATTATTGACGGTTTCCATTTTATGTTATCCCAATTAATAGTCATGTTTTAAAAAACAGTAAGACTAGATGAGATTACAAAGTTACACATCCAAACAATACCTATGAGACCAAGTGTATTCATCATTTTTTTCAAGTGTGTATTTATAATATCTAGGAGGATAAAATTGGAAACTAAATTTTTTCTTCTAATGTGTGATTTTCAAATGATGACACTATTAATTTGGTACTGAAGGACTGTATTTCTATGTAAAAAATTTACTAAAGTTAATAAGCTATTGAACAATATGACTAGAAAAAACAATTTAAGTCATTGAAAATTGTATAAAAAATAAAAGCAACATTTTAATATTTATCATTCATTCATGTTCAAAAGTTTTGTGAATACATGGCTATATTTCATTTTCATGATTTCAACAGGGATTAGCCCTGACATTGAAGGGGAACAATGGAAAATAAAAAAAGACGTCAAAAGAAGAAGGAGAAGATATTGAGAAATTATTATCAATTTAAATTATTCTAAAAAAATAAAATTAGGAACATTAGTTGAATGTATAAATAAATTTTTATAGACATAAGTGCTAATAACTTTAAATATTTTAATATTACTCACAAGAATCATGACTAAGGGGCATACATTATTGCTAATATATCACTAATGCATCAAGTAAAAAGCTAATAAACCCATATATTAACTAAATCACAACTATTTGAAAAATTTAGTAACCTTTCACCAAAATTCCATAGTTTCAAGACTAAAAAATAAAAATCAATCCATTGTAATTATGAAAAAAGTTCCAATAATTGTGAAAACATTTTTTTTGTAATATTCAAAAATCATGTACTATCTTTACGATTTTTTTAATCAAGAATTTCACTTACAATACATTGACAATCTAATTACTAATCATAGGACTATACGAGAGTGTAACATAGATGAAATAATTGATAAGACCATCTTCGAAGAAGCGCATAATGAGAAAAAAGATGTGCATGTTGGAATTGCAGGGAAATGATATGCATCGTAGAATTGTAATTTTATGAGTTCTAACCTAGAACTTATTTGGCTAAGTGAGAAACCAGAATGGATGTTCATTTGTTTGTTGGTGTTATACAAAAAATATTGAAACGTAACACCTATAGTGTCACATGAAGACCTTTCTTGATTTTTTTTATATCATTTACCGATGATTATGCTTATATATTGCCATTTTCTTGTTTTTTCCATCAACATTGTGTCAAGATACAAGTTTGTCCTACGTGCTTGCAACCGTGTATGTTATTTGTGGATAATATTATTTTAATGGATCAAACTAAGGTAGGAGTTAATACTAGATTGGAATTGTGGAGGGAAACTCTAGAAACAAAAGAGTTTAAAATAAGTACAACTAAAACATAATATGCGAAGTGAAATTTTAGTAATAATAGGATGACAAACAGGGATGTGATGAAACTTCAAGGTCAAGAGATACCTAGAAATGTAATTTTTGTTATTTATGCTCGATTATTAAAAGAGATGGATATATTATTTGTGATGTTACTCACAGGGTTAAAGTATGTTAGGTTAAGAGGAAAAGTGCTATCGACGCATTATGTTATCCGTATATACCTTCAAATTTAAAAGGAAAGTTATATAAAATGGACAATAGACCTCCCATGTTATATGAGATAAAGTGTTAGGCAATCAAGAAATAAAATGTGCAGAAAATGCGTGTGGCAGAGATGCGGATGTCAAGATGAATTTTTGGTAAAACTCGAAAGAAAAAGATTAGAAATAAACAAATTCATGAAATGGTAGAAGTAGCTCCCATAGAAGATAAATTGAGAGAAAATCAACTTAGATAGTTCATAGACGTCAAACGTAGACCAATAGATTTCTCATAACGAAGAGTGATTTGGTTAGTATTGATGGTAACGTTAGGGGTGGAGGTATGTCTAGATTGACTTGCTAGGATATTTTAGAAAAGGAAATGATATCCTGTGGTTTAATAAAGAATATTGCGCTAAATAAAGTAGAAAGGAAAAATAGAATTCATGTAGTTGACCCTAAATAATTGGAAAAAGGCTTTGTTGAGTTGAGTTTAATATGTTATTATTTAGTATTTATATACCAGTCTCTACAATTTATTATAATATAGCCCTTGGACCCTCATTATGCTCAATTAATTTCAATGAGAGTTTAATGATATTTTTGTATATTAACCTAAAGTGGTATCAAAGTAACATCAAGTATAGCGATGGAGAACGATGAATGAAAGAACCTTATTATGGTATCCACTAAAAGGCAATTGAACAGCCTAGTCCCACTGCCACCCCTTACCACGGGTGATAGACCCATCCCACTCGATGCACAACCCCATAATGTCTCCTACCTCTCGGATTATGACCCTACCACCATATCTACTTCTTACTTCCACCAATATTTGTCTCCATAACCATGAACCTTTCGTTCGCTAATAACTTCGATTGGTTGGCCTTGACACACGTTGTCCCTATATATGAGTGGAGTGGTAGATGAGTGGAAGACTTCCTTTAAATGATGACTTATAAGAATAGACAATCATGTTGTTTGGGATGTCCGATGCTCCATCAACATTTATGCAGTTCATGACCTAACTTTTTAACCTTACTTAGGGAGTTCATTGTTTTCTTTTTCTATGATATCTTGGTATGTATCCAATCATGTGAGGATCATGTGTCACACTTTGCACAAGTTTTGAATGTATTTGAAGATAAGAAATTCCACCTACACATTAAAAAAATCTCATGTATGGTAATGGAATTTACCTTATCGGGTACGTAGTATCGAAATATTGGTCTCAAGTTGATGATTCAACAATATAAGCTTTTGTTGACTAGACGAATTCCCCCATCCCATATTCATAGGTTTAATGGGATCATCGAGTTATACAATCAACTAATGGAAATATTAAACTCTATCATGACCCATATTTGATTTCCTCACTCCCTTTTGAGTTATGATGGACAAATAAGGTATAGTCATCCTTTTAGCAACTTAAGACCTTGAAGATAATCGTACCCATTTTATATCTTATTTGAGATCAATTGTGATGCGAGAAAATATGATATTACGGTAATATAGAGAAAGAGGGGGGACATGTAGCCCTTAATTGTCAAAATGTATCTGACCTTGCTCATAATTACTATACCTATAATTTAGAGTTTGTCGCTATACATGTCATCCATCACTGAGAGGAGTATAAGATAAATTAGAATGTAGTATCATATCTGATCATGATGCATTATGGTATTTGGGAAGTTATATGCGTGTCAACAACCGACACATTAAGTGGAACATATGCAACAATTCACCTTCCTCCTTAAGTTAAGTCAATAAAGGAAAATTGTATTGTTAATGAAGTCAACTATCGTAACCATTCGCTTCCTACTCTAAAGGGCATATTTTTTTTGTTTTTATGAGATCCAAGACGATTATGCTACCGAACTATCTTTGTTCTTGTACATGTTAAGTGTCAAAAACACCATAACTCGTTTGACGGGTATGTATTGCAGGACACGTGACTTTTTCAATATTTGTCATTGTTCTATAGATGGGAAGTATAATGGAGTGTCGATATCGAAGAGTAAAGAATTATACATAAAATCATGAAAAATTATAAGGGACCACTCCGAGCTTTCATAAATTCTAGGCAGAATTTCAAAATGAAACCTTCATATATATATATATATAATGCTAAAAATCTAGAAAAATAAACAATTTTGTGATGCTCTTTTTGTGAGTAATTCTAATGAGATTCTCAAATTGTACCAAAATTCAGAATCAGGTCAGTCGTCAAACACACATTGATTAGTGTGTAGAAATCACATGCAGTGTTATCAATCGCAACATGACGTGGTGGGTTGACCCGATAAACTCACAAACAGGTGTCTAAACCAGATTGAGTTAAGCATTAGGTCATTTATGTAATTCACCTGATGTTGACTCAGTGGGTTGACTTTGTGACCCAACAGATTTGTTTACAAACTCGGTAACCCGAGTTAGAATTATTTTCATTTCAAAGGTTATCTAACATATTAGAATTACTTTTGCTATTGTGACACTAAAAGGTTAAAATTTTATCTATCCCAAATTAATAGTCGTATTTTCCTTTTAGTCAATCCCAAAATAATATATGTATTCATAGTTCTCAAATCGCGAATTGTATCATGAATCGTTTACCCCCCGAATCGCGAATCGTTAATCGAGTCGTGAATCGAGCCGGTCGAATCGGAATCAAATGATAAAAATGAAATAAAACATACGTAAATGAGATTTGACACTATAGAATTGGTAATTAAGCATGATATGACAAAAAACTAATGGTAGCACATGATAATATATCAAAATATAGCACAAAAATTAGCCGTAGCACATGTTCACATTCTTTTTAAGCTTAATAAACAACTCAAACAATAAGATTAATTTAAAACAGTAATAACTTCAAAAAAAATTACACTACTTCAATGAAATTTAAAAAAATAAGCAAAAAAAAAAATAGCAAAAGAACCTAAACAAAACATCAAGAGGACTTAAAAAAAAAGCAAAAAAATAGCAAATGAACTTAAAAAAAAACAACCATAAGAATATGTATGTTAAATGAAAAATAGCAAAATAACCTAAAAAATAGCAAAATAACTAAAAAAAATAGTAAAATAACTAAAAAAACGTATGAGAAATGAAAGAAGCAGCAACGAAACGTATGAGAATACTTACCTTGATTCAACGAAATAGCAACGAAATAGGGTTACGAAGGGGAGAAACAATGCAATAGGGTTACGAAATATGTTTTGGCTCCGAAAATAGCAACGAAATAGGGTTACGAAGGGTTACGAGAGGAGGTTTTGGGTTTTTAGTTATATTTGTTTTTGTCTTGTAAGTTTTAAAATAAAATAAAAAACACGTGCGCTACAACTGGTTCAAAAAAGACCATTTTTTTAGAATCGTTAAAGCTACCAATTCACGATTCTGAATCGTATCGTCCGATTCGATCTCGAATCGCATGATTCTTTAGCCATTTTTGATTCTAAGGCAGATTCGTATCATTTTGGTATGGAATGGAATCGAATCGTCCGACTCGAATCACGAATCGGACGATTTTGACAACTGTATGTATTACTATATAAAAGTATGCAAGATTATAAAGACACTTATTCGAATAATACTCGTGAGATGGAACTTATCTAAGTTCCTGTCTTACATATAAAGATATTTATTATTTTTACTTTGGTGATTTTGGAAGGTAATTTGTTTTCTTAAAATGTTTGACTTTCAAACAATCAAATATATGTATAATAGAAAAATTGCATTTTAAAAAAAAATAAGTACATATAGTATTAATGTTATTTATTTTTAAATTAATGAATAATAGAATCGGTCCAACCAAGACACTCATTGGTTGGATCAGTAACCCGATGACCCGATCCCCTCACTAGGTAGATAACTGGGCTGATTCTAATAACTACGATCACATGGATCCATTTAGAATATTATCCTGCGATTGACAACTCAAATGGTGTGATTTTTTGGATACTCGAGGAAAAGCCAACATACATAATATTTTCTTGTTGCATTTTGTACTTCCATATCGCTTTAACACTCAAGATAATTATTCTAACATTTATGGTAATGGTTGATGAAATGTAATACAATAGTTTGTGCGAAAAATAGGTTGAAGTGCAAGAAATACTATATGAGTACAATATTCCCTATGATAATTGTCAAGTGAAAAAAATTGATACAGATAACTAAAAATTCTATCCTGATTGGCATGAAGAACTAGACCAAAGCCAAGAAGGAATAATGAAAAGAAGAAGCCTCTCAACATCTCCAGCACATTCATAAAGTCTTCAACTTGATTACTATGCGCTCTTTCATCTTATACATGTCAATAAAACCACAAACAATTTCCATGTTGCTAAATTATTAAGTAAAATTATTCGAGTGACACTCAAATGTCTCCCATTGACAAAAAGGGGTAAATAAATTATATCCAGACTGTAATGATAATCATTACTTATGTTTTGGTATATTGACTTTAAACATGCATAAAAACTAAAAGTTATCATTTTAAGCCAAAAAAGTCACTAAAGCTCCTTATCTTTTTACATTTTTAGAATATTTATATTTGTGCATATATTAATATTTTAATACACAAAGCATGACTTTCTTGATGTTTATTGAACATAATTTTAATGAAGATATTCTTTGACCGAAATGAAGTAATGAAATGTACTTGAGGTTTCAATATTGGAAGTTGGATCTCAGTCTTCTCAAATTTTGTTAGTACATGAATCTTGGAGTTTTCCAGTTGTGTAAACTTTGACTATTTTTATTGCATTCATGTAAGATGTTAACATTAATGAAGACACAATCACAAACACAATATCATTTTTCTCGTGTTATCCAATTAAAATATTGTGTGACCTTTTAAAATACAATCCATTCTTAAATGAAAAAAAATACAATATTCAAAGCAATAATGTTATTAACCCTCCGAAAAAGTCAAAGTTTTCATAAATTTTATAGGAAAAAGTACTCTTTGGTTCTTCTCAAATAAATTTTAAACACTAAAGGAATTTTAACAAATTTTAAACACTTAGGTCCATTAATTCTCTTCTTGTAGGAGTCCAGGCTAGTGGCATAACAAGTGGATCGAATAGTAAATTGTCCTTAAGTTGCGAGTGCCCTAATTGTAAATTGCACAAATTTATATTCAAATGGAGAGAATAGATTGAATAACGCAAGGGATTATAGGTGTTTAGTCCCATTTTTAAATATTTATTTGTATTCACTCATATGTTTTTACTTTTTTAGTCGTTGATTCTATTGTAACAACTGTATGACACATGTCATTCTCTGCAGAGAGAAAAATAGGCGTTTACAAGACTCTTGAGGAAAGTTTTGAGTAGTTATGAGACTAAATAAAATTTAAAAAATACATGGGAGGGAACCTAAAATTTTTTTGATCATGGGACTAAACACAAAAAAACTAATAACTCAAATGGTCCCAAAACTATAGGTCTGTTTTTTAAAAAATCCCTAAACTAAATTTTGTCTCAGTTTAATCCTGAAACAACTAACTTTTTTTAATTTGGCACTTTTGTTAAATGTAATCGACTGGATAAAATTACCAAATCATCATTTATTGTAACTAAAACCAGCTTCAAATTAAGACAGTCCCAATTAAACCTTCACCAATCCCTAACCTTAATTAAACCCAAACTCCTCTCTCCCTCTCCCACTTCATTGGTGAAGCCCCACTCCTCCCTTCCCATTCCTATTATAGAAGTATAGTACATAAATAATTTAAGACCAAAAGTTTATATTGTGGAAATTTTTTTGGAAGAACACTCATCGATCAATGTTGTAGAAACAATCTCTTAAAGATGAAATTGTCGGTCGCACAACTGTAGTCATCCACTAGAACACACACCTATCAGGATTCAATTACTATGAAACACTATCAAGAACTTATAGGAACCCAAAAACTTCCAGGTGAAAACATAAAAAATATATTATTTGGATTTTAGCCCCAATTAATTTTGTCCATTTCAGAATGAATTTCGAATTAAAATTTATTGTGGGATTAACCCTCATTTTCACTTTTAACGACACTTTTTGAAAAAATGTGTCTCTAAAAATATTAAAAAAAAAATCAAATAGCATCGTTAAAAGTGAAAAATGGGGCTTTATCCTACATTAATTTTTATTTAGGGGTTAATTACTAAATGGACAAAATTAATGGGGGCCAAATCTCAAATAAATTTATAAAAAATAGTGAAAAAGATGGAAAATTTAGTGCAATAAAGGACATACATTTTTCTATATATTTTGAAGGAGAAAATTGATTTTTTAAAGAGATCAAAACATAAGCATCAGTAAATAATGAGTCAACCCCACAATCAAAAAGTATCCACAGTAACGGTTGAAACCATCTAAATACTATGGGCCTTAAATTATTTCTTTAATACACACGCACACACAGGCGCCCCCCACACACATTCTGACTCCTATGGACCCTGAGTGTGCGAACCATTTTTTTTAAAATGGTGGAGTGGATCTTCATAACAAAGAGATCATCCATAAAGAAATATCAAAAAATTCAATGTCGTGTCAAACCATTAAGTCTTTCATTGATCAATGTAAATAACTCAATTTCATATAGAAGTCAAGTATCTATAATTGTATGGATCCCATCCATAGTTTTTTACACTTCATGAAGTGACAATGTATTCAATATAACAATGATTTTTTGACTACGTGCTACTTTGCGAAATATCAATTTAGCAAGTCTAAGAGTATTCAACATCCATGCCTTTGTACACACACAATTCCGTGTAAATAATATTGTTAAAGAGAAATGCAAGATTTTTATAAACTATGGAAAGTTATTAAAAACAATGGGGTGAATTTAAAACCACGCACTAAGTTGGAATTTGTCCTACTGGCACGTGCGTGTAATACCCCAAACTTTTTTAGAAGATTCCTAATTAATTAATTGAGAATAATATTAATTATTTAAAAGGCAACTCAAATTATTTATGTATTTAAAACTGATACATTGAAATGTATGAATATGAAAATAATTTAAAATTAGTGAAATTGATTAATTGATAAGTTTTAAAGGAGAAAGTTTGATTTTATTAAAGTATGGGATTAAATTGATAATTATGATACACTAGAAATTATTTTAGACTGTTGGAGCGTTTTGAGAGTATTCTTGGGAATTAGGTAGGATTTTCAAATATTGGAGTCCTTAGGGTTTTGAGTTTGATATAAAATAATCTCTTCCTTGAGCCCACTAATATTTTAAGATCCCTATTTGTATAGCCAAAACTCGTTGTTTAAGGTCTTCAAATTGTTATTAATATGCAAGCACTATAAATGTTTATTCTAGCTTATTCAATTCACCAATAACATCTTCATGGCCAAAATCAAAGAACCTAGCACTGATGGCATCTGCGAAACCCCTACAATATATCCCATCTAGACTAAAAAAAATGACTTCAACTAATGGCCCGTCCTTCCATTCAAGCGTATAGATGCAAATATTACTTTTTTTCTTTCAATCATGGAGTCGAATTGGAAATATCTGGCATACTTCTTTAGATGCAAATATTATTTGTTTTTCAGATGTATGATTTAGGTGGGTGGTAACTGAGGGTTGATTTGGTAATTATTGTGTGTTGAATCCAAATGTTTAGGTTTGATTTGGTAATTATTGGGTTTCTCTTTAATTAACACCTTATCCTTAATAACTAATCTCAAAACACCATCTCCCCTAGCACAAAATATCCACAATTTTGGTCAAAGTATTTTTTAGTTTTCTATAATATTGGTCAAAGTATTCACAATTTTGTTCAAAAGTATCTATATTTGGGTTAAAATATTTGTATTTTGGTCAAATTATGTTTGGAGTGATTAAAGTATCAAATAACATGAGAAAGTATATATTGACAGAACATAAGCAACGTGCTTAGTTAAAATAATGCTAATACAAGGGCCTTACTCAACTTGTAATATAAAACTAGGCATGGTCATTTATAAAATTGGGTTGAGCTATGAGTAAAACGTGAGTTGTATGAAGTCGAAATGTAATTGCGAATATAATGAGATATTATCTTAGTGTCATGGTAAATGCACTCTCATTTTTTATTCCTCCCACCGTAACATAAGTTTTGTAAATATAATGTATAATTATTTTAAAGCATGATATGATGATAATAAACATATAATTTGAGTGCTTTTAGTAGAGTCCTTATCGTTAGAGAGGGTAAGGCCCTGTTTGATTGGACCTATTTGCCTTGACAAATGTTCAGTTCCATGCTAATTTCCAACTTTTGGTACATTTAATACATATTTTATGTTTTTGAATTGAATTTCCAATAGTGGATCATGTGACCGTTTTTGCCTCCTTTTTTGAGGAATTTATTTCTTTGACCCCCTTTCCCCAAAGAAATGAATGCTGTGAAAATTAAAAACCATCTATTTCTATTAACTGAGGTGAGAGACAACAAAGTGATGGGGGAGCATGCCATTAATATCTCCAAACCCTATCATCTTATACCAAATTCAACCACACATTCAACACAAGAAGATATTTGGGGAGCAGAGGTATGTGCGAAACTATAGTTCCGCCGTTTTCTTCAAATTTATTTTTGTTTGTTTTTTTAGAAGAAATAATTGTTGGTTCCTATTCTGATCCTCATCAACTTTGAGCTGATATCTTTTTGTAGGTTGAACTATTATTTTTGACATAGATTTAGTTTAAACCCAGATATCAACACAAAACTAGAATAGGTAGTTGATTTACATACCATATTCCTCATATATATCTTGCGATCTGAATATGTATATATAGTATATTGCGAGAAATTGATTTTCAAGTGTTTTTAATTTTCAAGTTTTTATTAGTTGTGTAAAGTATCCGACATAAGTTATTTTGTTGATTAAGTTAGTATGATGTTTTTTATGTTTAGCTTTTCATAAATATTTGGCATACTTTCAATGTTTAAGTTTGCAAACCTTCTTTATCACCAAGGTTAGTAATATTCAACCGAAATAGAAAGAAGATTTGTATTATTTCTAATAAATAAACATTCAATTTATCATTGTGTTTACTGTGATTATAACTTTTTTTATATCCTATGTGCAAAAAATAGGTTTGTTCGAAAACAAATTCTTTGGAAAGCTTTTCATCATGTATATATTTATTTTCCTTGTATGTATTTGTTTCTTTTAATCACATACTCGATTGTTGTATAAATGAGACTATTTAAACTTGATGTTGGAATTTGTACTATAGCAACTCATATTATTAACAGATTAAAAGTTTTGATTAACAAATTTTATGTTGTAATGTTTAAATGTTTGTTCGAGAGACCTCTATGAAATGAAATTAGAAAAATATGTGGCTTGCCATTTTGAGATGATTATTCAGTTATGAAACTAATAAAAATACATGCAAGTTAGTTTGTCCATATTCAAATTCAAGTCATCTAACTTCAAGTAATTGTGTCCAAATAATTCGAGTACATTCATCCAAAGTATTTTTGTCAAAATACAAGTACATTCATCCAACTTCAAGTTCATTCATCCAAAGTATTTTTGTCCAAATACAAATACATTCATCGAACTTCAAGTTCATTCATCCAATTTGAAGTTTTTTTTTGTTAAAATACATTCGTCGAACACTAATTACAATAATAACTTCAAAAAATGTCAAACATATTTGCGTCCAAAATAACTATGATATTATTGAAAAGGAAGACGAAATAGTGATAAGTATGCAAAAATGGAACAACGCATAAGTGGGCAAATTAAAAAAAATAGGTCAAATTATATTAATAAAATTTTCATTTACCATGATAAATTTTAGCTATTAAACAACATAGGTATGTGCGTATCAAACATGAAAAGATGAAAAATAATGAATTTCTCGGCATTCAAACAAAACCTATAAAACGAAAGTACATTGTCAAGAATAAAATTTCTCTCGATAAAATTTTCCTTGCCACTTGTTTGTTGCACTTTTCTATTAAACGGAGATCAAGTCTAAATTTTCTGAGAACTGAAATACCTAAATACCTATTTGATTGTAACCGTTTAAAGGGTACAAAACAACATTAGAGAACCACCGAAGAAGCTTGATCGTCTGGTCCAAGTTCCATCCTAGAATGGAACAAGGCCTCGTTTGGAGCTGCTACTGTGTGTATTTTTCATTTACCTTTTACCCTTCCATCTGGTGTCAATGAAGCTACTTCCGAACTAAGTTTCTTAATGAAGTTGTTGTGCTAAGTTAGTTGAATTTTTGTAGTTGCTAAGCAGAGGCTGAAGACTGTTGGAGCGTTTTGAGAGTATTCTTGGGAATTAGGTAGGATTTTCAAATATTGGAGTCCTTAGGGTTTTGAGTTTGATATAAAATAATCTCTTCCTTGAGCCCACTAATATTTTAAGATCCCTATTTGTATTGCCAAAACTCGTTCTCTCAGGTCTTCAAATTGTTATTAATATGCAAGCACTATAAATGTTTATTGTAGCTTATTCAATTCACCAATAACATCTTCATGGCCAAAATCAAAGAACCTAGCACTGATGGCATCTACGAAACCCCTCCAATATATCCCATCTAGACTAAAAAAAATGACTTCAACTAATGGCCCGTCCTTCCATTCAAGTGTATAGATGCAAATATTACTTTTTTTCTTTCAATCATGGAGTCGAATTGGAAATATCTGGCATACTTCTTTAGATGCAAATATTATTTGTTTTTTAGATGTATGATTTAGGTGGGTGGTAACTGAGGGTTGATTTGGAAATTATTGTGTGTTGAATCCAAATGTTTAGGTTTGATTTGGTAATTATTGGGTTTCTCTTTAATTAAGACCTTCTCCTTAATAACTAATCTCAAAACACCATCTCCCCTAGCTCAAAATATCCACAATTTTGGTCAAAGTATTTTTTAGTTTTCTATAATTTTGGTCAAAGTATTCACAATTTTGTTCAAAAGTATCTATATTTGGGTTAAAATATTTGTATTTTGGTCAAATTATGTTTGGAGTGATTAAAGTATCAAATAGCATGAGAAAGTATATATTGACAGAACATAAGCAATGTGGTTAGTTAAAATAATGCTAATACAAGGGCCTTACTCGACTTGTAATATAAAACTAGGCATGGTCATTTATAAAATTGGGTTGAGCTATGAATAAAATGTGAGTTGTATGAAGTAGAAATGTAATTGCGAATATAATGAGATATTATCTTAGTGTCATGGTAAATGCACTCTCATTTTTTATTCCTCCCACCGTAACATAACTTTTGTAAATATAATGTATAATTATTTTAAAGCATGATATGGTGATAATAAACATATAATTTGAGTGCTTTTAGTAGAGTCCTTATCATTAGAGAGGGTAAGGCCCTGTTTGATAGGACCTATTTGCCTTGACAAATTTTCAGTTCCATGCTAATTTCCAACTTTTCGTACATTTAATACATATTTTATGTTTTTGAATTGAATTGCCAATAGTGGATCATGTGACCGTTTTGCCTCCTTTTTTGAGGAATTTATTTCTTTGACCACCTTTCCCCAAAGAAATGAATGCTGTGAAAATTAAAAACCATCTATTTCTATTAACTGAGGTGAGAGATAACAAAGTGATGGGGGAGCATGCCATTAATATCTCCAAACCCTATCATCTTATACCAAATTCAACCACACATTCAACACAAGAAGATATTTGGGGAGCAGAGGTATGTGCGAAACCATAGTTCCGCCGTTTTCTTCATATTTATTTTTGTTTGCTTTTTTAGAAGCAAGAATTTTTGGTTCTTATTCTGATCCTCATCAACTTTGAGCTGATATCTGTAACAACCCGAGGTTTTGGAGTCGACAATTTATTTATTTTGGGAGAAATAAATAATATTTTATTGGAGAAATAATTAAATTGGCAATTGAGGTCAAAATTTAGAGTCGTTAGAAAGAGTGTCAAATGTCGATTCTGAGGGTACCATGGTTTTCGGAAGGGTCGAGAAAGTCGAAATGACTGTACTTGGGATCTATTTAGGTTCCGAAATAATTTAGGACCGTTTGACTCGAATTAAAGTTACCGGGTCATTTAAAGTGTGTATTATCATTTAAAGATGTGTACATTGGGAGATAAGGCTTAAAAGCCACGTGAGAAGTCATTCTCACTTAAGAGAAAGAGGAAAACCCTAGAAAGAAAGAAAGAAAGAAGAAGAAAAGGAAGGAGAAAAGGGAGAAAAAGTGGAGATTTCCGGTTTCCACGCGATCTCAAGGCGGATTCAGACCCTACGAACCCGAGGAAAGTGATTAAACTTGCTAAATAATTGTTGTGTATCAGTTATTGCATGATTTGTGGATTGAATTTTGGGTTTTAGGTTTAAATTGACAAAACCTAACTTTTGGGGAAAAACCTTAGATTTATAGTATATAAATGGATTTAAGGATTTAAATTAGTTTATAAGTATTATAGAATGAATATTAATGTTATGAATATGTTTGGGTTGAAGATTTGTGGTTGAATGGAGTTATATTGGGGTTTTTGAGAAGTTGGAATTGTGTAAAAATGGAGGTTGGCCGTAGTACCTGTTCGGGCCGGTCGACCGCGTACAGAGGGCCGGTCGATCGCGCCTCCAGAATTGGGCATACTGTCTTCGAGTATAGGCAAATTTAAGAAATGCGGTCGACCGCGGTTTGGGCACCGGTCGACCGGTCCCCTGTTTTGGGTTCAAGTTGAGAATTTATGTTATCCCCTTTTTCTTTGGGTTTGTATGTATGGACTTTCATAATCAGAGTATCATAAAGGATTAAGTGATTATATAAGGGGATTATAGACCTTAGAGTCATAAGACGATATATGAGGATAATTGATAAATAAAAGACTAAATTTAAATGTCGGAGAGTTTAGTGATTGATTTTGAGAAGTGAGAATCTAAAAGAGTATATCAATTTGGGGAAAAATCCTCTAAGTATCGAGGTTAGTATTTGCGGAATACCGATTGGAGATTTTGGGATTTTTCTAAGTGGGGAAGCCCACTTTTATTTGGGATTTTATTTGGTGATAATAAATAAATTTCAAAATCTGAGAATGAGAATAACTTAGAGATGACGTATCTTAGGATCCAATCCCAAACGGGATAACTTTTAAAAGGTTCATAAAATGAATTGAACCCTATTATGAATGGAAAATAATAAAGGCTATTTGATGTGCATATGGATATAGAAATATCCTTATTGATGATTGATTTGGGAGATATCTCACACAATGAGAAATGTTAATTGAGGTGCAATAAGATATAGAATATCCTTAACTTAAATACAATTGAAAGACAATTCATACTCGAAACGACATGAGAGCTTCAAGCGAGAATTAGTATAGTATATACTAAGTGGGATAAATGTGTGAGTATTGACGGTTAGTGTATCAAGAGAGGGATATACTAAACAATGATGTTAATCAAATTACGCCTAAGAGCGTATAATGATAATAAATATGTTGTTGCAGGTATACCTTATAAAATGGTATATCTTTATTATGTGGGATGTATGTATACCTTATATGATGGTGTATATACATGTTAAGCATACCCCTCCTTGCTATCATTGGGAAGTTTCGTGCGTAGAGGGTGATCATTCATTCCCCAGGTCATAGTCGTCCATGGTGGTCAGCAAATGACATATATATACATCTATATATTTTGGGGGTGAGAGGTCGTGGGTATGTGTCGCTCTCACTTGCCGGTTAGGAGCTATGACCGCTTCCCGGGACGTTGTGTGCGTGAGTAGATCATGAGGTGGGTGTCGTTGAACCCCACCAGGTGGCCCCAGTTTGCTACGTATATGGGCTGCTAGAAGATGATAGCATGTGAGCCTGCGTCCTTCGAGTTATAGCTCGGTTGGATGGTTATTATTGCTTGTGTTTGTACTTGGGTGTCAAGGGCATAATGGACCTCAACGACCTACATTGCCAGGATTAGTGTATCGGGGGGTTCCTTGTTTGGATTTCGCTTCGGCGAGACGTCCCACGCACGAACCGCAGTGTAATGTTGGAACTTGGGGATAAGTTTAGTCCTTAATGCTCATAATTATATATATATATATATATATATATATATATATATATATCACCTATCCTGACAATCGACAGTGCCGGGAGTAGTGTAACGGGGGGGGGGGGGGGGTTCCTTGTTTGGATTTCGCTTCGGCGAGACGTCCCACGCATGAAACGCCGTGTACTGCTGAGAATTGGGAATATTAATTAATTTAAATTGGATAATAATCATTTGGGTTACATGCATCTTGCATTGAGGGCATAATGAGCCCCGAGGATCGATACGGTCAGGAGTAGTGTAACGTGGGGTTCCTTGTTTGGATTTCGCTTCGGCGAGACGTCCCACGCACGAAACGCAGTACCGTGTTGAGAATCGGGAGGAGTTTAGTCCTTAACTCTTGATGCTAATAACTCATCTATAATAATTATATATATGGTTTCATGCCTTATATGGGCATCACTAGAATAAATTCTAGTAAATGAGATTGTTGATATATTGTGATGATGTGGACATGATTGGATCATGTAACTTTATATGTTCAACAAATGAACATTATAAAGATAACTATAACTATTACATTAAAGTTAATGTATATGACTTATAAATTATGGGAACGAATGTATTGGGAAATAGGTTAGATGATTTTGCTTAAATACTTCTTTTGGGTTTAAGTTAGGATCCTCTTACCTATTTAGAATCGGTCATCCTTTTGGAGATCACGTGCATACGTTTAGTGCGCGCTTTAGATGAGAGGTGAGTTGAATTATTATGGAGAGTTCGATTCCAACTAAATCATGTAATAATGCATTTATAATTATTATGCATTTTAATACACTTGCTATAAAATGTTTTCCAAACTCGGGCTCTGACCCGTTTATATTTTCCTTCTCCATGTATATATTGTATTACTTTAGGTGTTCCTCCGCAAAGACGCCTTTGATGTTCCTCCATTCAGGATTGTGGAGCTGTAGCAGTAGCGGACTGTTGCAGCACTTTGCTTCAGTCGATTCCTATCTATTGTACATCTATATTAGGATTCAGTTGTATTGAGTTAGTATTCAAGTGTTGTAGATTAACACTTCCATATTTCATTTCTCAAATTATTGTATTGTCTGTTACCCGACAGCATATTCGGGTATTTCATTGTTGAGATTTTGTTGTACAATGTATTGTACTTTTTCATATTATTGGAGCATGCACTTTTTACTCATCATAGTTAGATGTATATTATTGGTTATGTGCATTATTGGTTTTGTTGTTGTTGTGATTATAAAAGTTTTAAATTTTTGGCAATTCGCACTTAATGATTTCGGGTAGTTAGCCTTATATTATAGTGCTTAGTAGTTGATGTTGAGACTGTGCCATCTGAGATACCTGATTTATTATAGTATAGGGCTGGCCACCCGTTATTATTTGGAGCTAGTTGTCACAGGTGGTATCAGAGCATCAGGTTCTAGTTTCTTTAGGATCTGTGTGCGTTACTACGATCTTCCATAAGCGTTCTTGATGTAGAGCCTTATTATTAGGACGATTATATTCATACGTCCATATCTTTCTGTGATTCGAAAATATTTGGAAGGCGTTCTGATACAATTGTTCTTGTTTCAGATGCCACCGAAGGGAGGTCGTTCAGTCAGGTCAAATAAAGGGAATGTGCAATCCCAAATGCCTCGAAGGAACATGACTACGGATGATGTTGCCAATATAGTGGCACAAGCAGTAATTGTTTCCGTTTCTACGATGGCTCAGCAATCTGCCGCTCGAGCAGCCCCACCCCATTTAGGATTGTCTTTATGGGAGAGTGTGAAGGAAGATTTTAGTAAGGGGCATCCCCCCGAGTTTGTCGGGGGAGTTGATGCAATGGCTGCAAGTCAATGGAAAAATATCATGCAGAGGCATCTTCGTACGGTTGATTGTAGTGAGGTGCAGAAACAATTTTTAGTCACCTTTAGGTTATCAGGTGCAGCTCTTCAATGGTGGGAGTCTGTCACCACATCTGAACAGAGAGATACTTTACCCATAACAACATTTTGGGAACTTTTTGATCGAAGGTATTTTCCTTCCCCTAATCAAGATATAAAGATTTTTCAAGGAAATAGAACTGTGGCGGAATATGAGGAATACTTCTCTAGATGGGAGAAGTTAGTACCTGATGAGGTAAATACGGAAGAGAAACGTATATTAAAGTTTGTTCGAGGTTTAGATTGGAAAATCCAACAACATTTGTTAGGGAGTCCTAGGTTAGTGACTTTCGATGAGGTAGTGAATGCGGCACTACTAAAGTGTTATGAATATCGCCTTCGTTCGCAAGAGAGTAAGAACTTTGGTGATTCGAGTTCGTCAAGTAAGTTTGGCAAAGAGAGTGCCAGTAATGAGAGTGCGGAGAAAGGATTTGCGGGTAAGTGTTTCTTTTGTAAAGAAATAGGTCATAAAAAGAGAGATTGTCCTCAAAGAGGTAAAGGACCGCAATTTGATGAAATTTTGGAAGTGCAACCCCTACAACAGATTCGAGGTCGCTTTAGACCAGGGGACTACGTTTGGGAGCCCATTGATGAGGATGGGCAATCGGACTAAAGATGGGTAATGTAAGTTAATTTTCCTTTATAAATAGGATAATTACTAAAATGAGCTTTGGGGATATCGTATGTAAGATAATTGTGATAGGGTAGAAATATAGCCCTATTATGTATGTAATGACCTTAAAAAGGGAAATTTTGAGCAAGATATGCTCTTATCCTATTATTTTGTAAAAAGGATAGATGATTTTGCAAGGTGCTCAAAAAGAGCTTAAAACCTTATGGTAAATGTAAGTGTGAATATGGTGATAAGTAGTAATGATAAAGCTACTTCTTTTTATCTAGTCATGATAGACTATTATGATTGTTGTATTCCAGATATGGATTTGCCTTATATATGGCAATATGTTGAAATGATGTAAGATGTTGTTTATGTTTGAAAGTTGATTGTGGTTTGATGGGACGCAGGTAAAATTTTAGCTCATAAGTATGATAGTATTTGTGTGCTACATGTTATATAGATGATGATCTAAAAAGACCTTGTGTTGGACATAAGGCATTTTATTGTATATATATATATATATAAACCGTTTTCAAAGTAAACCATTTTTAAATAAAACCTTTGTCGACCTTCGGGTCCTTTCAAATGATTTTCATAAAATTTAAACTTTTCGAACTCTAGTCCAGATTTAACAAACTCTCAATCCCCGATGTCGCCTCATAGTAGTGTATTGGGAGGGTTCCTTGTTTGGATTTCTCTTTTGCGAGACGTCCCCCGCACGAAATTGGCGATTGTCAGGAATTGAGAGGAGTTATTTCTTCGAACCATTCAAAATTTTTACTCTATTAAAAATTTTAGTATTACTTATATTGTTGGAATTGTGGTATTTTGGGGGCAAATAAAGCCTCATTATGATTGTTGTGAGCATAAAGCTCAAATATAAAGGGTGTATGGGCGCCCTTGTTGCGGAAATTGGTTTTATTTAACTCATAATTAACTAATAATAAAATAAATTTAAAATGAACTCGTCGTGGGAAGTTTGAAGTTTGGAGAGGGGATTAGCAAGATTGGGTCTAGTAGGACTAGTTGAGCTTTGGAGAAATATGCTTAGCTAAATTTCGAGGACGAAATTTTTGTAAGTGGGGAAGTTTGTAACAACCCGAGGTTTTGGAGTCGACAATTTATTTATTTTGGGAGAAATAAATAATATTTTATTGGAGAAATAATTAAATTGGCAATTGAGGTCAAAATTTAGAGTCGTTAGAAAGAGTGTCGAATGTCGATTCTGAGGGTACCATGGTTTTCGGAAGGGTCGAGAAAGTCGAAATGACTGTACTTGGGGTCTATTTAGGTTCCGAAATAATTTAGGACCGTTTGACTCGAATTAAAGTTATCGGGTCATTTAAAGTGTGTATTATCATTTAAAGATGTGTACATTGGGAGATAAGGCTTAAAAGCCACGTGAGAAGTCATTCTCACTTAAGAGAAAGAGGAAAACCCTAGAAAGAAAGAAAGAAGAAGAAAAGGAAGGAGAAAAGGGAGAAAAAGTGGAGATTTCCGGTTTCCATGCGATCTCAAGGCGGATTCAGACCCTACGAACCCGAGGCAAGTGATTAAACTTGCTAAATAATTGTTGTGTATCAATTATTGCATGATTTGTGGATTGAATTTTGGGTTTTAGGTTTAAATTGACAAAACCTAACTTTTGTGGAAAAACCTTATATTTATAGTATATAAATGGATTTAAGGATTTAAATTAGTTTATAAGTATTATAGAATGAATATTAATGTTATGAATATGTTTGGGTTGAAGATTTGTGGTTGAATGGAGTTATATTGGGGTTTTTGAGAAGTTGGATACCTGTTAGGGCCGGTCGACCGCGTACAGAGGGCCGGTTGACCGCGCCTCCAGAATTGGGCATACTGTCTTCGAGTATAGGCAAATTTAAGAAATGCGGTCGACCGCGGTTTGGGCACCGGTCGACCGGTCCCATGTTTTTGGTTCAAGTTGAGAATTTATGTTATCCCCTTTTTCTTTGGGTTTGTATGTATGGACTTTCATAATCAGAGTATCATAAATGATTAAGTGATTATATAAGGGGATTATAGACCTTAGAGTCATAAGACGATATATGAGGCTAATTGATAAATAAAAGACTAAATGTAAATGTCGGAGAGTTTAGTGATTGATTTTGAGAAGTGAGAATCTAAAAGAGTATATCAATTTGGGGAAAAATCCTCTAAGTATCGAGGTTAGTATTTGCGGAATACCGATTGGAGATTTTGGGATTTTTCTAAGTGGGGAAGCCCACTTTTATTTGGGATTTTATTTGGTGATAATAAATATATTTCAAAATCTGAGAATGAGAATAATTTAGAGATTCCGGATCTTATGATCCAATCCCAAACGGGATAACTTTAAAAAGGTTCATAAAATGAATTGAACCCTATTATGAATGGAAAATAATAAATGCTATTTGATGTGCATATGGATATAGAAGTATCCTTATTGATGATTGATTTCAGAGATATCTCACACAATGCGAAATGTTAATTGAGGTGCAATAAGGTATAGAATATCCTTAACTTAAATAGAATTGAAAGACAATTCATACTAGAAGCGACATGAGAGCTTCAAGAGAGAATTAGTATAGTATATACTAAGTGGGGTAAATGTGTGAGTATTAATGGTTAGTGTATCAAGAGAGGTATATACTAAACAATGATGTTAATCAAATTACGCCTAAGAGCGTATAATGATAATAAATATGTTTTTACAGGTATACCTTATAAAATGGTATATCTTTATTATGTGGGATGTATGTATACCTTATATGATTGTGTATATACATGTTAAGCATACCCCTCCTTGCTATCATTGGGAAGTTTCGTGCGTAGAGGGTGAGCATTCTGACTAGAAAAGCAGGATGTGGATATTCCCCAGGTCATAGTCGTCCTTTGTGGTCAGCAAATGACATTTATGATATATATATCTATTTATTTTGGGGGTGAGAGGTCGGGGGTATGTGACGCTCTCACTTGCCGGTTAGGAGCTATGACCGCTTCCCGGGACGTTGTGTGCGTGAGTAGATCACGAGGTGGGTGTCGTTGAACCCCACCAGGTGGCCCCAGTTTGCTACGTATATGGGCTGCTAGAAGATGATAGCATGTGAGCCTGCGTCCTTCGAGTTATAGCTCGGTTGGATGGTTATTATTGCTTGTGTTTTTCACTTGGGTGTCAAGGGCATAATGGACCTCAACGACCTATATTGCCAGGATTAGTGTATCGGGGGGTTCCTTGTTTGGATTTCGCTTCGGCGAGACGTCCCACGCACGAACCGCAGTGTAATGTTAGAACTTGGGGATAAGTTTAGTCCTCAAATGCTCATAATTATATATATATATATATATCACCTATCCTGACAATCGACAGTGCCAGGAGTAGTGTAACGGGGGGGTTCCCTGTTTGGATTTCGCTTCGGCGAGACGTCCCACGCATGAAACGCCGTGTACTGTTGAGAATTGGGAATATTAATTAATTTAAATTGGATAATAATCATTTGGGTTACATGCATCTTGCATTGAGGTCATAATGAGCCCCGAGGATCGATACGGTCAGGAGTAGTGTAATGGGGGGGATTCCTTGTTTGGATTTCGCTTCAGCGAGACGTCCCACGCACGAAACGCAGTACCGTGTTAAGAATCGGGAGGAGTTTAGTCCTTAAATCTTGATGCTAATAACTCATCTATAATAATTATATATATGGTTTCATGCCTTATATGGGCATCACTAGAATAAATTCTAGTAAATGAGATTGTTGATATATTGTGATGATGTGGACATGATTGGATCATGTATCTTTATATGTTCAACAAATGAACATTATAAAGATAACTATAACTATTACATGAAAGTTAATGTATATGACTTATAAATTATGGGAACGAATGTATTGGGAAATAGGTTAGATGATTTTGATTAAATACTTCTTTTGGGTTTAAGTTAGGACCCTCTAACCTATTTAGAATCGTTCATCCTTTTGGAGATCACGTGCATACGTTTAGTACACGCTTTAGATGAGAGGTGAGTTGAATTATTATGGAGAGTTCGATTCCAACTAAATCATGTAATAATGCATTTATAATTATTATGCATTCTAATACACTTGCTATAAAATGTTTTCCAAACTCGGGCTCTGACCTGTTTATATTTTCCTCCTCCATGTATATATTGTATTACTTCAGGTGTTCCTCCGCAAGGACGCCTTTGATGTTCGTCCATTCAGGATTGTGGAGTTGTAGCAGTAGCGGACTGTTGCAGCACTTTGCTTCAGTCGATTTCTATCTATTGTACATCTAGATTAGGATTCAGTTGTATTGAGTTAGTATTCAAGTGTTGTAGATTAAGACTTCCATATTTCATTTCTCAAATTATTGTATTGTCTGTTACCCGACAGCATATTCAGGTATTTCATTGTTGAGATTTTGATGTACAATGTATTGTACTTTTTCATATTATTGGAGCATGCACTTTTTACTCATCATAGTTAGATGTATATTATTGGTTATGTGCATTATTGGTTTTGTTGTTGTTGTGATTATAAAAGTTTTAAATTTTTGGCAATTCGCACTTAATGATTTCGGGTAGTTAGCCTTATATTATAGTGCTTAGTAGTTGATGTTGAGACTGTGCCATCTGAGATACCTGATTTATTATAGTATAGGTCTGGCCACCCGTTATTATTTGGAGCTGGTTTTCACAATATCTTTTTGTAGGTTGAACTATTATTTTTGACACAGATTTAGTTTAAACCCAGATATCAACACAAAACTGGAATAGGTAGTTGATTTACTTACCATATTCCTCATATATATCTTCCGATCTGAATATGTATATATAGTATATTGCGAGAAATTGATTTTCAAGTGTTTTTAATTTTCAAGTTTTTATTAGTTGTGTAAAGTATCCGACATAAGTTATTTTGTTGATTAAGTTAGTATGACGTTTTTTATGTTTAGATTTTCATAAATATTTGGCATACTTTCAATGTTTAAGTTTGCAAACCTTCTTTATCACCAAGGTTAGTAATATTCAACCGAAATAGAAAGAAGATTTGTATTATTTCTAATAAATAAACATTCAATTTATCATTGTGTTTACTGTGATTATAACTTTTTTTATATCCTACGTGCAAAAAATAGGTTTGTTCGAAAACAAATTCTTTGGAAAGCTTCTCATCATGTATATATTTATTTTCCTTGTATGTATTTGTTTCTTTTAATCACATACTCGATTGTTGTATAAATGAGACTATTTAAACTTGATGTTGGATTTTGTACTATAGAAATTCATATTATTAACAGATTAAAAGTTTTGATTAACAAATTTTATGTTGTAATGTTTAAATGTTTGTTCGAGAGACCTCTATGAAATGAAATTAGAAAAATATGTGACTTTCCATTTTGAGATGATTATTCAGTTATGAAACTAATAAAAATACATGCAGGTTAGTTTGTCCATATTCAAATTCAAGTCATCTAACTTCAAGTAATTGTGTCCAAATAATTCGAGTACATTCATCCAAAGTATTTTTGTCAAAATACAATTACATTCATCCAACTTCAAGTTCATTCATCCAAAGTATTTTTGTCCAAATACAAGTACATTCATCCAACTTCAAGTTCATTCATCCAATTTGAAGTTTTTTTTTGTTAAAATACATTCGTCGAACACTAATTACAACAATAACTTCAAAAAATGTCAAGCATATTTGTGTCCAAAATAACTATGATATTATTGAAAAGGAAGACAAAATAGTGATAAGTATGCAAAAATGGTACAATGCATAAGTGGGCAAATTAAAAAATATAGGTCAAATTATATTAGTAAAATTTTCATTAACCATGATAAATTTTAGCTATTAAACAACATAGGTATGTGCGTATCAAACATGAAAAGATGAAAAATAATGAATTTCTCGGCATTCAAACAAAACCTATAAAATGAAAGTACATTGGTAAGAACAAAATTTCTCTTGATAAAATTTTCCTTGCCACTTGTTTGTTGCACTTTTCTATTAAACGGAGACCAAGTCTAAATTTTCTGAGAACTGAAATACCCAAATAACTATTTGAATGTAACTATTTAAAGGGTACAAAACAACATTAGAGCACCACCGAAGAAGCTTGATCGTCTGGTCCAAGTTCCATCTCAGAATGGAACAATGCCTCGTTTGGAGTTGCTACTGTGTGTATTTTTCATTTACCTTTTACCCTTCCATCTGGTGTTAATGAAGCTACTTCCGCACTAAGTTTCTTAATGAAGTTGTTGTGCTAAGTTAGTTGAATTTTTGTAGTTGCTAAGCAGAGGCTGAAATTGCGCTCATGTGTCCTACTCGCATGGGCTCGTGTATGGACTCAACAACAATGAGGTCCAAACACGAGTCCATACAAATGCAATAGGTCATCGAGTCCCACCCATTACGTTCCAAATGAGAGTCGGCCTAGAATTATTGTATCTAGAAACTCAACTTCATATCCTAGTAACCAAGTTTATCACAAATTGATAAAAAATAAGAAAACTTCTTTGAGAATATATTTAGGAATATACTCTCCTGAATAGATATTTCCTTTCTGTTTTCTTTATCCCCCTATATCTTGCAAAGATTTCTAAACAAGAAATTCATCTAACATAATAATATTGAATCGGATATTTCAAATCCCGTGTTGTTAATTTTTGGTATGACACGATATAATAAATTAACACGAAATTAACACAATATGTCATGTTCGGGACAAGATATTTTGGACACACATCGGGTTGTGTTATAGTTGTGACACCAAAATTGGTCCATTTTGACCAAATTGCAACGCGAATAAGCAACTCAATTTCTCATGAGTACCATTCCTTTATAGTTAATATTTTTCACACATTATAAAATAAAATGATTATATTTATATAAAATATAAACGGGGTATCTTGTTGGACCGTGTTGAATCGTGCTCAATTGACATGAAATTGGTTTATCGGTGTTATTTGTGTGGTGTCGTGTTTTTAATGGGTCATGTTCATGTTAGGCAATAAATAACACGACATTGTGCCGTGTTGTGCCAGGTCTAAACACGATCCATTATCTCAAATTGTTACCCCTACGTGGGTCTCAGATCCTCTTTATTACTCTTTCCCTCGATTTCACATATTACATTCATAAATATATGACTTGTGTTACAGAAAAAATCTTATCTTAAACTAGAATCAATTATTTAAATGTGTATGGACATATATTGGGAAAAAGTGTAACATCGAGGAGCCAAATCCCATAATGTGACCCTGAATATGATTTATTAGTTCTTTTTTGGTTTTTGTTTGGTTGCTGACAATATGTGGAGTTTTGGAAATGAAGAAGGTTGATTGTAAGTTAATTTTTTTTTGAAAAAAGGTTGAGACCTGCTGAAACTCTTTCTATGTAGATTATCTCAAATCAATAAGGTGTGTGACCCTTTTTTTTACAAGTATATACAATGTCACATATATACCAATCTAAAGGGGACAGAAACCCATATACAAGGTTGTATACCAAATCTCATAAAGAAAAAAAAAAGAGCTAAGTACAAATACAAAAATCTATCCTAACCCTGAAAAGCTAGGTTTTTGGGGTGAGAGGTGAGATGTGTATTTTTCAAAGGTGGAAGAAGGGTGAGTGTTTCATGTAGTGAGTGTGCTCAATATGTATTGTGTGAATGGTTTCTCACCGGGTTATATGGGAGTGGAATACACTGGGTAAATGGGAAACAATTGTGAGCATGAGATTGAGAGGGTTTTGACTTATATAACTTCGATTCATTTGCATGGGGAGTTGGCGTACTATAGTTATTCAAGATTTAGGTTGGAGAATATAAGGTATGTGATTTATCCTTAGTTTTATTATTATTATCTATTGTACTTGTAGAGTGGAATCAAGACAAATTGTTAACCACATATATCTTAGTGTACATGTTGCTTTCTCTCATGTTTTACATCTTTATGTGCTTATTATTGCCATTATATATTGATTATATCCGGGGTAATAGTTGATGGAGGTTGCTCTAAAAATTTGGTATCGGGATTACCCATTTTAACTGGTCAATATTTGAGGGTGTTTATCCATAGGGTTTTCCAGATCAAATTAGATAGGTGACTCCTAAATTCAACTTAGTTCAACGATTTTTTATTGTAAAATACCCCATAAAACTGCAATCATATTACAAATATGCAATTGTTTTATGAAGCCAAAATTTAGTCTTAAGCCTCATTACATATACCCCCCAAAAGGAAAGAAGACGTAATAACATTACAGTTCCATTAACATATGTATACACTTATAAAAAATTACAATCCATTGATGTACATACATATGCACAACATTAATTTATATTTGATCAAAACATTTTTATTGAACTGAAGAAAGTTTCAACAACCCATCACATCAAATATTTGCAGATTGAACTACCTCTTGCGGGGACCCAATCCACTCTCTAGATTCATAGATATCAACCCTATTGAATCTTTTGATTCCATGTCATTGTGAGCTGTCTCTAAGTTGACAGGTGGGGTTGGGGGTTGGGGGGGTGGTGTCTCGCCGGAATGGTGGGTGGGTAGGGGGTAGTGGTGAAGGTGGGGTCTCGGGTCTCGAGTGCCGCTGGCGCGGACCAATTAAACTATAGGAATTAAAATTAATGGGTTATTAATATTTTTTGTTAAGTCCATTCTTTTGGTCCGCTTGTGGTCCTCTCTCTCTCTCTCTATATATATATATATGTTTTGATCAAATCTTAGAAGGCGAAAGATGCATGTTAAATATAAATTAGTCAAATTAAAAAAGGATAAAAAAGTCGAGGATAGGTTTTAAAAAATTCCAAAGCAAATAGAAATTCCACTAGGGATAAACCTTTTTGAATTAGATTTAGGAATACATATAAATAAAATTTATCATGGTAGTAATCACAATTTTTACAAGACATTACAAAACATTAGACAAGACAATGGAAAAGTTTTTAAACCAAAGAACCATATTATATTAGTGATTTAGTGACAGTAATTTAAAGATGCCATCTATTGAGATTAAGTGATGCAAAATATTCATTCTGGTCTGATATTTCTTAAATAACTAAGGACGTTTTCTCATTTTATTTATTAACTAGCTGAGAATTAACATAATTATGTGCCCAGTACTTTTAAGTGTTATGTGTATTAAGTTTACTGTTTTCTCTTCGATATTCTTAAGTGAAAACATGGTTTGATATTTGTGTTGCATTGAGTTTGATTTTCAAAAAATGATCTAGCAAGGACATTTCACCAATATTGATTGTTGAATTTGATTGAACAATATCATGGAAGGTTAGCTTTTTTCAATTATGATTTTATTATCCAATTAAAATTTGCTAATTAAATTTTTTTAGAATAATGATGAAATCTAAATATAGTATACATATTTGTTTATATGATGATAATTGCATACACTTAATTTATTTTTGAATATCTACAAACTTTGTTGAAAATCACTTTTGATATATACTGGGTACAACATAGTTTTCTACATTGTCCATTTTGTTTTCCTATTTCCCTTTCCCCTTCTTGTCTATTTTATGGTGTGGCTTTATGTGAACCATTGTCTCCGTCAACAGAGATATCATAGAAGAGGTGGCAGGGGTTGCTAGAAGCATCATGAGGAAGTATGAATAGTTCTTATTGCCACCTATATGAATTACTGGTTTCATGTGATGCGGAAGAAGACTTCCTTTAAGTGATGATCCCATTCGAAAAAGAATTGAAGTGGAAGAAAATATAAAGCTTCGAACGAACTCCATGGGAGTTGATAGCAATACAAGTTGAACAGTTGTCCCCCAAATTGGATAACCTTCTTTAGAATTGAGGGAAAATGTCTGCAGTGGGTCGTGGCAATGGAAATGAGCATGTAGGGATAAACTTCTTATGGAGTAACGCAATTTATGGAACTTTAGAAGAGACAAGAGATATGAGTTGGTGTGTAGGAATCATTTTTGGCTTATCATGGGACGAGATGTGGATGGGCATATAGAGAGGTGCCAAGTGTGTACTCGAACAACTGGAGTGGCATCTAATGTAGGTTGTAAATGTCAATAATTGTTCCATTTAGACCATGAGAACCAAGCAGTGTGCATTTGTGTTGGGTTAACCTCCTTCCCAATGACAAATTGATTTAGTGATGGTGGTTGTGTATATATTAATTAAGACAAACTTATTTTGTGTCATATAGGAAGGCTATATATCTAAAAAACCTTATTATATTATTCTTTAAGAGATCTATAAGTTGCATGGTATTCCACATCCCATCATTTCTGTTGAGGACCACAAATTTCTTGGGTACTTTTGGCGTACCCTATTGAGAATGTTGGGTTTTGATTTAAATTTTAGCAAATTTTTCATCCCCAAACCAATAGTAAAACCAAAGTCATGAATCAAGGTTTGGGGATTAGGCATGAAAGCAGACGAAATCGGACATGACGTTGTTATTTGCATAACTTTCTGTAATAACTCTGAATGTTACACTACGGGAATGTTCCATTTCAGGGTGTTTAAGGGGGGAGGTCAAAGTAGCATGTCAGTTGTGGCTCTAGTTCCCATCCTGAAGAGGCTGTGTCAGGGTCGAGGATATGGCTGAGTTCCTGAAATGAGTATATGAAGAGGGTAAAGTAGGGCCGAGGAACATACCCAAAAGTATAACGAGGATATAATCACACACAGGAGGTACGCTAAACTCGACGTTGGAGATTTTTTTTGGGTTTTGGAAGGCTGATCGTACTCCTACATCGATTTATACCAAGTTGAAGGATCAAAAGATTAGGGCATGTGAGGTTTCAACAATGATGTTTTGCTTGAAGTTGCCAAGTCATATGAATATTTTAGATGTGATGTGATCAACCTTGTATTTGGATTCTTATCAAGGTAACTCAGATACCAAGGATCCTAGTTCGAGGGTGATTTCTTCCTAACACAAGGGGAATGATGCGAGAAAAGACTTCCTTAGGTCATGATCCCATCCGTAAAAGAAGGGGGGAAACATAAAAAATAAAGCTTCTTTTGAAACGAGATGAAGTTGTTCAAACAAGGGTCCAGATTCCAAAAAATAAAAGTTAGGCAAAATGGGTTATGAGAATCTGGTTTCGAAGAGCTTCAGGCATCCGGGTAGGGTCTTGATAAGCTCATGAGAACTAGTTTCTATGCTTATTTGTATTACTTGTCTTGTTTGGTTTTTACTCATTTATCTAAATTGTTCCTAATTCTAGTGAATGATCATATATTAAGTGCGATTTTCGCTTGCGTAGAACTTAGACTTTGAACTATGAAGTTTTTATATTTCAAAATCTAATTGTTCTTCTACTAGAATATGACAGTTTTTCTTTATACTGATGCTAATGGAGTTCTTTTGTAATGTGACACGTACTAATTTATGTATCTTTTTTAATTGGAGGATTTGGAAATTTCCATTTGCAACTTTCGATACAGGTTAGTTTTTCCCAACATAAATACTAAAATGGATTACTGTCTATCCATTTCTTATGGTGTCAGAGTGTGTTCATGGGTTATTCTGCTACAAAATAGTGTGCGGGATGCAAAATTACGTGTAAGTTCACTTGTGTGTACTAGAGTTTTCACGTGTACATATTAAAAAATAGTGTGTGCTTTCTGCAATAATGTATGTGTATGTGTGTTGTTTGTTTCTTTGCACTACAATATGTAAGTATAGTGTGTGTGTGTGTGTGTGTGTGGTTTTCTACTAGAGAGCATATATGGTTGTGCATGTGAAATCATGTTGAAGTAAAAACTATGAAATAACATTCCATTTCTCACGCATCATTGGGACATCTTTATAAGAAAAATAATCTTAACCAAGATAGTCTTTTCAAAGCACTAAATGAGTTTTTCTGGATGGTTATATATCTGATCAATCAGCTTTCTTTCTGTAATTCTTTTCCTTTTTTCAGACACAGTAAGGACAAAATTTTGATCTGTCTTATAACATGAAGGGGAACCCGATTGTTTCACTTAACTTATTTTTCTCTCCTTTAAACTAACTAGAACATAGCTTTTCAAATTTAATGCTCTAGTTGCGTATGTATAACTTGTACATGTTCTTATTTACATGATTAACATCTTTTCGCATTTTATTCTATGAAAGAAAAGAATGTTGGAGATTAGGTGTGTTCTAGTTCCACCCACCAAACACCAAGGCTTGGCAGTACTTAAATTAGGAACTGATTTTTCTTTATTTTTTTTTAAAAAATTCATGAGAAGGAACACATGCATACAAAAATGAATTGGGAATAATTGATGTCAAATTTTTAGGTTGTTGGGAGGTTTGAAAGTCATCTCTCCCTCTCTCCAACTTATCAAAGTGATGTGATCATTAAAAGTTTATGTTAGTGTTGTGTTGTTCTTAATGGAAGTCAGTTGTACTCTTGTTTTTTGGAAGTAATATCCATTACATATAGTGGTTAGTGGCTTTGCTTCCATCAATTAGTGTGTCATCTTCTTGGAGTTATATCGTGTGTGGGTAAACTTTTTTCTTCTCGTATGAAAGCCCATGTTAGAATTTTGACATTACATTTACGAATGTCAGAATGGTCTAATTTTGTGTTACAATGATTATTTACTTCTAAAAAAGTTAATTGAAATGAACTACCAACGGGATGGTCTTAAATATCCCCAATGTCCTTGTTATTTGAAAATAATGGAGTATTGCATATGCCTGAGGATATACATTTCTTGCGTTGGTATTCAACGATTTATGCAAGTCTGTTTCTTTATCTAAGCTGGATATTAATGAACATCCCTTTATTTCTTTCTTTCTTAATTCCAGTTTTCGCAACTCACAACATGACCTAATGGTTAGCCAGTTTGTCTGTTTTCATTAGGGAGATTTTCTTTTTTTCTCATCTTTATTTAATTCTACAGGTAAACATAAACAAGCAGAAAAAGATGTTTTTAAAATTCTTAAAGATGAAGTAGAAGTTGACCTAGAGAAAAATCCTCAATTTTGATGCGCGAATGTGTATTGATAAATATTAGCTTTTGAGGCCTAAGAGGACGACTTTTCAGTTTATTGAGGAAGGCAATTGGCCAAAGGATGAAGGAATAATTAAGTTAAATAATTCGGTCCTGTGATATGATCTCTCAGTTTTACTTATGTCTGTTTTGATTCTATTTGTATTTTCCTTTGTGGAGTTAATCAGAGTAGCATAAGCTAAAGTTTATAAGGTGAAGCAAGCAACGTTGGCAAAGGCAAGAGCAGAGTCTGCTGATATAAATCCAAATTTACGCAACTTATTTATTGGTACAACACAGTTTACTGCGTAATAGCTTCTTAGCACAATAATGCAAGCTCCAATAAAAGAAAAGTACAATAATGCAAGCAAAAAGAGAGATGCTAGTAAGGGGAGAGCACCAAACAACGCTCAGCGGACAATCAATAAAATCCCTTAATTACACTACAGAGAGGCCTTCCACTCCAATCTTGGATTCTATTTACCATTAAATCGCATAAAGAATCTTTCCATTCAGGCAAAATTTATATTCAACTCTCTTCCAACATTCTGAGACCATAATTAAAAATAATTTTAGAAACCATAATAATCCAGTTCGGGTTGAGGTTCATATGAATGTTGCTTTAAAGGTTGTGTCATAAGTTCTTGTTATAGGTTAATATACAACTGCATTATATATATATATATATATATATATATATATATATATATATATATGAATGTATAAGCTGCTTTATAATGGCCTCTTTTATCATTGCGGTTTGTTGTTGATTTGCTATGAATGTGTGACATCATAACTGAGGCAGTGCACTTCATCATAAATGTATCCCACATTTTGAATGTTTTCTATTTACTCTCAATTTTTGAATTCACTCAGCCCTCAATTTATCCCATCAAAGCTTTATAGGTCATGGCCCATCATTGCTAGCCTGTTTATGGGAAAGTCTCTTAAACACTTACTCTGTTAACTTCCGGCTTTAGGCTCTTTTTTCTAGTCCACTTATATAATAGTTTTAGTCCATTAGTAGCTTGTTTAGTGTTTATACTGTTGAATCTACTTAAATCAGTTGGTTCCTTACAAGAATTTGGGTCATTTTGTTGCTGCTTTTCCCAGAATCAAAATATGAAATCATGATACTATACAATGGTGAATAAAATAATTAAAATAAAACATTCAATACATGAAAGATAGTAGAGTGTAATTGTAACAACCCGTCCTTTTTAGACAATTAAATTCCATAATTGAATTAAGTGGCAATTTGGGGAATTTTCCTAAATAGTAAATTTTGGGATTTTCGAGGATTGAATGAATTTCGATGGGTGCTGTAATTATTTTTGGGAGTATATAGGTCGAAATATTTTAATTATATGTCGTCATTGAGTAAAGAGACACGAGGTAAGATTTTTAATTGGAAAACCCGCATTTAATTATTTTGGGTTGGAATAGTGATTTGCGGTCAAGTACCTAGGATGGGAATTTCGACTGCGCCATAATTCTCGGAATGGCTGAGATAGTCGGAAAAGAGTGTCCGATTGTCGAAAATGAGTTTCGGGTAATTTTAGAGGTAAAAGTAACTCGTAATTGGGTAAACGAGTCGTTTTTGGGTTTTAAGGGTTTAAAACCCTTTTCTCCTTATAAAAGGAGGAAGAGAGGGAAAGAAAAGAGAAAGAAAGAAAGAAAAAAGAGAGAAGAGAGAGAGGAAGGAGAAAGAGGAGAAGAAATGGGAGATCTCGGGCCAACTCCGTCGGATTCGACTCGAGGTCGTCGGATTTTATCCACGAGGCAAGTGTTTACTTGCTTTATTTATCTTTTTGCATAAATATCTCATACCGTAGTTTGGTATACACAAACCCTAATGGTTTTGGGGTGGGTTATCGTGGATAAAACGGGTTTTGGGGAGTTAAAACAATTAAATCCCAATAATATTTCAATTTTGTGGAACTTAGGTTTTAATCTAAATTAATTGGTGGTTTTGGGTTCTAGGATGTTTAGAACCCTTAATATATGTGTAGTTGTAGTTGGTTGAGGTTGTAGGACGTTGGGTGAGGCGACAAAAGCTTGGGAGAAGCTTTAATGGCCGAAATCGTCCCGGAAGAGATGATGAATAGTAACCCGTCACCTTAGGGGGCATTTTTGGCCAGGAAAATAATTGATTTAGCTTTCGGCCAAAACACGAAAGTTGTAGATAGTTTCGATACGGTCGCGTGGGCGCCAACCGTGTATTTTTCTGATTTTCCTACGATTTGATATGATTTTTACAAGATGACAGCTCCGGGTTGAAAGTACCAACTCGGAAATCAAATCGGGAATTGGAAAAATAAAGGCTAGAAATTATTGTGTAGATGTTTGGGATGATTTTTGGTGTAGAGTAGAAACCATGAAAGTGAATTTGGATTGATTTTTGGGTATTTTGGAGTTTGAGAAATCGCCCAAACTGTGACCCTCGAACAGGCCGAATCGATTCGGGTACAGGCCGAATCGATTCGCCTAAAGGGAATTGGGTTTCTGCAATGGGCCAAATCGATTCGGGTACAGACCGAATCGATTCGCCATTTACAGACCTGTTTGCAGAATACTTTCCGAATCGATTCGGATTGGGAACCGAATCGATTCGGATTGGGAACCGAATCGATTCGCCCATCCGAATCGATTCGCTAAAGGGGCGAATCTATTCGCTTAGGCTAGAATTTCTAGTTTTCTCCCTTTAAGAGTATGGGGAGTTGAATTACCATTTGGGATTTTTATGGGGATTCCTAAATAAGGGTTTTGAGGATAAATAAACCTTTAAGAGATGATTGAGGTAATTAGTATTGAACAAAGTAAGGAAATACTTTGGGTTTAGTATCATGCTTATATGAAAGCATGATTATGATTCCTCGAGGGAATCTTTGGGATTAATGGTCATCGCTATATATAGTTGGCAAATATGGCCATTTATGTATATTCAAGGATGAATATATGGTATATGTATATACTATGTGATTAAAGTATATATGATATGATGTAAATGATTTTGAAAATAAAATATAAATGTTTTCAAAATGGAAAGACAAATGATTTTCATAAATAATAAAAATGAGGATACACACCTCTCTAAATCGCTATCATAAGGGAAGTTGCGTTCGTATGGTGAAGCCCCCTAGCTAATGATGCATGGTGGATATAGTCCTATAGGCCATGTGAGCGTTTGTTGTTATATTTTCTGCGCTGGTTAGGAGATTCCGGGTGTGGTCTTGACTATCCCGCAGGCACATGGTCGCTTCCCGACGTCTTTCGATATAGGATCCCAGGTTGTCTTGGAGGCCCTGGAAGATGATGGCCATTTAGGGGCGCGCACAGTGGAGAAATCCGGACGGGCGGTCTTAGAACGCGTTTATTAAAGCAGTTCATAATAATGGATTTGCTTTAATTACATTTCCTGGATATATGAAGGGAAATGGGTTATATTATTTGGCTTCGGTAACACTTCCCGGATGGAAGAAGGGATGTGGAAGCATATGTTATGATCAAAGCATTTTTATGATAATGAAAATGTCTTTGAATACATTTCCTGAGTATAAAAAGGGAAATGGGATAATTGATAAAGGAAAAGCATTTTTATGTTAATAAAATTGGCTTTCAAAAGTATATGATTTGTTAAAGAAATTCATGATAATGAATTGGCTTCTATAAATACATTTCCTGGATATGAGAAGGGAAATGGAAGTTTTTGAAATGAAAAGGATAAGTATTTATAAATACTTTATGTATCAAGTAATCCTCAGTCCGGAAGATATTATCCGGACGTATATTGTAGATGTACGTATATGTATAAATCGAGTGCCGAGGGTCTAATGGATCCCGACGATCGACCGTGCTGCATAGTAGTGTATCGGGGGGGTTCCTTGTTTGGATTTCGCTTCGCGAGACACCCCACGCACGAATATGGCATTGTGTTGAGACTGGGGAGAAGTTTAATCCTTAGTGCTCTAATATTATTAAATGTTTATGGTATATATATTATATATATCTTTCTGTACTGAGGGGCTGGCGGATCTCAAAGATCGACCTTGCTGCATAGTAGTGTATCGGGGGGGTTCCTTGTTTGGATTTCGCTTCGCGAGACACCCCACGCACGAACATGGCATAGCGTCGAGATTAGACTGAAGTTTAGCCCTTATTACATCTGTTTGACTATCTAGGTTAGATAGTGGTTGGGTATTAGACTAGTTTAGCAGGGTAGCTTGACTAGGATGTTAATAGGGATGCGCTAGGTGTGCACTGTTAGAGGAGAGGTGAGGGGTATCTCATGAGAGTGCGATACCAATTTAAATATGAGATAAAAACTATTTTTCTAAAAAATAAAGCATTTATGCACTTGCAAAATATTTTCTAAACATTCGAGCTTTGACCCGTTTGTCTACTCTCCTTTCTTTCTCTATACTATATATATATAGGTGTCAAGACACAGGGACGCCTGGATGGAAACTCTTTCGAGTCAGACGTCTGCTGCAGCAGCTGTGGATGCTTGCAGGTTATCGGTAGACGTTTCTTTCTTTGTACTCTAGATAGGAGATATTGTATAAACACTCGAGCCAATGGCTCAATTGCATTTATTTATTCTTTCAGTACAGCATTCGATATGGGTGTATATTTGGACCGAGTGTTCGGTTATTTTAGTTCCTTTCATTTCCATTTCAGTTCATTACGCATTTAATTGTGGATGTTTTAATTTGTTTGCTAAAAAGAGTAGTTAAGTAAAAGTTTTTAACGCTCACCTAATAGGATATTAGTAATTAAATGGATTTTCGACAGTGATGCTAAGAATGATCCATATGAAACTCCTGTTTTAATTTAATATTGGAGTGATCGCCCGGTATCTTATTAGGCGGGGTGTTACAGATGGTATCAGAGCATCAGGTTCTAGTGTCCTTAGGAATCTGTGCGGACGTACTACGCTTTCAGCGTTGCTCTCGATTTGTTATAGAGCCTCAGGAATAGGATTGTTGATTTCTATTGTGAGATTTCGATCTCCTGCCATATTAGAAGATTATAGAAATCTGTTACGCGCTCGTTGAGAATCGTGTGCGGAGCTCGGAGGGCAGCAGGAGTGGAGCTTAGCCGGGGGAGCTGGTAGAAGACGGGGATGAGGATCTTAGTAGATGCCACTCTCCTTGTGGCAAATGCTAAGTACTGTTGCGACGACTACTAAAGTATAGTAGTTATGAGCAACCAAGTACTACTGTGATAGAAAGTGGTACTAAAGTTGGATTTCCCCGTGAAGATAAGGGTTCCAAAGGGATCTTACGGATAGTTCTCACCGTGAGTCCCCATGAATCAGCAGGACGAGAAGAATGCAGTTTTGGGAATTGTTCACCTAAGGTTCAGCCAGGGGCCGACGGTGAATAAAGAGTATTATGGCAAAGTGAACCTTGTACCTAAGTGAGTTAGGTGCAATGAATATTGAGTCCTTTCCAAGGAGGATGGGCTCACTAAAGAATGGGTATGTTCTAGGACCCCATGGTTGGACATCCACTCGGGGAGATCGTTATAATGAAATTGTGGTTATGAGTTTTACCTCAATTGAGGAGGTATATTAGGCGTGACTAGATGAAGTCACGGTATTAGTTAGCCCTAGAATCATGTGGGTAATTTGAGTTATGGCGGTATCGATAACATTATATCATGTATGCCTATGTGTTGTCCGCAGTAGCGGAGTTTTATTTTTCTTCATTCGCCATAGAGGCGGGTGCTGATATATGATATATATATACATATCTGGTTAGTGATGCTCATTTTATATGTCTATACGAGCAAGGTGGTATGAGGAGCCTAATACATTATGGTGTATTTTCGGAGCGATAGCAGGCTAAGAATGGCAAGTCTATCGTGTCCATGGTTCCTCGAGGGAACAGGTTATTGTTGCGATGTCTCACCTAGATATAGGTTGAGTTCACCTTATTTGTTATGGGTTAATGGAACTTCAGTGAGAAGAGGTTTCCTTATCGTGATTTTGGTTTATGGCGACCTTATATATATGATTTAAGGCCGCAGGATTTTCGTTAAGCTGAACATAAAGCGCATTATTGTTTGCGCAAGGACTTAAAAATGAGTGCGAGCGCAGGGTGGTATGACTCTTAGTTAGAGATAGGAGTTCAGATCACCTTTTTGTTGGATTAGGGGATAGGGATATCCCGGTTGCATGTTTAAATGACAGAACTCCATAACCAATGAAGTCAAGGGTTAATGTGTGGAGGGGTTCCTTGTTTGGATTTCGCTTTGCGAGACACTCCACACATGACTCTTAACGGCGTCGGGAGTGGGGAGCTGTTATGGGATGAAAGGATGTTGATTTTGTGGAAAGGTCTTATAGTGTGGATGAACCACTATAGGCTATGAGCCACATGATGTTGATATACTTATGGTGATATTGTGCTATGGAAAAGCACTAAAGTGGTCCCCTCGCCACAAGTGGGTGGTTGAGGTTGGACTTAGAGAAATTGGTTTGAGGATAATAACCAGCCTTAATGAAAAGGCAGACTTTGAGAAGATAAATTTTGGGTACTATGTTCGTGACACTTTTTATAGAAAGTGGGCACTTCGATTAATTAGGTTCCCTTGTATGGGCGGAAGGATAAGATAGTAGCAATGCGTTCATAGGATAGCCTTGTAGGATTTAGGAAGTCCCGCTTATGTGCCTTGGGTCGCTATATCTCGATGACCGACTACGCGAGGGAGTAGTGTAACGGGAGGGTTCCTTGTTTGGATTTCGCCTTGGCGAGATGTCCCACGCATGAAACCAAGCAATTGTCGGGAGTTGAGAGAGGCCTTGGGCACTAGGGACATACTTAGGATTATATTAGTTTCGCGTAGGTATGGTGACGCATAGATTATAGCCTTGTTAGGATGTAGGTTCGCTAGAGTTAGCAGCGCCGAGGTTAGGAGTTGGAATTTCACAGGTTGGAAGGACCCATAGGTGAGTATTACACCGAGGAAAGGAGACCCTTATTGGGAGAGAGTGTTACGTGTCAGACGTTCGCTACGAATGTGCAGATGTGCACAAGTTAGGAAGGTGTATGGGCACCTTGGTAAGGTGGTTTGGTATACCGCCTAGTTAAGATAGGAGTAGTACGCAAGATTGAAATCCATGCCAAGAGGCATTATAGATGATGGGTATTATGTGACGTATTAGAGTCACTTTACGATCGTGGTAGTCATGTAGCTTATGGTTGGGAACCATTGAGTTAGTATCTTTCTCTTGAGGTTTTAGGATTTGTAGTGATCCTAGTTAGATGGTGTAGGTTATACCTGAATTTCGAGGACGAAATTCCGTTATAAGGGGGGGAGTATGTAACAACCCGTCCTTTTTAGACAATTAAATTCCATAATTGAATTAAGTGGCAATTTGGGGAATTTTCCTAAATAGTAAATTTTGGGATTTTCGAGGATTGAATGATTTTCGATGGGTGCTGTAATTATTTTTGGGACTATATAGGTCGAAATATTTTAATTATATGTCGTCGTTGAGTAAAGCGACACGAGGTAAGATTTTTAATTGGAAAACCCGCATTTAATTATTTTGGGTTGGAATAGTGATTTGCGGTCAAGTACCTCGGTTGGGAATTTCGACTGCGCCATAATTCTCGGAATGGCCGAGATAGTCGGAAAAGAGTGTCCGATTGTCGAAAATGAGTTTCGGGTAATTTTAGAGGTAAAAGTAACTCGTAATTGGGTAAACGAGTCGTTTTTGGGTTTGAAGGATTTAAAACCCTTTTCTCCTTATAAAAGGAGGAAGAGAGGGAAAGAAAAGAAAAGAGAAATAAAGAAAGAAAAGAGAGAGAAGAGAGAGAGGAAGGAGAAAGAGGAGAAGAAATGGGAGATCTCGGGCCAACTCCGTCGGATTCGACTCGAGGTCGTCGGATTTTATCCACGAGGCAAGTGTTTACTTGCTTTATTTATCTTTTTGCATAAATATCTCATACCGTAGTTTGGTATACACAAACCCTAATGGTTTTGGGGTGGGTTATCGTGGATAAAACGGGTTTTGGGGAGTTAAAACAATTAAATCCCAATAATATTTCAATTTTGTGGAACTTAGGTTTTAATCTAAATTAATTGGTTGTTTTGGGTTCTAGGATGTTTAGAACCCTTAATATATGTGTAGTTGTAGTTGGTTGAGGTTGTAGGACGTTGGGTGAGGCGACAAAAGCTTGGGAGAAGCTTTAATGGCCGAAATCGTCTCGGAAGAGATGATGAATAGTAACCCGTCACCTTAGGGAGCATTTTTGGCCAGGAAAATAATTGATTTAGCTTTCGGCCAAAACACGAAAGTTATAGATATTTTCGATACGGTCGCGTGGGCGCTGACCGCGTATTTTTCTGATTTTGCTACGATTTGATATGATTTTTACAAGATGACAGCTCCGGGTTGAAAGTACCAACTCGGAAATCAAATCGGGAATTGGAAAAATAAAGGCTAGAAATTATTGTGTAGATGTTTGGGATGATTTTTGGTGTAGATTAGAAACCATGAAAATGAATTTGGATTGATTTTTGGGAATTTTGGAGTTTGAGAAATCGCCCAAACTGTGACCCTCGAACAGGCCGAATCGATTCGGGTACAGGCCGAATCGATTCGCGTAAAGGGAATTGGGTTTCTGCAGTGGGCCGAATCGATTCGGGTACAGACCGAATTGATTCGCCATTTACATACCTGTTTGCAGAATACTTTACGAATCGATTCGGATTGGGAACCGAATCGATTCGCTAAAGGGGCGAATCGATTCGCTTAGGCTAGAATTTCTAGTTTTCTCCCTTTAAGAGTATGGGGAGTTGAATTACCATTTGGGATTTTTATGGGGGTTCCTAAATAAGGGTTTTGAGGATAAATAAACCTTTAAGAGATGATTGAGGTAATTCGTATTGAACAAAGTAAGGAAATACTTTGGGTTTAGTATCATGCTTATATGAAAGCATGATTATGATTCCTCGAGGGAATCTTTGGGATTAATGGTCATCGCTATATATAGTTGGCAAATATGGCCATTTATGTATATTCAAGGATGAATATATGGTATATGTATATACTATGTGATTAAAGTATATATGATATGATGTAAATGATTTTGAAAATAAAATATAAATGTTTTCAAAATGGAAAGACAAATGATTTTCATAAATAATGAAAATGAGGATACACACCTCTCTAAATCGCTATTATAAGGGAAGTTGCGTTCGTATGGTGAAGCCCCCTGGCTAATGATGCAGGGTGGATATAGTCCTATAGGCCATGTGAGCGTTTGTTGTTATATTTTCTGCGCTGGTTAGGAGATTCCGGGTGTGGTCTTGACTATCCCGCAGGCACATGGTCGCTTCCCGACGTTTTTCGATATAGGATCCCAGGTTGTCTTGGAGGCCCTGGAAGATGATGTCCATTTAGGGGCGCGCACAGTGGAGAAATCCGGACGGGCGGTCTTAGAACGCGTTTATTAAAGCAGTTCATAATAATGGATTTGCTTTAATTACATTTCCTGGATATATGAAGGGAAATGGGTTATATTATTTGGCTTCTGTAACACTTCCCGGATGGAAGAAGGGATGTGGAAGCATATGTTATGATCAAAGCATTTTTATGATAATGAAAATGTATTTGAATACATTTCCTGAGTATAAAAAGGGAAATGGGATAATTGATAAAGGAAAAGCATTTTTATGTTAATAAAATTGGCTTTCAAAAAGTATATGATTTGTTAAAGCAATTCATGATAATGAATTGGCTTCTATAAATACATTTCCTGGATATGAGAAGGGAAATGAAAGTTTTTGAAATGAAAAGGATAAGTATTTATAAATACTTTATGTATCAAGTAATCCTCAGTCCGGGAGATATTATCCGAACGTATATTGTAGATGTACGTATATGTATAAATCGAGTGCCGAGGGTCTAATGGATCCCGACGATCGATCGTGCTGCATAGTAGTGTATCGGGGGGTTCCTTGTTTGGATTTCGCTTCGCGAGACACCCCACGCACGAATATGGCATTGTGTTGAGACTGGGGAGAAGTTTAATCCTTAGTGCTCTAATATTATTAAATGTTTATGGTATATATATTATATATATCTTTCTGTACTGAGGGACTGGAGGATCTCAAAGATCGACCTTGCTGCATAGTAGTGTATCGGGGGGGGGTTCCTTGTTTGGATTTCGCTTCGCGAGACACCCCACGCACGAACATGGCATAACGTTGAGATTAGAGTGAAGTTTAGCCCTTATTACATCTGTTTGACTATCTAGCTTAGATAGTGGTTGGGTATTAGACTAGTTTAGCAGGGTAGCTTGATTAGGATGTTAATAGGGATGCACTAGGTGTGCACTGTTAGAGGAGAGGTGAGGGGTATCTCATGAGAGTGCGATACCAATTTAAATATGAGATAAAAACTATTTTTCTAAAAAATAAAGCATTTATGCACTTGTAAAATACTTTCTAAACATTCGGGCTCTGACCCGTTTGTCTACTCTCCTTTCTTTCTCTATACTATATATATATAGGTGTCAAGACACATGGACGCCTGGATGGAAACTCTTTCGAGTCAGACGTCTGCTGCAGCAGCTGTGGATGCTTGCAGGTTATCGGTAGACGTTTCTTTCTTTGTACTCTAGATAGGAGATATTGTATAAACACTCGAGCCAATGGCTCAATTGCATTTATTTATTCTTTCAGTACAGCATTCGATATGGTTGTATATTTGGACCGAGTGTTTGGTTATATTAGTTCCTTTCATTTCCATTTCAGTTCATTACGCATTTAATTGTGGATGCTTTAATTTGTTTGCTAAAAAGAGTAGTTAAGTAAAAGTTTTTAACGCTCACCTAATAGGATATTAGTAATTAAATGGATTTTCGACAGTGATGCTAAGAATGATCCATATGAAATTCCTGTTTTAATTTAATATTGGAGTGATCGCCCGGTATCTTATTAGGCGGGGTGTTACAGTAATGTAAAGTATCTAGACATAGTTAGTATAATAGGCAAGTTCAGGTAACACATCTTTTGATACAATATCCAAACTCGAGTACTTGTCCTTTGAGATATAGATTCTCAATTTTTAATTCACTTATTTGCAGTGACAGACCTACATGGGGACGAGAGGGGGTGGTTTCCCCTTCTAAGATTCTGAAAATTTACCTACGTGTATTATTGTGACAAGCACGAATCTACCTGCCCAAATTTTTATTAGAACAAAAGTACGTGATAAAACATATTTGAGTGCATCCTAACCCTCTGACATAATAAATCTTCACGCCCTTTAGCTATTGTAAGTCACATGTTGAGTGAACGTCATCCACTAATTTTGGTTCCCAGCTGTAGAAATTTCTCTCTTTACCTCTTTTTTATATTTTTTCCATCCTTTTCATCCTTTCTCAACTCTTATTTCTCCTGTTTCTTGCTGTGAGTTTTTCTTTCTGTGGATCCATAGTTAATGAATGTTTTTCATTAACTTACATGCATTTTAAGCCTATAAAACTTGATTTGTAAATTTGTAATTTGAAACTTAATATGTAGATTTGTAAGTTGCAGATGGATCTATATTTTAATGGTTTACTCGAGAGTTTTATAATGTTGATTATTGCACAACCACTCCGATCAACGTGGTAAGTTACTATTTGATTAATTTAACATTATTTATCATTTATAATTTATTCCGAATGACTATTTGTGTATTGCTAGTTTTTTGGAGGACAATAGGTTTGTAAACCTAAACTTACTAGGTCATTATGATACATTAATTTTTTATTTAAAAAGTACATATGATATTGAATAATTGTTTGTTGACATACGTTAAATATTTTATGTATTTATGCTAAAAAAATATTATTGCCTTAATTGATTTACAGAAATTATTCATAATTTTCACTCCCAAATTTCGCCACTCCTAAACTAAATTCCTGGGTTTATCACTGCTTATTTGATACTTGGGCTGCTGTGATTAGTAACTGAAAAGTGAAGCTCAAATAAGGTTTATCCATTGATATTTTGAGTACTGTGATTACACAAGATCAACCAAAAAATATTCTATGCATTTATGTTTATTTAGTAATTTGGAAAATACCTCTTTATCATTTTCCTAATTTTTTCTGTAGTTTACAAAAAGTGACTAAATTCAGGTGTCATGGTTTTATTTTCCATGAGCATTGATTTCACCCATTATTTTCCCATTTCAACACAGTTTCACTTACCTACAAATTATTTTTCAAATAAAAATAAAATCAACAAACACCAGTTTGTCACACCCCTGAACCCAACCTGGGTTGTGAGGATCAATCTTATCAAATACTCTCTCCCCCATTCATGACCGCGTTCCAATTCACACGTAATCTTTTAGGGTACTTTAGCACCCCATATCTCCAAATCTTGCGTCCCGCTTTTGTTTTGAAGAGTATAAGAAAATAATAAAAAAATCGAGAAAGAAATTATATATCCAGATAGAAAAACTTAATTCAAATAAATACATAATTTGATCATGCGTGTTTAAGTGTAGTATTAATATCTAAATAAACTATATATGGTACCTAAAAAGTTCCAGATAATAGTTCCAAACGAATCGCGAACCGAAATAGCTTCCCAATAAGCCCATCCCCAATGTACTGCATACCAAGCACTATAGCATACCAAATACCCATTCCCGTACCACACATCAAAGCATTTCACATTCTCGGGAACTTTGGTGGGGGCTACTCTGTTATGCTGACCAACCAACAGTTATTCTATAATCGGCTAAGAATATAATCCTAGAACTAATATTTCTGATACTGGGCTAAGAACATAAGTCCAGAACTAATAATTCTAGGCATATTCATTAAATGGACCTTGCTTGGGAAACTATTCCAAGACGCTTGTCTTTACTATTGGAATTTTGAGAAGATCCATGATGAGAAAGGACAAGGCTGTAGTGCTACTGCAATAAGTTATTACATTTGTACTTGCTGTGGTTCAACATGCCATATAAACCTTATTTGTTTGAACTTATGTTTTTTTTCGTCATGTCGTGGAACTCACCGAGTCATTTTCAATTCCATCTGGAAAAAGGAATATTGGTTTCCTCTTGCCCAAATTTGTGTTTCCCCTTCATTTTTCTGTATTTTTGAGGAGACCATTCTTAAGCTTGTGTATGCTCATATTTTATATGATTTACTATATTTTTTTTAGGGTGGGGGAAGGTAAACGTGAACATTTAGTTAATTGGAAGGTTGTGTCTACATCGGCGGTTCGGGTGTGGGTAATTTGAATAAAAAACATAGCTATTTTGGGTAAATAGTTTTGGATATTCATATTTCCACTTGATAAACTCTCTTTGGGGTTCAATTTTCAGGTTCCGAAGTAGTATTGAGGGGATCTTTTGTCTATTTACGGAATTTCGTTTAACTTGGACACTATATTTTTACTACTTGGGTGTTACTATTGGTCCTTTGGCCACATGGAACTTTTTTTCAAAATTGTGGAACCTTAAAGAGAGATTACATGAAAATCCCACCTTATGTACCTTGGAAACTCATGGATTACAGAAGTGACACTTTTTGATGATCTAGAAATTTATTCCAACTCCTCCGAAGAAAAAATTTAAATAAAATAAAATATGAAATAAGGTACAATTTTGTTTTCCAAAAAGTTGCATAATTGCTATATTTTAGTGCATTTTTCTTGCTAAGCATACTATGTAAAAAATACCATTTGTATGGGACATAATTGGAAGTGTTAGTGGTAGGTTTGATCAATTTACGCGGGAATTCTAAAATGACTATGGGATGTAGTGCTCAAAATATGAAAGTCCAACCTTAATATCTAAGTTTTAATGTAAAGGCAACAAAAATTTTATTGCAACAACAAAAATCAAATCTCTAAGATACCATGAAGTTGACAATGCATGTGAACTGCACTTACAGTCTTATACGGACAAAGCGACTGGAACTTCATGCATATAGTATAGGGATTTTGGGATAATTTGGAATTTTGAAAAAACTATATATTTACAAGTTAGTTCCTGACTATTGTCAGAATCTTGATCTTTTATTAAAGTTGCAATGGTTAATTTTCTATATGGGCCAGACTACAATGAGTTTCCTATTTTCGTCCCTATCACTTTACCTTCATCAAAATGTTAATTTGATGAACTTTCATCAAAATACCATTTAACTTGATAAGAATATTTTGAGGCAACAATTCTTATGACAATTCTCTAGTAAATCATAAGCCCTGTTTTTTTAAAGGGAGCAACAGTCCTTGGCGATAAGATACATAGACTTGAAATGATGTTTAAGAACCTACAGTAATATGTGATGTCAAGTATGAGATGCATATATCGAGGTCAACTTCAAAAGCCAGATTATATTTCATATACTTCTGCAAAAGTCTAAATTTTTCAATATCAAATTCATGTGTTGTCTTGAAGAAATAAAAATTCAGTTTCATTATTGTTAATTAGATAGTGTAGCTTTTTCCTTCATGTTGTGTGCAAATGTTGAACTTTGGGGTAGTAATAAGTGTGAATATGAAAGTTTAAAACGTCGTTACTATCATGATGAAATATGTTGGGACTAGATTAGCGAATTATTAATGGTCCGAGGCCATGGGTTTACTGCATACTTAACATAATTGATTTTTTCGGTATGGCTTGCCCAGTTTTTATAATTTTTTGTAGATAATAAAATGTACTTGCTTATTTCTTGGATTGTGTAGTGGGAGAGGATGAGAAAGTACTAGTTGCAATTGAATATTCATACTTGAGAACTAGAAGGTTACCCACTTACTATTAAGGCAATATACAAATCTGTTTCCGAACAAAAAATTTTGAATGGGTCTGTCTTTTGTATTACAGTTTTATGATATCAAAGTAGTTGATGTAGATAAATTGATTCGGGGTCCCAAACTAAGAGTCTTGTATGGAAATCAATGAACAAGCTTTCAAGATATTCAACTAACTTTGAAATTTAACTACTGATTATGTTCAAAGTCTATGTTCCTTGAAACGCTTGACTGTCAAATGTGGGCTCGTAATTTTGGGTGGAGGGAGTATGTGTGATACACTAAGGTTGGTTTATGATCTTGTAATAGTTTATTATATTTATATTTTCATTGCAGGGATGCATCATTTGGACCCGCTGCAACCCTATAGCATTGTAAAATGGAGGAAGATGCTATGCGCATCAATAAAACACAAAGTAGGTTTGTGTCACAGACCATTGTCCATAGTTCATACAGTATAAGAACCATAGAACAGTGCCTTCTATAAATGGAAATCATCTCCCCTATGTTACCATTGGTAGTACTCCACATTAATAAAAAATTGAAAAGATACCCTGATTTTAATTTCTCTCGGTAAATCGTCGAGATATCCCATTTTAATAAGGTACATGTCAATGTAATTTTCATTTGTAGTAGTGCAGGGTTAGCTCCATATAGTTTCACATTAAGCACTCATCGTTCTTGGCATGTAATTGAAGCTATTGAATATGGATCCCTTGGAATCAATGAATGGCTAGTTTCATGTATAATGTGGGATGGATATATTTGGAAGTATTCCGGTTTGATTTTCCCTTCACTCATTGCGAAAGTGCATAAATAATCTTCATCTACATAGTACGCCTTCCATCCCAAATTAAGAGTCTTGTTTTCTTTTGGGGACATTTTCAAATTAAGAGTCATATTTTCATATTAGTTTATAAAATAGCATGAAATTCTAAGAATACGAAGTTGATCTGATGCGTTAACAAAATATAGAGAGTAATATTTTTTTGACAGTACATGTACTTGTAATTTACAATGGATGGAATAGATAAATTTATAAATTACTATAATTACAGTCACGGTTATTCATAATATTGTACTCTTTTATTATTTGTAATATTTATAGTCGAAAGTGAAAAAAAATTGAACTTTAAAGTTTCCGCATATACTCCCTTATATGTTCAAATGCCATTCTTTAATCACAAACCCCTCCTCGGGACATTTTTAGCAACATGTTTTTTTACAATTAAATGGATACTTTGTGTGGGTGGATGGGTCTCTATGTGTGTGGGTGGGGGGTGGGGGGGACTACAAACAAATTTTTTTCGTAGGTATCTCACAAAAGATGTATAGTTGGATCCCCGCCCCCTCAATTTATCGTAAATTGTAAGGGTGACAATTTGGGTTAGTCGTGTCATTTTCGAGTCACGTTGATTTTTATTTGAGTATGAGTTTTGGGTACTTTTAAATCTATACAAGCTAATCGTGTCATGCTCAGGTCATTTCGGATTATTACCATAAATGGGTTATCGTGTCAAAAATTGCCAGCCCTGATTCGTATAACACTCTAGTGTCGAGTTTCCTGGCCTGAAAATGGTTTAAAGTACTTTCATTATTAAATGGAGGATATTGGGCTTTCTCATTTAATGGTACTAACTTTTGAGTTATTATTTTTTAGCATAGATAAAACCAGCCATTGGGCCAAACCCAATTAATAAGAGGGGGTGGGTGCAATTACTCGGATCAGAAAGCTTATTGAAGAATAACCTAACTAAATCTTGTTAACCCTGTCCATGGCATTCATATTTGATACATCCCACGTTTTGAGCACTGATATGCCAAGGATTTAAATTGACATTCGTCTTTCACTTATATGAGTATCAAATTTTATGTCGTATATTGTCCTGGCAGTGGGTCGTATCAATAATGAGTTTGTGTCGAGAAATGATTCACCCAAACCCGCTAACTTCGTGTTGAATTAGAGTTGTGACAAAAAAATTGACCCTTAATTTTCCACGTGAGTAACGCCTTCGAGTGTGCATGACTTACAGATGAAGATTTTTTCTTCCCTTTCCCACCAGGGCCAACCGCATCAATGAGGTTGGTGTTATATTCTCTGATGATCTGTTAATAGACATCCTCAGGGGCATGCATATCTAGAGTATTACCTTTGAAGTGAAAAGAAATAGGTGTAAATAAAACACTATTATTCATTAGTTTCTTTGAGAAGATAAGATGCAGTTATGGATTTATGACCTCCTTTATACTTTCAGTGGTCATATAGATTGTTTGGGGAAGATTCAGATCTAGATGAAGCCAAATATATATATATATATATATATGAAAAGAAATAGGTGTAAATAAAACACTATTATTCATTAGTTTCTTTGAGCAGACAAGATGCAATTATGGATTTATGACCTCCTTTATGCTTTCAGTGGGTCATATAGATTGTTTGTGAAATTTTTGTGCTTTTATGTTCTTTTAGTTAAATTTTTGTGCTTTTACTATATATTCGAATTTGAAATTTTAGTTTTACCAAAAATTAATCTATTTTAATTAATTATTTACATAAATTATAGAAAAATATATGCTCCTTAATGTTTAATATACAATAGATGTATGTGCTACTCATATTAAAAATATCATTTTAAGTGCACAAAACTTTTTGGTTCTATTAATTTGACCACACAAACCTAATACAATGTGACAACAAAAATTACCAAGCATAAAAGAATAGAGAACACATAGATATATATGGTTCAACAAGAATTACCTACGTACATCGAGGGAGAGATCTTTTATTATTAATTAAGAGTGTAATCTGGCAGAATCTCTAGGCCTCTTCAATCGTGGACCGCTAATGGAATGATTATAATTGTTCATTAAAGTTCAGACCAACATTACGTTTTGTGAGAGTAAAGTCCATGTTTTTCAATTATATAAATCACAATTATTTCTTGATATTGAATTGCATTGGTATTGATATTGGATTGAAATTGAACGAAATTCCAATTGAATTTGAAATTGAAATTGAAATTCAATTTCAATTGAATTGAATTGGTATAAATTGAAATTGAATTTGAATTGGTGTAGATTGGTATAAATTGAAATTGAATTTGCATTAAATGAAACATACTTTAAATTAAATGAAACATACTTTAAATCAAACATACATTAAATGAAACATACTTTAAATTACATATAGTGCGCATAGATACTAGCCTTCTAGTTCTTATGCGTATGCATTCAATAGCCCTTAGACCCGTTCGAGAGTCGTTACCTCTGAATGAGATCTCTCGAATTGTCCCGTTTGGACATTTTAGGACTGCATAGTTTCTGTATAATAATATTCTTAGTGGCTTAAATTTGTTGCTTTTGGGGGAAGTTCGGCAGTCATATTTTAATGTTCTCTGGGTACATACTAGATGATGCGATGTTAAGTGTTATTTCAATTGATAAATTAAAATAGCAATGACACTTGAAAATCTATGCCGTGTACTTGGAGAATATGGGGATATGGTGTCGAATTTTTCTCAAATTGGAACAATGTGCATGAGCTGTTAATTATATTACAGAAATATGCGGTCTTCTTGAATGGGATATGACCACTCACCCTTTAGAGGAAATAGGATTTTGAATGCACGAATAAATTTACATTAAGTCAACTTCTGATATAACACTTGCTTCAGAGGTGCATGCCTGCATGTATTCTCATTTGAATGCACGACATTTATAACTAATTTAAATTACATATAGTGTGCATAAATACTAGCCTTCTAGTTCTTATGCGTATGCATTCAATAGGTGATTGTTTATACTAATGGGAACTAAATGTTCACACTTTTGTTTATATTAATCCATTAATATACGCTTCTTACCCATAATAAATTATTGTTTGCAGTTGCTATGATGGGATAGCCTAAAAACAAAGAGTGTATGGGTGAGACAAATAGATTAGGGGAAGTGTTTCGCATATGTGCTAATGAATTTGTAAAATACGCAAATAGATGTCATGATGGTGAAGAGTTTTCGTGTTCGTGTGATAGGTGTAAGAATGGTAAGGTGTTTGAGTGAAAAACAATTAAACTACATTTATTAAGATGGGGTATGCAAGATATTTAACAAATTTATTTTTTATGGGGAATCGAAAGTTCCTTTTGTACCCGAGCAACCCTCACAACAACCTTCAACAAGTAGAATAGATGTACAAGGGAGGATGACAATGTAGATCATAATATGCTAGACGATTTAGTTGATGACGCGTATGGAGTTCATGAAGTGGAAGAGAATGAGACAAGGTTCAGGTAGTCGTGAAGATATCATGATAAACCTTAACGATGACTACCAAAGTTTAAAATTTAAGGCGACCCAACCGTTATACTCTGGCTGTGAGAAAGATCAAACAACTTTACATGTTTGTTTGCATAGTTTCTAAGACTACTACCAAAGGATGTTGGACTAGTTTAAAAAAATGACACTTTGCTAAGGATTGTCCTAACACGAAAGATAAAGAAATTATTAAGATTATTAATACAATATTAGACTTTGCAGTTCAAGAAGAATTAGATATAGTAAATGCTATAGAAATATCAAACCTAAAAATGATGACAATGCCAGTATCTATAGTCCATACACAGACAGTGATTCAGAAGACTATAATAGTGATACTGATGAGTATGGAGACTCCTAAAAAACTCTAGACTTATATATAATGCAAATTAATCATAAAGATGATTATATAGACTTTGAAGAATCTTGGTACAAATGTATATAAAGCCCATTGTTAAAAAATAAGATGGACAGTTAATAATCCTGAGTTACTAACATATATTCCTACATGTTACTATGATGGGAATCATTATTGCACATTTGAAATGAAATGTAGCAAGAAAGACTTTAGATGTGTAGAATGTTTTGAGACTATACAAAAAAAACTATTTATGATTTGTGTTATTTGTCAATTACACTACCATAAAGGTTATTGGAGAACTAGATTTAGAGCAGTCTATACTTTCCAATATGATTCTCAAATAGACCAAGATATTAAAATATATTATCAAGGAATTGATAGAAATATATCCAAAAGATTGCGAAAAAATGAAAAATTAAAAATAAAAGGAATTGCCTACGATCTAGAAGATATGAACTTAGAAAGCAGTTCAGAAGACCTAACACCAATAGATTTTATAGATAAATCCCGGAAAGGAATATCTATTTTAGAAAAGAATAATTTAGAAATTTCTACTAAACCATATGCTTGTTTTGTAGAATTATTCATACAACATAAATATTATCCTAAAAGACTTTCAGCCTTTATAGATACATGATGCTCACAGAGTATTTGTAAGGCTAATGACTTCCCTGAAGATTATTTTCTAGACAGTAATCAAGAGATCCATGGTAAGGTAGCTAATGGAGAACCATTTACCTTCTATTTTTATACTATTCCTATTTATTTCAAATTAGTAAATCAGACTAACAAAACTGTCAAAGATCGATTTTGGATAATGGACCCTCATTCTAGTTTCACAGGAAAAATTATATTTAGGACAAGACTTTATTAGTATATATCATCCTTATACTCAGTATAATGATAATATATTACTTAGTGATAAAGAGGAGTTTAATATTATTGCCCCTTTAATAGATCACAAGACTTCTTCTGACTTTATGTAGGTTAAACCCAATTATAGAGCAATAAACCATCAGAGTTCTTCAGCTGAGCATGGTGGACCTAGACATACAAACCAATAAGAAGATCTAGAAATAAGTAAACCCTTACAAAAAGAATGTAAGTGCTCAGACCAAAGTTTTATAAGCAAATATCGGTTATACAACAAGACATTTTAGATCAAGCCCAACAAACCTTATTAAAGGTCTAAGCTTAATCCAAACAAAAGAAAATGGTTATAAAAGCAGAAAAAGAAAAGATTAGGCAATTAGCAGAGTCTACTTTAGGAGAAAATCCCATTGCTAAGTGGGACAAAGATGAAAGTTATTGTTAAATCATCCCTATTAACCCAAATGCCATTATTAATGGTGAAACCTATAAGAAAGGATATTCACAAGATGATAGAGAAGAGTTCAAAAAAGACATGGATGAAATGCTTAAGCTAGGCATTGTTAGAGAAAGAAAAAGTAGACACAATAGCCTTGCCTTCTACGTTCAAAATGAGTTTGAATGAAAGAGAGGAAAAAGATGTATGATCATAGACTATAAAAGCCTTAATAAGAATTGTGAGTTTTATTCTTATAAGATACTAGACAAGAACTCTAATCAATTTGATTGAACACAAAATTATATTTAGCAAGTTTGATTGCAAATCAGGCTTCTGGAAAATAAAGATGCATCCAGATAGTATAACTTGGACAACCTTTAATGTGCCCCACGGAAAATATGAATGGTTAGTAATGTCATTTTGATAATCGAATGCCCCTCAAGTATTCCAAAGACGCGTCGATAATATTTTTAGAGCTTACTCATAATTTTATCTTGTTTACATAGATGATATTCTTGTAGCCAGCAAGACTGATATTGAACATTCAAACCATCTCAAGAAATTTATTTTAGATTTAGATAAACATGAAATTGTTATTTCTAAGAAGAAAATGCAATTATTTTAGACTGAAATAGACTTTGTGAGAATGCATACAAATAAAGGAAAAATATGTTTAGAAGAACAATAACTGATCGAGTGCAAAATGCGTGTGTGTGTAAGGTGCACGATCATTGTTTTCGTTTCGCCTACTCTATACAAACAAACCTAAATTACGACTACACTTGTGAGGCAAGCACAGTGGTATGTCGGGTATCGAAAATCCACAGAGACGAGATGCTAGAATTTATATGATTTAATACTCAGAAATAAAAGTTTAAAAAGGTGATTACAAACTAAAAAAGGAAAAGATGCATGAAAGGGAAATGTTAATCTAGGCGAGTGTATTGAAACTAGACTAACAAAGCGAGTAAAACTATAAGTTGGGTCGAATATCCCTCACACGAGTTAATTTGTATAAAATGGATACATGGGTCGACGAGTTATTACAAATGCGTCTCATTTCGACAATTAATTGAATCAAGGGTTGTCATGCCCCTAAATTCGCATAAAAGCCTAATAAGATTTTAGCGTCAACAAATACCCTGGAAATTACGCACGAAAGGTCGTAAGCACGGGACATACATGATAGGCCCCGTCAAATCTCCTAGGCGTAAAAACTAGGACAACGAACCCGAAATAGACCCGTAAACACCATCACCAAAGCAAAGTAACACGTCAACTCGAGTGAGTTCAATTCAAACACAACCTAATTTAAATTAGCTAGAAAGCGTGTTAAAAATGCGATAAATGGAAAGCGGTAAATAAACGCGATAAATCTACACTACAAAGCAAGTAAATCAAAGCAAGTAAACTAATTAACAAAGCATATAAATCTAATTATCAAAGCAAGAATTAAGGAAATATAACTATATTAATGGAGAGGGTAATGAATAGTCAACTTACAAACCAAAAAGGGTGTCAATCCAAGAAGAAATGAAGAAGAACTAACCAAAAAACCAAACCCTAAGCTATTCTAACCTAAAATCCGTCCTAAAACGTTAATCTTTGATTATTACAACAAAAATTGGTATTTATAGTAAGTTGGAATAAGTAAAGAAAAGAAAAGGAAAAAGAAAATCTAAAGCAAAATATCTCATGGAAATAGGGGTTCGATCGATCGACCCAAAACGTCGATCGATCGATGGTGAATAAATCAGCCCACTGTCGCGAAGGATCGATCGATCGACACCTTTGGTCGATCGATCGATCAAGCAGGTATCAGCACACTGCATGGCTATTTTGGCTTGTTTGCATTTCTTGTCCGCTAAAATCGCTGTAACTTCTTCGTTCTCAATCGAAATCGCGCACCGTTCACGACCACGCGAATCTTGCGAGGAGGGATACAACTTCTATGTAGATGTTGGGCCAGGTTACCAAGCTATGAAAAGACTAAAATGCCCTTTAATGTGCGATCGTCTATGGAAATCGAGCGAAACGCGTCCGAACTTCACACTTAGCATCCAAATACCTATAAAAGCTCAATTAACCCATGAAAAACATGTTAACGTAACGAGAATTAATATAGGGAATAAGATACCCGAGGGGGATAAAATGCGTAGGTTCGAAGGATGAAATACGCAATATTTGCGTATTATCACACCCCCTAACTTACACATTGCTAGTCCCTAGCAATGAAATAGGATGCAATAAGAACTACAAGCAAACCAAAAATAGGAGATAGTACAAAAGTATAGTATAAAATCAAAAGGCCACTTTCGCGGGCGATTCGATTGCATTTAGCGTATTCAATAAGCCATTAAACCCCTAGGTCACCCTAGTGGACGAGTGTCATCTCGCGAGGGTTTTCAGGGATGATACCCACAAACATCACATGGTTTCCTCAAAATAAGCCCAAACCAACATGCGACAAGCCCAACAACAACGAAAAAGATTTCATACGCATTATTAGCAAAGTGAATGAATTCAAACAAAAGTCCGAATCATTAACATTATAGAATGCACCTCATAGAATTGAGACCTTAAAATGTGGGAGGGGAGCGAACACATGCAAAGTGTGATTTGGCAAAAACTTAAATAAATCAAAAACTAAATAGAGTAAGCCTGTATTCAATCCTCACGGACATTACACCCATTAAGTGAATTCACTCGAAACAGGGAGGTAACACATGGAACAAGAGGTCATAAAGAGTAAATGTAAATGGAAACTAGGCCGCGCACATATTATAAATGAAGAACGCAATATATGAAATTAAAAACTGTAATCTCAATGAAAGACACCGCTCATTAAAGGAGACGAAATGCATTTTCACAGATTATCAAAACTATTTAAACCTTTGAATTACATCAACTTAAGATCACATAGGACTTGAATAGGGTTGTAATGTAGGTTTGGCTAGGGTATGAGATGAAAGGGATGTATGTACAGGTTTAAGGTGTTCGAAAATGAAAACTTGGAATAATGGGAAGAATGCGGGAAATAGCAAAATTGGAAAACAAATTCCAAACAAGCATTGGATATAACAATTGGAGAGTAATCAAAGCTTATTGAACTATATACACAACATTTACAACTTTCTCTTTCTTTTCTTCTTTTTCTCATTTTTTTCTTTTATTTCTTTTGCTTTTTGATTTCTCTTTTTTTCACATCTATTTTCTTTACTTTTCTCACTCTCACATGCCCAAATAACAACCACACAACAACATCGTTCTATCCCAAGTAACATTCCAAACAAAGGTACAGAAGGTAATATGTATGGTGTATAAATCTAATTCGGAGTTGGTTATGGGATTTGGGTTATGAAACGAAGGGCTAATATTTCGGCTCAAAGGGGTTGACTAGGGAAAACATATAAGGTGAGGTCAAGGCTAATATGGACGATATAACAAAGATGGCCTATGATCATTTCATAAAGTTTATGCAATTCTTGAGTCAAAACAATATATGAAAATCATGATCAAATAACCCATTTCATATATGAACTCAATTAATGAACAATTAAATGAAAGAATAGAGAGATTATCGACGAATTCAACGTTTTCAAAGAGGAAAGAATAGTGTATAACACTCACAAATGACGAAAGGTAAAAGCTTACTCGGTGTAAGTATATAGAATGCAACAAAAGATTACCGAGTTATAAAAATCTTAAACCAAATCAATAGAATAATAAAAGTTCATGTGCTCATGGGATAAAGTTTAATTGATGAAGTTATTAATAATATCAATGATTGAGGACTAAAGTCTAATAACTTCTAAAATCGAGAACGTGCATCGTTGAGTTGTCTATTGGATCGGGCAATTATTGAAATTTATCATCGGAAACAAAGGCAAGATGCCCAAAAAAGGGGAAAAAAGAAAGAAAATCTTTTTGAAATTTTTAATTTTTCTAAAAAAAGCATACTAAGTAACTAACATGCGAGCAAAACATGGACTAAATAAAGAAATGGATAGAACATCCCACACCCCCTAACTTAAAACCTGACATTGTCCTCAATGTGAATTAAGAACCAAGTTAAAGAGAGGAAAAGAGCGATATTACCCAAAATTGGAGCGATCCCCATAAGAACAAGTCCAAAGAATATAAAAAACAAATTAGTACCGAGCATAGCGAAAACAAATAACAAAAAGTTAACTAATTAGATTATACTAAATTAAAAAGGAAAGAAAAAATAAAAAGATAGAAAGAATACAAAGCTAACTATATACAACCTACTATTTAGGCTTCACACTAACTGTACACTAGAAGTCTAAATAGCCGAGGGTCCACTGCAAAAACGATTTGACTTTGGAGGATAACTGGTGTACCCTCACACTCAAGCATACCTTCCGAAAAATATGAATTCCGTTTGAACAATGGAAGGCATATGTAAGGCAGAAAAAATGAACCATCGTCAATTAAAAGTTTTGGAGGGACAATGGGGGATTTGGATTGAACGGGTGACAAAAATATGTGGGGGTCGAGAAAAGCAGAATATCCTCCCAAGGATTTTAAAATTTGAATGGGAGGGGGTGCACACAAAGGCACAAATGCCTTCACGGAAGGCGACTCGAGAAAGTACTCCTCATCGGCGAAAAGGTTTAAAACATTAAAGTTTGATACTGAATCATCGGGTACTTGTGACGGTGTGATAATAGAGAATAAAAATGGGGGGGGGGGGGAAGAAATTCAAACTCAAGAGATGAATCATCATCACTTGAAGATTGAGTTTCGAAGGAAATAAGATCATTTTCAATGAAATGTTCTTTTTTGGGGGCCAAAGAAGAAATCATTTCATTGTAAATAGATACTACGTCATTTTCATCCTCACTTTCAATATCTATTACGCAATGGACAAAGTCGACAATGATTTGTTCCAAAGTAGGCACAAAGTCCTCATTTGGTTCAAAACAGTCCTCGACTTCAAAAGTCTCGAAAGCAAAATCGTCATCGGAATGAAATAATAAATCCAACTCATGTTCCCAACAAAGATTTTCTTCCCGATAACGATTTTCAATTTTCTCATTCTCAAGCATATGCAAGCCCTCGCCAAAAGTCATAGGCCGAGGCGCGGATTCTTGAAAATGCGAACTTTGAAAATTACCATCGGACTTAAACTTAAACTCATTATTTTAAGAATTTTGAAAACTTTTGTAATTCGTTTCAAAATTCCTATAATAAGGAGGTAAAGGCCCAAAATAATTATCATCATCATCAAAATACACGCACTCCAAAGCTTGAATTTTGTAAAACTCGCCCAAAGTCATTTTAGATGTTGCTATGTTTTGGGATTCTAAGTATCGACCAAAAGTCAAAGGTTTGCGAGAATTTTAAGAATTATCATAATGATTACCGAAAGAATTGGAATAAGACATGCTTACCCCAAAAATGGCTCGAAGTGGCAAATTCCACAAAGTAGATGCACGCGCAAAAAATTCAAGCGTTTCTAAGTGCTCAAATGTAGAAGTCCTGCAAAAAGGTTAGCCAAAAAATACAAATAGAAAGAAAATACTACGAAATACTAAATAAAATAAATTCTACAACAAACTCATCCCTGGCAACGGCACCATTTTGATCGAGTGCGAAATGCATGCGCGTGTAAGGTGCATGGTCGTTGTTTTCGTTTCGCCTACTCAATACAAACAAACCTAAATTACGACTACACTTGCGAGGCAAGCACAGTGGTAAGTCGGGTATCAAAAATCCACAGGATGAGATGCTAGAATTTATATGATTTAATACTCCGAAATAAAAGTGTAAAAAGGTGATTAAAAACTAAAAAGGAAAAGATGCATGAAAGGAAAATGTTAATCTAGATGAGTGTATTGAAACTAGACGAACAAAGCGAGTAAAACTATAGGTTGCGTCGAATATCCCTCACCCGAGTTAATTTGTATAAAATGGGTACATGGGTCAACGAGTTATTACGAATGCGTCTCGTTTCGAAAGTTAATTGAATCAAGGGTTGTCACGCCCCTAAATCCACATAAAATCCTAATAAGATTTTGGCGTCAACAAATACCCCTAAAATTGTGCACGAAAGGTCGTAAGCACGGCACATATTTGATATGCCCCGTCAAATCTCCTAGGCACAATAACTAGGACAACGCTCCCGAAATAGACACATAAACACCATCACCAAAGCAAAGCAACATGTCAACTCGAGTGAGTTCAATTCAAACACAACCTAATTTAAATTAGCTAGAAAGCATGTTAAAAATGCGGTAAATGGAAAGCGATAAATAAACGCGGTAAATTTACTCTACAAAGTAAGTAAATCAAAGCAAGTAAACTAATTAACAAAGCATGTAAATCTAATTATCAAAGCAAGAATTAATGAAATAAAACTATATTAATGGAGAGGGTAATGAATAGTCAACTTACAAACCAAAAAGGGTGTCAATCCAAGAAGAAATGAAGAAGAACTAACCAAAAACCCAAACCCTAAGCTATTCTAACCTAAAATCTGTCCTAAAACGTTAATATTTGATTATTACAACAAAAATTGGTATTTATAGTAAGTTGGAATAAGTAAAGACAAGAAAAGGAAAAAAATAATATAAAGCAAAATATCTCCTAAAAACAGGGGATCGATCGACCGACCCAAAACATCAATCGATCGATGGTGAATAAATCATCCCATTGTCGCGAAGGATCGATCGATCGATCAAGCAGGTATCAACACACTGCATTAATATTTTGGCTTGTTTGCCTTTCTCGTCCGCTGAAATCATCGTAACTTCTTCATTCTGAATCAAAATCGCGCACCGTTTACGGCCACGCGAATCTTGCGAAGGGGGCTACAACTTCCGTGAGATGTTGGCCAGGTGCCCAAGCTGAGAAAAGACTAAAATTCCCTTGAACGTGCGATCGTGTACGGAAATCGAGAGGAACGCGTCCGAACTTCACACTTAGCATCCAAATACCTATAAAAGCTCAATTAACCCCTGCAAAACATGTTAACGTAGAAATCTGAGGTTGTCCGATTAACGAGCATAAATATAGGGAATAAGATACCTGAGGGGGATAAAATGCATAGGTTCGGAGGATGAAATACGCAATATTTGTGTATTATCAATAACCAAAAAGATTCTTGAATTTCCAGTCCAACTCAAAGATAGAAAATAATATAATAATTTTTATGATTGCTAAATTGTGCTGCGGACTTTATTAAGAACCTATCTTCAAAAAGACAAAGCTTAACTTCCTAATTAAAAGGAACTAATAAAACTAATCCTTTTAAATGAACAAAAGATGATTTTGAAGTTGTAACACAAATCAAAGAAGCAGTCAAGAATATTCCTTTACTTGAACTGCCTAATGTTGAAGACCAATTCATAGTAAAAATAGATGCCTCTGATAAAGAATAGGGAGCAGTGTACTTTACCATTAATCATTAGAATAAAAAGAAAAAACTTTGTAGATATAGTTCAGGAACTTTTACTAAACCAGAAACAAGATACACGGCCCATGAAAAAGAAGTTTTAGCTATAATAAGGGCTATAGAAAAATATATGTTTTTTCTTAGACCTAAACATTTTACTGTTTATACTAATTCTTCTTATGCAGTAAAATTCAGAGACTTAGATTTATCCAAATCAAGAACTAATAGACTTATTAGATGGAAATAATTTCTTAATGGTTATGGCTTCTCTGTTATACATATTAAGGGAAACAAAAATACCATTCCAGACATCATATCTAATGAACCTATGTTTGTTAACACTAATATTAAATCTTGTTTTATGTTGCAAATAAAAGATTTAGACATCATGAGTTCCTCTAGAATAAATAGACTAAACAAAGAGACGTTGCAGACTATCTTAGACGCGTAAGTTCAAATATTGGTATAACACAAAGATAACCTCATATTCAAGACTCTTAATAAAGACCAATCATGGAGAACTTTGATGATTTCTAGTTCCTCGTGTAAAATTTAGAAATGAAATTGTCTCCCAGAATAGACTCATAGGGAAAAATGTATTTTCCCCAATATAGACCAGACCAGAGATACCCAGACTTAATAAGATTTAAACGAGAATTTTTAGATGATGAAAATAGTCTTATAGATTCCTTATGGTGGAACGTAAAGAACAAGTTATGGGTAGAATTCAAACAAAATTTGCTAGTTATTTATAGATATATGAGAACGCAAAGACTCGCAGTCACTGAACTTAGTAGTACTACTATTCCTAGATTGTAGACTCAAATATGCTCAGACTCTTGGAGAATCCTCCAAAACTAGACCAGTTGATAATTTTTATTATCAGCAGAAGACTTTTAAGACCACGATTGTTATACCATTGGGTAATAATAATCTTTATTTTTCAAAAGACTGTCAGAAAGAGGGTGATAGCATTATTGGACAATTCAATATGTTATTATTTGAGATTAATGAAGATGCCTTAATGATTAGGGGTTTCTTCAAAGACGTTCCAAAAATTTATCTTATTGGAAAAGCAGCACATAACTTTGGCAGACTGTGGGTTCATTGGACTCGTCCAGATACAGATCGTATAAGACTTTATTGCACTTGGTAAAATAGTCCATGAGTATACTAAGGAGGTAAAAGAATTTCTTCCCCTATTTGCAAGAATTTCTATATAAAGACGAGACTAAATTCCTAATTATTGACAAGTTCAAACTCCAAATTTTCCCCAATATATGGAGACAATAGAAATTATGGAGTTATTGACAAGTCAAGAAAGGTGGTACACTGTGTACCATAAGGAATACCTGATCATCCAAGTAGATGAGCCATTCAATGAAAGGCTAAAAAAGGAATCCAAAAAAATGGTAGATATAGCTTTAACAGCTAGCATTAGAGTGGTGGGCCTCATTGGCGAATACTTCAATAATAATAATGTTGTACCAGAAAAAGATAAAGCATAAACAAACAAGACAAAAATGAACCCCACAAAAACACGTGAATCAAAAGACACCATTATTTAGACTCCCAATTATCTAGATTGTCTTTTATAAAGTAGAAGATGTGCTCAAATAATCAGAAGACGACAGGGTTATTGTGCACATGAGAAACAAGACAACCTTTAAAAAAAAGAAATAGACCCGGATAAAGACAACCAAAATAAATTAAGACTTTAATTATTAAGTTTTATTTTTCATCGGTTAGATTTAAGCCACCGGTAGCTAGTCACATGTGTCCTCCCTTACGCTATAAAAGGGATAGTTGGGTTATGTTGAAGGAGATCAAAAATCAGAGAGAGAGAGAGAGAGAGAGAGAGAGAGAGAGAGAGAGAAACAACAACATGTATATGAGTGAGTAAACCTCTCATAGTTAGGGGAGAGGAGAGAGTTGTGCAACTAATGTTATGCAATAAAAGTATTTTCTTTCCTATAAAACTCTTTTGTTACGTTGTTATTATTCTCCAAACATCTCCAACTTTCTGTTCATAGAGGACTATTATGTGTAACCTCTGGTGTAGCACATAGAAGTTATACTTTTGAACCGTCGTCAGGTATCTATTTGTCATGAGTCATTATCCAATTAGGCATTAGGCATGGTGGCGTACAGGTAGGAAATGGGCCCAACACCAAACTAGTGAATTGAGGTGCGACACATAATGAGAGAGTTATAAGAGGCACATACCAGAAATGAATAGTAACAAACTGAAGAGACAAAGGAAAGAAGATAAATGAATTGCAACCATAAGGAAGGTATAATCTTGAACTAAACCCCTAATTATCTCAAATTATATTGTTAAAATTCAAAATACTTGCATGAGCCTTCAAATCACTACATATTTTTTAGCGTTTGTTAATCAAGCAAATTCAGACTTAACAAGAGAAATAAAAGAGTGGACTCTCACATGCACTAAAGATAAACTACTTATATAAACTGCTTTAAAATATGTTGGAGGTATATATATATATATATATATATATATATATATATATATATTTATATTTATATAATAAAGTAGGAAACTTATGTATGTCATAAGCTTAAAAGATGATGTCATCAAGATAAATTTTGTTTACACTTTCTATTTTGCCCTTGAAATTTTTGAATTCCCCCTCTTTTCTTTCTCATTAAATTATTTCCCTTTATCACCTTAATTCAAACACAAGGGCATTTTAATAAAAGCACACACCAAAATCTACAACTTCTCACAACACAAACCCATACCCTCTTTTCATAAGGCCTCTCGGGCTCTCTCTCTTGCATTAATTTGAAGTACAAAGTTACATAAATCACCATTTCTTATCCATGAAAAGTAGGAGAGAGAGATTCTACCTACAGGACAACTCACACCCCTTTCCTTCATAATTTCAAAAACCACCACTACGACTAACAGTTCACGAACTTCAGTCGAACCAAACAGTTGAGATTTGTCCTCTATAAAATCAAACTCCAAACGATTGAGGTATCCCTCATCTCTCTATATGTATCCCTCATCTCTCTATATGTTTTCTAAAACCTGAGAAATTGAAATCACCACTACTGTTGAAACCTTGATTTCTTCTACTAAAACCTTGATTTCTTCTACGGTTGAAAACACCACTACGGCTGAGAAATTGAGAAGTAGAAAACAGAGAGAGATGAATTTCAAAAACCACCACTACGGCTGAGATTTCTTCTACAATTTCTCGCTCGCGCTCTCATGATTTGCAGGTTTATTTTCACTCTCATTTTATGAGCTTAGATTTGGGGGCTAGGGCTTTTTTCCAAGTTTTAAATTATCGATATGTTTTTGTAGATCTACCTACAATTTAATCATCTAACATATTGTGACAACCCGCAATCCGAAATAAGGGGTGGCCAGCCCGATACTCAAACGTAACAGGAATCATGGATGGATATCATTCTCAGCATCACAACTATAAACAGAGTATACGGGAAAACCACCCAATAAATCAGAAAACGGGTTGCCAAAAAGTGTAAAATTTTAAAAATGCGGTTATGAAAATTTAAACTAACAACCCAATCTGACAAGCAAGTGGAATTCCAAAAGATAACATATAATATAACTAAAACGAATGTACACAAATGGACCGAATAAGCTGTCGGTCCACAGCTACATAAAACAACGTACAACAATATAAAATGTCCTACATAGTACAATCATTAATCAAATACAAATGTTTGGGCCACACGCCCGAGGGACAAGACCCGATCATATCTAGAATAACAAGGATGAAAGCGTCTAATACAACATCCTGTAATAACCCGCAAAATCTTACAGCTCGTCGAAAGTGCAGGGAACTTGGGAAAGTCAAGTCGGGCGTCCTTGCGGTGGAGCACCTGAGCGGATACAATAATTTATATACAACAAGGAAGTAAACCTGTCAGGGCCGGGTTCTATATGATTTCTAGAAGAATAAAAAGCATGATAGGTATGAATAGTTACACATGAATGATGAGGATGATAATATGACATGTTATCTACAATTACAAGCAAGAATTGAAGGTAAAGCACTTTAATTTAAAACCCTACCTTATTAATACAATTTCCATTTCCTTCAGACATTCCTTATTAGGAATAAAACCATATATTCGGTTAAGTCAAGAAGTTATAATTTCTATGAATTAATTTAAAACTTCCCATATTATCTTTCCATTCCTTATTAGGAATATCATTTGCATCAAGTGCACTTTATGGCACATATATTATTCCCGTGCTCTTCATGGCACATATCTATGCTCTTTATGGCATTCATCATACGCTCTTTGTGGCGTTTATCAACCATCAAGTCCAACTTGATGAAAATATAGTTATATTCATATACATATAACGATATCTAAGACCGCTCGTCCGGGTTTCCCCACTGTGCGCGCCCCTAATTGACCATCATCTTCCAGGGCCTAACATAAGACAACCTGGGCACCTATCGCAATACGTCGAGAAGCGGCCATGAGCCTGCGGGATAGTCAAGACCACACCCGGAATCTCCTACCCATCGCAGAAAATATAACCATAAGCGCTCCCATGCTCTAGGACTATATCCACACTGCATTCATTAGCCAGGGGGCTTCACCTCACGAGCGAACTTCCCTTATGATGTCATTTAGAGAGGTGTGTAACAGTAAATTAACATTTACATTTTATCATCATTTTCATTACCAATTCCATTTCCATTAATCATGAGGTTGGTTCTTTTTATTTAAACCTAACATCATTAAACAACGGGGTTCATTCTAGTTGAACCTATCATCTTTAAACACCTATGGGTTCATTTTATGCGAGCCTAATTCCCATCGAACATTATCATTTATTTTACCTCAAATTACAATTCCAGGCTAGGTCTCCAAATGATCATTATGATCCTAGAAATTCCCAAAGTTCATGTAAATTGATAAGCCCATAAGTCTCCAAGTTAGAGCATTTAACTTCCTAACCTCTAAAAGTTGAATAAAAGAAGTAATGCCTTAACATTACTTTAAACCTCCCCGAAATAAACCCCAGATGAACCCATTTCTAATCCAGGGCAACGACCAAACTCCATAACTACTCTAGGACTCTAAGTTTACTTCTTTAAAGAAGTTTCCTAGGTCCTAATCCTAAAGAATAAGGATGAAAATTAAAAGGAAAAGACCCCAAAACTGCTGGAACCGAATCGATTCGCCCCTAGGGCCGAATCGATTCGCACCAGCGAATCGATTCGCTCTGAAAGCGAATCGGTTCGGACAACAAAATTAAGTTTCTGCAAATGCCGAATCGATTCGGTCTTAATCCGAATCGATTCGGACAACAAGACCTGGGATTCTGCATCTATGCGAATCGATTCGCCCAAGGGGCCGAATCGATTCGCCCCTGCGAAAATGCCAAGAATGGCTATGGAGTCTTGAACTCCAAAATTTATCCAACTCCAAAATCAAGCCCAACCGAAATCATTGGCTGCAATTTCTACATCCTAAATCCATCTATCTACCAACCTTAAACATCATTTATCATCCAAATCCATTTTTAGTGGTTAATACCCAAAAATCCAATCAAAACCCTAACAATTCTAATCATAACAAATTCATAAATATCAAGACTAATTATTCTACTTAAATCATAAATTTGCAAGTAGATTACTTGCCTCAAGTGTAAGAATCTGATTTGATGAAGAAGGAAGCAACAATCCAAGCTCCAATCTCCAATCTCTCTCTTTCTCCAAAGCTTTCTTCCTCTCTCTCTAAGTTAATAATTTGGGGCATAAAAGGAATAGTAAGTCTTAGCAAGACTAAATCGGGCCATAAGTCTAAAATGCCCAAACGTAATAACTAATGCGCGATAAAATAATACGCGATATCACCATTTAAGCCAAAACCAGTCAAAAGTGCCCGAAATGCCAAAATACAATATGACACTTATTTTGACTGTCTCACACCTACCGGGACTAACTACACTATTCACATCATCATTAGGGAATTCTATAACTCATTTTACTTCCGGTTTCATAATAAACCAAAATGTCATTTTAAATCCTTATGACATTAAAATCACCACATGAACATTTTATCTATTCACGGGGTAACTATACAACATTTTAGTAAATATTGACCTTGACATAACGAATTGATATTTACTCAACATCTATCATTTTATCATTAATTACTACCCATAGTAAATAAATATAAAATGGGCTATCAGAAGAGAGGGTTATTACATACTCCCCCCCTTAAGACGGAATTTTGCCCCCAAAATTCAGGTAGACCTCGCAAGAAGAAGTGCGAATACTCATCCTCGCGACCCTACGTCGATTTCTCGACACTACGCTGACTATATAGAACTCATCCCCCAAGGTACTACCAGCGATCCCAAACGTAACCCTACGCTCTAAGATAGCAACCGACTACATCTAATAAGAACCGTCAATTGCATCTACTTCGAAAGGAATGTGCCTAGAGGCACCGTCATATCTCTCGTACTCCCTTGCATGAGAGACAAGGAACAAATTATGAACTTTCCGCAAAATGTTTCGATAAAGCGAGCTAATAGGTTACCGGACCCACCGCAACATTTCTAGGAAAGGTACAACATCATGCAGTGCAAGTTTCCCTTTTCTACTCGAAACGCTTAATGCCCTTCACAAGCGATACCCACCACAACTCTTGGTCTAATGACCTCAAACTCCAGATGCCTTCGTCCCGCATCGACTGAGCTCTTTTCGTCGATCTTGGTTATACGAGAGACCCATCATCTCGCCCTCTAACCAACAAGTGGGGAATCAACAAGGCCTACCATACAAGGCTTCTCCTACAGCGCCATCCTAACAGTGATTCGACACAAATTCTTATAGGCGAAATCAACGAGTGGAAAGCATTGTTCCCGACTACTCTTAAAGTTAAGCACGCATATAAGGAGTATATGCCCCAACATATGGTTATTCTATTGGTCTGGCCATCTGGAAAAATGACAAGAAGTGATTAACCATAATTCGCTTCCCATGACTTCTTGGAAACTTGCCAAGAATGAGAAACGGAAGTCTTATTCTAGTCAGGACTATAATCAAGGGCACCCCACGCAGTACAACAACCTTACTATGCCCAGCCAATAATACTAGCGACGTATAACTTGGCACGATTCGTCATTACCTTGATGCACCGAAATGTTAGAACCGCGTGATTTCTCCATATCTGCTTAACTTAAGTCCCTTCCGTTCGGGACAAAATTCTCTTAAGGGAACGCACCCCACCCTCAATGTCAAAAGAGCAGAGTTCCGTTTCCTAAATCAACAGCTTATTTATGGTTTTAACCGCCCTTGTTTCCTCCTGCGACATCTTGCAATGAAATATTGTTCTCACGAAAGACTAAATTCTGCCCAGGAAGTAGCATTCTCTCTTCCTATACAGCGATCACCCCCAAGATGGACTTCAACTTAAATAGGGGATAATACTCCTCTATGTGAGGCCTCATCTCCTTCGGCCTTAACCACCAACTTTTCAAAATCCTCCCACTTCACATATCATGGAACCAATCCCTTGATACGAGTTTACGCATGGCTTAGTCATGGTCAACTCCCAACAACCCTCCTAATCTTACGTCCCATACTAAAAGGCCCTATGTCTAAACAATCCTAAAGTCTATCTACCTATACCCTATCTAAGTCGTATACACCTAATGCTAAGTATATCCTTAGTGCCCAAGACCTTTCTCAACTTCCGACATTTGCTCAGTTTCGTGCATGGGACGTCTCGCCGAAGCGAAATCCAAACAAGGAACCCTCCCGTTACACTACTACCTCGCGTTGTCAGTCATCGAGGGGTACAGGTCTAAGACACATGTTCGGGACCGAAAAGATTTTACAGCTACACACTATCAATTAAATAAAATAAAAAAAATAACAACCCAACGCTCACCCTTCGTGAAACCCTAGGGTTATATGCCCTATAACATATATACATCTCATTAAATAGCCTTCTTATCAAGGCATAACCCGAAGTCTCAATTCAACTTCGTACCTCGGTCTCCCTCACATCGATCAGAGGAGAAAACTATATGCAGCGCTTCTATGTCGCACTTTAATAGCCATCAATCACCCTTCTACGTGATTCTCGGCTAAACTTTCCAATCCCACTTCCGACAATAATTTAATAAAACGAAATAAAATAAAAGGGAAGAATAGCATATCTCCACTCACAATATCGTTAAGTGTTCATGCGGCGGAGTGTCTCGTAAAGCGAAATCCAAACAAGGAACCCCTCCGACACATGCCCACTTAACTAGTTGATCATGGAGATAGAGCGTAATACACATAAGATAGGAGAAAGGAAAGGTGGTATATCCCCACTCCCAACGTCGTTAAGGTTCGCGCGTGGAGCGTCCCGCAGAAGCGGAATCCAGACAAGGAACCCCTCCTATACGCTACCACTCAACTTGTTGGTTGTGGAGATAAGGCATAGCAATCACATACTAATATCACATCATACTCGACCATGTTAAGGACGAGTAAATCGGCCTCAAGAAAAATTTAATAAGAGAAATTTCTACATACCTACAAACAAAAGAAATGAGCGAACCATTACCCATAGAACTCGATACTAATGAAGATACTCTCAGCAGATATTATGAAATCTGTAATCTGAGAAAATCTCGTAAAACAAATGAGCGCGTAACACCCGCATCGAATGACATATAACTCACGTATCTCTGAGTGAAAATTTACCCTCAATAACGGGTGGTGCCGGCAGGGCTGGAGGAAACATAGCCTCCCGATTATGACAAACACGCCCATACTGTAGTTGCCCCTACTGCGGAGGGACAACCATAATAGGTACCGGAGGTGGAAACTGAACACATGGCTGCTGCGGAGCCCGAGGGAACTGACCCCCAATCATCTGAGGACACTCCTTCTTGTAATGACCTGCCTCCCCACATTGGAAGCACCGTCCCTTCATGTCCTCCCGACCACGACCTCCGATATTCCTAAACTGGGAAAAACCTCGGCCCGGACGATCTCTACCTCCAGGGCAACCCCGATCTGCCTGATGCAAAGCACCTTATCCGTGCCTATTATTGCCCCTTGTAATAAACTCTCCAAGCTTCCCTACTTGCCTCATTTCAGTAGCTTTCTTGCTACCCTGCATATATAATCGATGCTCCTGGCAATGGAGTAAGGCTGCATTTATAACCTCGCCATAAGTCTGGAAAGCTGGGTTACCCAATAAGTGTTTTCGGATTCTCCAGTTTAGACCTCCCATAAACTTCGAGATCTTCCTCTCTTCCGGAGTCACCTCATCTGGTACAGAACTTGCTAACCGGGTGAACTCCTCTTCATACTCCGCTACAGACCTCTCCCCTTGCACAACATCTTGCAACTTCCTCTTCATCTCCCTCTGAATAGCGGGAGTAAAATACTTAAGATCAAATAAAGCCCAGAACTCAGTGATTGACATTGTGACTCTTTGCTCTGGTGTGGTCATCGTCTCCCACCAGTGTAACGCAGGTCCGACAAGCTTAAAAGTGGTAAGGACTTGTTTCTTATCCTCACTACATTCTATCATACGAAGGTGGCGTTGCATGTTTTTCTTCCATTGATCGGCTTTAACCGCATCCGTGCCTCCCTCGAATTCTGGGGGATTGCCCTTTAGAAAGGACTCCCGAACCCTTTCCCAAGGGGTAAGTCCCGTAGGAGCTTGAACACCTGGAGCCCATGGCAATTGTTGGATCACTACGGTCATGGCGGCATTAACCGCCCCAGCCACTATGCTTGCTACATCCGCGACATTAACAGTCCCTTGTAGTGGCGGTGGAGGACCTACTTCCTTCTCTACGACCTTAACACGTCTTGCCGGGCGACCTCTCTTTGACGGCATCTGAGATGGAAGAACAATAGTATTAGAATGCTAGTTAAAACAATCTATCTTGCAGAAGATCGCAAACATAAGAAACAAGGAGTCCTAGCATTAGGCCCTACATAAAAGAACGCTATGGTAGAACGAGACAAGTCCACACAGATCCTAGTACTCTAGAACCTGATGCTCTGATACCATCGGTGATAACCCGCAATCCGAAATAAGGGGTGGCCAGCCCGATACTCAAACATAATAGGAATCATGGATGGATATCATTCTCAGCATCACAACTATAAATAGAGTATATGGGAAAACCACCCAATAAATCAGAAAACGGGTTGCCAAAAAGTGTAAAATTTTAAAAATGTGATTATGAAAATTTAAACTAACAACCCAATCTGACAAGCAAGTGGAATTCCAAAAGATAACATATAATATAACTAAAACGAATGTACACAAATGGACCGAATAAGCTGTCGGTCCACAGCTACATAAAACAACGTACAACAATATAAAATATCCTACATAGTACAATCATTAATCAAATACAAATATTTGGGCCACACGCCCAAGGGACAAGACCCGATCATATCTAGAATAACAAGGATGAAAGCGTCTAATACAACATCCTGTAATAACCCACAAAATCTTACAGCTCGTCGAAAGTGCAGGGAACTTGGGAAAGTCAAGTCGGGCGTCCTTGCGGTGGAGCACCTGAGCGGATACAATAATATATATACAACAAGGAAGTAAACCGGTCAGGGCCGGGTTCTATATGATTTCTAGAAGAATAAAAAGCATGATAGGTATGAATAGTTACACATGAATGATGAGGATGATAATATGACATGCTATCTACAATTACAAGCAAGAATTGAAGGTAAAGAACTTTAATTTAAAACCCTACCTTATTAATACAATTTCCATTTCCTTCAGACATTCCTTATTAGGAATAAAACCATATATTCGGTTAAGTCAAGAAGTTATAATTTCTATGCATTAATTTAAAACTTCCCATATTATCTTTCCATTCCTTATTAGGAATATCATTTGCATCAAGTGCACTTTATGGCACATATATTATTCCCGTGCTCTTCATGGCACATATCTATGCTCTTTATGGCATTCATCATACGCTCTTTGTGGCGTTTATCAACCATCAAGTCCAACTTGATGAAAATATAGTTATATTCATATACATATAACGATATCTAAGACCGCTCGTCCGGGTTTCCCCACTGTGCGCACCCCTAATTGACCATCATCTTCCAGGGCCTAACATAAGACAACCTGGGCACCTATCGCAATACGTCGGGAAGCGGCCATGAGCCTGCGGGATAGTCAAGACCACACCCGGAATCTCCTACCCATCGCAGAAAATATAACCATAAGCGCTCCCATGGCCTAGGACTATATCCACCCTGCATTCATTAGCCAGGGGGCTTCACCTCACGAGCGAACTTCCCTTATGATGTCATTTAGAGAGGTGTGTAACAGTAAATTAACATTTACATTTTATCATCATTTTCATTACCAATTCCATTTCCATTAATCATGAGGTTGGTTCTTTTTATTTAAACCTAACATCATTAAACAACGGGGTTCATTCTAATTGAACCTATCATCTTTAAACACCTATGGGTTCATTTTATGCGAGCCTAATTCCCATCGAACATTATCATTTATTTTACCTCAAATTACAATTCCAGGCTAGGTCTCCAAATGATCATTATGATCCTAGAAATTCCCAAAGTTCATGTAAATTGATAAGCCCATAAGTCTCCAAGTTAGGGCATTTAACTTCCTAACCTCTAAAAGTTGAATAAAAGAAGTAATGCCTTAACATTACTTTAAACCTCCCCGAAATAAACCCCAGATGAACCCATTTCTAATCCAGGGCAACGACCAAACTCCATAACTACTCTAGGACTCTAAGTTTACTTCTTTAAAGAAGTTTCCTAGGTCATAATCCTAAAGAATAAGGATGAAAATTAAAAGGAAAAAGACCCCAAAACTGCTGGAACCGAATCGATTCGCCCCTAGGGCCGAATCGATTCGCACCAGCGAATCGATTCGCTCTGAAAGCGAATCGGTTCGGACAACAAAATTAAGTTTCTGCAAATGCCGAATCGATTCGGTCTTAATCCGAATCGATTCGGACAACAAGACCTGGGATTCTGCATCTATGCGAATCGATTCGCCCAAGGGGCCGAATCGATTCGCCCCTGCGAAAATGCCAAGAATGGCTATGGAGTCTTGAACTCCAAAATTTATCCAACTCCAAAATCAAGCCCAACCGAAATCATTGGCTGCAATTTCTACATCCTAAATCCATCTATCTACCAACCTTAAACATCATTTATCATCCAAATCCATTTTTAGTGGTTAATACCCAAAAATCCAATCAAAACCCTAAAAATTCTAAATCATAACAAATTCATAAATATCAAGACTAATTATTCTACTTAAATCATAAATTTGCAAGTAGATTACTTGCCTCAAGTGTAAGAATCTGATTTGATGAAGAAGGAAGCAACAATCCAAGCTCCAATCTCCAATCTCTCTCTTTATCCAAAGCTTTCTTCCTCTCTCTCTAAGTTAACAATTTGGGGAATAAAAGGAATAGTAAGTCTTAGCAAGACTAAATCGGGCCATAAGTCTAAAATGCCCAACTCTAATAACTAATGCGCGATAAAATAATACGCGATATCACCATTTAAGCCAAAACCAGTCAAAAGTGCCCAAAATGCCAAAATACAATATGGCACTTATTTTGACTGTCTCACACCTACCGGGACTAACTACACTATTCACATCATCATTAGGTAATTCTATAACTCATTTTACTTCCGGTTTCATAATAAACCAAAATGTCATTTTAAATCCTTATGACATTAAAATCACCACATGAACATTTTATCTATTCACGGGGTAACTATACAACATTTTAGTAAATATTGACCTTGACATAACGAATTGATATTTACTCAACATCTATCATTTTATCATTAATTACTACCCATAGTAAATAAATATAAAATGGGCTATCAGAAGAGAGGGTTATTACACATATATGGTTTTTATATCTGTAGCTTATTCATCCCACCCATCTACTGTTTGATATTGAAGGTACTCTCTATCTAAGGTTTTTTTCTCTCTTATATCTCGTGTCATTGTTTTTTTTGTTTACCAAAGTTTCAATATTCTACAGATTTTTCGATTTTTTTAGTATCTATTATTTTTATTGGTTGAAAAGAGGTTTTCCGGTTCAGTTCATTGGGTGTCTCTTTGGTTGGGTGGGCTTATAGGTTTAGACGAGCTGGGTGTATGAATAGGGTGTAGAGTTTTGGTAAATGATGTATGGGACTTTCTCTTTCTCTCTGAACTGGTGTGGATTTCAAACACAGATGTTGGTTTGTAAACGTGTTACAGATACTGAGTTGTTTTGTAAAAGTTACAGGTGTGGATTTCAAACACAGATGTAGAGTCTGCATATGGTTTTAGGAGAAATATTTTTTTGGGGTGAATGAAATTTCTGTTAACTCGCGGTTAGGATTTCTGGTGAAAAATATCCTCCCGCCCGAGCCAAACGGGGCCTTAGGTGCCAATGATCTGTTATGGAACAGTCTATAAGTCAATAATGTACGTCTCTTTTGTCCATCTGTTGAATGTGTAAAAACTGTTACAGTTTTTTTTTTTTTTTTGGGGGGGGGGGGGGTTATACATATCATGATTCATGAATCTTTCTTTTGAGGTAATATACTGGGTGGTTGACTCATTGATGAATGTTATATAAATCTACGAGGACCCTTACATTTAAAGATTAGGGATGCCATGTTTGTGTTAAGGATAAAAATGAACTACTAAATTTGGTCATATGGCACATGAGGGAAACAAAGACAAAATTCTGAACGACTTGAAATTACTAGGGTGTGTTTGATTGACAATTTTGAAAGCTTTCCAAAATTTTCAACTTTTGTTGTGTGTTTGGATATGTGGGTGGATGGGTGGGTTAGGTGATGATGATATGATATCTGGGCTGTCTAACTGTATACTTTGTTAGCCAAAAGAAAAATAAAAAATGTAGAAGTTAATAGAAACTATACCCTCTTAATAATAAAAAAATCAACCAAGATTGCACCATGTACCTAACGAAAAGCACAGGGCCCTTAAAGGTACATTCGCAGATAATTTTCATCCACAAACATTGGTTTAATTACTAAATTTTCAATTGGTTCATTTAAAAAGTACATGTTTTTTACTATTTAGTTTTTATTATAAGAATAAAATTTAAATACAAATATTTAATTGAAATATATTAACAACTAATATTTGCGTCTTATAATCACTCAATAACTGTTGTATTTGATTGTAACTCAAATGTTAATCTTGCAACTTTTAGTATTTTACTAATTAGTGTAAATAATTCTAATTTTAATTATTCGTTCATTCATTCAAGTTTACTTTGATATTTTTGTTTCCCATTTTGCACTTAATTTTTGCAGGCCTGGTAACTTCACGATTTTGTATATATATGTTATATCACGCTTTTATTTTTTTGTCTTCGGTAAGAACTTTGGTTGTACATATCTATTTTTCTGCCTCTGGTGAGAATTGTGTTTTTACAGATCTATAAATACATGTATATTTGTATGAGTTTGAGTTTAGATCTGAGTTACATTTTCTCCCCACTATTATTATCGGCCACCGTGAATACGAAAGGTTTGTAGAGTTTGGTAAGATAACATACATGGTATCGTGTGTTTACGCTTTGTTTGTGGAGTTTGGTAAGATTGCTGATATAAATGATTATACAGACCTTTTGTTCTTTTTTCTAATGTTTTTTCAATTACGTATTTTGAATTTTTTTACCATTTTGTGATTATTAGCGTGCCTTCAGGCACGGGTATATCCTAGTGTGTATATATATATATATACCAGGTTATTGAGTGGTTAATGCGTGAAATACCTAGAATAGAAATAATTAGAACAAGGATCCGTGATCTCTTCAAACAAGAATTAAGATCTGATGATTTTGCAGAAGAACTTTCAAGACCAGAATAATATCAAGAATATAGTAGGATACTTGAGGACACTATAGACGTATTAAAATATATTATACGTAAAAGGTTAGCTGAAACAAAAACTACCTTAATTAGATCAGGGGGAATCCTTCCTCTTCTTAAATACGTAGATATAGATGCCCCTAGAACGTATCATAGATTTTTGTCATCCTATGGTGACAGCAATTTGGGCGAATTTATAGAAGACAACTTAATTTACATTGCTAATCAAATATATAAAGAAACTAGACTGATAAAACCTCAATACCGCATAAGATATTTAAGACTAGAGTATTTCCCTCAAAATCCTCTGAAAATATCTAAACACCCTGAAGAAAATATTTATGTAGATAATCCTCACTATTAAGAATTACAGTACGATAGTGATGGAAGAAGAGGGATAAGTATCCCTAAGACTTCTATGCTTAGACTTCTAGATTAAATTAAACTTTAACATAAGCTTAAAGACTCTAGAAATTATTGGAGTAGAAATTTCTATTTCAAAAACCATAGCAAAAGACAGTATTATATAAAAGATAAAGTGGTCCTTAGATATTTTTTGGACGGTAGCTAGTCCGCAAACTAGGTTCGCATGAGAGCCTGCCCCCTCTCTCTCTCTCTCTCTATATATATATATACAAACAGACAGACAGGCTTTTGTGCACACTAAGTTTGCACATTACTTTTTTTAAATAGTAAAAATATATTTTTGAGCTAATGTGTTTTGTGTGATATTTAAACATTTCAAGAGACCCATATAAAAAAATCATCTCAAAAAACCTTTTTTTGCTATTTTTAAAAAATGGGTCAAACATTAGTTATTTTTAAGCACTTTAAAAGGTGTGAAAGTTTGACCGATTTTTTAAAAATAGCAAAAACAGTTTTTTTTAGCTGATGTTTTTTATATGGGTCCATTGAAATATTTAAATATCACATAAAAAAAATCAACTCAAAAATATTTTTTTAATATTTAAAAAAAATTGGTGTGCGCCAGTACATGTGCAAACTTAGTATGCATAGGAGATTGCCTCTCTCTCTCTCTCTCTCTCTCTCTCTCTCTTTATATATATATATATAAGTGTTTTGGTATACACACATGGGTGGAGTAAAATTTTCATAATCTGACGTGTGAATAAACGAGGGTGATTTGAATTATTGAAATAACAAGTGTTTTAAAACTAGTAGAGTTGTTATGGGTGAGATGATAATTCTTGTGTCGATTTCCCTTTAGTTGACTTAAATCACATAAAATAATGTTGTTGATTTAGGCCATGTAGTCAAAATGGCTTAAACCCCACTTTTACCAGTTGAACTAAATCCAAACAATTAGCCAAAATAAGTTTTTATGACTTGTTTGATTAGGAACTCACTTCCCGCCACAATAATCTTTCTTTAATTTTTAACACTTTTTTAATTGGGGGTGTAAGCTCACTTTCTGTCCCAATTTTTTTCCTCACTTCCCTTTATTTTGGGAGGACAAGTGAGTTTCATTCACTCATCTCAAATCACATTATCTAATTTATCCGTTTGAGGCCTCAACCCCGCCATTTTCTTATTTTTTTTTGCTAATTTAAACAATTAAATGGTTGCCAAATTTGGAACATTGATACCATACAAACCTTAAGATCTGGCAATTGAGCCATTAAGAGCTCGTTTGATTCGAGGTTTAGAAAGGAAATTTAGAATTCATGGAATTTTTAAATTCCTCTCATCTTGAACTATAATGTTTGGATGGAAATTTAGTGGGAACTTACAATTACTACAATTTATAATTCCCACAAAATTGAAATTCTCATTTGCCCTCTAAAACGAGGGAATTCTATATTCTCGAGAGTTCTAGCTTACTTTTATGGTGAGACATAAATACTCTCTATCTCTTTTTCTCTTAAACACACACACACACACGTTCACCCCTCTCTCTCTCTCTCTATCACACACACACACACACAGACGCACGCGCGCACACACACACACACACACACACTATCACACACGCACTCCCACATATATACCACACATAAACACACACTCACACCACACTTGCTCACGTATACACACACTCACTCTCTCACACACACACACATACATACACACACACACACACACACACACACACACACTCACTCAAATCAAGTATAAGGGTATTTTAGTTAAATGATATTTATTCCTAATATGGGGAAGTAAGAATTCATGTTTGAGCCAAATAATAGAAAGGAATTGCTAGGAATTTATAATTCCAGGATTTAAGAATTCCCATCCACTTCCCAAATCTCCAACTAAACGAGCCCTTATAGTCTTAATCTTTTTATCAACTCTTATTGCCATCTCAATAGGTTCGATTTTGGGTTTCTCTATTTTGGAAATATTCTTCAAACTTGGTTATCAACCACATCTTACTACACTCAATACTTTGATTCAGGGCTTATTTGGGGAGTATAGAATGAGTGAGGCTGTATAATTGTTTAGTAAAATGGAGATCAAAGGGATCCAAACCGATGTCATAACTTGTGGGACCATTATCAGTGGGTTATGTAAAATGAAAAACACTAGAATTGCTATTTGATTACTAAAGAAGATGGAAGAAAGAAATTTGGCTGCTAATCTTATGGTATATAGCATAATTTAATTGAGTTTTGATGGGATTTTGTCCACTTTAGTTAGGAACCAACAAGTTAAATCAAATTAACGAATAATTTTTTAAAAGAGTTAAAAAGGGAAGTAGTCTACTGTGATAATATATCAATGGTCCCGTTGATAATATATCGCAATACCTTAATTTTTTTAAGGATCATTGACCTCATTCTTTAATTCAATAACCTTCTCATATCAATAATATGAGTTTATCATTACTTCAAAATTTACATATTAATTCTTCTGAAACCACAGTTTACTCTCCCGATTGACTAATTATTTCTGGATATGTAATGATTAATCCCCAGTTGTGCGCATTTTTGTATCCCCTCTTAATTTGCAAGTTGCATCTTTCGCATTCACGAGTTTGATTACTTGATCGAAATTGAAGTAGTCTTAGCAGTTTACACCCTATATTTATTTTTCTATTTTAATTGAGTTGGCATACTGGAGTTGAATGAAAAACACATGACTTCTTTGGACTCCCATATATCATAAACTACCAATTACCTTGCCAATTTATAAATCTGTAAGCCATTTGTATGATTTTTTATTTTATGATTTTTTGTTTTCAGAAACAAGAATTTTTTTAAAAAGAGAAGTTATAAAGAAGAGAGGATCAAAAGTCCTCAACAGGATCACATATAAAAGGAAAACAGAGAGGGAAATGGAAAATATCAACAAAAAAATTCCAGGCAACAACTTGTTTTTGCCTATACCCGCCCCCCAACACACATAAACCACTAAAAACTCCCCACGCTTTAGCTAAGGCCCCTTCCAATCTCCATTCCTTGAAAGTTCCGCCACATAACAATCTGTACTTTTGCTAACTGCCTCGTACAAGCCACACCAATCATTGGAAAGGAGGGTACGCAATGCCTTACTTTGAAAGAAGTCACAAAGTTTGATCCCCTATAAACGGCCAATCTCGCAAAATACTTATGACACCCCGCCTAATTAAATACCGGGTGATCAGTCCTTTATTAAATTATAACTGTAGATGCAATTATTAAGCAACACAAATAAATATGAGAGAAATATTATCAATAAGAGAACAAGGAATAGAAGTAGCCAATCACACAACAAATGATGTACGTGGTTCAGCCAAGATGTGCCTACGTCCACGGTGGTGCAGTCGATGTTATTTCTATATACTCCGGAGAGTGATTACAGAGAATACAACTTGTCCTTTTGCCCCGGACATACATGTGCATGTAGATGAGTGGAGGTGATGGGTTCCTCCATGTTTTCCATTTCCCCTATAACTTCCTTTCATGGGATTGTGGGGGGAGACCGGATCAAATATAAGGATTAATTGTAAGGATCAGTTATAAAAGATGAGGGGCCTGGACTTTGGGCCGCTAGAACTGGGCTACTCGTCCAGGCCCATAGTTCTAAATTTCAGGTACCCACAATAACCAAGGTGAACGGTTGGCTCATTCTTAGCATCACTGTTGTAAAATAACTTTTCAAATTAGACCCCTAAATAAATAAGCTAAGTGTCAAAACCATTTAAAACATTATTTCCATATTTAATTTAAGCCCAATAATAAAAACCTTTCATAATTCATAGTTTAAAAGTCACACAAATAACTAGACTGTAAAAGATCATCCAAGCAATTAAGCATTCAAATAACTAATTCAAACTTTAAAAGTTCAAAGGAAAAACATCCTGACAGTAAAAAATCCCAAAATAAAAATACTGAAACGAAATGAATCACAATCTCTGACAAAACCAACTGATTAAGGAAAAAAAAGGCAACACATGCCCAACTGGATAAAACGGAACTAGGAGTTGAATCAATAATGAGGTCGTCTAAGCAAAAGGCCTGCAACTCCCACCTAAGTTGCAGCACGTTACTTCAAAAGAATCCTAAGCATGATGCCCCTGTGGCTGGGCACCTGTAATATATACATATATAGATAAGAGAGAAGAGGTAACAGGAAACGGGTCAGAGCCTGATGGTAAAACAATTCAAAAATTCAGTTTAGCAAGTATTTAAAATGTTTACCGGCTAATGCAATAATCATATTAGTATGCGGCACTCTCTTGAGAAATTCTCACCTCTCTTCTAATACGCACACTTACCGCACTATTAATCCCCACAAGTTAAGCTTATCTTAAATTCCTCATAAGCTTTAATGCCGACCATTACTAGGGTTAAGATAATTAATTTCTGAGAGTAAAGTTTTCATAAGAATTTCATTTCATTATAAAGTCTTTCAGAATTACCTCAAACTTTTTGAACACTTATATTAAAGTCAAAATATTTATTCATTACTTAACCACTTTAAGTCAAAGTAGAAAGTTCCCAATTTCAAGTCTATATATATATATATTAATCACTCATATAATATATATATACTATCGACACCCTACATAAAATTTATGGTGCTGGCATACTCTGCTATCAAGTCCCCGTATCACTCGTACTAAGGGAAATACTAGTCCGGAATCACTCTCAAACTGTATTAACACAAAACACATACAAATTGAGGCGAAGCATAGTTGCAAGTCACTAAGAGGTCAGCACATACCCTCACGTCTCTTAGGACCGTCTGATTATCGATCAGATAGCCTCTACCAAGGAGTTCCTATGTTCTAGGGTACAAGTCAATATCCCCCATAAAGGTCCCATCGAGATAAGACTGTCTCGGCGCGGAAACCTCAGTGATAGCAAGTAGCGCGGGCATGATTTTTACACGTATATAGTAGATGCACAAACACAGTCATATATAAGTATACTACCATTCCCATTTCTAAATTAGGTATACCCACGACCCATACATATGATATTTGTTCTTAGTACACATTACTAGATTATCCAGTATAACGGCTCGTCTCTTTCATTCTTATTTATGGGATTATTCCAAACTTACTTCGTATCACTCGTAGTATCCTATCTCGCTAAGTATAATTTCAATAGATACTCTCTTATTTCACAACGTGACTTCCTTACGAGTCTCACTCCCTTAGACACACGTTCCCATTATTCCTTAAGTGTAAATCACTCCCCGTTAACACTAATTTCGCCTTTAAATTAAATGCTCCATTTTTACAAAGTCCTACTGGTCCTCTTTATGTCCCAAAATGTTCTAACAAAAATTTTCAAAGGTTACCCCTCATTTTAATCGAAATAAACTATTTAAAAGAGGAATATGAATTTTCCAGGAGGGGTCGATCGATCGATGGAAGTGGGTCGATCGATCGATCATCGATCGATCGATGATCTTTGGTCGATCTATCGATCAAGCAACTATGGCAAAATTGCAGAAATACCAGTTACGGGAATCCTATTCCAAACTCATTCAAATCATCATTTTTGACTCCCAAACTCCCAACAAATGATACTACAAGTGTTATATACCCGAATAAATAATATTCTATGTAAGACATGTGAGTTTTCATCAAGTATAACGAAGAACCCTAATATTTTCTTTAACTTAGTTATTCCCCTTCTTTTTCCATATTTTCTACTCCTAACTCAATGCAAACTCATGGTTCAACCTCCACATATGAAATAGATTTCCAGAATATGATTTTCACCTCTACAACATGTAAATTCTAGTCTCCAATATATGCTTTTTTTTCACGAAAACTAGTTCTAATCAACCCTAGACTAATACAATTGAAGCATTAACTAAAATAAAGCAAGATAGATACTTTCCTGAAAATCTTTGTTTCTGATTTGTGGAAGAAATTGGTTTGATTGTGTTTCTCATCGCGCGATCTACAATTTGGCGGTGACGGCGGTGCAAACAGTGGAGTTCTTGGCCTAGAACTCCTTGGAAAGCTTCTACTCTTCCTCTCCAATGGACGTTATTTGTTTTTGATTATGTTAACCCTAGAAGACAACTCCTAACATCTGATATAACCTTAGAAAATTCGTGGGTTTCCATGCCAAAAAATACAAAATGTCTAAAATGCCCTCCCGGGATGCTAATTAGGCCTAAAAACACCCCGTGACCCAATCTAAACCCCCAGGTACATTATTTTGACTATCTCGACCCTTCCGAACACATTGGCGAACTCAAAATGACCATACGGGTGACTTATAATTTATTCACTTTTAATAATACTAATTTAATCCGACACGACATAGGCGCATCCCGATTTAATTTCCCAAGTTATCAAATTATAAACTCGTGATAACTTTAATAAGTTTGATTATACATATTACTTTATTCATTTAGTAATATTCAACAAAATCCCATTAATTACTAACTCTCATCACGCTAGCAAATATTTAAAATAAGTTCCGAATTAATATTAAATTAATATCTCAAATTAAATTTAATAAATTCCAAAATTTAAAAGTCATAAAAATACGGGGTATTACATACTCCCCCCCAATAACGGAATTTTGTTCAGAAATTCGGAAAATAAGGCATACCTGGTAAGAAAAATCTGGATATCTTATCAGTACGCAAACTGTCTATGTAGTAAGGCGTTCTATCACTATAGCCCCCGTATCACGGTGAGCTTGAATAACACTCTCCTCAACGATACCTCTCATTGTGCTCTTATCCGAAAAGATTCGCATGAGACGAGCTTATACATCATTGATTCCCATTATTTCAATATCATTGGGAGGCCTCACCTCACTACATGACAACTACTCGTATTTATCTAAAATAAAACTCCCATTATTAGAGAAACCATACCAATATCTGAACACTCTTGTCGCTTAAAACAGTCATGGTAATTCCACTATAGTTATCAGACTATAACTTGACCAATCCAAAATTCTGATTATCCGCTCACCTCTAAACATACAGAACCAAAACCTCAATAATCACCTCGTTCGTGAGAAACATGTACGAGTGCTTCCATGGAAATCTACCATACTATACTTCACTTGTTAGTTATATCCGTTGTTGAAACAAAATGATCACCAAGATTTAAAAATTACCTTCACGCGGCTCCACTAATCGTTAATCACCGTGCGCCTACTCCCAGGAGAGGGGTGATACATCCTACTCAAAACGAAACATTATCCCCGCTGCTTCCTGAAATCCCATATTGAAGGTGGGAATCAAAAATTTCCTCCCGATTCAGAAAATAATATCGTGTAGGACCACGTATCGTCGCGATCCTTCCTTTCAAAGGAATACTGGGGCACACTGGTTAATATTGTTAATCACCCCAAAGAAATATCAATCATTTAATTCTTGGGCGACTTGTCCTACTGGTTCGAATGAACCCTTGATCTTGTCTTGAAGATGGCAACCCCTCCAAGAAAACTTTATCTACTTTATCGGCCTCTTCCTTTATAGGAATTTTCAATAGCCACAAAATTTTCTTGTTGATCCTCTTATTCGAACCGATATCTATCTATGCATTATGTATTTAGAAACTACTCACCATGTTCTGCTAAACACCGACTTTTCCTATAAATAACTCATCATATTATGTGACACTTAATCTTCCCCTTCTTTCCTTTGCGTACACTGAAAGTTCTGCCTCGTGCACCTTTCTCTACGATGTGCAGTTCTGGACCTTGTACACCCTACTAACATCATCACTCATTGTATGCGTAAGTCGTATTCACATTTAACTACTTATAACTTTGTTCCGAGTGTTCTCCATAATAATTAAATTCTATTCTTATCAAGGAATACCTCTTTTTAAATGGCTTTCTATAGCCTTCTAACCAGATTCGAGTGTGCCATTTTAATCGTACACATATGTATGGATTATTGTCCTTGATGCGACACTTAATCCACTCTACTACTTTCACCTCGTTATAGTAATCCCATAAACATTTATTCCGTACGACCATTCCCACGTCCCTTCAACTCGGACGATTTCAACATCAGCTAACCAAGATGCTCACATTTTGTAACACCCGACTGCCCGGGGAGAGCGAACGGCTCTCTACTCATCGATAAAACTACCCGAATCAACAAAATACAAGGAATAGGGCATCTAAATCCCACAACAAAAGAGGAACCATTAATCTCAAACCTCTTGAGACAAGTATAACAATTCTCTCAAATAAATACAACAACTAAAAGAAATCACTAACGTTCTATACATCAGAATAAATACAAGTCTCCTGTCTTGAATTTTTTTTTCCCCAAATAATCCACACTAAAATTATCCAAACTCTTTATTTCCCTTGCTTTCGGAACGCAGTTACAACACTTGGATATTCCCAATCACCCTAGAATTTGAAATTTTAAATTCTCCTTATCATCGTTCCACCCCTTAACTCGTGGTGGTAAGACAAAAATTTCAATGCTTTCTTTCCGTATAACTGGCCCCACTAGCCTTAATTCATCATTGAACTTCCAATTTACAGATATAATTACCTGCTCCTACAAATACAGATGTACTAAATTTATAGACTAATGACCAAACATCTTCCTACTTCCAACCTTACGCTAAGTTTCATGCGTGGGATGTCTCGCAAAGCGAAATCCAAACAAGGAACCCCCTTGATACACTACTACCTAGCATTGTCGGTTATCGAAATCTGTTAGGCCCTCCGTCCATAACATGTACCCCTTTATTCTGTCTCTTGACAAAAAGTTACATCACCTCCCGTAATTACACCTACACAAAGAACATTTGGCCAATCCTATATCGTCCAATATTGGTGGTAATTCCCTATCCCTAAACCTCCTATGCATACAATCAGGACTCTCAAAATCCTGATCCCAAACATATGAGTCTAATTGTTAACTATCACATCTCAAAAGGGTAGATACATCGATGCTCTCTACCTATCACTCAGTCTTGAGCTCTAAACGTGATACTGAGCCAAACCTTCTTGCTCGACGATAAACCCAGTACGCACAAAATCATGAAAATAAGGTTCCTAAACATTCCGAGATTTAAACTCTTAGGTCCACTATAACCCTTGGAGTCTCTAAATATATAATATAATTGGGATCCCGAGTCTCTCACAGGTGAGGCCTTGTCAGAATAAATCAGATTGCACTAAGGCAGCCACTCCGATAGCCTTGGAATAACTTCCTACTATTGTATTAGCCATATCTATGAAATTATAACCAAGGAAATACCATACCCGTATATCACACTACTAGAACAAGTACTCTCAATAAAGTATATATCACTATTAATACACACATTCATCCTCCGTGGATAGCACTAAAGATAATTTCTCTACACTAGGGAAAAGAAAAAAAAAATATACCAACATAATATTAACGTGTATAGCTACACGCACTAACTCGTCTCACATGCTAATCTAGCAATGAACAAAATATGATGACTTGCTCGTGTCACATGAAAAATGCCTCATACTCTGAGGATAAAAGTCATACTTCTACCTTTCCAATCGCATTGGAAAATCCTTACTCTCAGTGAGGCATTGCCACCAAACACCTTTCCTACCCCGAAATGGCGGGGACAATACTCCTACTGAAACTCTAGCATGCCAATAACGGCCTTATTGTAACAACCCGCATAATTTTGGGCTATTTTAATTATTTTTGGAAAATGGAGGAAAATAAAGTTTTTGATAAAATTATTTTTATTGCTCAAATATGTTGGTTATTATTTTTAAAGGCGAGAATTTCAAACGGTTTCGAAAACGGAGTTAAAATATATTTTAAAATGATTTTTAAATGTTTTTAACTCTTGGAGTTGTTTTGACTTCCAACTCTTCATTTCTTTGCCTTATTTAAAGGAGTCTTTTGGATTCCAACTCTTCATTTCTTTACATTATAAAAGGAAGTCGTGGGAATCCCTTTTAACCTACTTTTGGCACAAATTTTGGCAGCAAATATATTTTATATTCCTCTTCTTTTTATATATATTTTGGCCCTTGAGATTTGTGAGTTCCAACCTTAGATTAGAGCTGTTCTTGGGGCTATTTTGTTGGAGGTTCTTGGAGGAGCTTTTATAGATCTTTTGTGTTGATCTTGAGGATGTGATCGTTGGTTTCTCATCATGGTTTGAGGTATGGGGTTTTACACAATATGCTCCTTAAATCTCGCGAGTGTCATTTTCTTTGAATTCTTGTTTAATTGAACTCATAGTTGAATTGTTAAATTCATTAAAATCTGGAAAATAATTGTTAAAATTATTTTGATTCATGTGGTATCACTATATTGTTGTTGAGCACGTTGTCATGAGATTTTAATATGGCACGGATGTTGGGCACCCGCCAAAATTCCTGTTTCCCGGGCTATGAATTGATAAAGCATATACGGATGTGGTGAGGCCTGGTGACCCGGTTAAAGTGTTGTTGAGAAATTATATTGATAAATGCTTTGAGATTTGCATTTTGATTTGAATATTCGTACTCGTGTTGTTACGTTTTATTCACCACTAATATATTTGTTGAGCATCTTTCCTGTCGTATTGTGTACTTCCCCATATTTTCTTTTAGTTGGCAGGTTAGCGTGGATTTGAGCGCTATGGACCATTTGGGATGATTTTTGGCATGAATTATTTTGGGAAGAATATTTTTGGAAGATTTGTATTATTTTATTGTGTTGTATAGAGCATTGGTGATTTATATTATTTCGATAGACTTTGTATTTAATTTGAAGAATTGAGATTAGTGGATTTTTTATATTGTGGGTTTTTAGATGCTCTATACCTTGTTATTTGTAGATTTGATTAGTTTTATCGATAGTGGCGCTCCGTTCGCTCTCCCCGGGCGGGTGGGGTGTTGCACTTATACTCATGCATATCTAACATGAATATTGATCGCAGGTAAAAAAAATGAAGTTACCAATCTCAATATCTACACCCCTTCAAATAAAGAAAATCAAATACCCTTTCCCCCAAATGGTGAGTGTACGCACGACACCGTACTCGTCGTCGTGTCTCTTAACCCTAAGGCTCATGCAAAATGAATAGCTATAAAATAGTGCGGTGCCCCAAGACCAATTAAAACTCAACCCATAGCACCAAGTATAGGGAACGTACCTTTTATCTCGATTGGGGCCTGAGGTGCTGCTACCTAGTGGACATTATAGACACGTTCGTACTGTAATTGCCTCTGCTGACCTCAGGCTGCTGGGATGGCTAGTAAAGCTGGCTTCTGTGGTTCATTATGGGCACCCTGCTGCAGTGGGGCCCTATTCCTCTATGGGCAATCCTGACATCTATGGCCATTCCTTCCACATTGGAAACACCTCCCTCGAAACTATCTCATTTCACTATGTTGTTGACTAGTTTTGCTTTTTCCTTGGTCTTGCTGTGCAACTTGAGGAAAAACGATGTCAGATTGAGGACAAATCCTCCAGTTGTGACCCAGTTGTACACATTTATAGCAGGGTCTTGAAATTTCTCGCTGGTCGAGTTGTAGTTTCTCTCCAATCTGATTCGGACAAGATTGACATTTATGACTGTCCATTCCAGATTTGAAACACCTCTTTGTGACTTAATTCTGACCATGGCTTTGTTGACCCTGATGCTTTTGGCTCTCCACGGAAGTGTTGTTACCCTTGGGTCCGTTTTGGTCTTGAGGAGCTTGTTGCCGAAATTTTAGTGCCTTCGCACAATTTTCAACTCTAGTCATATCAAATTGACAAATCTCTCTAGGTCTTTTTCCTTCTCTAAGCTGCATACTATGATCATGGTACTGTAAGATTGTAGTGGTAACTGCCTGTGCAACAATGCCTGTAAATTCGGCGATTGGTACCCTCTTTGGAGACGCATGAGGTGTGAGCTATTCTTGCTCACTGAATTCCCTAACGACATTAGCTTGTTCGTTTTCACGATCCATCTGAAAGTTTAAAATAATCCGGATAAGTTCAACATTCACATCGACAAATCGCAGTAGCACGAATTTCAAACGCATAAAGATGAATACAACATTCCTAATATTAGGGATCTAAATCAAAGACGCTAAGCTGGAAATGAGATAAGACGTACAGATCCTAAAGGACACTAGAACCTGATGCTTTGATACCACCTGTGACACCCCGCCTAATTAAATACCGAGTGATCAGTCCTTTATTAAATTATGACCAAGGTGAATGTTTGGTTCATTCTTAGCATCATTGTCACAAAATAACTTTTCAAATTAAACACCCTTAATAAAAACCTTTCATAATTCATAGTTTAAAAGTCACATAAATAACTAGACTAGAAAAGATCATCCAAGCAATTTAAGAATTCAAATAACTAATTCCAACTTTAAAACTTCAAAGGAAAAACATCCTGACAGTAACAAATCCCAAAATAAAAATACTGAAAGTAAATGAATCATAATCTCTGATAAAATCAACTGAATAAGGAAAAAAAAAGTCGGCACATGCCCAACTGGACAAAACAGAACTAGGAGTGGAATCAATAATGAGGTCGTCTAAGCAAAAGAACTGTAACTCCCACCTAAGATACAACACGTTCCTTCCAAAGAATCCTAAGCATGATGCCCCTGTGGCTGGGCACCTGAAATATATACATATACAGACAAGAGAGAAGAGGTAACAGGAAACGGGTCAGAGCCCGATTGTAAAACAGTTTAAAAATACAGTTTAGCAAGTATTTAAAATTTTTACCGGATAATGCAACAATCATATTAGTATGCGGTACTCTCTTGAGAAATTCTCACCTCTCTTCAAATGTGCACACCTACCGGACTATTAATCCCCACAAGTTAAGCTTATCTTAAATTCTTCATAAGGTTTCAAGCTGACCATTACTAGGGTTAAGATAATTAATTTTTGAGAGTAAAGTTTTCATAAGAATTTCATTTCATTATAAAGTCTTTCAGTACTACCTCAAACTTTTTAAACACTTATATTAAAGTCGAAATATTTATTCATTACTTAACTACTTTTAGTCACAGTAGAAAGTTCCCAATTTCAAGCCTATATATACATATATTAATCACTCATATAATACATATATACTATCGACACCCCACATAAAATTTATGGTGCTGGCATACTCTGCTATCAAGTCCCCGTATCACTCGTACTAAGGGAAATACTAGTTCGGAATCACTCTCAAACTGTATTAACACAAAACACATACAAATTGAGGTGAAGCATAGTTCCATGTCACTAAGAGGTCAGCACATACCCTCACGTCTCTTAGGACCTTCTGACTATTGATAAGATAGCCCGTACCAAGGAATTCCTATGTTCTAGGGTACAAGTCAATATCCCCCATAAAGGTCCCATCGAGATAAGACTGCCCCAGCGCGGTAACCTCAGTGATAGCAATTAGAGAGGGCATGATTTTTACACGTATATAGTAGATGCACAAACACAGTCATATATAGGTATACTACCATTCCCATTTCTAAATTCGGTACACCCACGACCCATACATATGATATTTCCTCTTAATACACATTACTAGATTATCCCGTATAACGGCTCGTCTCTTTTATTCTTATATATGGGATTATTCCAAACTTACTTCGTATCACTCGTAGTATCATATCTCCCTAAGTATAATTTTAGTAGGTACTCTCTTATTTCACAACGTAACTTCCTTAGGAGTCTCACTCCCTTAGACACGCATTCCCATTATTCCTTACGTGTAAATCACTCCCTGTTAACACTAATTTTGCCTTTACATTAAATGATCCATTTTTACAAAGTCCTACTGGTCCTTTTTATGTCCCAAAATTTTCTAACAAAAATGTTAAAAGGTTACCCCTCATTTTAATCGAAATAAACTATTTAAAAGAGGAATATGAATTTTCCAGGAGGGGTTGATCGATCGATGGAAGTGGATCGATCGATCGATCGATCATCGATCGATCGATGCTCTTTGGTCGATCGATCGATCAAGCAGTTATGGCGAAACTGCAGAAATACCAGTTACGGGAACCTATTCCAAACTCATCCAAATCATCATTTTTTACTCCCAAACTCCCAACAAATGATACTACAAGTGTTATATACCCGAATAAATAATATTCTACATAAGACATGTGAGTTTTCATCAAGTACAACGAATTAAAAGGGAAAAATCTATATAAATCTCAAGAACCCTAATATTTTCTTTAACTTAGTTCTTCCCCTTCTTTTTCCAGATTTTCTACTCCTAACTCAATGCAAATTTGCGGTTCAACCTCTACATATGAAATAGATTTCCATAATATGATTTTCACCTCTACAACATGTAAATTCCTGTCCCCAATGTATGCTTTCTTTCACGAAAACTAGTTCTAATCAACCCTAGACTAATATAATTTAAGCATTAACTAAAATAACTTGCCTAGAAATATTTGTTTCTGATTTGTGGAAGAAATTGGTGTGATTATGTTCCTCATCGCGCGATCTACAATCTGGCGGTGACGGCGGTGCAAACGGTGGAGTTCTTGGCCTAGAACTCCTTGGAAAGCTTCTCCTCTTCCTCTCCAATGGTCGTTCTTTGTTTTTTATTATGTTAACCCTAGTAGACAACTCCTAACATCTGATATAACCTTAGAAAATTTGTGGGTTTCCATGCCCAAAAATACAAAATGTCTAAAACGCCCTCCCGGGATGCTAATTAGGCCTAAAAACACCCCGAGACCCAAAGTAAACCCCCGGGTACATTATTTTGACTATCTCGACCCTTCCGGACACATTTGCACACTCAAAATGACCATACGGGTGACTTATAATTTATTCACTTTTAATAATACTAATTTAATCCCGACACGACACAGGCGCATCCCGATTTAATTTCCCAAGTTATCAAATTATAAACTCGTGATAACATTAATAAGTTCGATTATACATATTACTTTATTCATTTATTAATATTAAAAAAAATCCCATTAATTACTAACTCTCATCACGCTAGCAAATATTTAAAATAATTTCCAAATTAATATTAAAATAATATCTTAAATTCAATTTAATAAATTCCAAAATTTAAAAGTCATAAAAATACGGGGTATTACAATACTGCACTTCCACATAATAATGAATTTTTTTGTGGTCCAGTTGTGACACCCCGCCTATTTTAACCATGGGTGATCCGTCCTTTTTCAAAATAAAAAGGAGTCTCATTTGGATCATTCTTAGCATCACCGTCAAACGTTTTAAATTACTAACTACCTATGTTAATTTAAGCTGGTTCAAAATTTAATATTTCATTAATATATAACCACATGCGTAGATTTAAATATTGTAACTCAACCATTCACATAATTAATAGTAGTTCGAATCATCATGAGATAAATAGATAGAAACAAATATTGAATAAACCATTGGTTCCAACGTAATAACCAAACCATAAGTCTACAGAATTAAAATTGAATTCCACTACATAGTCTGATAAATAAAACTAAAAGAATGTATCAACAACAGGGGAAATATACCCAAATAAAAGACTGGATCATAAATCCTACTCTAGGAATGAATAACTAAAGCGTTTATACAAAGTCCTGCAAGCCTCCACAAATAGTGTAGCTACGCATCCCTGGAATGAGTCCTCAAGCTTGGCGTCCCTACGACTGGACACCTAAAATGTTTTAAAAAATATTTTTACACGGGTCAGAGCCCAAAATCATTTGAAAAATATTTAGCAAGTATTTAAATTGCAGTTATAAAAGCATTTATTGGATACACACGTTAGTCTAGTGTACACTTCCTTGAGGTCCTCACCTCTCATCAATAGTGCACACCTAACGCCTCCTATTTTATCCACCTAGCCATGTTTCCCAACTTAACTAGGCCTAAGCACCTAACTAACTACACTAGGTTGAGGTCCCCCCTATCGCCCATATGATACACTACCATTAAGCTAATAGTTCCAATTTAATTGAATTATTATTATCATAACATCTATTTAAGTTTTCTTATACTTAAATTACTTTTAGATATACACTATCGATCTTTTCTACCATTACACATAAATAGACTATCTACAATTGTATGTATATAAGCCGCACTATAATATATACAACTACGACATCTCTCGGAATGGCTACCACGATGCGTGGATACTCTGCTCTGAAGTCCATGTACCTTTAGTACCAAATCAGGGACTACCGATTCAGAATGTTTCCTCGAACTATAAATTAAACAACACACAATGTAGGCCAACATAGTTCTAAGCCTTTGGGATATGCACATATCTAATGTACCCAAATTATCTGCTAGTCCCATTAATACCCAACACATAGTGATAGCCCTAAGTTCTATGTTCCGGGGCACACATCCAGACCTCACTGTAATCACCAAGGTGGAATCGCCCTTTGTACAGAACCTCCCGTGATAGCAGACATCGTAGGTATGTTCACACACATAAAAAATCACATAATAGGAATTCACACAACCTATATGTACATATATTCAGTATAGGTATACACACAGCTTGTCATATAAACCCGTACATGGTATTTATCTCTCTCGAATACTCAACGTACTAATAATTCCCATACAATATTTTATTCGTATTTTCTGAGTATCACTCACTACCCGAAGGGTTCCAATGATTCTTTAAGTTATTTTAGTATCTCTTACATCACTTTTCTAATGGTATAAGTCTTAGGTTATCGTTCACTCTTCACGTAACACAAATCGTAAGTTCTCGATACGCCTCTTAATTGGTTAAGCATCGTCGGTCTAAATCCCAATTTACCCTCACTAAGATTAACCGAGCCTTAATCATATACCCACTGACCTTCTCTAAGTCTTTGTATAATTACTAAACTATCACCAAAGTTTCCCGTAATTAATTTCATGAGCAAGTATAACTTAAAAAGAAAATTTTATCAGCAGATGAATCGATTCGATAGGGATTTCGAATCGATTCTCCCACCGAATAGATTCGGTCTTCAAACCAAATCAATTCAGACCCAACTGCATCATCTTCTTCGTTGCTTTTATGGGTTTTCCACATTAAAACCTCAACAAAACTCCATGAAAGTTCCCCTCTCCCATCCAACATACCCAAACATTAACTACATGTGTAGGGACAATTATTAATGTAAATAACATATCAAGACTAATAGAAATCTACCAAAGAACATATCAAAACTCATATTTCATCAAAACCCTAATTTATGTGTTCTTCATGCATGTTTATAATTTTCCCCGTATTTATTTCGTATTAATTGCCCATACTCACTGATTTCTTGTTATTTACATACAAGGATTTGTTCCATATGAATTCCTACTCCGAACCATGAGTTATACTCACCCAAATCCCAAGAATCATCATTTAAATCATGAATTGAAAACCCTACACTACATGGGTATTATAACATGATCAAAACAATGCACGAAAAACACTTGCCTTTAATAAATCGATCTAATTTACGTTCTGAGATGGTGAGGATGTCCTTTCCTTGCTCCAATTTTGATTTTGGCGACGTTCATGGCGTGAAACGGTGTGGAACGAACTAGGTTTCTTCTCCTCTTCCTCTCATATGGCCTCTTCTCTCTCTCCAAAGTATTATAACCCTAGCCTCACACTAAAAATGGGCTGATATAGCACTGTAATTTTTGGAGTTCTTTCTACCCTAGACTCTTAAATGACCAAAACTCCCTTATTTGGTGTCGGGTTGGTCTAAAATTGCCCCGGGACCCAAAAAGTACACTCGGGTACACTATTTCAACCCATTCGGAACCAACCGCGACCTTGGAATTTCCATCCGTGTCACTCTACAATAATTTCCTATCTCAACCTCATATAGTCTACACTCGGCTCCCGGTTGAGATATAACACAGTCACGTCAATATCATTCTCTACGATGTGTAATAATTATCACAAATCATTTACTATTACTTTAGTAACTTTATTCCCTAAATATTAATCAATATCTTTCCTGATTAATATTTTAATAATCATATAATATTTAATTCAATTAAATTACGTTACACGTGTAATTTAAAATAACCAATTTAATTAAATTCTTAACACTCATAAATAAGGGGTGTTGCATACTTCCTCCTTACAAAGGAATTTCACCCTCAAAATTTGGACGTACCTGTGGTGAATAACTCTCGATACTCCTCTTGCATGTCATTCTCCCGCTCCCACGTCGACTCGTCAATATTTTGGTGCCCCCACTGAACTCGAACAAAGGGTACCACCTTTGACCATAACTTATTCTCACTATGATCAAGTATCACCACCAGTCTCTCCTTGTACGAGATAGATGGATGAAACTCTATCTCCTCTAATGGAATGTGGCAAAAATCCCCCTCACTCCTTTGGTACCTCTTCAGTGATAACACGTGGAACCCATCATGAATCCGTTGTAAGTACTCTAGTAGGCCTAGTCTACATGCAATTGGTCCCACCCTCTCGATAATCATTAATAGTCACACATATCTCGGTGCTAGATTCCCCTTCTTGCTGAACCTCATACCCTTTAATCGGAGACATCCGTACCAAAACATGGTCACCAACCTCTAGCTCTATGTGTCTCTGTCTGCATCGGTGTAACTCTTTCACCAATCATTATCTATATGGATGTGCCCTCGAATGAGAATGATGTTGACAGTGGTATCCTGAATCATTTCTGGCCCCAATAGATTGTTTACCCCACCTCTAACCAACAAGCGGATGAATGACAAGGTCGTCCATACAGTGCCTCAAATGGTGCCATGCCGATAGTGAACTAGTAGGAGTTGTTATACGCAAACTCCACTAATGGAAGATACTGCTCCCATCCTCCCACGAAGTCAAGTATGCACATCCTTAGCATATCCTCAAGAATCTTATTAACCCGCTCCGTCTGCCCATCTGTCTATGGGTGATATGTCGTGCTTAAACGGAAATCCGTGACCATAGCCTCCAGAAAGCTCTGTAAGAAATGGGACACAAAAATCTTGTCCCGATCCGACACAATGTTAATCGGGACCCCGTGCAGCCTCACTATTATAGAAATAAACAACTGTGCATATTTTCTCGTCTTAAAGTCCCTACGAATAGGCAAAAATTAAGCCACCTTAGTCAATCGATCCACTATTACCCAGATGGATTCATGACCTCATTACGAAATCGCTAACCCGATAATGAAATGCATGGAGATAGTCTCCCACTTTCACATTGGAATCTCGAGTGGCTACAACATTCTCGTTGGTCTTCGGTGGTCTACCTTCACTAACTAACAAGTAGCACACTTCGAGACAAACTCCGATATGTTCTGCTTTATCCCCGACCACCAATATTGCCTACGTATATACTGGTACATATTATCCCCATCAGGATGCACTATAAACCTCGACCCGTGAGACTCTGACATCACTGCATGTCTGAAATCCCCATCCTTTGGAACCACGAGTCTCCCATTGAAGCGCAAGCCTCCCTCATAACTAATTGAATAGGACTCCGCCCCATTAACTAACAACTGGAAAAATTTGTCCTGATAATACTGATCCCACGCCTGTGCTTTCACCACTTTCATAACAATATCGAGCATGACAACCAATAGGGACATATAGGCTCTGTTAACCTCATCGTCGTGTCGAAGCTCTCTCCACTTCGCCTTCTAAACCTCTGCTATCTCCCCAACAGGTCATCAACTCAATACGTCTGCCACCGCATTAGCCTTGCCAGGATGATACTGAATATCAAATTGGTAATTCTTCACGAACTCTAACCATATCCTCTCCCTCATGTTCAGATCCTTCTGTGTGAACAAATACTGAAATGATTTATGGTCCATGAATAAGGTAAACTGCTCGCCCAAAAGATAATGCCTCCAAATCCTCAAGGCAAACATAACCGCTTCTAACTCTAAGTCATGCATGGAGTAATTCCTCTTATGGGGCTTAAGATTGCGAGATGAATAAGGTATATCCCTCTCCTTATGCTGTAGTACATCCCTACGTCCCTACAAGGATGCATTTGTGTAAACATGGTTCTCCACTCCTCCCCTAGGCAATGTAAGTACATGTGTTGAGGTTAATTTATCCTTTAGCTCATCGAAAGCTGACTGAAAATGGTCATCCTAAACAAACATCACCCCCTTGAGAGTTAGATTCATCAACGGACCCATAATCTTTAAGAAACCCTTAATGAATCGCCAAAAACTGCGAACCTCGATCGGTTTCGTGGGTTGTCCCCACTCCCTCACTATCGATACCTTACTTGGATCAATATCAATACCCCTATCAGACACAATGTGGCCCATAAACTACAACTCCCAAACCCAAAATCCCCACTTCTCTAATTTGGCATACAACTTGTGATCCCATAATGTATATAGAACCATTCGCAGATTCTCTGCATTCTCATCCTCAGAATGAGAGTAAACTAGAATATCATCGATGAACACGATCATGTACTCGTCAAGGAACTCTCTGAAAACCCAGTTCATCAGAGCCATGAACACTAATGGCCCATTAGTGATCCCAAATGGCATCACCCTAAACTTGTATGACCCATACAGTGTTAGAAAAGCAGTTTTATGAATGTCCTCCTCTCTGATGCGGCATTAATGATATCTCGACCTCAAATTTATCTTGAAGAAGTAACCTGCTCCCCTCAGCTGGTCGAACAGATTATCGATCTGAGGTAGTGGTCACTTATTCTGGATCATGACGTTTCTCAACTATCTCTAATCGATACATAACTGAAGTTATCTATCCATCTTTTTGACGAATAACTTCAATGCGCCCCACGACGATGTACTCCATCTAATGAAACCATGCCCCAAAAGTTTTTGAATCTGCTCCCTCAACTCCCGCATCTCAGATGGGACCATGCGATAAGAAGATCGGGTGACAGTCCTTATACCCGACATTAGGTCAATAATGAACTCAATTTCCTGGCTAGGTAGTAGCCCGGGTATCTCCTGGAACACGTCCTCAAACTCCCTCACTACTAGAATCGAGTCTAAAGAGATAACCACCTCTTATGAGGTCTCTTCCTCAATGTAATACAAATGTGTGTTCAACCCTCCATGAGGAAGAGGCATCACCATTAGGAACATCTCTTTACCTAGAATAGAGAATACAATGGTCCTCCCGAAATAATCAACCATCACCAGGTCTCCAATTTACCAGTCCATACCTAAAATGACATCATAACCCTCCATATCTAACACTAGAAGGTCAACGACAAAACATAACCTCCCCACATCAATGTCCACACCCCTATAGATCAAGTGTATAAATGACACACTAATCAATGGTGACTCTACACACATAAGGAGACTATCGGTTGTCCCTAAAAGACCGATAGCTCGTGCAAATCTGGTCGCTATGAAAGAGTGTGTTGACCCCATATCAAATAAAATCCTACCCTTAAGCCAGTGAATATAAAATGTACCCTTTACTGCAGGTGGCGCATGTGGGGCTTGCTATCTGACTGCATCTCGGATGTTCTAGACACGTCCGTACTGTAACTGTAACTGCCCCTACTAAAGTGGGGTTTGTCCTGCCGGGGGTAACTGCGCCTGCTGCCCCTACTGGGCACCCTGTTGTTGTGGCGATATGTCATGCTATGGATAGTCTCTCCTCTTGTGTCCTTCCTGTCCACAAGTAAAAAAAATCCCCTATAAGTCTCTCTACCTCTGGCCCTAATGGACCTGTCGAGGCTTTCCCTGCTATCGACCCTGGTGGCCTCAGCCCTACTGGCCTCCCCCATTATTTCCTTAGCCCTGACAGCCCTGAGGAATATGTTGCTTCTACTACTTAGGGCCCTGTAAGCCCTGCTTGAAACCTCCCTTGGGTAGTAACCTCCAAATCTAAACCTCTTGGTAGAATCCCCTTGTCGAGAATCCTGCCCCTACTTTCTGCTTGTTTGCTACTGCGATGATCCACTAGCACCATTTTTACCTCCCTTTCCCTGTAAGCTAGGCTCACTCTCCCTCGTACTTCCATCCAAATGGAATCAATGGTCCTGGCAATGCAGAAGTGCGGCATTGACAACATCTGTATAAGTCCTCAATGCGGGATCACCTATCAAGTGTTGCCTGATCCTCCAGGCTAGCCTATCCATAAGCCTCAGTTTCTTCTTATGTTCACTGTTCACCTCATCGGGCATAAAATTAGCCAAACATGTGAACTTCTCCTCGTACTCAGCTATAAAATCATCAACCTGAACTACCTTGCTAAACCGCTTCCGCATCTCTGTCTCTATAGTTGGCGAAAAGTACTTACGGTCAAACCGCACTAATAACTCAATAAAGGGAATAGTATGTGATACAAGATCTCATCCATACACGATCGAGACGATAATATATGGATGAGACAAGTCTTATCCATACACTCTCAAAACGATGAGAGGGGGATTATGATAAAACACCATAATTTGGTGGGTTAAAATTCAAAATCACTTAGTTGTGGTTCATTACTAAACATCATTAATTTGGTGAAGTCAATGTAAGAGAAAAGACAAGATGTTATGCTACAAATGAAAAATTAAGGTAGACGCATTTGCATAATATATGAAGAAGATAGGAATTAACAAAGAGCGTCATTTCATAATGACGGGGTTACAAAAATAGTTTAGCATAAGAGCTACACAAGTTAAAGGAGTATAAGGCCATAAACGACCATCCCAACAAAAAAAACAAGCTTAAAGTTGTGAATCACCCTCAGTATCTCTCAGAGCTGGCCCATCAATGAGAATAGTCTTGGCCCCAGTTTGGGTAGTCTCAGCCCTATCATCATTTTTACCTGTCTCGACCGCAGCATCAATGTTCTCGATGACCTCATTGGGGTTGACCTGTAAAGTGTCGGCTGACATTTTAACATCAGCTAAAGTGATCTCGAGATGGGGGGTCACTGAAGTTAAGACCCACAAAGTCATCAGGGGTTAGGTTCCTAACCTAGCGTGCTTAAGGGCAACCCATCGATCGATAGTCTTTACGCCTCTCTCAAGATACTCAGAGGCAAAGACCCCAAACTCATCAGACTCCTTGTAGTCGGTAATAGCTTTTGCCTTAGCCTCGTCTAGGTCATCCTTGACTACATCATCAATCTCATCCTGTTTATTGTTAGACATCCTCTTCAAGGTATTAACATGCTCAGTCTTCAGATTGGTCACCTCGTTCGTAGATTTCTGTAGGGCCGACTGGGACTGTTGAGGTTCCTCCCTCAAGTTTTTCTCAGTCATCTCTGCATCTCTCCCCTTCTTAACCAAGGGAAATTTATTTTTAATCCGATCCCCCATTCGATAGAGGGAAACTACACTTTGCAACAAAAAATATGGACATATGAATCAGTATGAGATGGAACTAAAGAGACTACACTTGAAAAGTATATGAAAATACCTCAACAACCCTATGGATAGAAAACTCAATGAGAAAAGGGATGTCCATGAACTGGAGGAAGCGCTTGTCACCTACAGAGATAAAAGAGTTGACACCATCTATAGCCTTTGTATCATTACCTGTGACGCTCTCGTCATTTAGTTTTAATTGAGAAAGACGAGCTACCAAAGCCTCGTCTGTGGAGATGGGGATTCCCCTCTCAGGGCGAACCCGTTTAGTTGGACGACGAGCAGTAGTGTCGTCGGTCCATCCTTTCCTTTTTTTCCCAGCATTACCGACAACCGAGGTCGCCCATAGTGGATTTAATAGTTAGGGTAGCAGGGATTTAATAGTTAGGGTAGCCGAGGTCGCCCGTGTTTACTGACAAGCTTGATCAAGTTTAGGGACACCATTTCCCAAATGTGACCTGGTACATTCTCTGGACGATCTGCAAAAAATGGACAAGGTCAGCAATGAAAAATTAAGAAGATACAACATAACAGTTGATAAAAAAAATCCCTTACGCATCTTGGCTAGGGGGTCGATCCCCAGACCTGTCTGAGTCAAGTACTATGGGGTCATCAGCTGCTCAAACTTAATGAGAGGACCACCATAACCTTGATTACAAAGTTTTTGTAATTTTTCAAATTCCTCAGGGTTCAAGCCCGGATCAAGATTGGCCGACGCAGAGGCCTTGGCCCATCTTTGAGGAACCCTGGGCTCAGATCTGTCGCAAGCAACATTAGGACCAAATTACCAAGCCCATGATATGAAAAAATAATAAGGATTCAAATCATGGTTAGAGTTTTTGGTAACCAGTAGAACTTTCTTTGTAGGTTTCCTGACTATGAGATGATAGTAGCTAGGTTGAGTCTTAGGGGATGACATAGTATAAGATGCCATAAAAATATCGACAGGAAGGTCAGTTTAGTTAACTATCTTTCAGATAGTGACGAAGCCGAGAATAACTATCCAAGCATTAGGAGAAAGTTGGGTTGGTGCAAGGCCTAAGAAGTCTAGGACAGCTCTTACGATCGAGTGAATTGGCAGTCGAAAGCCATCCTTAAGCATCTGCCTATAAACCCAAACTTCACCCTCTCGTCCATCAAAGGCTCTCTCATCCTCAGAGGGTTTTCTCATAGAAATAGAGGGTCATATGCCATAAAGGTGTCTCCAAACTAAAAGATTGGCCTTAGATATAGTACTCTCATAGGACTCGGTTACAGAGGTGTCAAGTTCACTCTCTCTACCATTGTCTTCTGAGGATTCGGCCTGGGGATTGTTTGAGTCACCCCTTGGGAATTTTTGGATGAACTCGCCTCTTATAGTGGCCGAGAGAGGAATGACATCTATTGGATATAGAATGGTGACACTGGGCTCAAGTATCTCGATAGAGTCATCAGATTGATCTAATGTCTCAACCCTTTGAGAGGACGAGACACGAGAAGAGGCTTCATCTACTTCAGACCCATCAGCAGGGGATGAGGAGTGGGTCATAGATTCCTTAAGGGAGTCAACACTCTCAGATGGCTGAAATATGGACATATTATCATCTGCAGAGGAGGACGACTTGGATGTGGAGTCACTCGACTCAACAACAGGAGGACGAATGATAGCTAATGGGGAAGGATAAATGGAACGAAGAGGAAAAGCCTCGCCTTTGCACCTTTCGGCTTCCTCAAGTTCTACCCTCCTAATTTCTTGAAAAAACATCTCTATGAGGTTTGGGTATTCGTCGACTAGTTTATATAATTGCCTTAACATTAACATGATGAGACTAAACTTGTTTGAAAACTGAAAGGGGACAAACAAGTTACCAATTTGACCTTCATTGACCAACGGATCTAAGGCTAGAAACTTGATCATTTCTAGAAAGAACAACCAAGAACCACACAAAAGGCTCACCGGAGACAGGACTGAAAAACTTTCCTATGACACTTTACCCCCAAAACCTAGTAAGCATAACCTATACAACTACCAAGAACCCCAAGGAGTAAAAATAAATGGGGGTTCGACCCCTAAAACTGCCCAACCATCTTTTAAAAAAAAAAAATGTCGTCGAAAAATGCAAGTGTATAAAATATGAACTAAGATCAAAGGCAGAAAATTAGAAAAATGGAAAGAAAGTTGTTACCTCGAAAAGAGGGAACTTCTTAGGAGGGAAGAGAGGCTGGAAAAACTTGGAAACAAAGGAAATCAAGGAGCTCTAGAGAAAATTGTCAATGGCGTTTGCAGAAAGAGTTAAAGCAGGAAAGTTTTGGGTAAATGAGGAAAGAGAGAGAATGTTGTGGATTTAAATACTTGGAAATGATTGTGCACATTTCCCAATACATCTCATCATTAAGGGCACAAAGCCCTAGGCGCCTAATCATCAAATCAAACTTGGGGCAGGCCTTACCCAATCAAAATAAAGACATGTATCACTCTCCCATCCAATAAACTATAAGCATCTGACACGCCAGAAGTGTCTCATTAAGACTATGCCAACTCGTATCCCTCAGCTACCTCTTTATACAGATGGCTAAAGGCTAGGGGTGATTGATATGACCAATTGTGACCTCATCCTAAGACAAAGGTCATTAGTGAACACAACCGAGTTCTAAAAGGGCCCCAGCTAGACTATACCTAGGACTCATCTGGTTAAGGGTTGTCCTCATGAATCCATGATCTCGGCCCTTTCAGGAGCCGAGACCCCAGGGTAGCGTCTCATTAGTAAAAGACTTATCTCATTCGCTACTTTAATTGAGAACCGATAATACCGCGTAGGGCACACCTCGACCTGATGTGTTCAGCCGAGACCACACCTCCGCCAGAGCATCGAACAAGGATACATTTGGGGTTTTTCACTCGGTCAGGCCGTGATTCCTCAGACGGCATCTAGAGTATGAGCAGTACAAGGTTCTAGGATAACATCTTCCACATGGGCAAGTGTGTTACAATAAGATTATCCCTTCACATGAGGGAATATTACGTCATGATTAGTTATATGTGTGAGGGACATGTGTCAACCTATTATTGGGAGCCTCCTCATTCACATACTGATTACATTTTTGGGGGTACATCACACCCCCAATACACTATAAATAGACCTCATATTCTACATTATAAAGGATCAATATTTAGAAACCCTACTAAAACTCTATCAAAGTGGTTGCATAGATTAAGGGAGATTGAGTGATTATATCCATGGCCATTATTTCCCTTATGTAGTGGATCACACAGACACAGACACACACACACTTGATGTAGGACTGATTGGCTGAACCACTTATATTATTATCTCATCTTCTCTTTGCCTCATCTATTTCTACTGTTATATTGCTGGTACCACTATTGATATATTGGTTTAGATCTTAGAGCTTGTTCATCCCTATTGACTTGGTGATGTTATTTTGAGCACCATCTGTATCCCTCTCCTCGGCAGCGGTAACAGACTCTTAACACTATAAAAATGCCATCACAAGTCTAAAAGTGGTCAACATCTTCTTTTGTATGTCACTACAGTCAACCATGTGAAGGTGGTGCTGAATATCCTTCTTCCACTGGTAAGCCAAGATCACGTATGAACTACCCTGAAACTTGGGTGGGTGGATTTTCTAAAATGCCTCCCTCACTCTCTGCCAATTTGAAGGCCTTGAGTGGGACTGGACAACCGGTGCCACTAGTTGCTGCGGTCTATGGGCCGGAGGAAAGTCAACAAAAAGAATGGATCACTTTCGGTAATGTATTGACTATAACGAGTTGAATAAGGTCACAATCCGAAATAAGTATCCACTTCACCGTATTGATGATCTATTTGACTAGCTGAGGGGATCAACTTACTTCTCCAAGATTTATTTGAGGTTCGGTTATCATCAGTTATGCGCTAGAGAGGAGGACATTCCTAAGACTACTTTTCTGGCACGATATGGGTCCTACGAATTTAGGGTGATGCCATTCGGACTCACCACTGCGCCAGCAATGTTCATGGATCAGATGAATCGGGTTTTTAAGAGTTTTTAGACCAGTTTGTTATCGTGTTTGTCGATAATATTCTGGTTTACTCTCGGTCTGAGGATGAGCATGCCGAGCACTTACAGTAGGTTTTACAAACACTTAGAGAACACAAATTGTATGTAACGTTTAGTAAGTGTGGGTTCTGGCTTATGGAGGTGCAGTTTTTGGGCCACATTGTGTCTGAGAAGGCTATCATTGTTGATTCAAGTAAGGTCTCGACGGTTTGGGAGTGGGTACAGCCCATGACATCGACCAAAGTTTATAAATTTTTGGGATTAGTAGGATATTACCGGTAGTTCTTTAAGGGTTTCTCGAAGATTGCAGGTTCATTGAAAAATTTGACTCGCAAAGGGGTGTCATTATTTGGGATGACCATTGTCAGTTAGCTTTCGATGAGCTAAAGGACAAATTGACCTCAACACTCGTACTTACACTGCCTAAGGGAGGAGTGGTGTATTGCGTCTATATTAATGCATCCTTGTAGGGACTTGGGGGTGTATTACAGTAGGAGGAGAGGGACATAACGTATGCATATCTCAAGATTAATCCCCCTGAGAAGAATTACCCCGCGCATGACTTGGAGTTAGCCACAGTGGTATTTTCCTTGAGGATATGAAGGCACTATTTATTAGGGGAGCAGTTTACCTTATTTACGGACCATAAATCGCTTCAGTATTTGTTCACTCAGAAAGATTTGAACATGAGGCAAAAGATGTGGTTGGAGTTCATTAAGGATTACCAGCTTCATATTCAATATCATCCTGGGAAGGCTAACCTTGTGGAAGACGCGTTGAGTTGAAGGCCTGCAAGAGACCTAGCAAATGTTTGGAAAGCTAAGTGTAAAGAGCTTCGACACGATAATGAGATTGCTATGGCTTATATGTCCTTATTATCTATCACTCCTGAGATTATGATGAGGGTGGTGAAAGCACAGGAAGGTGATCAATATTGTCGGGAGAGAATTCGCTAATTATTAGTTGATGGGGAAGATGGGTACTCAATCAGTTCAGAGGGAGGTCTATGTTTTAATGGGAGGCTCGCGATTCCAGACGATGATGATTTGAGACACACATTGATGTCAGAGGCTCACGAGTCCAGATTTGTGGTACATCCCAGTGGGGATAAGATGTACCAGGATATCTGCAGATAGTATTAATGGTCGGGGATGAAACAGGACATGATAAAGTTTATCTCAAAGTATTACCTGCCAACTAGTAAAGGTAGATCATAAGAAACCGAAAGGGATGTTGTAGCCACTTGAGATTATCATGTGGAAATAGGAGAGTATCTCCATGGATTTTGTCATTGGGTTACCATTATCACAGTAAGGTCAGGACTCCATATGGGTGATAGTGGATCGATTGACCAAGGTGGATCATTTCTTTCCAGTTCATTAGAATTTTGAGATGAAGCAGTATGCACATTTATTTATCACTGAGATAGTACGATTACATAGGGTTCCACTCAATATTGTGTTCAATAGGGATAAGATATTTGGGTCCCATTTTTGGCAAAGTTTTTAGGAGACGATGGGCACAGATTTACGATTGAGTACAATGTATCACCCACAGACATATACGTGGGCTGAGAGGGTTAATTAGATGCTGGAGGATATGCTGCAGATGTGTATACTTGATTTCAGGGGAGGATGGGAACAGTACCTTACTTTGGTGGAGTTTGCGTATAATAACTGCTATCAATTGACCATCGTCATGATACCATTTAAATAATTATACGGTCGGCCTTATCATTTGCCTACTTATTGGTTAAAAGTAGAGGACAATAAATTATTGGGGCTAGAGATGATTAACGATACCACTGCCAAGATTGAGTTTATTCGAGGGCACATCTGAAGAGCTCAAGATAAGAAGAAGAGTTTTCCCCGATGTAGACATGAGTCGCATTGAGCTTGAGGTTGGCGACCGAGTGTTGGTGCGAGTGTCTCCTATGAAAGGAGCTATGACATTTGGCAAGAAGGGGAAATTGGCGTCGAGATATGTGGGGTCATTATCGATCATCGAGAGAGTAGGACCAGTAGCTTAAAAACTGGGACTACTAGAGCACCTATAACGGATTCACGAAGTGTTCCACGTATCATCGTTGAAGAGGTAACGAAGGAGTGAGAGATATTTTTAGCATTTCCCATTGGAGGAGATCGACTTTCATCCCGACATTTCATACAAGGAGAGACCAGTGCCGATACTTAATCGTAGTGACATAAACGGCGATCAAAGGTCGTACCCTTGGTTAGAGTTTAGTGGGGGTACCATAATGTAGACAAGTCAAAATGGGAGTGGGATGAGGACATGCATGAACAGTATCTAGAGTTATTGACCACAGGTACATCTGAATTTCGAGGAAGAAATTCTTTTATGAGGGGGAAGTATGTAACAACCTGTATTTTTTAGGAATTAAAAGTAAATTAGTAAATCAATTCGGAGTAAATTAATTCAGTTAAATTTAAATTACACGTGTGACGTAATTTCATGGAAATTAAATATTATGGGTATCGAAGAGAAATGATTAATGTTTGTTGAATAAAAAAATTACTAAGTGAATAGTAATTACATATCTAACATTATAACGAGTGACACTGATGTGATAGTATTTTATCTCAATCGGGCATCTTGAGTAAGCTAAATGAGGTCGAGAGAGAAATTTAATTATGAGTAACTGCAATGATGATTTTGAGGTCACGGTTGACTCCGGAAGGGCCGAAATAGTTGAAATAGTATACTCAGTGTATAGTTTAGGTTTCGGGACAATTTTAAACCAAATCGACACCCCGAGAGGGCATTTTAGACATTTTGTAGTCCAGAGCTAAGGGAGCTACGAGTTGGAAAGGGTTATATATACTTGTAGTTGGGTGAGGCTAGGCTAAATGAAATAGAAAACTCTTGGAGGACATTACAGAGGAGAGAAAGAGCTTTCTTGGAGCTTAAGAGAGGATTCTTAGAGAAGTTACCCTTGTTCTTTCATCACAACCATTGTTGGAGTGTGGATTAGAAAATAAGAGTCACCAAGATAACCAAAGAAGATCATTTTCATACAAGGCAAGTATTTAACTTGCAATGTTTATGAGTTATAATACCCATATACAGTAGGGTCTTTGAATTAAGCAAAAATGATATTATTCTTGTGATTTGATGAATACAACGCATAATTAGGAATATGATTGCATGTAGAATGAATCCAATTATATAGATAAAATGAAATCAAGAGTTCTGGGATTAAGATCATGGGATAAACCTGGGTTTTTGGATGAATTCATGTGAAGAACATAAAATTGTAGGGTTTAATGATTTATGGGGATTTAATTCTATATTGGGTGAAAGTGTATGGATTTTATACATGATTTAGGTTAAAAATCATCCTTACATGTATATTTGATGTTTAGTTATGATAATTGGGAGTTCTGGATTGTAATATGAAAATCGGGGAAATTTGATTGTAAGAAAATTCGTAACAACAAAATAAAGAAGAGGACCCCTCACACTTTTTGAATCGATTCGGCCCAAGGGCAAATTGGTTCGGCCATTGGGTGAATCGATTCGATTTTACCCATAATTGAAAATTGTTCCTTTTAAGCCCAAAAATTATGGATAATTAATGAGGGGATTTTTGGGATATTTTAAAACTATAAAGAGAAATATAAAAAATGACAGGAGGCCTAAAGTGGATATTAGGTTTACATAAATTGAGACGAGGTAAGTATTGGGATAATTGAGAAAATATCCAAAATTGATAAATGAATTAAATTTGAGACGGATTATGTAGTGATGAGTGAACCTACGTTTATGACCAGTAGTATACAATGGGAATAACTACAGATTACATAATGATAAATTAGGACCCTTAGAGTAATGAGCGATCCTCTACCTATACGAATTGGAATTTTAATTGAAATAAATGATACGTCGAATATGCTAGCGATATATACTATGCACGAATTGATGAAATTGGGTTGCATGTAATACCTATTGAATAAAATATGCAAATAGGTTGTGTGAATACCTATAGATACGATTTGATTATGTGTGTTAACATACCTACGCTACATGTTATTTGGAGGTTTCCGCGCAGAGGGAAATCCCACCTTGACGATTCCAGTGAGGTCAGGATTTGTACCCCAGAGCATGGAACTTAGGGCGGATGACTATGTGACATGTATTAGTGGGATTGGCAGGTCGTTTGGATACGTTAGGTATGTGCGTTTCCCAAAGGCTTAGAACCATGTTCGCCTCCACCGTTGTGTTGATTGATTTTGAGTTCAAGGAGACATGCTGAACTGATAGTCCTTGATTTAGTATAAGAGGTACATGGACTTGATAACAGAGTATGCCAACATCACAAGGGGCCATTCCGAGAATGCTATAGTTATGTATATATTATATGTGTGATGAATATATCCGGTATGATATATCTACTTATGTGAGACAGTGGAATTGATAGATGATGTACATCTAAAATAATTTAAGTAGAAAAACTTAAACAATTAACTCAATAATAAAATGGGAATAAATAATATATTATTGAGATCGTAGTATATGCGGATATATAAGAAAGATAAACTTATCAATAGTAGTCAGATACCTCATCTAGCTAGGCCGGGTACGTTAGGCAGAATACGTTAGGCGTACACATTAGCTGAGAGGTGAGGATCTCAAGTGAGTGTATGTGGATATTACATGTGTAATAAATAACGATTTAAATTGTGATTTAAATACTTGCAAAATATTTTACTTAGGCTCTGACCCCTGTCAAAAATATTTTCAAAACCTTTTAGGTGTCCATCCACAGGGACGCACAACTTAGAGATCCTATCCAAAGATGCGTAGCTGCAGCAGTGTGGAGGCTTGCAATAGATTTTCTTAGACGCTTCAGCTCGTTCATTCTAGATAGGAGATTTCCTTAACAATTCATCTGGGCAAGTTGCCTTCAAACTATTTCTTTTATTCATTTATGCATCAGATTGTATTCCGATTTTATTTACTTATTTCAAATTGTGGTTGGATTTTATACTTAGATTACCGATGGTTTATTCGGTCTCATTTATTTATATATTTATCATGTGATTGTTCAGACTATCTTTATGTGTGAATGGTTTAGTTCATTTAATTTATTTTCGCATGTGCTCATAATAAAAGATAAAATTTGACACCATCTTAATTTGACATTGGTCATTAGTAATTAAAAAGTTTTTCGACAGTGATGCTAAGAATGAAACCATGAATGATTCCTGTTTAATTTATTAATCAACTGATCACCCAGAATTAAAATAGGCGGGTGCCACAGATATGTGATCAGTTGTATCGATTTCTACACTTTGGACACTCCTTTTGTTATAGTGAAGTTAATTATGATGCCATGATAGTATGGTTTTTGTAATATGTTTTCTCGGCCTCGTACTTTTTTATATTACTTTCTAATAAATTATTTTTGTAATATTCCTACTCCAATTCTCATCAAGATTAATCACTCTTGTATATCAACTTTATGATAATGATGCTTCTCATTCTTCGAAGAAAAGGAAAAAATATTTTTCAAATTTAACCTCTTAAATAATGAATTTCTTGATTACAATAACTGAATTCAGATCTTTAATTTATATGATTGTTGTGTTATTGATGTTGTTTGGATTTGTAACTTTCAAAATCACACATACTTTTATATAAGTAAGATTTGTAACTTTAAATTGACAAAAACAAGTCAATTGAAATTCATAAAAGTTATGGAGACATAATTTAAGGACACTGGACCCATCAAGGTATTTACCAATAACATGAGAATGCATGTTCCCTGAATTGTGTATCCCTATCATCTCTCTTTAAATTAGATAGTTGTTGGGTGTTGAGATTATGGAAGAAGCACGGGTATGAGATGAGTCCATGAATTCTCAATGTGACATTTTTTTGTAATGTAAGTTAATACAATATGATAACATTATTTTCTCTTTGTTTATTTTATATTTTATGAAGCAAAATTTTAATTCGTACCATAACTTTTGACTTCATCTGCTCGTTATATATACATAGGTAAAATATGAATGTAAGTACTTTTTAAAATGTACTTTAACAAAATTTGATGCGTACTTTATATATTTATTTATTTTGTTTCCTTGTTATTATTTAATATACACAGAATGAATTCAAGACCCATATTTTGACTCTATCCCCTCATTATTAGTATGGAAAATCCTATGTGTACCAAGATTGTCCACCAAGTTTTGTGTATGAGGTACATTAAAGTATTATACTCCTAGTGTATTAAAACACTTTAATGCATTTGATACACAAACTCGGTGTAAAAACTTGGTACACATTGCATCACTCTGTTAGTATATACTGCATAATAATGAAATTAAAAATAAAATGTTCAATGCATCTGCCTTTCATCCTCATATTAATTTAATATTATGTGTTATTAATTGTTTAAAGAATTGTTTGAACAAATTATTGCAGAGTAAATTAGTAATTTAGAAAAGAAAAATGTGGAGTTGGAAAAGAACCCCTACCTATGCTTTGTTGTTATCTCACATTATGTTAGTAGTGAACTTTTGTTATTTATTTACAGAAGCAAGAATCACAAACTTTTATGTTATCTAATGTTATTTCTCACACACAAATAAAGATGATTATTGTTTTAAGTTAACCTTTGTTCTCAAAGGTGTACCTGGTATAAGAAATGTTTTTTTTTACTAATTTTTTGGTATATTATAAAAGATAATTAGTTTACATAATAACTTTATGCACCTTCATTTTAAATCACTATAAAATTTATGCAATAAATCTACTAGCCCAATTTAAAGAATAATGAGGTCCTTTATTCAATCATGAGGAGCTACATCATGCATCGTATTTTCCATAAAGTAAGTCGCCTTTGGTCCAATTGTCTGGGGAGCAAGAAATTAACTAGAAACTTAATTATATGCCACATTTTAAAGTCTCGAGATATATACATTCTTTTATTTTTTGATCGAATTATGAGTATTGTTTTCTAAATTAGTGTGGGGCCAAAGAACATAAAAACCCAATTTCTAGTGGTTTGAGTAGGCCCAAGAGGATCAGCACACCGCCTTAGTCAATTTCAACGATAGGTGGATAAATATGAATAATTATCACGTGGATAAATATAAGCACTTATCATTTGAATATTGAAAGCCATAGTTGATTACCTAAAATCTCAGATGAGATAAACAAGATTCACCACATGATACAATAATGAGCTAGGAGAGTTCCTTATATGACTCAACTACTTTATATTGCTATAAATACAACCCTCGCCCTAGGGTCAAAGGGAAATGTAATTTTAGAACTTTGAGAGAAATTTATAAGAACTTAAAACCCTTTCTGTGGACGTAGGCAGTTGCCTAACCACATAAATCTCTGTGTCCTGACCATTTTCTTACATTCTGTCCATTCCCTACTTTTTAAAAATACCTTATTTTGCTTAATAGTTTTCACAATTGGCGTCGTCTCAGGGAAACTTTCTTCTTTTTAACGAAAGCAACCCATACGAAAGAGTAACCAAAAATGTCTCACTGCCCAAACATTGCGCGCCAAGATGGAAACCTGCGTGACTTAGATCCACTCAGGATTAGATCTGATGTTCCCCAAGATGGGAATATGATATTTCTTCCATAGGAGCAACGCTTTGAGGAGAGCCACGGTTAGCCTATTAATTCCAAATTTCACAGTTGGTCAATGCATATGAAGCATGACTTTGATCGCAAAAGGAGGAAACTCGCCACTAAATGTCGAGAATTCAATCCTCTAGCGACGATTCAAAAAGATGGAGAAAGAACTCCATCAAGAGAACCAAAAATGTCGTGGTCAGACTCCCAACCCTCAAGCGAGTAAAACACACAACGAATGAAGGAGTAATGGGCGTGATCGAGATCGTTCAAAGCATAGGAGACAATAAATGAAATGAGAACGATGACGCGATGCCGAATGTTTATGCTATATGTGTACCTATGGCTCAAGTGAAAGTCGACTTCTCATGTAATATTTGGTAAGTCGGGATCGAATCCTCGGGGAATTGGTCATAAAAAATTGACGAAAGTAGAGTCGTCTTCTAAGAACTTAGTATCGACTCAGTAAAGAAAGGAAATGTGATTTTTGCTTTCGAGAAATTCTATTTAACTACGCAACTTTAGACTAAGAAAGAGTAATTTAGACTAAGAAGAAGCAAGAACTTGAAATTTTGGGTTTTAAAAACGTTTGGAAAAAATGGAGTTGGGATCCAATTCCCCTAACCCTGGGAAATCTGCGCTAAATATAAAATTCTCAAAAACTATTTAATTAATTGAAAAGAAAACATAAACTAATTTTAAGTACGAAACATATGTGGGTGTTGATCTGCACAATATTTAGTAAAAAAAAATTGATTTACACGAATGATAGAATTACTAACGCATATATTGTATTCTTAAACACTCTAGTTACCTTTGACACACAGAGTTAAGAGATCTAAGATATTAGTCCTTATAAAAATATCAAACTCTAAGAATTAATCATACAATAATTTCGAGTTTTGTATTTTAAAATCATAGGATGGGATCATGTTCCCCAACTCACTATGAGTTTAGCTAGATATGAAATTGATCTCTACGTAATTGATCATTATTGTGAAATCAAGCATGTTTGAAATAATAAGAAAGAATAGATGAATTAATATTACCAAACTCAAAGGAATCAATCTCATGCAATGAGTTCAAACCAATTAAAGAAAAACTGGAAAAAGAATGAATCTTGGATTGAATTGATAATGAAAAAAGGAAAACTTGTTCTCCAATTAGTTCACGTTCATAAGTTGCTAAACTATGACTCTAACTTAGGTTAATTTGACTCCTAATAGCCTAAAAAATGTGCCAAAATTTGTCCAAAGTAGTTTAGATAGACCCAAATTCCATTGGCATGAATCTAGGAAGAGTTAAGAAATCATGTATGGGACCAAACCCATAGCCCAATCAAAATCTCAAGAGAACCCACAAAGGAGAACCGGTTTGCTGATCGAACCGGTTTAGTTGAAGGTTTTATCTCATCTTTGTCCTTTTCTCCTTAATTAAATTTTTGCCCCTAAATTTCTTCTCAACTTCAAATGGTCATATTCCTCACCGTAGCTCGGATTGAGGTGACGTTTCTTCCAGTATTCTCGTTACTTCAAGATCTTCAACTTTTCTGTTGGCTCCTCATCTAGGTTATTTTGAAAAAAATACTGATTTGCCCTTGACTTTCCTTTATCGCAATTCTTTCAGTATTTTGACTTTTCTTTTCCATCAAATTGCACCCTGTAAAACATAAGAGAAATAAGAAAAATATGAAATACTCGCCAAAAAGATTAGTAGCATAAATATGATATAATTCTGAAAAAATGTAATATCCGGGACTATAAAAATCTAGAAATTAGAATGTTGCTAGTCCCGAGCAATTCAATGTAAAAGGATATGCAATATGTTCTAAAAATATTCTAAATAACTAAAGGATAAATTACATTTTTCCCGAGCAAGAGATTGCATTTATCATCTACAATAAGTCGTTAAACCCCTAAGATACCCTAGTAGGATGAGTTTTCAGTGAATTCGCCCACAAAATTCATTTTGTACCACATGGTATGACTTAATAAAATATCAAAATAATTAAAATCTCCACACTTATTTGTACAGGTCAACAATTTTCGCTCAATTTTCGTTTTTGATAAATATCGGCTTAGTGCAATGGATTTTTACAATTGAGAGATTAAAAAAAATAGTGATATCTTTTAGGATTTTAAATTCCAATTTTTATTTATTTTGAAGAATAAATATATCTGCCTTTTTTTTTAAATTTCAATTTTTTTGAAGTTTTTGGCATTTTTTAAAATTTTAAGGTCATTTTAAAATTTGTGAATTTTAAAAGACGCACTTGTAAACACTCTACACACTCTACACAACTTGAATTTTAAAATTTTAATTTATGAATTTGTGAATTTTAATTCCTATCTTACTAAAATTCACTTAACTCACTCCTAAACACTCTACACACTCACATAAAAAATACAACAAAAACTCACACTACAAAAAAACTACTCTATTATGACACTTTTAAAAATGACAGTTTTAAAAAAAATGTCTTTAAAAGCATATTTCTCTTATTTACATGACATATTAATTATAAATTATCATTATAAGAATATTAATATTAATGAACATGACCTTTTTAAGAGAAGAGTCATATTAAATGGTATATATTATGACTGTTTTTTTTATAAAAATCCAAGTAAGATAACCTATTACGACAATTTCAATCCAAAATTTTGTCTAAAAATTTTAGGTCCGCGCTCTTTCCATCTAATTTTCGGTCGAAGACTTTTCCCCAAGACCACCTTTGTTTTCTCCTTCCCCCATTTACTTAGGTACTTTCTCTTTCACACACACACACACTCTGCTACTGCCCCATCTAGTTCTTCTACGTTGTATCCATTATCACACACACACACTCTACTACTGCCCCGAGCACCCGGATTCCATTATCACCAGTGGTTTCTGCTCGGGTAAGCTTGCGTTATATCCATACACCGAATGATTAGAATCTTGACTTGTTGATGTTTTTCTATACCCGATTTCTACTCAGGTAAGTTTCCACAAAATATTTATTTCTCTACCCTAATAGTTCTCATGTGATTCTTACATCGGGCCAATTTTCACAAAAAATTGAACATGTCCCGAACTTGATTTCGGGATCTCTATGGTGTTACTCGAAACTTGGTTGCATAACATAATCACAATCATTATGCATAGTTGTAGACTATTGGAGTGATTGTAACATAAGATGTGCATCATTGATAGTGTGTTTGTGACATCTCAAATATTTTATAAGGTCCTCCAACAAAAAAAAGAAAATATCAAGAAAATGAATAAAAATGAGTTATTATTTACATGCATTACTTGTCTTGCTACACTAATATTTTTTTTTTTTTTTTTTAAACTATCCAATATATAGGAGTGAAAACGCCTCACTCGTGGCAACTACAAAATTTAGGACATGATTAAAAGGAACTGAGAACTTACAAGCCTCCAAAAGGAGGAGATACCCCAAAGGCATCTAGCCCTGTCTGATTGATGGTAGACCCCACCTATCCACTCTAACAAATCCTACCAGGTGTTTAGGAAAGTCAGACGTATGGAAAGAAAACATATTAAAAGATTCTTTGCTACCCAATTTGGCCAAATAATTAGCCACATAGTTCGCTTCTCTATATATGTGTCGCAATGAGAAGGTATAGTCAGTCAACATAGATGTTATCTTATCAATATGCCATCTAACCCTCCACGGGCATCTCACTCTACCTTTAAGAATATCAACCACAATCTTAGAATCACTTTCAATCTCCACAACATAGTCTTTCAAGTCTCTGTAATATGAGATGCCTTTGTACAATGCCAAAACTTCAGCTTCAATATTAGATACCTGTCCCAGATTGCTAGAAAAAGCCCACACAATTTCACCTTTACAATTTCTAAGAATACCCCTTGCTCCTCCCATACCAGGATTTCCCACTGAGCTCCCATCAACATTTAGTTTTAAAACCCCAGAAGGAGGAATCATCCATTTAACCAGCATAGGCTTGACAACTTTACTCATAGAAGGGATGTGATATAACTGCAGAAGGTACTTGACATTATGAAATACAGATTAAGTACTTCCTTTTATCCCTTCATATTTGCATTTATTTCTATGAATCCACAAACTCCAACATATAAAGACAGGGATGGATTTATGCATTGATATACTCCTGCTGCAATTGAGCCACCAGTTCATAAGTTGACCTCTCACTCCATTTTGAACTCTAGAAATCCCATATTCTTTACAGTAGAAATCCCATACTTTGGATGCAATATCACCATGAGCAAAAACATGATCAATTGATTCCTCTTGATGAAGAGGGGAACAATGACAAATAGAAGGACCACAAATACCTAGACACCTAATGTTATCATCTGTGGGAAGAAGGTGATTTCCATACAAGAATAGACATTTTAGAAGGTATGGCTTTATCCCAAAGAAATGAAGAGCTCCATTGTTTTGCATAAGGTTTCCTACATAGATTCCATGTAGGTTTTAGAGAGAATTATCCAGAACATGTTAGGTCCCATACTGCAACATCAGAGTCATAGGCATATAGAAGAGTATATTTAATCTGATTACATATTGAGATAGGGAAAAATTGCTGCAATTTAGCATTATCCCACATATGGTACTCATTCCAAAACCAATTAACCCTAACATCATCCTGCACTAGAGTATCTCTGACTGGCCCGACACACCAATTGTCATAATACATACTACAAGTACCGATACTGGCATGCCATAAAATGTGATCCTCAGCAACATCTCTCACTGCAGAGATTCTTTTCCATGAAGAGAAGGTAGCTCTATTTGAAGATATAATCGGGTGACTATTTCTACAATACTTAGAGATCATATATGATGGCCACATAGAATTTGAGGTCCTAAGCTTCCACCATAATTTTATATCCATAGGCTTAGATACATCAGTGATTGATCTAATCACCAAACCCCCTTCCTCCACAGGTCTAGTAATAAGCTCCCATTTGCACCAATGATGCCTAGCAACCCCATGAGATGTATTCCAGAAAAACTGAGCAAATAAAGATTCAACTCTTCTTAGAACTGCTTTAGGAGGAGAAATCGAGGTCAACAGGAACATAGACATAGAGGATAAAACTGATTTGAGAAGAGTTAACTTTCCTCCGGAGCTTAGAAGCTTAGCTTTCCATCCCAACAACTTCTTTTTAATCTTCTGGATGAGAGGTTCAAAGAATATAATCTTCTTCCTACCAGAGAAGATGGGGCACCCAAGATAGGTAATACATCCAGCTCTCAATTGCATACCAGTTTGTCTTCCTATAGCAGCTACTCTGGAGACAGGAATCTTATTGGATAGCATCAAAGTACTTTTGCCTTTGTTAATCAACTGTCCAGAACATGCTTCATATTGTGATAGAACTTTGAGAAGAGTGGATAATTCCCTCTTGGAACCTGAACAAAATATAATGAGATCATCAGCAAAAGCCAAGTGATTAAATTTTATACTCCCAATAGGATGCTTGTATCCCACATAAGAAGGAGAAGAAGTCAGGTGATTTAACTGTCTGGATAGAGCATCTGCCATCAACACAAACAAAGAGGGAGAGAGAGGGTCTCCCTACCTCAAACCTCTAGAGGAGGGAAAATGACCCATGACTTCACCATTTAGCACCAAAGAAAACCAGCAATTTGAAACGATTCTCCATATATAGTCAATCCATGCTTCATTAAAACCAAACCTCCTCAATACTTTAATCAAAAATAACCAAGATACCCTGTCATAAGCCTTGGCCATATCCAACTTCATTATACATTTCCACCATAATTCTTGGCATTTAAATTAGACAAGCATTCTTGAGCTAACATCAGATTTTCAGATATAGACCTGCCTTTAATAAAGCCAGATTGATTGTGGGCAATCAGATTAGGAAGAAGATTAGCAAGCCTGCTGCTCAAAATTCTAGAGACAATCTTATTAATAAAGTTCTGCATACTAATTGGCCTAAACTGACCAAAATTAGTGGGAGATTCAACTTTAGGAATAAGAGCTAACAAAGTAGTTGTAGACATCTTAGGAAGGGTCATTCCAGAAAAGAAACCCCAAACAGCAGCATTAATATCCTTTTGGATAGTTTCCCAGAAAAATTTGTAGAAGAAGCCGCCAAAACCATCCACCCCAGGAGAACTGGAAGAACTTAGCCCTTTCACAACCATCTCTATTTCGTCTTCATTGGGCCATTTTGTCAGCTGCTCATTCATAGCGGGAGTGACCAACTTCGGAACATGCTGAAGCACCTCATCTTCCTCCTCATGAAAATCCAATTCATCAGATCTGAATTGATTCTTGAAAAACTCTATAGCAGCATCTCTAACTTGACTGGGAGATTCAATCCAATTGCCATCCTCATTCTGAATTCTAGAAATGAATAGCCTTTTATGCCTGCTCTTAACTACCTTATGAAAATAGGAAGTATTCCTATCACCATCTAAAGCCCATTTTTCATTTGCTTTTTGACACCAGAATTCATTTTCAACTTTGAGACTGTAGTTACATTGAGACAGAACTCTAGAAAGAGCCACTCTATTAACCTCACTAGGATCTTCCTCATATGCTATTTCAGCACAAAGAACTGCATCCTCTGCATCCCTAATAGTTTGAGCAATGTCCCCATATGTATCCCTACTCCACCTATTCAGCCTATGCCTCAATTCCTTTAATTTCAATGAAATAGCAGCAATAGGGTTATGGCATTGAACGGAGGACCAAACTTCCTTCACCAAGTCTACACACGATTGTTGTTCAGTCCAAAAATCATAGAATCTAAATCTTTTAGACACAGTACTGACAGAGGTATCAGCACTCAGTAATAAAGGAGTATGGTCTGACATAGATCTATTCAGGTGGGATAGATGCCAAATCACACCAATATCAAGACAAGCTTGATTCATAAGAACTCTGTCTAATCTGCACCAAATGACCTGATCAACACTCCTATTGTTAGACTAAGTATACTTAGATCCAGAATAACCAATATCAGACATAGCATTAGTCTCTATGCATTCCATAAATTCAAACATAGCCCCAATATTCACCTCATTCCCACCAGCTTTCTCTGAGGAATTAACAATAATGTTAAAATCCCCACCAATCAACCACGGGGAATCCGTATAAATATGGGACAAGTGATCCCACAGATCTCTTCTAACATTCCTCAAACAGCTAGCATAAATCACACTCATTTGAACAGTCCTAGAACATCCAGACACTTGCTACACTAATATAATTATATATTATAGGTATTTAATATCGAGATGTTGGGATTTTAGGAATTTCATCTAAATATTTTAATTCTTAAGCATTAAACATGCCTTAACCTTTGGTTCTTTCCCATTTTTCTTAGGAGGCTATGAAGCGGTTTCCTTTCCTATCAAACGTTGCATTGTAGAGTAGTTACTTTGAGATTATTTCCATGGTTTTGAAATTCTATCCTCAAACATTTGAAAATTTTAGTTGGAACAGTCTAAATATGAAGTCTTCGATGCTAGAAGAGTTTGCTCGGATTTGTAGGATCATGAAGAGATTTACACTCTTGTTCCCGAAAGCATGGTTAAGAAGTTCCACGTGTTTTTGCATGATATGGAGATATGTCACCTCGACAATGGGTGGTTTGGTACTTTGTTTGAGAAATTCATTTTAATTCATAAGAACCCTGCCCTTCGACATTGGATAGAGGTTGGTATGGAAAAATAAGATGTGGAACTACATTATCGTGAAGGGAGCCTTCTGTCAAACCATTAAAGAAAAAAAATTCCATAATAAGAAGGAGATCAATGTTAAGGAGTCTATTTCTAATAGATTTCTCCCGAGAAGGAACATATAGAGGGGGTGGCTACTGCTATGGGGGCTGAGATTGAAAAGAGCTATGGGGCAGAGTCAGTTAAGGTTGTAAAATGTAGTCTAGGTTTGTCTTATATTCCTGATGAATGGTTTGTCTTTCTTGCATAAGGGATACCTTGTGTAGACATATTTCGTACTTCAACATAAATATGTGAAACGAATGAATATTTTTTTATTTCGTTATCTTTGGTCATGTGGAATGGTTTCGATTGTAGTTTTTTTCTTTAATTGATCATTTTTTTTATTAGTAATATTTCCCTCATTCGAGTATAACTTTACCAAATATGTTTTATTGTAGTGTTGTTCCCAACCTTTTGTGATTGTACCATGAGTTTTCAATTCCATAAGGTTCTAATACCAAGAGAATGTAATGCCTTGAAGATATTAATCCTTGATTACATTATGCCTTGATTATGTTGTTCGTGGATTATCTTATCAATGGTTTTCTTTTTCAACCTCGGTATACAATTGCTTAGTTGTCTTTTCATAATATTTTTTTTATTTATTGCAAGGATTTCACAAAAAGTTATGATTTCATTAATTTTCACATAACATTACATCACAAGCTAATTGGGTCTATGGGTAATATAAGTCCTACTAAACAACTTAGCCAAAAAAAACTCTAAATACCCTTTATTAACCTCACATCGAAAATAGATATGAAATATATGTGTTTTATTCAAACTTTACAAAAATGTTATAACATGTGGTTTAAAGATATATTTCCACATATATCTAGTATTGTTTAAATCAATTACTCAAGATATTTTAAACAAGAACCATGAATAATATGTAGTCCTAAAGAAAAATTAATGGATAAAGTAAATATATTTTGTCTTTATTGTGAAGGTGTAGTAAATCTTTACTATGTGTATATGTTATTTTCTCCATGGCATTACCCAATTAACCATGGGTTAAATTTAGACTTTAAAAAATACATAAATCTTGGTGAAGAGATTAATCCAAAGAACATAAATATTTTATTTACTTCTAGAGTAATTTTGAAAGTATGTTATTATTTACATGAAGAAGAACAAGACTTGTGGAAGTAAATATACACTATTACACAGAATTATTATCATAATATTATAAAAAAGTAGAAACCCGTACATAAACATTAAGATATGGATTACTCAACCTCCATATCTAAATCAACCTAATCACTGAGAGTGCGACTGTGATCTTAATGGATTATTTATATAATTAAGTGTCGAGCACAAAAAATATCCAAATTTTATCTATTTATCCTAAGACAAGAATCTAGGTGATAAAGCAGATAAATTAAAGCATGGAAATAGATAAGACAATTTAAGGGGAAAAAAACTTTTTAGGTAAAACCTATATGCAATCAACACTTTATAGTTTAACATGACAAAAATTACAAAACCTCTAAAGAGTATGGCCCTTTCCTGAGTCGTCCACAGGTGGCGGTCCACCCTTGATATCCACCGATCAACCTTTGTCTTCCTTCAGGAGTGATCTCCTCGAGAACCATAAGCTCAGCAGTGAAGAATATATCTCCACAAGAGTAACTTAGATATGAAACTATTTAGGGTTTCAAATGGATTCACATATATATATTTGGGACTAATGATTTGTGAATCAAAAGGTGTTTTAGATCTAAATAAAGTGAGAACATTTACACCAGGTATGCAGAAATTATTTTTTGCAAAAGTCCCTTTTAATATCCATTAGAAATAGGTATTTTTATGAAAGGCTAAAAATTCGAGGGGAAAGCACTCGTTCAAATGAAAACTAGGCTCGTTCGAATGAGAATAGCATCTCGTAGGAACGAAAGCAAGTTTGTTCGAACGAAATAGCTATCTCATTTGAACAAGCTTCAAACTACACAAAATAGTACGCCCTCGCTCGATGTTCGATCGAAGTAAATTTCAAATGAGACTTCAAAAGAAAAAGAGATCTCGTTAGAATGAGAATGCCATCTAGTTTGAACGAGATGCGTGAACTTCGAAAATATTTAAATAAAGAAAATTTCCTCGATTTTTTAAATAAAATCATCTCCCAATATTATAAACGTAATAAATTCAAAATCTTAAATTATTTTATACCTTCGTAATGTGGAGACAATTTTGAATTTCGAGACGGTGGAAATTAGGTTCTTCATGACGGCTCGATTCAAACGGTAGCGGGATATGCTAAAAACTATATTAGACTAAGCTATGAGCAAATGATATAAATTATGCTCTTACAAATCTCCCCCTTTTTGGCTATTCCGATACAAACATAAAACCGAAGTCCAAATTAGAATGAAATCTCATAAGACAATAAAAATATCCTAATACCCTCCCAAACCCTAAAATGAATAGGTAAAAGAATAATGATGTCTTCTCAAAGGATGTCTTCAAATCTCCACTTCTTCTTGGTCTTCTCTTGGGAATTTTGTCTTTATTGAGTGTAATGAGAATAGGATCTTTCAAAATTACCTACACATGAAACAAAGAAAATACCCCGTGATGCATCGAGTTTGACATATAAAATAAAATTCATAAAATGCTCTCCCATAAAATAAATTTCCCCTTAATTTGTTCTCGCCCTTTTATTTTGTCTGAAATAAACAAGGAGTGGAAAATAATTTGTTACACCCCGCTCATTAAAATAAGAGGTGGCCAGCGCGATATCCCAATAAATGCAAGAATCATAGATGGTCCATTCTTAGCATCACTGTTGTGAAAATATTACTATGAGATAACCACTAAATATTTTAGAAAACGGATGTCAAATTTAATTTTGTAAGTTAAAAGAAAAGCATTTGGACAATCCAATTTGAAAAGAAGGTGGATATAAAAACAAACGAGAAATTTTATAACAATGATGCACAATGTGATAACCGAATAAGCTATCGGTTAACAGACCAATACAATAGTTACACCAAGTATTTAAAATAAATAGCACATTATATAAACAAGTACAAAACTTGGGCAACACGCCTGAATGTTTGATTGATCATAACTGGAATATACAAAATATGAATGCGCATATGGCAAAAATCCTACAACATCTGCAAAAATGTTGTAGCTCCCTAACACTGAGAAGGAAGGATCATATTGGGCGCCCTTGCGATGGATCACCTGAGCAAAAGAAAGAACCACACAAGAAAGATAAATATAAACGGGTCAGGGCCTGATTTGATATGATAACCGTGTGAATACAATGCATGACAATTATGAGTTCTAACATCATAAATAAATTGAATTCTCTCTTCCATCCAAGAATAGGCCTCACCTATCTTCTACGTGCACATCCTATTGTCGCACTAGATCATTATAAATCAAACTACCTATTTAACTTAATATTAATAGCTAGATTCTATAATCATGTTTATCTCACCAAGAGGAGTATACCTTTATGCAATAGAATATAACTTAGTTTACTTACTAAGATTTTCTTTTCAGTCTTACACCATTTAACTTTACCTTTCCTTTTTTCTCTTTAGGAAACATTTTCAAGCAGTTTATCTCACATAATGCTTTACCATCTATAAGATTCCCACTTTAATAAGAATGGTTATAATCATATCATATAACGATTCTAAGACCATCCTTCCGAGTTTCCCCACTGGATGCGCCCCTAAATAGCTATCATCTTCTAGGGCCTATCACCAAGACAACTAGGGAATCCTACATCGCGTGACGTCGGGAAGCGGCCATATACCTTCGACAGTGAGTCATAACCACACCCGAAATTACCTCATTTCGAAAAATAATCACACAATATATAATAACCGGTCCTATGGCCCAGGACTATATTCACCCTGCATTCACTAGCCAGGGGACTTCACCTCATACGCGTAACTTCCCCTATGATAGCATTTAGAGAGGGGTGTATATGTAAATTATCATTTATAATTTATGCCCATTTAAAGGATTCACATTTTTCATTTTCATAAATCATTTATGCTTAGCAATATGGGCCAATTTATAATATGCATCTCTCACTCGCTCAATCATATGTTATTACAAACATAAGCTAATAAGTACAATTATCATAATACTAGTATCCAAGAGTTCAAAACAATGCCATAAGCCCCCAAAGGGCAATTTTACTCAACACTAGTCTACGAGAGTCCTCGATAATATCATCCTACTTTCCCTCAGTCCAAGGCTAGCTTCCTATATCAAATGAGACATTTACTTCTATAGAATAACCCCTGAAATAAGCCCAATTACCCCCAAGCTAAGCTAGGGTATTAATCCCCCGAATATAGACCCCTAATACTCTTTATTACTTCTTCCTAGGCCTTAAACCTATAAGAAAAGGACTAGAAATTCAGCTGGAAAATCCCTATAAAACAGCTGGGTTTTCGAATCGATTCGGCCAAGCTGAATCGATTCGGTCAAGAAGAACAAAATTTCTGCATGTTTGTCGAATCGATTCGGACAATCCAAATCGATTCTCCCAGCACAGACCTATAGCCTACCCCTTTAGCGAATCGATTCGCTTGGGGCGAATCGATTCGCCTGGGCCAGAATTCCCAATTTCGGCCATGGGTTTTAAGAACCCTAAAATCCCCAAAACCTAAATCTTCCACTTCCCTCAACATCAACAACTAATAATTCCACCAAATCATTCCTACACAACTACTACTAGTAAATTCATCTCAAATCAATTTAAATTAAAGATTAAGGGTTTTAAACACCAAAAATCACCAAAACCCATAAATGGTTTATATATCAAAAACATAACTATATATACACATTACTCACACTAAATCATACATTTGTAAGTAAGAAACTTGCCTCAAGTTTGTAGTCTCAGATTCTCTTCCTGTAGCAATGATTCCAGCTCCAAATCGCCAAATTTCTCTCTTTCTCCCAAGCTTCCTCTTCTCTCTAGCTCTCTCCAAGTCTAAAACATAAAAGATGAGAAATAAAATGGTTTGGAAGACTTAAACGTGCTCTTGACATTTGTTTCCATCTTTAGTTGTTAACATACCATTAAAATTACTCATGCCTACACAATTAAATCATAACCTGCCAAAAGTGCCCGGAATCCCAAAAATACAATATGACACTTATTTTGACTATCTCAACCATTTCAGGACAAACCATACCCTCTAAATTGGCATCCTAAGTATCGAATAATATTTCGTGTTCCAACGTCATATTAAATTATTAATAATGCTCCAATTGGAATATAAGTCATAACTGTCGCTTAAAACACTACGACACAATAAAACATAATATGATGCTATTTACGCTCGCATAACAGTAAATATGCAAAATTTAGTGAATATTATCTCTTAAATCACTTAAAATAATATTCGCCTCAACTTTTTTTATTTTACAAAATTAACCCATCAGGCAATTTAATATAAAATAATCACTCAAAAGCAAGGGGTGTTAGATAATCATGGAATGAAAAACATCATAAATAATAATAATATATCATCACAAAAAAAATATAAGAATGAAAATCATCAATGATAATCTCAAAGGCTCCACAAATTATATTTGAATTTAAAAAAAAAATTAAGTAAAAAAATTTACAAATACAACACACCATGGGGAAACACACAAAAAAACGAATCATGAAAACGGAATATAGGGGTGTGAACATATTCTATAGGTTAATCAACGCAAACAAACATATCATATGTGCACGAAGGAATGAGATACTACTAATTAAAAATCTCAAAGTTTACCTTACGTGTAAAAAATGATGAACTCAAGTGAAATTGACTTAACCTAATCAACTAATCAAGACAATAAGTGATTTCCACACCAATAATGCTCAAAACTATGTAATGCTTTACGAGATTTTTATAGGATGTGCAAACCCATTAATCTTCGACTTAACTCCCTCGTATCTCACATATTGAATTTTTTCTCATAATACTTTTTGGAGAAATTAATGCTCATATGTAGAGAAGCCTAAATGTTCTTTGAAATTGGCCTAGCACTTTTATTTTTATGTGTCGTTAATATTTTAAGGCCTTTTCTTGCAAAATGAGGCTTTTAACACAAAGTCAACCTATCTTTAACAGCCCGATTCCATTGTTTAAAATATACCAAATTTACTAGATAAATGATTTTCTATTTTTTCTATTTTTTCAATTCGGGCAATGGTTCTTACATATGCACTACTTTTATTATCTCTTTTTTCAAATTTTGTTCGTTCTAAAAGAAGGATTGAGATGAAAACACTGCAATCAAAATATGAAAGGTAAGTGCAATACTCAAATAAGTTTGTGCTCATAAGTGACAAGGAGTCAAACATGTAGCAAGTAGTCATCATATCACATCTTAATGATTCCACACATTATAAAGCACATAATGAAATGATGTCACGTTTCAAAACACTACAAAATAGTCACATGGATAAGGAATGAATTGGTGACTCGGACATCTTCAAATTTCATCCATATATGGTAAAAAATACAAAACTCTTTTGGGATTTTTCAAAAAATTTATGAAAAAAATTAAATATTTTTATCTTTTTCACTTTTTCTTTAAAAAAACGAAAATCTTTTAGAATTTTTCAAATTTTTTCAAGAAAAAAATCTATTTGGATTTTTCAAAAAATATATCAAATGAAAAATGCAAAAACAACCATATAGTTGGCCTCCGTCATGGACAAAGATATGGAGTTTTTCTTCTTACTCATCCACGAGACAAGAGAACTCCCATAGTAAAAACACCCACCTGAAGTGCTCCTATAACCATCGACATCCCCGGCCCAATTGGTATCCGAATAGGTGGACAAACGCTCATCAGTATCAAAGGAATACCAAATATCGTATGATAGAGTCCCATTCACATATTTGATAATACGTTTAAAAGTGTGCAAGTCTGACTCTTTTGGGAACGCCTGGTATCACGCACAAACTTCAACACTAAAGGCAATATCAGGTCGACTAGCGATAAGGTAAAGGACACTATGCTTTGTCGATAAACTCATAGGGGTGCGAGCATGCTTAGCGGAGTCTAAACCAAATTTCTTCACAAGGTTTCTTGCATATCTCGATTGAGATAAAAATATCCCATCCTTAAGCTGACAAACTTGGAGACCTAGGAAGAATGTAAGCTCACATAACATACTCATCTCAAACTCACTCTTCATCTCCTCCTCGAACGTGTGAGCATGGCGAGAGAACGTGGATCCAAAGACTATGTCGTCCACATAGACATGGGCAACCAAAATAGCACCACTCTCTCCTCACAAACAACGTCTTATCTACTCCCCCTCTTTTGAAGTCCCAAGCTAAGAGATAGGAAGTAATCCTCTAGTACCAAGCACGGGGTGCTTGCTTCTAACCATACAAGGATTTCCTAAGATAGTAAACGTGCCATGGGTGCTTAAGATCTTCAAACCCTTTCGATTGTTCCACGTAAACCACCTCCTATAGATTTACATTCATAAATGCCCTCTTGACATCAATATGATATAACTTGAAGCACATATGACATGCTATAGTGAGTAGTAAGCAGACTAACTCAAGCCTATCAACAAGACTGAATGTCTCCTCAAAGTTTACAACCTCGATTTGTGTGTATCCTTGAGCAATCAACCTAGCCTTATTGCGAACTATGATACCATTTTCATCCACCTTATTCTTGAAAATCCACTTGGTACTTATCACATTAGTATCTCTAGGTTGGCGGTGCAACTCCCAGACATCGTTCTTTCTAAACTGAAGTAACTCTTTTTATATGGGAAATATCCAATGCTCGTCCTAGAGTGCTTATTTCACGTTCTTTGGCTCGACTAGAGTTGTGTAGCACATACGGCTAACAACATTTTTTATTTGAGCACCAATCTTAATACCTAATGCAGGATCACCAATTATAGTGAAAGGGTCATGACTCTTTTGAACCCAAGATGGTGCATCCCTTAAAATAAGAATGGGGTCAACCGTGGTAACATGAGGAAGGATGGGATCGTCACAAGGGGGTGCATCATGCTCACCTTATAGGATAGTACCAATAAATGTCAGTGGATTGTCATCTCTAATCGTAACATTTATTGACTCCATAACCTTAAAGTTAGCTAGATAATAAACCCGGTAATCCTTACTCGTCGATGAATATCCTAAAAATATCCCCTCGTCACTCTGGGAGTCGAACTTACCTAAGGGCACTCTATCTTGCAAGATGTAACATGTGCTCCCAAAGACAGAAACATGTGACAGATTGGAATTATTCCATATCCATAATTCATAAGGCATGTGAAGTGTGTGCGGATGAAGATATACCCTATTCACCATATGTCACACGGTGTTCACCGCCTCTACCCAAAAATGTTTAGGCATATTTCTCCCAAGAAGAATAGTTCTAAACATTCCTTATATGGTCCAGTTCTTCCTCTCAACAATCCTATTTTGCTGAGGACTACAAACGACTGAGAACTCATGTTTAATGACCACTTTATAAGAATAGATATCCACTTTTTCTTTTTTAAATTCAGTTTCGTTGTCACTACGCATTCGATTAACAAAGACACAGTGTTGGTTTTGTAGGACACGACACTTGGTTACAAGGAACTGAACCACATCGGACTTTATCGAAGGAATACTACAATCGAATATCTAAAAAAGTCATAGACCATCATGAGAATATATCTCTTACTATCTAAGCTCTACGAGCGAGTAGGACCCATAAGATCCATGTGAATCAACTCCAAGACACAGGAGGTGGAAATGATATTCAACTTTCAATGGGGACTTTGAATTTGTTTACCTTATTGGCAAGGTCCACAAACCGAGGAAGTTAGTTATCCAAGTGATAGTAGGTCCTTTTTCACTAATCTCTCAAGATCTCTAAAGTATATATGACCTAACCGTTGATGCCAAAGGTCCATAGTGGAGATCGTGGCAGTGTTACACAAAAATGATAACTTGGGGACAATTCTATAACAATTATATTTCGTCCTCGCACCTTTTAGTAAAAGTTTACGGGATTGATCATAAACATTGCATTCATCCCGATCAAACTTTCCCACAAAGTGTGTATCACATAGTTGGCTTATGCTAATCAAGTTCACTTTTAACTCCTTCACGTATAACACATCATCTAGATTAGGAAATACGATTATTTCAACACTACCACGTCTTAAAATGCAATATCTACTCCCATTTCCAAAGGTGATTTTACCTTCCTTGCGATCCTCAAGGTGGGTAAAAAATGAGACGTCACCTATCATGTTAATAGAACACACACTATCAAAATACCATTGGAAAGTATTTTAAGACTTGAGAGAAACATGAACAATAAAGGCTTTCTCATCATGCTTAGATATCCAAGTGGAAACAACCTTTTTTTCCCCTTATCGTTGTTGACTCTTGTCAGAATGTTGGAAGCGTTCTCAAACGACAAAGACATCTGTTGAAATTCTTCCATTAAATTATATGAAGTCGTGACTAGAAATTCAACTTTCTCCCTACCATCAAAATGAAATAGAAGATACTTTTAATCATGCCATCTCTGGACAAATGGCGAGACTTCATCCCACTTATAATGTGTTATTTCCCCCCTCTGTTCATTTCATACTTAATTCAAAAATCTCTTTCTTCCTCTCCAAGAGACGTATTTTTCCTTTAAAATGTAAGAACTCATTTTACTTTCCCCTTTATAATTATTCTATAAGTATTTTCAGAAATATGGTTTATACTGTGGATGGGAGTTCATTAGAGCATTTTAAGGTTACCCATAGGATCCCTACCTGGGTAAAAAGTGAGTTGTTGAATGGGGCTTGTGACTTTTGTACTTTAGTCGAGGACCATTGGCTAACCACTATTTTTATTACTAAGTGTGGGGTTGATTTTCCCCCCAATCATTTGTTTTTGGAGTTTTTCCAGTACTTCGATGTGGTTCCTTCCCATGTTGTCCTAAATACTTGGAATAGGTTGGCACATGCACACACATTTTGAATGTTTTTCCATCTGTTTTCTACTTTACTTCTATAGCTGATTATGTGTCTTTGATTTATGTCTTGCGGAGAATAGTAAGAAGAAAATCCCTCACACTTTTGAGGTCAACTTTTATGATTTGGAAACTATTTGGTCGATCCAGCAAAGACTTGGTACTGAAGACTATCCCAAGTCGGCCTCATTCTTTCTTGGCTACCGAAGTTCTACTAGTACTTTTGTAACTAGAATAATTGTGAAAATACCTTCAACCCCTATTTATTTGGACGATCCTGCCTCCTCCTATGATACCTCAGGATCTGGTTCTGAGTTCTATTACAATGAAGAAGGTAATTTCTCAGCAGAAAGCACTTCTTACTCCTTTGAGCCTCTAGACATTGCTCTAGTGTCAAGAAATATTTCTTCTTTAGACATAGTGAAATGAAAATTCCCTAATCTTTTTGCGGGGACCAGGTCACCTCCCCAGGCGAGAAAAATACCTGAAGCTGGGGGTTCTAGTCATCCTATCCCCGAGGGAACATCCCCCCCCCCCCCAAGGATTATGAAACTCTTTGTCTAAGAGGTTAAGGAAATATTCGACTCCCCATATATAGATGGTTGGGAATAAACCAACCGATAAGGGCAAGGGTATTACTTAATATGTCGTAATTAACCCTGAGCTTTCTCGCGGGATGATTAGTGCTGGAATTGTCTCTGCCGATGAAGCATCTGCATCTTCTCTCCCTCACTCAAGATTTGTAGATCGAGAAAATAATAATTTATACCTTGTAAGTTGGTTTTCCATTATATAATTATTATCGTATTTTCTCATTTCTCTTTTATAACTTCCTTTTCTAAATATTTATCTTTTAGTTCTTGATTGATTATAAAGAGCTCTTGAGGTGAAATAATAATGAAAGAGTCATCCTATGATATTGAGGAGGCCTTTAAAGGAATGAAAAAATCTTTAAAATCTTATGATTGCACTCATGAGGACCAGATGAATGAGAAGAGGATGCTAGAAGATAAGGTCAGTTCACTAGAGCAAGAGAAAATTTTGGCGGACAATGTCGCGATAACCCCAAAAAATAAGGCTGAGGGTTTCCGACCAGGTCAGAATCCAGGTGGTAGAGGTAGAGGCTAAGGCTTCAAGGAGTAATATGGATGCCTTCACAAGGGACTGGGATAAGACATTTCCCATGCCTCCATGCAGATAGAGTATTTTAAGAATTCTTCCTTCAAGGATGATTGGGATGCGACCCTTGCCAAGGTCAACACCGATGAAGGGCCTGAGATCTTTCACTTGGACAATCTTAACACTCCTCAAATTAATAAGGACATGGATAGTGAGGAGGAGGTTGGTGATTATACAACCAATGAATAGTTGGTCGTTTATGAGTAAGCGACAGATGATGTTGAGGTTGATAAAGAGAAGGTGGGAGATGGATCCTTGTAGTTTATGAGTTTTATGCTTTATCTTATTCTTTTTTCTTCTTGCAATTTATTCCCTTAATGTAACTCCTATATTTTTTATAATAAAATGAAGTTTTATTCCACATATTATTGTATTGGTCAAATTATTACAAATCTTTTTTCTCGGCAAATACTTATATCCGACCACTTAATTTTTAGTTTAACACCAGACTAACATATTTGGTCGTCATCCAGAGCAATTTTTAAGAAAGGCATGATCAGCTATTCGGCGTTGGTTATGAAGGGATGGATTAGATTGAGCTACGGAGTTACTCGACCAAGACATATTTGCTCAAGCCAAGGAAGCATATTTAAATCTACGTCGCCTTTTTCATCAGGTAATACCAAATAACGGTTCTTATCATGAAATGATTCTCAACCATCAGTAAATCCATACGAAAACTATAGCAAATCTTTATGCCGATTATGAAAATAAACTATACGATTTACACCTTGCTCTGTCATCCATTGTAATATATCTCTTTATATTCATAAGCATGAAATGAAATGTTACAATGGATGATAGGGCAAGGTGATATTCACCATAGATTAATAGAGATTCTATTAATGAGTTTAACAAGTTCTTGACATACGCATCATTGGTATGAAATATAGTAGTTATAGACATCCTATAGGGGGTTCTGTTTCATTAAGAGTTCAAAATGTAATTCCTTAGATTTAAGCCCAATGTAAAGGGTTAGTTGTAATGTTTCATTTTACTATCAAAATTAGTACCTAGGGCTAAGGAACCCATTTTATACTAAATGAAAGGAGAAAAAATGTAAAATTTCAAAAAATGAGATGAAGTAGAAATTGTCAATATATGAGATCATGCATTAGTATTGTCTTTTCATGCAATGTAGGCATGTCTAGTTTTAATCTTTTATGTAAATTATCTCTGTTTGATACCTCCTTTCACCACTTATAACTTTTATGTAATTGTATGCCAATTTATAATTCATAAGTATTAGGTCAACATGTAACATGTCCATTTGATTAATAGGGAACTTTTATCATCCTAAACAAAGAGATGAACCACTAGTAGTTTTTCAACTTCTGTATCTAAATGTCTTATCAATTTTTGACATAAGGTTTATAAAAGGGTATTTAAAGTTTATGTTTTTTCTAAGTTATCTAGTAGGACTTATATTATTTATACCCTAAATTTGCCAATGATGTAATATTATGTTCAAATTAATGACAACACAACTTTTTATGAAATCCATGTATTAAATAAACAAAATATAAAAAAGACAATTAAGGAATTAGATATCCTGATTGAATAGGAAAAGCATCGAAAATATTATCAATGAGTAATATAATCGAGGCATAATAATCAAAGATTAATACTTTCAAAGCATTCCATTCTCATGGCAATAAAACCTTATGGAATTGGAAACTTATGGTACAGTTACAAACAGTTCGGAACAACACCATAACAAACATATTTAGTAAGGATGCACTTGCATGAGGGAAGTATAATTAACTAAACAAATAATTGACCAAAGAAAAAAAAACTGCCATCAAAACCATTCCACATAACGAAAGACAGAGAAATAAAAAAACTTTCCATTCATATATATAAGTTGAACCCCAAAATAGGCTACATAAGGTGCCCCTTACACAAGAAATACAAATCATTCATCGGAAAAATAAAATAAACAAGGACTACATATTATAAGGTTAATTAACTCTTCCCAATCTCATTCCCCGTAAGAGTATCTGTGATCAAGCGTGTGAAGTGCGGCGCGTTGTCAGTACGCCGATCGTTGTGTTCGTTTCAACGCGTTAATACAAAAACCTAAATTACGACTGCACTTGCAATACAGGTATAGCGGTAAGTTGGGTATCGAATCCATAGGGAGTGTTCGACAGATTTTAATTGGCTTATTAATTCAGGAATAAAAGTGTAAAAGGTGATGTGTGATTGTAAATAAAAGAAAAGAGAGAAGTTAAGTCTAAATAAAGTTAAAGCGAGGATCGGGATAGAATCTAACCACACGGATCGAAACAACTATTAATTATAATTCCAACTCGAGATCAATTTAATCGAGCATTATCAATTAATCATAAACTTCACGCAATAAGGAATTTAAGCCAAAGTTGCGTGAATAAACATTTAATCGAAAATTGGTCGCACGCGGATTAAATTCAAATTATCGCTATAAATACTAACGTTGCATGACAGAGAAAGTTAAACACTTAATAATTTGACTTTAATTAGTGCGGGTTCAATTAAATGCAATTATGCACAAAACCTAATTTTAGGAGCTCGTGGCCCGTAAATGGCGGAACGAAATCCCGACCCTATTTATCTAAGGGTAATACATGAATTAAACTAAATTAAACCAATTAAACTAATAAAGTAAGAAATAAACACAATTAAACTAACTACAACTAATTAACAAGGCATGAAATTAATCTACAAAGCAAGAAATAAACAAGAACAACTATATTAATGGTAAAGGAAATGAAAAGTTCAACTTACAAACCCCAAATGGTTATCATCCCAAAGAGAAATGAATCAAAGCTCTCAAAACCCCAAACCCAAAACTTTTCTAACCCTAAAACGGATTAAAACTGAATATATGTTTTATTACAACAAAAATCCCTTATATACTAAGTTGGGAGAAAAGAAAACAAAAGGAAAATATCTAAGAAAATAGGGGATCGATCGATCGAACCCTTTGGTTGATCGATCAGAAAAGAGCCCACTACTTCCCACGATATCAGAAATAAAGTGGGATCAATCGATCGATCCTTTTGGTCGATCGATCGATCAGTCAGGTATGAGGCAAGCTGCCCTGCTTTGGTTTCTTTATTTTTCTCTTCCGCCAAAAGTATCATAATTTCTTCGTTAGGGATCGGATTCGTGCACTGTCTGTGGCCACACGAAGCTTGAGAGGAGGGATACAACTTTCGTGTAGATGTTGGGCCAGGTGCCCAAACTGTGAAATGACTAAATTTCCCTTGAACGTGCAGAAATGTACGAAACTTCACCGGAATGCGTCCGAACTTCATACTTAGCATCCAAATACCTATAAAAGCTCAATTAACCCCTGCAAAGCATGTTAACATAGAAATCTGAGGTTGTCTGGTTAATGAGCATAAATATAGGGAATAAGATACCCGAGGGGGCTAATAACGCGTATGTTAACGGATGAAATTACGCAATATTTGCTTATTATCAATCCGCCCCCTCTATATTTTTATTTTCTTGACAAATCTGTTGAAATATAGATTCCTTAACATCGACTCCTTCTTAATCTTGGAAAGTTTATTCCTTAATGCTTCGATTGAATACTCCACTTCATGGTAATGTGGTTCCAAATTCTATTTTCCATACCAACATCAATCCAACGCCGAAAAGCAGGGTTCTTATCAAGTGAATGCAATTTCTCTAATAAAGATTGAAACCACCCAATGTCGAGTTGACATAACTCCATATGAAGCAAAAATGGTAATAGGAGCATAAATCTCTCCATGCTCCTGCAAACCTCGAGCAAACTCTTCTATCATCTATTCTTTTGTATTTGGGTTATTACACTTAAGATTTTAAAACCTTTGATGATAGAACTTCAGAACCATGCCAAAAATCAGAAATGAACTATTATATAATGCAACATCTTTTAGAAAAGGAAACCATTTCATGGCCTCTTTTGAAAAATGTGAAAGAACCAAGGGTGAAGGCAGCTTCGAAGTTTAGGGATTCAAATATTTAAATGAAATTCCTAAAACAACAACATTAGGGTATTAGATATCAATAATATATCATTAGCTTAGTATAGTATACTAAGACAGATAATGCATATAAATAATGATTTATTTTGATCCATTTTCGTGATATCATGTTTATTTTTGTTGAAGGACCGTATAAGATATATGATATTTCATAATCAAACTACTAATAATGAACTTTAAAACTCAAAACGAATGTGAAAAATCACATTAAAAACAATCAAGGAGTGGAATGTAAGCAGGAGCAATGCATAATGTAATGAAGGACGAATATTTTCAAGGCGTTCCGTTCTCATGGTAGTAAAACCTTATGGAATTGGAAACTTAAAAATTGGGGAATAACTCCACAATAAAACATATTTGGTAAAGATACACTTGAATGAGGGAAGTATAATTAACTACACAAATAATCGACCAAAGAAAAAAAACTACAATCGGAGCCATTCCGCTCGACCAAAGATTGTGAAATAAAAAATCTTCTCATTCCTTTCACATATCTAAGTTGAAGGCCAAATTATGGCTATCTAAGGTGTTTCTTACACAAGAAAGACAATCCATTCATCGAAAAAACAGAACAGACCTAGACTACATTTTATAAGCTAAATTATTGTTGTCCCATAACTCGTTCCAATCTCATCCCCCATGGCAGCAATCACCACCTCTACATTTTCCTTCTCCTAAGTAATTTATCGAAAATAGATTCCTTAACATCGATTTCCTTATTAACATTGGCAAGTTTATTCCTTAATGGTCTGATAGAATACTTCACTTCACATAACGTAGTTTTAAATTCTATTTTTTGTGCCAGCCTTAATCTAATGCCGAAAGAAGGGGTTCTTATGAATTGAAAGATATTTCTCCAACAAAGACCAAAACCACCAAATATCGAGGTGACATATCTCCATATCAAGAAAAAAATATGAAACTTTTCAACCATGCTTTTGGGAACAAGAGCGTAAATCCCTCCATGATCCTACAAACCCCGAGCAAACTCTTTTAACATCGAATCCTTCATATTTGGACTATTCTACCTAAAATTTTCAAATGTTTTATGATAGATCTTCAGAACCATGAAAATAATCTCAAAATAACTACTATGCAATGCAACATATTTTAGGAAAGGAAACCACTTCATAGCCTCTTCACAAAATGGGAAAAAGACCAAGGGTGAAGGCAGAGATGAAATTGATAAAACAACAATATTGGGAAATTAGATACCAATAATATATAATTATCCTAGTGAAGTAAGACAAGTAATGCATGTAAAAAATGTAACACCCCGCGCTCCCGAAAAAGACGCGGCGTGCTAATGCAATAAAAACTAAACTAAAACTATCCACAATAAGTATAGAGCATCTATTTTCCACAATTTAAAAATAAAAAATCCACAATTCTTCTTTTTCCAAAATAATGATTGCAATAATGTCTCTAAAAAATGCACAATTCTCCAACTAAAATTACACCACCAATTGATACATCAAAAATAAATCTTCCAATCCAAGCTCTAAAATAATTCTCCAAAATAGTCCATAACATCCCAATCCATGCTAGCCTGCCACTAGAAGAAAATTCGGGGAGGTGCAAAATACGACAGGAATAGATGCTAAAAACTAATTAGCACGATGAATAAATCGCAACAATACGAATCCGCATATACAAATCAAATGCAATACTGAAGCATTATATCAATATTAATTTCTCAACAACACATCAATGGGTCCCCAAGCCTCACCTCACCTCCCCTAGGCATCTCAAAGCCATATACTGGTTTGTGGGACTATTGGCAGGTGCTCATTCTCCGTTCCATATTAAAATCTCATGACACGATGCTCAAATCACAATATAATATATCTCAATGAATCAATATTTAAATTCCAACAATTTTCAGATTGCAAATGAATATCACAATTCAACATGAGTGTAATTGACACAAAAAACAAACCGAATACTCTTGAGAGAATTTGGGAGCATATTATGTAAGTCCCGTACCTCAAAATCATCACATAAATTCAGCCCCAAAATTAAATTGCATCTTCACGTTCCACTCCCATAATAATCAAATCATGTTCTAGCCCCCAACACGAGATATCCCCAAATAGGCCTCCAAATCTAAGGTTGAACATTGAATAAAATAGGGGCTACGGTTTGTATAAAGAGGGAGAGGAAATATAAAGGGTCTACTGCATTTTTGTGTTTTTATAAAGTTGGTTAAAAACTCCTACCCACGACCTCTTTTTTTTAAGGGAATAAAGAATTTGTAAAGCCTCTAACTCTTTAAAACAGATCTGCCGACTCAAATCTGGGCATAGTCGATCTATCGACCCTTCAGGAAAAACAATTCCTCCAGTAAAGGCTTAAATGTTAAAAACTCTTTTAAAACTTCATTTTAAATCCAAATTCAAAACCGATTGAAATTCAACTTTTCAAAAATAAAACTCAACATATTTAATTATTAAAAATAATTAAATCCAAAAATTTATTTTCTGTGAATTTTCCAAAATTCATTTAAAAATACCCTTTTAAAAATCCGGATTGTTGCAAACAATAACTATTTTTTGTTTTTGTTCATGATTCTTGATTTCATGTTGATTTTTGATGGGTGGCCTTATAAAATGTCTGAGATGCCACAATCATACTGTCAATAATGAACTTTATAACTCAAAATGAGTGTGTGAATTCACAAAAAAATCAAGGAATGAAATGTAAGCATGAACACGTGCATGTGCAATGTATAAATGAAGTACCGAGTAAACTAGAAACTAGTAATAACATGATTATGTTGATTCAAACTCGGAGGTTGAGTAATCTAAATCTGAATGTTTATGTATAGGTTTCTACATTTTTATACTCTTAAAGTAAGAATTTACCCTAATAGTAAATATATACTTCCAGGAAATATTCTTCGTCTTCTTTATATATATAAGTTAACATTTTGGAAGTACTTACTTGAAAAATTACTGTCGAAATAAATGATATATGTGCACTTTTTGGATTAATGCCTACACGAGGATTTACATATTTTTTATAAAGTTTGTAAGAAAAATGGGAAAGGAACAAAGGTGAAGGCATGTTGGAAGTTTAGGGATTAAAATACTTAGATGGAATTCCTAAAACAATGATATTGGGATAAATAGCTTAGTGTAGTAAGATAAGTAATGCATGCAAGCATTAAACTTGTTTTTATCCATTTTCTTGATATCATGTTGATTTTTGTTGGAGAACCTTATAAAATGTCAGAGATGTTAAAAACACACAGCCAATAATGAACTTTACAACTCAAAAAGAGTGTGAAAATTACCATTAAAAAACAATTTTAGAATGGAATGTAAGCACGAACACATGCACATGCAAAATACATATGTAGTACCAAGTAAACTAGAAATTAGTACTAACATGTCTAAGTTGATTTAAATTCGGAGGTTGAGTAATATTAATGTCAATGTTTATGTACATATTTTTCTTTTTTTATAATCTTAAGGCAGTAATTTTCCATAATAGTAAATATTTACTTCCACAAATCTTCTTCTTATTTATGTAAATAGTTAACATTTGAGTAAATACTCATTTTCAAATTACTCTCGAAGTAAATAATATATATATATATATATATATATATATATACACACACACACACACACACACTAGCGGAATGCCCGTGCCTGAAGTCACGGTGAAAATTTCGAAAGTATGTAACCGTAAAACGGAAAAAAATTCCAAAGTACATAATTGCTAAACGAAAAAAATTTCATCCCCCAACAACTAACGAAGTGTAATTTTTTTTAAAAATGGACATAATCTCTTTTGTTTAAAGGTCTATCCACTTTTCTTAACAAATAATAAATACTCCAACAAAATCCAAATAGTCTAAATTCATCAAACAAATTCATATATAACATGAGATATATAATATTCAGCAATAGAATTTACATTCTGCCTCAAATAAAAAAGTGTCAATTTAAATGGACAAATAATTTCCTAAAGTGTAGAAAACTGGACAAATTAAATTTTTAAGGACAAATACCCTTTGTTTATTGGACAATCCACCTTATTTAACAAAAAAAATAATTAACGACAATAATACTAATAGTGTAATGGATCTCGCATAAATAGAATCATATTATCAAATACTTTTAAATCGAAAATTATTTTTATAACACAAATGTGAACATTTTTAAGACATTGGGAAAAATTTCCTTTGTTTATAGGACTATCCATCACTCTGTTTAAGAAATAAAAAATAGTACAACAATGTAAATAGTCTGCAACAACACTAATACACCTCAGACAATGACCCAATAAAAATTAATGGCTTAAATTCCATTAGTGGAAAATTCAGCTCAATGAATATGAATCAATTAAATATGTACTAAAAGGCTGCTATACCTCTTTAAGACTGCTATAACAATTCAAGCTCATGAAATGAAGAGAAGTCGTTTAAATAACAAAAAGTCATGGTTAATGAAGAATTTGAAGGGGAGCCAAATGACCACGTGATTGAACTCAGTTTTTTGTTTGTCATATACTCAAACATTCACAAAAGTTAACTTCTAACAATAGTTACACTTCCCAAATTCATTAATAAAATACTATTTGATTAGTTTATTTGGTTAGTTTAGGGGCGAACATGGACTCAAAAACAGTTTAGTGAACTTAGAATCAATGTTTGGTGAGATAATTAATACATAAAAAACCTATATATTGAAATGTATATATCTGTTTATGAAACACAAACACAAACTCAGTCTTACATCAATCGAAACAAACATAATTTTCCATTCTTCATTGCGGCCAAGTTCAACTTGTTATCTTGGGGAGTTTATGGTGTTCTCTAAAAAGGCCTGGATGGTTGCACAATGGCAATCGACATTATTTTCATGAGCTATACCTGAGTTTGATAAACAGTATAAATTAGTACCTGTAGCACCTTAAAATGAAATGAGTAAATGCCTTAGTTATTGGAAATAATGAATCAGTAAAAATGATAGATAAGACCCCTAAACAATACCATAAAAACAAAAAACCATTGAGAAAACTATAAACCATGCAAAAAAAAAAACATTTACCTACACACCGATTGGGCATTTAGTCTCTGCACAAAACACGGATCAACGTCGAACTCAATGGCAGGCAGATTTGAAATGGTTTATGCTTGCCTTGATTATTGACTCATTTCGTCCAACATCTTTGAGTCAATATCATCCCTTCAAACACATTTAATTGAGGAACTTTGGTAGGTGATTCGTCAGTGGTGTTTGATGCAATTATAATCAAATTTGTTTCCTGAAACATCAGAAATCCGATGTTTCAACCTCGCTGCCAACAAATATAAAAAAGGATTTATTCAGACATATGTATCAAACTTTTGTATTTATTCAGAGATTCCTTTGTAAAGTGTGTATGACAGTTTAGATCAGCAGCACGCCAAAATAGTGTCGCTACGATTCTTTCGTAACTTACACGTAACAAATACATAAACTTTAAATCAGGAGTAGTTAATCACTTGGGAGAACAATTGACATTGTTACCATAATGTCAAAATTTATCACTTACCCATACCATGTATATTATCGACCATATATTTTCACCACTGAATACACTATATGCATTGGATACTCCAATCTCCAATTACCAAATAATTTTGATGCCTACACAATAAGAATAAATGCATTCAAAGACAAATCTAGTAATCCTTGAACATGTATGGGTAGTTAAAAATATAAAACAAATGGCGACGAATGCTGGAAGTATGACATGTATTGGAATAGTATCCTATAAAGAAGAGATTAATTAAATACTCATATGAAAGGGAATCTTTCTTGATTCACCATTCAGCAAAAGTTTCCTCCAAAGCTATCATCTTGACTAGTAATAAACAAAAGATGTACAACAACAAATGGAAATATGTTGACTTTAAATTATTATATGTCAATATAAACTTGGTGATTTTTTCAAAACCTTAAAATAATTCATTCAAAGTAAGAAAATCATGTCCTTCACAAAAAAAAGATGAAATCATCAATTAGTACAACTCTATTCGATTTAATCCAATAGCTATATTTTAACAATTTGTCCAATGTATGGGCATATTATATTAGAATAAACAAATTAGATAAAACAAACTCAATAAATTGTTTGGAATGAATTAGTATTTGAAATAGATCATGTGTATTCCCTCTTCACTCAAACAAATCTATTTAGAAATCCATAACGACATATCTTAAGTCACATAAAAAGAATAACACTACCTATTGCTCAACCTAATGTTTTCTAACACGGTAGTCAAACAACACAATAGTTAATAGATAGAAGTGAGCCCGGTGAGTGATAGAATAGTTGTGTTATTAATCAAATTATTATAGTAAATGTAAATGCTTTCAAAATAAACATTATCAAATAAATTACGTTAATAATCAAACTATTATAGAAACTTTTGTAACGCCCCAAAAAGAAATCCAAACAACTTGATAAAAACATATGTGAATATAAGTTCATGTTCATTAATTTAGAAATACACGGTAAAAGAATATAAAATTTATCATTAATTCACTCCCAATTCACTTTTATAATAATTGTAGCCCCCCTTTTGGTGCCTAAAGAATGTCGGTCCCTAACCATAATAGGAGAAGTTGTTATTTAAAAAAAGTTCAATAAACCCCTGTTACAGATCAATAACAAAAAAAAGAATACAATAGACACCAACAATGATAGGAAATCTATATTCCAATATCTAAATACCAGCAAAGACAAATCAAAATCGAAAAAAATAAGCACCCAACTTAAAAACCTAATTCAGAAAATACATCTTTAATAATCCAAACATTATCTGAACCCTCAACAATAGGATTTGAATACTTGAAGATCAATTTTAGGTTGTTTGTGGAAGCTTTGATGTTATCCCAATGTAACAATGCTAGTTGGGGCCCCTATTCCAACCTCACTCGCCTAACAGTGCATGTAAAACCAAATAGTTCAGGTTCTCAACAATTTATAGGATCAAATTCACAATAGTGTAAATTACATATATTATCGTGTGTCTACAGTTAATTCAGTGTGAAAAGCATTCGCTAGCAAGTTCCCTTGCTTAACAGCCACAATAACTTTCTTTTCGGACCTTTCTTCCTCCCGAAGGTCAAAAATCAACCTAGTTAAACAAAATCATTTATAATCTTAAATAAATCTGAAACTAAAAAGTCGTTGAATAAAAAGAACATATAGAAAACCAACAAATAAAAAAAGAGACTCTGTTACCGTGTGTGTGTTCATTCAAATAGTGTTTACTCTCGAGTGTTTATTTGTGCTACTCAGTGTGTAATGTTTATTCCCATTGTCAAATAACATAATTATAGGATGGTCCATGCATGTCTTCTCACTTGCAATCTTGCTTATTTTTTTCAGGGAGGAATCTTGTTTTACTACCTCTGAATTAGTAAAAATGAAAAGTTGTTACCTAAACAACAATGGTTTCTACCAAAGCTAGACCATCTAATGTAAAAAACGAAGTTGAGTCTTGTAAAAATCAGCTGAAGGAAATTTGATCAAGTGGGTTTTTATGAAGGGAAATGATTTTTGGGTTTTAACTTTTGGGGTTTTATGGCATATGTTTTTTTTACAGATCTTTTGCCTCATAATCTCACCTCGGAGCTCTTCGCCAGAGTGTTTGTTGTCTCCGTCCCATTGTTGCCGTCATCCCATTACAGATCTTCTCCGATCTCTTTCATATCTGGTCGCTCACATACCAATATGCCTCTTATACAATCTTAAAAGGGTTTCCACATATTATACAATCTGCTTCTTCTTGTTTTTTGACCATAGAAGTAAAACTACATGAGCCTCTTGTTTGTAGAAGCGAAGGTAAATGGGTTTTAAAATTTCGAATAGGGTAGTTGTTGGACTTAATGGGAAGATGTGTAGGCCTGATGTTGCTTTTGTAGGTGGGAAAGACTATTTTCTGGCAAGGTTAGGTGGGATACATTCAATTTAACGTAAGAATAGTTTGAGGTGTATATCGTAAGAAACACTTGTAGTGTGAATTTTGATCCGGCCATTGATTTTTGGCCTTGTTGGAAAAATCATGACCACTCATTATCTTATCCTCTTATGGAATAGTAAAATACTTCTACTCCTTATTTTATATATATATATATATATATATATATATATATCCACACCAAGGTCTATGTATTTTTTTATAAGGTTTGAAGGAAATAAAGATATTTCATATCGATTTTGGATGTAAGGTTGATAAAGGGTATTTAAAGTTATTTTTTCTAAGTTGTTTAATAGGACTTCTGTTACTCATAGCCTTAATTGGACAGTGATGTAATATTATGTGAAAATTAATGACATCAAAACTTTTTTTTTATGAAATTCATATAATAAACAAACAACATATCAAAAAGACCATCAAGGAATTGGATAACTAGGTTGAAAAAGAAAAGCATTGAAAATATAATCAATAAACAACATAATCAACGCATAATGTTATCAACGTTGAATATTTTTAAGGCATTCCGTTCTCATGGTATTAGAACCTTATGGAATTGGAAACTTATGGTAAAGGCACAAAAAGTTGGGAATAACACGACAATAAAACATATTTGGTAAAGATACACTCTAATGAGGGAAGTATAATTAACTAAAGATATAATTAATCAAAGAAAAAAACTACGACAGACACCATTCCACATGAACATAGATAACGATATAAACAAACTTCTCATTCCTTTCACATGTATAAGTTGAAGGACAAAAAATGTCTACATAAGGTGTCCACTACACAATAAAGACAAATCATTCATTATGAAAATAAAACAAACCTAGACTATATTTCTTAAGCTTAACTGACCCTTCCCCATAATTCTTCCAAATCTCAACCTCATAGGGGTAGCCACCCCCTCTATATTTTCCTTCTCATCCCTTAACATTGATATCCTTCTTAATGTTCGTTTTTCTTCCTTAATGGTTTGATATAATTCTCCACTTCACGATATCATAGTTCTAAGTATTTTTCTTGCGTACCAGCCTTAATCCAACACCGAAGGGAGGGGTTCTAATGAATTGAAAGAAAGTTCTCTAACAAAGATTGAAACCACCCAATGTCAATCTGACATGTCTCCATATCAAGAAAAAACATTTGAAACTTCTCAAATATGCTTTTGGTAACAAGTGCATAAATCTCTCCACGATCATACAAACCTCGAGAAAACTCTTCTGCCATCAAAAACTTCATATTTGGAATATTCCACCTTAAATTTTCAAATGTTTAAGAATACAACTTCAGAACCATGCCAATAATCTCAAAGGAACTACTATGCAATGCAACATCTTTTAGAGAAGGAAATCACTTGATAGCCTCTCTAGAAAAATGGTAAAGGTCCAAGAGTGAAGGCATGTTCAAAGTTTAGGGATTAGAATATTTAGATGAAATTTCTAAAAAATTATATTGGGATATTAAATACCTATAATATTTAATTATTGTAGTGTAGTAAGACAAGTAATAGATGTAAATAATAACTTGTTTTTATCTATTTTCTTGATGTCATGTCGATTTTTATCGGAGAACCTTATAAAATATTCGATATGTCATAATCACACTGTCAATAATGAACTTTACTACTCAAAATGAGTGTGTGAATTCACAATAAAAACATTTAAGGAGTGGAATATGAGCATGAACACATTCACGCGCAATGCACATATATAGTACTAAATAAACTAGAACTTAGTACTAACGGGATTATGTTGACTTAAATTCGGAGGTTGAGTAATCTAAATTTGAATGCTTATTATGGGTTTCTGATTTTTTATACTCTTAAGGTAAGAATTTACCTTAACAGTAAAAATTTACTTCCCTAAATATTCTTTTTCTTTATCTAAATAGTTAACATTTTTGTACATACTTACTTGCAAAATTACTCTTAAAGTTATATATATACACTTTTTGGATTAATGTCTACACTAAGATCTATGTATTTTTCGTAAAGTTTGTAAGAAATAAATATATTTCATATTGTAACAACAAGTGTAATTTTTGGGGTATTTTCAAAATATAGAGGAAAATAAAGTTTTTGATAAAATTATTTTTATTGCTAAAAAATGTCAGATTTTATTTTTAAAGACGAGAATTTCAAACGGTTTCGAAATCGGAGTTAAAACAGATTTTTAATGGATTTTTATATATTTATCCCTTATAAATATTTTTTAGTAGAACTGTCAGAATACCTGGGCGATCGATCGATCGACGCCAGGGGTCGATCGATCGACCCCAGTAGTTTTCGTGCGCATCAAGATTTTTGAAGAGTTTGAGTTGGATTTAAATTCTTTCTTTTTACCTTATGAAACGGGGTCGTGGGTGACCATTTTTGAAGCATCTTTTGGCACAAAAATATACAGCAAACATATTTTCTTTTCCTCTCTTTTTATACACAAATAGTACTCTTTTAATTTATGCATTCAACCCTAGTGTTGGGAGGTATTCTTGGGGCTATTTTGATGATTCTTGGGAGATGATTTTGATGGTGTAGTATGAATTTTCTGGGAAGATTTATGTTAGATTCTTTATGGTGGTTTAAGGTATGGGGTTTTACAAAATATGCTCCTTAATCTCGCGAGTGTTATTCCATTGATTTCATGTTTAATTTAACTCATATTTGAATTGTTAAATTCTTTTGGAAATCTGGAAATATTTTTTGGTATTTAATTTTGATTCATGTGGTATTATTTATTGTGTTGGTCATGTTGTCATGAGATTTTAATATGGCACTGATGTTGGGCACCCGCCAAGACTCCTGTTCCGGCTACTTGTTAAAGTATGGCGCGGTATGGTGAAGCCTGGTGACTCGGATTAATGTGTTGTTGAGAAATTATATTGATAAAAATGCTATTGAGATTCGTATTTGATTTGAATATTCGTACTTGTATTGTTACGTTTTATTCATCGCCAATATTTGTTGAGCATCTTTCCTATCGTATTGTGTACTTTCCCATATTTTCTTTTAGTGGGAGGTTAGTGAAGATTTTGGGCGCTTTGGATTTGATTTGGATATTGGTATTTAGCGTGGATTATTTTGGGAAGAATATTCGAGAATACATATGAGAAACATTGTATTTATTTTTGTTGTATAGAGAATTTTATTTCGAGACAGATAGTTGTATTATATAATTTTGTTGTATAATTCCCATTCCATTAACAGATATAAGTTCAAGGCCAAAATATGGCTACATAAGATGTCCCTTACACAAGAAAGATAAATCATTCATCGAGAAAATAAAATAAACCTAGACTACATTTGGTAAGCTTAACTAACATTTACCCACAACTCTTCCTAATCTTAACCCCCATAGTATCATCCACCCCATCTATATATTACTATCCATAAAAAAATTCCTTAACCTTGATATCCTTATGAATCTTGGCAAGGTTTTCACTTAATGGATCGATAAAATTCACCACTTCGCTATGATTGGTGAGTATTAAAATCGTAAGTGATTTAGACCCAACAGGTCCTCCCCTATGGACCTCAGATAGGTAAAAGGGGAGAAGTGTCAATGTGTGAGATAAGTATTTAAAGTGGTTCGTACCTCAACTAATGTTTCTATGTCCACTGTCAAAGGGTGCTATACTATTTATTATACCATAAGAGGAGTTATTACAATCTATGAGACATCATGACTTTTACTCAGGAGAGTTTGAGTTCCTTGTGGCATTTTTCAACAATCCAAAGAACATGAGGAAATAATTTATGGACTTATGTAAGGATTCCTGAGTATTAATTTAGGGATCAACAAGGTATACTATATAGCAAGTAGTTTGATATGATCCAAACTATAGATATAAACTCACAACATTGGGTTAAGAGAGTATAAAATAACTATTAAACACGTTCAAATGCTAAAACTCTTGGTTCTCTTAAAGTATAATGACTCGAATATGCCTTTTACCTTTTCTCAGCCTTCTATTTATGCTCAAACTCTAGGAGATAGAATGCGTGGACTGTCATATCATTATTATGATGGATCTAAGGTTTGATAACATTATCAAGATGGTGGAGTGTTAGCCAAAGGTTTTGCAGGTGGCGTAAGGTAGTTATTGGTTGCATTAAATGTGGATAGGAGCTATCAATGCAAGTGGGCTTGAGTGGTGTCTATAAGTGGAATAGTGTTATGCTTTCAACCTACGCCGCCAGACTGGTCATAGGGACTTATATCAAAATCTTGGGAGCTTGGGAATTATCATAGGATTATTGTTGGTTGATCTTGAGGTGTTTCGTAGTAATGCACCTTTGTACCGAGGGTTAAATAACATCGGGAGATCATTTCTCTCTGGACAAGAGTCAGATATGACGGAACTCTACTGTTGTGGTTTCCGAGCTTGGTTAAGTAAACATGTTGTAATGACTGATCATTATAGGAGGAGGAATAAATAACTGAGATCTGCTACAGTATCATGGTCCCTGTCTTAAGAGAAGTAAAGGTCTTTGGGACTGGGAAGTGGTCTAGAAGAAGTCAGGGATTGACCTTGCAACCTCTGTTCTCACCCGAGGTTAGTTTTAAGGTTCAACTACCCTTGGAATACCAGGTTTCCTATATGTATTATCCGTAGACCCTTGTTACATTTTGGAGGGTTTGTAAGGGGCAACATTTTGGTTGTTACGTAAGTTAAGGGTAAGGTTATAACTAACCATCGAGATTCTTATCATGATTAGATTATATTGGGAAGTTTCTTACAAGTGGATGGGAGCATTGATGGGACACGCCTTGTAGCTATAAAGAAGCCGCTTGGGCTGGTATAAATCCTTCATTATTCACTCCATATATTTTTTTCTCTTTAGAACCCTTTAAGAAAATAATGTAGTTCTTTATCTTCTTTTTTAAAAAATATTTGCTGAAAATATTTCCCCTTCTAAAGTTTTAGACCCAATGCCTTTATATACTATTGGCTTTCATGTCTCCGTTCTTTTAACTAAAGAGAAGGTAACTGAGGCCTAGGGAAACCTTCCCACTTGGAACATCCCTTTTGATACTATGATGATCACTTACCTGAGGCCAATGACCTAATTTTTTTGTTGGATCCCATTCGACTTCTCGAATCTCGGAGAAGGACTTGGTAGACATATGGAAGAACTACCAGATACCAGACTCTATCATTCTGAGGGTTGCTAATCCCGATGAGAGAGCTTGATCCATGGTTTCCCTAATGTGTGCTTTAATTAATGTTTCCTTCGGTATGTGGCTAAGTTTCACTTACCATTACTTGTGGTGAGGATCTCATAGGCCATATGGATTGCTCATACTCAGTTACTGACTAACTCCTAGAGATCTTTAATGGCCACGATCTTAGCCTTTAGAGGATCAAGATGGGGCAAGTGTGATGTTACCCCAAATAAATTCTTCAAGTTGTACAGGGTCCATGAAAAAAAGAAAGATAAGGACAAAGGTTTAAAGTACCTAGCTCGTAAGGCCAATATGGTCTTTACTAAGGACAAACAGCGCCCCCAATAATTGTAAGGATAGATTTTTTCTTATTTGTGGGTCCTGGGCTCCCCTAGACCCTGCTGAGCTAATTGATTGCCTTATCCTCTGATTCACTCCTTTGGTCATGGGTAATATAAAGTTTACCTCTCATTTTTTACTTGGGTTTATTATCAACCTCTGTCATGAGTTTAACAATCTCTTTTCATTATAAGTGGTTGTTGAGCCCTCTCAGGAGGAAGTGGATAGGATAACTGAGGCCCAAAAGTTATCCTCCAGTCATTTTTAAGTCATTTTCACTGCTAAACTGTGACACCCTTCCTAATTAAATACCGGGTGACCACTCCTTTATTAAATTAAAAATCAAGGTGAACAGTTGGTTCATTCTTAGCATCACTGTCGTAAAAATAACTTTTTCCAAATTAACACCCTAATTAATTAAGCTAAGTGTCAAAGCCATTTTTCAACATTTCTGACCAATTTTATTTTTAAAGGAAAATTATTTATTTAATTAGTAACAACATTTACAATGAGTAAGAATCATACAACAATTATCCTGGGACATAATCCAATTACTTTAAACATTCAACATCCAAAATCCCAACATTTAAAACTTAAAGTAAAACATACATGCTGAATAAATCCCAAAGTAACGGTACTAGAAATAACTGAAATATAAATGTCCCAATAAAACATATAAATAGTGGAAAGGGCGACACATGCCCAATAACTGAGAATGATAGAAGAGGAATCAAGTAAATGAAATCGTCTAAGCAAGTGGCCTGCAACTCCCACCTAAGCTGCAGCACGTTCCTCCCAAGGGATCCTAAGCAAGACGCCCCTGTGGCTGGGCACCTGTAATATATACATATATATACGAGAGAGAGAGAGAGAGAGAGAGAGAGAGAGAGAGAGAGAGAGAGAGAGAGAGAGAGAAATGGGTCAGAGCCTGATAGTGTATATGATTTAAAAATTGTTTAGCAAGTATTTAAATTGATACAGGCCAATGCAACAACATATTAGTGCGACCCTCTCTTGAGAAATTCTCACCTCGCTTCTAATGTGCACACCTATCACACTAACCTTCCCAATGGTCTATCTCATCATATAACACGCTATCCTTTCCCAATGGTTTAACTTATCTTAGATTATTCACAGGATTCAAAATTTAAAGATTTAATTATTTGAAAAGAATATTTCAATTAGTAACCAAAGTTCTCATTTTAACTTTATAAATCAATAAGGTTTTCCAGTGTCATATTATACTTTCTCAAAAATAGTATTTACAATTTGAGTCATCAACCATGTCCTACATATCAAATCACAGTAGGCAGTTCCAGATTTAAGAATTTCATATATATATTAACTACTCGTATAATATATATATATTATAACAGCACCCCAAATAAACTATGGTGCGGGCATACTCTACTATCCAAAGCCCCATATCACTCATATTAAGGGGAATACATTCGGAATTATCTCGAATTGTATTAACATACATACACAAACAATATTGAGGCGAAGAATAGATTCCAAGTCTCTAAGAGGATGGCACATGCCTGCGTCTCTTAGGACCGTCTGAACTATCACATCGATAGCCTGTACCAAGGATATCTATCTTCTAGGGTACAAGTCAATATCCCCCATAAAGGTCCCATAGAGATAAGACTGTCCCAGCGTGGTAACCTCAGGGATAACAAGTAGCGTGGGCATGATTTTCACACATAAATAGTATATGTATACACAATCATATAACTATACTAATATTACCATAACAATATTAGGCATATCTCAAATCCCATAGTTACGACATTTATCCTTATTTTCACATTATTGGTATCGCGTATAAGGGTTCGTCTCTAACCTTAATTTGAAGGATTCTTCCATCTTATTACGTAACTCACATGGACTCTATCTTTCCAAGTATAAAATTCAGTAGGTGTCCTTTTTATGTTCCAACGTAACCCTCTTATGTATCTCCCCCTTTAATACATAAATTCATCGACCCTTAAGTAATTATCCCCAAAAATACAATTCTCGTCTCATATTAAAAAGTCCCAAAATTATTCATATGTCCTACTGATCTTCCCTATCTCCCAAAACACTTTATTAAGGATGTCCAAGAATTATTTCACGATAAATTGAATTTAACTCATTTAAAAAGGGAAATAGGAGTCTGTCAGGAGGGGTCGATCGATCGAGGTCTGGGGCTCGATCGATCGATCCTTCGATCGATCAAAGCTCTAGGCTCGATCGATCGATCAAGCAGGTCTGCGAAATCTGCAGAATTGCAGTTACGGGTTTCATCTTCTAACTTACACCAAATCCATATTTTACAATCCCAAACATCTCAAAATTTGTACTACTGACATCCTAACATGATATTATACATTTCCTACGTAAAGCATGTCAATTTACATCACTAAACATGGATTAATCATGCCAAAATTCATTTAAAATTCAAGAACCCTAGAAATCTCTAAATCATGGTTCCAATATGTTTTTCCCCTAAATTTCCTTCTTATACTACATTAAAATTTCGTGAATTATTCTTCTTCATCAGCAATAATTTCCAGAATAAGGTTTAAGTCATCACTACATGCAAATTCCTATCACAATTTAGGTTTTCTTCAATGTAATTCATCCCTAATCATTCCTAAACTAATATGAAGGATGAACCAACGAAATAAGAAAGATAAACACTTGCCTAGGATTTTTAGAAGTCTAGTTTGGTGTCGAATTCGGTATGGTTGCGTTCCGCGTCTCGCGATCTACGCGTTGGTGGTGGTGGCGGTGAAAACGGGTGAGTATCGAGCCTTGGGATGCCTTGAGAGCTCTCTCCTCTCTTCTCCAATGGATGTTCTAAGGTTTGAGTATTCTAACCCTAAATGATAACCCAGATATCTGATATAACCCCTTTAATTTTCGTGGGTTTAATTACCCAAAAATGCAAAATGACTAAAATGCCCTCCCGGGTTACTAATTAGGCCTAAAAACGCCCCGAGACCTAAATCAAACCCCCGGGTACACTTTTCTGACTATCTCGTCCCTTCCGGATGCGTTGGAGCACTCAAAATGACCATACGAACAACTTATAAAATATTCACTTTTATTTATCAATAATTAGTCCCGACGCGACACGGGCGCGTCCCGACTCAAATTTCCAAAATTGTAATTTTATTCACTCGTGACATTCAATATAACCAATATTACATATTACTTTGCTCATTAGTAATATTCAACAAATTTCCCATAATTACTAACTCTCGTCACATTAATAATTATAACATAATTAATTTCCGGATTTTTATGAAATAATGAACTCACATTAAATTTAATAAATCCCCAAATTAATATAGCATAAAAATACGGGGTATTACATAAAGATCTTTTGAATTGGGGGTTAGGACCTGATCCTAATGCTTTGACATCTTTCGATGCCCTTCTGGTCCTCCAAATCTTGGTTAGTGGTTACGTTGGGGTTTGAACCATTTGCCTTGGTGTCTCGAAAGAGAAAGGCTACCACTGAGGTCTCTATTGAGGTTCCTAAGGCCTCTGGGTGTGAAGATGCCTATCCTAAGTGTAAGGTTAAACTCCCCCTAAGATTGAATAGTTCCTCCCCTCAATTAAAGAGGCCATCTTGCTAGAATCTCATTGTCCCCAGGAAGTAACTTAGCTTTTATGCTATTACCTCATGTTTAGTTCTCTGATAGCTAACTTAGAATTATTATTGATCTAAGGAATGGAGGATGGCTAGGAGATTTGCTAATAAAACCCCTGCTGAGGCCGCAGTTGGCAAGAAGAAAAGATCCAAGACCACTAAACGTTTAAAGTTTAGTACATCGATGGATCTTCCAATCACCAGTGTTAAGCCGGTGGATAAGGAAAACTCGAGTTCTGGCTTAGTGAGGTCTTAGTGATGGGGTCTATGAACAAAACCCTCCCTTTACTTCAAGTATTATCAAGGGTAGATGGAACCTCTGAGGAAATCTAGAGTCTTTATTCTATTCCAAGGGATTTCCATCCCTTGTTCTCAATGATTGAGGAAACCAAGGAAAAGGAGGTAGTGGTGTCCCTAGAAATAGTGGGTCTAAAGGGTACCACTGAGGTCACAAGCTAACCTAGGAGTTCTTCGACTATAGTAGGGGAGGATTTACTGGTCCCTAGAGAAAATAAGTATTCTAGACCTTATATTTTTTAGGAGATGAACTCCTATAAATTGGTTGTGGATGCACTCCATTCAATGTCTAAAACTAATTACTCAAACTTGTGGCCACGCTGTGGGCTAGAGGGACCTCCCCTAATACCGAAGAGTTGATTCATTTCTTAGGAAAGGTACTTACACATTTCCTTTTTGATTTTTACTTAGTGCTCTTTCATTCTTTGCATCTCGTTCTCATTATTTTCCTTATTTTATAGGCCTAACACTTGGCGGAGTCCCTTATGATCGATTCCATCGATGGCAGCAGAGGCTGGAATAAGACCGTGGAAATGATGAAAAATCGAAACTTAATCGCTTTGAGTTAAACCATATCATTAACAGCTAGAGGCTGGACGAGGCTTCTTTGAATAATGAGAGGGTACACATGAGGCCGAAGATCACTGAGTTGGATTACGACAAGATTTCGATGTAACACCCCATGATTTTGGGACTAAGAAATTAAATTTTTGGGAGAAATAAAATTTATTTAAATTGGAGAATTTTAAAATTTGGAAATTGAAGTCCAGAAATTGAGGATGTTATAAAGTATTCTGAATGATAATTCTGAATGCACCATTGATTCCGGATGGGTTGAGATAGTCAAAATGACTGTCATTGGGTTTTATTTAGGTTCCGAAATATTTTTAAGTTAGTGTGACTCGAATTGGAGTAAACGAGTCATTTAAAGTGTGTATTAGCATTTAAAACTCGGACTTATGTTTTAAGGGATTTAAGGGATTATGATTTTATCCCTTCTCATTTGTGAGAAGAGAGAAAGAGAAAGGAAAAGAGAAAGAAGAAGAAAGGAAGATAGAGAGAGGAGAAAAATCTTGGAGATTCCTGCCCAAACGCGATCCCGGGGACGATTCAACCTCTACAAATCTGAGGCAAGTGTTTAATCTTGCTAAATATTTCATTTCATAATTTGTCGAAAAAAGAGTTGGATTTTGGGTATTAATAGCAAAACCTAGATTTTGTAGATTAAATCTTGAAATTTAGGTTTATATATGGGTTGATGGGGTAGAAATGGTTGGGATCAGATTTGGGCTGATTTATTGGCTTAGAATCATGATTTGATGAAGGTTTAGGGGTTAGAAGTGATAATTTTAGGGTTTAAAATTTGTGAGTTTTATGAAGAAGAAGAGACATTTTGGGTTCTGCAGATCCGAATCGATTCCCCCTCCCCCCCAAGCGAATCGATTCGATTTAGGCAAAAGTGGCAGGTCTGTATGGGCGAATCGATTCGGAACCAAGGCGAATCGATTCGGCTTGAGACATATTCCCAGGTCCTTTGGACCGGATCGATTCGCAGTTGGAGCGAATCGATTCACCCTTGAGATCGAATCAATTCGGGCCAGGCCGAATCGATTCGGAAACAGGGTTGTTTTGTGAATTTTCTCTAGAATGATTTCTAACCCTTTTTGGTTGTGTTTATTGATTTGGGACATGATTATATGATGTAAGAAATATGTTTTGGAGATTTATTGGAAGTTTCTCGCATGATGAGATCGCGGGTACGCATCGAGTTATTTTGGGGACTTATTTACATATGTATTGGAGAGGGTCATATCGATATAGTGAGGAATCTCATTGAGAACATGAGTTCTATTTAGAGGTCATAAGTGAGCCTAGTTATGACTTAAGGTTAAGGACCCTTTGTAAGAGTGGTGAGAGTACGACATGAAAGTGTAGGCCGATATTTGTGTCGAATCTTTATAGTGATAGGATTCTATTTAATATATGGTTTGGGACCAAGGAGAGGTGGAGGTCGTGCATCCTTAGTAAGGTATAACTTAAGGAATAAATTTTAATGTAATAAGATTAAGGGTTCATAAGAGCAATTGACCCATAGGCGAAATTGTGAACGATGGAATCGTACTATCAAATAGAATAAGTTGTGTTTTAATGCTAGTCGGGAGAGTGGCTATATGACTATGTGTGATTAATAATGGAGATTCACATATTTGATGGGATCATGAAATGAATTTAGGATTGAGGTTGAGGATTATCGAATATTAATTAGGTGATTGCCTATGATCGAGATAAGTATCGTGGGTTGATGTACTTTCAGATATTGATGGAATGTATAGTGATTTTTATACACATTAAACTTTGGGGTGATAACCTTAATGTTGAATATTGGAAGACTATTCATATCATAGGGATAATGGATGAATAAGCTTCAAGTGATGGATCGTATTTATATAAGGAATTAAATTAAATACATTTGAGACGACGACTAGTATAAATAGGATTATATACACGTATAGCCAAATTTATAAATTTCATACATACGCATGAGAGGTGGTATGTATATATATATATATATATATATATATATATATATATGTACTCATGGCGTGAATATCTAAACCGTATGTAATGGTTTAATTATATGATGGAATCATATGGATGTATATGTATTGTGTATGTGAATGACATATGTACTTGTATTGTGAAGCATACCCCGCACATGCTATCATTGGGAAGTTGCGCGATGAGGGTGAGCACCCTGGCTCGAGGAGCAGAGTGTGGATATTCCCCAGGTCATAGTCGTTCATTGTGTTATTATGTGATATACATTATTTTTGGGATGAGATGTGGTGGGTGTGTTTCGTCTCATTGCCGACTAGGAACTATGACCGCTTCTCGGACGTCGTGTGTGTGTGTTACCCGCGAAGTGGGTGATATATAGTCCCACCGGAGGTCCCAAGGATGGAATATGAGTGATGCCCTGGAAGATGATAGCATGGTGCAGTATATTGGCATTCTATAGCCGGGTATATATTATGGATGGAAATTGTACATTATATGTGTTATGTACACGTGGCTATGAGAATGAATGGTTGTGTGTGTGTATATATATATATATATATATATATATATATATATATATATTATATCCTATATGTGAGAAGGATATGAAATCTCTATAGGGTACATCTTGGGTGATTATGGTGTACTAGATTGTTATGTATCGCACTTAAGGAAAATTTCGGTTACATCAACCCAAGAATTTAGTGGAGAATTTGAGGTTGTTCCTAGATAGTGATCTAAGTTATAGTATTAGTATGATTGCGTGGACGATATAATGGATACCTATGATCGACAATGTCAAGGAGTAGTATATCGGGGGGTTCCTTGTTTAGATTTCGCTTTGCGAGACGCCCCACGCACGAAACGCAGTGCCATGTTGAGAGTAGAGAGAAGTTTTGTCCTTTGTACTTGTTTGTATCCGTAGTATGATTGTGTGGGTTACATAATGGATCCCTACGATCGACATTGTCAAGGAGTAGTGTATCGAGGGGGGGTTCCTTGTTTGGATTTCGCTTTGCGAGACGCCCCACGCACGAAACGTAGTGCAATGTTGAGAGTGGAGATAAGTTTTGTCCTTATTAAATTGTATTATGATAATTAGAGAATAAACTCGTATAATGAAGTCTAATGTGAAGGTGTAATGCATGAATACTTATAATTGGTGTAAGTAAATAAATTGGAACCATTACAGCCTAGTAAGGCATATATGTGTAAATAAAATTAAGTGTAATTGGAATGGGAAGGATTATTGGGTTATGTTAGGATGGCAGGTCTTGTGGGTATAGGCCGTGCCTATGGTAAGGTAGGTTCTCCTTATGGGTGGGGTAAATTAATTAAGGTTCCATGATGCGAATAGGGGCGCGCTAGTAGATGATAGGTGAGTTTGGGGTTCCACGAGAGTGCGACTCCACTTTAATTATTAAGTAGTGCATTTAGATTTATATGCACGGTTAACACACTTGCTAAACATTTTTACACCTCGGGCTCTGACCCGTTTATATTTCTCTCCTGCTATATGTATATATTATTACGGGTGTTCTACCGTATGGCTTCCAGATGCCCTTCTATCCAGAGTCGTGGGAGCCATAACAGGTGCAGACTATTGCGGGATTTAGATTGTAGTCGCCTCTTACTTCTTTGAAAATCTAGGTAGGATTCATGCTGTGTATCAGGTTTATACCCAAGGGATATTTATAGATGTTTATATTTCTTCTTTATGATGTTGTACTGTCTTTGACCCGACAGCTTATTCGGTTATATTTCCTTGCATATACTAATTTCATTTTATTCTAGCACTTCATTTATCATGGTACTTGTGTGCATTTTACCTTTGCTAGATATTTATATGGTTAGGTTGTTGTTCTTGGCATGTTTTATTTAATTTTGACATCTCGCTTTTAATAGTTTCGGGTAGTTAGCCTTATATGTTATTGTTATGTCAGTTGATGTTGAGACTGAGCCATCTGAGATTCCCGATTTAATGTAGTATAGGGCTGGTCACCCGTTATTATTTTAAGCGGGTTGTTACATCCGAATAAGAAGACCCTTAGGGATATCATTTTCTTCCTGCAGCTGCTCAAGATTTCGCGTCCAAGGTTAAGGAGACCCACACTTTGGCTCAGCTTAAGAATAATGTGATCGTAGAGGCCCTTCGATATCAGACCCTTGACAAGGAGAAAGCCTAGAATTATGTAAATACTTTTGTCATTATCGTCGGTTTTGTACCACAAAACCCAATGTTGGAGTAGAAAACTCTATCTTAATTTTTGTAGTTGTTTTAAAGCTTTATTAGTTTAGGGTTTTTTGAGAAACTTCTGAGGTTGTAATATGAAGATTGAGTGACACATTCAATTGAGTGCGTGGTGTGTGAAAAATAATTTATAAGTGAAATTGTATATAGATTTTGATGATTCAGTACTTATAATGAAGTTCACTAGTTCAACTTTCGTCGAGAATTTACACTCAAAATTGAAAACACTCAGAATTTGTGTAAGTCACTCGGGACATGAAGTCATAAAGAGTAAATATAATTGGAAACAAATCCTTGCACATGTCAGTGAGGACATACGTTTATATATAACTATAATACGTAATCTCATGAAAGGATAACGTTTTGTAAAGAATGTGAAAATGTAATATTTTTCAATATGTAAAATCATGTTAACCGCGTGATCATATAAGGAATTTTTAGGATGAAAAATGTGTGAAAGGATGATAATGGCCAACATCTCAAAATGATTTTGTATTTTTGAAGAAAATGGTGAGCTTTGAAGAGTAGCTTTTTTCTTTTCTTTTCTATGAAATTCTTTGCTCCTTTTTTGAATTCCTTTATTTCTATTTTTCTTTTCTTTTCTTTTTTTTTCTCTCTTTTTCTCTCTTCCTTTATTTTTGTCCAATCCTTATTTCACTTTGCATTCAATTTTTAAGATGTTGCTGAAGTAGATGAAATGACGAAAATGAATTGGCTTTGATCAAAAGTGAGGTTAAAATATAATATTCTAATTTTGGTTCGAAAAATATTATATCATCATTATTTAGTCGACAGTCAAAACAAGGATATTGAGATTATAAATGGCTTAAAATAATTAAGCGAATAATAAATAAGTGTACACATCACTCAAAATTGGAAATATAACAACATACCTATGCATATTTAAATTTATCGAGTCATTTAGCTTTAAACAATTATGTAAGTATAAATTGTGTTATGCATAAGGTGTCAATACATAAATCATATGAATTAATAAATCATAATAGTGATGGTAAATCAACTAAAGAGCAATTTAAGCTGGTCAATCCTTAGTTTAATACTTTTTTAATTTAAAAGAATGAGGTAACTTAGAGAGTAAAATACATAAAAGAAATAAAAATTTACGCAAAAAACCTAAAAAAGAAGAAAATATTTTGATTTTTTTAATTTTATTTAAATGGTTAGAGTTGGTTTCACCGAGAAACTTATGCCAATAATCACTTAATGACATTATTATTTATTTATTTTTTAAAATTTTATTTCTTTTTATTTAATAAAGAAAAATGAACTTGATGTATGCAAATATATTATGATAGGCTGTAACTAAAACGTTACATTATCGTTAATGTTATTTAAGAACAATATTCAATTCAAGTGATAAAGAGATGTTATTCAATATGCGGTGATCCCCATATATCATATTCTATAATCATGTAAAAAAAGTTAGAAACGAGAAGATTAAAAATATCTCTTTATCACTTGGTTTGCCCTCGTGGGAGCCTCGTGCACTGGGTTTGCCCTTTTATTTTACAAAATCTGTACAAAGTAAAAAAATATCATCTTCTAATTTACCATAGACTAGAAGACGAAAATTTTAAGGGCCCACCCAGAAAACATGTTGAATTTTTTATATTAATAATGGACTCGCACGAGGTTTCATACCTCTTGGGAAATAGGAGTTTTATTTATACAACGGGGCATGCCGTGGACATAAATGTTGAACCATCACAATATTTTGCAGAAATATTTTTTGAGTGATGGGTGGTTTGAATATAACATGGTAAATATTGATACGAAAATTAGTCAGCTAACGTGGACCAATTATATAATGACACGTGTCATCTTATGTGGCGATTACATATGCTCACTGAGCTACTTAGCGTGCCGACCTACTCAGCGTGCAGAGCATCTGGCTGGGAAGATCAAGGGACAATTGCACATTCAATGAATATCGGATTTAATGAACATTCTTATTGTACAAATGTATATGTCTATTAAACAAAGGCACATCGCCTATTCATACTGATAGTCCTAAGGCTATAAATACATTGTAACACCCTCCATAACGGGGTAATTGATCTCTTATAATCATCACTGAGATTAAGGCAAACATCGACAATACAAAACAGTGGACGTAGGCCATTTTCATAAGGCTGAACCACTTTAAAAATATGTTATCTTATTTCCTTATTACTTTTTTATCTGTGATTAATTAATTAGATCGAATCTAGTTTTTTACATCAACAGATTGGCGCTGTCTATAGGAAACGACTATACGTAGCATTTTTCACTAAAACTTTATCACCAATAGATGAGATCCCAAAATCCAATAACCGGAACAATATCGGGGTCCCTCCAAACCCCTCTGCTCCCCCAACTATCGATCAACTTACATGAATAGTATCCAACTTAGCCCAAGGGCAAACGACTATGCAAGAAACCATGCGACAACTCATTCAAACTATTCATAAAGGATCACCTGCCCAGTCAGGTCAACAGAGCGTTCAGAGAAACACCCATCTGCCATCTTCAAGAACCAGACGTACACTATTCCTGGATGTTTCTCAGCCCAGGCGTAGTGGCTCTCATCATATTGAGAGATCCAATGATCCTTCATACCAGCCTAGACGGACTTCATCTATAAGAGCTATAGATTCTTCACAAAATGTTACCTTAACTCCTGAGCGAATAAGCGTTATGGAGAGGTTGAGAAGAGTCTCTCCTTTTGACCATTTGGGCCCTAGATTGAATAGAAATCCCCCCTAGGATTACGTCGAGGAATTCTAAATAACCAACCAATCTAAGGGAAGGTTCTGCCTAATCACGCCCAATAACTCCCAAGAAGAGAATTCAACGCGCTCTGTTGCTCGGGCAAATAGGCCTGAGGCTGGGAATGATGATTGGAAGGTTTCCATTTAGATATTAGAATACCGGTTAGGGGAAATGGCTAAGGCCAAAAACCCTATCCAAAGAACTTTTGACCAAGGATCACCTTTTTTACAGGCAATTGTGGATTTTCCTACACCATCAAAATTTAAAGCTCCTATGGTGACTCTTAAATATGATGGAAAAACTGATCTCGTTCTCCACATAGAGAAATACCAAGCTGCTACTGATATCTATGCGGTTCCTGATGAGATGAGGTGCAGGGCATTCTCAGGAACTATCACTGAGTCGCAGATATGGTACAACAACCTTCCCCGAGGGAAGATTGTTACTTTCCATTAGCTGGAAGAGCTCTTCATAGGGAACTTTTGCTTTGGTACGAAGTGAGTTAAGAGAGTAGCACACCTACTGAGCATAAGGCAGGAAACATGAGAAAGTACCAGGGATTACATCACTCGTTTTAATAATGAGAAACTTGAGGTGATCGACTACGAGGAGAAGACACTAATTACAGCTCTGATGAGTGGTCTCTTACCTGACAAGTTATATTATAAATTGGCCAAAGAGCCCCCCAAATCCATGGCAGAATTAATGCCAAAAGCATCTAAGATTATGAACGCCGAGGATGCCATGGCTGCGAAGAAAAATGCTGACACTAAAGCAGAGACCAAGGCTGAAGGTACAGCAAAGAAGAAGGATCAAAAGCATAACGGGAACGACAAGTGACCAAAAGACAAGGAGACGCTCGAGCAGTTGAAGAAGTATGGTAATTACACTCCTTTAAAGGTGGACATAAACCATATTTTGGAAGAGATCAAGAACATCAAGGAGCTAGCTTGGCCGGAAAAAATGAGGACAGACCCCGATAAGAGGGATAAGTCCAAATACTGTGAGTTCCATATGTATCATGGACACACGACCAAGCACTACATAGCTCTCCAGAATGAGATCGAAGCACTCATTAGGAAAGGAAAATTGAGTAAGTTTGTTGATCTCCAGAATGATGGGAAGACTAACGAGAGAGGAAGACAAAGGTCCAAATATCCTCGCCGAACAATAGATGACAAAAAGAGGGACCATAAAGATGATCCAGAGGATGACATCGACCTCCCCAAAAAGCCAAGGCAACCTGAGCGTGAGGTATTCTCAATCCATTTTGGATCATTTGAATGTAATGTGATTACATGTGGCGATGCAGGAGGTGGAGATGAGACTACTGAAAGGAAAGGTTACCTCAATGAGGCCCAAGCTTGTTCTTACATACAACACATAAATTTGGCCGAAGAAGATCGCCCGAGCAAAGTGAACAAGGGCAAACTGGTTATCGTTTTTTCCAAAAATGATCTTGCAGGTGTACTGTATCCTCACGATGACCCCTTGGTAGTCAAGATGAGAATGAAGGATGTGGTGATTTCACGTGTATTAGTAAATAATGGTAGCTCTATAGACATCATGTTCTACCCTTATTTTGATAGTTTGAATTTGAAGCTAGCCCAGTTAGAGCCATATCACAGGCCCCTCCTCAGTTTTACCGACGAGAAGGTTTTACCACTTGGAACGATTAAGTTGGACATACTCATTGGCACCTGGCCTGCTTACTGAACAGAAAAAATATGCTTTTTTGTAACGGACAAGAATGTCCAATCAGCCTACAACATAATCATGGGGAGAGTAGGCTTAAAGAAGTTTGAGGTAGTGCCATCCACGGCAAACCAATGCTTGAAGTTTTTGACCAATTTCAGAGTTGGAGTTGTGAAAGGCGACCAAAACGTAGCTCGGGAATTCTACTATTCATCTACTGAACATGAGGAACTGGAGGAGACCAGGAAGAAAACCACCACCTACCAGGTGGATGAGTCTAAATATGCAGAGATTGAGACTTTGGACCCTAGGGATGAGTCCCAACTTGTGAAGGGTCAGGTCGTCAACGCTACAGAGAACATAATTCTGGACGATGAATGACCAGAATGGACAACTCAAATTAGCGCTTCATTAGATCCGTCAATAAAGCAGGAACTAGTGGCATTTTTATGGCATAGAAAGCAAGCTTTCGCATGGAGTCATGAAGACATGCCAGGGATAGACGCGTCCTTTCTATGCCACGAGCTCAATGTTAATAAGGAGTTAAGCCAGTGAAGCAGCGAAGAAGGGTATTTATCCCAAAGAAGAACCAGGCTATCCAAGAGGAAGTCGAGAAGCTACAAAAGGCCTCTTTCATTGAAGATGTCAAATATCCTAATTGGCTAGCCAATGTTATGATGGTGAAGAAGAAGAATAACAAGTGGATGATGTGTGTAGATTTCACATATCTCAATAAAGCTTGTTCGAAAGATCACTTTCCCTTGCCTCAAATTGATCAGTTGGTGGACGCTACCTCGGGGAAAGAGTTATTGAGCTGCATGGACACTTATTCCAGCTATAACCAGATTAAGATGAAACAATAAGACAGGGAGAGTACTTATTTTATTACCCCAAGGGAACATACTGCTATAATGTTATGCCTTTCGAACTTAAAAATGTAGGTGCTACGTACCAGAGGTTGATGAATAAAGTTTTCGCAGAGAAAATCGATAAAAACATGGAGGTGTACGTCGACGATATTCTAACTAAGAGCAAGAAAGCCTCCGACCATCTAGATGACCTTGGCCAAACCTTTGATCAGCTGGAAAAATATCAGATGAAGTTGAACCCGACGAAATGCATATCTTAAACAATTTATAACTAATAACTAATAACTTATACTTAATCATGTAATTAACCTTGCTAATCATGTTTTAGGGATTTACACTATAGGTCTCAAGCTATCAAAAAAAGGAGAAGGATAGTTTGTTAACTCTACTTTGATCAAAAGTATAGTTGGAAGCTTGAGGTACTTAACAATGATACGACTTGGAATTTTATATGTAGTTGGACTTGTGTGACGTTAAATGGAGGCACTAAGAGAATATCACCGTCTAGCTACTAAGAGCATACTACGGTATAATAAAGGTGATCTTAACCCTGGACTTTTTTATGATTATGGAGAAGATGAAAATCTAGTATGGTATTTAGATAGTGATTGGGGAGGTTATCGAGATGAGGTGAAAAGCACTACAAGGTAAATGTTCTACCTTGGTTCAACAAATTTATCTTGGCCATCGAATAGACATACAATTATAACATTATCATCATTGGAAGCTGAGTATGTGATAGCTTGTTTAATTGTTTATAAAGGAATTTGGTTGAGAAATCTGTTGAAGTCATTGAATCACCCATAAAAAGAATATACAGTGATTCATGTGGATAATAAGTCTTCAATCAAGCTTGCAAAGAATCTAGTACAACATGGAAGGAGCACGCATATTTACATTAAGTTACATTTTCTAAGGCATCATGTGAAGAAAAAGACAATTGAACTTGTGTAGTATCACACCAGGGAGCAGATAACAGATATCCCTACGAACCCTCTCCCGATTGATTATTTTAGAAAGCTACGTGTAATGCTTGGGATGAAGGACTCTTGATTTGAGGGGTGAATGTTGGAATAAACACAAATCAAGTGTCTCTTGCACTATGATACTTAGTGGTAAACCTGACTATGCACTACATAAGCACTATGTGAAGTGATAATCCACAAAGACCACTTTCATGATTTTTAATATTTCTTTCTTTAAGTGGTTTAGGTGTTAATTCATTTCTTCCATTGCTTTTTCTAATGGGTTAGATTAATGTTTCCATAATTAATTATGTTATTTTAGTTGTTCCACTTAATGTGTGATTGTGTGTGTTTTGTAACTCTATAAATAGAGTTATAAGCTTGTTGTTTGATATAAGCAATAAGAAGAGAAGAAAAACATTTTATCTCTAAAAATACTTGTTCTCTTTATTAGTTCTTATCTTTGAGAGAATGTATGTGTGGGTGTGATATAGTTTGAAAACTAATCACCCAAAGAAGAAGTTTGGCATAAATAATTGAATACCAATAATAATTGCCTCCACTTTGTTTGGATCCACCTTCACACCATCACTTAAGACAACATAACCTAAGAATACTAAACTATTTTTCATGAAGTCACACTTCTTCAATTTAATATCTACTCACTCAATACGTCAAAAACCTTTCGAAGATGCTCAAAATGTTGATTTTGGTCTTTGCTAGACATAAGAATGTCAACAAAGTAAATCACAATAAACTTACCAATATAAGGCTTGAATATGTGATTCATAAGATTCATAAATGTGCAAGGAGCATTAGAAAGACCAAATGGCATCACTATCCATTCAAATAAGTCATCCCTTGTCTTGAAAGCAGTTTTCCATTCATCTCATGGTCTTATGAAAATTTGATGATACCCACTTCGAAGATTAATTTTTTAAAAGATTACATCCCCACAAAGTTGGTCTCATCGAGTCGAGGAATAGGAAGATGATACTTATTGGTAATTTTATTCACCGTCCCACTATCAACACACATCTTCTAAGATCCATCTTTCTTAGGAACAAGTAATGCCGGGATAACACACGAACTCATGTTCTCTATAATCAAACCTTTCTCCAACAAATCATTAATTTGCTTTTAAAGATCTTCATATTTTTTAGGATATATTCAGTAGGCTACTGGAAGTATAGAACATGGGACAATAGCAATATAGTGTTGACTCTCATCAATAGAAGGCGAGATGAAATTTCATTTAGCACCACATCATAAAATTTATCGAGCAAAGGTTGCAAGTTAGGTGGGACTTATAACCTCTCTTCATTTTCCTCTATTACCACTATAACAAAAGCATTTTAATCCCCTTCCATTGCTTTATAAAATTCTTCCATTAAAAGAAAATGACTTACATTACCCTTTACTAATGCAAGATAGTTTCGGGTTTCAAAGGATATAAAGTAACTTAAACCCTATCCTTACGAAAAGTGTAGGTATTTTTTAATCCATCACATTTAATATGACTATCAAACTCCCAAGGTCTTCCAAGAAGTAAATGACAATCATCTATAAGCACAATAACACACCAAATTTTATCTTGATAAATTTTACTAATTGAAAATTGAGCAAGACACTTTTTAGTATTTTTTCCTCATTTCCCTTCTTAAGTCGTGATAGCTTCTCTATCTTGAGCTTAAATTTCTCCACCATTTAAGTAGCCACAACATTATCATAACTACCACCATCAATTCTAACATTATACATCTTGCTATGAGAAGTGCAACAGGTGTGAAAATTAATATTTCGAAGTCATTGATCATCCTCCACATGGGCTGCATTTAAGCTTCTTCAAATAAAAAGTGATTCTCCTTGGTCATCATATAAAACTTCACCCTCACTTTCATCACTATAATTTTTTTCCACATCTTCATTGACGTCCACCTCCACTAATGAAACAATCTTTTGATTTGGACATTCAGATGCAATATGCCTAAAGTCATGACATTTAAATAATTGTGAGAATTTCAATTTGAAGATCCTTGCTGAATTTATTTTCCCTTTACATCATTCTTCGAAGGTATCTTGAAAGATTTCTTCGAAGGCTTGGAAATAGAAGTACTCCCTGATTATAACCTTCATCACGACTCTAACTTCGAACACTAATTTTCTCCTTGAGTTGCTTATCCACCTTTAGAGACAAATGAACACATCATTATAAGTCCAATATGGTTGCAATTGAACAACATTTAAAATATGAGTCCTTGAACCAATAAGATAATGAGAAATTATTTGATCCTCTGACTCGAATAATACACATCGCATCATGACATGATCAAGTAGTCTTGAATACTCCTCCACGGACAACTAATTTTTATGACATTGTGAAACTTAAGAAAAGCATCTTATACGTAATGACTATGAAAAAATTATTTTTAACTCATTTTTCATCTTCTTCCAAGTTACAATTATTCTTTTACCTTCACATTCACGTTTCTTCTTTAAGTGTTCCCACCAAGTTGAGGTATTCTTCTTCAACTTTATGGCAGTTAACTTCACTTTTTTTATTTCTAGAATTTCATAGTAGTAAAAGATTCTCTCCACGGTGTTGATCCAATAAATGAATTCATTACTTTAGATTTGACCATCAAATTCTTGGATCCTAACTTTCATATAAGCACACTGATAGGGTTGGTTCCTTCCACATCTACGATTCAAAGGAGCCTCTTTTTCCGATGCGTGGTCATGAGCATTATAAATGGGGTTAATTTACACTTCATCATGTGGAAATTCATTATAACTACCACGATCCATCACACTCCTGAGATTCAAAGCGTACTAAACGCTGTTGGATATTTTTTACCTATCCCCTAAATTCATCTAGTTCAATGTCACGTAAGTCTCTTTCGCATACCGGTGCACCAACATTTGGGCCATGAAGACAGTTGCTGTCCATCAAAACCAAGTCTCTGATACCAATCTGAAATTGGATAAATAAAGAGAAATATATAACACAATTGTTAACTTAGGTAATGTAACACCCCGGCCGCCCGGAGAGAGCGAACGGAGCGCTAATGCGATAAAACTAAACTAAAAGTGACAAGGTATAGAGCATCTAAGTCCCACAAAAACAAAAGAGAAACTACAAATCTCAATCTCTTCAAATTAAATACCAAATCTCTCGAATTACATACAACAACTAACTCGAAAATAAAATACAAATCTCCAAAGATCTATACATCAAAATAATATAAATCTTTCCCAAACAATCCTCGCTAAAATCAATCTCCAAAGCGCTCAAATCCACGCTAACCTGCCAACTAAAAGAAAATATGGGGAAGTACACAATACGACAAGAAAGATACTCAACAAATATATGTTAGCGATGAATAAAACGTAACAACACGAGTACGAATATTCAAATCAAAAAGAAAATCTCAATAGCATTTCATCATTATAATTTCTCAACAACACTTTAACCGGTTCACCAGGCCTCACCACATCCGTATATGCTTTATCAAGCCATAGCCCGGGAAATAGGAATTTTGGCGGGTGACCAACATCCGTGCCATATTAAAATCTCATGACAACGTGCTCATCAACAATATAATGATACCACATGAATCAAAATGATTTCAACAATTATTTTCCAGATTTTAATGAATTTATCAATTCAAATATGAGTTCAATTAAACAAGAATTCAAAGAGAATGACACTCGCGAGATTTAAGGAGCATATTGTGTAAAACCCCATACCTCAAACCTTGATGAGAAATCAATGATCACATCCTCAAGATCAACACAAAAGATCTACAAAAGCTTCTCCAAGAACCTCCAACAAAATAGCCCCAAGAACACCTCTAATCTAAGGTTGGAACTCACAAATCTCAAGGGCCAATGTGTATATAAAAAGAAGAGGAATATAAAATATATTTGCTGCCAAAATTTGTGCCAAAAGTATGTTAAAAAGGGTTGCCCACTACTTCCTTTTATAATGCAAAGAAATGAAGAGTTGGAATCCAAAAGACTCCTTTAAATAAGGCAAAGAAATGAAGAGTTGGAAGTTAAAACAACTCCAAGAGTTAAAAACATTTAAAAATGATTTTAAAATCCGTTTTAACTCCGATTTCGAAACCGTTTGAAATTCTCGCCTTTAAAAATAATATTCAACATATTTGAGCAATAAAAATAATTTTATCAAAAACTTTATTTTCCTCCATTTTCCAGAAATTAATTAAAATATCCCAAAATTACGCGGGTTGTTACAGGTAACCCACTCAAACTCTAAGGATAATGGAAGAGAAATATATAACACCAGTGTTAACTCAGGTAACCCACTCAAATTCTAAGGAATCCACTTAAGAGAGGGAGAAACACTCATCCCCAATTGGAATCCACCAAAAGGTTAAGAGCAAAACAAGAAAACTTCGCTTCTTATACAAAAGTCTATTTATAATATCAAATCAAATTATCCTTGTTTCATACATCCTCAGCCCTTATATAATTTCTTGGAACTACTCTCCAGCAATGTATGATAAGATATATTAAATAGATCGTTGAATAAACTAGAAGTTAGAAAACTAAAAGACTAAACCCTTAGACTCAAAACTAATCTGCCAATAAGTTAGGCGTCACATAAAATACATGCCACTCTCCGTGTACATTGAATTAGAAGGTGAGACATATACGAATTGAAAGGTATATACGTTAGATTTCCAATGAGATTTGAATCATGTCATTTGGACTTTTAAGGAGGGCGTTATGACCATTTTCATAAATGGTGTTTCTACTCTCGGTATAATCCGAAAATAAACTGTAGAGCTTCTTCAAGCCCATTTATTGAACCATGACACTTCTAAGGACTTGTAGTAATATCAATGTTGCTCTTGCATAAAAAAAAGTTCAGCATGTAAATATGTGAAATTGATGAAAATAGAAGATTATATTGACCAAAGATTGATAATCATAGTAAGCCCAACATATTTGTATAAAGGAAAAGAATCCTCACATCATTATTATTCCCTTCCATGAAAGGATGTATGGATTATCCTTATATTTATATGTGATAAGGAATGGACACTTCATAGCTGAACTTGCATTGAACCACTAAAGATATACACTTAACAATTAAGAAAACATGAACATACCCACTTTTACTTTCAGGGTGAGTGAGGAAAAGAAGCGCCAAGTCAGTGAGTATATATATATTGTTGTACATTGGGAGACATCCCAAATGGCAATATAAATTGAATAACATCTAACAAGAATATAACTTCCAACAAATTACCCTCTCCCTATGACAACAAAGTATGACTTCCCAAAAGATAGTACTAACTAAAATAGTGGTGAAGATATTCAATCTTATAAAAAAAATTAGGATCAATTTGCAATTTTTAAGTATTTATTCATGTCTATAACAACACCCAAAAAATATCTATTGGTAATCAAGGCACTACCTATTCAAGTCTGTGACAATTAATGACCTATTATAAAAAACAAATCCCCTCCCCCTCCTTTTGTCTCTACCCTTTTTAATTTCTAAAAATGATTTTAGTCTAATTATGGGTATTACACTATTCTACACTAATAAATTAGAAATGAATAAATTCGTAAAACGGTACAAGTAGCTCATATACATGATAATTTGAGGGAAAATCAGTGTTGGTTGGTTTGAACACGTTAAACGTAAATCAATATACGCTTCATAAGAAATAATGATTTAGTTAGTATTGATGGTAACAATATGGGTAGAGGTTGACCCAAATTGACATGGTGGGGTATCATAAATAATGATATGATATCATGTGGATATTGTGGGAAAATGAAAAATTAGGATTCATGTAGCCGATCGAAAATAATTGAAAAAAGGCGTTGTAGAGTTGAGTACATTGTTTTCCACTAATACGCAAACTTACAATAGTTTGAGCTTTGGATAATTAAACAATAATACAACAGACCCGTTCAACCTCGATAAATAACACAGTTTCAACTGGAGTGGGGGTGGGGAGGAAAAACCTTAATATTCAAACCATTGAAATGTAGAAAATTAACCTCACCAAGCATAAAATTAGATAAAGAGAGATTAAAAATAAAAAAATCCTACGGTTTCATAATTGTGACAATTGAATTGTTTTCAAGTCGATGTTGTCTGAAAACTGGTGTATAAAAATTCAATAAATAACACAGTTTCAACTGGAGTGGGGGTGGGGAGGAAAAGCCTTAATATTCAAACCATCAGAATGTAGAAAATAACCTCACTAAGAATAAAATTAGATAAAGAGAGATTAAAAATAGCAAAAAAATCCTATGGTTTCATAATTGTGACAATTGAATTCTTTTCAAATCGATGTTGTTTGAAAACCGGTGTATAAAAAACTTACTCGGCGTTCAACATTGAGGATCTGAAGCTCTAATGAGAGGTCTCAATAGCTACCATTGTACCACATCCACCTTACTAAACACATAAATATCGTCATAATACACAGGGTAGAAAGAAAATACCTTATAAAGAACGTCAATCATAGTAATCCTCATGCACAAAATAAATTAATAAATTAAAAACAAAATAATCAAGAACCTTGAAGACAACATGAGGCCTCATCGATAAAGGATAAGTATAAAATTCAACATTTTAAGAAGATGGCCTAATAATAACTTTATTCAAACACCAAATAAGAGCATTGTCTGCGAGTGTATGTCACTGATAATGACATGTTTTCAAGCCCGCACTAAGTGAACAAAAGAAATGATAGTTAATCACAAGTTATGATTGATAAATGTGAAGAAAATGACGTACCGTTATTATTTTCAATAAAAAAATACAATTTTTAATAGGGGACATGCTATTTGATTACCATTTTACCTTAAACATGACTTAGAAGATCTAAAGGCACAACATATAAGTATTAAATGGACACCTTAGTTTATGCTTACCCTAAAAAAGAATGACTAACCACTTAGAAGACTAGGTTATCATGTCTCTTAATTTGGTAGTGCATAACTATTTGAATGTTGAGGAAGAATAAGCATAAAATGGAAAGAAGAATATGGAATATAAAATACATGAAAATAGCAACGCATAGAGGAGGATGGAGGGGGGAGGGGGTTTGGCCCATGCAAATATTTTCAAACTTTCTATAGCAATAAGTTTTTTTTTATAGGTGTTATATATTTTTTAATATGGTTTGGCCCCTTCAAAAGTCACGTCTGTTTTGGCCACAACTCAACCAAAGGACAAAAAATACATTTTAAGGTTTAGGTTAATATACAACAACAAAATTCAATAGAATGGTTGCCGCTTTTAACTTTTACCAACCAAATAAATTCAAAAGAGAAACCACCTGCTAGGCTGTTGCAAAAACCCAAATTCAAAGAAACCAAACAACACCAAAATTTAACCACTGTGGGAAAGCAGCAAAGTTGAGTTGGTTTTACGAGGTACTTTTTCTTCTTCTCCTTTTTTTTGTTAGTTACAATTCAATATAACAAAAAGTATATTGTAACAGTTTATAAAATACAAAGTTGGGACAATCCGATGGCTATCTTTTGTAGTTATTTGTCAAGTCCCATCCCATCCCATGCTTTTCTTTTATGTTATTTTACAATTACTATTTGCTGGAGTATGGTATGGTTTGAACAAGAGTATTAGAAAATGTTAAAATTGAAATTGTGATAGTCTTGGTAATCTTAGTTAGATAGTGGAAATTAAAATTGAAATTGTAACATTAAACAGTTTTTTAATATAATTTTATATATGTGATATTGTTCGTTATTCTAAGAATTACACATCTATTTCTGGGGATTTTATTAAATTAAATATTTTGAATATAGAATTTAAGTTTTAATTTAAAATCATCATTTCTGTAATTGTAGTTTAAAATCATTTCTTTATGTTTTAAAATTTTGACAGTTAGTCATGGTCAAGAGAACAAATATTGATGCATTTTTCAAGAAAGTTGGTGTTGAAAGTGTAGATGTTAGTGCACCGATTTCTAATGAACAATCTGCCTCTAATGTCGAAGATGAACAATGACCCTCCAAGGTTTCCAATATCAGCTCGATTGAAAAAGATCCAAATTTTTTCGAATGTGATCTTGGATTACGCCAACAAATATGGGAGTATCCATATAATCAACATGATGAACTTCAATGAGTTTACATTAAAGCCAATACATATCAACATCTTCTTTCCCAATACCCATTTAATGAAGATACACATCCTCGTCGATTTAAAGATTCTTGGTTCAAAATGTTTCCAAATTGGTTGGAATATTCTCCAACTACTGATGGGATTTATTGTCTTCCTTGCTTTCTTTTTACCAAACCATTGGGTCGCCCTGGGTCTAAAGCATTCACGGTGGAGGGATTTCGTTCATGGAATAAAGTTAATTGTGGTGTCAATTGTGCTCTTTTCAATCATTTTGGTAAAGATCCAAATTCGTTGCACAATAATGATATGGAGTGTTTACATGATCTCATTAACCAATCGCAACATATTGAGAAGATTGTTGAAAATCAATCTTTTGAAATTGTGAAAAACAATAGATTGAAATTAAAGGCTTTAATAGATACAGTTAAATGTCTCACATTTCAAGCTTGTGATTTTAGAGGCCATGATGAACGGCCAGAGTCGATAAATTGGGGAAATTTTATTAAATTGATAAAACTTTTGGCATCCTATAGTGAGGAGGTTCCTGCAGTGATCTTAGATTGAGCTCCTCAAAATGATATATACATTTCTCATGCGATTCAAAAGGAAATTTTAAAAATGTAATGCAAGGAAAATTCGGGAGGTCATTCGGGAAGAAATTAATGACGCTAAATTTTTTATTATTGTGGACGAGTTCCGGGATGAAGCAAAAAGGGAGAAAATGCCCATTGTTCTCAGATTTGTCGATAAAGATGGATTTATACGAGAATAATTTGTTGATTTGATTCATGTAGGTGATACCATGTCATTGACTTTGAAGAAAGAAATATCACTTGTCCTTTCTAATAATAATCTTAGTATAAAGAATATGTAAGGTCCAGGATATGATGGTGCTAGTAATATGCGTGGAGAATGGAATGGGTTGCAATCCCTTTTTTAAATGAGTGCCATTTTGCATACTATATTCATTGTCTTGCTCATCGTCTGTGTGAGTAATCGGAATTACCATCATGGGCCCAGACGAGTAGCCTAATAAAAATGGCCCAAAGTCCTGATCCCTAGAACCTTAACTAAAATCAGTTATGGCTTAGTCCTCTACTAAAATATCGTATAGAGATATTCTAGGAGAGAAAGATGGACGTGGGGGAGTCCAACACGCCCACTCCCCGAAGATAAACATGTATATCATAAACCCTAAGCCTGGGGCAAGAGGCACGCACTGTATTCTCTATAAATGCTCCTCGGAGTATATATAAATAATACTGACTGCACCACCGTAGACGTAGGCATTCTTGCTCAACCACGTACATACTGTGTTGTGTGATTGGCATTTTATGTTCTTTATTTTCCTTGGTGATTGCGCTTTTCTTATCTATTTGTGTTGAATATAATTGTCACCCCAATTGGCGCCGTTTGTGATAAATGTTAGTCGTCCTTAAGAAAGCCCTCACCAACAAAGAATCCAGAATGTCTAGTCACAACAGTAACGCCCCTCAAGCAGGAGATATTCAAGAGCAGCCTGCTCCTCGTAAGATCGGATCCGAAGTTTATCGTTCAAATCAGAGGGCTCGCCCAGAGCGATAAGCCTCAGAAGAAAGTCAGGGACCAGCGAAGTCCACAAAAATCTCCAGATTGATCGATGCCTATGAGGCAAGACTACTCGAAGAGAAAGGAGTGTCTGCTCGCAAGCAAGAGGCTGAGAATGCTCGCCTCAAAAGAAGGCTGGAAAGGATGGAGAGAGAACTCCATCGTAGCACCAGGAGACGTCTATACCGCACTCCTAGCCCTCAGACGGGCAAGTCTCATGGCCGAGGAAGGATCCCTAAACGCATATCCTAAAGAGTTTAGGGACACAAGTCGAATGATGATCTGCTCGAGCAACTGCGACTAACTCGCCATTATAGGAGCCCAGCTCGTAGCAATGAGAACATACGAAATTTGGCCCGAAGGGAGATGGACCAACACCCAACGCATCGCAGTGCCAGATCGACTAGGGAGCTCGCTAGATGAGCTCTCAAGACTCAGATGAAATCTCCTTTCTCAAGAGAGACAGAAGAAGAGGAATCCCCCAAGAAATTTTTTATTCCGAGATTCAAAATCTATGATGGAAAAACTGATCCTATTGATCACGTTAGGCAGTACAGGCAAGCTATTACTCTCTGGAACCATCGGGATGCCCTGATGTGACGGATCTTCCCCTCGAGTCTGCATGATGTGGCATAAAAGTGGTTCAAGAGGCTCCCTCACAGGTCCATCAGAAGCTTTGAGTCCCTTATCGAACTCTTCATAGCTAGCTTCATCACCAGCAGCTCCTATCCTAAGAGGATGGATGCTTTGCTAACAATTAAGAAAATGTCACAGGAGAGCCTCCGATACTACGCAAAGCGGTACTAGGAATTGTTCAACGAGGTCGAGGACTACTCGGAGCAAGTACCAGTGGCCTCTTTCAATATCGGCCTACCAAACTCCTGCCTTTTGCACCAATCCCTGATGAATAAGGAGGCCATAACCATTGATGACCCGCATCGAGAAGTACGCCAAGGTGGAGGATGTGCCACGCCTCAACACAGGGGAGAACGCTTGAACTAGGCTCGCTGCCAAGGGAAAAGATAAGGTTGAGAACCAGAGGAAAGGAGGAAAGAATGGGGGCAAGAATGTTTCCAAGAACGGAGGCAAGACTAATGCTTCGAAAGCATTTTAGGCAGTAACATTGTCTTCAAAGAACCAATCTACAAGATCCTAGCAAAGATCAAAGATGAGCCATTTGTTAAGTGGACTAAAAATATGGGAGGAGATCCCTCAAAGAGAAACAACGCACTGAGATGCGCTTTTCATAAGGAGGGAGGACATAAGACTGACCACTGCAAAGCTCTTAATTCTCACCTCGAAGAACTGGCCTAGTCTGGGCACCTGAATGAGTTTATGGAGAAGAAGTCGGAGAAAATTGCTGCCAATGGAGAAGCAAGACCTGACAACATACTCGAGGATGATGCTGGACATGAATTCATCGTAATTCATGGGGCATCCGATATGAAGAAGATTCAAGGAAATTCGGATCGGATGGAAGTAAAAAAACTTACAATAGTGATGCAAGCTTTTCAGATCGATCCAGCAAAGACACAATCAGAAAAGCATCGGTGAGCAGATGACATTGACTATAGCAAATATATCGTGTTCACAGAGGAAGATCTGGTGGGAGTGAGAACCCCGTATCATGATGCCTTGATTATTACGCTCAGGATAGCCAACTATGATGTCGTGAAGTTTCTCGTCGATCAAGGAAGCTCATCCGAGGTAACGTATCTCGACCTGTTCAGGAAATTAAAGTTAAGCATCACCGACCTAAAGGAAGGCACTTCCCTTCTAGTTGGCTTCGCTAGAAAAATGACTATTCCATTGGGAAAGACTGTGCTTCCAGTAAGGGCAGGGAATGTCTCCAAGATGATTAAGTTTCTGGTAGTCGACATTGACTCGCCATACCAAGCTATCCTCGACAGAGGGTGGCTACATGCGATGAAGGCAGTCTCCTCGACCTACCATCAGAAACTCAAATATGTGATCGAGTGAGGAGTAATGGAGATCCATGGAGATCAAGTGATGAAAAGAAGGTGCTTCGTAATGGCCATCCGCCCAAGACCAGAGAAGAAGGCCGAAAATCCCAGAGAGAAAGTTGAGGAATAAGAAGGTCTGATACCTTCAAAATAGTAGTTAAAGTACGGAAGACCCAAAGTGGAAGAGACTAGGCTCCTACTCTATGAACGGGTCGTCGAAAACCTGGAGGAAGCTACAGCTAGTGGTAGCGAGAATGGCAGAATTTTCTTGATTGGAGATTCTCTCAAAGATTAGGAAAAGAAGGAGTTAACGATTCTATTGAGAAGCAACGTAGACGTTTTCATATGGGAACCATACGAGCTTCCTAAAATTGATCCCAGTGTGGTTTGTCATCGATTTCATGTTGACACCACTTTCAAAACTATCACGCAGAAGGCACAGTGAACTGCACCCGAGAAGGCCAAAGTCGTAGAAAAAGAAGTTAAAAAATTGCTAGACGCAGGATCCATTCGGGAAGTTCAATTCCCTAAATAGTTATCCAACCCATTAGTAGTTCCGAAGAGTAATGGAAAATGAAGTGTCTGCATTGATTTCACTGACCTTAACAGGGCATGCCCTAAGGACAGTTTCCCTCTCCCAAAAATTGACCAATTAGTGGACGCCATGGCAGCTCACGAGAGAATGAGTTTTCTGGATGCATATTCGAGGTATCACCAGATCCCTCTGTACGCACCAGACCAGGACAAGACATCATTCATCACCACCGTCGGATTATACTGTTACAAAGTCATACCCTTCGAGATAAAAAATGCAGGGGCAACTTACCAACGGCTGGTCACTAAGATATTCAAAGACCAAATGGGAGACACTATGGAAGTCTACATCGACGATATGCTCGTCAAGAGCAGGAACAAAGAAGACCACCTCTTAGACCTATCAAGAACTTTTGAAATCCTCAAGAAATACCGAATGAAGCTTAACGCGATCAAGTGTTCTTTCGATGTCCAGTCAGGAAAATTTCTTGCGTACTTGGTCAGTAAGAGATGCATCGAGGCTAATCCGGACCAAATCGATGCAATTAACAAGATACAGCCCCCTCACACAATATGGGACGTACATAAGCTCATCGGCATGCTCGCTGCCTTGAACCGTTTCATCTCAAAGTCCTTCGAGAAGTGCAAACCATTCTTCCAGGTCTTGAAGGGAAACAAGACAGTAGACTGGAATCAGGATTTCTCGTAAGCATTGGATGAGCTCAAGGCTTACCTTAGCTCACCACCCCAGCTCATCATACCTCAAGAAAGAGATTCCTTGTACTTATAACTCGCCGTTTCCAACCACGCCGTCAGTTCTGCACTGGTGTGCGAAAAAGCAGTAATCCAGCACCCCGTTTATTATGCGAGCAAGACCTTATTAGAAGCTGAGCAACGGTACCTACCACTAGAGAAGCTCGCCTTTAAACTTGTAGTATTTTCGAGGAAGTTAAAGCACTACTTTTAAGCTCACACCATCATCATCCTTACATAGCACCCCTTTAAAGAAATACTGAGGAAAGCGGATTTGTCGGGAAAACTGACTAAATGGTCGGTCGAGCTCGGACAATTTGAGATCCAATTTCAACCAAGGAATGCAGTCAAAGGACAAGTCCTCACTGATTTCATAGCTAAATTCACAGGCGAGCATCCTCTCGACCAACTTCAACCAATGAAGCAAATAGAGAATCGCACAACAGAGGGAGTTTGGAAATTATTTGTTGATGGAGCCTCCAACTCAAAGGGGGCAGGAGTAGGCATTGTGCTTGTCACTCCAGAAGATACAATCCTCAAACAGGGAATCAGGATTGAATTTGAAGCCTCCAATAATGAGGCAGAGTATAAGGCTTTGATAGCCAGCCTCCAAAAGGCACACACTTTGGGGGCGAGTCAGTACAGGTGTTTGGCGACTCATAATTAGTCTCCAATCAGATAAGTGAGGACTACAATGCAAAGGATGAAAAAATGGCAGCCTACCTCGCCTTGGCAAAGAGGCTAATGGCTAGCTTCGAGGAGGTCAGTGCCCAGTACTTTCCCAGAGGACAGAACAACCACGTTGACGCCCTGGCAGCCCTGAGTTCGACAAACAATTCCTACATAAAAAGAATAATCCCCATCGACTTCCTCGCCCATCCGAGCATCAACCATAGTAATAAGCTGCCAAGCATGGAACATGTGCTCAAGATTGAGTCAACACCCAGTTGGATGGACCCCTTAAGGGATTATTTGAAAGATGGCGCACTTCCAAACGATAAGAAGACCACTCACTAGATAAGAGTCAAAGCTGCTCGCTTTCACTTATCTCCCGAGGGTAAGCTGTATAAGAGATCGTTCTCCGGTCCTTACCTTCAATGTGTTCACCAAAGGATGTCGAACGAATTCTACGTGAACTCCACGAGGGAATCTGTGGAGGCCATATTGGGGTAAGGTCATTAGCTTTTCGAGTTATGAAGGGAGGCTACTAGTGGCCATATATGCAAATATATTATGCAGTATATGTTCACAAATGCGAAAAATGCCAACTTCATGCTCCCATGGTCGATCAACCTGCCAGCGACCTAAGATCACTTTCCAGTACATGGCCATTCACCCAATGGGGAATGGACATAGTGGGACCTCTTCCTATCACTAACGGCAATCGCAAATATCTGTCGGTTGCAACTGACTATTTTACCAAATGGATCGAGGCAGAACGACTGTCGAACATTCGAGATGCAGATATGATGATGAGATCATATGGAAAAACATAATTAACGCTTTGGGATTCCCAGAACCATCATCACTGATAATGGAACACGGTTCAAGAACGGCTCTTTCCAGGGTTTCTGCAATGACCACAGAATCAGGCACCATTTCAGCTTAGTGGCCTATCCTCAGAGAAACGGTCAAGCTGAAGCTTCCAATAAAACGGTGATTGATGGGTTAAAAAAATGATTAGAGCGAGCCAACAGCGCATGGGTGAATGAATTACCGCATATTCTGTGGGCTTATCGCACTACCCCACGCCCAGCAATGGGGGAAACCCCATTCTCACTAACGTATGGAATGGAAGCGGTCATCCCATTAGAAGCAGGCCTACCAACTATGAGGTCCACCCTTGTCGACCAGGGCCAGAATGAGGCAGCATTGCTCACTGAACTCGACCTAGTTGACGAATTTAGAGAACTTGCCTTAGTGAAACTAGCGAACTATCAGCAACAGCTTGCAAAACACTATAATAAGAAGGTCAATCCAAGGGCATTCCGAGTTGGGGACTATGTCCTAAGGAAAGTCCTTGGCAGCGCAGTAAAACCATCAGACGGTAAGTTAGGATGAAACTGGGAAGGACCATTCAAGATAACAAAAGATGATCTGAAAGGAGCCTATCACTTAGAAAAGCTGGAGGGCAGAGAGATACCCCGAGCATGGAATGCAGGCAACCTTAAGAAATTCTATTTCTAGTTTTTTCTTTCGTCTTTTATTAGATTTATGAAACTGGCAGCTCATTTACTTGTGATTAATAAAAGTTGTTTGGCAGTTGCATTCTATGAAGTATCAGTTAACTAATATATGAACTTTATAACTCACACCATTTCCAAGTGACAGGCACACTACTCAGTACACGATAGCAGGGAAATCACCCTCCTCAGGTTTTCGTTATGAAGCATGAATGACCTCTTAGCATTGCCCTTGGCAATATATGAAGCCCTAAAGGAGATCCTTAGGCAGTCTTCCCAAGTTGAATTGGTTGCCAAACAATGTTTGGTTAACAAAACCCTGATCGGATAGAACATCAAACACTAGGTGTGTCCTCACCAATTACCACACTTAGGCTTAAGGAAGTGTGACGACACGACCTAAAAGGTAAAGTGGGGCAGAATGGTATCTCATAAGCATACTGGACTGGAGGGACACTTGCTCAACAAAGAAAACTTACCAATCTATTCGTCTACGAGAGGCCCAAGATTATTAAGCAAAGAATAAATGACGTAAAAAATACAGAACACATGTTTAGTCGGCAAGATCGCCCAAAACATAGATATTATATTACTTCATCACAATTACAATAAGAATGTACAACTCGTGTTTCGTTGGTGAGATAGCCCAAAACATCAATATTACATCACTTAATTATATGTGTATACAGAGTTACAACTGGTAAAATCCTAATGAGGCTAAGGGCTCTGAGCAAGATAATCAGCCACTTGTGCTCTTCGACCATCATCCGGATGAGGAGCTAAAACCTCCTTGGCCTTATTCGCATCTGACTCCAATAGCTTCCGGGGGATGGCGTCAATAGGGATCCACTGATCATCCCTCCTGAATGGATTAGGCCTCAATGATGAAGGGGAGATATCATGACGGTACCAGAGTACAGAGTTCCTTGGGACCTACAGCTCCCTGAGAGAACTGAACCATCCCCTGATGAAAGATAACTCTTCAAACTCTGTCAGCCTCATCGGAGAATCTGCCCAACCTTGGTCGTAACCATCAGTCCACACCCACTGAGGACCTTTCTTGAACATATGTATCCTCCGTGTAACATCCCTTTGATGCCCAGCAGGAATCAAGTATGCTCGATGAACATCTCCTTGGATCTCGTCCATTTCCCTAGATGAACCACCTATGTGTGGACCTGCTCGTGGTGCAGCCGATGAGGTAGAGCGTCATAAGGCTGGAGGAGCACCGCTCAGCTCTATGCCAGCTTACAGAACATTCAACGAAGAGGAACCTCGTAATACGCGAGGGGTGATGCTCGGTGCATGCTCCCTGAGTCGTGAAACCTCCCTCCTTAGAGCCTCATTCTCCTGTTGAAGAATTTCTCCAACCTGGTTGATCTTAGAAGAATCCAGAAGCCTAGATCTCAGAGTATTCACCTCTTCCTAGACTGAGGCACCGACTTCTTCCATCTCTTGAAGCCTGTCCTTCAGTTTGGCCAAGAGCTCAGATTGGTCCTTAAACTTCTGATTCCTCACCCTAAGGGACTTACATATCTTAATGAAGGCTTGGAGAACTCGAGGACTCACGTTAGGGCCAAGAGTGCTTCCTAGTTGAGAGGTGGCAGGTACATACTCTTTTACATCAATCAACTACAAACCATACAAGCAGTAAAAAAGCAGAAGAATCAATGTACAGAAAGGAAAGAACTCTCACTTTATTGAAAAAAAAGGGTACAATTACATCGATTTGTTTGAGAAAAGTACAAGTAAAGTAAAAATACAGAGAAACCCTAAGAGTAGATTAGGTAACGACCTCAGTTTGTTCAGAAGAAGTTGGCTGCTTCCTCTTATCAGCAACAGTAGGATCATTTCCCTCAGAAGGGACAACTTTTGTTCCCTGAGCAGGAGGAACACCTGCAGAAATAATCTGGGAGACAGAGGAAACACCTTTAATGATTGGGGCAGGGGCTTTATCTGCAATAGGCTTTGGGCCTGGATCATGCTCGTTAAACAGGGGTGAGTCAGTATCCACCCCAGCAGCCAGAAGAGCCTTGTTCCAGCCCTTCTTGAAGTTTAATCGGATGATGTAACCAATCTGAACATCAGCATCTTCACATGCTGCGGCCTAACCATCATTGTAAGAACTCTCCTTCAAAGCAGCTGCCTCAGATTCCTTCTCCTTTGTAATACCCCGTAATTTTAAATGACTTTTAAAATGGGTTATATTTTAAATAAATGGATTAATTGGATTTTATTATTAATTAATTCATTTGGGTTTTATCCGGACTGTGGATATGAATATGGATGATTCAAAATATTACTTAAAGATATTTAGGTAATATATGAATGTGATGTCATTGAGATGACCGTATGATATAAATTCGGTAATTTATATTTTTTAGTCAGATGCGGTATGGGACGTGTCGAGACTAGTTTATTAAATTAAAAAGGAATTTTATTTTCTTTCGACCTTATAGTCATTTCGACTGCGTAGTTGCGTCCGGAAGGTTCGAAATAGTCAGAAAAGTCTATTTGGATGTTAATTTTGAGTCTCGGGTCATTTGGAAATGGATAGACAACCCGAAAGGGCATTTTGGTCATTTTTCTAGGGGGATGAATAGTGATTTCGGATTTGGAACTATTATAAGTGTTTGTAGATTAAGTGAATGGGAGTTATTCATCTCCTCTTCACAAATAAGAGCAGCCATCTTCCTAGAGAGAGTGTAAGAGTGCTTGGGAAGGGAAAAGTCACTTGGGAAGGTGAAGAACAAGAACCAAGGTTCACCACCACCAACCACCACCGGAGTTTGACCGGAGAAGGGACAACCAACTGAGATAATCTACACCAAAGGATCAGACCAACACAAAAGGCAAGTGTTTGATAATGGCAATTTAAGTTTGTATATTGTCCATGTTAGAATAGAATGAAAAGAGAAGATTATTCATGTTTGGAAGAAATAATGAATCATTAAATAGAGTTCTGGAAAACTGAAATGATATAGGAATTTAACTCATGCGTTATGATGATAATAATCCACGAAATAGTCATGAATCAGTTGTAGAAATTTTGAAAACCATTGATATGTTCTTGAAGATGTTATGATAATAAATTTATGGAAATAAGGAGATAAACATGCTTTTTAATCCAATCCTCTGATGATTCTAGGATGTTTAGAATATTGGAAATCGTTCATATATGTTGATATATCATGTAGTAAAGATTATAAGTCATTTGGGATGTTTAGATGAAGGTTTAAATGATCAAAAGTTGCTAAACCCGTAGTTGTAGAAAATGCAGATAATCAGGCCTGGACCTGAGGGATCGATCGATCGACCCCTACCTTCGATCGATCGACCTCCCCAGTTTAAATAAAGTTTTTTTTTTAATGTTGATTCTTATCCCAAACCTTTTGTGGATCTTTGGCGATTATTATTTGGATATTATGGGACTTAAAAAAATATCAGTAAACCCTTGATAAGATTTGAATTAATTTGATTTGGATTCAAGTGATTAAAAAGGATGAAAATTATATCGAATGGAATTTTGGTTGCTAGATTCACTTGTTAAAATCTAAATGGTGATGTATGAGGGTTTAAGATAGGACCAGTAGGGGTGATTTTATATAACACCTGAGTATCCTTAAGTTTACAAGAGGGTTTAATCCTAAGTGTATGAATATGTGTTTATAAGAGATTTGAAACTATGGGTTTTAACCGTAATTAAAAAGGAGAACTAAACTCGTAGTAGTTCGGGAGAAATAATGTTATGGACCAGTAGGATATTAGTGACTTCTTACTGAATATATGTTGAGGAAAATCTTATTTGAATCTTTTACATTGAGAGAGGGTAGCCTTAGGGTATGAGGTTATCCCAATCACGTATTTAAAGTTGACAAACCTCCTCGCTCGACAAAGTTAAGTAGTAGTGTAATGGAGGGGTTCCTTGTTTGGATTTCTCTTTGCGAGATGCTCCACGCATGAATCTTAACGACGTCGGGAGTGGAGTGATGTTAGGATACGATAATAATTAAATTATAAGAGCTTAGTGGTATGGCTCCTAGATAGAAATGGGAGTTTGGAACACATTTGGTTGAAAGTAGATATGAGGTTATCCCGATCGCATAGTTGAAGTTGTCGGACCTCCTCGATCGACAAAGTTAAGTATTAGTGTATTGGAGGGGTTACTTGTTTGGATTTCGCTTTGCGAGACGCTCCGCGCATGAACCTTAACGACGTCGGTAGTGGAGAGATGTTATAGGATGCGAGGATAATTAAATTATGAAGTAATGATATGATATATTAATACGTGGAATTTAAAAGAGATATAATGCTACGTAAGGGAATAATCTAAGGTTAATGTGAGTACCTTGTTGTTAGTATACTATAGGTATGATAATACCTATTTGATTGATTGATGATTACGTGTATGACATACCTAGCTTACTTGCTATCGGTGGGAGGTTTGCGCGTGAGGGCAATCATATCCTGATGAATCCATGGGATCTTTGATTTGTCGCTTGAGAACATAGGTCTATGAAAGACTTATCGGGGAGTTGATAAGTCCGCCGACTGTGGGTATGTAGGTATGTGCGTGACCCATGGATACGAGAACTATGTTCGCCTCCAATTTATTTGTTGTTTGTGGTTCGTGGAATTTTACCGAACCTGTAGTCCCCTATTCAGCGACATGCGATGATGGGACATGATAGCAGAGTAATGCATTGCACCACAGCTGTGACTCGGGGTGCCGTATATTATATGAATATATATATAATGGATGAAATGATTGTATGGATATATATTGTGGTTAAATCTATCTACGGTGATAATTGTAGATAACGGTGAATAGAGTATGATTATGGAATTAAGTTAATAAATGGTTATGCTTATAGAATTGAAAAGCTTAACTCATGTTAATGAGCAACGACTCATATTAATGAGCAACGATTCATATTAATGAGAAATGATTCAGTTTAATGAGTAATGATTCATGTTAATGAGAAACTAAATCATAATGGAGAAATGTAAATGAATAATAATGTGACGTATGGTATGGGACATACGGGGATTATGATATGGGAATGGAATTATAATATGGAGACTAGAAAAGAGGAACCATTAACTAAGAGGTTAATAGGAAACGTTAAGTGTGCACTCTAGTTGAGAGGTGAGAATTGCAAGTGAGAGTTGGAACTAACATGTACATAATAAATGCTTTATTGCACTTGTTAAATACTTGCTGTTTTAAAAATAATCTACACATTCGGGCTCTGACCCGTTTCCTTGCATATTTTCTCTTCTATTGTATCTCTATATCAGGTGTCCAGCAACAGGGATGCCAACCATAGTTGATTATGAGGAGCTATGGAGCTATGGAAGTATTGTTTAGACGCTTATCATCTTTTGATTCACAGTATTCTTAGTTAGGGCATGCCGCCCAGAGGATTCAGTTATCTTTTCTATTGAGGTCAAATTCTATTGTATTCGGGACTTTTAATACATTTAACATTGTTGGGATCATTGTAAAGGATTTATATTACTTGGGAATGTTTATTCCAGTTGCATTTAAATTCTTTTGTGTTATTTATTGTGTTATCAGTTTTGTATAATAAATGTGTTGTGTTATCCTTAAAAATGAAAAATGGTTTTGTTGAAATTTAAATTTGGAAAGTTTTTAAGACCAGCTTATTTGAGTATTGGGTGAGTTGTAAATGTTTTCGACAGTGATGCTAAGAATGAGCCAACTATATATTCTGTTTTAATTTGGTATGGGACTGGCCACCCGGTATTTAATTGGGCGGGGTGTTACAGGTGGTATCAGAGCATCAGGTTGTAGTGTCCTTTAGGATCTGTACGGCTTACTGTGTTTTCAGCTTAGCGTTCTTTGATGTAGAGCCCTATGTTTAGGATTGTTGATCTCTTCGGTAAGATTCCGTATATATCAGTGAATCTTATTTTCGTTCGGGAGTGATCAAACAAAGAAGTATGGCAGATGAGGGCCATTGGATGGATAGTAGAGATCGTACTTAGGAGGTTATGAAGTATGTTCGAGTATGATGACCGTAGTCGAGGTCACCCCTATTATGGAAAAATTGATGAAGAGTCATCAGTAGAAGTTCTTGAAATGCGTGAATTGTGTATGTTCCCTAATGAAGGCAATATATTGAAAGACTTGGGTATATAGTGGAGTGTGATTTAACTAGAACTGAAAATTTGGGGTAAAATTTTTCTTGACTCATCGAGCAAAGTTATAATATTGGGATTCAACAACACTCACCCGCAAATGAGGGTATGTTTTCCTATCTAAGGAAGTATGAAGCGTATTGATTTTTGTAGTGATTGATATTGTGAGGGAAAAAGGGTTGTTAAACTTAGCCTATGGCATCGTTATTTACGTAGACTCACTGAGGGGTGTGGGACACCTATATATATTACATGTTATCACGTGGGTTTGATTTGTATCATGGGATTACTTACCTAGAGCATGTCCGAGTGTAATTTGACTATCGGCGTGCATTGACTTGTGGTATATGAGAGCATATGTCTGCATCTTGTCTTCTATAAGAGAGTAGATGCGTAGACCCTATTTGAAATCGTTAAAACAAAATTTTTTTGTTTTCAAAATCGATAAACCTGACATTATTTTTTTAAACCAAATTTTTTTATATATATTATTTACTAAGGACCTTAGGAGTTTCGAGGACCGACTACTTTAGGAAGTAGTGTATCGGGGTGGTTCCTTGTTTGGATTTCGCTTGCGAGACACCCCACGCACGAAACTAATAACCATTGGAAGTCAAAATAAGTTAGGTCTTTAGTATATGAGTTTATAACCTTTGCGACAAATATTATAATGAAAGTGGTATGACAGGGTGTATGGGCGCCCTGGAAGATTGGATTGTAGTAATTTTCAAATTGTGAAAAGGTAAGTAGTTGGAACTTCAGGATTTATTTGTTCAATGTGTGAGGCTCAGTTTTTCCCAAAGTTTGTCACGAGGACCGTATAGGGAAGATTAGGAAAAGTCTAAATTTGATTCAGTTGAGACTATATGGTGAGGCTTGGCGTATAATATAGATAGGGATTTTGTTAATGTACTGTATGGGCGGTACATCTTGGGTTTGTTGCGATGTGAGATTTATACTTGGAGTTGACCTTACCTGTATGACTTAGATTCCTGAATTTCGGGACGAAATTCTGTTATAAGGGGGGAAGTATGTAATACCCCGTAATTTTAAATGACTTTTAAAATGGGTTATATTTTAAATAAATGGATTAATTGGATTTTATTATTAATTAATTCATTTGGGTTTTATCAGGACTGTGGATATGAATATGGATGATTCTGAATATTACTTAAAGATATTTAGGTAATCTATGAATGTGATGTCATTGAGATGACCGTATGATATAAATTCGGTAATTTATATTTTTTAGTCAGACGCGGTATGGGACGTGTCGGGACTAGTTTATTAAATTAAAAAGGAATTTTATTTTCTTTCGACCTTATAGTCATTTTGACTGCGTAGTTGCGTCCGGAAGGTTCGAAATAGTCAGAAAAGTCTATTTGGATGTTAATTTTGAGTCTCGGGTCATTTGGAAATGGATAGACAACCCGAAAGGGCATTTTGGTCATTTTTCTAGGGGGATGAATAGTGATTTCGGATTTGGAACTATTATAAGTGTTTGTAGATTAAGTGAATGGGAGTTATTCATCTCCTCTTCACAAATAAGAGCAGCCATCTTCCTAGAGAGAGTGTAAGAGTGCTTGGGAAGGGAAAAGTCACTTGGGAAGGTGAAGAACAAGAACCAAGATTCACCACCACCAACCACCACTGGAGTTTGACCGGAGAAGGGACAACCAACTGAGATAAACTACACCAAAGGATCAGACCTACACTAAAGGAAAGTGTTTGATAATGGCAATTTAAGTTTGTATATTGTCCATGTTAGAATAGAATGAAAAGAGAAGATTATTCATGTTTGGAAGAAATAATGAATCATTAAATAAAGTTCTGGAAAACTGAAATGATATAGGAATTTAACTCATGTGTTAGGTTGATAATAATCCACGAAATAGTCATGAATCAGTTGTAGAAATTGTGAAAACCATTGATATGTTCTTGAAGATGTTATGATAATAAATTTCTGGAAATAAGGAGATAAACATGCTTTTTAATCCAATCCTTTGATGATTCTAGGATGTTTAGAATATTGGAAATCGTTCATATATGTTGATATATCATGTAGTAAAGATTATAAGTCATTTGGGATGTTTAGATGAAGGTTTAAATGATCAAAAGTTGCTAAACCCATAGTTGCAGAAAATGCAGAAAATCAGGCCTGGACCTGAGGGATCGATCGATCGATCGACCCCTACCTTCGATCGATCGACCTCCCCAGTTTAAGTAAATTTTTTTTTTTAATGTTGATTCTTATCCCAAAACTTTTGTGGATCTTTGGTGATTATTATTTGGAGATTATGGGAGCTAAAAAAATATCAGTAAACCCTTGATAAGATTTGAATTAATTTGATTTGGATTCAAGTGATTAAAAAGGATGAAAATTATATCGAATGGAATTTCGGTTGCTAGATTCACTTGTTAAAATCTAAATGGTGAGGTATGAGGGTTTAAGATAGGACCAGTAGGGGTGATTTTATATAACACCTGGGTATCCTTAAGTTTACAAGAGAGTTTAATCCTAAGTGTATGAATATGTGTTTATAAGAGATTTGAAACTATGGGTTTTAACCGTAATTAAAAAGGAGAACTAAACTCGTAGTAGTTCGGGAGAAATAATGTTATGGAGCAGTAGGATATTAGTGACTTCTTACTGAATATATGTTGAAGAAAATCTTATTTTAATCTTGTACATTGAGAGAGGGTAGCCTTAGGGTATGAGGTTATCCCAATCACGTATTTAAAGTTGACAAACCTCCTCGCTCGACAAAGTTAAGTAGTAGTGTAATGGAGGGGTTCCTTGTTTGGATTTATCTTTGCGAGACGCTCCACGCATGAATCTTAATGACGTCGGGAGTTGAGTGATGTTAGGATACGAGAATAATTAAATTATAAGAGCGTAGTGGTATGTCTCCTAGATAGAAATGGGAGTTTGGAACACATTTGGTTGAAAGTAGATATGAGGTTATCCCGATCGCATAGTTGAAGTTGTCGGACCTCCTCGATCGACAAAGTTAAGTAGTAGTGTATTGGAGGGGTTCCTTGTTTGGATTTAGCTTTGCGAGACGCTCCGCGCATGAACCTTAACGACGTCGGTAGTGGAGAGATGTTATAGGATGCGAGGATAATTAAATTATGAAGTAATGATATGATATATTAATACATGGAATTTAAAAGAGATATAATGCTACGTAAGGGAATAATCTAAGGTTAATGTGAGTACCTTGTTGTTAGTATACTATAGGTATGATAATACCTATTTGATTGATTGATGATTACGTGTATGACATACCTAGCTTACTTGCTATCGGTGGGAGGTTTGCGCGTGAGGGCAATCATATCTTAATGAATCCATGGGATCTTTTATTTGTCGCTTGAGAACATAGGTCTATGAAAGACTTATCGGGGAGTTGATAACTCCGCTGACTGTGGGTACGTAGGTATGTGCGTGACCCATGGATACGAGAACTATGTTCGCCTCCAATTTGTTTGTTGTTTGTGGTTCGTGGAATCTTACCGAACCTGTAGTCCCCTATTCAGCGACATGGGACATGATAGCAGAGTAATGCATTGCACCACAGCTGTGACTCGGGGTGCCGTATATTATATGAATATATATATAATGGATTAAATGATTGTATGGATATATATTGTGGTTAAATCTATCTACGGTGATAATTGTAGATAACGGTGAATAGAGTAAGATTATGGAATTAAGTTAATAAATGGTTATGCTTATAGAATTGAAAAGCTTAACTCATGTTAATGAGCAACGACTCATATTAATGAGCAACGATTCATATTAATGAGAAATGATTCAATTTAATGAGTAATGATTCATGTTAATGAGAAACTAAATCATAATGGAGAAATGTAAATGAATAATAATGTGACGTATGGTATGGGACATACGGGGATTATGATATGGGAATGGAATTATAATATGGAGACTAGAAAAGAGGAACCATTAACTAAGAGGTTAATAGGAAACGTTAAGTGTGCACTCTAGTTGAGAGGTGAGAATTGCAAGTGAGAGTTGGAACTAACATGTACATAATAAATGCTTTATTGCACTTGTTAAATACTTGCTGTTTTAAAAATAATATACACATTCGGGCTCTGACCCGTTTCCTTGCATATTTTCTCTTCTATTGTATCTCTATATCAGGTGTCCAGCAACAGGGACGCCAACCATAGTTGATTATGACGATCTATGGAGCTATGGAAGTATTGTTTAGACGCTTATCATCTTTTGATTCACAGTATTCTTAGTTAGGGCATGTCGCCCAAAGGATTCAGTTATCTTTTCTATTGAGGTCAAATTCTATTGTATTCGGGACTTTTAATACATTTAACATTGTTGGGATCATTGTAAAGGATTTATATTACTTGGGAATGTTTATTCCAGTTGCATTTAAATTCTTTTGTGTTATTTATTGTGTTATCAGTTTTGTATAATAAATGTGTTGTGTTATCCTTAAAAATGAAAAATGGTTTTGTTGAAATTTAAATTTGGAAAGTTTTTAAGACCAGCTTATTTGAGTATTGGGTGAGTTGTAAATGTTTTCGACAGTGATGCTAAGAATGAGCCAACTGTATATTCTGTTTTAATTTGGTATGGGACTGGCCACCCGGTATTTAATTGGGCGGGGTGTTACATCCTTCAGCTTCCTCATCAGCACTTTATTCTCCTCCACCACCGTTAGCTTGCTCGAGCATACTAAATCATAAGCCTACCATAGATCGTTCAGTTCTTTGACCGCTGCCTCCCTCGCTCGATTGGCTTCAACAAGGGTCAAATCAGAAGACATCCAAGTAGCATCAGCAGTCTTCAGGCTGGCCTCAAGCTCGGTACTTTTCCCTTTCAGAGCAGTGTTCTGCTTCTTCAGCTCCTCACTTTTATTCACCATCTCGTCACGAGAGCGATAGAGAATGGAAAATTCAGTCGCGAACTACAAGTAAAAGGAAGGCATTAGAAGAAAGCAATAAATAGAGTTTTACCAGTGTTAAAGAGAAGAAATAGACTTACCAAGTCTAGCCTTTGACTCGCTTACAAGGCTAACTGGTCAGTCCCCATTTCCCTTTGGTGATCAGCAGGCACGACTTCCCTTTCAAGCAACGCAGGCGCCAGTTGGGGAGAGATGGAAATCGAGGCCCCCTCTGGCAGCACAAACACGGGCACTAGAGTCTGCCCAGCCTTCGTCCTCGCTTCCATTCTCCTCCTCCCTTCCTCTCTCTGCATCTCCTTCTCTACCCTCTTCCTCTCCTCAACCTTCTTTTTCTCTTAAGCCTTCTTTTTCTCCTGTTCTCTCTTTCTTTCTCTCTCTTTAAAATGCTCTTCTTCTTTTATCTTCTTCTCCTGCTCGTGAGCAAAAGACTGAGAACCAGTGGTAATAGATCCACTGCTGGACTTTTTCTTCTTTGATCCCTGAGCGAGAAGCACATCATCCTCCTCCTTATCATCTCGAATCAGGTTCCTCCTAGGGGGAGCCATTTCCTCGCTAGAACTGCTAGATGTACTTGAAGACTCTTGAGCCTTAAAAACCTTTTCTGAGATGGAGGAACTTTCACAACTGGAGCTCGCCTCACCAGAACCTCCTTCAGCACCCCCTCTGATATCACCTTCATAACTGCTCTCTTCCTCCTCTAACTGAATGGGATCAGCAGCAGCTTCTTCAGAAATATCTAGATGTCCACAGGCCTCACAATGAAACTGGACCCGATGTTCTTGTACTCAAGCAGGAAAGAAGCAGACCAGGGATGTTCACCATCAACCAGAGATTCCTTGATATTCCAAACTTTAATCAGCTCGGCAGCTCGAACCTCACTAAGGGCAGGTTCCAAGTTCTTTATCCTTGCTGAAAAGAAAACATGAAAGTATCAGAAAAATCACACTTTAACAAAAAGATCAAAAGAGCAGAGTGAAGACTACTTATGTACTCTTCCCCATAAAAGGGAACAGTGAATCTATCATACCTTGCCCCCTCAGTCTGAGGGGAGAACTGCTAATTCCTTGCAAGAAATCCATCTTGCTAGTAGTCCTTGTGGGAATCAGGTAAATTTACTACCAATACCCTGTCAGGACTCATGGTCTTGAGGTAAAGAAGACCAGAGCTCATTCGAGATAAGGAATAACAAAAACAAACTTCAGTGAGCCCTAATTTAGTGCCATAAAGTTGATTTATTCTATGAACACCATTGACTATCTTCCAGATGTTGGGCGAACACTGTGCAGGGACAATGTTGAAATAACTAAAGAAATGCAGGAACAAATTATTTGGAGGAAAAGTAAGCCCCCTTGGTAAAGCAACATGACGTGAATCTAATGAACGCCCTCTATTTCTTTAACATTCTTAGGGAAGGAAGCGCACTCAATCTCTACCCATTCTGGGATGTTATAAAACTTCCTAAACTCGGACACTGATCTATTACCTACTTTGTCATTTGTAAACCCTAAATTGCAAATTCAAAGAAAACTCAACAGAGAAAGCACAAAGAGAGAGTGAAGGGGACTTACGAGATGAAAATTTGGCTTGGACGATGTAAGTTCACAAGATTGGATGACGAGGGAGATTGGAATCGAATAAAATGAAGACCTGGAGAAGAGGGAACAACAACTAAAACTCACAGACGGTGAGGGAACACTTAGAAGTTTGAAACGACAACTACGAAACACTGCTCCAAATAACTTTTCAAATGCTCCCATTCATCGCGCACATGACTCGAAGCAATTTCCGCCTAAATCAGTTCTCAACTTTGGGAAGAGTTATACAACTTACAAAAGAGCCATTATGGCAAATCATTTAAATTTATTGAGCCCAAATTGTGGCCCAACAACTTTAGGGTCAATTGTGGGTACCCAAAATTACCATCATGGGCCCAAACGAGTAGCCTAATAAAAATGGCCTAAAGTCCGGATCCCTAGCACCTTAACTAAAATCAGTTATGTCTTAGTCCTCTCCTAAAATCTCATATAGAGATATTCCAAGATAGAAAGATGGATGTGGGGGACTCCAAAACCCCCATTCCCCGAAGATAAACATGTATATAATAAACCTTAAGCCTGGGGCAAGAGGCACGCACTGTATTCTCTGTAAACGCTCCCCGGAGTATATAGAAATAATACTGACTGCACCACCGTGGACGTAGGCATTCTTGCTGAACCATGTACATACTGTGTTGTGTGATTGGCATTTTATGTTCTTTATTTTCCTTGGTGATTGCGCTTTTTTTTTATCTATTTTTATTGAATATAATATCACCATTGTCTGTAATTAGCACTTGTGGCTGCTTCGCGAGAGGTTTCCCGTTCATCAATTTTTTTAATTATTTACCCTTCATTGTTAATGCAGTTGGTTCCTCTTATAAACAGAATGGTCAATTGAAAATTTCTCAAGCGGAAGAAATTGCAAAAAAACTTGCCATTGAAGATGTTGAGTCTGGTAAACGTTTAAATCAAATTAACACTTTAAAATGGGCCAGAGATACCCGATGGAGCTCATATTTGGGATCTCTTCGTAGCTTGATATCTTTTTTTAATGCAACTTGTCCAGTCTTAAAAAATGTTATTGTTGATGGAACAAGTTATGATAATTTGATCACTTCTTTTAAATTCATATTTATCTTACATCTAATGAGAGAGATCATGGGTATTAGTGATGATCTTTGCCAAGCCTTACAACGTAAATCCCAATAATATAGTGAATGCAATGCATTTGGTATCAACAACAAAATCTCTTATGCAAAAGTTGAGAGAAGATGGGTGGGATCCTTTATTTGATAAAGTGAAATCATTTTGTGAAAAACATAAGATATAAATTCCTAATGTGAGTGCTCGTTATAGTGGTGGTCAGGGTAGATCTCAGTAAAGGGACACTACAATTGAGCATCATTTTTGGTTTGAAGTGTTTACTGCTGCAATAGACTCTCAAATACAAGAGTTGAATCATATATTTAAAGAAGATGTGATGGAGTTACTTATTCTGAGCACGACACTTGACACTTATGATTCTTATAAGTCATTCAACATTGATGATATTTGTAAACTTGCAAACAAATTCTATCGTAATGACTTCGATGAACAAGAGAATTTGTGTTTGAGGTCTCAACTGGAGCATTATGATCTTGACATTCATATAAATATTGAGCTACAAATGGTGTCCACAATCTCTGAGTTATGCCAAGTTTTGGCAAAAACAAGAAAAGCTACAATTTATCCCCTTATTGATAGGTTGATTTGCCTAGTGTTAACTCTCCTTGTTTCAACCGCAACAACGGAACATGCATTTTTGGCCACGAGTCTCGTTAAGACTAAGCTATGGAACATGATGGAGGATTACCTTCTTACAAATTATTTGATTACATATATCGAGAAATAAATTGCCCGAGATTTTGAAGTTGATGACATTATAGATGGCTTTTATGAAATGAAGGAACGCCGATCACAATTTGTGATGCAAAAAATTCCTATGTAGCTAGGGTCATTTTTTTATAATTATCCGTGTCAATGTAGTCTATGCTAATAAAGATCGACGTAGTTATTTTTTAGGATTATTTATTCATTTGCTTTACTTATTCATATTTATATTTTGTTTACTTAATGCTTTGGCTCCACCCAATATAAAATTCCTGGATCTGCCACTAGCAACGCAATTATATCAAAGATGACAATTCAAAAAGTAAAACAAAACCACTATTGATAATTTTAAAGAAATTAAGTCACCTTAATCACACTCCTTTATGAAATTTACTTCGGTATACCTCTGCAATATCAAGTACAACTTCATATTATTTGATGAGATTCAACCTTGTAAACAACTTCAAGTGCAATTTTAACTTGTTATTTGAATAACTTTCCAATTTTAGGGATCCATTGTTCATATCATTGGAAAATTAGAATGTGGCTTAGTAATTAGTCATGCCTCCTAAAGAATAGATGCTAAAGACTAAGTGAGAAAAATCTATACTCATAGTGTAACTGAATACAAATTGAAGCCTTGCCAAAATCAAGTTTAAACAAATTATTCTTTTGTACTTCTCCATCTATTCAAAAGAAAAAGAGATTTAAAAAAAGGAAAGAAAAATATTTAAAATTTCATTAGAATTCAAGAAAAGAGAAATATAAAATTAACATAGATGGCCCGAGGTTGTGCTTTTCATGTGCAGGTGCATTAGTAGTTTTGAGATGTACTTACCAACTATTTAGTGGTACTTAAACTTCAAAATAAATGAAATTACTTCTCATTCTCGCGATAATCACTTAAAGTATGTTGAGATGTACATAAAAAATAATCATTTAAACACCTAGATATTACATGAGGCATAATGTAATATAATGATTTTCTTGCAATGATTTGCAATACCTCGGATTTTCAAATTAAGCATAGTGATTATATTGTAATTTGAGTACACTCCCTAGTTGTAGGTTAATATAATCAATTCCTAACACAGTGTTAATGTGTTTAGACATTAGGAATGGGTTATGAATACATGATCGTGTCCATAAGACATCAGAAAAACTAATCAAGAATGAGAGTCCACAACTCCTTATACTAATTGATAAGAGACATCTCACCATAATACTAACTTATGATATATCAAATAAAATAGTGGAAGGCATGGTGTCTATTGGTATAGATTTTAGTTGCTTTTTCCTAACCTATACTCTACTTCCCACTTTTATATTATGATATCTAAGTTTCCAAATCACACAGAATGATTAAAATCCTACACTAAATCACCCTAATATTTACAGTAAGAAAATTACGAAATATTTCTACAAAAATACAGAATATATTAAGAACCTGATAGATTTCTTAATAGAATCTCTATTGATCTATGGTGAATAACACCTTGATCTGTCATCCATTGTAATATATTTCTTTATATTCATAAGCATGAAATGAAATATTACAATGGATAATAAGGAAAGGTGATACTCACCATAGATTAATAGAGATTCTATTAATGAGTTTAACAAGTTCTTGACATACGCATCATTGGTATGAAATATAGTGGTTATAGACATCCTATTGTGGATTCTATTCATTTAAGAGTTCAAAATGTAATTCCTTAGATTTAAGCCCAATGTAAAGGGTTGGTTCTAATGTTTCATTTTACTATCAAAATTAGTACCTAGGGCTAAGGAACCCATTTTATATTGAATGAAAGGAGAAAAAATGTAAAATTTCAAAAAATGAGATGAAGTAGAAATTATCAATATATGAGATCATGCATTAGTATTGTGTTTTCATGCAATGTAGGCATGTCTAGTTTTAATCTTTTATGTAAATTATCTCTGTTTGATACCTCCTTTCACCACTTATAACTTTTATGTAACTGCATGTCAATTTATAATTGATAAATATTAGGTCAACATGTAACATGTTCATTTGATTAATAGGGAAATTTTATCATTCTAAACAAAGAGATGAACCACTAGCAGTTTTTTAACTTCTGTATCTAAATATCTTGTTCGAATCATAATCATTTGCCAATAGCAGGCCTTGAATCAAATCTCAAGCTTTATCATACAAAAATGTCCTCAACTATCACAAACTTCAGCATCCGGAACTTAGTTTTGCCATCATATTTATGGAATTACGTAATTTCTATATCCTATATTAAGTATATGAGCAGATTACGCTAACCAAAGAAGACAAGCACACACATTTTATTCAAGTCAGAATATGATCCAAAATAATAGTCGATACTAAGGTAGGAATTTTTTAAACATTTTTTTTATTATTGATCAGAGTTCAGACATAATATTGCCTCCAATAAAATAAATACGCTAATAGCAAACGTGACAATGTTAGGAGATAAAGTCTCCCTTCTAATTAAAGAGATAGATAAACTGTAACAATTTCATATAATATCGATTATTGAGTATAATCCAAGGATTTCCGGTTGTGAGTATATATTCCAGAGATGAGAATGGAACCTAGATGAGATTATGCCAATTGATACTAAACCTTGTAGTTCTAAAACTAAAAAACACAAGGTTCTTGTTTTAAGACAAATATTTTATGGTTACCTTTAGAATATAAAGGGAAAGTTTCTCTATAAAGAGAATTTATAGGATTGTCTCATCTGCTATCGATGTTGAATATAAACTAAACTATGAGATAAATGCCGAGACAAGAGATCGAGACTTGCACAACTAAAATGCATGTATTAAAAGTATTTGTTAATGACATTCAACATGATGTAGCAATGCTAAGGCAACATTTCTTTTCATAAGCAGATAGTGCTCGTATATTAATTTTGCATGCACCCTCGATCTCTATTTTATCTTTTATCATACATGTAAAATTGGTTGCCTACTAACTACTCCCCAAGGTAGATATCCACTTAAAATTAATCTCCTCTTTAGTGACACTTTTTACAGGGGAGAAAATGTCGTATCCTGTATAATAAAACTTGTTTCAACCAATCATCATTTCTATCTTCCAAAAATAAATCCACTATAATGCATCTAATGGCAGTGTGCAACTATAAGTGACGCTGCAAAGTCAATATCCCTCTTGATCTTAGAAACTTTATCTTCGAATTTGCTTCAAGCTCGATTTCCTGAACATTTTTTTCTCGTATTAGTTGTTAAAGAACTTATTTGAGTCTTCTGTAGTAATTAAGCTGCCTTCAAATAACTGTGTGATTTTCATTATCTCGTAGAATTGAACCCATTTTCCCATGCATAAATGGCCTCGATGAGATCATGTTAGACAGAATTCTTAAAACTTTTCACATTAAGTTGAGCCTTGCACTCAGTTGAATTTTTTCCACCCTCCGAGTTATTTCTTGCAATTATGTAAAGAGAAACTAAAGTTCCTAACGAGGATTCTGAGCCTCCAAAAGCTTATATTAACACACTAAACAAGAGAGAATCTACATCTTTATATCCTTTAAACCTATTAAATATGAGTTCGTACAACGTTAATGCATTTGCACTACTGATTCACAAGCCACCTTCCGCATTCAAATCCATAACGTCATCACTCATAACATATCCTACTCGCATGTGGACCCTTTTCCTTTCTTTAAGTTCATCTTTAAACATCAGTACCATGGAAGTTCTCATTTCTCTCTTAATTGACTTAAATTTGTTAATAAGTTCCTTCTTATGGTGTATAACATTGAGATTGTGCTCATTAGATGGTTCGAGCTTCTCATCCACCATAAGGATGCAAATCCCACATTCATCAATACCATGGAGACCAACACAACAACTCATTTGTATATACTCTTCATTGGGTATTCATCTATATTTATCTTTATCAAATTTACAAAAAATTAAGAAGACAATAGTTTTCACAGACATATTCAAGCCTATGGTGAATATCTCTATAGCAAGCAAACACTTGATGAGCCCTTCTTGAAATAATATCCCAATCACTTCCTTCATATGGTAAGTAAAGTAGAATAATGGCCACCTATTCCACGTTTCACAAGGGATAGCATAGTCAAAATGTGAGGCATATTTTTTGCATCATCTTATAACATGTCCATAGCACTTCAAAGAATGTTTCGTGTTCACATACTCATTATCATTATTTAGATTCAGTTTTGCCATCTGTCATTGCAAGAAATTCAAATTCCCATTTGCTGAATCTGAAAATAATGGAAGGAACATATTGACACTACATTATCATTTTCACCATTTTAATTTTTTCACTTCCTTCTATAACTCTCCTAACTAACAGACCCTTCTTCCCTTTCACATTCTCTCCTCTTTTCCTCTCACCTTCACTAGTGGGAACAAGAGCATATAAACCTTTCTGGAAGCTATTCGCACGAAATTTCCCCTTTTTTTCCACCACTAAGTACATACCATCACCACCAGAAGGGAAAATATAATCTTGAAGTGGTGTTGTCTAATAACTAGTATAAACGATATAACATGGTTATCGGTGGATATTTGCAACCAATTTGGCAAACTCCTTAGCCTTAGGCATTATTGGAAAGGTATAAAAATTGAGAGTGTTTGGGGGCCCTTATAATTATCTTTTCTCATACCACTCCTCTTTCACTATGACATATGTAATGAACCTCGTAAAAAATAACCCAAGCCATCTTCAGTGCAATTTCCATTATTTGGAGGCCGGGGATGGGCTAGTACTCTCTTCTCACTATGATGCAGAGAAAAAAAGAACATTTCCACTATATGATGTTTTCTTTTTATCACGACAATGCCAAAGAAACATGAAAATATCTACCTCAACAAACTAGACATATGGAATGGAAAAAATAGTAATGAATCAACAAGTCGTCTTTAGAGAAAAAACTACAATAAATTTTTCTTAATTTGCAGGCCTTTGTATTTCACTCCTAAGTCTTCGGTGTTTCCTCCTCCAATTCCAGCAGTAGCCAATAGGATAAACTAGGCTCTGCACTAATGACACTATAAATCAATAGCAATAATAATCCCCCAAAGATATTGGAACATTCCTACTCAACTTTGCAGGATTGTAGGCCAATAATCCTCACTAGTTCATCCTAAATAAAACTTCTCCCTTATTATAAAAATAGATGGTGTTAAATCTCCATAATGCACATGTATGTCCATATTTAATACTAAAAACATAGTAGTCCAAGATTCCACCACACCATACTTCATTTTAGTACCTTAACATTGCCTTTAAACTCACTCAAATTGTCCCCGAGAGACATAAAAAGACACCCGCCTAAAACCGCCAAACCCATTTATTGCATTATTTTCCCTGTACTTGGGCTTTGGAGTTGGAGACTCCTTAAACTTATTCTTCACTAGATTAAAACAATTAACTTCACTAGATTAAAACAATTAATTTGACACCACATTGTGGATTTTGTTGAGAAAGCCTTAGTACGACCTTTTAATTACTAATCGAGGGGACGTAACAAAGACCTCGATGAAGCCATAGCCATCATCGAGCAAGAAATCCGATGTTAGCGATCTCACGAATTATCTAGTTGAAGGATGACACAAGAATAAAGATTAGTAAGAACAAGTGAGAAAAAAACCATTACACATATTCTACACAAAGGCTTGATGACCATCTTGGTCATAATTGGGTCTCCTTTCTTTCCAGGTTTTGGGAACAGTATCAACAGAAGTAATCTGGAACTTAGTTCTGCCATGCTATGTCTGGAATTAATTTTTTTCTACAAACTATTAAGCACATAATCATAATCCACTAATGAAAAATAGGCAAAACAATCAATAATGGAAATCTAAAAAATGAATTCGTTAAACATGTATTGGCTATTATTAACTACATCTTACTTTTATTAGTGCCCTCCAACCATGAATATAACAACATCACTCACAGAAAATGTGATAATATCAAGGGATGAGGTTTCTTTTTTAATTAGAGATAAGTAACCTGCACAAGAAGTGTTGGGAAAATGGTTCCAATTTTTAGATTTAATAATGATACGAGTACAAAAATCTCCACAAAAACATCCATAAAATCTGACGTGGATTCCACTTATTCTCTCACCTACCTATTAAACATTGACTTTTGGTATGGGGTCCCGTCAGGGAACCAATAGCAATACTTTTTGTGGAGTTACTTTGTACCCATTAAAGGGTACAAAAAATATCACATCATAAAATATTACATAACTAGTGTCATCATATATGACCAAACAACAATATAGTGCATATTTTTCAGATGTACTATTTTTCATGCAATTTTCATCTTTTACATAAATTTTGTGTGCCTTTGGTTCCTACTTTCAACACTCTTTCTACATGGTATACCTCTCTATAATTGTCCATCAATAAGGTGAACATTAATCATTTTTGCCGATTCACAGTTTTTTAACCCTAAATAGAGAGATGAACCATTAGAAGGTTATCACTTTGGCATCTAAATATCTTGTTCAGAATAAAACCATTAGCCAACAACAAGCCTTAAAGAAAAACCTCGAGGTCCACCGTATAAAAATCTCCCTGATGTTTGTGGAATTAAATAATTTCTACAACCTACTAAGTGAATTGAATGGCCTAACCAAATAAGAAATACCTAATTGTTAAATATCTTGTGTGTATTTATCTCACATCGAAATATGTAGAGTCCAACATGTAATACTGAAGTGGGTGTGACCATTTGACTTAACACCGAGACCTTGTGGGTTCAAAACCCACACTGGGCTAGGTCCAAGTGATTAATTTGAGGATAATATTGGTGGCTAGCTGTGAGTTTGGGACCTAACGGTGGTATCAAATTCGATGGTTTGATCGGGACCATCAACGGGCTTTGTGTCGGGTTGCAATGTGTGTCGATATAATCAATTCGAGGTAGTGTGAGTCGCAGTGCATCATGGTGAACCTCAAAATTGGATTATTACAGACGTATGGTAATGTTGGATGCTCCACATCCAAAGATGTAGAGTCCAACATATAGTCATTAAGCAGTTGTGACCCTTGACTAACACCGATATCTTTTGAATTAGGTAAACAACTCTGAATCTTGTCTCTAGCATTAAGTTTGATATGAAACAATGAACTACCACACAAATTCATCAAACAAATTTAATTGTATATATAAAAACATAATTAACCCTATCAATGAGAAAATAAAAGGACCAATGTCTAGATACGTCCTTAGTGATATATAGACTTGGAACTACATAACATACATAAACTAAAAATGGAAAGAAATGGAAGGAGATCTTCTAGAACTACTTGCATTTTTCCTTTTGTTCTTTCTTCATTGAGCGGTTCTTCCTCTTGATCATTTTAAGGGGTATTTTTAAGTTAAAATTCAGCATTAAGCATTATGACGCAAGTACCCCTCTCAATGCGCAATGCTGTATTTTTTTAAAAATAAAATTGCATTCCAATTTTACGGTTATCTTATCTGCTAAATGACACGATATAAAATAAATTAGTAAATTGTTAATAATGACAAAATTGTCAAATTAATTATATTCAGCATTGAACATTCAGAGTGAAATAACGTCATTCACATAAAAAAACATACGCATTTTTCAACATTCAGAATTTTGCATTAAGCATTCAATCTTTCGAGGTTAAAAAACCAAACAGTCCCTCAATCGTCCAGGTTATTTCTTTCCCACGCTTTTGGTGTCACTTCGTATCCCAGTGGTAGCCCACGGTAGAAACTAGACTTTGCACTAACGCACTTGCATGTACTATAATCGCCACTCTTTGAAACCTTCCTATATGAATCTTCGGTAGGATTGTAGGCCAATAGTTCAACTCCACGGCAGTACATTCTAAATAAAATTTCCCCCTTCCTAGTAACAATCAACTGTGTCAACTCTCCATAATATGGGTTTAGGTTCAAATTTGAAATGACGAACATAAAAGTCCAGGATTCAACCACACCATACTCTCTCATGGTTAGTATCTCAATATTACTTTGATATCCTTGTCCACACGTGACATACAAAGGCATCCCTCTAAAACGCCTCGACCAACTATTGCGTCGGTCTTTGGGGTTGGAAGTCTATGCCTTTGTTAAACACAATCCAATGAAGGCGTTCATTTATTACCGGACCCTTCTTCATATTCTCTTTTCTTTTAATATTTATTTTAGATTTATAAATAATTAGAGTTATGTCTTATTTTAAAGTTAAATAAATTTTACATTAAATTAATATTTAATTAGATTATTTTAAAGTTAAATAAATGAGGCGGTGCATGTTGTTTGTTCCCCAAGTATGGGATTTGGAGGCAAGAAAAGAACAGGTCGGTTAAAATGTAGGGATTTATCAATACCCAAAACAATCCATACCGTTAATCTCCTTCCCAAAACCAATGCATTTTGTTTCTCACAGTTTTTTAGCAAAAAAGTCCAATCTGATAAAAAAGCCAAAAGAAAACGAAAACATATTATCTTTTTTTTAATATTTATTTTAGATTGATAAATAATTAGAGTTTTGTCTTATTTTAAAGTTAAATAAATTTTACATTAAATTAATATTTAATTAGATTATTTTGGTTTTAATATCTATTTTATTTTTGAAATTCAGGAGAACCCCCCACTTGTTGAATTTTTTGGGGTTTGGCCTTCATTTTTAGGGGGTTGCCCCCATTTCAACCTTTATATTTTGATCAAATACCAAAAAGTCCCTCAAAACACATTTTGTCCAAGCCTTTTATTTTGTACCAAAAAGTCCCTTATTCTCTTACTTGTAAAGGTCCGCGCCGTCGTCATGGTAAAGGACCTTTTGGCATGGTAAAGAACTTTTTGGTGCAAAATAAAAAGGCTTAGACTATACATGTATTGAAGAAGTTCAAGAGACTATTTGGTATATGCCCCTTTATATTTTGTGTAATATTGAAAATACCCTCATATAATTATGGGTTATAAACTAAATAGTCCCTCAAACATTTTTTAATACACGTTTAGTCCAAGCATTTTTATTTTGCTAAAAAAAGTCCTTCACCATGCTGCTAGCGCGAACCTTTAAAAATAAGAGAATATTAATTAAATGCGTGTTTGAGGGACTTTTTGGTACAAAATAAAAGATTTGGACTAAATATGTATTAGAAAAAGTTTGAGGGACTTTTTGGTATTTGATCCTATTATTATTTAGGATTTGACCACCCAAAAATGATTTGAGAAAAGTAATAAAAAGGTCTTTTAAAAAGATTTTTCATACACACACACACACACACACATATTTTAAAATATCCACACGCTGCTTGTTTTTTATAATAAAAACGGACTTATTATGTAATTTTACAAAAAACTATTTTATTATGTAATTTTAATATTTATAATAAAAACTCTTTTATACATATATAAATGTACATTATTTAAAAAAAATATGTTTAAAACTTTTTAAAAATTAGAATCATGTAGTGTCGCTTTTTTTGGTCAGTAAGAAAAATTAGATTTCATTCCATGTTTTAGTTCGTCCAAGTTCATGGTCAGTAAGAGAAATTAGATTTCATGTAGTGTCGCGTTTTTTGGGTCGTGTTCGCGTTAGGTAAAAAATAAAATTTTGTGTTGTGTGACATTGCATTTTAATTATGTCGTGTTTGGTAAAAAAAACTCGCGTCGTGCCTTAACTAACAGAATTTAATTGGCATTAAATATGACATAAAATTTATTTTAACAAAAAAAATTTACTACCTAAAAAAAAGGCACAAAACTGATTTCAAAAACAAAAAATTATTACCTAAAAAATTTACTACCTAAAAAATTTGTGTTGTGTTGTGTTGTGTTGTGTTGTGTCATGTCGTGTTTTAATTAGGTCATCTCCGTATTTAGTTAAAAAAAATCATTTTTGGTCGCATTTAATTGGGCCGGGTTCGGGTTAGGTAATAAAAATAAAATTTCCTATAGGGTCTTATTTTAATTGAGTCATGTTCGTATTCCTTTTTTTAGTGGCTAAAATTTGTATTTTATTTACAAGTTCAAATGTGCATTTTTTTGTGTTGTTGAAATTGTAATTTAATACTAGTATGATATGAGTTTGTTGTGATTGGAAATAAAAGAGGGAGATAAATGTTTAGAGATAATTGCAATATGGGAAAAAAAGATAAAGGTCTTTTACTGTTAAGTCCTTGGACTAATAATTTTAGACTATAAACCGGGACACAACAAATTTTAAATGATTAGGTCTACCATATAAATACCCTCAAATCTCAAAACAAACACACCTTACAAGCGCGAACGATCAAAACCTTAAACTTTCTCTCTTCCAATCAAATCCTAATCGTCGAAGTTGTAATAAACGATTATCATTCTCAATCATATTATTTAAAACAACACTAATAGGTATTAATCCATCCATGCTCATATATTGTTAGTTTTTCTAGTTTTTTTGGTTTGTAAACCCTAAATCGATGAAGTTTCTTACTCTATTTCACTTGATTTCTCTTCAAATGAAGAACACAGCGTACACAAATGATTTCATAATGTATTTGATGTAATTAATTGTGTATTGAATGTAATATTATCTCCTTAAGTTTTGTTCTTAAGTTTATACCATACACTATGTATATGTTGTGTTCTTAGCATTATATTTCTGATATCACCTGTTTATCATTGTATATTGAGTGTTTTGTTATGTATTCCATGTACTATATATTTTTGTGTCCTTAGATTTTATATAACTTTTTTCCTATTTTATCATGTATTTTATGTTCTCATATGTATAAATTTGTAAACATTGTGTATGGAGTGATGAAATCATATTATGTTTTCCGTTGTTGATACGAAAAATACAATATGAGCCTAGCTTCTACATTTGTTGCCCTAGTTTTAATTAAAAAAACACACATTTTGCATGTTCACTGTATTTACGTGGTCTCTAGATTTTATAGCTCCAATATCATTGTGGTCCGCGCCATCGGCATTTCTTTAGGAATGTGAATATACATGTGCTCTCTATATTTAATAGGTTATATATTATTGTGGTTTACGCAAGCGACATTTGTTAAGGAATGTGAATATATACGACTCTCTATAATTAATAGCTCCTATATTATTGTGGTCCAGTCAAACGCCATATTTTTAGGACTATGAATGAATATACGCTCTCCATATTTTCATAGATCCTGTATTATTATGGTTCGCGCCAGCGACATTTTTTTGGATTGTGAATGAATATATACATGTTCTTTATATTTTCATAGATTCTATATTAATCGTGGTTGATTAGGCATAAATTCTTCCAATTTGTCCTCGTAATTAAGAGACTTTTATTGCCCCAGGTAGTGTAATTTGTATTGATTTATCTCATATACTTGCTACTGACATCTTCCATCGAGTGCATCGAGTTTCGTGTATTTCTCGTACATTTTGCATATATTTTATGCAAGTGAAGAAAAGAGAAAATTCAAAATCAAAAGAGAAAGAAAAGAAGAAGAGTCAAGGGAAAAACAGTGATTTTACACCAGGAATCCGAACACGGAACAGGAAAGTTGAAGACTTCGAGTCCATAAGCATGTTGGAAGAAACGTCATCCAAACTCGAATCCTGGGTAAAAAGTTTTGAAACTTTGAAGTTGAGAAGAAATCAAGGAAAAAAAGGAAGAAAAATATAAAGTCACCGAACCGAATCGATGAAATCATCACCAAACCAGTTCGCCACACTGTCAGCACCAAAACGAATTGATGAATAATAAGTACAACCGGTTCCCCAAACTGGTATACACCGAGCTGGTTCGCCCTAGTAAAGAAGGAGAACCGAACCACTTCGCCTACACCGATTTTTAATTCTTTATTTCTCAAAAATAGAGTTGTGCATAGTGCAAACACTTAAAATAACGTGGTATATTATTCTTTTGTCATACCAGACATTATGAAGCTTATTTTTAGTTAGTTTTGAGAGGTTTTTTAAGCTAAGAACTTTAGGATTCATCTTTTTCAACATTTTGTTCATCCTTTTGGATTAGTTCAAGGCTCTTCTTTATTCCAAGTATTATTTTCTTCGTTGCTTTTAATTGTTTTCATATTTTCAGTTGGTGATTCATTATTTCTTAGTTAAAATTCCTCTTTGCATTTTTCATTACACTTTTCACATAATTATGATTTTCATCACCTCCAACTTTAAGATTTGTATTATTTCTCACGTAACCATGTCCAAATGGATTTCTAAGGGTTGAAATGCATGAACCCAACCCGATGTGGCTTTCATGGATATAAAAGTAATTCCCTAAATTAAATAAATGATTAAATTGTTTTGATTAGTTATTACAACCGTTGTAGGACTTTAACCTCGTTTCCCCTAGGTAACCGGGGTGTTTAAGAGTGCGACGCAACCTAACTTATAACTAATAATGAGAGAGAGAGAGAGAGAGAGAGAGAGAGAGAGAGAGAGAGAGAGAGTATCATTCCTCCATGAGATCAATTTCTTTCATATATCTGTAATTTCATATAAAGGTGTGAGACGTTTGACCTTGTGTACATTTACTCACCTCCTAACACACTAGAGAGATACACCTACCCGATTCTCAGAGAGTTCAATTTAGAGAGATATATCTAGTGAGAATTGAAGTCAAAACGTTGATTCTATAAAGGCGATCTAAGAATTTCTCTGATGATACTTATGATTATTTCACACTAACACATGCTGAGTTTTAGGAAGGATTACACTTTGGGTATTAAGTGAATTTATGCCTTACCTTGATAGTTAAATATGGTGTTCATTGACGTCCTTTTAAGTTGGGTCGTATAGCTCTTCATCATAAATAAGAGACTGCATTTAAATAAAAGTTTGAATTTTGAGGGTACATTGATTGCAAACCCTCACGAGACAACACTAATCTTATAGGGCAATCGACAGGTTGAACCGACTTGTTGCACATGCTAAGTTCAATCGCAAGTGCGTGTGAAAGTGACACACTTTTGGTCATTTATCTCTTTTTCTCTCTATATTTGTTCGGGGACTAGCAATGTTCTGTTTGAGGGTGGTGTGATAAGTACCTAAAAGTGTCTATTTTATACCCTAAATATGTGCATTTTAGTCGCTCAATCTAAATAAAATTAGCCTTATGTTCATATTTCATTATTTTGCAGGTCAATCGTCAGTCGCGGTATCAAATTGTGCTAAATCAATATAATATTGCCTCCAATAAAACAAATACGCTCATAGCAAACGTTATAGTGTTAGGAGATACGGTCTCCCTTCTAATTAAAGAGACAGATAAATTGCACTAACAATTTCATATAATGTCGATTATAGAGTATAAACTAAGGATTTCCAGTTGTGAGTATATATTCTAGAGATGAGAATGTAACCCAGGTTAGATTATGCCAATTGATACTAAACCTTGTAGTTCTAAAACTCTAAAACAAAAGGCTCGTGTATTAAGACCAATATTTTATGGTTACCTTTGGAATATAAAGGGAAGGTTTCTCTATAAAGAGAATTTATGGGATTGTCGCCTCTGTTATGGATGTTGAATATAAACTAATATATGAGATAAATACATATCCAAGAGACCGAGACTTGAATAACTAAAATACATGTATTAGAAATACTTGTCATGACTTTTAACATGCTGTAGCAATGCCAAGGCAACATTTATTTTCAGAAGCAGATAGTGCTGGTATAGTAATGTAACGTGCACCCTCGATCTCTATTTTATCTTCAATGATACCTCTATAATTGTTTGCCTCCTGACTACTCCCCAAGGTATATATCCACTTGAAATTAATCTCCTCTTTAGTGACACTTTTTACAATGACAGAAATGTCACATACTGTATAACAAAACTTGTCTCACCCAATCACCATTTCTATCTTCCAATAATGAATCCACTACAATTTCTCTAATGGCAGTGTTCAACTACAAGTGATGTTGCAAAGTCAATATCCCTCTTCATCTTAGAAACTGCATCTTCGAATCTTGCTTTAAGCTTAATTTTTCGAATAGTTTTTTCTTTTTGTATTAGCTGTTAAAGAACTTCCTTGAGTCTTCTCTAGTAATTAAGTCACCTTCAAATAACTGTGTGATTTCCTTTATCTCATAGAATTGGACCTATTTCCCCATGCATAAACGACCTCCATGATATCATGTTAGAAAGAGCTCGCAAAACCTTTCACATTAAGTTGAGTCTTACACTCGAGATGAATTTTTTCCACCCTCCGAGTTATATCTTACAATTGTATAAAGAGCAACTGAAGTTCCTAACGAGGATTTTGAGCCTACTGAAGCTAATCTTAACACATTAAACAAGAGAGAAGCTATATCATCTCCTCAAGCTTTGTGTCCTTAAAACAACCATTAAATATGAGTTCGGATAAACTTCAATGCATTTGCGCTCCTGATACACAAGCCACCTTCCCTTCAACTCCATAACGTTATCACTCATAACATATCCTACTCGCATGAGGACCCTTTTCCCTTCTTTAAGTTCATTTTTAAACATTAATATCGTGTAAGTTCGCATTTCTTGCTTAATTTACTTAATTTTGTTAATAAGTTCCTTCTTATGGTGTATAACGTTGAGATTATGATCATTAGATGGTTCCATCTTCTCATCCACCATAAGGATGAAATCCCACATTCATCAATACCATGACGACCAGCACATCAACTCATCTATACATAATCTTCACTGGGTATTCATTTATATTTATCTTCATCAAATTTACAAAAATTTAAGAAGACAATAGTTTTCGCGCATATTCAAGCCTATGGTGAATGTCTCTGTAGCAAACAAACACTTGATGAGCCCTTCTTGAAATAACATCCCAATCACTTCCTTAATATGGGAAGTAAACTAGAATGATGGCCACATATTCCACGTTTCACACGGGATAACATGATCAAAATGTGAGGTATGTTTTTATCATCATCTTATAACATGTCCATGGCACTCCAAAGAATGTTTTGTGTTCACTTACTCATCATCATCATTGAGATTCAATTTATCCATCTATCCTTTCCCATTATTTCCTCTTTTCCTCGCACCTTTACTTGTGGAAACAAGAGCATATAAACCTTTCTAGAAGCAATTCGCATAAAATTTCCCCTTTTGTCCACTACCAAGTATAGACCATCACCACCGGAAGGGAAAATATAATCATGAAGGGGTGTTGTCTGATAATTAGTATAAACTATATGGCATGGTTATAGATGGATCTTTGCAAGCAAGTTGACAAACTTCTTAGCATTAGTCACTATAGGAGAGGAATATAAATTGAGAGTTTTTTGGGGTCGTAATAATTCTCTCTTCCCGTACCACACCTCTTTCACTGTCATGTATGTAATAAACCTCGCAAAAAACAACCCAAGCCACTTCCCATTTAATTTCCATTATTTGGAGGCAGTGGATGGGCTAAAACGCTCTTCTCACTATGATGCAGAGAAAAAAAAACATTTCCTCAATACGATGTTTTCTTTTCATTGCGACAATGCCAAGGCAACATGGACATATCTACCTTAACAAACTAGACATATGGAGTGGAGAAGATTCTTATGAATAAACAGGTTGTATTCAGAGAAAAAGCTACAATTAAACTTTCTTAATTTGCATGCCTTTGTATTTCACTCCTAAGTCTTTGGAGTCGCCCCCTCCAATTCCAGTAGTAGCCAACAAGATAAACTAGACTCCGTACTAATGACACTACAAATAAATACCAACACTAATCGCCAAAAGACAATTGGAACATTCCTATTCAACTTTGAATGATTGTAGGTCAATAATCCTCACTAGTCCATCCTAAATAAAACTTCTCCCTTCTTATAAAAATTGATGGTTCTAACTCTCCATAATGCAGATGTATGTCCATATTTGATAATACAAACAAACTAGTCCAAGAATCCACCACACCATACTTCATTTCAGTACCTTAACATTACCTTTAAACTCGCTCAAATTGTCCTAGAGAGAGATAAAAAGACACTCGCATAATTGGGTCTCCTTTCTTTCCAGGTTTTGGGAACAGTATCAACAGAAGTAATCTGCAACTTAGTTCTTTCATGCAATTTTTCGAATTAATTTTTTTCTATAAATTATTAAGCACATAATGAGAATACACTAACGAAAGACAGGCACACACAAAATGACTCCAAAAGTCAATAATGGCAATCTAAAGAATGAATTCGTTAAACATGCATTCGTTATTATTAACTACAGTTTACTTTTATTAGTGTCCTCCAACCATGAATATAACAACCTCACTCATAGGAAATGTGACTCATATCAAGGGATGAGGTTTCCTTTTTAATTAGAGATAAGTAACCAGCACACAAGCTATTGAGAAAATGGTTTCAATTTCCAGATTATGAGCAACTTTAAGCTCAAACTAAAATGGGAACCACACTTTGATAATAGTGGGACTATACAACAACATGATCTCCTCCGTGAGGTGAATAACATGGTGTATCTATTTTCCAGAAAACATTGAGAGTTGAATGGGAAATTGTCTCTAAAGTTACCCATTTTAATGCTTCTAGAGTACACGCATCCCATTTTTTGGCCACCAAACCTTTATCATGCAATCAATTTCTCGCCATATTTATGACAACACGAAGTTTCTCAGAAGCCCGATGGGTAAGACTTAAACCACGATTAACATGAAGATCTCCAGAAACATTATTCGTACAGGTACATAAATTAGTAAAAGTACAGACATTTGCATTGGTGAAAATATATTTTTTTATGTAAATGTGTAAATTAACTTTGTCGTTACATAAGATTCATATTGCGCTATTTCACATCCACATAAGAGGAAAATACACATTCACACAGGAGATGCTTTAACCTTTAGCACATTCACACAAAGGAGTTGATCACAAACTCAAATATGTGTTCCCAATGTTTCAAACCCAAGCACTTTAAAGTTGGATTAATCTATATATTAATTGATAAATAAATCAAACACTACATGTATCAAGAAGGGTGTTTACACATTGGCACAATTTACTATGGATATAATTTACACTACTTCCCACTTTCATATTATGATGTTTAAGTTTCAAATAAAACTGAGGAAAACATGGTGTCTACTGGTCTAGCTTTTAATTATTTTTCCCTAGCCTATACTCTACTTCCCACTTCCCACTTTCATATTATGACGTTTAAGTTTCAAAATCACAAAATGATTAAAACCCTGCACTAAATCAATTCCACTAGATCACCCTAATATTTACATTAATCAATTACCAAATATTTCTACAAAAATACGGAATATATCAAAAACCTAATAGACTCCTCAATAGAATCTCTATTGATCTACGGTGAATAGCACCTTGCCCTATCATCCATTGTAATATTTCTTTTATCACGACCCCGTCCGAAAATTTGTAGCAGGGAACAAGTGTCTTGACATGCCACTAACGCAACATATATTCCGACTTAAATTGTTTCTTTAAGTAAGTGCAACGAAAATATGATCACATGGTCATGAATCGTAAACTACTGATAGTAAAGGAATTACATCATCAGAGCTTTCTAAAAGGAAACTTCATTTATTTTAAAAGTGACAACGAGTTACAACTTAAGAGAAATTTTATAACATATTACAAGAGAACCAGACATGCTCTAAATAAACATTTTACAAAAAAGAGCTCTAAAATCTAAATCTTCAATATAGTCCTCTTTTGTTCCGTCCGTGAGACTAAACGTTTCCTGAAAAATGGTTATTTATACAACATCAGCTGAAAGCCAAGTGAGGTTTAATCTCTAGACATTCGAAGGTTTTCTTCAGAAAATTGATACCTATTCAAATCCAAAGAGTAGACATATACATATATCGATAGGAATTTGTGTATAAAATTTGAGATGACAGTATATAGAAATGAATAGCACTGAATAGAACAAATAAGACAAATCAATTTCAATATCTCTTTCTTTCAATCATATCATTTTAATGGCCAAGTACACTCTAATACCGTATTCTTCTACCGTATTATTGCCTGGTAGTTGAGGGTGAATCAAACTTGTTCGTCACAATGCCTTATTTAGGGCACACCAGCGATAACCCAGCTGGGAAGGTCAGTCAGTAAGAGAGGTCCCTTAGGCCAAATCTTATTTTCAATATTCAATATCATTTTAAAAACTCTTTTTAATCAGTATATCTATATGGACAAATATAAGCATATCACAAGGAATCAATCATCAGTATCATATGAATTTTGAGAATAAAATCAGTTCATAAAATATATTTAGTTTGCATAATATCATATAACTAAAACGCACAAGGAATGTCAGAGTACTCACCTAAAACAGAAGTTCGAAGTTATCGATATTGAGTCTTTGATTTCTTTGCTAAGATGAAACTTCTTCTTAAACTTACAGAACTCCCTCTTAAGATATCACCCTTTCTTACTATAATTATCTTGGAAATGGTATGAGTTTAAATGATCCTAAAGGCCATATTTATAATTCTCTAGGGATTTCATGACGGTGACACGTGTCTAGATAACCAAGCCTTTATAAGGGCGAGTCAGCGTTGAGGTGCCGCGCAACGGAGGGATCTTGCAGACTTATTTCACCGAGCAGTGACACGTGTTTTTAGTTTAGCTATATCGACAACATATGTTAGCACGAGGTGTCAAGCATGAGGTGGAAAGGTGTTAGGAGTATAATGGTCATTTTACACATTAAGGGCATTTTGGTAATTTCACACGATATATTTTCAATATTTCTTAAAGGTCCTTGAAAATATTTTATTTACAAAATGGTCATGTTTATATTTTCATTTTAGTCCCTAAAACTTTCTTTATTAAGAATCAAGTCCCTAAAGTTTTGTAAAATTACATTTTCTACCCCGAAACTTATCATTTAGCTGAAGATGTGTACTAAAACATCAATTTGACTCATTTTATAATTAATTCTTCAAATTTAAAAAAATGGGTTTTATTATATTAAGAATCCAGAATATCACATATGTAATAATACAACATTATTAGATAGTAAGTGAGAGGAAATTGAAAGAAGACCATTATATATTCGCATAAGAAAATAGGGTCATTACATCCTACCCTCCTTATAACAAGTTTGGTCCCCAAACTTGACTTACATTAATTTTCAAACAAGTATGAATATTTCTCCTTTATTTCATCTTCCCGCTCCCATCTTGCTTCTTCAATGGAATGATTATGCCATAACACTTTGACCAACGGAATTACCTTGGTTCGTAATACTTGATCTTTATGGTCCAAAATTTCGATTGGAGGCTCAATGTATGACAAATATGCTCTCACTTGAAGAGGTTCATGACTTAAGATATGTGTTAGATCTGGGACGCATTTCTAAACATTAAACACATTATGCACACTAGAGAGTTCAGGAGGTAAGGCTATTCTATAGGCAACAGCTCCTATCCTTTCAAGGATTTCAAAAGGTCTATGTATCTTGGACTCAACTTTCCTTTCATCCCGAATCGGATTACTCCCTTTGCTGGTGATACTCGCAAGAACACATGATCTTCTCTTTGGAATTCCAGCTCTCGTCGGCGATTATCAATGTAACTCTTTTGATGGCTTTGAGCGATTCGAAGTCGGTCTTGTATCAATTTCACCTTCTCTGTTGTGATCTGGATCAAGTCTGGTCCCAACAATTTTCTTTCTCCAACTTCTACCCAATTTGCAGGGGAACGACACCTTCTACCATAAAGTGCCTCATACGAAGCCATCTGAATACTTGTTGGATAACTATTATTATATGCAAATTCCACTAACGATAAATGATCATCCCAATTCCATTTTAAATCAAGTACACACGCCCTAAGCATATCCTCTAAGGTTTGAATGGTTCTCTCAAATTGTCCATCCGTTTGAGGGTGAAAAGCGGTGCTGAAATTCAATTTTGTTCCTATGGCTGCTTGTAGGCTTTTCTAGAAGCGAGACATAAATCTAGGGTCACGATCAGAAATAATTGAAACTAGGGTTCCATGAAGCCTATTAATTTCCCGCACGTACAACTTAGCTAACTTTTCTAAAGAATGGGTAATCTGAATGGAAAGAAAATGAGCAGATTTAGTTAATCTATCAATAATTACCCAAATAGAATCATTACCATTTAAAATCCTTGGTAACCCATCACAAAATCTATATTGATATGTTCCCACTCTCACTCAAGGATTGTTAGGGGTTGTAGTAATCCTGATGGTTTTTTATGTTCATCCTTTACTTGTTGACAAACCAAACACTGAGATATAAATTTCGCTATCTCCCTCTTCATGTTATTACACCAAAAAACTTCTCGGAGATCCCTATACATTTTTGTAAATCCGGGATGAAATATGAATTTTAAGTAATGACTTTCCTCCAAAATTTTCCTCTTTAGTTGGGAATCCCATGGCACACACACTCTATTTCCGAAACCTCAATATATCATCTCGCATCCCAAATTCAATCCTCTTTCCTTTAATAAATTATTCTCTAATCTTCTTCAGTTGTGGGTCATTTACTTGTGCAATTTTGATCCTTTCCATCAACATGGGTTGTACTTGTAAGTTTGAGATTATTCCTCCTTTACTATAAATACGTACATCTATTTCCATACTTCTCAAATCCTTCAATAGTGCTTCCTGGCTTGTAATATGACACGCTAAATTTGGTGTAGACTTCCTACTTAAAGCATTAGCTACTATATTAGCTTTCCCCTGGTGATAATGAATATTTACATCATAATCCTTCATCAATTCTAACCACCTCCTTTGTCTCATGTTCAATTCTTTCTGAGTAAATATATACATCAAACTCTTATGATCGTTATAAATCTCACAAGTCTCACCATACAAATAGTGTCTCCAAATCTTAAGTGCAAAAATTACATCTGCTAATTCAAGGTCAAGGGTTGGATAATTCTGCTCATGTGGTTTTAACTATCTTGAGTCATAAGATACTACTTTTCCATTTTGCATTAGCACACATCCCAAATCATTTTTTGAAGCATAACTCTAAATCACAAATCCCCCTGTCTCAAAAGGAATAGTTAAAATGGGGGAAGTTACTAATCGATTCTTAAGTTCTTGAAAACTATTCTCAACTTCCTCAGACCATTCATATTACCTTCTTTGGGGTTAACCTAGATAGAGGTTTGGCAATACTAGAAAATCCTTCAACAAATCTTCGATAATATCCTGCTAATCTAAGAAGACTACGAATCTCCGTCACATTAGTTGGTCTAGGCCAATATACTATAGCTTTGATCTTTTGAGGGTCAACCGACACTCCCTCCTTGGAAATGACATGTCCTAGAAAAGATACGCTAGGCAACCAAAACTCACACTTCTTTAATTTTGCATATAATTTCTCCCTCCTAAGGATTTGTAATAGTGTCTCTAAATGCTTTTCGTGTTCATCAATACTCTTGGAATAAATAAGGATGTCATCAATGAAAAAAACCACACACTGATCCAAATACTTCCTAAACACTCTATTCATCATATCCATAAAAGCGGCTGGTGCATTAGTCAGTCCAAAAGGCATCACAAGAAATTCATAGTGACCATATCTAGTACGAAAAGATGATTTTAAAATATCATCTTCCTTAATCTTCAATTGATGATAGCCTGGCCTAAGGTCAATCTATGAAAATACTTGTGCTCCTTGTAGTTGGTCAAACAAATCATCTATATGAGGTAGGGGACATTTATTCTTAATGGTAGTCTTATTTAGTTCACGATAATCTATACATAACCTCATCGTCCCATCCTTCTTTTTAACAAATAACACCGGAGCACCCCAAGGGGATACACTTGGTCTAATAAAACCCTTATCTAAAAAATCTTATAATTGAACTTTTAAATCCCTTAGTTCTAAAGGTGCCATGCGATAAGGTGGTTTCGAGATTGGTATAGTTCCAGGAATGAGGTCAATCGTAAACTCTATTTCTAAACTAGGAGGCAGACTGAGTAAATCATCAGGAAAAACATCTGGAAAATGTTTAGCTACAGGAATATCTTCTAAAATAGGCTATTTTGTTTGCAAATAAATAACACTTGCAAGGAATCCTTGACATCCCTTCTTAAGAAAACTACAATAATGCATTGCATAGATAATACGAATGGGAGATAGGAAGCCTATTCCGTCAAAACTGAATTCTGGTTGGTTACGTATTTGGAAAGTAACTCCCTTCTCAAAACAATCTACCTTAACATGATACGATGATAACCAGTCCATTCCCAAAATGACTTCAAAGTCTTTTATGTCTAAACTATCAAATCAGCGAATAGTTTATGACTACTAACATCAATAGGGTAAGACTTTTATACTAAGGTTCCCATCGATAACTCACCCGAAGGAGTAGAAACATGGATTCTATGATTCAAGGGTTCTGGCCTATTAGGAAAGTGATTAACAAAATGCACATAAATGAATGTGTAGAACCAGGATCTATTAAAACTTGAAATGGTTGTGCATATATAGAAAGTGTACCTGACACTACTGCATTAGAAGCTTGGGTATCTGAAAGTGTAAAAACTCTACCTTGTCTGCCTTGGTCCTTCTTTTCAACTAAAGGTTCTATCGGAATCCTTGCTGGGGTTGGGCAGTCTTTTATCTGACACCCCTTTTGTCCACATCTAAAACAAGCTCCAGTATCCTTTTAACAAGGCCGTCCTCCATGCATCTTCCCACATTGCTGACATATCTTGTTATTATACCGTTTGTCATCCCTAGCTCCCCTAACATTGGATGTTTTCCTAAAATTATTTCTATTATTTGTGTTCTTCCTTATTTGTTCCCCAAAATTCCTCTTACCATCTCTAATTCTATTGTACTCCTCGCCATCCCTCTAAGGTATCGTGGTCCTAACCACGACATCACTATATGATGTCAACTTCAGGATGGAAATTTGACTACGAATACTTAACCTTAACCCACGTTCAAACTTTTTGGCTTTTAAAACATTAGTTATCACAACATAAGGTGCAAAACGGGATAACTCAGTAAATTTTGCCTCATATTGACTGACCATCATATTTCCTTGAACCAGACTTTTAAAATCAGTTGCTTTTTGGTCTTGGACCATTTCGGGAAAGTATTTCTCGTACAAGATTACTAAGAAGTCATTCCAACCTATGGGATTATTCCTTTCTCCGTGTACTCTGTTAGTCATTCTCCACCAATGTTCAGCTTCATCTTCTAACATGAATGTTCCAAATGAAACCCTTTGTTCATCTGTAAACTTAAGAACATCACACATCTTTTCCATTTGCATCACCCAATTTTCTTCTCCAGTGGGGTTAGGAGAACCTTTAAAAGATGGAGTATTCAACTTCTTGAATTGTTCAATAGTGCATCTACTTAGTTCAAGATTCCTTGGTGCTCCATTATTCACCTGATGCTCCACAATCCTAGCTAGACTTTCAATTTCCTTGTATGCACCTTCCCATCCTTCCATATTTGAACCACTAGTTCCCGCTGTTGATCTCGTCTTGGTCATTTTCTATAGTGATGACCAAACATACGACGTATATACTATCTCAAGATTGCAAATTAGAAGAAAAATTACATAAAAACAATTATATGTGGACTGTAAGATATATGGAGGGTTATCACATAAGTCAGATATTTAATCCTATATCCTATGTATGGAAACGTAAAATCGATAACGTTCGAAACTTATATTCAGTAGTCTACGAGTTCATAACCTATGCTCTGATACCACCTATGTCATGACCCCATCCCAAAATTTGTAGTAGGGAATGCGTGTCTTGACATGCCACCAAGGAAACATATATTCTGACTTAGATTGTTTCCTTAAATAAGTGCAACGAAAATATAATCACATGGTCATGAATCATAAACTACTGATCGTAAAGGAATTACGTCATTAGATCTTTCTAAAAGGAAACTTCATTTATTTTAAAAGTGACAACGAGTTACAACTTAAGAGAAATTTTAAAACGTATTACAAGAGAGCCAGACATGATCTAAATAAACATTTTACAAAAAGATCTCTAAAAGCTAAATCTTCAATATAGTACTTTTTCGTTCCATCCGTGAGCCTAAACGTTTCCTGAAAAATAGTTATTTATACAACATCAGCTAAAAGCCGAGTGAGGTTCAATTTCTAGACATTTCAAGGTTTTCTTCAAAAAATTGATACCTATTCAAATCCAAAGAGTAGACATATACATATATGGATAGTAATTTACTGTATAAAATCTGAGATGACAGTATATAGAAATGAACAACACTGAATAAAACAAATACGACAAATCAATTTCAATATCTTTTTCTTTCAATCATATCATTTTAATGTCCAAGTACACTCTAATACTGTATTCTTCTACCATATTATTCTCCGGTAGTTGAGGATCAATCGAACTTGTTTGTCACAATGCCTTATTTAGGGCACACCAGCGATAACCCATCTGGGAAGGTCAGTCAGTAAGAGAGGTCCCTTAGGTCGAATCTTATTTTCAATATTCAATATCATTTTAAATACTATTTTTAATCGGTATATCTATATGGACAAATATAAACATATCACAAGGAATCAATCATCGGTATCACATGAATTTTGAGAATAAAATCAATTCATAAAATATATATAGTTTACATAATATCATATAACTAAATCGCACAAGGAATGTCAGAGTACTCACCTAAGACAAAAGTTTGATTTCATTGATATTGAGTCTTTGATTTCTTCGCTAAGATGAAACTTCTTCTTAAACTTACATAACACCCTCTTAAGATATCACTCTTTCTTACTATAATTATCGAGGAAATGGTATGAGTTTAAATGATCCTAAAGTCCGTATTTATAGTTCTCCAGGGATTTCACGGTGCTCACACGTGTCTAGCTGACCAAGCCTTTATAACGACGAGTCAGCATTGAGGTGTCGCGCAACGGAGGGGTTTTGCAGCCTTATTTCACCGTGCAGCGACACGTGTTTTTAGTTTAGCTATATCGACGACACGTTTTAGCACAAGGTGTTAAGCATAAGGTGGAAATGTGTTAGGGGTATAATGGTCATTAAGGGAATTTTGGTAATTTCACACGGTATATTTTCAATATTTCTTAGAGGTCCTTGAAAATATTTTATTTACAAAATGGTCCTATTTATATTTTCATTTTTGTCCCTAAAACTTTCTTTATTAAAAATTAAGTCCCTAAAGTTTCTTAAAATTACATTTTCTACCCCGAAACTTATCATTTAGCTGAAGATGTGTCCTAAAACATCAATTTGACTCATTTTATAATTAATTCTTCAAATTTAAAAAAATGGGTTTTATTATATTAAGAATTCGAAATATCAATACAACATTATTAGATAGTAAGTGAGACGAAATTGAAAGAAGACAATTATATATTGGCATAAAAAATTAGGGTCATTACATCCTACCCTCTTTATAAAAAGTTTGGTCCCTAAACATGACTAACATTAATTTTCAAACAAGTATGAATATTTCTCCTTTATTTCATCTTCCCGCTCCCATGTTGCTTCTTCAATGGAATGATTACGCCATAACACTTTGAACAACGGAATTACTTTGGTTCGTAATATTTGATCTTTATGGTCCAAAATTTCTATTGGATGCTCAATGTATGACAAATCTTCTCTAACTTGAAGAGGTTCATGACTTAAGATATGTGTTGGATCTGGGACGTATTTCTTCATCATAGAAACATGAAATACATTATGCACACTAGAGAGTTCAGGAGGTAAGGCTATTCTATACGCAACAGCTCCTATCCTTTCATGGATTTCAAAAGGTCCTATGTATCTTGGACCCAACTTTCCTTTCTTCCCGAATCAAATTACTCCATTTGCTGGTGATACTCGCAAGAACACATAATCTCCTCTTTGGAATTCTATCTCTCGTCAGCGATTATCAACGTAACTCTTTAAACGACTTTGAGCGATTCTAAGTCGGTCTTGTATAAACTTCACCTTCTCTATTGGGATCTGGATCAATTCTGGTCCCAAAAATTTTCTTTCCCTAACTTCTACCCAACATGCAGGGGAACGACACCTTCTACCATAAAGTGCCTCATACGGACCCATCTAAATACTTGATGGATAACTATTATTATATGCAAATTCCACTAACGGTAAATGATCATCCTAATTCCCTTTTAAATCAAGTTCACACGCCCTAAGCATATCCTCTAAGGTTTGAATGGTTCTTTCAGATTGTCCATCCGTTTGAGGGAGAAAAATGGTGCTGAAATTCAATTTTGTTCCTATGGCTGCTAGTAGGCTTCTAGGGTCACGATAAAAAACAATTGAAACTGGGGTTCCATGAAGCCTAATAATTTCCCGAACGTAAAACTTAGCTAAATTTTCTAAAAAATGGGTAATCTTAATGGCAAGAAAATGAGAAGATTTAGTTAATCTATCAATAATTACCCAAATAGAATCATTACCATTTTAACTCCTTGGTAACCCTGTCAAAAAATCTATAGTGATATGTTCCCACTCCCACTCCCACTCCCACTCAGGGATTGGTAGGGGTTGTAATAATCCTGATGGTTTTTTATGTTCATCCTTTACTTGTTGACCAACTAAACACTAAGATATAATTTTTTCTATCTCCCTCTTCATGTTATTCCACCAAAAAACTTCTCGAAGATCCCTATGAATTTTTGTACATCCGGGATGAAATGTGAATCTTGAGTAATGACTTTCCTCCGAAATTTACCTCTTTAGTTGGGCATCACATGGCACACACACTCTATTTTCGAACCTCAATATATAATCTCTCACCCCAAATTCAATCCTCTTTCCTTCAATAACTTCTTCTCTAATCTTCTTCAATTGTGGGTCATTTACTTGTGCAATTTTGATCCTTTCCATCAACATGGGTTGTACTTGTGAGTTTGCGATTATTCCTCCTTTACTATAAATACGTACATCTATTTCCGTACTTTTAAAATGCTTCAACACTGCTTCCTAGCTTGTAATAAGACACGCTAAATTTGGCGTAGAATTCCTACTTAAAGCATCAACTACTATATTAGCTTTCCACGGGTGATAATGTAAGGACAAATTTCCAATCGAGTCATTTGTTATATTGGCTATATTCCGTTGGACAAAACAATTTTGGGTCATTCCTCATTAAACATCATACAACATAAAGATTCGGGCATTGCATCCAAAGTTCACGCAACATCAATATGCACGCCATGTTCGCTATTCTAAAAGGTATATGACCAAAAGCAATTTTATGTGTTGGAGTACTTTTTATAAATAAGAAATTTTCATATAGAATAATGTTCGTAAATAATCAATTTTTATAAAGAACTTCTTTTAAAATTAATTTGAACAGTTTTATGAAAAAACAGCAAACTCGTTCGAAGTTTTCTCCAGGTCGTTCGAACGACCTGGATCTAACGACCTTCCCCAGGCTATACTGGAACCTCGTTAGAAGTTCATTAGAAATGTCGTTCGAACGAGATCATTCGAATGAGATTTCTAATGACCTATCTAATTCGATACTGGAAGTCCGTTAGATAACTCGTTCGAACGACAAGTCGTTCGAACGACCTAGTTCGAACGAGTTCTGCTAGATCTGCATTTTTTAAACTTATTTTTTAGCAGTTATTTTCCAACAACTGTTTTGGTCCACTACTTTTTCAGTTATATTATATGGATGAAAATGAGTTTCAAAGGTTAAGGAAGTTCCATATTCTCTTGAGAGCATTTTTCACAACTTCCCCCTTTTTGGCAAAAATCAAGCTCCAACACTTTTAACAATTTTTGAAACAAAAACCCTTCAATCAACTTGACATTCAACAAGCAAGTTTGCGATGGATATCTGCATTCAATCTTAGTGACGGTGGTGGTTTTGGGCTTCGATGGATACCGCGACACGAGGAGTGTCGAGCAACGTGTTAGAGCTTCGCGTACTATAAATTCGGAGGTCAAGGACGGCATAAGCATGTCTTGAGTGAGTAAATGTCTGTAAGTCTTTTGAGTCTCTTGTAAAACCTATTTTGTAGTGGATATTGTCTAGGCCCAGCCGTCTGAGGTTTTTCCCATTTGTATTTTCCTCGTACATTGGCGCGTTGTGGTTGAGATTTTCGCATTTTACTTTATTAAATCACCTAGATGTATGCTTAGGATAAAATTGGAATAATTTTATTTTAATTAGCCAAGTTATTTATCCCATTGCATTAATTGAAATGTGTTGTTGTGAACCTGTGAATCTTCTACATAAATTAAAATTGGAGAATATCACTTATTACCTAATTTTAAATTGGGATTGCGTGTGTGTATTCCACAAAATAAACTAAGAACATATAACCTTGCAACTTCAAATTGGTATCAGAGCTAGTCTCTAAAAGTTATTTAGATGAATCCTGGAGGTTATATGGATAGTTTTTTGCCGAATAGACTACCTTTGTTTGATGGAACTAATTATACCTATTGGAAAGAACGTATAAAATCTTCTCTTAAATCAATTGATGAACGTGTTTGGGTTACTGTTGAAAGAGGATGGTCCCATCCTACTATGGTTGTTAATGATGAAATTATCTTGACTCCTGTTGAACAATGGTGTGAGGAAGAACTAAAATGGTGTAACTGTAACTCTAAAGGATTAAATGCCTTATTTGGTGTCGTGTCCCCCAATGAATTTCGTCGTATACTGACGTTCGAAACGTCAAAGGAAGCTTGGAACATTCTCCAAGTTACTCATGAGGGAACTAGTGTTGTTAAAGCGTCAAAACTTCAAAATTTAACAACACAATTTGAAATGATCACCATGAAAAAAACTGAAACATTTGATGAGTTTTATGCTCGTTTATCAGACATAGTTAACTCTTGCTTTAACTTAGGTGAAAAAATACCTGAAAATCGTGTTGTTAAGAAAATACTTAAATGTCTTCCTAAGAGATTCATTCCTAAAGTCACTGTTCTTAGTTCTTTAGGAAATCTAAATACTTTAAAACTTGAATAACTTGTTGGTGATCTTCAAACTTATGAACTAGATATGTTTCCTAAAGATAACAAAAGCAAAGATCAAGGTGTTGCTTTAAAAGTTATGAAAGTCAATGTGTTTGATTTTGATGAGTCTGATTTTGATCCTGATGATATAGCCTTAATTGCTAAAAAATTTAAAAAAATTCTCAAGTTTAACAAGAAAAACTCTAAATTTGAAAAACCTAAATTTGAGAACAAAAACAAAAGAGGAAATAAAAAATTCAATAATCAGGATCCAAAGAAGTTCAACAAAGATAACTTTAAAAAGGATGATTCGAAGAGATGCTTTGAGTGTGAGGGACGTGGTCATAGAGCATTCAAGTGCCCTACAAAACTTAAAAGACAAGGCAAAGAAAAACCAGTTTACAATGCCACTCTAAGTGACAGTGATAATGAGTCTGAAGACTCTAACCCATCTAGAAATAACTTCACTGCCTTTATGGCAAGCCATGCTAGTAATTCAAGTGTGTCGTACCTTAATGTTAACAATTCCGAACAAAATCTTGAAGTTGTTTCCACTCATTCTACTAGTTATGATGAAAAAGAGAGTGATAGTGACATAGATGAGAGTGAACTACAATCTGCTTATTCTGAACTCTACACTGAATCCCTTCGCATTCAAAAAGTTAACAAAAGATTAACCATTAAAGTTTTAACTTTAGAAAAAGAGTTGAAAGGCCTGAAGGAGAAGGAGGCTTTAGTTAGTCAACTCGAGGCAATTAAGATATCTCTTTCTGAGAAGCTTATCTTAATAGGTAAAGAAAAATATGACTTAATTATCTCCTTGGAAGGTGTCAACAAAGATCTTAATGAGTCTTTAGAGATTAGAAAATCTCTCGAAGAAAAAATTGCCTAACTTGAAAAAGATCTCGAGTCCTCTCGTGAAGTTAAAGTTACACTCGAGGATAATTCAGGAAGAATGGGAAAATTATTTATAGGTCCTGTTTTAGGATATAAGGAGAAAGGTTATCAAGAGAGAAAGGGTATAGGATATGAAGAAGGAAATTCTTCAAAAGTCAAACCCGAACCCGTTGCTAAGTTTGTTACAAAATTTAAAGTTCCTAAAATAAGTCCTTCTAAGCAACCTTTAAAAGATGGTCCAAAACAACCCTATGTGTGCACTTATTGTCACAAATGGGGTCATCTTAAATATTTTTGCTACAAGCTTGGAAAGAACTCTCAATTCACAAATTCTAAACAACCCTATAGCTCCTTAGCTAGTCTTAAGAGTCAAGTCGAGTATCTAGTCAATACTTCTAAAAGTCTAATGGAAGAGTTTCTTAGGTTTTCTAAAGTCCAAGGAAATAATTCTAATTATAACACTAGATCCAATGAAGGAAAGAAAACAACTCAAGCCTGGGATAAGAAAAATCATACTAATAAAGCTTTTGTTGCTCATGTTGCACTAAAGGCTCAAAATACCTCTTAATGGTACTTTGATAGTGGTTGTTCAAGACATATGACTGGTGATAAATCTCTATTTACCACTCGTAAAAACTATAAAGATGGTAAAGTCACTTTTGGGGATGGTAGCAAATCTCAAATCATGGGTAGAGGATCTATTGAAATCTCTGGGTTTCCTAAACTTGAAAATATTCTTTATATTGATGGTATCAAGGATAATTTGATAAGTATTAGCCAACTATGTGATGAAAATCTTGATGTGAAATTTAGTCAATCGAAGTGCACCGTTTATGATCAGTCGGGTGAATCTATTTTACAAGGTGTTAGAACTAGTGACAATTGCTATGGAATTATTCCTAAATCATCTTTAGTTTGCAATAATGCAAAAGCCTCATACGCCGATCTTTGGCATCAAAGATTAGGTCATGTAAACTTTAGAGATCTTGATAGATTAGTGAGAAAAGATCTAGTTCGAGGCTTACCACCACTAGGAAAGACAACCTCCACTATTTGCGGGTCGTGTCAATTAGGAAAACAAATTAAGAGCCCTTATAAGAAGTTAAACTCTATAACAACCTCTCGTGTCTTAGAATTGATACACATGGACCTTATGGGTCCCACTTGTACAGAAAGCATAGGAGCAAAAAGATGCATCTTTGTAATGGTGGATGATTTCTCTAGGTACTCTATTGTAGGCTTTCTAAGAGAAAAATCTGAGACAGTTGATATTCTTACTGTTAAGTGTAGAACTCTTCAAAATCAACACGGTGTTACCATAAATCGTTTTAGGAGTGATAATGGAAGCAAATTCAAGGAATCCGGTGTGAATGCCTTTTGTGATGAAATAGGAATTGAAAATGAATTCTCTACCGTTCGAACACCACAACAAAATGGTATAGTTGAAAAAAAAATGCACGATCCAAGAAATGGACAGATCTATGCTCCTATGAAGAAATGTGCCCCGTAGGTTTTGGGACGAAGCAGTTAACACCGCATGTCACAAAGTAAATAGAGTTTATTTGCGTCCTAACACTAACAAAACTCCTTATGAATTGTGGATGGGTAAGAAACCTAATTTGTCCTATTTTAGAGTGTTTGGTAGTCCGTGTTATATTCTTCGAGATAGAGAACTTCTAGGAAAATTTGACTCAAGGAGTGATGAAGGTATATTCCTTAGGTATTCTCAAAACAGTAGAGCCTTTAGAGTATTCCGCTTAAGTAGTTCTAAAGTCATGGAATCAATTAATATTGTCATAAAAGATGATGCTCCAGCCACATCAATTGATAATGAGGAAGATTTGTCCTGTGAGTGTGATGTTGTGTCAAATGTTGAAAGTATTGAATCTTAAAATGATTTGGTTGTTCCAACTACTGAGAAAAAGGATTCTACTCCTTGGGTGCGTAAAAGTCATGACACTTCAAAAATTATAGGAGATCCCGAGGTAGGTGTCAAGACTAGGGCGCAATTAGAAAATGAAGTTACCTATCTATGCTATACCTCTAAAATTGAACCTAAAAACTTTAAAGAAGCATTAAAAGATAAACATTGTATTAATGCTATGCAAGAAGATCTGTTTCAATTTAAGAAAAATGATGTTTGGGAATTAGTCCCTAGGCCATCTAATACAAATGTCATTGGCACCAAATGGATTTTCAAAAATAAAATGGATGAAAATGGTGTCATTGTTCGTAATAAAGCTAGATTGGTTGCATAAGGATACACCCAAATAGAGGGTGTTGACTTTGAAGAAACTTTTTCTCATGTTGCTTAGTTAGAATAGGTTCGCCTTTTACTCGCCATAGCATGTCACCTCCAATTTAAATTGTATCAAATGGATGTAAAAAGTGCCTTTTTAAATGGTATTATTCAAGAAGAAGTCTATGTTGAACAATCGAAAGGGTTTGAAGACCCAAAACATCCTAATCATGTCTTCTTTCTAAAGAAAGCGCTATATGGCTTAAAATAAGCACCCCCCTTGCTTGGTATGAAAGACTCACTTCTTATCTCCCTTCTCGTGGCTTTTTGAGAGGGGGAGTAGATATGACACTTTTCATTCACCGTGATGAAAAAGGTATCCTAGTTGCTCAAGTATATGTCAACGACATAGTGTTTGGGTCTACGTGTGATAAACATTCTCAAATTTTTTCAAAAGAAATGTACAATGAATTTGAGATGAGTATGGTAGGTGAACTTACTTTCTTTCTAGGTCTTTAAGTTCGTCAACTCGAAAGTGGGATATTTTTGTCCCAAACTAAGTATGCTAAAGACCTTGTAAAGAAATTCAAACTCGAATCCGCTAAACATGCATGCACTCCTATGAGTTCATCGATTAAACTTAGTAAGGATATCGAAGGAAAGGATGTAGAGCACACACTTTTTAGAAGTATGATAGGTAGTTTACTTTACCTAACCGCTAGTCGTCCGGATATTTCTTTTAGTGTAGGAGTTTGTGCCCGTTATCAAGCCGCCCCAAAAGAGTCTCATTTACTTTCTATTAAACGTATTATCAAATATGTTAGTGGGACCCTGTCTTTTGGAATTTGGTATTATTTTGACACACATGATTATCTATCGGCCTATTTGGACGTCGATTGGGCAGGCAATGTTGATGGATGTAAAAGTACATCTGGCAGTTGTTTCTATTTTGGAAGTGCACTTGTCTCATGGATGAGCAAGAAACAAAATTCTATTTCTTTGTCCACGACGGAGGCCGAATACATTGCCGCCGGGAGTTGTTGCACTTAACTCATTTGGATGAAACAAATGTTGGAAGATTATGGTATTTCCCAAGGCACTATGACTATCTATTGCGATAATACTAGTGTAATTCATATTTCCCGTAATCCCGTTCAGCATTCTTGAACCAAGAATATTAGGATCCGTGAACATTTCATGCATGACTTGGTTGAAGAGAAAATTGTTTCTCTAAGCTTCGTTCCTACCGATCAACAATTGGCCGTTATCTTTACTAAACCTCTAGATGCCTTAGGTTTGAAAACCTTAGGAAATCAATTGGGGTTTGATCCATTGATTGAGATCGAAGCCATTTATCTAGTTTAGGTTGCTTCTCTTGTATATTTTTATACCTATGAACTAGATTTCTTTTGTATATATTTTATTCAAAATCTCAAAAATATTTTTCTTTTATTTTCAAGGAAAAACGGGAATGGTTAGAAAAGCTTTCAAACTTTTTGTCCATATGTCTTTGTGGTCGATGTATTCGGATCACTATCTTTGTCCATGTCCACGTAGATTTCGATGAATAGTTAATTCAGACCTTGTTTATCTTGTGCACAATAATGCTCTTTTATGATATATAATTTTGTGATTTCCTCACATCTTTGCCTTTTCAACACACCGCACACGAAATATTGCGAATATCTTGTTCACATTGTACTTGAAAAGTGAGATTTGGTGTTGTTTTCTCAATCCTGTCATGTCTATTATAAGCAATCGAGATTGTGCATGATCATCCGTTGCCCGGATTGAAATAACAAAAAAAATGATTATATTCTTCCGGTTGGTTTTTCGTTTCAAGCAATGGACTCGGGCTGCGAAAAACATAAAAGTTTTTGCGTGAAAAGCCTCCATCTGCATTCTCGGTTGTGTGCCTAAAATACAAGCATTGAAAATGATATCTATAATGCCAATGCCAAAAATACTTAGCTTGATTGATTCTTCAAAAATAATAGTCTCAGTCTATTGTTGCTCATGGGAGATATAAGTTGAAGATCAATGGGCATGCACACTTAATTGATTCATTGCTTTCTCATTGTGACATTATTGGCGAGAGATTCATCTATTTTGTATGCTTGTTGCAGTCGTGGTTAAGTGTTCAATAATATTTCCTTTTTACACAAGGCTAATGTGAGTGCATATTGCGCTTATGTATTATTTGGCATTCCGCACTTGTCCATTGTTGGGGCTAAAAACTCTCACTCGTATTGTTCACACCCCTACATTCTCGCTCCCACTATTTGGATATGTTGCCAGAAGCTAGGACTATTAAAATCCTCATTTTGGCATCATTCTGGCCTTCCCAATTCCCACTAGTATACTATTTTTTAACCCTATTTTACTTTATTTTTATTTTAAAAAAAATGATTTTCATCAGAAATTCTCGTTCGAACGAGATTTCTAATGACATTTTTAACCCTCATTCTGGCACTTCGTTCGACATGTCGTTCGAACGACATAGTTTGTTTGAACTTCTAACGATATATCTAACAAATCTCCCATTTTGCTACTGGGACTTCGTTCGAAATACCTCGTTCGAATGACATCACTCGTTCGAATGACCTGGGTTAAAAATCTGCGATCACCCTTCTCCAAAAACTGTTGCCTCAGCCTTACCCCTTATTTCTCACCACGTTTCCCCATGAACCCACTTTTCCAGATTTTTCTCGCACTCTCTCTTCCATTTTCCACTCTCTTTTCTCTATCCATTATTCCACTCTCCCACTCTCTCCTTTTCCCCGTGATTCCACCTCCCTTCCCTTCTCCATAAACCTTATTTCCTTCACCCCTTTGCTCTGCCGATTTGGGTTTGCATTTTCGATCTTCACTTCGAGGTATTTTTTTCCCATTGCTCTTTATTTACATATATTTATCTCTCTCTCTCTCTCTCTCTCTATATATATATATATATATATATATATATATTATATTTATATATTATTGTGTGTATATATATTTATATATATCCTTATATATATTTATATATATACATATACACACAATTATATATATATATATATGCTATTGGGTTACCTATTCAATTCAAAATGATTTCTTCCTTTGTTACCCAACATTCGTATATATAAATGTGTGTATATCTCCACATTTTTTGGGGCCTTTTATTTTATCTGATTTTGTTTCTGATTGCCCCTGGTTAAGCTCTATTCCATGATATTATCAGTTTTTTTCTCAAATTCAAATTTTTTAATTTCATGGAATTTATCTTAGCTAAATTTTTTATTATTTTTTCTTTTTTATTTTTTACCTAACTGAGGATGGGATTATTCTGATTGGTTGTTGAATTATTGGTGTGATTGGTGGTTTGGTTGGAATTTTGTTCGGGTAGGTTCTAGTCTTATTCTTGTTTATCATGGCCCGTAACCGTCGCCAACGCCATATTAGCAATTCCCCCGAGGAACGCTCCTCTTCCTCTGATGACGAGTCAAATGCCAATGCAGCTATACCTGACCTTACGCTGCATTGGAGATCACTTTCTGCACACACTCTCTATCACACCCCAGGTTTCGCTACACGCTCTATTGTTCGGGAGAAAATTATTAATCTCTAATCCCTCCACGGCACCACTGTGCATTCGTGGATTTCTGATTTAGGGTGGGACCCTCTCTTCTCTCTCACGGATACTGTTTTTCCCGACCTTGTTCGGGAATTTTATTTTGGGATGCATGATAAGGATAATCACATTTATTCTTGAGTGCGCGGTAGGGATGTAAAATATGTGGATCCTCGGATTTTAAACACTTTAAAATTTTATTTCCTTTTCTTGTTTACTATGCGGAAGCGTAAAAGGTGATGGTTCAGTTAAAACATAATTTTAATTTCAAATTAAAATTCAACCAAGTGAAATTAACTTAAACACACACACTAATTGATTTCACTTAAACCAAGTTAATTAATCCAAGTCCTAGAATTTGCCTAAGTCATATTTATTAATATATCCAAATTAGGACAAACCAGAATTAACAATAGACTTGAATTAAATAAACACCTTCACAAATTTAATTAGTACCCAATTAAATTAAGTGTGACAATTAAAACCATTTTTATCTTGAATTATCCTAAGCATGAGTTCTAAGTCATTATGCAAGATAAAAATAAATCAATCACACTACGCCGCGATGTACGAGGAAAAACCCAAAATGGGAAACAAGCTCGGACGGCCCTAGCCTCAAATCCACTAAGTACGGGATTATATTTACAAGACAGATGACTTACTTCCTCAACTCGAACCCTCTCAAGCCTTGAAGCGTCTTCTCGTAACCACCTCTTCCTAGCGGATAACCACGAAGATCCACCGCGATCTTGGACTCACCAATCGGATAATAGGTACACCGTCAACCACACGTGGTGTCTTTTACCACATGAGAATGCCGCAGCAAAACGAACTCTTCTTATTTAAGGGATGTAGAAGAAAACCCAAACACTCTCTTCAATTCGGTGTAGAGATAAACTCGGTGCCAAACTCCAAGCAAGATGTATATGTATGAACTTGGATAAATAAAACTATGGGTGAAAACTAAAGTGGTAGATGATTTTGTCTTCGAAAATTCTCACTCAAAACATGATCTTTTTCTCTTTATAATTTTGTTATCAAAACCCTCTCTAAAAGTTAGAAGGATATGAAAAATATGATTTTTCAATAATGATTCCCGCACTTAGATATGCTGTGAATAGATAGTGGGGAAAGAAGTGGGGAACATGGGTTAAAAACTGTCAAAAACTGTTCACGCCTAACATCTCGTTCGAACGACATTTCGTTCGAACGAAATCTCGTTCGAACGAGACTTCTAACGAAGTTCCAGATTGAACTCGTTAGAACTCTCGTTTGATATATTGTTCAAACATAATGTTCGTTCGAATGACATATCGAACGACATTTCAAAGGCCTATACTGGGAACTCGTTAGCAAACTCGTTCGAACGACTTGTGGTTCGAACGATAATCTCGTTCGAACGACACTTCGAACGAACTCACAGAATGTTCAAAAATTCCTTTTTAAGCACATAAACATTATATACTTTTTATAAAAGTTTAATAGAAAACATCTGAAAACAAAATACAGTTTTAAAACCTAACACCCAATATAAACATGTTCCAAGCTCCTATATATATATGTAATGCATTCATACCTTGGGAGCATGGAACCACTGTTGATGACGTTGAAACGAGGCACATAAACCACGGCATTTTGATGAAGCTTTGTACACTTGGCCGCTACGTCTTCAACAAACACGCCATAAGCTTGAAAGATGATCAATATACTATATCCTATGACTTAAACGTTTTTGTACGGAATTGAGCCAAAACAACGAAGGACTCAATTGGAAATTTGTGTCCTTACAAATCTCCCCCTTTGGCTATTCCGGGACAAAAACCAAATAAAAATCCTAAAGGGTCGTCAAGCTCTACTAGAATAATTAAAAGTCCCACCCAAAACAAAAATACAATGCTTGACTCAAACAACCCAAGGATCACAATCTTTGCCGGTGAAAGTTTCCATTTATAATATGATTTCTGCACACTTAAGCAAACACATTACACGCATAGGGAATATCAAACTATTTAATGCAAGTAAAGTTAGTACTCCCCCTAAATTAATTCTCTCCCTTTATCAAGTATGATCAACTTAGAAAGACGACTCCCCCTAAGATAAATCTCCTTAAACTAAGATAAAAATAATAGGATTAGATACCAGTTCTCCCCCTATCATTCTCCCCCTATCATTCTCCCCCTTTTTGTTCAGGAATAGATAAGGGTAAAAAAAATTAAACATTAACCTATCTCTCCCAAATAAAACATATACACCCTCTAAACTAAGCAAGGGATAAATTGAATGGGATAACAAGCTAAAAACATGTAATTGTGCATATAGTGATGAGAACGTTAAAGTACTTGGGCAACAAAGGTTCAACTAATCGAAGAAAGAACATAGGATACCAACTAGGATGCAATAAAATGATACCAGTATGATATATAAGTTGGTAAGCATGTGATATCAACAGAGAATGCAATAAGATGGATATCAAATATGAATTATAGCATATATGGATCAGAAATCAAAGCAAAGACTAAACAAAAATATCAAATAAATGTATACATATTATATACCAAAGAAACTCAAGTACACATAAGTAGATATAAACACACAAATGACACACACAAAATACAATAGGAGTCTTTCACACTTGTATGGCAAAAATGTGTCATATGGAAACGAAAGTGTTGGGGTGGAACTAGTAACGATTAAATTTAGACCCAATCTCTTAAAACATGTTCACGAAGTTCTCATTTGATTGCAAACTTCATCACATTTGAATATAACCTCATGTGACAATATAGATTAAACTCAATGAACAAACATACACAATGCATACAAGCCTAGCATATTGATGATTCTACAAACCAATAGAGTCATGATATGAAATACGCAACTAGGATAAATAGACATTGTGCAAACCGTTGATATACCATCCAATCTCCCTAAATAAGAATTTATATTAATTTTGAAAGAATATATCAATCAAACATAGGCCTTGGCAATTATTTTTCTTTTAAAGCCATATTTTCTATTTTTAGGCCTTTGGACCACATATTTCTTTTAGGTCCATTCAAAATGGTGGCTTACAATCGCAAAGGATCACTAAGACCTTTCGGAGCCCTTCCCCATGCACATTTATATTTATCATGTTTTCATTTTTCACACAAATCTGACGTGCAATGAATTTTGACATGCACTAGTCCTCCTAGGTCACAAATATGTAGATGACAAGATTGGTAGGAGAACACCTCACAAAGATCAAATATAACATGTTACATTAAACTTTCAAAAGAGCTCGTGCATATGTGAATAGAGGCATATAAAAATAAAATCCATTTAAACAACACAAAATCCAACTACTCCATATAAGAATGGTAAAGAACATAATAAGGATTGATAATCTAAACTAAAAGTTCTAGCCACATGAGAGCGTTAAAGAAGGGATTCAAACACAAGTATATGTCACTTAAAGTGTGTCAAACCAAAATACACGCAAAATAAAATCTTTTTGAGTTTTTGATATTTATAACCAAAAGTAAAAATATATACTCAAAAGACAAACCAAAATCATTTGAATTTTTCCTTAAGCTTAAATTATCAAGAGATAAAGACTTCAAATGATAAAAAAAAATCATTATTCTAGCATGTGATATGATATAAAGTAAGGACTAGAAAATGATTAAACAATCATACATTTAACATGTGAATATAGCATAAAGTACAAAAGCTAAAGTATGCAAGCACTAACACATTCATCCTTTAGATTTAGCAAGGGAGGAAGAATGTGAAAGTAAATGAGAATCAAAAAACCCTATTTTGTAAGGCAACTAAATCGGATTTCCTAACCCAAGTTAATGAAGAATGACTATCTTAGGGTGTAGGAACTTTAACTATCGTGGTTACTTTATGATAGGATTTTCTAGGAATTCGTTTAAGATCAAAACAAAATTTCCTAAGATGACCTTTTCGACCACAATGTGTACAAGTAAAATTACGTCGAAATTTGGTACCTAAGAAATGATCTCTAAAGACTTTCCTAGTATATTCTCCTAAAACATTGGTTTTGGTGTTATGAGTAAATTCATTACAAGTATTGAAGCCTAAACCACAAGTGTCATTTTTAATTTGGACCGTTCCTAATATTTTATCTAATTTTTCCAAACGACACTCCAAATCAAATTTGACATTACTAGAGTCTTTTAATTTATTTTGCAATTCTAAAATGTTAGACTCTAATAAAACATTTCGCTCTTCAAAAGCAAGAAGCTCCTTTTTCAAAGATTCCATTAAACCCCTAAGGCTATCTCTCTCACCTTCTATATATTCAAGCTTCTCTAGAAGAGCTTTCTCTCGTGTCCTAAGGTCTTCAACCAACATACTATTATCAACGACCTTGACACGTTCTTTCAAACTAGCTTCTAACTTCAAATTAGCTCTTTTTAACTTAATTGATTTTTTATAAATTTCTTGAAAAGCATTTTGAAGTTCACTCACATTAACCTCTTCTTCATTTTCAGTCTCTCTTTCTTCTCCACTCTCACTATCATCAAAAACAAGAGAATCATAAATAATGACCTTGGAAGTGTCATGTGTTAAAGTTTCATCAATCGATAAGTTCTCTCTATCACTCACATGACTAGCCATAAAAGCCACAAAATTAGGCTTAGTGGGGGAATCGGGTCCCTCTTCCTTATCACTATCACTAAGGGTCGTAATATATGCAATGGGTCGTTTAACCTCTTTCCTTAGTTTAGTGGGGGACTCAGAAGCCCTATGGCCATAACCTTCACAACCAAAACACCTATTAGACTCGCCCCTATTTAAATTTTCATTAATAGGTTTAGGGATCTTCTCGGTTTTGTCATACTTAGGAGTTTCAAATTTCTTAAAATCATTTTTAAATTTATCTTTGTTAAATTTAAGAAATTTTCTAAATTTACGAGCAAACAAAGCCATGTCTTCCGAGTCACTATCACTCTCGCTCTCTACTACTTGTTTGACCTCTTTTCGGGATTCTAAAGCAACACCCTTTTCAATTTTCTTTTCAGTTTTAGAGGGAAATGTATCTAGTTCATAGGTTTGTAAATCACCTACAAGCTCTTCTAATTTCGTAGAGGCTAAAGTTGGTAAAGAATTTAAAACGGTCACTTTTGGAATAAATATATTGGGTAGGGACCTTAAAAAAAATTTACAATACGGTTGTCGGGTATTTTCTCTCCCAAATTAAAAGATGAATTGACAATATCGAAAAGTCTAGCATAGAATTCATCAAAAGTTTCATTATCGTTCATTTTGATAGTTTCAAATTGAGTGGTGAGGTTTTGGAGTTTCAAAGCTTTAACGACACTAGTTCCTTCATGAGTTAGTTGTAAAATATTCCAAGCTTCTTTAGAGGTTTCACACGTCATAATACGTCGGAATTCATCCGGTGTGACAGCGCTAAACAAGGCATTCAAACCACGGGAATTAAAATTAGAAAGATTAAACTCATTCTCAGTCCATCTATCGGCCGGTTTGGGAACACGTTCATTTTCAACTAAATGAGTTGGTGGATACCACCCATTAACTACAAACATCCAAACCCTCTCATCGATAGATTTTAGTGCCGATTTCATTCATGCTTTCCAATACGCGTAGTTAGAACCATCAAAAATAGGAAATTTAAAAATTGGGGAAAATTCCATTTTAGCCAAAAATTATTTAAAGGATCTTTAACGAAATAATTTATCGCTTTGGCTCTGATACCAATTTGTAAAAGATGTGTATCCCCGGATTTTAAACTCTTTAAAATTATATTTCCTTTTCTTGTTTACTATGCGGAAGCGTAAAAGGTGATGGTTCAGTTAAAACAAAATTTTAATTTCAAATTAAAATTTAACCAAGTGAAATTAACTGAAACACACACACTAATTGATTTCACTTAAACCAAGTTAATTAATCCAAGTCCTAGAATTTGCCTAAGTCATATTTATTAATATATCCAAATTAGGACAAACCATAATTAACAATAGACTTGAATTAAATAAGCAATTTCCCAAATTTAATTAGTACCCAATTAAATTAAGTGTGACAATTAAAACCATTTTTATCTTGAATTATCCTAAGCATGAGTTCTAAGTCATTATAAAAGATAAAAATAAATCAGTCACACTACGTCGCGATGTACGAGGAAAAACCCAAAACGGGAAACAACCTCGGACGGCCCTAGCCTCAAATCCACTAAGTACGAAATTATATTTACAAGACAGATGACTTACTTCCTCAACTCGAACCCTATCAAGCCTTGACTCTTCTTCTTGTAACCACCTGTTCCTAGCGGATAACCATGGAGCTCCACTGCGATCTTGGACTCACCAATCGGATAATAGGTACACCGTCAACCACACGTGGTGTCTTTTACCACATGAGAATGCCACAGTAAAATGAACTCTTCTTCTTTAAGGGATGTAGAAGAAAACCCAAACACTCTCTTCAATTCGGTGTAGAGATAAACCCGGTGCCAAACTCCAAGCAAGATGTATATATATGAACTTGGATAAATAAAACTATGGGTTAAAACTAAAGTGGTAGATGATTTTGTCTTTGAAAATTCTCACTCAAAACATGATATTTTTCTCTTTATAATTTTGTTCTCAAACCCCTCTCTAGAAGTTAGAAGGATATGAAAAAGATGATCCTTCAATAATGATTCCCACACTTAGATATGATGTGAAAAGATACTGGGGAAAGAAGTGGGGAACATGGGTTAAAAACTGTCAAAAATTATTCCCGCCTGACATCTCGTTCGAACGACATTTCGTTCGAAACGAGACTTCTAACGAAGTTCCAGATTGAACTCGTTACAACTCTCATTTGATATCTCATTCTAACATAGTGTTCGTTCGAACGACATATCGAACGACATTTCAAAGGCCTATACTGGGAACTCGTTGGCAAACTCATTCGAACGACTTGTGGTTCGAACGACAATCTCATTCGAACGACACTTCGAACGAACTCACAGAATGTTCAAAAATTTCTTTTTAAGCCCAAAAACTTTATATACTTTTTATAAAAGTTTAATAGAAAACATCTGGAAAAAAAATACAGTTTTGAAACCTAACACCCAATATAAACATGTTCCAAGATCCTATATATATATATATGTAATGCATTCATACCTTGGAAGCATGGAACCACTGTTGATGACGTTGAAACGAGGCACATAAACCACAGCATTTTGATGAAGCTTTGTACACTTGGCCGCTACATCTTCAACAAACACGTCATAGGCTTGAAAGATGATCAATATACTTTATCCTATGACTCAAACGTTTTTTATCCGGAATTGAGCCAAAACAACAAAGTACTCAATTGGAAATTTGTGTCCTTACAAGGGAGATTATTATCTCTCCCGAATCCATTGCCCAACTCATCCCCTTACCTAGGGTCACTAATCCCTCCTTCCCTTGGACATCCGATACTCCTCCCGACGCTTCCCTCGTTATAAGCACAGTTTTTAGGTTCCTCCCTCCCGGCACTATCACAATCTTCCACAAATATGTACATCCTGATTTTATGGTCCTTAATTGGATTGTGTGTGCCTGTCTTCTTCCACATGAGAAAAATACCCAAATAACCAAATAGCACGTGGACCTTATGTTTGCCATAAGCATTAGGGCTGACATTGACCTCCCCGCCTTCATTTTTAGTGTAATTCGGATGGTTAGGATCCTCCCCTCCAGTCCCGCTCGCCAAGCCCTCCCATTTGCCGCTATCATTACATAATTTTGTCTTACCACCGACTGCCCTCGCTTATCCACCGATATTCCCGTCACCAAATATCAAACCATTGGCATGTCATCGGTCAGTCGATCTCGCAGACATTTTACCCTCGATACCCCTCACCTCACTCCCTCCACCTCCTCTCACTCCGCCACTTTCACTCACCCTGACCCCAGTCGTCCCACACCCTCTCACTCTCACCATCGCCCACCTCTTCCTATGCTCCCGCACCCGTCGAGTCAGAGAATCTTTTATTTGTTTGTTCATAGGTTGAACAGATTCAGGAGGACAGACGTCAAGACCGGGCGCTTTTGCAGGAGCTTTTAGTTTTTATGCAGCAGGACCGCGAGGCACAAGCTCGCCTGGAGGAGGCTCAAGCACGTCGAGATGAAGCCCAGGCTCATCGGGAATCTCTCCTATTAGAGCATCTTGATGCCATTCGCCATATGGAGATGCACCGCGGTGCAGGCTCTTCCGGCTCCAGCTCTCTTCCCGATGATACTCCACATGATGCTCCTGGCTCTTGATGTGATTTGTTTTTCATTTCCTGTTTCCATGTACTTGTGAGGATGAGTGGATATTTTATTTCGTGTATTGTTTCATTTGGTTTGGATATTTTCCTTATGTCATGTATCCACCTTAACTATTTCCCATTTCCCATTGCTTAATGAATCCTCTTATTATTTCCTTTGTCACTCTTATTTCTTCATATTTATTGGTTTGTTGCCTATTGTTCTCTCTATTATCATTTAACATGCAGGACACTTATCCCTTTGTCTTTTCCGGACAAAAAGGGGGAGAAACATTAATTAATGGGAATTCAAATTTAGAAGGAGAATTCATATTTAGGGAGAGTTGTATTAATTAATGGGATTTTATAATTTAGGGGGAGTTAATTTCTTAATATTCAACATATGCATAGTTCATTTGCTATTTACAACCTATGCTAACTCATTGTAGTATATATGTTGTTTAAGGGAAGTTCATTTACTATTTACAACCTATGCTAACTCATTGTGGTATATATGTTACATTCTCTACTTCCCCATGCATTTATGAATTTGTTGTTTCATGTGTGTAGGATACATCTCCTACTCTCTTACAGCATCGTCATTCGTGTCTCTGGATCTATTTTTTTGGGGTTTTTTGGACGGGCTTTAGAATCGGCTTAACAGCTGGCTTAGCAAATTCAATCTTTTTTATTTATTTTGTATTAATTATGTTTTGTCCCGGAATAACCAAAGGGGGAGATTTGTAAGGATAAATTTCCAATCGAGTCATTTTTTATATTGGCTACATTCCGTTGGAAAAAACAATTTTGGGTCATTCCTCATCAAGCATCATACAACATAAAGATTCGGGCATTGCATCCAAAGTTCACGCAACATCAATATACACGCCATGTTCACTATTCTAAAAGGTATATGACCAAAAGCAATTTTATATGTTGGAGTACTTTTTATAAATGAGAAATTTTCATATAGAATAATGTTCGTAAACAATCAATTTTTATAAAGAACTTGTTTTGAAATTAATTTGAACATTTTTATGAAAAAAATAGCAAACTCGTTCGAAGTTTTCTCCAGGTCGTTCGAACGACCTGGATCTAACGACCTTCCCCCGGCTATACTGGAACCTCGTTAGAAGTTCGTTAAAAATGTTGTTCGAACGATCTCGTTTGAATGAGATTTCTAACGGCCTATCTAATTCGATACTGGAAGTCCATTAGATAACTCGTTCGAACGATAAGTCGTTCGAACGACCTCGTTCGAACGAGTTCTTCCAGATCTGCATTTTTTAAACTTATTTTTTAGCAGTTATTTTCCCACAACTGTTTTGGTCCACTACTTTTTCAGTTATATTATATGGACAAAATGAGTTTCAAAGGTTAAGGAAGTTCCATATTCTCTTGAGAGCATTTTTACAACTTCCCCTTTTTTGGCAAAAATCAATCTCCAACACTTTTAACAATTTTTGAAACAACACCCCTTCAATCAACTTGACATTCAATAAGAAAGTTTGCGGTGGATCTCTGCATTCAAGCTTAGTGACGACGGTGGTTTTGGGCTTCGGTGGATACCACGACACGAGGAGTGTCGAGCAACCCGTTGGAGCTTCGCGTACTACAAGTTCGGAGGTCGATGGCGGCATAAGCATGTCTTGAGTGAGTCAATGTCTGTAAGTCTTTCGAGTCTCTTGTAAAACCTATTTTGTAGTGTATTTTGTCTAGGCCCAGCCGTCCGAGGTTTTTCCCACTTGGGTTTTCCTCGTACAATGGCTCGTTGTGGTTGGGATTTTCGCATTTTACTTTATTAAATCACCTAGATGTATGCTTAAGATAAAATGGATAAAATTGGAATAATTTTATTTAAATTAGCCAAGTTATCTATCCCATTGCATTAATTGAAATGTGTTCCTGCGAACCTGTGAATCTGCTACATAAATTAAAATTGGAGAATATCACTTATTAGCTAATTTTAAATTGGGATTACATGTGTGTATTCCATGAATTAAACTAAGAACATATAACCTTGCAACTTCAGATAATGAATATTTACATCATAATCCTTAATCAACTCTAACCACCTCCTTTGTCTGATGTCCAATTCTTTCTGAGTAAATATATACTTCAAACTCTGATGATCGGTATAAATCTCACAAGTCTCACCATACAAATAGTGTCCTCAAATCTTAAGTGCAAAAATTATAGCTGCTAATTCTAGGTCATGGGTTGGATAATTCTGCTCATGTGGTTTTAGCTGTATCGAAGCATAAGATACTACTTTTCCATTTTGCATTAGCACACATCCCAAACCATTTTTAGAAGCATAACTATAAATCATAAATCCCCCTATCTCAGAAGGAATAGTTAAAATTGGGTCAGTTACTAATCGATTCTTAAGTTCTTGAAAACTATTCTCAATTTCCTCAGACCATTCATATTACCTCCTTTTGGGTTAACCTAGATAGAGGTTTGGCAATACTAGAAAATCCTTCAACAAATCTTCGATAATCTCCGGCTAATCAAAGAAAACTATGAATCTCCATCACATTAGTTGGTCTAGGCCAATATAGTATAGCTTTGATCTTTTGAGGGTCAACCAACACTCCTTCCTTGGAAATAACATGTCCTAGAAAAGATACGCTAGGCAACCAAAACTCACACTTCTTTAATTTTGCGTATAATTTCTCCCTCCTAAGGATTTGTAATAGTGTCTCTAAATGCTTTTCATGTTCATCAATACTCTTGGAATAAATAAGGATGTCATCAATGAAAAAAACCACACACTAATCTAAATACTTCCTAAACACTCTATTCATCATATCCATAAAAGCGGTTGGTGCATAAGTCAGTCCAAATGGAATCACATAAAATTCATAGTGGCCATATCTAGTACGAAAAGCTGATTTTGAAATATCATATTCCTTAATCTTCAATTGATGATAGCCTGACCTAAGGTCAATCTTTGATAATACTTGTGCTCCTTGTAGTTGGTCAAACAAATCATCTATACGAGGTAGGGGATATTTATTCTTAATGGTCATCTTATTTAGTTCACGATAATCTATATATAACCTCATCGTCCAATCCTTCTTTTTATCAAATAACACCGAAGCACCCTAAGGGGGTACACTTGGTCTAATAAAACCCTTATCCAAAAAATCTTGTAATTGAACTTTTAACTCCCTTAGTTATAAAGGTTCCATGCGATAAGGTGGTTTCAATATTGGTATAGTTCCAGGAATAAGGTCAATCGTAAACTCTATTTCTCTACTAGGAGGAAGACTGGGTAAATCATCAGGAAAAACATCTGGAAAATGTTTAGCTATAGGAATATCTTCTAAAATAGGATCTTCTGTCTACAAATCAATAACACTCGCAAGGAATACTTGACATACCTTCTTAAGAAAACTATAATAAAGAATTGCATAGATAATATGAATGGGAGATAGGATGCATGTTCCTTCAAAACTGAATTCTGGTTGGTTAGATATTTGGAAAGTAACTCTCTTCTCAAAACAATCTACCTTAGCATGATACGATGCTAACCAATCACTTCAAAGTCTTTTATGTCTAAAACTATCAAATCAACGAATAGTTTATGACACTAACATCTATAGGACATGACTTATATACTAAGGTTCCCATCAATAACTCACCCGAAGGAGTAAAAACGTGCATGCTATGATTGAAGGGTTCGGTCCTATTAGGAAAGCGATTAACAAAATGCTCATAAATAAATGAATGGGTAGAACCAGGATTTATTAAAACTTGAAATTGTTGTGCACATATAGAAAGTGTACCTGACACTACTGCATTAGAAGCTTAGGTATCAGAAAGTGCAAAAACTCTACCTTGTCTGCCTTGGTCCTTCTTTTCAACTAAAGGTTATTTCGGAATCCTTGCTGGGGTTGGGCAGTCTTTTATCTGATGTTCCTTCTATCCACATCTAAAATAAGCTCTCGTATCCTTATAACAATTCCATCCTCCATGCATCTTTCCACATTGCTGACATATCTTGTTATTATACCGTTTGTCATCCCTAGCTCCCCGAACATTGGATGTATTCCTAAAATTGTTTCTATTATTTGTGTTATTCCTTATTTGTTCCCCAAACTTCCTCTTACCATCTCTAATTCTATTGTACTCCTCGCCATCCCTCAAAGCTATCGTATCCCTAGCCACGACGTCACTATATAATGTCAACTTTATGATGGAAATTAGATAATGAATACTTAACCTTAACCCACATTCAAACTTTTTGGCTTTTAAAACATCAGTTATCACAACATAAGGTGCAAAATGGGATATTTCAGTCAACGTTGCCTTATATTGACTAATCGTCATATTTCCTTGAACCAGACTCATAAAATCAGCTACTTTTTGGTCTTGGACCGTTTCGGGAAAGTATTTCTCATAAAAGATTACTAAGAAGTCATTCCAACCTATGGGATTATTCTTTTCCCCGTGTACTTTCTTAGTCATTCTCCACCAATGTTCGGCTTCACCTTCTAACATGAACGTTCCAAATGAAACCCTTTTTTCATCTGTACACTTAAGAACATCAAACATCTTTTCCATGTGCATCAATTAGTGCGTGAATAGCTATTATTTATGTGACCTTTGTAAATTCTCCCTAGATATCTAGAATCCAAGATGTAATTCCCGTCTTAGTTGTCATTTTCTGAATGTTAAATACAATTAAATGTGCCACAATGTTTTGTAACTCCAAAGGTTATGAACGAACCCAATCCAAACTTATATGTTGTTTCATCCCCACTTTTCTTCATCCAATTCCTTTTTTTTCAAGAATATATTATGACTAACTTACCTTTTCAGGGATGGAGAATCAGTATAACTTTGATTGGTTATATTTTGAAGAAAAGCCCCAAGGGTAATATCATACTTACTAAAGTTCTGTAGTTTTGTCTCTATTATGTACAAACTAACCTTATATATTCTGTACATTTTTTCTTTGTACAGAAAATTGGAGGAGTACTCAACAGTCACTAATAACTTGGATTATGGTCCTTTCAGTGATCCTTTCAACTCCGATCAATACCTATTTCCACAACAAAATAATCAAATTCCCTTTGATTATGATCTACATCAATTTTCACAACTAAATCATCAAATTCCCCTTGATTATGATCAATACAGATGTTTACAACAAAAATTTCAAAATCAGTACCAATTTTCACAACAAGACAATTTCATTCCCCAATTATAATTCACTGATTTTGAGAGTATCGGTATGGGTGATTTGTGTAGCATGTGGGATGATAATTTTTCATTTATTAGTCCAGACCTTATTCTTGATACCAAGCAAACATTGTTGATGGATACTGAAATTTTGGGATATTTTAGTGATGAAGGAACTTATATGATTGATCCTAAAAACTTTATGATTTCAAACACAAAAGAAAATCAAAGTTGACAAAACAAAAGATCGAGAACGTCTCCTTTAGAACTGCATGAGATCCAAAAGTATTTTAATGTTCCAATAACTAAGGCAGCCTAATAATTGAAGGTGGGATTAACCGCATTGAAGAATAGATATAGAGAACTGAATATTATGAGGTAGCCTTATAGGAAGATCAAGAGTATGAAGTCTCTCATTGATAATGTTAAGTTATTATCCTGCCTGCATGTTAAGATTCTTTCGAAATGTCATTGGATACTTTATTATTTTTCATTCATTTCCTTTCTCTCTATAAAAGTTTACTGAATATATGTTTTTGGAAGTGATTTTTATTTGTTGTGTTTTTTTTACTTTACCCCCTTGACAAATGTAGCAATCAGACATAACCATCCGCTTTTTAAAAAAATAGACATAAACATCGTATGCATAAGGTACAAGAAAGTCAAAACACATGTGGGTGGTCAAGTCTAATCTATGAAAAATAGAGGGGTAATATCTAGTTATAGCATTATTGTACGACTTGTTTTATTACTATAATTATTTTGTTTTAAATTGCAATTTTAGGAGATGGGATTAACCAATGAGGTAGAGATGCTAGAAGAGAACAAAAAGATGATGGAGAAGCTACTCGATTTTGGAATAATCGAGAAAATAAAAAAACTCAGGCAAGCTTGCGTCAAGGCCAACTACAAAAAGAGAAGGCTCCTTGCTGACTATTAATACTGCTTCTTCTCTAATGGCTTTGTAATTTGGGTTTATATTTAGTTTTGAACTTTGTAATGTTATTTCTAGTTTTATTTTGGCACATTAATAACCTTTTGGAATCTTGTTTTCTTAGATATTGTAGTGCCTAAAGCATTACAACCAAATATAAGTTTAAATAAAGTATGGTTTTAATTTTATTTTTACGTGCCTTAAAGTGAATTTATTTTCCTTCTCATGGAAGTTAATAATTAACCTTGAATCGAGCTTCATTCATACTGCAAAATCAATCATTATGTAATGAGAAACATCGATGCATAATATATTTAGTACTGCACTTTTGTGGGCCAGTCCGCATTTTTTAAGTGTGGACCGAACATGCGTCACCTGGCGGTGAGATTAGAAAGAAGAAAGAGAGTGCCTACAATTTAGCCGATAATTTCTAGGTTCACCGTCGGTGACATATGTCCGGTTCGCACTCTTAAACTGCGGACTGATCCTCATAAGAAGAGTCATATATATATATATATATATATATATATATATATATATATATATATATAATAAAGGAGGAGGGTTTTTTGGTCTCCCCCAACTAACGGTTTAGATTAAATTTGGTGAATTTGGTCTTTATCAACTCACGGTTGAGATTCATCTTCGTCTGTGTCTAAAGTCGTCAGTCCAAAACCGAAGCTGACTGTAACAACCCTCGATTCCGGGAGGCTCATTTTATACTAATTTTACCGCATAAGGTAATTATATAAAATGTGGGGACTGGAGTAAATATTAATTTAATGAATTGAAAGTTAATATTTACTAGATTGATGCATATTTACTGTATGTGAAGGTAAATAACATCAGGTTGCATGTCTGTAGTGTCATGTACTTTATATGGCCTTTTAGTTTAAATGATTTTGGAACTCGAAATAATTTATAAAATTTCCGGACGCCACTTTAGAAGGTGTAGTTAGTCTCGGAAGGTGCGAGACAGTCAAAATAAGTGCCATATTGTATTTTTGTGTTTCGGGCACTTTTACCTGGTTTTAGCTTATATGCGTATTTGCGAGTCATTTTAATGTGGTATTAACCATTTAAGTTGGGAGTTTTAACCTAAGCCACGATTTTAGTCTTCTAAATCCCTTATTTTCCCCATTTTATGTCTTGAACATAGAGAGAAACAAAGAGAGAAAGAAGAGGAGAATGAGAGAGAGATTTGAAGATGGAGGATTTGGGATTGCTTCTTCTCCAAACAAATCTGAGATATCAACCCTAAGGCAAGTTTTCTACTTGCAAATATGTGATTTAAGATGCATAAATTGTATGATAGTTGTGTATTTACATTTATGGCTTAAACACACCTCTCTAAATGACATCATAGGGGAAGTCCGCACGCGAGGTGAAGCCCCCGGGCTAATGAATGCAGGGTGGATATAGTCCTAGGCCATGGGAGCGCTTATTGTTGTATATTTTTCTGCGATGGGTAGGAGATTCCGGGTGTGGTCTTGACTACCCCGCAGGCTCATGGCCGCTTCCCGACGTCTTGCGATATAGGTGCCCAGGTTGTCTAATGATAGGCCCTGGAAGATGATGGTCATTTAGGGGCGCGCACAGTGGGGAAACCCGGACGGGCGGTCTTAGAATTCATTATATGTATATAATTATAACAGTTCATAATCAAGTGGGACTTGATGTATTTGATATGCCATAAGAGCATGATGGAGTGCCACAAAGAGCACATGTAAATGCCACAAAGAGCATTTGAAAATGATTATTTTCCTGATAAGGAAAGGATTTTTACAAAAGGTAAAATTGAGATAAAATCTCCTTAAAGAGCAAAAGATTTTGATTATATATATATACTTCCTGCTAAGGAAAAGATATATGAAATAATTGGCACATTTGGTGAAGTTTTTAGTTTAATACTTCTTATTTTTGTTCCTGCTTAGCTTATGTTTTAAATTGTATAGGTTGCTTCTTATTTCTCTTTCTACACGATTTATCATACATAACTGTCATACTCTTTATTCATCTGGTAATCATATAGAACCGGGCCCTGACCTGGTTACATTTCTTGTTGCATATTCATCTTGTCTCTGCTCAGGTACTCCGCCGCAAGGATGCCTGATTTGAATTCCTATTCCGATGTTTTCGACGAGCCATGATGCATTGCGGGTATTACGGGATACATTTGGTATAGACGTTTTCATTTCCATTCTAGTTAAGATCAAGTCTTTTATTCGGGCGAGAGGCCCAAGCTTTTGTAAATGTCTAATGAAATGTAATAAGTAACTTATTGTACTTGTGTATTATTGGTGTATCAGTTTAGTGACCGGTTACATATTGGTCTTTTTATTGTATTCTTGTTGTATTATCTATATATGTCTTGGGGTTTCCCTTATCTTTCAGGAATGGGGTTGTTTGTTTTTATTTATTTACTTTCAAATCAAAATTTTTGGCAACCCGTTTTCTAAAATATTGGATGGTTATCCTGGATACTCTATATTTTTGTTATGATGCTGAGAATGATTCCATCCATGATTCCGTTATATTGGAGTATTGGGCTGGCCACCCCTTATTTTGGTGAGCGGGTTGTCACAGATGGTATCAGAGCATCAGGTTCTAGAGTCTTTAGGAATCTGTGTGGACGCCTTAAGTTTTCAGCGTTGCTCTTGATTTGATGTAAAGCCTTAGGATTAAGATCGTTGATTTCTCTTGTAAGATTTCGTTCTTCTACCATGAGGTAGAATCTATAAAATCTTTTGCGTATTCGTGTGAGAATAATAGGTTGATAGAAGAAGGGCGTTATGGGAAGGTTTGTGGAGAACTGTAAGTTGTGGTCTGGGATGAGGACCGCTTTAGAGGCCGCTCCCTTTTTGTAGCACTTTCTTGTCTTGCTATTACGACTGCAAATTTCAGTTAATGTAGTTTCCCAAGTACCGCTAGAAGTAGGAAGTGGTACTAAACTTGAGAATTCACGCGATGTTATATTGAGTGGAGAAGTTCCCTGTAGTAGTATGGAGGAAAATCCTTCACCCATAGAAGAAGTGTTGAGGTGGTGAAAATGTGGTCACTATGTTCGTGGGTGCCAGAAGTTTGGCCCATAGAGAAGCCCGGTGGATACTTGCAATGGCGAGTTTCTCTGGGATAACTGGACTAAGGAGAAGGTGGATTCCTGAATGTTCACAAAATGTTCGGTTAAAGACCGATGGCGAATAAGGTGCTGTACGGTTAGGGAGACGAGATCATGCACCATGAAGTGAAAGGCTCCAAAATAGGTGTTGTTAACACTTCTGATGGAGTAAGAATCATGAAACCCCATCGGTGGACACCCACCTTGGGAAGTTTCATCAAACTAAGGAAGAGGAGGCCAAGAGCGTGTTCTCTTTTACTGAGAAAGTAAGAGGGACTGCATGGGCAATTATTGTCAGCCAGAGTCGGAATAACGGCTATGATGTGGAGTGTAGAACCACTCATTTTAAACTTCGTTGAGTGGAGAGCAAGGGCAAGAGTAAAGTGCCTGGTTGGGGAGTTGGTGGAGATAATGTTGGTATGTGTAAGGCTCGAATATGGAGTCTCAGAACCATTAGTATTGACCCGGAGTGCTTGGCAAATTGTGGAGAGGATTCTACCTTATAGGTGGGAAGTGTATATTCCTTAGGATAAGATTTAGTAGTATTGTGTCTACGATAGACTCGGGTGTGTATATTGAGCTTGTAGTAGTATTTACGCTAATATAGAAGGGAAATTATATGACTTCCGTGGTATGGAAGTTCTATCTTTTCTTCACTCGTTATAAAGCGAGTGATCATATTTTTAATGTATATGTGTCATATGTGTTACCTGGTTTGAGTGTTTTATTTCTTGTTTGCATTGTATGTGGATGTTATGACTTATCTCCACGACCAACAAAGTTAAGCAGTAATGCATAGGAGGGGTTCCTTGTTTGGATTCCGCTTTTGCGGGACGCTCCACGCGTGAACCTTAACGACGTTGGGAGTGGAGAGATGCCATATTTCCTTTCTCTTATTTCATATATAGAATGCTAAGGTAAAGTCTAGAAGTAGAATCTTATTAGTAGAATTGTAAGTTAAATTTACCGATCCCGATCATGTGTTTTAGACCATCATATCTCGAGGACCGACGATGCGAGGTAGTAGTGTAACGGGAGGGTTCCTTGTCTGGATTTTGCTTCGGCGAGACGTCCCAAGCATTAACCCGAGCGAATGTCGGAAGTTGAGTAAGGTCTTGGGCACTAGGGATATATTTAGTATTATATGCTTACGATTTAGGTAGGATATATATAGATAGACCCTAGGATTTTTAGGATGTAAGACCTTGAGGGTAGGTGGTGTTAGTTTAGAAAAGCGTTAGGGAGTTGGCCACAAATAAGTTATGGGTTAACTTTATAAGAGATTAGATCCCTTAGGAACGAGATTATGGGGTCTTGAAAGGTTTGGTAGGATCGGCCGAAGGAGATGAGGCATTGCTTAGAAATAATGTTACGTTGGTAACTTCACTTCCGGGGAGTTAATAAGGACAGGTGGATCCTCACTCCTGAGCCATGATTGTAAGCTCGAGAGTGAGTTTAATGAGTAAGTTCTGCCAGGATTGAGGAGTAATAATACTAGGACATAGACTCACTGTTTATGCGTTGCACAAGCTTAAACTTGTGGAAAGTAATATCCCGTGCTTGAATTAAAATTCATCGTGGTAGTGATCACCTTAAATAAATAAGGCACTACTTCCTGGGCAGGAAGTTTGGTCCTTCTCGTAAGCAACAAGTTGTTGCAATATGTTGTTGGAGGAATCGAGTTGGTGCTCGGGGTTCAGAAGAACTAGTGAATGGATATTTTCTCATTCGCTAAGGAAATGCGATTGGGGTAGTGGACGTGTCGAGTAGAGAACTCGTCAGAGATAATGGTAATGGCATGGAAGGCCAAGTAGAATGAGCATGAATAGGAAGACTCGGTAGTAAGAGCGTGTATGTCTGTGATTGACCATTTCACCTACTCGTGTAAAGAGAGTAGTAGTGGAACGAGGAAGGGTATTCATTGACGCCTGCATGGAACTACTGGCATCGAACTGGTCATGATCCCATTTGAGAAAATGGTTAATCGTTTGATCAGACTGTTGCATTCCCGGCCATTATGGACGGACTACTTGTAGAAGAGTATGCCCTGTTCTCGATGGAGGAATAGTAAAACCGTGGGAGGTGCCTATTATAATAGGGTGGACCGAAACTAGATATTCGTGTCGAAGGTTTAGCAAAAGTTTCCGCGAAGTAATGGGAACCGTATGGAAATGGCGTATATCCTAGCACCCTAAAGTGGATGGATGAAAGGGAGGAAATTTACTTATGCCGAAAGGCATATTACGAACGTGCGCCTTAGTATACCTAGTAGATGGGAGCAGTAATGGTATGGATGGAGGTTTTCGTGCAACCGTTAGGTTTTGGAGTGGTCTTATGGATCATTTCCTAAGGCATGGTACCGTGAGTGGCCTAGCGTGGTCAGTTGAGTAATTCGTATACTCGATGAATGGAACCAATGGGTAATATGTTCCTTGGACTTGGAGTGGCCTCGGAACATTTCTTTAGAGATTTGGCTTTTAAGCCATACGCCTTGATGAGATACGTCGATGCGGGGGATAGCTGAGTAGCGTTGGGGCTAAGCCACTTAGAGCCGGTATGGATGCCCCGAGGTGAGATGTAACATAATTCTGAAGATTTGGCTAATTGTGCCGAGTAATGTGGACATCGTGTTCCGCCGTAGGAAGCTAGAATCGATAGTTAGTGAAGAGCGCCTTGTGCTACTAGACTAGAGAACAAATGATGATTGGATGAGATCGATAGGGTCGACCTTAGTCTGAGTCCATTTGGGACGTTGCAATAACGAGGAGTTTGTTTAGGATGGTAGAATCCTAGTTTAGAGTAGTATGCCCTTATCGGATTTGGGTATGCCCGAATTTTGGGGGCAAAATTTCCTCTTAAGGGGGGGAGTATGTAACAACCCTCGATTCCGGGAGGCTCATTTTATACTAATTTTACCGCATAAGGTAATTATATAAAATGTGGGGACTGGAGTAAATATTAATTTAATGAATTGAAAGTTAATATTTACTAGATTGATGCATATTTACTGTATGTGAAGGTAAATAACATCAGGTTGCATGTCTGTAGTGTCATGTACTTTATATGGCCTTTTAGTTTAAATGATTTTGGAACTCGAAATAATTTATAAAATTTCTGGACGCCAGTTTAGAAGGTGTAGTTAGTCTCGGAAGGTGCGAGACAGTCAAAATAAGTGCCATATTATATTTTTGTGTTTCGGGCACTTTTACCTGGTTTTAGCTTATATGCGTATTTGCGAGTCATTTTAATGTGGTATTAACCATTTAAGTTGGGAGTTTTAACCTAAGCCACGATTTTAGTCTTCTAAATCCCTTATTTTCCCCATTTTATGTCTTGAACATAGAGAGAAACAAAGAGAGAAAGAAGAGGAGAATGAGAGAGAGATTTGAAGATGGAGGATTTGGGATTGCTTCTTCTCCAAACAAATCTGAGATATCAACCCTAAGGCAAGTTTTCTACTTGCAAATATGTGATTTAAGATGCATAAATTGTATGATAGTTGTGTATTTACATTTATGGCTTAAACACACCTCTCTAAATGACATCATAGGGGAAGTCCGCACGCGAGGTGAAGCCCCCTGGCTAATGAATGCAGGGTGGATATAGTCCTAGGCCATGGGAGCGCTTATTGTTGTATATTTTTCTGCGATGGGTAGGAGATTCCGGGTGTGGTCTTGACTACCCCGCAGGCTCATGGCCGCTTCCCGACGTCTTGCGATATAGGTGCCCAGGTTGTCTAATGATAGGCCCTGGAAGATGATGGTCATTTAGGGGCGCGCACAGTGGGGAAACCCGGACGGGCGGTCTTAGAATTCGTTATATGTATATAATTATAACAGTTCATAATCAAGTGGGACTTGATGTATTTGATATGCCATAAGAGCATGATGGAGTGCCACAAAGAGCACATGTAAATGCCACAAAGAGCATTTGAAAATGATTATTTTCCTGATAAGGAAAGGATTTTTACAAAAGGTAAAATTGAGATAAAATCTCCTTAAAGAGCAAAAGATTTTGATTATATATATATACTTCCTGCTAAGGAAAAGATATATGAAATAATTGGCACATTTGGTGAAGTTTTTAGTTTAATGCTTCTTATTTTTGTTCCTGCTTAGCTTATGTTTTAAATTGTATAGGTTGCTTCTTATTTCTCTTTCTACACGATTTATCATACATAACTGTCATACTCTTTATTCATCTGGTAATCATATAGAACCGGGCCCTGACCTGGTTACATTTCTTGTTGCATATTCATCTTGTCTCTGCTCAGGTTCTCCGCCGCAAGGATGCCTGATTTGAATTCCTATTCCGATGTTTTCGACCAGCCGTGATGCATTGCGGGTATTACGGGATACATTTGGTATAGACGTTTTCATTTCCATTCTAGTTAAGATCAAGTCTTTTATTCGGGCGAGACGCCCAAGCTTTTGTAAATGTCTAATGAAATGTAATAAGTAACTTATTGTACTTGTGTATTATTGGTGTATCAGTTTAGTGACCGGTTACATATTGGTCTTTTTATTGTATTCTTGTTGTATTATCTATATATGTCTTGGGGTTTCCCTTATCTTTCAGGAATGGGGTTGTTTGTTTTTATTTATTTACTTTCAAATCAAAATTTTTGGCAACCCGTTTTCTAAAATATTGGGTGGTTATCCTGGATACTCTATATTTTTGTTATGATCCTGAGAATGATTCCATCCATGATTCCGTTATATTGGAGTATTGGGCTGGCCACCCCTTATTTTTGTGAGCGGGTTGTCACACTGACCATTTGGCACAAGGCTCGAGGTCTGAGTCAAATACATTGGGAGAACTAATGCTCTGTCTCTTTCCTTAAGATTCGTCTTCCCTTACCTCACGCCTCTCCTATATCCGGACTTCCATTTCTAATGCTCTCTCTCTCTGTCTCACTCTATCTCAAGAATCTTCTTAGATATGCGTTTTGAGTATACGGGTGTGTCGCAAATGCATATCTAAGGTGCAGATCTTTATGCTTCATTTTTTTTGATGTGCACTTCCATTTGGATACTAAAGAAAACCATTTTTTGAGATGTAGACTGTCGTTGAAGTGGTTTCATTTGTGTTTCATTTTTCAGCTTGGGCAGCATCATTGACCGTAGATACATGATCTACTGCTGAAGAGTTGGGAAGCATCATCGACCGGAGTTTGTGGCAAATAGATCGGTAAAGTTCAACTCCAAACACAAACTTTTCACCTCAACCCATCATTTCACTCCCATCACCATCGCTGTTTTCTCTATGTTTACATTTTTGTTTATGTTTACTTTTCCCTTTTGCAGAATGTGCGCTTAAAAAAAAGGGTTTCATTTTTCATTTGTTGGATGCTGTTATTTTTTCGATTTTTTTTCAGATCTGTGAACATGTTCAACATACTACACGGACGACCAATGTGCTTACAGGTTTGGGTAACCATTTCTGACGAATAAACTAAGTATTCATTCTTTCTTTTCATTTTGGCTTTTCTTTTTTGTTTACGGAACTGCTACATATTATCTTCCTCTCTCACCATCTCAGTGTTTTGCAGATCTATCATCACCATTTTTTTTTAAAGAAAATCAGTGTTTTGATGATCTAACATTTCAGAGTGGCGCAGACATGGGTGCGAAGCCGGCGGCGCAAACGAAGTTGTCGTTGTGGGAGCGGATCCGCCCCATGAGTATCTATATGATTTTTTTTATTTATGTATGATTTTTACACCTGTCTTTGTTTCTCTCTAACCTCAAGTGCTGGTTTTTTTTTTTTTTGCAGTTTTATTTATCCTTTATGTTGGAGATATTTTTTTCAGATCAGATCTGATATACGGTGAAATCTTCGGCGGCGGGAATTGAAAAAAGGAACAAGAAGGCAAAAACAACCCCTAAAAAGAGGTTAATATGTGAAAAACGGTCTCCGGTGAAATGTTAGCTGTGTGCTTGCATAAAAACTCAGATATTGTGGTCCTTAGGTTTGTTGTTTGATCTGATTATTATTTTGGGAGTTTTGTTTCTATTTAATTTTGTTTTTCATATATTTGAAACCACCCTTTTCGTCAACTCTGATCCATTGAAGCACTTCGTGTTGGCTCAAGAAATGGGCTCAGATCTACCCGTGTTGGCTCGGACCGTGAATGGTTGATTTTTATTTTTATATTGATTTTTTTTAATCCCTCATGTACTCAGATTTGAAGAAAAAAAGTTGACGACCACTCTTCCTGTAAAGATTTTGATGAACAAAATGTGTTGTTTTGAAGATGTAAATGATAGGTTTTTGGTCAATTTATACGCAGGAGTGTTTAGTTTTATGTTTATTTGTTTTTGTTTCTTCGTTATTTTGCAGATGAAACCCTGTTTAATGCTTTCAGTGAGTGTTTATGTACTCTCTCTCTCTCAGCTTCACCGAGTTTTTACATAACAGCCATTTACTCTGCACTATATTGTGTTCATTTTTAATTTTATGGCTTTTCACGACTTAAGGCACCAAGTGATCTTCTTCTTCTCTCACATGCTAAAATGTTGTAATAGGCTACAGATTTTTACGTGTTCAAGTTTTGTATCAAATCTCTTACATTTGAATCCAGTAACTCAATTTTTTTTATTGTTTCTGTATTTTTTTTTTTTAATTTTAACATAGGTAGAGAGTACGTTCTTAACAAAAAAAAAAGGAGGTTTTAAAATTCAACTGCCCAAGTATTTAAACAACAATAACTGTTGTAAATGTTTTTTCTTTTCATTTGCATCACTCGAGGTAAGGAACTACAAACTGCTAACAAAGGCAGTCGCACGTGGCTTGAGGCAAAGAAGTACAAATTACTTTAAAGTATACATGGCCCGAGGTAAGGAAGTACAAATTACTTAATATTTTTTTTATTAGAAGTATTTTAAAGTGTACATGGCTCTTGGCAAGGAAGTACAAATTACTTAACATTTTTTTATTAGAAGTATTTTAAAGGGAACCACTATTTTCACTCCAAAAAAAATTTCCTCCACTTCACTTTTTAACTTTAAACACGAAAATGACTAAAGTGTCCTATATATATAACTTAGGTTAAACAAATTATTAATAAACTTATTTATAAAATGCAAAATATATTAATTTATCAAAATTACAACTTAGTTTTTACAAAATGCAAAAAATGCGGTGTATTTTTTTTGGTAAAAAACTAAGTTGTGATTTTGATAAATTAATATTTTTTGCATTTTGTAATTTAATGTACAACACATAAGACGAATAGTGTGATTTATAATTTTCACACCAAATTGAATATAATATATCACGAATAATTTGGTGTCAATGACACAATATTAAATTTATTAGTTTACTTGTGTTATTTGTGTTATGTTGTATTTAATGTGGTGTGAAAATTATAAAACATGCTATTTATTTCATGTCGTGTTAAAGTATAAAATACAAAAGTAGTAATGTGTTAAAGTCATTTTTTAATATTTTACAAAAAAATACAATTTTATTAAAAAATTCAGTTTTATAAGAAATTATAAAAAATAAAGTTTTTAAAAAATACAGTTTATAATAAAAGTTACGATCATTTTTTCTTTTAAAAACAATGTTGTTCAGTATTTTTGTTTGAAAAAGAATGTTTATTTTTTTAAATAAATAATATCGGAGTTTTTTAATTAACTTCCACTTCTATAAAAAATAATAATAATTTTTTTTTCAAAATATTTAAAATTATTTTTCAGAATATTAGATTTGTTTATATTTAAAATATTATTCTTTTTTTTATTTTCAGAATATTATGTATTTAAAAATAAATAATAGATTTTTTTATAAAATATTATATTTGTTCAAAATAATTTTTTTTTGATAAATAAATGTATTAATAAATTGTTCAACCTAAATTATATGTATAGAAGTGTACTTTAGTTATTTTTGTATTTAAAATTAAAGGTGAAGTGGGAGAAATTTTTTTTGGAGTGGGAATAATGATTACCTATTTTATAGTATACATGGCTTGAGGCAAGGAAGTACAAATTACTTAACATTTTTTTTTATTAAAAGTACGTTCAAGTGTAAATGGCTCGAGGTAAGGAAAGATCTGGAGCTTACCAAGAAACAAAAAGTATGTGTGCATACAAAATGTTAGTTCAACGACAATGCTATTCATGCATCATTTAATACTCCTATTAAATAACATGGAAACGAATATATCGGGAGACAAAAGAACTATAAATCACTCTATGCATGGATTCTTAACTGCTTTGTTTTTCCTCCATCCTCCTGTCAAAAGATAAATCAACCTCTAATTTTATTATAAGTTTTTTGGTTTGGGAACTTTTTTTATATGGCTTTTGACCTATGCTTTAATACTAAGCCTCAAAGTTTGACGTTGTTAATGTACATGACTTCGAGTATTTTTCTAAAGTAAGATATCAATAGTTTAATAGAATCCATTTAAGGGAATAAATTGTATGACCACTTTCAAGAAAAATAAATAAATAAATAAGAGAAATATCAAATCAACTTCTATCACGATTAAAGATAATAAGGAATTTTTGTGGCATTATTGTGATAGATGAAGGGAAAATTGTCCTTTATGTGGTTCGAGGCAAAAGGAAATCATCATAGCCCAATGTCTAAGGCAGTTTTGAGATTTCAATAAGAAATAATTATAGGTGTGAGAATATGTATAACAATTTTGTCTAAGGATGACAATTCAATTCTTATTTATATTTGCACCATTGGCGACACGAGAACAAATTTATCGTTGGTCGTACAAAATATCATGGGAAGAAATTTATCGTTGTGCATTAGCACGGGTACACCCTAGATTTGGAAAAACATTTAAGAATGTGAACTATTAAATCTTAATGATATATCGCTAATCATAGGTCGCTAATAGAAATGCACCGAGATAAATTTATGAGCTTGCCATCGGTATGGGCACAAATTTATTACGAGAACAAATTTATTGGCATGCCATCGACACGGGTACAAAATATTCCAAGAAATTTTTTATCGCCGTGCCATCGGCACGGGTACACCCTAGTATATATATATATATATGATAAGATAAGATAAGAAAACAATTTAAAACATAAATAATGTTTAAAAAAAATAAAACCAAAATTTTCAATAGTCTACATAAACCTTTATATGTTGGAAGGGAATTGAGATGCCACGTGGCATTTTTCATATTAATTGAATATTTTATATTAAATAATTAAGACATTTTTTTAACTTTAAAACAGTTTCTTAATTTCATAAAGCTGTTAAAAAAAGGTAAAATCGATTATTTTAAAACATTTTTTTAGTTCAAAAGTTAATAAACCATTTCTTTTATGTATAAAAAACCCTTTAAAAACAGTTTCTTATTAAAAATTATTTTTAAACAGTTAAAAAAATTATTTAATAGTGTAAAGAAGTTTATGTTCATGGTTAACAGTTTTTATTTTTGTTAAAAAACAACTTTTTTTTTATAAAACAGTTAGAACAATTTTTTTAAAATTTAAAAAAAAATAAAAAGCTGTTTTTTATTTTAAAAAATATTGTACGTAATTTATAAAAAATAATAAAGTAATTATATATATGTGGTTAAAAGTATGGTACGTAGTTTAAAAAATACTTTGCATAGGTTATTTTAAAAGATATTGTACGTAATTAAGACGTTTATGTTCATGGTTAAAAGTTTTAAGAACTTTTTTTATAAAACAGTAGAACAATTTTTTTTTTAATTTAAAAAAAATAAAAAACTATTTTTTATTTAAAAAATATTGTACGCAATTTATAAAAAATAATAAAATAATTATGTAAACGTGGTTAAAAATATTGTACGTAATTTAAAAAATACTTTGCATAAGTTATTTCAAAAGATATTATATGTAATTTATTAAAAAAAATGAAGAGGAAAAAAATCGGTGGAGAAACCAAAGGGACAGGAAAGAATGAGAAAAGCCTCCGAGCAAAGCTTGAACATGATTGATATGATGGAAGTGAATTAAGATGCCACGTGATTAAAAAAAATTGAAGAGGAAACAAACAGGTGGAGAAACCAAAGGGATAAGAAAGAATGAGAAAATCCTCCGAGCAAAGCTTGCACATGATTGATATGATGGGAGTGAATTAAGATGCCACGTGGCGTAATATGGTGAAAGTGCATTAAAACTCAATGTATTGATATGATGGGAGTGAATTAAGATACCACGTGGCGTAATATGGTGAAAGTGCATTAAAACTCAATGTATTGATATGATGGAAGTGAATTAAGATGCCACGTGGCGTAATATAGAGATATCTTTTCAAATAACTATATATAGAGATATCTTTTCACCATATATATAGAGATATCTTTTCAAATAACTCAATGTATCTCTATACTATATATAGAGATATCTTTTCAAATAACTTATGCAAAGTACTTTTTAAACTACGTACCGTATTTTTAACCACATATACATAATTATTTTATTATTTTTATAAATTATGTGCAATATTTTTTAAAATAAAAAACAGTTTTTTATTTTTTAACATTTTTTATTTATAACATTTTTAACATCCCACAAAACGCCACGTGGCACCTCAATTTTTCATTAAAATTTGTTATGCATGTAATAACCCGCCCTTTTGGAGACAATTAAATTCCATGATTAAGTATAATTTGGAATTTGGAGAATTTCTCGAAATTGAGATTTTTGGGATTTTCGAGGATTTAATAATTTTCGAAGGGGGTTATAAATTATTTTGGGACCATATAGGTCGAAATATTTTATTTATATGTCGCCGTGGAGTATAGCGACAAAAGAGGTAAGGTTTTGAGTAGAAAACCGCATTTAATTATTTTGGGTTAGAATAGTGATTTGCGGTCAAGTACCTCGGATGGAAATTTCGACTGCTCCATGAGTCTCGGGATGTCCGAGATAGTCAGAAAAGAGTGTCCAATTGGTGAAATTTAGTTTCGGGTAATTTTGGAGTTAAATAGGCTCGTAAATGAGTAAACGAGTCGTTTTGGGGGTATTAAGGGATTTAACCCTTTTCTCCTTATAAAAGGAGGGAGAGGGGGAGAAGAAATAAGAGAAAGAAGAAAGAAGAGAGGGAAGAGATAGAGGGGGAAGAAAAGAGGAAAAAGGGGGAGATTCCGGCGAGCCTCCGCGGGATTCGGCTCGAGGACGTCGGATTTTATCCACGAGGCAAGTGTTTACTTGCTTTATTTATTTTTGAGCATAAATATCTCATATCATTGTTGGTATAACAAACCCTAATGATTTTGGGTTGGGTATTCGTGGATAAAACGGGTTTTCGGGAGATAAAACGAATAAACCCCTAAAATTGGTAAATTGGAGAAATTTAGAAATTAACCAAAAATATTGGATGATTTCGGGGTCAAGGATGTTTAGGACCCGTATTATAAGTGTATTTGTTGTTGGTAGAAGTTGTAGGCCGTTGGGTGAAGAGATGGAAGCTTGGAGGAAGCTTCCATGGCCGAGACATCTTCTCGGAGAAGAAGTTGCCCAACATGATCGATCGATCGATCATGGGGGCTCGATCGATCGAGCCATCGATCGATCGACGGCCATGGGTCGATCGATCGACCCCTGCTGAAAGTTGATAATTTTTCTAAGATGATTTGGATGGGATAGATTCCATATCATCATGCTTTGAGGTTAATTAGGTGATAACCTAAAGGACCTTTTAGGACTTTATGGTCCATAAATTAAGGCAAATTAGGAGGGTACAGTAAGGGTTTTAAGTATATAACCCTTAATCTATATTTTCGAGGAAAATAGAATAGTTGTAGAAATTGATGGATTAGGGTTCCTAAATTATATTGGGGACTTCTAAATGATTAATTGGACTAGGTGTAGTCTTGGGGTTCAAGGAAATGAAATCCTTAACTCGTTGAATTTAAGGTTGATCGGGTGAGATAAATTCCGAGGATATTTCTAGTAGGCATATGGGCCTGTATAATTATGCTTATAGAAAGCATAATTATATCGAATACTGTTAAGTGTATCCTAGAAGATAATTAGGATAACTTGGGAAATAGATATTTGTTGATTTCAATTAGAGTGAAGGGTATCATTGGAGATATCCAATAAATCCTTAGATAGGATTGAGATATATAGTGATTATTAAAGTAAGAAATACTTTGGATTTAGAAACATGCTAATATGAATGCATGATTATGATTCCTGGAGGGAATCTTGGGGATTATGGTCATCGTTAGATGATATAGGCTATTATGGACGGTTATATATTCTAGGAGGAATATATAGGATATGTATATACTGTGTGATTTAGGTATATATATATATGTTATGATGGAGATGATTTTTGAAAATATAAAAATGAATATTTTCAAAAGGGTGAATAAATGATTTTCATAATTGATAAAATTTGGATTACACACCTCTCTAAATCGCTATCATAAGGGAAGTGGCGTACGTATGGTGAAGCCCCCTGGCTAATTAATGCAGGGTGGATATAGTCCTATAGGCCATGTGAGCGTTTGTGGATATATTTTTATGCGCTGGTTAGGAGATTCCGAGTGTGGTCTTGACTATCCCGCAGGCACATGGCCGCTTCCCGACGTCTTGCGATGTAGGATCCCAGGTTGTCTTGATGATAGGCCCTGGAAGATGATAGCCATTTAGGGGCGCGCACAGTGGAGAAATCCGGACGGGCGGTCTTAGAACGCGTTTATATTAAAGCAATTCATGATAATGGATTGGCTTTAATTACATTTTCTGGATATAGGAAGGGAAATGGGTTATATGTTTAGCTTCGGTAACACTCCCGGATGGAAGAAGGGATGTGGAAGCATATGATATGGTAAAAGCATTTTTATGATAATAAAAATGGCTTTTAATTACATTTCCTGAGTATAAAAAGGGAAATGGGATAATTGAAAAAGGAAAAGCATTTTTATGTTAATAAAATTGGCTTTTAAAAAGATATATGTTTTGGTAAAGCAATTCATGTTAATGAATTGGCTTTAAATAAATTTTCTGGATATGAGAAGGGAAATGGAAGTTTTTGAAATGAAAAGGATAAGTATTGATAAATACTTTGTGTATCGAATACACCTCAGTCCGGGAGGTAGATCCGGATGTGTATTATAAAGATATAATTCAATTGGTAACCCTCAGTCCGGGAGATATTATCCGGACGTATATTGTAGACGTATGTGTATATATATATATATTTATACATTGTGTTTGCTACGGGCCTAATGGATCTCTACCATTAACCCTTCCAAGTAGTAGTGTATCGGGGGGGTTCCTTGTCTGGATTTCTCTTTGTGAGACACCCCACGCACGAACTTAGTGCAGTGTTGAGAATGGAGGGAAGTGTAGCCCTTAGCACTGGGACTATCTGGGGTAGATAGTAGTTGGGTGATAGACTAGTTAGGCAGGGATAGCTTGACTAGGGTATGTGTTAGGGTGCGTTAGGTGTGCACTACTAGAGGAGAGGTGAGGGGTATCTCATGGGAGTGCGATACCAATTTAAATATGAGATAACAACTATTTTTCTAAAAATAAAACATTTACGCACTTGCAAAATATTTTCAAAATTCGGGCTCTGACCCGTCTATCTGCTCTCCTTTCTTTCTATATATTATATATATATGTGTCCAGACACAGGGACGCCTGGATGGAAATTCTTTCGAGTCAGACGTCTGCTGCAGCAGCTGTGGATGCTTGAGGTTTATTGGTAGATGCTTCTTCCCATGCACTCTAGATAGGAGATATTGTACAAACATTCGGGCCAACGGTCCAACTGATTTTATTTATTCTTTGCACGATATTCGATATGGTTGTATAATTTGAACCGAGTGTTCGGTTATTATAGTTCATTTCATTTTCCTTTTTATTTCATTTACACATTATATTGTGGATGTTTTATTTTAATCGTTAAAAAGAGTAGTTAAGTAAAAGTTTTTAACGCTCGCCTAATAGGATATTAGTAATTAAAATGGATTTTCGACAGTGATGCTAAGAATGATCCATAGGTAACTCCTGTTATAATTTGATATAGGAGTTATCTCCCAGTATCCCATTAGGCGGGTTGTTACAGATGGTATCAGAGCATCAGGTTCTAGTGTTCTTAGGAATCTGTGCGGACGTACTACGCTTTCAGCGTTGCTCTCGATTTGATATAGAGCCCCAGGATTAGAATTGTTGATTTCTCTTGTGAGATTTCGTTCTCCTACCATATTAGAAGATTATAGAAACCTTTTACGCGCTCGTTGAGAATCGTGTGCGGATCTCGGAGGGCAGCAGGAGTTGGAGCTTAGCTGGGGAAACTGGTAGAAGATGGGGACGAGGACCTTAGTAGAGGCCACTCTCCTTGTGGCAAATTGCTAAGGATTGTTTCAACGGCTACTAAAGTATAGTAGTTATGATCAACCAAGTACTACTGTGGTAAAAAGTGGTACTCAAGTTGAATTACCCCATGGAGATAAAGGTTCCAAAGGGATCTTACGGATAGTTTTAACCGTGAGTCCCCATGATTCTGCAGGAAGGAGAAGAATTCCGTTTCGTAATTATTCACATAAGGCTCGGCCAAAGACCGACAGTGAATAAAGAACATTATGGAGAAGTGAAATTTGTACCGAGGTGAGGAAGGTACAATGAAAAATGAGTCCTTTCTAGGAAGGATAGGCTCACTAGAGAAGTGTTGTTAACACTTACGGAGAATGTGGGTGTCTTCAGGTGCCCTGAGGGGACATCCACATTGGGGAGATTTAATGAAGGAGGATTTTGGAGCCGGTGGTGGAATTTCCTTTTAACAAAGGAGTTAAGAGGATTAGTAAGGTGATTTTGAGAAGCGAGGCTACAGAGTCAGATGGTGTTGACAAATCCATGATGGTCAGGAAGACCAATGATGGAAATGGTGTTGTGGAATGCGGAGCCACACGGATAGTCTTTTCTGATAGGAATAAAGGACAAGGTTAGGGTGCCCAGATGGGGCCTAGAGTTAAGAAATTCTAGTAAGAGGTGTGGCTAGATGAAGTTGTGGCGTTCGATAGCCCTAGACTCGTGTGTGTAATTTGAGCTCTATATTTGGTCTCGATAACATAATAATGTAGGCTTGTGTGTTTTCCGCGATAGCGGAATTTTGTTTTCTTTCACTCGCGATAGAGGCGGGTGATTATATTTTGTATATATACGTAAAATGTATTTGGTTGATCGGAGCGATAGCAGGCTTATGAGGGCAAGACTATCGTGTCCGCAGTTCCTGGAGGGAACAAGTTGTTATTGTGGTGTCTCACCTTGATAAAGGTTGAGTTCACCTTTATTGTTATGGATTGATGGAACCTCGATGAGCAGAGGCTTCCTTATTTTGGTTGGTATATGTGGCAACCTTATAGATATAATTTAAGGCCCACAAGATCATTGTTGAGCTTTAAGATTTAGATCAGTACTAGTTTGCGCAAGGACTTAGAAATAGTGCGAGCGCTGGGTGGTGTGACTCTTAGTTAGAGATAGGAGTTCAGACCACCTTTTGTTGATAAGGGATAGGATTATCTCGGTTGCATGTCTGAAATAATGGGACTCCGTGACCAACGAAGTCAAGTATTAATGTGTGGAGGGGTTCCTTGTTTGGATTTCGCTTTGCGAGACACTCCACACATGACTCTTAACGGCGCCGGGCGTGGAGAGCTGTTATGGGATGCAAGGATGTGGGTTAGTCTTATAGTGTGGATGAACCACTATAGACTATGAGCCCTGTGATGATGGCACGCTTATGGAAATATTGTGCTATGGAAAAGCACTAAAGTGGTCCTCTCACCACAAGTAGTTGGGTTGGAGTAGGACTTAGAGAAATTGATTTGAGGATGATAGCCATGCCTTAATAAGAAGGCAAATTTAGAGAAAATCTGTGATTGGTGTGATATAAGAAGTGTTCCTACAGAGAGTATGCACTTTGATTAGTTAGGTTTCCTTCTGTATGTGCGAAAGGATAAGATAATAGAAATGCGTTTGTAGGTTAGTTTAGTAAGATTTAGGACGTCCCGCTGGTGTGCCTTAGGTCGTTACATCTCGATGACCGACAATGCGAGGGAGTAGTGTAACGGGAGGGTTCCTTGTTTGGATTTCTCCTTGGAGAGACGTCCCACGCACGAAACCAAGCAAATATCGGGAGTTGAGAGAGGCCTTGGGCACTAGGGATATATTTAGGATACTCGTTCCGCTTAGGTAGGGTAACGCATAGATCGTAGAATATGTAGGATGTAGGTTCGCTAGAGTTAGCGGCGCTGAGGCCAGGAGGATTGAAATTTCGCCGGTTGGAAGGACCCATAGGTGAGTATTACACCGAGGAAAGGAGACCCTTATTGGGAGAGAGTGTTCGGTTATTATAGCTCATTTCATTTTCCTTTTTATTTCATTTAAGCATTAAATTGTGGATGTTTTATTCTAATCGTTAAAAAGAGTAGTTAAGTAAAAGTTTTTACTGCTCGCCTAATAAGATTTTAGTAATTAAAATGGATTTTCGACAATGATGCTAAGAATGATCCATAGGTAACTCCTGTTATAATTTGATATAGGAGTGATCGCCCGGTATCCCATTAGGCAGGTTGTTACAATGCAGTAATTATATCTCTCCTCTTTAGTTCATCTCTCTTCCAATTCTTCTTCCTTATTCACTCTTTAAATACAACCCTTTCGTTTTCTAAATTGTTTCGTCTGCAATAAAATTACACCCTTTCATTTCTTTAGTAACAAACCCTTTATCTCCATCTATCGAAGTCCAAAGGACCATTTATGTTCTTCCACCTTATAAATCATTCACCCATAAACGTTAAACAACACCCCTACACCCTTTCATTTCTTTTATACCAAACCCTTTATCTCCCTTTGTTGAATTCCAAAGGACCGTTTATGTTCTACCACCTTATAAATCATCCACCCATCAATGTAAAACAACACCCCTATTTTGTAAATTGTGGTGCATTCAAGAGACAAACGATTTCTATTGTCGGTAAATTCTTCGATTGAAAATGGAAGCAACTAAGGACCCACCGGTGATTGCTGTGGAAGGTGAGTTTACACGGGTCTTATGTGTGGTTATTTATAACATTTTTAGATGCCTCAACCAGTTGTGATAGTTAAGGTGGATAAAGGATGGTTTGAATTGGGTTTAGGAGAAGCTTAGGTTGGAGGAGATGGGTAGCAGGTTCCATGGATTTAGAAGCCGGGGTTGAGAGCTGGTGGTTCCGGGTTATGGAATTAGGCTGGATTCGAGTGTAGATGGTGGTCTGGGTAGTGGGTTCAAGTATGGCTGCGGAGGGTCGGGTTGCCATGGGTATGGTTGCGGAGGGTCAGTCAGAGCTTTGTTTTGGAGAGCTGGGGTCTGATTATCGTCGGGATCGAGTTTCCGCCTTTGAAGGTGGTCGGTAGGAGATAGATTTGGTTAGAGGATGATTGAAATCGGTTTTGGGGTCAGCGGTGTGGGTTTTTATTTGGTCTGTAGGTGTTGGATTTTGGGCTTAACCATTCTCCATTTTTTTTATCAAATGCTCCACGTGAGCATCATTTATGTATATAAAAAAATAAGTCATTCCATATAGTTCATTATTAGGATTTTCATTTCAAATTTTCTTTAAAAATATGTAATAATATTGCGAAGGTGATTGTTAGTTGAAATACTCTAATTTTTTTTAATGATGTAGGGAAAATATATATAATACTTTATTTTAATGGTTTTAAAATTGACGTTTCAATGCTATGACTTTGAGTATTTCAAAATATATGCTTGATTTGGTTTTAAGTGTTTTGGATTTTTAGATCTAGGTATATACAACAATGAGTTTCGATTATTTAGTTTTTTTGGATTTAATTTAATCTCTTAAGATTTTTGGAGCTTCACTCTCATTTATTTTTGAAAATATATTAAGTTTCATATCCATCTCAAACCGCCCATAACTACTATGTGACATCCCCGCTTTTTCCCCCCGAGAATACACTTATCCCATACATGTTACAATACGACCAATAATAAAAAAAATAAAGACATGAGAGTGGATACAAATGAATCTTTAAAAATGAGACTAAATGCTTAAGATCCCTTAATTATTTGTGACATTATTATTTTCACCAAAATACCCTCAAATGTGATAATGTTCGTAGCCGTATGTTTTCGGGTAAAAAGAAAAATATGAGGTTCATTTTAAGTTTGTGCCCATGTTAGTTATTGTATATGGATCTCTTTTTAATTAACAGTTTACAATGTTTTTTTATGGCACCCTATGCACATTTTTATCTTTTTGAATATTATTAATATCATTTCTCTTTATTTGCATTAATAATCCTATTTTTGTCTTAGTGCTATATATGTTTCAAAAAGAAAAAAAAGTTCTTGAGTTGCCAAAGTATATATAATATGTACTATGTTTGACTACATATATAATCGAAGGCGCTATTTGAGATGACCATTTCTGCAAATTTTCAAGTATACATGAAATAATATAGTCATTTTACAAGAAAATAGTTGATATAGCAGTTGAAGTTAAACAACCGTGCTTTTGAGTTCTTTTTATTTTTTCTTTTTTTTACCACGAAATGGTCGTACAATTTAATTTTTTATCATAATTCGTTCATGATAATCAGTTAAAGACTAATAAGGATTGAGGGAGTATATTAGATAGGTGTGCTTAATTTCATTGAATGAAATTGAATCTTTTGGGCTCATTTTCATTTACATAATGTTCTATTTATTTTTTTGTCATTTTTAATATCATAATATGTGTAATCACTTAAGTTAGGAACTAAATAAATATGTTAATATCAAATATATATATGTATCGTACGCGCATCGCGCGGGTTTACAACTAGTGTTATATATAACACAAGAGGTCAATATAATAAAAAGAAAGAGGATTGCCTCCTTGCCACTCGTACTAATAAATTTTCGTATTTCTTGGTTCTGTTCCTTTTCCTCACTCAAAACAGGTAAGTACATGTCAATTTCATGTACTGCATCTTCATTGTTCATCAAATATTTGAATTTGAAAATTTTAAAATCAATAGAGTTGGTTCTTATTTTGTTTGTTTTTTGTCCTTTACTACTTATTAGAATGTTTTATGCTTGTTCTTCATTGTAATTTATATGTATGAATGAACCAGCTTAACTTCTTATTAGGTCTATAAAAATATAGAAATTATAGATTAGTTATCAATTATTAAAGGATCAAATACCAAAAAGTCCCTCAAACATTTTTTAATGCATATTTAGTCCAACCCTTTTATTTTGTACCAAAAAGTCCCTTATTCTCTTATCTTTAAAGGTCCGCGCTAGCGGCATGGTAAACCTTTTTTGGCTTGGTGAAAGACTTTTTGGCACAAAATAAAAAGGCTTCGAATAAACATGTATTAAAAAAGTTTGAGGAACTATTTGCGTACGTGCGCATGTGTATTTGATATTAGATTTAGTGTTATTTAATATTTTAATCCCTTATCAAACTTTAATTTTGGCATGTGTGTAACAAATATGATGGGAATATTTTTAAATATGACAAAAATTATTATACGACAATCCCTTGTTATATAACGCTGCCTTAATATAACACTATGGACTTCACATTATTCTACAATAAATTTTAAGACCTCAACTACAAATTTATGGGGGTGATTATTCGTGTTCGAGTTTCGGAGTTTATTACTAATGCCCTTAATCAAATTATTGTTTGTAAATATGCCTCATACATAAACTTCTCACGTTGGTTACACGTGCAACGCGTGTGTGCATCAATTAGTGCGTGAGTAGCTATTATTTATGTGACCTTTGTAATTTCTCCCTAGATATCTAGCATCCAAGATGTAATTCCCGTCTTAGTTGTCATTTTCTAAATGTTAAATACAATTAAATTTTCCACAATGTTTTGTAACTCCAAAGCTTATGAACAAACCCAATCCAAACTTATATGTTGTTTCATCCCCTCTTTCCTTCATCTAATTCCTTTTTTTTTCAAGAATGGATTATGATCAACTTACCTTTTCAGGGATGGAGAATCAGTATGACTTTGATTGGTTATATTTAGAAGAAAAGTCCCAAGGGTAATCTCATACTTACTAAAGATCTTTAGTTTTGTCTCCATTCTGTACAAACTAACCTTATATGTTGTGTACATTCTTTAGTTTTGTCTCCATTCTATACAAACTAACCTTATATGTTGTGTACATTTTTTCTTTTGTACAGAAAATTGGAGGAGTACTCCACAGTCGCTAATAACTTGGATTATAGTCCTTACGGTGATCCTTTCAACTTTGATCAATACCTATTTCCACAACAAAATAATCAAATTCCCTTTGATTATGATCAACATAAATTTTCACAACTAAATCATCAAATTCCCGTTGATTATGATCAATACAAATTTTTGCAACAAAACAATCAAAATCAATACCAATTTTCTCAAGAAGACAATTTCATTCCCCAATTGGAATTCACTGATTTCGAGAATATCGGTACGGGTGATTTGCGTAGCTTGTGGGATGACAATTTTTCATCTATTCGTCAAGACCTTATTCTTAATACCAAGCAAGAACTGTTGATGGATACTGAAATTTTGGGCTATTTCACTGATGAAGGAACTTATATGATTGATCCTACAAACTTTATGATTTCAAACACAAACGAAAATCAAAGTCGACAAAACAAAAGATCGAGAATGTCTCCATTAGAACTGCATGAGATCCAAAAGTATTTTAATGTTCCAATAACACAAGAAGACAAAGAATTGAAGGTGGGATCGACCACATTGAAGAAAAGATGTAGAAAGCTGAATATTATGAGGTGGCCTTATAGGAAGATCAAGAGTATGAAGTCTCTCATTGATAATGTTAAGGTATTATCCTGCCTGCATGTTAAGATTCTTTCTAAATGTCATTAGATACATTATTATTTTTCATTCATTTCCTTTCTCTTTAATAAAAGTTTACAGAATATATGTTTTTGGAAGTCATTTTAATTTATTGTGTTTTTTTTACTTTACCCCCCCCCCCCCCCCCCACAAGAAATGTAGCCATGACTTAACCAACAGCTTTTTAGAAAAATAGACATAAACATCGTATGCATAAGGTACAAGAAAGTCAATACACATGTGGGTGGTCAAGTCTAATCTATGAAAAATAGAGGGGTAATATCTAATTATAGCATTATTGTACGACATGTTTTATTAGTTTAATTATTTTGTTTTAAATTACAATTTTAGGAGATGGGATTAACCAACGAGGTAGAGATGCTAGAAGAGAACAAAAAAATGATGGAGAAGCTACCCGATTTTGGAATGAGAGAGAAAATAAAAAAACTCAGGCAAGCTTGCTTCAAGTCCAACTGCAAAAAGAGAAGGATCCTTGCTGACTATTAATACTGCTTATTCTCTAATGGCTTGGTAATTTGGGTTTATATTTGGTTTTGAACTTTGTAATGTTATTTCTAGTTTTATTTTGGCACTTTAATAACCTTTTGGAACCTTGTTTTCTTAGATATTGTAGTCCCTAAAGCATTACAACCAAATATAAGTTTAAATAAAGTACGATTTTAATTTTATTTTTACGTGCCTTAAACTGAATTTATGTGCCTTGTCATGGAATTTAATAATTAACCTTGAATCGAGCTTCTTTCTTACTGCAAAATCAATCATTATGTAATGAGAAACATCAATGCATATGAGATTCTTATATATATATATATATATATATATATATATATATATATATATATATATATTTGACAAGATAAGAAAAAAATTTAAAACATGAATTATGTTAAAAAAAATAAAACAAAAATTTTCAATAGTCTATATGAAGTAACATATACGTTAAATCATTACTTTAGCAAAACAGTGTAAATTCCAAATAAATCATTCAATATGTATTGTATGTAAAATACGGTAAGCTGGATCATCCAAGATTATAGCTTCTCCGGCTTATATATTAGAATCATTACATTAGTAAAACATCGGTAAGTTATAAATAAACCATTCAATATATATTATATCTATAGGTAACTGAAAAATACGTCTAGCAGGATCATCAAAGATTAAAGCTTCTCTGGCTTATATAGAAATTGACATCAATGTTAGCCAATTAAAGACCATGCTCACACCGTGGGGAGAAAATTCTAAAATATAATAATAAGGAACATAATTGTTAAGGCCAAACAAAAACACAAAAAAACATGCACTCTTACCATTTTTTATACGGTTTCTTTTACAAATTGATGTGGTAAATGATATTAGAACTTTTTATTTTTAAAGTCTTAAGTAGTCGGGAATTTTTTTTTTCCATAGATTTGATTAAATTACAACATTACTCTTTTTCTTAATGCATGAATATGACTTGCATGACAAGAAATGTCTTTATGTGTTGTTATGTATGTTAATATATACGTTTGTAACTCGTTACAACATAATTAGAATTTGATTTTTTATATACATTTGTTCATTATATATATAAATATATATACACTCGTGTTAGCATTAAAGACCATTGTAAAATGCATCCATATATTCATCTCCCTTTAATTTATATTCTAACAATCTTTTGTACAAAATCCTATTTATCTCGCCATATATTTATACCCTTTATTCCCTTGTCTCTCTCTCATATTTGTAAATATTTATGATACAAATAGTTTCTCTTGGTTTTCATAGTGTTGGCAAATATCGTATTTGTATATCTTCTTTTGTATTTGTTCACCAACATTTCATGCAAAGTTTAGCAAAAACTAAATAAATATTTGTAAATAACAATTTGTCAAATTTATCATAAATAAGTGTATGAAATTTCAACCTTTGTAAAATCATATAATAAAAACTTCAATGCATCTTATTCTGTTATTCAAACAAAAACAAAAAAATACATATTTTTAATTGAGCAAAATATATAAATTGTTTGTATAAATCAATGTGACAAGTGACACAGCCATAAACCTTCTTTTGCTTTTTTTAGACCATATAAAAATAATTTTTTTGGTTATAAAATATATATATGGGTGGATGTTCACTTTTATCTAGCATATGAATGAAAAAATATTTCAAGCTACCTGAATTCATACTATCAATAAAGAAAATACAAGTATGGATATACTACTTGAATGAAACATTTGCTCTCTCTCTAAAAAAAATCCTTTATTTTTCACAACATGTTATAACACAAGAGCTTAATATAATAAAAAGAAAGAGGATTGCCTCCTCTCCATGGATAACAACAAGTGATGGTAATTTTTTATTCTTTTCTTTTCTTCACTGAAGACAAATAAGTACATGACTGTTACCTTTTCTACTGTCAATTTCATAAACTACATCTTCATTGTCCCTCACATATTTGAATTTGAAAATTTAAAAGTCAGCATAGTTGATGCTTATTTTGTTCCTCTCTATTTATAAAGCATCAATTGTTTTCTTTTAGTCCTTTAATACATATTAGCAGGGCAGATCCCGAGATTTTAGCGTCAAGGAAAATTCTTGAACTGGGATCCACATTAAACAAGAGGTTTTTAATTAATTTATAACTTATGGGTTTTTTAATCGAAAAGATGCCGACTTGATTTTCAGTAGTTTACAAGTTTAAATGTTTCTCCCTTCAGTTTTTAATAAATTATTTGTGTGACAATTGAAAAATGATGCTATAAATTTAAATACACAGATAAAATTTTGGGGTGCCTAAAATGTGTTGAATATCGGGGCTCGAGGCGACCGCCTCCCTGGCCTCCCCTCAAAACCGGCTCTAAATATTAGAAAGTTTTATACTTCTTCTTCATTGTAGTTTATATATAGGAATGAATCAGCTTAGCTTCTGATCAGGTCTATAAAAATATGAGAATTATTAATTAGTAATCAATAATTAAACTACATCCTATAATATTACCTTTTCTTTTCGCCATGTTTTAAGGTATTTTAGTTTGGTCTTATAAGCTTACAAATTATTTTACTTTTTTTTCCTCCCTAGGTTTTAAGCTATATGGGAACTAATTGCTTTAAAATATAAAAATGGCTATATTTTAGTTTGATCTTATAAGCTTACAAATTATTACATTTAAATTTTGAGTCCTCTTCTCATATAACCATTTTTAGCTATGACCTGAAGTTACCAAATCATATGATATTAAGACCTACACCATAATTATTCAACTTTGGAACTTGTACTTTTCTATGTTCTAATTTTAGTGTTTGAAGTCCCTAAATTATTTGTACCTAAAGTTTCAAAGAAAATATATCACAATCAAACATGGAGTTTTAATTGAAAGTGTACAAACTGAAAGTCATATAATTTATATTGATTTGTGATATGAAGATCCATAATGATTATTGTGATCAAATGTTCACAAATTATTACTTGTAAATGGGATACAGTTTCTTAGACATACTATTAAAAATGCATGAATCTCTCCTGTTATTTAACGATATTTGGATTAGAGTATCCAAAAGTAATAACCCCCATTTTCTCATGTAAAGATTGGCCAGACATGATACGCCGAAGATGGAGCTTGCTTGTCAATTTATATCATTCTTAGCATCGACCGAGAATAAACATTTATATTTTAAACCACATTTGAATTTAAAACTGAATTTAATTACTAAACATGAGATAATAGTAAATCCAACATCCACGTTCAACAAAATAAAATCTAACATAATTATAACATCTCGACTAATAAAACTAAATGACTTCGGGCTTATGCCCATAAAATAATCCAAAATAAATAAAGATAGGAAAAAGTAGTAGCCTAAACTAGAATCAATAAATCGATCTTCGAGAAGCAATACGTGACATCAAGTTTGATATTCCTTTAGTCTCGCTATCCTTGTCTACAAAAACCTTGTAATTTGGGTCAGCACCCTAGAGTGTGTAGGAATTAACTTACTGAAATTAAAATACAAGATTACAGTAAATTTAAGTAGGTGTCTCCCATCGTCACTCGCATAGGATAATCTCCTCACCTCTCACCTAGGTGCAATATTAATCGTATCCTATCCCCAGAAACCAAATGCAATATAGATAACAAGATGATTGGGAAACATGTGATGCGTCTAGCATACACTACAAGAAAAATGATTTTTAGTGACATAATTTTTTGCACGTAATTATAAAAAATTCACAACCAAATCTTTTAGTGGCAAAAAAAATTTCGTCATGCTATCGCCATTAAAGGTGTTCTGCGATTTGTTTTCGTAGCAATTTATTAAATCGCCACTAAAATTTGACTTTTTTGTGACAAAATCACTTCACCACCAAAACATCGCTTTAGGCGAAATTTTTTTTGGCATCTAATAAAGATTAAATTGCCACTAATAGTTGATAGTTTGACAGTAAATGTTTATTTTTTGTAGCAAAATAAAAATTCACCACCAAAAGTAACATTTCGTGGCAAAACAAATCGCCACAATTGAACTTAAATTTATATGGAACGATTTTTTAAATATTAAATTGCCACCCATAGTTGATAGTTTACCACCAAAAGATTATTTTTTGTAGCAAACCAAAGAATCGCCATCCAAAGGGTTGTTTCGTGGAAAAAAATCTTCACATTTGATCTTAAATTTGTATGGAACAACTTTCTTAGCAATTTAAATTCGCCACTAAATGACATTTTTTATTGCAAAAAAATCTCCATAAATTGATGTAATATTTTTTAAAATACATATATATGTTGCGTTGGTAACAACTTGTATCTACGCGTATATAACTTATACATATACAACTTTCATAATTTTTGTTTTCCCAAAATCATAAACTAGTACTCTTAATTTGGGCTTCGAACAGGAAAGTAGCAATTTACCGAAAATCTCAAAACTTTCACATTTTGCAACAAAACATTGCCAATTTCGCATCAACACCCTAATTTACTTTATAAACATAATCATGCATTAGAAACATATTTTATGATTCATTTAACCACATAACTAGTCATATTATCTAAACATATTATCCCCGATCATAAGCTCGATTAGCATCTAATATAAACCACATATATATCACATGAACATGCATCCCCTAAACATGATAATTAACATGTTTAACACACATGAACAATTTATAACTAATAACTTATACTTAATCTTGTAATTAACCTTCCTAATCATGTTTTAGGGCCTTACACTATAGGACTCAAGTTATCAAAAGAAGGAGAAGGATAGTTTGTTAACTCTACTTTGATCAAAATTATAGTTTGAAGCTTGAGGTACTTGATAATGATAAGACTTGGAATTTTATATGTAGTTGGACTTGTGTGTCGTTACATGGAAACACCAAGAGAATCTCATCGTCTAGATACTAAGAGCATACTAAGGTATAAGGTGCTCTTAACCCTGGACTTTTTTATGCTTATGGAGAAGATGAAAATCTAGTAAGGTATTTAGATAGTGATTGGGGAGGTTATCGAGATGAGGTGAAAAGCACTACAGGGTACGTGTTCTACCTTGGTTCAACAACTTTATCTTGGCCATCGAATAGACAAACAATTACAACATTAGTATCATGTGAAGCTGAGTATGTGATAACTTGTTCAATTGTTTGTAAAGGAATTTGGTTGAGAAATATGTTGAAGTCATTGAATCACTTATAAAAAGAATATACAGTGATTCATGTGGATAATAAGTCTATAATCAAGCTTGCAAAGAATCTAGTACAACATGTAAGGAGCAAGCATATTGACATTAGGTTACATTTTCTAAGGCATCATATGAAGTAAAACACAATGGAACTGGTGTATTATCACACCAGGGAGCAGATAACAGATATCCCTACGAACCCTCTCCCGATTGATTATTTCAGAAAGCTACGTGTAATGCTTGGTATGAAGGACTCTTGATTTGAGGAGTGAATGTTGGAATAAACACAAATCAAGTGTCTCTTGCACTATGATAATTAGTGGTAAACTTGACTATGCACTACATAAGCACTATGTGAAGTGATAATCAACAACGACCACTTTCACAATTTTTAATATTTCTTTCTTTTAAGTGGTTTAGGTGTTAATTCATTTCCTCCATTGCTTTTTCTAATGGGTTAGATTAATGTTTCCATAATTAATTATGTTATTTTAGTTGTTTCACTTAATGTGTGATTGTGTGTGTTTTGTAACTCTATAAATAGAGTTATAAGCTTGTTGTTTGATATAAGCAATAACAAGAAAAGAAAAACATTTTATCTCTAAAAATACTTGTTCTCTTTCTTAGTTCTTATCTTTGAGAGAATTTACGCGTGGGTGTGATATAGTTTGAAAACTTATCATCCAAACAAGGAGTTTGGCATAAATAATTGAATACCAACAATAATTACCTCCACTTTGTTTGGATCAACCTTCACACCATCACTTGAGACAACATAACCTAAGAATACTAAACTATTTTTCAAGAAGTCACACTTCTTCAATTTAATTTCTACTCACCCAATACATCAAAAACCTTTTGAAGATGCTCAAAATGTTGATTTTTCTCTTTGTTAGACATAAGAATGTGATCAAACTAAACCACAATAAACTTACCAATATAAGGCTTGGATATGTGATTCATAATACGCATAAATGTTTAAGGAGCATTATAATGACCAAATGGCATCACTATCCATTCAAATAAGTCATCCCTTGTCTTGAAAGAAGTTTTCCATTCATCTCCTGGCCTTATGAAAATTTGATGATACCCACTTCGAAGATTAATTTTTGAAAAGATTACATCCCCACAAAGTTGGTCTCATCGAGTCGAGGAATAGGAAAACGATACTTAATGGTAATTTTATTCACCGCCCCACTATCAACACACATCTTCGAAGATCCATCTTTCTTAGGAAGAAGTAATGTCGAGATAACACACGAACTCATGTTCTCTATAATCAAACCTTTGTCCAACAAATCATTAATTTTCTTTTAAAGATCATCATATTTTTTAGGATATATTCGGTAGGCTACTAGAAGCATAGAACATGGGACAAGAGCAATACAGTGTTGATGTAACAACCCAGGTTTTTGGAGCTACTATTTTATACTATTTTTCCTGATGGGCTAATTTTATAAAATAGGGGATGTTGGAGTAAATATTTTTCCCGTGAGACTTAGGGATAATATTTACTATGTTTTGTCTATTTACCGGTATGAGAAGGTAAGTAGCATTATATTGTGTATTATTGCGTCGTTATATGTAAAACGACAGTTATGACCTATATATACTATGGGGTAAAGTTAATGGATTAAAATGAAATTGGAACACACATATAGTTCACACTTTCCCGAATGCAAAAATAGGGGGTGCGGTTGTTTTTAGAATAGTCGAGATAGTCGAATTAAGTGCCCAGTTGTAATTTCTGAGATTCGGGCATTTTTAAGGGATTATGACTCAAATAGTGGTTACGAGTCATTTTAGTGGTGTATTAACATTTTAATGTGGGGGTTTATGTTTTGAGACCCGTATAAGTCCCCCACCCCCTTTCTTTTTCTTCATTTTTGTGAGAGAAGCCAAAGGAGAGAGAGAGTTGGGAGAAATGGAGAGAAAGAGAGAAAATGGAAGATTTGGGCCGGATTTCCGTCGCTACCGGAGGTGATCAGAGACTACGAACCTCGAGGCAGGTTTCTTACTTGCTAGATATTGATTTAATGTGATAAATTTGCATGTATAGTAAATTTGGAGGTTTAAACCATAAATGGGTTTTTGGTTGATTTTGGTGTTAAATCCTTAAATCTTGTAGATTGTGTGGTTTAAGGTTATTATATGGGTTTATTTTGGTGTATAATTGTTGGGGTAATGTTGTTGGTGGAGGGGAATGAAGAAAGTAGAGGATTATGGGTTTTAGGGTTCGGTTTTGGCTTTGCAGAAGAAGGGTTTTTCGTGGATCTGATAGGCGCGGTCGACTGCGGTCCCATGACCGGTCGACCGGTCATGCCAAAACTAGCTTACTGCTTTTGTTAGCAGACCAAATCTGTAAGGGCGGTCGACCGTGGTCCCTTGCCCGGTCGACCGGTACCCTATTTTTCACCTTTAATTCTCCTTAGTTTTCTTTAGACCTTTTCTTTTAGGTTCGAGGTTTAGGAACCTTCCTTTGGGAAGTAATGGGGAGTCCTAGAGGGTTGTATTGGGTAGATTAATGTCCTAGGCTAAGAGTGGAGATTTGGGTTGACCCGAGGGCTAGTTTGTATAGGTTAATGTCCGATTGATATAGGAGGTTAACCTAAAGATAAATTGGAAGTTAAAATATTAATGTTAAGCATTTGGGAGACACTCCCTTATGGATACTCACCTTGAGGGTTTATGAAATTATATGAACGCTTGGAGGCTAGTCTGAAGTTAGTGGCACTTTGGGTCTTAGGTCATTAATAAAACATGACTTAATAAGAATGAAATGCACATTCTAAAACTTGGTGCTTAATGGCTAAATGGATGGTTTTTGGAAATGTAAAATATGATGTTTTCAAAAGGAAAAGTAAAGTTTTTCATAAATGTTAATTTATGGATACACACCTCCCTAAATCGCTATCATAAGGGAAGTTGCGTGCGTTGTGGTGAAGCCTTCCTGGCTATTGAGCAGGTTGGATATAGTCCCTAAGCCATATGGGCGTTTATTTTTACTGCGCTGGTTAGGAGATTCCGGGTGTGGTCTTGACTATCCCGCAGGCATATGGCCGCTTCCCGACGTTTGGTAGGTTCCCAGGTTGTCTTGTATGATAGTCCCTGGAAGATGATAGACATTTAGGGGCGCGTCCAGTGGGGAAACCCGGAGGGACGGTCTTAGATTTATTAAAGAAATTCATGATAATGGATTGGCTTTAATTACATTTCCTGGATGGAAGAAGGGAAATGGGATATGTTTTGGCTTCGGTAACACTCCCAGATGGAAGAAGGGATGTGGAAGCATATGGTATACAAAAGTATTTTTATGCTAATAAAAATGACTTTTGATTACACTTCCTGGATGGAAGAAGGGAAGTGGGATTTTATGAAAGTAATGTGTAAAGCACTTTTTATGATAATAAAACCTGCTTTAAATTATGTATTCTTCCTGAATGGAAGAAAGGAAATAAAATTGGTAAATAAGTTTGACATGGTAAACATTTGATAAAATGTTGTACCATTTATGTATATTCCTAAAGAAAGAAATTGGGAATTGTGCCATTAGATGATGGATGGGTTTTATTTTATATTTTCTTTGTGTAGCTATTGATGTGACCTCCCACACATATGCACACACATATATATATATTTATTAATTATTTCGTGCTTAGGGTCTAATGGACCTCGACGATCAACCTTGCCTAAGTAGTAGTGTATCGGAGGGGTTCCTTGTTTGGATTTCGCTTTGCGAGACACCCCACGCACGAATAGGGCATAGTGTTGAGACTGGGGAGAAGTTAGCACTTAGTACTTAGGGTTAACTAAATCACCTCACGATATTGCGCTAGGTTACTGCTAGATCGAGAGGTGAGAAATATTACTGTTATATGCGAGAGAATTACGCACTTAACTGTCATGCATTTTTAGTCACATGGTAATTATATCAAACCGGGTCCTGACCCGTATCTATATTTCTTTGTTTCTGCATATATTCCTTGCCGTACAGGTGCTCTACCGCATAGACACCCGAATTTACATATTCCCTTCCAGTTGTCATGGAGTTACAATATATTGTGGATGTTGTAGGTTATTTGTATTAGACGCTTCTTTTTATTGCACTTTAGTTATGTTCAGTATATTTATTCGGGCGTGTTTTGCCCAAGGTATTGCAATCATTAATTATATTGTAAATATTAAATTGTAATACTTGATGTATTATTTGTATTGGTCTGTGCACCGACAGCTTATTCGGTGATTATTTATTGTATTGTCATACTTCATTCATCGATTTTTGATACCCACCGTTTTTACAAATGGGATTGTCTAAGAGTTTTTCTTTTACTTTCGAATTTTTAAATTTGACAGTCCGTTTTCTAAAATTATTGGTGGTTATCTCATACTATTATTTTAATCGACAGTGATGCTAAGAATGGACCATCTATGATTCCTATGATTATTAGAGTATTGGGCTGGCCACCTATTATTTTAGTAGGCGGGTTGTCACAGATGGTATCAGAGCATTAGGTTCTAGAGTCCTCAGGAATCTGTACGAATGTTTTACGTCTTCTGCGTTTCTCTCTGTTTGATGTAGAACCTTAGGAATAAGGTCGTTGAATTCTCTTGTGAGATTTCGTTCTCCTGCTATGGTATGAGAACCCCGAAGATCTTCTGCTCGTTCGTATGGGACTTATAAGTCGTTGGATGAAGGGCATTGAGGAAGGCCGTTGTGAAGGCGTCATAGGATGGGATTACTATAAGCTGTAGGTTGTGGTCGGGAATAAGGGCCGCTTTGTAGGTCTCTCCCTTTGTAGCATTATTTTATATTGCTGCCGTGACTACTAAAGGATGGTGAAAATAGTTTTTCCCAAGTACAGTTGTCGGTAGAGAGTGGTACTATGCTTGGGGTTCCAAGCAATGTCAATTCGGAGTTGAGAGGTCCTAGAACCTTGGAATGAAGAAAGTGTAACCTCGTTCGGTGAGAACGTAAGGCCTGAGAGTTTGGCCTAGAATTGGGTATAGAAGTACCCTGGTGTGAGGATTGGAGGAGAACGTTTCACCCATTGGAGAAGATTGAAGTGGCGGGAATGGTGGTCGCCTCTTTATGGTGGGGTAGAATGTTTTGCCCATAGAGAGGGCCTTTCAGTGGGAATGATAGGCTCATACGTAAGTGTTTCTAACACTTCTGGAGAAGTAGTGTTCATGAGACCCCATCGGTGGACATCCACCCGGGGAAGACTCATTGAACTAAGGTCGGGGAGTCTGGTAGAATGTTCCCTCTGCGGAAGAAGTCAAAGAAACTATCGCTTTTGTAGTTTCAGGTAGGGAGGTCTTAATTTTAGCAGCAATGCACATTCGCATAAACATAAGGGCCATCCTATTGGATTGAGACCATGCTTCATGGACAACAATTTCATCCTCGCTACTAGCATTAGTAATAGCAGCGGGTTCATTACACATAATTGCCATATCCAGGTTAAGAACCCCTAGGTTGAACTCAATTTGCTCATTACATTTAGAAAAATTAGTTCCATCAAATTTGGAATAGGACTGAGCTTACGAATACAGGTTAAGGGGAATTGCAATTAATAACAATGTTCACAAATTAAATTTTCACACACAACAAAAATTGCAAAGGTCAAATATTGAATTGTTGACTAAAAATTTTGGCATATTTCATTTACATTGTGAATATCACGAAATCTTTGTTAATCATCACATAATGTTCAGATTGTAAAGATATACTACCCTATAATTCATTTATCATGGTCCCATAATTTTGGCATCTGTGTTTGTTGCCTAAACATTTAATACCATGATTAATGGACTTAATGTCAACTATTCTGTTTTAATAAAATCAGTTCTAATGTGGTTGAATTCAGAAATTAGCATGTGTTGCGACTCAATCCAATTTTATAACTAACATCACAATAAACCTTTAATGAATGTAAGTGTATTATTCGTACATGCAGTCTCAGCTTGTGTTTGGCCTTTGACTTAACTCAAATGAATAATTACTTACATGTCCAAACTTAAATAGTTAACCATTCGTTAAATATTAACTACAATACGTAATCTACCAGTTATTACAAATATACCAATAGTAGCTTAAATGCCTCAAAAACAGAATTACCTAAGTATAGTAAAAACATACATAATTCATGAATTTTGCCAAAAATTTGAAAAATGAGTTTTCACCATAGAATTGAAGTAAAACATGCCAAAAAACAAAAAATTTTTGCAGAACGTTAATATCAATTTTCTGTAAAGATTTATAAGCCCTGAGATTACTTCTAAAAATGGCAAAATGGGGTTTTGAGGGTCTTAACGGACTCGGATTGTCAAAAAACACATTACATCACGGCCGAAGGCCCAATATAAAGGGTTGGTTCTAGGGTTTCATTTTACTATCAAAATTAGTACCTAGGGCTAAGGAACCCATTTTATACGGAATGAAAGGAGAAAAAATGTAAAATTGCAAAAAATGAGATGAAGTAGAAATTTTCAATATATGAGACCATGCATTAGTATTGTGTTTTCATGCAATGTAGGCATGTCTAGTTTTAATCTTTTATGTAAATTATCTCTGGTGGATACCTCCTTTCACCACTTATAACTTTTATGTAACTGTATGTCAATTTATAATTGATAAATATTAGGTCAACATATAACATGTTCATTTGATTAATAGGGAAATTTTATCATTTTAAACAAAGAGACGAACCACTAGTAGTTTTTCAACTTTTGTATCTAAATATCTTGTTCGAATCATAATCATTCTCCAATAGCAGACCTTGAATCAAATCTCAAGCTTTATCATACAAAAACGTCCTCAGCTATCACAAACTTCAGCATCTGGAACTTAGTTTTTTCATGGTATTTATGGAATTATTTAATTTCTATATCATATATTAAGTATATGAGCAGATTACGCTAACCAAATAAGACAAGCACACAAATTTTATTCAAGTCAGAATATGATCCAAAATAATAGTCGATACTAAGGTAGGAATTTGTTAAACATTTTTTGTTATTATTGATCAGAGTTCAGACATAATATTGCCTCCAATAAAACAAATATGCTAATAGAAAACGTGACAATGTTAGGAGATAAAGTCTCCCTTCTAATTAAAGAGACAGATAAACTGCAACAACATCATATAATATCAATTATAGAGTATAATCCAAGGATTTCCATTTGTGAGTATATATTCCAGAGATGAGAATGGTACCTAGATGAGATTATGCCAATTGATACTAAACCTTGTAGTTTTAAAACTCAAAAACACAAGATTTGTGTTTTAAGACCAACATTTTATGGTTACCTTTAGAATATAAAGGGAAGGTTTCTCTATAAGAGAATTTATGGGATATTCTCCTCTACTATGGATGTTGAATATAAACTAAACTATGAGATGAATGCCGAGCCAAGAGACCGAGACTTGCACAACTAAAATGCATATATTAAAAATACTTGTTAATGACATTCAACAGGCTATAGCAATGCCAAGGCAACATTTTTTTTCATAAGTAGATAGTGCTCGTATATTAATTTAGCATGCACCCTCGATCTCTATTTTATCTTTTATCATACATGTAAAATTGTTTGCCTCCTAACTACTCCCCAAGGTAGATATCCACTTGAAATTAATCTCCTCTTTAGTGAAACTTTTTATAAGGGCGAAAATGTCGCATCCCGTATAACCAAACTTGTCTCAACCAATCATCATTTATATCTTCCAAAAATAAATCCACTACAATGCATCTAATGGCAGTGTGCAACTACAAGTGATGCTGCAAAGTCAATATCCCTCTTGATCTTAGAAACTTCATCTTCAAATTTGCTTCAAGCTCGATTTCCCAAACATTTTTTTCTCATATTAGTTGTTAATTAAGACGCCTTCAAATAATTGTGTGGTTTTCATTATCTCGTAGAATTGAACCCAATTTCCCATGCACAAATGGCCTCAATGAGATCAAGTTAGAAAGAATTCGCAAAACTTTTCACATTAAGTTGAGCCTTGCACTCGAGTTGAACTTTGGCAACCCTCCGAGTTATATCTTGCAATTATGTAAAGAGAAACTAAAGTTCCTAATGAGGATTCTGAGCCTCCTGAAGATTATCTTAACACATTAAAAAAGAGACAAGCTACATCTTTATATCCTTTAAACCCTTATTAAATATGAGTTCGGTCAACGTTAATGCATTTGTGCTACTGATACACAAGACACCTTCCCCATTCAAATCCATAACGTCATCACTCGTAATATATCCTAGTCGCATGAGGACCCTTTTCCTTTCTTTAAGTTCATCTTTAAACATCAGTATCATGGAAGTTCTCATTGCTTGCTTAATTGACTTAAATTTTTTAATAAGTTCCTTCTTATGGTGTATAACGTTGAGCTTGTGCTCATTACAAGGTTCCAACTTCTCATCCACCATAAGGATGCAAATCCCAAATTCATCAATACCACGATGACCAGCACAACAACTCATTTGTACATACTCTTCTTTGGGTATTCATTTATATTTATCTTTATCAAATTTACAAAAATTTAAGAAGACAATAGTTTTCACAGACATATTAAAGCCTATGGTGAATGTCTTTGTAGCAAGCAAACACTTGATAAGCCCTTCTTGAAATAATATCCCAATCACTTCCTTAATATGGTAACTAAACTAGAATAATGGCCACCTATTCCACGTTTCACAAGGGATAGCATAATCAAATTGTGAGGAATATTTTTATCGTCATCTGATAACATGGACATAGCCCTTCAATGAATGTTTCATGTTCACTTACTCATCATCATCATTGAGATTCAGTTTATCCGTCTGTTATTGCAAGAAATTCAAATTCCCATTTGCTGAATCTGAAAATAATGGAAGGAACATATTGACACTACATTATCATTTTCACCATCTTAAATGTGTCACTTTCTTCTCTAACATTCCTAACTAACAGACTCTTCTGCCCTTTCACATTCTCTCCTCTTTTCCTCGCACCTTCACTAGTGGCAACATGATCATATAAACCTTTTTGGAAGCTATTCGCACAAAATTTCCCCTTTTTTCCACCACTAAGTACAGACCATCGCCACCAGAAGGGAAAATATAATCTTGAAGGGGTGTTGTCTGATAACCAGTATAAACGATATAACATGGTTATCGGTGGATATTTGCAACCAATTTGGAAAACTCCTTAGCGTTAGGCACTATTGGAGAGGTATAAAAATTGAGAGTTTTTTGGGGCCATTATAATTCACTCTTCTCATACCACTCCTCTTTCACTATGACATATGTAATGAACCTCGTAAAAAATAACCCAAGCCATCTTCAGTGCAATTTCAATTATTTGGAGGCCGAGGATGGGCTAGTATTCTCTGCTCACTATGATGTAGAGAAAAAAAGAACATTTCCTCTATATGATGTTTTTTTTATCACGACAATGCCAAAGCAACATGAACACATCTACCTCAACAAACTAGACATATTGAGTGGAAAAAATAGTAATGAATCAATAGGTCGTCTTTAGAGAAAAAGCTACAGTTAAATTTTCTTAATTTGCAAGCCTTTGTATTTCACTCCTAAGTCTTTGGCTTTACCTCCTCCAATTCCAGCAGTAGCCAATAGGAGAAACTAGGCTCTGAACTAATGACACTATATATAAATTGCAACAACAATCCCCCAAAGAGATTGGAACATTCCTACTCAACTTTGCAGGATTATAGGCCAATAATCCTCACAAGTCCATCCTAAATAAAACTTTTCCCTTCTTATAAAAATCGGTGGTGTTAAATCTCCATAATGCACATGTATGTCCATATTTAATACTAAAATCATAGTAGTCCAAGATTCCACCACACCATACTTCATTTCAGTATCTTAACATTGCCTTTAAACTCGCTCAAATTGTCCCAGAGAGATATAAAAAGACACCCGCCTAAAACCGCCAAAACCATTTATTGCATTATTTTCCTTGTACCTGGGCTTTGGAGTTGGAGACTCCTTAAACTTATTCTTCACTAGATTAAAACAATTAACTTCACTAGATTAAAATAGTTAATTTGGTACCACATTCTGGATTTTGTTGTGAAAGCCTTAGTACAACCTTTTAATTACTAATGAATGGGTCATAACAAAGACCTCGATGAAGCCATAACCATCATCGCGCAAGTAATCCGATGTTAGCGATCTCACGAATTATCTAGTTGAAGGATGACATAAGAATAAAGATTAGTAAGAACAAGTGAGAACAAAACCATTATACATATTCTACACAAAGGCTTGATGACCATCTTGGTCATAATTGGGTCTCCTTTCTTTCCAGGTTTTGGGAACAGTATCAACATAAGTAATCTGGAACTTAGTTCTGCCATGCTATGTCTGGAATTAATTTTTTTCTACAAACTATTAAGCACATAATCAGAATCCACTAATGAAAAACAGGCAAAACAGTCAATAATGGAAATCTAAAGAATGAATCCGTTACACATGTATTGGTTATTATTAACTACAGTTTACTTTTATTAATGCCCTCCAACCATGAATATAACAACATCACTCACAGAAAATGTGATAATATCAAGGGATGAGGTTTCTTTTTTAATTAGAGATAAGTAACCTGCACAAGAAGTGTTGGGAAAATGGTTCCAATTTTCAGATTGAATAATGATACGAGTACAAAAATCTCCACAAAAACATCCCCAAAATCTGACGTGGATTCCATTTATTCTCTCTCCTACCTATTAAACATTGACTTGTGGTATGGGGTCCCATCAGGGCGCCAATAGCACTACTTTTTATGGAGTTACTTTGTACCCATTAAAGGGTACAAAAAATATCACATCATAAAATATTACATAACCAGTGTCATCATATATAACCAAACAACAATATAGTACATATTTTTCAGATGTCCTATTTTTCATGCGATTTTCATCTTTTACATAAATTTTGTATGCCTTTGGTTCCTACTTCAAACACTCTTTGTACATGGTATACCTCTCTGTAATTGTCCATCAATAAGATGAACATTAATCATTTTGTCCTAATTCACAATTTTTTTAACCCTAAAAAGAGAGATGAACCATTAGCAAGTAATCACTTCAGCATATAAATATCTTGTTTATACTAAAACCATTAGCCAACAACAAGCCTTAAAGAAAAACCTCAAGGTCCACCGTATAAAAATCTCCCTGATGTTGTTGGAATTAAATAATTTCTACAACCTAATAAGTGAATCGAATGGCCTAACCAAATAAGATATAACTAATTGTTAAATATCTGTAACACCCCGCCTAATTAAATACCAGGTGGCCAGTCCCATACCAAATTAAAACAGAATATACAGTTGGCTCATTATTAGCATCAATGTCGAAAACATTGACAACTCACCCAATACTCAGTTAAGCTGGTGTTAAAAACTTTCAAAATTTTAATTCAACAAAATCCATTTTTAGTTTAAGAATAACACAACACATTTTATTCTACAACACTGAAAACTGGATAGATAACACAAAAGAATTTAAATGCAATTGGAATAAACATTCCCAAATAATTTCTAAATACAGTAATCCCAACAATAGTAAATGTATTAAATTAACACGAGTATAAGAGTATTTGACTCTGATAGAAAAGATAACTGAATTCCTTTAGGCGACATGCCCTAACTAAGGCACTACTGCAGATCAAATGAAGATAGGCATCTAAGCAAAACTCCATAGCTCCATAGTTCATCATAATTCTCTAAGGTTGGCATCCCTGCTGCTCGACACATGATATACAAGGTACAATAGAAAATAAAATATGCAAGGAAACGGGTCAGAGCCCGATGTGAAAATGATTTTGAAAATAGCAAGTATTTAACAAGTGCAATAAAGCATTTATTATGTACGTGTTAGTAACCAGACTCTAACATGATATTCTCACCTCTCATCTAGAGTGCACACTAAATGTTTCCTATTAATATCCTAGTCAAATGTTCCTCTTCACTAATTTCCATAATATGATTTCCGTCCTATATCATAACCCCATATGTCCCATACCATACTTAGTATAATCATACATATTCGTTTCCCATTAGCATGAATCGTTTCTCATTAATATGAATTAAGCTCTTCAATTCTATAAGAATAAACATTCATTAACTTAATTCAATTCTTTTTCTCTATCCATCGTCATCTACAATTATCACATAGTATATTAATCGAACCACTCTACATACATTCATTTAATTCATTATATATATATATATATATATATATATATATATATATATATATATATATATATATATATATATATACATATATAATACGGGACCCCGAGTCATAGCTGTGGTGCAATGCATTACTCAGCTATCACGTCCCATTATCGCAGGTCGCCGAATAGGTAACAAAAGGTTCGGCAAGGATTCCTCGAACCACAAACAAAAACATACAAATTGGAGGCGAACATAGTTCTCGCATCCATGGGTCACGCACTTACCTACGTTCCCACAGTCAGCGGACTTATCAACTCCCTGATAAGTCTTTCATAGACCTATGTTCTTGAGCGACAAATCAAAGATCCGATGGATTCATCAGGATATGACTGCCCTCATGCGCAAACCTCCCGTCGATAGCAAGTAAGATAGGTATGTCATACACATAAATCAACAATCAATCAAATAGGCATTATCATACCTATAATATAATATCAACAAGGTACTCATATTACCCTAAGATAATTCCCATACATAGCATTATCTCTCTTATAATTTAATCATCCCCGAGCCTCACTCATTACTCCAGGTTCAAATAGGTTTCTCCTCAACATATATATTCAGTAAGAAATCACTAATATCCTACTGGTCCATATCATCATATCTTCCGAATTACTACGAATTAAACTCTCCCTTAATAAGGGTAAAATCGATTGTTTCTAATCTCTTATAAACACATCTTCTATCAATTAGGATTGAATACCATCATCACATGGCCCATAGTCTATAGTGTTTCATTAACACGAGATGACTTATCAATAAAACCAATATCCTCGCATCCTATAACGTCTCTCCACTCCCGACGTTGTTAAGGTTCATGCGCGGAGCGTCTCGCAAAGAGAAATCCAAAAAAGGAACCCCTCCAATACACTACTACTTAACCTCGTTGGTCGTGGAGGTCCGTCAACTTTAAATACACAACCGGGATAATGTCATCCCCTCTTTCAACCAAATGTGGTATGAACTCCCATCTCTATCCAGGAGCTATACCACTAAGCGCTTGTACTACACTCAGTCCTTGCGCGGTCAATAATGAGCTTAAACTCAATCCTTGATGCTCAAATTGTAACCCTAAGGCTACCCATGTGTTATATTAAATCTCCCCTACTGGACCTATCCTTAATCCTCATGAATACCAATTAGAATCCAACAAATGAATCTAGCAACCAAAATTTCTTTCAATTTGATTATCATTATTCTAATCAATTAAATCCCACTCAAATTATTTCGAATCTTATCTAGGGCTTACTGATCTTCTCTAAGTCCCATAATATCCAATTAATAATCACCAAAGATCTACAAAAGGTTTGGGATAAGAATCAACATTAACAATAAACAACTTCAAAGATTTTGGGGAGGTCAATAGATCGAAGGCAGGGGGTCGATCGATCGATCGCCCAGATAACAGCCCAATTTTTTGCATTTCTTCTACGACGGGTTTAACCATTTTTTATCAATCAAACCTTCATATTAACAGCCCAAATGACTTATAAACCTTACTACATGATATATCACAATATATAAATGATTTCTACTGCTCTAAACATCCTAGAATCATTAAGAGATTGAATTAAAAGCATGTTTTATCCTCTTTTCCAGAAAATTATCAACATAATATCTTCAAGAACACATCAATGGTTTTCAGAGTTTCTTCAACAAATTTATGATTATTTAATGGATTACTATCTACCTACAACATGAGTTTGATTCCCATATATTTTCAGTTTCCAGAAATCCATTAAAACCTCTATCTTTTCATCTTCCAAACATGAAAGATCTCATCTTTTCATAACTATCCTAACATGGACAATATACAAACTTAGATTGCAATTATCAAACACTTGCCTCTAATGAAGATCAGATCCTTTGGGGTTGTATAACACAGGTGGATCTCCTCTTTTTCGCTCACTTCCGGTGGTGGTTGGTGGTGGTGACCTTTGGTCTTAGTTCTCCTCCTTTCCAAGCAAGCTTTTCTCTTCCCTAACAACCTTTCACTCTTTCTAGGAAGATGACTTTTTAATTTTATGTAGAAGAGATGAAATGAACCTATGTACACTAATCTCCAAATATTTATAATAAGACAAAACCCAAAATCACTATTCACCCCTCTCATACAAATAACCAAAATGCCCTTTTGGGTTGTCTTTTCATTTCCAAATGACCCGAGACCCAAAACCAATATCCAAATAGACTTTCCTGACTATTTCAACCTTTTCGGATGCAACGACGCAATCGAAACGACTATAAGGTTGATAAAAAATAAGTTTCCTTTTTAATTTAACAAATTAGTCCCGACACGTCCCATACCGCGTCGGACTAAAAATTCAAATTACTGAATTAATAACTCACAGCAATATTAATAACATCCCATTCATATATTACATAAATATCTTTAAGTAATATACAGAATCATACATTTTAATATCCACAATTCGGATAAAACCCAAATGAATTAATTTATTATAAAATCCAATTAATCCATTAATTTAAAATATAACCCATTTTAAAAGTCATTAAAATCACGGGGTATTACATACTCCCCCCCTTATAACAGAATTTCGTCCTGAAATTCGAAAAGATAAATCATACTGGTAAGGTCAACTCTGAGTATAATTCTCACATCGCAAGTAATCTATGTCGTACCGCCCATACAGTACATTAACAAAAATCCCTCATTGATGTTATACGCCAAGCCTCACCATATAGTTTCAACTGAATCGAATTTAAACTTGACGCAATCTTCCCTATACCATAGTCGTGACAATGTTTGGGAAAAAGTGATCCTTAATCATTTAGTAAATACATCTTGAAGTCACAACTACTTACTGTTTCACAATTATGAAAACTACTACAATCCAACCATCCAGGGTGCCCATACACCCTATCGTACAACTTCCATTATAATATGGATATGATTACCCGCATAATACTCTAATTTATCGCAAAGGTTATAAACTCATATCCTAAAGAACTAACTTATTTCGACTCCCAACGTTTATTAGTTTCATGCGTGGGGTGTCTCGCAAGCGAAATCCAAACAAGGAACCCCGGTGATACACTACTACCTAAAGTAGTCGGTCATCGAAACTCCTCAGGTCTTTAGTCAATAGTTTATAACCTCTCTATAGGTTTTATCGATTTCAAATAAAGTTTACTCATCTGCTCTCTTATTAAAGACAAGATGCTAGCTATAGTAGTAGTACATACGCTCTCAAATACCACAAGTCAATCCACGTCGATAGTCACATCATGTTCGGTCATACCCAAAGTAAGAAATTCTGTGATAAAAATCAAACCCACATGATAACATGTAGAATATAGGTGTCCCACACCCCTCAGTGAGTCTACGTAAATAACAGTGTTATAGGCTAAGTTTAGCAACCCTTTTTTCCCACACAATATTAATCGCTACAACAATGAGTATGTGTCTCATAATTCCTTAGATAAAAAACATACCCTCATTCGTGGGCGGTGGTTGTTGACTCCCACTATTATAACTTCGCTCCGATGAGTCATGAAAAATTTTACCCCTAATTTTTAGTTCTAGTTCACCACACTCCACTATATGCCCATGCCTTTGAATATATTGCCTTCGTTAGGTAACACACACAATTCCTACATTTTAAGAACTTCTACTGATGACTCTCCTCAATTTTCCATAATAGGGGTGACCTCGACTACGGTCATCATACTCGAACATACTTCATAACCTCCTAAGTACAATCTCCTATATCCGTCCAATGGCCCTCATCTTCCATACTTCTTGTACGAACCGTCCGAACTCAAATAAGATTCACTAATATATACGGAATCTTACCAAAGAAATCAATAATCCTAAACATAGGGCTCAACATCAAAGAACGCTAAGCTGGAAACACAGTAAGCCGTACAGATCCTAAAGGACACTAAAACCTGATGCTCTGATACCACCTGTAACACCCTGCCTAATTAAATACTGGGTGGCCAATCCCATACCAAATTAAAACAGAATATACAGTTTGTTCATTCTTAGCATCACTATCGAAAACATTGACAACTCACCCAATACTCAATTAAGCTGGTGTTAAAAACATTCCAAATTTTAATTCAACAAAATCCATTTTTAGTTAAAGAATAACACAACACATTTTATTCTACAACAATGATAACTGAATAGATAACACAAAAGAATTTAAATGCAATTGGAATAAGCATTCCCAAATAATTTCTCAATACAGTAATCCCAACAATAGTAAATGTATTAAATTAACACGAGTACAAGAGTATTTGACTCTGATAGAAGAGATAACAGAATTCCTTTGGGCAACATGCCCTAACTAAGAGAATACTGCGAATCAAATGAAGATAGGCATCTAAGCAAAACTCCATAGCTCCATAGCTTGTCATAATTCTCTAAGGTTGGCATCCCTGTTGCTGGACACCTGATATACAAGGTACAATAGAAAAGAAAATATGCAAGGAAACGGGTCAGAGCCCGATGTGAAAATGATTTTGAAAATAGCAAGTATTTAACAAGTGCAATAAAGAATTTTTTATGTACATGTTAGTAAACAGACTCTCACTTGATATTATCACCTCTCATCTAGAGTGCACACTTAACGTTTCCTATTAATCTCCTAGTCAATGGTTCCTCTTCACTAATTTCCATAATATGATTTCCGTCCCATATCATAACCCCGTATGTCCCATACCATACTTAGTATAATCATACATATTCATTTCCCATTAGCATGAATCGTTTCTCATTAATATGAATAAATCTCTTCAATTCTATAAGAATAAACATTCATTAACTTAATTCAATTCTTTTTCTCTATTCACCGTCATCTACAATTATCACATAGTAGATTAATCAAACCACTCTATATACATTCATTTAATTCATTATATATATATATACATATATAATACGACACCCCGAGTCATAGCTGCGGTGCAATGCGTTACTCTATTATCACGTCGCATTATCGCAGGTCGCCGAATAAGGAACAAAAGGTTCGACAAGGATTCCTCGAACCACAAACAATAACAAACAAATTGGAGGCGAGCATAGTTCTTGTATCCATGGGTCATGCACATGACTACGTTCCCATAGTCAGCGGACTTATCAACTCCCTGATAAGTCTTTCATCGACCTATGTTCTTGAGCGACAAATCAAAGATCCCATGGATTCATCAGGATATGACTGCCCTCACATGCAAACCTCCCGTCAATATCAAGTAAGCTAGGTATGTCATACACATAAATCAACAATCAATCAAATATGCATTATCATACCTATAATATAATATCAACAAGGACTCATATTACCCTAAGATAATTCCCATACGTAGCATTATCTCTCTTATAATTTAATCATCCCCGAGCCTAACTCATTACTCAAGGTTCAAATAGGTTTCTCCTCAACATATATATTCAGTGAGAAATCACTAATATAGTACTAGTCCATACCATCATATCTCCCGAATTACTACGAATTAAACTCTCCCTTAATAAGGGTAAAACCGATTGTTTCTAATCTCTTATAAACACGTCTTCTATCAATTAGGATTGAATACCATCATCACATGGCCCATAGTCTATAGTGTTTCATTAACACGAGATGACTTATCAATAAAACCAATATCCTCGCATCCTATAACATCTCTCCACTCCCGACGTTGTTAAGGTTCATACGCGGAGCGTCTCGCAAAGCGAAATCCAAACAAGGAACCCCTCTAATGCACTACTACTTAACCTTGTTGTTCGTGGAGGTCCGTCAACTTTAAATACGCAACCGGGATAACCTCATCCCCTCTTTCAACCAAATGTGGTCTGAACTCCCATCTCTATCCAGGAGCTATACCACTAAGCGCTTGTACTACACTCAGTCCTTGCGCAGTCAATAATGAGCTTAAACTCAGTCCTTGATGCTCAAATTGTAACCCTAAGGCTGCCCAGGTGTTATATTAAATCTCCCCTACTGGACCTATCCTTAATCCTCATGAATACCAATTAGAATCCATCAAATGAATCTAGCAACCAAAATTTCTTTCAATTTGATTATCATTATTCTAATCAATTAAATTCCACTCAAATTAATTCGAATCTTATCTAGGGCTTACTGATCTTCTCTAAGTCCCATAATATCCAATTAATAATCACCAAAAATCTACAAAAGGTTTGGGATAAGAATCCACATTAAAAAGAAACAACTTTAAAAATTCTGGGGAGGTCGATCGATCGAAGGCAGGGGGTCGATCGATCGATCACCCAAATAACAGCCCAATTTTTTGCATTTCTTCTACTACGGGTTTAACCATTTTTGATCAATCAAACCTTCATATTAACAACCCAAATGACTTATAAACCTTACTACATGATATATCACCATATATAAATGATTTCCACTGCTCTAAACATCCTAGAATCATTAAGAGATTGAATTAAAAGCATGTTTTATCCTTTTTTTCCAGAAAATTATCAACATAATATCTTCAAGAACACATCAATGGTTTTCAGAGTTTCTTCAACAGATTTATGATTATTTTGTGGATTACTATTGTAATAACCCGAGGTCTTGGAGACGAATATTTATTTATTTTGGGAGAAATAAATATTATTTTATTAGGAGAATAATTAAATTGACAGTTAAAGTCAAACTTTGGAGTGTTAGAAAGTGTGTCGAATGGAAATTCTGAGGGTACCATCGTCTCCGGAAGGGTCAAGAAAGTCGAAATGAATGTACTTGGTGTCTATTTGGGTTTTGAAATAATTTAGGACCGTTTAACTCGAATTAAAGTTACCGAGTCATTTAATGTGTGTATTATCATTTAAAGATGTGTATCTTTGGAGATTAGTCTAAATTAGCCTACGGGAGAAACAATTCTCCAAAGAGAGAAATAGAAAGAAAGAGAAGAAGAAAGAAGAGGAAAAAGGAAGGAGAAAAAGAGGGAGAAAGAGGATTTCCGGGCAAATACGCGATCTCAAGGCGGATTCAGACCCTACGAACCCGAGGCAAGTGCTTAAACTTGCTAAATAATTGTTGTGTACTAATTATTGCATGATTTTTAAATTGAATTTTGGGTCTTAGGTTTAAATTGTTAAAACCTAACTTTTGGGAAAAACCTTAGATTTGTATTGTATAAAATGGATTTAAGGTTAGAAATTAGTTTATAGGTATTCTAGAATGAATATTAATGTTGTATATCTGATTAGGATGGAAGAAAATGGTTGGAAGATGATATAAATGATTTTTGGGTAATTTGGGTTAAGAAGAAAACAACCCATTTCGTAGCTTGTTGCACTTGCCGAATCGATTCGCCCCTACCGAATCGATTCGGTCTGTTGCAGATTGCCCAGGTCTTTAGGGCCGAATCGATTCGCCCCTTGCGAATCGATTCGGCATGTAGCAGACTCCCAGGTCTATTGGACCGAATCGATTCGGATGGGCCGAATCGATTCGGAAACAGGGGATTTTGGAGATGTTTTTCTAGGAAGAATTTCATCCCGTTTCGTCTAAAGTTATCGATTGGGAACTTCTATGGGAGTTATTTGGAGTATGATTTGGAGACTTTTAGATAATTTCCCTTATAGGAAATGATTGGAGTCATATTGACTAAATTTGAGGAATACCGATTAGATATTATGGTTTATTCTAAGTGGGGAAGCCCACCTCGATCGGGAGGTTATACTTGGAGATAATAAATTCAATTCATATGAAATAATGTGAATAATTTAGAGATAATGGATTTTAGAATCCAATCCCAATTGGGATAACTTTAAAAAGGTTCACAAACTGAATTGAACCCTATAATGGATGGAGAATCATAGATGCTATTTGATGTGCGTACGGATATAGAAATATCCTTAATGATGATTGATTTGGGAGATATTTCATACAATGAGAAATTCTGATTGAGGTGCATTAGGATATAGAATATCCTTAACGTAAATAGAATTGAAAGACAATTCATAATAGAAGCGACATGAGAGCTTCAAGCGATAATTAGTATAGCATATATTAAGTGGGGATAATGTGTGAGTATTGCCAATTGGTGTATCATGAGAGAGATATACTAAACAATGATGTTAATCAAATTGCGCCTAAGAGCGTATAATGAAAATAAATATGTTGTTGCAAGTATACCTTATATAATGGTATATCTTTATTATGTGGGATGTGTGTATACCTTATATGATGGTGTATATACATGTTAAGCATACCCCCTCCTTGCTATCATTAGGAAGTTTTGTGCGTAGAGGGTGAGCATTCTGACTAGAAAAGCAGGATGTTGATATTCCCCAGGTCATAGTCGTCCTTTGTTATCAGCAAATGACATATATATATATATCTATATAATAAGGAGCAATGGTGTTTTTACTGTTCAATAAGTTTATAAGACAATTAAGGGTTGAGATCAAAGCCAAAAAGAGCATATCTTTACACGTTTTGTTAAAATGAAAGGTTGAGATTGATTGTTATAACTTTAATTCATAATCGCCTGCTTTTTAGATTACCACCCCACGATTTAGTTAATGTTTTGCTTTAAAAGTTGTGTATCTACAGATAAGCTATTTTTATCACGCTACCTTGCCTCATTCTACCAAATCCGTACACCTACTACAGAAATCTATCACCTATATCTCCCAAATGACCCGTATCTCAGCTATTAGATACGCGTGGCTTGAGGTGGAGCATATACTTTAATTTGAAAACCCTCTTCACAGTTACCAACCCTTTTCTCTCTCTTAACCCAACATTTTTCTGTTTTTTCATTCTCTGAAGCTCCGACCATTTCCTAAAATTTGAAGATCTACTTCTATAATCTTCCAATGCTCCTTCATCCCCACTTTGGAAGGTATATACTCATTTTTGAATCTCTTTAATTCATGCTGCTTTGTGATACCCTACATATTTACTATTTTTTCCATTTAGGTTTAATGGTTCGCTATTTAAATGGTTTGGTTAGCTATTTTAATGGTTTGCTATTTTTTAGCCATGTGGAACCTTCGTATAATTAAGTTTGGAAGGTCGTATTGAGGTAATCCGTCTCTCCATTTACTTACGTTAATCCACATCTACTATTTTCTCGATTTCTCTTGATTTCTAGATCTGAAACTCCATGACTTTGAGAGAGTGGAACTCCATGACTTTGAGAGAGTGGAACTCACATTATTTTTTCAAAATGTACCCTCACTCCTCAAACACCCCCCTCTCAATTTCAAATCGCCGGCCCAGGTTTCCCACTTAAGCCTACTGGGAATTCATAGTTTGGAATCTGGGGTTTGATCATGGATCTGAAGACGACCTAAAGGTACCCTGTTAAATCCTCTATCTTTTTGGTAAAAGTAAATCTATTGGGTTTTAATTATTTTTTTTGTTATTATATTCAAAGTTGAGAAGCATTATTATTGCTCTGTTTAGGTGTGTTTCTCAGTAGATAAAAAAACCCAGTGTTATCTATTTTCTCGGTGGGGCCATTCGTATGAACATATATTAGGAAGTCATGTGTGTTTCTCAATAGATATATAATTTACGAAGTCAGTTTCTAAATATTTGTTGAATTGTATATATATTAGGGGATTTAATTGATAGTTGATAACAAAATCAAGGGAGGTTCTATTTGTAGAGCAGTGATCAGTGGCATTCTTTATCTTATGATTACTTAGTATGCGATGATAAGTCTTGAACCAAGATTACTACAATTGTATGTGTTGTGTACCTCCATGTTATCTTCCCTGCATTTTTATATAGAGAATTAAGGTAAAGGTATGTTCCTTCCTATATTTAAATTTTAGGACAATGATTTTCAAGTTTATATATTTAGTTCCTGTGGTATAATAGTATTTATTTGTGTGGTCCCTTTAGAGTCGGGAGTTCATTTTTTTGTCCACGCCAGCAGCACCATTTTTCACCATTTGTACAATGACTGAATTTATAAAATTATTTGGAGTGTCCTATTTTTTATATTAATAACAAGCAAGTTCAGTTAATGCCTTTGTTTTTAATTTGGTTGTATTTCGGGAACAATTTGCAAGCTTAACATGGTTTTGAAAAGGTTATAAGTACATTTAATTTGATTATATTTCACTTTAAGTGCCTACCATTTTAGAATTATATGTTGTATGCTGAGCCTTCTTTTTAGTTTGGTTGTTAGACTTTGTTGCCAGCGATGCATTGATGAATGGTGAGCATAGATGAACTAGCGATGCATTGATGAACGGCGAGCATAGAGATGATTTAGATCAATGAACTTGGACAACAAGTTTAATTGAGAAAGCAGTGTTAGCGGGGTATCGAAATTGGACTTGTCAAGATTTTCAAAATACAAAAGAAACAGAATTTGCCCCGGAAAAGGAGAACAATATGTAATACGCCGTATTTTTGTGACATTTATTTATGGGATTAATTGAATTAAATGTGTATTAATTGGAAATTAATCCGGATTAAAATACTAGCGAGATGCGAGTTGGTATTTGATTATAATGTGTATATATGACTATATATGAATATTGAATTATGAAATTTGTCATGAGATTGAAATACGGCAATTTGGAAATTTTGTTGAGACGCGTGTGACAGTCGCGTCAGGAATATAATTATTTTAATTATAAAAGTGAATTTTATTTCTATTAACCGTATGGTCGTTTTGAGCGCGCCAATGCGTCCGGAAGGGTCAAAATAGTCAGAAAACACTAGCCGGGGGTTTAGTTTGGGTCCCGGGGCATTTTTAGGCCATACCGGCAACGTATAAGGGTAGTTTGGTAATTTTGGATTTTTGGGAATTAAAAACCACGAAAATTAGGAATTAATATCTGATTTGGCAATTACCCACTAAACCCACTAATAGCCTAATGGGCTACGGGGGTTATTGGAATTAGTTCCAAAAAGGTTTCCTAAGGCAAACCCTAGCCACCATTGTCACCTTAGAGAAGAAGACTTGTAGAGAGAGAGAGAGGAGAATTCTGCAGAGAGAGAGAGAGAATCATTCATCAATTCGACATCAAAATTAGAGATACACATAAGGCAAGTGGTTTAATTTCATTAGTTGCAGATTTTGGATGTAGGTGATTAATCTAATGATAATATATTTTGGATGAAACAAAAACGGATTTAATTAGACTCATTGGGGAGTTAAGAATTTCTAGGGTTCATGTTCTTGAGATTGGGGAAGAAAATGTAGAGATTTGATATTTGAATGATGTTTAGGATGAATTAATCCCACAAAACACGTTAGTATATGACCTAAGTGTGTTTAGGAATGATTAGAAACCTTGAATGATTGTTGGATTGATGTTTAGATGAGATTAGAGGTGAAGAAAAGATGGAAAAATGAGAAAAGGAATTTTTGGGCTCGAAACTGGCCTCTCGTTAGAAGACCTGCCCAGGTCGTTCGAACGAGCTCGTTCGAACGAGTTGACAGTTTGACTTCTAACGAGAGGGATGTTCGTTCGATGACTTTCGTTCGAACGAGATCTCATTAGAAGGCCCACTTCGTTCGAACGAACTCTCATTCGAACAGCCTCGTTCGAACGAGACTTCTAACGAGCTGACAGTTTAGGCTTTTTGGCCTGTTTTGATTTCGCGTGTCCCATAACCTTATTTAATGGTAGAGATAACATTCCCTTGATGATGAATTGATATAGTAGGGACATTTGGGATATATAGAGGAGTAAAACCTAGAAGTGTGATTTGAACCAAATGTAAATTATGGATTAGGACGTGAGTGTCTATTACGACGTGAGAAAATCGACGGCTCGTATAATTGTATTAACCGGGAATATGTAAATTGTGTAACATTATGAGTCGGTACGAGAATGAGAAATGTACCACATATAAATTATGGTGATTACTAAGATGTTTGCATACCTAGTATATGTATATGACTTTATGTGTATGACATACCTACCATACTTGCTATCACGGGAGGTTTACGTTCGCTTAGGGCCCTCTAATCCTTGTTTTGCCCGGATTTAGATTGGTACCTCGAGAACATAGGTCAGAGAAGGACTTATTGGGATGTTAATAAGTGTGCTGATCGTGGGAGCGTAGGTATGTGCGTGACCCATGTGATGTGACTGTGTTCGCCTCCATTGTATTATGATTTGCTATTATTTGAGTACGATTCCTGAGAGATTCAGAATGCGTGATCCTTATGTACGTGATGTACCGGGACGGATAGAAGAGTATGTGTGCACCGCAGCTAGTCTCGGGGTGCTTGTATTGTATATTTATGACGTGAACAATATACACTTCATTAATGAGAACTTTCATGTAGTAGTGTGTGTATAATTTTGGGAACGTTTTGAGAAAATATAAAGGGATAACCTGAAATTAATTGTATTGCTTAAATTGAGAATCCGAGTGTATGTAAAGCCTCTTTTAAATTGATAACATTGGGATGTATAATGGGAACCGAGTAGAAAGGTTAGAACTCATATCAGATTAGATAGATGTATTTGTCACTTAGATGGGTGCTATACGTTAGGGGTCCACAATTAGACGAGGGGTGAGTATTTCATGTGAGTGCACGTCCTAACATGTATTTTGCATTCATTATTTTAATGTTATTAAGACACTTGCTATTTTAAATACTCTCCACTTTCGGGCTCTGACCCGTTTGCTTTCAAATATATTTTTTTTCGTAAAAACCATTTTAGGTGCCCAGCCACAAGGACACCATGCTTAGGATTCTCATTCAGGTGACGAGCTGTAGCTGGTTGTGGAAGTTACAGGACTTTACTAGTAGACGCTTCATCTATCTTGACTCTATATTCAGTTTCATCAGTTGTAGGGCATGTCGCCCATTCCTATTAGAAACATTTCCTATTTCAGATTTTCAGACTTTTGGCATGTAATTAATTCAGGGTATATGGTTTTACTTATTTCAGTTGTGGGATTGTTGTGAGAAGTTTTCCTCCGGATTTACTATTATTTTGTTGGTTATTCTTCTGCTTCGTTATAGTGAATGGTTGTTGTTCTTTCATAATTCTTTTACTGCATGTTAATCAGACTTAATTTAAAATTTGGCAACTTACTTTTTAAATACTAGGTGGTTAGTAACCATTAAAATGTTTTCGACAGTGATGCTATTAACTGAACCAACTTGTCATTTTGAATTGATTTAATAAAGGAGTAGCTACGCGGTATATAATTAGTCGGGGTGTCACAGGTGGTATCAGAGCATTAGGTTCTAGTGTCTTTTAGGATCTGTACGGCTTATTATGTTTCCGCTGAGCTTTCTTTGATGTAGAGACCTATATTTTAGGACTGTTGTATTCTCTTGTATATGCTACGTTCTTCAGCTATTTTGAGTTTATAACTGCAAACTTATAGACTTTATTCTTATTTCAGAATGCCTCCACGATGTGCACAACGGGTTCCTAGGGATGCAACGCCAGAACCACAGCCCGCAGTAGTTCAGGGCAGGATGAATGCCGCCGAGGTTGCAGCCATTGTGGCCCAGGCGGTAAATGTCGCACTAGCCGTAGTTCAGCAGGCACCACCTCAGGCGTCGGTAGCCGCGCCAGTTCAGGTACATGCATTCCCGTCTGCTTGGGAACGTGTTCGAGATGCTTTTCAGAAAGCATACCCTACGGAGTTCGCAGGTAGCTCCGATGTTGTGGTTTCGAGTCAGTGGAGGAAAAACATTCAGCGGCACTTGACGATGTATGAGTGCACCGATGTCCAGAAGCAGATACTAGCTACCTTTAAGCTAGTGGGTTCTGCATTGCAGTGGTGGGAGTCTATTACCACCGTGGAGGAGAGAGATACTCTCACTATCCAGGAGTTTTGGGTGCGGTTCGACCTCAAATATTTTTCGTCAACTGTTCACACGGAGATGAGAAGGAAGTTGATGAGCCTCAAGCAGGAGGGAAAGACTGTGGCCGAGTATGAGGCCGAATTCACTAATCTTCTGAACATTGTTCCGGATGAGATACCGACAGAGTAGAAGAAGATACAGAAATTTACAGACAGGTTGACTTGGAGGATCCGTCAATATTTGTTGGGGAATCTATCGTTAGCCACTTACTCTGATGTGGTTAACGCTACACTGTTACACTGCCAGGATCACCGCTTTCACATGGCTGAGGGCAAGCGATCGGGAGAGTCCAGCCATCAGGGTAGGACTGGAGGACATGGTGCCAGTGGGGCACAATCTGTTCAGGGGCAGAGACAGGGTGACCAGGGTTCCCAGCAGGGGGATCACAAGAGGTTCAGGTCGGGAAATTTCAGGCACGGACAAGGAGGTTTCTGGCAGGGCCATCAGGGTCAGAACTGCCATCAGGGCCAGCAGGGTCATAATGGTCAACAGCAGCAGTTTCAGCAGGGCCAGGGGAGGAACGGTAACGGCCACCAGGGTCGGGGGCAGTAGGGACAAAGAGGGGGGAACTTCCCGGGGAAGTGTTACGTTTGTGTCAAGACTAGCCATAAACGCCAGGACTGTCCTGATACGGATAGGGCCCCGCAGTAGCAGTAGGGTGCTTGATATGAGCCACAGAGGCCACTTTTTCCACCTGCCCTCCCAGCTCCAGCCCAGGTGCCAACACTACCAGCCATTCCAGCAGTTACTGTGCAGCAAGGGCAGTTACAGTATGGACGTGTCTATAACGTCCACCAGGCAGCAGCTCCATAGGCACTACTCACGATTGAGGGTATGTTTCCTATCCATGGTACTATGGGTCGGGTTTTGTTTGATACGGGGCAACGGATTGTTTTATAGCTACACATTTTGCGAAAGCCTTAGGGTTGTTAGCCACGGCAGAGAGCATAGTTACGTGTGTAGACTCACCATTGGGGAGTGGGTCACTTATTTTCTTTATATGCCGGGGAGTGGGGGTATAGATTGGTAGTTTGGTATTACCTGCAGACTTGTTCGTATTAGATATGCATGAGCACGATGTGATTATCGGTATGGATTGGCTTGCAGCTTATAGAGCCATGATTGACTGCTTCGGTGGGAGCATTGTTTTTGCCATTTCGGGGCAAGAGATGTTTATAGTGGCGATGCCTCTCCCAGAGGGAGGCTCGACCGCTCATTTGTATTACATAGAGGAGGATACCTCTAAGGAGGTTGTGATTCCTTTAGATTCGATCCCAGTTGTCAGGGAGTATTCCGATGTGTTTCAGGAGATACCAGTCCTACCCCCCGTCGAGAGATAGACTTTGTCATAGACTTATTACCAGATACGAGACCTATAGCACGCGCACCGTACCGTATGGCTCCGGCAGAGATGTGAGAGCTGCGAGATCAGATAGAGCAGCTGTTGGGTCAGGGTTTTATTCGCAGGAGTACCTCACCTTGGGGCGCTCCAGTTTTGTTTGTAAAGAAGAGAGATGGTTCACTGAGATTGTATGTGGACTACCGGGAGTTGAACAAGGTCACGATACGGAATAAGTATTTGTTGCCTCGAATCGATGACCTATTCGACTAGTTGAGAGGAGCTTCTTTCTTCTCGAAGATTGATTTGCGATCAGGATACCATCAGTTGCGTATCAGGGAAGAGGATGTCTCGAAGACTGCATTCTTAACGAGATATGGTTCCTACGAGTTTCGGGTTATGCCTTTTGGTTTGACCAACGCTCCAGCAGTGTTTATGGACTTGATGAATAGAGTGTTTAGAGAGTTCCTTGATCCGTTCGTCATTGTCTTCATTGATGATATTTTGGTTTACTCCCAGATAGAGGAGGAGCACGCAGAGCATTTGAGGCAGGTTTTGCAGACCCTACGTCAAAACGAGTTGTATGCAAAATATGAAAAGTGCGGGTTTTGGCTGAAGGAAGTTCAGTTTTTGGGGCATGTTATTTCCGACCGGGGGATATCTGTTGATCCGGGCAAGGTATCTGCGGTGAGGGAGTGGGGACAGCCCACAACACCGACTGAGATCTGTAGTTTCTTGGGCCTAGCAGGATACTACAGGAGGTCCATTCGGGGATTTTCGAAGATAGCGGGTCCTTTGACACATCTGACTCGTAAGGGTGTGCCATTCATCTGGAATGATGCTTGTCAGTTGGCATTCGATGAATTGAAGGATAAGTTGACCTCAGCACCTGTGTTAGCATTGCCGAGACCGGGAGTTGAGTATCTAGTTTACACCGATGCGTCCTTGCAAGGACTTGGAGGTGTATTACAGCAGGAGAGTCAGGCCATAGCTTATGCTTCCCGTAAGCTTAAGCCTCATGAGAAGAATTACCCCACTCATGACTTGGAGTTGGCGGCAGTTGTATTTGCCCTTCGTATTTGGAGACATTATCTTTTGGGGGAGAAGTTTCGATTGTTCACGGACCACAAGTCCCTACAGTACCTATTCACGCAAAAGGAGTTGAATATGCGGCAGCGAAGGTGGCTTGAGTTTGTGAAGGACTATCAGTTTGATATCCAATATCACCCGGGGAAGGCTAATGTGGTAGCAGACGCGCTGAGCCGTAGTCCAGTAGATGAGGTGGTAGGGGTGTGGAAGGCCAAATGGAAGGAGTTTGGACACCAGGATGCAGTGGCCCGATCATTCATGTCTGTGATGACTATTACACCGCAGATTGTCACGAAGGTAGTAAGGGCACAGGAAAATGACTCGTTCTGTCAGGAGAAGATAGTTCGATTACTAGCAGAGGGAGACGAATCCTATACCGTTAGCTCAGACGGAGGATTACGCTTCAATGGGAGATTGGTAGTTCCGGAAGGGGAGGAATTGCGACACGAGGTGATGGCAGAGTCGCACGGCTCACGGTTCGCGGTACATCCCGGTGGGGACAAAATGTACCAAGACATGAGACGACAGTATTGGTGGAGAGAAATGAAGAGAGATATTGCCGTGTTTGTTTCTAAATGCGCCACTTGTCAGCTAGTAAAAGTGGATCATCAGAGACCGGCAGGACTTCTACAGCCATTGGAGGTCCCGATGTGGATATGGGAGAGCATATCCATGGACTTTATCACGGGGTTGCCTACGTCACAGAGAGGCCACGACTCCATTTGGGTAATTGTGGACAGGTTGACCAAAGTCGCTCATTTTCTACCCGTAAGGACAGACTACACTACGGGACAGTATGCCCAGCTCTTTATTGCAGAGATAGTGAGACTTCACGGTGTACCCCTAAATATCGTGTCTGACCGAGACAAGATATTCGTTTCACGGTTTTGGGAAAGTTTTCAGGAGGCCATGGGCACGGAATTGCGATTGAGTACGGCGTATCACCCGCAGACCGATGGGCAGATCGAGCGTACAAATCAGATGTTGGAGGACATGCTACGTATGTGCATCATTGATTTTGGGGGTGGATGGGAGCAGTATATTCCACTGGTGGAGTTTGCTTACAACAACTCCTACCAGTTCACCATTGGCATGGCTCCATTTGAGGCGTTGTACAGTAGACCTTGTCGTTCCCCAGAATGTTGGTTGGAGGTGGGGGACAACAAACTACTTGGGCCAGAAGTGATTCAGGACACTTCGGCGAGGATAGAATTGATTCGGAGTCGCATTCGGGTAGCTCAGGATCGGAAGAAGAGCTATGCTGATGCGTCAGGGAGTTCCAAGTGGGGGACCAGGTTTTGCTCAGAGTATCTCCTATAAAGGGGATTATGCATTTCGCGAAGAAAGGGAAGTTGGCACCGAGATACGTGGGACCATTCCCTATCATCGAGCGGATTGGACCGATTGCGTATAGACTTGGGTTACCGGAGCATTTGCATCGGATTCACGATGTGTTTCATATTTCCTCGCTAAGGAAATATCTTAGAGACGATTTGGCTCATACTCAAATTTCTTTGGAGGACATCGATCTCCAGCCTGATAGCTCCTACGAGGAGGGTCGATTGCTATTTTGGACCGAAGTGAGCGGAAACTGCGGTCAAAGATAGTTCCGTTAGTGCGTGTTCAGTGGCGAAATCATAATGTCGAGGAGTCCACATGGGAGCGCGAGGATGAGATGCGCGAATGTTATCCAGAGTTGTTCTTACCAGGTACTTTCTAGTTCCGAATTTCGGGACGAAATTCTGTTATAAGGGGGGAAGTATGTAATACCCCGTATTTTTGTGACATTTATTTATGGGATTAATTGAATTAAATGTGTATTAATTGGAAATTAATCCGGATTAAAATACTAGCGAGATGCGAGTTGCTATTTGATTATAATGTGCATATATGACTATATATGAATATTGAATTATGAAATTTGTCGTTAGATTGAAATACGGCGGTTTGGAAATTTTGTTGAGACGCGTGTGACAGTCGCGTCAGGAATATAATTATTTTTATTATAAAAGTGAATTTTATTTCTATTAACCGTATGGTCGTTTTGAGTGCGCCAACCCATCTGGAAGGGTCGAAATAGTTAGAAAACACTAGCCGGGGGTTTAGTTTGGGTCCCGGGGCATTTTTAGGCCATACCGGCAACGTATAAGGGTAGTTTGGTAATTTTGGATTTTTGGGAATTAAAACCCACGAAAATTAGGAATTAATATCTGATTTGGCAATTACCCACTAAACCCACTAATAACCTAATGGGCTACGGGGGTTATTGGAATTAGTTCCAAAAAGGTTTCCTAAGGCAAATCCTAGCCACCATTGTCACCTTGGAGAAGAAGACTTGTAGAGAGAGAGAGAGGAGAATTCTGCAGAGAGAGAGAGAGAATCATTCATCAATTCGACATCAAAATCAGAGATACACATAAGGCAAGTGGTTTAATTTCATTAGTTGCAGAGAATGATTCTTCCATGCGTAGGAAATTGATAAAATTGTATTGTTTTGGGAGATTGATGAAAACCCATTAAATTTGAATTTGAAACTTGTATTTTGATGAGGAATTGCATGTAGAATTGTATGTAGGTGATTAATCTGATGATAATATATTTTGGATGAAACAAAAACGGATTTAATTAGACTCATTGGGGATTTAAGAATTTCTAGGATTCATGTTCTTGAGATTGGGGAAGAAAATGTAGAGATTTGATATTTGAATGATGTTTAGGATGAATTAATCCCACAAAACACGTTAGTATATGACCTAAGTGTGTTTAGGAATGATTAGAAACCTTGAACGATTGTTGGATTGATGTTTAGATGAGATTAGAGGTGAAGAAAAGATGGAAAAATGAGAAAAGGAATTTTTGGGCTCGAAACTGGCCTCTCGTTAGAAGACCTGCCCAGGTCGTTCGAACGAGCTCGTTCGAACGAGTTGACAGTTTGACTTCTAACGAGAGGGATGTTCGTTCGATGACTTTCGTTCGAACGAGATCTCATTAGAAGGCCCACTTCGTTCGAACGAACTCTCGTTCGAACAGCCTCGTTCGAACGAGACTTCTAACGAGCTGACAGTTTAGGCTTTTTGGCCTGTTTTGATTTCGCGTGTCCCATAACCTTATTTAATGGTAGAGATAACATTCCCTTGATGATGAATTGATATAGTAGGGACATTTGGGATATATAGAGGAGTAAAACCTAGAAGTGTGATTTGAACCAAATGTAAATTATGGATTAGGACGTGAGTGTCTATTACGACGTGAGAAAATCGACGGCTCGTATAATTGTATTAACCGGGAATATGTAAATTGTGTAACATTATGAGTCGGTACGAGAATGAGAAATGTACCAAATATAAATTATGGTGATTACTAAGATGTTTGCATACCTAGTATATGTATATGACTTTATGTGTATGACATACCTACCATACTTGCTATCACGGGAGGTTTACGTTCGCTTAGGGCCCTCTAATCCTTGTTTTGCCCGGATTTAGATTGGTACCTCGAGAACATAGGTCAGAGAAGGACTTATTGGGATGTTAATAAGTGTGCTGATCGTGGGAGCGTAGGTATGTGCGTGACCCATGTGATGTGACTGTGTTCGCCTCCATTGTATTATGATTTGCTATTATTTGAGTACGATTCCTGAGAGATTCAGAATGCGTGATCCTTATGTACGTGATGTACCGGGACGGATAGCAGAGTTTGTGTGCACCGCAGCTAGTCTCGGGGTGCTTGTATTGTATATTTATGACGTGAACAATATACACTTCATTAATGAGAACTTTCATGTAGTAGTGGGTGTATAATTTTGGGAACGTTTTGAGAAAATATAAAGGGATAACCTGAAATTAATTGTATTGCTTAAATTGAGAATCCGAGTGTATGTAAAGCCTCTTTTAAATTGATAACATTGGGATGTATAATGGGAACCGAGTAGAAAGGTTAGAACTCATATCAGATTAGATAGATGTATTTGTCACTTAGATGGGTGCTATACATTAGGGGTGCACAATTAGACGAGGGGTTAGTATTTCATGTGAGTGCACGTCCTAAAATGTATTTTGCATTCATTATTTTAATGTTATTAAGACACTTGCTATTTTAAATACTCTCCACTTTCGGGCTCTAACCCGTTTGCTTTCAAATATATTTTTTTTCGTAAAAACCATTTTAGGTGCCCAGCCACAAGGACACCATGCTTAGGATTCTCATTCAGGTGACGAGCTGTAGCTAGTTGTGGAAGTTACAAGACTTTGCTAGTTGATGCTTCATCTATCTTGACTCTATATTCAGTTTCATCAGTTGTAGGGCATGTCGCCCATTCCTATTAGAAACATTTCCTATTCAAATTTTCAGACTTTTGGCATGTAATTAATTCAGGGTATATGGTTTTACTTATTTCAGTTGTCGGATTGTTGTGAGAAGTTTTCCTCCTGATTTACTACTATTTTGTTGGTTATTCTTCTGCTTCGTTATGGTGAATGGTTGTTGTTCTTTCATAATTCTTCTACTGCATGTTAATCAGACTTAATTTAAAATTTGGCAACTTACTTTTTAAATACTAGGTGGTTAGTAACCATTAAAATGTTTTCGACAGTGATGCTATTAACTGAACCAACTTGGCATTTTGTATTGATTTAATAAAGGAGTAGCTACCCGGTATTTAATTAGTCGGGGTGTCACACAATAATTTTAGAAGAAATAAAATCTTAATTCTACGAATGGTGCATTATATGTTCAGTATTCATTCATCAAAAGTTTCCTAATCAATTGGGATTATATGTTCCTTATTGGAGAAATAAAATATGAATTTGAATTTGAATGGTGCATTTATTTGTTTATCTGTTCAGTATTCATTCATCAAAAGTTTCCTAATCTTAATTCTACGAATGGTGCATTTATTTGTTTATCTGAATTTGAAGTTTGTAATTTGAGTATGAAAATTTTGTTTGTTTTATGTATAAATGAACCTCTCAATGGATAGATTTGTGTTCTGAATATTAATTGAATAAATTCCAATTTTCTTAATATTAATTGCATGAACATTTTATATCCTCTAACGGTTATTATTCATCTAACTTTTTTTTGATTGGTTTGAATTTGGTTGCTTTTTTCATCTATATGATTGATTTTTCTTTAACTGGGTTCATTTATACATAAAACAAACATTTGTTGATCTATATGATTATAAGTTCTTTATAGGCACGCAGTTTCATTCTACCCAGTTATAGGCATCCTGTTATATTCTTACAACTGTGACTGTGTTGATAATGAATAAGAAGTAGCACTCATATGTTGATCTTCAATTGGAGGGTGCTATGTTGTTCATTTCAAAATTAGGATTGTATATCGAACGGAATCCCAACTTTAACTTCCACATAATGGTTTAGAGTCGAATCAAACATTTATTGTTCATTATAACATCGTTGCTTACAATATTAGGTGTACTGTCATAAAAAAAAATAGAGAGAGGTGTACTGTATATACCATTATATGTTAAAATATTAGTATTCCTTCAGGAGGTATGGTGTGCCTGAGTTGAGCGTTGGGGTTTCATATGGTAAATTGAAGTAGGTGTGGTGGGTGGGAGGGGGTAAACATTTGTAAGTTGTGTCTATATACTACTGAATAAAAAACTAATTTAGTATTGTGTCCAATGAAGGGATAATAATGATAGCATTGCAGAAGCATGTTTCATTAACAAAGTCTATGTGTATATATACAATATCCAGGGAATTAATAGATGTGTTGTTATTTATGGTTATCTGTTATCATGTCCCCTAATCCTACTTATGTATTGTTATCTTCACTCAGATCAACACGTGGGAGATGGAATTAAAAGCCATCAAACCTTGTTGTCATTTTTTTTAGTTTTCGTACGAGTGAATCTTGCTTTTATGTAATCATTAGTGACGTATGCAAATGAGTAATGTAATGAGTACAATTAAATATTTCAAATCATCTCTCGAATAAATTGACATACCGTTAAAATATTGTACTGTGTGATTATTACAATAAAATGTATTTAACATTTAATGTTAACCCAACTAATTTGAATATTATTTGGAACAATTTTTTAGACTCATTGCTATTCAATACGAGAGAGATGAAAATATTATTTTTGAACTGTGCCTATTTTATGTTAGTATTACGTTTTTGATTAGTTTGTATATTTGAGTTGTTAAATACATTTTTATAAACCAAAGTCATTTGGTTAATATTTACTTTTTAATAGTCATTATGTCTAAGTTTGATTTTTTTAATTTTAAAAATTATTTTTTTACATATTGATGTTTTTTAGGTCTGCTATATTAGGGAATCTTCTAATCAGTGGGTAGAACTCACATTCAAATTATTGTACTAATTAGTGTTAATTTATGGCATTCAGCTCTATAATGTCCTTTTTCTACAAAGTTTAAGAAATATTGTATGTGAGTTTAAGGTAGATAGAGTTTAAGGTATGTTTGTATAACACATGCTACAAAGCTTAAGACTCACTTTTATTTATATGTTTTTATACTGTAAAATTACACTTTGTTTTATTGGGAAATAATTTTTTTTTTGTTTTGCAAATACGTACTTTGAAAATTTTTATCGTTTTCAATTACATACTTTGAAAATTTTCGTCGTGCCTTCAGGCACGGACATATATATATATATATATTTATTTATTTTGGGGGTGAGAGGTCGTGGGTATGTGTCACTCTCACTTGCCGATTAAGAACTATGACCGCTTCCCGGACATTGTGTGCGTAGTAGATCACGAGGTGGGTGTCGTTGAATCCCACCAGGTGGCCCCAGTTTGCTACATATATGGGCTGCTGGAAGATGATAGCATGTGAGCTTGCATCCTTCGAGTTATAGCTCGGTTGGATGGTTATTATTGCTTGTGTTTGTACTTGGGTATCAAGGGCGTAATGGACCTCAACGACCTACATTGTCAGGATTAGTGTATCGGGGGGGTTCCTTGTTTGGATTTCGCCTCGGCGAGATGTCCCACGCACGAACCGCAGTGTAATGTTGGAGCTTGGGGATAAGTTTAGTCCTTAATGCTCATAATTAATTATATATATATCACCTATCCCGACAATCGACAGTGCTAGGAGTAGTGTAACGGGGGGGTTCCTTGTTTGGATTTCGCTTCGGCGAGACGTCCCACGCATGAAACGCCGTGTACTGTTGAGAATTGGGAATATTAATTAATTAAAATTGGATAATAATCATTTGGGTTACATGCATCTTTCATTGAGGGCATAATGAGCCCCGAGGATCGATAAGTTCAGGAGTAGTGTAACGGGGGGGGGGGGGGGGGGGGGGTTCCTTGTTTGGATTTCGCTTCGGCGAGACGTCCCACGGACGAAACGCAGTCCCGTGTTGAGAATAGGGAGGAGTTTAGTCCTTAACTCTTGATGCTAATAACTCATATAATAATTATATATATGGTTTCATGCCTTATAAGGGCATCACTAGATTATAAAATTCTAGTAAATGAGATTGTTGATGTATTGTGATGATGTGGACATGATTGGATCATGTAACTTTATATGTTCAACAAATGAACATTATAAAGATAATTATAACTATTGCATTAAAGTTAATGTATATAACTTATAAATTATGGGAACAAATGTATTGGGAGATAGGTTAGATGATTTTCACTTAAATACTTCTTTTGGGTTTAAGTTAGGATCCTCTTACCTATCTAGAATCGGACATCCATTTGGAGATCACGTGCATACGTTTAGTGCGCGCTTTAGATGAGAGGTGAGTTGAATTATTATGGAGAGTTCAATTCCAGCTAAATCGTGTAATAATGCATTTATAATTATTATGCATTTTAATACACTTGATATAAAATGTTTTTCAAACTCGGGCTCTGACCCGTTTATATTTTCTCCTCCATGTATATATATTGTATTACTTCAGGTGTTCCTCCGCAAGGACGCCTTTGATGTTCATCCATTCAGGATTCGTGGAGTTGTGGCAGTAGCGAACTGTTGCGGCACTTTGCTTTAGTCGATTACTATCTTTGTATATCTAGATCAGGATTCAGTTATATTGAGTTAGTATTCAAGTGTTGTAGATTAACACTTTTATATTTCCTTTATCATATTATTGTACTGTCTGTTACCCGACATCATATTCGGGTATTTATTTGTTGAGACTTTATTTGTACATCGTTTTGTACTCCTTTATTTTATTGGAGTTTGCACTTGTCACTCATCATAGTTAGATGTTTATTGTTGGTTGAGTTGCATTACTTGGTTTTTTTGTTTTTGTTAAATAAAAAGTTCAAAAATTTTGACAATTCGCTTTTAATGATTATGGATAGTTAGCCTTATATTATAGTGTTGCATGTTGATGTTGAGACTGTACCATCTGAGATACCTGATTTATGTAGTATAGGGCTGGCCACCCGTTATTATTTAGAGCGGGTTGTCACTACTATATACCTACAACATGAGTTTGATTCCCATATATTTCAGTTTCCAGAAATCCATTAATAACTCTATCTTTTCATCTTCCAAACATGAAAAATCTCATCTTTTCATAACTATCCAAACATGGACAATATACAAAATTAGATTGCAACTATCAAACACTTGCCTCTAATGAAGATATGATCCTTTGGGGTTGTATAACACAGGTGGCTCTCCTCTTTTCCGCTCACTTCCGGTGGTGGTGACCCTTGGTCTTAATTCTCCTCCTTTCCAAGCAAGCTTTTCTCTTCCCTAGCAACCTTTCACTCTTTCTAGGAAGATGACTTTTCAATTATGTGTAGAAGAGATGAAATGAACCTATGTACACTAATCTCCAAATATTTATAATAAGACAAAACCCAAAATCACTATTCATCCCCCTCGTAAAAATAACCAAAATGCCCTTTTGGGTTGTCTTTTCATTTCCAAATGACCCGAGACCCAAAACCAACATCCAAATAGACTTTTTGACTATTTTAACCCTTTCGAATGCAACGACACAGTCGAAATGACTATAAGGTTGATAAAAAATAAGTTTCCTTTTAAATTTAACAAATTAGTCCTGACACGTCCCATACCGCGTCCGACTAAAAATTCAAATTACTGAATTAATAACTCACAACAATATCAATAACATCCCATTCATATATTACCTAAATATCTTTAAGTAATATACTGATCATACATTTTAATATCCACAATTCGGATATAACCCAAATGAATTAATTTATAATAAAATCCAATTAATCCATTAATTTAAAATATAACCCATTTTAAAAGTCATTAAAATCATGGGGTATTACAATATCTTGTGCATATTTATCTCACATCGAAAGATGTAGAGTCCAACATATATTACTCAAGTGGGTGTGACCATTTTACTCAGCACCGAGACCTTGTGGGTTCAAACCCCACACTGGGCTAGGTCCAAGGAGTAATTTGAGGATAATATCGGTGGCTAGCTGTGAGTTTGGGACCTAACAGTGGTATCAAATCCGATGGTTTGATCAGGACCATCAACGGGCTTTGTGTCGGGTTGCAATATGCGTCGATATAATCAATTCGAGGTAGTGTGAGTCGTAGTGCATCATGGTGAACCTCAAAATTGGATTATTACGGACGTATGGTAATGTTGCATGGTCCACATCAAAAGATGTAGAGTCCAACATATAGTCATTAAGCAGTTGTGACCCTTGACTAGCACCAAGATCTTTTGAATTAGGTAAATAACTCTGAATCTTGTCTCTAGCATTAAGTTTGACATGAACTAATGAACTACCACACAAATTCATCAAACAAATTTAATTGTATATATAAAAACATAATTAACCCTATCAATGAGAAAATAAAAGGACCAATGTCCAGATACATACTTAGTGATATATAGACTTGGAACTACATAACATACATAAACTAAAAATGGAAAGAAATAGAAGGAGATCTTCTGGAACTACTTGCATTTTTCCTTTTGTTCTTTCTTCATTGAGAGGTTCTCCCTCTCGATCACTTTAAGGGGTATTTTTAAGTTAAAATTCATCATTAAGCTTTATGAGGCAAGTACCCCACTCAATGCGTAATGCTGCATTTTTTTTTAATAAAATTACATTCCAATTTTAATCTTAACTTATCTGCTAAATGACACGATATAAAATAAATTAGTAAATTTTTAATAATGACAAAATCGTCAAATTAATTATATTCAGCATTGAACATTCAGAGTGAAATAACGTCATTCACATAAAAAAAACATACGTATTTTTCAACATTCAAAATTTTGCATTAAGCATTCAATCTTCCGAGGTTAAAAAACCAAACGGTCCCTCAGTCGTCCAGGTTATTTCTTTCCCAAGCTTTTGGTGTCACTTCGTATCCCAGCGGTAGCCCACGGGAGAAGCTAGACATTGCACTAACGCACTTGCATGTACTATAATTGCCACTCTTTGAAACCTTCTTATATGAATCTTCTGTATGATTGTAGGCCAATAGTTCAACTCCACGACAGTACATTCTAAAAACAATTTCCCCCTTCCTAGTAACAATTAACGGTGTCAACTCTCCCTAATATGGGTTTAGGTTCAAATTTGAAATGACGAACATAAAAGTCCAGGATTCAACCACACCATACTCTCTCATGGTTAGTATCTCAATATTACTTTTATATCCTTGTCCACACGTGACATACAAAGGCATCCCTCTAAAACTCCTAGACCAGCTATTGCGTCGGGCTTTGGGGTTAGAAGTCTAAGCCTTTATTAGACACAATCCAATGAAGGAGTTCATTTATTACCGAACCCTTCTTCATATTCTCTTCTTTTTTTTTAATTTTTATTTTAGATTGATAAATAATTAGAGTTATGTCTTATTTTTAAGTTAAATCATTTTTACAGTAAATTAATATTTAATTAGATTATTTTAAAGTTAAATAAACGAGGCGGTGCATGTTGTTTGTTCCCCAAGTATGGGATTTGGAGGCAAGAAAACAGCAAGTCGGTTAAAATGTAGAGATTTATCAATACCCAAAACAATCCGGACGTTAATCTCTTTCCCCAAAACAATGCATTTTGTTTCTCAGAGTTTATTAGCAAAAAAGTCCAATCTGATAAAAGAGCAAAAAAAAAACGGAAACATATTCTCTTTTTTTTAATATTTATTTTAGATTGATAAATAATTAAAGTTAATTCTTATTTTAAAGTTAAATAAATTTTACATTAAATTAATATTTAATTAGATTATTTTGGTTTTGATATCTATTTTATTTTTGAAATTCAGGAGAACCCCCCACTTGTTGAATTTTTTGGGGTTTGGCCTTCATTTTTAGGGGGTTGCACCCATTTCAACCTTTATATTTGGATCAAATACCAAAAAGTCCCTCAATACACATTTTGTCCAAGCCTTTTATTTTGTACCAAAAAGTCCTTTATTCTCTTACTTGTAAAGGTCCGCGCCAGTGTCATGTTAAAGGACTTTTTGGCATGTTAAAGAACTTTTTGGTGCAAAATAAAAAGGCTTGGACTATACATGTATTAAAAGAAGTTCAAGATACTATTTGGTATATGCCCCTTTATATTTTGTGTAATATCGAAAATACCCTCATATAATTATGGGTTATAAACTAAATAGTCGCTCAAACATTTTTTAATACACGTTTAGTCCAAGCATTTTTATTTTGCTCAAAAAATTCCTTCACCCAGCTACTAGCACTAACCTTTAAAAATAAGAGAATATTAATTAAATGGGTGTTTGAGGGACTTTTTGGTACAAAATAAAAGGATTGGACTAAATATGTATTAGAAAAAGTTTTAGGGACTTTTTGGTATTTGATCCAATTATTATTTAGGATTTGACCCCCAAAAATGATTTGAGAAAAGTAAAAAAAAAAAAAAAGATCTTTTAAAAAGATTTTTCATACACACACACACAAACATATTTTAAAATATCCTCACGCTTCTTTTTTTTATAATAAAAACGGACTTATTATGTAATTTTATAAAAAACTATTTTATTACGTAATTTTAATATTTATAATAAAAGCTCTTGTATACATATATAAATGTAGAATATTTATAAAAAAAATATGTTTAAAACTTTTTAAAAATTAGGATCATGTAGTGTCACTTTTTTTGGCCAGTAAGAAAAATTAGATTTCATGTCATGTTTTAGTTGGTCCATGTTCATGGTCAGTAAGAAAAATTAGATTTCATGTAGTATTGTGTTTTGTGGGCCGTGTTCGTGTTAGGACAAAAAATTAAATTTACTGTTGCGTGACATTGCATTTTAATTATGTCGTGTTTGGTAAAAAAAACTCGCATCATGCCTTTACTAACATAATTTAATTGAAATTACATATGCCATAAAATTTATTTTAACAAAAAAAATTTACTACCTAAAAAAAGGCACAAAACTGATTTCAAAAACAAAAAATTATTACCTAAAAAATTTACTACCTCAAAAATTTGTGTTATGTTGTGTCATGTCGTGTTTTAATTAGCTCATGTTCGTATTTAGTTAAAAAAATCATTTTTGGTCGCATTTAATTGGGTCGGGTTCGGGTTAGGTAATAAAAATAAAATTTCCTATAGGGTCTTATTTTAATTGAGTCATGTTCGTATTCCTTTTTTAGTGGCTAAAATTTGTATTTTATTTGCGAGCTGAAATGTGCATTTTTTGTGTTGTCGAAATTGTAATTTAATACTATTATGATATGAGTTTGTTATAATTGGAAATAAAAGAGGGAGAGAATTGTTTGGAGATAATTTCAATATGGGAAAAAAGGGATAAAGGTCTTTTACTGTAAAGTCCTTGGACTAATAATTTTAGACTATAAATTAGGACACAACAAATTTTAAACGATTAGGTCTACCATATAAATACCCTCAAATCTCAAAACAAACACACCGTACAAGCGCGAACAATCAAAACCTCAATTTCTCTCTTCCAATCAAATCCTAATCATCGAAGTTGTAATAAATGATTATCATTCTCAATCGGATTATTTCAAACAACACTAATAGGTATTATTCCATCCATGCTCATATATTGTTAGTTTTTCTAGTTTTTTTGGTTTGTAAACCCTAAATCGATGTAGTTTCTTACTCTATTTCACTTGATTTCTCTTCAAATGAAGAACACACTGTAGAAAAATGATTTCATAATGTATTTGATGTAATTTATTGTGTATTGAATGTAATATTATCTCCTTAAGTTTTGTTCTTAAGTTTATACCATACATTCTGTATATATTGTGTTCTTAGCATTATATTTCTGATATCACCTGTTTATCATTGCATATTGAGTGTTTTGTTTTGTATTCTATGTAATATATATTTTTGTGTCCTTAGATTTTATATAACTTTTTTCCTATTTTATCATGTATTTTATGTTCTCATATGTATAAATTTGTAGGGATTGTGTATGGAGTGATGAAATCATATTATGTTGTTTGTTGTTGATACGAAAAATACAATATGCATCTAGCTTCTACATTTGTTGCCCTGGTTTTAATTAAAAAAAACACACATTTTGCATGTTCACTGTATTTACGTGGTCTCTAAATTTTATAACTCATATATCATTGTGGTCCGCGCCATCGGAATTTCTTGAGGAATGTTAATATACATGTGTTCTCTATATTTAATAGGTTATATATTAATGTGGTCTGTGCAAGGGACATTTGTTAAGGAATGTGAGTATATACGACTCTCTATAATTAATAGCTCCTACATTATTGTGGTCCACTCAAACGCCATATTTTTAGGACTATGAATGAATTTGCGCTCTCTATATTTTCATAGATCCTATATTATTTTGGTTCGCGCTAACGACATTTTTTGGGATTGTGAATGAATATATTCGTGTTCTTTATATTTTCATAGATTCTATATTAATCGTGGTTGATTAGGCATAAATTCTTCCGATTTATCCTCGTAATTTAGAGACTTTTATTGCCCTAGGTAGTGTAATTTGTATTGATTTATCTCATATACTTGCTACTGACATCTTCCATCGAGTGCATCGAGTTTCGTGTATTTCTCATACATTTTGCAAATATTTTATGCAAGTGAGGAAAAGAGAAAATTTAAAATCAAAAGAGAAAGAAAATAAGAAGAGTCAAGGGAAAAATAGTGATTTTACACCAGGAATCCGGACACAGAACCTAAAGGAAAGTTGAAGTCCTCAAGTCCATAAGCACGTAGGAAGAAACGTCATCCAAATCTGAATTCTGGGTAAAAAGTTATGAAACTTTGAAGTTGGGAAGAAATCAAGGAAAAAAAGGAAGAAAAATATAAAGTCACCGAACCGAACCGATGAAATCATCACCGAAACGGTTCGCCACACTGTCAGCACCAAACCAAATTGATAAATAAGAAGTAGAACCTATTCCCCAAACTGGTATACACCGAGCTGGTTCGCCCCCAGTAAAGTAGGAGAACCGAATCGGTTCGCCTAGACCGATTTTTAATTCTTTATTCCTCAAAAATAGAGTTGTGCATAGTGCAAACACTTAAAATAACGTGGTGTATTATTCTTTTGTCATACCAAACATTATGAGGCTTATTTTTAAGTGTTTTGAGAGGTTTTTTAAGCTAAGAACTTTAGGATTCATCTTGTTCAACATTTTGTTCATCCTTTTTGATTAATTCAAGGCTCTTCTTCATTCCAAGTATTATTTTCTTCGTTCAATTGTTTTCATATTTTCAGTTGTTGATTCATTATTTCTTAGTTAAAATTCTTCTTTGCATGTTTCATTACACTTTTCACATAATTGTGATTTTCATCGCCTGCAACTTTAAGATTTGTATTATTTCTCACGTAACCATGTTCGATTGGATTTCTAAGGGTTGAAATGCATGAACCCAACCCGGTGTGGTTTGCATGGATATAAAGTAATTCCCTATATAAATAAATGATTGAATCGTGTTGATTAGTTATTACAACCGTTGTAGAACTTTAACCTCGTTTCCCCTAGGTAACTGGAGTGTTTAAGAGTACGATGCAACCTAATAACTGATAATGTGAGAGAGAGAGAGAGAGAGAGAGAGTAGCATTACTTCATGAGATACATTTCTTTCATGTATCCGTCGTTTCATATAAAGTCTGTCAGATGTTTGACCTTGTGTACATTGACTCACCTCCTTACACACTAGAGAGATACACTTACCCGATTCTCAGAGTTCGATTTAGAGAGATATATCTAGTGAGAATTGAAGTCAAAACGTTGATTCTATAAAGGCGGTCTAAGAATTTCTCTAATGATACTTATGATTATTTCACACTAACACATGCTGAGTTTTAGGAAGGATTACGCTTTGGGTATTAAGTGAATTTATGACTTACCTTGATAGTTAAATATGGTGTTCATTGACGTCCTTTTAAGTTGGGTCGTATAGCCCTTCATCATCAAATAAGAGACTGCATTTAAATAAAATTTTGAATTTTGTGGGTACATTGACTGCAAACCCTCACGAGACAACACTCGTCTTGTAGGGCAACCGACAGGTTGAACGACTTGTTGCACATGTTAAGTTCAATCACAAGTGCCTGTGAAAGTGGCACACTTTTGGTCATTTATCCCTTTTTCTCTCTATATTTGTTCGAGGACTAGCAATGTTCTATTTGAGGGTGGTGTGATAAGTACCTAAAAGTGTCTAATTTATACCCTAAATATGTGCATTTTAGTCGCTCGATCTCAATAAAATTGGCCTTATGTTCATATTTTATTATTTCGCAGGTCAATCGCCAGTCGCAGTATCAAATTGAGCTAAATCGGCATAATTGTGATAAAGTAGTGGTAAAAAGCGTTTAATGATGAAAATCAAAGCGGTCGTGAAGCCAGAAGTCCCTTTTAATCTTTCCCCGATGAGTTCTAATGCCCTAAACCCAAGTCTCGTAACCTAAACCTATCCCGAACCAAGCCCAGTACATCCCTAACATGTCCTATAATTGCTCAGTATGTGTGGTATTATTATTTTTATTATTTTATTCAGGTTGTGTCATTTTTATTATTTAATTTTCGATTTTAGGGTCTTTATTTTTAGTATTTTATTATTTTGATCTTATGTAAATATTATAACCTCTGTGTCATCATGTCAGTGTATTTAGATGTGTTTTTAATATTTTCTTTATTAGATTTTTAATATTCTTTGTTTTATATTTTGATTCTTTTTATACTTTATATGTGCGTGTTTATATTTTTATAATATGTTCGTCGTAAATACACATATACATATTTTCTATTTTAGATAGTAAAGTACTTACACACTATTTCCATACACATAACTCACTCCCTACCCTACACCCCACATTCCATACACCTTAAACTCACCAAATCAACCCTCACACCCAACAGGGGCAAACCTAGGTGGTTCTGCCGCCCACCTTAATTTTTCAGAATTTTCTCCTGAGTATAGGATATTTTTTTTTTTGGATCTTTCTGTAATGTTCCATAATAGAAGGTATTAATTTTTGGGGCACATATAGAAATAGTTCATTCTCTACTACATGTGACACCCCGCCTAATAAGATACCGGGCGATCACTCCAATATTAAATTAAAACAGGAGTCTCATATGGATCATTCTTTGCATCACTGTCGAAAATCCATTTAATTACTAATAACCTATTAGGCCGGTGTCAAAATTTTAACTTTACTACTCTTTTTAACAATTGTAAATAAAACATCCACACAGTTTTGCGGAAATGAGCTTGAAATGAAATAAAATAACCGAACACTCGGTCAAAATATACAACCATATCGAATGCTGTACTGAAAGAATAAATAAATGCAATTGAGCCATTGGCTCGAATGTTTATACTGTACCTCCTATCTAGAGTACAACGATGGAAGTGGCTATCAAAAACCTGCACGCATCCACAGCTGCTGCAGCTGACGTCTGACTCGAAAGAAGTGTCATCCAGGCATCCCTGTGTCTGGACACCTATATAATATATATATATATATATATATATATATATATATATATATATAGCAAGAAAGGAAAAGTAGATAAACGGGTCAGAGCCCGAGTTTTTGAAAATATTTAGCAAGTGCATAAATGCCTTATTATTTTGAAAAAGGTTTTATCTCATATTTAAGTTTGGTATCGCACTCCCATGAGATACCCCTCACCTCTTCACTAATAGTGCACTCCTAGCGCATCCCTCTAAACATCCTAGTCAAGCTATCCTGCTAAACTAGTCTATCACCCAACCACTATCAACCCTAGATAGTCCAAGCAATGTACTAAGGGCTAAACTTCACTCTAGTCTCAACGCTATGCAATGTTCGTGCGTGGGGTGTCTCGCAAAGCGAAATCCAAACAAGGAACCCCCCCGATACACTACTACGCGGCACGGTCGATCGTCGAGATCCGCCAGTCCCTCAGTACAGAATATATATATATATCTATATATATATACATCATATAATAAATATCAATATAAGAGCACTAAGGATGAAACTTCTCCCCAGTCTCAACATATTTCCATATTCGTGCGTGGGGTGTCTCGCAAAGCCAAATCCAAACAAGGAACCCCCCGATACACTACTATGCGGCAAGGTCGATTATCGGGATCCATTAGACCCTCGGTACTCGATTCATCCATATGTATATAATCATATTTTACCATAACCATCCGGATCTATCTCCCGGACTGAGAGTTCATATATCAAGTATTTATCAATACTTTTCATTTTCTCAAAACTTCCCATTTCCCATTTTATACTCAGGAAATGTAAATATAAAAGCCAATTCATTATCATGAATTGCTTGAACAATCATATACTTTTAAAATCCAGTTTTATTATCATAAAAATGCTTTTCCTTTATATGTCATCCCATTTCCCTTTTTATACTCAGGAAATGTACCCAAAGCCATTTCCATTATCATGAAAATTCTTTGATCAAATCATGCTTCCACATCCCTTCTTCCATCCGGGAGTGTTACCAAAGCCAAACCTTTATCCCATTTCCCTTTTTATACTCAGGAAATGTAAATTAAAGCCAATTTATTATCATAAATTGCTTTAATAAAACTAAGACCGCCCCTCCGGGTTTCCCCACTGGACGCGCCCCTAAATGGCTATCATCTTCCAGGGCCTATCTGTACAAGACAACCTGGGAACCTACCAACGTCGGGAAGCGGCCATATTGCCTGCGGGAAAGTCAGGACCACACCCAGAATCCCCTTACCAGCGCAGAGAACAAATAACCGCCCATATGCCCTATAGGACTATAGCCACCCTGCATTCATTAGCCAGGGGGCATCACCATAACGCGCGCAACTTCCCTTATGATAGCGATTTAGGGAGGTGTGTAACCATAATTTATCAATTATGAAAATCATTTACCTTTTTCCCATTTTGAAAATATTCATCTATATATTTTCAAAATCATTTATATCATATCATATATACTTAATCACATAGTATATATATATATATACCATATATTCCTCCCTGAATATATAAAAATGGCCATATTTGCCAAACCATCTATCGATGACCAATAATCCCAAAGATTCTCTCAAGGAATCATAATCATGCATTCATATATGCATGATACTAAACCCAAAGTATTTTCTTACTTTGATAAGTAATACATACTTAAATCCCATATACGGATTCATTTGGATATCTCCAATTATACTAATTCACTCTAAGTGAATATACACATATATATACATTCCCAATTCCTCAAGTCCTTTAGGACTTAACCCTCTATAATACTCTAATTTAGAGGGCCCTTAAACTTTAAACTCAAAGAGTAGAAATAATCCTAATCTCCAAAATCTTGGGCCGAAAACAGGGCACCGGTCGACCGGTTCTAGACCCCCGGTCGACCGCGGGTTGTAAATAAGCCTACGAAACAAAGCAATAGGCCCTTCCTCCTTGACGCGGTCGACCGGCCTTAGGGGCGCGGTCGACCGGTCACACCAGGTCTCCCAAAATTAAATCCTCAATTCCCTTATCCAACAACCCAAATTCATTTTCGGGGTTTCTATACTACCCCAAAAATTATCCCGAACATCTACGCAATTAATTCTAGCCATAATTTTTCCAATTCCCGATTTGATTTCCGAGTTGATGATTTCAACCCGGAGCTTCCATCTTTTAAAAATCATATCAAATCGTAGAAAAATCAGAAAAATACGCGGTCGGTGCCCACGTGACCGTATCGAAAAGATCTACAACTTTTGTGTTTTGTCAGAAAGCTAGATCAATTCTTTTCCCGGACAAAAAGGCCCCCTAAAGTGACGGGTTACTATTCATCATCTTCTCCGAGACGATTTCGGCCATTAAAGCTTCTCTCAAGCTTTTGTCGCCTCACCCAATGTCCTACAACCTCAACCAACTACAATCACACATATATTAAGGGTTCTAAACATCCTAGAACCCAAAACCACCAATTAATTTAGGTTAAAACCTAAGTTCCACAAATTGAGATATTATTGGGGTTTAATTGTTTTAACTTCCAAAAACCCGTTTTATCCACGATAATCCACCCCAAAACCTTTAGGGTTTGTTTATACCAAACTACGGTATGAGATATTTATGCAAAAATATAAATAAAGCAAGTAAATACTTGCCTCGTGGATAAAATCCGACGACCCCGAGTCGAATCCGGCGGAGTTTGCCCGAGATCTCCATTTTCTCTCCTCTTTTCTCTCCTCCTCTCTCTCTTCTTTCCTTTCTTTCTCTTTTCTCTCTATTCTCTTCCCTTCTCCCTCTTTAAATAGGAAGAAAAGGGTCTTAACCCTTAAAACCCAAAAACGACTCGTTTACCCAATTACGAGTTACTTTTACCTCTAAAATTACCCGAAACTCATTTTCGAAAATCGGACACTCTTTTCCGACTATCTCGGACATTCCGAGACTCATGGCGCAGTCAAAATTTTCATCCGAGGTACTTGACCGCAAATCACTATTCCAACCCAAAATAAATAAATGCGGGTTTTCCAATTAAAAATCTTACCTCATGTCGCTTTACTCAACGGCGACATATAATTAAAATATTTCGACCTATATAGTCCCAAAATAATTTATAACACCCTTCGAAAATTATTAAATCCTCAAAAATCCCAAAAATTACTATTTCGAGAAATTCTCCAAATTCCGAATTATACTTAATTATGGAATTTAATTGTCTCCAAAAGGGCGGGTTGTTACACTACACGCGTTTGTTCTTCTACACAACACACGCACGCGTTTTTCCAAACATTTTAACCTATACTAAAATCTCTTATCTTCAATCTCACTCAACCGCTCTCTCCCTCCCCTCCCCTCTCCTCCCCTCCTCCTCCTCCCCCTCTCCTCTCCTCTCTGCCCCATGACACAATCCAGCACATCTCTCCTCCTCTTCGCCTACTCTTCGCCGCATCCACAAACCAGTAACAACGCCCCCAAGTCCAACCCAACTTCCAAGTTCAAACTCCAAGAATGTAGCGCATCTCAGACTCTCATCTGGGCAGGGCAGAGCATCTCTTCTCTTCAACTTCCAAGTTCCAAGCAGTCTAGCAGTAGAGGATCTGAGCAGATTTAATTTTTTTATAACGTTCAATGATTTTTTTTTTTCAATTCAATTTGAAGTTTCAAAACTAATAATTTTTTCAATATTCAGTGATAAATTAGTTTAACTGGTCAATTTTAAATGTTAATTAATAAATGCACAATGTTTAAATGACTAATTATTTTTTAGTTTACTTTTAATTGTTGTGCCTATATTTGTTTAAAATTTTGAAAATATAGATTTCTTGGGTATTGATTTATTAGTATTTTAAAAATAAAAGTACTGATTACTTTTAATTGTTGTGCCTATATTTGTTTAATATTTTCTTGTTAGATTTTTAATATTCTTTGTTTTATATTTTATATTTTTATTTTTTAATTATGTTTCTTTTTATACTTTATATGTGCGTGTTTATATTTTTATAATATGCGCGTCGTAAATACATATTTACATATTTTCTGTTCTATATTGTAAAGTAGTTACACACACTATTTCCATACACATAACTCACTCCCTAACCTACACCCCACATTCCATACACCTTAAACGCACCAAATCAACCCTCACACTCAAAAGGGGCAGACCTAGGTGGTTCTAAGCGTGGGCGGCCCAGATATAATATTGTTGGGTATTGATTTATTAGTATTTTAAAAATAAAAGTATTGATTATTTGTTATTGGGTTGTTGCCTATTCTGTGATTATATTAGGTTTCTCATGTTTTTTTGCTAATTTTAATTGTCGAAACATAATTTGGAATAAAATTTCAAATTTAGGGCAATTATGTTGAATTTTTTTTTCTTATTTAAAATTTAGGGTAATATTTATTGCGGGATTTTGAAAAAAGTGAAATAAAATGAGGGCAAAAAATGAGTGAATATAAAGTAACATTTTTAGAGTTATGAAATTGCAAATAAAGTAAAAATGTCCCTAAAAAAATCATCTCGGGGATCCCGCCCCAACCCCCCATCCTTTGTAAAAGGAAAATGTTAAAAAGACCCACTCCGTGGACACATTTCGTGGACATGCTACATTAAAAACTTATACCTATAAAAAATTGTACTTATTTATGGGTCCACAAAATGTGTCCACGAAGTGAATCTCCCTAACATTACTCTTTGTAAACACATTTCGCGCCCGTAATGAAAATCTTGGGTCCGCCACTAACACCCAACAACCAAATGAGTTTGTCTCTCCTCCATTACCATCATCTTCTTCACTCAAATTCTTTTCTATCTCCAAACAGCAAACTGTCGGTGGCCTGCCCAACTCGAATCCAGCTACGAACCTACTCTCATGCCCACTTTGGCTCTGACCCAACTGCTCAAAACTAACAACCTGCCTGGCGACATCCTAAACCCATCTTAAACCCGGAACCCTCTTCAATCCACTGAACCTCCATTTTCGGAGATCCTACCAAAAGACAAACTCGGATCTTCAACCCAGCCTCTACCCAAGCTTCCAAACCCGAAACCAAGACCCAATTCCATCTTCTCAACCCAAAACCCCATAAACCATAACTGTCCATAACCCGACGACCTTATAAATCAAACCAACGACCTCCAACTACGGTCATTACCCTATATATAAAAATACTCTTAAAAATAAAGTAACCAAGAAAGTGGTAAGTTGGAACCCATTTTGAACCATACCATACCATACCACTGTGTCTGTGGTTACAATCTACGGGGGTCTTATAACTAACAACTGCTCTCCTAGATCTACTGATAGTCGGCCTCGACATCAAAACCCACCGCCTCATAAATATTACATCTGGGCCTCCCAATATATCACCACTTTTTATCTGGAAAGGGTTACACGTTGGAATCACATAAGGCGTCAACATAAATATTAGGGGCAAATCACTGTACGTATTCCCTTCATTCATAAATATTACTAGTTGTCGAGGTGAAGGAATCAATTGGAGACAAAGGGGAGACGGCGCAACAACTGTGTGTAATGAACCGTGGCTATCAATGTTCACCCTATGTCGATACAAAATCTCACAAGAATATCAATTTTCATCCTACGTGGATACCCTACATGAGTTGGACTTATAGAGATTACTTGTTGTCCAATTTTATTCCCAGGATAAATCAAAGGTTATGAATGAAAACGGTCGCTCTTTCCCTAAAAAAAATTATTTTATAAATGATTTTATCATTTTTTATAAATTACGTACAATATTTTTTAAAATAAAAAACAATTATTTATTTTTTTTAAAAAGTTTTTTTTTTTAAATTTAAAAAAATTGTTCTAACTGTTTATAAAAAAAAGTTGTTTTTCAACAAAAATAAAACATGTTAACCATGAACATAAACTTCTTTACACTGTTAAATAATGTTTTTAATTGTTTAAAAACAATTTTTAATAAGAAACTGTTTTTAAAGGGTTTTTTATACATAAAAGAAATGGTTTATTAACTTTTGAACTATTTTTTTTTAAATAACCGATTTTATCTTTTTTTAACAGCTTTATGAAATTAAGAAATTGTTTTAAAGTTAAAAAAACATCTTAATTATTTAATATAAAAATATTCAATTAATATGAAAAATTCCACGTGGCATCTCAATTCCCTTCCAACATATCTATCATGTGTAAGCTTTGCTAGGAGGCTTTTCTCATTCTTTCTGTCCCTTTGGTTTCTCCACCTGTTTGTTTCCTTTTAAATTTTTTTAACAAATTACGTACAATATCTTTTCAAATAACTTATACAAAGTACTTTTTAAACTACGTACCATATTTTTAACCACGTATACATAATTATTTTATTATTTTTATAAATTATGTACAATATTTTTTAAAATAAAAAATAGTTTTTTATTTTTTAAATTTTTTTTAAAATTTTTAAAAAATTATTCTAACTGTTTTATAAAAAAAGTTATTTTTTAACAAAAATAAAAACTGTTAACCATAAACATAAACTTCTTTACACTGTTAAATAATGTTTTACCTGTTTAAAAATAATTTTTTAAAAAGAAACTATTTTTAAAGGTTTATTTTACACATAAAAGAAATGGTTTATTAACTTTTGAACTATTTTTTTTTCAATAACTGATTTTACCTTTTTTTAATTATTTTATGAAATTCAGAAACCGTTTTAAAGTTAAAAAACGTCTTAACTGTTTAATATAAAAAATCAATTAATATAAAAATTATGTTACTATTCTTTTTTAATAAATTACATACAATACATCTTATGTATAAAAATATTTTTTTTATTTTTTTAAAACAATTCTTATTTATTTAAAAAAATGTTATAATTTTTTTATAAAAAAAATATTTTTTTAATAAAAATATTAACTTTGCTATATTTTTGCAGGATATTAACCTTATAATCAATTCTTAACATCCCACCCAACGCCATGTGTCACCACAATTTTTCATTAAACTTTGTTATGCAGTAATTATATCTCTCCTCTTTAGTTCATCTCTCTTCCAATTCTTCTTCCTTATTCACTCTTCAAATACAACCCTTTCGTTTTCTAAATTGTTTCGTGCAAAAAAATTACACCCTTTCATTTCTTTAGTAACAAACCCTTTATCTCCATCTGTTGAAGTGTAAAGGACCATTTATGTTCTTCCACCTTATAAATCATTCACCCATAAACGTTAAACAACACCCCTACACCTTTTCATTTCTTTTATAACAAACCCTTTATATATTAAGTCCAAAGGACCGTTTCTGTTCTACCCCCTTATAAATCATCCACCCATCAATGTAAAACAACACCCCTATTTTGTAGGTCGATATAAATTGTGGTGCGTTCAAGAGACAAACGATTTCTATTGTCGGTAATTCACCGATTGAAAATGGAAGCAACTAAGGACCCACAGGTGATTGCTGTGGAAGGTGAGTTTACACGAGTCCGATGTGTGGTTATTTATAACATTTTTAGATGCCTCAACCAGTTGTGATAGTCAAGGTGGCTAAAGGCTGGTTTAAATTGGGTTTAGGAGAAGCTTAGGTTGGAGGAGATGGGTAGCGGGTTCCATGGATTTAGAAGCCGGGGTTGAGAGCTGGTGGTTCCGGGTTATGGAATTAGGCTGGATTCGAGTGTAGATGGTGGTCTGGGTAGTGGGTTCAAGTATGGCTGCGGGGGGTTGGGTTGCCATGGGTATGGTTGCGGGTCAGACGTCGGGATCGAGTTTCCGCCTTTGAAGGTGGTCGGTAGGAGATAGATTTGGTTTTGGGGTCAGCGGTTTGGGTTTTGATTTGGTCTGTAGGTGTTGGATTTTGGGCTCAACCATTCTCCATTTTTTTTTATCAAATGCTCCACGTGAGCATCGTTTATGTATATATAAAAATAAATCATTCCATATAGTTCATTATTAGGATTTTAATTTCAAATTTTCATTAAAAAATATGTAATAATATTGCCAAGGTGATTGTTAGTTGAAATACTCTAATTTTTTTTAATGATGTAGGGAAAATATATATAATACTTTATTTTAATGGTTTTAAAATTGACGTTTCAATGCTATGACTTTGAGTATTTCAAAATATATGCTTGATTTGGTTTTAAGTGTTTTGGATTTTTAGATCTAGGTATATACAAGAATGAGTTTCGATTATTTAGTTTTTTTGGCTTTAATTCAATCTCTTAAGATTTGTGGAGCTTCACTCTCATTTATTTTTGAAAATATATTAAGTTTCATATCCATCTCAAACCGCCCATAACTGCTATGTAACATCCCCGTTTTTTTTCCCCGAGAATACACTTATCCCATACATGTTACAATACGACCAATAATAAAAAAAAAATAAAGACATGAGAGTGGATACAAATGAATCTTTAAAAATGAGACTAAATGCTTAAGATCCCTTAATTATTTGTGACATTATTATTTTCACCAAAATACCCTCAAATGTGATAATGTTCATAGCCCAATGTTTTCGGGTAAAAAGAAAAATATGAGGTTCATTTTAAGTTTGTGCCCATGTTAGTTATTGTCTATGGATCTCTTTTTCATTAACAGTTTACTATGCTTTTTTATGGCGCCCTATGCACATTTTTATCTTTTTGAATATTGTTAATATCATTTGCCTTTATTTGCATTAATAATCCAATTTTTGTCTTAGTGCTATATATGTTTCAAAAAGAAAAAAAAGTTCTTGAGTTGCCAAAGTATATATAATATGTACTATGTTTAACTACATATATAATCGAAGGCACTATTTGAGATTGACTATTTCCGCAAATTTTCAAGTATACATGAAATAATATAGTCATTTTACAAGAAAATAGTTGATATAGCAGTTGAAGTTAAACAACCGTGCTTTTGAGTTCTTTTTATTTTTTATTTTTTTACCACGAAATGGTTGTACAATTTAATTTTTTATCATAATTCGTTCATGATAATCAGTTAAAGACTAATAAGGATTGAGGGAGTATATTAGATAGGTGTGCTTAATTTCATTGAATGAAATTGAATCTTTTGGGCTCATTTTCATTTACATAATGTTCTATTTATTTTTTTGTCATTTTTAATATCATAATATGTGTAATCACTTAAGTTGGGAAGTAAATAAATATGCTAATATCAAATATATATATATATATGTATCATACGCGCATCGCGCTGGTTTACAACTAGTGTTATATATAACACAAGAGCTCAATATAATAAAAAGAAAGAGGATTGCCTCCTTGCCACTCGTAATAATAAATTTTCGTATTTCTTGGTTCTGTTCCTTTTCCTCACTCAAAACAGGTAAGTACATGTCAATTTCATGTACTGCATCTTCATTGTTCATCAAATATTTGAATTTAAAAATTTTAAAATCAACAGAGTTGGTTCTTATTTTGTTTGTTTTTGGTCCTTTACTACTTATTAGAATGTTTTATGCTTGTTCTTCGTTGTAATTTATATGTATGAATGAACCATCTTAACTTCTTATTAGGTCTATAAAAATATATAAATTATAGATTAGTTATCAATTATTAAAGGATCAAATACCAAAAAGTCCCTCAAACATTTTTTAATGCACATTTAGTCCAACCCTTTTATTTTGTACCAAAAAGTCCCTTATTCTCTTATCTTTAAAGGTCCGCGCTAGCGGTATGGTAAAACTTTTTTGTCTTGGTGAAGGACTTTTTGGCGCAAAATAAAAAGGCTTCGAATAAACGTGTATTAAAAAAGTTCGAGGAACTATTTGCATACGTGTGCGTGTGTATTTGATATTAGATTTAATGCTATCTAATATTTTAATCCCTTATCAAACTTTAATTTTGACATGTGTGTAACAAATATGATGGGAATATTTTTAAATATGACAAAAATTATAATACGACCACCCCTTGTTATATAACGCTGCCTTAATATGACACTATGGACTTCACATTATTCGGCAATAAATTTTAAGACCTCAACTACAAATTTATGGGGGTGATTATTCGTGTTCAAATTTCGGAGTTTATTACTAATGCCTTTAATCAAATTATTGTTTGTAAATATGCCTCATACATAAACTTCTCACGTTGGTTACACGTGCAATGCATGTGTGCATCAATTAGTGCGTGAATAGTTATTATTTATGTGACCTTTGTAATTTCTCCCTAGATATCTAGCATCCAAGATGTAATTCCCGTCTTAGTTGTCATTTTCTAAATGTTAAATACAATTAAATGTGCCACAATGTTTTGTAACTCCAAAGCTTATGAACAAACCTAATCCAAACTAATATGTTGTTTCATCCCCTCTTTCCTTCATCTAATTCCTTTTTTTTTCAAGAATGGATTATGACCAACTTACCTTTTCAGGGATGGAGAATCAGTATGACTTTGATTGGTTATATTTAGAAGAAAAGTCCCAAGGGTAATCTCATACTTACTAAAGCTCTTTAGTTTTGTCTCCATTCTGTACAAACTAACCTTATATGTTGTGTACATTCTTTAGTTTTGTCTCCATTCTGTACAAACTAACCTTATATGTTGTGTACATTTTTTCTTTTGTATAGAAAATTGGAGTACTCAACAATCGCTAATAACTTGGATTATAGTCCTTTCGGTGATCCTTTCAACTTCGATCAATACCTACTTCCACAACAAAATAATCAAATTCCCTTTGATTATGATCAACATCAATTTTCACAACTAAATCATCAAATTCCCGTTGATTATGATCAATACAAATTTTTGCAACAAAACAATCAAAATCAGTACCAATTTTCACAACAAGACAATTTCATTCCCCAATTGGAATTCACTGATTTTGAGAATATCGGTACGGGTGATTTGTGTAGCTTGTGGGATGACAATTTTTCATCTATTAGTCAAGACCTTATTCTTGATACCATGCAAGAACTGTTGATGGATACTGAAATTTTGGGCTATTTCACTGATGAAGGAACTTATATGATTGATCCTAAAAACCTTATGATTTCAAACACAAACGAAAATCAAAGTCGACAAAACCAAAGATCGAGAATGTCTCCATTAGAACTGCATGAGATCCAAAAGTATTTTAATGTTCCAATAACTCAAGCAGCCAAAGAATTGAAGGTGGGATTGACCACGTTGAAGAAAAGATGTAGAAATCTGAATATTATGAGGTGGCCTTATAGGAAGATCAAGAGTATGAAGTCTCTCATTGATAATGTTAAGGTATTATCCTGCCTGCATGTTAAGATTCTTTCGAAATGTCATTAGATACAATATTATTTTTCATTCATTTCCTTTCTCTCTAATAAAAGTTTATTGAATATATGTTTTTGGAAGTCATTTTAATTTATTGTGTTTTTTTTACTTTACCCCCCTAAGAAATGTAGCAATGACATAACCATCCGCTTTTTAGAAAATAGACATAAACATCGTATGCATAAGGTACAAGAAAGTCAATACACATGTGGGTGGTCAAGTCTAATCTATGAAAAATAGAGGGGTAATATCTAATTATAGCATTATTGTACGACATGTTTTATTAGTATAATTATTTTGTTTTAAATTACAATTTTAGGAGATGGGATTAACCAACGAGGTCGAGATGCTAGAAGAGAACAAAAAAATGATGGAGAAGATACCCGATTTTGGAATGAGAGAGAAAATAAAAAAACTCAGGCAAGCTTGCTTCAAGGCCAACTGCAAAAAGAGAAGGCTCCTTGCTGACTATTGATACTGCTTCTTCTTTAAAGGCTTGGTAATTTGGGTTTATATTTGGTTTTGAACTTTGTAATGTTATTTCTAGTTTTATTTTGGCTCTTTAATAACCTTTTGGAATCTTGTTTTCTTAGATATTGTAGTGCCTAAAGCATTACAACCAAATATAAGTTTAAATAAAGTACGGTTTTAATTTTATTTTTTCGTGCCTTAAAGTGAATTTATGTGCGTTGTCATGGAAGTTAATAATTAACCTTGAATCGAGCTTCTTTCTTACTGCAAAATCAATCATTATGTAATGAGAAACATCGATGCATATGAGATTCTTATATATATATATATATTTGATAAGATAAGAAAAAAATTTAAAACATAAATTATGTTAAAAAAATAAAACAAAAAATTTCAATAGTCTATATAAAGTAACATATACGTTAAATCATTACTTTAGCAAAACAGTGTAAATTCCAAATAAATAATTCAATATGTATTGTATGTAAAATACGGTAAGCTGGATCATCCAAGATTATAGCTTCTCTGGCTTATATATTAGAATCATTACATTAGTAAAACATCGGTAAGTTATAAATAAACTATTCAATATATATTATATCTATAGGTAACTGTAAAATACGTCCAGCAGGATCATCAAAGATTAAAGCTTCTCTGGCTTATATAGAAATTCACATCAATGTTAGCCAATTAAAGACCATGCTCACACCGTGGGGAGAAAATTCTAAAATATAATAATAAGGAACATAACTGTTAAGGCCAAACAAAAACACACACAAAAAAATGAACTCTTACCATTTTTTTATACGATTTCTTTTACAAATTGATGTGGTAAGTGATATTAGAACTTTTTATTTTTAAAGTCTTAAGAAGTCGGGCAAATTTTTTATTTTTATTTTTATTTTTTATTTTCATAGATTTGATTAAATTACAACGTTACTCTTTTTCTTAATGCATGAATATGACTTGCATGACAAGAAATGTCTTTATGTGTTGTTATGTATGTTAATATATACGTTTGTAACTCATTACAACATAATTAGAATTTGATTTTTTATATACGTCTGTTCATTATATATATAAATATATATACACTCGTGTTAGCATTAAAGACCATTGTAAAATGCATCCATATATTAATCTCCCTTTAATTTATATTCTAACAATCTTTTGTACGAAATCCTATTTATCTTCCCATAAATTTATACCCTTTATTCCCTTCTCTCTCTCTCTCTCTCTCTCTCTCTCTCTCTCTCTATATTTGTACAATATAGTGTTGGCAAATATCGTATTTGTATATCTTCTTTTGTATTTGTTCACCAACATTTCATGCAAAGTTTAACAAAAACTAAATAAATATTTGTAAATAACAAATTGTCAAATTTATCACAAATAAGTGTATGAAATTTCAACCTCTGTAAAATCATATAATAAAAACTTCAATGCATCTTCTTCTGTTATTCAAACAAAAACAAAAAAATACATATTTTTAATTGAGAAAAATATATAAATTGTTTGTATAAATCAATGTGATAAGTGACACAGCCATAAACCTTCTTTTGCCTTTTTTAGACCATATACAAATAATTTTTTTGGTTATAAAATATGTATATGGGTGGATGTTCACTTTTATCTAGCATATGAATGAAAAAGTATTTCAAGATACCTGAATTCATACGATAAATAAAGAAAATACAAGTATGGATATACTAATTGAATGAAACATTTGCTCTCTCTATAAAAAAAATCCTTTATTTTTCACATGTTATAATACAAGAGCTTAATTTAATAAAAAGAAAGAGGATTGCCTCCTCGCCATGGATAACAACAGGTGATGGTAATTTTTGGTTCTTTTCTTTTCTTCACTGAAGACAAATAAGTACATGATTGTTACCTTTTCTATTGTCAATTTCATAGACTACATCTTCATTGTCCGTCACATATTTGAATTTGAAAATTTAAAAGTCAGCATAGTTGATGCTTATTTTGTTCCTCTATATTTATAAAGCATCAATTGTTTTCTTTTGGTCCTTTTATACATATTAGCAGGGCCGATCCCGAGATTTTTAGCGTCAAGGCGAATTCTTGATCTGGGATCCATATTAAACAAAACGTTTTTAATTAATTTATAACTTATGGGTTTTTTAATCAAAAAGATGCCGACTTGATTTTGAGTAGTTTACAAGTTTAAATGTTTGTCCCCTCAGTTTTTAATAAATTAATTGTGTGACAATTGACAAATGACGCTATAAATTTAAATACACAGATAAAATTTTGGGGTGCCTAAAATGTGTTGAATATCAGGGTCCGAGGCGACCGCCTCCCTGGCCTCCCCTCAAAACCGGCTCTAAATATTAGAAAGTTTTATACTTCTTCTTCATTGTAGTTTATATATAAGAATGAATCAGCTTAGCTTCTGATCAGGTCTATAAAAATATGAAAATTATTAATTAGTAATCAATAATTATATACATCCTATAATATTACCTTTTCTTTTCGCCATGTTTTAAGGTATTTTAGTTTGGTCTTATAAGCTTACAAATCATACGATATTAAGACCTACACCATAATTATTAAACTTTGGAACTTGTACTTTTCTATGTTCTAATTTTAGTATTTGAAGTCCCTAAATTATTTGGACCTAAAGTTTCAAAGAAAATATATCACAATTAAACATGGAGTTTTAATTGAAAGTATACAAACTGAAAGTCATATAATTTATATTTATTTGTGACATGAAGATCCATAATGATTATTGTGATCAAATGTTCACAAATTATTACTTGTAAATGGGATACAGTTTCTTAGACATACTATTAAAAATTCACGAATCTCTCCTGTTATTTAACTATATTTGGATTAGAGTATCCAAAACTAATAGCCCCATTTTCTCATGTAAAGATTGGCCAGACATGATACGCCGAAGATGGAGCTTGCTTGTCAATTTATATCATTCTTAGCATCGACGAAGAATAAACATTTATATTTTAAACCACATTTTAATTTAAAACTGAATTGAATTAATAAACATGAGATAATAGTAAATCCAACTTCCACGTTCAACAAAATAAAATCTAACATAATTATAACATCTCGACTAATAAAACTAAATGACTTAGGGCTTATGCCCATAAAATAATCCAAAATAAATAAAGATAGGAAGAAGTAGCAGCCTAAACTAGAATCAATAAATCGATCTTCGAGAAGCAATACGTGACAGCAAGTTTGATATTCCTTTAGTCCCGTTGTCTTTGTCTACAAAAACCTTGTAATTTGGGTCAGCACCCTAGAGTGTGTAAGAATTAACTTACTGAAATTGAAATACAAGATTACAGTAAATTTAAGTAGGTGTCTCCCATCGTCACTCGCATAGGATAATCTCCTCACCTCTCACCTAGGTGCAATATTAATCGTATCCTATCCCTAGAAACCAAATGCAATATATATATAACAAGATGATTGGGAAACATGTGATGCGTCTAGCATACACTAGAAGAAAAATGATTCTTAGTGACATAATTTTTTGCACCTAATTATAAAAAATTCACCACCAAATCTTTTAGTGGCAAAAAACATTTCGTCATGCTATTGCCATTAAAGGTATTCTGCAGATTAGCAATTTATTAAATCGCCACTAAAATTTGACTTTTTAGTGACAAAATCACTTCGCCACCAAAACATCGCTTTAAGTGGATTTTTTTTTTCATCTAATAAAGATTAAATTGCCACTAATAGTTGATAGTTTGACACTAAAAGTTTATTTTTTGTAGCAAAATAAAAATTCACCACCAAAAGTAACATTTCGTGGAAAACAAATCGCCACAATTGAACTTAAATTTCTATGAACGATCTTTTAAATATTAAATTGCCACCCATAGTTGATAGTTTACCACCCAAAGATTATTTTTTGTACCAAACAAAAGAATCGCCATCCAAAGGGTTATTTCGTGGAAAAAATCTTCACATTTGATCTTAAATTTGTATGGAACAACTTTCTCAGCAATTTAAATTCGCCACTAAATGACATTTTTTATTGCAAAAAAATCTCAATAAATTGAAGTAATATTTTTCACAATACATATTTACGTTGCTTTGGAAACAACTTGTGTCTACGCGTATATAACTTATACATCTACAGCTTTCATAATTTTTGTTTTCCCAAAATCATAAACAAGTACTCTTAATTTGGGCTTCGAACAGGAAAGTAGCAATTTACCGAAAATCTCAAAACTTTCACATTTTGCGACCAAACATTGCCAATTTCGCATCAACACCCTAATTTACTTTATAAACATAATCATGCATTAGAAACATATTTTATGATTCATTTAACGACATAACTAGTCATATGCTCTAAACATGTTATCCTCGATCATAAGCTAGATTAGCATCTAATATAAACCACATATATGTGACAACCCGCGATCCGAGATAAGGGGTGGCCAGCCCGATACTCAAACGTAACAGGAATCATGGATGGATATCATTCTCAGCATCACAAAAATAAACTAAGTATACGGGAAAACCACCCATTAAATCAGAAAACGGGTTGCCAAAAAGTTTAGAAATTTAAAACCAGTTAAGAAATTTAAATTAAACTACCCAATCTGATAAGCAAGTGGAATTCCAAAAGAGTATATATATATAATACAACTAAAACGAATCTACAAGAAAATGACCGAATATTCTGTCGGTCCACAGTTACATACAATGTATTACAACAGTTTAATATCTAGATAATATATTCATTAATCAAATGCAAATGTTTGGGTCACACGCCCGAGTGAAGACCCGATCATATCTAGACTACAAAGATGAGAGCGTCTAATTCAAGGTCCTGTAGTAATCCGCAAAATCTTACAGCTCGTCAAAAGCAAATGGATGGGAATATCAAAACGGGCGTCCTTGCGGTGGAGCACCTGAGCGGATACAATCATATACACAACAAGGAGAATGAACCGGTCAGGGCCGGGTTTTATATGATCACCAGAAGAATAAAAAGCATGACAGGAATGAACAGTTATGCAAGGATGATAAGGATGCAAATCTAGCATGTTAAACTTACATTACAATTTAAGATAGTTTAACTAACTATGAAATGTAAACCATTAACATAAGAGAATTATAAGTAAACATCATTAAATAAAAACCTTTTCTCATTTATCATATTACCGTTTCCTCCTTACATTCCTTAACAGGAATACAATGTTTCATTCGATTTAATCAAGAAGATATAATTTCACTTCATTAATTAAAACTTCCATGTTCAATCATCATTTCCATTTTTATCTTTCCATTCCTTAACAGGAATACAATTTCTATCAGGTGCTCTTTATGGCACTTATCTCGTTCATATGCCCTTTATGGCATTAATATCCATCAAGTCCCATTTGATGCAGAAAAGTTATATTCTCATACATATAACGATTCTAAGACCGCCCCTCCGAGTTTCCCCACTGGGCGCGCCTCTAAATAACTATCATCTTCCAGGGCCTATTACATATAAGACAATCTGGGCTCATAACGCAATGTCGGGAAGCGGTTATATGCCTGCGGGATAATCAAGACCACACCCGGAATCTCCTATCCATCGCCGAAAAATACATATATATAAACCATCGCTCATATGGCCTAGGACTATATCCACCCTGCGTTAATTTGTCAGGGGGCATCACCTCGCGCGCGGACTTCCCTTATGATAGTATTTAGAGAGGTGTGTATAAGTAAATTGTCATTTACATTATAAATCTCATTTTCATTTTCAATATTCATTACAAATTTCCATTTCCATTATCCATGTGTTTGGTTCTTTTTATTCGAACCTATCATTATTAAATAGTTTGGTTCATTTCATTCGAACCTATCATCATTGAACAATTGGGTTCATTTTATTCGAACCCAATCTCATCGAATATCATCATTAATATTCCTCAAATTACCAGTCCCGACCTAGTCTCCAACATAATCATTATGATTCTACAATTCCCCAAAGTTCATATAACTCCGATAAGCCCCTAAAGTCTCAAAGCATGGGTATTAAAGTTCGTAACTTCTAAAAATTTAATAAAAGAAGTAATGCCTTAACATTACTTTAAACCTCCCCAGAATAAACCCCAGATGACCCAATTCTAGTCTAGGGTGGTGACCAAACTCAACTAAAACTCTAGGACTCTAAGTTTACTTCATTCAAGAAGGTTCCTAGGTCCTAATCCTAAAGAAAAATGGTTAAAATTAGAAAATAAAAATCAAAGGAAAATGCAGGATTTCCGAATGGATTCGGCCTAGCCGAATCGATTCGGCCAGGAAATATGGGATTCTGCATAATTGTCGAATCGATTAGGACCATCCGAATCGATTCGGTCAGGGAAATTGGGTTTCTGCATAAAATGCTGAATCGATTCAGAATATCCGAATCGATTCGGATCACCTAAACCTGGAAACTGTCCCCATGCGAATCGATTCAGCCAAGCCGAATCGATTCGCCCCTGCAAATTTGCCAAGTTTGGCTATGGAGTTTTAAACTCCAAATTTTCCTCAAACCCAAAACCAACCAATCCAAAATCATAAATTCCAACCCATACATCATAATATATCTATCTACCATCATTTACAATATTTATCATCCAAACCCATTTCCAAGAGTTTTATACCCATATATCCACAAAAAACCTAACTAAACTAAATCATAACAATCCACAACTATCAATGCTAATTAATCCACTTAAATCATATAGTAGCAAGTAGATAACTTGCCTTGATCTTGCAAATTCAGATTTGATTTGGTGTAGATAACCATCCAAGCTTGAATCTCCAAATCTCTCTTTTTCTCCAAAGTTCTCCTCCTCTCTCTACTCTCTCTAGGGCTCAAATGTGAAATGGGAGAATAGAAATAGGGCTGGGGGACTTAAAACGTGGCTTAAGTCTAAAAGCCCACTTAAATGATCAATACGCGATATAATTACTCGCAACTACACATTTAAGCCATAACCAGTCAAAAAAGCCCGAAATACCAAAATACAATATTGCACTTATTTTGATTGTCTCGTACCTACCGGGACTAACTACACCCTGCAAATTATCATTTGGGAATTTTATAACTCATTTTAAGTTCCGGTTTCATATTAACCAAAAATGTCATTTTAATTCTTATGACACCATAAATCACCACATGAATACTTTTACCTAATCACAAGGTAATTATACAAAAATTCAGTAAATATTAACCTTTTCCTTATTAAATTGATATTTACTCTACATTCCATCATTTTATATAATTACTACACATAGTAAATAAATATAAAATAGGCTCTTAAAAGTGAGGGTTGTTACATCCTCCCCCCCTTATAAGGGAATTTTGTCCCCAAAATTCAGGCGTACCTTGCAAGAAGAGATGCGGATACTTTTCGCGCATATCATCCTCACTTTCCCATGTCGATTCCTCGACGTTATGATGACTCCATTGCACTCTAACCAAAGGTACTACCCGCGATCTCAATCGCAACTCTCCACGCTCTAAATTTGCAACCGACTACTCCTCATAAGAAACGTCAAGTTTCAACTCAATATCTTCGAAAAGAATGTGCCTAAAGACACCATCACATCTCTTGTACTTTTATACAGGAGAGATATGGAACACGTTATGAACTTGCTACAAATATTTCAGTAAAGCAAGTTAATAGGTTACCGGACCCACCTTAACATTTATAGGAAAGGTCCAACGTAACGCGGTGCAAGTTTTCCTTTTCTACTCCAAAGCGCTTAATATCCTTCATAGGCAATACTCGCACCAACACTTGGTCCCCGACCTCCATCTCCATATGCCTTCTCCCCGCATCGACATAGCTCTTTTTTCGATCTTGGGCTATCCGAATGCGATTCCGAATGAGTTCGATCTTTGAAGAAGTATCCCGGATCATTTCAGGTCCGAGGAACTTATTATCTCCCACCTCCAACCAACAAGCGGGAGATCCACAATGCCTATCATACAAGGCTAGGCTTTATAAAGCGCCATCCCACTGGTGAATTGATATGAATCATTATAAGCAAATTCAACTAATGGGTGACACTGTTCCCAATTACTCTTGAAGTCAAGCACGCACATAAGGAGCATATCCTCGAACATATAGTTTACCCTTTTTGGTCTGGCCGTCTGTTTGAGGATGATAAGAAGTGCTAAACTTCAATTCGGTTCCCATGGCTTCTTGGAAACTTTGCCAAAAATGGGAAATGAAATTCTTGTCTCGGCCGGCAACTATAATCAAGGGCACCCCATGCGGTCCAACAACCTCTTCATGCCCGGCCATCAATACTGGCGGCGCATATCTTGACACATTTTGTCGTTACCCGGATGTACCACAAACTTAGAACCGTGAGATTCCGCTATTACTTCCCTTTTTAAGTCCTTCTCATCCGGGACAATAAATCTCCCGGGGAAACATACCCCACCCTCAAAACCAATAGAGTAGGATTCAGTTCCCTCGGTCGGCAGCTTGTATATGTGGTCTTAACAACCCTTGTCCCTCCTACCACATCTTGCAACGAATTATTGCTCGCATGAAAACTGAATTTCTGCCCAGGAAGTAGCACCTCCCTTCCTACACGGTGATCACCCCCACGATGAATTTTAATTCAAACATGGGATAATACTTCTCACAAGTCTTAGCTTATGAGGCGCATAAACATTAGGTCTATGCTCCAGTATTATTACTCCCAATCCTGGCAGAGGCTTGTCAGTTGAATCAACCCTTGAGCTTAATAACATGGGCTCAGGAGTGCGAGTCAATTCACCTTTTTTAGCTCCCCAAAATCTACATTACTCATGTAACACTTTACTACAAGAGGCCTCATCTCCTTCGGCCTAATCTAATAAACCTCTCAAAATCTCCCACTTCTCTTTACTAGGGAACCAATCGCTCTTAGGTTTAACACACAATCTATTCGTGGTCAACTCCCATCAGCCTTCCTAAATGAACGTCACATGCCCTAAAGGCCTAGTGACCAACAAATCCTAAGGTCTACTTACATATATCCTATCTAAGTCGTATACATCTAATACTAAGTATATCCCTAGTGCCCATGACCTTTCTCAACTTCCGACATTTGCTCGATTTCATGTGTGGGACGTCTCACCAAAGAGAAATCCAAACAAGGAACCCTCCCGTTACACTACTACCTCGCATTATCGGTCATCAAGATATAAAGGTCTAAGACACATGTTCGGGACCGAAAAGATTCTAACTCTCAACCCTACAATAAGATTCTACTTCTATATCTTACCACTTAAATAATTGAAGATTTCAACAAATCAAACATTCACTTTCCGTACAGTCTTACAATTATTTACCCCATAACATATATACATCTTTTTAAATAGTCTTCTTATCAAGGCATAACCCGGTATTACCCGAAATGCATTATCAAAATCTCTAACAACCGGAATAGAATCCAAGGTAACAACTACATCCCGATAAAACTCCTCCGCAATACAATATAAATATGTGTTAGTACCCCCTTTTTAAGCTAGGCATAACCACGAAAACATATCTTGCCCCAAAGCGACAACCACTTTGCTCTTACCAAAGCAATTAACAATACCATGATACTTCACTAACCAAATCCATAAACAATATCACATCATACCCAACAATGTTAAGGAAGAGTAAATTGGCCTCAAAGCACAAATTACCAAAAGGAATTCCTATAAGTTTACCAACAAAGAAAATGAGCGAACCATCACTCATAAAAACTCAACGCTAGTAAAAGTACTCTCAGTAGATTTTATCAAATTCGTAGTCTGAGAAAAGCTCCTAGAAATAAATGAGTGCTTAGCACCCGCATTAAAATAACACACAACTCAAGTACCCTTAATTTAAAAACTTATCCTCAATAGCGAGCGGTGTCGGCGGAGCTGGAGGAAGCATAGCCTCCTGAATAAGACAAACACGTCCATACTGTAGCTATCCCTACTGCGGAGGAACAACCGAATTAGGTAACTGAGGTGGAAACTGAATATATGGCCATTGCGAAGCCCTAGGAAACTGACCCCCAATCAACTAAGGACACTCCATCTTGTAATGACCCGCCTCCCCATAATGGAAGCATTGTCCCTTCATATCCTCCTGACCTCGACCCCTATTATTTCTTAACTGGGTAACTCCTTGGCCCGGATGGACTCTACCTCCCTGACCACCCCGACCTGCTAGTTGTTGAGCACCCTGACTGCGCCTGTTATTGTTATTTCCACTCGTAAAAAACCCTCCAAAACGTTGTCCCTTAAGTATATCCCCTTGCTGAGGTTCCCTATCTTTCTGCTTACTACTCGAAGATTGGGATGTGGGAAATGCTCCTCCTCCAATCTCATTCCCTCCAGGCTTTCCTGCTTGCCCCACAACAGTAGCTTTCTTACTACCCTGAGTATATAACCGATGCTCCTGGTAATGGAGCAATGCTGCATCCATAATCTCACCAAAAGTTTATAAAGCTGGATTACCCAGCAGGTGTTGCCCGATTCTCCAGTTTAGACCTCTCATGAACTTCGAGATCTTCCTATCTTTCGGAGTCACCTCATCCGGTACAAAACTCGCCAATCGGGTGAACTCCTCTTCATACTCGGCCACAGATCTCTCTCCTTGCACAACGTCCTGGAGCTTCCTTTTTATCTCCCTTTGAATTTCAGGAGGAAAATACTTATGATCGAACAAAGCCCAGAACTCTGTGATCGTCATTGTGTCTCTCTGCTCTGGTGTGTTCGTCGTCTCCCACCAGTGTAACGCAGATCGACAAGGTTAAAAGTGGCAAGGACTTATTTCTTCTCCTCGCTTCATTCTATCATTCGAAGGTGGTGTTGCATGTCATTCTTCCATTAATTGGATCCCATAACATCAGCACCTCCCTCGAATTCCAGAGGATTGAACTTTAGAAAGGACTCTCTAACTCTTTCCCACGGAGTAAGTCCCGTAGGATCTTGAACATCGTGATCCCATTGTTGAGCATGTGGCAGTTGTTGGACCACTGCGGTCATGGCGGCATTAACTGCTTGAGCCACTATATTTGCTACATCCGCAGCATTAATGGTCCCTTATAGCGACGGTGGAGGACCTACCTTCTCTTCTACAACTCTATTATGTCTCGCTGGGCGACCTCTCTTAGGCGGTATCTGAAATGAAGAAACAATAGAGTTAAAATACTATTTAAAACAATATATCTTGCAGAAGATCGCAAACATAGACAACAACACAGTCCTAACATTAGGCTCTATATCAAAGAATGCTATGGTAGAACGTGACAAGTCTGCATAGATCCTAAAGACTCTAGAACCTGATGCTCTTATACCATCTGTGATAACCCGTGATCTGAGATAAGGGGTGGCCAGCCCGATACTCAAACGTAATAGGAATCATGGATGGATATCATTCTCAGCATCAAGAAAATAAACTGAGTATACGGGAAAACCACCCATTAAATCAGAAAACGGGTTGCCAAAAGTTTAGAAATTTAAAACCAGTTAAGAAATTTAAATTAAACAACCCAATCTGATAAGAAAGTGGAATTCCAAAAGACAATATATATAATACAACTAAAACGAATATACAAGAAAATGACCGAATATGCTTTCGGTCCACACTTACATACAACGTATTACAACAGTTTAATATCTAGATAATACATTCATTAATCAAATACAAAAGTTTAGTCCACACGCCTGAGTGAAGACCCGATCATATCTAGACTACAAAGATGAGAGCGTCTAATTCAAGGTCCTGTAATAATCCGCAAAATCTTACAGCTCGTCAAAAGCAAAGGGATGGGAATATCAAAATGGGCATCCTTGCAGTGGAGAACCTGAGGGGATACAATCATATACACAACAAGGAAAATGAACTGGTCAGGGCCGGGTTTTATATGATCACCAGAAGAATAAAAAGCATGACAGGAATGAACAGTTATGCAAGGATGAAAAGGATGAAAATCTAGAATGTTAAACTTATATTACAATTTAAGATAGTTTAACTAACTATGAAATGTAAATCATTAACATAAGAGAATTATAAGTAAACATCATTAATTAAAAACCTTTTCTCATTTATCATATTACTGTTTCCTCCTTACATTCCTTAATAGGAATAAAATGTTGCATTCGGTTTAATCAAGAAGATATAATTTCACTTCATTAATTAAAACTTCCATCTTTAATCATCATTTCCGTTTTTATCTTTCCATTCCTTAACAGGAATACAATTTCTATCAGGTGCTCTTTATGGCACTTATCTCGTTCACATCTCCTTTATGGCATTAATATCCACCAAGTCCCACTTGATGCAGAAAAGTTATATTCTCATACATATAACGATTCTAAGACCGCCCCTCCGAGTTTCCCCACTGGGCGTGCCTCTAAATAACTATCATCTTCTAGGGCCTATCACATATATGACAACCTGGGCTCATAACGCAACGTCGGGAAGCGGCCATATGCATGCGAGATAGTCAAGACCACACCCGGAATCTCCTATCCATCGCAGAAAAATACATATATATAAACCAACGCTCATATGGCCTAGGACTATATCCACCCTGCATTAATTTGTCAGGGGAAATCACCTCGCGCGCGGACTTCCCTTATGATAGTATTTAGAGAGGTGTGTATAAGTAAATAATCATTTACATTATAAATCTCATTTTCATTTTCAATATTCATTACCAATTTCCATTTCCATTATCCATGTGTTTGGTTCTTTTTATTCGTACCTATCATTATTAAGTAGTTTGGTTCATTTCATTCGAACCTATCATCATTAAACAATTGGGTTCATTTTATTCGAACCCAATCCCATCGAATATCATCATTAATATTCCTCAAATTACCAGTCCCGACCTAGTCTCCAACATAATCATTATGATTCTATAATTCCCCAAAGTTCATATAACTCCGATAAGCCCCTAAAGTCTCAAAGCATCGGCATTAAAGTTCCTAACTTCTAAAAATTTAATAAAAGAAGTAATGCCTTAACATTACTTTAAACCTCCCCAGAATAAACCCCAGATGAACCAATTCTAGTCTAGGGTGGCGACCAAACTCAACTAAAACTCTAGGACTCTAAGTTTACTTCGTTCAAGAAGGTTCCTAGGTTCTAATCCTAAAGAAAAATGGTTAAAATTAGAAAATAAAAACCAAAGGAAAATGAAGGATTTTCGAATCGATTCGGCCTAGCCGAATCGATTCGGCCTGGAAATATGGGATTCTGCATAATTACCGAATCGATTCAGACCATCCGAATCGATTCGGTCAGGGAAATTGGGTTTCTGCATAAAATGCCGAATCGATTCGGAATATCCAAATCGATTCGGATCACCTAAACCTGGAAACTATCCCCATGCAAATCGATTTGGCCTGACCGAATCGATTCGCCCCTGTGAATTTGCCAAGTTTGGCTATGGAGTTTTAAACTCCAAATTTTCCTCAAACCCAAAACCAACCAATCCGAGATCATAAATTCCAACCCATACATCATAATATATCTATCTACCATCATTTACAATATTTATCATCCAAATCCATTTCCAAGAGTTTTATACCCATAAATCCACAAAACCCCTAACTAAACTAAATCATAACAATCCACAACTATCAATGCTAATTAATCCACTTAAATCATATAGTAGCAAGTAGATAACTTGCCTTGATCTTGCAAATTCAGATTTGATTTGGTGTAGACAACCATCCAAGCTTGAATCTCCAAATCTCTCTTTTTCTCCAAAGTTCTCCACCTCTCTCTACTCTCTCTAGGGATCAAATGTGAAATGGAAGAATAGAAATAGGGTTGGGGGGACTTAAAACGTGGCTTAAGTCTAAAAGCCCACTTAAATGATCAATACGGGATATAATTACTCGCAACTACACATTTAAGCCATAACCAGTCAAAAGTGCCCGAAATACCAAAATACAATATGGCACTTATTTTGACTGTCTCGTACCTACCGGGACTAACTACACCCTCCAAATTATCATTTGGGAATTTTATAACTCATTTTAAGTTCCGGTTTCATATTAACCAAAAAAGTCATTTTAATTCTTATGACACCATAAACCACCACATGGATACTTTTACCTACTCACAAGGTAATTATACAACAATTCAGTAAATATTAACCTTTTCCACATTAAATTAATATTTACTCTACATTCCATCATTTTATATAATTACTACGCATAGTAAATAAATATAAAATAGGCTCTCAAAAGTAACGGTTGTTACAATATATATCACATGAAAATGCATCCTCTAAACATGATAATTAACATGTTTAACACACATAAACAATTTATAACTAATAACTTATACTTAATCATGTAATTAATCTTCCTAATCATGTTTTAGGGCCTTACACTATAGGACTCAAGTTATCAAAAGAAGGAGAAGGATAATTTGTTAACTCTACTTTGATCGAAATTATAGTTGGAAGCTTGAGGTACTTGACAATGATAAGACTTGGAATTTTATATATAGTTGGACTTGTGTATCGTTACATGGAAACACCAAGAGAATCTCATCGCCTAGCTACTAAGAGCATACTAACGTATAATAAAGGTGCTCTTAACCCTGGACTTTTTTATGCTTATGGAGAAGATGAAAATCTAGTAAGGTATTTAGATAGTGATTGGGGAGGTTATCGAGATGAGGTGAAAAGAACTACAGGGTACGTGTTCTACCTTGGTTCAACAACTTTATCTTGGCCATCGAATAGACATACAATTACAACATTATCATCATGTGAAGCTGAGTATGTGATAACTTGTTCAATTGTTTGTAAAGGAATTTGGTTGAGAAATATGTTGAAGTCATTGAATCAGTTATAAAAAGAATATACAGTGATTCATGTGGACAATAAGCCTACAATCAAGCTTGCAAAGAATATAGTACAACATGGAAGGAGCAAGCATATTGACATTAGGTTACATTTTCTAAGGCATCATATGAAGTAAAAGACAATTGAACTTGTGTATTATCACACCAGCGAGCAGATAACAGATATCCCTACGAACCCTCTCCCGATTGATTGTTTCAGAAAGCTACGTGTAATGCTTGGGATGAAGTACTATTGATTTGAGGGGTGAATTTTGGAATAAACACAAATCAAGTGTCTCTTGCACTATGATAATTAGTGGTAAACCTGACTATGCACCCCATAAGCACTATGTGAAGTGATAATCCACAAAGACCACTTTCATGATTTTTAGTATTTCTTTCTTTAAGTGGTTTAGGTGTTAATTCATTTCCTCCATTGCTTTTTCTAATGGGTTAGATTAATGTTTCCATAATTAATTATGTTATTTTAGTCGTTCCACTTAATGTGTGATTGTGTGTGTTTTGTAACTCTATAAATAGAGTTATAAGCTTGTTGTTTGATATAAGCAATAACAAGAAAAGAAAAACATTTTATCTCTAAAAATACTTGTTCTCTTTATTAGTTCTTATCTTTGAGAGAATGTACGTGTGGGTGTGATATAGTTTGAAAACTTATCACCAAAACAAGAAGTTTGGCATAAATAATTGAATACCAACAATAATTGCCTCCACTTTGTTTGGATCAACCTTCACACCACCACTTGAGACAACATAACCTAAGAATACTAAACTATTTTTCAAGAATTCACACTTCTTCAATTTAATTTCTACTCGCTCAATACATCAAAAACTTTTTTAAGATGCTCAAAATGTTGATTTTGCTCTTTGTTAGACATAAGAATGTCATTAAAGTAAACCACAATAAACTTACCAATATAAGGCTTGGATATGTGATTCATAATACGCATAAATGTGCAAGGAGCATTATAAATATCAAACGGCATCACTATCCATTCAAATAAGGCATCCCTTGTCTTGAAAGAAGTTTTCCATTCATCTCCTGGCCTTATGCAAATTTGATGATACCCACTTCGAAGATTAATTTTTTAAAAGATTACATCCCCACAAAGTTGGTCTCATCGAGTTGAGGAATAGGAAAACGATACTTAATGGTAATTTTATTCACCGCCCCACTATCAACACACATCTTCTAGGATCCATCTTTCTTAGGAACCAGTAATGCCGAGATAACACACGAACTCATGTTCTCTATAATCAAACCTTTCTCGAACAAATCATTAATTTTCTTTTAAAGGTCTTCATATTTTTTATGATATATTCGGTAGGCTACTAGAAGCATAGAACATAGGACAAGAGCAATACAGTGTTGACTCTCATCAATAGAAGGCGGGATGGAATTTCCATTAGCACCACATCATAAAATTTATCGAGCAAAGTGTGACAACCTGCTCACCAAAATATGAGGTGGCCAGCCCGATACTCCAATATAATGGAATCATGGATGGAATCATTCTCAGCATCACAACAATATAATAAGTATATGGGGAAACCACCCAATAATTCAGAAAACAGGTTGTCAAATTTTTTGTTTTATTTTAAGTTAAGAAATAATTTAAACAACCCAATTCATAAAGAAAGTGGAATCCCAAGAACGTATATTACATCCACAACAAGAATACAATAAGAGGACCGAATATGATGTCGGTCAACAGGTACATACAACATATTACAACAGTTTAATAATTTACGTAATACATTCATTAGCATTTACAAAAGTTTGGGCCACACGCCCGAGTGAAAGACCCGATCGTAACTAGAATACAAAAAAATGAAGGCGTCTAACAACATATCCCGTAATATCCGCAAAGTATTACGGCTCCCCAAAAGCACCAGAGTAGGAAAATCAAAACGGGCACCCTTGCGGCAGAGCACCTGAGCAGATACAAAATTCATGCACAACAAGAAAAGTGAACGGGTCAGGGCCCGGTTTTATATGATCACCAGGTGAATAAAAAGCATGACAATTATGAATAGTTGATCATGAATGATAAAGATGAGAATCTAACAACATAATCTCAAAGCATAATAAGATAATTTAAATAATTATAACTTTTATTTAGTTATGTAAGGGGGTAAAATTAGACATCATTAATTAAAATTCTCCATCATTATTCACCATTTCATTTCATGTTACAATTCCTTATCAGGAATGTAATTCCTATCATATGCTCTTTGTGGCATTTATCATACATCAAGTCCCACTTGATTTCGAATTGTTATATTCATATACATATAACGATTCTAAGAATGCCCCTCCGAGTTTCCCCACTGGGCGCGCCCCTAAATGACTATCATCATCCAGGGCCTATCAACAAGACAACCTGGTCACCTAACGCAACGTCGGGAAGTGGCCATATGCCTGCGAGTGAGTCATAACCACACCCAAAATTACCTCACTAGCGCAAAATAAAACTTATAACAATCCATCATATGGCTGAGGACTATAGTCTCCCTCTGTTCATTAGTCAGGGGACATCACCTCATGCGCGAACTTCCCTTATGATAGCATTTAGAGAGATGTGTTTAAGTAAATTAGCATTTACCATTTAAATCTCATTTTCATTTCCATTTTTCATATGTATGTTTCATTTTATTTGAAACCATAATCATTGAATATTCTCATTAGTATTCATCGTATATTAAGTCCCGAATTATTCTCCAAGAGATCACAATATTTCTATAAGTCACAAGGTTTTATATACCTCAATTAAGCCCCTAAAGTCTCCAAGTATGGGCTTACAATTCCTAGACTCCTAATAATTAACTAAAGGAAAGAAATGTCCTAACCCCAATTTGTACACCCCCAAAATAAGCCCCGTTTAAGCCATTTCTAATGTCGGGTAGTGACCCAACTCATTTAAAACTCTAGGACTCTATGTTTACTTCATACAAGAAGGTTCCTAGGACCTAAGCCTAAGGAAAGGGTTGGAATTGAGCTAAGAAAAATCACTAAAAAATGAAGGATTTCCGAATTGATTCGGCCTGATCGAATCGATTCGGTCAGAAAAGCGAATCGATTCGGACCAGCCGAATCGATTCGGTTAGGAAACCTGACTTTCTGCATAATTGTCGAATCGATTCGACCCATTCAGACCTCTAAGCTTCCCGAATCGATTCGCCCTGGCCGAATCGATTCGCCCCTGCGAATTGGCCAAGTTTGGTTATGGAGTCTTTGACTCCTAAATTCCCCCAACTCATATCTACCCAAACCAAGATCATTTAACACAATCAACTACTCATAAATGCATCTAGCAACCATAAATAACCCCAATAAACATCTAAATCAACTTTTAAGGGTTCAAAAACTACAAATCCATTTAAAACCCTACAATTGTTTAACCATAACCAATCAACAACAATCAATACCATTTATTCATCTTAAACTGTATATTAGCAAGTAGAAAACTTGCCTTGGTGTTTAAATCTCATATTTTCTTGTAATAGCAACAATCTCCAAGCTTGAATCTCTCTCTTTCCTTCTTTCTCTCCAAAGTTCTCTTCCTCTCTCTTTCTCTCTAGGTTTAGCAAATACACATAAGGGAAATAAATTAAATGCAAAACTTAAATCGTTCCTTGAGTCTAAATTCCCAAATTAAATGGTTAATACCACATTAAAATGACTCCCAATACGCATTCAATCTATAACCAGTCAAAAGTGCCCAATCATAAAAATACAATATGGCACTTATTTCGACTATCTCCCACATTTCGGGACTAACTACGCCCTCCAAATTATCATTTGGAAATTTTGTAACTCATTTCAAGTTTCGGTTTCATTTTAAACCATAAATGTCATTTAAATTATATGACACCATAAAACACAACATGGTGATATTTACTTACACATACAGTAAATATGCAACAATTTAGTAAATATTAAGTTTTAACTCGTTTAATTAATATTTACTTCATATTCCGGTATTTTATATAATTACTTCACACAGTAAATAAATTTAAAATAGGTTCTCAAAAGCAAGGGTTATTACATACTCCCCCCCCCCCCCCCCCCCCCCCCTTATGAGGGAATTTTGTTCCCAAAATTCAAGCGTACCTTGTATAAAGAGATGCGGATATTTTCCCCTCATGCTCTCCTCGCGTTCCCACGTCGATTCCTTGGCGTTGTGATGACCCCATTGGACTCTCACCAAGGGCACCACTCGAGACCTCAATCTACGCTCCCCATGCTCTAAGATTGCAACCGGTTGTTCTTCATACGAAATATCGGGTTGCAAGTCGATATCCTCAAAAGGAATATGCCAAAGGGCTCCTTCACATCTCTTATACTTCTTCAAAGAGGAAACATGGAACACATCATGGATTTGTTGTAAAGGTTCCGGTAAGGCAAGTTCATACGCCACTGGACCTACCTTAGCAATAACGGGAAAAGGGCCAACAAAATGCGGCACAAGCTCTCCTTTCTTCCCAACGCTCTTTATGCCTTTCATTGGTGACACACGCACCAAGACTTGATCCCCAATCTCCAACTCCGTATGCCTTCTATTCGCATCGGCATAACTCTTCTGGCGATCTTGAGCTATTCAAATACGATTCCGGATGGGTTCAATCTTGGAAGAAGTATCCTGAATCATTTTTGGTCCAAGGAATTTATTATCCCCCACCTCCAACCAACACGTGGGTGATTTACAAGGCCGGCCATACAAAGCTTCGTAGGGCGCCATCCCAATAGTAAATTGGTGCGAATTATTATAAAAAAATTCGACCAAAGGGAGATATTGTTCCCAACCACCTTTGAAATCAAGCATCCACATACGGAGCATATCCTCCAACATTTGGTTGACTCTTTCAGTTTGCCCATCTATTTAAGGATGATAAGAAGTGCTTAACTTCAATTCGGTTCCCATAGCCTCTTGAAAACTTTGCCAAAAGTGGAAACAAAAATCTTATCTCAGTTGGAAAATATATTTAAGGGCACCCCATGGAGTCTAACAACCTCCGTGATGATTAACCGGGCATAACGAGAAGTATCATGATCTATGCGCATGGGTAGAAAGTGTGCCGACTTAGTCAAGTGGTCGACAATTACCCAAATAGAATCGCAACCACTCTGTGACCTTGGTAATCTCGTAATAAAGTCCATCGATATACTCTCCCACTTCCACACCAGAATTTCCAACGATTGCAACAAACCCGTCGGTCACTGATGATCTATCTTGACCAATTGACAAGTAGTGCATAGGGATATGAACTCAGAAATATCCCGCTTCATGCCTGGCCATCAATACTGACGGCGCATGTCTTGATACATCTTGTCCCCACCAGGATGTACCATAAATTTAGACCCATGATATTCTTCCATCATGGGCCCTCGCAAATCCCCTTCTTCCGGGACAATGAGTTTCCCATGGAAACCTAATCCTCCCTCTGAACTTATCGAGTAGGATTCCGCTCCCTCTGATAGCAATCGGCGTATATGGTCCTGACAACCTTGGTCCCTTCCTTGGGCTTCTACGACCCTTGCCAGAATAGTAGGCGTAACAGTCATTAGAAATGAACGCCCTAGCAATCGCATCCTCCTGACTGAGCTCTTTCCATTTAGCTTTCCATACTTCCGCTAACTCCCCCTCGGGCTTTCTACTCAAAGCATCTGATACCACATTCGCCTTGCCCGGATGATAGTGGATGTCAAATTGATAATCTTTCCCAAACTCCAGCCATCGGCGTTGCCACATATTTAAATCTTTCTGTGAAAATAAATATTGCAGCGATTTATGGTCCGTGAAAAGACTGAATTTCTCCCCTACGAGATAATGCCTCCAAATCTTCAAGGCAAAAACAACCGCGGCAAGTTCCAAGTCATGCACCGGATAATTCTTTTCATGGGTCTTTATCTTGTGGGAAGCATACGCAATAGCCCGTCGTCCTTGTTGAAGTACACATCACAATCCTTATAGAGATGCGTCGGTGAAGACTAGATATTCCAACCCCGGCTTTGGCAATGGAAGGACTGGAGCAGAAGTCAACCTATCCTTAAACTCATCAAAAGTAGCCTGACAAGAATTATCCCAAACAAACCTCACCCCCTTCCGGGTTAAATTTATCAAAGGGCTAGAAATTTTTGAGAAACCCTTGATAAACTGACGCTAATAACTCACCAAACCCCGAAAACTACGAATCTTGGTAGGTGTCGTGGGCTGACCCCACTCCCTCATCGCAACCACCTTGCTTGGGTCTACCAAAATACCCTGGGCTGTCACAATGTGACCCAGAAACTGCACTTCCTTCAACCAAAATCCGCACTTCTCAAACTTAGCATACAATTGGTGATCCCTCAACCTTTGTAGGACCAACCTCAAATGAGTAGCATGGTCAGATTCTGTCTGAGAATACACTAGAATATCATCAATAAACATGATGACCAACCGGTCCAGGAAGTCCCAAAATACCCTATTCACGAGGTCCATAAACACGGCGGGTGCATTGGTTAGTCCAAAGGGCATAACCAAAAATTCATAGGACCCATACCTCGTCAGAAAAGTGGTCTTGGACACATCTTGTTCGTATCCTCGACTGGTGATACCCCATCCTCAAGTCTATCTTAGAGAAGTACGATGCTCCTCTAAGTTGATCAAACAAATCATCAATTCGAGGCAACGGGTATTTTATCTGGATAGTGACTTTATTCAACTCTCTGTAGTCAACACATAACCGGAGAGAATCGTCCCTTTTCTTCACAAATAACATCGGAGAGCCCCATGGAGACGTGCTACGCCGAATGAATCCCTGCTCTAATAACTACTAAATTTTATCTCTTAACTCCCTCATATCAACGGCAGCCATGCGGTACGGAGCTCTTGCAATCGGTCTCGTTCTCGGTGATAAATCAATTAAAAATTCTATCTCCCGACTCGAAGGCAAACCCGGTATTTCCCGAAACACATCTTGGAAATATCTAACAACCAGAATAGATTCTAAGGGAACAATTACATCTCGAGAAGTCTCCTCTGCGATACAGTACAAGTAAGTGCTAGTACCTCCTTCTAAACGAGGCATAACTATCAAAAACATTTCTTGCCTCGGAACGGCAAAAACTATACTCTTCCCGTATCAATTAACTATCGCATGATACTTCACTAGCCAATCCATACCCAAAATCATATCATACCCGACCATGCCTAGGACGAGCAAATTGGCCTCAAAGAACAAATTACCAAGATTAATTCCTATTTGTTTACAAACAAAGAAAATGAGCGAACCATCACCCATAGAGGACTCAACACTAGTGAAGGTACTCTTTGTAGATTTAATCAACTCTGTAGACTGAGCAAAACTTCTAGAAATGAAAGAGTGAGTCGCACCCGTATCAAACAAAATGTGACCCATGTGCCCCTGAATAAGAAACTTACCCTCAATAGCTGGCGGCGTCGGCGGAGCAGGAGGAAGCATAGCATCCTGAATATGATAAACACGCCCATACTGTAGCTGACCCTGCTGTGGAGGGGAAACTAGATTAGGTACCAGTGGTGGTAGTTAAATCTGTGGATGCTGAGGAACCTTAGGAAGCTGACCCCCAACCAACTGACGACACTCCTTCTTGTAATGACCCGCCTCCCCACATTGGAAGCACCGTCCCGTCATATTCTTCGGATTTCGGCCTCGTTTATTTCTAAACTGGGTAACATCTTAGCCCAGATGGCCCCTACCCCCGTGACAACCCCGACCTGTTTGTTGTTGTTGCGGGGCACCCTGACCGTGCCTATTGTTATTGCCACCCAAATTAAACCCACCAAAACGTTGCCTTTTTGACAAGTCCCCTTGATGGGGATCCTTTTCTTTTTGCTTATTACCCGAAGATTGGGTCGAAGGAAATGCTCCTCCTCCAGTCCCACCATCTCCAGGTTTTCCCGCTTGCCCCACAGCTGTAGCTTTCTTGCCACTCTGCATATACAATCGATGTTCTTGGCAATGGAGCAATGCCGCATTCATTACCTCACCAAAAGTTTATAAGGTTGGATTACCCAGCAAATGTTGTCGGATTCTCCATTCCAAACCTCCCATGAACTTAGAAACCTTCCTCTCTTCCGGAGTCACCTCGTCCGGTACAAAACTTGCTAACCAGGTGAACTCTTCATATTCTGCCACAAATCTCTCACCTTCCACCACATCCTGAAGCTTCCTTCTCATCTCCCTTTGAACCGCGGGAGGGAAATACTTCTGGTCAAACAAAACCCAGAAATCAGTGATAGTCATGGTATCTCTCTACTCTGGCATAGTTATCGACTCCCACCAATGTAATGTGGCCCCAACGAGTTTAAAAGTAGCAAGGACTTGTTTCCTCTCCTCACTACACTCCACCATTCAAAGATGGCGTTGCATATCCTTCTTCCACTGATTAGCTCTAATAACATCAGAACCTCCATCGAATTTCGGGGGATGGCCCTTTAAAAAGGACTCTCTAACTCTCTCCCACGGAGAAGCTCCCGTAGGAGCTTGTACATCCTGCTGTCGTTGTTGTTGAGCTTGTGGCATTTGCTGAGCCATGGCGGTCATAGCAGCATTAACCACTTAGGCCACGAATTTTACTACATCAGCAGCATTTATTATTCCTTGTGGCGGTGGTGGAGGACCAACCTCCTCTGCTACAACTCTATTCCTTCTAGATGGGCGACCTCTCTTAGGCGGCATCTGAGATGAAGAAACAAATAGAGTTAGAATACTATTTAAAACAATCTATCTTGCAGAAGATCGCAACCATAAGTAACAAAGCAGTATTCTAACTCTATTTGTAGAGTTACAAAACACACACAATCACACATTATTTGTTTGATATAAGCAATAACAAGAGAAGAAAAACATTTTATCTCTAAAAATACTTGTTTTCTTTATTAGTTCTTATATTTAAGAGAATGTACGCGTGGGTGTGATATAGTTTGAAAACTTATCACCCAAACAAGAAGTTTGGCATAAATAATTGAATACCAACAATAATTGCCTCCACTTTGTTTGGATCAACCTTCACACCATCACTTGAGACAACATAACCTAAGAATACTAAACTATTTTTCAAGAAGTCACACTTCTTCAATTTAATTTCTACTCACTCAATACATCAAAAACCTTTTGAAGATGCTCAAAATGTTGATTTTTCTCTTTGTTATACATAAGAATGTCATCAAAGTAAACCACAATAAACTTTCCAATATAAGGGCTGAATATGTGATTCATAATACGCAAAAGTATCCAAGGAGCATTAGAAAGACCAAATGGAATCACTATCCATTCAAATAAGTCATCCCTTGTCTTGAAGTAAGTTTTCCATTCATCTCCTGGTCTTATGAAAATTTGATGATACCCACTTCGAAGATTAATTTTTGAAAAGATTACATCCCCACAAAGTTTGTCTCATCAAGTTGAGGAATAGGAAAACGATACTTAATGGTAATTTTATTCGCCACCCCACTATCAACACACATCTTCTAAGATCCATGTTTCTTAGGAACAAGTAATGCCGAGATAACACACGAACTCATGTTCTCTATAATCAAACCTTTCTCCAATAAAGCATTAATTATCTTTTAAAGATCTTCAAATTTTTTATGATATATTCGGTAGGCTACTGGAAGCATAGAACATGGGACAAGAGAAATACAGTGTTGACTCTCATCAATAGAAGGCCGGATGAAATTTCCTTTAGCACCACATCATAAAATTTATCGAGAAAAGTGTGACAACCAGCTCACCAAAATATGGGGTGGCCAGCCCGATACACCAATATAACGGAATCATGTATGGAATCATTCTCAGCATCATAACAATATAATAAGTATACGGGGAAACCACCCAATAATTCAAAAAATGGGTTGCCAAAATTTTTGTTTTATTTTAAGTTAAGGAATAATTTAAACAACCCAATTTAAAAAGAAAGTGAAATCCCAAGAACTTATATTACATCCACAACAAGAATACAATAAGAGGACCAAATATGCTGTCGATCAACAGGTACATACAACGTATTACAATAGTTTAATAATTTGCATAGTACATTCATTAGACAGTTACAAAAGTTTGGGCCACACGCCCGAGTGAAAGACCCGATCGTAACTAGATTAAAAAAAATGAAGGCGTCTAACAACATATCCCGTAATATCCGCAAAGTATTATGGATCCCCAAAAGCACCAGAGTAGGAAAATCAGAACGGGCGCCCTTACGACTGAGCACCTGAGCAGATACAAAATTCATGCACAACAAGAAAAATGAACGGGTCAGGGCCCGGTTTTATATGATCACCAAATTAATAAAAATCATGACAATTATGAATAGTTGATCATGAATAATAAAGATGAGAATCTAAAAACATAATCTCAAAGCATAATACGACAATTTAAATGATTATAACTTTTATTTAGCTATGCAAGGGGCTAAAATTAGACATCATAAATTAAAAGTCTCCATCTTTATTCACTATTTCATTTCATTTTTCCATTCCTTATCAGGAATGTAATTCCTATCATATTCTCTTTGTGGCATTTCTCATACATCAAGTCCCACTTGATTTAGAATTGTTATATTCATATACATATAATGATTCTAAGACCGCCCCTCCGAGTTTCCCCACTGGGCGCGCCCCTAAATGACTATCATCTTCCAGGGCCTATCAACAAGACAACTTGGTCACCTAACGTAACATCGGGAACTGGCCGTATGCCTGCGAGTGAGACATAACCACACCCGGAATTACCTCACTAGCGCAGAATAAAACTTATAACAATCCATCATATGGCCGAGGACTATAGTCTCCTTGCGTTCATTAGTCAGGGGACATCACCTCATGCGCGAACTTCCCTTATGATAGCATTTAGAGAGGTGTGTTTAAGTAAATTAGCATTTACCATTTAAATCTCATTTTCATTTCCATTTTTCATATGTATGTTTCATTTTATTTGAAACCATAATCATTGAATATTCTCATTAGTATTCATCGTATACTAAGTCCCGAATTATTCTCCAAGAGGTCACAATATTTCTACAAGTCACAAGGTTTTATATACCTCAATTGAGCCCCTAAAGTCTCCAAGTATGGGCTTACAATTCATAGACTCCTAATAATTAACTAAAGGAAAGAAATGTCCTAACCCCAATTTGTACACCCACGAAATAAGCCCCGTTTAACCCTTTTCTAATGTAGGGTAGTGACCCAACTCATCTAAAACTCTAGTACTCTATGATTACTTCATACAAGAAGGTTCCTAGGTCCTAAGCCTAAAGGAAAGGGTTGTAATTGAGCTAAGAAAAATCACTCAAAAATGCAGGATTTTCGAATCGATTCGGCCTGGACGAATCTATTCTGTTAGAAAAGTGAATCGATTCGGACCAGCCAAATCAATTCGGTCCGGAAACATGACTTTTTGCATAATTTCTAAAATGATTTAGAAAGGCAGAATTGATTCGGCCCATTCAGACCTGTAAGCTACCCCTTGAGCGAATCGAGTCGCCTTGGCCGAATCGATTCGCCCCTGCGAATTGGCCAAGTTTGGTTATGGAGTCTTGGACTCCTAAATTCCCCCAACTCAAATCTACCCAAACCAAGATCATTTAACACAATCAACTACTCATAAATACATCTAGCAATCATAAATAACCCCAATAAACATCTAAATCAACTTTCAAGGGTTCAAAACCTACAAATCCATTTAAAACCCTAAAATTGTTAAACCATAACCAATCCACAACAATCAATACCATTTATTCATCTTAAACCATAAATTAGCAAGTAGAAAACTTGCCTTGGTGTTCAAATCTCCGATTTTCTTGTAGTAGCAACAATCTCCAAGCTTGAATCTCTCTCTTTTCTTCTTTCTCTCCAAAGTTATCTTCCTCTCTCTTTCTCTCTAGGTTTAGTAAATACACATAAGGGAAATAAATGAAATGCAAGACTTAAATTGTGCCTTAAGTCTAACTTCCTAACTTAAATGGTTAATACCACATTAAAATCACTCCCAATACGCATTCAAGCTATAACCAGTCAAAAGTGCCCGAAACATAAAAATACAATATGGCACTTATTTCGACTATCTCGCACATTTCGGGACTAACTATGCCCTCCAAATTGTCATTTGGAAATTTTGTAACTCATTTCAAGTTCCGGTTTCATTTTAAACCATAAATGTCATTTAAATTATATGACACTATAAAACACAACATGGTGATATTTACTTACACATACAGTAAATATGCAACAATTTAGTAAATATTAACTTTTAACTAGTTTAATTAATATTTACTCCATATTCTAGCATTTTATGTAATTACTTCCCACAGTAAATAAATATAAAATAGGTTCTCAAAAGCGAGGGTTGTTACAAAAAGGTTGTAAGTTAGGTGGGACTTCGAACCTCTCTTCATTTTCCTCTATGAGAAGTGCAACGGGTGTGAAAATTAATATTTCGAAGTCATTGATCATCCTCAACATGGGATACATATAAGCCTCTTCAAACAACAAGTGATTCTCCTTGGTCATCATATAAAACTTCACCCTCACTTTCATCTTCATCACTATAATTTTTTTCCACATCTTCATTGACGTCCACCTCCACTGATGAAACAATCTTTTGATTTGGATATTCAGATGCAATATGCCCAAAGTCGTGACATTTAAATAATGGTGAGAATTTCAATTTGAAGATCCTTATTGAATTGATTTGCCCTTTATATCATTCTTTGAAGGTAGCTTGAAAGATTTCTTCGAAGGCTTAGAAATAGAAGTACTCCCTGATTATAACCTCCATCATGACTCTAACTTTGAACACTACTTTTATCCTTGAGTTGCTTATCCACCTTTAGAGACAAATGAACACATTATTATAAGTCCAATATGGTTGCAATTGAACAAGATTTAAAATATGAGTCCTTAAACCACTAAGATAATGAGCAATTATTTGATCCTCTGACTCGAATAATACACATCGCATCATGATATGATCAAGTAGTCTTGAATACTCCTCCACGGACAACTAATTTTTATGAAATTGTGAAACTTAAGAAAAGCATCTTGTACGTAATGACTAGGAAAAAATATTTTTAACTCCTTTTTCATCTTCTTCCAAGTTACAATTATTCTTTTACCTTCACATTCACGTTGCTTCTTTAAGTGTTCCCACCAAGTTGAGGTATGCTTCTTCAACTTTATGGCAACTAATTTCACTTTTTTTATTTCTATAATTTCATAGTAGTGAAAGATTCTCTCCACGGTGTTGATCCAATCAATGAATTCATCACTTTAGATTTGACCATTAAATTCTTGGATCCTAACTTTTATATAAGCATAGTGATAGGGTTGGTTCCTTCTACATATAAGTTTCAAAGGAGCCTCTTATTCCGATGCATGGTCATGAGCATTATAAATGGGCTTAATTTCCTCTTCATCATGTGGAAATTCATTATAACTACTGCGATCCATCACATTCCTGAGATTCAAAGTGTACTAAATGCTGTTAGAGTTTTTCACATGTCCCCTAAATTCATCTAGTTTAATGTCACGTAAGTCTCTTTCACATACTGGTGCACCAATATTCGGGCCATGACGATAGTTGCTGGCCATCAAAACTAAGTCTCTGATACCAATCTGAAATTAGATAATAAAAAAGAAATATATAACCCAAGTGTTAACTGAGGTAACCCACTCAAACTATAAGGATAATGAAAGAGAAATATATAACACAAGTATCCCACTCAAACTCTAAGGAATCCACTGAAGAGAGGGATCAACACTCGTTTCCAATTGGAATCCACCAAAATGTTAAGAGCAAAATAAGAAAACTTCGCTTCTTATACAAAAGTCTGTTTATAATCTCAAATCAAATTATACTTGTTTCATATATCCTCAGCCCTTATATAGGTGCTTGGAACAACTCTCCAGCAATGGGTGTTAACATATATTAAATATAACGTCGAATAAACTAGAAGTTAGAAAAGTAAAAGACTAGACCCTTGGACTGAAAACTAATTTGCCAATAAGTTAGGCGTCACTTAAAATGCATGCCACTCTATGTGTACATTGAATTAGAATGTCATTCATATACCAATTGAAAGGTATATACATTATATTTCCAATGAGGTTTGAATTATGCCATTTGGACTTTTAAGGAGGGAGTTATGACCATTTTCATAAATGGTGTTTCTGCTGTCGGTATAATCCGAAAATAAACTGTAGAGCTTCTTCAAGCCCATTTATTGAACCATGACATTTCTAAGTACTTGTATTAATATCAAAGTTGCTCCTGCATAAAAAACGTTAAGCATGTAAATATGTGAAATTGATGAAAATAGAAGATTATATTGACAAAAGATTGATAATCCTAGTAAGCCCAACATATTTGTATAAAAGGAAAAGAATCCTCACATCATTATTATTCCCTTCCATGAAAGGATGTAGGGATTATCCGTATATTTATATGTGATAAGGAATGGACACTTCATGGCCGAACTTGCATTGAACCACTAAAGATATACACTTACCAATTAAGAAAACATGAACATACCCACTTTCACTTTCAGGGTGAGTGAGGAAAAGAGGCACCAAGTCAGTGAGTATATTTATATTGTTGTGCATTGAGAGACATCCCAAATGGAAATATAAATTAAATAACATCTAACAACAATATAACTTCCAACAAATTACCCTCTCCCTATGACAACAAAGTATGACATCCCAAAAGATAGTACAAATCGAAAACCATAAATACTAACTAAAATAGTGGCGAAGATATTCAATCTTATAAAAAAATTAGGATCAATTTGCAATTTTTTAGTATTTATTCATGTCTATAACAGCACCCAAAAAATATACATTGGTAATCAATGCACTACCTATTCAAGTCTGTGACAATTAACAACCTATTATAAAAAAAAATCCCCGCCCCCTCTTTCTGTCTCTACCCTTTTTAACTTGTAAAAATGATTTTAGTCTAATTATGGGTATTACACTGTTCTACACTAATAAATTAGAAATGAATAAATTCGTAAAAAGGTAAAAGTATCTCCTATACAGGATAATTTGAGAGAAAATCAGTGTTGGTTTCTTTGAACATGTTAAACGTAAATCAATAGATGCTTCGTAACATATAATGATTTAGTTAGTATTGATGGTAACGATATGGGTAGAGGTTGACCCAAATTGACATGGTAGGATATTATAAATAATGATGTGATATGATGTGGATATTAAGGGAAAATGAAAAATTAAGATTCATGTAGCCGATTGCAAATAATTGAAAAATGCTTTGTAGAGTTGAGTACATTGTTCTCTATTAATACGCAAACTAACAATAGTTTGAGCTTTAGATAATTAAACAACAATACAATAAACCCATTCAACTTCGATAAATAACACAGTTTCAACTAGAGTGGGGGTGGGGAGGAAAATCCTTAATATTCAAACCATCGGAATGTAGAAAATTAACCTCACCAAGAATAAAATTAGATAAAAAGAGATTAAAAATAGCAAAAAAATCCTACGGTTTCATAATTGTGACAAATGAATTGTTTTCAAGTCGATGTTGTTTGAAAATTGGTGTATAAAAAATCGATTAATAACTCAGTTTCAACTGGAGTGGGGGTGGGGAGGAAAAGCCTTAATATTCAAACCATCGGAATGTAGAAAATTAACCTCACCAAGAATAAAATTAGATAAAGAGAGATTAAAAATAGCAAAAAAATCCTATGGTTTCATAATTGTGATAATTGAATTCTTTTCAAGTCGATGTTGTTTGAAAACCGGTGTATAAAAAACTTACTCGGCGTTCAACGTTGAGGATCTGAAGCTCTAATGAGAGGTCTCAATAGCTACCATTGTACCACATCCACCTTACTAAACACATAAATATCGTCATAATATGCAGGGTAGAAAGAAAATACCTTATAAAGAACGTCAATCATAGTAATCGTCATGCATAAAATAAATTAATAAATTAAAAACCAAATAATCAAGAACCTTGAAGACAACATGAGGCCTCATTCGATAAAGGATAAGTATAAAATTCAACATTTTAAGAATATAGCCTACTAATACCTTTATTCAAACACCAAATAAGAGCATTGTCTGCGAGTGTATGTCACCGATAAATGTGAAGAAAAGAAATGACAGTTAATCAAAAGTTATGATTCATAAATGTGAAGAAAATAGCGTACCATTATTATTTTCTATAAAAAAAATACAATTTTTAATAGGGGACATGCTATTTGATCACCATTTTACCTTAAACATGGCTAACAAGATCTAAAGGCACAACATATAAGTATTAAATGGACACCTTAGTTTATGCTTACCCTACAAAAGAATGACTAACCGCTTAGAAGACTAGGTTATCATGTCTCTTCATTTGGTAGTGCATAACTATTTGAATGTTGAGGAAGAATAAGCATAAAAGGGAAAGAAGCATATGGAATATAAAATGCATGAAAATAGAAACGCATAGAGGCGGATGGAGGGAGGGAGGGGGCTTGGCCCATGCAAATATTTTCAAACTTTCTATAGCAACAAGTTTTATTTATAGGTGTTATATATTTTTTAATATGGTTTGGCCCCTTCAAAAGTCACGTCTGTTTTGGCCACAACTCAACCAAAGGACAAAAAATACATTTTAAGGTTTAGGTTAATATATAACAACAAAAGTCAATAGAATGGTTGCCGCTTTTAACTTTTACCAACCAAATAAATTCAAAAGAGAAACCACCTGCTAGGCTACTGCAAAAACCCAAATTCAAAGAAACCGAACAACACCAAAATTTAACCACTGTGGGAAAGTAGAAAATTTGATTTTGTTTTACGAGGTACTTTTTTTTCTTCTCCTTTTTTTGTTAGTTACAATTCAATATAACAAAAAGTATATTGTAACAGTTTATAAAATACAAAGTTGAGGAAATCCGATGGCTATCTTTCGTAGTTATTTGTTAAGTCCCATCCCATGCTTTTCTTTTATGTTATTTTACAATGACTATTTGCTGGAGTATGGTATGGTTTGAACAAGAGTATTAGAAAATTTTAAAATTGAAATTGTAATAGTCTTGGTAATCTTAGTTAGAGAGTGGAAATTAAAATTGAAATTGTAACATTAAACAGTTTTTTTAATATAATTTCATATATGTGATATTGTTTGTTATTCTAACAATTACACATCTATATATGGGGATTTTATTAAATTAAATATTTTGAATATAGGATTTAAGTTTTAATTTAAAATCATCATTTCTGTAATTGTAGTTTAAAATCATTTCTTTATGTTTTAAAATTTTGTCAGTTAGTCAAGGTCAAGAGAACAACTATTGATGCATTTTTCAAGAAAGGTGGTGTTGAAAGTTTAGATGTTAGTTCACCGATTTCTAATGACCAATATTCCTCTAATGTCGAAGTTAAACAATGACCCTCCAGGGTTTCCAATATCAGCTCGATTGAAAAAGATCCAAATTTGTTCGAACGTGATCCTGGATTACGCCAACAAATATGGGAGTATCCATATAATCATTGTGATGAACTTCGACGAGCTTATATAAAAGCCGGTATATATAAACATCTTCTTTACCAATACCCATTTAATGAAGATAAACATCCTCATCGATTTAAAGATTCTTGGTTCAAAATGTTTCCAAATTGGTTGGAATATTCTCCAACTACTGATGGGATTTATTATCTTCCTTGGTTTCTTTTTACCAAAGCATCGAGTCGCCCCTGGGTCTAAAGCATTCGCAGTGGAGGGATTTCGTTCATGGAATAAAGTTAATTGTGATCTTTTAAATCATGTTGGTAAAGATCCAAATTCGTTGCACAAGAATGCTATGGAGTATTGCCATGATCTCATTAACCAATCGCAACATATTGAGAAGATTGTTGAAAAACAATCTTTTGAAATTGTGAAAAACAATAGATTGAAATTAAAGACTTCAATATATGTAGTTAAATGTCTCACATTTCAAGCTTGTGCTTTTAGAGGCCTTGATGAACGGAAAGAGTCGATAAATCGGGGAAATTTTATTGAATTGATAAAAATTTTGGCATCCTATAGTGAGGAGGTTTCTGCAGTGGTCTTAGATTGAGCTCTTCAAAATGCTATATACATTTCTCATGCGATTCAAAAGGAAATTTTACAAATCTATGCAAGGAAAATTTGGGAGATCATTCGGGAAGAAATTAATAATGCTAAATTTTGTATTATTGTGGACAAGTCCCGGGATGAAGCAAAAAGGGAGTAAATGCCCATTGTTCTCAGATTTATCGATAAAATGGATTTATACGGGAACAATTTTTTGATTTGATTCATATAGGTGATACCATGTCATTGACTTTGAAGAAAGAAATATCACATATCCTTTCTAATAATAATCTTAATATACAGAATATGCAAGGTCAAGGATATGATGGTGCTAGTAATATGCGTGGAGAATGGAATGGGTTGCAATACCTTTTTTTTAAATGAGTGTCCTTTTGCATACTATATTTAATAACTTGCTCATCGTCTGCAATTAGCACATGTGGCTGCTTCAGGAGAGGTTTTACCGTTCATCAATTTTTTAATTATTTACCCTTCATTGTTAATGCAATTGGTTCATCTTGTAAACAGAATGATCAATTAAAAATTTCTCAAGTGGAAGAAATTGAAAAAAAACTTTCCATTGAAGAAGTTGAGTCCGGTAAAGGTTTAAATCAAATTAGCACTTTAAAACGGGCCAGAGATACCCGATGGAGCTCTCATTTGGGTTATCTTCATATCTTGATATCTTTGTTTAATGCAACTTGTCCAGTCTTAAAAATGTTATTGTTGATGGAACAAGTTATAATGATTTGATCACTTCTTTTATATTCATATTAGCTTACATCTAATGAGAGAGATCATGGTTATTAGTGATGATCTTTACCAATCCTTACAACGTAAATCCCAAGATATAGTGAATGTAATGCATTTGGTATCAACAATAAAATCTCTTATGCAAAAGTTGAGAGAAGATGGGTGGAATCCTTTATTTGATAAAGTGAAATCATTTTGGGAAAACCATAAGATAGAGATTCCTAATGTGAGTGCTCGTTATAGTGGTGGTCGGGGTAGATCTCAGGAAAGGGACATTATAATTGAGCATCATTTTTGGTTTGAAGTGTTTACTGCTATAATAGACTCTCAAATACAAGAATTGAATCATAGATTTAAAGAAGATGTGATAGAGTTGCGTATTCTGAGCACAACACTTAACACTTATGACTCTTATAAGTCATTCAACATTGATGATATTTATAAACTTGCAAACAAATTCTATCCTAATGACTTCGATGGACAAGAGAGTTTGTGTTTGACGTCTCAACTGGAGCATTATGATCTTGACATTCATATAAATATTGAGCTACAAAGGGCATCCAAAATTTATGAGTTATGCCAAGTTTTGGCGAAAACAAGAAAAGCTACAATTTATCCCCTTGTTGATAGTTTGATTCGCCTAGTTATAACTCTCCCCGTTTCAACTACAACAACGGAACGTGCTTTTTTGGCCATGAGTCTCGTTAAGACTACGCTATGGAACATGACTTTCTTGCAAATTATTTGATTACATATATTGAGAAAGAAATTTCTCGAGATTTTGAAGTTGATGACATTATAGATGATTTTTATGAAATGAAGGAACACCGATCACAATTTGTGATGCCAAAAATTCCTATGTAGTTAGGGTCATTTTTTTTATAATTATTCGTGTCAATGGTGTCTATGTTAATAAAGATCCACGTAGTGATTTTTTTAGGATTATTTATTCATTTTCTTGACTTATTCATATTTATATTTTGTTTACTTAATGCTTTGGCCACACTCAATATAAAATTCCTGGATCCGCCCCTGTCAACGCAATTATATCAAATATGAAAATTCAAAAAGTGAAACAAAACCACTATTGATAATTTGAAAGAAATTAAGTCACCTTAATCGCACTCCTTGATTAAAGTTACTTCGGTGTACCTCTGCAACATCAAGCATAACTTCATATTATTTGATGAGATTCAACCTTGTAAACAACTTCAAGTGCAACTTTAACTTGTTCTTTGAATAACATTCCAATTTTAGGGATCCATTGTTCATATCATTGGAAAATTAGAAAGTGGCTTAGTAATTAGTCATGCCTCCTAAAGAATAGATGCTAAAGACTAAGTGAGAAAAAAACAATATTTATAGTGTAACTGAATACAAATTGAAGCCTTGCCAAAATGAAGTTTAAACAAATTCTTCTTTTGTAGTTCTCCATATATTCAAACGCAAAAGAGATTTAAAAAAAATGGAAAGAAAAATATTTAAAATTTCATTAGAATTCAACAAAAGAGAAATATAAAATTAACATAAATGATGGCCCGAGGTTGTGCTTTTCATGATCAGGTGCATTAGTAGTTTTTAGATGTACTTACCAACTATTTAGTGGTACTTAAACTCCAAAATAATTGAAATTACTTCTCATTCTCGCGATAACCACTTAAAGTATGTTGAAATGTACATAACAAATAAACATTTAAACACTTAGATATTACATGAGGCAAAATGTAATATAATCATTTTCTTGCAATGATTTGCAATACCTCGGATTTTCAAATTAAGCATAGTGATTATTTTGTAATTTGAGTACACTCCCTAGTTGTAGGTTAATATAATCAATTCCTAACACATTGTTAATGTGTTTAGAAATTAGGAATGGGTAATGAATAGATGATCGTGTCCATAAGACATCAGAAAAACTAATCAAGAATGAGAGTCCACGACTCCTTATACTAATTGATAAGAGATATCTCACCATAATACTAACTTATGATATATCAAATAAAATAGTGGAAGGCATGGTGTCTATTGGTATAGATTTTAGTTGATTTTTCCTAACCTATACCCTACTTCCCACTTTTATATTATGATGTCTAAGTTCCCAAATCACACAGAATGATTAAAATCCTACACTAAATCAATTCCACTAAATCACCCTAATATTTACAGTAAGAAAATTACGAAATATTTCTACAAAAATACGGAATATATCAAGAACTTGATAGATTCCTTAATAGAATCTCTATTGATCTATGGTGAATAACACCTTGCTCTGTCATCCATTGTAATATATCTCTTTATATTCATAAGCATGAAATGAAATGATACAATGGATGATAGGGCAAGGTGATATTCACCATAGATTAATAGAGATTCTATTAATGAGTTTAACAAGTTCTTGACATACGCATCATTGGTATGATATATAGTGGTTATAGACTTCCTATTAGGGATTCTATTTCATTAAGAGTTCAAAATGTAATTCCTTATATTTAAGCCCAATGTAAAGGGTTAGTTCTAATGTTTCATTTTACTATCAAAATTAGTACCTAGGGCTAAGGAACCTATTTCATACTGAATGAAAGGAGAAAAATGTAAAATTTCAAAAAATGAGATGAAGTAGAAATTGTCAATATATGAGATCATGCATTAGTATTGTCTTTTCATGCAATGTAGGCATGTCTAGTTTTAATCTTTTATGTAAATTATCTATGTTTGATACCTCCTTTCACCATTTATAACTTTTATGTAATTGTATTCCAATTTATAATTGATAAATATTATGTCAACATGTAACATGTTCATTGGATTAATAGGGAAATTTTATCATTCTAAACAAAGAGATGAACCACTAGCAGTTTTTCAACTTCTGTATCTAAATATCTTATTCGAATCATAATCATTTGGCAATAGCAGGCCTTGAATCAAATCTCAAGCTTTATTATACAAAAATCTCCTCAACTATTACAAACTTCAGCATTTCGAACTTAGTTTTGCCATGATATTTATGGAATTATGTAATTTCTATATCCTATACTAAGTATATGAGAAGATTATGCTAACCAAAGAAGATAAGCTCACACATTTTATTCAAGTCAGAATGTGATCCAAAATAATAGTCGATACTAAGGTAGGAATTTGTTAAACATTTTTTTTATTATTGATCACAGTTGAGACATAATATTGCCTCCAATAAAATAAATACGCTAATAGCAAACGTGACAATATTAGGAGATAAGGTCTCCCTTCTAATTAAAGAGATAGATAAATCGCAACAATTTCATATAATATCGATTATAGAGTATAATCCAAGGATTTCCAGTTATGAGTATATATTTCAGAGATGAGAATGGAACCTAGATTAGATTATTCCAATTGGTACTAAACCTTGTGTTAATCAATATTGTTTTGACAATCATAATACTGGATATAAACCATAATGTTACATCACATTTAAAAACAGTTTTTTCATGAATCTAGGATGTTTAAACTTCATACAATCACAAAATCATAATTTCTTTATAACTATGATCCAAACTAACCTTTGTCCATCGCAATTGATTGGAATAAGATGACTTAAATGCTCCTGTCAAAGCTTCTTTTGAATCCCTTCTTAAATATCGCAGAATTACTCTCTTATGTGCCCAAAATATTTGTGAGAAAATACAAATAATAAGAATTTTGGATTTTCTCTCCCTCCTTAGAAACAGTGTGTATTGAGATGACTCTAGATAGTGTTGAGGTCTCTATTTATAAGGGAAAGAGGGCCTAAATCCTAGTGGAGGTGGGACTCTTTCAAGTCTCCCACTAATGCCACTAACCATCATGTCACTAACAGATAAGATTTACCCAAATCTTTTAATATCTTTATTTATCACATTCCTAATTAATTATCTAACATTTATCAATACCACATAAATGGGAAATTCGGAATTTAATACAATTAAAATTAAATAATTAATTTCATCACTTAACGTTAATTTCCAACAGTCTCCCACTTGGTCTTAATAATTCGTATAATTAGATTAGGTATCATAAGGTGCACAATTGTTGATAAATTTATTTTGCTAAATAAAATGACTCACGGATGCGAGTCATGGCGGTTCCATACTGTTCAAGAGCATGATTTCTTCCATGTACCACAACACCAATGTTTCATTCAACTGAGCCTTTAATATTGGGTATCATAATGGCCTCATAATGTCCTTTTGAATAAGGGCTATTTTTGTCAACAATAATTCACAATTATATTCATTCATTCACAAATGATAGAAATAATAGAAATCAGAAACACTTTAATTGAATTCAAGTAATAGTGTCAAACAACTAAGACAAAATAGCAATCATAATCTAACTAATCGAGACCCATCTCTTTAACATATTCCATAAAGGTCTTTGAAGATAGTCCTTTCATAAGAGGATCTACTATGTTATCACGCGTACTAATGTGATCAATTGACACTCTTTGTTTGTGAACTTCTTCTTTAACTGATAGGTATTTTATCTTAGTATGCTTAGCAACCTTAGTATACCTATCGTTCTTCCAAAAGAAGACTGCAATGACATTATCACAATAAATTTTCAGCGGCGTAGATATTGACCCTATAATTCTAAATCTTAAAATGAAGTTTCGTAGCCATAATCCATGATTTGTATCTTCGAAGCAAGCTACGTATTCAGCCTCCATATTAGATGATGTAATGACGCTTTGCTTAGCACTTTTCCATGAAACGGCTCCTCCATCCATAAGGAAGATATAACCCGAAGTTCTCTTCCTACTGTCAAGGCATCCCCCAAAATTTGAGTATGAATAACCAATCACCTCAAGGTGATCAGTCTTCCGATATGTGAGCATGTAATCCTTAGTCCCTTGCAGGTACCTCGACACTTTCTTTGCATCTTTCCAATGGTAAGTCCCCGGATTGCTTTGATATCTGCCTAGCATCCCAATGAAAAAACTGATATCCAGTCTAGTGCAAACTTTTGCATACAACAAGCTCCCTACGAGCGAAGCATAAGGCATGCCTTTCATGTGCTTCCTTTCTAAATCACTTCTAGGGCATTGATTTAAGCTGAACTTATCCCCTTTCTGAAGTGGAACATTAATGGGATTGTAACTTTGCATGCTAAATCTTTCTAAAAATTTTTTAATGTAAGCTTTCTAAGATAGTCCCAACATTCCTCGTGAACTATCCCGAGATATTTCTATCCCGATCACAAAGGATGCCTCACCTAAATATTTCATTTCAAAGTTTTTAGAAAGGTACTTCTCCGTTTCACTTAATAAACCAAGATCACTACTGGCGATAAGTAAGTCATCAACATATAGTACTAAAAACACAAACTTATTCCCACTGATCTTCAGGTATATACACCGATCAATAGTATTTTCCTTAATCCCAAAGGATGTAATGGTATCGTGGAACTCAATCTACCATTGACGAGAAGCTTGCTTTAGACCATATATTGACGTCTTCAACATACAGACCATGTTTTCCTTTCCTTCCTTTATAAAGCCATGTGGTTGTGCCATATAGACTTATTCTTCTAAACTCCCGTTCATAAAACCTATTTTTATGTCCATTTGATGCAACTCCAAATCATAATGAGCCACTAATGCTAATACGATTCTTAATGAGTCCTTCTTTGAAACTGGAGATAAGGTCTCATTGTAATCAATGCCTTCTCGTTGATTAAGACCTTTGGTAACAAGTCTAGCTTTATCTCGTTCGATATTGCCTTTTGAGTCAAGTTTGGTCTTAAAGATCCACTTGCACCCAACTCATTTTTGTCTTTCTGGAAATTTGACTAACTCCCAAACTTTGTTGTCATTCATAGATTTTATTTCTTCATTCATGGCATTAACCCATTTATCTGAACCATCACTACTTATATCTTTTTATAAGAAAGTGGATCATTAATATTCCCTATGTTAAATTTGGTCTCTTGAAGGTATACCACATAATCATCTGGAATTGCCGATCTCCTTTCTCTTTCAGATCTTCTTAATGGCACTTCCTGTCGTGCATCAAAAGCTTCATCGGTTATAGTCTCATTATGTGGTTGTTCAGTTAGTTGATCATTCACTTGTTGTTCATTAATATTGATTGGGTCAATGACCGGTTCAACAACTACATTAGGAATAACATGTATGTTATGAACTCTAGGTATAGGAATTTATACCCTGAGTTGTCGAATGATTACCTCCCTTTCTTTTATACTCCCACTTACTTCACCTTCTTCAATAAATTTAGCATTTCCAGTTTCTATGATTCTAGCTGTATGATTTGGACAATAGAATCTATATCCCTTTGACTTTTTTGGATACGCGATGAAATGACAAGATAATGTCCTAGGATTCAATTTCTTCTCATGAAGGTTATAGATTCTAGCTTCCGCTGGGCATCCCCACACACGTAAATACCTTAAATCAAATTTCCATCCGTTCCAAAGTTGAAAAGGGTTTTTTGAAACTGATTTACTAGAAACCCTATTTAAGATGTGTACAATGGTATTTAATGCACGTGTCCACAAAAATGTAGGTAATTGGGTCCTACTTATCATACTTCTAACCATTTCTATAAGGGTACGATTATGCCTTTCAGCTACACCAATCTGCCAAGGTGATCCTGGCATTGTGTATTGGGCGCAAATACCTAATTTTTAAAGGAGTTTAGCAAATGGGCCAGGGCGTTGCCCTGACTCATCATATCTACCATAATATTCACCACCTTTATCAGACCTAATAATCTTCACCTTTTTGCCCAGTTGCCTGTCAACCTCATTAATGTATATTTCAACGACGTTCACAAATTGAGATTCATCATGCAACATGTACAAAATGCAATAATGTGAAAAATCATCTATTATGGTGATGAAGTATTTCTTTCCACCAATGGATGGATTCTCAAAAGGTCCACATATGTCTGTATGTATTATTTCAAGTAGCTGGGTGTTTCTTATGGCTCCTCTCTTTGTATGTTTGGTCTATTTTCCCTTAATACAGTCCACACATACATCATAATTGGCCTAATCCAGGTTATGGAATATTCCATTTTTAATGAGCCTTTCATTTCTCAGCCTGGATATGTGCCCTAGTCTTTTATGCCACAAATAAGAAGATTTTTCATCATTAAGTGTACGTTTCGTACCAACATTAGGATGCAGGGTCACAAGGATTTCAGAAAAATTATTTTCAAGATTCAATTGATATAAACCATCTCATAAAAATCCAGAACCAATATTATTAGAATTTTTAATCAAACCAAAACCATTGTACTTAAATTCAATCGCAAAGTCGTCTAAAGCAAGTTTGGAAACATAAATTAAATTCCTAGAAACTGTGGGAACATAAAAGGTTTCTTGCAAATCTAAAATAAATCTAGTGCTTAAAATCAGGCGAAAGACTCCAATAGCTTCTATTTTATCCTTCGCTTTATTGCCCATGTAGAGAAAATTCTCATTTGGATTTGTTTGGTCAATCGAAGTGAAGACCTGAATCGAATTAGAAACATGAGACATAGAACCAAAATCAATCCACCAAGTGTTAGAAGGAGCGTTAATAAGGTTTGATTCGAAACAAACATAAATAAAGGGCTTACCCTTTTTCTCGAACCAGGCCTTTTGTTTATGAGAATCCCTCTGGAAATGGACCTTCTTTTTACAGAAGTGACACTTGTCGTTCTTTTCCTTTTTCACAGCAGTAGTTGATGGTTCATCTTGATGAGACAGCCCAGGACCTTTCTTAATGCCCTTGCCTAACTTCTTCTCAAAACCAACTCCTTTGACAGTCAAATTTGCCACCTGTCCCTTAGTCACATGGCCATTATGTTGCTTAAGCATTCCTTCCTCCTGTACCAACATGCTTTGCAAATTATTTACAGTCCACTTATCTTTTATAGTGTTATAATTGATTTGGAAAATCCCATACTCAGGAGGTAGGGAGTTTAGGACGAATTGGACGAGAAAATATTCATCCAAAGTCATGCCCAAAACTCTAAGTCTAGCAACCAAATTAGTCATTTCTATAATGTGCTCATTCATGGTTCGAGTACCATCGAACCTCATAGTGGTCATGTCAGCCATAAGTTTCCCAGTACGGGATTTATCAGCAGTGCGAAAGCATTCCTTAATGTTATTCAAATACTCTTTCGCTTTCGTAGTTTTAGGTAGGGAGGTCTTAATGTTAGCAGCAATGCACATTTGCATAAACATAAGGTCCATCCTATTGCATCTAGACCATGCTTCATGGACAACAATTTCATCCTCGCTACTAGCATCAGTAATAGCAGCGGGTTCATTACACATAATTGCCATGTCCAAGTTAAGAACCCCTAGGCTGAACACAATTTGCTCATTACATTTAGAAAAATTAGTTCCATCAAATTTGGAATAGGACTGAGCTTGCAAATGCAGGTTAAGGGGAATTTCAATTAATAACAATGTTCACAAATTAAATTTTCACACGCAACAAAAATTGCAAAGGTCAAATATTGAATTGTTGATTAAAATTTTTGGCATATTTCATTTACAATCCGAATATCATGGAATCTGTGTTAGTCATCACATATTGTTCAGATTGTAAAGATATACTACCCTATAATTCATTTATCATGGTCCCATAATTTTGGCATCTGTGTTTGTTGCCTAAACATTTAATACCATGATTAATGGAGTTAATGTCAACTATTCTGTTTTAATAAAATCAGTTGTAATGTGGTTGAATTCAGAAATTCGCATGTGTTGCGACTCAATCTAATTTTATAACTAACATCACAATAAACCTTTAATGAATGTAAGTGTATTATTCGTACATGCAGTCTCAGCTTGTGTTTGGCCTTTGACTTAACTCAAATGAATAATTACTTACATGTCCCAACTTAAATTGTTAACCATTTATTAAATATTAACTACAACACGTAATCTACCAGTTATTACAAATATACCAATAGTAGCTTAAATTCCTCAAAAACAGAATTGCCCAAGTATAGTAAAAAAATACATTATTCATGAATTTTGCCAAAAATTTGAAAAATGAGTTTTCACCATAGAATTGAAGTAAAACATGCCAGAAAACAAAAACTTTTTGCAGAACGTTAATATTAATTTTCTGTAAAGACTTATAAGCCCTGAGATTATTTCCTAAAATGGCAAAATGGGGTTTTGAGGGTCTTAACGGACTCGAATTTCCGAAAAACACATTACATCACGGTCGAAGGCCCAATATTAAGGGTTGGTTCTAGGGTTTCATTTTACTATCAAAATTAGTACCTAGGGCTAAGGAACCCATTTTATACTGAATGAAAGGAGAAAAAAATGTAAAATTGCAAAAAATGAGATGAAGTAGAAATTTTCAATATATGAGATCATGCATTAGTGTTGTGTTTTCATGCAATGTAGGCATGTCTAGTTTTAATCTTTTATGTAAATTATCTCTACTTGATACCTCCTTTCACCACTTATAACTTTTATGTAACTGTATGTCAATTTATAATTGATAAATATTAGGTCAACATATAACATGTTCATTTGATTAATAGGGATATTTTATCATTTTAAACAAAGAGATGAACCACTAGCAGTTTTTCAACTTTTGTATCTAAATATCTTGTTCGAATCATAATCATTTGCCAATAACAGACCTTGAATCAATTATCAAGATTTATCATTCAAAAATGTCCTCAACTATCATAAACTTTAGCATCTTGAACTTAGTTTTTCCATGGTATTTATGGAATTATTTAATTTCTATATCCTATATTAAGTATATGAGCAGATTACGCTAACCAAAGAAAACAAGCACACACATTTTATTCATGTCAGAATATGATCCAAAATAATAGTCGATGCTAAGGTAGGAATTTGTTAAACATTTTTTTTTATTATTGATGAGAGTTCAGGCATAATATTGCCTGCAATAAAACAAATATGCTAATAGTAAACGTGACAATGTTAGGAGATAAAGTCTCCCTTCTAATTAAAGAGACAGATAAACTGCAACAATTTCATATAATATCTATTATAGAGTATAATCCAAGTATTTCCATTTGTGAGTATATATTCCAGAGATGAGAATAGTACCTAGATGAGATTATGCAATTGATACTAAACCTTGTAGTTCCAAAACTCAAAAACACAAGGTTCGTGTTTTACAACCAACATTTTATGGTTACCTTTAGAATATAAAGGGATGGTTTCTCTATAAAGAGAATTTAAGGGATATTCTCCTCTGCTATGGATGTTGAATATAAACTAAACTATGAGATAAATGCCAAGCCAAGAGACCGAGACTTGCACAACTAAAATGCATGTATTAAAAATACATGCAAATGACATTCAATATGCTATAGCAATGCCAAGGCAACATTTCTTTTCATAAGCAGATAGTGCTCGTATATTAATTGAGCATGCACCCTCGATCTCTATTTTATCTTTTATCATACATGTAAAATTGTTTGCCTCCTAACTACTCACTAAGGTAGATATTCACTTGAAATTAATCTCCTCTTTAGTGACACTTTTTACAAGGTCGAAAATGTCGCATCCCGTATAACAAAACTTGTCTCAACCAATCATTATTTATATCTTCCAAAAATAAATCCACTATAATGCATCTAATGGCAGTGTGCAACTACAAGTGATGCTGCAAAGTCAATATCCCTCTTGATCTTAGAAACTTCATCTTCGAATTTGCTTCAAGCTCGATTTCTAGAACATTTTTTTCTCGTATTAGTTGTTAATTAAGCTGTCTTCAAATAATTGTGTGATTTTCATTATCTCATAGAATTGAACCCATTTTCCCATGCGTAACTGGCCTCAATGAGATCATGTTAGAAAGAATTCACAAAACTTTTCACATTAAGTTGAGCCTTGCAATCGAATTGAACTTTGGCAACCCTCCTAGTTGTATCTTAAAATTATGTAAAGAGAAACTAAAGTTCCTAACGAGGATTCTGAGCCTCCTGAAGCGTATCTTAACACACTAAATAAGAGACAAGCTGCATATTTATATCCTTTAAACCCCCATTAAATATGAGTTCGGTCAATGTTAATGCATTTGCGCTACTGATACACAAGCCACCTTCCCCATTCAAATCCATAACGTCATCACTCGTAACATATCCTAGTCGTATGAGGACCCTTTTCCTTTCTTTAAGTTCATCTTTAAACATCAGTACCATGGAAGTTCTCATTTCTTGCTTAATTGACTTAAATTTGTTAATAAGTTCCTTCTTATGGTGTATAACATTGAGCTTGTGCTCAATAGATGGTTCTAGCTTCTCATCCACCATAAGGATGCAAATCCCACATTCATCAATACCACGATGACCAGCACAGCAACTCATTTGTACATACTCTTCACTGGGTATTCATTTATATTTATCTTCATCAAATTTACAAAAATTTAAGAAGATAATAGTTTTCACAGACATATTCAAGCCTATGGTGAATATCTTTGTAGCAAACAAACACTTGATGAGCACTTCTTGAAATAAAATCCCAATCACTTCCTAAATATGGTAAGTAAACTAGAATAATGGCCACTTATTCCACGTTTTCACAAGGGATAGCATAATCAAAATGTGAGGTATATTTTTATCATCATCTGATAACATGTACACAGCCCTTCAATGAATGTTTCGTGTTCACTTACTCATCATCATCATTGAGATTCAGTTTATCCGTCTGTTATTGCAAGAAATTCAAATTCCCATTTGTTGAATCTGAAAATAATAGAAGGAACATATTGACACTACATTATCATTTTCACCATCTTAAATGTATCACTTTCTTCTCTAACTCTCCTAACTAACAGACCCTTCTGGCCTTTCACATTCTCTCCTCTTTTCAAATCACCTGCACTAGTGGGAACAGGATCATATAAACCTTTTTGGAAGCTATTCGCATGAAATTTCCCCTTTTTCCATCACTAAGTACAGACTATTGCCACCAGAAGGGAAAATATAATCTTGAAGAGGTGTTGTCTGATAACTAGTATAAACGATATAACATGGTTATCAGTGGATATTTGCAACCAATTTGGCAAACTTCTTAGCGTTAGGCACTATTGGAGGGTATAAAAATTGAGAGTTTTTTGGGGCCATTATAATTCTCTCTTCTCATACCACTCCTCTTTCACTATGACATATGTAATGAACCTCGTAAAAAATAACCCAAGCCATCTTCAGTGAAATTTCCATTATTTGGAGGCCGAGGACGGGATAGTATTCTCTTATCACTATGATGCAGAGAAAAAAAGAACATTTCCTCTATATGATGTTTTTTTATCACGACAATGCCAAAGCAAATTAACATATCTACCTCAACAAACTAGACATATGGAGTGGAAAAAATAGTAATGAATCAACAGGTCGTCTTTAGAGAAAAATCTACAATTAAATTTTCTTAATTTGCAAGCCTTTGTATTTCACTCCTAAGTCTTCGACGTTACCTCCTCCAATTCCAACAGTAGCCAATAGGAGAAACTAGGCTCTGAACTAATGACACTATATATAAATTTCAACAGCAATCCCCCAAAGAGATTGGAACATTCCTACTCAACTTTGCAGGATTATAGGCCAATAATCCTCACTAGTCCATCCTAAATAAAACTTCTCCCTTCTTATAAAAATTGGTGGTGTTAAATCTCCATAATGCACATGTATGTCCATGTTTAATACTAAAATCATAGTAGTCCAAGATTCCACCACACCATACTTCATTTCAGTATCTTAACATTGCCTTTAAACTCGCTCAAATTGTCCCAGAGAGACATAAAAAGACACCCGCCTAAAACCGCAAAACCCATTTATTGCATTATTTTCCCTGTACTTGGGCTTTAGAGTTGGAGACTCCTTAAACTTATTCTTCACTAGATTAAAATAATTAACTTGACTAGATTAAAACAGTTAATTTCGCACTACATTCTGGATTTTGTTGTGAAATCCTTAGTACGACCTTTTAATTACTAATGAATGGGTCATAACAAAGACCTCGATGAAGCCATAACCATCATCGCGCAAGAAATCTGATGTTAGCGATCTCACGAATTATCTAGTTGAAGGATGACATAAGAATAAAGATTAGTAAGAACAAGTGAGAACAAAACCATTATACAAATTCTACACAAAGGCTTGATGACCAACTTGGTCATAATTGGGTCTCCTTTCTTTCCAGGTTTTGGGAACAGTATCAACATAAGTAATTTGGAACTTAGTTCTGCCATGCTATGTCTGGAATTAATTTTTTTTCTACAAACTATTAAGCACATAATCAGAATCCACTAATGAAAAACAGGCAAAACAGTCAATAATGGCAATCTAAAGAATGAATTCGTTAAACATGTATTGGTTATTATTAACTAAAATCTACTTTTATTAGTGCCCTCCAACCATGAATATAACATCACTAACAGAAAATGTGATAATATCAAGGGATGAGGTTTCTTTTGTAATTAGAGATAAGTAACCTGCACAAGAAGTGTTGGGAAAATGGTTCCAATTTTCAGATTGAATAATGATACGAGTACAAAAATCTCCATAAAAACATCCCCAAAATCTGACGTGGATTCTACTTATTCTCTCACCTACCTATTAAACATTGACTTGTGGTATGGGGTCCCATCAGGGCACCAATAGCACTACTTTTTGTGGAGTTACTTTGTACCCATTAAAGGGTACAAAAATATCATGTAACACCACGTATTTTCATGCATTAAATATTTAATTAATTTAGGAATTGAAAATTACTTGTGAGTCGTAATTTTTAATTGAAATAATTAGGAAAAGTTTATTTAAACATTAATCGGGAAGTGAATGATTAATATTTAAGGAAAACTTATTTACTAAGTGAATAGTAATATTGTAATTATGTCATTTCGAGTATTAATGACAAAGTATGCACTTATCTCAATCGGGAGTCGGTGTAGACTAAAAAGGGGTGGGAGGATAAGTATTTTTACAAATTAATTCAGATGTTAATTCTAAGTGTACAGTTGAGTCCGGATGGGCCAAGATAGTCGGAAAAGTGTACCCGGGGGTAGTAAACGGGTCACGGGGCGTTTTTAGACATAGTCGAGCCCACACGGTGGCATTTGGGTCACTTGGGCTTGGCCCATTAGGCAAAAAACGGGATTTAGGTAAATTAATGAATTAGAAGAAATAAGAAAATGGCTGATGTGAGTTTAGGAAAAGGGTTAGTGTGTTAAGGAACCCTAACAGCAGTTAAAGGCAAATTTGGGGATCACAAGCGAGCCAACAAGTCTCGTCTTCAACCTTGGAACTCATCTCCAAATTCAGACTCTACGAACCTTAAGGCAAGTGTTAACTTGCTGTAGCATGTAAAAATGTATTTCGATTCATACTCATGTGATGTGTGTATTTAAGGAAATTCGTTTTGGGTGTTAATGGCATAATATGATTTTGAAGATAATAATCTGATTTACGAAATTTGGGTAAGGGTTTATGTAAAAATCTGAAATTTGTATGTTAATATATATCTGGTAAGATGATATCTGGATAATTAGAAATGGATTTGATGATGGAACTTGGGTTGTAAATGGTTAAAAGGTTAAAGATGAAATTTCTCCCCAAATAAAGAAATTGTAGTTAATGGACGAATTAATAATGTTGGTGGACATTGTGGAGGCCCCTAATAAGGTTTCTAACATGTATTAATGTTAAGAGGGCTTAAGGTTGCTGGTAGAGAAAACTAGGATTTGGGAAAATTCATCCATGGCTGAATCTGTCTTCACGAAGAAGATGAAGACCTGCTCGATCGATCGATCGAAGGCCTGGGGTTGATCGATCGATGGTCGGCAGATTCTGGCAGTTCGCCCAGTTTTCCTTTATATGGAGATAAATTTAATTTAATATTTTTCCATGTCTTAAATTTGATGAGTAGTTAATACATGGATTTAAAATCTAATTAATAGTGAATAAAATTAATTAGGATTTGAAGACGGCTTAGTGTGACATCATAATTAAAAAAAATGTTTTGGATAAATTAGGTGTGACACACTAAGATTGAATTATGAAAAGTTTGTTCGAAAGGATTAATTATGGACATATGGAACAAGTCCGGGCGTAACGGTTGAGCAATACCGAGATATAAATTTTATTTAGGCATCGGCTAAATAATTTAGAGTCGGGGATTGAGCCTCGGGTAATGTTAATTCGGGCCACGAAAGTAAGTCCGGATATATTGGTTAGGGTGACACCAAAAGAAATTTATGTGAAAAATAATTAATATTTCGAGTTGGGCCACAAACTCATTATAAAATGGAATAGGCTTGTGTCACGGACAGTACACGGTATAGACAGGCTATTTTTATACTTATATATATATATATATATATATATATATATATATATATATATATATATATATATATATATATATATATATATACGGTGTGCGATAGTGTATGTATATATATGGGTGTGATATAATATCGGTGATAGATATTATTGTTATTATTATATTCTCTAGTGCTATAGGGGGAGGTTGCGCGTAGTGGATGAATCCCCTAGCTTGAGGAGTAGGGAGAGTATAATCCCAGGTCATAGCGTCCGTTATATGGGTGAGGGGCATCTCACTTTCAGGGAAGGAATATGACCACCTCCAATATTTATGTAACAACCAAGTAAGGGAGAAATTCTGACTTGGGGTAACTAGGTCAGGTGAACATACCTAGTGGAATAGCACTTCAGAGAATTAATATTTTGTGAGTATTTCTACTCGGCTAGATGTTAGTACTAAATGTTATTTCAGTATGTTTGTGAATATTGCAGTTTGATTAAATATATAATTAGGTTAATAATTATATATGGGATAATTAATACATAGTGAAAAATGTATGATGAGCATAACAAGTGTGAGTTTTATATGAAATTAGAAAGGGTAATGATTGAATTAAGTTGATGTTTATGATAAATTAAAAATCATTATTTAAGGCATACTCGGTTAGAGTAGGTTAATTGCAAGGGTTAACATAAGTATTGGGTCAGGAGCGTAGGACCTAGTAAATTAAATGGAAGCATTAGTAGTGAACATTAGAGGAGGGGTAAGGAAGTCCTCAAGAGAGTGCGGCACTAACTAAAGTATGAAGAGCATGCCTATTTATTTATTACTTCAAGTTATTCATTTATTAAATGTTTTCAAATGTTTTTGGGTACTAACCCTTGCTATAAAAAAAATTTAAAAACCTTTTAGGTGTCCAGCCACAGGGATGCCAGGCTTGACTCTATTCCAGGTATCCGTTGCTGCAGCACATGTGGATGTTGCGGTGTTTTTGATAGACGCCTCCTTCTTTCATTTGTGTAGTGACTCTCTAGTAGTTAATTGAGCATGTCCCTCAAAGTTCATGTACTAGCATTAGACTTGTTGAGATTTTCTTCTTGTCCTTACTTGTATTGGATATTTGGACCTATGGTTTATTCGGTTAGGTATTTTATTTGTGGATGGTTAATTCAGTTAACTGTGATTGTGTATTATTGTATGTTCCGCATGAGTTTAATTTAATTAATTGAAAGATAAAAATTGGCACCAGTCTATTTTCTCACATAGGTGGTTAGTAGTTAAAAAGACGACAGTGATGCTAAGAATGGACCAACTGAGAAACCTGTTCTAACTTGATTTAGGACTGATCACCCGGGATTAATTAGGCGGCGTGTCACAGATGGTATCAGAGCATCAGGTTCCAGTGTCCTTAGGATCTGGCGGCTTTCTACATTTCAGCGTAGCACTCAGTTATTATAGAGCCATATTATTAGGACTGTTGATTCATTTTTCGCTTATGAGATATCGTATTTCTGCTATGAATATTTTTGTGTAAACTATGTACTTATGCGATTTAATCTATTTCAGATGCCACCGAGGAGACTAAGAGCAGAGAGGGCCGTGGCTAGGGATGAGATCAGGGAGGCTCACCAGGATCCACAAGTACCGCCACCCCCACCCCCACCCGAGTTGATTTCCACTACTCTGGTGGCAGTGATAGTGGCCCAGGCGGTCGAAACAGCAATGAGAGCTATGGCAGCTCACTTTCCACAGCCCCAGGCACCGCCTCCAGTGGTACCAGTAGTTCAGGGTCCAGTGGGGACACCATCTTGGAAGAGAATTAGGGAGACCTTTTAGAAGGGTCACCCACTTGAGTTTCGGGGTAGCACAGATGTAGTAGAGGCTTGTGACTGGAAGAAGAACATTCAGCGCCATCTGCGCATGGTGGAGTGTACCGAGGTACAGAAATAGATGCTTGCTACCTTTCTTCTATCGGGGGCAGCCTTACAGTGGTGGGAGTTAGTTACCACCGCCGAGGAGCGAGACTTGATGCCGATAGCAGAGTTCTGGGTGCGGTTCGATCGCAAATACTTTCCACCAGCAGTAGAGACTCAGATGAGAAAGAAATTCAGTGATTTAATTCAGGATGACCGATCAGTGGCAGACTACGAGGAAGAGTTCACCCGTTTGGCAAACTTTGTGCCAAATGAGGTGAGCGATGAGGAGCAGAAGAAATTGAGGTTTATGGACGGTTTAGCCTGGCGGATCACGCAACACTTGATTGGGAATCCGGTGTTAGTGACATATACAGACGTCGTTAATGCCGCACTTATACACTTCCATGATCGTCGCTTTCATGCGAAGGGGAGCAAGAGAACAGGGGAGCCGAGCCAACAGGGTAAGGCAGCTACTAGTAGTGACACAAGTGGTGCTCAGCAGCAGGAGGGCAGTCAGCAAGGGAATCAGGCTAAGAAGTTTAAGCCTGGTGGGTTCCAACCGGGAGGACAGGGGTTCGGGCAGGGGCAGCCTGGCCCGAATCAGCAGCAGCAGGTTCCTCAGGGCCGTCAGGGCCAAGGGAACAATGGGGGAGGCCAACAGGGCCAGGGCCAGCCGCGTCAGGGCCAGCAGGGCCAACGATAGGGGGATGGTCAGAGACATTATTTTTTCTGTGGCCAGCCAGGACATTTCATGAGAGTGTGCCCACAGACGAGTAGAGGTCAACAGCAGGAGGCCCAATAGGGGCAACGAGGGTAATTACCGCCAGCAGCACCAGCCCCACCCGCCCCACCACAGCAGGGACAGATGCACTACGGACGCGTGTATAACGTCCGGGATGTTCCCAATCCTCCAGCGCAATAAGCACCACCAGTAGTTGAGGGTATGTTTCTCATTCATGGTTATGAAGGTAGTATTCTTTTTGATACGGGATCATCACATTCATTCATTAAATTAAATTTTGCTAAACGGGTCGGAATACTAGAGACCGCAGGTAGTCTTCGGATGTGTGTAGAGTCGCCAGTAGGCAGCAGGACTACGATTCACTCGATTTGTCGGGGTGTGGACATTTTGATTGGGAGACTTAGTTTAGCAGTGGACCTCTTAGTGTTAGATATGGAGGGGTACGATGTGATCTTGGGTATGGATTGGTTGGCAGGTTATCGGGCGATGGTAGATTGCTATGAGAGGACCATCGTGTTCTCCATTCTAGGGAAATACATGTTCTTAATAGCAATGCCACTATCGGAGGGAGGGTTATGCACACACTTGTATTACATTGAGGAGGAAACCTCACAGGAGGTGACTATCCTATTGGATTCAATCCCAGTGGTGAGAGACTTTAAGGATGTGTTTCAGGAGATACCAGGGTTGCCACCTAGCAGGGAAATCGAATTTGTAATCAATTTATCCCCGGGGACGAGGCCAATTGCTCGAGACCCATACCGTATGGCCCCTTTAGAGATGCGTGAACTGAGGGAGCAGATTCAACAACTTCTGGTCAAGGTTTCATTCGATGAAGTACATCGCCGTGGGGTGCACCGGTACTGTTTGTGAAAAAGCGAGATGGCTCACTACGATTATACGTGGACCATAGAGAGATGAATAAGGCCACAATACGGAATAAGTATCCGTTGCCTAGGATTGATGATCTATTTGACCAGTTGAGAGGGGCGTCTTACTTCTCTATGGTCGACTTGAGGTCAGGGTATCATCAATTACGTATCCGAGAGGAGGATGTTCCTAAGACCGCTTTCCTGTCGCGGAATGGATCTTATGAGTTCAGGGTGATGCCATTCGGGCTCACCAATGCACCAGCAGTGTTCATGGACCTCATGAATAGGGTTTTCAGGGAGTTTCTCGATCAGTTTGTCATCGTGTTCATTGATGACATCCTGATCTCCTCGCGTACCGAGGAGGAGCACACAGAGCACCTGCGTATAGTGTTATAGACGTTGCGGGAGCACCATTTCTATGCCAAATTCGGTATGTGTGGATTTTGGCTACGGGAGGTTCAGTTTCTTGGCCACGTGGTGTCATACCGGGGTATTGCGGTGGATTCGAGTAAAGTATCGGCGGTGAGGGAGTGGGGACAGCCCACGACACCGACTGAAGTGTGCAGTTTTCTGGGATTGGCTGATTATTACAGGCGGTTCATCAAAGGATTCTCAAAGATTGCGGGCCCTTTGACGAATCTGACCCGAAAAGGGGTACCTTTCACTTGGAATGATCATTATCAATTAGCTTTCGATGAGTTACAGGACAAGTTGACATCTGCACCCATGCTTACATTGCCGAAAGGAGGATTAGAGTATCGGGTTTACACTAACGCATCCTTACAGGGACTTGGGGGTGTGCTTCAGTAGGAGGAAAGGGCTATAGCTTATGCGTCCCGAAAGCTAAAGCCCCATGAGAGAAATTACCCGACTCACGACCTGGAGTTGGCAGTAGTTATTTTTTCTTTGAGGATATGGAGACATTATCTTCTGGGGGAGCAGTTCACGTTATTCACGGATCACAAATCACTTCAGTATCTCTTCACTCAGAATGATCTGAATATGAGGCAGAGGCGATGGCTAGAATTCATGAAAGACTACCAGTTTGATATTCAGTATCATCCTGGTAAGGCTAATGTGATAGCAGATGCATTGAGTTGAAGATTGACTGGGGAAATATCAGAAGTCTGGAAAGCAAAGTGGAGAGAACTTCGATATGAGGATGACGTAGCCAGGGCTTGTATGTCACCACTATCCATCACACATGAGATCATTATGCGGGTGGTGAGGACTCAGGCAGAGGATCAGACCTGCCGGGATAGGGTGAGCCAGTTGCTAGTTGAGGGAGCAGAGGGTTACTCAATCAGTTTGGAGGGAGGCTTACGCCTTAATGGGAGGTTGATTGTGCCAGAAGATGAGGAGTTGAGGCACGCTGTTATGACAGAGTCTTATGGGTGGAGATTCGCGGTACATCCCGATGGGGATAAAATGTATCAGGATATGAGGAGGCAGTATTGGTGGACAGGAATGAAACGATACATAGCAGAGATTGTTTCGAAATGTGCCACGTGTCAGCTTGTGAAAGTTGACCATCAGAGACCATCAGGGATGCTACAACCACTTGAAATTCCCATGTGGAAGTGGGAGAGCATCTCCATGGACTTCATTACAGGGTTACCGATATCGCAGAAGGGTCACGATTCCATATGGGCCATTGTGGATCGGTTGACCAATGTGGCACACTTCCTGCCGGTTCGCACAGACTTTGAGACGATGCGTTATGCGCAGCTATTCATAGCAGAGATTGTTAAGCTGCACGGGGTACAGATAAATATTGTGTCGGATAGGGACAAGATCTTTGTGGCCCACTTCTGTCGGTGTCGTGGGTTGTCCCCACTCCCTCACCACTGACACTTTACTCGGGTCAACTGCTATCCCCTACTCAGAAACAACATGGCCCAAGAACTGTACCTCTCGCAACCAGAATCCACACTTCTCGTACTTAGCATACAGCTGATGCTCTCGTAGAGTCTGAAGAACCTGCCTCAAGTGCTTGGCATGCTCCTCCTCGGAGTGTGAATATATCAAGATGTCATCTATGAAGACGATGACAAACTGATCCAAGAACTCTCTGAATACTCGGTTCATCAAGTCCATGAAAACGGCTGGGGCATTTGTGAGTCCGAACGGCATTACTCTGAACTCATAGGACCCATATCTCGACAAGAAGGCAGTCTTTGAAACATCCTGCTCCATAATACGTAACTGATGGTACCCCGACCTCAGATCTATCTTCGAAAAGAAAGTTGCTCCCTTCAGCTGGTCGAACAGATCGTCGATTCGAGGTAACGGATATTTATTCCGTATCGTGACCTTGTTCAGCTTCCGGTAGTCCACACACAATCTCAGTGAACCATCTCTCTTCTTCACAAAAAAGACTGGAGCGCCCCAAGGTGAGGTACTCCTAAGAATGAAGCCCTGACCTAACAGCTGTTCTATCTGATCTCGTAGCTCTCGCATCTCTGCCGGAGCCATACGGTACGGTGCGCGTGCTATAGGTTTCGTATCTGGCAATAAATCTATAACAAAGTCTATTTCACGACTGGGCGGTAGGATTGGTATCTCCTGAAACACATCGTAATACTCCCTGACAACAGGGATCGAATCTAAGGGAATCACAACCTCCTTAGAGGTATCCTCCTATATGTAATACAAATGAGCGGTCGAACCTCCCTCTGGGCGAGGCATCGCCACTACAAACATCTCTTGCCCCGGAATGGCAAAAATAATGCTCCCACCAAAGCAATCAATCATGGCTCTATAAGTTGCGAGCCAATCCATACCAATAATCACATCATGCTCGTGCATGTCTAAGACTAACATGTCTGCAGGTAATACCAAGCTACCAATCTCTACCCCCACTCCCCAGCATATAAAGAAAATAAGTGACCCACTCCCCAGTGGTGAGTTGACACACGTCACGGTGCTCTCTACGGTGGTTAATAACCCTAAGGCCTTTGCAAAATGCGTAGATATAAAACAATGCGTTGTCCCAATAATAAACAAAATTCAACCTAAAGTTTCATGGATAGAAAACATACCCCAAATCGCGGGTGGTGCCTGTGGGGCGGATGCCTGGTGGACATTATAGATATGTCTGTACTGTAACTGCCCCTGCTGCACTGGAGCTACTGGAAAGGTTGGTAGGCCTAGTACCTGAGTGGGTGCTGGGAGAGCGATTGGAAAAAGTGGCCCCTGTGGATCATTACGGGCACCCTGCTGTTGTGGGGCCCTAACACTCTCTGGGCAATCCTGGCGTTTATGGCCATGCGTGCCACACGCGAAACATCGGCCTCTGAAGTTTCTCCCCCTCTGACCCTGCTGCTGTCGGTCTCTGCCTTGCTGACTTGGGACTTTATTCCTCTTTCGAAACTGCTTCATTTTACCACGTTGTTGACTAGAACTGACTTGGTCTTGGATAGTTTGTTGTCGCAATTTCGGTGTTTTTGCACATTTGTCAGCTTTAGTCACATGCATTTGGTTAACCTCTTTAGGTATTTTGCCTCCTTTAAGTTGTAGGCTGCGTTCTTGGTATTGTAAAACTGCAGTGGTAACTGCTTGTGCCACGATACCTGCTAACTCGACGGTCGATATTTCCTCTGGGGATACTTGAGGTATGAGTCGATCTTGCTCGTTGACTCCCTTAACCGTTTTAGCTAGTTCTTCTTGGCAGTCCATCTGAAATTTTAAATAAATTTGGATGAGTTCATCATTCAAATAATTAAATCGCAGAAGCACGAATTCCCAATGTATAGAGATGAACACAACATTCCTAGTATTTAGGGCTCTATATCAAAGAAAGCAACGCTGAAACATAATAGGCCGCACAGATCCTAAAGGACACTAGAACCTAATGCTCTGATACCACCTGTGACACCCCGCCTAATTAAATACCGGGCGATCACTCCTTTATTAAATTAAATCAAGGTAAACAGTTCGTTCATTCTCAGCATCACTGTCGATAAAAATACATTTTCCAATTTAACACCCAAAATAATTAAGCTAAGTGTCAAAACCATTTTCATACATACTTTCTAAATTTTATTTAAAGAAAAACATTTATTTTATTTATTAACAACATTCAATAAGTAAGAATCACACCATACTAAATTCTGCAACATAAACCAAATAATATAGTACATTCGTCAATCGAATGTCAACATACGAGAACTAAAGTCACGAATCTAAACTGAATAAATCCCATAGAAAAATACTGGAAATATCTGAAATATAAATGTCCAATAACAATGGAATAATGGAAAGGGCTACACATGTCCAACTAAATGAAAGTACTAAGAGTGGATCCGAATGAACGAAGTCATCTAATCAAGAGACCTGCAACTCCCACCTAAGCTGCAGCGCGTTCCTTCCAAGAGATCCTAAGCAAGACGCCCCTGTGGCTGGGCACCTGTAATACATACATATATATACAAGAGAGAGAGAGAGAAAAAGAAACGGGTCAGAGCCCGAAAGTGTGTTTGATTTTAAAATACGTTTAGCAAGTATTTAAATTGATACAGGCAAATGCAACAACATATTAGTGCATCACTCTCTTGAGAAATACTCACCTATCTTCTAATGTGCACACCTATCGCACTAACCTTACCAATGGTTTATCTCATCATTGAATACGCTATCCTTTCCCCAATGATTTAACTTATCTTAGGTATATCGAAGGATTCAAAATTTAACGATACAATGGTTTGAAAAGAATATTTCAATTAATAACCAAAGTTCTCATTTTTAACTTTATTAGTCCATAAAGTTTTCCAGTGTCATATTATACTTTCTCAAGACAAGTATTTACAATATGAGTATCAGCCATATCCTACATATCAATTCACAGTAGGTAGTTCCAAATTTCAGAATTCCATATATATATATATTAACTACTCGAATAATATATATATTATAACAGCACCCCAAAAAAACTATGGTGCGGGCATACTCTACTATCCAAAACCCCATATCACTCATATTAAGGGGAATACAATCGGAATCACTCTCGAATTGTATTAACACATACACAAACAAAATTGTGGCGAAGAATAGATTCCAAGTCTCTAAGAGGATGGCACATGCCTGCGTCTCTTAGGACCGTCTGAACTATCACGTCAATAGCCTGTACCAAGGACATCTATTTTCTAGGGTACAAGTCAATATCCCCCATAAAGGTCCCATCGAGATAAGACTTGTCCCAGCGCGGTAACCTCAGGGATAGAAAGTAGCGTGGGCATGATTTTCACACATAGATAGTTTATGCACACAAAATCATATAACTATACTAATATTACCATATCAATATTAGATAAATTCTCAATTCCCATAATTTCGACATTTCCATATTATCATATTTTTAGTATCGCGTATAAGGGTTCGTCTCTAACCTTAATTCGAAGTATTCTTCCATCTATTACGTAGCTCACGTGGACTCTCTCTTCCCAAGTATAAAATTCAGTAGGTATACCTCTATTCACTATCGTAGCTATTCGCCGTAATCTCTCGCTTGAAATACGTAGTTTCATCGTTCATTATATAATTATCCCAAAAGTAAAATTCTCGTCTTATAATAAAGTCCCCAACACTTATTCATGTGCCCTACTGGTCTTTCCTAACTCCCAAAATATTTTATTAAGAATCCCCAAGAATTATTTCACGATAGATTTAGTTTAACTAGTTAAACAAGGGAAATAGGAGTCTGCCAGGAGGGGTTGATCGATCGAGGTCTGGGACTCGATCGATCGAACCTTCGATCGATCGAAGCTCTAGGCTCGATCGATCGATCAAGCAGCTCTGCGAAAATTCTGCAGAAATGCAGTTACGGGTTCTACCAAATTTCTTCATCCAAAACCATGTTTTTCCATTCCAATCGTCCCAAAAATCCTACTACTATCATTATAACAATATACCAGATGTTTTCAACGTAAAGCATGTGTATATCTAACATTAAACATGGATAATTAACCCAAAATTCATCTAATCATCAAGAACCCTATAGTTTTTCCTTAATCAAGGTTCTAATCTGTTTTTACCATAACATCAAAATTTCGTGGGTTATATTCCTCTACATGGCAAGGATTCCAGAATTTCATTATAATCAATACTACATGCATTTTCCTAACACAATTTGGGTTTTCTTCCATAGTTTTCATCTCTAATCAGTCCTAAACTAATATGAAGATTGCACTAACGAAAATATGCAAGTTAAATACTTGCCTGGGATTTTCAGAAGTCCGGTTTGCAGATGAATCCGGTGTGGTTGCGTTCCCCTTCTCGCGATCTACGCGTTGGTGGTGGCGGCGGTGCAAACCGGTGACTTTTTGGCCTTGAATTGCCTTGGAGCTCTCTCCTCTCTTCTCCAATGGCCGTTACTTGTTTTCAGAATATTCTAACCCTAAAAGACTAACCTAGTTGGCTGATATAGGTTGCTTAATTTCGTGGGTTTAATTACCCAAAAAGGTGAAATGACTAAATTGCCCTCCTGGGGTACCAATTAGGCCTAAAAACGCTCCGAGACCCAAACTAAACCCCCGGGTACACTTTTCTGACTATCTCGACCCTTTCGAACGCGTTGGCGCACTCAAAACGACCATACGAACAACTTATAAAATATTCACTTTTTATTTAACAAAATTAGTCCTGACGTGACACGGGCACATCCCGACTTAAATTTCCGAAATAGTCATTTAATTCACTCATGACATACAATATAACCAATATAATATATTACTTTGCTCATTAGTAATATTCAACAAGTTTCCCATAATTGCTAACTCTCGTCACGTTAATAATTATAACATAATTAATTTCCAGATTTTTATTAAATAAATCATTCACGTTAAATTTAATAAATCCCCAAATTAAAATAGCATAAAAATACGGGGTATTACAGGCCCTTCTCAAATCCCCTTCTTCCGGGACAATGAGTCTCCCTTGGAAACGTAATCCGCCCTCTGAACTTATCGAGTAGGATTCTGCTCCCTCTGACAGCAATCGGTGTATATGGTCCTGACAACCTTGGTCCCTTCCTTGGGCTTCTACAACCCTTGCCACAATAGTAGGCGTAACAGTCATTAGACATGAACGCCCTAGCAACCGCATCCTCATGACTGAGCTCTTTCCATTTAGCTTTCCATACTTTCGCTACCTCCCCCTCGGGCTTTCTACTCAAAGCATCTGCTACCACATTCGCCTTACTCGGATGATAGTGGATGTCAAATTGATAATCTTTCACAAACTCTAGCCATCGGCGTTGCCACATATTTAAATCTTTCTGTGAAAATAAATATTGCAGCGATTTATGGTCCGTGAAAATACTGAATTTCTCCCCTAGGAGATAATGCCTCCAAATCTTCAAGGCAAAAACAACCGCGACAAGTTCCAAGTCATGCACTGGATAATTCTTTTCATGGGGCTTTAGCTTGCGAGAAGCATAAGCAATAGCCCGTCTTTCTTGTTGAAGTACACCTCCCAATCCTTACAGAGATGCGTCGGTGAAGACTAGATATTCTAACCCCGGCTTTGGCAATGCAAGGACTGGAGCAGAAGTCAACCTATCGTTAAGATCTTTAAAAGTAGCCTGACAAGAATTATCCCAAACAAACCTCACCCCCTTCCGAGTTAAATTTATCAAAGGGGTAGCAATTTTTTAGAAACCCTTGATAAACCGACGGTAATAACTCGCCAAACCCAGAAAACTACGAATCTTGGTAGGTGTTGTGGGCTGACCCCACTCCCTCACCACAACCACCTTGCTTGGGTCTACCGAAATACCCTGGGGTGTCATAATGTGACCCAGAAACTGCACTTCCTGCAACCAAAATCCGCACTTCTCAAACTTAGCATACAATTGGTGAACCCTCAACCTTTGTAGGACCAACCTCAAATGAGTAGCATGGTCAGATTTCGTCTGAGAATACACTATAATATCATCAATAAACACGATGACAAACCGGTCCAGGAAGTCCCGAAATACCCTATTCATGAGGTCCATAAACACGGCGGGAGCATTGGTTAGTCAAAAGGGCATAACCAAAAATTCATAGGACCCATACCTCGTCAGAAAAGTGGTCTTGGACAAATCTTGTTGTCGTATCCTCAACTGGTGATACCCCGTCCTCTAGTCTATCTTAGAGAAGTACGAAGCTCCTCTAAGTTGATCAAATAAATCATCAATCCAAGGCAACGGGTATTTGTTCTGGATAGTGACTTTATTCAACTCTCTGTAGTCAACACATAACCGGAGAGAACCGTCGCTTTTCTTCAAAAACAACACCGGAGCGCCCCATGGCGACGTGCTACGCCGAATGAATCCCTACTCTAACAACTGCTGAATTTGATCTCTTAACTCCCTCATTTCAACGGCAGCCATGCGGTACGGAGCTCTTGTAATCGGTCTCGTTCCCCGTGCTAAATCAATTACAAATTCGATCTCCCGACTCGAAGGCAAACTCGGTATTTCTCGAAACACATCTTGGAAATCTCTAACAATCAGAATAGATTCTAAGGGAACAACTACATCTCGAGAAGTCTCCTCTACGATACAATACAAGTCAGTGCTAGTACCTCCTTCTAAACGAGGCATAACTACCAAAAACATTTCTTGCCCTGGAACGGAAAAAACTATACTCTTCCCGTAGCAATTAACTATCGCATGATACTTCACTAGCCAATCCATACCGAAAATCATATCATACCTGACCATGTCTAGGACGAGCAAATCGGCCTCAAAGCACAAATTACCAAGACTAATTCCTATTTATTTACCAACAAAGAAAATGAGCGAACCCTCACCCATAGAGGACTCAACACTATTGAAGGTACTTTCTGTAGATTTAATCAACTCTGTAGACTGAGCAAAACTTCTAGAAATGAAAGAGTGAGTCGCACCCGTATCAAACAAAATGTGACCCATGCGCCCCTAAATAAGAAACTTACCCTCAATAGCTGGCGGCGCCGACGGAGCAGGAGGAAGCATAGCATCCTGAATATGATAAACACACACATACTATAGCTGACCCTGTTGTGGAGGGGCAACTAGATTAGGTGCCTGTGGTGGTAGCTGAATCTGTGGATGCTGAGGAACCCTAGGAAGCTACTGAGGACACTCCTTCTTGTAATGACCCGCCTCCCCACATTGGAAGCACCGTCCCGTCATATTCTCCATATTTCGGCCCCAGTTATTTCTAAACTGGGTAACACCTTGGCCCAGATGGCCCCTACCCCCGTGACCACCCCGACCTGTTTATTTTTGTTACGGGGCACCCTGACCGTGCCTATTGTTATTTCCATCCAAATTAAACCCACCAAAACGTTGCCTTTTTGACAAGTCCCCTTGCTGGGGATCCCTTTCTTTCTGCTTATTACCTGAAGATTGGGTCGAAGGAAATGCTCCTCCTCGAGTCACACTACCTCCAGGTTTTCCCTCCAGCTTTCTTTCCACTCTGCATATACAACCGATGTTCTTGGCAATGGAGCAATGCCGCATTCATTACCTCACCAAAAGTTTGTAAGGCTGGATTACCCAGCAAATATTGTCGGATCCTCCAATCCAAACCTCACATGAACTTAGAAACCTTCCTCTCTTCCGGAGTCACCTCGTCCGGTACAAAACTTGCTAACCAGGTGAAGTCCTCTTCATATTCTGCCACAGATCTCTCACCTTGCACCACATCCTGAAGCTTCCTTCTCATCTCCCTTTGAACTGTGGGAGGGAAATACTACTTCTGGTCAAACGTAACCCAGAAATCAGTGATAGTCATGGTATCTCTCTGCTCTGGCGTAGTTATCGACTCCCACCAATGTAATGCGGCCCCAACGAGTTTAAAAGTAGCAAGGACTTGTTTCCTCTCCTCACTACACTCCACCATTCGAAGATGGCATTGCATATCCTTCTTCCACTGATTAGCTCTAATAACATCAGAACCTCTATCGAATTCCGAGGGATGGCCCTTTAAAAAGGACTCTCTAACTCTCTCCCACGGAGAAGGTCCCGTAGGAGCTTGTACATCCTGCGCTCGTTGTTGTTGAGCTTGTGGCATTTGCTGAGCCATGGCAGTCATAGCAGCATTAATCGCTTGGGCCACGATATTTACTACATCAGCAGCATTTATTGTTCCTTGTGGCGGCGGTGGAGGACTAACCTCCTCTGCTACAACTCTATTCCTTCTAGCTGGGCGACCTCTCTTAGGCGGCATCTGAGATGAAGAAACAAATAGAGTTAGAATACTATTTAAAACAATTTATCTTGCTGAAGATCGCAACCATAAGTAACAAAGCAGTATTCTAACTCTATTTGTAGAGTTACAAAACACACACAATCACACATTATTTGTTTGATATAAGCAAAAACAAGAGAAGAAAAACATTTTATCTCTGAAAATACATCTTTTCTTTATTAGTTCTTATCTTTGAGAGAATGTACGCATGGGTGTGATATAGTTTGAAAACTTATCACCCAAACAAGAAGTTTGGCATAAATAATTGAATACCAACAATAATTGCCTCCACTTTGTTTGGATCAACCTTCACACCATCACTTGAGACAACATAACCTAAGAATACTAAACTATTTTTCAATAAGTCACACTTCTTCAATTTAATTTCTACTCACTCAATACATCAAAAAACTTTTGAAGATGCTCAAAATGTTGATTTTGCTCTTTGTTATACATAAGAATGTCATCAAAGTAAACCACAATAAACTTACCAATATAAGGCTTGAATATGTGATTCATAATATGCATAAATGTGCAAGGAGCATTAGAAAGACCAAATGGAATCACTATCCATTCAGATAAATCATCCCTTGTCTTGAAAGAAGTTTTCCATTCATCTCCTGGTCTTATGCAAATTTGATGATACCCACTTCTAAGATGAATTTTTGAAAAGATTACATCCCCACAAAGTTGGTCTCATCGAGTTGAGGAATAGGAAAATGATACTTAATGGTAATTTTATTCACCGACCCACTATCAACACACATCTTCTAAGATCCATGTTTCTTAGGAACAAGTAATGCAAAGATAACACACGAACTCATGTTCTCTATAATCAAACCTTTCTCCAATAAATCATTAATTTTATTTTAATGATCTTCAAATTTTTTAGGATATATTCGGTAGGCTACTGGAAGCATAGAACATGGGAAAAGAGCAATACAGTGTTGACTCTCATCAATAGAAGGCGGGATGAAATTTCCTTTAGCGCCACATCATAAAATTTATCGAGCAAAGTGTGACAACCCGCTCACCAAAATATGGGGTGGCCATCCCGATACTCCAATAAAATGGAATCATGTATCGAATCATTCTCAGCCTCACAACAATATAATAAGTATACAGGGAAACCACCCAATAATTCAGAAAACGGGTTGCCAAAATTTTTGTTTTATTTTAAGTTAAGGAATAATTTAAACAGCCCAATTTAAAAAGAAAGTGGAATCACAATAACTTATATTACATCCACAACAAGAATACAATAAAAGGACCGAATATGCTTTCGGTCAACATACAACGTATTACAACAGTTTAATAATTTACATAGTACATTCATTAGACAATTAAAAAATGTTTGGGCCACACGCTCGAGTGAAAGACCCGATCGTAACTAGATTACAAAAAAATGAAGGCGTCTAACAACATATCCCGTAATATCAGTAAAGTATTATGGCTCCGCAAAAGCACTAGAGTAGGAAAATCAGAACGGGCTCCCTTGCGGCGGAGCACCTGAGTGGATACAAAATTCATGCACAACAAGAAAAATGAACGGGTCAGGGCCCGATTTTATATGATCACCAGATTAATAAAAAGCATGACAATTATGAATAGTTGATCATGAATGATAAAGATGAGAATCTAACAACATAATCTCAAAGCATAATAAGACAATTTAAATGATTATAACTTTTATTTAGTTATCCAAGGGGCTAAAATTAGACATCATTAATTAAAAGTCTCCATCATTATTCACTATTTCATTTCATTTTTCCATTCCTTATCAGGAATGTAATTCCTATCATATTCTCTTTGTGGCATTTCTCATACATCAAGTCCCACTTGCTTTAGAATTGTTATATTCATATACATATAATGATTCTAAGACCGCCCCTCCGAGTTTCCCCACTGGACACGCCCCTAAATGACTATCATCTTTCAGGGCCTATCAACAAGACAACCTGGGCACCGAACGCAACGTTGGGAAGTGGCCATATGTCTGCGAGTGAGACATAACCACACCTGAGAAGGTTATCCAAGGGGCTAAAATTACCTCACTAGTGCAGAATAAAACTTATAACAATCCATCATACGATCGAGGACTATAGTCTCCTTGCGTTCATTAGTCAGGGGACATCACCTCATGCGCGAACTTCCCTTATGATAGCATTTATAGAGGTGTGTTTAAGTAAATTAGCATTTACCATTTAGATCTCATTTTCATTTCCATTTTTCATATGTATGTTTCATTTTTTTCGAAACCATAATCATTGAATATTCTCATTAGTATTCATCATATACTTAGTCAAGAGGTCACAATATTTCTACAAGTCATAAGGTTTTATATACCTCAATTGAGCCCCTAAAGTCTCCAAGTATGGGCTTACAATTCCTAGACTCCTAATAATTAACTAAAGGAAAGAAATGTCCTAACCCCAATTTGTACACCCACGAAATAAGCCCCGTTTAACCCATTTCTAATGTAGGGTAGTGACCCAACTCATCTAAAACTCTAGGACTCTATGTTTACTTCATACAAGAAGTTCCTAGGTCCTAAGCCTAAAGGAAAGGGTTGTAATTGAGCTAAGAAAAATCACTCAAAAATGCAGGATTTTCGAATCGATTTGGCTTGGACGAATCGATTCGGTCAGAAAAGGGAATCGATTCGGACCAGCCGAATCAATTCGATCAGGAAACACATAATTTCCGAATCTATTTAGATAGGCCGAATTGATTCGGCCCATTCAGACCTGTAAGCTGCCCCTTGAGCGAATCGATTCGCCCTGGCCCAATCGATTCGCCCCTACGAATTGGCCAAGTTTGCTTATGGAGTCTTGGACTCCTAAATTCCCCCAACTCAAATCTACCCAAACCAAGATCATTTAACACAATCAACTACTCATAAATACATCTAGCAACCATAAATAACCCCAATAAACCTCTAAATTAACTTTCAAGGGTTCAATACCTACAAATCCATTTAAAACCCTAAAATTGTTAAACCATAACCAATCCATAACAATCAATACCATTTATTCATCTTAAACCATATATTAGCAAGTATAAAACTTGCCTTGGTGTTCAAATCTCAGATTTTCTTGTAGTAGCAACAATCTCCAAGCTTGAATCTCTCTCTTTTCTTCTTTCTCTCCAAAGTTATCTTCCTCTCTCTTTCCCTCTAGGTTTAGCAAATACACATAAGGGAAATAGATGAAATGCAAGACTTAAATCGTGCCTTAAGTCTAAATTCCCAACTTAAATGGTTAATACCACATTAAAATGACTCCCAATACGCATTCAAGCTATAACCAGTCAAAAGTGCCCGAAACATAAAAATACAATATGGCACATATTTCAACTATCTCGCACTTTTTGGGACTAACTACGCCCTCCAAATTATCATTTGGAAATTTTGTAACTCATTTCAAGTTCCGGTTTCATTTTAAACCATAAATGTCATTTAAATTATGTGACACTATAAAACACAACATGGTGATATTTACTTACACATACAGTAAATATGCAACAATTTAGTAAATACTAAGTTTTAACTCATTTAATTCATATTTACTCGATATTCCAGCATTATATATAATTACTTCACACAGTAAATAAATATAAAACAGGTTCTCAAAAGCGAGGTTTGTTACAAAAAGGTTGTAAGTTAGGTGGGACTTCGAACCTCTCTTCATTTTCCTCTATGAGAAGTGCAACGGGTGTGAAAATTAATATTTCGAAGTCATTGATCATCCTCCACATGGGCTACATATAAGCTTCTTCAAACAACAAGTGATTCTCCTAGGTCATCATATAAAACTTCACCCTCACTTTCATCTTCATCACTATAATTTTTTTCCACATCTTCATTGACGTCCACCTCCACTAATGAAACAATCTTTTGATTTGGATATTCAGATGCAATATGCCCAAATTCGTGACATTTAAATAATGGTGAGAATTTCAATTTGAAGATCCTTGCTAAATTGATTTGCCGTTTATATCATTCTTCGAAGGTAGCTTGAAAGATGTCTTCGAAGGATTGGAAATAGAAGTACTCCCTGATTATAACCTCCATCATGACTCTAACTTTGAACACTACTTTTCTCCTTGAGTTTCTTATCCACCTTTAGAGACAAATGAACACATTATTATAAGTCCAATATGGTTGCAATTGAACAACATTTAAAATATGAGTCCTTAAACCACTATGATAATGAGAAATTATTCGATCCTCTGACTCGAATAATACACATCGCATCATGATATGATCAAGCAGTCTTGAATATTCCTCCACGGACAACTAATTTTTATGAAATTGTGAAACTTAAGAAAAGCATCTTGTACGTAATGACTAGGAAAAAATATTTTTAACTCCTTTTTCATCTTCTTCCATGTTACAATTATTCTGTTGCCTTCACATTCAGATTTCTTCTTTAAGTGTTCCCACCAAGTTGAGGTATGCTTCTTCCACTTTATGACAACTAATTTCACTTTTTTTATTTCTAGAATTTCATAGTAGTAAAAGATTCTCTCCACGGTGTTGATCCAATCAATGAATTCATCACTTTAGATTTGACCATTAAATTATTGGATCCTAACTTTTATAAAAGCGTAGTGATAGGGTTGGTTCCTTCCACATATACGTTTCAAAGGAGCCTCTTATTCAGATGCATGGTCATGAGCATTATAAATGGGGTTAATTTCCTCTTCATCATGTGTAAATTCATTATAACTACTGCGATCCATCACATTCCTGAGATTCAAAGCGTACTAAATGCTGTAAGATTTTTTCACATGTCCCATAAATTCATCTAGTTCAATGTCACATAAGTCTCTTTCACATACCGGTCTCCAATATTCGGGCCATGACGATAGTTGCTAGCCATCAAAATCAAGTCTCTGATACCAATCTGAAATTTGATAATAAAAGAGAAATATATAAAACAAGTGTTAACTGAGTTAACCCACTCAAAATCTAAGCATAATGAAAGAGAAATATATAACACAAGTAACCCACTCAAACTCTAAGGAATCCACTGAAGAGAGGGAGCAACACTCGTCCCCAATTGGAATTCACCAAAAGGTTAAGAGAAAAATAAGAAAACTTTGCTTCTTATACAAAAGTCTGTTTATAATCTCAAATCAAATTATCCTTGTTTCATACATCCTCAGCCCTTATATAGGTTCTTGGAATAACTCTCCAGCAATGGGTGTTAAGATATATTAAATAGAACGTCGAATAAACTAGAAGTTAGAAAACTAAAAGACTAGACCCTTGGACTCAAAACTAATTTGCCAATAAGTTAGGCGTCACTTAAAATGCATGCCACTCTATGTGTACATTGAATTAGAAGGTCATACATATACCAATTGAAAGGTATATACATTAGATTTCCAATGAGCTTTGAATCATGTCATTTGGACGTTTAAGGAGGGAGTTATGACCATTTTCATAAATGGTGTTTCTGCTGTCGGTATAATCCGAAAATAAACTGTAGAGCTTCTTCAAGCCCATTTATTGAACCATGACAATTCTAAGTACTTGTATTAATATCAAAGTTGCTCCTGCATAAAAAAAAGTTCAGCATGTAAATATGTGAAATTGATGAAAATAGAAGATTATATTTACCAAAGATTGATAATCGTAGTAAGCCCAACATATTTTTATAAAAGGAAAAGAATCCTCACATAATTATTACTCCCTTCCATGAAAGGATGAATGGATTATCCTTATATTTATAAGTGATAAGGAATGGACACTTCATGACCGAACTTGCATTGAACCACTAAAGATATACACTTACCAATTAAGAAAACATGAACATACCCATTTTCACTTTCAGGGTGAGTGAGAAAAAGAAGCACCAAGTCAGTGAGTATATTTATATTGTTGTGCATTGGGAGACATCCCAAATGGCAATATAAATTAAATAACATCTAACAACAATATAACTTCCAACAAATTACCCTCTCCATATGATAACAAAGTATGAAATCCCAAAAGATAGTACAAATCAAAAACCATAAATACTAACTAAAATAGTGGTGAAGATATTCAATCTTATAAAAAAATTATAATCAATTTGCAATTTTTTAGTATTTATTCATGTCTATAACAGCACCCAAAAAATATATATTGGTAATCAAGGCACTACCTATTCAAGTCTGTGACAATTAACGACCTATTATAATAAAAAAATCCCCGCCCCCTCTTTCTGTCTCTTCCCTTTTTAACTTGTAAAAATGATTTTAGTCTAATTATGGGTATTACACTGTTCTACACTAATAAATTAGAAATGAATAAATTCGTAAAACGGTAAAAGTATCTCCTATATAGGATAATTTGAGAAAAAATCAGTGTTGGTTGCTTTGAACATGTTAAACGTAAATCAATAGATGCTTCGTAATAAATAATGATTTAGTTAGTATTGATGGTAACGATATGGGTAGAGGTTGACCCAAATTGACATGGTAGGATATTATAAATAATTATATGATATGATGTGGATATTAAGGGAAAATGAAAAATTAAGATACATGTAGCTGTTGGCAAATAATTGAAAAATGCTTTCTAGAGTTGAGTACACTGTTTTCCATTAATACGCAAACTTACAATAGTTTGAGCTTTAGATAATCAAACAACAATACAATTGACCCATTCACACTATTTGGAGAAATTTCCCTCCATCTCACTCTCTCGCATTTTGGCTCTTCCCCCTTTTAAAAAAAACCCTCACAACACACACCCTACCCGCCGCCGCCCTCGCCCCCAACGGTTTCGTCCTCAGGTACACCGTCTCCCTCACCCTCTAGCACACACGCATGCACAAAGGTAGACTTTCTCTCTCACCCTCTCTTTCTCTCTCTCACACATATTTCTGCTTGTTATGGCTTTCAAGTTAATATTGTCTCTCTCTGATGCTTTATAATATCTTTATAATTTCTGATGCATTTTATGGTTTTTTAGGTATATCTTTTGTGTTTTTTAGGTATACTTTGGTGGGTTTTACATTTTGTTTTCTCTTGATTTGTATGTTATGTTTTTAGATCTCAACATATGTCTTTATGAGTTGGTGATTTGACAATTTTGACATCTCTCTATAGTTTTTGATAGTTTGTTGATTTGTAGACAAGTTGTTTCAGCAAATACTGAATCTCACATTCTTTACATTATTTTTCTCAGACACCAAACATAACTTTTGAATTTTTCAATAGTGCTCTAATAATTTTATTGACTCTTTTTTCTTTTAAATCTATAGTAAGATGGAAAGTTGAGATTGTCAGCAGAATCCTTCACTTGGGTGCTTGAAAAAAATATTCAAGTAGAAACTAGTGTTAAGGAGAGAAGGTGGTGAAAGTTTACTTTTGTATTATTTTTTTTATCACCACTGAGAAGGTTGCCTCTTGTATTGTTTTTTATGATTGTATTAATTATTTTTTTATGATGTGCGTTAGAGCGTAGCACTGATTTGTGATTTACCCCAACACTAGATTTTAGATCAGTTATTCATGTGAGTTAAGATCGATTTGTAATTTACCCCTACTGTTTATGTAGTCATCCATATGATATCAATTGTTTACATGTTGCATTATGTGCAAGAACCAAAGCATCCATGTTATATATCTGCAATCAAGATTTGTAATAAGTGAGATAGGATGATAATATCACAAAAATGTGATTTGGGCGTTAATTAGTATGGTTGTTCTTTAATAAGTTACCATTCGATAATTCTTACTCCAATATGGTAAATTTAGTTTGTAATAGGAATGAATTTCTAGTGGATAGTAGTGGAATTCAGTCTGCTCGGGCTCTTCTTTAATTTTCAGCGAGGTATCAATTTCACCCTCTTATGTATGTGTTTTTTTTTAGATTCCATTAAGTTTTTAGTGATGTATCATTCATTACTGATTTAGTTTTCTTAGTATTTATCCTATGTACTCATCTAGTGGTTTAGCATTTGTTTTGTTTTGTTTTATTTCCTCATAACTGTGTATCAACGTGACGATTTAATTCTTATGTTGTTGTGATGCTTCAATTCTTATGGTGCGATGCTTCAATTCTTATGTTAATTAATATTTATGTTTAGTACATGGTAACATGTCATGAATACCATTGTATCATATGTACATAACTACTTCTCGCTTGGTATTAGCGTAGGCATGGGTTGAGAATCCAGAATTAGGTATAAATTTGAGGTTTAATTTCACACATACGTTTATAATTAAGGTATATATTAGTTTTTAGTAATTCAATTTTAGTTCTATGAAGATATTAGATATTGTCTTAAAAATGAGTAACTTTTCATGGGGAAGAGGATATTTATCAAATTTGAAATTTCATCTTTTTATAATTGATCGTGTGAGGGACTTAGAGTTTATTACTGCTGAATTATGGCTCATGAGTTCTGCAGCAATTACTGTTTATGCCTCCCAGAGACTTGTTCTATAAGTTATCACTCAAGAGCATAAGTGAGAAGAGTAATGGTGAAGGAATGTATGATCCTGAGGTTGGGGATCTCACTGCCTTGACAGAAACAAGACACAAATGCATTGATGATATTAACACACCTAAAAGACTGTATCTCATTGCTGTAGTTTTCGGGGGTAATTGTGCATCTGATAAAGTTTGTATCTATTGTCGAAGCCCACTGTTGTAGTTCTAGGGGTAATGGTGAATCTGAAACAGTTCAGTCCAAATTGTAACCCATGTTCCACTGAGGAAACTAAGAGTGTTGGGTTATCAAGGTTGAGTGAAGTCATTCGGTCCTTCAAGCAAGATAGTTACCAAAAAGCTGCAGTTTTAAACCGTGTTGCTATAAAATGTAAACATCATAATACCATCAAACTAATATGAGGTCCACTCGGAACAGGAAAAACAAAGATAGTTGGTACAAAATGTAAACATCATAATACCATCAAACCAATGTGGCAGTGTTGGGAGTTGCAGCACGGCTAATGAGTTTAGTAAGGGGTTCTCTTAAACATGAAAATTATGGATTGGTAGATATAGTTTTATACGGTAATTATGAGATGCGGCTTCCTACAATGGTTCAAAGCAAGGTTATTAAAGATCAATTTTCATTTTATTTTGATTAGCGCATAAAGAAAAACTAAATTATCATTCTAATTGCAATTTTCACCTGATGTTTTTTGTGAATTTTCAAACTCTCTGTTATTTAACAGATTTTCATATGTTTGTTATTTACAGATATGTGAGAGGGATGAATTTGTAAGGAGCTTATTCGACAGGCTGGTATTATTAGGACACGATAAGCATCTACTCGGAGTTCAGTATAGAATGCATCCACCTATAAAGCCTATTTACAAATAAAGGGTGTTATGAAAAATGGATTTTGGATGGTGCAAATGTAAAGAAAATATCATACAAAAGGAAATTTCTTAATGGAAACATGTATGGGTTCTACACTTTTAGAAATGTAGCCCGTGGAAAGGAGGAGTTTGATAATAGGTGTAGCCTGAGAAATATGGTGGAAGCTTTCTGTGATAGCGGATATTGTTTCAAGCCTCTTTAAAGGTACTATTCTATGATTTTATTAACTAATCATATTTACATCAGATAAAAGGTTTATACTAACCACTAAATCAAACTTTGATCATTTTTTTCTATTACAGAATTTTTTGCGAAAAGGCAGAAGCTTAACGTTGGTTGCATATCACCATATAAGGCTCAAGTTTTCGAAATTCAGGAAAGCTTGTGAAACTTATATAGTGCAAAAGAAAAAAGTGCCTTTTCTGTAAGCGTTCGCACAGTTATTGTCTTCCAAGGTGGGCAAGAGGATGTAATATTATAGCTATAGTGCGGAGTGATGAGAGAGGAATAATGGGTTTCCTTTCCAATCTACAAAGAACAAATGTGGCTCTCACCTGTGCAAGGTATCATTTTCAAATACACAAAGCATAGTGTAGTCAAATCTACAAATAGTTTTTCATAGGCTTGTTAACACAATTCAAACGAAACACACAAGTAGAAAGTTAGATGAGGTTGTTATTTGAGACAGAACATCAAAATGAGACAGTCTAAGCCTACACTACAAGAAAAATATCAATTCGTGACAATTTTATTAGTGGCTAATCATTTATTGCCACTAAAATGTATATTTTGTGGCAAAATTTATGTTTGCCACTAAAGGATAATGTATTAGTGGCAACAAAGTAAAATCGCCACCAATTTTGCCACTCAATATAAAGCGGGAAGAATTAGACATTTAGCGGGAACACAAAATTTTAATTAGTTACAAACTTAAAATATTTGCCACTAATATAAGTTTATTAATAGAAAATATATTAGTTTTCCATAAAAACAGATAAGATACATCCAATTTACCACCAAAATTAATTTCTACTAAACAAAAAAAACATTATAGGTGGATTCCCCCAAGAATACTTCCTTACCGAGGAGGTTATTCATCTGACAAATCCTCTAAAAAAAACCCGCCCGTGGTTCAATACCGCCGCCGCTCAATATTTTACGTTCCGGTTTGAAGGTAAGTAGCCTTTGACTTCCCTTTGAAAATTAAAACTCCTAAGTAGTTAAAAGAGTTTCCACCTTCAGTGATGCTTAGAGAGTTTTCGATGAGTGGATTATATGCCTAGAAAAAATCTGCATGTGTCTTTCTTAATAGATTTCCTAGAGGAAAGCTCATACTCCTAGATGAGGGACATGAGATTAAAATGGAGGATTTATTGGGGCAGCTGTCCCCATTCAACCCTATTAGGTTTTAAACCTTTAAATGTTAAAAAAATGGATAACATTACAAATGTTAACCATTTAACTTCAGATCTAAACTGTTAATGGGTCGTGTTATGCCGTGTCAATCATTTTAAAATTGACACGATTTTTTTATATTGTGTAATTCGTGTTGGGTCATGTTCGTATTATCTAAAATATAGGCGTGTCATGTCGTGTTGAGCCAGGTCAAAACACGACCCATTTGCTCGAATTGCCACCCCTCAACCCCCAAATCCAATAATAAGATTCACTAACAAGTATTAACCGGACATATTGTTTTTTTATAGGTACATTTGTACATACATAAAAGTATATTTCTTAGCAAATATATTTCTTGCGACCACTGGTCTGAATATCTTGCGAGCGGTTCATCGGTGTGGAACGATTCTTCCATCTTGAACGATTTAACTTGTTGGAAATTTTAACAAATATATTTGTTGCGTAACATTTATATTTCTTGCGGGATATTCATAGGATACATGCATTCCTCTAATTTATCTAGATACAAAATCTAATAGGTGCCTATGATTCACCGATTCAATGCACGAGTCTGTTTGAATACAAATTCAAATAGGTGTATATGATTCATTGGTCTGTTTGAATAAATTTTCTAGATAAAAAATCGAATGCATGGGTCTAAATACAAAATCGAATTCATTATATATATATATATATATATATATATATTGAATAAATTTTCGGTTTCACTTGTTATATTCTTGATTTGGATATCTGATTGAGTTTGCGATCACAGATCTGGAACGATTTGGGTTTGTGATTTGTGTTTCAATTTTCCTTTTAGTTTTAGATCTGATTCTATGATATATATAATATATTCGTTTCTACTTAATCTTGATTTGGGATTTTAATTTGAGATTCTATATACTTCAGGCATTCAATTTTTTTTAAGATCATTTTATTTCATTTATGTTTAATGGTATTAAATTTTAATTTGGGAGATCAATAAGGGTGTTTTTTGTACTTGATTTGGTTTACATTATTAGGTTTGATTTTTTCTTCTACTTAAAATTTTAGGTATCTTTTTCTTTATGTTTACGGTGTTAGTGTTGGATGCTGGTCATAGATGATGGTAGGTGGTGGAAGTAATTGATTATGGTGGATTTAGTGTTAGTAGGTGAAACTGGCAAGAGGTGTTACTGCTTTTGGCCAAGCAGTGAATAACGCCGAGAGTTAATTTCTCATAGACTAGTTTTGAACTATGACCTACAGTAGCTCAATAAAACTAGACCAATTTTGAACACTGGATCTGGACTACAAACCAATCTGGAAATAAATAACATCCCATGGATTGGTCCTTGTCGTGGGCAGCAAAGGAACTGAGTGGAGCTCGAAACTAACTGTGTTGAATTGAATATAATTAAACTCATTATAATTTAATTCTCTTGAATAATTAGATATGCCATTAACAACCTAAAGCTCAATGATAATTTTAACCCGAGTCTAATTTTGATACTTTGAACATTGTAATATATTTACTTTGAATCTAGTTTGGTTCGATGGCCATCAAATAATCAATTGAATAACTTGTTGGGCAGGATATGAGATTCAAATGCCTCAAAAAGAGGACTTTACTGCCTTTATTACATTTAATTGACTTTGATATTTGTGTCACTCCAATATGTCGACAATCTACATTTATCGTAGACCTTAAATTTATAATCTTATTAGGATTACAGTGTGCGTTGTTGTTATTATATATGCCATGTGCCTGGAATATTGCTATATTAGTTTTTTCTGATCACTAGATGGACTCAAGGAATGGGAGGAAGAAGCTTTTGGTGATCAGTTTATGTGGTGTGATTATCTCTCTTAGGCTTTTAGCGACGGTCTTTCACGAGACTACGAGACACTCGCCTATGGTTAGCCGAGCCACACTGAGACATCTCACTTTGCAACATATGCATGCCCAGTCTATGGATCATCCAGGTCTTCCCCTGTGTGGGACTGTATGAAGTGTTAGAAGGCTTCACCTCCTGATGGTGGGTTATGTGCTTCATTTAATAATAAGCTTTTTCCCGGGGCTTATTTGATATCTAATGACACAGTGATGGATATCTGGCATGGAGAAGACTAGTTATGGTACACAAGGGGATGCCCAAGCAAATATTTATGGCTTGCACTTATCGTCTTAGCTCTCTACATCATATTTTTCTATCCTGGAATGCTAACAATCCCATGGATTGTTAACTCTGAAATATACCCATTGAGGTTTCGAGGGATCTGTGGAGGCATAGCTGCCACCGCAAACTGGATCTCAAACCTCATCGTTGCACAATCCTTCTTATCTTTAACACAGGCCATTGGAACTTTCTTAGACGCTCTTTATATTTGGGGTCATATCTGTTGTTGCACTATTCTTTGTCCTAATTTATGTACCCAAAATGAAGGGGCTTCCGATAGAGGAGGTCGAAAAGATGTTGGAGACAAAATATCTGCATCTTATGTTCTGGGAAAAAAGGCTAAACAGGTTGAAGAAGACCTAGGATGTGTGAAGAAATAATAAGAGTATGATTGTACGTATATTAGAAGGAAAAAATAATACCAAGTATAATGGTTATTACTATCACACACATTTGTCTCTTTGCGTGATGAGGGGGAGATAAGGATATCGTCATAATAATATATGTTATAGTGATTATATTCTTATAAGATAAGTTGTTTCCTATGTCTGCATGTCTACGCTAGTATTCCTGATAAAGAACCTGTCAGCTTCCATTTAATAGGGACAAGCCCCATAGTGCTTTGAATAGTTGCCATATGAACTCCTCCTGTACAACTTTGTATCAATGCCCTATGAACAGCTCCTGTACACAAGTGTTAGTAATTGTAAATTTCAATGCCATATGAACTGCTCATGTACAACTTTGTATCAATGACATATGAACTCCTCCTGTACAAGAGTGTTAGTGAATGTAAATTTCAATGCCTTATGAACCGTTCTTATACACGAGGGAGTAAATTTTTACACGACAACCCCCAATTCAAGAGTCGTTTGGGAGAAAGTCATTCATACGAAAGTCGAATAGAACTTAATTGTGAATATTCAAAAGTTTAAATAAAATAAAATCATACTTAGTGTGCCCATATTGATTAGTATTTTTTTAATCAATAAGATATTAATTTGAGTTTTGCTTCTTTTCAGCTCCACATTCAAAGTCAGAGAGGTCTCATAATAACAAAAAGATGGCAATTGTTGTAACATTTGTTGGTGCAGGGGTTGCCCATTTTTTCCTTAGCATATTGATTGCTTATGAGGAAGAAAACAGGTAAACAGAGTATTTTTTTGATATACCATTTAATAGTAATACTAGCTTTCTATGTACATCACAAAAATGCCCTTTTTTAAGCGAACTAAATTAAACAGTAAACAAAAATTAAGAAGTACTTATGTCCAATGGCTATCGGTTGTATGACAAACTTTTGCCCGAAACCCAAGTCCACTACATTTGAAAAATTAGAAACATGCGTATATAAAGATAAATAGTCAATTGATTTTATGCTATTTGTAAAAGATGCGGAGCTTTGGCAGTGGATGATTTGTTGTTATCTGTCTCTAATGTACATCTAGAGTATCATGTGTAGTAGAGATTGTTATAATCATGTGCTTATTCTTGTTTAAATGTTATAATCCTCTGCATATGCTTATGTACATCTAGAGGATCATGTGTCATTTAGAGAAGTCGTTGTCCAGTAAACACGAAGTCCAATTAGTTCCACATGTGTTATGACAGTACAAAACATGGAGGACTAAAAAATTAATTGCTCATGTGACAATGTGCCTTGATCAATGCCATATGAACTGCTACTGTACAGGAGTGTTAGTGATGGTTTATTCAATTAGTTTGGACAGTTTTTTTAGTTTATAACATTATTTCTATTTATATATATATATATATTATTTGTAGATTAGGCTTCATATAGATGGGTGATTTCATCTTAGGTCCATTACTCAGAGGTGTTGATAAAAGAGGATCACAAAAATGTATGTATGTAGAGAAAATATTGAATATTCTCCGAAGATGAGAGTTATGCTTGTTGATTGGGGTTCAAACTTTTGTATCAGTAATAAAATTATTAATTGGCTGGTGAATTAAATTATGACCTTTTTAATGTTAGCAAATCCTATATTAGTTGGTGACATATTGTTAATTACGAATCAATTTCCTGATTTAACCAATTGTGTGTGTGTGAGAGAGAGGTCTCATGTGAAAAAAGAGATTTAATAGCTAATACTGTTTCAGGATGGATTTAGTCCTGTATCTACATTTCCATCCAATAATGTTTCACAACTAGGTGAGCTCGGACCATGTTTGTTTGTCGAGAAAGTGAAAGAAAATAGAAAAGAAAGGTTTGAAAGTGATGAAATCCCGAGGATTGAACTTCGGTACAGTTGCAGTGATGAAATCCCAAGGATTGAACTGGGGAACAATTGTAGTAATGAAATCCCATTCTTCCTATGAAGCATACTCTCCAATGTTGTTGGACCATTGCACCTAACTTTTCCTACTTTGGCTAGAACCTGATAAGGTAAAAAAAAAACCTTGCACCCAACTTCAAACTTCATCTCATAGCTACTGTGACCTATCTATATGGTTGTAATATGAGGTAGAGAGTCTCCTACTATAACCTGTTTGTATTGGTTGTAATATGAGGTAGACAATCTCCTACTGTCACCTATCTGTATGCTTGTTAGGTATCTTGTTATGCTATTTCTTCTCAAACACTTGTTTAGAGTTTATGATAATTCAAAACCTTAACTGCTTGTTAAAATTATTAATGTCAAAAGTTTGAATTATTCATGTTGCTATTGAATGAGTTACTGCATTAGGTTAGATTGTGATGCCTGTTGGATGCCTTTGATCTTGTTTGCTGTTAATGTTTAGTAATGTTCATCAATTTAGCATCTAAATTAATTTGTTGTTTTGCATCTTCCAATTTATTGGTTGTTCATAAATTCAGCATCTAAATTTATTGACTATTTTATATCTAAATTTATTTAATAATATTTGGTGATGTTCATAAATTTATTGACCGTTAATGTTTAGCATCTAAATTTATTGGATGATGTTTTAATTGTATTTACTTTTTAATAGGTTCATCTCCCAAGAAATGAGTCAGAGGACCAACACGCGGCACACCTTTAGTGGCGATACCATGACGAATTTTTTTTTCCACTAAAAGATTTGGTGGTGAATTTTTTATAATTAGGTGCAAAAAATTATGCCACTAGAAATCATTTTTCTTGTAGTGCTACTAACTCATATAATAAATAGGTCGGCGAAGTGTCAAACATGAACAATTATATTTTGATATGACAAGATGTGTGATTTTAGTTTATTTTTTCCTGTTTCCTGATCTAGTAATTAGTGGTTTTGTTTTGTTTTGTTTTGTTTTGATTCTTTGATTTATGAAAGTGATGGGGTTTTGGTTTATGGCGGGCCTTGAGATAGTATGTTTAATTTAGAAATAACAAATTTCCTAATCCCGAGTTTCTATTTATGGGTTTTACATGTCAACTTGAACACATAATAATTAGTAAAAATGTGTTCTTTGACACAATTCATTAAACAGGTCAGAGTTCACTAGTAATTGAAACTAATATAAAATACTTTCCATTAGCAAGTCCAAACAACCTTTAGTCCCATTGTTGGTTAAAAACTAACAAGGAAATCTTCATTCTTTTTGTAGGCATTGCCTTTGGGGAATGGATCAACTCTGATTTAAAGTGGATTTGTTTGGAAAAAATAGTTATAGATGCCAAGGCTAGGGGTCGCTTCTACAATGCTGATGAGGGACAGAGTTTTGCTCTAGCAATTAGTAGTGCCTTGATTGAACTTGAGAAACTTAATAATAAACTCAATATGCACTATCTTCTCTTCAAGGACGCTAAGTGGAAGGTAGTCTTTACACTATGAATTATTTGATTTTCTTATCAAATACTTTCTTCCATCATTTCTTAAGATTTGAGCGAGGATCATCAAATGTGTGTTCTTGAGCGTTACGGTGAATTGGATCTATTTCAGCCTATCATGGGTGAGGGGAACATCGTGTCTGTTCCACTATTGGTCACCCATATGTAAAGTCACTAGTCAGTTTACAGGGATCCCAAAAAACCACCTGACTAACACTAGTCAAAATTTGGAGATTGAAAATCGATCGCTATCAGCTATACATTACATTATCGACCGGTTGCTAAATAGAATAGTTATTAGTTAGAGAATGAAATTTTTTACAATATATCTTTTTTATGTGTTTAATGCAATTTTGAAATTTGTTTACTCTCTTAGTTTTATGCAGTTTTAGTTGAACACCTACTGTTTACCCCTACGATTTACGCCTTTTTAGTTGGCCATTGTTCTATCATTATTTAACATGGCTTAGTTATATGGTTGTTGGGAAAGACACACAGTTATGCACACATACACACACACGCACACACACACACACACACACACAGAGCGATGTACACACATGGGGTGTGACAGACATGCACACCCAGTGATTCACACACACCCCCACTGCCTCCACCATTATTTACTTTATTAGTATTTTTTCTTTGCAATCCATATTCCAGGTTGCTATGAAAGCATATACGAGTTTCTTCAACATTTTTATGGATACATGTATTTATGTGTGTACTATAGTTGGGAGGAAAAGGGGAAAACTTGCCCCCTCACTCAGTTGTTTAGGATCAGTCAGAGCTCCATCATAATCGTTTTAAATAGTACCAAGATACACTTCTATATTCATGGAAGGCTAATATGCATCTTAATTGTCTAAAGCCTTATATCTTAACTAGTTGTTACCTTGCCATATCTGAATCCTTTTTCTCCAAACAACCTTATTCTAAAGTCATGACATCTATTAAATCGTTGGCAACTAATTTAAAGGTTTGGGTACATATTTATTTGTCATCTTAAATATCCTAACTTGTATTATATTCTCCTGATCTGTTTATTTATTTGTTTGATTGTTTTGTTTTGTTGTTTATTCTTATATCTTCTATTTTTTTCAACTATATATTTTGTTTATTTTTTTGGATTTCGGTCAGTAAGAGACTAATAAGTATCATCCTTAGTGTTTGTGTTTGTGTATATTTTGACTTTTCTAGCATGAAATATACCCGGTCTTTATTTTGATGGATGTCCTGTTTGAGTAACAGCTTAATTTTTTGGCAAAATGATGTTTGTCATGCTATTGTAGACCTACTTGAAATTTAAGTAGTCTTCTGTTGATCCAGCTCGGGTTCAAATTCTATATAAACATGCTATTACCGAATTTCCTTTATCTGGCAACCTCTGGCTTGATTACACGCACTACATGGACAAAACCTAGAAAGGTTTTTCTTTGTACTGGTTTATCTTCTGTCCTTTTCATGTAAATGTTTACACTTGAACTTAGTTATTATGTATCTTTTCATTTCAGGCAGTGATCATTGGGAGAGATGTTTATTATAAGGCTACAAGGAACTGTCCCTTGGGAGAGATGTTTATTACAAGGCTACAAGAAACTCTCCCTGGGTTGGAAAATTATAGGTCTGTTATTTGCTTTCCCTTGAACGTGGTAGTGCTTCTGAGGAAGAGATATCTATTGTATGTTTCTGTTATTAAGCTTTCCTCATAATGTCTTTCTCTGAATTAAGTTAACTTTATTTTTATAGGAAGAGGCTACACATAAGATTGTAGTTAAATTATTTGAAATCCCCTTGATCTCCTCCGTGACATAGTTTTTTAGCTTTGTCATTTTTTGCAAACAATGTCAATGTTGTTGCTTTACTAATGAGCATAATGCGTCACTTACATCTTTGGAGATGAACAAGCCCTTAATATGGAAATATAATGAATATATGATCGATCAGATAATTTGTGTTATATGAACCCAGGTAGAGTGGCTCAAAGTAGTGTATAAAATTACATGAATAATGAATGTAGGAGAGTGCTAATGATACTGACAATATTATTATGTAATTTCTTTTCTTTTATTATTTAGAATTCTCATTTTGGTTTATCATATTTTGTTTGACCCACGACATCAATAAAGCTCGCCTTTCATGGAATTGACTTTTAGGTTTCTCATTTTGCATTAATGAATGTTAATGAACAATTTCCAAGACATATTATTATTATTATTATTATTATTGTTGTTGTTGTTTTTATTATTATTATTATTATTATTATTATTATTATTATTATTATTATTATTATTATTATTATTTTATTGATTTTCGTCACCAAATTCCTCTCTGCTTGTCCTTGACATCAACTTTGTGATATCATTGCTTATCATGTTATGGCAACTTATTGAATATTTTGATCTTTGGCAATTGATCTTTTCCATTCCTGGGAGTGTCACAACACTTTTTATGATATAATGAAGCTATTTCAGGTGCTCATTGTTTCCATGTTGTGCTCCATCAAAATTTGCCCAAAATTGCATCCTAATATATATGGTTCTATAGACTAAAGCCAATTTACTTGGCGCAAATGTTAATATGTTTGTACTTGGCTGAATAGTTCATATGCATATTTTGAGGGCATATTCATTTGTAGAGATACAATGTCATAAACGATTTTTTGGAACTTCAGGCACACACATACATTCACAGAGTTGTGACTTGTAAGTGTATGCATGCACGAATTTTCTTTGAAATATTTGCACAAATACTTGTAATGTAAGGATTATACATGCATATGCACACAAATATTTGTAGTTAAGCTTATGTCAATTTTGGTTTTCCACCAAACCTTCATTTTTTTAATGTAAACTCAGTGATTATTCAACTAAAGTCAATATTTGAACAATTTTATTACAACATCATGGTTCAGTAAATAATGATCCAATATGAGTTGTATGGATGAATCATATGAAATGATTAGATTTTAAACTCTAATACTATATATGAACTTTCAACAAGGCATGGGTGCCTTTTATTGTTGCAATATTCATAATCCGAACTAAAATCATTTGAATAATACCTATATGATATGCAATTGACATCTTTAATACTATGCAACTGTCTTTTTTGTTTTTATGATTTAATTTTGTGAATGTTATGTAGGGCATGGACCAAGGAAGTAAAAACTCTTCAAGAATATTATACACATGGCATTCAAGAGAAGATGGATCAAGTGAAGAAGGTGTAATTACATGAATTATTTTCTGGTATGATTAGACATTACACACCTAAAAGTTCAAAAAGTTCTCTATTAAGTTTTGTGTTTGGTTCTATTCAAGGCTAATTAGTCTTGGGGATTTTTCTTTCGATTTTACCATATGTTTCTAAAACAGGCGCACACGGTGGAAGAATAAAGAAGTAGAGATAGATTATAATGGATTTGGAAGTTGATAAGCTTGATAAGAAGGTAATTTTTTGATTCAATTTTTTGTGAACCCATGATTCTCTGTGTTCCAAAATTATTGTCTTTGAGCAATTTATAAAGTTGATAGTTTAATGATTTGGGTAGGTTCCTAATTTTGAATAAGAGATTTCTAGTGAAAAATTAGGAAATTTATAGAGATAAACACACACACATGGGTCTCATTGAATATTGTTGTTGTAGTTTTTTATTATTTCTTAAAGAGGGTGGATAGTCCTGTAAATGGGTGAAGTTCTGCCCAAATTTTTTAAAATTGTTTAGAATTATTTGCGTTATATAAAAAATCTTTTCGACTTAAATTTTACTTTACTTAATACTTTGGAAAAACTAGAATTCATATGTTGTGTTATACATTGCACTATAGATTTATATATGATGTTTTGAACTTATGCAGGAGCATCTACTTAGAGGGACGTGAAAGGTGTATCACTGTCTGAATGTAAGCGAGAAGAGGACTTCGGTGCATTATTGCCTAAAATTATGAAGCAATTATTACTACGGAGGAACATTTAATTTTGATAGACAATTTTAATTTTGTTGATTTGTTAGCTCGATTGACTGAATGTAGTTTTGTTTGATGTGAGACAAAATATATTGGTGGGAATGTTATTGTATTTCTTGGCGGAATTATATCTATAATGTCTTATTTGTAACATTTAATGTTGAATAAATGATTCTATGAATTTTTATTTATGTTTAGATTTATTTGTCAACTATGACATTAATATTGGTTATTAATTTTTTTTATTATATGTTTAATTTATGACTGTTTATGTTAAACCCTCATGTGATGAAATATTTTACATGACTTTTTTAAACTTTTGAAACCTATTTATCACGACACTTTTTAAATCAAATATGACAACTTATAGAGTATATTATGACCTTTTTTTTATAGCAGATATGATAGTTTTGAAACAAAAGTCATATATAGCCATTACCTAATATGACACTTTTATGGACATCAATTATGACACCGAAACTTATGACGTTTTTTATTAAAAAATAAATTTTCATAAAATACATTTAATGACACTTAAAAAATGTCATAAGACGGCTTTTTTCTTGTAGTGTCAACTTCGATAAATAACACAGTTTCAACTGCAGTGGGAGTGAGGAGGAAAAGCCTTAATATTCAAACCATCGGAATGTAGAAAATTAACCTCACCAAGAATAAAATTAGATAAAGAGAGATTAAAAGTAGCAAAAAAATCCTACGGTTTCATAATTGTGACAAATGAATTGTTTTCAAGTCGATGTTGTTTGAAAATCGGTGTATAAAAAATCAATAAATAACTCAGTTTCAACTGGAGTGGGGGTGGGGAGGAAAAGCCTTAATATTCAAACCATCGGAATGTAGAAAATTAACCTCACCAAGAATAAAATTAGATAAAGATAAATTAAAAATAGCAAAAAAATCCTATGGTTTCATTATTGTGATAATTGAATTCTTTTCAAATCGATGTTGTTTGAAAACCGGTGTATAAAAAACTTACTCGGCGTTCAACGTTGAGGATCTGAAGCTCTAATGACAGGTCTCAATAGATACCATTGTACCACATCCACCTTACTAAACACATAAATATCGTCATAATATGCAGGGTAGAAAGAAAATACCTTATAAAGAACGTCAATCATAGTAATCCTCATGCATAAAATAAATTAATAAATTAAAAACCAAATAATCAAGAACCTTTAAGACAACATGAGGCCTCATTCGATAAAGGATAAGTATAAAATTCCACATTTTAAGAATATAGACTACTAATACCTTTATTCAAACACCAAATAAGAGCATTGTCTGCGAGTGTATGTCACCGATAAATGTGAAGAAAATAAATGACAGTTAATCAAAAGTTATGATTGATAAATGTGAAGAAAATAATGTACCATTATTATTTTCAATAAAAAAAAATACAATTTTTAATAGGGGACATGCTATTTGATCACCATTTTACCTTAAACATGGCTAAGAAGATCTAAAGGCACAACATATAAGTATTAAATGGACACCTTAGTTTATGCTTACCCTACAAAAGAATGACTAACCACTTAGAATACTAGGTTATCATGTCTTTTCATTTGGTAGTGCATAACTGTTTGAATGTTGAGGAAGAATAAGCATGAAAGGGAAAGAAGCATATGGAATATAAAATGCATGAAAATAGCAACGCATAGAGGCGGATGGAGGGGGGGGGGGGGGGGCGAGGGGGCTTGGCCCATGCAAATATTTTCAAACTTTCTATAGCAACAAGTTATTTTATAGGTGTTATATATTTCTTAATATGGTTTGGCCCCTTCAAAAGTCACGTCTGTTTTGGCCACAACTCAACCAAAGGACAAAAAAGACATTTTAAGGTTTAGGTTAATATATAACAAGAAAAATCAATAGAATGGTTTCCTCTTTTAACTTTTACCAACCAAATAAATTCAAAAGAGAAACCACCTGCTAGGCTGCTGCAAAAACCCAAATTCAAGGAAACCAAACAACACCAAAATTTAACCACTGTGGGAAAGTAGCAAATTTGAGTTGGTTTTACGAGGTACTTTTGTTTCTTCTCCTTTTTTTTGTTAGTTACAGTTCAATATAACAAAAAGTATATTGTAACAGTTTATAAAATACAAAGTTGGGGAAATCCGATGGCTATCTTTTGTAGTTATTTGTCAAGTCCCATCCCATTCTTTTGTTTTATGTTATTTTACAATGACTATTTACTGGAGTATGGTATGGTTTGAACAAGAGTATTAGAAAATTTTAAAATTGAAATTGTAATAGTCTTGGTAATCTTAGTTAGAGAGTGGAAATTAAAATTTAAATTGCAACATTAAACAGTTTTTTTAATATAATTTCATATATGTGATATTGTTTGTTATTCTAACAATTACACATCTATATATGGGGATTTTATTAAATTAAATATTTTGAATATAGGATTTAAGTTTTAATTTAAAATCACCATTTCTGTAATTGTAGTTTAAAATCATTTCTTTATGTTTTAAAATTTTGACAGTTAGTCAAGGTCAAGAGAACAACTATTGATGCATTTTTCAAGAAAGGTGGTGTTGAAAGTTTAGATGTTAGTTCACCGATTTCTAATGAACAATCTTCCTCTAATGTCGAAGCTAAACAACGACCCTCCAAGGTTTCCAATATCAGCTCGATTGAAAAAGATCCAAATTTTTTCGAACGTGATCCTGGATTACACCAACAAATATGGGAGTATCCATATAATCATCGTGATGAACTTCGACGAGCTTATATAAAAGTCGGTACATATCAACATCTTCTTTGCTAATACCCATTTAATAAAGATAAACATCCTCGTCGATTTAAAGATTCTTGGTTCAAAATGTTTACAAATTGGTTGGAATATTCTCCAACTACTGATGGGATTTATTATCTTCCTTGGTTTCTTTTTACCAAAGCATCGGGTCGCCCCTAGGTCTAAAGCATTCACGGTGGAGGGATTTCGTTCATGGAATACAGTTAATTGTAGTGTCAATTGTGCTCTTTTAGATCATGTTGGTAAAGATCCAAATTCGTTGCACAAGAATGCTATGGAGTATTGCCATGATCTCATTAACCAATCGCAACATATTGAGAAGATTGTTGAAAAACAATCTTTTGAAATTGCCAAAAAAAATAGATTGAAATTAAAGACTTCAATAGATGCAGTTAAATGTCTCACATTTCAATCTTGTGCTTTTAGAGGCCTTGATGAACGGAAAGAGTCGATAAATCGGAGAAATTTTATTGAATTGATAAAACTTTTGGCATCCTATAGTGAGGAGGTTTCTGCAGTGGTCTTAGATTGAGCTCCTCAAAATGCTATACACATTTGTCATGCGATTCAAAAGGAAATTTTACAAATCTATGCAAGGAAAATTTGGGAGATCATTCGGGAAGAAATTAATGATGCTAAATTTTGTATTATTGTGGACAAGTCCCGGGATGAAGCAAAAAGGGAGTAAATTTCCATTGTTCTCAGATTTGTTGATAAAATGGATTTATACAGGAATAATTTTTTGATTTGATTCATGTAGGTGATACCATGTCATTGACTTTGACGAAAGAAATATCACATATCATTTCTAATAATAATCTTAATATACAGAATATGCAAGGTCAAGGATATGATGGTGCTAGTAATATGCGTGGAGAATGGAATGGGTTGCAATCCCTTTTTTTTAAATGAGTGTCCTTTTGCATACTATATTTAATAACTTGTTCATCGTCTGCAATTAGCACATGTGGCTGCTTCATGAGAGGTTTTACCGTTCATCAATTTTTAATTATTTACCCTTCATTGTTAATGCAATTGGTTCCTCTTGTAAACATAATGATCAATTAAAAATTTCTCAAGTGGAAGAAATTGCAACAAAACTTGCCATTGAAGAAGTTGAGTCCGGTAAAGGTTTAAATCAAATTAGCACTTTAAAATGGGCCAGAGATACCCGATGGAGCTCTCATTTGGGATCTCTTCTTATCTTGATATCTTTGTTTAATGCAACTTATCTAGTCTTAAAAATGTTATTGCTGATGGAACAAGTTATGATGATTTGATCACTTCTTTTATATTCATATTTACCTTACATCTAACAAGAGAGATCATGGGTATTAGTGATGATCTTTACAACGTAAATCCCAAGATATAGTGAATGCAATGCATTTGGTATCAACAATAAAATCTCTTATGCAAAAGTTGAGAGAAGATGGGTGGAATCCTTTATTTGATAAAGTGAAATCATTTTGGGAAAAGAATAAGATATAAATTCCTAATGTGAGTGCTCATTATAGTGGTGGTCGGGGTAGATCTCAGGAAAGGGACATTATAATTGAGCATCATTTTTGTTTTGAAGTGTTTACTACTACAATAGACTCTCAAATACAAGAATTGAATCATAGATTTCAAGAAGATGTGATAGAGTTGCGTATTCTGAACACAACACTTAAGTCATTCAACATTGATGATATTTATAAACTTGCAAACAAATTCTATCCTAATGACTTCGATGGACACGAGAATTTGTGTTTGATGTCTCAACTGGAGCATTATGATCTTGACATTCATATAAATATTGAGCTGCAAAGGGTATCCAAAATTTCTGAGTTATGCCAAGTTTTGGCGAAAACAAGAAAAGCTACAATTTATCCCCTTATTGATAGTTTGATTCGCCTAGTGTAAACTCTCCCCATTTCAACTGCAACAACAGAACGTGAAGCTTTGGCCATGAGTCTTGTTAAGACTACGCTATGGAACATGACTTTCTTGTATATTATTTGATTACATATATCGAGAAAGAAATTGCCCGAGATTTTGAAGTTGATGACATTATAGATGATTTTTATGAAATGAAGGAACGCCGATCACAATTTGTGATGACAAAAATTCCTATGTAGTTAGGGTCATTTTTTTTTTATAATTATCCGTGTCAATGGTGTCTATGTTAATAAAGATCCACGTAGTATTTTTTTAGGATTATTTATTCATTTGCTTTACTTATTCATATTTATATTTTGTTTACTTAATGCTTTGGCCACACCCAATATAAAATTCCTGGATCTGCCCCTGGCAACGCAATTATATAAAATATGAAAATTCAAAAAGTGAAACAAAACCACTATTGATAATTTGAAAGAAATTAAGTCACCTTAATCGCACTCCTTTATGAAAGTTACTTCGGTGTACCTCTGCAACATCAAGCATAACTTCATATTATTTGATGAGATTCAGCCTTGTAAACAACTTCAAGTGCAACTTTAACTTGTTCTTTGAATAACATTCCAATTTTAGGGATCCATTGTTCATATCATTGGAAAATTAGAAAGTGGCTTAGTAATTTGTCATGCCTCCTAAAGAATAGATGCTAAAGACTAAGTGAGAAAAAACTATATTTATAGTGTACCTGAATACAAATTGAAGCCTTGCCAAAATGAAGTTTAAACAAATTCTTCTTTTGTAGTTCTCCATATATTCAAACGCAAAAGAGATTTAAATAAATGGAAAGAAAAATATTAAAAATTTCATTAGAATTCAATAAAAGAGAAATATAATATTAATATAGATGATGGCCCAAGGTTGTGCTTTTCATGAGCAGGCGCATTAGTAGTTTTTAGATGTACTTACCAACTATTTAGTGGTACTTAAACTTCAAAATAATTGAAATTACTTCTCATTCTCGCGATAACCACTTAAAGTATGTTGAGATGTACATAACAAATAAACATTTAAACACTTAGATATTACATGAGGCAAAATGTAATATAATCATTTTCTTGCAATGATTTGCAATACCTCGGATTTTCAAATTAAGCATAGTGATTATCTTGTAATTTGAGTACACTCCCTAGTTGTAGGTTAATATAATCTATTCCTAACACAGTGTTAATGTGTTTAGAAATTAGGAATGGGTAATGAATAGATGATCGTGTCCATAAGACATCAGAAAAACTAATCAAGAATGAGAGTCCACGACTCCTTATACTAATTGATAAGAGACATCTCACCATAATACTAACTTATGATATATCAAATAAAATAGTGGAAGGCATGGTTTCTATTGGTATAGATTTTAGTTGCTTTTTCCTAATATATACCCTACTTCCCACTTTTATATTATGATGTCTAAGTTCCCAAATCACACAGAATGATTAAAACCCTACACTAAATCAATTCCACTAAATCACCCTAATATTTACAGTAAGAAAATTACGAAATATTTCTACAAAAATACGGAATATATTAAGAACTTGATAGATTCCTTAATAGAATCTCTATTAATCTATGGTGAATAACACCTTGCTCTGTCATCCATTGTAATATATCTCTTTATATTCATAAGCATGGAATGAAACGTTACAATGGATGATAGGGCAAGGTGATATTCACCAAAGATTAATAGAGATTCTATTAATGAGTTTAACAAGTTCTTGACATACGCATCATTGGTATGAAATATAGTGGTTATAGACATCCTATTGTGGATTATGTTTCATTAAAAGTTCAAAATGTAATTCCTTAGATTTAAGCCCAATGTAAAGGGTTAGTTCTAATATTTCATTTTACTATCAAAATTAGTATCTAGGGCTAAGGAACCCATTTCATACTGAATGAAAGGAGAAAAAATGTAAAATTTCAAAAAATGAGATGAAGTAGAAATTGTCAATATATGAGATCATGCATTAATATTGTCTTTTCATGCAATGTAGGCATGTCTAGTTTTAATCTTTTTATGTAAATTATCTCTGTTTGATACCTCCTTTCACCACTTATAACTTTTAAGTAATTGTATGCCAATTTATAATTGATAAATATTATGTCAACATGTAACATGTTCATTTGATTAATATGGAAATTTTATCATTCTAGACAAAGAGATGAACCACTAGCAATTTTTTAACTTCTGTATCTAAATATCTTGTTCGAATCATAATCATTTGCCAATAGCAGGCCTTGAATCAAATCTCAGGCTTTATCATACAAAAATGTCCTCAACTATTACAAACTTCAGCATCTCGAACTTAGTTTTGCTATGATATTTATGGAATTATGTAATTTCTATATCCTATACTAAGTATATGAGAAGATTATGCTAACCAAAGAAGATAAGCACACACATTTTATTCAAGTCAGAATATGATCCAAAATAACAGTCGATACTAAGGTAGGAATTTGTCAAACATTTTTTTTATTACTGATCAGAGTTCAGACATAATATTTCCTCCAATAAAACAAATACGCTAATAGAAAACGTGACAATATTAGGAGATAAGGTATCCCTTCTAATTAAAGAGAGATAAATCGCAACAATTTCATATAATATCAATTATAGAGTATAATCCAAGGATTTCCAGTTGTGAGTATATATTTCAGAGATGAGAATGGAACCAAGATTAGATTATGCCAATTGGTACTAAACCTTGTGTTAATCAATATTGTTTTGACAATCATAATACTGGATATAAACCATAATGTTACATCACGTTTAAAAACAGTTTTTTCATGAATCTAGGATGTTTAAACTTCATGCAATCACAAAATTGTAATTTCTTTATAACTATGATCCAAACTATCCTTTGTCCATCGCAATTGATTGGAATAAGATGACTTAAATGCTCCTGTAAAAGCTTCTTTTGAATCCCTTCTTAAATATCTCAGAATTACTCTCTTATGTGCCCAGAATATTTGTGAGAAAATACAAATAATAAGAATTTTGGATTTTCGCTCCCTCCTTAGAAACAGTGTGTATTGAGATGACTCTAGATGGTGTTGAGGTCTCTATTTATAAGTGAAAGAGGGCCTAAATCCTAGTGGAGGTGGGACTCTTTCAAGTCTCCCACTAATGCCACTAACTATCATGTTACTAACAGATAAGATTTACCCAAATCTTTTAATATCGTTATTTATCACATTCCTAATTAATTATCTAACATTTATCAAGACCACATAAATGGGAAATTCGGAATTTAATACAATTAAAATTAAATAATTAATTTCGTCACTTAACGTTAATTTCCAACAGTCTCCCACTTGGTCTTAATAATTCGTATAATTAGATTATGTATCATAAGGTGCACAATTGTTGATAAATTTATTTTGCTAAATCAAATGGTTCACGGATGCGAGTCGTGGCGGTTCCATACTGTTCAAGAGCCTGGTTCCTTCCATGTAGCACAACACCAATGTTTCATTCAACTGAGCCTTTAATATTGGGTATCATAATGGCCTCATAATGTCCTTTTGAATAAGGGCTATTTTTGTCAACAATAATTCACAATTATATGCATGCATTCACAAATGACAGAAATAATAGAAATTAGAAACACTTTTATTGAATTCAAGTAATAGTGTCAAACAACTAAGCCAAAATAGGAATCATAATCTAACTAATCGAGACCCATCTCTTTAACACGTTCCATAAAGGTCTTCGAAGATAGTCCTTTCGTAAGAGGATCTTCTATGTTATCACGCGTACTAATGTGATCAATTGACACTCTTTGTTTCTGAACTTCTTCTTTAACTGATAGGTATTTTATCTCGGTATGCTTAGCAGCCTTAGTATACCTATCGTTCTTCCAGAAGAAGACTGCAATGACATTATCACAATAAATTTTCAGCGGCTTAGATATTGACCCTATAATTCTAAATCCTGAAATGAAGTTTCGCAGCCATAATCCATGATTTCTATCTTTAAAGCAAGCTACGTATTCAGCCTCCATAGTAGATGATGCAATGACGCTTTTCTTAGCACTTTTCCATGAAATGGCTCATCCATCCATAAGGAAGATATAACCCGAAGTTCTCTTCCTACTGTCAAGGCATCCCCCAAAATCTGAGTCTGAATAACCAATCACCTCAAGGTGATCAGTCTTCCGATATGTGAGCATGTAATCCTTAGTCCCTTGTAAGTACCTCAGCACTTTCTTTGCATCTTTCCAATGGTAAGTCCCCGGATTGATTTGATATCTGCCTAGCATCCCAATGACAAAATTGATATCCGGTCTAGTGCAGACTTGTGCATACAACAAGCTCCCTACGAGCGAAGCATAAGGCATGCCTTTCATGTGCTTCCTTTCTAAATCACTTCTAGGGAATTGACTTAAGATTAACTTATCCCCTTTCTGAAGTGGAACATTAATGGGATTGTAACTTTGCATGCTAAATCGTTCTAAAACTTTTTTAATATAAGCTTTCTAAGATAGTCCCAACATTCCTCGTGAATTATCCCGAGATATTTCTATCCCGATCACAAAGGATGCCTCACCTAAATATTTCATTTCAAAGTTTTTAGAAAGGTACCTCTTGGTTTCACTTAATAAACCAAGATCACTACTGACGATATGTAAGTCATCAGCATATAGTACTAAAAACACAAACTTACTCCCACTGATCTTCAGGTATATACACCGATCAATAGTGTTTTCCTTAAACCCAAAGGATGTAATGGTATCGTGGAACTTAATGTACCATTGATGAGAAGCTTGCTTTAGACCATATATTGACGTCTTCAACATACAGACCATGTTTTCCTTTCCTTCCTTTATAAAGCCTTGTGGTTGTGCCATATAGACTTTTTCTTCTAAACTCCCATTTAGAAAAGCTATTTTTATGTCCATTTGATGCAACTCCAAATCATAATGAGCCACTAATGCTAATATGATTCTTAATAGGTCCTTCTTTGAAACTGGAGATAAGGTCTCATTGTAATCAATGCCTTCTCGTTGATTAAAACCTTTGGCAACAAGTCTAGCTTTATGTCGTTCGATATTGCCTTTTGAGTCAAGTTTAGTCTTAAAGATCCACTTGCACCCAACTCATTTTTGTCTTTCTGGAAATTCGACTAACTCCCAAACTTTGTTGTCATTTATAGATTTTATTTCTTCATTCATGGCATTAGCCCATTTATCTGAACCATCACTACTTACATCTTTTCATAAGAAAGTGGATCATTAATATTCCCTACGTTAAATTAGGTCTCTTGAAGGTATACCACATAATCATCCGGAATTTCCGATCTCCTTTCTCTTTGAGATTTTCTTAATGGCACTTCTGTAACACCCCATATTTTAGAGGATATATAAATTAATTAAATTAGTGAGTTGGATTTATTTAATTTGGAGAAATTCATTTAATTTGGTGATTTAAATTTAATTTATTTAAATTGGAGAAATTATTGAATTTGGAGATTTAGAATTTATTATTTAAATTTGGGGATTTAGAAATTCAAATTAATTCGGGTTATTGAAAATTTTCACATGTGTCGCATTTTGAGGTTGAAATTGGAAAATTTTATAAAGTATCTCGGATGACAATTCTGAGTGCACGGTTGAGTCCGGAAGGGTCAAGATAGTTGAAAAAGAGTACCCGAGGGTAGTAAATGGGTCTCGGGGCATTTTTAGACATGACCGAGCCCATACGGGGGCATTTAAGTCATTTTTAATTGGCCAATAGGCTTAATTACGGGATTGAGGAATTTTAACCTAGGTTTAAGTGTGTTGGGCAGCCATGAGTCATTCCAAAACACAAAGGGTTGAGAGAGGAGAGAAAGGAGAAAGAAGAAGAAGGAAAGAATGATGACAAGAGCAATCCGGGCAAGAATTTCGACATGGGATCGTCGGATTTAATCCCCCAAGGCAAGTGTTTTCTTGCTTTCATTTGAGTTGTAGTTAATGATGTAAATAGTTGTAATTATGTCAATTAATTCTGAAAATTTGGAAGTAGGAATTTGAATTGAAATTTGTGGGTTTATGGTGAAGAAGATGAAGAATAACCATTGATAGGGGATTTTTAACTTTGTGAGAAATTGGGTTAATAGTGAGATTATAACTTAATTTGAGAAGTGAATAACATGATTAGATCTTGGTTTTTGAATCTCCATTAGTGGTATTGTTGGAAGAAATTGTTAATGATGAAGTTTGGGTGGATTTAGGATGAATCTTGGGAGGTTTTTTGGGTAAAAGATCTGAGTATAAATGAAGGTTTTGGAGCTTTAATGGCGATTCTGTTCGCGCTGCCCTGTCGAAAATCGCGTTTTCTACATTTTGTTGTCTCACGCGCTTCCTCCAAAACTGCTCCAAAATGCCTCAAAACATCAATTTATTAATCTGGGCAGAATGTGGGAAAAAAAAATTTAAGAAAGGTTTTTTTTAAAATCTTCTTTGAGGTGAATCTTTATAATGCCCTAACTTTTGGCATACGGACAAGGATTAGTGTGCCGTTCACGGCCACACATAGATAACGAAGAGTATTACGCTGTCCTGGGAATATTTTTAATTAGACACAAAAATTGAAAGGTCTAAAATACCCTTGAAGACGGAACGAGTTATTTGATTTTTAGCACAACTTTAAATGAGCATAACTTTGTCATACGAATTCGGATTTACGTGCCGTTTGTGGCCACGCATAGCAAATGGAGAGTAGTACGCAGTACTAGGAATTTCATTACTGAGGCATATATTGTGAAATGTCTAAAATACCCTTGGAGTTTTAATTAGTGATGAAACTTTCCCGAATTGAAACTAAAACTTGTTCGGAACTTTGTGAGACTAATATGAACTTAATCAAGTATATATGAGGTGAGATATATAATTATATAAATTATATTAAATAGTGGGATGTAGCTATTTTGGTATTGGATCGTATTTAATATGAGCGAACTAGTAATAATTAGAATATATGTATATATATATGAATTTGTGGATTATATATATAAATATGGGAATACATAATCCAATAGAAAAATGATAATAGGTTACGGGAATACCTAAAACAATGATAGGTTGTGTGAATACGTAAAACAATGAAAGGTTGTCTTAATACCTAATATTTTAATAGGGTGCGTGAATACCTATTTGATTGTTTTATTATGTGTATGACATACCTAGCTGCTTGCTATCGCGGGGGGTTGTGTAGAGACGGTCTTATCCCGAGTGACCTTCGGGGGGATATTTGACTTGTATCTCAGAACATAGGACTGTGAAAGACTTATTTGTGAGTTGATAAGTCTGCTGACTATGGGAGCGTAGGTATGTGCGTGACCCATAGGTATGTGAACTATGTTCGCTGCCAATATGTGTGATTTGTTTATATGGTTCGTGGGACATTTCCGAACCGATAGTCCTTGCTTGAGTACGAGACGTACCGGGACATGATAGCAGAGTATGCAATGAACTATAGGTGTATCCTTATGGTGCTGTGTGTATATATATATATATATATATATATATATATATATAATGGTGGTGGATATATATGTATACTTGTGATATAATTACAATGTGATAATTATAGGCTATTAAGATTGTGATGATACATATATATATAATAGTGAGGGACATATGTGTATGCTTATGGTATATCTACAATGAGATAATTACAGACTATTAAGATAGTGAAATCTTATATAAACGTAAATAGTAAATACTTGACTTTAGTGTGATAACACTTATTTAAAAATGATAATTGTTGAGATCAAATATGATATACTACTACGAGGGATAATTAGAAGGATAAGCCTTTTTCCTAGTTAGAAGTGTGTCAGATGGCTAGGCGGAATAAATGAATGCGATAGGTGTGCACTATAGAAGAGAGGTGAGATTGTCCTCAAGAGAGTGGGACCGTAAAAGCAATTATGAACATTATATACTACGCATTTCATTTATTGCAATAAAATGCTTGCTAAACATTTTTATAAATCGGGCTCTGACCCATTTCTTGTACTTCTTCTCTCTTGCCTATGTATATGTATATTAACAGGTGTCCAGCCACAGGGATGCCATAGTTGACTTATCTATTCCAGGGTTACGCAGCTGCAACATTGTGGATGGTTGCAGGATTTGATTTAGACGTATCATATCTTTATTCCTAGAGTAGGATTCTTATCTCAGTTGTAGATTCATTCAGGTAATGTTTCCCCTTTTCCTTTTAGACTCAGTATTTGGTTTATGTATTCATTTATTGAATTATTATTATTAGGATTTTGAGCCGATTGTTTATTCGGCAGGTCATTTAATCATTTAGTACTGTTTTAGACTCATGGTTTGGATGTATGGTTTATTTGTTATTCAGCATACATATTTAATTGTTTAATAAAAAGATAAAATTTAACATCAGTCTTTTTGAATACTAGGTGGTTAGTAAAGTTTTAAAAAGTTTTCGACAGTGATGCTAAGAATGAACCCCTGAGATTCCTGTTTTAAATTTGATATAGGACTGATCACCCGGTATTTATTTAGGCGGGGTGTCACAGGTGGTATCAGAGCATCAGGTTCTAGTGTCCTTAGGATCATTATGGCTTTTCGCGTTTCAGTTTAGCGTTCTTTGATGTAGAGCCTTATGATAGGATTGTCAAATTCATCTACGTATGTGATTTCGTTCTCCTGCTATTAAGTATAGTTGATGTGATTTATGTACGAGTTCGGTTAGGTTTCGGACACCGAACATTATAGGACAATCAACGGGGACCATTAGAAGGAATGCAGGAGGAAGGCGACAGAAGCAATAGAGTAACCTGAAAATAGTAATGGCGATAGAAGCCACCACAATTGTTGTTTAGAAAAGTGATGATAGGAAAATATCGGGGATAGTAGTTTCCCCTAGCACAGTCAAGGATGAGAATGGTGAAAATCTTACACTCACCCAGCGTAGTCGGCAAGGGGTGGGGAAAGTCGAAAGGACTCTTTCGAGGAGCCATCGATAAGAATCCAGAAAAAAGAGGAAGTGTGATAAACCAATGGAAGGATAAATCCAACGACAACTATGTAGGGTAGAGTACAACGATACTCAGTAGTAAATTTTGGACAATAAAATTTTAAGCTCATAAGAGCAACGTAAAGTGACAAGAGCCAGTCACTATATATAAGAAGAATATGGGATTAAATGAAAATTTTGAGTACAATTTAATCGTTAGATTTTTGACCTGTTGTTCGGACAGGGGTGCGAATGAAGTTTCGAAACTTATCACAAGTGAGCAAGATAGAAACTGATCGCGAGAGAGAAGTTAACTTGGTTAGTGAACTTCGTACCCGACGTAGGGGATATGAAGTATATGAAGGGTACATAAGTTATTAATGGGCTCGTCAGTAGAATACAGAAGCGTGAGTGTAAAATCCGAATAGTGTCGACATCATCAAGGTTGTGCGTTACAAGTTTATATCAACGCTTCTATGGGAAGTGAACCTTGAGAATTGAAAATTGAGCTGAAAAGAAAGACTAAATTTAACGGTGTTAGTGAAGCACCACATGAGGGTATAACCAGTAGGGACCCAGTTAAATGTTTCGATTAAATTGAATTTTTACCAAGTAATGGTGGATTCAGTCAGGGCCATTGAGGACAACAACAAGTCCAAGAGGGCCAGCGAAGCCAAATGGACAACGGGGGTAGCAATCGGGGACCCGATGATTAGGCAAGGAAGATAACATGGAGAGGTGTCCTATGTGTAAAGAGTAAGAACACTTGTGTATACCGTGTTTATCGCCAATCGGGGATAGAAATGGGATGCCCAATAGGGGCAACAGTTATAAGAAATTTTGGTTCGGTTAGGACGAGGGCGTTATGTCCCAGAACCATTTGAACCGCCACTCGAGATGATTGAGATATATTCTGTGTGACAGTAGTTTGTTAATACTAAATTCACATGTGAAACGGGTTTATTAGAGATGTCGTGAATATTGAAATAGTATACATATCTTTGTCGTCGCGTAACAGGTCTCTCGTTATTTCCATATGCAGGGGAGCAGGTGAGGACACTAGGAGGGTGTCGTATATTATGTGATAGATTTTTTTCTCCTTTTGAGGGATATGAAAGGGAGCATATTTTTATCTTGCATAGTGACTGTATACCGAGGGTTGGAGCAATAGTAAACTGTATGGGAAGTCTATGATGCTCGCTGTGCCACGGTAAGACATTCTACTTCATGAATCATCACTCGAAGGAGGGTCGAGTCAATATATATATATATATATATATATATATATATATATATATATATATTGTATTATACCATAGACTTCGATGAGTATAGTTGTCTCGTTATGTTTAAATCCTAGTGAGTGGGGACTTTTACCAGTGTATTCAAGGTATATCAGCCAACCGTTAAGCTTAAAGATTTAGATCATTATTGTTTACGTGTTGAGAATTAAGTGATAGCTAGAACACCGTATTGTGTGATGCCTTGAGAGACGTGGGCATAGGCAAATTAAATAATGTGTCGAGAGGCAGGATTCGTGATATCTATGTTATGTGCTTTGGACCTACGAATTTTGTTGAAAATGCTAGAGAATAGTGCATTGAGAAATTTCTTTAAACTTAGTTGCAGGATGTTACACGTAGGGACCTTAATTTATGTTCACGGCGACGAGACGTAGTTGGATGCTAATGCATCAGTTTTAAAATTTTAGTTACTGAACCTGTAGGGAAAACACCTTAAGTTGAGAGCTATTAAAAATATAGGGCCAGTGGATGAATATATATATTATAGTGTGCATATACGTGTATATATTTGACACTGTGTTTCATAATAGACATATGAGAATATGTTGGCATTGTTATATGTAATCCCAATGAGTAGGGACATTTACTGATGTGATTCAGGGTATACTATCTTATTATTGAGCGGAGAGATCTAGCTCGTGATTTATTCACGCTAAGAAACTGGTGATAGTAAAAGAACCGTATTATATATTGTCTTGTGTAACATGGGAGTGAACGAATATACTTTTATGTTAAGAGACGGGGATTTGGAGGGTATGTGCTATGGACTGAGGGCCTAATGGATCTCAACGACCAACAATGTTAGGTAGTAGTGTATCGGGAGGGTTCCTTGTTTGGATTTCGCTTTGCGAGACATCCCACGCATGAAACATAGCGCAACGTTGGAAGTGGGGAGTTGTTTGGCCATAGGACATAGGTTTGGTACCGTGGTTATTATACATATATAGTTATAACTATGAGTTGATAATTATACTACGACTTAAGGCCGATAGAGCCGTATAGTGTTGATGTGAGAAAACTTTGTGGAACACTTTCACGACGAGTAGATCGGTGGGATAACCTAAATGATAATTAAGTTGCAATTGGTAGGGTAGTTTAGTATAACCTCACCGTATAATCAGCTCAAATATGAAAAGCTTAATTATATCAAGTTTATTACGTTAAGTTGAATTGGGTAGTTATGTGCAGCATATAGGGTGTATGGGCACCCTAGATAGTTAAATTTTTATATATTATCTGCGATCGATAGGTGTAGAAATACATGTGCTAAAAGAGTAAACGAATAAGGGAGTTATCGCAGGGGGATGTTGGAGTATTCCCCAGTAAAGGAAGTATTATAGCCGTTAGTGGTTAGGCTCATAGTAGTGTTAGAAGTTGGAAGCTTCAAAGTGTTGTGTAGCCAGCAATGTGAGATGATACATTATATGATGGAACATTATAATATAAGATGACTAAAGCAAATTGGCCACAGGATTGAACGGTAGTGTAGGGACCGTTGGACTAAGGGGTAGCGCTAGGAGAAGTGTAATGAGAACATCATAACGATTTAGATTGTGTGGGAAAGGATGAGGATGAAGGTGTACGAGATTATATATGAAGCTTTGAGTACGAGTCTTATCCGAATTTCGAGGACGAAATTCCATTGTAAGGGGAGAAGTATGTAACACCCCATATTTTAGAGGATATATAAATTAATTAAATTAGTGAGTTGGATTTATTTAATTTGGAGAAATTCATTTAATTTGGTGATTTAAATTTAATTTATTTAAATTGGAGAAATTATTGAATTTGGAGATTTAGAATTTATTATTTAAATTTGGGGATTTAGAAATTCAAATTAATTCGGGTTATTGAAAATTTTCACATGTGTCGCATTTTGAAGTTGAAATTGGAAAATTTTATAAAGTATCTCGGATGACAATTCTGAGTGCACGGTTGAGTCCGGAAGGGTCAAGATAGTCGAAAAAGAGTACCCGAGGGTAGTAAATGTGTCTCGGGGCATTTTTAGACATGACCGAGCCCATACGGGGGCATTTAAGTCATTTTTAATTGGCCAATAGGCTTAATTACGGGATTGAGGAATTTTAACCTAGGTTTAAGTGTGTTGGGCAGCCATGAGTCATTCCAAAACACAAAGGGTTGAGAGAGGAGAGAAAGGAGAAAGAAGAAGAAGGAAAGAATGATGACAAGAGCAATCCGGGCAAGAATTTCGACATGGGATCGTCTGATTTAATCCCCCAAGGCAAGTGTTTTCTTGCTTTAATTTGAGTTGTAGTTAATGATGTAAATAGTTGTAATTATGTCAATTAATTCTGAAAATTTGGAAGTAGGAATTTGAAATGAAATTTGTGGGTTTATGGTGAAGAAGATGAAGAATAACCATTGATAGGGGATTTTTAACTTTGTGAGAAATTGGGTTAATAGTGAGATTATAACTTAATTTGAGAAGTGAATAACATGATTAGATCTTGGTTTTTGAATCTCCATTAGTGGTATTGTTGGAAGAAATTGTTAATGATGAAGTTTGGGTGGATTTAGGATGAATCTTGGGAGGTTTTTGGGGTAAAAGATCTGAGTATAAATGAAGGTTTTGGAGCTTTAATGGCGATTCTGTTCGAGTAGCCCTGTAGAAAATCGCGTTTTCTACATTTTGTTGTCTCACGCGCTTCCTCCAAAACTGCTCCAAAATGCCTCAAAACATCAATTTATTAATCAGGGCAGAATGTGGGAAAAAAAATTTAAGAAAGGTTTTTTTTAAAATCTTCTTTGAGGTGAATCTTTATAATGCCCTAACTTTTGGCATACGGACTAGGATTAGTGTGCCGTACACGGCCACACATAGATAGCGAAGAGTATTACGCTGTCCTGGGAATATTTTTAATTAGACACAAAAATTGAAAGGTCTAAAATACCCTTGAAGACGGAACGAGTTATTTGATTTTTAGCACAACTTTAAATGAGCATAACTTTGTCATACGAATTCGGATTTACGTGCCGTTTGTGGCCACGCATAGCAAATGGAGAGTAATACGCAGTACTAGGAATTTCATTACTGAGGCATATATTGTGAAATGTCTAAAATACCCTTGGAGTTTTAATTAGTGATGAAACTTTCCCGAATTGAAACTAAAACTTGTTCGGAACTTTGTGAGACTAATATGAACTTAATCAAGTATATATGAGGTGAGATATATAATTATATAAATTATATTAAATAGTGGGATGTAGCTATTTTGGTATTGGATCGTATTTAATACGAGCGAACTAGTAATAATTAGAATATATGTATATATATATGAATTTGTGGATTATATATATAAATATGGGAATACATAATCCAATAGAAAAATGATAATAGGTTACGGGAATACCTAAAACAATGATAGGTTGTGTGAATACGTAAAACAATGAAAGGTTGTCTTAATACCTAATATTTTAATAGGGTGCGTGAATACCTATTTGATTGTTTTATTATGTGTATGACATACCTAGCTGCTTGTTATCGCGGGGGTTGTGTAGAGACGGTCTTATCCCGAGTGACCTTCGGGGGGATATTTGACTTGTATCTCAGAACATAGGACTGTGAAAGACTTATTTGTGAGTTGATAAGTCTGCTGACTATGGGAGCGTAGGTATGTGCGTGACCCATAGGTATGTGAACTATGTTCGCCGCCAATATGTGCGATTTGTTTATATGGTTCGTGGGACATTTTCGAACCGATAGTCCTTGTTTGAGTACGAGACGTACCGGGACATGATAGCAGAGTATGCAATGCACTATAGGTGTATCCTTAGGGTGCTGTGTTAGTATATATATATATATATAATGGTGGTGGATATATATGTATAGTTGTGATATAATTCCAATGTGATAATTATAGGCTATTAAGATTGTGCTCATACATATATATATAATAGTGAGGGATATATGTGTATGCTTATGGTATATCTACAATGAGATACAGACTATTAAGATAGTGAAATCTTATATAAACGTAAATAGTAAATACTTGACTTTAGTGTGATAACACTTATTTAAAAATGATAATTGTTGAGATCAAATATGATATACTACTACGAGGGATAATTAGAAGGATAAGCCTTTTTCCTAGTTAGAAGTGTGTCAGATGGCTAGGCGGAATAAATGAATGCGATAGGTGTGCACTATAGAAAAGAGGTGAGATTGTCCTCAAGAGAGTGGGACCGTAAAAGCAATTATGAACATTATATACTACGCATTTCATTTATTGCAATAAAATGCTTGCTAAACATTTTTATAAATCGGGCTCTGACCCATTTCTTGAACTTGTTCTCTCTTGCCTATGTATATGTCTATTAACAGGTGTCCAGCCATAGGGATGCCATAGTTGACTTATCTATTCCAGGGTTACGCAGCTGCAACATTGTGGATGGTTGCAGGATTTGATTTAGACGTGTCATTTCTTTATTCCTAGAGTAGGATTCTTATCTCAGTTGTAGATTCATTCAGTTCATGTTTCCCCTTTTACTTTTAGACTCAGTATTTGGTTTATGAATTCATTTATTGAATTATTATTATTAGGATTTTGAGCCGATTGGTTATTCGGCAGGTCATTTAGTCATTTAGTACTGTTTTAGACTCATGGTTTGGATGTATGGTTTATTTGTTATTCAGCATGCATATTTAATTGTTTAATAAAAAGATAAAATTTAACATCAGTCTTTTTGAATACTAGGTGGTTAGTAAAGTTTTAAAAAAGTTTTCGACAGTGGTGCTAAGAATGAACCCCTGAGATTCCTGTTTTAAATTTGATATAGGACTGGTCACCCTGTATTTATTTTGGCGGGGTGTCACAACTTCCTGTGGTGCATCAAAAATTTCATCGGCTATAGTCTCATTATGTGGTTGTTCAGTTAGTTGATCATTCAGATGTTGTTCATTAATATTTATTGGGTCAATGACCGGTTAAACAACTACATTAGGAATAACATGTATGTTATGAACTCTAGGTATAGGAATTTATACCCTGACTTGTCGAATGATTACCTCCCTTTCTTTTATACTCCCACTTACTTCACCTTCCTCAATGAATTTAGCATTTCCAGTTTCTATGATTCTAGCTGTATGATTTGGACAATAGAATCTATATCCCTTCGACTTTTCTGGATACACGATGAAATGACAAGATAATGTCCTAGGATTCAATTTCTTCTCATGAAGGTTATAGATTCTAGCTTCCGCTGGGCATCCCCACACACGTAAATACCTTAAATCAGGTTTCCATCCTTTCCAAAGTTCAAAAGGGTTTTTTGAAAGTGATTTACTAGAAACCCTATATAAGATGTGTACAATGGTATTTAATGCATGTGTCCATAAAAATATAGGTAATTGGGTCCTAATTATCATACTTCTAACCATTTCTATAAGGGTACGATTATGCCTTTCAGCTACACCAATCTTCCAAGGTGATCCTGGCATTGTGTATTGGGCGGAAATACCTAATTTTTAAAGGAGTTTAGAAAATGGGACAGGGCGTTGCCCTGACTCATCATATCTACCATAATATTCACCACCTCTATCAGACCTAATAATCTTCACCTTTTTGCCCAGTTGCCTATCAACCTCATTAATGTATGTTTCAACGACGTTCACAAATTGAGATTTATCATTCAACATGAACAAAATGCAATAATGTGAAAAATCATCTATAAAGGTGATGAAGTATTTCTTTCCACCAATGGATGGATTATCAAAAGGTCCACATTTGTCTGTATGTATTATTTCAAGTAGCTGGGTGTTTCTTATGGCTCCTTTCTTTGTATGTTTGGTCTATTTCCCTTAATACAGTCCACACATACATCATAATTGGCCTAATCAAGGTTATGGAATATTCCATTTTTAATGAGCCTTTCAATTCTCGGCCTGGATATGTGCCCTAGTCTTTTATACAACAAATAAGCAGATTTTTCATCATTAAGTGTACGTTTAGTACCAACATTAGGATGCAGGGTCACAAGGATTTCAGAAAAATTCTTTTCAAGATTCAATTGATATAAACCATCTAATAAAAATCCAGAACCAATATTATTAGAATTGTTAATCAAACCAAAACCATTGTATTTAAATTCAATCGCAAAGCCGTCTAAAGCAAGTTTGGAAACATAAATTAAATTCCTAGAAACTGTGGGAACATAAAAAGTTTCTTGCAAATCTAAAATAAATCCAGTGCTTAAAATCAGGCGAAAGACTCCAATTCCTGCTTTTTTATCCTTCGCTTTATTGCCCATGTAGAGAAAATTCTCATTTGGATTATTTTGGTCAATCGAAGTGAAGCCCTGCATCGAATTAGAAACATGAGACATAGAACCAAAATCAAACCACCAAGTGTTAGAAGGAGCGTTAATAAGGTTTGATTCGAAACAAACATAAATAAAAGGCTTACCCTTTTTATCAAACCAGGCCTTTTGTTTATGACAATCCCTCTGGAAATGGCCCTTCTTTTTACAGAAGTGACACTTGTCGTTCTTTTCCTTTTTTACAGCAGTAGTTGATGATTCATCTTGATGAGACAGCCCAGGATCTTTCTTAATGCCCTTGCCTAACTTCTTCTTAAAACCAACTCCTTTGACAGTCAAATTTGCCACATGTCCCTTAGTCACATGGCTATTATGTCGCTTAAGCCTTCCTTCCTCTTGTACCAACATGCTTTGCAAATTATTTACATTCCACTTATCTTTTATAGTATAGTAATTGATTTGGAAAATCCCATACTCAGGAGGTAGGGAGTTTAGGACGAATTGGACGAGAAAATATTCATCCAATGTCATGCCCAAAACTCTAAGTCTAGCAACCAAATTAGTCATTTCTATAATGTGCTCATTCATGGTTCGAGTACCATCGAACCTCATAGTGGTCATGTCAGCCATCAGTTTCCCAATACGGGATTTATCAGCAGTGCGAAAGCGTTCCTTAATGTTGTTCAAATACTCTTTCGCTTTTGTAGTTTCAGGTAGGGAGGTCTTAATTTTAGCATCAATGCACATTCGCATAAACATAAGGGCCATCCTATTGGATTGAGACCATGCTTCATGGACAACAATTTCATCCTCGCTACTAGCATCAGTAATATCAGCGGGTTCATTACACATAATTTCCATGTCCAGGTTAAGAACCCCTGGGCTAAACTCAATTTGCTCATTACATTTAGAAAAATTAGTTCCATCAAATTTGGAATAGGACTGAGCTTGAGAATGCAGGTTAAGGGGAATTACAATAAATAACAATGTTCACAAATTAAATTTTCACACGCAACAAAAATTGCAAAGGTTATATATTGAATTGTTGACTAAAAATTTTGGCATATTTCATTTACAATCTGAATATCACGGAATCTGTGTTAATCATCACATAATGTTCAGATTGTAAAGATATACTACCCTATAATTCATTTATCAAGGTCCCATAATTTTGGCATCTATGTTTGTTGCCTAAACATTTAATACCATGATTAATGGACTTAATGTCAACTATTCTGTTTTAATAAAATCAGTTCTAATGTGGTTGAATTCATAAATTAGCATGTGTTGCGACTCATTCCAATTTTATAACTAACATCACAATAAACCTTTAATGAATGTAAGTGTATTATTCGTACATGCAGTCTCAGCTTGTGTTTGGCCTTTGACTTAACTCAAATGAATAATTACTTACATGTCTCAACTTAAATAGTTAACCATTCGTTAAATATTAACTACAATACATAATCTACCAGTTATTACAAATATACCAATAGTAGCTTAAATGCCTCAAAAACAGAATTACCCAAGTGTAGTAAAAAAATACATAATTCATGAATTTTGCCAAAAATTTGAAAAATGAGTTTTCACCATAGAATTGATGTAAAACATGCCAGAAAACAAAAAAAATTTGGAGAACGTTAATATTAATTTTCTGTAAATATTTATAAGCCCTGAGATTATTTCCTAAAATGGCAAAATGGGGTTTAGAGGGTCTTAACGGACTCGAATTGCCAAGAAACACATTACATCACGGTCGAAGGCCCAATATTAAGGGTTGGTTCTAGGGTTTCATTTTACTATCAAAATTAGTACCTAGGGCTAAGGAACCCATTTTATACTGAAAGAAAGGAGAAAAAAAATGTAAAATTGCAAAAAATGGGATGAAGTAGAAATTTTCAATATATGAGATCATGCATTAGCCCGGTGTTTTTATGCAATGTAGGCATGTCTAGTTTTAATCTTTTATGTAAATTATCTCTGCTTGATACCTCCTTTCACCACTTATAACTTTTATGTAACTGTATGTCAATTTATAATTGATAAATATTAGGTCAACATATAACATGTTCATTTGATTAATAGGGAAATTTTATCATTTTAAACAAAGAGATGAACCACTAGCAGTTTTTCAACTTTTGTATTTAAATATCTTGTTCGAATCATAATCATTTGCCAATAGTAGACCTTGAATCAAATCTCAAGCTTTATCATACAAAAATGTCCCCAACTATCGTAAACTTTAGCATCTGGAACTTAGTTTTTCCATGGTATTTATGGAATTATTTAATTTCTATATCCTATATTAAGTATATGAGCAGATTACGCTAACCAAAGAAAACAAGCACACACATTTTATTCAAGTCATAATATGATCCAAAATAATAGTCGATACTAAGGTAGGAATTTGTTAAACATTTTTTTATTATTGATCAAAGTTCAGGCATAATATTGCCTCCAATAAAGCAAATATGCTAATAGAAAACGTGACAATGTTAGGAGATAAAGTCTCCCTTCTAATTAAAGAGACAAATAAACTGCAACAATTTCATATAATATCGATTATAAAGTATAATCCAAGGATTTCCATTTGTGAGTACATATTCCAGAGATGAGAATGGTACCTAGATGAGATTATGCAATTGATACTAAACCTTGTAGTTTTAAAACTCAAAAACACAAGGTTCTTGTTTTACGACCAACATTATATGGTTACCTTTGGAATATAAAGGGAAGGTTTCTCTATAAAGAGAATTTAAGGGGTATTCTCCTCTGCTATGGATGTTGAATATAAATTAAACTATGAGATAAATGCCGAGCCAAGAGACCGAGACTTGCACAACTATAATGCATGTATTAAAAATACTTTTTAATGACATTCAATATGCTATAGCAATGCCAAGGCAACATTTATTTTCATAAGCAGATAGTGCTCGTATATTAATTTAGCATGCACCCTCGATCTCTATTTTATCTGTTATCATACATGTAAAATTATTTGCCTCCTAACTACTCCCCAAGGTAGATATCCACTTGAAATTAATCTCCTCTTTAGTGACACTTTTTACAAGGGCGAAAATGTCGCATCCCGTATAACAAAACTTGTCTCAGCCAATCATTATTTATATCTTCCAAAAATAAATCCACTACAATGCATCTAATGGCAGTGTGCAACTACAAGTGATGCTGCAAAGTCAATATCCCTCTTGATCTTAGAAACTTCATCTTCGAATTTTCTTCAAGCTCGATTTACCAAACATTTTTTTCTCGTATTAGTTGTTAATTAAGCTGCCTTTAAATAATTGTGTGATTTTCATTATCTCATAGAATTGAACCCATTTTCCCATGCATAACTGGCCTCAATGATATCATGTTAGAAATAATTCGCAAAACTTTTCACATTAAGTTGAGCCTTGCAATCGAGTTGAACTTTGGCAACTCTCCTAGTTGTATCTTGCAATTATGTAAAGAGAAACTAAAGTTCCTAACGAGGATTCTGAGCCTCCTGAAGCTTATCTTAACACACTAAACAAGAGACAAGATGTATCTTTATATCCTTTAAACCCCCATTAAATATGAGTTCGTTCAACGTTAATGCATTTACCCTACTGATACACAAGCCACCTTCCCCATTCAAATCCATAACGTCATCACTCGTAACATATCCTAGTCGCATGAGGACCCTTTTCCTTTCTTTAAGTTCATCTTTAAACATCAGTATCATGGAAGTTCTCATTGCTTGCTTAATTGACTTAAATTTGTTAATAAGTTCCTTCTTATGGTGTATAACGTTGAGCTTGTGCTCATTAGATGGTTCCAGCTTCTCATCCACCATAAGGATGCAAATCCCACATTCATCAATACCACGATGACCAGCACATCAACTCATTTGTACATACTCTTCACTGGGTATTCATTTATATTTATCTTCATCAAATTTACAAAAATTTAAGAAGACAATAGATTTCATAGACATATTCAATCCTATGGTGAATATCTTTGTAGCAAACAAACACTTGATGAGCCCTTCTTGAAATAATATCCCAATCACTTCCTAAATATGGTAAGTAAACTAGAATAATGGCCACCTATTCCACGTTTCACAAGGAATAGCATAATCAAAATGTGAGGTATATTTTTATCATCATGTGATAACATGTACACAGCCCTTCAATGAATGTTTCGTGTTCACTTACTCATCATCATCATTGAGAATCAGTTTATCCGTCTGTTATTGTAAGAAATTCAAATTCCAATTTGCTGAATCTAAAAATAATGGAAGGAACATATTGACACTACATTATCATTTTCACCATCTTAAATGTGTCACTTTCTTCTCTAACTCTCCTAACTAACAGACCCTTCTGCCCTTTCACATTCTCTCCTATTTTCATCGCACCTTCAATAGTGGGAACAGGATCATATAAACCTTTTTGGAAGCTATTCGCACGAAATTTCCCCTTTTTTCCATCACTAAGTACAGACCATCTCCACTAGAAGGGAAAATATAATCTTGAAGGGGTGTTGTCTGATAACCAGTATAAACGATATAACATGGTTATCGGTGGATATTTGCAACCAATTTGGCAAACTCCTTAGCGTTAGTCACTATTGGAGAGGTATAAAAATTGAGAGTTTTTTGGGGCCATTTTAATTCTCTCTTCTCATACCACTCCTCTTTCACTATGACATATGTAATGAACCTCGTAAAAAATAACCCAAGCCATCTTCAGTGCAATTTCCATTATTTGGAGGCCGAGGATGGGCTAGTATTCTCTTCTCACTATGATGCAGAGAAAAAAAGAACTTTTCCTCTATATGATGTTTTTTTATCACGATAATGCCAAAGAAACATTAACATATCTACCTCAACAAACTGGACATATGGAGTGGAAATAATAGTAATGAATGAATAGGTCGTCTTTAGAGAAAAATCTACACTTAAATTTTCTTAATTTGCAAGCCTTTGTATTTCACTCCAAAGTCTTCGGCGTTGCCTCCTCCAATTCCAGCAGTAGCTAATAGGAGAAACTAGGCTCTGAACTAATGACACTACATATAAATTGCAACAGCAATCCCCCAAAGATATTGGAACATTCATACTCAACTTTGCAGGATTATAGGCCAATAATCCTCACTAGTCCATCCTAAATAAAACTTCCCCCTTCTTATAAAAATTGTGTAACAACCCTCGCTTTTGAGGTCCTATTTTACATTTAATTTACTAAATATAGTGATTAGACATAAAGATGTTGATATGTGGAGTAGGTATTAATTTAAGAAAGAAATTTAATATCTACAATGATGTTACATATTTACCGTATGTAGAGGTGAATTTTTCTATATTATGTTTGGAAATGTCATATGATTTAAAAATGACATTTGGCTTAAAATGAAACCGGAACCTAAATGAATTATAAAATCTCCAATTGATAATTTGGAGGGTGCCAATAGTTTCGGGAGGCTCGAGATAGTCAAATTGTATGCCATATTGTATTTTTAGTTTTCGGGCACTTTTGACTAGTTGTAGCATATATGAGTTGTTGCGTATTATTTTACCGCGTATAAATCACTTAAGCTGGAAATTTGGATATAAGCCACGATTCATGTCTTAAACTAAGTCTATTCCCCCAATTACATTGGTAAAACCTAGAGAAAGAAAAAGAAGAAGAAACCTTGGGAGAAAGTGAGAAGTTGAAGCTTGGGTGATTGTTCTTACATTCAACTTCTTCAAAATCTGAACTTGCAAACTTGAGGCAAGTTATCTACTTGTTATTTTATGATTTAAGTAGAGTAATTTGCATTGATAGTTATGGTTATGTATGGTTTATGGAAGTTAGGGTTTTGTTTGATTTATGGGCTTTAGATCTTTGGAAGTTAAATTGATATGGTTCGGAGATAAATTATGGTTGGATGATGCATTTATGATCATTTGGTAGCATTAAAGGATAGGGAATTGAGTGGGTTGAAGTTGGGTAGAATTTGGAGTCAAAGACTCCATAAATTAAACATGGAATTTTTGCAGAACCGAATTGATTCGGCCTGGCCGAATCGATTTGCTGGGAGACAGTTTCCAAGTCTGGGTAGTCCGAATCGGTTCGGCTCGTACGAATCGATTCGGCCTTATGCAGAATCCCACGTTTCCTGACCGAATCGATTCGGCTAGTCCGAATCGATTCTCCTTTAAGAACCCAAATCGATTCGGCTAGTTCGAATCGATTCGAAAAGCCTATTTTCCTTTATTTTTCTTTTTAAATTTTACCCCCTTTCTTTAGGATTATGACCTAGTACCCTTCTTGTATGAAGTAAAACTAGGATTTTAGAGTTCTAGTTGAGTTTGGTCGTTACCCTATAGTTGAGTGGGATCACTTGGGGTTAATTCTAGGGTACTTAAAGTGCTTCTTCGGTATCACTTCTCTTTCAGGAAAAGAGTTAAAGTTAATGTTCTAAGCCCATATGTGGAGATATTAGAAGCCCTTTGGTGGTATATAAAACCTTGGGACTTATGAGAATTCGGGAAATTGTTTATAGAATACTTTGGGACCTAATGATATGATGAAATTGAATAATAAATATTCAAAGATAAATGTTTCGAGTAAAATGAAACACATGAGATTCATGATAATGAAAATGGGATTTATTGGTAATTGTTAAATTACTTAAACACACCTCTCTAAATGCTATCATAAGGGAAGCTCGCGCAAGAGGTGATGTCCCCTGACTATTAAATGTAGGCTGAATATAGTCCTCGGCCATATGTGGGTTTTGTATATGTTTTTCTGTGCTAGTGAGGTAATTCCGGGAGTGGTTATGACTCACTCGCAGGCATATGGCCACTTCCCGACGTGCGTTAGGTGCCCAGGTCGTCTTGTATAGATTGGCCCTGGAAGATGGTAGCCATTTAGGGGCGCGCCTAGTGGGGAAACTCGGAGGGGCGGTCTTAGAAACGTTATATGTATAAGAATATAACCTTTCTAACTCAAGTGGGACTTGAGGTATGTAAATTGCCATAATATATGTGATGGTAATTATATTCCTGCTAAGGAATGGAAAAGGAAAGATATGATGGAAAATATATTCCTGTTAAGGAATGGAAAATGATAAGATATGGGAAGAAATGAGAATTAATTTAATTTCTCTTGCCTAATTTCATAACTGTTAGAAACTTATATAATTGAATCATCACATTTTATGATTAGGTTGTTAGGTTCTCATTTACACTATATATGATTCATTGTCCATATCTATCATGTTTCTTACTCTTCTGGGAATTATATATAAATCGGGCCCTGACCCGTTCATTTTCCATGTTGTGAATGTTGTTGTATCCGCTTAGGTGCTCCTCCGTAAGGGCGCCCGTTATGAATTTTTTTCCACTCTTATACGTTTGACGAGCTGTATGAACTTGCGGATTATTACAGGATGTTTGTTAGACGCTCTCATTTTTTGGGATCTAGTTATGATCGGGTCTTTCATCCGGGATTAGTGGCCCATCTTTTGTACTTGTTAATGAATGTAGTATGTAATATATCGAATTATGGAAAAACCTTGAATGTAACTATGGACCGACAGATTATTCGGTTCTTTTATTGTATGCGGTTTTGGTATTTATCTATATGTTCCTTTGAAATTCCACTTTTACCAGATTTGGGTTGTTTAACTTATTTCTTAAATCTTTATTAAACTAAAATTTTTGACAACCTGCTTTCTGATTTATGGAGTGGTTTTCCCGTATACCTATTTTACTGTTATGATGCTGAGGATGATATCCATCCATGATTCCGTTATGTCGAGGTATCGGGCTGGCCACCCCTTATTTCGGAATGCGGGCTGTCATAGATGGTATCAGAGCATCAGGATCTAGAGTCTTTTGGATCTTTGTGGACTTATCACGTTCTACCGTAGAGTTCTTTGACATGGAGCCTAATGTTAGGACTGCTTTGTTACTTATGCTTACGATCTTCTGCAAAAATAGATTGTTTTAAGTGAAATTCTAACTCTATTGTTTCTCTATCTCAGATGCCGACTAAAAGAGGTCCCCCGACGAGACGCAATAGGGTCTTAAATGAGGATGTTGGTCCTCTTCCGCCGCCACAAGGAACATTCAATGCCGCAGATGTGGCGAATATAGTGGCTCAAGCCGTTAATGCAGCCATGACAGCAGTGGCCCAACAAGTGCCACAGGCTCAACCAAGAGTGCCAGATGCCCAAGTTCCTACCGAACCTTATCCATGGGAGAGAGATAGGGAATCTTTTCTAAAGAGTCAGCCCCCAGAATTTGACGGGAGCTCGGATGTTATAAAGGCGAATCAATGGAAGAAAGATATGCAACGCCATCTACGTATGGTGGAGTGTGGTGAGGACAAGAAACATGTCCTTGCTACTTTTAAATTGGTTGGGGCCGCATTACACTGGTGGAATCCGTGACTATGCCAGAATAGAGGGATACAATGTCGATCTCCGAATTCTGGGTTTTATTTTATCATAAGTACTTTCCTCCCGTAATTCAAGGGGAGATGATAAGGAGGTTGCAAGACCTTGTGCGAGGGGAGAGGACAGTAGCGGAATATGAGGAGGAGTTCACCCGGTTAGCAAGTTTTGTACCGGATAAAGTAACTCCTGAAGAAAAGAAAGTTTTGAAGTTTATGAGAGGGTTGAGCTGGAGAATCCGTCAACACTTGCTGGGTAATCCTTCTTTACAGACTTTTGGGGATGTGATGAATGCAACTCTACTACATTGCCAAGAGCATAGACTATTTTTACAAAGTGGCAAGAAGACCTCCATAGTGGGGCAAGTGGGAAGACAGAGAGGTAGTGGGATTGGAGGAGGAGTCTTTCCCTCATCCCAACCTTCGGGCAGTAAATAAAAAGAAAGGGATCCCCAATAGGGGGACTCGTCGAAGAGGAAGCATTCTAGTGGGTTTAATCCGGGGAACTAAAATAATAGGCATGGTGAGGGTGCCCCACAACAACAAGCAGGTCATGGTGGTCAGGGAGGCAGGGGCCAGCAGGGCCAGGGTGTGAATCAGTTTAGAAACAATCGTGGTCGAAATGCTGAGAATATGATAGGTCGGTGTTTCCAACGCGGGGAAGCGAGTCACTATAAGAAGGAATGTCCTCAGTTGATTGAGGGACATTTTCCTTGAGCTCCACAGCAGCCGTACGTTTAGTTCCCTCCACAGGTGCCTAACCTAGTTGTTCCTCCACAACAGGGTTAGTTACAGTATGATAGGGTTTACCATATTCAGGATCCTATGCTTCCTCCAGATCCACCTGCACCGCCAGCCATTGAGGGTAAGTTCCTTATTCAGGGACATATGGGTCGTATTTTATTTGATACCGGTGCAACGCATTCTTTCATTTCTAGGAGCTTTGCTCAGACCACCGAGTTGATTAAATATGCTGAAAGAACTTTTACTAGTGTGGAGTCCTCTATGGGTGATGGTTCACTCATCTTCTTTGTTTGTAGAAATATAGAAATCTCCCTCGGTAATTTATGCTTTGAGGCAGATTTACTTGTCCTGTATATGGTCGGGTATGACGTGATTTTGGGTATAGATTGGTTATGAAATATCATGCTATTGTAAATTGCTACGGGAAGAGTATAGTCTTCGTCGTTCCGGGACAAGAGATGTTCCTGGTAGTTTTACCTCGTTTAGAGGGGAGTACTAGTACTTATTTGTATTGCATTGTCGAGGAGACTTCTAGGGATATAGCTGTTCTCTTGGATTCCATTCAAGTTGTGAAAGACTTTGAGGATGTTTTCCGAGAAATACTGGGTTTGCCTCCTAGCCGTGAGATTGAGTTTATGATCGATTTAGCGTCGGGAACGAGGCCTATCGTGAGGGCTACATATCGAATGGCTCCTATTGAAATGAGGGAGCTAAGAGATCAAATTCAAAAGTTGTTGGAGCAGGGATTTATACGGCGTAGCACATCGCCATGGGGTGCTCCAGTGTTGTTTGTTAAGAAAAGAGATGGTTCTCTCCGGTTATGTGTGGACTATAGAGAATTGAATAAGGTCACCATCCGAATAAATACCCTTTACCTCGTATCGATGACTTGTTTGATCAACTTCGAGGAGCGATGTACTTCTCCAAAATCGATTTGAGGATGGGGTATCACCAATTGAGGATATGAGAGGAGGATGTATCCAAGACTGCTTTTCTTACGAGGTACGGGTCCTATGAATTTTTGGTTATGCCCTTTGGACTAACCAATGCCCCTGCTGTATTTATGGATCTCATCAATAGGGTCTTTCGGGATTTCCTGGACCAATTGGTTATTGTGTTCATCGATGACATTTTAGTCTATTCTCGAACGGAGTCTGATCATGCTATGCATTTGAGGTTGGTCCTACAGAGACTACGGGGCCATCAACTGTATGCCAAGTTCGAGAAGTGTGGCTTTTGTTTGTAGGAAGTACAGTTTTTGGGTCATGTGGTGATGTCCCAGGGTGTATCAGTGGATCCAGGCAAGGTAGCTGCGGTGAGGGAGTAGGGTCAGCCCACGACACCTACCGAGGTTCGCAGTTTTCTGGGTTTGACGGATTATTACCATCGGTTCATCAAGGGTTTCTCTAAAATAGCTAGCCCTTTGACAAACTTGACCCAAAAAGGGGTGAGATTTATTTGGGATGATTCCTGCCAAGCTGCATTTGATGAGCTTAAAGATAGATTGACTTCGGCTCCAGTCCTTGCATTGCCAAAACCAGGATTAGAATATCTAGTCTTCACCGATGCATCTCTTCAAGGATTAGGAGGTGTACTTCAGTAAGAGAGACGGGTTATTGCTTATGCTTCCCGTAAGTTGATGCCCCATGAAAGAAACTATCTGGTGCATGACTTAGAACTAGCCGCAGTTGTTTTTGCCTTGAAGATATGGAGGAATTATCTATTGGGAGAGAAGTATAGTCTTTTCACGGACCACAAATCGCTGCAATATTTATTTTCACAGAAGGACTTGAATATGAGACAGCGCCGATGGTTAGAGTTCGTGAAAGATTATCAATTTGATATTCATTACCATCCGGGTAAGGCAAACGTGGTAGCGGATGCCTTGAGTAGGAAGCCTGATGGAGCATGAGTTACGGTTTGGAAAGCTAAATGGAAGGAACTCAGTCAGGAGGATGCGATGGTGAGAGCATTCATGTCGGTAATGACCGTTACTCCTACCATTGTGGCAAGGGTGGTAGAAGCTCAAGGAAGGGATAAGGGGTGTCAAGACCATGTTCACCGATTTTTGTCCGAGGGAGTGGAGTCCTACTCGATTGGTTCTGAGGGTGGATTATGCTTCCATGGAAGACTTATCGTTCCAGAGGAAGGAGATTTACGACGGGCAGTGATGGTTGAATCTCATGGGTCTAGGTTCACGGTTCATCCTGGTGGGGATAAAATGTATCAGAACATGCGCCGTCAGTATTGGTGGCCAGGTATGAAAAGGGATATTTCGGAATTTGTGTCCCAATGCACTACTTGTCAACTGGTCAAGATCGATCATCAGAAACCGACAGGTTTGTTACAACCATTAGAGATCCCGGTGTGGAAATGGGAAAGCATATCGATGGATTTTATCACGGGCTTGACAAGATCACAAGGCGGGTGCGATTCTATTTGGGTGATTGTCGACCGCTTGACAAAGTCGGCACACTTCCTACCTGTGCGGACGGATTTTGATACTTCTCGATATGCTCGCTTATTCATCGAGGAGGTGGTGAGACTCCATGTGGTGCCTTTGAATATAGTTTCTGACCGAGACAAAATTTTTGTTTACCACTTTTGGAGGGAGTTTCTAAGAAGAGATGGGGACAGAAATGAGGTTAAGCACTTCATACCATCCTCAAACAGATGGCCAAACTGAAAGGGTAAACCAAATGTTGGAGGATATGCTTCGCATGTGTATGCTTGACTTCAAAGGTGGTTGGGAACAATATCTCCCATTGGTTGAGTTTGCTTATAACAACTCTTACCAATTCACAATTGGAATGGCACCTCATGAAGCTTTGTATGGGAGACCATGTAGATAACCCGCTTGTTGGTTAGAAGTGGGTGATAATAAATTTTTGGACCTGAAATAATCCGGGATACTTCCTCAAAAATTGAGTTGATTCGAAATCGCATTCGGATAGCCCAAGACCATCAAAAGAGCTATCCCGATGCGGGTCGATGACACATGGAATTGGAAATTTGGGACCAAGTTTTGGTTCGAGTGTCGCCCATGAAAGGGATAAAGCATTTCGGTAAGAAGGGGAAACTTGCGTCGCGTTTTGTTGGACCATTTTCAGTTATTGCAAGGGTGGGTCCAATGGCATACCAACTTGCTTTACCGGAACCACTACAACAAATTCATGATGTATCCCATGGTTCCTCCCTAAAGAAGTATAGGAGATGTGAAGGTGCGTTTTGGCACATTCATTTCGAGGATATTGATTTGCAACCCGATGTTTCATATGAAGAACAACCGATTGCTATATTAGAGCATGGGGAGCGTAGATTGAGGTCTCGTGTGTTGCCCTTGGTGCGGGTTCAATGGAGTCACCATAACGCAAAGGAATCTACATGGGAGCGATAGGATGACATGCGGGAAAAGTATCCGTATCTCTTTATACAAGGTACGCTTGAATTTTGGGGACAAAATTTTCATAAGGGGGGAAGTATGTAACAACCCTCGCTTTTGAGGTCCTATTTTATATTTAATTTCCGAAATATAGTGATTAGACATAAAGATGTTGATATGTGGAGTAGGTATTAATTTAAGAAAGAAAGTTAATATCTACAATGATGTTACATATTTACCGTATGTAGAGGTGAATTTTGATATATTATGTTTGGAAATGTCATATGATTTAAAAATGACATTTGGTTTAAAATGAAACCGAAACCTAAAATGAATTATAAAATCTTCAAATGATAATTTGGAGGGTGCCAATAGTTTCGGGAGGCTCGAGATAGTCAAATTGTGTGCCATATTGTATTTTTAGTTTCCGGGCACTTTTGACTAGTTGTAGCATATATGAGTTGTTGCGTATTATTTTACCACGTATAAATCACTTAAGCTGGAAATTTGGATATAAGCCACGATTCATGTCTTAAACTAAGTCACTATTCCCCTAATTACATTGGTCAAACCTAGAGAAAGAAAAAGAAGAAGAAACCTTGGGACAAAGTGAGAAATTGAAGCTAGGGTGATTGTTCTTACATTCAACTTCTTCAAAATCTGAACTTGCAAACTTGAGGCAAGTTATCTACTTGCTATTTTATAATATAAGTAGAGTAATTTGCATTGATAGTTATGGTTATGTATGGTTTATGGAAGTTAGGGTTTTGTTTGATTTATGGGCTTTAGATCTTTGGAAGTTAAATTGATATGGTTCGGAGATAAATTATGGTTGGATGATGCGTTTATGATCATTTGGTAGCATTAAAGGATAGGGAATTGAGTGGGTTGAAGTTGGGTAGAATTTGGAATCAAAGACTCCATAAATTAAACTTGGAATTTTTGCAGAACCGAATCGATTCGGCCTGGCCGAATCGATTCGCTGGGAGACAGTTTCCAAGTCTAGGTAGTCCGAATCGGTTCGGCTCGTACGAATCGATTCGGCCTTATGCAGAATCTCACTTTTCCTGACCGAATCGATTCGGCTAGTCCGAATCGATTCGCCTTTAAGAACCCAAATCGATTCGGCTAGCCCGAATCGATTCGGAAAGCCTATTTTCCTTTATTTTTCTTTTCAAATCTTACCCCCTTTCTTTAGGATTATGACCTAGGACCCTTCTTGTATGAAGTAAAACTAGGATTTTAGAGTTCTAGTTGAGTTTGGTTGTTACCCTATAGTTGAGTGGGATCACTTGGGGTTAATTCTGGGGTACTTAAAGTGATGCTTAGGTATCACTTCTCTTTCGGGAAATTAGTTAAAGTTAGTGTTCTAAGCCCATATGTGGAGATATTAGAAGCCCTTTGGTGGTATATAAAACCTTGGGACTTATGAGAATTCGGGAAATTGTTTATAGAATACTTTGGGAGCTAATGATATGATGAAATTGAATAATAAATATTCAAAGATAAATGTTTCGAGTAAAATGAAACACATGAGATTCATGATAATGAAAATGGGATTAATTGGTAATTGTTAAATTACTTAAACACACCTCTCCAAATGCTATCATAAGGGAAGCTCGCGCAAGAGGTGATGTCCCCTGACTATTAAATGCAGGCTGAATATAGTCCTCGGCCATATGCGGGTTTTGTATATGTTTTTCTGCGCTAGTGAGGTAATTCCGGGAGTGGTTATGACTCACTCGCAGGCATATTCCCACTTCCCGACGTGCGTTAGGTACCCAGGTTATCTTGTATAGATAGGCCCTGGAAGATGATAGCCATTTAGGGGTGCGCCCAGTGGGGAAACTCGGAGGGGCGGTCTTAGAAACGTTATATGTATAAGAATATAACCTTTCTAACTCAAGTGGGACTTGAGGTATGTAAATTGCCATAAGATATGTGATGGTAATTATATTCCTGCTAAGGAATGGAAAAGGAAAGATATGATGGAAAATATATTCCTATTAAGGAATGGAAAATAATAAGATATGGGAAGAAATGAGAATGAATTTAATTTCTCTTGCCTAATTTCATAACTGTTAGAAACTTATATAATTGAATCATCACATTTTATGATTAGGTTGTTAGATTCTCATTTACATTATTTATGATTCATTGTCCATATCTATCATGTTTCTTACTCTTCTGGGAATCATATATAAGTCGGGCCCTGACCCATTAATTTTTCATGTTGTGCATGTTGTTGTATCCGCTCAGGTGCTCCTCCGCAAGGGCGCCCGTTATGAAATTTTTTCCACTCTTATGCGTTTGACGAGCTGTATGACCTTGCGGATTATTACAGGATGTTTGTTAGACGCTCTCATTTTTTGGGATCTAGTTATGATCGGGTCTTTCATCCGAGCTAGTGGCCCATCTTTTGTACTTGTTAATGAATGTAGTATGTAATATATCGAATTGTGGAAAAACATTGAATGTAACTGTGGACCGACCTATTATTCGGTTCTTTTACTGTATGCGGTTTTGGTATTTATCTATATGTTCCTTTGAAATTCCACTTTTATCAGATTTGGGTTGTTTAACTTATTTCTTAAATCTTTATTAAACTAAATTTTTTAGCAACCTGCTTTCTCATTTATGGAGTGATTTTTCCGTATACCTATTTTATTGTTATGATGCTGAGGATGATATCCATCCATGATTCCGTTATGTCGAGGTATCGGGCTGGCCACCCCTTATTTCGGAATGCGGGTTGTCACAAATCGGTGGTTTTAAATCTCCAAAATGCACATGTTTGTCCATGTTTAATAGTAAAGTCATAGTAGTCCAAGATTCCGCCACACCGTACTTCATTTCAGTATCTTAACATTGCCTTTAAACTGGCTCAAATTGTCCTAGGGAGACATAAAAAGACACCCGCCTAAAACCGCCAAACCCATTTATTGCATTATTTTCCCTGTACTTGGGCTTTAGAGTTGGAGACTCCTTAAACTTATTCTTCACTAGATTAAAACAATTAACTTCACTAGATAAAGCAGTTAATTTCGCACCACATTCTGGATTTTGTTGTGAAAGCCTTAGTACGACCTTTTAATTACTAATGAATGGGTCATAACAAAGACCTCGATGAAGCCATAACCATCATCGCGCAAGAAATCCGATGTTAGCGATCTCATGAATTATCTAGTTAAAGGATGACATAAGAATAAAGATTAGTAAGAACAAGTGAGAACAAAACCATTATACAAATTCTACACAAAGGCTTGATGACCATCTTGGTCATAATTGGGTCTCCTTTCTTTTCAGGTTTTGGGAACAGTATCAACAAAAGTAATCTGGAACTTCGTTCTGCCATGCTATGTCTGTAATTAATTTTTTTCTACAAACTATTAAGCACATAATCAGAATCCACTAATGAAAAACAGGCAAAACAGTCAATAATGGCAATCTAAAGAATGAATTTGTTAAACATGTATTGGTTATTATTAACTACAATTTACTTTTATTAGTGCCCTCCAACCATGAATATAACAACATCACTCGCAAAAAATGTGATAATATCAAGGGATGAGGTTTCTTTTTTAATTAGAGATAAGTAACCTGCACAAGAAGTGTTGGGAAAATGGTTCCAATTTTCAGATTGAATAATGATACGAGTACAAAAATCTCCACAAGAACTTCCTCAAAATCTGACGTGGATTCCACTTATTCTCTCACCTACCTATTAAACATTGACTTGTGGTATGGGGTCCCATCAGGGCACCAATAGCACTACTTTTTGTGGAGTTACTTTGTACCCATTAAAGGGTACAAAAAATATCATGTAACACCCCATATTTTCATGCATTAAATATTTAATTAATTTGGGAATTGAAAATTACTTGTGAGTCGTAATTTTTAATTGAAATAATTAGGAAAAGTTTATTTAAACATTAATCGGGAAGTGAATGATTAATATTTAAGGAAAAATTATTTACTAAGTGAATAGTAATATTGTAATTATGTCATTTCGAGTATTAATGACAAAGTATGCACTTATCTCAACCGGGAGTCGGTGTAGACTAAAAAGGGGTGGGGGATAAGTATTTTTACAAATTATTTCGAAAGCCAATTCTGAGTGTATAGTTGAGTCCGGATGGTCCGAGATAGTCGAAAAAGTGTACCCGGGGTAGTAAACGGGTCACGGGGTGTTTTTAGACATAGTCGGGCCCACACGTGGGCATTTGGGTCACTTGGGCTTGGCCCATTAGGCAAAAAATGGGATTTAGGTAAATTAATGAATTAGAAGAAATAATAAAACGGCTGATGTGAGTTTAGGAAAAGGGTTAGTGTGTTAAGGAACCCTAACAGCAGTTAAAGGCAGATTTGGGGATCACAAGAGGGCCAACAAGGGTCATCTTCAACCTTGGAACTCATCTCCAAATTCAGACTCTACGAACCTGTAACACCCCGCCCACCCGGGGAGAGAGAACGGAGCGCTAATGCGATAAAATAAATCCAAATCCATAAGTGACAAGGTATAGGGCATCTAAATAAACCCACAATAATATAAATCCACTAATCTCAATTCTTCAAATACAACAAGTATCTCGAATAAATAAAACATCTAACTCGAAAAATAAATACAAATCTTCAATGCTCTATACCAAATAAATAATACAAATCTTCCAAAAATATTCTTCCCAAAATAATCCATGCTAAAATAATCCCAATTGGTCCATAGCGTCCCAATCCACGCTAACCTGCCAACTAAAAGAAAATATGGGGAAGTACACAATACGACAAGAAAGATGCTCAACAATTATATTAACGATGAACAAAGCGTAACAACACGAGTACGAATATTCAAATCAAAATGTAAATCTCAATAGTATTTCATCATTATAATTTCTCAACAACACTTTAACCGGGTCACCAGGCCTCACCACATCCGTATATGCTTTATCAAGCCATAGCCCAGGAAACAAGAATTTTGGCGGGTGCCCAACATCCGTGCCATATTAAAATCTCATGACAACGTGCTCATCAACAATATAATGATACCACATGAATCAAAATAATTTTAACAATTATTTTCCAGATTTCAATGAATTTATCAATTCAAATATGAGTTCAATTAATAAGAAATCAAAGAGAATGACACTCGTGAGATTTAAAGAGCATATTGTGTAAAACCCCATACCTCAAACCATGATGAGAAACCAACGATCACATCCTAAAGATCAACACAAAAGATCTACAAAAGCTCCTCCAAGAACCTCCAACAAAATAGCCCCAAGAACACCTCTAATCTAAGGTTCGAACTCACAAATCTCAAGGGCCAATGTGTATATAAAAAGAAGAGGAATATAAAATATATTTGTTGTCAAAATTTGTGACAAAAGTAAGTTAACAAGGGTTGCCCATGACTCCTTTTATAATGCAAAGAAATGAAGAGTTGGAAGCCAAAAGACTCCTTTAACTAAGGCAAAGAAATGAAGAGTTGGAAGTCAAAACAACTCCAAGAGTTAAAAACATTTAAAAATCATTTTAAAATCCGATTTAACTCCAATTTCGAACCCGTTTGAAATTCTTGCCTTTAAAAATAATAACCAACATATTTGAGCAATAAAAATAATTTTATCAAAAACTTTATTTTCCTCCATTTTCCAAAAATTAATTAAAATAGTCCAAAATTACGCGGGTTGTTACAGAACCTTAAGGCAAGTGTTAACTTGTTGTAGCATGTAAAAATGTATTTCGATTCATACTCATGTGATGTGTGTATTTAAGGAAATTCTTTTTGGGTGTTAATGGCATAATCTGATTTTGAAGATAATAATCTGATTTACAAAATTTGGGTAAGGGTTTATGTAAAAATCTGAGATTTGTATGTTAATATATATCTGGTAAGATTAGAAACGGATATGATGATGGAACTTGGGTTGTAAATGGGTAAAGGGTTAAAGATGAAATTTCTCCCCAAATACAGAAATTGTAGTTAATGGACGAATTAATAATGTTGGTGGACATTCTGCAGGTCCCTAATAAGGTTTCTAACATGTATTAATGTTAAGAGGGCTTAAGGTTGCTGGTAGAGAAAACTAGGGTTTGGGAAAATTCATCCATGGCTGAATCTGTCTTCGTGAAGAAGACGAAGACCTGCTCGATCGATCGATCGAAGGTCTGGGGTCGATCGATCGATGGTCGGCAGATTCTGGCAGTTCGCCCAGTTTTCCTTTATATGGAGATAAATTTAATTTAATATTTTTCCATGTCTTAAATTTGATGAGTACTTAATATATGGATTTAAAATCTAATTAATAGTGAATAAAATTAATTAGGATTTGAAGACGGCTTAGTGTGACATCATAATTAAAAAAAATGTTTTGGATAAATTAGGTGTGACACACTAAGATTGAATTATGAGAAGTTTGTTCGAAAGGATTAATTATGGACATAGGGAACAAGTCCGGGTGTAACGGTTGAGCAATACCGAGATATAAATTTTATTTAGGCATCGGCTAAATAATTTAGAGTCGGGGATTGAGACTCGGGGAATGTTAATTCGGGCCATGAAAGTAAGTCCGGATATATTGGTTAGGGTGACACCAAAAGAAATTTATGCGAAAATTAATTAATATTTCGAGTTAGGCCACAAACTCATTATAAAATGGAATAGGCTTGTGTCACGGACACGGTATAGCCGGGATATTTTTATACTTATATATATATATATGGTGTGCGATAGTGTATGTATATATATGGGTGTGATATAATATCAGTGATAGATATTATTGTTATTAGTATATTCTCTAGTGCTATAGGGGGAGGTTGCGCGTAGTGGATGAATCCCCTAGCTTGAGGAGTAGGGCGAGTATAATCCCAGGTCATAGCGTCCGTTATATGGCTGAGGGTCATCTCACTTTCATGGAAGGAATATGACCGCCTCCAATATTTATGTAATAACTAAGTAAGGGAGAAATTCTGACTTGGGGTAACTAGGTCAGGTGAACATACCTAGTGGAATAGCACTTCAGAGAATTAATATTTTGTGAGTATTTCTACTCGACTGGATGTTAGTATTAAATGTTATTTCAGTATGTTTGTGAATACTGTAGTTTGATTAAATATATAATTAGGTAAATAATTATATATGGGATAATTAATACATAGTGAAAAATGTATGATGAGCATAACAAGTGTGAGTGTTATATGAAATTAGAAAGGGTAATGATTGAATTAAGTTGATGTTTATGATAACTTAAAAATCATGATTTAAGGCATACTCGGTTAGAGTAGGTTAATTGCAAGGGTTAACATAAGTATTGGGTCAGGAGCGTAGGACCTAGTAAATTAAATGGAAGCGTTAGTAGTGCACATTAGAGGAGGGGTAAGGAAGTCCTCAAGAGAGTGTGGCACTAACTAAAGTATGAAGAGCATGCATATTTATTTATTACTGCAAGTTATTCATTTGTTAAATGTTTTCAAATGTTTTTGGGTACTAACCCTTGCTATAAATTTTTTTTAAAAAACCTTTTAGGTGTCCAACCACAGGGACGCTAGGCTTCACTCTATTCCAGGTATCCGTTGCTGCAGCACATGTGGATGTTGCGGGGTTTTTGATAGACGCCTCCTTCTTTCATTCGTGTAGAGACTCTCTAGTAGTTAATTGAGCATGTCGCTCACAGTTCATGTACTAGAATTAGACTTGTTGAGATTTTCTTCTTGTCCTTACTTGTATTGGATATTTGGACCGATGGTTTATTCGGTTAGGTATTTTATTTGTGGATGGTTAATTCAGTTAACTGTGATTGTGTATTATTGTATGTTCCGCATGAGTTTCATTTAATTAATTGAAAGATAAAAATTGGCACCAGTCTATTTTCTCACTTAGGTGGTTAATAATTAAAAAGACGACAGTGATGCTAAGAATGGACCAACTGAGAAACCTGTTCTAACTTGATTTAGGACTGATCACCCGGGATTAATTAGGCGGGGTGTCACATATCACATCATAAAATATTACTTAACCAGTGTCATCATATATAACCAAACAACAATATAGTACATATTTTTCAGATGTCCTATTTTTCATGCAATTTTCATCTTTTACATAAATTTTGTATGCCTTTGGTTCCTACTTCCAACACTCTTTGTACATGGTATACCTCTCTGTAATTGTCCATCAATAAGGTGAACATTAATCATTTTGGCCTAATTCACAATTTTTTTAACCCTAAATAGAGAGATGAACCATTAGCAAGTTATCACTTCGGCATCTAAATATCTTGTTTATACTAAAACCATTAGCCAACAACAAGCCTTAAAGCAAAACCTCGAGGTCCACCGTATAAAAATCTCCCTGATGTTTATGGAATTAAATAATTTCTGCAACCTAATAAGTGAATTGAATGGCCTAACCAAATAAGATATACCTAATTGTTAAATATCTTGTGAGTATTTATCTCACATCGAAAGATGCAGAGTCCAACATATAGTACTCAAGTGGGTGTGATCATTTGACTCAGCACCGAGACCTTGTGGGTTCAAACCCCACACTGGGCTAGGTCCAAGGAGTAATTTGAGGATAATATCGGTGGCTAGCTGTGAGTTTGGGACCTAACGGTGGTATCAAATCCGATGGTTTGATCAGGACCATCAACGGGCTTTGTGTCGGGTTGCAATATGCGTCGATATAATCAATTCGAGGTAGTGTGAGTCGTAGTGCATCATGGTGAACCTCAAAATTGGATTATTACGGACGTATGGTAATGTTGGATGGTCCACATCAAAATATGTAGAGTCCAACATATAGTCATTAAGAAGTTGTGGCCCTTGACTAGCACCAATATCTTTTGAATTAGGTAAACAACTCTGAATCTTGTCTCTAGCATTAAGTTTGATATGAACTAATGAACTACTACACAAATTGATCAAACAAATTTCATTGTATATATAAAAACATAATTAACCCTATCAATGAGAAAATAAAAGGACCAATGTCCAGATACGTACTTAGTGATATATAGACTAGGAACTACATAACATACATAAACTAAAAATGGAAAGAAATAGAAGGGGATCTTCTAGAACTACCTGCATTTTTCCTTTTGTTCTTTCTTCATTGAGCGGTTCTTCCTCTCGATCACTTTAAGGGGTATTTTTAAGTTAAAATTTAGCATTAAGCATTATGAGGCAAGTACCCCTCTCAATGCGTAATGCTGTATTTTTTTTTAAATAAAATTACATTCCAATTTTAATCTTATCTTATCTACTAAATGACACGATATAAAATAAATTAGTAAATTTTTAATAATGACAAAATTATCAAATTAATTATATTCAGCATTCAACATTTAGAGTTAAATAACATCATTCACATAAAAAAACATACGTATTTTTCAACATTCAGAATTTTGCATTAAGCATTCAATCTTCCGAGGTTAAAAAACCAAACGGTCCCTCAATCGTCTAGGTTATTTCTTTCCCATGCTTTTGGTGTCACTTCGTATCCCAGCGGTAGCCCACGGGAGAAACTAGACTTTTCACTAACGCACTTGCATGTACTATAATCGCCACTCTTTGAAACCTTCTTATATGAATCTTCTGTATGATTGTAGGCCAATAGTTCAACTCCACGGCAGTACATTCTAAACAAAATTTCCCCCTTCCTAGTAACAATTAACGGTGTCAACTCTCCATAATATGGGTTTAGGTTCAAATTTGAAATGACGAACATAAAAGTCCAGGACTCAACCACACCATACTCTCTCATGGTTAGTATCTCAATATTACTTTGATATCCTTATCCACACGTGACATACAAAGGCATCCCTCTAAAACTCCTATACCAACTATTGCGTCGACCTTTGGGGTTAGAAGTCTGTGCCTTTGTTAGACACAATCCAATGAAGGAGTTCATTTATTACCGGACATTTCTTCAAATTCTCTTCTTTTTTAATATTTATTTAGATTGATAAATAATTAGAGTTATGTCTAATTTTAAAGTTAAATAATTTTTACATTAAATTAATATTTAATTAGATTATTTTAAAGTTAAATAAATGAGGCAGTGCATGTTGTTTGTTCCCCAAGTATGGGATTTGGAGGCAAGAAAACAGCAGGTCGATTAAAATGTAGGGACTTATCAATACCCAAAACAATCCGGATTAATCTCTTTCCCAAACACAATGCATTTTGTTTCTCAGAGTTTTTTAGGAAAAAAGTCCAATCTGATAAAAGAGCCAAAAGAAAACAGAAACATATTCTCTTTTTTTTTACTATTTATTTTATATTGATAAATAATTAAAGTTATGTTTTATTTTAAAGTTAAATAAATTTTACATTAAATTTGATATTTAATTAGATTATTTTGGTTTTGATATCTATTTTATTTTTGAAATTCAGGAGAACCCCCCACTTGTTGAATTTTTTGGGGTCTGGCCTTCATTTTTAGGGGGTTACCCCCATTTCAACCTTTAAATTTGGATCAAGTACCAAAAAGTCCCTCAATACACATTTAGTCCAAGCCTTTTATTTTGTACCAAAAAGTCCTTTATTCTCTTACTTGTAAAGGTCCGCGCCAGTGCCATGGTAAAGGACTTTTTGGCATGGTAAAGAACTTTTTGGTGCAAAATAAAAAGGGTTGACCTATACATGTATTAAAAGAAGTTCAAGAGACTATTTGGTATATGCCCCTTTATATTTTGTGTAATATCGAAAATACCCTCATATAATTAAGGGTTATAAACTAAATAGTCGCTCAAACATTTTTTAATACACGTTTAGTCCAAGCATTTTTATTTTGCTCAAAAAATTCCTTCACCATGCTGCTAGCGCGAACCTTTAAAAATAAGAGAGTATTAGTTAAATGGGTGTTTGAGGGACTTTTTGGTACAAAATAAAAGGCTTGGACTAAATATGTATTAGAAAAAGTTTGAGGGACTTTTTGGTATTTGATCCTATTATTATTTAGGATTTGACCCCCAAAAATGATTTGAGAAAAGTAAAAAAATAGATCTGTTAAAAAGATTTTTCATACACACACACACACATATATTTTAAAATATCCTCACGCTGCTTTTTTTTATAATAAAAACGGACTTATTATGTAATTTTATAAAAATCTATTTTATTATGTAATTTTAATATTTATAATAAAAACTCTTGTATACATATATAAATGTACAATATTTATAAAAACTATGTTTAGAACTTTTTAAAAATTAGGATCATGTAGTGTCGCTTTTTTTGGTCAGTAATAAAAATTAGATTTGATGTCATGTTTTAGTTGGTCCATGTTTATGGTCAGTAAGAAAAATTAGATTTCATGTAGTTTTGCGTTTTTTGGGTCGTGTTCGCATTAGGCAAAAAAATAAAATTTAGTGTTGCGTGACATTGCATTTTAATTATATCGTGTTTGGTAAAAAAACTCCCATCGTGCCTTAACTAACATAATTTAATTGACATTACATATGACATAAAATTTATTTTAACAAAAAAAAATTACTACCTAAAAAAAGGCACAAAACTGATTTCAAAAACAAAAAATTATTACATAAAAAATTTACTACCTCAAAAATTTGTGTTGTGCTGTCTCATGTCATGTTTTAATTAGGTCATGTTCATATTTAGTTAAAAAAATCATTTTTGGTCGCATTTAATTGGAACGGGTTCGGGTTAGGTAATAAAAATAAAATTTCCTATAGGGTCTTATTTTAATTGCGTCATGTTCGTATTCCTTTTTTTAGTGGCTAATATTTGTATTTTATTTACGAGTTGGAATGTGCATTTTTTTCTGTTGTTGAAATTGTAATTTAATACTATTATGATATGAGTTTGTTATAATTGGAAATAAAAGAGGGAGAGAAATGTTTGGAGATAATTTCAATATGGGAAAAAAGGGATAAAGGTTCTTTACTGTTAAGTCCTTGGACTAATAATTTTAGACTATAAATCAGGACACAACAAATTTTAAATGATTAGGTCTACCATATAAATACCCTCAAATCTCAAAACAAACACACCTTACAAGCGCGAACGATCAAAACCTCAACTTTCTCTCTTCCAATCAAATCCTAATCGTCGAAGTTGTAATAAACGATTATCATTCTCAATCAGATTATTTCAAACAACACTAATAGGTATTATTCCATCCATGCTCATATATTGTTAGCTTTTTTGGTTTGTAAACCCTAAATCGATGTAGTTTCTTACTCTATTTCACTTGATTTCTCTTCAAATGAAGAACACAGTGTACAAAAATGATTTCATAATGTATTTGATGTAATTTATTGTGTATTGAATGTAATATTATCTCCTTAAGTTTTGTTCTTAAGTTTATACCATACACTCTGTATATGTTGTGTTCTTACTATTATATTTCTGATATCACCTGTTTATCATTGTATATTGAGTGTTTTGTTTTGTATTCAATGTAATATATATTTTTGTGTCCTTAGATTTTATATAACTTTTTTCCTATTTTATCATGTATTTTATGTTCTCATATGTATAAATTTGTAGACATTGTGTATGGAGTGATGAAATCATATTATGTTGTTTGTTTTTGATACGAAAAATACAATATGCGTCTAGCTTCTACATTTGTTGCCCTGGTTTTAATAAAAAAAAAACACATTTTGCATGTTCACTGTATTTACGTGGTCTCTAAATTTTATAGCTCCTATATCATTGTGGTCCGCGCCATCGGAATTTCTTGAGGAATATGAATATACATGTGTTCTCTATATTTAATAGGTTATATATTATTGTGGTTTGCGCAAGCGACATTTGTTAAGGAATGCGAATATATACGACTCTCTATAATTAATAGCTCCTACATTATTGTGGTCCACTCAAACGCCATATATTGAGGACTATGAATGAATATGCTCTCTATATATTTTCATAGATCCTATATTATTATGGTTCGCGCTAACGACATTTTTTAGGATTGTGAATGAATATAAACGTGTTCTTTATATTTTCATAGATTCTATATTAATCGTGGTTGATTAGGCATATATTCTTCCGATTTATCCTCATAATTTAGAGACTTTTATTGCCCTAGGTAGTGTAATTTGTATTTATTTATCTCATATACTTGCTACTGACATCTTCCATCGAGTGCATCGAGTTTTGTGTATTTCTCGTACATTTTGCAAATATTTTATGCAAGTGAAGAAAAGAGAAAATTCAAAAGAGAAAGAGAAAGAAAATAAGAAGAGTCAAGGGAAAAATAGTGATTTTACACCATGAATCCGGACACGGGACCTAAAGGAATGTTGAAGACGTCAAGTCCATAAGCACGTAGGAAGAAATGTCATCCAAATCTGAATCCTGGGTAAAAGGTTATGAAACTTTGAAGTTGAGAAGAAATTAAGGAAAAAAAGGAAGAAAAATATAAAGTCACCGAACTGAACCGATGAAATCATCACCGAACCGGTTCGCCACACTGTCAGCACCAAACCGAATCGATGAATAAAAAGTAGAACCAGTTCCCCAAACTGGTATACACCGAGCTGGTTCGCCCCAGTAAAGAAGGAGAACCGAACCGGTTCACCTAGACCGATTTTTAATTCTTTATTCCTAAAAAATAGAGTTGTGCATAATGAAAACACTTAAAATAACGTGGTGTATTATTCTTTTGTCATACAAACATTATGAGGCTTATTTTTAAGTGTTTTGAGAGGTTTTTTAAGCTAAGAACTTTAGGATTCATCTTGTTCAACATTTTGTTCATCCTTTTGGATTAGTTCAAGGCTCTTCTTCATTCCAAGTATTATTTTCTTCATTGCTTTCAATTGTTTTCATATTTTCAGTTGGTGATTCATTATTTCTTAGTTAAAACTCTTCTTTGCATGTTTCATTACACTTTTCACATAATTGTGATTTTCATCGCCTGCAACTTTAAGATTTGTATTATTTCTCATGTAACCATGTCCGACTGGATTTCTAAGAGTTGAAATGAATGAACCCAACTCGGTGTGGTTTTCATGGATATAAAAGTAATTCCCTAAATTAAATAAATGATTGAGTCGCGTTGATTAGTTATTACAACCGTTGTAGGACTTTAACCTCGTTTCCCCTAGGTAACCGGGATATTTAGTAGTGCGACGCAACCTAACTTATAACTGATAATGTGAGAGAGAGAGGGAGAGGGAGAGAGAGAGTAACATTCCTTCATGAGATAAATTTCTTTCAGGTATCCGTCGTTTCATATAAAGTGTGTCAGACGTTTGACCTTATGTACGTTTACTCACCTCCTTACACACTAGAGAGATACACTTACCCGATTCTCAGAGATTTCGATTTAGAGAGATATATCTAGTGAGAATTGAAGTCAAAACGTTGATTCTATAAAGGCGGTCTAAGAATTTCTCTAATGATACTTATGATTATTTCACACTAACACATGCTGAGTTTTAGGAAGGATTACGCTTTGAGTATTAAGTGAATTTATGCCTTACCTTGATAGTTAAATATGGTGTTCATTGATGTCCTTTTAAGTTGGGTCGTATAGCCCTTCATCATCAAATAAGAGACTGCATTTAAATAAAATTTTGAATTTTGTGGGTACATTAACTGCAAACCCTCACGAGACAACACTCATCTTGTAGGGCAACCGACAGGTTGAACGACTTGTTGCACATGCTAAGTGAAATCACAAGTGCCTGTGAAAGTGGCACACTTTTGGTCATTTATCTCTTTTTCTCTGCATATTTCTTCGAGGACTAACAATGTTATGTTTGAGGGTGGTGTGATAAGTACCTAAAAGTGTCTATTTTATAACCTAAATATGTGCATTTTAGTCGCTCGATCTCAATAAAATTGGCCTTATGTTCATATTTTATTATTTCGCAGGTGTAATACCCCGTATTTTCATGGCTTTTAAATTTAAGGATTTATTAAATTTAATTAAGATAAATTAATTTAATTTTAATCCGAAATGTTGTTTTAAATATTTACTAGCGTGACAAGAGTTAGTAATTATTGGGAATATATTATTTGTTGCATATTACTGGATGAGTATAGTAATATATGAGATTTATTTTTATAATATTGTCACGTGTGAATAAAATGACAATTGTGGAAATTTAAGTCGGGACGCGCCTGTGTCGTGTCGGGACTAAATGTGGATTAATAAAAGTGAATATTGTATAAGTTGTTCGTATGGTCATTTTGAGTGCACCAACGCGTCCGGAAGGGTCGAGATAGTCAGAAAAGTATACCCGGGGGTTGGATTTGGGTCTCAGGGCGTTTTTAGGCCTAATTAGTACCCCGAGAGGGCATTTTAGTAATTTTGTATTTTTGGGTAATTAAACCCACGAAAATTAAAGGGGTTATATAAGATGTTTAGGTTATCTCCTAGGGTTAGATAACTCAAAACACTAGAACGACCATTGGAGAGGAGAGGAGAGAGCTCTCAAGGCATTCCAAGGCTCAAAACTCATCCGTTTACACCGCCGCCACCGCCAACGCGTAGATCGCGAGACGGGGAACGCAACCACACCAAATTCAACACCAAACCAGATTTCTGAAAATCCCAGGCAAGTGTTTATCTTTCTTATTTCGTTGATGCATCTTTCATATTGGTTTAGGAATGATTAGGATGAATTGTATGGAAGAAAAACCCAATTTGAGATAGGAAATTTTCATGTAGTGATGATTTATATGATATTCTGGAAACCCTTTGTCATGTAAAGGATTAAGAGTTTGATTAAGAAAAGAGTTCTAATCAGATACAAACACTAAAAAAATTATTTCGGATGATCGGACCATTGGAATCGCTTGAAATTTTAGTATGTTGTAGCGAACGTTGAGACAGAACTGCTGACAAAAATTCAGCTTGATCGGACGGTCGGATTTCTAGAACTATTATATTTACTAGAAAGTTTTATGTTTTGAGGACTCTTAGAGAGTTTTATATTTTGAGGACTCTTCTAAGTAATAAAAAAAATCAATTAAAACTCCATTTTAATTCCGATTTCGAAACCATTTGAAATTCTTATCTTTTAAAATAAAATTCAAAATCCTTTAATGTAAGGCGAAATCTATATTTTTGGGATATTTTGCATAAGGGGTGATGTAAGTATATATTAAAGGGGAGAGACGCGTAAGAGAGAGTTACGTTGGAACATAAATGGATATTTACGGAATTTTACATTTGGAAGAATAGACTCCATGAGGGTTACGTAGTAAGTTGGAAAAAAACCCTTCGAATTAAAGTTAAAAACGAACCATTATACTTGATATATAATAATGGGAAAATAAGGATAAATGTTGTGAATGTGGGTTATGGGATAAACCTAAATTGATATAATAAAAGTGGTATATTTATATGATTGTGTATGCATATATTATATACTTGTGAAAAACATACCCACGCTACTTGTTATCCCGGAGGTTGCCGCGCTGGGACGATCTTATCCTGTGTTGCCTTATGGGGGATATTGACTCGTACCCTAGGAGATAGATATCCTTGGTACAGGCTATCGATTTGATAGTTCAGACGGTCCTAAGAGACGTGGGTATGTTCCATCCTCTTAGAGACTTGGACTCTATGCTTCGCCTCAATAATGTTGTGTATGTGTTAATACAATTCGAGAGTGATTCCGAATTTGTATTTCCCCTTAATACGAGTGATATGGGGTTTGGATAGTAGAGTATGCCCGCACCATAGTTTTTATGTGGGGTGCTGTTATGATATATATATATTTTACGAGTAATATATATATATATATATATATATATATATATATATATATATATATATATATATATATATATATATATATATATATATATATATATATATATATATATATATATGAAATTCTGAAATCTAGAACTGCCTACTGTGATTTGATATGTAGGACATGATTGATGACTCAAATTGTAATACTTCTGTTGACAAAGTATAATATGACACTAGAAAACTTTATAAATTAATAAAGTTAAAATGAGAATTCTGGATACTAATTGAAATGTTCTTTTCAAACAATTGTATTGTTCAGTTTTAAATCCTACGCATAACCTAAGATAAGTTAAATCATTGGGGAAAGATAGTGTGTTATATGGCGAGATAGACCATTGGGAAGGTTAGTGCGATAGGTGTGCACATTAGAAAAGAGGTGAGACTTTCTCAAGAGAGTGTCGCACTAATATGTTGTTGCATTGTCCTGTATCAATTTAAATACTTGCTAAACAAATTTTTAAATCATATACACTATCGGGCTCTGACCCGTTTCTATTTCCTTTTCTCTCTTGTATATATATGTATGTATTACAGGTGCCCAGCCACAGTGGTGTCTTACTTAGGATCCTTTGGAAGGAACGTGCTGCAGCTTAGGTGGGAGTTGCAGTCCTGTTGTTTAGACGACTTCATCCATTTGATTCTACTCCTAGTTCAGTTTTATCCAGCAGGGGCATGTGTCGCCCTCCTTCTATTATTTAGTTGGTATAGTCAGAGATTGAAATTTTTACTTTCAGTGCCTTTATTTCGGGATTTATTACTGTCATGATGTTTTCCTTTAGTGTTGTAAATGTTGGGATTTATTATTGATGATTAAATTCGTGTATGTTCAATTCTACTTTTATTCTTAATGTGTGACTTTTTAGATGTTAATGGTTTAAGGTTTTATAACCGGATTTAATAAAATGAGAATAAGGTTTTAAATGGTTTTATCACTTAGCTTAATTATTTAGGGTGTTTAAATTGGAAAAGTATTTTTACGACAGTGATGCTAAGAATGAACCAACTGTCCACCTTGATTTGAATTTGATAAAGGAGTGATCGCCCGGTATTTAATTAGGCGGGGTGTCACAGGTGGTATCAGAGCATCAGGTTCTAGTGTCCTTAGGATCTGTATGGCTTATTATGCTTTCAGCGTTGCTTTGTTTGTTATAAAGCCCTATGTTTAGGATTGTCGATTACTTTGACGAGATTTCGTTCTTCTGCTATAATGTGTATACACTAGTGAATTCTAATTTCGTTCAGATGTGTGCGTGTGCCGAACAATGACGGATATCAGAAGAGGACCGTTAAGCGTACCTCAGGAGGCAGGGCTCAGTTGAGATTATGAAATATATCCGAGGATGATGACCGTAGTCGAGGTCACCTCCATTATGGCACGAGAAGCCACGACTAGAAAGGTGACTAAGGTGCAGCAATGATTTTCAAATGTTGTTATAGTCAAATGAGGTGCGAGGGTAAACTTACCCAACGTATTACAAAAACGTGTAGAGACTGTCAGTGGGAAATTTTAGAAACATGAAAATTGTATGTGTTTACCAAAGGAAGTAAAGTATCCAAAGGCTTAAATATAGGACGGAGTGTGGCAAACTGAAAGTGAAAATTTAAAGAAATTTTTCTTGGCTTTCGGGACGAAAGTCAACCACCAATTTTAGAAGTGGAATGCTATGCCTATAGGAGAACCTTAGGTACAGTGTTGACCGTATGTTCCTTCCTCAACTGTTCAGGATGAGAAGCAAACGTGGTTCTGAACTCATCGCAGGAGGGCATGACAGAAGTCCAATTGTGGATATGAATCCTAATCGTTAGCAAATTTTGTATCGAAAGAGGTAGATACTAGTGGAGGAAACGACTCCAAGTGGGAGAAAAACTTTTAATAATAGTTGATAATACTCGAGGAGGAAATTCTGATGGACGGCCGATTCAGAGGTTGACAATGTCATATTTTGTCAATATAGATGATAACGCTTCTTTGTGGGGGAAGTTAAAGGAATCGAAGAATTTAGTCGAGAATAAGACTGAATACAACGGTGGTGGTATAGCACCACAAAAGGATGTGGATACACATCAGGAAAACCATTTAAATGCTTCAGATAGTTAAATTCTTACCAAGTGATGGTAAATTCAGTAAGTACTATTATAGATAGTAACATGATCTTTATGGCCTAAAAAGCTAAGGGAACAACCGGGATGGCTAACAGGAATCGAGTCTACTAAGGTCCGAGAGAAGGACAATCCTAACCTGGTTAGTAGGACTGGTGGTAAGTGGATTATGTGTTGAGTTATTTTGTGCGGAGTGAGATCGCTCACGATAATATGTTCCAAAATGAGAAAAAGGATAAGAATACGGTGCCTAGTAAAAGGCAACGATTAAAATAATTTTTTTTTGGTTTGGGCCGACGTGTTACGTCCGAAAACAATTTGTGCAGTCAAGACGATTTCCAGGATGGAAGTATAAGTTGTATCCTTAGAGGATGCGGCGTGTTTATGTGACACGAGTGAGTCACAATATTTTATTCATTGCTAGATTAGCATGTGAGACGAGTTTAATGCATATCATTATAAATGTTACCATTATGTGAATATTTTCCCTTAGTATAACGGGATTTTTCTTTAGTGCTATCCGCGGGGGATGAATGAGTATATTAACAGTGTTTTAAACTTTATTGAGGATACTCGTTGTAGTGATGCGATACACGAGTATGGTATTATCTTTGTTAAAATGTTATAGAAATGGGTAGTATGATAGTGGGCATTTATTGCAAGGCTATCGGAGTAGTTACATTAGTGCAACACGTTTTGTTTTGGCGAGGCTTTACCTGTAAGAAGGTTGGACTCGCACTTATATTATCTATCCTAGAGACTTCGGAGGAGATAGTGGGCTCGAGATATTCGATTCCAATGTATGTATAGACTTTGTTAGTATGATTCAGTATGTACCGAGATTTACCGTTGAGCGAAAAGACTTGACTCGGTATTATGTTTAGCACTCCGGACTTAGTGATAGGAAGAGTGCGGTGTTATATTTATCCTTAAGAGATGTGGGAGTTAAGAGTTATACCCCTAATGTTAGAAAAAGGAAATTTAAAGAATTTCGATCGTATGTATCCGAGGTTTATAGAATGTAATTACCATCAACCAATACGGGACGATAGTGAAATTGGTGAAACGTTCTTTGTTAAGCATAATTATGGGAGAAATTATAACTTTTCTATCAAGGGACGGGATAAAGGGGTATATACTATGGACGGAGGACCTAACGGATTTCGATAACCGACAATGCTAGGTAGTAGTGTATCGGGGGGGTTCCTTGTTTGTATTTCGCTTTGCGAGACATCCCACGCATGAAACTTAGCGTAAGGTTGGAAATAGGGAGACGTTTGGTCACTATTCCATGAGTTCGGTACCCTGGTCGAAATGGGATCAAGTAATTATGTATGTAAGTTGGAAGTTGAATTTTGTTTTAAGGTCATTGGAGCCGGATTTTTGTGGTAGGAAAGCATTGAAAGTTATCCCCACGAGTTGAGGGGTGGAACGATGATAAGGAGAATTTAAGAATTTTGATTTCTAGGGTGATTGAGAGTACCCAAATGTCATAACCGCGTACCGAACACAAGGTGAATAAAGAGTTGGAATGATTTTTAGCATGGATTATCTGGAAAGAACTTTATATTATACAAAAGAGATGACATGTAATTATTTTGATGAATAGAGCGTTAGTGATTTATTTTGGTTGTTGTACCTATTTGGGAAAATTGTTGTACTTATCTGAGGAAGGTTGAGAATTATTATTCCTCTTTTATTGTCATGGAATTTGAATGCCCTATTCCTTCTATTCCGTTGAATTTAGTTAGTCCTATAGATGAGTAGCACGACGTTCTCTCTCCCAGGGCGGTCGGAGTGTTGCAAAAATGTGGGCATCTTGGTTAACTACAGTGAAAATAGTCCGAGTCGAAGGGACGTGGTAATAGACGTGTGAAATATATGTTTGTGGGACTAGTATAACGAAGTGGAAGTGATAGAGTGGATTAAACGTCACATGAGGGGTGATAATCCATACATAAGTGTGCAATTAGAATAACACGCGCTAACTTGATTAGAAGGTTGTGGGAAGCCATTCAAGAATTGGTATTCCTTGAATAGAGTAGAATTTAATTGTTATGAAGCACACCCGGAGCAGAGTTGTTATTAGTCAAGTGTGAGAGAGACTTCCGCATACAAAGAGTACTGATGTTAGTATAGTATAAGAGATCCAGAAGTGCGCTTCGTGGAGAGAAGAGCACGGGTCGGAACTTTCGGCATACTCCAAGGAAGGAAGGGGAGTATCACGTGTCACTTGATGTGAGACATTTCAAGGGAAGAATCGATGTTTAGCGAGATGTAGTGAGTAGTCTCTACATGCATTGCCCATAGGTAAGGTTTGGTTGAAAAAGGAGAATCAACTAAAGAATTTTGTGTTTATCGAAAATTCCTGAAATAGGAAGAGGTTGGTAAAGTCGGTAAAGTTCTTGGATGGGTTGCCATCCTCAAAACAAGATTAAGGGTTTATCCCGAACATGTGAATTAAGTCGCCGAGAAGGAAGTGATTGATATTCCTTTGGGCTGGCTTACAATATTAACTAGTATGCCCCAGACTTCCTTTGAAAGGAAGGATCGCGCCAGTGCATGGTCCGGCGCAGTATAAATTTCTGAATCAGGATGAGATTGGTGAATCCCACCTTTGATATGGGATTTCAGGAACCAGCGGAGATAAGATTTCGTTTCGAGTAGGATGTATCACCCTTAGCCAGGGAATACGCGCATGGTGATTAATGATTAGTGGAGCCACGTGAAGGAGATTTTGGAATCTTGGTACGATGATTTGAAGAATGCTCTGTAGAAGCACTCGTACCTGTTTGTCGCGTACGAGGTACTTATTAAGGTTTTGTTATGGAAGAACCTCGACTATTCTCCTTCCGTATGTTTAGAGGAGAGTAGATAATCAGAATTTTTGGATCGATCGAGAAAATATCCGATAACTATGGTGGAATTCCACGACTGTTTTAAGCAGTCAAGAGTGGTCAAATGTTCGTATGATCTTCTCAGAATGGGAATTTTGTGTATGAATAAATCCGAGTAGTTGTCATGTAGTAAGGTGCGGCCTCCTAATGATAGTGAGATAATGGAATTTATAACGTATAGACGTAACCTATTCTAAAGTTGTGAGTTGGGAGTGCAATGTGAAGTGCCTCCAATGAGAATGTAAAACAATGTTGCTGTGAGGAAAAAGCTATAGTGATTGAGCGCCGTACTATGTAGATAGTTTGCGTACTGACAAGGATATCCAGAATTGTGCTACTCGGTAGGCCTTATTTTCCGAATTTCGGGACGAAATTCCGTTATTAGGGGGGAAATATGTAATACCCCGTATTTTCATGGCTTTTAAATTTAAGGATTTATTAAATTTAATTGAGATAAATTAATTTAATTTTAATCCGAAATGTTGTTTTAAATATTTACTAGCGTGACAAGAGTTAGTAATTATTGGGAATATATTATTTGTTGCATATTACTGGATGAGTATAGTAATATATGAGATTTATTTTTATAATATTGTCACGTGTGAAAAAAATGACAATTGTGGAAATTTAAGTCGGGACGCGCCTGTGTCGTGTCCGGACTAAATGTGGATTAATAACAGTGAATATTTTATAAGTTATTCGTACGGTCATTTTGAGTGCACCAACGCGTCCGGAAGGGTTGAGATAGTCAGAAAAGTATACCCGGCGGTTTGATTTGGGTCTCGGGGCATTTTTAGGCCTAATTAGTACCCCGGGAGGGCATTTTAGTCATTTTGTATTTTTGGGTAATTAAACCCACGAAAATTAAAGGGGTTATATCAGATGTTTAGGTTATCTCCTAGGGTTAGATAACTCAAAACACTAGAACGGCCATTGGAGAGGAGAGGAGAGAGCTCTCAAGGCATTCCAAGGCTCAAAACTCATCCGTTTACACCGCCGCCACCGCCAACGCGTAGATCACGAGACGGGGAACGCAACCACACCAAATTCAACACCAAACCAGATTTCTGAAAATCCCAGGCAAGTGTTTATCTTTCTTATTTCTTTGATGCATCTTTCATATTGGTTTAGGAATGATTAGGATGAATTGTATGGAAGAAAAACCCAATTTGAGATAGGAAATTTTCATGTAGTGATGATTTATATGATATTCTGGAAACCCTTTGTCATGTAAAGGATTAAGAGTTTGATTAAGAAAAGAGTTCTAATGAGATACAAACACTAAAAAAATTATTTCGGATGATCGGGCCTTTGGAATCGCTTGAAATTTTAGTATGTTGTAGCGAACGGCGAGACAGGACTGCTGACAAAAATTCAGCTTGATCGGACGGTCGGATTTCTAAAACTATTATATTTACTAGAAAGTTTTATGTTTTGAGGACTCTTAGAGAGTTTTATATTTTGAGGACTCTTCTAAGTAATAAAAAATAAAATCAATTAAAACTCCATTTTAATTCCGATTTCGAAACCATTTGAAATTCTCATCTTTGAAAATAAAATTCAAAATCCTTTAATGTAAGGCGAAATCTATATTTTTGGGAAATTTTGCATAAGGGGTGATGTAAGTATATATTAAAGGGGAGAGACGCGTAAGAGAGAGTTACGTTAGAACATAAATGGATATTTACTGAATTTTACATTTGGAAGAATAGAGTCCATGAGGGTTACGTAGTAAGTTGGAAAAAAAACCTTTCGAATTAAAGTTAGAAACGAACCATTATACTTGATATATAATAATGGGAAAATAAGGATAAATGTTGTGAATGTGGGTTATGGGATAAACCTAAATTGATATAATAAAAGTGGTATATTTATATGATTGTGTATGCATATATTATATACTTGTGAAAAACATACCGACGCTACTTGCTATCCCGGAGGTTGCCGCGCTGGGATGATCTTATCCTGTGTTGCCTTATGGGGGATATTGACTCGTATCCTAGGAGATAGATATCCTTGGTACAGGCTATCGATTTGATAGTTCAGATGGTCCTAAGAGACGCGGGTATGTGCCATCCTCTTAGAGACTTGGAATCTATGCTTCGCCTCAATAATGTTTTGTATGTGTTAATACAATTCGAGAGTGATTCCGAATTTGTATTTCCCCTTAATACGAGTGATATGGGGTTTGGATAGTAGAGTATGTCCGCACCATAGTTTTTATGTGGGGTGCTGTTATGATATATATATTTTACGAGTAATATATATATATATATATATATATATATATATATATATATGAAATTCTGAAATCTAGAACTGCCTACTGTGATTTGATATGTAGGACATGATTGATGACTCAAATTGTAATACTTGTGTTGACAAAGTATAATATGACACTGGAAAACTTTATAAATTAATAAAGTTAAAACGAGAATTTTGGATACTAATTGAAATCTTCTTTTCAAACAATTGTATTGTTCAGTTTTAAACCCTGCGCATGACCTAAGATAAGTTAAATCATTGGGGAAAGATAGTGTGTTATATGGCGAGATAGACCAATTGGAAGGTTAGTGCGATAGGTGTGCACATTAGAAAAGAGGTGAGACTTTCTCAAGAGAGTGTCACACTAATATGTTGTTGCATTGGCCTGTATCAATTTAAATACTTGTTAAACGAATTTTTAAATCGTATACACTATCGGGCTCTGACCCGTTTCTATTTCCTCTTCTCTCTTGTATATATATGTATGTATTACAGGTGCCCAGCCACAGGGGCGTCTTACTTAGGATCCTTTAGAAGGAACGTGATGCAGCTTAGGTGGGAGTTGCAGGCCTGTTGTTTAGACGACTTCATCCATTTGATTCTACTCCTAGTTCAGTTTTATCCAGCAGGGGCATGTGTCGCCCTCTTTCTATTATTTAGTTGGTATAGCCAGAGATTGAAATTTTTACTTTCAGTGCCTTTATTTCGGGATTTATTACTGTCATGATGTTTTCCTTTAGTGTTGTAAATGTTGGGATTTATTATTGATGATTAAATTCGTGTATGTTCAATCCTATTTTTATTCTTAATGTGTGACTTTTTAGATGTTAATGGTTTAAGGTTTTATAACCGGATTTAATAAAATGAGAATAAGGTTTTAAATGGTTTTGACACTTAGCTTAATTATTTAGGGTGTTTAAATTGAAAAAGTATTTTTACGACAGTGATGCTAAGAATGAACCAACTGTCCACCTTGATTTTAATTTAATAAAGGAGTGATCGTCCGGTATTTAATTAGGCGGGGTGTCACAGCAGGTCAATCGCCAGTCGCGATATGAAATTGTGCTAAATCAGTGTAATTGTGATAAAGTAGTGGTAAAAAGCGTTTAATGAAGAAAATCAAAGCGGTCGTGAAGCCAGAAGTCCATTTTAATCTTTCCCCAATGAGTTCTAATGCCCTAAACCCAAGTCTCGTAGCCTAAACCTATCCCGACGAAGCCCAGTACATCCCTAACCTGTCCTATAAGTGCTCAGTATGTGTGGTATTATTATTTTTTTTATTTTATTCAGGTTGTGTCATTTTTATTATTTAATTTTCGATTTTAGGGTCTTTATTTTTAGTATTTTATTATTTTTATTTTATGTAAATATTATAACTTGTGTGTCATCAAGTCAGTGTATTTAGATGTGTTTTTAATATTTTCTTTATTAGATTTTTAATATTCTTTGTTTTAAATTTTGAGTCTTTTTATACTTGTAATACCCCGTAATTTTATTGATATTTATTTAAGGGATTAATTAAATTAAATGAGAATTAATTGGAAATTAATCTGGGTATAAATACTAATGAGATGTGAGTTGGTATTTGATTATGATGTCAAAATTTATTATTTCCGAGTATGTATGGTAATACATGAGTATTGATGATATTTAAATTGTCACGAGGTAGCTATACGACAACTTGGGAAATTTAATTGGGACGCGCGTGTCAGTCGCGTTAGAAATGTAATTAATTGAATTAAAAAGTGAATTTTATTTTTATCAACCGAATGGTCATTTTGAGTGCGCCAACGCGTCCGGAAGGGAAGAAATAGTCAGAAAACATTAGCCGGGGGTTTAGTTTGGGTCCCGGGGCATTTTTGGGCCATACCGGCAACCTAGAAGGGTATTTTGGTAATTTTAAAAATATGGGAATTAAAACCCACGAATTTTAGAGGTTTATTTTGTATTATTTACGAACCCACTAATCCCATCATCAACATTAGGTGAGTTAGAGGGATACGGGAGTTATAGGAGAGTTTGAAGAGGTTCCAAAAGAAACCTCCAACCGCCATCTTCAACCTTAGGAGAAAATCTGTAGAGAAAGGGGAGAAATCAACCTTCATTCACCAACATCAATTCTGAAGAACAATCTAAGGCAAGTGTTTTGATTTCGTTATTTGTATTGAATATTTCCTCCATGTGTAGTGTAAAAAACTGTTTATATCTTGGAATTTTGATGAAGAACACCCAAATGGAATTATGGTGAAATTTGTGGTTTGGGTAGGGATTTGCATGTAGAGTGATAAATGGACGATTTCAATATACAAAACATAACTTTTGTTGATCTGAAAACGGATTTATAAGGGGTCTTTTATTTCATTTAAACTCTAGGTTTATGTTCATAGGGTTTGGAATGAGAAGTTGGGAATTTATGTAAATTGTATGTTAATTTGGAGTAATTGAACCCATAAAGATGTTAAGAAACGACATAAGAGGATTAAGAGTGGATTAGAATCATTAAAATTTTATTGAGGTGACCTAAGAGTGGTCTTAGAGAAGAGAGGAATATAGAAAAACAGATTTAAGAATTTCTGGGCTGAATCTGCCATCTCGTTAGAAGACCTGCCCAGGTCGTTCGAACGACCTCATTCGAACGAACTTCTAACAAGATGATAGTATCCCGTTTAACGAGTTGGTAGTTCGTTTGAAGCCTTTCGTTCGAACGACACTCGTTCGAATGACCTCGTTCGAACGAGATTTCTAACGAGTGGACAGAATGGCCTTTTAGGCCTGATCTTATTTCTAGTGTTCCGTAGACTTATTTAAATGATGAGATAACCTTCCCTTATTAACTATTGGGTATAGTTGGGAGATTGGGGTACATTGAAGAGTAAAACTTAAGATCTTGTAGTAAACCGGATGACATTTGTGGATTGGGAAGCGAGTACCTAATCACGACGTGAGAAGAATTGATAACTTAAATACTTATAAACCTGGGACTTGTGAGTTGTATAACACTAAATGTTGGTATAAGAACAAGAAGTATACCATTAATGAAATATTGTGATGTCTAAGATGTGCGAATGCTTAGTATATGTAGTTATCTGTGTATAACATACCTACCGTACTTGCTATCATGGGAGGTCGGAATTCTATCAGGGCCATCTAATCTTTGCGTGCCTATGGGGGGATTTAGATTGGTACCACGAGGACATAGGTCAGAGAAGGACTTATTGAGAAGTTAATAAGTCTGCTGATCATGAGAGCGTAGGTATGTGCGTGACCTATGTGATGTGAACTATGTTCGCCTCCATTGTTTGTGATTGTTTTTTAATGAAACGATTCCTGAGAGATTTGGAATATGTGGTCCTTATGTACGTGATGTACCGAGATTGGATAGCAGAGTATGTGTGCACCGCAGCTTAGTTTCGGGGTGCTAGTATTGTATAGTTATGATGAGTATAATATACTGTTAATTTAAATGCATTATCAAGAATAAATGTGTATAAATAACAACAACGGTTTGTAAAGTGAAAATGAAAGATCTCTAGTAGTTAGTAGTACTAATATGGGAAACAGTGTAGCAAGGCAAAACACTCTGTTAAATAGAAGATGTTGGGAATTTAATTGGATATCGTATAGTAATGTTAGATTTTGTAGCGGACTAGTTAAATATGGGAATAACGAGAATGCGTACGGGTACGATAGGAGTGCACAATTAGTTGAGAGGTGAGGAGCTCATGTGAGTGCACACACTATCATGTACTTTATATTCACTGTTTAATGATATTAAACACTTGCAAATTTTTAAACTATTTTCACAATCGGGCTCTGACCCGTTTGCTTTCAAATCTATTTTCGTAAAACCTTTTAGGTGCCCAGCCACAAGGACACCATGCATAGGAGTTCTATTCAGGTGACGTGCTGTAGCAGTTGTGGAAGTTACAGGACCTTGACTGTAGACGCCTCCATTTTTGATCTTGACTCCATTATCCGATTTTCTCATTTGTTGGGCATGTCGCCCCATTCCTTTTAGAGACATCTTACTTTTTCAGTTATTTCAGACTTTGGGTTGTAATTAATTTAGTGATGTAGACTTGGTATTTATTAATTTCAGTATTCGGATGGTTGTGAGGAGTATTCCTCCAGACTCATTATTATTTGATGGCTATTCTATTGTGACTATGTTGTGGTGGTTATGTTATCATTTCATAATTCATTTATTGTGTGTTAATCGGATTTAATTAAAATTGACAACTCCCTTTTTAAATATTAGGTGGCTAGTAATTTTTAAAATGTTTTCGACAGTGATGCTATGAACTGAACCAACTTGGCATTTTGTATTAATTTAATAAAGGAGTAGCTACCCGGTATTTAATTAGTCGGGGTGTCACAGGTGGTATCAGAGCATCAGGTTCTAGCGTCCTTAGGATCTGTACGGCTTGTTATGTTTTCGCTGAGCTTTCTTTGATATAGAGCCCTATATTTTAGGACTGTTGTATTCTTTTGTGTATGTTTCGCTCTTCAGCTATTTTGAGATAATAACTGCGAACTTATAAGACTTTACTCTCATTTCAGATGCCTCCACGACGTGCACAGCGAGTTCCTAGGGATGCACAACCCGAGCCACAACCTGCACCAGTTTTGGGCACCATGAATGTCGTCGAGGTTGCAGCTATTGTAGCCTAAGCGGTGAATGCCGCTCTCGCAGTCGTACAGCAGGCACCACCTCAGGCACCGGAAGTAGTTCCAGTTCAGGCTCATGCATTCCCGTCTGGTTGGGAACGCATTCGTGATGCTTTTCAGAAAGCACATCCTCCGGAGTTTGTAGGTAGCTCCGATGTTGTGGTATCCAGTCAGTGGAGGAAGGACATTCAGAGGCACTTAAGGATGTACGAGTGCACAGATGTTCAGAAGCAGATACTGGCTACTTTTAAGATAGTAGGATCAACATTGAAGTGGTGGGAGTCCATTACCACCATGGAGGAGAGGGACGCTCTCACTATCAGGAGTTCTGGGTGTGGTTCGACCGTAAATATTTTTCGTCAGCTATTCACACTGAGATGAGGAGGAAGTTGATGAACCTCAAGTAGGAGGGAAAGACCATAGACGAGTATGAGGCTGAGTTCACCAATCTCTTGAATATTTTTCCGGATGAAATTCCAACCGAGGAGAAGAAAATTCAGAAGTTCACGGATGGATTGACTTGGAGGATCCGTCAGCACTTGTTGGCGAATCTCTCGTTGGCCACTTATTCTGATGTGGTTAACGCTGCACTACTTCACTGCCAGGATCATCGCTTCCACATATCTGAGGGCAAGAGATCAGGAGAGTCCAACCGTCAGGGCAGGACCAGGGGAAATGGTGCCAGCGGGACACAATCTGCTCAGGGACAGCACAGGCAGGGTGATCAGGGTTCCTAACAGGGGGATCATAAGAGATTCAGATCCGGGGGTTTCAGGAATATCCAGGGAGGTTTTAGACATGGCCATCAGGGTCATCAGGGCCAGCAGGGTCAGAATGGTCAGCAGCAGTAGTTTCAACATAGCCAGGGTAGGAATTGTAATGGCCAGCAGGGTCGTGGGCAGCAGGGACAGCGAGGGGGAAACTTCCCGGGGAAGTTCTTCGTTTGTGGCAAAACTGGCCACAAACGCCAGGATTGTCTTGATAGGGGCATGGACCCACAGAAGCAGCAGCAGGGTGCTCGACACGAGCCATAGAGGCCTATGTTTCCCGCCGGCCTCCCAGCACCACCACAGATGGCAGCATTACCACCCATTCCAGTGGTCCCAGTTCAGCAAGGACAGCTTCAGTATGGGAGAGTGTATCAGCTCCAGCATGCCGCAGTTCCTCAGGATCCACCTGCTATTGAGGGTATGTCCTCTATTCAGGGGACTATGGGGCATATTTTATTTGATACGGGGGCCACACATTGTTTCATTGCCATGAGATTTGCATGCACTATTGGGTTATTAGACACCGTCGAGAGCACGGTCACTTCTGTAGATTCATCGTTGAGTAGGGGTTCTATGATTTCCCTTATTTATAGAGGTATGGGTATAGAGATCGGGAGGTTTACTTTACCCACTGATATGTTAGTGTTAGAGATGACTGAGTATAATGCGATTGTTGGTATGGATTGGCTAGTTGTGTATCGAGCCATGATTGACTGTTTTAGTAAAAGTATTATCTTTACCATTCCTGGGCAGGAGATGTTTTTAGTGGCGATGCTTCGCCCTAAGGGAGGATCGTCCACTCATTTGTACTATATAGAGGAGGAGACCTCTAAGGAAATGGTGCTACCACTCGATTCGATTCCAGTTGTTAGGGAGTTTGTTGATGTATTTCAGGATATACCTGGACTACCTCCGAGTAGAGAGATAGACTTTGTGATCGATTTGACGCCGAGCACTCGGCCAATTTCCTGTGCACCTTACCGTATGGCTCCAGCAGAGATGAGAGAGCTACGGGATCAGATAAAGCAGTTGTTGGGTCAGGGGTTTATCCGGAGGAGTACTTCGCCGTGGGGTGACCCTGTGTTATTCGTAAAGAAGAGGGATGGATCATTGAGGTTATGTGTAGATTACCGAGAGTTGAATAAGGTCACGATACGAAATAAGTATCAGTTGCCCCGAATCGATGACTTATTCGACCAGCTGAGAGGAGCTTCCTTCTTCTCAAAGATTGATTTGCGATCGGGATACCATCAGTTGCGTATCAGGGAATAGGACGTCTTGAAGACAGCTTTCTTAACGAGATATGGTTCTTACAAGTTTCGGGTTATGCCTTTTGGCTTGACCAACGCTCCAGCCGTGTTTATGGACTTGATGAATAGGGTGTTGAGAGAGTTCCTAGACCAGTTTGCTATCGTATTTATTGATGACATCCTGGTTTACTCCCAGACAGAAGAGGAGCACGCTGAGCATTTGAGATAGGTTTTGCAGACGCTACGTCAGAACGAGCTTTATGCAAAGTATGAGAAGTGTGGGTTTTGGCTGAAGGAGGTTCAGTTTTTGGGGCATATCATTTCAGACCGGGGGATATCTGTTGATCCGGGGAAGGTATCCGCGGTGAGGGAGTGGGGATAGCCCATGGCACCGACAGAGATTCGTAGTTTCTTGGGCCTAGCAGGATACTACAGGAGGTTGATTCGGGGTTTCTCAAAGATAGCGGGTCCTTTGACACATCTAACTCGCAAAGGTGTGCCATTCATCTGGAGCGATGTCGGTCAGTTGGCATTCGATGAGCTGAAGGACAAGTTGACCTCAACACCTGTGTTAGCATTGCCGAGACTGGGAGTTGAGTATTTAGTTTACACCGATGCGTCCTTACAAGGACTCGAAGGTGTATTATAGCAGGAGAGTCAGGCCATAGCTTATGCTTCCCGTAAGCTTAAGCCTCACGAGAAGAATTACCCCACCCATGACTTGGAGTTCGTGACAGTTGTATTTGACCTTCAGATTTGGAGACATTATCTCCTGGGGGAGAAGTTTCGGTTGTTCACGGACCACAAGTCTCTAAAGTACCTCTTTACGCAGAAGGAGTTGAATATGCTTCAACGACGATGGCTTGAGTTTATGAAGGATTATCAGTTTGATATCCAATATCACCCAAGAAAGGATAACGTAGTAGCAGACACATTGAGCCGTAGGCCAGTATATGAGGTGGCCGGGGTGTGGGAAGCCAAGTGGAAGGAGTTAGGACACCAGGATGCAGTGGCCCGATCGTTCATGTCTGTGATGACTATTACACCCCAGATTGTTACGAGATTGATACAGGCCCAGGCTAATGACTCGTTCTGTCAGGAGCAGATAGTCCGATTACTAGCAGAGGGAGCCGAATCCTATACCGTTAGCTCAGGCGGGGGATTACACTTCAATGGGAGACTAGTCGTTCTGGAAGGGGAAGACTTGCGACACGAGGTGATGGCAGAGTCGCACGGCTCATGGTTCGCGGTACACCCTGGTGGGGACAAAATGTAACAAGACATGAGACGTCAGTATTGGTGGAGCGGGATGAAGAGAGATATCGCCGTGTTTGTTTCCAAATGTGCCACTTGTCAGCTAGTAAAGGTGGATCATCAAAGACCGGCAGGACTTCGACAGCCATTAGAGGTTCCGACGTGGATATGGGAGAGCATATCCATGGACTTTATCACGGGGTTCCCTACGTCACAGAGGGATCATGACTCCATATGGGTAATTGTAGACCGGTTGACCAAAGTTTCTCAATTTCTACCTGTAAGGATAGACTACACTACGGGACAGTATGCCCAGATTTTCATTTCAGAAATAGTGATACTTCACGGTGTGCCTCTAAATATCGTGTCTGATCGAGACAAGATATTCGTTTCACGGTTTTGGGAGAGTTTCTAAGAGGCCATGGGCACTGAATTGCGGTTGAGTATAGCTTATCACCCGCAGACCGATGGGCAGATCGAGCGAACAAATCAGATGTTGGAGGACATGCTGCGTATGTACATCCTAGACTTTGGGGGCGGATGGGAGCAGTACCTTCCACTGGTGGAGTTTGCTTATAATAACTCTTTTCAGTTCACCATTGGTATGGCTCCATTTGAGGCGTTGTACGATAGACCTTGTCGTTCCCCAGCATGTTGGTTAGAGGTGGGGGATAACAAAATCCTTGGACCGGAGGTGATTCAGGACACTTCGATAAGGATTGAGTTGATACGGAGTCGCATTCGGGTAGCTCAGGACTAGCAGAAGAGCTATGCCGATGCCAAGAGGTTCTTCAGAGAATTAATAGTGCGGGACTAGGTTTTACTCATAGTATCTCCTATGAAGGGGTTTATGCGTTTTGGGAAGAAGGGGAAACTGGCACCGAGATATGTGGGGCCATTTCCTATCATCGAGCGGATTGGTCCAGTTGCGTATAGACTTGGGTTACCGGAGCACTTGCGTAGGATTCATGATGTGATCCATATTTCTTCGCTAAGGAAGTATCTGAGGGATGATTTGGCCCATACTCACATTACTTTGGGGGACATCGATCTTCAACCCGATAGTTCCTATGAGGAGGGAACAATCGTTATTCTGGACCGAAGCGAGCGGAAACTGAGGTCGAAGATAGAACCATTAGTACGTGTTCAGTGGCGGCATCATAATGTCGAGGAGTCCACATGGGAGCGCGAGGATGGAATGCGCGAGCGTTATCCAGAGTTGTTTTTACCAGGTACTCTTTAGTTCCGAATTTCGGGATGAAATTCTGTTATTAGGGGGAAGTATATAATACCCCATAATTTTATTGATATTTATTTAAGGGATTAATTAAATTAAATGAGAATTAATTGGAAATTATTCCGGGTATAAATACTAACGATATGTGAGTTGGCATTTGATTATGATGTTAAAATTTATTATTTCCGAGTATGTACGGTAATACATGAGTATTGATGATATTTAAATTATCACGAGATAGCTATACGATAATTTGGGAAATTTAATTGGGACGCGCGTGTCAGTCGCGTTAGGAACATAATTAATTGAATTAAAAAGTGAATTTTATTTTTATCAACCGAATGGTCATTTTGAGTGCGCCAACGCGTTCGGAAGGGTCGAAATAGTCAGAAAACATTTGCCGGGGGTTTAGTTTGGGTCCCGGGGCATTTTTGGGCCATACCGGCAACCTAGAAGGGTATTTTGGTAATTTTAAAAATATGGGAATTAAAACCCACGAATTTTAGAGGTTTATTTTATATTATTTATGAACCCACTAAGCCCATTATCAACATTAGGTGAGTTAGAGGGCTACGGGAGTTATAGGAGAGTTTGAAGAGGTTCCAAAAGAAACCTCCAACAACCATCTTCAACCTTAGGAGAAAATATGTAGAGAAAGGGGAGAAATCAACCTTCATTCACCAACATAAATTATGAAGAACAATCTAAGGCAAATGTTTCGATGTCGTTATTTGCATGGAATATTTCCTCCATGTGTAGTGTAGAAAACTGTTTATATCTTAGAATTTTGATGAAGAACACCCAAATGGAATTATGGTGAAATTTGTGGTTTGGGTAGGGATTTTCATGTAGAGTGATAAATGGACGATTTCAATATACAAAACATAACTTTTGATGATCTGAAAATGGATTAATAAGGGGTCTTTAACTGTACTTAAACTCTAGGTTTATGTTCATAGGGTTTGGAATGAGAAATTGGGAATTTATGTAAATTGTATGTTAATTTGGAGTAATTGAACCCATGAAGATGTTAAGAAATGACCTAAGAGGATTTAAAGTGGACTAGAATCATTAAAATGTTATTGAGGTGACCTAAGAGTGGATTTAGAGAAGAGAGGAATATAGAAAAACGGATTTAAGAATTTCTGGGCTGAATTTGCCATCTTGTTAGAAGACCTGCCCAGGTCGTTCGAACGACCTCGTTCGAACGAACTTCTAACGAGATGATAGTATCCCTTCTAACGAGTTGGCAGTTCGTTCGAAGCCTTTCGTTTGAATGACACTCATTCGAACGACCTCGTTCGAACGACCTCGTTCGAACGTGATTTCTAACGAGTTGACAGAATAGCCTTTTAGGCCTGATCTTATTTCTAGTGTCCCGTAGACTTATTTAGATGATGAGATAACCTTCCCTTATTAACTAGTGGGTATAGTTGGGAGATTGGGGTACATTGAAGAGTAAAACTTAGGATCTTGTAGTAAACCGGATGACATTTGTGGATTGGGAAGCGAGTAACTAATAACGACATGAGAAGAATTGATAACTTAAATACTTATAAACCGGGGACTTGTGAGTTGTATAACACTAAATGTTGGTATAAGAGCGAGAAGTATACCACTAATGAAATATTGTGATATCTAAGATGTGTGAATGCTTAGTATATGTAGTTATCTGTGTATAACATACCTACCGTACTTGTTGTCATGGGAGGTCGGCGTTCGTTCAGGGCCATCTAATCTTTGTGTGCCTACGGGGGGATTTGGATTGGTACCTCGAGGACATAGGTCAGAGAAGGACTTATTGAGAATTTAATAAGTCTGCTGATCATGGGAGCGTAGGTATGTGCGTGACCTATGTGATGTGAACTATGTTCGCCTCCATTGTTTGTGATTGTTGTTTAATGAAACGATTCCTGAGAGATTTGGAATGTGTGGTCCTTATGTACGTGATGTACCGGGATTGGATAGCAGAGTATGTGTGCACCGCAGCTTTGTCTCAGGGTGCTAGTATTGTATAGTTATGATGAGTATAATATACTGTTAATTGAAATGCATTATCAAGAATAAATGTGTATAAATAACAACAACAGTTTGTAAAGTGCAAATGAAAGATCTGTAGTAGTTAGTAGTACTAATAACGGAAACTCTGTAGCAAGGCATAACACTCTGTTAAATAGAAGATGTTGTGAATTTAATTGGATATCGTATAGTAATGTTATATTTTGTAGCGGACTAGTTAAATATGGGAATAACGAGAATGGGTACGGGTACGATAGGAGTGCACAATTAGTTGAGAGGTGAGGAGCTCATGTGAGTGCACACACTATCATGTACTTTATATTCACCGTTTAATGATATTAAACACTTGCAAATTTTTAAACTATTTTCACAATCGGACTCTAACCCATTTGCTTTCAAATCTATTTTTGTAAAATCATTTAGGGGCCCAGCCACAAGGACACCATGCATAGGAGTTCTATTCAGGTGACGTGCTGTAGCTACTGTGGAAGTTACAGGACCTTGACAGTAGACACCTCCATTTTCGATCTTGACCCCATTATCAGATTTTCTCATTTGTTGGGCATGTCCCCCCATTCCTTTTAGAGACATCTTACTTTTTTAGTTATTTCAGACTTTGGGTTGTAATTAATTTAGTGATGCAGACTTGGTATTTATTAATTTCAGTATTCGGATGGTTGTGAGGAGTATTCCTCCCGACTCATTATTATTTGATGGTTATTCTATTGTGACTATGTTGTGGTGGTTATGTTAGCATTTCATAATTCATTTATTGTATGTTAATCGGATTTAATTAAAATTGACAACTCCCTTTTTAAATATTAGGTGGCTAGTAATTTTTAAAATGTTTTCGACAGTGATGCTATGAACTGAACCAACTTGGTGTTTTATATTAATTTAATAAAGGAGTAGCTACCCGGTATTTAATTAGTCGGGGTGTCACAATACTTTATATGTGCATGTTTATATTTTTATAATATGTTCGTCGTAAATACATATATACATATTTTCTATTTTATATAGTAAAGTACTTACACACTATTTCCATACACATAACTCACTCCCTACCCTACACCCCACATTCCATACACCTTAAACTCACCAAATCAACCCTCACACCCAACAGGGGCGAACCTAGGTGGTTTTTCCGCCCACCTTAATTTTTTGGAATTTTTTCCTGAGTATAGGATATTTTATTTTATTTTTTTTGGATCTTTGTGTAATGTTCCATAATAGAAGGTATTAATTTTCGGGGCACATATAGAAATAGTTCATTCTCTACTACACGCGTTCGTTCTTCTACACAACACACGCACACGTTTTTTTAAACATTTTAACCTATACTAAAATCTCTTCTCTTCAACCTCACTCAACCGCTCTCTCCCTCTCCTTCCCTTCCCCTCCCCTCCTCCTCCTCCTCCTTTTCCTCTCCACCCCATAAAATAATCCAGAACATCTCTCCTCCTCTCCGCCTGCTCTTCGCCGCATCCACAAACCAGTAACAACTCCCCCCAAGTCCAACCCAACTTCCAAGTTTGAACTCCAAGAATGTAGCGCATCTCAGACTCTGATCTGGGCAGGGTAGAGCATCTCTTCTCTTCAACTTCCAAGTTTCAAGCAGTCTAGCAGCAGAGCATCTGAGAAGATTTAATTTTTTTATAACGTTCAATGATTTTTTTTTCAATTCAATATTCAAGTTTCAAAACTAATAATTTTTTCAATATTCAGTGATAAATTAGTTTAACTGCTCAATTTTAAATGTTAATTAATAAATGCACAATGTTTAAATGACTAATTATTTTTTAGTTTACTTTTAATTGTTGTGCCTATATTTGTTTAATATTTTCTTATTAAATTTTTAATATTCTTTGTTATATATTTTATATTTTTATTTTTTAATTATGTGTCTTTTTATACTTTATATGTGCGTGTTTATATTTTTATAATATGTCCGTCGTAAAAACATATATACATATTTTCTATTTTATATAGTAAAGTACTTACACTATTTCCATACACAACTCACTCCCTAACCTACGCCCCACATTCCATACACCTTAAACGCACCAAATCAACCCTCACACTCAACAGGGGCGAACCTAGGTGATTTTCAGGGTGGGCGGCCCAAGTATAATATTGTTGGGTATTGATTTATTAGTATTTTAAAAATAAAAGTATTGATTATTTGTTATTGGGTTGTTGCCTATTCCATGATTATATTAGGTTTCTCATTTTTTTTTGCTATTTTTAATTGTCGAAACATAATTTGGAATAAAATTTCAAATTTAGGGCAGTTATGTTGAATTTTTTTTCTTATTTAAAATTTAGGGTAATATTTATTGAGGGATTTTGAAAAAAGTCAAATAAAATGAGAGCAAAAAATGAGTGAATATAAATTAACATTTTTAGAGTTAAGAAATTGAAAATAAAGTAAAAATGTCCCTAAAAAAATCATCTTGGGGATCCCGCCCCAACCGCCCATCCTTTGTAAAAGGAAAATGTTAAAAAGACCCACTTCGTGGACACGCTACATTAAAAAGTTATACCTTTAAAAAATTGTACTTATTTACGGGTCCACAAAATGTGTCCACGAAGTGAAACTCCCTAGCATTACTTTTTGTAAACACATTTCGCGCCCGTAATGAAAATCTTGGGTCCGCCACTAACACCCAACAACCAAATGAGATTGTCTCTCCTCCATTACCATCATCTTTTTCACCCATCTTATTTTCTCTCTCCAAACAGCAAACCGTTGGTGGCCTACCCAACTCGAAGCCAACTACGAACCTACTCTCATGCCCACTTTGGCTCTGACCCAACTGCTCAAAACTAACAACCTGCCCGGCGACATCCTAAACCCGTCTTAAACCCGAAATCCTCTTCAATCCACCGAATCTCCATTTTCGGAGATCCTACCAAAAGACAAACTCAGATCTTCAACCCAGCCTCTACCCAAGCTTCTAAACCCGAAACCAAGACCCAATTCCATCTTCTCAACCCATAACCCCATAAACCATAACTGTCCATAACCCGACGACCTTATAAATGAAGCCAACGACCTCCAACACCAGTCATTACCCTATATATAAAAATACTCTTAAAAATCAAGTAACCAAGAAAGTGGTAAGTTAGAACCCATTTTGAACCATACCATACCATACCACTGTGTCTGTGGTTACAATCTACGGGGGTCTTACAACTAACAACTGCTCTCCTAGATTTACTGATAGTCGGCCTCGACATCAAAACCCACCGCCTCATAAATATTACATTTGGGTCTCCCAATATATCACCACTTTCTATCTGGCAAGGGTTACATGTTGGAATCACATAAGGCGTCAACATAAATATTAAGGGCAAATCACTGTACGTATTCCATTCATTCATAAATATTACTAGCTGTCGAGGTGAAGGAATCAATTGGAGACGAAGGGGAAACGGCGCAACAACTGTGTGTAATAAACCGTGGCTATCAATGTTCACCTTACGTGGATACAAAATCTCACAAGAATATCAATTTTCATCCTACGTGGATACCCTACATGAGTTGGACTTATAGAGATTACTTGTTGTCCAATTTTATTCCCAGCATAAATCAAAGGTTATGAATGAAAACGTTCGCTCTTTCCCTAAAAAAAATTATTTTATAAATTATTTTATCATTTTTTATAAATTACGTACAATATTTTTTTAAATAAAAAATAGTTTTTTAGTTTTTTTGAAAAGTTTTTTTTTTAAATTTAAAAAAATTGTTCTAACTGTTTTATAAAAAAAAGTTGTTTTTCAACAAAAATAAATCCTGTTAACCATAAACATAAACTTCTTTACACTGTTAAATAATGTTTTTAACTGTTTAAAAACAATTTTTAATAAGAAACTGTTTTTAAAGGGTTTTTTACACCTAAAAGAAATGGTTTATTAACTTTTGAACTAATTTTTTTTTTAAAATAATCGATTTTATCTTTTTTTAACAGCTTTATGAAATTAAGAAATTGTTTTAAAGTTAAAAAACATCTTAATTATTTAATATAAAAATATTCAATTAATATGAAAAATGCCATGTGGCATCTCAATTCCCTTCCAACATATCTATCATGTGTAAGCTTTGCTCGGAGGCTTTTCTCATTCTTCCTGTCCCTTTGGTTTCTCCACCTATTTGTTTCCTTTTCAATTTTTTTAACAAATTACGTACGATATCTTTTCAAATAACTTATGCAAAGTACTTTTTAAACTACGTACCGTATTTTTAACCACGTATACATAATTACTTTATTATTTTTATAAATTATGTACAATATTTTTTAAAATAAAAAATAGTTTTTTATTTTTTTAATTTTTTTTAAAATTTTTAAAAAAATTATTCCAACTATTTTATAAAAAAAGTTGTTTTTTAACAAAAATAAAAACTGTTAACCACAAACATAAACTTCTTTACACTGTTAAATAATGTTTTAACTGTTTAAAAATAATTTTTTAATAAGAAACTGTTTTTAAGGTTTATTTTACACATAAAAGAAATGGTTTATTAACTTTTGAACTATTTTTTTTTCAATAACTGATTTTACCTTTTTTTAACTGTTTTATGAAATTCAGAAACCGTTTTAAAGTTAAAAAACTTCTTAACTGTTTAATTTAAAAAAATCAATTAATATAAAAATTATGTTACTATTCTTTTTTAATAAATTACATACAATACATCTTATGTATAAAAATATTTTTTTTATTTTTTTAAAACAATTCTTATTTATTTAAAAAAATGTTATAATTTTTTTATAAAACAAATATTTTTTTAATAAAAATATTAACTTTGCTACATTTTTGCAGGGTATTAACTTTATAATCAATTCTTAACATCCCACAAAACGCCATGTGGCACCACAATTTTTCATTAAACTTTGTTATGCAGTAATTATATCTCTCCTCTTTAGTTCATCTCTCTTCCAATTCTTCTTCCTTATTCACTGTTCAAATACAACCCTTTCGTTGTCTAAATTGTTTCGTCTGTAATAAAATTACACCCTTTCATTTCTTTGGTAACAAACCCTTTATCTCCATCTGTTGAAGTCCAAAGGACCATTTATGTTCTTCCACCTTATAAATCATTCACCCATAAACGTTAAGCAACACCCCTACACCTTTTCATTTCTTTTATAACAAACCCTTTATATATTAAGTCCAAAGGACCGTTTCTGTTCTACCCCTTTATAAATCATCCACCCATCAATGTAAAACAACACACCTATTTTGTAGGTCGATATAAATTGTGGTGCATTCAAGAGACAAACGATTTCTATTATCGGTAAATTCTTCGATTGAAAATGGAAGCAACTAAGGACCCACTGGTGATTGCTGTGGAAGGTGAGTTTACACGAGTCTGATGTTTGGTTATTTATAACATTTTTAGACGCCTCAACCAGTTGTGATAGTCAAGGTGGCTAAAGGATGGTTTAAATTGGGTTTAGGAGAAGTTTAGGTTGGAGGAGATGGGTAGCGGGTTCCATGGATTTAGAAGCCAGGGTTGAGAGTTGGTGGTTCGGGGTTATGGAGTGTAGATGGTGGTCTGGGTAGTGGGTTCGCCTTTGAAGGTGGTCGATAGGAGATAGATTTGGTTTTGGGGTCAGTGGTTTGTGTTTTGATTTGGTAGGTGTTGGATTTTGGGCTCAACCATTCTCCATTTTTTTTATCAAATGCTCCACGTGAGCATCATTTATGTATATATAAAAATAAGTCATTCCATATAGTTCATTACTAGGATTTTAATTTCAAATTTTCTTTAAAAAATATGTAATAATATTGACAAGGTGATTGTTAGTTGAAATACTCTATTTTTTTTTAATGATGTAGGGAAAATATATATAATACTTTATTTTAATTGTTTTAAAATTGACGTTTCAATGCTATGACTTTGAGTATTTCAAAATATATGCTTGATTTGGTTTTAAGTGTTTTGGATTTTTAGATCTAGGTATATACAAGAATGAGTTTCGATTATTTAGTTTTTTTGGCTTTAATTTAATCTCTTAAGATTTGTGGAGCTTCACTCTCATTTATTTTTGAAAATATATTAAGTTTCATATCCATCTCAAACTGCCCATAACTGCTATGTGACATCCCCGCTTTTTTTCCCCGAGAATACACTTATCCCATACATGTTACAATACGACCAATAATAAAAAAAAATAAAGACATGAGAGTGGATACAAATGAATCTTTAAAAATGAGACTAAATGATTAAGATCCCTTAATTATTTGTGACATTATTATTTTCACCAAAATACCCTCAAATGTGATAATGTTCATAGCCCAATGTTTTCGGGTAAAAAGAAAAATATGAGGTTCATTTTAAGTTTGTGCCCATGTTAGTTATTATCTATGGATCTCTTTTTAATTAACAGTTTACTATGCTTTTTCATGGCACCCTATGCACATTTTTATCTTTTTTAATATTGTTAATATCATTTGCCTTTATTTGCATTAACAATCCAATTTTAGTCTTTTTTTTATAGCAGTTGAAGTTAAACAACCGTGCTTTTGAGTTCTTTTTATTTTTTATTTTTTTTACCACGAAATGGTCGTACAATTTAATTTGTTATCATAATTCGTTCATGATAAACTAATAAGGATTGAGGGAGTATATTAGATAGGTGTGCTTAATTTCATTGAATGAAATTGAATCTTTTGGGCTCATTTTCATTTACATAATGTTCTATTTATTTTTTGCCATTTTTAATATCATAATATGTGTAATCACTTAAGTTAGGAACTAAATAAATATGTTAATATCAAATATATATATATATATATATCAATCGTACGTGCATCGCGCGGGTTTACAACTAGTGTTTTATATAACACAAGAGCTCAATATAATAAAAAGAAAGAGGATTGCCTCCTTGCCACTCGTAATAATAAATTTTCGTATTTCTTGGTTCTGTTCCTTTTCCTCACTCAAAACAGGTAAGTACATGTCAATTTCATGTACTGCATCTTCATTGTTCATCAAATATTTGAATTTAAAGTTTTTAAAATCAACAGAGTTGGTTCTTATTTTGTTTTTTTTTGTCCTTTACTACTTATTAGAATGTTTTATGCTTGTTCTTCATTGTAATTTATATGTATGAATGAACCAGCTTAACTTCTTATTAGGTCTATAAAAATATAGAAATTATAGATTAGTTATCAATTATTAAAGGATCAAATACCAAAAAGTCCCTCAAATATGTTTTAATGCACATTTAGTCCAACCCTTTTATTTTGTACCAAAAAGTCCCTTATTCTCTTATCTTTAAAGGTCCGTGCTAGCGGCATGGTAAAACTTTTTTGGCTTGGTGAAGGACTTTTTGGCGCAAAATAAAAAGGCTTCGAATAAACGTGTATTAAAAAAGTTCGAGGGACTATTTGCATACGTGCGCGTGTGTATTTGATATTAGATTTAATCTTATCTAATATTTTAATCCCTTATCAAACTTTAATTTTGACATGTGTGTAACAAATATGATGGCAATATTTTTAAATATGACAAAAATTATAATACGACAATCCCTTGTTATATAACGCTGCCTTAATATGACACTATGGACTTCACATTATTCTACAATAAATTTTAAGACCTCAACTACAAATTTATGGGGGTGATCATTCGTGTTCAAATTTCGAAGTTTATTACTAATGCCCTTAATCAAATTATTGTTTGTAAATATACCTCATACATAAACTTCTCACGTTGGTTACACGTGCAATGCGTGTGTGCATCAATTAGTGCGTGAATAGCTAATATTTATGTGACCTTTGTAATTTCTCCCTAGATATCTAGCATCCAAGATGTAATTCCCGTCTTAGTTGTCATTTTCTAAATGTTAAATACAATTAAATGTGCCACAATGTTTTGTAACTCCAAAGCTTATGAACAAACCCAATCCAAACTTATATGTTGTTTCATCTCCTCTTTCCTTCATCTAATTCCTTTTTTTTTTCCAAGAATGGATTATGACCAACTTACCTTTTCAGGGATGGAGAATCAGTATGACTTTGATTGGTTATATTTAGAAGAAAAGTCCCAAGGGTAATCTCATAATTACTAAATCTCTTTAGTTTTATCTCCATTCTGTACAAACTAACCTTATATGTTGTGTAGATTCTTTAGTTTTGTCTCCATTCTATACAAACTAACCTTATATGTTGTGTACATTTTTTCTTTTGTACAGAAAATTGGAGGAGTACTCAACAGTCGCTAATAACTTGAATTATAGTCCTTTCCGTCATCCTTTCAACTTCGATCAATACCTACTTCCACAACAAAATAATCAAATTCCCTTTGATTATGATCAACATCAATTTTCACAATTAAATCATCAAATTCCGGTTGATTATGATCAATACAAATTTTTGCAACAAAACAATCAAAATCAATACCAATTTTCACAACAAGACAATTTCATTCCCCAATTGGAATTCACTGATTTTGAGAATATCGGTAAGGGTGATTTGTATAGCTTGTGGGATGACAATTTTTCATCTATTAGTCAAGACCTTATTCTTGATACCATGCAAGAACTGTTGATGGATACTGAAATTTTGGGCTATTTCACTCATGAAGGAACTTATATGACTGATCCTAAAAACTTTATGATTTCAAACACAAACGAAAATCAAAGTCGACAAAACAAAAGATCGAGAATGTTTCCATTAGAACTGCATGAGATACAAAAGTATTTAAATGTTCCAATAACTCAAGCAACCAAAGAATTGAAGGTGGGATTGACCACGTTGAAGAAAAGCTGTAGAAAGCTGAATATTATGAGGTGGCCTTATAGGAAGATCAAGAGTATGAAGTCTCTCATTGATAATGTTAAGGTATTATCCTTCCTGCATGTTAAGATTCTTTCGAATGTCATTAGATACACTATTATTTTTTATTCATTTCCTTTCTCTCTAATAAAAGTTTACCGACTATATGTTTTTGGAAGTCATTTTAATTTATTGTGTTTTTTTTACTTTACCCCTCTAAGAAATGTAGCAATGACATAACCATACGCTTTTTAGAAAAATAGACATAAACATCGTATGCATAAGGTACAAGAAAGTCAATACACATGTGGGTGGTCAAGTCTAATCTATGAAATAGAGGAGTAATATCTAATTATAGCATTATTGCACGACATGTTTTATTAGTATAATTATTTTGTTTTAAATTACAATTTTAGGAGATGGGATTAACCAACGAGGTAGAGATGCTAGAAGAGAACAAAAAAATGATGGAGAAGCTACCCGATTTTGGAATGAGAGAGAAAATAAAAAAACTCAGGCAAGCTTGCTTCAAGGCCAACTGCAAAAAGAGAAGGCTCCTTGCTGACTATTGATACTGCTTCTTCTTTAATGGCTTGGTAATTTGGATTTATATTTGGTTTTGAACTTTGTAATGTTATTTCTAGTTTTATTTTGGCACTTTAATAACCTTTTGGAATCTTGTTTTCTTAGATATTGTAGTGCCTAAAGCATTACAACCAAATATAAGTTTAAATAAAGTACGGTTTTAATTTTATTTTTACGTGCCTTCAAGTGAATTTATGTGCCTTGTCATGGAAGTTAATAATTAACCTTGAATCGAGCTTCTTTCTTACTGCAAAATCAATCATTATGTAATGAGAAACATCGATGCATATGAGATTCTTATATATATATATTTGACAAGATAAGAAAAAAATTTAAAACATAAATTATGTTAAAAAAAATAAAACAAAAAATTTCAATAGTCTATATAAAGTAACACATACGTTAAATCATTACTTTAGCAAAACAGTGTAAATTCCAAATAAATCATTCAATATGTATTGTATGTAAAATACGGTAAGCTGGATCATCCAAGATTATAGCTTCTCTGGCTTATATATTAGAATCATTACATTAGTAAAACATCGGTAAGTTATAAATAAACCATTCAATATATATTATATCTATAGGTAACTATAAAATACGTCCAGCTGGATCATCAAAAATTAAAGCTTCTCTGGCTTATATAGAAATTGACATCAATGTTAGCCAATTAAAGACCATGCTCACACCATGGGGAGAAAATTCTAAAATATAATAATAAGGAACATAACTTTTAAGGCCAAACAAAAACACACAAAAAAAATGCACTCTTACCATTTTTTTATACGATTTCTTTTGCAAATTGATGTGGTAAGTGATATTAGAACTTTTTATTTATAAAGTCTTAAGCAGTCGGGCAAATTTTTTATTTTTATTTTTATTTTTTATTTACATAGATTTGATTAAATTACAACATTACTCTTTTTCTTAATGAATGAATATGACTTGCATGACAAGAAATGTCTTTATGTGTTGTTATGTATGTTAATATATTAGCTTGTAACTCATTACAACATAATTAGAATTTGATTTTTTATATACGTCTGTTCATTATATATATATATATATATATATATAAAAATATATATATACTCGTGTTAGCATTAAAGACCATTGTAAAATGCATCCATCTATTCATCTCCCTTTAATTTATATTCTAACAATCTTTTGTACGAAATCCTATTTATCTCCCCATAAATTTATACCCTTTATTCCCTTGTCTCTCTCTCATATTTGTACAATATTTATGATACAAATAGTTTCTCTTGGCTTTTACAGTGTTGGCAAATATCGTATTTGTATATCTTCTTTTGTATTTGTTCACCAACATTTCATGCAAAGTTTAGCAAAAACTAAATAAATATTTGTAAATAACAATTTGTCAAATTTATCACAAATAAGTGTATGAAATTTCAAAGTCTATAAAATCATATAATAAAAACTTCAATGCATCTTCTTCTGTGATTGAAAAAAAAACACAAAAATACATATTTTTAATTGAGCAAAATATATAAATTGTTTGTATAAATCAATGTGACAAGTGACACAGCCATAAACCTTCTTTTGCCTTTTTTAGACCATATAATAATAATAATTTTTTTGGTTATAAAATATGTATATGGGTGGATGTTCACTTTTATCTAGCATATGAATGAAAAAGTATTTCAAGATACCTGAATTCATACTATAAATAAAGAAAATACAAGTATGGATATACTAATTGAATGAAACATTTGCTCTCTCTCTAAAAAAAATCATTTATTTTTCACAACATGTTATAACACAAGAGCTTAATATAATAAAAAGAAAGAGGATTGCCTCCTCGCCATGGATAACAACAAGTGATGGTAATTTTTCGTTCTTTTCTTTTCTTCCCTAAAGACAAATAAGTACATGATTGTTACCTTTTCTACTGTCAATTTCATAGACTACATCTTCGTTGTCCCTCACATATTTGAATTTGAAAATTTAAAAGTCAGCATAGTTGATGCTTATTTTGTTCCTCTCTATTTATAAAGAATCGATTGTTTTCTTTTGGTCCTTTATACATATTAATAGGGCCAATCCCTAGATTTTAGCGTCAAGGAGAATTCTTGAACTGGGATCCATATCAAACAAGAGGTTTTTAATTAATTTATAACTTATGGGTTTTTTAATCGAAAAGATGCCGACTTGATTTTCAGTAGTTTACAAGTTTAAATGTTTGTCCCTTCAGTTTTTAATAAATTATTTGTGTGACAATTGAAAAATGACGCTATAAATTTAAATACACAGATAAAATTTTGGGGTGCCTAAAATGTGTTGAATATCGGGCCTCGAGGCGACCGCCTCCCTGGCCTCCCTTCAAAACCGGCTCTAAATATTAGAAAGTTTTATACTTCTTCATTGTAGTTTATATATAAGAATGAATTAGCTTAGCTTCTGATCAGGTCTATAAAAATATGAGAATTATTAATTAGTAATCAATAATTAAACTACATACTATAATATTACCTTTTCTTTTCGCCATGTTTTAAGGTATTTTAGTTTGGTCTTATAAGCTTACAAATTATTTTACTTTTTTTCCTCCCAAGGTTTTAAGCTATATGGGAACTAATTGCCTTAAAATATAAAAATGGCTATATTTTAGTTTGATCTTATAAGCTTACAAATTATTACATTTAAATTTTGAGTCCTCTTCTCATATAACCATTTTTAGCTATGACCTGAAGTTACCAAATCATACGATATTAAGACCTACACCATAATTATTCAACTTTGGAACTTGTACTTTTCTATGTTCTAATTTTAGTATTTGAAGTCCCTAAATTATTTGGACCTAAAGTTTCAAAGAAAATATATCACAATCAAACATGGAGTTTTAATTGAAAGTGTACAAACTGAAAGTCATGTAATTTATATTGATTTGTGATATGAAGATCCATAATTATTATTGTGATCAAATGTTCACAAATTATTATTTGTAAATGTATACAGTTTCTTAGACATACTATTAAAAATGCACGAATCTCTCCTGTTATTTAACGATATTTGGATTAGAGTATCCAAAAGTAATAACCCCCATTTTCTCATGTAAAGATTGGCCAGACATGATACGCCGAAGATGTGGCTTACTTGTCAATTTATATCATTCTTAGCATCGATCGAGAATAAACATTTATATTTTAAACCACATTTTAATTTAAAACTGAATTGAATTAATAAACATGAGATAATAGTAAATCCAACATCCACGTTCAACAAAATAAAATCTAACATAATTATAACATCTTGACTAATAAAACTAAATGACTTTGGGCTTATGCCCATAAAATAATCCAAAATAAATAAAGATAGGAAGAAGTAGCAGCCTAAACTAGAATCAATAAATCGATCTCCGAGAAGCAATACGTGACAACAAGTTTGATATTCTTTTAGTCCCGCTATCCTTGTCTACACAAACCTTGTAATTTGGGTCAGCACCCTAGAGTGTGTAAGAATTAAATTACTGAAATTGAAATACAACATTACAGTAAATTTAAGTAGGTGTCTCCCATCGTCACTCGCATAGGATAATCTCCTCACCTCTCACCTAGGGGAAATATTAATCGTATCCTATCCCCAGAAACCAAATGCAATATAGATAACAAGATGATTGGGAAACATGTGATGCGTCTAGCATACACTACAAGAAAAATGATTTTTAGTGACATAATTTTTTTGTACCTAATTATAAAAAATTCTCCACCAAATCTTTTAGTGGTAAAAAAAATTTCGTCATGCTATTGCCACTAAAGGTGTTCCGCGAATTATTTTCGGAGCAATTTATTAAATCGCCACTAAAATTTGACTTTTTAGTGACAAAATCACTTCGCCACCAAAACATCGCTTTAGGTGGAATTTATTTTGCATATAATAAAGATTAAATTGCCACTAATAGTTTATAGTTTGACACTAAAAGTTTATTTTTTGTAGCAAAAAAAAATTCACCACCAGAAGTAACATTTCGTTGCAAAACAAATCGCCACAATTGAACTTAAATTTCTATGGAACGATTTTTTAAATATTAAATTGGCACCCATAGTTGATAGTTACCACCAAAAGATTATTTTTTGTAGCAAACCAAAGAATCGCCATCCAAAGGGTTGTTTCATGGAAAAAAATCTTCACATTTGATCTTAAATTTGTATGGAACAACTTTCTTAGCAATTTAAATTCGCCACTAAATGACATTTTTTATTGCAAAAAAATCTCCATAAATTGATGTAATATTTTTCACAATACATATATACGTTGCTTTGGTAACAACTTGTGTCTACGCGTATATAACTTGTACATCTACAACTTTCATAATTTTTGTTTTTCCAAAATCATAAACTAGTACTCTTAATTTGGGCTTCGAACAGGAAAGTAGCAATTTACCGAAAATCTCAAAACTTTCACATTTTGCGACCAAACATTGCCAATTTTGCATCAACACCCTAATTTACTTTATAAACATAATCATGCATTGGAAACATATTTTATGATTCATTTAACCACATAACTAGTCATGTGCTCTAAACATGTTATCCCCGATCATAAGCTCGATTAGCATCTAATATAAACCACATATGATATACCCGTATATACCCTCGGCCATGCCGAGGGCGCCCTACACCTCAACAAGTTCCAGATGACCCCTCGGCGGGCCGACCCTTCATCAGGCTCCGGACGACCCCTCAGGGGGCCGACCCTTCATCAGGCTCCGGACGACCCCTCAGAGGGCCAACCCTGCATCAGGCTCTAGACGACCCCTCAGGGGACCGACCCTGCATCAGGCTCCGGACGACCCCCCGTGGGTACGACAGTACGAGGCCCAAATTGGGCCAGACTCATTTCCAGAAGGAACTTTTCCCTCGGCCTCATATCAAAGGCCGAGGGTGACATCATCACAGTGCGTGGTTTGGGAGACGTGTGGAACAGTGCGCGTGAGGCTCACATGGCACGTGGGAGACCGTTATAAGAAAAATCACACCCTCACGTGAGAGAATATTATGTTATCATTAGCCACAGGTGGCATCTACAGGTGTCAACAGGGGATTGGATAGATCATTATTCACATGAACCATGCATACTTGGGGGGTACACTACACCCCCAAGACCTATATATACTTATCACCTACAACCCTACAGGGGATGGATCAATCGATGGATCGATAATCATAAACCTAGCAAAAACTCTTCTTATACACACAGTAGAGAGAGAAAGTGAGCTTATGTGCATTATATCCAAGGCCATTAGTGCCCATACTTAGTGGATCACACACTCACAGTGGATGTAGGCCTAATTGGCTGAACCACTATACATAATTATCTTATTCCTCTTATACTCATCTACTTCTACACACTTACACACTTATACATATACATCTCTATGGCTGCCATGGTTACTACTGTTTGAGCTCATCATCACTTCTCTGGTGGTGCTAAATCCAAGCATCATCAGTTTGGCACCATATATGGGAACGAGAAGACATCTCTTCCTTTGTACAGCTTGACCTCACTGGGCACTCTGGTGGTGAACCAGTTCTCCCCCTGAGAGGAGATGTTTCACCATTGAAAGAGACCCACTAAGGTTCTCAAGCTCACCAGTCTTTTTTCCAGTTCAGCTCTTCATAGCTCAAACATATGGCACCAGAGATGCCACCACCACCACCACTTCCCCCACCGGATGATGGGGGAGGACCCAGTTCCAGTCAGCCACCACCTCAATCTGAGATGGCAGATGTGGCGGCAGGCTTGAAGTGTCTGGCAGCGAGCCAGCGGATCATGCAGGAGCAGTTCACATCTTTGAGCCAGAACATACTAAGACCACCAGGGGTCTCACCTGAGATGATTACTCCGGCAGCAGATCCAGGACATCATGAGGCCAGGGGACCACCCAGGCACCACGCAAAGACATGCCACCCCCTCAGCGGCGTAGGGATGTTGCTGACCCTCGGCGTCTATGCCTAGGGAGGCAAGGAAACCCTTGCTCTGAAGACAGGTATGATGATCTGGAGGGGGAGGAGGCCCCCATAGAATGTTGGGAGCCGTATGAGGTCTCAAACAATACTGTAAGGCCCCTACAGGAGAGCATAGGGAAGTGCGGGAGACCAAATCCTGATGATCGCCCAAGAGGCTCCGCTTTTGATCGCTTAAGCAGGGGGTCAGCCTTTTAGAGGTTGGGCCCAGTAAATGACCTGCGGGAAAAATTGTCCAGATCAAGGAGCGCCGCGAGGTCTAGAAGGGAGGCAGCAGATGACCGACCCCGCGGGGGCCGGCCCCTGGGACGGGACGATGGCCAGGGGGAAGTAAACAACCAACACAGGCCAGCCACGGCAGGACCCTCCGTCCATCTCAAAGAAGCGGCAGGGGATAACATTGGCCAAGCCGACCCTACGAGGCCTTGGAATGACTCGATCCAGTGACTGGAGGATAAGATCGGCGAGATACTGAAAAGTCGCGACCCTCTTCAGAGGGGATACACCATAGGCTCACCCTTTGTGGCGAAGATAGTCAAGTTCCCTACGCCATCAAAGTTCAAGCCACCTGTGGTCACCCCAAGATATGACGGGAGCACCAACCCTGTCCACCATTATGAGATCTATCAATCAGCAGCAGACATATACTCTATCTCAGATGAGATGAGGTGTTGTGCCTTATCTGGTTCCCTGACAGGGGCTGTACATGTCTGGTACACGTCTCTTCTAAAAAATTCCATTGAAAACTTTAAGCAGTTGGCAGACCGGTTCATCCACAACTTTTGCTTTGGGATGAGGCCACAGAAGAAGACCACCCACCTGCTCTATGTTAAGCAGGGGAAGAATGAGAGTCTGACGGACTACATAGCCAGATTCAATAAAGAGATGGTGGAGGTGGAAGACTATGAGGAGAGCATAGCTATGACAACCCTGATTAGAGGACTCCAAAAGGGGAAGCTGTTATGGAAGCTTGCTGAAGACCCCCCTAGGACGATGGCTGAATTACTGTCAATAGCAGGAAAGGTGATGAACGCCGAAGAGGCGATGGCCACAAAATACGAAGACAAAAAAGGAGGCGCTAGTGGGGGTAAATACCCTAAGAAGAAGAAAGAGGGGAAGAAGAGGTCAACGGACGACAAGTTCGCTGGTTACACCCCACTAACGGTCAGCTGTGAACATATTCTCAATGAAATAAAGAGTGACCGATCCCTAAAGTGGCCTGAGAAGTTAAGGGCAGCCCCCAACAAGAGGAACAAGAACCTGTGGTGCGAATTTCACCAAGACCACGACCACATAACAGACAAATTCTTTGCTCTGAAAGATGAGATTGAGAAGATGCTGAAAGAAGGGAAGCTCAGAAAGTACGTCGATAAAGGTGCCTTCAAGAGGGGCCGAGGGGACGACCCCATAAAGAAGCGAGGCGATGCATGTAGAGAAGGTCCTCAAAAAATAGGGGACGACCCTTCTAATGATGAGGACGACCCTGACCTCCCACCGAGAGACGACCAAGGCCCTGTCAAGAGGCTTAATATAACCTCGCTCGGAGTGGGAATGATCTCCGAGGGTCTAGCAATAGGAGGGTCTGAGGTCGCTGACCGGAAGGCCCATGTGGATGAGGCCAAGGCAGTGACAAAGACGGTACACTCGACCTCTCTGGAGGTCAAGTCAGAAAAGAGGAAGAAGGTCGATATCGACACTTTGATAGTGTGGTTCTCGAGAATGGACTTTAAAGGCCTCCTAGCCCCACACAACGACCCACTCTGTAATACCCCGTATTTTTATGCTATATTAATTTGGGGATTTATTAAATTTAATGTGAATGATTTATTTAATAAAAATCCGGAAATTAATTATGTTATAATTATTAACGTGACAAGAGTTAGTAATTATGGGAAATTGGTTGAATATTACTAATGAGCAAAGAAATATATTATATTGGTTATATTGAATGTCATGAGTGAATTAAATGACGATTTCGGAAATTTAAGTCGGAACGTGCTCGTGTCACGTCGGGACTAATTTGGTTAAATAAAAAGTGAATATTTTATAAGTTGTCCATATGGTCGTTTTGAGTGCACCAACGCGTCCGGTAGGGTCGAGACAGTCAGAAAAGTGTACCCGAGGGTGTAGTTTGGGTCTCGGGGCATTTTTAGGCCTAGTTAGTACCCCGGGAGGGCATTTTAGTCATTTTACATAATTGGGTAATTAAACCCACGAATTTCAGCAACCTATATCAGCCATTTAGGTTAGCTTTTAGGGTTAGAATATCCAGAAATCAAGTGACGGCCATTGGAGAAGAGAGGAGAGAGCTCCAAGGTAATTCAAGGCCAAGAAACCACCGTTTTGCACCACCGCCACCACCACCGCGTAGATCGCGAGATGAGGAATGTAGCCATACCAAAATCAGCCGTGAATCAGAATACCAAAAATCCTAGGCAAGTGTTTAACTTGTGTATTTTCGTTAATGCAATCTTCATATTGGTTTAGGATTGATTAGAGAGGATAAATATGGAAGAACACCCAATTTGTGTTAAGAAAATGCATATAGAAATGATTTATATGAAATTCTGAAACCCTTGCCATGTCGAGGAAATTAAACCACGAAATTTTGATGATCATAAGAAAGAAATTCTGGAGAAAGATTGTCTAGAAAACTGTTTAAGAAAATTCTAGGGTTCTTGATAATTGGAGACAATTTTAGGTTGAAAATCCATGTTTAAATGATGTATATGAACATGCCTTACGTTAGAATAATCTAGTATATTGTTATGATGTTAGTAGTAGAATTCTGGGATGATTGGAACTTGGAAATATCAATTTTGTGTAATTTTGGTGATGAAACCCGTAACTGCATTCTGTAGAATTTTTCCCAGACCTGCTTGATCGATCGATCGAGCCCAGAGCTTCGATCGATCGAAGGTTCGATCGATCGAGCCCCAAGCTTCGATCGATCGACCCCTCCTGGAAGACTCCTAATTCCCTCTTTAAATGAGTTAAATTCAAATTGTCGTGATATAATTCTTCGGCATTCTTGATAAAATGATTTGGGAGACATTGGGGACCAGTAGGGCATAGGAATAAATGTTTGGACCTTTAATCTTCAACGAGAATGGTATTTATGGGACATTTACTTTAGGGTTGGTGTATTTATAAATTTAAAGGGTGAGGTGCGTAAGAGAGTTACATTGGAACCTAATAAAGACACTTACTGAATTTCAGATTTGTGAGGATATAGTCCACAAGTGTCAGGTAATGAGTGAGAAAACCCTTCGAGTTAAGGTTAGGAACGAAACCTTATACGTATTGCTATAAATTTGAAATTAAGGATAAATGGTATAATTATGGGTAAGGAGAAGAACCTATGTTAATATGATAAAGTGGTATATTTATATGATTGTGTGTACATATATTATATACATGTGAAAAACATACCGCGCTACTTGCTATCCTTGAGGTTACCGCTCTGGGACAGTCTTATCTCGATGGGACCTTTATGGGGGATATTGACTTGTACCCTAGAAGATAGATATCCTTGGTACAGGTTATCGAATTGATAGTTCAGATGGTCCTAAGAGACGCGAGTATGTGCCATCCTCTTAGAGACTTGGAATCTATACTTCGCCTCGATATTGTTGTGTATGTGTTAATACAGTTCGAGAGTGATTCCGAACTTGTATTCCCCTTAATATGAGTGGTATGGGGTTTGGATAGTAGAAGTATGCACGCACCATAGTTTTATGAGGGGTGCTGTTATTTTATATATATTATACGAGTAGTTAATATATATATGAGATTTTGAAATTTTAAACTGCCTACTGTGATTTGATAAGTAGGACATGGTTGATGACTCTTATAGTAAATACTTGTTTGTGAAAAACAATATGTCACCGAGAAACTTTATAAATTAATAAAAGCTAAAACGAGAGTTGTGCTTCTAATTGGAAGTATTCTTTGTAAACAAAAATATTGTTCGATTTTGAAATATTACGAGTAAGAAGATACGCTAAATTATTGGGAAGGTTAGTATAATAAAGTGATAAGATAAACCATTGGGAAGGTTAATGCGATAGGTGTGCACATTAGAAGAGAGGTGAGTATTTCTCAAGAGAGTGACGCACTAATATGTTGTTGCATTGGCCTGTATTAATTTAAATACTTGCTAAACGTATTTTAAAATCAAACACACTTTTGGGCTCTGACGCGTTTCTCTCTCTCTCTCTCTCTCTCTCTCTCTCTCTCTTGTATATATATGTATATATTTCAGGTGCCCACCCACAGGGGCGTCTTGCTTAGGATCCCTTGAGAGGAACGTGCTGCAGCTTAGGTGGGAGTTGTAGGCCACTTGCGTAGACGGCTTCTTTTATTGACTCCACTTTTAGCATTCTCATTTATTGGTCATGTGTCGCCCTTTCCATTATTTCATTTGTATTGGGACATTTATATTTCAGTTGTTTCCAGTATTGTTCTATGGGATTTATTCAGTTCGGATTTGTGACTTTAGTTTTCATATGTTGACATTCTATTGACGAATGTATGATATTATTTTGTTTACTGTGATGTGATTCTTAATTGTAGAAATGTTGCTTTTAGATAAATAAATCTTTTTCGTTAATTAAAATTTGGAAAGTATGTATGAAAATGTTTTGACACTTAGCTTAATTATTTAGGGTGTTAAATTGGAAAATGTATTTTTTTATCGACAGTGATGCTGAGAATGAACCAGCTGTTTACCTTGATTTAATTTAATAAAGGAGTGATCGCCCGGTATTTAATTAGGCGGGGTGTCACAGGTGGTATCAGAGCATCAGGTTCTAGTGTCCATAGGATCTGTACGGCTTATTTCGCTTTCAGCTTAACGTTATTACTATAGAGCCCTATTCTTAGGATTGTTGTATTCCTGCTTTTACGTTAAAGTTTTCAGCTATTTGAGATTTGATGATAACTGTAGACTAATGAACTTGTTCACGTTTCAGATGCCTCGGAGACGTGCTCCGAAAGATAGGCGTGCCCAAGCCGAGCAGCCAGCAGCTCCGGCTCCAGGCACAATGAATGCAAATGAAGTAGCCGCCATTAAAGCTCAGGCGGTGAATGCCGCAATAGCGGTGATTCAGCAGGCTCCACCCCAAGTTCAGGCAGTGGCGCCAGTACCAGCACAGCTTCCATCGGCATGGGAGCGGGTTCGGGATGCTTTTCAGAAAGTGCATCCCCGTGAGTTTTCTAGTAGCTCCGATATTGTTACAGTTAGCCGATGGAAGAAGGACATCCAGCGGCATCTCCGTATGTATGAGTGCACTGACGTGCAAAAGTAGTTATTGGCTTCCTTTAAGCTGGTGGGAGCCGCATTACAGTGGTGGGAGTCCACTACTACCTTGGAGGAGAGGGACACGATCCTTATTCAGTTGTTCTGGGAGCGGTTTGACCGCAAGTATTTTCTACCCGCAGTGCAGACTGAGATGAGGCGGAAATTACTAAATCTGAAACAGGAGAACCTTACTGTAGTTGAGTATGAGGAGGAGTTCACGAGACTTCTCATAATTGTTCCAGATGAGGCACCTACTGAGAGCAAGAAGATTTTGCTGTTTGTCGACGGGTTAGCTTGGAGGATCCGTCAGCACCTTATTGGGAATCTATCCCTGAGTACTTTCACTGATGTACTCAATGCAGCATTACTACATTGCCAGGATCACCGCTTCCATCTGTAGGGAAGCAAGAGAGCAGGGGATCCAGCCAACAGGGCAGGACCGGGGGAAATAGTACCGGTGGGGCACCAACTCATGGACAGACTCGTCAGCACGAGCAGAGTTCCCATCAGGGGGACCCTGCTAAGCGATTTCGTTCAGGTGATTCTAGGCAGGGATTCGAGGGTTTCAGGCAGGGCCATCAGGGCCAGCCTAATCAGCAGGGTCAGCTGGGCCCACACCGACCACAGGGACAGCAGCAGGGCCAGCAAGGCCAACAGTGTGCACATCAGGGCCAACAGGGCTAGTGGCGTGGAGGTAACGGCCAGCAGGGCCGTGGACAGCAGGGTCAGAGGGGAGGAAACTTGAAAGGCCGATGCTTTGGGTGCGGTAAACATGGCCATAGGCGCCATTATTTCCCAGAGGGTGATAGGGCCCCACAGCAGCAGGGAGCCCGTAATGAGCCGCAGAGACCACTCTTCCCACCTGCCCTCCTAGCTCCAGCCCAGGTGCCAGCCCTACCAGCCATTCCAGCGGCTCCAGTACAGCAGGGGAAATTACAGTATGGACGTGTCTATAACGTCCACCAGGCAGCAGCTCCACAGGCACCACCCGCAATTAAGGGTATGTTTCCTATCCATGGTACTATGGGTCGGGTTCTGTTTGATACGGGGGCAACACATTATTTTATAGCTACGCATTTTGCGAAGGCCTTAGGGTTGTTAGCCACAGCAGAGAGCACCTTGACGTGCGTCGACTCACCCCTGGGGAGTGGGTCACTTATTTTCTTTATATGCCGGGGAGTGGGGGTAGAGATTGGTAGCTTGGTATTACCTGCAGACATGTTAGTTCTAGAAATGCACGAGCATGATGTGATTATTGGTATGGATTGGCTCGCAGCTTATAGAGCCATGATTGATTGCTTCGGTGGGAGCATTGTTTTTGCCATTCCGGGGCAATAGATGTTTGTAGTGGCGATGCCTCGCCCAGAGGGAGGTTCGACCGCTCATTTGTATTACATAGAGGAGGATACCTCTAAGTAGGTTGTGATTCCCTTAGATTCGATCCCTGTTGTCAGGGAGTATACCGATGTGTTTCAGGAGATACTAGGCCTACCGCCCAGTCATAAGATAGACTTTGTTATAGATTTATTGCCAGATACGAGACCTATAGCACGCGCACCGTACCGTATGGCTCCGACAGAGATGCGAGAGCTACGAGATCAGATAGAGCAGCTGCTAGGTCAGGGCTTTATTCGTAGGAGTACCTCACCTTGGGGCGCTCCAGTCTTGTTTGTGAAGAAGAGAGATGGTTCACTGAGATTGTGTGTGGACTACCGGGAACTGAAGAAGGTCACGATACAGAATAAATATCCATTACCTCGAATCGAAGATCTGTTCGACCAGCTGAGGGGTGCAACTTTCTTTTCGAAGATAGATCTGAGGTCGGGGTACCATCAGTTACGTATTAGAGAGCAGGATGTTTCAAAGACTGCCTTCTTATCGAGATATGGGTCCTATGAGTTCAGGGTTATGCCGTTCGGACTCACAAATGCCCCATCCGTTTTCATGGACTTGATGAATCGAGTATTCAGAGAGTTCTTGGATCAGTTTGCCATCGTCTTCATAGATGACATCTTGATATATTCACACTCCAAGGAGGAGCATGCCGAACACTTGAGGCAGGTTCTTCAGACTCTACGAGAGCATCAGTTGTATGCTAAGTACGAGAAGTGTGGATTCTGGTTGCGAGAGGTACAGTTCTTGGGCCATGTTGTTTCTGAGCAGGGGATTGCAGTTGACCCGAGCAACGTGTCAGCGGTGAGGGAGTGGGGGCAGCCCACGACACCGATGAAAGTGCGTAGTTTCTTGGGGTTAGCCGGTTACTACAGGAGATTCATTCGGGGATTCTCCAAAATAGCGGGTCCATTGACGAATCTGACTCGCAAAGGGGTACCATATGTTTGGGATGACGCTTGTCAGTTGGCTTTCAACGAGCTGAAAGACAAGCTTACTTCAGCGCCAGTCCTTGCGTTACCAAAGTCAGGTGTAGAGTACCTGGTTTACACCGATGCGTCCTTACGGGGACTTGGGGGAGTACTTCAGCAGGAGGAGAAGCCTATAGATTTTTCTTCCCGCAAGCTTAAGCCGCATGAGAAGAATTACCCCACCCACGACCTGGAGTTAGCAGCTGTCGTCTTTGCATTGAGGATATGGAGGCAGTATTTATTGGGGGAGAAATTCCGTTTGTTCACAGACCATAAGTCACTGCAGTACCTGTTCACTCAGCGAGAGATGAATATGCGTCAGCGCAGATGGTTAGAGTTTGTGAAAGACTACCAGTTCGATATACAGTATCATCCGGGGAAGGCCAACGTAGTTGCTGATGCGTTGAGCCGTAGACCGGTAGACGATGTAGCGGACATCTGGAAAGCAAAATGGAAGGAGTTGGGTCACCAGGATGCAGTGGCACGTTCTTTCATATCCGTGATGTCAGTCACACCCGAGATTGTTACGAGGGTGATACAGGCACAGACCACAGACCCGTTTTGCCAGGAGCAGATTGTGCGACTTGTAGCCGAGGGTGCTGAGTCCTATTCTGTTAGTTCTGATGGAGGTTTACGGTTTAATGGGAGATTGGTAGTTCCAGAAGGAGCAGAATTACGTCATGCAGTGATGACTCATTCTCATGGGTCCCGATTTGCAGTACATCCGGGAGGCGATAAGATGTACCAGGATATGAGGCGACAATACTGGTGGAGTGGGATGAAGAAGGACATCGCAGAGTTCGTGTCCAAGTGTTCTACCTGCCAGCTGGTGAAGGTGGACCATCAGAAACCGTCAGGATTGCTTCAGCCATTGGAAGTACCCTCGTGGAAGTGGGAGAGTATTTCCATGGATTTCATTACAGGGTTGCCTACATCACAGCGGGGCCACGATTCTATCTGGGTGATTGTAGACCGTTTGACCAAGGTGGCTCATTTTCTGCCGGTGCGGACAGATTATACCACGGGTCAGTATGCTCAGTTGTTCATCGTGGAGATTGTCAGATTACACGGGGTGCCCCTGAATATTGTGTTAGATAGAGACAAGATTTTTGTGTCACATTTCTGGGAACGTTTTCAGGAGGCTATGGGTATTGAGTTGAGGTTGAGTTCGGCTTACCACCCACAGACAGATGGACAGACAGAGCGTACTAATCAGATGTTAGAAGATATGCTACGCATGTGTGTTCTCAATTTTGGAGGAGGTTGGGAGCCACATCTTCCACTGGTAGAGTTTGCTTATAATAACTCTTATCAGTTTACGATTCGTATGGCTCCATTTGAGGCTTTGTATGGTAGGCCTTGTCGTTCTCCAACTTGTTGGCTCGAGGTGGGGGACAACAAGTTGCTAGGACCAAAAGTGATTCAGGAGACCTCCGCGAGGATTGAGATAATCACGAGTCGTATTCGGGTAGCCCAGGACAGGCAGAAGAGCTACGCCGATGCGAAACGGTTCTTCCGGGAGTTTAATATGTGAGATCAAGTGTTATTGCGTGTATCTCCTATGAAGGGAGTGATGAGGTTCGGGAAGAAGGGGAAGTTGGCTCTGAGGTACGTGGGACCATTTCCCATCATCGAGAGGATTGGACCGGTTGCATACAGGTTGGGATTGCCAGAACATTTACATCGCATCCACGATGTGTTCCACATCTCGTCGTTGAGACGATATCTTCGGTATGATATGGCCTATACTCACATTGCGATAGATGAGATAGACTTACAGTCTGATAGCTCTTACGAGGAGAGACCAGTGGCTATTCTAGACTATAGTGAGAGGAGATTGAGATCGAAAATAGTTCCACTTGTGCGAGTCCAGTGGGAGCATCATAATGTGGAGGAATCCACTTGGGAGCGTGAGGCAGATATGCGCGAGAGATATCCAAAGTTGTTTTTACCAGGTATGCCTTATTTTCCGAATTTCGGGACGAAATTCCGTTATTAGGGGGGAAGTATGTAATACCCCGTATTTTTATGCTATATTAATTTGGGGATTTATTAAATTTAATGTGAATGATTTATTTAATAAAAATCCAAAAATTAATTATGTTATAATTATTAACGTGACAAGAGTTAGTAATTATGGGAAATTGGTTGAATATTACTAATGAGCAAAGTAATATATTATATTGGTTATATTGAATGTCATGAGTGAATTAAATGACGATTTCGGAAATTTAAGTCGGAACATGCTCGTGTCACGTCGGGACTAATTTGGTTAAATAAAAAGTGAATATTTTATAAGTTGTCCGTATGGTCGTTTTGAGTGCACCAACGCGTCCGGTAGGGTCGAGACAGTCAGAAAAGTGTACCCGGGGTTGTAGTTTGGGTCTCGGGGCATTTTTAGGCCTAATTAGTACCCCGGGAGGGCATTTTAGTCATTTTACATAATTGGGTAATTAAACCCACGAATTTCAGCAACCTATATCAGCCATTTAGGTTAGCTTTTAGGGTTAGAATATCCATAAATCAAGTGACGGCCATTAGAGAAGAGAGGAGAGAGCTCCAAGGTAATTCAAGGCCAAGAAACCACCAGTTTGCACCACCGCCAACACCACCGCATAGATCGCGAGACGAGGAACGCAGCCATACCAAAATCAGCCGTGAATCAGAATACCAAAAATCCCAGGCAAGTGTTTAACTTGCATATTTTCGTTAATGCAATCTTCATATTGGTTTAGGATTGATTAGAGATAATAAATATGGAAGAACACCCAATTTGTGTTAGGAAAATGCATGTAGAAATGATTTATATGAAATTCTGAAACCCTTGCCATGTCGAGGAAATTAAACCACGAAATTTTGATGATCATAAGAAAGAAATTCTGGAGAAAGATTGGCTAGAAAACTATTTAAGAAAATTCTAGGGTTCTTGATAATTGGAGACAATTTTAGGTTGAAAATCCATGTTTAAATGATGTATATGAACATGCCTTACGTTAGAATCATCTAGTATATTGTTATGATGTTAGTAGTAGAATTCTGGTACGATTGGAACTTGGAAATATCGATTGTGTGTAATTTTCGTGATGAAACTCGTATATGCATTCTGCAGAATTTTTCCCAGACCTGCTTGATCGATCGATCGAGCCCAGAGCTTTGATCGATCGAAGGTTCGATCGATCGAGCCCCAAGCTTCGATCGATCGACCCCTCCTGGCAGACTCCTAATTCCCTCTTTAAATGAGTTAAATTCAAATTGTCGTGATATAATTCTTGGGCATTCTTGATAAAATGATTTGGGAGACATTGAGGACCAGTAGGGCATAGGAATAAATGTTTGGACCTTTAATCTTCAACGAGAATGGTATTTATGGGACATTTACTTTAGGGTTGGTGAATTTATAAATTTAAAGGGTGAGGTGCATAAGAGAGTTACATTAGAACCTAATAAAGACACTTACTGAATTTCAGATTTGTGAGGATATAGTCCACAAGTGTCAGGTAATGAGTGAGAAAACCCTTCGAGTTAAGGTTAGGAACGAAACCTTATACGTATTGCTATAAATGTGAAATTAAGGATAAATGGTATAATTATGGGTAAGGAGAAGAACCTATGTTAATATGATAAAGTGGTATATTTATATGATTGTGTGTACATATATTATATACATGTGAAAAACATACCGCGCTACTTGCTATCCTTGAGGTTACCGCGCTGGGACAGTCTTATCTCGATGGAACCTTTATGGGGGATATTGACTTACACCCTAGAAGATAGATATCCTTGGTACAGGCTATCGAATTGATAGTTCAGGCGGTCCTAAGAGACGCGAGTATGTGCCATCCTCTTAGAGACTTGGAATCTATACTTCGCCTCGATATTGTTGTGTATGTGTTAATACAGTTCGAGAGTGATTCCGAACTTGTATTCCCCTTGATATGAGTGGTATGGGGTTTGGATAGTAGAAGTATGCACGCACCATAGTTTTATGAGGGGTGCTGTTATTTTATATATATTATACGAGTAGTTAATATATATATGAGATTTTGAAATTTTAAACTGCCTACTGTGATTTGATAAGTAGGACATGGTTGATGACTCTTATAGTAAATACTTGTTTGTGAAAAACAATATGTCACCGAGAAACTTTATAAATTTATAAGAGCTAAAACGAGAGTTGTGCTTCTAATTGGAAGTATTCTTTGTAAACAAAAATATTGTTCGGTTTTGAAATCTTACGAGTAAGAAGATACGCTAAATTATTGGGAAGGTTAGTATAATAAAATGATAAGATAAACCGTTGGGAAGGTTAATGCGATATGTTTGCACATTAGAAGAGAGGTGAGTATTTCTCAAGAGAGTGACGCACTAATATGTTGTTGCATTGGCCTGTATCAATTTAAATACTTGCTAAACGTATTTTAAAATCAAACACACTTTCGGGCTCTGACCCGTTTCTCTCTCTCTCTCTCTCTCTCTCTCTCTCTCTCTCTCTCTCTCTCTCTCTCTCTTGTATATATATGTATATATTTCAGGTGCCCATCCACAGGGGCGTCTTGCTTAGGATCCCTTGAGAGGAACGTGCTGCAGCTTAGGTGGGAGTTGCAGGCCACTTGCGTAGACGGCTTCTTTTATTGACTCCACTTTTAGCATTCTCATTTATTGGGCATGTGTCGCCCTTTCCATTATTTCATTTGTATTGGGACATTTATATTTCAGTTGTTTTCAGTATTGTTCTATGGGATTTATTCAGTTCGGATTTGTGACTTTAGTTTTCATATGTTGACATTCGATTGACGAATGTATGATATTATTTGGTTTACTGTGATGTGATTCTTAATTGTTGAAATGTTGCTTTTAGATAAACAAATCTTTTTCGTTAATTAAAATTTGGACAGTATGTATGAAAATGGTTTTGACACTTAGCTTAATTATTTAGGGTGTTAAATTGGAAAATGTATTTTTTTTATCGACAGTGATGGTGAGAATGAACCAGTTGTTTACCTTGATTTAATTTAATAAAGGATTGATCGCCCGGTATTTAATTAGGCGGGGTGTCACACACTCGTCATCACAACTAGGGTGCATGGGTGTGAGGTGCCGAGGATATTGGTCGACGGGGGCAGTTCTGCAGATGTAATGTTTTGGCCGTGCTTCAAAGCCTTAGGTCTCAGATTTGCTAGACTCGTCCCAAATCATCATCCATTGATTGGGTTCAGTGGGGAAAAGGTTCATCCCCTTGGAGTGTATGAGGCCGATGTCAGGATGGGGGACGAGTGGCCGAGATGGCTTACCAAGAAGGTCAGTTTCTTTGTGATGGATGAACATGTGTTTTCGGCCTACAACATCATACTGGGGCGTGTGGCCCTCAAGGGGTTTGAAGCTGTGCCGTCTACGGTCCATCAGATGATTAAATTTCCTACCCCTTACGGGGGGGAAGTTTAGGGAGACCAGACGACAGTGCGAGAATGTTACTACAACTCCACTGAAGAAAGAGAGGCACACAAGAGGGCTACAACCACTTACAATATTGATACCCTAGACCCCAGGGATGAGACGAAGCTAAAGAAAGGAGAGGCCGCGAAAGAGGTAAAATCGATCATCCTCGATGAGGATGACCCGAAAAAAATCATCCAAGTCGGCAAGTCTTTGAAGCCCAATATCAAGGAAGACCTCATTAAACTGTTGAGGAGAAGACAAAGCGTCTTTGCGTGGAGTCATGTAGATATGTCGGGGATCGACCCTGAAATTATGTGCCACAAGCTCAATGTGGTAGAGGGAGCAAAGAAGATAAAGTAGAAGAGGAGAATTTATTCTCGAGAAAAGTATGAGGTCATTAGGGATGAGGTCAAGAAGATGGAAGATGCTGAGTTTATAAGAGAGGTCATCTACCCTGAATGGTTGTCCAATGCAGTCATTGTCCCAAAGGCCAACGGGAAGTGGAGAATGTGTGTGGACTTCACCGACCTTAACAAGCATTGACCCAAAGATAGCTTCCCTCTCCCTCGCATTGACCAGATGGTAGACGCTAGCGCATGCCATGAGCTCATGAGCTTTATGGATGCCTATTCAGGTTACAACTAGATCTTCATGAACCCCGAGGACTCGGAGAAGACAGCCTTCATTACTGACAAGGGGACATACTGTTATAGGGTCATTCCCTTTGGCCTAAAAAATGCGAGGGCAATGTACCAGCGTCTCGTAAATAAAATGTTCGAAGACCAAATTGGGAAGTCTATGGAGGTCTATGTAGATTACATGCTGACTAAGAGTTTGAAGGTAGAGGATCATGTGGCAGACCTGGAGAGGATCTTTAATACGATGGACAAATACCATATGAAGCTTAACCCAACCAAGTGTGTCTTCGGGGTCGGAGCAGGGAAGTTCTTGGGGTTCATTGTCAACTAAAGAGGCATCGAGGACAATCCTGAAAAGATAAAGGCCCTTGTTGAGATGAAGACCCCCAAGTCCATTAAAGACGTTCAGAGACTCACAGGGAGAGTTGCTGCCTTGAACAGGTTCGTGTCTAGGGCCACAGACAGGTGTCTACCATTCTTCAAAATTCTCAAAAAAGCCTTCGAATGGAGTGAAGAGTGTGATGAGTCCTTCAAGGAGTTAAAATCATACCTAGGGTCTCCCTTGCTGTTGTCACGACCCGTGCAGGGTGAACGACGTTATGTGTACCTCGCCGTCTGAAAGTCAGCCATCAGTGCAGCCATTGTGAGAGACGAAGGCGGAGTACAAAAGCCTGTGTATTTTAATAGCAAGGCAGTCCAGGGGGCGGAGCAAAGATATCCAAGGATGGAGAAGTTGGCCTATGCCTTGATCCATGCATCGAGAAAGATGAAGCCATACTTCCAGTCCCATATAATGGTCATCCTCACTGACTCTCCCCTTAGGCAGGTTTTACACAAGCCTAAAAAATCAGGGAGGTTAATGGCCTGGGCTATAGAGCTGGGGGAGTTTGACATACTATATCAGCCTAGGACGGCCATTAAGGGGAAATCATTGGCAGACTTCATGGCCGAGTTTACTTAGGAAGATGATGAAGCCGAGGGTGAGAGCCTCGGGAAGATAGATACCCGACAAGGTGAGATCACCGACACACCTGTAGATAAGGCTGAGACAAGAACCGCTAGAAGGAAAGTGGCTGAAAATGAAGAGGGAAGATATCTCTTTAGACAGGGGTCACTCACCGAGGGAAGTTTCTCAGAAGAACATACCATGTGGAGTCTCTTCGTCGACGGGTCCTCTTGCGAAAACGGGAGTGGAGATGGATTAATAGTATCAGCACCCGACGGCACAGACATTGAGTACGCCCTGAGGTTCAACTTTAAGGCCTCCAACAATGAGGCCGAATATGAGGCCTTGATAGCAGGCCTCTTCTTGTCCAGATCTCTTAGTGTCATCCAGATTTTGGTTCATAGTGATTCGAGGCTAGTAGTGAATCAGATACTAGGAGCCTACGAGGCCAAGGACGAGAGGATGGCTAGGTACCTTGAGAAGGTGAGGTCATTACTGAAGGGCTTCAGAGAATTAAGGTTAAAGAGGATACCTAGGCTCAATAATGGTCGAGTTGACGCCCTCGCTAGGTTGGCCTCGGCAACTAGGACAGACATCAGGAGGACGTTCCTAGTGGAAATTTTGCTTCGGCCAACTATTGAAGACACTGAGGGAACACTTAGCAATTGCCTAAATGTTTCTCAGGAAGCTTTGTGTATGGAACCTCTAATCAGATACATTAAAGAGGGAGATATGCCAAAAGCAAGGCAAGAAAGGAAGACACTGAGATACAGGGCTGCAAAATTCACTTTCATTGGAGACACTTTGTACAAAAAGGGTTTTTTGCTCCCCTTACTTAGGTGTGTGAACCCCTCTGAAGTCCCTTCCATTTTATAAGATATGCACGAAGGATCGTGCTCAAGCCACATTGGAGGTAGATCCTTAGCGAAGAGGGTGATCACCCAAGGGTACTGGTGGTCGACCTTGGGGAAAGATGCCGCGGCATATGTAAAAAAGTGTGATAAATGCCAAAGATTTGCCACCATCCCTCACCAACCCCATCAGCCTCTTACCTCCATTACATCCCCATGGCCATTTGCAGTATGGGGGATCGACCTAGTAGGACCCTTACCAAGGGCAGTCAATAACTATCGGTTCCTCATCGTAGCAATTGACTATTTCTCAAAATGGGTGGAGGTCGAACCGATGATCACGATTACAGAGCAGAAGACCTTCCAGTTCATCTGGAAAAATGTTATATGCAGATATGGTCTCCCCAACACCCTCATCTCGGATAATGGGACTCAATTCAAGAATACCTCTCTAAAGAAGTACTGTGAAAGGGTGAGTATCAGACAATTCTTCTCTACCTCGGGCCGACCTCAAGCCAATGGGAAAACGGAAGTTACAAATAGGACAATCCTAGATGGAATCAAGAAGAGGCTTGAGGAGGCAAAAGGAAGATGGGTCGAGGAGTTATATGCCGTGCTGTGGGCCTACAGGACAATAGTGAGGACCTCTACCGGAGAGACCCCATTCATGTTAGCTTATGGCTCAGAAGCCGTCATCCCCACCGAGATTGGGTTTCCTACTCATAGGGTCCAAATGTATGACCCCCAGAGAAATACAGAAGAGAAGAGAAGAGAAGAGACTTAGACCTGATTGAGGAAAGGAGGGAAGATGCCGAGATAAGGCAAGCCGCCTACCAGCAGAGGACTGCAAGGTTTTACAATCAGACGGTGAAATAGAGACCAATTACGGTGGGGGACTTGGTCCTCAAAAAGACTTGGCAGAAGCCCAACAAGCTCCACCCTAATTTGCATGGCCCATATAGAGTCTACGATGAAGTCGTCCCTGGGACTTAGACTAGAAAACTTAAAGGAATAACCCTTTTCCAACCCCTAGAATGCAGATCATTTGAAAAAATACTATCAGTAGTGTTGTAATGTCTTGATAGACCATAATTGTAATAGGAGTTGCTCCAACAGAACACTTGGAAAATTAATGAGAAATATCAGTATTTCCCCTCATCTTGTGTTTATCATTTCTAGTACGCATGAAAACATCTTCAAAGAACGACACTCGGCTATAATGAGGTCGCATGGAGGGGACGACCCCACCATGGTCCTCAAGAAAGACGAGGGAAAACTTTTTTTAAAACCATTAATTTGGTGATTATAACCCTCGGCTATAATGAGGTCGCATGGAAGGGACGACCCCACCATGGTCCTATAGAAAGACGAAGGAAAACTTTTATTAAAACCATTAATTTGGTGATTATAACCCTCGGCTATAATGAGGTCGCGTGGAGGGGATGACCCCATCATGGTCCTCAAGAAAGACGAGGGAAAACTTTGTTTAAAACCATTAATCTGGTGATTATAACCCTCGGCTATAATGAGGTCGCATGGAGGGGACGACCCCACCATGGTCCTCAAGAAAGACTAGGGAAAACTTTGTTTAAAACCATTAATTTGGTGATTATAACCCTCAGATATAATGAGGTCAACTTTGTTTAAAACCATTAATTTGGTGATTATAACCCTCGGCTATAATGAGGTCGCTTGGAGGGGACGACCCCACCATGGTCCTCTAGAAAGATGAGGGAAAACTTTGTTAAGACCATTAATTTGGTGATTATAACCCTCGGTTATAATGAGGTCGCATGGAGGGGACGACTCCACCATGGTCCTCAAGAAAGACGAGGGAAAACTTTGTTTAAAACCATTAATTTGGTGATTATTACCCTCGGCTATAATGAGGTCGCATGGAGGGGACGACCCCACCATGGTCCTCAAGAAAGATGAGGGAAAACATTGTTTAAAACCATTAATTTGGTGATTATAACCCTCGGCTATAATGAGGTCGCATGGAGGGGACGACCCCACCATGGTCCTCTAGAAAGACGAGGGAAAACTTTGTTTAAAACCATTAATTTGGTGATTATAACCCTCGGCTATAATGAGGTCGCATGGAGGGGACGACCCCACCATGGTCCTCAAGAAAGACGAGAGAAAACTTTGATTAAAACCATTAATTTGGTGATTATAACCCTCGGCTATAATGAAGGCGCTTGGAGGGGACGACCCCACCATGGTCCTCAAGAAAGACGAGGGAAAACTTTGTTTAAAACCATTAATTTGGTGATTATAACCCTAGGCTATAATGAGGTCGCATGGAGTGGACGACCCCACCATGGTCCTCTAGAAAGACGAGGGAAAACTTTGTTTAAAACCATTAATTTGGTGATTATAACCCTCGGCTATAATGAGGTCGCATGGAGGGGACGACCCCACCATGGTGCTCAAGAAAGAAGAGGGAAAACTTTGTTTAAAACCATTAATTTGTTGATTATAACCCTCGGCTATAATGAGGTCAACTTTGTTTAAAACCATTAATTTGGTGATTATAACCCTCGTGTATAATGAGGTCACATGGAGGGGACGACCCCACCATGGTCCTCAAGAAAGACGAGGGAAAACTTTGGTTAAAACCATTAATTTGGTGATTATAACCCTCAGCTATAATGAGGTCGCATGGAGGGGACGACCCCACCATGGTCCTCAAGAAAGACGAGGGAAAACTTTGTTTAAAACCATTAATTTGGTGATTATAACCCTCGGCAATAATGAGACGCATGGAGGGGACGACACCACCATGGTCCTCAAGAAAGATGAGGGAAAACTTTGTTTAAAATTGTTAATTTGGTGATTATAACCCTCGGCTATAATGAGGTCGCATGTAGGGGACGACCCCACCAGGGTCCTCAAGAAAGACGTGGGAGGGGTTAGTGATAATATAAAAAATTCACAATGCAAATCATACAAAAGACAAATATGGAAGACAACAAGAGAGATGATGATATAAATGAAATATTACAAAGTGTTCTACAAAGTAGAGTACAAAAATATTGATTACACCAAGAGGGTATAGGTTACAGACAGCCACCCTATGGAGCAACATCAGAGGGCAGGGCCTCAACATCAATAAGAGAGGTCTCCTCAACGACCACGACTGGCTGGTCTTCAGATGTGCCGACACCCTCGACGTGCACCTGGGATTCCACCTGGGTTAGAGCCTCGGCAATAAAGGGGTCGTCCAGATGAACTGCCTCCAGAGAGGGACGGGTTAAAGAGACGACATCGCCGAATTTGAGGACGACCCACAGGCAGGCCGTCCTGATCCCTCTCTCTAAGTACTCAAGACCGAATCCTTAGAACTCGTCTGAGAGTTTATAGGCCTCCACAGCATCGGCCCCTGCCTTCCTCACTGCCTCAGATAGCTCAGCCTTGAACTGAGTCCCTAGGTTGGTCAAGGCTTCATCCTTCTCCTTAATGAGTAAGTCTTTGGCCTTCAGGTCCTCATCGTGCTGCCTCGTCATCTCGTCCAGAATCCTTGCATGTTCAGTTCTGGCACTCTCTATCTTAGCCCTTGCAGTCTCTAAGTCAATCTGCAGACCATCCTCATGTTGGATGGCCCTCTCGACCTCATGAAATTTCTCCTGATTCACCTCCATCCACTTGGTGGCCAAGGTAAAAGAACAAACAGACTGCATAAGAAAAATAAATTGTTAAGAGGCCGAGGAAATAGTTGGTGAAAGAATGTAGTTAAGGGAATGAATCAAGACAAGTACCTGAGCCAAGGCGTGCAGACCGTAGTCATACACCTTTGCCGGAGGCATCTTAGACAAGAATTCGTAGTCGGCAGCTGAGGGAGCATAAAACATTGACGCCTTGGCCGCCCTCAAGTTTGCGATAAGTGATAATGGCTCGGCCTTCAGAAGTGCCAAGTTCTGGGACCAGAAGGCCCCCATGTTAGAAGAAGAGGCGGTTCCCTCAGACGCGTCAACCCTTGCCATTATCTGTGATCCTGGTCGAGGGTCTACGGGGACCTCGAGCTCTTTACTCTTCTGTCTGTCGACGGTCAGCTCAGCAGGTGTCGGCCATGTGGTCTGCGTCTTCCTCGGAGCTTATTGAGTCTCCTTGCCTTTCTTCTTGGCCAATCCTGACAACAAACTGGCATCAGTCATTTCCTAGAGATAGTCCGATATACTAGTAGGACGACCTGAAAAGAGGATGATGCGTCAGAAAAGTGCATAGATAAAGAGGAAACACTTTGAAAAAGTAAAAGAACGAAAAAAAATAATAAATATAACTCACATAGTTCTGTCAGGGGGCCGACCCTCAGACCAGCTTCCTTGAGGAATTGAGGGGTCATCAGCTCTTCAAAAATTGAAAGTTCACCCCCTCTCCCTCATCCTCTCAGATATTCAACTATGTCTTTCCCTTCCAGACTAAGTCCAGGGTCTGACCTGGCCTTCATTGAAGGGTTAGAATATCTTCTGAGGACCCTCGGACCATCGGCTACAGGTTGTGCCTCGGCAGAGAACTCCCACTCTCCGGAGACAAAGAAGAATCTCTTATTCCAATCGTGGTTGGAGGTTTGTGCCACGTGGAGAAGTTTTTTGTCAGACCTCCTCGCTCCCAGGTGATAATACCCAGGCTGTTTGGATGAGGAGGTGATATTGTAACAGGCCAAGAATACCTCGGCCGAGGGCTCATCAGTGAAAGCGTTTTTCCATAAGAAGACATAAACAAGTATCGTCCTCCAAGAGTTGCGAGGAAGTTGAGAGGGTGCAACGCCGAGGGCTGATAAAATATCTACGATAGCAGGATGTAAAGGGAGTCTGACACCTACCTTGAACATTTGTTCGTACACCACTATCTCTCCCTCTTCACCCTCAAAGACCCTCTCATCCTTAGAGGGAACCCTCATAGATATGGTGGGAGGAACACCATATGCATTCCTCCATAGAAGAAGGTCATGATCCCTGACTGAGGAAATATAAGACGAGGCGTGAGATGTGTTAACTGGGTCATCTGAGTCCTCATCATCCTCAGTTCCCTCACCCTCGGCCTCGGCCTCATCACCTGTCAGAGGCCCTTGGGGAAAATCCATCTGGAAGTCATGTGGAGATAGATTTGTCAGAAGGATAGCCTCAGAAGTAACCATACCCTCGGCCTATCGGCCTGGGCTTAGGTCAGACGCCTCTCCTCTCCCAGAAGGTCCAGCGCTAATTGGCGACGACGCTCTCTCATCCATCTCTCCTGAATAACTCTCGGATGGACGACAAGACAACCCACAAGACTCAGACGGCTCAAATGGTTTTATTGTGGCTAGAGGAATGGGAAAGATGGGTCGTACCCAATTAGGTTCGGCCCCTCATCTCCTCTCCTCCTCTTTCTCTATTCGTCTGATCTCAATAAATAACTTCTCTCTTAGGGAATGGAATTCCTCAGATAAGCTATAAAGCCTCCTAAGCATCAAGGAGGAGACCCTACACTTGGAAGAATTTGGGGAACTCAACTATAAACAAGTTAACAGTTGACCAGATTGGACTTTTGGATTGAAACAGAAGAAATTGAAGGCTTTTGGTCAAGAACACTCAAGAAATGGAAGAACTCAACTCGCCGAAAAAGTACCAGAAAATACAAGTCCTAAGAAATGCAACAAGGGGGGTATCAAACCCAATGCATGAAACAAAATTAAAGATTAAAGAGGAAATTTATGGCAGAGAAGAGTACCTGAAGATGAAAGCGAAAGGCTGAATGGATCGTGATGCAGAAGTTGCAGAAATGGCTGTCTGGAGACTAGAGAGAAAGAGAGTTCAGGCGCGAAGAATAAGAAGAAGAAGAGAGAGAAACTTCAAAAAATTGTTTAAATACTTTGCCAATGAGTGGGCCCACTAACCAATTCAGAGCACGACCCACGAGGAGGGAATCATTAGGGCGCAAAGACCCAGACAGTGTGCAGCCGCCACACCTTGAAAACTGGAACGACATTGCATAAAAATTTGACAGGTGTCACATCAGCTTGACAGGTGTCACTCATCAAACAGACCATACACTTAGTCTCAAAAGAAACATTATCCCTTAGCCATCTCAGCATCATCTATGGCTAAGGGATGGGGGGTTATTGATATACCCGTATATACCCTCGGCCATGCCGAGGGCGCCCTGCACCTCAACAGGTTCCAGAAGACCCCTCGGGGGTCCGACCCTTCATCAGGCTCCGGATGACCCCTCAGGAGGCTGACCCTTCATCAGGTTCCAGATGACCCCTCGGGGGGCCGACCCTTCATCAGGATCTGGACGACCCCTCAGGGGGCCGACCCTGCATCAGGCTCTAGACGACCCCTTAGGGGGCTGACCCTGCATCAGGATCCGGATGACCCCCCGAGGGTATGACAGTACGAGGCCCAAATTAGTCCAGACTCATTACCGAAATGAACTTTGCCCTCGGCCTCATATCAAAGGCCGGGGGTGACATCATCACAGCGCGTGGTTTGGGAGATGTGTGGAACAGTGTGCGTTAGGCTCACATGGCATGTGGGAGACTGTTATAACAAAATCACACCCACACATGTGGGAATATCATGTCATCATTAGCCACAGGTGGCATCTACAGGTGTCAACAGGGGATTGGCTAGATCATCATTCACATGCACCATGCATACTTGGGGGGTACACTACACCTCCAAGACCTATATATACTTGTCACCTACAACCCTACCGGGGATGGATCAATCGATGGATCGATAATAATAACCCTAGAGAAAACTCTCCTTATACATACAGTAGAGAGAGAAAGTGAGCTTATGTGCATTGTATCCAAGGCCATTAGTGCCCATACTTAGTGGATCACACACTCACAGTGGATGTAGGCCTAATTGGCTGAACCACTATACATCATTATCTTATTCCTCTTATACTCATCTCCTTATACACACTTACACACTTATACAGATACATCTCTATGGTTGCCATGGTTACTACCGTTTGAGCTCATCATCACTTCTTTGGTGGTGCTAAATCCAAGCATCATCAACATATATATCACATGAACATGCATCCCCTAAACATGATAATTAACATGTTTAACACACATAAATAATTTATAACTAATAACTAATAACTTATACTTAATCATGTAATTAACCTTCCTAATCATGTTTTAGGGCCTTACACTATAGAACTCAAGTTATCAAAAGAAGGAGAAGGATAGTTTGTTAACTCTACTTTGATCAAAAGTATATTTGGAAGCTTGAGGTACTTGACAATGATAAGACTTGGAATTTTATATGTAGTTGGACTTGTGTGTCGTTACATGGAAACACCAAGAGAATCTCATCGTCTAGCTACTAAGAGCATACTAAGGTATAATGAAGGTGCTCTTAACCCTGGACTTTTTTATGCTTATGGAGAAGATGAAAATCTAGTAAGGTATTTAGATAGTGATTGGGGAGGTTATCGAGATGAGGTGAAAAGCACTACAGGGTACGTGTTCTACCTTGGTTCAACAAATTTATCTTGGACATCGAATAGACATCCAATTACAACATTATCATCATGTGAAGCTGAGTATGTGATAAATTGTTCAATTGTTTGTAAAGGAATTTGGTAGAGAAATAAGTTGAAGTCATTGAACCACTTATAAAAGGAATATACAGCGATTCATGTGGATAATAAGTTTGCAATCAAGCTTGCAAAGAATCTAGTACAACATGGAAGGAGCAAGCATATTGACATTAGGTTACATTTTCTAGGGCATCATATGAAGTAAAAGACAATTGAACTTGTGTATTATCAAACCAGGGAGCAGATAACAAATATCCCTACGAACCCTCTGCCGATTGATTATTTCAGAAAGCTACTTGTAATGCTTGGGATGAAGGACTCTTGATTTGAGGGGTGAATGTTGGAATAAACACAAATCAAATGTCTCTTGCACTATGATAATTAGTGGTAAACCTGACTATGCACTACATAAGCATTATCTGAAGTGATAATCCACAAAGACCACTTTCATGATTTTTAATATTTCCGTCTTTAAGTGGTTTAGGTGTTAATTCATTTCCTCCATTGCTTTTTCTAATGGGTTAGATTAATGTTTCCATAATTAATTATGTTATTTTAGTTGTTCCACTTAATGTGTGATTGTGTGTGTTTTGTAACTCTATAAATAGAGTTATAAGATTGTTGTTTGATATAAGCAATAACAAGAAAAGAAAAACATTTTATCTCTAAAAATACTTGTTCTCTTTATTAGTTATTATCTTTGAGAGAATGTACGCGTGGGTGTGATATAGTTTGAAAACTTATCACCCAAACAAGAAGTTTGGCATAAATAATTGAATACCAAAAATAATTGCCTCCACTTTGTTTGGATCAACCTTCACACCATCACTTGAGACAACATAACCTAAGAATTCTAAACTATTTTTCAAGAATTAACACTTCTTCAATTTAATTTCTACTCACTCAATACATCAAAAACCTTTTGAAGATGCTCAAAATGTTGATTTTGCTCTTTGTTAGACACAAGAATGTCATCAAAGTAAACCACAATAAATTTACCAATATAAGGCTTGGATATGTGATTCATAATACGCATAAATGTGAAAGGAGCATTATAAAGACTAAATGGCATCACTATCCATTCAAATAAGTCATCCCTTGTCTTGAAAGAAGTTTTCCATTCATCTCCTGGCATTATGCAAATTTGATGATACCCACTTCGAAGATTAATTTTTTAAAGCATTACATCCCAACAAAATTGGTCTCATCGAGTCGAGGAATACGAAAATGCTACTTAATGGTAATTTTATTCACCGTCCCACTATCAACACACATCTTCTAAGATCCATCTTTCTTAGGAACAAGTAATGCCGAGATAACACACGAACTCATGTTCTCTATAATCAAACCTTTCTCCAACAAATCATTAATTTTCTTTTAAAGATATTCCTATTTTTTAGGATATATTCGGTAGGCTAATGGAAGGATAGAACATGGGACAAGAGCAATACAGTGTTGACTCTCATCAATAGAAGGCGGGATGAAATTTCCTTTAGCACCACATCATAAAATTTATCGAGCAAAGTGTGACAACCCGCTCACCAAAATATGGGGTGGCCAGCCCGATACTCCAATATAACGGAATCATGGATGGAATCATTCTCAGCATCACAACAATATAATAAGTATACGGGGAAACCACCCAATAATTCAGAAAACGGGTTGCCAAAATTTTTGTTTTATTTTAAGTTAAGGAATAATTTAAACAACCCAATTTAAAAAGAAAGTGGAATCCCAAGAACTTATATTACATCCACAACAAGAATACAATAAGAGGACCGAGTATGTTGTCGGTCTATAGGTATATACAACATATTACAACAGTTTAATAATTTACACAATACATTCATTAGACAGTTACAAAAGGTTGGGCCACACGCCCGAGTGAAAGACCCGATCGTAACTAGAATACAAAAAAATGAAGGCGTCTAACAACATCAAGCCCCACTTGATTTAGAATTGTTATATTCATATACATATAACAATTCTAAGACTTCTCCACCGAGGTTTTACACTGGGCGCACCGCTAAATGCTATCATCTTCCAAGGACTATCAACAAGACAACCTGGGCACCTAACGCAACGTCGGGAAGTGGCCATATGCCTGCGAGTGAGTTATAACCACACCCGAAATTACCTCACTAGCGCAGAATAAAACTTATAACAATCCATCATATGGCCGAGGACTATAGTCTCCCTGCGTTCATTAGTTAGGGGACATCACCTCATGCGCGAACCTCCCTTATGATAGCATTTAGAGAGGTGTGTTTAAGTAAATTAACATTTACCATTTAAATCTCATTTTCATTTCCATTTTTCATATGTATGTTTCATTTTATTTGAAACCATAATCATTGCATATTCTCATTAGTATTCATCGTATACTAAGTCCCGAATTATTCTCCAAGAGGTCACAATATTTCTACAAGTCACAAGGTTTTATATACCTCAATTGAGACCCTAAAGTCTCAAAAGTATGGGCTTACAATTCCTAGACTCCTAATAATTAACTAAAGGAAAGAATTATCCTAACCCCAAATTGTACACCCTCGAAATAAGCCCCGTTTAACCCATATCTAATGTAGGGTAGTGACCCAACTCATCTAAAACTCTAGGACTCTATGTTTACTTCATATAATAAGGTTCCTAGGTCCTAAGCCTAAAGGAAAGGGTTGGAATTGAGCTAAGAAAAATCACTCAAAAATGCAGGATTTTGAATCGATTCAGCCTGGCCGAATCGATTCGGTCAGAAAAGCGAATCGATTAGAACCAGCCAAATTGATTCGGTCAGGAAACCTGACTTTCTGCATAATTGACGAATCAATTCGAATAGGCCGAATCGATTCAACCCATTCAGACCTGTAACCTGCCCCTTGAGCGGATCGATTCGCCCTGGCCGAATCGATTCGCCCCTGCGAATTGGCCAAGTTTGGCTATTGAGTCTTGGACTCCTAAATTCCCCCAACTCAAATCTACCCAAACCAATATCATATAAAACAATCAACTACTCATAAATGCATCTAGCGATAAATATCTAAATCAACTTTTAAGGGTTTAAAACCTACAAATCCATTTAAAACCCTGAAATTGTTAAACCATAACCAATCCACAACAATCAATACCATTTATTCATCTTAAACCATATATTAGCAAGTAGAAAACTTGCCTTGGTGTTTAAATCTCAGATTTTCTTGTATTAGCAACAATCTCCAAGCTTGAATCTCTCTCTTTTCTTCTTTCTCTCCAAAGTTCTCTTCCTCTCTCTTTCTCTCTAGGTTTAGCAAATACACATAAGGGAAATAAATGAAATGCAAGACTTAAATCGTGCCTTCAGTCTACATTCCAAAATTAAATGGTTAATACCACATTAAAATGACTCCCAATACACATTCAATCTATAACCAGTCAAGAGTGCCCGAATCATAAAAATACAATATGGCAATTATTTTGACTATCTCGCACATATCGGGACTAACTACTCCCTCCAAATTATCATTTGGAAATTTTGTAACTCATTTCAAGTTTCGGTTTCATTTTAAACCATAAATGTCATTTAAATTATATGACACTATAAAACACAACATGGTGATATTTACTTACACATATAGTAAATATGAAACAATTTAGTAAATATTAAATTTTAACTCGTTTAATTAATATTTACTCCATATTCCAGCATTTTATATAATTACTTCACACAGTAAATAAATATAAAATAGGTTCTTAAAATCGAGGGTTGTTACATACTCCCCTCCCCCTTATGAGGGAATTTTGTCCCCAAAATTCAAGCGTACCTTGTATAAAGAGATGCGGATATTTTTCCCTCATGTCCTCCTCGCGTTCCCACGTCGATTCCTTGGCGTTGTGATGACTCCATTGGACTCTCACCAAGGGCACCACTCGAGACCTCAATCTACGCTCCCCATTCTCTAAGATTGCAACCTATTTTTCTTCATACAAAATATCGGGTTGCAAGTCGATATCGTCGAAAGGAATATGCCAAAGGGCTCCTTCACATCTGTTATACTTCTTCAAAGAGGAAACATGGAACACATCATTGATTTGTTGTAAAGGTTCTGGTAAGGCAAGTTAATACGCCACTGGACCTACCTTAGCAATAACGGGAAAAGGTCCAACAAAACGCGGCGCAAGCTTTCCTTTCTTCCCAAAGAGCTTTATGCCTTTCATTGGCGACACATGCACCAAGACTTGATCCCCAATCTCCAACTCCATATGCCTTCTATTCGCATCGGCATAACTCTTTCGGAGATCTTGAGCTATTCGAATTCGATTCCGGATGAGTTCAATCTTGGAAGAAGTATCCTGGATTATTTCTGGTCCAAGGAATTTATTATCCCCCACCTCCAACCAACATGTGGGTGATCTACAAGGCCGGCCATACAAAGCTTCGTAGGGCGCCATCCTAATAGTAAATTGGTACGAGTTATTATAAGAAAATTCGACCAAAGGGAGATATTGTTCCCAACCACCTTTGAAATCAAGCATACACATACGGAGCATATCCTCCAACATTTGGTTGGCTCTTTCAGTTTGCCCATCTGTTTGAGGATGATAAGAAGTTCTTAACTTCAATTCGGTTCCCATAGCCTCTTGAAAACTTTGTCAAAAGTGGGAAACAAAAATATTATCTCGGTTGGAAATTATATTTAAGGGCACCCCATGGAGTCTAATAACCTCCGCGATGAATAACCGGGCATAACGAGCAGTATCATAATCTGTGTGCATGGGTAGAATGTGTGCCGACTTAGTCAAGCGGTCGATAATTACCCAAATAGAATCACAACCACTCTGTGACCTTGGTAAGCCCGTAATAAAGTCCATCGATAAACTCTCCCACTTCCACACCAGAATTTCCAATGGTTGCAACAAACCCGTCGGTCACTGATGATCTATTTTGACCAATTAAGAAGTAGTGCATTGGGATACGAACTCAGAAATATCCCGCTTCATGCCTGGCCACTAATACTGACTACGCATGTTTTGATACATCTTGTCCCCACCAGGATGTACCATAAATTTAGACCCATGAGATTCTGCCATCATGGCCCTTCTCAAATCCCCTTCTTCCGGGACAATGAGTCTCCCGTGGAAACGTAGGATTCCGCTCCCTCTGACAGCAATCGGCGTATATGGTCCTGACAACCTTGGTCCCTTCCTTGGGCTTCTACAACCCTTGCCACAATAGTAGGAGTAACAGTCATTAGACATCAACGCCCTAGCAACCGCATCCTCCTGACTGAGCTCTTTCCATTTATCTTTCCATACTTTCGCTAACTCCCCCTCAGGCTTTCTACTCAAAGCATCCGCTACCACATTCGCCTTTCCCGGATGATAGTGGATGTCAAATTGATAGTCTTTCACAAACTCTAGCCATCGGCGTTGCCACGTATTTAAATCTTTCTGTGAAAATAAATATATCATCAATGTGAAAATAAATTGATAGTTTTTGGATGTTAACAGGTGGAGAAGAAGTCGTGGAAAGGCTTGGGAGCTAAAAATGGGTTTGACATAGGTGTTGGGTTTGAAGAAGGAAAGGGTTGGATAAGGGCTCGGTTCAGGCCGCCGGAGTGGTGGTAGGTGCAGTCGTGACTGAAAGTCGCCGGAGAGGGGGGTGACGGGAAAGGGTTGGCGGCGACAAGTCTGGCAGGGGGTAGGTACAAGCGGCGCCGGCAAGTGGGCTGGCTGGAGGTTTCGCCGCCGGCGTTAATGGGTTTTAGGGACTGCCGAGTAGTTACGTCGCCGGTGGAGGGGCAATAAGGTTTTCTGGGTTTTATGGGATCTCCGATGATGGCAGAGGGGAGTAGCCGGCGAGTGAGGGAAATGAGGGTAGACAGGTGGGGAATGAGGTCGTCTTTGGGTTTATATGCTGGATAAGAGAGACTGGGGAGATGGAGGTTGTTAATGGGTGTTTGGAGTTTTGAGGAGAGAGGGTTAGGCTGAAGAAGGTGGAGGAGTGATGTTAGGGTGTGGTGGAGGTGAATGGCTTAAGGGTGTGGGTGAGGGTGTCTTTGTGTGTGTGTTTAATTTGAACCCTAATAAAACTAACCAATAAAAATAAAACTAAAAGTAAAAATAAAATCTAGCTAAAAATATAACAAACTAAAAAATAAAAATATTATAACTAAAAATAAAATCCTAAGTTATTAAAATAATAAAACAAAAGAAATAAAAAAATGAAAATATAAAATCTAATAAACTAAAAATACATGAAATCCTAAAAATTCTAATCCTAATAAAATAAAACTAAAACTAAAAAATAATAGAATAAAAATCAAAATAAAATTATACTAATAAAATATAAAATAGAAAAATAGAAAATGAAACCTATAAAATACTAAATAGATCTAAAATAAATTCTAAAAATAGAAATGACTCAAACTAAATATCTAAAAAATAATAAAATGACACAAATAAAACACACACAGGCTTGGGGTAAGTTTGGGCTAGGTTTAGGCTCGGGTTAGGGTACAGGAGAGGGAATTAGCTCCATTCTCACTGTAATTGGCCTCGAAATGTATCTTTTGACACTGCAACTGCAGTTAAGGCTGCATGATAAACATTTAAGCGCATAAGATCCATATTTTCGAGAATTAGCAACTAAAATACATCTATTTGGGGTATAAATTGTACAGTTTTGGGTGCTTATCAGTTGCAACAAACCCGTCAATCGCTAATGATCTATCTTGACCAATTGACAAGTAGTGCATTGGGATACGAACTCAGAAATATCCCACTTCATGCATGGCCACTAATACGGACGGTGCATGTCTTTATACATCTTGTCCCCACCAGGATGTACCATAAATTTAGACCCATGAGATTCTGCCATCATGACCCTTCTCAAATCCCCTTCTTCCGGGACAATGAGTCTCCCGTGGAAACGTAGGATTCCGCTCCCTCTGACAGCAATCGGCGTATATGGTCCTGACAACCTTGGTCCCTTCCTTGGGCTTCTACAACCCTTGCCACGATAGTAGGCATAATAGTCATTAGACATGAACGCCCTAGCAACCGCATCCTCCTGACTGAGATCTTTCCATTTAGCTTTCCATACTTTCGCTAACTACCCCTCGGGCTTTCTACTCAAAGCATCCGCTACCACATTCGCCTTGCCCGGATGATAGTGGATGTCAAATTGATAGTCTTTCACAAACTATAGCCATCGGCGTTTCCACATATTTAAATCTTTCTGTGAAAATAAATATTGCAGCGATTTATGGTCCGTGAAAAGACTGAATTTCTCCCCTAGGAGATAATGGCTCCAAATCTTCAAGGCAAAAACAACCGCGGCATGTTCCAAGTCATGCACCGGATAATTCTTTTCATGGGGATTTAGCTTGCAGGAAGCATAAGCAATAGCCCGTCGTTCTTATTGAAGTACACCTCCCAATCCTTGTAGAGATGCGTCGATGATGACTTCATATTCCAACCCCGGCTTTGGAAATGCAAGGACTGGAGCATAAGTCAACCTATCCTTAAGCTTATCAAAAGTACCCTGATAAGAATTATACCAAACAAGCCTCACCCCCTTCCGGGCTAAATTTATCAAAGGGCTAGAATTATTTTAGAAACCCTTGATAAACCGACGATAATAACCCGCCAAACCCAGAAAACTATGAATCTTGGTAAGTGTCGTGGGCTGACCCCACTCCCTCACCGCAACCACCTTGCTTGGGTCTACCGAAATACCCTGGGCTGTCACAATGTGACCCAAAAACTGCACTTCCTGCAACCAAAATCCGCACTTCTCAAACTTAGCATACAATTGGTGATCCCTCAACCTTTGTAGGACCAACCTCAAATGAGTAGCATGGTCATATTTCGTCTGAGAATACACTAGAATATCATCAATAAACACGATGACAAACCGGTCCACGAAGTCCCGAAATACTCTATTCATGAGGTCCATAAACACGGCGGGAGCATTGGTTAGTCCAAAGGGCATAACCAAAAATTCATAGGACCCATACCTCGTCAGAAAAGCAGTCTTGGACACATCTTGTTCTCGTATCCTCAACTGGTGATACCCCATCCTCAAGTCTATCTTAGAGAAGTACGATGCTCCTCTAAGTTGATCAAACAAATCATCAATCCGAGGCAATGGGTATTTGTTCTGGATGGTGACTTTATTCAGCTCTCTGTAGTCAACACATAATCGGAGAGAACCGTCCCTTTACTTCACAAACAACACCGGAGCGCCCCATGGTGACGTGCTTCGCCGAATGAATCCCTGCTCTAACAACTGCTGAATTTGATCTCTTAAATCCCTCATTTCAACGGGAGTCATACGGTATGGAGCTCTTGCAATCGGTCTCGTTCCCGGTGCAAAATCAATTACAAATTCAATCTCTCGACTCAGAGGAAAATCCAATATTTCCTGAAACACATTTTGGAAATCTCTAACAACCGGAATAGATTCTAAGGGAACAACTACATCTAGAGAAGTCTCCTCTGCGATAGAATACAAGTAAGTGCTAGTACCTCCTTCTAAACGAGGCATAACTACCAAAAACATTTCTTGCCCCGGAACGGCAAAAACTATACTCTTCCCGTAGCAATTAACTATCACATGATACTTCACTAGCCAATCCATACCCAAAATCATATGATATCCGACCATGTCTAGACGAGAAAATCGGCCTCAAAGCATAAATTACCAAGACTAATTCCTATTTGTTTACAAATAAAGAAAATGAGTGAACCATCACCCATATAGGACTCAATACTAGTGAAGGTACTCTCTGTAGATTTAATCAACTCTGTAGACTGAGCAAAACTTCTAGAAATGAAAGAATGAGTCTCACCCGTATCAAACAAAACGCGACCCATGTGCCCCTGAATAAGAAACTTACCCTCAATAGCTGGCGGCGCCGGCCGAGCAGGAGGGAGCATAGAATCCTGAATATGATAAACACGCCCATACTGTAGCTAACCCTGCTGTGGAGGGGCAACTAGATTAGGTACCTGCGGTGGTAGCTGAATCTGTGGATGATGAGGAACCCTAGGAAGCTGACCCCCAACCAACTAAGGACACTCCTTCTTGTAATGACCTGCCTCCCTACATTGGAAGCACCGTCCCATCATATTCTTCGGATTTCGGCCCCATTTATTTCTAAACTAGGTAACACCTTGGCCCGGATGGCCCGTACCCCCGTGACCACCCTGACCTGTATTGTTGTTGCGGGGCACCCTGACCGTGCCTATTGTTATTGCCACCTAAATTAAACCCACCAAAACGTTGCCTTTTTGACAAGTCCCCTTGTTGGGGATCCCTTTCTTTCTTCTTATTACCCGAAGATTGGGTCAAAGGAAATGCTCCTCCTCCAGTCCCACTACCTCCAGGTTTTCCAGCTTGCCCCACCACTGTAGCTTTCTTACCACTCTGCATATACAACCGATGTTCTTGGCAATGGAGCAATGTCGCATTCATTACCTCACCAAAAGTTTGTAAGGATGGATTACCTAGTAAATGTTGTCGGATCCTCCAGTCCAAACCTCCCATGAACTTCAAAACCTTCCTCTCTTTCGGAGTCACCTCGTCCGGTATAAAACTTGCTAACCAGGTGAACTCCTCGTCATATTCTACCACGGATCTCTCACCTTGCACCACATCCTGAAGCTTCCTTCTCATCTCCCTTTGAACTGCGGGAGGGAAATACTTCTGGTCAAACAAAACCCATAAATCAGTGATAGTCACGACATCTCTCTGCTCTGGCGTAGTTATCGACTCCCACCAATGTAATGCGGCCCCAACGAGTTTAAAAGTAGGAAGGACTTGTTTCCTCTTCTCACTACACTCCACCATTCGAAGATGGTGTTGCATATCCTTCTTCCACTGATTAGCTCTAATAACATCAGAACCTCCATCGAATTCCGGGGGATGGCCCTTTAAAAAGGACTCTCTAACTCTCTCCCATGGAGAAGGTCCCGTAGGAGCTTGTACATCATGCGCTCGTTGTTGTTGATCTTGTGGCATTTGCTGAGCCACGGCGGTCATAGCTACATTAACCTCTTGGGCCACGATATTTGCTATATCAGCAGCATTTATTGTTCCTTGTGGCAGTGGGGGAGGACCAACCTCCTCTGCTATAACTCTACTCCTTCTAGCTGGGTGACATCTCTAAGGCGGCATCTGAGATGAAGAAACAAATAGAGTTAGAATACTATTTAAAACAATCTATCTTGCAGAAGATCGCAACCATAAGTAACAAAGAAGTATTCTAACTCTATTTGTAGAGTTACAAAACACACACAATCACACATTATTTGTTTAATATAAGCAATAACAAGAGAAGAAAAACATTTTATCTCTAAAAATACTTGTTTTCTTTATTAGTTCTCATCTTTGAGAGAATGTATGCGTGGGTGTGATATAGTTTGAAAACTTATCACCTAAACAAGAAGTTTGGCATAAATAATTGAATACCAACAATAATTGCCTCCACTTTGTTTGGATAAACCTTCGCACCATCGCTTGAGACAGCATAACCTAAGAATACTAAACTATTTTTCAAGAAGTCACACCTCTTCAATTTAATTTCTACTCACTCAATACATCAAAAACCTTTTGAAGATGCTCAAAATGTGGATTTTTCTTTTTGTTAGACATAATAATGTCATCAAAGTAAACCACAATAAACATACCAATATAAGGCTCGAATATGTGATTTATAATACGCATAAATGTGCAAGGAGCATTTGAAAGACCAAATGGCATCACTATCCATTCAAATAAGTCATTCCTTGTCTTGAAAGAAGTTTTCCATTCATCTCCTGGTCTTATGCAAATTTGATGATACCCACTTCGAAGGTTAATTTTTGAAAAGATTACATCCCCACAAAGTTGGTCTCATCGAGTTGAGGAATAGGAAAATGATACTTAATGGTAATTTTATTCACCACCCCACTATCAACACACATCTTCTAAGATCAATGTTTCTTATGAACAAGTAATGCTGAGATAACACACGAACTCATGTTCTCTATAATCAAACATTTCTCCAATAAATCATAAATTTTCTTTTAAAGATCTTCATATTTTTTAGGATATATTCGGTAGGCTACTGGAAGCATAGAACATGGGAAAAGAGCAATACATTGTTGACTCTCATCAATAGAAGGCGGGATGAAATTTCCTTTAGCACCACATCATAAAATTTATCGAGCAAAGTGTGACAACCCCCTCACAAAAATATGGGGTGGCCAGCCCGATACTCCAATATAATGGAATCATGTATGTAATCACTCTCAGCATCACAACAATATAATAAGTATACGGGGAAACCACCCAATAATTCAGAAAAAGGGTTGCCAAATTTTTTGTTTTATTTTAAGTTAAGGAATAATTTAAACAACCCAATTTAAAAAGAAAGTGGAATCCCAAGAACTTATATTACATCCACAACAAGAATATAATAAGAGGACCGAATATGCTGTCGGTCAATAGGTACATACAACCTATTACAACAGTTTAATAATTTACATAATACATTCATTAGACAGTTACAAAAGTTTGGGCCACACGCCCGAGTGAAAGACCCGATCGTAACTAGAATACAAAAAATGGAGGCGTCTAACAACATATCCCATAATATCCGCAAAGTATTACGGCTCCCCAAAAGCACCAGAGTAGGAAAATCATAATGGGCGCCCTTGCGGCGGAGCACCTGAGCGGATACAAAATCCATGCACAACAAGAAAAGTGAACGGGTCAGGGCCCGATTTTATATGATCACCAGATTAATAAAAAGCATGACAATTATGAATAGTTGATCATGAATGATAAGAGATGAGAATCTAACCACATAATCTCAAAGCATAATAAGACAATTTAAATGATTATAACTTTTATTTAGTTATGCAAGGGGCTAAAATTAGACAACTTTAATTAAAAGTCTCCATCATTATTCACCATTTCATTTCATTTTCCCATTCCTTATCAGGAATGTAATTCCTATCATATTCTCTTTGTGGCATTTCTCATACATCAAGTCCCACTTGATTTAGAATTGTTATATTCATATACATATAAAAATTCTAAGACTACCCCTCCGAGTTTCCCCACTCGGCGCGTCCCTGGATGACTATCATCTTCCAGGGCCTATCAACAAGATAACCTGGGCACCTAACGCAACGTCGGGAAGTGGCCATATGCCTACGAGTGAGTCATAACCGCACCCGAAATTACCTCACTAGCGCAGAATAAAATTTATAACAATCCATCATATGGCCGAGGACTATAGTCTCCTTGCGTTCATTAGTAAGGGGAAATCACCTCATGCGCGAACTTTCCTTATGATAGCATTTAGAGAGGTGTGTTTAAGTAAATTAGCATGTACCATTTAAATCTCATTTTCATTTTCATTTTTCATATGTATGTTTCACTTTATTCGAAACCATAATCATTGAATATTCTCATTAGTATTCATTGTATACTAAGTCCCGAATTATTCTCCAAGAGGTCATAACATTTCTACAAGTCACAAGGTTTTATATACCTCAATTGAGCCCCTAAAGTCTCCAAGTATGGGTTTACAATTCCTGGACTCCTAAAAATTAACTAAAGGAAAGAAATGTCCTAACCGCAATTTGTACACCGCCGAAATAAGCCCTGTTCAACCCATTTCTAATGTAGGGTAGTGACCCAACTCATCTAAAACTCTAGGACTCTAACTTCATACAAGAAGGTTCCTAGGTCCTAAGCCTAAAGGAAAGGGTGGAATTGAGCTAAGAAAAATCACTCAAAAATGCAGGACCGGCCGAATCAATTCGGTCAGGAAACCTGACTTTTCACATAATTTCTGAATCGATTCATATAGGCCGAATCGATTCGGCCCATTCAGACCTGTAAGCTTCCCCTTGAGCGAATCGATTCGCCCTGGCCGAATCGATTCGCCTCTGCGAATTAGCCGAGTTTAGTTATGGTGTCTTGGACTCCTAAATTCCCCCAACTCGAATCTACCCAAACCAAGATCATTTAACACAATCAACTACTCATAAATACATCTAGCAACCATAAATAACCCCAATAAACATCTAAATCAACTTTCAAGGGTTCAAAACCTACAAATCCATTTAAAACCCGAAAATTGTTAAACCATAACCAATCCACAACAATCAATACCATTTATTCATCTTAAACCATATATTAGCAAGTAGAGAACTTGCCTTGGTGTTCAAATCTCAAATTTTCTTGTAGTTGCAACAATCTCCAAGCTTGAATCTCTCTCTTTTCTTCTTTCTCTCCAAAGTTATCTTCCTCTCTCTTTCTCTCCTGGTTTAGCAAATACACATGAGGGAAATAAATGAAATGCAAGTCTTAAATCGTGCCTTAAGTCTAAATTCCCAACTTAAATGGTTAATACCACATTAAAATGACTCCCAATACGCATTCAAGCTATAACCAGTCAAAAGTGACCAAAACATAAAAATACAATATGGCACTTATTTTGGCTATCTCGCACATTTCAGGACTAACTACGCCCTCCAAATTATCATTTGGAAATTTTTTAACTCATTTAAAGTTCCGGTTTCATTTTAAACCATAAATGTCATTTAAATTATATGACACTATAAAAGACAACATGGTGATATTTACATACACAAACAGTAAATATGCAACAATTTAGTAAATATTAACTTTTAACTCGTTTAATTTATATTTACTCCATATTCCAACATTTTATATAATTACTTCACACAGTAAATAAATATAAAATATGTTCTCAAAAGCGAGGGTTGTTACACAAAGGTTGTAAGTTAGGTGGGACTTCGAACCTATCTTCACTTTCCTCTATGAGAAGTGCAACGAGTGTGAAAATTAATATTTCTAAGTCATTGATCATCCTCCACATGGGCTACATGTAAGCTTCTTCAAACAACAAGTGATTCTCCTTGGTCATCATATAAAACTTCACCCTCACGTTCATCTTCTTCACTATAATTTTTTTCCACATCTTCATTGACGTCCACCTCCACTAATGAAACAATCTTTTGATTCGGATATTCAGATGCAATATGCCCAAAGTCGTGACATTTAAATAATGGTGAGAATTTCAATTTGAAGATCCTTGCTGAATTGATTTTATCTTTATATCATTCTTCGAAGGATCGGAAATAGAAGTACTCCCTGATCATAACCTCCATCATGACTCTAACTTCGAACACTACTTTTCTCCTTGAGTTGCTTATCCACCTTTACAGACAAATGAACACATCATTATAAGTCCAATATGGTTGCAATTGAATAACATTTAAAATATGAGTCCTTAAACCACTAAGATAATGAGCAATTATTTGATCCTCTAACTCGAATAATACACATCGCGTCATGATATGAGCAAGTAGTCTTGAATACTCCTCCACGGACAACTAATTTTTATGAAATTGTGAAACTTAAGAAAAGCATCTTGTACGTAATGACTAGGAATAAATATTTTTACTCCTTTTGCATCTTCTTACAAGTTACAATTATTCTTTTACCTTCACATTCACGTTGCTTCTTTAAGTGTTCCCACCAAGTTGAGGTATGCTTATTCAACTTTATGGAAACTAATTTCACTTTTTTGTTTATAAAATTTCATAGTAGTAAAAGATTCTCTCCACGGTGTTGATCCAATCAATGAATTCATCACTTTAGATTTGTCCATTAAATTCTTGGATTCTAACTTTTATATAAGCACAGTGATAGGGTTGGTTCCTTCCACATATACGTTTCAAAGGAGCCTCTTATTCCGATGCGTGGTCATGAGCATTATAAATGGGGTTAATTTCCACTTCATCGTGTGGAAATTCATTATAACTACTGCGATCCATCACATTCCTGAGATTCAAAGCGTACTAAATGCTGTAAGAGTTTTTCACATGTCCCCTAAATTCATCTAGTTCAATTTCACATAAGTCTCTTTCACATACCGGTCTCCAATATTCGGGCCATGACGATAGTTGCTAGCCATCAAAATCAAGTCTCTGATACCAATCTGAAATTGGATAATAAAAGAGAAATATATAACACAAGTGTTAACTGAGGTAACCCACTCAAAATCTAAGCATAATGAAAGAGAAATATATAACACAAGTAACCCACTCAAACTCTAAGGAATCCACTGAAGAGAGGGAGCAACACTCGTTCCCAATTGGAATTCACCAAAAGGTTAAGAGAAAAATAAGAAAACTTTGCTTCTTATACAAAAGTCTGTTTATAATCTCAAATCAAATTATCCCTATTTCATACATCCTCAACCCTTATATATGTTCTTGTAACAACTCTCCAGTAATTGTTGATAAGATATATTAAATAGAACGTCGAATAAACTAGAAGTTAGAAAACTAAACGACCATACTCTTGGACTCAAAACTAATCTGCCAATAAGTTAGGCGTCACTTAAAATGCATGCCACTCTATGTGTACATTTAATTAGAAGGTCATACATATACCAATTTAAAGGTATATACATTAGATTTCCAATGAGCTTTGAATCATGTCATTTGGACTTGTAAGGAGGGAGTTATGACCATTTTCATAAATGGTGTTTCTGCTGTCGGTATAATCCGAAAATAAACTGTAGAGCTTCTTCAAGCCCATTTATTGAACCATGACACTTCTAAGTACTTGTATTAATATCAAAGTTGCTCCTGCATAAAAAAAAGTTCAGCATGTAAATATGTCAAATTGATGAAAATAGAAGATTATATTGACCAAAGATTGATAATCATAGTAAGCCCAACATATTTGTATAAAAGAAGCACCAAGTCAATGAGTATATTTATATTGTTGTGCATTGGGAGACATCCCAAATGGCAATATAAATTAAATAACATCTAACAACAATATAACTTCCAACAAATTACCCTCTCCCTATGACAACAAAGTATGACATCCCAAAAGATAGTACAAATCGAAAACCATAAATACTAACTAAAATAGTGGTGAAGATGTTCAATCTTATAAAAAAAATTAGGATCAATTTGCAATTTTTTAGTATTTATTCATGTTTATAGCAACACCCAAAAAATATACATTGGTAATCAAGGCACTACCTATTCAAGTCTGTGACAATTAACGAACTATTATAAAAAAAAATCCCCGCCCCCTCTTTCTGTCTCTACCCTTTTTAACTTGTAAAAATGATTTTATTCTAATTATGGGTATTACAGTGTTCTACACTAATACATTAGAAATGAATAAATTCATAAAAAGGTAAAAGTATCTCCTATATAGGATAATTTGAGAGAAAATCAGTGTTGGTTGCTTTGAACATGTTAACCGTAAATCAATAGATGCTTGGTAAGAAATAATGATTTAGTTTGTATTGATGGTAACGATATGGGTAGAGGTTGACCCAAATTGACATTGTAGGATATTATAAATAATGATATGATATGATGTGGATATTAAGGGAAAATGAAAAATTAAGATTCATGTAGCCGATCGCAAATAATTGAAAAATGCTTTGTAGAGTTGAGTACACTGTTTTCCACTAATACGCAAAATTACAATAGTTTGAGCTTTAGATAATTAAACAACAATACAATAGACCCATTAAGCTTCGATAAATAACACAGTTTCAACTGGAGTGGGGGTGGGGAGGAAAAGCCTTAATATTCAAACCATCAGAATGTAGAAAATTAACCTCACCAAGAATAAAATTAGATAAATAGAGATTAAAAATAGCAAAAAAAATCCTACGGTTTCATAATTGTGACAAATGAATTGTTTTCAAGTCATTGTTGTTTGATAATCGGTGTATAAAAAATTGATAAATAACTTAGTTTCAACTGGAGTGGGGGTGGGGAGGAAAAGCCTTAATATTCAAACCATCGGAATGTAGAAAATTAAACTCACCAAGAATAAAATTAGATAAAGAGAGATTAAAAATAGCAAAAAAATCCTATGGTTTCATAATTGTGATAATTGAATTCTTTTCAAGTCGATGTTGTTTGAAACAGGTGTATAAAAAACTTACTCGGCGTTCAACGTTGAGGATCTGAAGCTCTAATGAGAGGTATCAATAGCTACCATTGTACCACATCCACCTTACTAAACACATAAATATTGTCATAAAATGAAGGGTAGAAAGAAAATACCTTATAAAGAACGTCAATCATAGCAATCCTCATGCATAAAATAAATTAATAAATTAAAAACCAACTAATCAAGAACCTTGAAGACAACATGAGGCCTCATTCGACAAAGGATAAGTATAAAATTCAACATTTTAAGAATATGGCCTACTAATACCTTTATTCAAACACCAAATAAGAGCATTGTCTGCGAGTGTATGTCACCGATAAATGTGAAGAAAAGAAATGACAGTTAATCAAAAGTTATGATTGATAAATGTGAAGAAAATAACGTACCATTATTATTTTCAATAAAAAAAATACAATTTTTAATAGGGGACATGCTATTTGATCACCATTTTACCTTAAACATGGCTAAGAAGATCTAAAGGCACAACATATAAGTATTAAATGGACACCTTTGTTTATGCTTACCCTACAAAAGAATGACTAACCACTTAGAAGACTAGGTTATCATGTCTCTTCATTTGGTAGTGCATAACTATTTGAATGTTGAGGAAGAATAAGCATAAAAGGGAAAGAAGCATATGGAATATAAAATGCATGAAAATAGCAACGCATAGAGGCGGATGGAGGGGGGCAGGGGCTTGGCCCATGCAAATATTTTCAAAATTTCTATAGCAACAATTTTTTTTATAGGTGTTATATATTTTTTAATATGGTTTGGCCCCTTCAAAAGTCACGTCTGTTTTGGCCACAACTCAACCAAAGGACAAAAAAGACATTTTAAGGTTTAGGTTAATATATAACAAGAAATCTCAATAGAATGGTTGCCGCTTTTAAATTTTACCAACCAAATAAATTCAAACGAGAAACCACCTGCTAGGCTGCTGCAAAAACCCAAATTCCAAGAAACCAAACAACACCAAAATTTAACCACTGTGGGAAAGTAGAAAATTTAAGTTGGTTTTAAGAGGTACTTTTTTTTCTTCTCCTTTTTTTTGTTAGTTACAATTCAATATAACAAAAAGTATATTGTAACAGTTTATAAAATACAAAGTTGGGGAAATCCGATGGCTATCTTTTGTAGTTATTTGTCAAGTCCCATCCCATGCTTTTCTTTTATGTTATTTTACAATGACTATTTGCTGGAGTATGGTATGGTTTGAACAAGAGTATTAGAAAATTTTAAAATTGAAATTGTAATTGTCTTGGTAGTCTTAGTTAGAGAGTGGAAATTAAAATTGAAATTGTAACATTAAACAGTTTTTTTTAATATAATTTCATATATGTGATATTGTTTGTTATTCTAACAATTACACATCTATATATGGGGATTTTATTAAGTTAAATATTTTGAATATAGGATTTAAGTTTTAATTTATAATCATCATTTCTGTAATTGTAGTTTAAAATCATTTCTTTATGTTTTAAAATTTTGACAGTTAGTCAACGTCAAGAGAACAACTATTGATGCATTTTTCAAGAAAGGTGGTGTTGAAAGTTTAGATGTTAGTGCACCGATTTCTAATGAACAATCTTCCTCTAATGTCGAAGCTGAACAACGACCCTCCAAGGTTTCCAATATCAGCTCGATTGAAAACTATCCAAATTTTTTCTAACGTGATCCTGGATTACGCCAACAAATATGGGAGTATCCATATAATCATCGTGATGAACTTCGACGAGCTTATATTAAAGTCGGTACATATCAACATCTTCTTTACCAATACCCATTTAATGAAGATAACCATCCTCATCAATTTAAAGATTCTTGGTTCAAAATGTTTCCAAATTGGTTGGAATATTCTCCAACTATTGATGTGATTTATTATCTTCCTTGCTTTATTTTTACCAAAGCATAGGGTCTCCCCTGGGTCTAAAGCATTCACGGTGGAGGGATTTCGTTCATGGAATAAAGTTAATTGTGGTGTCAATTGTGCTCTTTTAAATCATGTTGGTAAAGATCCAAATTCGTTGCACAAGAATGCTATGGAGTATTCCCATGATCTCATTAACCAATCGCAAAATATTGAGAAGATTGTTGAAAAACAATCTTTTGAAATTGTGAAAAATAATAAACTGAAATTAAAGACTTCAATAGATGTAGTTAAATGTCTCACATCTCAATCTTGTGCTTTTAGATGCCTTGATGAACGGAAAAAGTCAATAAATCTGGGAAATTTTATTGAATTGATAAAACTTTTGGTATCCTATAGTGAGGAGGTTGCTGCAGTGGTCTTAGATTGAGCTCCTCAAAATGCTATATACATTTCTCATGCGATTCAAAAGGAAATTTTACAAATCTATGCAAGGAAAATTCGGGAGATCATTTGGGAAGAAATTAATGATGCTAAATTTTGTATTATTATGGACAAGTCCCGCGATAAAGCAAAAAGGGAGCAAATGCCCATTGTCCTCAGATTTGTCAATAAATATGGATTTATACGGGAACAATTTTTTTATTTGATTCATGTAGGTGATACCATGTCATTGACTTTGAAGAAAGAAATGTCACATATCCTTTCTAATAATAATCTTAGTATACAGAATATGCAAGGTCAAGGATACGATGGTGCTAGTAATATGCGTGGAGAATGGAATGGGTTGCAAGCCCTTTTTTTTAAATGAGTGCCCTTTTTCATACTATATTATTAACTTGCTCATCGTCTGTAATTAGCACTTGTGACTGCTTCACGAGAGGTTTTACCCTTCATCAATTTTGTAAACGGAATGATCCATTGAAAATTGCTCAAGCGAAAGAAATTGCAAAAAAACTTGCCATTGAAGAAGTTGAGTCCGGTAAGGGTTTAAATCAAATTAGCACTTTAAAACGGGCCAGAGATATCCGATGGAACTCTCATTTGGGATCTCTTCATAGCTTGATATCTTTGTTTAATGCAACTTGTCCAGTCTTAAAAATGTTATTGTTGATAAAACAAGTTATGATGATTTGATCATTTCTTTTATATTCATATTTACCTTACATGTAATGAGACAGATCATGGGTATTAGTGATGATCTTTGCCAATCCTTACAACGTAAATCCCAAGATATAGTGAATGCAATGCATTTGGTATCAACAATAAAATCTCTTATGCAAAAGTTGAGAGAAGAATGGTGGAATCCTTTATTTGATAAAGTGAAATCATTTTGGGAAAAGCGTAAGATAGAAATTCCTAATGTGAGTGCTCGTTATAGTGGTGGTCGGGGTAGATCTCAGGAAAGGGACATTATAATTGAGCATCATTTTTGGTTTGAAGTGTTTACTGCTGCAATAGAATCTCAAATACAAGAATTGAATCACAAATTTAAAGAAGATGTGATAGAGTTGCGTATTCTGAGCACAACACTTAACACTTATGATTCTTATAATTCATTCAACATTGATGATATTTATAAACATGCAAACAAATTCTATCCTAATGACTTCGATGGATAAGAGAATTTGTGTTTGATGTCTCAACTGAAGCATTATGATCTTGACATTCATATAAATATTGAGCTGCAAAGGGCATCCACAATTTCTGAGTTATGCCAAGTTTTGGCGAAAATAAGAAAAGCTACAATTTATCCCCTTGTTGATAGTTTGATTTGCCTAGTGTTAACTCTCCCCGTTTCAACCGCAACAACGAAACGTGCATTTTTTGCCATGAGTCTCGTTAAGACTACGCTATGGAACATGACTTTCTTACAAGTTATTTGATTACATATATCGAGAAATAAATTGCCCGAGATTTTGAAGTTGATGACATGATAGATGATTTTTATGAAATGAAGGAATGTAGATCACAATTTGTGATGCCAAAAATTCCTATGTAGTTAGGGTCATTTTTTTTATAATTATCCGTGTCAATGGTGTCTATGTTAATAAAGATCCACGTAGTGATTTTTTTAGGATTATTTATTCATTTGCTTTACTTATTCATATTTATATTTTGTTTACTTAATGCTTTGGCCACACCCAATATAAAATTCTTGGATCCGCCACTGGCAACGCAATTATACCAAATATGAAAATTCAAAAAGTGAAACAAAACCACTATTGATAATTTGAAAGAAATTAAGTCACCTTAATCGCACTCCTTGATGAAAGTTACTTCGGTGTACCTCTGCAACATCAAGTATAACTTCATATTATTTGATGAGGTTCAGCCTTGTAAACAACTTCAAGTGCAACTTTAACTTGTTCTTTGAATAACATTCCAATTTTAGGGATCCATTGTTCATATCATTGGAAAATTAGAAAGTGGCTTAGTAATTAGTCATGCCTCCTAAAGAATAGATGTTAAAGACTAAGTGAGAAAAAACTATATTTATAGTGTAACTGGATACAAATTGAAGCCTTGCCAAAATGAAGTTTAAACAAATTCTTATTTTGTACTTCTCCATCTATTCAAACGCAAAAGAGATTTAAAAAAATGGAAAGAAAAATATTTAAAATTTCATTAGAATTCAAGAAAAGAGAAATATAAAATTAACATAGATGATGGCCCGAGGTTGTGCTTTTCATGAGCAGGTGCATTAGTAGTTTTTAGATGTACTTACCAACTATTTAGTGGTACTTAAACTTCAAAACAATTGAAATTACTTCTCATTCTTGCGATAACCACTTAAAGTATGTTGAGATGTACATAACAAATAAACATTTAAACATTTAGATATTACATGAGGCAAAATGTAATATAATCATTTTCTTGCAATGATTTGCAATACCTAGAATTTTCAAATTAAGCATAGTGATTATCTTGTAATTTGAGTACACTCCCAAGTTGTAGGTTAATATAATCAATTCCTAACACAGTGTTAATGTGTTTAGAAATTAGGAATGGGTAATGAATAGATGATCGTGTCCATAAGACATCAGAAAAACTAATCAAGAATGAGAGTCCACGACTCCTTATACTAATTGATAAGAGACATCTCACCATAATACTAACTTATGATATATCAAATAAAATAGTGGAAGGCATGTTGTCTATTGGTATAGATTTTAGTTGCTTTTTCCTAACCTATACCCTACTTTCCACTTTTATATTATGATGTCTAAGTTTCCAAATCACACAGAATGATTAAAATCCTACACTAAATCAATTCCACTAAATCACCCTAATATTTACAGTAAGAAAATTACGAATTATTTCTACAAAAATACGGAATATATCAAGAACTTGATAGATTCCTTAATAGAATCTCTATTGATCTATGGTGAATAACACCTTGCTCTGTCATCCATTGTAATATATCTCTTTATATTCGTAAGCATGAAATGAAATGTTACAATGGATGATAGGGCAAGGTGATATTCACCATAGATTAATAGAGATTCTATTAATGAGTTTAACAAGTTCTTGACATACGCATCATTGGTATGAAATATAGTAGTTATAGACATCCTATAGGGGATTCTGTTTCATTAAGAGTTCAAAATGTAATTCCTTAGATTTAAGTCCAATGTAAAGGGTTAGTTGTAATGTTTCATTTTACTATCAAAATTAGTACCTAGGGCTAAGGAACCCGTTTTATACTAAATGAAAGGAGAAAAAATGTAAAATTTCAAAAAATGAGATGAAGTAGAAATTGTCAATATATGAGATCATGCATTAGTATTGTCTTTTCATGCAATGTAGGCATGTCTAGTTTTAATCTTTTATGTAAATTATCTTTGTTTGATACCTCCTTTCACCACTTATAACTTTTATGTAATTGTATGCCATTTTATAATTGATAAATAATAGGTCAACATGTAACATGTTCATTTGACTAATAGGGAAATTTTATCATTCTAAACAAAGAGATGAACCACTAGTAGTTTTTTAACTTCTGTATCTAAATATCTTGTTTGAATCATAATCATTTGCCAATAGCAGGCCTTGAATCAAATCTCAAGCTTTATCATACAAAAATGTCCTCAACTATTACAAACTTCATCATCTGGAACTTAGTTTTGCAATCATATTTATGGAATTATGTAATTTCTGTATCCTATACTAAGTATATGAGAAGATTATGATAACCAAAGAAGACAAGCACACACATTTTATTCAAGTCAGAATATGATTCAAAATAATAGTCGATACTAAGGTAGGAATTTGTTAAACATTTTTTTTTATTATTGATCAGAGTTCAATAGGTAATAGGAAATGTGACAATATTAGGAGATAAGGTCTCCCTTCTAATTAAAGAGACAGATACACCGTAACAATTTCATATAATATCGATTATAGAGTATAATCCAAGGATTTCCAGTTGTGAGTTTATATTTCAGAGATGATAATGGAACCTAGATTAGATTATGCCAATTGGTACTAAACCTTGTGTTAATCAATATTGTTTTGACAATCATAATACTGGATATAAACCATAATGTTACATCACCTTTAAAAAAAGTTTTGTCATGAATCTAGGATGTTTAAACTTCATGCAACCACAAAATCGTAATTTCTTTATAACTATGATCCAAACTAACCTTTGTCCATCGTAATTGATTGGAATAAGATGACTTAGATGCTCCTGTAAAAGCTTCGTTTGAATCCCTTCTTAAATATCGCAAAATTACTCTCTTATGTGCCCAGAATATTTGTGAGAAAATACGAATAATAAGAATTATGGATTTTCTCTCCCTCCTTAGAAACAGTGTGTATTGAGATGACTCTAGATGGTGTTGAGGTCTCTATTTATAAGGGAAAGACGGCCTAAATCCCAGTTGAGGTGGAACTCTTTCAAGTCTCCCACTAATACCACTAACCATCATGTGACTAGTGGATAAGATTTACCCAAATCTTTTAATATCTTTATTTATCACATTCCTAATTAATTATCTAACATTTATTAAGACCACATAAATGGGAAATTCGTAATTTAATACAATTAAAATTAAATAATTAATTTCGTCACTTAACGTTAATTTCTAACAGTCTCCCACTTGGTCTTAATAATTCGTATAATTAGATTAGGTATCATAAGGTTCACAATCGTTGATAAATTTATTTTGCTAAATCAAATGATTCACGGATGCGAGTCATGGCAGTTCCATACTGTTCAAAAGCATGGTTCCTTCCATGTACCACAACACCAATGTTTCATTCAACTGAGCCTTTAATTTTGGGTATCATAATGGCCTCATAATGTCCTTTTGAATAAGGGCTATTTTTGTCAACAATAATTCACAATTATATGCATGCATTCACAAATGACAGAAATAATAGAAATCAGAAACACTTTTATTGAATTCAAGTAATGGTGTCAAACAACTAAGCCAAAATAGCAATCATAATCTAACTAATCGAGACCCATATCTTTAACATGTTCCATAAAGGTCTTCGGAGATAGTCCTTTCGTAAGAGGATTGCTATGTTATCACGCATACTAATGTGATCAATTGACACTCTTTGTTTCTGAACTTCTTATTTAACTCATAGGTATTTTATCTCAGTATGCTAAGCCGCCTTAGTATACCTATCGTTCTTCGAGAAGAAGACTGCAACGACATTATCATTATAAATTTTTAGCATCTTAGATATTGACCCTATAATTCTAAATCCTGAAATGAAGTTTCGCAGCCATAATACATGATTTGTAGCTTCGAAGCAAGCTACGTATTCAGCCTCCATAGTAGATGATGCAATGACGCTTTGCTTAGCACTTTTCCATGAAACGGCTCCTATAGCCATAAGGAAGACATAACCCGAAGTTCTCTTCATACTGTCAAGGCATCCCCTAAAATCTGAGTCTGAATAACGAATCACCTCAAGGTGATCAGTCTTTCGATATATGAGCACGTAATCCTTGGTCCCTTGCAGGTACCTCAGCACTTTCTTTGCAGCTTTCCAATGGTAAGTCCCAGGATTGCTTTGATATCTGCATAGCATCCTAACGACAAAACTGATATCCGGTCTAGTCCAGACTTGTGCATACAACAAGCTCCCTATGAGCGAATCATAAGGCATGCCTTTCAAGTGCTCCCTTTCTAAATCACTTCTAGGGCATTGACTTAAGCTGAACTTATCCCCTTTCTGAAGTGGAACATTAATGGGATTGTAACTTTTCATGCTAAATCTTTCTAAAACTTTTTAAATGTAAGCTTTATGAGATAGTACCAACATTCCTCGTGAACTATCCCGAGATATTTCTATCCCGATCACAAAGGATGCCTCACCTAAATATTTCATTTCAAAGTGTTTAGAAAGGTACTTCTTGGTTTCACTAAATAAACTAAGATCACTACTGGCGATAAGTAAGTCATCAACATATAGTACTAAAAACACAAACTTACTCCCACTGATCTTCAGGTATATACACTGATCAATAGTGTTTTCCTTAAACCCAAAGGATGTAATGGTATCGTGGAACTTAATGTACCATTGACAAGAAGCTTTATTTAGACCATAAATTGACGTCTTCAACATACATACCATGTTTTCCTTTCCTTCCTTTATAAAGCCTTGTGGCTGTGCCACATAGACTTCTTCTTCTAAACTCCCATTTAGAAAATCTATTTTTATGTCCATTTGATGCAACTCCAAATCATAATGAGTCACTAATGCTAATATGATTCTTAAAGAGTCCTTCTTTGAAACTGGAGAGAAGGTCTCATTGTAATCAATGCCTTCTCGTTGATTAAAACCTTTGGCAACAAGTTTAGCTTTATGTCGTTCGATATTGCCTTTTGAGTCAAGTTTGGTCTTAAAGATCCACTTGCACCCAACTCATTTTTGTCTTTCTAGAAATTCGACAAACTCCCAAACTTTCTTGTCATTCATAGATTTTATTTCTTCATTGATGGCATTAGCCCATTTTTCTGAACCATCACTACTTACATCTTTTTATAAGAAAGTGGATCATTAATATTCCCTATGTTAAATTAGGTCTCTTGAAGGTATACCACATAATCATCCGGAATTGTCGATCTCCTTTCTCTTTGAGATCTTCTTAATGGAACTTCCTGTGGTGCATCAAAAGTTTCATCGGTTATAGTCTCATTATGTGGTTGTTTATTTGGTTGATCATTCACTTGTTGTTCATTAATATTAATTGGGTCAATGACCGGTTCAACAACTACATTATTAGGCATAACAGGTATGTTATGAACTCTAGGTATAGGAATTTATACCCTGACTTGTCGAATGATTACCTCCCTTTCTTTTATACTCCCACTTACTTCACCTTCTTCAATGAATTTAGCATTTCCAGTTTCTATGATTCTAGCTGTATGATTTGGACAATAGAATCTATATCCCTTCGAATTTTCTGGATATGCGATGAAATGACAAGATAATGTCCTATGATTCAATTTCTTTTCATAAAGGTTATAGATTCTAGCTTCCGCTGGGCAACCCCACACACGTAAATACCTTAAATCAGGTTTCCATCCTTTCCAATGTTCAAAAGGGGTTTTTGAAACAGATTTACTAGAAACCCTATTTAAGATGTGTACAACGGTATTTAATGCATGTGTCCACAAAAATGTAGGTAATTGGGTCCTACTTATCATACTTCTAACCATTTCTATAAGGGTACGATTATGCCTTTCAGCTACACCAATCTGCCAAGGTGATCCTGGCATTGTGTATTGGGCGCAAATACCTAATTTTTAAAGGAGTTTAGAAAATGGGGCAGGGCGTTGCCCTAACTCATCATATCTACCATAATATTCACCACCTCTATCAGACCTAATAATCTTCACCTTTTTGCCCAGTTGCCTGTCAACCTCATTAATGTATATTTTAACGACGTTCACATATTGAGATTTATCATGCAACATGTACAAAATGCAATAATGTGAAAAATCATCTATAAAGGTGATGAAGTATTTCTCTCCACCAATGGATGGAATATCAAGAGGTCCACATATATCTTTATGTATTATTTCAAGTAGCTGGGTGTTTCTTATGGCTCCTTTCTTTGTATGTTTGGTCTATTTTCCCTTAATATAGTCCACACATACATCATAATTGGCCCAATCCAGGTTATGGAGTATTCCATTTTTAATGAGCCTTTCAATTCTCGGCCTGGATATGTGCCCTAGTCTTTTATGCCACAAATAAGCATATTTTTCATCATTAGGTGTACGTTTCGTACGAATATTAGGATGCAGGGTCACAAGGATTTAAGAAAAATTATTTTCAAGATTCAATTGATATAAACCATCTAATAAAAATCCAGAACCAATATTATTAGAATTTTTAATCAAACCAAAAACATTGTAAGTAAATTCAATCGCAAAGCCGTCTAAATCAAGTTTGAAAACATAAATTAAATTCCTAGAAACTGTGGGAACATAAAAAGCTTCTTGGAAATCTAAAGTAAATCCAGTGCTTAAAATCAGGCGAAGACTCCAATAGCTTCTATTTTATCCTTCTCTTTATTACCCATGTAGAGAAAATTCTCATTTGGATTTGTTTTGTCAATCGAAGTGAAGCCCTGCATCGAATTAGAAACATGAGACATAGAACCAAAATCAATCCACCAAGTGTTAGAAGGAGCGTTAATAAGGTTTGATTCGAAACAAACATAAATAAAAGGCTTACCCTTTTTCTCCAACCAAGCCTTTTGTTTATGACAATCCCTCTGGAAATGGCCCTTCTTTTTACAGAAGTGACACTTGTCGTTCTTTTCCTTTTTCACAGCAGTAGTTGATGGTTCATCTTGATGAGACAGCCCAGGACCTTTCTTAATGCCCTTGCCGAACTTCTTCTTAAAACCAACTCCTTTGATAGTCAAATTTGCCACCTGTCCCTTAGTCACATGGCCATTATGTTGCTTAAGCCTTCCTTCCTCTTATACCAACATGCTTTGCAAATGATTTAAATTCCACTTATCTATTATAGTGTTGTAATTGATTTGGAAAAGCCCATACTTAGGAGGTAGGGAGTTTAGGACGAATTGGACGAGAAAAGACTCATCCAATGTCATGCCCAAAACTCTAAGTCTAGCAACCAAATTAGTCATTTCTATAATGTGCTCATTCATGGTTCGAGTACCATCGAACCTCATAGTGGTCAGGTCAGCCATCAGTTTCAGTAGGGGATTTATCAGCAGTGCGAAAGCATTCCTTAATGTTGTTCAAATACTCTTTCGCTTTTGTAGTTTCAAGTAGGGAGGTCTTAATTTTAGCAGCAATTCACATTCGCATAAACATAAGGGCCATCCTATTGGATTGAGACCATGCTTCATGGACAACAATTTCATCCTCGCTACTAGCATCAGTAATAGCAGCGGGTTCATTACACATAATTGCCATGTCCAGGTTAAGAACCCCTAGGTTGAACTCAATTTGCTCATTACATTTAGAAAAATTAGTTCCATCAAATTTGGAATAGGACTGAGCTTGCGAATACAGGTTAAGGGGAATTACAATTAATAACAATGTTCACAAATTAAATTTTCACACACAACAAAAATTGCAAAGGTCAAATATTGAATTGTTGACTAAAAATTTTGGCATATTTCATTTACATTGTGAATATCACGAAATCTGTGTTAATCATCACATAATGTTCAGATTGTAAAGATATACTACCCTATAATTCATTTATCATGGTCCCATAATTTTGGCATCTGTGTTTGTTGCCTAAACATTTAATACCATGATTAATGGACTTAATGTCAACTATTCTGTTTTAATAAAATCAGTTCTAATGTGGTGGAATTCAGAAATTAGCATGTGTTGCGACTTAATCCAATTTTATAACTAACATCACAATAAACCTGTGACAACCCGCCTACTAAAATAATAGGTGGCCAGCCCAATACTCCAATAATCACAGGAATCATAGATGGTCCATTCTTAGCATCACTGTCGATTAACATAATAGTATGAGATATCCACCAATCGTTTTAGAAAACGGACTGTCAAATTTAAAAATTTAAAAGTAAAAGAAAAGCTCTTAGACAATCCCATTTGTAAAAATGGTGGGTATCAAAAATCGATGAATAAAGTATGACAATACAATTAATAATCACCGAATAAGCTGTCGGTGCACAGACCAATACAAATATGTATTAAGTATTACAATTCAATATTTACATTATAATGAATGAGTGCAATACCTTGGGCAAACACGCCCGAATAAATATACAAAACATAACTAGAGTACAGTAGAAAGGAGTGTTTGCTACAAGTATCCTACAACATCCACAATATGTTGTAGCTCCAAGACTACTGGAATGGAATATGTAAATATGTGTGTCCATGCGGAGGAGCACCTGTAACGATAAGAATATACAGAAATAAAGAAATATAGATACGGGTCAGGGCCCAGTTTGATATGATTACCATGTGACTAAAATGCATGACAGTTAAGTGCGAATTCTCTCGCAGAAAACAATAATATTCCTCACCTCTCAATCTAACAGCAACCTAGCGCAATATAAATGATGCTCAGATTATAGAAAGAACAGAAGGCTAACTTCTCCCCAGTCTCAACACTATGCCCTTATTCGTGCGTGGGGTGTCTCGCAAAGCGAAATCTAAACAAGGAACCCCCCCGATACACTATTACTGGGCAAGGTTGATCGTCGAGATACGTTAGACCCTGTCCTAATTAATTTAAGTACTAAAGGTTAACTTCTCCCCAGTCTCAACACTATGCCCTATTCGTGCGTGGGGTGTCTCGCAAAGCAAAATCCAAACAAGGAACCCCCCCGATACACTACTACTAGGCAAGGTTGATCGTCGAGATACATTAGACCCTAAGCACGAAATAATCAACAAGTGTGTGTGTGCATAAGTGTGGGAGGTCACATCTACAGCTACACAAATAAAATGAAATAAAACCCATCCATCATCTAATGGCACAATTCCTAATTCTTTCTTCAGGAATATACATATAAATGGTACAACATTTTATCAAATGTTTACCAAATTACTTTCATCATATACTATTTCATTTCGAAATTCCATTCCTTATCAGGAAATAAAATCATAGTTTCTATGCTCTTTATGGCATTTTATCTCAATTATACTTTTGTGAAAATCTCTTCCTTATCAGGAATATAATCATCATTATATGCTCTTTATGGCATTTCATCGTGCTCTTTATGGCACTTTCTCATGCTCTTCATGGCATCCAACATACATCAAGTCCAACTTGATTTAGAATAGTTATATTCATATATATATATATATAACGATTCTAAGACCGCCCGTCCGGGTTTCCCCACTGTGCGCGCCCCTAAATGGCTATCATCTTCCAGGGCTTCCAAGACAACCTGGGATCCTATCGAAACGTCGGGAAGCAGCCATGTGCCTGCGGGATAGTCAAGACCATACTCGGAATCTCCTAACCAGCGCAGAAAAATACAATCACAAACGCTCACATGGCCTAGGGACTATATCCACCCTGCATTCATTAGCCAGGGGGCTTCACCACAACGCGCGCAACTTCCCTTATGATAGCGATTTAGAGAGGTGTGTATCCATAAATTAACATTTATGAAAAACATTACTTTTTCCATTTTGAAAACTTCCAATTTTACTTTTCCAAAAATCATTCATTTAGCCATCAAGCACCAAGTTATAGAAGGTGCATTACATTCCTATTAAGTCATATTTTATTAATGACCTGAGACCCAAAGTGCCATTAACCTCAAAATAACCTCGAAGAGTTCATATAATTTCATAAATCCTCAAAGTGAGTCTCCATAATGGAGTGTCTCCCGAAATCTCAACATGTATATTTTAACTTCCAATTTATCTTTAGGTTAACCTCCTATATCATTCGGACATTAACCTATACAAACTAGCCCTCGGGTAAACCCAAATATCCCATATTAACTTAGGACATTAGTCTACCCAATAACAACCCTCTAGGACTCCCCATTTACTTCCCAAAGGAAGGTCCCTAAACCTTGGACCTAAAAAGAAGAGGGATAAAAATCAAACTAGGAAAATCTCACAAAAACAGGGGAATCGAATCGATTCGCTAAACATCCGAATCGATTCGGTGAGGAAAAACTGACCTTCTGCAATTGCCGAATCGATTCGGTTTGTACCCGAATCGATTCGGTCTTCTAGACCTGTAACCCTCTCCTTATCCGAATCGATTCGCCCCTAGGGTCGAATCGATTCGGTCCTGAGATTTTGCCCAATTTGGGCTACGGGGTGTAAGAACCCTAAAATCCCAAAAACCCCAAAACTTGATTTCTCCCAACATCAACAACAAAAAATCGACCTAAATCAATCCTACACCATTTATAACTAATATATACTCCTCAAATCCAATTAAAACTAAGATTTAAAGGTTTAAACATCCAAATCAACAAATACCCATTTATGGGTTAAATCTCCAAAACCTAACTATACATGCAATTTATCACATTAAATCACATCTAGCAAGTAAGAAACTTGCCTCGGGGTTCGTAGTCTCTGATCCTCTTCCGGTAGCAACAGAAATCCGGTCCAAATCTTCATTTCTCTCTCTTTCTCTCCATTTCTCCCAACTCTCTCTTCTCTCTCTCTCTCTCATTTGGCTTCTAACACAAATGAAGAAAGAAAAAAAGGGGTGGGGGACTTATACGGGTCTCAAAACATAAATCCACACCTTTAATTGTTAATACACCACTAAAATGACTCGTAACTAATTAATTGAGTCATAACCCCTTAAAAATGCCTGAAACCCAAAAATGTAACGTGGCACTTATTTCAACTATTCTAAAACAATGGCACCCCCTATTTTGGCATTCGGGAAAGTGTGAACTATTTTTACGTTCCAATTTCATTTTAAATTCGTTAACTATACCCTAATTTAAATATAGGTCATAACCGTCATTTTACATATAACGACGCAATAATAAACAATATACTGCTATTTACCTTCCCATACGGTAAATAGATAAAACATAGTAAATATTATTCCTAAATATCACGGGAAATAATATTTACTCCAACTTCTCCTATTTTATAAAATTAGCCCATCAGGAAAAATAGTATAAAATAGTCGCTCGAAAACTTGGGTTGTTACATACTCCCCCCCTTAAAGGGGAATTTTGCCCTCAAAATTCAGGCGTAACCCATAACCATACAAAGGGTATAATATACCAACAACCGTGCTATCATACTAGCAAACCCCTCGACAGTGCTGCGTCCCCATAGGACACAGACTAAGGTCATCACTATTGATCTTAGTCCACATTCTCATGCGATAACATAGCACCAATTCGTTCCTCAGGAACTTCCGATCCTACTCTTCTACTACGGGAGGAGATACCCACACAATCTCGGCACAAATTGCCTTACTTCTAAACCCGTTACACCCTTACTAGGGAATAACTATACTAACTTACAATCGCTAACCCCCAATATTACAAACCCTAATCGCGTGGGCGTAGCCCTCAAAAGTCTAATTGCTCAATGAGACCAATCATGAAAAAAATATTCTCGGACTACTCCAAGCCCCAAAATATACTATTCGCTGTTTCCATTCCAATGAACAGATAAGGCACACTGCCAACTATACTAGGCTACAACGGCATCATGCACTTAGAAAACTACCCAACTGATGTATGAAGATGGGATCCACAAAAACTACTACTCCGGTCACTCCTTTAAATCAAATCCGCCCCTCAGTTAAGATCACTCCACTTGGCTTTCCATGCCACGAATAAACTCTCCGACGATTTTCTACTCGGCGCCTATACTACTCCCGCTCGCATTGCCTTAGAGAAAGGGAATATCCTATCGATAATCCTTCACGATCACAAACTTGTTATTCTTGAAAATATCCAAATTCCTGCCCAGGAGAAATGCCTCAAATCTTTAAGGCAAATACTACCGCTATGAACTTAAAATCAAGCGTGGGATGACACGTTGTAAAAATGTGAGACACACGAACAATAGGTCCATGCTCCCATATTCATACTTCCCGTTCCTGGCCAAGACTCATTTGTTAAATCCACTCTCAATCACAACAACACGAGTATAGGAGAAAAGTCAGCTTATACTTCAACTCCTCCAAAGGTAGGTTACCAATGTAACCCTCTATCTACGAGAGGCCCCACCACTAACGGCCTAACATTCCGAATAGCTCGAGATCCCATACTTCTCGTCTAGGGACCAAATCCTACTTAGAGTTAACCCACATTGTGGTCAACTCCCAACCTACTTCCTAAGATAACGTCGCATTCCCTAAGGGCCTAGCGTCCTAAGAATCCTAAGGTCATTCTATCTATCCTAATCTAGTCATACAAGTATAATACTAAATATCCCTAGTGTCCAAGACCTTTCCCGGCTTCCGACATTAGCTCAGTTTCATGCGTGGGACGTCTCGCCGAAGCGAAATCCAAACAAGGAACCCTCCCGTTACACTACTACCTCGCATTGTCAGTCGTCGAGAAGTAACGGTCGAAGACACATGATCGGGATCGACGAAATCCTAACTCGAAACTCTACTAATAGATATATACGTCTACGTCCTACCATAATAATCGACTGAGGCATTTACTTTCAGTAAGATGCCACCAATACCTTATCCCAAAATACACATATACCTCTATACAAATGGCCTTCTCATTAAGGCACAACCATAAGTCCCTATCGGACTTTCATCATCATAGTCTTCCCCACATCGATTCAGAGGAAAACTATCATAGTGCTCATATATCGCACATTAACTTAGCCCTTAATCACTCATATACGTGATTCTTGGCTAAACCTTCCAACCCAGCACTTAACCAACAGAAAAGAAAAGAAAGAAAAAAAAGAACAGAAAATAAAATGCACATCTCTCCACTCCCAACGTCGTTAAGGTTCATGCGTGGAGCGTCTCGTCGAAGCGAAATCCAAACAAGGAACCCCTCCACACAATCCCCTTAACTAGCCGGTCATGGAGATAAGGCACATCATACACAAGCAAAGCAAACAAGCAAGAAAAAAAAATAAAAACAAAAATAAAGGAAACTATCTACATACCGTAAACCACCTCTATAAAGTCTCAACCCGTATCCAGGAGAGATATTATAGAACAACTAGTTCTCCTTCGAGAACTAGAACTAGGATAGCCTCGCAATATTTTCGCTTGCTATCACACCCACCAATCTAAGAATATCTCTACCCGCATAATATATATAATACAAGCAGCACATACCACACACATATCACCACTCGCCCCATAACGAGTGAGAAGGAAAAATACAAAACTTCCCTATTTTGGAAGCCATATAAGTATTCTTACTATATATAAAAATATACCGATACTATCACAAGCTCGATATACACACCCGAATCTAGGACTAACACCATACTACTCCATCGTATCTTAAGGAATGCATCACTCGCACCCTAGTTGGAAATTCCACTAACATACTAGCCAACCTCCTTGGCTACAACCAATGGTTCCAAGGCACATCATTCTAGTCCTATCTGAACCAAACTACTTCCATCAATGTCTCAACTAGGAGACCCATTCTTGCCGATCATCTTCAAGCGACAAGATCAGAACGCGTAGTTCTCTTGACTTCTTCAATAAAGAGAACACTCTACCAGCCTCCCCGACCTTAGTTCCACGAGTCTTCCCCGGTGGATGTCCACCCATGGGGTCTCATGAACACTACTTCTCCAGAAGTGTTTCCAACACTTACTTATGAGCCTAGCAATTCCACTGAAATGCTCTCTCTATGGGCAAAACCTTCTGCCCCACCATAAAGAGGCGACTATCATTATCGCCACTTCAACCTTACTCCAACGGGTGAAAGGTTTTCCTCAAATCCTCACACCTGGGCACTCCTATACCAATCTCTAGGCCAAAACTCTCGGGCCTCACGCTCTCACCGCACGAGGTTACACTTCCTCTATCCAACCGAACTTCAACATGTGGTCCTAATAAAGAACCTCTCAACTCCGAATTGACATTGCTTGGAGTCCCGAGCATAGTACCACTCTCTACCGACAATGGTACTCGGGAAAACAATTTTCACCGTACTTAGTAGTCACGGCAGCATTATAAAATAATGCTACAAAGGGAGAGACCTCCAAAGCGGCCCTTATTCCCGACCACAGCCTATAGCTTATAGTAATCCCATACCACGACGCCTTCACAATGGACTTCCTCAACGCCCTTCATCTAACGACTTACAAGTCTCGCACGAACGCGCAGAAGATCTTCGGGGTTCTCGTACCACAGCAGGAGAATGAAATCTCACCAGAGAATTCAATGACCTTATTCCTAAGGCTCTACATCAAACAAAGAGGAACGCAGAGGACGTAGAACATCCGCACAGAAACCTAAGGACTCTAGAACCTAACGCTCTAATACCATCTGTGACAACCCGCCTACTAAAATAATAGGTGGCCAGCCCAATACTCCAATAATCACAGGAATCATAGATGGTCCATTCTTAGCATCACTGTCGATTAACATAATAGTATGAGATAACCACCAATCGTTTTAGAAAACGGACTGTCAAATTTTAAAATTTAAAAGTAAAAGAAAAGCTCTTAGACAATCCCATTTGTAAAAATGGTGGGTATCAAAAATCGATGAATAAAGTATGACAATACAATTAATAATCACGGAATAAGCTGTCGGTGCATAGACCAATACAAATATGTATCAACTATTACAATTCAATATTTACAATATAATGAATGAGTGCAATACCTTGGGCAAACACGCCCGAATAAATATACAAAACATAACTAGAGTACAGTAGAAAGAAGCGTCTACTACAAGTATCCTACAACATCCGCAATATGCAGTAGCTCCAAGACAACTGGAATGGAATATGTAAATACGGGTGTCCATGCGGAGGAGCACCTGTAATGATAAGAATATACAGAAACAAAGAAATATAGATACGGGTCAGGACCCGATTTGATATGATTACCATGTGACTAAAATGCATGACAGTTAAGTGCGAATTCTCTCGCAGATAACAATAATATTCCTCACCTCTCAATCTAACAGCAACCTAGCGCAATATAAATGATGCTCAGGTTATAGAAAGAACAAAAGGCTAACTTCTCCCCAGTCTCAACACTATGCCCTTATTCGTGCGTGGGGTGTCTCGCAAAGCGAAATCCAAACAAGGAACCCCCCCGATACACTACTACTAGGCAAGGTTGATCGTCGAGATACATTAGACCCTGTCCTAATTAATATAAGTACTAAAGGTTAACTTCTCCCCAGTCTCAACACTATGCCCTATTCGTTCGTGGGGTGTCTCGTAAAGCGAAATCCAAACAAGGAACCCCCCCGATACACTACTACTAGGCAAGGTTGATCGTCGAGATACATTAGACCCTAAGCACGAAATAATCAACAAGTGTGTGTGTGCATAAGTGTGGGAGGTCACATCTACAGCTACACAAAGAAAATGAAATAAAACCCATCCATCATCTAATGGCACAATTCCTAATTCTTTCTTTAGGAATATACATATAAATGGTACAACATTTTATCAAATGTTTACCAAATTACTTTCATCATATACTATTTCATTTCGAAATTCCATTCCTTATCAGGAAATAAAATCATAGTTTCTATGCTCTTTATGGCATTTTATCTCAATTATAATTTTGTGAAAATCTCTTCCTCATCAGGAATATAATCATCATTATATGCTCTTTATGGCATTTCATCGTTCTCTTTATGGCACTTTCTCATGCTCTTCATGGCATCCAACATACATCAAGTCCAACTTGATTTAGAATAGTTATATTCATATATATATATATAATGATTCTAAGACCGCCCGTCCGGGTTTCCCCACTGTGCGCGCCCCTAAATGGCTATCATCTTCCAGGGCCTCCAAGACAACCTGGGATCCTATCGAAACGTCGGGAAGCGGCCATGTGCCTGCGGGATACTCAAGACCACACCCGGAATCTCCTAACCAGCGCAGAAAAATACAATCACAAACGCTCACATGGCCGAGGGACTATATCCACCCTGCATTCATTAGCCAGGGGTTTCACCACAACGCGCGCAACTTCCCTTATGATAGCGATTTAGAGAGGTGTGTATCCATAAATTAACATTTATGAAAAACATTACTTTTTCCATTTTGAAAACTTCCAATTTTACTTTTCCCAAAATCATTCATTTATCCATCAAGCACCAAGTTATAGAAGGTGCATTACATTCCTATTAAGTCATATTTTATTAATGACCTGAGACCCAAAGTGCCATTAACCTCAAAATAACCTCGAAGAGTTCATATAATTTCGTAAATCCTCAAAGTGAGTCTCAATAATGGAGTGTCTCCCAAAAGCTCAACATGTATATTTTAACTTCCAATTTATCTTTAGGTTAACCTCCTATATCATTCGGACATTAACCTATACAAACTAGCCCTCGTGTAAACCCAAATATCCCATATTAACTTAGGACATTAGTTTACCCAATAACAACCCTCTAGGACTCCCCATTTACTTCCCAAAGGAAGGTCCCTAAACCTTGGACCTAAAAAGAAGAGGGATAGAAATCAAACTAGGAAAATCTCACAAAAACAGGGGAATCGAATCGATTCGCCCTTGCGAATCGATTCGCTAAACATCCGAATCAATTCGGTGAGCAAAAATTGACCTTATGCAATTGTCGAATCGATTCGGTTTGTACCCGAATCGATTCGGGCTGCTAGACCTGTAACCCTCTCCTTATCCGAATCTATTCGCCCCTAGGGCTGAATCGATTCGGTCCTGAGATTTTGCCCAATTTGGGCTACGGGGTGTAAGAATCCCAAAAACCCCAAAACTTGATTTCTCCCAACATCAACAACAACAATTCGACCTAAATCAATCCTACACCATTTATAACTAATATATACTCCTCAAATCCAATTAAAACTAAGATTTAAAGGTTTAAACATCAAAATCAACAAATACCCATTTATGGGTTAAATCTCCAAAACCTAACTATACATGCAATTTATCACATTAAATCACATTTAGCAAGTAAGAAACTTGCCTCGGGGTTCGTAGTCTTTGATCCTCTTCCGGTAGCAACGGAAATCCGGTCCAAATCTTCATTTCTCTCTCTTTCTCTCCATTTCTCCCAACTCTCTCTTCTCTCTCTCTCTCTCTCTCCTTTGGCTTCTAACACAAATGAAGAAAGAAAGAAAAAGGGGTGGAGGACTTATACGGGTCTCAAAACATAAATCCCCACCTTTAATTGTTAATACACCACTAAAATGACTCGTAACCACTTAATTGAGTCATAACCCCTTAAAAATGCCTCAAACCCAAAAATGTAACGTGGCACTTATTTCAACTATTCTAAAACAACCGCACCCCCTATTTTGGCATTCGGGAAAGTGTGAACTATTTTTACGTTCCAATTTCATTTTAAATTTGTTAACTATACCCTAATTTAAATATAGGTCATAACCGTCGTTTTACATATAACGACGCAATAATAAACAATATACTGCTATTTACCTTCCCATACGGTAAATAGATAAAACATAGTAAATATTATTCCTAAATATCACGGGAAATAATATTTACTCCAACTTCTCCTATTTTATAAAATTAGCCCATCAGGCAAAACAGTATAAAATAGTCGCTCGAAAACTTGGGTTGTTACAAAACCTTTAATGAATGTAAGTGTAGTATTCGTACATGCAGTCTCAGCTTGTGTTTGGCCTTTGACTTAACTCAAATGAATAATTACTTACATCTCCAAACTTAAATAGTTAACCATTCGTTAAATATTAACTACAATACGTAATCTACCAGTTATTACAAATATACCAATAGTAGCTTAAATGCCTCAAAAACAGAATTACCCAAGTATAGTAAAAAAATACATAATTCATGAATTTTGCCAAAAATTTGAAAAATGAGTTTTCACCATAGAATTGAAGTAAAACATGCCAGAAAGCAAAAACTTTTTGCAGAACGTTAATATCAATTTTCTGTAAAGATTTATAATCCCTGAGATTATTTCCTAAAATGGCAAAATGGGGTTTTGAGGGTCTTAACGGACTCGGATTGTCAAAAAACACATTACATCACGGCCGAAGGCCAAATATAAAGGGTTGGTTCTAGGGTTTCATTTTACTATCAAAATTAGTACCTAGGGCTAAGGAACCTATTTTATACTGAATGAAAGGAGAAAAAAATGTAAAATTGCAAAAAATGAGATGAAGTAGAAATTTTCAATATATGAGACCATGCATTAGTATTGTGTTTTCATGCAATGTAGGCATGTCTAGTTTTAATCTTTTATGTAAATTATCTCTGGTGGATACCTCCTTTCACCACTTATAACTTTTATGTAACTGTATGTAAATTTATAATTGATAAATATTAGGTCAACATATAACATGTTCATTTGATTAATAGGGAAATTTTATCATTTTAAACAAAGAGATGAACCACTAGCAGTTTTTCAACTTTTGTATCTAAATATCTTGTTCGAATCATAATCATTTGCCAATAGCAGGCCTTGAATCAAATCTCAAGCTTTATCATACAAAAACGTCCTCAACTATCACAAACTTCAGCATCTGGAACTTAGTTTTTCCATGGTATTTATGGAATTATTTAATTTCTATATCATATATTAAGTATATGAGCAGATTACGCTAACCAAATAAGACAAGCACACACATTTTATTCAAGTCAGAATATGATCCAAAATAATAGTCGATACTAAGGTAGGAATTTGTTAAACATTTTTTCTTATTATTGATCAGAGTTCAGACATAATATTACCTCCAATAAAACAAATATGCTAATAGAAAACGTGACAATGTTAGGAGATAAAGTCTCCCTTCTAATTAAAGAGACAGATAAACTGCAACAACTTCATATAATATCGATTATAGAGTATAATCCAAGGATTTCCATTTGTGAGTATATATTCCAGAGATGAGAATGGTACCTAGATGAGATTATGCCAATTGATACTAAACCTTGTAGTTCTAAAACTCAAAAACACAATATTTGTGTTTTAAGACCAACATTTTATGGTTACCTTTAGAATATAAAGGGAATGTTTCTCTATAAGAGAATTTATGGGATATTCTCCTCTACTATGGATTTTGAATATAAACTAAACTATGAGATAAATGCGGAGCCAAGAGACCGAGACTTGCACAACTAAAATGCATGTATTAAAAATACTTGTTAATGACATTCAACAGGCTATAGGAATGCCAAGGCAACATTTTTTTTCATAAGTATATAGTGCTCGTATATTAATTTATCATGCACCCTCGATCTCAATTTTATCTTTTATCATACATGTAAAATTGTTTGCCTCCTAACAACTCCCCAAGGTAGATATCCACTTGAAATTAATCTCCTCTTTAGTGAAACTTTTTACAAGGGCGAAAATGTCGCATCCCGTATAACAAAACTTGTCTCAACCAATCATCATTTATATCTTCCAAAAATAAATCCACTACAATGCATCTAATGGCAGTGTGCAACTACAAGTGATGCTGCAAAGTCAATATCCCTCTTGATCTTAGAAACTTCATCTTCAAATTTGCTTCAAGCACGATTTCCCGAACATTTTTTCTCATATTAGTTGTTAATTAAGATGCCTTCAAATAATTGTGTGATTTTCTTTATCTCGTAGAATTGAACCCAATTTCCCATGGACAAATGGCCTCAATGAGATCATGTTAGAAAGAATTCGTAAAACTTTTCACATTAAGTTGAGCCTTGCACTCGAGTTGAACTTTGGCAACCCTCCGAGTTGTATCTTGCAATTTTGTAAAGAGAAACTAAAGTTCCTAACGAGGATTCTGAGCCTCCTGAAGCTTATCTTAACACATTAAACAAGAGACAAGCTACATCTTTATATCCTTTAAACCCTCATTAAATATGAGTTCGGTCAACGTTAATGCATTTGCGCTACTGATACATAAGACACCTTCCCCATTCAAATCCATAACGTCATCACTCATAACATATCCTAGTCGCATGAGGACCCTTTTCCTTTCTTTAAGTTCATCTTTAAACATCAGTACCATGGAAGTTCTCATTGCTTGCTTAATTGACTTAAATTTTTTAATAAGTTCCTTCTTATGGTGTATAACGTTGAGCTTGTTCTCATTACAAGGTTCCAGCTTCTCATCCACCATAAGGATGCAAATCCCACATTCATCAATACCACGATGACCAGCACAGCAACTCATTTGTACATACTCTTCTTTGGGTATTCATTTATATTTATCTTCATCAAATTTACAAAAATTTAAGAAGAAAATAGTTTTCACAGACATATTCAAGCCTATGGTGAATGTCTTTGTAGCAAGCAAACACTTGATGAGCCCTTCTTGAAATAATATCCCAATCACTTCCTTAATATGGTAACTAAACTAGAATAATGGCCACCTATTCCACGTTTCACAAGGGATAGCATAATCAAAATGTGAGGCATATTTTTATCATCATCTGATAACATGTACATAGCCCTTCAATGAATGTTTCGTGTTCACTTACTCATCATCATCATTGAGATTCAGTTTATCCGTCTGTTATTGCAAGAAATTCAAATTCCCATTTACTGAATATGAAAATAATGGAAGGAACATATTGACACTACATTATCATTTTCACCATCTTAAATGTGTCACTTTCTTCTCTAACATTCCTAACTAACAGACCCTTCTGCCCTTTCACATTCTCTCCTCTTTTCCTCGCACCTTCACTAGTGGCAACAAGATCATATAAACCTTTTTGGAAGCTATTCGCACGAAATTTCCCCTTTTTTCCACCACTAAGTACAGACCATCGCCACCAGAAGGTAAAATATAATCTTGAAGGGGTGTTGTCTGATAACCAGTATAAATGATATAACATGGTTATCGGTGGATATTTGCAACCAATTTGGAAAACTCCTTAGCGTTAGGCACTATTGGAGAGGTATAAAAATTGAGAGTTTTTTGGGGCCATTATAATTCACTCTTCTCATACCACTCCTCTTTCACTATGACATATGTAATGAACCTCGTAAAAAATAACCCAAGCCATCTTCAGTGCAATTTCCATTATTTGGAGGCCAAGGACGGGCTAGTATTCTCTTCTCACTATGATGCAGAGAAAAAAAGAACATTTCCTCTAAATGATGTTTTTTTTATCACGACAATTCCAAAGCAACATGAACATATCTACCTCAACAAACTAGACATATGGAGTGGAAAAAATAGTAATGAATCAATAGGTCGTCTTTAGAGAAAAAGCTACAATTAAATTTTCTTAATTTGCAAGCCTTTGTATTTCACTCCTAAGTCTTCGGCTTTACCTCCTCCAATTCCAGCAGTAGACAATAGGAGAAACTAGGCTCTGAACTAATGACACTATATATAAATTTCAACAACAATCCCCCAAAGAGATTGGAACATTCCTACTCGACTTTACAGGATTATAGGCCAATAATCCTCACTAGTCCATCCTAAATAAAACTTCTCCCTTATAAAAATCGGTGGTGTTAAATCTCCATAATGCACATGTATGTCCATATTTAATACTAAAATCATAGTAGTCCAAGATTCCACCACACCATACTTCATTTCAGTATCTTAACATTGCCTTTAAACTCTCTCAAATTGTCCCAGAGAGATATAAAAAGACACCCGCCTAAAACCGCCAAACCCATTTATTGCATTATTTTCCTTGTACTTGGGCTTTGGAGTTGGAGACTCCTTAAACTTATTCTTCACTAGATTAAAACAATTAACTTCACTAGATTAAAATAGTTAATTTGGCACCACATTCTGGATTTTGTTGTGAAAGCCTTAGTATGACCTTTTAATTACTAATGAATGGGTCATAACAAAGACCTCGATGAAGCCATAACCATCATCACGCAAGTAATCCGATGTTAGCGATCTCACGAATTATCTAGTTGAAGGATGACATAAGAATAAAGATTAGTAAGAACAAGTGAGAACAAAACCATTATACATATTCTACACAAAGGCTTGATGACCATCTTGGTCATAATTGGGTCTCCTTTCTTTCCAGGTTTTGGGAACAGTATCAACATAAGTAATCTTGAACTTAGTTCTGCCATGCTATGTCTGGAATTAATTTTTTTCTACAAACTATTAAGCACATAATCAGAATCCACTAATGAAAAACAGGCAAAACAGTCAATAATGGAAATCTAAAGAATGAATCCGTTACACATGTATTGGTTATTATTAACTACCGTTTACTTTTATTAGTGCCCTCCAACCATGAATATAACAACATCACTCACAGAAAATGTGATAATATCAAGGGATGAGGTTTCTTTTTTAATTAGAGATAAGTAACCTGCACAAGAAGTGTTGGGAAAATGGTTCGAATTTTCAGATTGAATAATGATACGAGTAGAAAAATCTCCACAAAAACATTCCCAAAATTTGACGTGGATTCCACTTATTCTCTCGCCTACCTATTAAACATTGACTTGTGGTATGGGGTCCCATCAGGGCACCAATAGCACTACTTTTTATGGAGTTACTTTGTACCCATTAAAGGGTACAAAAAATATCACATCATAAAATATTACATAACTAGTGTCATCATATATAACCAAACAACAATATAGTACATATTTTTCAGATGTCCTATTTTTCATGTGATTTTCATCTTTTACATAAATTTTGTATGCCTTTGGTTCCTACTTCCAACACTCTTTGTACATGGTATACCTCTCTGTAATTGTCCATCAATAAGATGAACATTAATCATTTTGTCCTAATTCACAATTTTTTTAACCCTAAAAAGAGAGATGAACCATTAGCAAGTAATCACTTCAGCATATAAATATCATGTTTATAATAAAACCATTAGCCAACAACAAGCCTTAAAGCAAAACTTCAAGGTCCACTGTATAAAAATCTCCCTGATGTTGTTGGAATTAAATAATTTCTACAACCTAATAAATGAATCGAATGGCCTAACCAAATAAGATATACCTAATTGTTAAATATCTGTAACACCCCACCTAATTAAATACCAGGTGGCCAGCCCATACCAAATTAAAACAGAATATACAGTTGGCTCATTATTAGCATCACTGTCGAAAACATTGACAACTCACCCAATACTCAGTTAAGCTGGTGTTAAAAACTTTCAAAATTTTAATTCAACAAAATCCATTTTCAGTTTAAGAATAGCACAACACATTTTATTCTACAATACTGAAAACTGGATAGATAACACAAAAGAATTTAAATGCAATTGGAATAAACATTCCCAAATAATTTCTCAATACAGTAATCCCAACAATAGTAAATGTATTAAATTAACACGAGTATAAGAGTATTTGACTCTGATAGAAAAGATAACTGAATTCCTTTAGGTGACATGCCCTAACAAAGGGACTACTGCGAATCAAATGAAGATAGGCATCTAAGCAAAACTCCATAGCTCCATAGTTCATCTTAATTCTCTAAGGTTTGCATCCCTGCTGCTCGACACCTGATATACAAGGTACAATAGAAAAGAAAATATGCAAGGAAACGGGTCAGAGCCCGATGTGAAAATGATTTTGAAAATAGCAAGTATTTAACAAGTGCAATAAAGCATTTATTATGTACGTGTTAGTAACCAGACTCTAACTTGATATTCTCACCTCTCATCTAGAGTGCACAGTTAATGTTTCCTATTAATATCCTAGTCAAATGTTCCTCTTCACTAATTTCCATAATATGATTTCCGTCCTATATCATAACCCCGTATGTCCCATACCATACTTAGTATAATCATACATATTCGTTTCCCATTAGCAAGAATCGTTTCTCATTAATATGAATTAATCTCTTCAATTCTATAAGAATAAACATTCATTAACTTAATTCAATTCTTTTTCTCTATTCATCGTCATCTACAATTATCACATAGTATATTAATCAAACCACTCTATATACATTCATTTAATTCATTATATATATATATATATATATATATATATATATATATATATATATATATATATATATATATATATATATATATATATATATATATATATATATAATACGGCATCCCGAGTCATAGCTGCGGTGCAATGCATTACTCTGCTATCACGTCCCATTATCGCAGGTCGCCGAATAGGGAACAAAAGGTTCGGCAAGGATTCCTCGAACCACAAACAACAACATACAAATTGGAGGTGAACATAGTTCTCATATCCATGGCTCACTCACATACCTACGTTCCCACAGTCAGCGGACTTATCAACTCCCTGATAAGTCTTTCATAGACCTATGTTCTTGAGCGACAAATCAAAGATCCCATGGATTCATCAGGATATGACTTCCCTCACGCGCAAACCTCCCATCGATAGCAAGTAAGATAGGTATGTCATACACATAAATCAACAATCAATCAAATAGGCATTATCATACCAATAATATAATATCAACAAGGTACTCATATTACCCTAAGATAATTCCCATACGTAGCATTATCTCTCTTATAATTTAATCATCCCCGAGCCTCACTCACTACTCAAGGTTCAAATAGGTTTCTCCTCAACATATATATTCAGTAAGAAATCACTAATATCCTACTGGTCCATATCATCATATCTTCCGAATTACTACGAATTAAACTCTCCCTTAATAAGGGTAAAATCGATTGTTTCTAATCTCTTATAAACACATCTTCTATCAATTAGGATTGAATACCATCATCACATGGCCCATAGTCTATAGTGTTTCATTAACATGAGATGACTTATCAATAAAACCAATATCCTCGCATCCTATAACATCTCTCCACTCCCGACGTAGTAAAGGTTCATGCGAGGAGCGTCTCGCAAAGCGAAATCCAAAAATGGAACCCCTCCAATACACTACTACTTAACCTTGTTGGTCATGGAGGTCCGTCAACTTTAAATACACAACCGGGATAATGTCATCCCCTCTTTCAACCAAATTTGGTATGAACTCCCATCTCTATCTAGGAGCTATACCACTAAGCGCTTGTACTACACTCAGTCCTTGCGCGGTCAATAATGAGCTTAAACTCAGTCCTTGATGCTCAAATTGTAACCCTAAGGCTACCCATGTGTTATATTAAATCTCCCCTATTGGACCTATCCTTAATCCTCATGAATACCAATTAGAATCCAACAAATGAATCTAGCAACCGAAATTTCTTTCAATTTGATTATCATTATTCTAATCAATTAAATCCCACTCAAATTATTTCGAATCTTATCTAGGGCTTACTGATCGTCTCTAAGTCCCATAATATCCAATTAATAATCACCAAAGATATACAAAAGGTTTGGGATAAGAATCAACATTAACAAGAAACAACTTCAAATATTTTGGGGAGGTCGATCGATCGAAGGCAGGGGGTCAATCGATCGATCGCCGAGATAACAGCCCAATTTTTTGCATTTCTTCTACTATGGGTTTAACCATTTTTGATCAATCAAACCTTCATATTAACAACCCAAATGACTTATAAACCTTACTACATGATATATCACCATATATAAATGATTTCTACTGCTCTAAACATCCTAGAATCATTAAGAGATTGAATTAAAAGCATGTTTTATCCTCTTTTCCAGAAAATTATCAACATGATATCTTCAAGAACACATCAATGGTTTTTAGAGTTTCTTCAACAAATTTATGATTATTTCATGGATTACTATCTACCTACAACATGAGTTTGATTCCCATATATTTTCAGTTTCCAGAAATCCATTAACAACTCTATCTTTTCATCTTCCAAACATGAAAGATCTCATCTTTTCATAACTATCCTAACATGGACAATATATAAACTTAGATTGCAATTATCAAACACTTGCCTCTAATGAAGATCAGATCCTTTGGGGTTGTATAACACAGGTGGCTCTCCTCTTTTTCGCTCACTTCCGGTGGTGGTTGGTGGTGGTGACCTTTGGTCTTAGTTCTCCTCCTTTCCAAGCAAGCTTTTCTCTTCCCTAACAACCTTTCACTCTTTCTAGGAAGATGACTTTTTAATTTTGTGTAGAAGAGATGAAATGAACCAATGTACACTAATCTCCAAATATTTATAATAAGACAAAACCCGAAATCACTATTCACCCCTCTCGTACAAATAACCAAAATGCCCTTTTGGGTTGTCTTTTCATTTCCAAATGACCCGAGACCCAAAACCAACATCCAAATAGACTTTTCTGACTATTTCAACCCTTTCGGATGCAACGACGCAATCGAAACGACTATAAGGTTGATAAAAAATAAGTTTCCTTTTTAATTTAACAAATTAGTCCCGACACGTCCCATACCGCGTCCGACTAAAAATTCAAATTACTGAATTAATAAGTCACAGCAATATTAATAACATCCCATTAATATATTACCTAAATATCTGTAAGTAATATACAGAATCATACATTTTAATATCCACAATTCGGATAAAACCCAAATGAATTAATTTATAATAAAATCCAATTAATCCATTAATTTAAAATATAACCCATTTTAAAAGTCATTAAAATCACGGGGTATTACATACTCCCCCCCTTATAACAGAATTTTGTCCTGAAATTCGGAAAGATAAATCATACTGGTAAGGTCAACTCTGAGTATAATTCTCACATCGCAAGTAATCTATGTCGTACCGCCCATACAGTACATTAACAAAAATCCCCCATTGATGTTATACGCCAAGCCTCACCATATAGTTTCAACTGAATCGAATTTAAACTTGACGCAGTCTTCCCTATACCATAGTCGTGACAAAGTTTGGGAAAAAGTGATCCTTAATCATTTAGTAAATACATCTTGAAGTCACAACTACTTACTGTTTCACAATTATGAAAACTACTACAATCCAACCATCCAGGGTGCCCATACACCCTATCGTACAACTTCTATTATAATATTGATATGATTACCCGCATAATACTCTAATTTATCGCAGAGGGTATAAACTCATATCCTAAAGAACTAACTTATTTCGACTCCCAACGTTTATTAGTTTCATGCGTGGGGTGTCTCGCAAGCGAAATCCAAACAAGGACCCCCCCCCCCGATACACTACTACCTAAAGTAGTCGGTCATCGAAACTCCTCAGGTCTTTAGTCAATAGTTTATAACCTCTCTACAGGTTTTATCGATTTCAAATAAATTTTACTCATCTACTCTATTATTAAAGACAAGATGCTAGCTATAGTAGTAGTACATACGCTCTCAAATACCACAAGTCAATCCACGTCGATAGTCACATCATGTTCGGTCATACCCAAAGTAAGAAATTTCGTGATAAAAATCAAACCCACATGATAACATGTAGAATATAGGTGTCCCACACCCCTCAGTGAGTCTACGTAAATAACAGTGTTATAGGCTAAGTTTAGCAACCCTTTTTCCCACACAATATTAATCGCTACAACAATCAGTATGTGCCTCATAACTCCTTAGATAAAAAAACATACCCTCATTCGTGGGCGGTGGTTGTTTACTCCCACTATTATAACTTTGCTCCGATGAGTCATGAAAAATTTTACCCCAAATTTTTAGTTCTAGTTCACCACACTCCACTATATGCCCATGCCTTTGAATATATTGCCTTCGTTAGGTAACACACATAATTCCCGCATTTCAAGAACTTCTACTGATGAGTCTCCTCAATTTTACATAATAGGGGTGACCTCGACTACGGTCATCATACTCGAACATACTTCATAACCTCCTAAGTACAATCTCCTCTATCCGTCCAATGGCCCTCATCTGCCATACTTCTTTTATGAACCCGTCCGAACGCAAATAAGATTCACTAATATATACGGAATCTTAACAAAAAAATCAATAATCCTAAACATAGGGCTCAACATCAAAGAATGCTAAGCTGGAAACACAGTAAGTCGTACAGATCCTAAAGGACACTAAAACCTGATGCTCTGATACCAACTATAACACCCCGCCTAATTAAATACTGGGTGGCCAATCCCATACCAAATTAAAACAGAATATACAGTTGGTTCATTATTAGCATCACTGTCGAAAATATTGACAACTCACCTAATACTCAATTAAGCTGGTGTTAAAAACATTCCAAATTTTAATTCAACAAAATCCATTTTTAGTTAAAGAATAACACAACACATTTTATTCTACAACACTGATAACTGAATAGATAACACAAAAGAATTTAAATGCAATTGGAATAAATATTCCCAAATAATTTCTCAATACAGTAATCCCAACAATAGTAAATGTATTAAATTAACACGAGTACAAGAGTATTTGACTCTGATAGAAGAGATAATTGAATTCCTTTGGGCGACATGCCCTAACTAAGAGAATACTGCGAATCAAATGAAGATAGGCATCTAAGCAAAACTCCATAGCTCCATAGCTTGTCATAATTCTCTAAGGTTGGCATCCCTGCTGCTCGACACCTGATATACGAGGTACAATAGAAAAGAAAATATGCAAGGAAACGGGCAGAGCCCGATGTGAAAATGATTTTGAAAATAGCAAGTATTTAACAAGTGCAATAAAGAATTTATTATGTACATGTTAGTAACAAGACTCTCACTTGATATTCTCACCTCTCATCTAGAGTGCACACTTAACGTTTCCTATTAATCTCCTAGTCAATGGTTCCTCTTCACTAATTTCCATAATATGATTTCCGTCCCATATCATAACCCCGTATGTCCCATACCATACTTAGTATAATCATACATATTCATTTCCCATTAGCATGAATCGTTTCTCATTAATATGAATAAAGCTCTTCAATTCTATAAGAATAAACATTCATTAACTTAATTCAATTATTTTTCTCTATTCACCGTCATCTACAATTTTCACATAGTAGATTAATCAAACCACTCTGTATACATTCATTTAATTCATTATATATATATACATATATAATACGGCACCTCGAGTCATAGCTGCGGTGCAATGAATTACTCTGCTATCACGTCGCATTATCCCAGGTCACCGAATAGGGAACAAAAGTTTCGGCAAGGATTCCTCGAACCACAAACAACAACAAACAAATTGGAGGCGAACATAGTTCCTGTATCCATGGGTCACGAACATGACTACGTTCCCATAGTCAGCGGACTTATCAACTCCCTGATAAGTCTTTCATCGACCTATGTTCTTGAGCGACAAATCAAAGATTCCATGGATTCATCAGGATATGACTGCCCTCACGCGCAAACCTCCCGTCAATAGCAAGTAAGCTAGGTATTTCATACACATAAATCAACAATCAATCAAATAGGCATTATCATACCTATAATATAATTTCATCAAGGTACTCATATTACCCTAAGATAATTCCCATACGTAGCCTGATCTCTCTTATAATTTAATCATCCCCGAGCCTCACTCATTACTCAAGGTTCAAATAGGTTTCTCCTCGACATATATATTCAGTGAGAAATCACTAATATCGTACTAGTCCATACCATCATATCTCCCGAATTACTACCAATTAAACTCTCCCTTAATAAGGGTAAAACCGATTGTTTCTAATCTCTTATAAACACATCTTCTATCAATTAGGATTGAATACCATCATCACATGACCCATAGTCTATAGTGTTTCATTAACACGAGATGACTTATCAATAAAACCAATATCCTCGCATCCTATAACATCTCTCCACTCCAGACGTCGTTAAGGTTCATACGCGGAGTGTCTCGCAAAGAGAAATCCAAACAAGGAACCCCTCTAATGCACTACTACTTAACCTTGTTGGTCGTGGAGGTCCGTCAACTTTAAATACGCAACCGGGATAACCTCATCCCCTCTTTCAACCAAATGTGGTCTGAACTCCCATCTCTATCCATGAGCTATACCACTAAGCGCTTGTACTACACTCAGTCCTTGCGCAGTCAATAATGAGCTTAAACTCAGTCCTTGATGCTCAAATTGTAACCCTAAGGCTACCCAGGTGTTATATTAAATATCCCCTACTGGACCTATCCTTAATCCTCATGAATACCAATTAGAATCCAACAAATGAATCTAGCAACCGAAATTTCTTTCAATTTGATTATCATTATTCTAATCAATTAAATCCCACTCAAATTAATTTGAATCTTATCGAGGGCTTACTGATCTTCTCTAAGTCCCATAATATCCAATTAATAATCACCAAAAATCTACAAAAGGTTTGGGATAAGAATCCACATTAAAAAGAAACAACTTCAAAGATTCTGGGGAGGTCGATCGATCGAAGGCAGGGGGTCGATCGATCGATCACCCAGATAACAGCCCAATTTTTTGCATTTCTTCTACTACGGGTTTAACCATTTTTGATCAATCAAACCTTCATATTAACAACCCAAATGACTTATAAACCTTACTACATGATATATCACCGTATATAAATGATTTCCACTACTCTAAACATCCTAGAATCATTAAGAGATTGAATTAAAAGCATGTTTTATCCTTTTTTTCCAGAAAATTATCAACATAATATCTTCAAGAACACATCAATGGTTTTCAGAGTTTCTTCAACAGATTTATGATTATATTGTGGATTACTATTGTAATAACCCGAGGTCTTGGAGATGAATATTTATTTATTTTGGGAGAAATAAATATTATTTTATTAGGAGAATAATTAAATTGACAATTAAAGTCAAAATTTGGAGTGTTAGAAAGTGTGTCGAATGGAAATTCTGAGGGTACCATCGTCTCCGGAAGGGTCAAGAAAGTCGAAATGACTGTACTTGGGGTCTATTTGGGTTTCGAAATAATTTAGGACCATTTAACTCGAATTAAAGTTATCGAGTCATTTAATGTGTGTATTATCATTTAAAGATGTGTATCTTTGGAGATTAGGCTAAATTAGCCTACGGGAGAAAAAATTCTCCAAAGAGAGAAATAGAAATAAAGAGAAGAAGAAAGAAGAGGAAAAAGGAAGGTGAAAAAGAGGGAGAAAGAGGATTTTCGGGAAAATACGCGATCTCAAGGCGGATTCAGACCCTACGAACCCGAGGCAAGTGCTTAAACTTGCTAAATAATTGTTGTGTACTAATTATTGCATGATTTGTGGATTGAATTTTGGGTTTTAGGTTTAAATTGTTAAAACCTAACTTTTGGGAAAAACCTTAGATTTGTAGTGTATAAAATGGATTTAAGGTTAGAAATTAGTTATAGGTATTCTAGAATGAATATTAATGTTGTATATGTGATTGGGTTGGAAGAAAATGGTTGGAAGATGATATAAATGATTTTTGGGTAATTTGGGTTAAGAAGAAAACAACCCATTTCGTAGCTTGCTACACTTACCGAATCGATTCGCCCCTACCGAATCGATTCAGTCTGTTGCAGATTGCCCAGGTCTTTAGGGCCGAATCGATTCGCCCCTTGCGAATCGATTCGGCGTGTAGCAGACTCCCAGGTCTATTGGACCGAATCGACTCAGATGGGCCGAATCGATTAGCTTTTCTGGGCCGAATCGATTCGGATGGGCCGAATCGATTCGGAAACAGGGGATTTTGGAAATGTTTTTCTAGGAAGAATTTCATCCCGTTTCGTCTAAAGTTATCGATTGGGAACTTCTATGGGAGTTATTTGGAGTATGTTTTGGAGACTTTTAGATAGTTTCCCTTATAGGAAATGATTGGAGTCATATTGACTAAATTTGAGGAATACCGATTAGATATTATGGTTTATTCTAAGTGGGGAAGCCCACCTTGATCGAGAGGTTATACTTGGAGATAATAAATTCAATTCATATGAAAGAATGTGAATAATTTAGAGATAATGGATTTTAGAATCCAATCCCAATTGGGATAACTTTAAAAAGGTTCATAAACTGAATTGAACCCTATAATGGATGGAGAATCATAGATGCTATTTGATGTGCGTACGGATATAGAAATATCCGTGACAACCCGCTATCCGGAATAAAGGGTGGCCAGCCCTACACCCCGATAAAATAGGAAATCATTGATAAATATCATTCTCAGCATCACAACAATAAGCAAAGTATAAGGAATAACCACTCTATATTCCAGAAAACGGGTTATCAAAAACTTTGATTTGAAATAAAAAAGAAAACATTTTCAACAACCCATAATAGAAATAGAGGGTGGAACCCCCCCCCCCCCCCCCCCACAAGCGTAAATAAGGAACTCAAAAGATATAAGGGACCGAATGAAACGTCGGTCAATAACAACCATACAACATACAATTAGTACCAAGTGTTACATAATAGAATCATTATACAATTACAACGGTTTGGGCAACAAGACCGAATAAACTGAGCTTAACTAGAAACATAAAAAGAGGCGTCCACACAAAGCTCCCGTGAAACCCGCACAATGTCACGGCTCCTCAAAACATATGGAAGGAAAGGTCATTACGGGCGAACGTGCGGCGGAACACCTGAACGGATTATATATATATACATATACAACAAGAAAGGAAAACCGGTCAGGGCCGGGTATATGTGATCAATAGATAAATGACAGGTATGACAATGATGCACAATAATCAAGGATGATAGTCTAGCATGGTAACATCATATACGGAACTAAAACAGATAAAGGACTACCTAGAGTGAGATTCATTTAAAACAGAATTAAAAGTACATGTGAGCCTTTATCATCATTCATCGTATTTCAATTTAAATCTTCTTTTCCATTCCTTATCAGGAATATAATTATCATCATGTGCTTCTCTATAGCACTAATCTCAATAGCATGCTCTTTGTGGCATAAATTTGCTCTTTATGGCATTAATGTTCCATCGAGTCCAACTTGATATTTAGAATAGTCATAAATATAAATATAACGATTCTAAGACCGCCCGTCCGGGTTTCCCCACTGTGCGCGTCCCTAAATAACCATCATCTTCCAGGGCCTAACATAAGACAACCTGGGATCCTATCGAAAACGTCGGGAAGCGGCCATATGCCTGCGGGGTAGTCAAGACCACACCCAGAATCTCCTACCCATCGCAGAAAGAAATAAAACAAGCGCTCATATGGCCTAGGACTATATCCACCCTGCATTCATTAGCCAGGGGGCTTCACCTCTCGCACGGACTTCCCTTAAGATGGTATTTAGAGAGGTGTGTAACATCCATTTTATTAATGCCCATTACATGTTTTAGTAAATTATCATTCACCTTAGCAATATTCCCAATTTTAAATGAACGTATAATCTACATCAGGACTATATGTAATTCGTACCGACATAGCATCCTCAAAAGGAATTCAGACTCCAAAGTTATTCCCAAGGCCTCTTTTAGGCTTTAATATAAACCATCAAGTCAAATCTAACTCGAGTTGAATTCTAAAGTCTCCAAATTGACCTTAATAGATCCTATACCCTTATAAAACTACAAGACCAAAGAAATGCCTAATCATCACTTTGAATTCCCCCTAGAATGAATCCTAGATGAACCCTTTCGAGTGTAGGACGTCGACCCAACTCAACTAGAACTCTAAACCCTATGTTTACTTCATTTAAGAAGGTCCCTAATCAATAATCCTAAAGAAAAGGGGTTAAAAATGAAAAAGAAAAATTTTGAAAAGTGCAGGGCTACCGAATCGATTCGCCCCCTTGGCCGAATCGATTCGGCCAGAAACTTTGGGTTTCTCAATAACTGCCGAATCGATTCGGATGAATTTCGAATCGATTCGGTTCACAAGACCTGGGCACTGGACTTAACCGAATCGATTCGCCCAGGGGGCCGAATCGATTCGGCCAAGAAATGGCTATGGAGTCTTGGACTCCATTTTCTACCCCAACTCAAATTTCTCCAAACCAAACTCATATACCACCACTATAAGAACATCAATGATGCTATTGATCATCTTAGAACCTCATGAATCATCTTTGAGTGAATCAAAACTCATAAATACATAAGAAAACCCTAAGTTTGCTAAACCAAAAATAATTACATCATTACCATAGGAAATCATCTATCTCAAGATAAAAATAGCAAGTAAAAACTTGCCTTGATTCAGCAAATATGCAGATTCCTTGGTGTAGTAGCAAGCTCTCTCTCAATCTCCAAAGCTTTATCTCTACTCTTCTCTTACTCTCTTAGGTTTAGGAAGGGATTTTGGGGAAATCAGAAGACTTAAGAGGCTTAAGTCGTGACTTAAGGTAAATGTCCCACTAAATTAACTAATAGTGCGATAAAATAATATGCAACTGTAAAATTTGAGTACAATCAGTCGAAAATGCCCAAAACTTTAAAATACAATATGGCACATTATCTGACTATTTCGCACATTCCGGAATCAACTGCAACCTCCAAATTATCATTTGGGAATTTTAAAATTCAATTTAGCTTCCGGTCTCATAATTAAGCCAAATATCATTTTAAATTCAGATGATATAAATAAGCATGACATAGCAATATTTCCCATGAGTATGATATGTATGCAACCTCATAATAAATATCAACTTTCTACATTGAATTGACATTCAAATCATAACCCAACACTGGTCTCTAATTACTATACTAAGTAATTACTATAAAATACGGTCTCATAAGCGAGGGTTATTACATACTCCCCCCCTTATGAGGGAATTTTGCCCCCAAAATTCAGGCGTACCTCATGAGAAAAGATGTGGATATTTCTCCCGCATCTCATCCTCGCGTTTTCAAGTTGATTCGTTGGCATGATGATGACTCCAATGAACTCTCACTAGGGGCACCACACGAGATCTTAAATTTCGCTCCCCAAACTCAAGGATAGCAACCAGTTGTTCTTCATAAGAAACATCGGGCTGCAAATCGATATCTTCGAAAGGAATGTGCCAAAGGGCACCTTCACACCTTCTGTACTTTTTCAAAGAGGAGACATGAAATACATCATGAATTTGTTGTAAGGGTTCCGGCAAGGCAAGTTGGTATGCCACAGGACCAACCCTTGCAATCACCGGGAAAGGTCCAACAAAGCGGGGTGCAAGCTTTCCTTTCTTCCCAAAACGCTTAATGCCCTTCATCGGGGACACTCGCACCAACACTTGGTCTCCAACTTCCAATTCCATATGTCTCCTACCCGCATCGGCGTAGCTCTTTTGGCGATCTTGGGCTATCCGTATGCGATTTCGAATAAGCTCAATCTTCGAAGAAGTATCTTGGATCATTTCAGGTCCAAGGAACTTATTATCACCCACTTCCAACCAACAAGCGGGCGATCTACAAGTCCTGCCATACAGAGCTTCATAGGGTGCCATTCCAATGGTAAATTGGTATGAGTTATTGTAAGCAAACTCAACCAACGGAAGATATTGTTCCCAACTGCCTTTAAAGTCGAGTATGCACATACGAAGCATATCCTCCAACATCTGGTTTACCCTTTCGGTCTGACCGTCTGTTTGAGGATGATAGGAAGACCTTAACTTCAACTCGGTCCCTATAGCTCCCTGGAAACTTTGCCAAAAGTGGGACACAAATATTTTATCTCGGTCGGAGATAATATTCAAAGGTACCCCGTGGAGTCTGACGATCTCCTCGATGAACAACTGGGCATAACGAGTGGTATCATAATCGGTGCGCACATGCAAGAAGTGTGCCGACTTAGTCAAACGGTCGACAATCACCCAAATTGAGTCATGACCCTTTTGCGATCTTGGCAAGCCCGTAACAAAGTCCATCGAAATGCTCTCCCATTTCCACACGGGAATCTCGAGCGGTTGTAACAAACCCGTCGGCCGCTGGTGGTCAATCTTAACCAACTGACAAGTAGTGCATTGAGACACAAACTCTGAGATATCCCTCTTCATACCCGCCCACCAATACAAACGACGCATATCTTGGTACATCTTGTCCCCGCGTGGATGCACCGTGAACTTCGACCCGTGGGATTCTGCCATAACTGCACGTCTCAAATCCCCATCATCGGGAACCACAAGTCTTCCATGGAAGCGTAGCCCACCCTCAGAACCTATTGAGTACGACTCCGCTCCCTCAGACAACAACTGGCGTGTATGGTCTTGACAAACCTTATCTCTCTTCTGAGCTTCCACAATCTTTGCTATAATCGTGGGAGTAACCGTCATCACTGAAAGGAATTCTCTCACTCCGGCATCCTCCAGGCTGAGTTCTTTGCACTTAGCTTTCCACACCTCAGCTAAGTCTCCATCAGGCTTTCTACTCAAGGCATCTGCTACCACATTCGCCTTCCCGGGGTGGTAATGAATATCAAATTGGTAATCTTTCACAAACTCCAACCAACGGCGCTGGCGCATGTTCAAATCCTTTTGGGAGAATAAGTACTGCAGCGATTTGTGGTCGGTGAAAAGACTAAACTTTTCCCCCAAGAGGTAATGCCTCCATATCTTCAAGGCAAATACAACGGCGGCGAATTCCAAATCATGTACCGGATAGTTCCTCTCGTGGGGCTTCAACTTACGAGAAGCGTATGCAATGGGTTGTCTCTCTTGTTGAAGAACACCTCCTAGCCCCAGAAGAGATGCATCGGTAAAGACGAGATATTCTAATCCCGGCCTTGGCAATGCCAGGACTGGAGCTGAAGTCAGTCTATCCTTGAGCTCATCGAAAGCTGCTTGACATGAACTGTCCCAAGCAACCTTAGAATAGCCCTTAATGAATCGACGGTAATAACCCGCCAAGCCCAGAAAACTACGAACTTCAGTGGGCGTACACTCCTTCACTGCGATCACCTTACTCGGATCCACAGACACTCCTTGGGATGACACCACATGCCCCAAAAATTGAACTTCCTTCAACCAGAAGCCACACTTCTCAAACTTTGCATACAATTGATGATCCCTCAATCTCTGCAGGACCAACCGCAAGTGAGCAACGTGATCCGACTCCGTCTGAGAATAGACTAGGATGTCATCAATAAAGACAATGACAAACTGGTCAAGGAAATCCCGGAATACCCGATTCATAAGGTCCATAAACACTGCAGGGGCATTGGTTAGCCCAAACGGCATAACCAAGAACTCATAAGATCCATAACGGGTCAGAAATGCCGTCTTGGATACGTCTTGCTCTCGTATCCTCAATTGGTGATACCCTATCCTCAGGTCGATCTTTGAGAAGTAGGAAGCTCCCCTAAGTTGATCAAACAAGTCGTCGATGCGAGGCAAAGGGTATTTATTCCGGATGGTGACTTTATTCAACTCTCTATAGTCCACGCATAACCGGAGAGAACCGTCTCTCTTCTTCACAAATAATACCGGAGCGCCCCACGGCGAGGTACTACGCCTAATAAAGCCCTGCTCCAGTAGCTTCTGAATCTGATCCCTCAGCTCCCTCATCTCCACAGGAGCCATTCGATAAGGAGCTTTGGCGATCGGTCGAGTTCCCGACATTAAGTCAATCACAAACTTTATTTCTCGACTTGGAGGTAATTCGGGTATCTCCCGAAAAATATCTTCAAAGTCCCGAACGATTGGAAGAGAATTTAGGGGAACCACGACATCTCTAGATGCATCTTCCGCAATACAATATAAATAAGCACTCGTGCTCCCTTCCATACAAGGCATGACTACTAGGAACATCTCTTGTCCCGGAACCACAAAAACTATACTCTTCCCGAAGCAATTCACTATAGAACGGTACTTCACTAGCCAATCCATACCCAAAATTACATCGTACCCGACCATATCAAGGACGAGCAAATCGGCATCAAAACACAAGTCACCAAGATTAATTCCTACGTTTTTACACACGAAGAAAATCAATGAGCCATCGCCCATAGAGGATTCAACACTAGTGAAGGTACTTTCAGCAGATTTTATCAAACCTGTAGTCTGGGCAAAACTTCTAGAAATAAAGGAGTGTGTAGCACCCGTATCAAATAGGATTCGACCCAAATGCCCATGAATGAAAAACTAACCCTCGATCGCTGGTGGTGCAGGAGGAGCTGGAGGAAGCAAAGCCTCCTGAATATGGTAAACCCGACCGTACTGTAATTTCCCCCATTGAGGAGGAGTAATCGGATTAGGCGCTTGGGGCGGAAACTGTACATACGGCGGCTGTGGGGCCCTTGGAAGATGCCCTCCCACCAACTGAGGACACGCCCTTTTATAGTGGCCCAGTTCCCCACACTGAAAACATTTATTCATCGCATTGTCCTGATTCCTACCTTGGTTATTTCGAAATTGCCCCGCGCCTCGGCCCTGTTGGCCTCTACCTCCATTTCCACCTCTACCTCCCTGTGGTTGCTGACCACCTTGACCCTGCCTGTTAGCATTGTTGTTGCCACCGGCATTAAACCCACCGAACCATTGATGCTTAGACGAATCCCCCTGCTGAGGATCCCTCTCACCCTGCTTATTCCCCGAGGATTGGGACGAAGAAGTTGTTCCCCCTCTGCTCCCAACTCCTCCCTGCCTCCCCGCTTGTCCCACAATAACAACCTTCTTCTTGTTTAGCAAAAACAATCTGTGCTCCTGACAATGAAGTAAAGCGGCATTCATCACATCACCAAAAGTCACCAGAGATGGGTTTCCTAGCAAATGTTGTTTTATTCGCCAATGTAAACGTCCCACAAACTTGGAGATCCTCTTAGCTTCTGGAGTTACCTCATCCGGTATAAAACTGGCTAACCGGGTAAACTCTTCCTCGTACTCGGCAACCGACCTCTCCCCTTGAACCAAATCCTGCAGCTTCCTCTGCATTTCCCTCTGAACTGCGGGAGGGAAATACTTCCCATCAAACAAAACCCAAAAATTTGTAATGGACATAGTATCCCTTTGCTCGGGTGTCGTCATTGACTCCCACCAATGTAAGGCCGGTCCGATAAGCTTGAAAGTAAGGAGAATTTGCTTTTTCTCCTCACTACATTCCACCATCCTAATATGGCGCTGCATATCTCTCTTCCACTGGTTCGCCTTGATAACATCCGAACCTCCCTCTAATTCCGGGGGATGTCCCTTAATTAAAGACTCCCTCACCCGTTCCCATTAAGAAGGTCCCGTAGGAACTAGTGCTTCTTGTCCCCTCACTTGAGCTTGTGGCATTTGTTGGGCCACTGCAGTCATCGCGGCGTTGACAGCTTGGGCCACAATATTTGCCACTTCAGCGGCACTGATATTCCCCTGCTGCGGTGGAGGACCAAACTCATCCTCAACAACCCTATTACGTCTAGCGGTACGTCCTCTCTTCGGCGACATCTGAGATAAAGACGAGATAGAGTTAAAACATAGTATAAGACAATCTATTTAGCAGAAGATCGCATACATAGGCAGCAAAACCATCCTAACATTAAGTTCTATATCAAAGAACGCTACGGTAGAACGTGACAAGTCCGCATAGATCCTAAAGACTCTAGAACCTGATGCTCTGATACCATCTGTGACAACCCGCTATCCGGAATAAAGGGTGGCCAGCCCTACACCCCGATAAAATAGGAAATCATTGATAAATATCATTCTCAGCATCACAACAATAAGCAAAATATAAGGAATAACCACTCTATATTCCAGAAAACGGGTTATCAAAAACTTTGATTTGAAATAAAAAAGAAAACATTTTCAACAACCCATAATAGAAATAGAGGGTGGAAACCCCCCCCCCCCCCACAAGCGTAAATAAGGAACTCAAAAGATATAAGGGACCGAATGAAACGTCGGTCAATAACAACCATACAACATACAATTAGTACCAAGTGTTACATAATAGATTCATTATACAATTACAACGGTTTGGGAAACAAGCCCGAATAAACTGAGCTTAACTAGAAACATAAATAGAGGCGTCTACACAAAGCTCCCGTGAAACCCGCACAATGTCACGGCTCCTCAAAACATATGGAAGGAAAGGTCATTACGGGCGAACGTGCGGCGGAACACCTGAACGGATTATATATATATACATATACAACAAGAAAGGAAAATCGGTCAGGGCCGGGTATATGTGATCAATAGATAAATGAAAGGTATGACAATGATGCACAATAATCAAGGATGATAGTCTAGCATGGTAACATCATATACGGAACTAAAACTGATAAAGGACTACCTAGAGTGAGATTCATTTAAAACATAATTAAAAGTACATGTGAGCCTTTATCATCATTCATCATATTTCAATTTAAATCTTCTTTTCCATTCCTTATCAGGAATATAATTATCATCATGTGCTTCTCTATAGCACTAATCTCAATAGCATGCTCTTTGTGGCATAAATTTGCTCTTTATGGCATTAATGTTCCATCGAGTCCAACTTGATAATTAGAATAGTCATAAATATAAATATAACGATTCTAAGACCGCCCGTCCGGGTTTCCCCACTGTGCGCGTCCCTAAATAACCATCATCTTCCAGGGCTTAACATAAGACAACCTGGGATCCTATCGAAAACGTCGGGAAGCGGCCATATGCCTGCGGGGTAGTCAAGACCACACCCAGAATCTCCTACCCATCGCAGAAAGAAATAAAACAAGCGCTCATATGGCCTAGGACTATATCCACCCTGCATTCATTAGCCAGGGGGCTTCACCTCTCGCACGGACTTCCCTTAAGATGGTATTTAGAGAGGTGTGTAACATCCATTTTATTAATGCCCATTACATGATTTAGTAAATTATCATTCACCTTAGCAATATTCCCAATTTTAAATGAACGTATAATCTACATCAGGACTATATGTAATTCGTACCGACATAGCATCCTCAAAAGGAATTCAGACTCCAAAGTTATTCCCAAGGCCTCTTTTACACTTTAATATAAACCATCAAGTCAAATCTAACTCGAGTTGAATTCTAAAGTCTCCAAATTGACCTTAATAGATCCTAGACCCTTATAAAACTACAAGACCAAAGAAATGCCTAAGCATCACTTTGAATTCCCCCTGGAATGAATCCTAGATGAACCCTTTCGAGTCTAGGCTGTCGACCCAACTCAACTAGAACTCTAAACCCTATGTTTACTTTATTTAAGAAGGTCCCTAATCAATAATCCTAAAGAAAAGGGGTTAAAAATGAAAAAAAAAATTGAAAAGTGCAGGGCTACCGAATCGATTCGCCCCCTTGGCCGAATCGATTCGGCCAGAAACTTTGGGTTTCTGCATAACTGCCGAATCGATTCAGATGAATTTCGAATCGATTCGGTTCACAAGACCTGGGCACTGGACTTAACCGAATCGATTCGCCCAGGGGGCCGAATCGATTCGGGCCTGAGATTTTGCCAAGAAATGGCTATGGAGTCTTGGACTCCATTTTCTACCCCAACTCAAATTTCTCCAAACCAAACTCATATACCAACACTATAAGAACATCAATGATGCTATTGATCATCTTAGAACCTCATGAATCATCTTTGAGTGAATCAAAACTCATAAATGCATAAGAAAACCCTAAGTTTGCTAAACCAAAAATCAATACATCATTACCATAGGAAATCATCTATCTCAAGATAAAAATAGTAAGTAAAAACTTGCCTTGATTCAGCAAATATGCAGATTCCTTTGTGTAGTAACAAGCTCTCTCTCAATCTCCAAAGCTTTCTCTCTACTCTTCTCTTACTCTCTTAGGTTTAGGAAGGGATTTTGGGGAAATCAGAAGACTTAAGAGGCTTAAGTCGTGACTTAAGGCAAATGTCCCACTAAATTAACTAATAGTGCGATAAAATAATACGCAACTGTAAAATTTGAGTACAATCAGTCGAAAATGCCCAAAACTTTAAAATACAATATGGCACATTATCTGACTATTTCGCACATTCCGGAATCAACTGCAACCTCCAAATTATCATTTGGGCATTTTAAAATTCAATTTAGGTTCCGGTCTCATAATTAAGCCAAATATCATTTTAAATTCAGATGATATAAATAAGCATGACATAGCAATATTTCCCATGAGTATGATATGTATGCAACCTCATAATAAATATCAACTTTCTACATTGAATTAACATTCAAATCATAACCCAACACTGGTCTCTAATTACTATACTAAGTAATTACTATAAAATACGGTCTCATAGGCGAGGGTTATTACAATATCCTTAATGATAATTGATTTGGGAGATATCTCATACAATGAAAAATGCTGATTGAGGTGCATTAGGATATAGAATATCCTTAACGTAAATAGAATTGAAAGACAATTCATACTAGAAGCGACATGAGAGCTTCAAGCGAGAATTAGTATAGCATATACTAAACGGGGAAAATGTGTGAGTATTGACGATTGGTGTATCATGAGAGAGATATACTATACAATGATGTTAATCAAATTGCGCCTAAGAGCGTATAATGAAAATAAATATGTTGTTGCAGGTATACCTTATATAATGGTATATCTTTATTATGTGGGATGTATGTATACCTTATATGATGGTGTATATACATGTTAAGTATACCCCCTCCTTGCTATCATTACGAAGTTTCGTGCGTAGAGGGTGAGCATTCTGACTAGAAAAGCAGGATGTTGATATTCCCCAGCTCATAGTCGTCCTTTGTGGTCAGCAAATGACATATATATATCTATATAATAAGGAGAAATGGTGTTTTTACTGTTCAATAAGTTTATAAGACAATTAAGGGTTGAGATCAAAGCCAACAAGAGCATATCTTTACACGTTTTGTTAAAATGAAAGGTTGAGATTGATTGTTATAACTTTAATTCATAATCGCCTGCTTTTTAGATTACCACCCCACGATTTAGTTAATGTTTTGCTTTAAAAGTTGTGTATCTACAGACAAGCTATTTTTATCACGCTACCTTACCTCATTCTACCAAATCCGTACACCTACTACAGAAATCTATCACCTATATCTCCCAAATGACCCGTATCTCAGCTATTAGATATGCGTGGCTCTAGGTGGAGCATATACTTTAATTTGAAAACCCTCTTCACAGTTACCAACCCTTTTCTCTCTCTTAACCCAACATTTTTTCATTTTTTCATTCTCTGAAGCTCCGACCATTTCATAAAATTTGAAAATCTACTTCTATAATCTTCCAATGCTCCTTCATCCCCACTTTGGAAGGTATATACTCATTTTTGAATCTCTTTAATTCATGCTGCTTTGTGACACCCTACATATTTACTATTTTTTCCATATAGGTTTAATGGTTCGCTATTTAAATGGTTTGGTTAGCTATTTTAATGGTTTGCTATTTTTTAACCATGTGGAACCTTCGTATAATTAAGTTTGGAAGGTCGTATTGAGGTAATCCGTCTCTCCATTTTACTTATGTTAATCCAAATCTACGATTTTCTCTATTTCTCTTGATTTCTAGATCTGAAACTCCATGACTTTGAGAGAGTGGAACTCCATGACTTTGAGAGAGTGGAACTCACATTATTTTTTCAAAATGTACCCTCACTCCTCAAACACCCCCCTCTCTATTTCAAATCGCCGGCCCAGGTTTCCCACTTAAGCCTACTTGGAATTCATAGTTTGGAATCTGGGGTTTGATCATGGATCTGAAGATGACCTAAAGGTACCCTGTTAAATCCTCTATCTTTTTGGTAAAAGTAAATCTATTGGGTTTTAATTATTTTTTTTGTTATTATATTTAAAGTTGAGAAGAATTATTATTTCTCTATTTAGGTGTGTTTCTCAGTAGATAAAAAAACCCAGTGTTATCTATTTTCTCGGTGGGGCCATTCGTATGAACATATATTAGGAAGTCATGTGTGTTTCTCAATAGATATATAATTTACGAAGTCATGCGTGTTTCTAAATATTTGTTAAATTGTATATATATTAGGGGATTTAATTGATAGTTGATAACAAAATCAAGGGATGTTCTATTTGTAGAGCAGTGATCAGTGGCATTCTTTATCTTATGATTACTTAGTATGCGATGATAAGTCTTGAACCAAGATTACTACAATTGTATGTGTTGTGTACCTCCATGTTATCTTCCCTGCATTTTTATATAGAGAATTAAGGTAAAGGTATGTTCCTTCCTATATTTAAATTTTTAGGACAATGTTTTTCAAGTTTATATATTTAGTTCCTGTGGTATAATAGTATTTATTTGTGTGGTCCCTTTAGAGTTGGGAGTTCATTTTTTTGTCCACGCCAGCGGCACCATTTTTCACCATTTGTATGGTGTTTTTAGTACAATGAATGAATTTATAAAATTATTTGGAGTGTCCTATTTTTTATATTAATAACAAGCAAGTTCAGTTAATGCCTTTGTTTTTAATTTGGTTGTATTTCGGGAACAATTTGCAAGCTTAACATGGTTTTGAAAAGGTTATAACTACATTTAATTTTATTATATTTCACTTTAAGTGCCTACCATTTTAGAATCATATGTTGTATGCTGAGCCTTCTTTTTAGTTTGGTTGTTAGAATTTGTTGCCAGCGAAGCATGGATGAATGGTGAGCATAGATGAACTAGCGATGCATTGATGAACGGCGAGCATAGAGATGATTTATATCAATGAACTTGGACAACAAGTTTAATTGAGAAAGCAGTGGTGGTGGGGGATCGAAATTGGACCTGTCAAGATTTTCAAAATACAATAGAAACAGAATTTGCCCCGGAAAAGGAGAACAATAATTTTAGAAGAAATAAAATCTTAATTCTACGAATGGTGCATTATATGTTCAGTATTCATTTGTGACAACCCGCTATCCGAAATAAAGGGTGGCCAGCCCTATACCCCGATTAAATTGGAAATCATGGATAATATCATCCTCAGCATCACAACAATATAAAAAGTATAAGGAATAACCACTCTATATTCCAGAAAACGGGTTATCAAAAACTTTGATTTGAAATTTAAAGGAAAACATTTTCAACAACCCATCATAGAAATAGAGGGTGGAAACCCCCACAAGCGCATCTAAGAAAACCCGAAAGATACAAAGGACCGAATAAAACTTCGGTCAGTACCATCCATACAACATACATATAGTACCAAGTGTTACATAATAAATTCATTATACATTTACAACAGCTTGGGCAACATGCCCGAATGAACTGAACATAACTAGAAACATAAACAGAGGCGTCTACACAAAATCCCGTGAAACCCGCACAATGTCACGGCTCCTCAAAATCCACAGGAAGGAAGGGTCATTACTGGCGACCGTGCGGCGGAACACCTGAACGGATAATATAGATATACATACACAACAAGAAAAGGAAAACCGGTCAGGGCCGGGTATATGTGATCAATAGCTAAATGACAAGTATGATAATGATGCACAATGAATCATGGATGATAGTCTAGCATGTTAACGACATATAAGGAACTGAAATTGGTGAAGGACTACATAGAGTGAGATTCATAATAAAACAGAATTAAAAGTTCTTATAAGCCTTTATCATCATTAATCAGATTTCAATTCAGGTATACATTTTCCATTCCTTATCAGGAATATAATTGACATCATGTGCTCTATAGGGCACTAATCTCAATAACATGCTCTTTGCGGCATAATTTTGCTCTTTATGGCATTAATGTTCCATCGAGTCCAACTCGATAATTAGAATAGTCATAATTATAAATATAACGATTCTAAGACCGCCCGTCTGGTTTCCCCACTGAGCACGTCCCTAAATAACCATCATCTTCCAGGGCCTAACATAAGACAACCTGGGATCCTATCGAAAGCGTCGGGAAGCGGCCATATGCCTGCGGGGTAGTCAAGACCACACCAAAAATCTCCTACCCATCGCAGAAAAATAGAACAAGCGCTCATATGGCCCAGGACTATATCCACCCTGCATTCATTAGCCAGGGGGCTTCACCTATCGCACGGACTTCCCTTAAGATGGTATTTAGAGAGGTGTGTAACCTTCATTTCATAAATTCCCATGCCATGGTTAAGTAAAATTATCATTTACCTTAACAATTTCCCATTTTAAATAAATGCGTAAGTTAAATCGGGACTATGTATAATTCGTACCGACATAGCATCCTCAAAAAGAATCCAGACTCCAAAGTTATCCCCAAGGCCTCTTTTAGGCTTTAATATAAACCCTCAAATCAAAATGTAACCAAATTTGAATTCCAAAGTCTCCAAAATTGACCTTAACATCTTCTAGTCCGATATAAAACTATACGATAAAAGTGACGCCTAAACATCACCTTAAATTCCCCCTTGAAAGAATCCTAGATGAACCCTTTCGAGTCTAGGATGTCGACCCAACTCAACTAGAACTCTAAACCCTATGTTTACTTCATTTAAGAAGGTCCCTAATCAATAATCCTAAAGAAAAGGGGTTAAAATGAAAAAGAAAAAAAATTTGGAAAATGCAGGGCTACCGAATCGATTCGCCTCCTTGGCTGAATCGATTCGGCCAGAGAAATTGTGGTTCTGCATAATTGCCGAATCGATTCGGATGGGAGACCGAATCGATTTGGTCAGAAAATTTTGGTTTCTGCATAACTGCCGAATCGATTCGGATAAGTTCCGAATCGATTCGGTCAACAAGACCTGAGCACTGCCCCTAGCCGAATCGATTCGCCCTAGGGGCCGAATCGATTCGGGCTTGCGATTTTGCCAAGAATTGGCTATGGAGTCTTGGACTCCATTTGCTACCCAAACTCAAGCTTATCCAAACCAAACTCATATACCAACACTATCAGACACCAATGATGCTATCTAACATCTTAAAATCTCATGAATCATCTTGGGAATAAATCAAAACCCAAAACACATAATAAAACCCTAAGTTTGCTACACTAGGATTAATACACCATTATCACAACAATCATCTATCTCAAGACAACAATTTGCAAGTAAAAACTTGCCTTGATTCAACAAATATGCAGATTTCTTGGTGTAGTTGCAATCTCCCTCTCAATCCAAAGCTTTCTCTCTACTTTCTTCTCTTTTCTCTCTTAGGTTTAGGAAGGGATTTTGGGAAAATAGAAGACTAAAAAGGCTTAAGTCGTGACCTAAGACCAAATGCTCCACTTAATTAACCAAAAGTGCGATAAAACAATACGCGATAGCATAATTAAAGCACAACCAGTCAAAAATGCCCAAAACTACAAAATACAATATGGTACATTATTTCACTATTTTGCACGTTCCGGAATCAACTGCAACATCCAAATTATCATTTGGACATTTTAAAATTCAATTTAGGTTCAGGTCTCATAATTAAGCCAAATATCATTTTATTTTCAGATGATACTAATAAGCATGACATAGCGATATATTCTCATAATTATGATATGTATGCAACCTCATAATAAATATCAACTTTTCTACATTGAATTAACATTCAAATCATAACCCAACACTGGTCTCTAATTACTATACTAAGTAATTAATATAAAATACGGTCTCATAAGCGAGGGTTATTACATACTCCCCCCCTTATGAGGGAATTTTGCCCTCAAAATTCTGGCGTACCTCATGAGAAAAGATGTGGATATTTCTCCCGCATCTCATCCTCGCGTTCCCAAGTCGATTCTCTTGCATGATGATGACTCCATTGGACTCTCACTAGAGGCACCACACGATATCTTAACTTTCGCTCCCCACACTCAAGGATAGCAACCGGTTGTTCTTCATAAGAAACATCGGGCTGCAACTCGATATCTTCGAAAGGGATGTGCCAAAGGGCACCTTCACACCTTATGTACTTTTTCAAAGAGGAGACGTGAAATACATCATGAATTTGTTGTAGAGGTTCTGGCAAGGCAAGTTGGTATGCTACAGGACCAACCTTTGCAATTACTGGGAAAGGTCCAACAAAGCGCGGTGCAAGCTTTCCCTTCTTCCCAAAACGTTTGATGCCCTTCATCGGGGACACCCGCACCAACACTTGGTCTCCAACCCCCAACTCCATGTGTCTCCTACCCGCATCGGCATAGCTCTTTTGCCGATCTTGGGCTACACGTATACGATTTCGAATAAGCTCGATCTTCGAAGAAGTGTCTTGGATTATTTCAGGTCCAAGAAACTTATTATCACCCACTTCCAACCAACAAGCGGGCGACCTACAAGGCCTGCCATACAGGGCTTCATAAGGTGCCATACCAATGGTAAATTGGTATGAGTTGTTGTAAGAAAACTCAACCAACGGAAGATATTGTTCCCAACTACCTTTAAAGTCGAGTATGCACATACGAAGCATATCCTCCAACATCTGGTTTACCCTCTCGGTCTGACCGTCTGTTTGAGGATGATAGGAAGAGCTTAACTTCAACTCGGTCCCCATAGCTCCCTGGAAACTCTGCCAAAAGTGGGACACAAAAATTTTATCTCGGTCGGAGATAATATTCAAAGGTACCCCGTGGAGTCTAACGATCTCCTCAATGAACAACTGGGCATAACGAGCGGTATCATAATCGGTGCGCACGGGCAAGAAGTGTGCCGACTTAGTCAAACGGTCGACAATCACCCAAATTGAGTCATGACCCTTCTGCGATCTAGGCAAGCCCGTAACAAAGTCCATCGAAATACTCTCCCATTTCCATACGGGAATCTCGAGCGGCTGTAACAAACCTGTCGGTCGCTGGTGATCAATCTTAACCAACTGACAAGTGGTACATTGGGACACAAACTCTGAGATATCCCTCTTCATGCCCGCCCACCAGTACAAACGACGCATATCTTGGTACATCTTGTCCCCGCCGGGATGTACCGTGAACTTCGACCCGTGGGATTCTGCCATCACTGCACGTCTCAAATCCCCATCATCGGGAACCACAAGTCTTCCATGGAAGCGTAGTCCACCCTCAGAGCCTATCGAGTACGACTCCGCTCCCTCAGACAACAACTGGCGTGTATGGTCTTGACAAACTTTATCTCTCTTCTGAGCTTCCACAATCTTTGCTATAATCATGGGAGTAACCGTCATCACTGAAAGGAATGCCCTCGCTCCGGCATCCTCCAGGCTGAGTTCTTTCCACTTAGCCTTCCACACCTTAGCTAAGTCCCCATCAGGCTTTCTACTCAAGGCATCTGCTACCACATTCTCCTTCCCGGGGTGGTAATGAATGTCAAATTGGTAGTCTTTCACAAACTCCAACCAACGGCGTTGGCGCATGTTCAAATCCTTTTGGGAGAATAAGTACTGCAGCGATTTGTGGTCGGTGAAAAGACTAAACTTTTCCCCCAAGAGGTAATGCCTCCATATCTTCAAGGCAAATACAACGGCGGCGAATTCCAAATCATGTACCGGATAGTTCCTCTCGTGAGGCTTCAACTTACGAGAAGCGTACGCAATGGGTTGCCTCTCTTGTTGAAGAACACCTCCTAACCCCAGAAGAGAAGCATCGGTAAAGACGAGATATTCCAATCCCGGCCTGGGCAATGCTAGGACTGGAGCTGAAGTCAGTCTGTCCTTGAGCTCATCAAAAGCCGCTTGACATGAACTGTCCCAAACAAATCTTACTCCTTTCCGGGTCAAGTTTGTCAATGGGCTAGCAACCTTTGAAAAGCCCTTAATGAATCGACGGTAATAACCCGCCAAGCCCAGAAAACTACGAACTTCAGTGGGCGTCGTGGGCTGACCCCACTCCTTCACTGCGACCACCTTACTCGGATCCACAGACATGCCTTGGGATGACACCACATGTCCCAAAAATTGAACTTCCTTCAACCAGAAGCCACACTTCTCAAACTTTGCATACAATTGGTGATCCCTCAATCTCTGCAAGACCAACCGCAAGTGAGCAGCGTGATCCGGCTCCGTCTGAGAATAGACTAGGATGTCATCAATAAATACAATGACAAACTGGTCAAGGAAATCCCGAAACACCCTATTCATAAGATCCATAAACACCGCAGGGGCATTGGTTAGCCCGAAGGGCCTAACCAAGAACTCATAAGATCCGTAACGGGTCAGAAAAGCCGTCTTGGACACATCTTGCTCCTGTATCCTCAATTGGTGATACCCTGTCCGCAAGTCGATCTTGGAGAAATATGAAGCTCCCCTAAGTTGATCAAACAAGTCGTCGATGCGAGGTAAAGGATATTTATTCCGGATGGTGACTTTATTCAACTCTCTATAGTCCACGCATAACCGGAGAGAACCGTCTCTCTTCTTCACAAACAATACTGGAGCGCCCCACGGTGAGGTACTACGCCTAATGAAGCCCTGCTCCAGTAACTTCTGAATCTGATCCCTCATCTCCCTCATCTCTACAGGAGCCATACGATAAGGAGCTTTGGCGATCGGTCGAGTACCCGGCATTAAGTCAATCACAAACTCGATCTCCCGACTTGGGGGTAATCCCGGTATCTCCCGAAAGACATCTTCAAAATCTCTAACGATCGGAAGAGAATCTAAGGGAACCATGACATCTCTAGATGCATCTTCCGCAATACAATATAGATAAGCACTCGTTCTCCCCTCCATACAAGGCATAACTACCAGGAACATCTCTTGTCCCGGAACAGCAAAAACTATAATCTTCCCGTAACAATTCACTATAGCACGGTACCTTGCTAGCCAATCCATCCCCAAAATTACGTCATACCCGACCATATCAAGGACGAGTAAGTCAGCCTCAAAACACAAGTCACCAAGGTTAATTCCTACGTTTTTACATACGAAGAAAATCAATGAGCCATCGCCCATAGAGGATTCGACGCTAGTGAAGGTACTTTCAGCATATTTTATCAAACCTGTAGTCTGAGCAAAACTTCTAGAAATAAAGGAGTGTGTAGCACCCGTATCAAATAGAATTCGACCCAAGTGCCCCTGAATGAGAAACTTACCCTCGATCGCTGGTGGGGCTGGAGGAGCTGGAGGAAGCAAAGCCTCCTGAAGATGGTAAACCCTTCCGTACTGCAATTGCCCCTGTTGAGGAGGAGCAACCGGATTAGGCGCTTGAGGCGGAAACTGTACATACGGCTGCTGTGGGGCCCTAGGAAGATGCCCTCCAACCAACTGAGGACATGCCCTCTTAAAGTGGCCCAGCTCCCCACACTGAAAACATTTATTAGTCATGTTATCCTGATTCCTGCCTTGGTTATTCCGGAGTTGCCCCGCACCTCGGCCCTGTTGGCCCCTACCACCATTACCACCTCGACCTCCCTGAGGCTGCTGGCCGCCTTGACCTTGCCTGATATTATTACCGCCAGCATTAAACCCACCGAACCGTTGACGCTTGGACGAATCCCCCTGCTGAGGATCCCTCTCAACCAGCTTGTTCGCCGAGGATTGGGACGAAGAAGATGTTCCCCCTCCGCTCCCAACACCTCCCTGCTTCCCCGCTTGTCCCACAGTAACAACCTTCTTCTTGTTTAGCAAAAACAATATGTGCTCCTGACAATGAAGCAAAGCGGTATTCATCACATCACCAAAAGTCACTAGAGATGGATTTCCCAGTAAATGTTGCTTTATTCGCCAGTTCAAACCTCCCACAAACTTGGAGATCCTCTTCGACTCTGGAGTTACCTCATCCGGTACAAAACTAGCTAACCGGGTAAACTCTTCTTCATACTCAGCAACTGACCTCTCCCCTTGAACCAAATCCTGCAGCTTCCTCTGCATCTCCCTCTGAACCGCGGGAGGAAAATACTTCCCATCAAACAAGGCCCAAAAATTTGTGATGGACATAGTATCCCTCTGCTCGGGCGTCGTCATGGACTCCCACCAATGTAAAGCCGGTCCTACCAACTTGAAAGTAACGAGAATCTGCTTCTTCTCCTCACTACATTCCACCATCCTAAGATGGCGCTGCATATCTCTCTTCCACTGGTTCGCCTTGATAACATCTGAACCTCCCTCAAACTCCGGGGGATGCCCTTTCAGGAAAGATTCTCTCACCCGTTCCCACTGAGAAGGTCCCGTGGGAGCTTGTGCTTCTTATCCCCTAGCTTGGGCTTGCGGCATTTGTTGGGCCACGGCAGTCATCGCGGCGTTGACAGCTTGGGCAACAATATTTGCCACTTCAGCGGCACTGATACTCCCCTGCTACTGTGGAGGACCAAACTCGTCCTCAACGACCCTATTACGTCTAGCGGGACGCCCTCTCTTCGGCGGCATCTGAGATAAAGACGAGAGAGAGTTAAAACCTAATGTAAGACAATCTATTTAACAGAAGATCGCATACATAGGCAGCAAAACAATCCTAACATTAAGTTCTATATCAAAGAACGCTACGGTAGAACGTGACAAGTCCGCATAGATCCTAAAGACTCTAGAACCTGATGCTCTGATACCATCTGTGACAACCCGCTATCCGAAATAAAGGGTGGCCAGCCCTATACCCCGATTAAATAGGAAATCATGGATAATATCATCCTCGGCATCACAACAATATACAAAGTATAAGGAATAACCACTCTATATTCCAGAAAACGGGTTATCAAAAACTTTGATTTGAAATTTAAAGGAAAACATTTTCAACAACCCATCATAGAAATAGAGGGTGGAAACCCCCACAAGCGCATCTAAGAAAACCCGAAAGATACAAAGGACTGAATAAAACTTCGGTCAGTACCATCCATACAACATACATATAGTACCAAGTGTTACATAATAAATTCATTATACATTTACAACAGCTTGGGCAACATGCCCGAATGAACTGAACATAACTAGAAACATAAACAGAGGCGTCTACACAAAATCCCGTGAAACCCGCACAATGTCACGGCTCCTCAAAATCCACAGGAAGGAAGGGTCATTACTGGCGACCGTGCGGCGGAACACCTGAACGGATAATATAGATATACATACACAACAAGAAAAGGAAAACCGGTCAGGGCCGGGTATATGTGATCAATTGATAAATGACAAGTATGATAATGATTCACAATGAATCATGGATGATAGTCTAGCATGTTAACGACATATAAGGAACTGAAATTGGTGAAGGACTACATAGAGTGAGATTCATAATAAAACAGAATTAAAAGTGCTTATAAGCCTTTATCATCATTAATCAGATTTCAATTCAGGTATACATTTTCCATTCCTTATCAGGAATATAATTGACATCATGTGCTCTATAGGACACTAATCTCAATAACATGCTCTTTGCGGCATAATTTTGCTCTTTATGGCATTAATGTTCCATCGAGTCCAACTCGATAATTAGAATAGTCATAATTATAAATATAACGATTCTAAGACCGCCCGTCCGGTTTCCCCACTGAGCACGTCCCTAAATAACCATCATCTTCCAGGGCCTAACATAAGACAACCTGGGATCCTATCGAAAGCGTCGGGAAGCGGCCATATGCCTGCGGGGTAGTCAAGACCACACCAAAAATCTCCTACCCATCGCAGAAAAATAGAACAAGCGCTCATATGGCCTAGGACTATATCCACCCTGCATTCATTAGCCAGGGGGCTTCACCTATCGCACGGACTTCCCTTAAGATGGTATTTAGAGAGGTGTGTAACCTTCATTTCATAAATTCCCATGCCATGGTTAAGTAAAATTATCATTTACCTTAACAATTTCCCATTTTAAATAAATGCGTAAGTTAAATCGGGACTATGTATAATTCGTACCGACATAGCATCCTCAAAAAGAATTCATACTCCAAAGTTATCCCCAAGGCCTCTTTTAGGCTTTAATATAAACCCTCAAATCAAAATGTAACCAAATTTGAATTCCAAAGTCTCCAAAATTGACCTTAACATCTTCTAGTCCGATATAAAACTATACGACAAAAGTGACGCCTAAACATCACCTTAAATTCCCCCTTGAAAGAATCCTAGATGAACCCTTTCGAGTCTAGGATGTCGACCCAACTCAACTAGAACTCTAAACCCTATGTTTACTTCATTTAAGAAGGTCCCTAATCAATAATCCTAAAGAAAAGGGGTTAAAATGAAAAAGAAAAAAAATTTGGAAAATGCAGGGCTACCGAATCGATTCGCCCCCTTGGCCGAATCGATTCGGCCAGAAAAATTGAGGTTCTGCATAATTGCCGAATCGATTCGGATGGGAGACCGAATCGATTCGGTCAGAAAATTTTGGTTTCTGCATAACTGCCGAATCGATTCGGATAAGTTCCGAATCGATTCGGTCAACAAGACCTGAGCACTGCCCCTAGCCGAATCGATTCGCCCTAGGGGCCGAATCGATTCGGGCCTGCGATTTTGCCAAGAATTGGCTATGGAGTCTTGGACTCCATTTGCTACCCAAACTCAAGCTTCTCCAAACCAAACTCATATACCAACACTATCAGACACCAATGATGCTATCTAACATCTTAAAACCTCATGAATCATCTTGGGAATAAATCAAAACCCAAAACACATAATAAAACCCTAAGTTTGCTACACTAGGATTAATACACCATTATCACAACAATCATCTATCTCAAGACAACAATTTGCAAGTAAAAACTTGCCTTGATTCAACAAATATGCAGATTTCTTGGTGTAGTTGCAATCTCCCTCTCAATCCAAAGCTTTCTCTCTACTTTCTTCTCTTTTCTCTCTTAGGTTTAGGAAGGGATTTTGGGAAAATAGAAGACTAAAAAGGCTTAAGTCGTGACCTAAGACCAAATGCTCCACTTAATTAACCAAAAGTGCGATAAAACAATACGCGATAGCATAATTAAAGCACAACCAGTCAAAAATGCGCAAAACTACAAAATACAATATGGTACATTATTTGACTATTTCGCACGTTCCGGAATCAACTGCAAACTCCAAATTATCATTTGGACATTTTAAAATTCAATTTAGGTTCAGGTCTCATAATTAAGCCAAATATCATTTTATTTTCAGATGATACTAATAAGCATGACATAGCAATATATTCTCATAATTATGATATGTATGCAACCTCATAATAAATATCAACTTTTCTACATTGAATTAACATTCAAATCATAACCCAACACTGGTCTCTAATTACTATACTAAGTAATTAATATAAAATACGGTCTCATAAGCGAGGGTTATTACATCATTCATCAAAAGTTTCCTAATCAATTGGGATTATATGTTCTTTATAGGAGAAAGAAAATAAGAATTTGAATTTGAATGGTGCATTTATTTGTTTATCTGTTCAGTATTCATTCATCAAAAGTTTCCTAATTTTAATTCTACGAATGGTGCATTTATTTGTTTATCTGAATTTGAAGTTTGTAATTTGAGTATGAAAAATTTATTTGTTTTATGTATAAATGAACCTCTCAATGGATAGATTTGTGTTCTGAATATTAATTGAATAAATTCCAATTTTCTTAATATTAATTGCATGAACATTTTTTATCCTCTAACGGTTATTATTCATCTAACTTTTTTTTGATTGGTTTGAATTTGGTTGCTTTTTTCATCTATATGATTGATTTTTCTTTAACTGGGTTCATTTATACATAAAACAAACATTTGTTGATCTATATGATTATAAGTTCTTTATAGGCACGCAGTTTCATTCTACCCAGTTATAGGCATCCTGTTATATTCTTACAACTGTGACTGTGTTGATAATGAATAAGAAGTAGCACTCATATGTTGATCTGCAATTGGAGGGTGCTATGTTGTTCATTTCAAAATTAGGATTGTATATCGAACTGAATCCCAACTTTAACTTCCACATAATGGTTTAGAGTCGAATCAAACATTTATTGTTCATTATAACATCGTTGCTTACAATATTAGGTGTACTGTCATAAAAAAAATAGAGAGAGGTGTACTGTATATACCATCATATGTTAAAATATTGGTATTCATTTAGGAGGCATGGTGTGCGTGAGTTGAGCGTTGGGGTTTCATATGGTAAATTGGAGTAGGTGTGGTGGGTGGGAGGGGGTAAACATTTGTAAGTTGTGTCTATATACTACTGAATAAAAAACTAATTTAGTATTGTGTCCAATGAAGGGATAATAATGATAGCATTGCACAAGCATGTTTCATTAACAAAGTCTATGTGTATATATACAATATCCAGGGAATTAATAAATGTGTTGTTATTTATGGTTATCTGTTATCATGTACCCTAATCCTACTTATGTACTGTTATCTTCACTCAGATCAACACATGGGAGATGGAATTAAAAGCCATCAAACCTTTTTGTCATTTTTTTTAGTTTTCGTACGAGTGAATCTTGCTTTTATGTAATCATTAGTGACGTATGCAAATGAGTAATGTAATGAGTACAATTAAATCTTTCAAATTATCTCTCGAATAAATTGACATACCATTAAAATATTGTACTGTGTGATTATTACAATAAAATGTATTTAACATTTAATGTTAACCCAACTAATTTGAATATTATTTGGAACAATTTTTTAGACTCATTACTATTCAATACGAGAGAGATGAAAATATTATTTTTAAATTGTGCATATTTTATGTTAGTATTACGTTTTTGATTAGTTTGTATATTTGAGTTGTTAAATACATTTTTATAAACAAAGTCATTTGGTTAATATTTACTTTTTAATAGTCATTATGTCTAAGTTTGATTTTTTTAATTTTAAAAATTATTTTTTTACATATTGATGTTTTTTAGGTCTGCTATATTAGGGAATCTTCTAATCAGTGGGTAGAACTCACATTCAAATTATTGTACTAATTAGTGTTAATTTATGGCATTCAGCTCTATAATGTCCTTTGTCTACAAAGTTTAAGAAATATTGTATGTGAGTTTAAGGTAGATAGAGTTTAAGGTATGTTTGTATAACACATGCTACAAAGCTTAAGACTCACTTTTATTTATATGTTTTTATACTGTAAAATTACACTTTGTTTTATTGGGAAATAATTTTTTTTTTTGTTTTGCAAATACGTACTTTGAAATTTTTTATCGTTTTCAATTACATACTTTGAAAAGTTTCGTCGTGCCATCAGGCACAGACATATATATATATATATACTAGCGGAATACCCGTGCCTGAAGGCACGGTGAAAATTTCGAAAGCACGTAATCGCAAAACTGCAAAAACTTTCAAAATGCATAATTGCAAAATGATAAAAATTTCATTCCCCAACAAAACAAAGTATAATTTTAAAAAAATTGGTCATAATATCCTTTATTCAAACTACAATACATGGGATGGTAAAAAAAGAATCTCGAAACAATAATTCTAGCCCCGCTTGTGATTTCATATCGTCCGCGAGACACTGGAATAGTGTATCGTGATTGATTATTATCTTTCGGATGTGATTTTACGCCAATGATACTAACCCATCGCGACACAAAATGCTAGTGTGTCACGACCGACATATGAAAATCATGAGCTAGCATAGGACTCATCTAAAACATAATCATCAGCGCATTCGTCACCCACATGAAAAACTTATCTTATCTCACGTACATACTCACAACCTCTACTCATGATATTTATTAAACACATAATTTTTTTACACAATTTAATACAGGAGTCAACACAATTGTGGTGCGTAACCTACCAAGTTAATAACCATATTTTTAAATTAACATTTTTTGGGATATTTTTGTTTGAGATTCAATTTATATTTTTGAAAAAATATGACCTCTAAATATTAGAATTGCAAAATTTTATAAGTTAGTTGAGTAGTTTTCAAAAAATATTTTGGCTAATAATTATTTTTAGGGGTTTCTGAAATTAAGGTGCTTGATAATAATTATTTGACTACATATCTACTCTGATCATGAATTGGTTTATTTTGCCCCCAAAAAAAGATCATGCATAGACTTTTATTTTTTGTGCCTTTTTATTGTTTTATAGTACACACTTTTTAAAAACCAAAATGTGAGTACATTTTCATTTTGCTGTTGTATATGTTGGACAAAACTTCATTCATTGGATTTGAAACAAATAACATGTTAAATCAACCAATCACATCTAATATTATCCAAACTCGTGTAAATGGCTTTATAAAAAAAATGTTTTTGTTTTGATTTATTTCCTGTGTTGGTTTTAAATATTTGTAGTATTTTAAGACATATGTCAATAAAAATTTTAAGTTGTTTTAAAATTGTCAAATATTGACCCATTTTTTAAAATATTAAATAAAATCATTTTAAGCTGATTTTTTAGGACCCCTGAAATGTTTAGAATCGACACAAAAAAAGAAAAAAAAATAGTTTTTATAAAAAAAATTGCACAGAAGTCCTGAATTTCAGCTCACGCACCTGAGCCTTTCTCTAGATCAGTAATAGAACTAACATTAACTATTTATTAATAAATTTTCGTTTAAAAAAAATAATAAACATTAACTATTTATCAATCTGAACAATTTTAGCTTATAATAGAGCATGATAAAAGCTTTAACAGATTGATCAATTTGAACCCACCAAATGCTCAGATTTTTGCTTTTAACAGAACAGAGGCAACAGAACTAAAAAAAATATCCTTCCAAAAAATATCCTTTTTGTGACTACAAACTGGAAGAGGTGAGATAAAATACTCTTTTTTGTCGAGTTATCTAAACATGTAAACAAAAGAAATATACAAATGGAAATCTCAAATAGTAAGAATTTGAAGCTACACTTATCCATAAAAAAAATCCATTTACAGTTATAAAGTTATACCATAAAAAGGCCATTGACTTCGTTCTTTCAAAATCTAGAACATTAGAGTTCATGGAAACAGAGTTATGCACACACATTGAGATGGGGGTCTGACTTAAGTTTATAGAGTTGATGGAAATGTTTTCTTAGTTAAAACAACATATGTTTCTCAAACCAAACATATATGTGGTCGTCGCCAACATTGGAAGGGAAAAAAAGAAAATTTCAGACCACATATGATTCAAAAAAGAATCATGTGTGGTCCACAACATTACACGGAAAAAAATTCTCACCAAATATGTTTCAATCGATCCTCCATTAAGGTAACCAAAAAGAGAAGGTCAACCTTGTTTATCCTTTTCCTTAGATTTAGATCCTCTGGTTGAACCTCCATTAACGTAGCCCAGAAGAGGATGCCAACCTTGTTTATCGTTTTCACTTAGATTTAGATCCTCTAGTTGAGCGCTTGATGTCGTCACCATCAACGCTTGTTGCGGTCACCATCAACGCTTCATTGGTGGGGTTTCAAAACAGATCTCGAAACGTGGAGTGTCTCACCGGATTAAAAAAAAAGTAAGAAAATAGATCTCGCGACTAAGAAGGGGGTATGTAGTTTGGGGCGTATTGAAGGTGATTTGTGGGGTTTGAAAATAGAGATAGAGATAAAAAGTGAAGAGATAAGTAGTGTTTTATTCAAATTAAAGCTGAAAGCCATGTGAGGCAGCTTTGCAGGTGTGGGGCTTTGAGGGTATATCTGTAAGAGAGATTTAGGGATGACACGTCTGGCTCAAGGCTCACCAAACTCACCAAATCCCAACCTACCCAAAGATTCTCAGCCTCCCCTCTACTTTTCTCAAGTTTGATCTGGACCCTCCATTTCTTGCCTAAGGAGTAGACGATTGTTATACACATCTGTGTTGTAGACTTGTAAAACCAACACAGATACACAAATGTCACAAATGTAAGAGAAATTTAAAAAAAAGGAAAGAAATATGGGAAAGGACGAACAGAGTAGAGAGATAGTAAGACAAACATACCTTGTAAAAGCATAAACATGAGCAGCTAATTCGTTCGCTTTTCCCATTTCCTTTTTCTTCAGGTTTACAAATGTTCCTTCAACAACAAAATATTAACACGCGATACAAAATCTATGGAAATTGTACAATATATCTTATCAAAATCAATACAACCATTTCATTTACCAACACCATAAAAATCCCAAACCAAAAAGGCAATTAACCTCCCAAAACCATTATTTCGAAAAACAAAAAACACCCACATAATAAAACACCAGAACAACCATAAGTGACTGTGAGAGATGCAGTTGCTAACCGTCAGCAAGGAGATAAGCAAAGTGCTCTCCTGATAGAGAGAGAGGGGTCTTGTAACATTTCAAATTAAAGCAAGATTTTCCTTTCTAATGCTTTATCCTCGAGCCTTGTGCTTGATTAGATCGAAGATGAGTTGCTGCAGCTTGTTCATTCAATCTGTTATTTTTAATTTTTTTTATTGATACAATCATCCTCATTTAGCATAGGCATGCCCCGCTCCTTTCACGTGTCCTCATGTGAAACCATTAGATTGAAACACTATGAATTAATCTCAACCCTTAATTATCTTATAAATTTATTGAACAGTAAAAACACCATTACTCCTTATTATATAGATATATATATATTTATTTATTTATTTTGGGGGTTAGAGGCCGTGGGTATGTGTCACTCTCACTTGCCGATTAGGAACTATGACCACTTCCCGGACATTATGTGCGTAGTAGATCACGAGGTGGGTGTCGTTGAATCCCACTAGGTGGCCCCACTTTGCTACGTATATGGGCTGCTGGAAGATGATAGCATGTGAGCCTGTGTCCTTCGAGTTATAGCTCGGTTGGATGGTTATTATGGCTTGTGTTTACTTGGGTATCAATGGCGTAATGGACCTCAACGACCTACATTGTCAGGATTAGTGTATCTGGGGGGTTCCTTGTTTGGATTTCGCCTCGGCGAGACGTCCCACGCACGAACCGCAGTGTAATGTTGGAACTTGGGGATAAGTTTAGTCTTTAATCCTCATAATTAATTATATATATATCACCTATCCCGACAATCGACAGTGCTAGGAGTAGTGTAACGGGGGGTTCCTTGTTTGGATTTCGCTTCGGTGAGACGTCCCACGCATGAAATGACGTGTACTGTTGAGAATTGGGAATATTAATTAATTAAAATTGGATAATAATCATTTGGGTTACATGCATCTTTCATTGAGGGCATAATGAGCCCCGAGGATCGATAAGTTCAGGAGTAGTGTAACGGGGGGAGGGGGGGGGGGGGGGGGGTTCCTTGTTTGGATTTCGCTTCGACGAGACGTCCCACGCATGAAATGCAACACCGTGTTGAGAATCAGGAGGAGTTTAGTCCTTAACTCTTGATGCTAATAACTCATATAATAATTATATATATGGTTTCATGCCTTATAATGGCATCACTAGATTATAAAATTCTAGTAAATGAGATTGTTGATGTATTGTGATGATGTGGACATGATTGGATCATGTAACTTTATATGTTCAACAAATGAACATTATAAAGATAATTATAACTATTGCATTAAAGTTAATGTATATAACTTATAAATTATGGGAACAAATGTATTGGGGAGATAGGTTAGATGATTTTCACTTAAATACTTCTTTTGGGTTTAAGTTAGGATCCTCTTACCTATCTAGAATCGGACATCCATTTGGAGATCACGTGCATACGTTTAGTGCGCGCTTAGATGAGAGGTGAGTTGAATTATTATGGAGAGTTCGATTCCAGCTAAATCGTATAATAATGCATTTATAATTATTATGCATTTTAATACACTTGATATAAAATGTTTTTCAAACTCGGGCTCGGACCCGTTTATATTTTCTCCTCCAAGTATATATATTGTATTACTTCAGGTGTTCCTCCGCAAGGACGCCTTTGATGTTCATCCATTCAGGATTCGTGGAGCTGTTGCAGTAGCGGACTGTTGCGGCACTTTGCTTTAGTCGATTACTATCTTTGTATATCTAGATCAGGATTCAGTTGTATTGAGTTAGTATTCAAGTGCAGTATATTAACACTTTTATATTTCCTTTACCAGAATATTGTACTGTTTGTTACCCGACAGCATATTCGGGTATTTATTTATTGAGACTTTATTTGTACATCGTTTTGAACTCCTTTATTTTATTGGAGTTTGCACTTGTCACTCATCATAGTTAGATGTTTATTGTTGGTTGAGTTGCATTACTTGGTTTTGTTGTTTTTGTTAAATAAAAAGTTCAAAAATTTTGACAATTCGCTTTTAACGATTATGGGTAGTTAGCCTTATATTATAGTGTTGCATGTTGATGTTGAGACTGTACCATCTGAGATACCTGATTTATGTAGTATAGGGCTGGCCACCCGTTATTATTTAGAGCGGGTTGTCACAACTATATACCTACAACATGAGTTTGATTCCCATATATTTTCAGTTTCTAGAAATCCATTAACAACTCTATCTTTTCATCTTCCAAACATGAAAAATCTCATCTTTTCATAACTATCCAAACATGGAAAATATACAAAATTAGATTGCAATTATCAAACACTTGCCTCTAATGAAGATCTGATCCTTTGGGGTTGTATAACACAGGTGGCTCTCCTCTTTTCCGCTCACTTCCGGTGGTGGTGACCTTTGGTCTTAGTTCTCCTCCTTTCCAAGCAAGATTTTCTCTTCCTTAGCAACCTTTCACTCTTTCTAGGAAGATGACTTTTCAATTATGTGTAGAAGAGATGAAATGAACCTATGTACACTAATCTCCAAATATTTATAATAAGACAAAACCCGAAATCACTATTCATACCCCTCGTAAAAATAACGAAAATGACCTTTTGGGTTGTCTTTTCATTTCCAAATGACCCGAGACCCAAAACCAACATCCAAATAGACTTTTCTGACTATTTCAACCCTTTCGAATGCAACGACGCAGTCAAAATGACTATAAGGTTGATAAAAAATAAGTTTCCTTTTTAATTTAACAAATTAGTCCAGACACGTCCCATACCGCGTCCGACTAAAAATTCAAATTACTGAATTAATAACTCACAACAATATCAATAACATCCCATTCATATATTACCTAAATATCTTTAAGTAATATACTGAATCATACATTTTAATATCCACAATTCGGATATAACCCAAATGAATTAATTTATAATAAAATCCAATTAATCCATTAATTTAAAATATAACCCATTTTAAAAGTCATTAAAATCACGGGGTATTACAATATCTTGTGCGTATTTATCTCACATCGAAAGATGTAGAGTCCAACATATATTACTCAAGTGGGTGTGACCATTTTACTCAGCACCGAGACCTTGTGGGTTCAAACCCCACACTGGGCTAGGTCCAAGGAGTAATTTAAGGATAATATCGGTGGCTAGCTGTGAGTTTGGGACCTAACGGTGGTATCAAATCCGATGGTTTGATCAGGACCATCAACGGGCTTTGTGTCGGGTTGCAATATGCGTCGATATAATCAATTCGAGGTAGTGTGAGTCGCAGTGCATCATGGTGAACCTCAAAATTGGATTATTACGGACGTATGGTAATGTTGGATGGTCCACATCAAAAGATGTAGAGTCCAACATATAGTCATTAAGCAGTTGTGACCCTTGACTAGCACCAAGATCTTTTGAATTAGGTAAACAACTTTGAATCTTCTCTCTAGCATTAAGTTTGACATGAACTAATGAACTACCACACAAATTCATCAAACAAATTTAATTGTATATATAAAAACATAATTAACCCTATCAATGAGAAAATAAAAGGACCAATGTCCAGATACATACTTAGTGATATATAGACTTGGAACTACATAACATACATAAACCAAAAATGGAAAGAAATAGAAGGAGATCTTTTGGAACTACTTTCATTTTTCCTTTTGTTCTTTCTTCATTGAGAGGTTCTCCCTCTCGATCACTTTAAGGGGTATTTTTAAGTTAAAATTCATCATTAAGCATTATGAGGCAAGTACCCCTCTCAATGCGTAATGCTGCATTTTTTATTAATAAAATTACATTCCAATTTTAATCTTATCTTATCTGCTAAATGACACGATATAAAATAAATTAGTAAATTTTTAATAATGACAAAATTGTCAAATTAATTATATTCAGCATTGAACATTCAGAGTGAAATAATGTCATTCAGGTAAAAAAACATACGTATTTTTCAACATTCAAAAATTTTCATTAAGCATTCAATCTTCCGAGGTTAAAAAACCAAACGGTCCCTCAGTCGTTCAGGTTATTTCTTTCCCACGCTTTTGGTGTCACTTCGTATCCCAGCGGTAGCCCACGGGAGAAACTAGACTTTGCACTAACGCACTTTCATGTACTATAATCGCCACTCTTTGAAACCTTCTTATATGAATCTTATGTATGATTGTAGGCCAATAGTTCAACTCCACGACAGTACATTCTAAAAACAATTTCCCCCTTCCTAGTAACAATTAACGGTGTCAACTCTCCCTAATATGGGTTTAGGTTCAAATTTGAAATGACGAACATAAAAGTCCAGGATTCAACCAAACCATACTCTCTCATGGTTAGTATCTCAATATTACTTTTATATCCTTGTCCACACGTGACATACAAAGGCATCCCTCTAAAACTCCTAGACCAACTATTGCGTCGGGCTTTGGGGTTAGAAGTCTGTGCCTTTATTAGACACAATCCAATGAAGGAGTTCATTTATTACCGGACCCTTCTTCATATTCTCTTCTTTTTTTAATTTTTATTTTAGATTGATAACTAATTAGAGTTATGTCTTATTTTTAAGTTAAATCATTTTTACAGTAAATTAATATTTAATTAGATTATTTTAAAGTTAAATAAACGAGGCGGTGCATGTTGTTTGTTCCCCAAGTATGGGATTTGGAGGCAAGAAAACAACAAGTCGGTTAAAATGTAGAGATTTATCAATACCCGAAACAATCCGGACCGTTAATCTCTTTCCCAAAAACAATGCATTTTGTTTCTCAGAGTTTTTTAGCAAAAAAGTCCAATCTCATAAAAGAGCAAAAAAAAAACGGAAACATATTCTTTTTTTTTTAAGATTTATTTTAGATTGATAAATAATTAAAGTTAATTCTTATTTTAAAGTTAAATAAATTTTACATTAAATTAATATTTAATTAGATTATTTTGGTTTTGATATCTATTTTATTTTTGAAATTCAGGAGAACCCCCAACTTGTTGAATTTTTTGGGGTTTGGCCTTCATTTTTAGGGGGTTGCACCCATTTCAACCTTTATATTTGGATCAAATACCAAAAAGTCCCTCAATACACATTTTGTCCAAGCCTTTTATTTTGTACCAAAAAGTCCTTTATTCTCTTACTTGTAAAGGTCCGCGCCAGTGTCATGGTAAAGGACTTTTTGGCATGGTAAAGTACTTTTTGGTGCAAAATAAAATGGCTTGGACTATACATGTATTATAAAGAAGTTCAAGATACTATTTGGTATATGCCCCTTTATATTTTGTGTAATATCGAAAATACCCTCATATAATTATGGGTTATAAACTAAATAGTCGCTCAAACATTTTTTAATACACGTTTAGTCCAAGCATTTTTATTTTGCTCAAAAAATTCCTTCACCAAGCTACTAGCGCTAACCTTTAAAAATAAGAGAATATTAATTAAATGGGTGTTTGAGGGACTCTTTGGTACAAAATAAAATGATTGGACTAAATATGTATTAGAAAAAGTTTGAGGGACTTTTTGGTATTTGATCCTATTATTATTTAGGATTAGACCCCCAAAAATGATTTGAGAAAAGTTTTAAAAAAGATCTTTTAAAAAGATTTTTCATACACACACACACACACACATATTTTAAAATATCCTCACGCTGCTTTTTTTTATAATAAAAACGGACTTATTATGTAATTTTATAAAAAACTATTTTATTATGTAATTTTAATATTTATAATAAAAACTCTTGTATACATATATAAATGTAGAATATTTATAAAAAAAATATGTTAAAAACTGTTTAAAAATTAGGATCATGTAGTGTCACTTTTTTTGGTCAGTAAGAAAAATTAGATTTCATGTCATGTTTTAGTTGGTCCATGTTCATGGTCAGTAAGAAAAATCAGATTTCATGTAGTGTTGTGTTTTTTGGGCCGTGTTCGCGTTAGAACAAAAAATTAAATTTACTGTTGCGTGACATTGCATTTTAATTATGTCGTGTTTGGTAAAAAAAACTCGCATCATGCCTTTACTAACATAATTTAATTGAAATTACATATGACATAAAATTTATTTTAACAAAAAAAATTTACTACCTAAAAAAAGGCACAAAACTGATTTCAAAAACAAAACATTATTACCTAAAAAATTTACTACCTCAAAAATTTGTGTTGTGTTGTGTCATGTTGTGTTTTAATTATCTCATGTTCGTATTTAGTTAAAAAAATCATTTTTGGTCGCATTTAATTGGGTCGGGTTCGGGTTAGGTAATAAAAATAAAATTTTCTATAGGGTCTTATTTTAATTGAGTCATGTTCGTATTCCTTTTTTAGTGGCTAAAATTTGTATTTTATTTGCGAGCTGAAATGTGCATTTTTTGTGTTGTTGAAATTGTAATTTAATACTATTATGATATGAGTTTGTTATAATTGGAAATAAAAGAGGGAGAGAAATGTTTGGAGATAATTTCAATATGGGAAAAAAGGGATAAAGGTCTTTTACTGTAAAGTCCTTGGACTAATAATTTTAGACTATAAATTAGGACACAACAAATTTTAAACGATTAGGTCTACCATATAAATACCCTCAAATCTCAAAACAAACACACCATACAAGCGCGAATAATCAAAACCTCAATTTCTCTCTTCCAATCAAATCCTAATCGTCGAAGTTGTAATAAACGATTATCATTCTCAATCAGATTATTTCAAACAACACTAATAGGTATTATTCCATCCATGCTCATATATTGTTAGTTTTTCTAGTTTTTTTGGTTTGTAAACCCTAAATCGATGTAGTTTCTTACTCTATTTCACTTGATTTCTCTTCAAATGAAGAACACACTGTACAAAAATGATTTCATAATGTATTTGATGTAATTTATTGTGTATTCAATGTAATATTATCTCCTTAAGTTTTGGTCTTAAGTTTATACCATACATTCTGTATATATTGTGTTCTTAGCATTATATTTCTGATATCACCTGTTTATCATTGTATATCGAGTGTTTTGTTTTGTATTCCATGTAATATATATTTTTGTGTCCTTAGATTTTATATAACTTTTTTCCTATTTTATCATGTATTTTATGTTCTCATATGTATAAATTTGTAGGCATTGTGTATGGAGTGATTAAATCATATTATGTTGTTTGTTGTTGATACGAAAAATACAATAAGCGTCTAGCTTCTACAATTGTTGCCCTGGTTTTAATTAAAAAAAAACACATTTTGCATGTTCACTGTATTTACGTGGTCTCTAAATTTTATAGCTCATATATCATTGTGGTCCGCGCCATCGGAATTTCTTGAGGAATGTGAATATACATGTGTTCTCTATATTTAATAGGTTATATATTAATGTGGTTTGTGCAAGGGACATTTGTTAAGGAATGTGAATATATACGACTCTCTATAATTAATAGCTCCTACATTATTGTGGTCCACTCAAACGCCATATTTTTAGGACTATGAATGAATATGCGCTCTCTATATTTTCATAGATCCTATATTATTGTGGTTCGCGTTAACGACATTTTTTGGGATTGTGAATGAATATATACGTGTTCTTTATATTTTCATAGATTCTATATTAATCGTGGTTGATTAGGCATAAATTCTTCCGATTTATCCTCGTAATTTAGAGACTTTTATTGCCCTAGGTAGTGTAATTTGTATTGATTTATCTCATATACTTGCTACTGACATCTTCCATCGAGTGCATCGAGTTTCGTGTATTTCTCATACATTTTAAAAATATTTTATGCAAGTGAAGAAAAGAGAAAATTTAAAATCAAAAGAGAAAGAAAATAAGAAGAGTCAAGGGAAAAATAGTGATTTTAAACCAGGAATCCGGACACGGAACCTAAAGGAAAGTTGAATTCCTCAAGTCCATAAGCATGTAGGAAGAAACGTCATCCAAATCCGAATTCTGGGTAAAAAGTTATGAAACTTTGAAGTTGAGAAGAAATCAAGGGAAAAAAGGAAGAAAAATATAAAGTCACCGAACCGAACCGATGAAATCATCACCGAACTGGTTCGCCACACTGTCAGCACCAAACCGAATCGATAAATAAGAAGTAGAACCGATTCCCCAAACTGGTATACACCGAGCTGGTTCGCCCCCAGTAAAGAAGGAGAACCGAACCGGTTCGCCTAGACCGATTTTTAATTCTTTATTCCTCAAAAAAAGAGTTGTGCATAGTGCAAACACTTAAAATAACGTGGTGTATTATTCTTTTGTCATACCAAACATTATGAGGCTTATTTTTAAGTGTTTTGAGAGGTTTTTTAAGCTAAGAACTTTAGGATTCATCTTGTTCAACATTTTGTTCATCCTTTTGGATTAATTCAAGGCTCTTCTTCATTCCAAGTATTATTTTCTTCGTTGCTTTCAATTGTTTTCATATTTTTAGTTGGTGATTCATTATTTCTTAGTTAAAATTCTTCTTTGCATGTTTCATTACACTTTTCACATAATTGTGATTTTCATCGCCTGCAACTTTAAGATTTGTATTATTTCTCACGTAACCATGTTCGACTGGATTTCTAAGGGTTGAAATGCATGAACCCAACCCGGTGTGGTTTGCATGGATATAAAGTAATTCCCTAAATAAATAAATGATTGAATCGTGTTGATTAGTTATTACAACTGTAAGGACACAAATTTCCAATTGAGTCCATATATAGTTTTGGCTCAATTCCGGACAAAAACATTTATTCATAGGATAGTATTTATTGTAATATTCTCAAGCCTATGAAGTGTATGTTGAAGACGTAGCAGCAAAGAACTTAAAGCTTCATCAAAATGCCGGTTTGTGTGCCTCGTTTCTACGTCATCAATTAAGGTTCCATGCTCCCAAGGTATGAATGTAATTATATGTATATAGGAGCTTGGAACAATATGTATTGGGTGTTAGGTATATTAAAAACTGCATTTTATTTTTCAGAAAGAATCAATTAGAAACTTAAAAAATAAGTATATAAAAGTTTATAAAAGTTTCTGGGCCAAAATCGAATTTTACAAACTTTCTGGACGTTCGTTAGAAATGTCGTTCGAACGAGTTTTTTCGTTCGAACCAGATTTCGTCCGAACGAGTTTTGTCGTTCGAACCAGGTTCGTTCGAACGAGTTTGCCAACGACCCTTATCTGGTCAGTCGTTCGATATGTCGTTCGAACGAGTTTTCGTTCTAACGAGATATCTAACGAGCCCAGGCTGGTCGCTCGTTAGAAGTCTCGTTCGAACGAGAGCCAAGTTCGTTCGAACGAGACGTTAGGCGGGAACGGTTTTGAGTAGTTTTTGGCAGTTTTTTCCTCACTTCTCCACTTGGTTTTCAACCAACTTTTTCATGCATTATTATGTGCGGGAAACACATTTTCCAAGTGAACTTTTCTATCCTAATACATCTCCTAGAGAGAGTTTGAGAGATCATTCCAAAAAGAAAAATGTTCATGTTTTAAGTGTTCTTCAACTTAAAGAAAAATCTTTAAACACTTAGTTTACACCCATTGTTGTTTATTCCAAGTTCCATATATAGATATCAATTGCTTGGAGATTGTTTTGGCACCGGTTTTTCTCTACACCGAATTGAAGAGAAGTTCGTTTCATTTCTACCCATTTGGAGAAAGGCTCCATGTTGGGGTGACGGTGTGCCTAATTGCCCGATCGGTGGGAGTCCGAGACCGCGGTGGAGCTCCGTTGGTTATCCGCTAATTTGAGGTCGATACAAGAAGAAGCATCACGGCTTGAGAGGGTTCGAGTTTAGGAAGTAAGTCTTTTGTCTTGTATTTTGTAATACCATTTTTAGTGGATTTGAGGCTAGGGCCGTCCCGAGGTTTTTTTCCCGTTAGTGGGTTATTCCTCGTACATCGCGGTGCTGTGTGACTGTTGATTTTATCTTGCTCTATATCACTTAGAACGCATGCTAGATTAATTTCAAGATAAAATTTGGTTTTTACAATCACACTCATTTAATTTGGGACTTAAATTAAATATTGGGTAAATTTGGTTTATTAAAGTCATTTGTTAATATTAGTTTAACCTAACTTTGTTTAATTGAATAATCATGACTTAGGCAAATTCTAGGACTTGAATTATGTTTTAATTTGTTTCTTAAGATATTAAAACCCGGCCTTGTTTATTTTGTTGAACCATCTCAACGCTTCCGCATTTATTTAAAAGGAAATGTTTTTTAATTGATAAATTAATCACCGGGGATCCAACTGCGTTTTCAAATTTGTATCAGAGCCAAAAATGATAAATTATTTCGTTAAGATTCTTTAATTTTTGGCTAAAGTGGATTTTTCCCCATTTTCAAAATTTCCTATTTTTGATGGTTCTAACTACGCGTATTGGAAAGCGCGAATGAAATCGGCACGTAAATCTATCGATGAACGTGTTTGGATGTCTGTTGTTAACGGTTGGACTCCACCAACACATTTAATTGAAAATGAACAAGTTCCCAAACCCGTCGATAGATGGACCGAAAATGAGTTTAAGCTTACAAATTTTAATTCCCGTGGTTTAAATGCCTTATTTAGCGCTGTCGCACCGGATGAATTCCGACGTATTATGACGTGTGAAACCGCTAAAGAAGCTTGGGATATTTTACAATTAACTCATGAAGGAACGAGTGTCGTTAAAGCTTCTAAACTCCAAAACCTCACCACTCAATTTGAAACTATCAAAATGGATGAAAAAGAAACTTTTGATAAATTTTATGCTAGACTTTCTGATATTGTTAATTCATCCTTTAACTTGGGAGAGAAAATACCTGACGACCGTGTTGTAAAGAAAATTTTAAGGTCCCTACCCGATAGATTTATTCCAAAGGTGACCGTTTTAAATTCTTTACCCACTTTAGCCTCTACGAAATTAGAAGAGCTTGTAGGTGATTTACAAACCTATGAACTGGATATGTTTCCCTCTAAAAATGAAAAGAAAATCGAAAAGGGCATTGCTTTAAAAGCCCGCAAAGAGGTTAAACAAGTAGTAGAGAGCGATAGTGATAGTGACTCGGAAGATATGGCTTTGTTTGCTCGTAAATTTAGAAAATTTCTTAAATTTAACAAAGATAAAGTTTAAAATGATTTTAAGAAATTTGAATCTTCTAAACATGATAAAAACGAGAAGATTTCTAAAGCCGATAAGATCCCTAAACCTAGTAATGAAAATATTGATAGGGACGAGTCTAATAAGTGTTTTGGTTGTGAAGGTTATGGCAATAGGGCTTATGAGTGCCCCACTAAACTAAGGAAAGAGGGTAAACGACCCACTGCATATAATGCGACCCTTAGTGATAGTGATAAGGAAGAGAAGCCCGAGTTCCCCACTAAGAAAAATTTTGTGGCTTTTATGGCTAGACATGTGAGTGATAATGAGAACTCATCGAATGATGAAATTATAGCACATGCCACTTCCAAGGTCATTGTACATGATTCTCTTATTTTTGATGATAGTGAGAGTGGAGAAGAAAGAGAGAGTGAAAATGAAGATGAGGTTGATATGAGTGAACTTCAAAATGCTTTTCATGAATTATATAAAGAATCTATTAAATTGAAAAGAGCTAATTTGAAGTTAGAAGCGAGTTTAAGAGAGAGTGTAAAGGTCATTGATGAAATTGCCTTAATAGAAGACCTTAGGACACGTGAGAGGACTCTTCAAGAGAAGCTTAACTATGTAGAAGGCGAGAGAGATAGCCTTAGGGGTTTAATGGAATCCTTGAAAAAGGAGCTTCTTGCTTTTGAAGAGCGAAATGTTTTACTAGAATCTAACATTGTTGAATTGGAAAATAAATTAAAAGATTCTAGTAATGTCAAATTTGATTTGGAATGTCGTTCAGAAAAACTAGATAAAATGTTAGGAACGATCCAAATTAAAAATGACACTTTTGGTTTAGGCTTCAATTCTTGTAATGATTTTACCCCTAAAGTCAAAACCAATGTTTTAGGAGAATCTTCTAGGAATGCATTTAATGATCACTCCTTAGATAAATCTTTTCGACATGTTCTCACTTTTACACATTGTGGTCGACAAGGTCATCTTAGGTAATTTTGTTTAGATCTTAAACGAATTCCTAGAAAATCCCATAGTAAAGTAACCACGATAGCTAACGTTCCTACACCTCAAGATAGTAATTCTTCATTAATTTGGGTTAGGAAATCCGACTTGGTTGCCTCACAAAATAGGAATTTTGATTCTCATTTACTTACACATGCCTCCTCCCTTGCTAAATCTAAAGGATAAATGTGTTAGTGTTTGCATACTTTAGCGTTTGTACTTCATGCTATATTCATATGCTAAATGTATGCTTGTTTAGTCATTTTCTAGTCATTGCCTTATTTCAAATCACATGCTAGAAATTATGACTTGTTTATCTTTTTGTATTATATCTTGTGTTTGAATCGACTGCATAATATAAAAAGATTTTTGTTTATCATTTGTGTTTTATTTATTTCATTTAAGCTTAATGAAAAATACAAATGATTTTTGTTTGTCCTTTTGAGTAAATATCTATTTTTGATTAAAAATGTTCAAAACTCAAAAAGATTTTATTTTGTGTGTATTTTTGTTTGACACACTTTATGTGGCATATATTTGTGTTTGAATCCTATCGTTTACGCTTCCATGTGGCTAGAACTTTTGGTTTAGATTTTCAATCCTTAAAATGTTCTTTACCATGTTTTATATGGAGTAGTTAGATTTTGTATTGTTTAAATGGATTCTATTTCTATATGCCTCAACTCACACATGCACGAGCTCTTTTGAAATCTTAATGTCACATGTTATATTTGAGCTTTTTGAGGTGTTCTCCTATCAATCTAGTCATCTACATATCTATGACCTAGGAGGACTAGTGCATGTCAAAATCCGTTGCATGTGAGATTTGTGCGAAAAATGAAAACCTGATAAATTAATATTTTCACGGGGAAGGGCTCCGAAAGGATGAATTAAATCCTTTGCGATAGTAAGCCACCGTTGATTGGATCTAAAAGAAATACGTGATCCAAAGGCCTAAAAACAGAATATTTGGCATTAAACAAAAAATTGCCAAGGCCTATGTTTGCATGATATATTCATTCAAAAACAAAAGAATATATATGCTCATTGAGGGAGAATTGGATGGTATATCAACGGTTTGCACAATGTCCGTTTATCCTAGTTGTCTTTAATGTCATGACTCTATTTGGTTTGTAGAATCATCATCATGCTAGGCTTGTATGCATTATGTATGTTTGTTCATTGAGTTCAATCTATATTGTCACATGAGGTTATATTTAACTGTGATGAAGTCTGCAATCAAATGAGAACTCCGTGAACGTTTCTTAAGTGTTTGGGTCTAAATTTAATTGTTGCTAGTTCACACCCCTACACTTTCGTTTCCATATGACACATTTTTGCCATACGAGTGTGCAAACTTATTGTATTTTGTGTCATGTGTGTGTTTATATCTATCTATATATGCACGTACTTATTGGTATATTTATAGTATATATATATATGATATGTGTTTGTCTTTGCCTTGCTTTAATTGCCCATATGCTTTCATGTCTTATCACTTTAAGCTTTCACATGCTATTTATTAGTTCTTTATCCTTTGCCTATTCCCGAACAAAAAGGGGGAGAATGATGATAGGAGGAGAAATGGTATCTAATCCTATTATTATCGTATCTTCGTTTGGGGGAGATTTATCTTAGGGGGAGTGATACGGCGGAAATATTGCGTATTTCACCCGTTAACCTACGCGTTATTAGCCGCCTCGGGTATCTTATTCCCTATATTTATGCTCGTTAACCGGACAACCCTCGGATTTCTATGATAACATGTTTTGCAGGGGTTAATTGAGCTTTTGTAGGTATTTGTATGCTAAGTGTGAAGTCCGGATGCGTTTCGCTCGATTTCCGTACACAACCGCACGCGCAAGGGCATTTTAGTCTTTTGACAGCTTGGGAACCTGGCCCGACATCTACATAGAAGTTGTAGCCCTCCTCGCTAGCTTCGCGTGGCCGTGAACGGTGCGCGATTCCGATGCATAATGACAAAGTTACGGCGATTGGAGCGACGTTGGATTGTATGCCAAAACAGGGAGGATTGCAGGCTGCCCCTGCTTAATCGATTGATCGACCATAAGGGTCGATCGATCGACTCTTCTTATTTTTGCCACGAATTATACTGTCGATCGATCGACCAAAAGGGTCGATCGATCGATCCCCTGTTTTCCCCTGCAGATATTTTCTTTTCTTACAACTTACTATATAAGTTGTTTTTGGTTGTAATAAAAGAGAGACCTTATATACTTAGAGAGATTCAGAATAGATAGTTTAGTTAGGGTTTGGTGTGGAGATTTCCTTTCTTCTTCTTCTTGGATTGACAACCCATGTGGTTTGTAAGATTGAACTATTCACTTCCTCTCCATTTATATAGTTTGTTCTTCTTCTTCTCTTGCCTTGTAATTTAGTTTCAATGCTTTCTAACTAGTTTACATGCTTTAATTATTGCTTTCTTAGTCTAATTAGCATAATTTAGTTTAACTCACCATGCACCCTTAGATAAATAGGGTAGGGATTTCATTTTCGCCATTTTCGGGCCCCGAGCTCCGAAAACTAGGTTTAGTGCAAAATCGCGTTTAATTGAAACCGCGCGTATCAAAGTTGGATTGTTAAGCGTTTATCTTTCTTTGTCATGCAACGTTAGAGTTTATAGCGACAATCCGAGTTTAATCCGCGTGCGACCATTTTTCAGTTAAATGTTTAATCTCGCAACTTTGGGTTAAATTCCTTCTTGTGTGATGTTTATGCTTAATTGATTATGCTCGATTATATTGCTTTCGAGCCTTAACTCTAGTTAGTAGTTGTTTCGATCCGTTTGGTAGAATGCGATCCCGATCCTCGCTTTCCTTTATTTTATCATTAACTTCTCTTTTCTTTTGTCACCATAACCACCTATTACCTTTTACACTTTTATTCCTGAAGTAATTAAACAATTAACATCGGAAATTTAATAACTCCCTGTGGATTCTCGATACCCGACTTACCGCTTTACTTGCTTGTCAAGTGTAGCTGTAGCTTAGGTTCTTTTGCATGTCGAGCGGGAACCGAAATCAACGATAGTGTCCCTACACGAGCACTCGGTTTCCCTTGCATCAAATTGACGTCGTTGCCGGGGATTTGTTGTTTTAGATAGTAATTGTTTTATGATTTCATAGTATTTTTCCTTTTCTATTCGTATTCTTTCTTTTAACCTTTCTTGCAGGATTTGCATACTTTGAGCGCTAAGAAACTTTCATTCGCGGTTGCTCACTTTCTTTCTTGGATTCTCCATCTTTCAACAACGAGGTAACCATGTCTTTCTTTTATAGTAATTACGGTTATTCTAATGATTCATACTTTGGGGATAGTTTTCAAGATTTTCTTGAAAGTGAAAGACTTGAAAACATTTATCGAAATGAAAATCGTCATTGGGAGCTTGAGTTGGATTCATTATTCGAATCCAATGACGATTTTCATCTCATTACTTTCGAAGATGAGTTTCAAACAAATGAGGAGTCCGAGGCTCTTGAGCCGAGGAAGCCTACTTTGGAAGAAACTTTTCTTCTTTACTCCCAAGGTTTGGAAAGCTTAAATGATGCTGGAATGAGACTTGGTGAACTTTGCGATGAGATTAATTCTTTTCCACAAAACAACGAGGAGGTGGAAACTTGTGTTTCACCTCAATTTTTCAAAGAATTTCTCATCGAGTGTGCATCTCTCTCCCTCGAAATTCAATCTCCTTCCGACGATGAGTCGATTGAGATTGAATTTGTTTCATCACCATATTCGTTTTCCGTGATCGAACCATTAGAATTACCGGTTGATTCCTGTGAGTCGGTAGAAATTAAAACTTCTACACTTTTTGTCGACGAGGACTCTTTACCGGACTTGTTGTCGATGGTTGTTGTCCCGATGTGTGCACCATCTCCCATTTCCTTTGAAAAACCTGTGGGAGATGAATCGATTTTTCTTGGACCTCAATTGTACTTTTCCCCCTTGTTATCCAAATCCCCCATCGTCCGCCTAGAATTTCAAATTGGCGATGGTTCATTTCTTTCACCGCCCACATGCCTTCCGTTGTTCAAACGGAATTCCTATTTTCCGGGAGGCATGCATGCTCGGGAGGGTCCACCGTTGATCCTCCAAAGTCAAATCGTGTTTTGGATGGACCCTCAAAAGTTCAAACTTTTGGTATATAGTTAATTGCACATCCTAAGTGTAGGTTGTATATACTAACTTCTTTATTTTTGTTTTTCTTGATTTTAGCCTAGTGTAATTAGCTAAACTCTTTTTATTTCTTTTCGTATGCTTGGTTCTAACTCTTTTGTAGGTTCAACGGACTTGAATTTGCGGAGATATGCGCCCCGGCACACATTTGTTTAGAAAACAATCAAAAATCACAAAAATATTTTCTTTTCCTTTATTTTTCACACTCGCATCCTCACGCATTTGCATTTGTTTTTATTTTTCTTTTATTTTATTTTTCATTTGTTGTCGTGATTATGCGTGTGCGTTGCTCGTGTACATATTTTTATTTTTTTTTTATTTTCTTTAGCCTAGGCCTTTTTGGTGTGTATATTTAGGCCTATGTGTATTTATTTTATTTTTATTTTTATTTTTATTTTTCTATTTTGATTTCATATTTTTATGTGTATATATATATATACTATATTTAAAGTTATTTTGATTTTAGACCCCTTAATTGTTCCCAAATTGCATTTCCCCCCCCCCCCCCCCCCCACTTTAAATTTTCAATGCAGTAGGCTTTTTTCCTGTTAGGTCGATCGATCGACCCTTGGGAGTCGATCGATCGATCGACCAGGTTTAAGCCAAATTCTGTCTTTATTTTCCCCTTTCTTCTTATTCCTCTCTTCTCCTCTACATACGATTTTCGTGCCCTAACATTTCCCTACACCAAATTACCCCTTGTTCTTCCAATTCCTACATATCCAGGTACAATATTAATTTGTTTTACTTGAATTTATAGTTGTTGTTAGGATTGTGTCACAAATTATATAGTTTAAACCCTAGGTTGGCACATTGGTTGAATGTTGGTGATTTCCCCTGATTTCGTTTTGTTCCAACTGAAATTTTGCATGATTCTTGTTATATATCCACTCATGAACATGTTTTGATTGCTGTATTGTTGGTTGTTCATGAGTGGTGTGGTTTTGTTGGTTCAAACTTGGCATTTCTCACCCTTGACGCACATTGCGCACGCCAAGTGTTCGCCAAAATGCCCAAAATAGTTTTCAATGCATTTTTTGGCGCACACTTGGGTGATTTTTACTCGTTGTCGTATTCCGACATATTTTAGCGCAATGTTGCACTTTGTTACCTCGGTTTTGGGCACTCGCACCTCATTTCAACTCGTACACTAAACTAACCATTAATTGCGCTTACAATCTTTTGTATTGCTTAATTCTTGTTTTGTAGGTTGAAATGGCACAACCAAAGAAATATAATTCCACTGTGTGCATGCCCACCCTGGGTTTCGAGGGTTTCCGTTGCAAGAAGGAACGGGAATGGTTTCAGGCCTATTTTGAGACTGCTCAGAGGCCGTTGGCCTACAATCTTGCCTGGAAGCTTGAGGATTTCCCGAGTGAGGCGCGAGTTATTTTGAGGCGCCAGGGATGGGAGACTTTTCTCGCCACTAATGGGCGCATCAATGAAGAATTGGTCAGAATATTTTATGCGACATTAGTGGTGGTGAAAGGTGACGGGCCGACCACTTTCGAGGCCATGGTTCGAGGGGTGAGGGTACCTTTCCGCTTATCTGATTTGGCCGCCTTCATGAATGTACCGAACCCCGAGAATGCTGTCAGTTTAACCGATGGGGATGTTTTTGGGTTGACGACATTGATAGAGATCCTTGCACCGGGTGAAGAATGGAAAAGAATGGCTTTTCGTTCAGCTGCAATGGAGGACCTACCGAGGCTACTTCACTACATCAATGTCCACTCCTTTATGGTGACGAGTAACCGATCTGAGGTGCGTCACAAGCACGCCGCATTTATCTACACGCTGATTAATAATTTGGGCAATATCAGTTTGCCCAGCATATTTCTGGATATGATGTGCGCTACGGCCAAGGAGAGAGCCAAGACATTTTCCCTCCCTTTTCCTGCCCTCATCACTAAGATTTGTATTTCTCACGGTTGCCCAGAGTTAATCGCCGACCGCAAACACGATCCACTCGGGCTTCTAACACAGGCCAACATCACAAGAATGCTGAAGCGCGAGTGGGGGCAACCGGCGACGAAGAGGCAGAGGGCAGAGGTTGCTGATGATATGTCCGGGGAGGAGGAGATTAGAGAGATGGAGACTGGTGAGGGTTATGGCATTCCACACACAGAGGACGATGCCCGCTTTGCGGCATACCAGGCTGTGCAGGACCAGCGCTGGGAGGAGACCCGGCTCAGGTGGGCGACTTGCGAGGCTCATCAGGAGCAGTTTCAGGCCGAGCAGCGGCAGCAGTGGGCTCAGCAGCAGGCTCATCAGGAGCAGTTTCAGGCCGAGCAGCGGCAGGAGTGGTCAGTGCAGAGGCAGGCCAGGGCACAGAGTAGACAGGAGTACCGGATGTTGCAGCGGATGATGAGAGATCTTTATCTGCAGCGCAGTGATTCCGACGTGCCAGTGCCTCCTCATTTTCAGGACCCCTCCGATCCTAGTGGTTCTGGCCACTAGGCTGTTGTTGTGCTGGGTTTCATTTTTGTATTTTGGGATCGGATAGTATGTTGTATTTTTTTCTTTTTATTTTTCTTTTCATTTTTATTTGTATTTCTTTTATTTCAGAAGTTGTAATGTATTAAGTTATTTTGTATTGAACTTATGAAATGAGAAATGAAAATGTAGTTTGTGGTTGTTTATTGGATTTTGATGTGTGTGACCTTCCATTTTATAAAATCAAAAAGTTCACCATCAATTTATCTAGTATTTGCACTTCAGCCCCTCTATATTATTGTGAATTGTGACATAGATTCTCTTCACTTGATACATCGGTACATATTCTTCATATGCTTTGTACTAACTTGTTTTACAGCTTCATTTGGACTTGTACTTATGGAGATCGCTCCACGTGTGGGTAATATCATTCTTTTCGTAGCTTTGTGTTGTGTTCTTTAATGGACGCATTGGGGACAATGCAACATTTAAGTTAGGGGGTGTTGGATAGTCTATCCATTTTGCTGTTTAGTCCTTGGATTTGATTACAATTAAGTTACAAAGCATGTTTTTGTTAAAATTTGAAAATTTTCAAAAATATTTTCTTTCTTTTTTCTCCTTTGTTGGGCATTTTGCCCTGTTTCCGATGATAAATTTTAATAATTGCCCGATCAAATAGACAATTCAACTATGCATGTTCTCGGTTTTAGAAGTTATTAGATTCTAGTCCCTAAATCATTAATATTATGAATAACTTCATGAATTAAACTTTATCCGTGAACATATGCACCATTCTTGATTACATTGAATTGGCTTAAGATTTTTATAACTCGGTATGCTTTCGCTGCATTGTATATACTTACACCGAGTAAGCTTTGTACCTTTCGTCGTTTGTGAGTGTATACACTATTCCTTTCTCATTGAAAACGTTGAATTCGTCGGTGATCTCACTATTCTTTCATTTGACCGTTCATTAATTGAGTTCATACTTCAAATGTGTTACTTGATCATGATTTTCATATATTGTTTTGATTCGAGAATTGCGTATACTTTGTGAAATGATCATAGGCCCTCTTTGATATATTACCCATATGACCTTGACCTCACCTTTATATGTCCCCTAGTCAACCCCTTTGAGCCTATATACTAGCCTTTCTTTTCATTACCCAAAATCCCATATCCAACTCCAAATTGGAGTTTTATACCATATGTATTACCTTACATACCCTTGTTTGGATTGTTGCTTGGAATTGAATGTTGTTATGATGTCGGTTGCAATTTGAGTATGAAAAGAGTAAGAAGTGTCAGGAAAAGAAAATAGTGAAAAAGAGTTAAAAAGAGAAAGCAAAAATCAAAGAAAACAAAAGAAAAAGTGAGAAAAAGGAAAAAAAGAAAAAGAAAGAGAAAGTTGTAAATATTGTTTGTAGTGTTTCAATAAGCTTTGATTACTCTCTCGATTGTTATATCTATGCTCGTTTGGACATCTTTGTCCAACTTTTGATATTGCCCACTTTTTCACATTATCCCGAGTTTTCATCCCCAAACACTTTGAATCCTTATATACTTCCCTTTCATTTCGTACCTTAACCTAGCCATACATTACAACCCTATTACAAGTCCTATGTGATCTTAAGTAGATGTAATTCAAATGTTTAAATAGTTTTGATAATCTGTGAAAATGCATTTCGCCTCATTTAGTGTGCGGTATCCTTTCACTGAGATTGCAATTTTTATTTCCTATATAGCGTTCTTCTTTTGTGACATGTGTGCGGCCTAGTTTCCATTTACATTTACTCTTTATGCCCTCATGTCCCGTGTATTACCTCCCATTCCGATTGATTTCATTTGTTGAGCGTAATGCCCGTGAGGATTGATTGTATGCATGCTTTGATGTTTAGTATCCGAATTATTTAAGTTTTTCGCCAAATCATACCTTGCATATGCTCACTCCCCTCCCACATGTTAGAGTTTCAATTCATTGAGGTGCATTCGATAATGTTAATAACTACGGACTTCTCATGCGAATTCGTTTGCTATGCTAATAACATGTTGAAATTTTGTTCGCACTGATGAGTTTGTCTTACTTGATTGGGCATATTTTGAGGAAACTTTATGATGTTTGTGGGTTCCATCACTGAAAACCCTCACGAGACGACACTCGTCCACTAGGGTAACCTAGGGGTTTAACGGCTTATTGCATACGCTAAATGCAATCGAATCGCCCGCGAAAGTGGCCTTATCTTTTTATTGCTTTTATACCATACTTTTGTACTCTCTCCTGTGTTGGTTTACTTGTTCTTCTTGTTGCATCTTATTTCATTGCTAGGGACTAGCAATGTGTAAGTTAAGGGGGTGTGATACGGCGGAAATATTGCGTATTTCACCCGTTAACCTACGCATTATTAGCCCCCTCGGGTATCTTATTCCCTATATTTATGCTCGTTAACCCGACAACCCTCGGATTTCTATGATAACATGTTTTGCAGGGGTTAATTGAGATTTTGTAGGTATTTGGATGCTAAGTGTAAAGTCTGGATGCGTTTCGCTCGATTTCCGTACACAACCGCACGCGCAAGGGCATTTTAGTCTTTTGACAGCTTGGGTACCTGGCCCGACATCTACATAGAAGTTTTAGCCCTCCTCGCTAGCTTCGCGTGGTCGTGAACGGTGCGCTATTCCGATGCATAACGACAAAGTTACGGCGATTGAAGCGACGTTGGATTGTATGCCAAAACAGGGAGGATTGCAGGCTGCCCCTGCTTAATCGATCGATCGACCATAAGGGTCGATCGATCGACTCTTCTTATTTTTGCCACGAATTATACTGTCGATCGATCGACCAAAGGGGTCGATCGATCGATCCCCTGTTTTCCCCTGCAGATATTTTCTTTTCTTACAACTTACTATATAAGTTGTTTTTGGTTGTAATAAAAGAGAGACCTTATATACTTAGAGAGATTCAGAATAGATAGTTTAGTTAGGGTTTGGTGTGGAGATTTCCTTTCTTCTTCTTCTTGGATTGATAACCCATGTGGTTTGTAAGATTGAACTATTCACTTCCTCTCCATTTATATAGTTTGTTCTTCTTCTTCTTCTCTTGCCTTGTAATTTAGTTTCAATGCTTTCTAACTAGTTTACATGCTTTAATTCTTGCTTTCTTAGTCTAATTAGCATAATTTAGTTTAACTCAACATGCACCCTTAGATAAATAGGGTCGGGATTTTATTTCCGCCATTTTCGGGCCCCGAGCTCCGAAAACTAGGTTTAGTGAAAAATCGCGTTTAATTGAAACCGCGCGTATCAAAGTTGGATTGTTAAGCGTTTATCTTTCTTTGTCATGCAACGTTAGAGTTTATAGCGACAATCCGAGTTTAATCCGCGTGCGACCATTTTTCAGTTAAATGTTTAATCTCGCAACTTTGGGTTAAATTCCTTCTTGTGTGATGTTTATGCTTAATTGATTATGCTCGATTAAATTGCTTTCGAGCCTTAACTCTAGTTAGTAGTTGTTTCGATCCGTTTGGTAGAATGCGATCCCGATCCTTGCTTTCCTTTATTTTAGCATTAACTTCTCTTTTCTTTTGTCACCATAACCACCTATTACCTTTTACACTTTTATTCCTGAAGTAATTAAACAATTAACATCTGAAATTTAATAACTCCCTGTGGATTCTCGATACCCGACTTACCGCTTTACTTGCTTGTCAAGTGTATCTGTAGCTTAGGTTCTTTTGCATGTTGAGCGGGAACCGAAATCAACGATAGTGTCCCTACACGAGCACTCGATTTCCCTTGCATCAGGGAGACGTCTTTCTAAGTAGGTCATGTGTTTCAAGGGAGAATTAATTTAGGGGGAGTAATTAATTAATTGCATTTAATCTTTTGATATTCCCTATGCATTTGATGAGTTTGCTTAAGTGTGCAAGAATTATTCTAAAGCGGTATCTTTCTATGGCAAAGAGATTAATCCTTGGGTTGAGTCAAGATTGGGCGGGTTATGTGTTGAGTCTAGTAGAGCTTGACGACCCTTTAGGATTTTTGTTTGGTTTTTGTCCCGGAATAGCCAAAGGAGGAGATTTGTAAGGACACAAATTTCCAATTGAGTCCATATATAGTTTTGGCTCAATTCCGGACAAAAACATTTATTCATAGGATAGTATTTATTGTAATATTCTCAAGCCTATGAAGTGTATGTTGAAGACGTAGCGGCAAAGAACTTAAAGCTTTATCAAAATGCTTGTTTGTGTGCCTCATTTCTACGTCATCAATTAAGGTTCCATGCTCCCAAGGTATGAATGTAATTATATGTATATAGGAGCTTGGAACAATATGTATTGGGAGTTAGGTATATTAAAAACTGCATTTTATTTTTCAGAAAGAATCAATTAGAAACTTAAAAAATAAGTATATAAAAGTTTATAAAAGTTTCTGGGCCAAAATCGAATTTTACAAACTTTCTGGACGTTCGTTAGAAATGTCGTTCGAACCAGATTTCGTTCGAACGAGTTTTGTCGTTCGAACCAGGTTCGTTCGAACGAGTTTGCCAACGACCCTTATCTGGTCAGTCGTTCGATATGTCGTTCGATATGTCGTTCGAACGAGTTTTCGTTCTAACGAGATATCTAACGAGATTCTAACGAGCCCAGGTTGGTCGCTCGTTAGAAGTCTCATTCGAACGAGAGACAAGTTCGTTCGAACGAGACGTCAGGCGGGAACGGTTTTGAGCAGTTTTTGGCAGTTTTTTCCCCACTTCTCCACTTGGTTTTCAACCAACTTTTTCATGCATTATTATGTGCGGGAAACACATTTTCCAAGTAAACTTTTCTATCCTAATACATCTCCTAGAGAGAGTTTGAGAGATCATTCCAAAAAGGAAAATGTTCATGTTTTAAGTGTTCTTCAACTTAAAGAAAAATCTTTAAACACTTAGTTTACACCCATTGTTGTTTATTCCAAGTTCCATATATAGATATCAATTGCTTGGAGAATGTTTTGGCACCGGTTTTTCTCTACACCGAATTGAAGAGAAGTTCGTTTCATTTCTACCCATTTGGAGAAAGGCTCCATGTTGGGGTGACGGTGTGCCTAATTGCCCGATCGGTGGGAGTCCGAGACCGCGGTGGAGCTCCGTTGGTTATCCGCTAATTTGAGGTCGATACAAGAAGAAGCATCACGGCTTGAGAGGGTTCGAGTTTAGGAAGTAAGGCTTTTGTCTTGTATTTTGTAATACCATTTTTAGTGGATTTGAGGCTAGGGCCGTCCCGAGGTTTTTTTCCCGTTAGTGGGTTTTTCCTCGTACATCGCGGTGCTGTGTGACTGTTGATTTTATCTTGCTCTATATCACTTAGAACGCATTCTAGATTAATTTCAAGATAAAATTTGGTTTTTACAATCACACTCATTTAATTTGGGACTTAAATTAAATATTGGGTAAATTTGGTTTATTCAAGTCATTTGCTAATATTAGTTTAACCTAACTTTGTTTAATTGAATAATCATGACTTAGGCAAATTCTAGGACTTGAATTATGTTTTAATTTGTTTCTTAAGATATTAAAATCGGGCCTTGTTTATTTTGTTGAACCATCTCAACGCTTCCGCATTTATTTAAAAGGAAATGTTTTTTAATTGATAAATTAATCACCGGGGATCCAACTGCGTTTTCAACAACCGTTGTAGAACTTTAACCTCGTTTCCCCTAGGTAACTGGGGTGTTTAAGAGTACGATGCAACCTAATAACTGATAATGTGAGAGAGAGAGAGAGAGAGAGAGAGAGAGAGAGAGAGAGAGTAGTATTCCTTCATGAGATAAATTTCTTTCATGTATCCGTCGTTTCATATAAAGTGTGTCAGACGTTTGACCTTATGTACATTGACTCACCTCCTTACACACTAGAGAGATACACTTACCCGATTCTCAGAGTTCGATTTAGAGAGATATATCTAGTGAGAATTGAAGTCAAAACGTTGATTCTATAAAGGCGGTCTAAGAATTTCTCTAATGATACTTATGATTATTTGACACTAACACATGCTGAGTTTTAGGAAGGATTACGCTTTGGGTATTAAGTGAATTATGCCTTACCTTGATAGTTAAATATGGTGTTCATTGACGTCCTTTTAAGTTGGGTCGTATAGCCCTTCATCATCAAATAAGAGACTGCATTTAAATAAAATTTTGAATTTTGTGGGTACATTGACTACAAACCCTCACGAGACAACACTCGTCTTGTAGGGCAACCGACAGGTTGAACGACTTGTTGCACATGTTAAGTTCAATCACAAGTGCCTGTGAAAGTGGCACACTTTTGGTCATTTATCTCTTTTTCTCTCTATATTTGTTCGAGGACTAGCAATGTTCTGTTTGAGGGTGGTGTGATAAGTACCTAAAAGTGTCTATTTTATACCCTAAATATGTGCATTTTAGTCGCTCGATCTCAATAAAATTGGCCTTATGTTCATATTTTATTATTTCGCAGGTCAATCGCCAGTCGCAGTATCAAATTGAGCTAAATCGGCGTAATTGTGATAAAGTAGTGGTAAAAAGCGTTTAATGAAGAAAATCAAAGCGGTTGTGAAGCCAGAAGTCCCTTTTAATCTTTCCCCGATGAGTTCTAATGCCCTAAACCCAAGTCTCGTAGCCTAAACCTATCCCGAACCAAGACCAGTACATCCCTAACATGTCCTATGATTGCTCAGTATGTGTGGTATTATTATTTTTATTATTTTACTCAGGTTGTGTCATTTTTATTATTTAATTTTCGATTTTAGGGTCTTTATTTTTAGTATTTTATTGTTTTTATCTTATGTAAATTTTATAACCTGTGTGTCATCATGTCAGTGTATTTAGATGTGTTTTTAATATTTTCTTTATTAGATTTTTAATATTCTTTGTTTTATATTTTGATTCTTTTTATACTTTATATGTGCGTGTTTATATTTTTATAATATGTTCGTCGTAAATACATATATACATATTTTCTATTTTATATAGTAAAGTACTTACACACTATTTCCATACACATAACTCACTCCCTACCCTACACCCCACATTCCATACACCTTAAACTCACCAAATCGACCCTCACACCCAACAGGGGCAAACCTAGGTGGTTCTGCCGCCCACCTTAATTTTTCGAAATTTTCTCCTGAGTATAGGATATTTTTTTTTTGGATCTTTTTGTAATGTTCCATAATAGAAGGTATTAATTTTTGGGGCACATATAGAAATAGTTCATTCTCTACTACATGTGACACCCCGCCTAATAAGATACCGGGCGATCACTCCAATATTAAATTAAAACATGAGTCTCATATGGATCATTCTTAGCATCACTGTCGAAAATCCATTTAATTACTAATAACCTATTAGGCCGGTGTCAAAATTTTAACTTTACTACTCTTTTTAACAATTGTAAATAAAACATCCACACAGTTTTGCGGAAATGAAACTGAAATGAAATAAAATAACTGAACACTCGGTTAAAATATACAACCATATCGAATGCTGTACTGAAAGAATAAATAAATGCAATTGAGCCATTGGCTCGAATGTTTATACAGTACCTCCTATCTAGAGTACAACGATGGAAGCGTCTATCAAAAACCTACACGCATCCACAGCTGCTGCAGCTGACGTCTGACTCGAAAGAAGTGTCATCCAGGCGTCCCTGTGTCTGGACACCTATATAATATATATATATATATAGCAAGAAAGGAAAAGTAGATAAACGCCTTATTATTTTGAAAATATTTAGCAAGTGCATAAATGCCTTATTATTTTGAAAAAGGTTTTATCTCATATTTAAGTTTGGTATCGCACTCCCATGAGATACCCCTCACCTCTTCACTAATAGTGCACTCCTAGCGCATCCCTCTAAACATCCTAGTCAAGCTATCCTGCTAAACTAGTCTATCATCCAACCACTATCAACCCTAGATAGTCCAAGCAATGTACTAAGGGCTAAACTTCACTCCAGTCTCAACGCTATGCAATGTTCGTGCGTGGGGTGTCTCGCAAAGCGAAATCCAAACAAGGAACCCCCCCGATACACTACTACGCGACACGGTCGATCGTCGAGATCCGCCAGTCCCTCAGTACAGAATATATATATATATATATATATATATATATATATATATATATATATATATATACATCATATAATAAATATCAATATAAGAGTACTAAGGATGAAACTTCTCCCTAGTCTCAACACATTGCCATATTCGTGCGTGGGGTGTCTTGCAAAGCGAAATCCAAACAAGGAACCCCCCCGATACACTACTATGCGGCAAGGTCGATTATCGGGATCCATTAGACCCTCGGTACTCGATTCATCCATATGTATATATATAATCATATTTTACCATAACCATCCGGATCTATCTCCCGGACTGAGAGTTCATATATCAAGTATTTATCAATACTTTTCATTTTCTCAAAACTTCCCATTTCCCATTTTATACTCAGGAAATGAAAATATAAAAGACAATTCATTATCATGAATTGCTTTAACAATCATATACTTTTAAAAGCCAGTTTTATTATCATAAAAATGCTTTTCCTTTATATGTCATCCCATTTCCCTTTTTATACTCAGGAAATGTACCCAAAGCCATTTCCATTATCATGAAAATGCTTTGATCAAATCATGCTTCAACATCCCTTCTTCCATCCGGGAGTGTTACCGAAGCCAAACCTTTATCCCATTTCCCTTTTTATACTCAGGAAATGTAAATTAAAGCCAATTTATTATCATAAATTGCTTTAATAAAACTAAGACTGCCCCTCCGGGTTTCCCCACTGGACGCGCCCCTAAATGGCTATCATCTTCCAGGGCCTATCTATACAAGACAACCTGGGAACCTACCAACGTCGGGAAGCGGCCATATTGCCTGCGGGAAAGTCAGGACCACACCCAGAATCCCCTAACCAGCGCAGAAAACAAATAACCGCCCATATGGCCTATAGGACTATAGCCACCCTGCATTCATTAGCCAGGGGGCATCACCATAACGCGCGCAACTTCCCTTATGATAGCGATTTAGGGAGGTGTGTAACTATAATTTATCAATTATAAAAATCATTTACCTTTTTCCCATTTTGAAAATATTCATCTATATATTTTCAAAATCATTTATATCATATCATATATACTTAATCACATAATATATATATATATACCATATATTCCTCCCTGAATATATAAAAATGGCCATATTTGCCAAACCATCTATCGATGACCAATAATCCCAAAGATTCTCTCAAGGAATCATAATCATGCATTCATATATGCATGATACTAAACCCAAAGTATTTTCTTACTTTGATAAGTAATACATACTTAAATACCATATACGGATTCATTTGGATATCTCCAATTATACTAATTCACTCTAAGTGAATATACACATATATATACATTCCCATTTCCTCAAGTCCTTTAGGACTTAACCCTCTATAATACTCTAATCTAGAGGGCCCTTAAACTTTAAACTCAAAGAGGAGAAATAATCCTAATCTCCAAAATCTTGGGCTGAAAATAGGGCACCGGTCGACCGGTCCTAGACCCCCGGTCGACCGCGGGTTGTAAATAAGCCTACGAAACAAAGCAGTAGGCCCTTCCTCCATGACGCGGTCGACCGGCCTTAGGGGCGCGGTCGACCGGTCACACCAGGTCTCCCAAAATTAAATCCTCAATTCCCTTATCCAAAAACCCAAATTCATTTTCGGGGTTTCTATACAACCCCAAAAGTTATCCCGAACATCTACGCAATTAATTCTAGCCGTAATTTTTCCAATTCCCGATTTGATTTCCGAGTTGAGGATTTCAACCCGAAGCTGCCATCTTGTAAAAATCATATCAAATCGTAGAAAAATCATAAAAATACGCGGTCGGTGCCCACGTGACCGTATCGAAAAGATCTACAACTTTTGTGTTTTGGCCGAAAGCTAGATCAATTCTTTTCCTTGCCAAAAAGGCCCCCTAAAGTGACGGGTTACTATTCATCATCTTCTCCGAGATGATTTCGGCCATTAAAGCTTCTCCCAAGCTTTTGTCGCCTCACCCAACGTCCTACAACCTCAACCAACTACAATTACACATATATTAAGGGTTATAAACATCCTAGAACCCAAAACCACCAATTAATTTAGGTTAAAACCTAAGTTCCACAAATTGAGATATTATTGGGGTTTAATTGTTTTAAATTCCAAAAACCCATTTTATCCACGATAATCCACCCCAAAACCTTTAGGGTTTGTTTATACCAAACTAAGGTATGAGATATTTATGCAAAAAGATAAATAAAGCAAGTAAAGACTTGCCTCGTGGATAAAATCTGACGGCCCCGAGTCGAATCCGGCGGAGGTTGCCCGAGATCTCCATTTTCTCTCCTCTTTTCTCTCCTCCTCTCTCTCTTCTTTCCTTTCATTCTATTTTCTCTCTATTCTCTTCCCTTCTCCCTCTTTAAATAGGAAGAAAAGGGTTTTAACCCTTAAAACCCAAAAACGACTCGTTTACCCAATTACGAGTTACTTTTACCTCTAAAATTACCCGAAACTCATTTTCGAAAATCGGACACTCTTTTCCGACTATCTTGGACATTCCGAGACTCATGGCGCAGTCGAAATTTTCATCCGAGGTACTTGACCGCAAATCACTATTCCAACCCAAAATAAATAAATGCGAGTTTTCCAATTAAAAATCTTACCTCGTGTCGCTTTACTAAACGGCCACATATAATTAAAATATTTCGACCTATATAGTCCCAAAATAATTTATAACACCCTTCGAAAATTATTAAATCCTCGAAAATCCCAAAAATTACTATTTCGAGAAATTCTCCAAATTCCGAATTATACTTAATTATGGAATTTAATTGTCTCCAAAAGTGCGGGTTGTTACATACTCCCCCCCTTACAATGGAATTTCGTCCTCGAAATTCGGATACAACCTACACCATCCAACTAGGATCACTACGAATCCTAAAACCCCAAGGGAAGGATACTAACCCGATGGTTCCCAACCATATGCTACACGACCACCACGATCGTAAAGTGACTCTAATACGTCACATAATACCCATCATCTATAATGCCTATCGGCATGAATTTCAACCTTATATACTACGCCCATTCTATTTCAGGCGGTATATAAAACCATCTTACCAAGGTGCCCATACACCTTTCAAACTTGTGCATATCTGCACATCCGTAGTGAACGTCTGACACGTAACACTCTCTCCCAATAACGATCTCCTTTCCTCGGTGTAATACTCATATATGGGTCCTCCCGACCCGCAAAAATTTAATCCTCCTAACCTCGACGCCACTAACTCTAGCGAACCTACATCCTACTAATGCTACGGTATAAGCATTACCCTACTTAAGCGAAACGAGTATCCTAAATATGTCCCTAGTGCCCAAGGCCTCTCTCAACTTCCAACATTTGCTCGGTTTCGTACGTGGGACGTCTCGCCAAGGCAAAATTCAAACAAGGAACCCTCCCGTTACACTACTCCCTTGCGTTGTCGTTCATCGAGATATAACGACCCAAGGCACACAAGCGGGATGTCCTAAATCCTACTAGGCTAGCCTATGAACGCATTCCTACTATCTTATCCTTCCGCCCATACATAAGGAAACCTAATCAATCGAAGTGCCCACTTTCTGTAGAAAGTGTCACGAACATAATACCTAAATTTATCTTCTCAAAATCTTCCTTTTCATTAAGGCTGGTTATTATCCTCAAACCAATTTCTCTAAGTCCAACCTCACCCACCCACTTGTGGCGAGGGGACCACTTTAGTTCTTTTCCATAGCAGAATATCTCCATAAGTATATCAATATCATGTGGCTCATAGCCTATAGTGGTTCATCCACACTATAAGACCTTTCCACAAAATCAACATCCTTGCATCCCATAACAGCTCTCCACTCCCGACGCCGTTAAGAGTCATGTGTGGAGTGTCTCGCAAAGCGAAATCCAACCAAGGAACCCCTCCACACATTAACCCTTGACTTCGTTGGTTATAGAGTTCCGTTATTTCAACATGCCACCGGGATATCCCTATCCCCTAATCCAACAAAAAGGTGGTCTGAACTCATATCTCTAACTAAGAGTCATACCACCCTGCGCTCACACTCATTTTTAAGTCCTTGCGCAAATAGTAATGAGCTGTATCTTACAGCTCAACACAAATCCTGCGGCCTTAAATCATATATATAAGGTCGCCATATACCCAAATCACGATAATGAAACCTCTACTCATCGAAGTTTCGTATCCCACAATAAATAAGGTGAACTCAACCTATATCTAGGTGAGACACCGCAACAATAACTTGTTCCCTCCAGGAACCATGGACACGTTAGACTTTCCATTCTTAGCCTGCTATCGCTCCGAAATTACCAATACATATATACCCATCATAAAACCATACTCGTATAAACATATAGAACGAGTATCCCAAACCAAATATATATATACAATATATCAACACCCACCTTTATGGCGAATGAAGGAAAATAAAATTCCGCTATCGCGAAAAACACATAAACATACATGATATTATGTTATCGAGACCGCCATAACTCAAATTACACACACGAGTCTAGGGCTAACTAATACCGCGACCTTATCTAGCCACGCCAAATATACCTCTTCCTTCTGAGGTAAAACTCATAACAACATTCTTCTCATACCGACTAAATCATGGGGACTCACGGTTAAGACTATCCGTAAGATCCCTTTTTATCCCTCAACTTCAATGAGGAATTCAAATTTAGTACCACTCTCAACTTGAGTAGTACTGCGGTGCTCCTAACTACCATTATTTAGTAGTCGCTGCCAAAATCCTTAACAATTACCATAAGGAGAGTGACCTCTACTAAGGTCCTCATCCCAACCTTCTACCCGCTGCTCCAGCTAAGCCTCACCTCCTGCTACCATCCAAGCTCCGCACACGATTCACAAACGAGGGCGCAAAATATTTCTATAATTTCATAATATGGCAGGATAACGAAATCTCACAAGAGAACTCAACGATCCTAATCCTGAGGCTCTATATCAAATCGAGAGCAACGCTGAAAGCGTAGTATGTCCGCACAGATTCCTAAGGACACTAGAACCTGATGCTCTGATACCATCTGTGACACCCCGCCTAATAAGATACCGGGCGATCACTCCAATATTAAATTAAAACAGGAGTCTCATATGGATCATTCTTAGCATCACTGTCGAAAATCCATTTAATACTAATAACCTATTAGGCCGGTGTCAAAATTTTAACTTTACTACTCTTTTTAACAATTGTAAATAAAATATCCACACAGTTTTGCGGAAATGAAACTGAAATGAAATAAAATAACCGAACACTCGGTCAAAATATACAACCATATCGAATGTTGTACTGAAAGAATAAATAAATGCAATTGAGCCATTGGCTCAAATGTTTATACAGTACCTCCTATCTAGAGTACAACGATGTAAGCGGCTATCAAAAACCTGCACGGATCCATAGCTGTTGCAGCTGACGTCTGACTCGAAAGAAGTGCCATCCAGACGTCCCTGTGTCTGGACACCTATATATATATATATATATATATATATATATATATATATATATATATATATATATATATATATATATATATAGCAAGAAAGGAAAAGTAGATAAACGGGTCAGAGCCCGAGTTTTTGAAAATATTTAGCAAGTGCATAAATGCCTTATTATTTTGAAAAAGGTTTTATCTCATATTTAAGTTTGGTATCGCACTCCCATGAGATACCCCTCACCTCTTCACTAATAGTGCACTCCTAGCGCATCCCTCTAAACATCCTAGTCAAGCTATCCTGCTAAACTAGTCTATCACGCAACCACTATCAACCCTAGATAGTCCAAGCAATGTACTAAGGGCTAAACTTCACTCCAGTCTCAACGCTATGCAATGTTCGTGCGTGGGGTGTCTCGCAAAGCGAAATCCAAACAAAGACCCCCCTCCCCCCGATACACTACTACGCGGCACGGTCGATCGTCGAGATCCGCCAGTCCCTCAGTACAGAATATATATATATACATCATATAATAAATATCAATATAAGAGCACTACGGATGAAGCTTCTCCCTAGTCTCAACACATTGCCATATTCGTGCGTGGGGTGTCTCGCAAAGCGAAATCCAAACAAGGAACCCCCCCCCCCCCGATACACTACTATGCGGCAAGGTCGATTATCGGGATCCATTAGACCCTCGGTAATCGATTCATCCATATGTATATAATCATATTTTACCATAACCATCAGGATCTATCTCCCGGACTGAGAGTTCATATATCAAGTATTTATCAATACTTTTCATTTTATCAAAACTTCCCATTTCCCATTTTATACTCAGGAAATGTAAATATAAAAGCCAATTCATTATCATGAATTGCTTTAACAATCATATACTTTTAAAAGCCAGTTTTATTATCATAAAAATGCTTTTCCTTTATATGTCATCCCATTTCCCTTTTTATACTCAGGAAATGTACCCAAAGCCATTTCCATTATCATGAAAATGCTTTGATCAAATCATGCTTCCACATCCCTTCTTCCATCCGAGAGTGTTACCGAAGCCAAACCTTTATCCCATTTCCCTTTTTATACTCAGGAAATGTAAATTAAAGCCAATTTATTATCATAAATTGCTTTAATAAAACTAAGACTGCCCCTCCGGGTTTCCCCACTGGACGCGCCCCTAAATGGCTATCATCTTCCAGGGCCTATCTATACAAGACAACCTGGGAACCTACCAACGTCGGGAAGCGGCCATATTGCCTGCGGGAAAGTCAGGACCACACCCCGAATCCCCTAACCAGCGCAGAAAACAAATAACCGCCCATATGGCCTATAGGACTATAGCCACCCTGCATTCATTAGCCAGGGGGCATCACCATAACGCGCGCAACTTCCCTTATGATAGCGATTTAGGGAGGTGTGTAACTATAATTTATCAATTATAAAAATCATTTACCTTTTTCCCATTTTGAAAATATTCATCTATATATTTTCAAAATCATTTATATCATATCATATATACTTAATCACATAATATATATATATATACCATATATTCCTCCCTGAATATATAAAAATGGCCATATTTGCCAAACCATCTATCGATGACCAATAATCCCAAAGATTCTCTCAAGGAATCATAATCATGCATTCATATATGCATGATACTAAACCCAAAGTATTTTCATACTTTGATAAGTAATACATACTTAAATACCATATACGGATTCATTTGGATATCTCCAATTATACTAATTCACTCTAAGTGAATATACACATATATATACATTCCCATTTCCTCAAGTCCTTTAGGACTTAACCCTCTATAATACTCTAATCTAGAGGGCCCTTAAACTTTAAACTCAAAGAGGAGAAATAATCCTAATCTCCAAAATCTTAGGCTGAAAATAGGGCACCGGTCGACCGGTCCTAGACCCCCGGTCGACCGCGGGTTGTAAATAAGCCTACGAAACAAAGCAGTAGGCCCTTTCTCCGGTCACACCAGGTCTCCCAAAATTAAATCCTCAATTCCCTTATCCAAAAACCCAAATTCATTTTCGGGGTTTCTATACAACCCCAAAAATTATCCCAAACATCTACGCAATTAATTCTAGCCGTAATTTTTCCAATTCCCGATTTGATTTCCGAGTTGAGGATTTTAACCCGAAGCTGCCATCTCGTAAAAATCATATCAAATCGTAGAAAAATCATAAAAATACGCGGTCAGTGCCCACGTGACCGTATCGAAAAGATCTACAACTTTTGTGTTTTGTTCGAAAGCTAGATCAATTCTTTTCCTTGCCAAAAAGGCCCCCTAAAGTGACGGGTTACTATTCATCATCTTCTCCGAGATGATTTCGGCCATTAAAGCTTCTCCCAAGCTTTTGTCGCCTCACCCAACGTCCTACAACCTCAACCAACTACAATTACACATATATTAAGGGTTATAAACATCCTAGAACCCAAAACCACCAATTAATTTAGGTTAAAACCTAAGTTCCACAAATTGAGATATTATTGGGGTTTAATTGTTTTAAATTCCAAAAACCCATTTTATCCACGATAATCCACCCCAAAACCTTTAGGGTTTGTTTATACCAAACTAAGGTATGAGATATTTATGCAAAAAGATAAATAAAGCAAGTAAAGACTTGCCTCGTGGATAAAATCTGACGACCCCGACTCGAATCCGACGGAGGTTGCCCGAGATCTCCATTTTCTCTCCTCTTTTCTCTCCTCCTCTCTCTCTTCTTTCCTTTCATTCTCTTTTCTCTCTATTCTCTTCCCTTCTCCCTCTTTAAATAGGAAGAAAAGGGTTTTAACCCTTAAAACCCAAAAACGACTCGTTTACCCAATTACGAGTTACTTTTACCTCTAAAATTACCCGAAACTCATTTTCGAAAATCGGACACTCTTTTCCGACTATCTCGGACATTCCGAGACTCATGGCGCAGTTGAAATTTTCATCCGAGGTACTTGACCGCAAATCACTATTCCAACCCAAAATAAATAAATGCGAGTTTTCCAATTAAAAATCTTACCTCGTGTCGCTTTACTCAACGGCGACATATAATTAAAATATTTCGACCTATATAGTCCAAAAATAATTTATAACACCCTTCGAAAATTATTAAATCCTCGAAAATCCCAAAAATTAGTATTTCGAGAAATTCTCCAAATTCCGAATTATACTTAATTATGGAATTTAATTGTCTCCAAAAGTGCGGGTTGTTACATACTCCCCCCCTTACAACGGAATTTCGTCCTCGAAATTCGGATACAACCTACACCATCCAACTAGGATCACTACGAATCCTAAAACCCCAAGGGAAGGATACTAACCCGATGGTTCCCAACCATATGCTACACGACCACCACGATCGTAAAGTGACTCTAATACGTCACATAATACCCATCATCTATAATGCCTATCGGCATGAATTTCAACCTTATATACTACGTCCATTCTATTTCAGGCGGTATATAAAACCATCTTACCAAGGTGCCCATACACCTTTCAAACTTGTGCATATCTGCACATCCGTAGTGAACGTCTGACACGTAACACTCTCTCCCAATAAGGATCTCCTTTCCTCGGTGTAATACTCATCTATGGGTCCTCCCGACCCGCAAAAATTCAATCCTCCTAACCTCGACGCCACTAACTCTAGCGAACCTACATCCTACTAATGCTACGGTCTAAGCATTACCCTACTTAAGCGAAACGAGTATCCTAAATATGTCCCTAGTGCCCAAGGCCTCTCTCAACTTCCAACATTTGCTCGGTTTCGTGCGTGGGACGTCTCGCCAAGGCAAAATCCAAACAAGGAACCCTCCCGTTACACTACTCCCTTGCGTTGTCGGTCATCGAGATATAACGACCCAAGGCACACAAGCGGGATGTCCTAAATCCTACTAGGCTAGCCTATGAACGCATTCCTACTATCTTATCCTTCCGCCCATACATAAGGAAACCTAATCAATCGAAGTGCCCACTTTCTGTAGAAAGTGTCACGAACATAATACCTAAATTTATCTTCTCAAAATCTGCCTTTTCATTAAGGCTGGTTATTATCCTCAAACCAATTTCTCTAAGTCCAACCTCACCCACCCACTTGTGGTGAGGGGACCACTTTAGTGCTTTTCCATAGCACAATATCTCCATAAGTATATCAATATCATGTGGCTCATAGCCTATAGTGGTTCATCCACACTATAAGACCTTTCCACAAAATCAACATCCTTGCATCCCATAACAGCTCTCCACTCCCGACGCCGTTAAGAGTCATGTGTGGAGTGTCTCGCAAAGCGAAATCCAAACAAGGAACCCCTCCACACATTAACCCTTGACTTCGTTGGTTATGGAGTTCCGTTATTTCAACATGCCACCGGGATATCCCTATCCCCTAATCCAACAAAAAGGTGGTCTGAACTCCTATCTCTAACTAAGAGTCATACCACCCTACGCTCACACTCACTTTTAAGTCCTTGCGCAAATAGTAATGAGCTGTATCTTACAGCTCAACACAAATCCTGCGGCCTTAAATCATATATATAAGGTCGCCATATACCCAAATCACGATAATGAAACCTCTACTCATCGAAGTTTTGTATCCCACAATAAATAAGGTGAACTCAACCTATATCTAGGTGAGACACCGCAACAATAACTTGTTCCCTCCAGGAACCATGGACACGATAGACTTTCCATTCTTAGCCTGCTATCACTCCGAAATTACCAATACATATATACCCATCATAAAACCATACTCGTATAAACATATAGAACGAGTATCCCAAACCAAATATATATATACAATATATCAACACCCACCTTTATGGCGAATGAAGGAAAATAAAATTCCGCTATCGCGAAAAACACATAAACATACATGATATTATGTTATCGAGACCGCCATAACTCAAATTACACACACGAGTCTAGGGCTAACTAATACCGCGACCTTATCTAGCCACGCCAAATATACCTCTTCCTTCTGAGGTAAAACTCATAACAACATTCTTCTCATACCGACTAAATCATGGGGACTCACGGTTAAGACTATCCGTAAGATCCCTTTTTATCCCTCAACTTCAATGAGGAATTGAAATTTAGTACCACTCTCAACTTGAGTAGTACTGCGGTGCTCCTAACTACCATTATTTAGTAGTCGCCGCCAAAATCCTTAACAATTACCATAAGGAGAGTGACCTCTACTAAGGTCCTCATCCCAACCTTCTACCAGCTGCTCCAGCTAAGCCTCACCTCCTGCTACCATCCAAGCTCCGCACACGATTCTCAAACGAGGGCGCAAAAGATTTCTATAATTTCATAATATGGCAGGATAACGAAATCTCACAAGAGAACTCAACGATCCTAATCCTGAGGCTCTATATCAAATCGAGAGCAACGCTGAAAGCGTAGTACGTCCGCACAGATTCCTAAGGACACTAGAACCTGATGCTCTGATACCATCTGTGACACCCCGCCTAATAAGATACCGGGCGATCACTCCAATATTAAATTAAAACAGGAGTCTCATATGGATCATTCTTAGCATCACTGTCGAAAATCCATTTAATTACTAATAACCTATTAGGCCGGTGTCAAAATTTTAACTTTACTACTCTTTTTAACAATTGTAAATAAAATATCCACACAGTTTTGCGGAAATGAAACTGAAATGAAATAAAATAACCGAACACTCGGTCAAAATATACAACCATATCGAATGCTGTACTGAAAGAATAAATAAATGCAATTGAGCCATTGGCTCAAATGTTTATACAGTACCTCCTATCTAGAGTACAACGATGTAAGCGGCTATCAAAAACCTGCACGCATCCATAGCTGTTGCAGCTGACGTCTGACTCGAAAGAAGTGCCATCCAGGCGTCCCTGTGTCTGGACACCTATATAATATATATATATATATATATATATATATATATATATATATATATATATAGCAAGAAAGGAAAAGTAGATAAACGGGTCAGAGCCCGAGTTTTTGAAAATATTTAGCAAGTGCATAAATGCCTTATTATTTTGAAAAAGGTTTTATCTCATATTTAAGTTTGGTATCGCACTCCCATGAGATACCCCTCACCTCTTCACTAATAGTGCACTCCTAATGCATCCCTCTAAACATCCTAGTCAAGCTATCCTGCTAAACTAGTCTATCACGCAACCACTATCAACCCTAGATAGTCCAAGCAATGTACTAAGGGCTAAACTTCACTCCAGTCTCAACGCTATGCAATGTTCGTGCGTGGGGTGTCTCGCAAAGAGAAATCCAAACAAAGAACCCCCCCCCCCCGATACACTACTACGCGGCACGGTCGATCGTCGAGATCCGCCAGTCCCTCAGTACAGAATATATATATATACATCATATAATAAATATCAATATAAGAGCACTACGGATGAAACTTCTCCCTAGTCTCAACACATTGCCATATTCGTGCGTGGGGTGTCTCGCAAAGCGAAATCCAAACAAGGAACCCCCCTCCCTATACACTACTATGCGGCAAGGTCGATTATCGGGATCCATTAGACCCTCGGTACTCGATTCATCCATATGTATATAATCATATTTTACCATAACCATCCGGATCTATCTCCCGGACTGAGAGTTCATATATAAAGTATTTATCAATACTTTTCATTTTCTCAAAACTTCCCATTTCCCATTTTATACTCAGGAAATGTAAATATAAAATCCAATTCATTATCATGAATTGCTTTAACAATCATATACTTTTAAAAGCCAGTTTTATTATCATAAAAATGCTTTTCCTTTATATGTCATCCCATTTCCCTATTTATACTCAGGAAATGTACCCAAAGCCATTTCCATTATCATGAAAATGCTTTGCTCAAATCATGCTTCCACATCCCTTCTTCCATCCGGGAGTGTTACCGAAGCCAAACCTTTATCCCATTTCCCATTTTATACTCAGGAAATTTAAATTAAAGACAATTTATTATCATAAATTGCTTTAATAAAACTAAGACCGCCCCTCCGGGTTTCCCCACTGGACGCGCCCCTAAATGGCTATCATCTTCCAGGGCCTATCTATACAAGACAACCTGGGAACCTACCAACGTCGGGAAACGGCCATATTGCCTGCGGGAAAGAAAGGACCACACCCAGAATCCCCTAACCAGCGCAGAAAACAAATAACCGCCCATATGGCCTATAGGACTATAGCCATCCTGCATTCATTAGCCAAGGGGCATCACCATAACGCGCGCAGCTTCCCTTATGATAGCGATTTAGGGAGGTGTGTAACCATAATTTATCAATTATGAAAATCATTTACCTTTTTCCCATTTTGAAAATATTCATCTATATATTTTCAAAATCATTTATATCATATCATATATACTTAATCACATAGTATATATATATACCATATATTCCTCCCTGAATATATAAAAATGGCCATATTTGCCAAACCATCTATCGATGACCAATAATCCCAAAGATTCTCTCAAGGAATCATAATCATGCATTCATATATGCATGATACTAAACCCAAAGTATTTTCTTACTTTGACAAGTAATACATACTTAAATCCCATATACGGATTCATTTGGATATCTCCAATTATACTAATTCACTCTAAGTGAATATACACATGTATATACATTCCCAATTCCTCAAGTCCTTTAGGACTTAAACCTCTATAATACTCTAATTTAGAGGGCCCTTAAACTTTAAACTCAAAGAGGAGAAATAATTCTAATCTCCAAAATCTTGGGCTGAAAACAGGGCACCGGTCGACCGGTCCTAGACCCCCGGTCGACCGCGGGTTGTAAATAAGCCTACGAAACAAAGCAGTAGGCCCTTCCTCCTTGACGCGGTCGACCGGTCACACCAGGTCTCCCAAAATTAAATCCTCAATTCCCTTATCCAAAAACCCAAATTCATTTTCGGGGTTTCTATACAACCCCAAAAATTATCCCGAACATCTACGCAATTAATTCTAGCCGTAATTTTTCCAATTCCCGATTTGATTTCCGAGTTGATGATTTCAACCCGGAGCTGACATCTTGTAAAAATCATATCAAATCGTAGAAAAATCAGAAAAATACGCGGTTGGTGCCCACGTGACCGTATCGAAAAGATCTACAACTTTCGTGTTTTGGACGAAAGCTAGATCAATTCTTTTCCTGGCCAAAAAGGCCCCCTAAAGTGACGGTTTACTATTCATCATCTTCTCCGAGACGATTTCGGCCATTAAAGCTTCTCCCAAGCTTTTGTCGCCTCACCCAACGTCCTACAACGTCAACCAACTACAATTACACATATATTAAGGGTTATAAACATCCTAGAACCCAAAATCACCAATTAATTTAGGTTAAAACCTAAGTTCCACAAATTGAGATATTATTGGGGTTTAATTGTTTTAACTTCCAAAAACCGGTTTTATCCACGATAATCCACCCCAAAACCTTTAGGGATTGTTTATACCAAACTACGGTATGAGATATTTATGCAGAAAGATAAATAAAGCAAGTAAACACTTGCCTCGTGGATAAAATCCGACGACCCCGAGTCGAATCCGGCGGAGTTTGCCCGAGATCTCCATTTTCTCTCCTCTTTTTTCTCTCCTCCTCTCTCTCTTCTTTCCTTTCTTTCTCTTTTCTCTCTATTCTCTTCCCTTCTCCCTCTTTAAATAGGAAGAAAAGGGTTTTAACCCTTAAAACCCAAAAACGACTCGTTTACCCAATTACGAGTTACTTTTACCTCTAAAATTACCCGAAACTCATTTTCGAAAATCGGACACTCTTTTCCGACTATCTCGGACATTCCGAGACTCATGGCGCAGTTGAAATTTTCATCCGAGGTACTTGACCGCAAATCACTATTCCAACCCAAAATAAATAAATGCGAGTTTTCCAATTAAAAATCTTACCTCGTGTCGCTTTACTCAACGGCGACATATAATTAAAATATTTCGACCTATATAGTCCCAAAATAATTTATAACACTCTTCGAAAATTATTAAATCCTGGAAAATCCCAAAAATTACTATTTCGAGAAATTCTCCAAATTCCGAATTATACTTGATTATGGAATTTAATTGTCTCCAAAAGGGCGGGTTGTTACACTACACGCGTTTGTTCTTCTACACAACACACGCACGCGTTTTTCTAAACATTTTAACCTATACTAAAATCTCTTCTCTTCAACCTCACTCAACCGCTCTCTCCCTCCCCTCCCCTCTCCTCCCCTCCTCCCCCTCTCCTCTCCTCTCCGCCCCATAACACAATCCAACACATCTCTCCTCCTCTTCGCCTGCTTTTCGCCGCATCCACAAACCAGTAACAACGCCCCCCAAGTCCAACCTAACTTCCAAGTTCGAACTCCAAGAATGTAGCGCATCTCAGACTCTGATCTGGGCAGGGCAGAGCATCTCTTCTCTTCAACTTCCAAGTTCCAACCAGTCTAGCAGCAGAGGATCTGAGCAGATTTAATTTTTTTATAACGTTCAATGATTTTTTTTTCAATTCAATTTCAAGTTTCAAAACTAATAATTTTTTCAATATTCAGTTATAAATTTGTTTAACTGCTCAATTTTAAATGTTAATTAATAAATGCACAATGTTTAAATGACTAATTATTTTTTAGTTTACTTTTAATTGTTGGGCCTATATTTGTTTAAAATTTTGAAAATATAGATTTCTTGGGTATTGATTTATTAGTATTTCAAAAATAAAAGTACTGATTACTTTTCATTGTTGTGCCTATATTTGTTTAATATTTTCTTATTAGATTTTTAATATTCTTTGTTTTATATTTTATATTTTTATTTTTTAATTATGTTTCTTTTTATACTTTATATGTGCGTGTTTATATTTTTATAATATGTGCGTCGTAAATACATATTTACTTATTTTCTGTTTTATATAGTAAAGTACTTACACACACTATTTCCATACACATAACTCACTCCCTAACCTACACCCCACATTCCATACTCCTTAAACGCACCAAATCAACCCTCACACTCAACAGGGGAAGACCTAGGTGGTTCTGAGGGTGGGCGGCCCAGATATAATATTGTTGGGTATTGATTTATTAGTATTTTAAAAATAAAAGTATTGATTATTTGTTATTGGGTTGTTGCCTATTCTGTGATTATATTAGGTTTCTCATGTTTTTTTCTAATTTTAATTGTCGAAACATAATTTGGAATAAAATTTCAAATTTAGGGCAATTATGTTGAATTTTTTTTTCTTATTTAAAATTTTGGGTAATATTTATTGAGGGATTTTGAAAAAAGTGAAATAAAATGAGGGCAAAAAATGAGTGAATATAAAGTAACATTTTTAGAGTTATGAAATTGCAAATAAAGTAAAAATGTCCCTAAAAAAATCATCTCGGGGATCCCGCCCCAACCCCCCATCCTTTGTAAAAGGAAAATGTTAAAAAGACCCACTCCGTGGACACATTTCGTGGACACGCTACATTAAAAACTTATACCTATAAAAAATTGTACTTATTTATGGGTCCACAAAATGTGTCCACGAAGTGAATCTCCCTAGCATTACTCTTTGTAAACACATTTCGCGCCCGTAATGAAAATCTTGGGTCCGCCACTAACACCCAACAACCAAATGAGATTGTCTCTCCTCCATTACCATCATCTTCTTCAATCATATTCTTTTTTATCTCCAAACAGCAAACCGTCGGTGGCCTGCCCAACTCGAATCCAGCTACGAACCTACTCTCATGCCCACTTTGGCTCTGACCCAACTGCTCAAAACTAATAACCTTCCCGGCGACATCCTAAACCCGTCTTAAACCCGGAACCCTCTTCAATCCACCGAACCTCCATTTTCGGAGATCCTACCAAAAGACAAACTCGGATCTTCAACCCAGCCTCTACCCAAGCTTCCAAACCCGAAACCAAGACCCAATTCCATCTTCTCAACCCAAAACCCCATAAACCATAACTGTCCATAACTCGACGACCTTATAAATCAAACCAACGACCTCCAACTCCGGTCATTACCCTATATATAAAAATACTCTTAAAAATCAAGTAACCAAGAAAGTGGTAAGTTGGAACCCATTTTGAACCATACCATACCACTGTGTCTGTAATTACAATCTACGGGGGTCTTATAACTAACAACTGTTCTCCTAGATCTACTGATAGTCGGCCTCGACATCAAAACCCACCGCCTCATAAATATTACATCTGGGCCTCCCAATATATCACCACTTTTTATCTGGCAAGGGTTACACGTTGGAATCACATAAGGCGTCAACATAAATATTAGGGGCAAATCACTGTACGTATTCCCTTCATTCATAAATATTACTAGTTGTCGAGGTGAAGGAATCAATTGGAGACGAAGGGGAGACGGCGCAACAACTGTGTGTAATGAACCGTGGCTATCAATGTTCACCCTATGGGGATACAAAATCTCACAAGAATATCAATTTTCATCCTACGTGGATACCCTACATGAGTTGGACTTATAGAGATTACTTGTTGTCCAATTTTATTCCCAGGATAAATCAAAGGTTATGAATGAAAACGTTCGCTCTTTCCCTAAAAAAATTATTTTATAAATTATTTTATCATTTTTTATAAATTACGTACAATATTTTTTAAAATAAAAAACAATTATTTATTTTTTATAAAAAGTTTTTTTTTTTAAATTTAAAAAAATTGTTCTAGCTATTTTATAAAAAAAAGTTGTTTTTCAACAAAAATAAAACCTGTTAACCATGAACATAAACTTCTGTACACTGTTAAATAATGTTTTTAATTGTTTAAAAACAATTTTTAATAAGAAACTGTTTTTAAAGGGTTTTTTATACATAAAAGAAATGGTTTATTAACTTTTGAACTAATTTTTTTTTAAATAACCGATTTTATCTTTTTTTAACAGCTTTATGAAATTAAGAAATTGTTTTAAAGTTAAAAAAACATCTTAATTATTTAATATAAAAATATTCAATTAATATGAAAAATGCCACGTGGCATCTCAATTCCCTTCCAACATATCTATCTTGTGTAAGCTTTGCTATGAGGCTTTTCTCATTCTTCATGTCCCTTTGGTTTCTCCACCTGTTTGTTTCCTTTTAAATTTTTTTAACAAATTATGTACAATATCTTTTCAAATAACTTATGCAAAGTACTTTTTAAACTACATACCGTATTTTTAACCACGTATACATAATTATTTTATTATTTTTATAAATTATGTAAAATATTTTTTAAAATAAAAAATAGTTTTTTAATTTTTAAATTTTTTTTAAAATTTAAAAAAAAATTATTCTATCTGTTTTATAAAAAAAGTTGTTTTTTAGCAAAAATAAAAACTGTTAACCATAAACATAAACTTCTTTACACTGTTAAATAATGTTTTAACTGTTTAAAAATAATTTTTTAAAAAGAAACTGTTTTTAAAGGTTTATTTTACACATAAAAGAAATGGTTTATTAACTTTTGAACTATTTTTTTTCAATAACTGATTTTACCTTTTTTTAACTGTTTTATGAAATTCAGAAACCGTTTTAAAGTTAAAAAACGTCTTAACTGTTTAATATAAAAAATCAATTAATATAAAAATTATGTTACTATTCTTTTTTAATAAATTACATACAATACATCTTATGTATAAAATTTTTTTTTTTATTTTTTTAAAACAATTATTATTTATTTAAAAAATGTTATAATTTTTTATAAAAAAAATATTTTTTTATAAAAAAAATATTTTTTTTATAAAAATATTAACTTTGCTATATTTTTGCAGGATATTAACCTTATAATCAATTCTTAACATCCCACCAAACGCCATGTGGCACCACAATTTTTCATTCAACTTTGTTATGCAGTAATTATATCTCTCCTCTTTAGTTCATCTCTCTTCCAATTCTTCTTCCTTATTCACTCTTCAAATACAACCCTTTCGTTTTCTAAATTGTTTCATGCAAAAAAATTACACCCTTTCATTTCTTTAGTAACAAACCCTTTATCTCCATCTGTTGAAGTGTAAAGGACCATTTATGTTCTTCCACCTTATAAATCATTCACCCATAAACGTTAAACAACACCCCTACACCTTTTCATTTCTTTTATAACAAACCCTTTATATATTAAGTCCAAAGGACCGTTTCTGTTCTACCCCCTTATAAATCATCCACCCATCAATGTAAAACAACACCCCTATTTTGTAGGTCGATATAAATTGTGGTGCGTTCAAGAGACAAACGATTTCTATTGTCGGTAAATTCTCCAATTGAAAATGGAAGCAACTAAGGACCCACTGGTGATTGCTGTGGAAGGTGAGTTTACACGAGTTCGATGTGTGGTTATTTACAAAATTTTTAGATGCCTCAACCAGTTGTGATAGTCAAGGTGGCTAAAGGATAGTTTAAATTGGGTTTAGGAGAAGCTTAGGTTGGAGGAGATGGGTAGCGGGTTCCATGGATTTAGAAGCCGGGGTTGAGAGCTGGTGGTTCCGGGTTATGGAATTAGGCTGGATTCGAGTGTAGATGGTGGTCTGGGTAGTGGGTTCAAGTATGGCTGCGGGGGGTCGGGTTGCCATGGGTATGGTTGCGGGTCAGACGTCGGGATCGAGTTTCCGCCTTTGAAGGTGGTCGGTAGGAGATAGATTTGGTTTTGGGGTCAGCGGTTTGGGTTTTGATTTGGTCTATAGGTGTTGGATTTTGGGCTCAACCATTCTCCATTTTTTTTATCAAATGCTCCACGTGAGCATCATTTATGTATATATAAAAATAAATCATTCCATATAGTTCATTATTAGGATTTAAATTTCAAATTTTCTTTAAAAAATATGTAATAATATTGCCAAGGTGATTGTTAGTTGAAATACTCTAATTTTTTTTAATGATGTAGGAAAAATATATATAATACTTTATTTGAATGGTTTTAAAATTGACGTTTCAATGCTATGACTTTGAGTGTTTCAAAATATATGCTTGATTTGGTTTTAAGTGTTTTGGATTTTTAGATCTAGGTATATACAAGAATGAGTTTTGATTATTTAGTTTTTTTGGCTTTAATTTAATCTCTTAAGATTTGTGGAGCTTCACTCTCATTTATTTTGAAAATATATTAAGTTTCATATCCATCTCAAACTGCCCATAACTGCTATGTAACATCCCCGCTTTTTTTTCCCCGAGAATACACTTATCCCATACATGTTACAATACGACCAATAATAATAAAAAAAGACATGAGAGTGGATACAAATGAATCTTTAAAAATGAGACCAAATGCTTAAGATCCCTTAATTATTTGTGACATTATTATTTTCACCAAAATACCCTCAAATGTGATAATGTTCATAGCCTAATGTTTTTGGGTAAAAAGAAAAATATGAGGTTCATTTTAAGTTTGTGCCCATGTTAGTTATTGTCTATGGATCTCTTTTTAATTAACTGTTTACTATGCTTTTTTATGGCGCCCTATGCACATTTTTATCTTTTTGAATATTGTTAATATCATTTGCCTTTATTTGCATTAATAATCCAATTTTTGTCTTAGTGCTATATATGTTTCAAAAAGAAAAAAAAGTTCTTGAGTTGCCAAATTATATATAATATGTACTATGTTTAACTACATATATAATCGAAGGCGCTATTTGAGATTGACTATTTCTGCAAATTTTCAAGTATACATGAAATAATATAGTCATTTTACAAGAAAATAGTTGATATAGCAGTTGAAGTTAAACAACCGTGCTTTTGAGTTCTTTTTATTTTTTATTTTTTTACCACGAAATGGTTGTACAATTTAATTTTTTTATCATAATTCGTTCATGATAATCAGTTAAAGACTAATAAGGATTGAGGGAGTATATTAGATAGGTGTGCTTAATTTCATTGAATGAAATTGAATCTTTTGGGCTCATTTTCATTTACATAATGTTCTATTTATTTTTTTGTCATTTTTAATATCATAATATGTGTAATCACTTAAGTTAGGAACTAAATAAATATGTTAATATCAAATATATATATATATATATATATATATATATATATATATATATATATATATATATATATATATATATATATATATATATATATATATATATATATATATATGTGTGTGTGTGTGTGTGTGTATCGTACGCGCATCGCGCTGGTTTACAACTAGTGTTATATATAACACAAGAGCTCAATATAATAAAAAGAAAGAGGATTGCCTCCTTGCCACTCGTAATAATAAATTTTCGTATTTCTTGGTTCTGTTCCTTTTCCTCACTCAAAACAAGTAAGTACATGTCAATTTCATGTACTGCATCTTCATTGTTCATCAAATATTTGAATTTAAAAATTTTAAAATCAACAGAGTTGGTTCTTATTTTGTTTGTTTTTGGTCCTTTACTACTTATTAGAATGTTTTATGCTTTTTCTTCGTTGTAATTTATATGTATGAATGAACCAGCTTAACTTCTTATTAGGTCTATAAAAATATAGAAATTATAGATTAGTTATCAATTATTAAAGGATCAAATACCAAAAAGTCCCTTAAACATTTTTCAATGCACATTTAGTCCAACCCTTTTATTTTGTACCAAAAAGTCCCTTATTCTCTTATCTTTAAAGGTCCGCGCTAGCAGTATGGTAAAACTTTTTTGGCTTGGTGAAGGACTTTTTGGCGCAAAATAAAAAGGCTTCGAATAAACGTGTATTAAAAAAGTTCGGGGAACTATTTGCATACGTGTGCGTGTGTATTTTATATTAGATTTAATGTTATCTAATATTTTAATCCCTTATCAAACTTTAATTTTGACATGTGTGTAACAAATATGATGGGAATATTTTTAAATATGACAAAAATTATAATACGACAATCCCTTGTTATATAACGCTGCCTTAATATGACACTATGGACTTCACATTATTCTGCAATAAATTTTAAGACCTCAACTACAAATTTATGGGGGTGATTATTCGTGTTCAAATTTCGGAGTTTATTACTAATGCCTTTAATCAAATTATTGTTTGTAAATATGCCTCATACATAAACTTCTCACGTTGGTTACACGTGCAATGCACGTGTGCATCAATTAGTGCGTGAATAGTTATTATTTATGTGACCTTTGTAATTTCTCCCTAGATATCTAGCATCCAAGATGTAATTCCCGTCTTAGTTGTCATTTTCTAAATGTTAAATACAATTAAATGTGCCACAATGTTTTGTAACTCCAAAGCTTATGAACAAACCTAATCCAAACTTATATGTTGTTTCATCCCCTTTTTCCTTCATCTAATTCCTTTTTTTTTTCAAGAATGGATTATGACCAACTTACCTTTTCAGGGATGGAGAATCAGTATGACTTTGATTGGTTATATTTAGAAGAAAAGTCCCAAGGGTAATCTCATACTTACTAAAGATCTTTAGTTTTGTCTCCATTCTGTACAAACTAATCTTATATGTTGTGTACATTCTTTAGTTTTGTCTCCATTCTGTACAAACTAACCTTATATGTTGTGTACATTTTTTCTTTTGTACAGAAAATTGGAGTACTCAACAGTCGCTAATAACTTGGATTATAGTCCTTTCGGTGATCCTTTCAACTTCCACAACAAAATAATCAAATTCCCTTTGATTATGATCAACATCAATTTTCACAACTAAATCATCAAATTCCCGTTGATTATGATCAATACAAATTTTTACAACAAAACAATCAAAATCAGTACCAATTTTCACAACAAGACAATTTCATTCCCCAATTGGAATTCACTGATTTTGAGAATATCGGTACGGGTGATTTGTGTAGCTTGTGGGATGACAATTTTTCATCTATTAGTCAAGACCTTATTCTTGATTCCATGCAAGAACTGTTGATGGATACTGAAATTTTGGGCTATTTCACTGATGAAGGAACTTATATGATTGATCCTAAAAACTTTATGATTTCAAACACAAACGAAAATCAAAGTCGACAAAACAAAAGATCGAGAATGTCTCCATTCGAACTGCATGAGATCCAAAAGTATTTTAATGTTCCAATAACTCAAGCAGCCAAAGAATTGAAGGTGGGGTTGACCACGTTGAAGAAAAGATGTAGAAAGCTGAATATTATGAGGTGGCCTTATAGGAAGATCAAGAGTATGAAGTCTCTCATTGATAATGTTAAGGTATTATCCTGCCTGCATGTAAAGATTCTTTCGAAATGTCATTAGATACATTATTATTTTTCATTCATTTCCTTTCTCTCTAATAAAAGTTTACCGAATATATGTTTTTGGAAGTCATTTTAATTTATTGTATTTTTTTTACTTTACCCCCCTAAGAAATGTAGCAATGACATAACCATCCGCTTTTTAGAAAAATAGACATAAACATCGTATGCATAAGGTACAAGAAACTCAATACACATGTGGGTGGTCAAGTCTAATCTATGAAAAATAGAGGGGTAATATCTAATTATAGCATTATTGTACGACATGTTTTATTAGTATAATTATTTTGTTTTAAATTACAATTTTAGGAGATGGGATTAACCAACGAGGTAGAGATGCTAGGAGAGAACAAAAAAATGATGGAGAAGATAACCGATTTTGGAATGAGAGAGAAAATAAAAAAACTCAGGCAAGCTTGCTTCAAGGCCAACTGCAAAAAGAGAAGGCTCCTTGCTGACTATTGATACTGCTTCTTCTTTAATGGCTTGGTAATTTGGGTTTATATTTGGTTTTGAACTTTGTAATGTTATTTCTAGTTTTATTTTGGCACTTTCATAACCTTTTGGAATCTTGTTTTCTTAGATATTGTAGTGCCTAAAGCATTACAACCAAATATAAGTTTAAATAAAGTACGATTTTAATTTTATTTTTTCGTGCCATAAAGTGAATTTATGTGCCTTGTCATGGAAGTTAATAATTAACCTTGAATCGAGCTTCTTTCTTACTGCAAAATCAATCATTATGTAATGAGAAACATCGATGCATATGAGATTCTTATATATATATATTTGACAAGATAAAAAAAAATTTAAAACATAAATTATGTTAAAAAAAATAAAACAAAAATTTTCAATAATCTATATAAAGTAACATATACGTTAAATCATTACTTTAGCAAAACAGTGTAAATTCCAAATAAATCATTCAATATGTATTGTATGTAAAATACGGTATGCTGGATCATCCAAGATTATAGCTTCTCTGGCTTATATATTAGAATCATTACATTAGTAAAACATCGGTAAGTTATAAATAAACCATTCAATATATATTATATCTATAGGTAACTGTAAAAAACGTCCAGCAGGATCATCAAAGATTAAAGCTTCTCTGTCTTATATAGAAATTCACATCAATGTTAGCCAACTAAAGACCATGCTCACACCGTGGGGAGAAAATTCTAAAATATAATAATAAGGAACATAACTGTTAAGGCCAAACAAAAACACACACAAAAAAATGCACTCTTACCATTTTTTTATACGATTTCTTTTACAAATTGATGTGGTAAGTGATATTAGAACTTTTTATTTTTAAAGTCTTAAACAGTCGGGCAAATTTTTTATTTTTATTTTTATTTTTTATTTTCATAGATTTGATTAAATTACAACATTACTCTTTTTCTTAATGCATGAATATGACTTGCATGACAAGAAATGTCTTTATGTTTTGTTATGTATGTTAATATATACGTTTGTAACTCATTACAACATAATTAGAATTTGATTTTTTATATACGTCTGTTCATTATATATATAAATATATATACACTCGTGTTAGCATTAAAGACCATTGTAAAATGCATCCATCTATTAATCTCCCTTTAATTTATATTCTAACAATCTTTTGTACGAAATCCTATTTATTTCCCCATAAATTTATACCCTTTATTCCCTTCTCTCTCTCTCATATTTGTACAATATAGTGTTGGCAAATATCGTATTTGTATATCTTCTTTTGTATTTGTTCACCAACATTTCATGCAAAGTTTAGAAAAAACGAAATAAATATTTGTAAATAATAAATTGTCAAATTTATCACAAATAAGTGTATGAAATTTCAACCTCTGTAAAATCATATAATAAAAACTTCAATGCATCTTCTTCTGTTATTCAAACAAAAACAAAAAAATACATATTTTTAATTGAGCAAAATATATAAATTGTTTGTATAAATCAATGTGGAAAGTGACACAGCCATAAACCTTCTTTTGCCTTTTTTAGACCATATAAAAATAATTTTTTTAGTTATAAAATATGTATATGGGTGGATGTTCACTTTTATCTAGCATATGAATGAAAAAGTATTTCAAGATACCTGAATTCTTACGATAAATAAGGAAAATACAAGTATGGATATACTAATTGAATGAAACATTTGCTCTCTCTATAAAAAAAATCCTTTATTTTTCACATGTTATAACACAAGAGCTTAATATAATAAAAAGAAAGAGGATTGCCTCCTCGCCATGGATAACAACAAGTGATGGTAATTTTTGGTTCTTTTCTTTTCTTCACTGAAGACAAATAAGTACATGATTGTTACCTTTTCTACTGTCAATTTCATAGACTACATCTTCATTGTCCGTCACATATTTGAATTTGAAAATTTAAAAGTCAGCATAGTTGATGCTTATTTTGTTCCTCTCTATTTATAAAGCATCAATTGTTTTCTTTTGGTCCTTTAATACATATTAGCAGGGCTGATCCCGAGATTTTTAGCGTCATGGTGAATTCTTGAACTGGGATCCATATTAAACAAAAGGTTTTTAATTAATTTATAACTTATGGGTTTTTTAATCGAAAAGATGCCGACTTGATTTTCAGTAGTTTACAAGTTTAAATGTTTGTCCCCTCAGTTTTTAATAAATTATTTGTGTGACAATTGAAAAATGACGCTATAAATTTAAATACACAGATAAAATTTTGGGGTGCCTAAAATGTGTTGAATATCAGGGCCCGAGGCGACCGCCTCCCTTGCCTCCCCTCAAAACCGGCTCTAAATATTAGAGAGTTTTATACTTCTTCTTCATTGTAGTTTATATATAAGAATGAATCATCTGAGCTTCTGATCAGGTCTATAAAAATATGAGAATTATTAATTAGTAATCAATAATTAAACTACATCCTATAATATTACCTTTTCTTTTCGCCATGTTTTAAGGTATTTTAGTTTGGTCTTATAAGCTTACAAATCATACGATATTAAGACCTACACCATAATTATTCAACTTTGGAACTTGTACTTTTCTATGTTTTAATTTTAGTATTTGAAGTCCCTAAATTATTTGGACCTAAAGTTTCAAAGAAAATACATCACAATTAAACATGGAGTTTTAATTGAAAGTGTACAAACTGAAAGTCATATAATTTATATTGATTTGTGACATGAAGATCCATAATGATTATTGTGATCAAATGTTCACAAATTATTACTTGTAAATGGGATACAGTTTCTTAGACATACTATTAAAAATTCACGAATCTCTCCTGTTATTTAACGATATTTGGATTAGAGTATCCAAAAGTAATAGCCCCATTTTCTCATGTAAAGATTGGCCAGACATGATACGCCGAAGATGGAGCTTTCTTGTCAATTTATATCATTCTTAGCATCGACCGAGCATAAACATTTATATTTTAAACCACATTTTAATTTAAAACTGAATTGAATTAATAAACATGAGATAATAGTAAATCCAGCATCCACGTTCAACAAAATAAAATCTAACATAATTATAACATCTCGACTAATAAAACTAAATGACTTAGGGCTTATGCTCATAAAATAATCCAAAATAAATAAAGATAGGAAGAAGTAGCAGCCTAAACTAGAATCAATAAATCGATCTTCGAGAAGCAATACGTGACAGCAAGTTTGATATTCCTTTAGTCCCGCTATCCTTGTCTACAAAAACCTTGTAATTTGGGTCAGCACCCTAGAGTGTGTAAGAATTAACTTACTGAAATTGAAATACAAGATTACAGTAAATTTAAGTAGGTGTCTCCCATCGTCACTCGCATAGGATAATCTCCTGACCTCTCACCTAGGTGCAATATTAATCGTATCCTATCCCTAGAAACCAAATGCAATATAGATAACAAGATGATTGGGAAACATGTGATGCGTCTAGCATACACTACAAGAAAAATGATTCTTAGTGACATAATTTTTTGCACCTAATTATAAAAAATTCACCACCAAATCTTTTAGAGGAAAAAAAAATTTCGTCACGCTATTGCCACTAAAGGTATTCTGCAGATTAGCAATTTATTAAATCGCCACTAAAATTTGACTTTTTAGTGACAAAATCACTTCGCCACCAAAACATCGCTTTAGGTGGAATTTTTTTTTCATCTAATAAAGATTAAATTTCCACTAATAGTTGATAGTTTGACACTAAAAGTTTATTTTTTGTAGAAAAATAAAAATTGACCACCAAAAGTAACATTTCGTGGAAAACAAATCGCCACAATTGAACTTAAATTTCTATGAACGATTTTTTAAATATTAAATTGCCACCCATAGTTGATAGTTTACCACCAAAAGATTATTTTTTGTACCAAACAAAAGAATCGCCATCCAAAGGGTTATTTCGTGGAAAAAAATCTTCACATTTGATCTTAAATTTGTATGGAACAACTTTCTTAGCAATTTAAATTCGCCACTAAATGACATTTTTTATTGCAAAAAAATCTCAATAAATTGAAGTAATATTTTTCACAATACATATATACGTTGCTTTGGAAACAACTTGTGTCTATGCGTATATAACTTATACATCTACAACTTTCATAATTTTTGTTTTCCCAAAATCATAAACTAGTACTCTTAATTTGGGCTTCGAACAGGAAAGTAGCAATTTACCGAAAATCTCAAAACTTTCACATTTTACGACCAAACATTGCCAATTTCGCATCAACACCCTAATTTACTTTATAAACATAATCATGCATTAGAAACATATTTTATGATTCATTTAACCACAAAACTATTCATATGCTCTAAACATGTTATCCCCGATCATAAGCTGGATTAGCATCTAATATAAACCACATATATGTGACAACCCGCGATCCGAGATAAGGGGTGGCCAGCCCGATACTCAAACGTAACAAGAATCATGGATGGATATCATTCTCAGCATCACAAAAATAAACTAAGTATACGGGAAAACCACCCATTAAATCACAAAAAGGGTTGCCAAAAAGTTTAGAAATTTAAAACGAGTTAAAAAATTTAAATTAAACAACCCAATCTGATAAGCAAGTGGAATTCCAAAAGAGTATATATATATAATACAACTAAAACTAATCTACAAGAAAATGACCGAATATGCTGTCGGTCCACAGTTACATACAACGTATTACAACAGTTTAATATCTAGATAATATATTCATTAATCAAATACAAAAGTTTGGGCCACACGCCCGAGTGAAGACCCGATCATATCTAGACTACAAAGATGAGAGCGTCTAATACAAGGTCCTGTAATAATCCGCAAAATCTTACAGCTCGTCAAAAGCAAATGGATGGGAATATCAAAACGGGCATCCTTGCGGTGGAGCACCTGAGCGGATACAATCATATACACAACTAGGAGAATGAACCGGTCAGGGCCGGGTTTTATATGATCACCAGAAGAATAAAAACCATGACAGGAATGAACAGTTATGCAAGGATGATAAGGATGCAAATCTAGCATGTTAAACTTACATTACAATTTAAGATAGTTTAACTAACTATGAAATGTAAATCATTAACATAAGAGAATTATAAGTAAACATCATTAATTAAAAACCTTTTCTTATTTATCATATTACCGTTTCCTCCTTACATTCCTTAATAGGAATACAATGTTTCATTCGATTTAATCAAGAAGATATAATTTCACTTCATTAATTAAAACTTCCATGTTCAATCATCATTTCCATTTGTATCTTTCCATTCCTTAACAGGAATACAATTTCTATCAGGTGCTCTTTATGGCACTTATCTCGTTCACATGCCCTTTATGGCATTAATATCCATCAAGTCCCATTTGATGCAGAAAAGTTATATTTTCATACATATAACGATTCTAAGACCGCCCCTCCGAGTTTCCCCACTGGGCGCGCCTCTAAATAACTATCATCTTCCAGGGCCTATCACATATAAGACAACATGGGCTCATAACGCAACGTCGGGAAGCGGTCATATGCCTGCGGGATAGTTAAGACCACACCCGAAATCTCCTATCCATCGCAGAAAAATACATATATATAAACCAACGCTCATATGGCCTAGGACTATATCCACCCTGCGTTAATTTGTCAGGGGGCATCACCTCGCGCGCGGACTTCCCTTATGATAGTATTTAGAGAGGTGTGTATAAGTAAATTTTCATTTACATTATAAATCTCATTTTCATTTTCAATATTCATTACCAATTTCCATTTCCATTATCCATGTGTTTGGTTCTTTTTATTCGAACCTATCATTATTAAATAGTTTGGTTCATTTCATTCGAACCTATCATCATTGAACAATTGGGTTCATTTTATTCGAACCCAATCTCATCGAATATCATCATTAATATTCCTCAAATTACCAGTCCCGACCTAGTCTCCAACATAATCATTATGATTCTACAATTCCCCAAAGTTCATATAACTCCGATAAGCCCCTAAAGTCTCAAAGCATGGGTATTAAAGTTCGTAACTTCTGAAAATTTAATAAAAGAAGTAATGCCTTAACAGTACTTTAAACCTCCCCAGAATAAACCCCAGATGACCCAATTCTAGTCTAGGGTGGCAACCAAACTCAACTAAAACTCTAGGACTCTAAGTTTACTTCATTCAAGAAGGTTCCTAGGTCCTAATACTGAAGAAAAATGGTTAAAATTAGAAAATAAAAACCAAAGGAAAATGCAGGATTTCCGAATCGATTCGGCTAGGCCGAATCGATTCGGCCAGGAAATATGGGATTCTGCATAATTGTCGAATCGATTAGGACCATCCGAATCGATTCGGTCAGGGAAATTGGGTTTCTGCATAAAATGTTGAATCGATTCGGAATATCCGAATCGATTCGGATCACCTAAACCTGGAAACTGTCCCCATGCGAATCGATTCGGCTTGGCCGAATCGATTCGCCCCTGCAAATTTGCCAAGTTTGGCTATGGAGTTTTAAACTCCAAATTTTCCTCAAACCCAAAACCAACCAATCCAAAATCATAAATTCCAACACATACATCATAATATATCTATCTACCATCATTTACAATATTTATCATCCAAACCCATTTCCAAGAGTTTTATACCCATCTATCCACAAAAAACCTAACTAAACTAAATCATAACAATCCACAACTATCAATGCTAATTAATCCACTTAAATCATATAGTAGCAAGTAGATAACTTGCCTTGATCTTGCAAATTCAGATTTGATTTGGTGTAGATAACCATCCAAGCTTGAATCTCCAAATCTCGTTTTTTCTCTAGAGTTCTCCTCCTCTCTCTACTCTCTATAGGGCTCAAATGTGAAATGGAAGAATAGAAATAGGGCTGGGGGACTTAAAACGTGGCTTAAGTCTAAAAGCCCACTTAAATGATCAATACGCGATATAATTACTCGCAACTACACATTTAAGCCATAACCAGTCAAAAGTGCCCAGAATACCAAAATATAATATTGCACTTATTTTGATTGTCTCGCACCTACCGGGACTAACTACACCCTCCAAATTATCATTTGGGAATTTTATAACTCATTTTAAGTTCCGATTTCATATTAACCAAAAATGTCATTTTAATTCTTATGACACCATAAATCACCACATGAATACTTTTACCTACTCACAAGGTAATTATACAATAATTCAGTAAATATTAACCTTTTCCTTATTAAATTGATATTTACTCTACATTCCATCATTTTATATAATTACTACATATAGTAAATAAATATAAAATAGTCTCTCAAATGTGAGGGTTGTTACATCCTCCCCCCCTTATAAGGGAATTTTGTCCCCAAAATTCAGGCATACCTTGCAAGAAGAGATGCGGATACTTTTCGCGCATGTCATCCTCACTTTCCCATGTCGATTCCTCGACGTTATGATGACTCCATTGCACTCTAACCAAAGGTACCACCCGCGATCTCAATCGCAACTCTCCACACTCTAAAATTGCAACCGACTACTCCTCATAAGAAACGTCAAGTTTCAACTCAATATCTTCGAAAAGAATGTGCCTAAAGACACCATCACATCTCTTGTACTTTTATACAGGAGAGATATGGAACAAGTTATGAACTTGCTACATATATTTCAGTAAAGCAAGTTAATAGGTTACCGGACCCACCTTAACATTTATAGGAAAGGTCCAATGTAACGCGGTGCACGTTTTCCTTTTCTACTCCAAAGCGCTTAATGCCCTTCATAGGCAATACTCGCACCAACACTTGGTCCCCGACCTCCATCTCCACATGCCTTCTCCCCGCATCGACATAGCTCTTTTTTCGATCTTGGGCTATCTGAATGCGATTCCGAATGAGCTCGATCTTTGAAGAAGTATCCCGGATCATTTCAGGTCCGAGGTACTTATTATCTCCCACCTCCAACCAACAAGCGGGAGATCCACAATGCCTATCATACAAGGCTAGGCTTTATAAAGCGCCATCCCACTAGTGAATTGATATGAATCATTATAAGCAAATTCAACTAATGGGAGACACTGTTCCCAATTACTCTTGAAGTCAAGCACGCACATAAGGAGCATATCCTCCAACATATAGTTTACCCTTTTTGGTCTGGCCGTCTGTTTGAGGATGATAAGAAGTGCTAAACTTCAATTCGGTTCCCATGGCTTCTTGGAAACTTTTCCAAAAATGGGAAATGAAATTCTTGTCTCGGCCGGAAACTATAATCAAGGGCACCCCATGTAGTCCAACAACCTCTTCATGCCCGACCATCAATACTGGAGGCGCATATCTTGACACATTTTGTCATTACCTGGATGTACCGCAAACTTAGAACCGTGAGATTCTGCTGTTACTGCCCTTTTAAGTCCTTCTCATCTGGGATAATAAATCTCCCGGGGAAACGTACCCCACCCTCAAAACCAATAGAGTAGGATTCGGTTCCCTCGGTCGGCAGCTTGTATATGTGGTCTTAACAACCCTTGTCCCTCCTACCACATCTTGCAACGAATTGTTGCTCGCATGAAAACTGAATTTCTGCCCAGGAAGTAGCACCTCCCTTCCTACACGGCGAAAACCCCCACGATGAATTTTAATTCAAACATGGGATAATACTTCTCACAAGTCTTAGCTTATGAGGCGCATAAACATTAGGTCTATGCTCTAGTATTATTACTCCCAATCCTGGCAGAGGCTTGTCAATTGAATCAACCCTCGAGCTTAATAACATGGGCTCAGGAGTGCGAGTCAATTCACCTTTTTAGCTCCCCAAAAGCTACATTACTCATGTAACACTCTACTACGAGAGGCCTCATATCCTTCGGCCTAATCTAACAAACCTCTCAAAATCTCCCACTTCTCTTTACTAGGGAACCAATCACTCTTAGGGTTAACACACAATCTATTCGTGGTCAACTCCCAACAGCCTTCCTAAACGAACATCACATGCCCTAAAGTCCTGGTGACCAACAAATCCTAAGGTCTACTTACATATATCCTATCTAAATCGTATACATCTAATACTAAGTATATCCGTAGTGCCCATGACCTTTCTCAACTTCTGATATTTTCTCGGTTTCATGCGTGGGACGTCTCACCAAAGCGAAATCCAACACAAGGAACCCTCCCGTTACACTACTACCTCGCGTTATTGGTCATCAAGATATAAAGGTCTAAGACACATGTTCGGGACCGAAAAGATTCTAACTCTCAACCCTACAATAAGATTCTACTTCTATATCTTACCACTTAAATAATTGAAGATTTCAACAAATCAAACATTCACTTTCCGTAAAGTCTTACAATTATTTACCCCATAACATATATACATCTTTTTAAATAGCCTTCTTATCAAGGCATAACCCGGTATTACCCGAAATGCATTATCAAAATCTCTAACAACCGGAATAGAATCCAAGGGAACAACTACATCCCGATAAAACTCCTCCGCAATACAATATAAGTATGTGTTAGTACCCCCTTTTTAAGCGAGGCATAACCACGAAAACATATCTTGCCCCAAAGCGACAAACACTTTGCTCTTACCAAAGCAATTAACAATACCATGATACTTCACTAACCAAATCCATAAACAATATCACATCATACCCAACCATGTCAAGGAAGAGTAAATCGGCCTCAAAGCATAAATTACCAAAAGGAATTCCTATAAGTTTACCAATAAAGAAAATGAGCGAACCATCACTCATAAAAACTCAACGCTAGTAAAAGTACTCTCAGTAGATTTTATCAAATCCGTAGTCTGAGAAAAGCTCCTAGAAATAAATGAGTGCTTAGCACCCGCATTAAAATAACACACAACTCAAGTACCCTTAATTTAAAAACTTACCCTCAATAGCGAGCGGTGCCGGCGAAGCTGGAGGAAGCATAGCCTCCTGAATAAGACAAACACATCCATACTGTAGCTATCCCTACTGCGGAGGAACAACCAAATTAGGTACCTGAGGTGGAAACTGAATATATGGCCATTGCGGAGCCCTAGGAAACTGACCCCCAATCAACTGAGGACACTCCATCTTGTAATGACCCGCCTCCCCATAATGGAAGCACTGTCCCTTCATATCCTCCTGACCTCGACCCCTATTATTTCTTAACTGGGTAACTCCTTGGCTCGTATGGACTCTACCTCCCTGACCACCCCGACCTGCTAGTTGTTGAGCACCCTGACTGCGCCTGTTATTGTTATTGCCACTCGTAAAAAACCCTCCAAAACGTTGTCCCTTAAGTAAATCCCCTTGCTGAGGTTCCCTATCTTTCTTCTTACTACCCGAAGATTGGGATGTGGGAAATGCTCCTCCTCCAATCTCATGCCCTCCAGGCTTTCCTACTTGCCCCACAACAGTAGCTTTCTTACTACCCTGAGTATATAACCGATGCTCCTGGTAATGGAGCAATGCTGCATCCATAATCTCACCAAAATTTTGTAAATCTGGATTACCCAGCAGGTGTTGCCCGATTCTCTAGTTTAGACCTCCCATGAACTTCGAGATCATCCTATCTTTCGGAGTCACCTCATCCGGTACAAACCTCGCCAATCGGGTGAACTCCTCTTCATACTCCGCCACAGATCTCTCTCCTTGCACAACATCCTGGAGCTTCCTTTTTCTCTCCCTTTGAATTACAGGAGGAAAATACTTATGATCGAACAAAGCCCAGAACTCTGTGATCGTTATTGTGTCTCTCTGCTCTGGTGTGGTCGTCGTCTCCCACCAGTGTAACGTAGATCCGATAAGCTTAAAAGTGGCAAGGACTTATTTCTTCTCCTCGCTACATTCTATCATTCGAAGGTGGCGTTGCATGTCCTTCTTCCATTAATTGGCTCCCATAACATCAGCACCTCCCTCGAATTCCGGGGGATTGAACTTTAGAAAGGACTCTCTAACCCTTTCCCACGGAGTAAGTCCCGTAGGAGCTTGAACATCGTGAGCCCATTGTTGAGCCTGTGGCAATTATTGGACCACTACGGTCATGGCGGCATTAACTGCTTGAGCCACTATGTTTGCTACATCCGCAGCATTAATGGTCCCTTGTAGCTACGGTGGAGGACCTACCTTCTCTTCTACAACTCTATTACGTCTCGCTGGGCGACCTCTCTTAGGCGGTATCTGAAATGAAGAAACATTAGAGTTAAAATACTATTTAAAACAATATATCTTGCAGAAGATCGCAAACATAGACAACAACACAGTCCTAACATTAGGCTCTATATCAGAGAACGCTACGGTAGAACGTGACAAGTCCGCATAGATCCTAAAGACTCTAGAACCTGATGCTCTTATACCATTTGTGATAACCCGTGATCTGAGATAAGGGGTGGCCAGCCCGATAATCAAACATAACAGGAATCATGGATGGATATCATTCTCAGCATCACAAAAATAAACTGAGTATACGGGAAAACCACCCATTAAATCAGAAAACGGGTTGCCAAAAAGTTTAGAAATTTAAAACCAGTTAAGAAATTTAAATTAAACAACCCAATCTGATAAGCAAGTGGAATTCCAAAAGACTATATATATAATACAACTAAAATGAATATACAAGAAAATGACCGAATATGTTGTCGGTCCACAGTTACATACAACGTATTACAACAGTTTAATATCTAGATAATACATTCATTAATCAAATACAAAAGTTTAGGCCACACGTCTGAGTGAAGACCCGATCATATCTAGACTACAAAGATGAGAGCGTCTAATTCAAGGTCCTGTAATAATCCGCAAAATCTTACAGCTCGTCAAAAGCAAAGGGATGGGAATATCAAAATGGGCATCCTTGCGGTGGAGAACCTGAGCGGATACAATCATATACACAACAAGGAGAATGAACTGCTCAGGGCCGGGTTTTATATGATCACCAGAAGAATAAAAAGCATGACAGGAATGAACAGTTATGCAAGGATGAAAAGGATGAAAATCTAGCATGTTAAACTTACATTACAATTTAAGATAGTTTAACTAACAATGAAATGTAAATCACTAACATAAGAGAATTATAAGTAAACATCATTAATTAAAAACCTTTTCTCATTTATCATATTACTGTTTCCTCCTTACATTCCTTAATAGGAATAAAATGTTTCATTCGGTTTAATCAAGAAGATATAATTTCACTTCATTAATTAAAACTTCCATCTTTAATCATCATTTCCGTTTTTATCTTTCCATTCCTTAACAGGAATACAATTTCTATCAGGTGCTCTTTATGGCACTTATCTCGTTCACATGCCCTTTATGGCATTAATATCCATCAAGTCCCACTTGATGCAGAAAAGTTATATTCTCATACATATAACGATTCTAAGACCTCCCCTCCGAGTTTCCCCACTGGGCGTGCCTCTAAATAACTATCATCTTCCAGGGCCTATCACATATATGACAACCTGGGCTCATAACGCAACGTCGGGAAGCGGCCATATGCCTGAGGGATAGTCAAGACCACACCCGGAATCTCCTATCCATCGCAGAAAAATACATATATATAAACCAACGCTCATATGGCCTAGGACTATATCCACCCTGCGTTAATTTGTCAGGGGGAATCACCTCACGCACGGACTTCCCTTATGATAGTATTTAGAGAAGTGTGTATAAGTAAATTATCATTTACATTATAAATCTCATTTTCATTTTCAATATTCATTACCAATTTCCATTTCCATTATCCATGTGTTTGGTTCTTTTTATTCGAACCTATCATTATTAAATAGTTTGGTTCATTTCATTCGAACCTATCATCATTAAACAATTGGGTTCATTTTATTCGAACCCAATCCCATCGAATATCATCATTAATATTCCTCAAATTACCAGTCCCGACCTAGTCTCCAACATAATCATTATGATTCTATAATTCCCCAAAGTTCATATAACTCCGATAAGCCCCTAAAGTCTCAAAGCATGGGCATTAAAGTTCCTAACTTCTAAAAATTTAATAAAAGAAGTAATGCCTTACCATTACTTTGAACCTCCCCAGAATAAACCCCAGATGACCCAATTCTAGTCTAGGGTGGCGACCAAACTCAACTAAAACTCTAGGACTCTAAGTTTACTTCGTTCAAGAAGGTTCCTAGGTTCTAATCCTAAAGAAAAATGGTTAAAATTAGAAAATAAAAACCAAAGGAAAATGAAGGATTTCCGAATTGATTCGGCCTAGCCGAATCGACTCGTCCAGGAAATATGGGATTCTGCTTAATTAACGAATCGATTCGGACCATCCGACTCGATTCGGTCAGGGAAATTGGGTTTCTGCATAAAATGCCGAATCGATTCGCCCCTATGAATTTGCCAAGTTTGGCTATGGAGTTTTAAACTCCAAGTTTTCCTCAAACCCAAAACCAACCAATCCAAGATCATAAATTCCAACCCATACATCAAAATATATCAATCTACCATCATTTACAATATTTATCATCCAAATCCATTTCCACGAGTTTTATACCCATAAATCCACAAAACCCTAACTAAACTAAATCATAACAATCCAAAACTATCAATGCTAATTAATCCACTTTAATCATATAGTAGCAAGTAGATAACTTGCCTTGATCTTGCAAATTCAGATTTGATTTGGTGTAGACAACCATCCAAGCTTGAATCTCCAAATCTCTCTTTTTCTCCAAAGTTCTCCACCTCTCTCTACTCTCTCTAGGGATCAAATGTGAAATGGAAGAATAGAAATAGGGTTGGGGGACTTAAAACGTGGCTTAAGTCTAAAATCCCACTTAAATGATCAATACGGGATATAACTACTCGCAACTACACATTTAAACCATAACCAGTCAAAAGTGCCCGAAATACCAAAATACAATATGGCACTTATTTTGACTGTCTCGTACCTACCGGGACTAACTACACCCTCCAAATTATCATTTGTGAATTTTGTAACTCATTTTAAGTTTTGGTTTCATATTAACCAAAAATGTCATTTTAATTCTTATGACACCATAAATCACCACATGGATACTTTTACCTACTCACAAGGTAATTATCCAACAATTCAGTAAATATTAACCTTTTCCACGTTAAATTAATATTTACTCTACATTGCATCATTTTATATAATTACTACGCATAGTAAATAAATATAAAATAGGCTCTCAAAAGTAACGGTTGTTACAATATATATCACATGAAAATGCATCCCCTAAACATGATAATTAACATGTTTAACACACATAAACAATTTATAACTAATAACTTATACTCAATCATGTAATTAATCTTCCTAATCATGTTTTAGGGCCTTACACTAGAGGACTCAAGTTATCAAAAGAAGGAGAAGGATAATTTGTTAACTCTAATTTGATCAAAATTATAGTTGGAAGCTTGAGGTACTTGACAATGATAAGACTTGGAATTTTATATATAGTTGGACTTGTGTATCGTTACATGGAAACACCAAGAGAATCTCATCGTCTAGCTACTAAGATCATACTAAGGTATAATAAAGGTTCTCTTAACCCTGGACTTTTTTATGCTTATGGAGAAGATGAAAATCTAGTAAGGTATTTAGATAGTGATTGGGGAGGTTATCGAGATGAGGTGAAAAGCACTACAGGGTACGTGTTCTACCTTGGTTCAACAACTTTATCTTGGCCATCGAATAGACATACAATTACAACATTATCATCATGTGAAGCTGAGTATGTGATAACTTGTTCAATTGTTTGTAAAGGAATTTGGTAAAGAAATATGTTGAAGTCATTGAATCAGTTATAAAAAGAATATACAATGATTCATGTGGATAATAAGTCTACAATCAAGCTTGCAAAGAATATAGTACAACATGGAAGGAGCAAGCATATTGACATTAGGTTACATTTTCTAAGGCATCATATGAAGTAAAAGACAATTGAACTTGTGTATTATCACACCAGTGAGCAGATAACAGATATCCCTACGAACCCTCTCCCGATTGATTATTTCAGAAAGCTACGTGTAATGCTTGGGATGAAGGACTATTGATTTGAGGGGTGAATTTTGGAATAAACACAAATCAAGTGTCTCTTGCACTATGATAATTAGTGGTAAACCTGACTATGCACTACATAAGGACTATGTAAAGTGATAATCCACAAAGACCACTTTCATGATTTTTAATATTTCTTTCTTTAAGTGGTTTAGGTGTTAATTCATTTCCTCCATTGCTTTTTCTAATGGGTTAGATTAATGTTTCCATAATTAATTATGTTATTTTAGTCGTTCCACTTAATGTGTGATTGTGTGATTTTTGTAACTCTATAAATAGAGTTATAAGCTTGTTGTTTGATATAAGCAATAACAAGAAAAGAAAAACATTTTATCTCTAAAAATACTTGTTCTCTTTATTAGTTCTTATCTTTGAGAGAATGTACGTGTGGGTGTGATATAGTTTGAAAACTTATCACCCAAACAAGAAGTTTGGCATAAATAATTGAATACCAACAATAATTGCCTCCACTTTGTTTGGATCAACCTTCACACCATCACTTGAGACAACATAACCTATGAATACTAAACTATTTTTCAAGAAGTCACACTTCTTCAATTTAATTTCTACTCACTCAATACATCAAAAACCTTTTGAAGATTCTCAAAATGTTGATTTTGCTCTTTGTTAGACATAAGAATGTCATTAAAGTAAACCACAATAAACTTACCAATATAAGGCTTGGATATGTGATTCATAATACGCATAAATGTGAAGGAGCATTATAAATATCAAATGGCATCACTATCCATTCAAATAAGTCATCCCTTGTCTTGAAAGAAGTTTTCCATTCATCTCCTGGCCTTATGCAAATTTGATGATACCCACTTCGAAGATTAATTTTTGAAAAGATTACATCCCCACAAAGTTGGTATCATCGAGTCGAGGAATAGGAAAACGATACTTAATGGTAATTTTATTCACCGCCCCACTATCAACACACATCTTCTAAGATCCATCTTTCTTAGGAACCAGTAATGCCGAGATAACACACGAACTCATGTTCTCTATAATCAAACCTTTCTCGAACAAATCATTAATTTTCTTTTAAAGATCATCATATTTTTTATGATATATTCGGTAGGCTACTAGAAGCATAGAACATGGGACAAGAGAAATACGGTGTTGACTCTCATCAATAGAAGGCGGGATGAAATTTCCATTTGCACCACATCATAAAATTTATCGAGCAAAGTGTGACAACCCGCTCACAAAAATATGGGGTGGCCAGCCCGATACTCCAATATAATGGAATCATGGATGGAATCATTCTCATCATCACAACAATATAATAAGTATACGGGGAAACCACCCAATAATTCAGAAAAGAGGTTGTCAAAATTTTTGTTTTATTTTAAGTTAAGAAATAATTTAAACAACCCAATTCATAAAGAAAGTGGAATCCCAAGAACGTATATTACATCCACAAGAAGAATACAATAAGAGGACCGAATATGTTGTCGGTCAACAGGTACATACAACATATTACAACAGTTTAATAATTTACGTAATACATTCATTAGACAGTTACAAAAGTTTGGGCCACACGCCCGAGTGAAAGACCCGATCGTAACTAGAATACAAAAAAATGAAGGCGTCTAACAACATATCCCGTAATATCCGCAAAGTATTACGGCTCCCCAAAAGCACCAGAGTAGGAAAATCAGAATGGGCGCCCTTGCGGCAGAGCATCTGAGCGGATACAAAATTCATGCACAACAAGAAAAGTGAACAGGTCAGGGCCCGGTTTTATACGATCACCGGATGAATAAAAAGCATGACAATTATGAATAGTTGATCATGAATGATAAAGATGAGAATCTAACAACATAATCTCAAAGCATAAAAAGACAATTTAAATGATTATAACTTTTATTTACTTATGTAAGGGGATAAAATTAGACATCATTAATTAAAATTCTCCATCATTATTCACCATTTCATTTCATGTTTCCATTCCTTATCAGGAATGTAATTCCTATCATATGCTCTTTGTGGCATTTCTCATACATTAAGTCCCACTTGATTTAGAATTGTTATATTCATATACATATAACGATTCTAAGAACGCCCCTCCGAGTTTCCCCACTGGGCACGCCCTTAAATGACTATCATCTTCCAGGGCCTATCAACAAGACAACCTGGGCACCTAACGCAACGTCGGGAAGTGGCCATATGCCTACGAGTGAGTCATAACCACACCCAAAATTACCTCACTAGCGCAGAATAAAACTTATAACAATCCATCATATGGCCGAGGACTATAGTCTCCCAGTGTTCATTAGTCAGGGGACATCACCTCATGCGCGAACTTCCCTTATGATAGCATTTAGAGAGATGTGTTTAAGTAAATTAGCATTTACCATTTAAATCTCATTTTCATTTCCATTTTTCATATGTATTTCATTTTATTTGAAACCATAATCATTGAATATTCTCATTAGTATTCATCGTATACTAAGTCCCGAATTATTCTCCAAGAGGTCACAATATTTCTACAAGTCACAAGGTTTTATATACCTCAATTAAGCCTCTAAAGTCTCCAAGTATGGGCTTACAAGTCCTAGACTCCTAATAATTAACTAAAGGAAAGAAATGTCCTAACCCCAATTTGTACACCCCCAAAATAAGCCCCGTTTAAGCCATTTCTAATGTAGAGTAGTGACCCAACTCATTTAAAACTCTAGGACTCTATGTTTACTTCATACAAGAAGGTTCCTAGGACCTAAGCCTAAGGAAAGGGTTGGAATTGAGCTAAGAAAAATCACTCAAAAATGCAGGATTTCCGAATTGATTCGGCCTGACCGAATCGATTCGGTCAGAAAAGCGAATCGATTCGGTCAGGAAACCTGACTTTCTGCATAATTTTTGAATCGATTCGGCCCATTCAGGCCTCTAAGCTGCCCCTTGAGTGAATCGATTTTCCCTGGCCGAATCGATTCGCCCTTGCGAATTGGCCAAGTTTGGTTATGGAGTCTTTGACTCCTAAATTCCCCCAACTCATATCTACCCAAACCAAGATCATTTAACACAATCAACTACTCATAAATGCATCTAGCAACCATAAATAACCCCAATAAACATCTAAATCAACTTTTAAGGGTTCAAAACCTACAAATCCATTTAAAACCCTTTAATTGTTTAACCATAACCAATCCACAACAATCAATACCATTTATTCATCTTAAACCGTATATTAGCAAGTAGAAAACTTGCCTTGGTGTTTAAATCTCATATTTTCTTGTAATAGCAACAATATCCAAGCTTGAATCTCTCTCTTTCCTTCTTTCTCTCCAAAGTTCTCTTCCTCTATCTTTCTCTCTAGGTTTAGCAAATACACATAAGGGAAATAAATGAAATGCAAAACTTAAATCGTTCCTTGAGTCTAAATTCCCAAATTAAATGGTTAATACCACATTAAAATGACTCCCAATACGCATTCAATCTATAACCAGTCAAAAGTGCCCGAATCATAAAAATACAATATGGCACTTATTTCGACTATCTCGCACATTTCGGGACTAACTACGCCCTCCAAATTATCATTTGGAAATTTTGTAACTCATTTCAAGTTTCAGTTTCATTTTAAACCATAAATGTCATTTAAATTATATGACACCATAAAACACAAAATGGTGATATTTACTTACACATACAGTAAATATGAAACAATTTAGTGAATATTAAGTTTTAACTCGTTTAATTAATATTTACTCCATATTCCAGTATTTTATATAATTACTTCACACAGTAAATAAATATAAAATAGGTTCTCAAAAGCTAGGGTTGTTACATACTCACCCCCCCCCCCCTCTTATGAGGGAATTTTGTCCTCAAAATTCAAGCGTACCTTGTATAAAGAGATGCGGATATTTTCCCCTCATGTCCTACTCGCGTTCCCACATCGATTCCTTGGCGTTTTGATGACCCCATTGGACTCTAACCAAGGGCACCACTTGATACCTCAATCTACGCTCCCCATGCTCTAAGATTGCAACCGGTTGTTCTTCATACGAAATATCGGGTTGCAAGTCGATATCCTCGAAAGGAATATGCCAAAGGGCTCCTTCACATCTCTTATACTTCTTCAAAGAGGAAACATGGAACACATCATGGATTTGTTGTAAAGGTTCCGGTAAGGTAAGTTGATACGCCACTGGACCTACCTTAGCAATAATGGGAAAAGGGCCAACAAAATGCGGCATAAGCTTTCCTTTCTTCCCAACGCGATTTATGCCTTTCATTGGTGACACACGCACCAAGACTTGATCCCCAATCTCCAACTCCATATGCCTTCTATTCGCATCGGCATAACTCTTCTGGCGATCTTGAGCTATTCAAATGCGATTCCGGATGGGTTCAATCTTGGAAGAAGTATCCTGGATCATTTTAGGTCCAAGGAATTTATTATCCCCCACCTCTAACCAACACGTGGGTGATATACAAGGTCGGCCATACAAAGCTTCGTAGGGCGCCATCCCAATAGTAAATTGGTGCGAATTATTATAAGAAAATTCGACCAAAGGGAGATATTGTTCCCAACCACCTTTGAAATCAAGCATACACATACGGAGCATATCCTCCAACATTTGGTTGACTCTTTCAGTTTGCCCATCTATTTGAGGATGATAAGAAGTGCTTAACTTCAATTCGGTTCCCATAGCATCTTGAAAACTTCGCCAAAAGTGGGAAACAAAAATCTTATCTCAGTTGGAAAATATATTTAAGGGCACCCCATGGAGCCTATCAACCTCCGTGATGAATAACCGGGCATAACGAGCAGTATCATGATCTATGCGCGTGGGTAGAAAGTGTGCCGACTTAGTCAAGTGGTCGACAATTACCCAAATAGAATCGCAACCACTATGTGACCTTGGTAATCCCGTAATAAAGTCCATCGATATACTCTCCCACTTCCACACCGGAATTCCCAATGGTTGCAACAAACCCGTCGATCACTGATGATCTATCTTGACCAATTGACAAGTAGTGCATAGGGATATGAACTCAGAAATATCCCGCTTCATGCCTGGCCATCAATACTGACGGCGCATGTCTTGATACATCTTGTCCCCACCAGGATGTACCATAAATTTAGACCCATGAGATTCTACCATCATGGCCCTTTGCAAATCCCCTTCTTCCGGGACAATGAGTTTCCAGTGGAAACGTAATCCTCCCTCTAAACTTATCGAGTAGGATTCCGCTCCCTCTGAAAGCAATCGGCGTATATGGTCCTGACAACCTTGGTCCCTTCCTTGGGCTTCTACAACCCTTGCCAGAATAGTAGGCGTAACAGTCATTAGAAATGAACTCCCTAGCAATCGCATCCTCCTGACTGAGCTCTTTCCATTTAGCTTTCCATACTTCCGCTAACTCCCCCTCGGGCTTTCTACTCAAAGCATCTGATACCACATTCGCCTTGCCCGGATGATAGTGGATGTCAAATTGATAATCTTTCACAAACTCTAGCCATCGGCGTTGCCACATATTTAAATATTTCTGTGAAAATAAATATTGCAGCGATTTATGGTCCGTGAAAAGACTGAATTTCTCCCCTAGGAGATAATGCCTCCAAATCTTAAAGGCAAAAACAACCGCGGAAAGTTCCAAGTCATGCACCAGATAATTCTTTTCATGGGGCTTTAGCTTGTGGGAAGCATACGCAATAGCCCGTCATCCTTGTTGAAGTACGCATCCCAATCCTTATAGAGATGCGTCGGTGAAGACTAGATACTCCAACCCCGGCTTTGGCAATGCAAGGACTGGAGCAGAAGTCAACCTATCCTTAAGCTCATCAAAAGTAACCTGACAAGAATTATCCCAAACAAATCTCACCCCCTTCCGGGTTAAATTTATCAAAGGGCTAGAAATTTTTGAGAAACCCTTGATAAACCGACGGTAATAACTCGCCAAACCCAGAAAACTACGAATCTTGGTAGGTGTCGTGGGCTGACCCCACTCCCTCATCGCAACCACCTTGCTTGGGTCTACCGAAATACCCTGGGCTGTCACAATGTGACCCAGAAAATGCACTTCCTGCAACCAAAATCTGCACTTCTCAAACTTAGCATACAATTGGTGATCCTTCAACATTTGTAGGACCAACCTCAAATGAGTAGCATGGTCAGATTTTGTCTGAGAATACACTAGAATATCATCAATAAACACGATGACAAACCGGTCCAGGAAGTCCCGAAATACCCTATTCACGAGGTCCATAAACACGGCGGGAGCATTGGTTAGTCCAAAGGGCATAACCAAAAATTCATAGGACCCATACCTCGTCAGAAAAGTGGTATTGGACACATCTTGTTCTCGTATCCTCAACTGGTGATACCCCTTCCTCAAGTCTATCTTATACAAGTACGACGCTCCTCTAAGTTGATCAAACAAATCATCAATCCAAGGCAACGGGTATTTTATCTGGATAGTGACTTTATTCAACTCTCTGTAGTCAACACATAACCGGAGAGAATCGTCCCTTTTCTTCACAAATAACACCGGAGCGCCCCATGGCGACGTGCTACGCCGAATGAATCGCTGCTCTAATAACTACTGAATTTGATCTCTTAACTCCCTTATATCAACGGCATCCATGCGGTACGGAGCTCTTGCGATCGGTCTCGTTCTTGGTGATAAATCAATTAAAAATTCGATCTCCCGACTCGGAGGCAAACCCGGTATTTCCCGAAACACATCTTGGAAATCTCTAACAATCGGAATAGATTCTAAGGGAACAACTACATCTCGAGAAGTCTCCTCTGCGATACAATAGAAGTAAGTGCTAGTACCTCCTTCTAAACGAGGCATAACTACCAAAAACATTTCTTGCCCCGGAACGGCAAAAACTATACTCTTCCCGTAGAAATTAACTATCGCATTATACTTCACTAGCCAATCCATACCCAAAATCATATCATACCCGACCATGCCTAGGACGAGCAAATTGGCCTCAAAGCACAAATTACCAAGACTAATTCCTATTTGTTTACAAACAAAGAAAATGAGCGAACCATCACCCATAGAGGACTCAACACTAGTGAAGGTACTCTCTGTAGATTTAATCAACTCTATAGACTGAGCAAAACTTCTAGAAATGAAAGAGTTAGTCGCACCCGTATCAAACAAAATGCGACCCATGTGCCCCTGAATAAGAAACTTACCCTCAATAGCTGGCGGCGTCGGCGGAGCAGGAGGAAGCATAGCATCCTGAATATGATAAACACTCCCATACTGTAGCTGACCCTGCTGTGGAGGGGCAACTAGATTAGGTACCAGTGGTGGTAGCTAAATCTGTGGATGCTGAGGAACCCTAGGAAGCTGACCCCCAACCAACTGACGACACTCCTTCTTGTAATGACCCGCCTCCCCACATTGGAAGCACCGTCCCGTCATATTCTTTGGATTTTGGCCTCGGTTATTTCTAAACTGGGTAACACCTTAGCCCAGATGGCCCCTACCCCCGTGATCACCCCGACCTGTTTGTTGTTGTTGCGGGGCACCCTGACCGTGCCTATTGTTATTGCCACCCAAATTAAACCCACCAAAATGTTGCCTTTTTGACAAGTCCCCTTGCTGGGGATCCTTTTCTTTTTGCTTATTACCCGAAGATTGGGTCGAAGGAAATTCTCCTCCTCCAGTCCCACCATCTCCAGGTTTTCCCTCTTGCCCCACCACTGTAGCTTTCTTGCCACTCTGCATATACAACCGATGTTCTTGGCAATGGATCAATTCCGCATTCATTACCTCACCAAAAGTTTGTAAGGTTGGATTACCCAGCAAATGTTGTCGGATCCTCCATTCCAAATCTCCCATGAACTTAGAAACCTTCCTCTCTTCTGGAGTCACCTCGTTCGGTACAAAACTTGCGAACCAGGTGAACTCTTCATATTCTGCCACGAATCTCTAACCTTGCACCACATCCTGAAGCTTCCTTCTCATCTCCCTTTGAACTCCGGGAGGGAAATACTTCTGGTCAAACAAAACCCAGAAATCAGTGATAGTCATGGTATCTCTCTACTCTGGCGTAGTTATCGACTCCCACCAATGTAATGCGTCCCCAACGAGTTTAAAAGTAGTAAGGACTTATTTCCTCTCCTCACTACACTGCACCATTCAAAGATGGCGTTGCATATCCTTCTTCCACTGATTAGCTCTAATAACATCAGAACCTCCATCGAATTTCGGGGGATGGCCCTTTAAAAAGGACTCTCTAACTCTCTCCCACGGAGAAGGTCCCGTAGGAGCTTGTACATCCTGCGGTCGTTGTTGTTGAGCTTGTGGCATTTGCTGAGCCATGGCGGTCATAGCAGCATTAACCGCTTAGGCCACGATATTTACTACATCAGCAGCATTTATTATTCCTTGTGGCGGCGGTGGAGGACCAACCTCCTCTGCTACAACTCTATTCCTTCTAGATGGGCGAACTCTCTTAGGCGGCATCTGAGATGAAGAAACAAATAGAGTTAGAATACTATTTAAAACAATCTATCTTGCAGAAGATCGCAACCATAAGTAACAAAGTAGTATTCTAACTCTATTTGTAGAGTTACAAAACACACACAATCACACATTATTTGTTTGATATAAGCAATAACAAGAGAAGAAAAACATTTTATCTCTAAAAATACTTGTTTTCTTTATTAGTTCTTATCTTTGAGAGAATGTACGCGTGGGTGTGATATAGTTTGAAAAATTATCACCCAAACAAGAAGTTTGGCATAAATAATTGAATACCAACAATAATTGCCTCCACATTGTTTGGATCAACCTTAACACCATCACTTGAGACAACATAACCTAAGAATACTAAACTATTTTTCAAGAAGTCACACTTCTTCAATTTAATTTCTACTCACTCAATACATCAAAAACCTTTTGAAGATGCTCAGAATGTTGATTTTGCTCTTTGTTATACATAAGAATGTCATCAAAGTAAACCACAATAAACTTTCCAATATAAGGGTTGAATATGTGATTCATAATACGCATAAATATCCAAGGAGCATTAGAAAGACCAAATGGCATCACTATCCATTCAAATAAGTCATCCCTTGTCTTGAAGTAAGTTTTCCATTCATCTCCTGGTCTTACGCAAATTTGATGATACCCACTTCGAAGATTAATTTTTGAAAAGATTACATCCCCACAAAGTTGGTCTCATCAAGTTGAGGAATAGGAAAACGATACTTAATGGTAATTTTATTCGCTACCCCACTATCAACACACATCTTCTAACATCCATGTTTCTTAGGAACAAGTAATGCCGAGATAACACACGAACTCATGTTCTCTATAATAAAACCTTTCTCCAATAAAGCATTAATTATCTTTTAAAGATATTCAAATTTTTTATGATATATTCGGTAGGCTACTGGAAGCATAGAACATGGGACAAGAGCAATACAGTGTTGACTCTCTTCAATAGAAGGCGGGATGAAATTTCCTTTAGCACCACATCATAAAATTTATCGAGAAAAGTGTGACAACCAGCTCACCAAAATATGGGGTGGTCAGCCCGATACTCCAATATAACGGAATCATGTATGGAATCATTCTCAGCATCATAACAATATAATAAGTATACAGGGAAACCACCCAATAATTCAAAAAACAGGTTGCCAAAATTTTTATTTTATTTTAAGTTAAGGAATAATTTAAAAAACCCAATTTAAAAAGAAATTGGAATCCCAAGAACTTATATTACATCGACAACAAGAATACAATAAGAGGACCAAACATGCTATCGGTCAACAGGTACATACAACGTATCACAACAGTTTAATAATTTACATAGTACATTCATTAGACAGTTACAAAAGTTTGGGCCACACGCCCGAGTGAAAGACCCGATCGTAACTAGATTACAAAAAAAATGAAGGCATCTAACAACATATCCCGTAATATCCGCAAAGTATTATGGCTCCCCAAAAGCACCAGAGTAGGAAAATCAGAACGGGCGCCCTTGCGACGGAGCACCTGAGCAGATACAAAATTCATGCACAACAAGAAAAATGAACGGGTCAGGGCCCGGTTTTATATGATCACCATATTAATAAAACGCATGACAATTATGAATAGTTGATCATGAATGATAAACTTGAGAATCTAAAAACATAATCTCAAAGCATAATACGACAATTTAAATGATTATAACTTTTATTTAGTTATGCAAGGGGCTAAAATTAGACATCATTAATTAAAAGTCTCCATCTTTATTCACTATTTCATTTCATTTTTCCATTCCTTATCAGGAATGTAATTCCTATCATATTCTCTTTGTGGCATTTCTCATACATCAAGTCCCACTTGATTTAGAATTGTTATATTCATATACATATAATGATTCTAAGACCGCCCATCCGAGTTTCCCCACTGGGCGCGCCCCTAAATGACTATCATCTTCCAAGGCCTATCAACAAGACAACCTGGGCACCTAACGTAACGTCGAGAACTGGCCGTATGCCTGCGAGTGAGACATAACCACACCCGGAATTACCTCACTAGTGCAGAATAAAACTTATAACAATCCATCATATGTCTGAGGACTATAGTCTCCTTGGGTTCATTAGTCAGGGGACATCACCTCATGCGCGAACTTCCCTTATGATAGCATTTAGAGAGGTGTGTTTAAGTAAATTAGCATTTGCCATTTAAATCTCATTTTCATTTCCATTTTTCATATGTATGTTTCATTTTATTTGAAACCATAATCATTGAATATTCTCATTAGAATTCATCGTATACTAAGTCCCGAATTATTCTCCAAGAGGTCATAATATTTCTACAAGTCACAAGGTTTTATATACCTCAATTGAGCCCCTAAAGTCTCCAAGTATGGGCTTACAATTCCTAGACTACTAATAGTTAACTAAAGGAAAGAAATGTCCTAACCCCAATTTGTACACCCACGAAATAAGCCCCGTTTAACCCTTTTCTAATGTAGGGTAGTGACCCAACTCATCTAAAACTCTAGTACTCTATGATTACTTCATACAAGAAGGTTCCTAGGTCCTAAGCCTAAAGGAAAGGGTTGTAATTGAGCTAAGAAAAATCACTCAAAAATGCAGGATTTTCGAATCGATTTGGCCTGGCCGAATCTATTCTGTCCGAAAAGCGAATCGATTCGGACCAGCCAAATCAATTCGGTCCGGAAACATGAATTTTTGCATAATTTCTAAAATAATTCAGATAGGCAGAATCGATTCGGCCCATTCAGACCTGTAAGCTGCCCCTTGAGCGAATCGAGTCACCCTGGCCGAATCGATTCGCCCCTGCGAATTGGCCAAGTTTGGTTATGGAGTCTTGGACTCCTAAATTCCCCCAACTCAAATCTACCCAAACCAAGATCATTTAACACAATCAACTACTCATAAATACATCTAGCAACCATAAATAACCCCAATAAACATCTAAATAACCTTTCAAGGGTTCAAAACCTACAAATCCATTAAAAACCCTAAAATTGTTAAACCATAACCAATCCACAACAATCAATACCATTTATTCATCTTAAACCATATATTAGCAAGTAGAAAACTTGCCTTGGTGTTCAAATCTCAGATTTTCTTGTAGTAGCAACAATCTCCAAGCTTGAATCTCTCTCTTTTCTTCTTTCTCTCCAAAGTTATCTTCCTCTCTCTTTATCTCTAGGTTTAGTAAATACACATAAGGGAAATAAATGAAATGCAAGACTTAAATCGTGCCTTAAGTCTAACTTCCTAACATAAATGGTTAATACCACATTAAAATGACTCCCAATACGCATTCAAGCTATAACCAGTCAAAAGTGCCCGAAACATAAAAATACAATATGGCACTTATTACGACTATCTCGCACTTTTCGGGACTAATTACGCCCTCCAAATTGTCATTTGGAAATTTCGTAACTCATTTCAAGTTCCGGTTTCATTTTAAACCATAAATGTCATTTAAATTATATGACATTATAAAACACAACATGGTGATATTTACTTACACATACAGTAAATATGCAACAATTTAGTAAATATTAACTTTTAACTCGTTTAATTAATGTTTACTCCATATTCTAGCATTTTATGTAATTACTTCACACAGTAAATAAATATAAAATAGGTTCTCAAAAGCGAGGGTTGTTACAAAAAGGTTGTAAGTTAGGTGGGACTTCGAACCTCTCTTTATTTTCCTCTATGAGAAGTGCAACGGGTGTGAAAATTAATATTTCGAAGTCATTGATCATCCTCCACATGGGCTACATATAAGCTTCTTCAAACAACAAGTGATTCTCCTTGGTCATCATATAAAACTTCACCCTCACTTTCATCTTCATCACTATAAGTGTTTTCCACATCTTCATTGACGTCCACCTCCACTAATGAAACAATCTTTTGATTTGGATATTCAGATGCAATATGCCCAAAGTGGTGACATTTAAATAATGGTGAGAATTTCAATTTGAAGATCCTTATTGAATTGATTTGCCCTTTATATCATTCTTCGAAGGTAGCTTGAAAGATTTCTTCGAAGGCTTGGAAATAGAAGTACTCCCTGATTATAACCTCCATCATGACTCTAACTTCGAACACTACTTTTATCCTTGAGTTGCTTATCCACCTTTAGAGACAAATGAACACATTATTATAAGTCCAATATGGTTGCAATTGAACAAGATTTAAAATATGAGTCCTTAAACCACTAAGATAATGAGCAATTATTTGATCCTCTGACTCGAATAATACACATCGCATCATGATATGATCAAGTTGTCATGAATACTCCTCCATGGACAACTAACTTTTATGAAATTGTGAAACTTAAGAAAAGCATCTTGTACGTAATGACTAGGAAAAAATATTTTTAACTCCTTTTTCATCTTCTTCCAAGTTACAATTATTCTTTTACCTTCACATTCACGTTGCTTCTTTAAGTGTTCCCACCAAGTTGAGGTATGCTTCTTCAACTTTATGGCAACTAATTTCACTTTTTTTATTTCTATAATTTCATAGTAGTGAAAGATTCTCTCCACGGTGTTGATCCAATCAATGAATTCATCACTTTAGATTTGACCATTAAATTCTTGGATCCTAACTTTTATATAAGCATAGTGATAGGGTTGGTTCCTTCCACATATACGTTTCAAAGGAGCCTCTTATTCCGATGCATGGTCATGAATGGGGTTAATTTCCTCTTCATCATGTGGAAATTCATTATAACTACTGCGATCCATCACATTCCTGAGATTCAAAGCGTACTAAATGCTGTTAGAATTTTTCACATGTCCCCTAAATTCATCTAGTTTAATGTCACGTAAGTCTCTTTCACATACTGGTGCACCAATATTCGGGCCATGACGATAGTTGCTGGCCATCAAAACTAAGTCTCTGATACCAATCTGAAATTGGATAATAAAAAAGAAATATATAACCCAAGTGTTAACTGAGGTAACCCACTCAAACTCTAAGGATAATGAAAGAGAAATATATAACACAAGTAGCCCACTCAAACTCTAAGGAATCCACTGAAGAGAGGGAGCAACACTCGTCTCCAATTGGAATCCACCAAAATGTTAAGAGCAAAATAAGAAAACTTATCAGCTCCAGCATGCCGCAGTTCCTTAGGATCCACCTCCTATTGAGGGTATGTCCTCTATTCAGGGGACTATGGGGCATATTTATTTGATACGGGGGACACACATTATTTCATTGCCATGAGATTTTCACGCACTATTGGGTTATTAGACACCGCCGAGAGCATGGTCACTTGTGTAGATTCACCGTTGAGTAGGGGTTCTATGATTTCGCTTATTTATAGAGGTGTGGGTATAGAGATAGGGAGGTTTAATTTACCTGCTGATATGTTAGTGTTAGAGATGACTGAGTATGATGCGATTATTGGTATGGATTGGTTAGTTGCGTACCGATCCATGATTGACTGTTTTAGTAAAAGTATTATCTTTGCCATTCCCAGGCAGGAGATGTTTTTAGTGGCGATGCCTCGCCCTGAGGGAGGATCATCCACTCATTTGTACTATATAGAGGGGGAGACCTCTAAGGAAGTGGTGCTACCACTCGATTCGATTCCAGTTGTTAGGGAGTTTGCTGATGTATTTTAGGATATACCTGGACTACCTCTGAGTATAGAGATAGACTTTGTGATTGATTTGACATCGGGCACTCGGCCAATTTCCCACACACCTTACCGTATGGCTCCAGCAGAGATGAGAGAGCTACGGGATCAGATAGAGCAGTTGTTGGGTCAGGAGTTTATCCGGAGGAGTACTTCACCGTGGGGTACCCCTGTGTTGTTCATAAAGAAGAGGGATGGATCGTTGAGGTTATGTGTATATTATCGAGAGTTGAATAAGGTCACGATACGAAATAAGTATTCGTTGCCCCGAATCGATGACTTATTCGACTAGCTGGGAGGAGCTTCCTTCTTCTCAAAGATTGATTTGCGATTGGGATACCATCAGTTGCGTATCAGGGAACAGGACGTCTCGAAGATTGCTTTCTTAACGAGATATGGTTCCTACGAGTTTCGGGTTATGCCTTTTGGCTTGACCAACGCTCCAGCCGTGTTTATGGACTTGATGAATAGGGTGTTCAGAGAGTTCCTAGACGAGTTCGTTATCATATTTATTGATGACATCCTAGTTTACTCCTAGACAGAAGAGGAGCATGCCGAGCATTTGCGACAGGTTTTGCAGACGCTACGTCAGAATGAGCTTTATGCAAAGTATGAGAAGTGTGGGTTTTGGCTGAAGGAGGTTCAGTTTTTGGGGCATATCATTTCAGACCGGGGGATATCTGTTGATCTGGGGAAGGTATCCACGGTGAGGGAGTGGGGACAGCCCACGACACCGACAGAGATCCATAGTTTCTTGGGCCTAGCAGGATACTACAGGAGGTTTATTCGGGGTTTCTCAAAGATAACGGGTCCTTTGACACATCTAACTCGCAAAGGTGTGCCATTCATCTGGAGCGATGACTGTCAGTTGGCATTCGATGAGCTGAAGGACAAGTTGACCTCAGCACCTGTGTTAGCATTGGCGAGACTGGGAGTTGATTATTTAGTTTAAATCGATGCGTCCTTACAAGGACTCGGAGGTGTATTGCAGCAGGACAGTCAGGCCATAGCTTATGCTTCCCGTAAGCTTAAGACTCACGAGAAGAATTACCCCACCCATGACTTGGAGTTAGAGGCAGTTGTATTTTGCCTTTCGGATTTGGAGACATTATCTCCTGGGGGAGAAGTTTTGGTTGTTCACGGATCATAAGTCTCTACAGTACCTCTTTATGTAGAAGTAGTTGAATATGCGTCAACGACGGTGGCTTGAGTTTATGAAGGATTATGAGTTTGATATCCAATATCACCCAGGAAAGGATAACGTAGTAGCAGACGCGTTGAGCCGTAGGCCAGTAGATGAGGTGGCTGGGGTGTGGAAAGCCAAGTGGAAGGAGTTGGGACACCAAGATGCAGTGGCCCGATCGTTCATGTTTATGATGACTATTAAACCCCAGATTATTACGAGAGTGATACAGGCCCAGGTGAATGACTCGTTCTGTCAGGAGCAGATAGTTCGATTACTAGGAGAGGGAGCGTAATCCTATACCGTTAGCTCAGACGGGGGATTACACTTCAATGGGAGACTATTCGTTCCGAAAGGGGAAGACTTGCGACATGAGGTGATGGCAGAGTCGCACGGCTCACGGTACACCCTGGTGGGGACAAAATGTACCAAGACATGAGACGTCAGTATTGGTGGAGCGGGATGAAGAAAGATATCGCCGTGTTTGTTTCCAAATGTGCCACTTGTCAGCTAGTAAAGGTGGATCATCAGAGACTGGCAGGACTTCTACAGCCATTAGAGGTTCCGACGTGGATATGGGAGAAAATATCCATGGACTTTATCACGGGGTTACCTACGTCACAGAGGGGTCACGACTCCATATGGGTAATTGTAGACCGGTTGACCAAAGTTGCTCATTTTCTACCCGTAAGGACAGACTACACTACGGGACAGTATGCCCAGATTTTCATTTCGGAAATAGTGAGACTTCACGGTGTGCCTCTAAATATCGTGTCTGATCGAGACAAGATATTTGTTTCACGGTTTTTGGAGAGTTTCCAGGAGGCCATGGCACTGAATTGCGGTTGAGTACAACTTATCACCCACAGACCGATGGGCAGATCGAGCGAACAAATCAGATGTTGGAGGACATGTTGCGTATGTGCATCCTAGACTTTGGGGGTGGATGGAACAGTACCTTCCACTGGTGGAGTTTGCTTATAATAACTCTTATCAGTTCACCATTAGTATGGCTCCATTTGAGGCGTTGTACGGTAGACCTTGTCGTTCCCCAGCATGTTGGTTAGAGGTGGGGGGTAACAAACTCCTTGGATCGGAGGTGATTCAGGACACTTTGGTAACGATTGAGTTGATACAGAGTCGCATTCGGGTAGCTCAGGACCGACAGAAGAGCTATGCCGATGCCAAGAGGTTCTTCAGAGAATTAAAAGTGGGGGACTAGGTTTTACTCAGAGTATCTCCTATGAAGGGGATTATGCATTTTGGGAAGAAGGGGAAAGTGGCACCGAGATATGTGGGGCCATTTCCTATCATCGAGCGGATTGGGCCAGTTGCGTATAAACTTGGGTTACCGGAGCACTTGCATAGGATTCATGATGTGTTCCATATTTCCTCGCTAAGGAAATATCCGAGGGATGATTTTTCCCATACTCACATTGCTTTGGATGACATCGATCTTCAACCCGATAGTTCCTACGAGGAGGGACCAATCGCTATTCTGGACCGAAGCGAGCGGAAACTGAGGTCGAAGATAGTACCATTAGTACGTGTTTAGTGGCGGCATCATAATGCCGAGGAGTCCACATGGGAGCACGATGATGGAATGCACGAGCGTTATCCAGAGTTGTTTTAACCAGGTACTCTTTAGTTCCGAATTTCGGGACGAAATTCTGTTATTAGGGGTGTTGATACCAAAATTAATGTGCTGATGTGGACAAATAAGATGAAGACACGTGTCAATCTACATGGCACAATAGCAGCGAGGAAGATCATTTCCCGACCAGCCGTGCTTCTTTCCGAACAACGAGAATACACCGAAAAACTCTATCACACCGAGGAACTCTATCATTCCGAGGAACTCTATCATCCCGAGATACTCTATGTATTCCGAGGAACTCTATCAACAAGCAACTAAGGCGGTCCGAACTGCATCTCGGCCGTATCATTAATTACCAGACGGACAACTGTTCAACTATTCATTATATTCTTGACGCACACGCTGCATTAAATGTATTACCCTTTCATATGTATATCATTTAATGTATTGGACCTTTCATGTACAGCCTAAAGGCTATAAATACCTTGTATCATCCTCAATTCCAGGGGACCGGAATTTCTTGAGAGAACTTGTAATCAAGAATTCCACAAACACTCAGCAATAACATAACAGTGGACGTAGGCTTTATTCCTAGCCGAACCACTTTAAAAATCTTTGTCTTATTTATTTATCTGTGATTGAAATATTAGAGCGATCTAGTTTTTTACATCAATAGATTGGCGCCGTCTGTGGGAAACGACTGTTATTATCGTTTTTCATAAAAATCATTTGTCACCAATGGCAGATAATCCAGAATCCAGTAATTGACATGTTGAAAATACTGGAAATCATCCAAATCCATCTGCATCCCCAGATCTGACTGGAATTATGACGAATCTGGCTCAAGGACAAACCGCCATGCAAGAATCTATGAGGCAACTCATTCAAACTCTTCAGGGCGGTGCACCTACCTATTCAGGGCAAAGGAGTGATCATAGGCAATCGCAATCTAGACGTACTGGGTCATATCGCAATGAGGAGTCTAACGATTCTTCTTATCAACCTGGGCGAACTTCATCGATACGGGCTTCGGATACAGATCAACGTATCACTCTCTCTCCGGAGAGAACTAGCGCTTTGGAAAGGTTAAGTAGAGTGTCTCCTTTCAGTCGGTTAGGACCAAGGAGGAACATGAGTCCACCTAGGGCTCCATCAAGAAGTTTTCGACCACCACCAGGTTTGAGAGAAGGATCTGCGCAATCGCGACCAACCACTCGTCGAGATAAATCTCAGGAAGCTACGTCAGAGCAATCAGTTGCTCGGACTAAGCGGCCTGAGGAAGGGAATGAAGCATGGAAAGGTTCCATTCAACAGTTGGAGGATAGACTGGGAGAAATGGCTAAGGCGAGAAACCCCTTACAGAGAACTTTTGTTCAAGGAACACCTTTTGTGCAAGCCATTGTGGATTTCCCTACACCGTCGAAATTCAAAGCACCCGTAGTGACTCCCAAGTACGATGGAAAGACAGATCCCGTACTTCATATAGAACAATACCGAGCTGCTGCAGATATCTACGCTGTCCCCGACGAGATGAGGTGTAGAGCATTCTCGGGAACTCTTACCGGATCTGCACAGATATGGTACAATAATCTTCCTCGGGGTAAGATTTCAACTTTTGTTCAGTTAGCCGAGCTGTTTATTGGCAATTTTTGTTTTGGAGCAAAGCCGGTAAAGCGAGTAGCACACTTGCTTAGTGTTAGACAAAAATCAGGTGAAAGTACTAGAGATTACATAACTCGTTTCAATAACGAAAAGTTGGAAGTCATAGATTATGAAGAAAAGACAGCAATCACTGCTCTGATGAGTGGTTTGCTGCCTAACAAGCTGTATTACACTTTGGACAAAGATCCACCTAAAAATATGTCGGAGTTGATGGAAAAGGCGGCCAAAATCATGAATGCCGAGGAGGCTATGGCTGCGAAGAAGAATATGGATAAAGAAGTTAAAGTGGAGGTCGACAATTCTAAGAAGAAAGATCAGAAAAGTAATGGTGGTGACAAATATTCCAAGAATAACAGGATGAAGTTGGAAGCCCTAAAGAAGTATGATAATTATACTCCATTGAAAGTGGGTATTAATCATGTTTTGGAAGAAATCAGGAATAACGAGGAAATCAAATGGCCAGAGAAACTGAAGACAGATCCCGACCTGAGGAATAAGACCAAATATTGCGAGTTTCACAAAGATCATGGCCATATGACCAAAAATTGTATAGCCCTTCAGAACGAGATTGAAACACTCTTCCGAAGAGGAAAATTATCAAAGTACGTAGATCGCAGGAGTGAGAGGAAGAATGATGATAGAACTAGAGAGAGATCTAGATCTCCTCGTCGTGCAGAGGAGAAAAAGAGGAGGGACCATGAAGAGGATCCAGATGATGACCCCGATCTTCCCAAAAAGCCAAGGAAACCCGAACGAGAGGTATTTTCAATACGTTTTGGGTCATTTGATTGTAATGTTATTACAGGAGGAGATGCAGGAGGAGGAGACCTTACTGCAGAAAGAAAAGCTTATCTCGGAGAGGCTCAAGCTTGTTCATACATTCAGCGAATAAACCTGGCCGAGGATGATCGTCCGAGGAAGGTAAACAAAGAGAAGCTAGTGATTGGTTTTTCAAAAAATGACCTGGCAGGTGTTCTCTACCCTCATGATGATCCTCTGGTGATCAAAATGAGGATGAAGGATGTGGTCATTTCAAGGGTGTTAGTAGACAATGGTAGTTCGGCAGACATCATGTATTATTCATGCTTTGATAGCTTGAATTTAAAATGATCTCAATTAGAACCTTATCACAGACCCCTTCTGGGTTTTGCTGGCGAGAAAGTTTTTCCACTTGGGACGATCAAGTTGGATATACTCATTGGAACTTGGCCTGCTTGTCGAACAGAAAGAATACGCTTTTTTGTAATGGATAAGAATGTGCAGTCCGCCTACAACATCATCATGGGAAGAGTTGGATTGAAGAAGTTCGAAGCAGTTCCATCTACAGTTCATCAGTGTTTGAAATTCTCAACGAATTTTGGAGTAGGAATTATGAAAGGTGATCAAAAAGTAGCTCGGGAATGCTATTATTCGTCTGCCGAGCAAGAGGAACTTGAAGAATCACAGAAAAAGACTACTACTTACCAAGTGGAGGAAGGCACAGAAATTGAAACTCTTGACCCTAGGGATGAATCTCAACTCGTAAAAGGGCAGGTTGTGGAATCTACAGAAATTATTATCCTGGACGACGAGCATCCTGAACGAATAACTCAGATAGGATCGTCGTTGGATTTTTCAATAAAACAGGAGTTGATAACTTTCTTGAGAAACAGGAAGAATACATTTGCTTGGAGTCATGAAGACATGCCAGGAATAGATCCAAACTTCTTATGTCATAAACTCAATGTGAATAAGGAGATCAAGCCTGTGAAGCAAAGAAGAAGAGTGTTTAGTCCCGAGAAGAACCAGGCCATACAAGAGGAGGTCGAGAAACTCCAGAAAGCCCAATTCATTGAAGACGTGAAATATCCAGATTGGTTGGCGAATGTGGTGATGGTAAAGAAGAAGAACAACAAATGGAGAATGTGTGTTGATTTTACTGATCTCAACAAGGCATGTCCAAAAGATCATTTTCCATTGCCCAGAATTGATCAACTAGTGGATGCTACCTCGGGACACGAGCTACTCAGCTTCATGGATGCTTATTCTGGCTACAACCAAATCAAAATGAAACCTGAAGACAGGGAAAGTACTTCTTTTATTACCCCAAGGGGAACTTATTGTTATAATGTTATGCCTTTTGGTTTAAAAAATGCAGGTGCAACATATCAGCGGTTGATGAATAAGGTATTCACCGAACAAATCAGCCGTAATATGGAGGTCTATGTCGACGACATGCTCACTAAAATCAAGAGAGCTGCAGATCATTTGGTTGACTTGAGTCAAACTTTTGATCAACTGGATAAATACCAGATGAAGCTTAACCCGACGAAATGTACCTTTGGAGTACGAGAATGAATGTTCCTCGGATACATCGTCAACCAACGAGGTATTGAGGCAAATCCAGAAAAGATCAAAGCTCTTTTAGGGCTGTGATCCCCGACGACGAAGAAAGAAGTGCAAAGTCTTACCAGACGAGTTGCAGCACTCAACAGATTTGTATCCCGAGCAACTGATAAATGCCTCCCATTCTTCAAAACACTACGAAAAAGTTTTGAGTGGACTGATGAATGTGAGAAAGCCTTTCAAGATCAGAAGAAGTATTTGGGAGCCCCACCATTGTTGTCTAGGCCAATAACTGGAGAGAAGCTGTACTTGTATTTGGCAGTATCAGAAAATGCAGTTAGCTCGGCGTTGATCAGATTGGAGAATGGAGTCCAGAAGCCAATTTATTACACAAGCAAGGCCTTCTGAGGTGCGGAAATCAGATACCCAAAGCTGGAAAAATTGGCACTGGCATTAATTGAAGCAAGTAGAAGAATGAGACCATACTTCCAGGCCCATACCATCATTGTGTATACCGACATGCCGTTAAGACAAGCCCTTCACAAGCCAAAAAAATCAGGAAGATTGATGTACTGGGAAATAGAGCTCGGTGAATATGATATTGTGTATGAACCCAGATCATCGTTGAAAGGGCAAGCCGTGGCAGATTTTATAGCAGAGTTTACATACCCTGATACCCCCGAGGAGCAAAAGATGCTTGCTGACCTACCTGTGGACGATACAGGATCGACAGACACAGATCCAAAACAACCAAGGTTGGTAAAAGGACTTGTGGATGTAGAAAAATCATCATATTCAAACCCCGACCAACTCCGGTTGGTAGAAGGGCGCGAACAAATGACCGAAGAGGAACGAAGGATACCCGGGGATGATGAAAGAAAACAGATGATATTTCACCGAGGAACTCTAACAGATAAGAAATTTGAAGACGAGTTACATACATGGAGATTATATGTAGATGGATCATCTTGCACGGCTGGTTGTGGAGCAGGGATTGTTTTAAATTCTCCAGATGATATTGACATGGAGTATGCCTTGAGATTCCAATTCAAAGCTTCTAATAATGAGGCTGAATATGAGGCTATGATAGCAGGTTTTCATTTGGCGAAAGTTATGGAGGCACGTCAAGTAATTGTTTTCAGTGATTCTCAATTAATTGTGAATCAAATGATGGGAATATATGCAGTGAAGGGAGAGTTAATGGTGAAGTACCATGCAAAAGTGATGGAATTATTGAAAGAATTTGATGCTATTCAATTGGTGAGGATACCGAGAATGGAGAATGCTAGAGCAGACGCATTGGCCCGACTAGCGTCAGCTACGCGCACCGAGCTGCGAAGAACAATACCAATTGAAGTACTAGAAAGTCGGAGCATAGAAGAAGATCTGACGGTGAAGATTATTACCCTTGATTTAGGACCATCTTGGATGGATCCTATCAGAGCATACATTGAAGAAGGAGTACTACCGGAGGACAAACTAGCTGCCAAGAAATTGAAGTATAAAGTTGCTCGGTATGTGTTAACTAATGGTGTTTTGTATAGATGAGGAATTATGGCAGGTTTGCAGAGATGTGTGCATCCATCAGAAGTCAAAGAATTGATTGAAGAAATCCATGAAGGATCTTGTGGAGCTCATGTAGCAGGTCGGACTCTACTGCAAAGGGTAATGACACAGGGATACTACTGGCCGACGATGAGAGCTGATTGTATAGCCTATGCTAAGAAGTGTGACAAGTGCCAACGTTTTTCTTCCATCCGAAGAACTCCACAGGCATTGTTGACACCCATAACATCACCTTGGCCATTTGCCATGTGGGGGATTGATCTGGTTGGACCACTGCCGATGACCCGAGGAAGGTTCAAGTATCTCGTCGTGGCAGTAGACTATTTTACCAAGTGGGTGGAAGCTGAACCACTAATTGATATGACGTACGAGAAGGTGTATCAGTTCATATGGAAGAATATCATTTGTCGGTATGGTCTCCCCCATGCTTTCATCACAGACCATGGAACGCAATTTGATAATGAAGAATTTGCTGCCTATTGTCATCAGTCAAACGTCTTGAAGTTTCATTCAGCACCAAGCCATCCCCAAAGCAATGGACAGACTGAAGTGACGAACAGAACATTACTAAATGGGTTGAAGAAGAGGTTAAGTGAGGCTAAAGCAAATTGGATTAATGAGCTACAGTCAGTTCTGTGGGCTTACCGAACAACTCCCCGAGCAGCAACAGGAGAATCACCATATATGCTAGCATTTGGAAGTGAGGCTGTGATACCTGCCGAGTTGGGCCTACCAGCACATAGGGTGTTAAATTTCAATTCTCCGATCAGTGATCTGACGAGAAGGATGGATTTGGATATGCTCGAGGAAGTCAGAGAAGAGGCAGCCATTAGGAATGCTGCTTATCAACAACGAACAGCTCTGTTTTACAACAAAAGGGTAAAGAAATGTGATTTAAAAGAGGGGGATTATGTGCTAAAGAAGGTCATTCAGAAGCAGAATAAACTGGAAGCAAACTGGCATGGACCTTACCGAGTTACAGAAGTTGTTCGACCAGGAACTTACAGAATAACAACTCTAGAAGGAGAGGAATTTAAAAATGTATGGAATGCTGAACACCTGCGCAAGTATTATCAATGATGTCAAATGTAAAGCATTTCTTTCATTATGAATAAAACGAAGATGTTTCACCATTTTTCTTTCTGGATGAAAGTTTTTCGGGGAATACTAGTGTAATACACTACACAACAAAAGTGCTCTAAGGAGCCAACCTCCTTTGGTTAGGAGGACAGCTCTACGGAGTAAAAGTGCTATAAGTAGCCAACCTCCTTTGGTTAGGAGGACATGCTCTAAGGAGCCAAAAAATGCAGCTCTACGGAGCAAAAGTGCTCTACGGAGCCAACCTCCTTTGGTTAGGAGGACAGCTCTACGGAGCAAAAGTGCTCTAAGGAGCCAACCTCCTTTGGTTAGGAGGACAGCTCTATGGAGCAAAAAGTGCTATAAGTAGCCAGCCTCCTTTGGTTAGGAGGACATGCTCTAAGGAGCCAAAAAAATGCTCTAAGGAGCCAAAAGCTTTAAGGAGCCAGAAAGTGTACACCAGCATGATCAACTACGGTTGGTAAGATAAAAATATACTCTCATATTACAACTTATGTTGGTCGGGAGGTAATATTATTACAATGAGTTCTTTGAAGAACAAAATGTTTAAAAAATACACCAAGTATAGTTGGTCGGGGATAAAAACCCAATAACTGTAGTTGGTCGGCGAGGATAAATTATTGATCTTAGTTGGTCGGACGCAATTTTATAAATAAACCAAGTATAGCTGGTCGGCAGTAAAAACCCATCAGCTGTAATTGGTCGATAAACATTATTCACCCACCTTGGTTGGTTGGAAACAGTTTGAACATTTTTACTCATTACTTTATTATTAAGTGATCGAGAAACATTACTAATACTTGTAACTTTTTATTAAGTTGCTTATTGAACAATAATATTGTTATCTTTTTAACAGATACATAGATACATATGTACAAATATAAATGTGCTTGATAAACACAAGACTAACAAAATTGGCAAACAGAAAATGAAAATCTTTTCATTAATCTAGAATAAATTACAAATTACAAGAAGGTACTAAATTGTTACATGGATATTACTATTCTATTGGTTTTTTGCCCTGTGCTTTAGAGACAGGTTCCTCGCCGGCAGGAGGGTCTTCTAGGCAAAGGGGAGAATTGATTAAATTAACATCTCTGAGCATTCTGACATTCATAACAGAAGGTGTATCCAAAAGATGCTCATGACGAGATAATTCAACTTGGGAGTGAAGGCTATAATCACCAAGATATTTTGAAATTAAACTGCGAGGAATGGAACGAGCTGGGATCCATGCCATATCCAATTTGAAAGGTGGTACAGGCAGGTCTAATAATGATGGAGCATGATAGTCCCATAAAAAATGCCCTTGCTCCAACTTTAATACACCCAATGAATTCAACCATCCTTGCTTGTAACCTTCATTATTAGCATGTTCAATGCGAGCATCCAGATGAACGAGAGCTTCATTGTATCCTGCAATCCAGAATTCTCTTGGCTGTTTATGGAATTAGAAGGTTAATCTATCCAATTGTTCATGAAGGCTTTTGGCAAAGAGATCTTTGTTATGCAAGGCAGATTTCGTTGATGCCAGCTGATCTTCCAGAGACAGATTTTTATTGGACATTTCAGTCAGAGCACGGTCTTTTACTTTCAACTGGAATGCTTGAGTTTCCAGAGTAGACTGAGTGCGAGCCTCTTCAACATTTTGGCTGACTCTTCCTCGCCCCCGAGAACCTCTTCCTCGTCCCCGAGCAGTTCCAGAAATGGCAGATCTTCTTAAGTCCTCCAGCTCTTGCCTCAGTTTGGCATTTTCGACCTCTAAGAACGAGAAGCCTTCATCAGTAACTGGTATTAATGCAGTAGAAGATGAAGCAACAGATTCATATTGAGCTAATTTCTTCTGCAAATTATTATTTTCTTGCTCCAGGATCTCGGCGATTTGTCTACAGGCTTCAACTTCACCTTTTAGGGTCCTCTCCCTGACGTCATACCCAGCAATGATCTTCTTGTGGCCTGTTTCTGAAGAGAGCTGCTGGTATCTATTTTCATAATCCTTATGCAGCGAAGCCATTGATTCGTTGTGTTGATTTTGAAGATCCTCTAAGGAACCATGAAGCTCTTCGATCAACTCATAGTAAGAGACATTGTTGGCCACTGCTCGGTCGAGTAAAGCTTTCAAGTACTGATAAGCTTCAATAGCCTGCTCTGAAGCACCATGACCAAGGATATCAGCAATTTCCGATGTACTAAGATCTGTATGACCAGCCTTATAGTATTGATGACATTGCTGCATCATCTCGGTATCATGAGAAGAGATCAATTCCATTCTAGCAACAAACTAATGACAAGAAAACGACAACAATCAACAAAAACAAGTTATCAACAACAGAGATAAGCAAAGATATATTTTATTAGATCATCAATAAGTTACATCGTTCGATTACAAGGAAATACAGAAATGCTACCGAACAACTTCACACCTTTTCCTTGTCTCCCAAGACTTTCTCGGGAGGCTGGGACGAGGAGCTCGGTTGCTCGGTGGTCACTACAGCTTGATCGGTAGGAATCCTCTCGGGAGGAGGAGGCATAGAAGAAACGTCCTCGGTGGCAGAGGGTTGAGAGGCAGAAACTTGATCCCCATAGCCATAGAAGACTCATCTGAGGCAGGTTCATCCTCTTCTTCTTCCACAATTGGTGGAGGAGGACCAGGGAGATGCCGTTGGAATAACTCAGAATCATCTTGGACTTTTAGCTCTTGCAGAGCAGCTACCCAACCATCATGGAAGTATTTCAACTCCCCATATTGAACTTGGGACGTCATTGCAGCTATCCCTCTCTCCCATCCTTTCTCCCAACCAACGCTGAAATGTTTCTTGATTGCAACTTTTCTCCTCGACTTCTCCGAGGAGAGCTTCACCTCCAATTCCTCTTTCTTAACCTTAATATCTCGCAGAGTAGATAATTCTTCTTCTGCCTTCTTCAATTTATCATCAGATTCCTGATGTTTAACCTCCAAATCTTTCATTTTCTCCTCCAAATTCTTGGAGGTTTCAGCCATCTTCATCTTATCAGCCTCAGCCACAGCCAACTTTTTCTCCCAAACAGTTTTCTCCTCGATGTACTGTTGGCGAGATTCCTTCACAGATTGGGTTAAACCCAACAAAGCATCGTCAACATCGGACGAGGAAGTGGAAGCTTTAATAACTTGATCTTTCTTCACGATGGTATTGAAGCAGTTCACCAGCTGAAAGATAAGAAAAACAATAGAGTCAACACAAATACAAGAATTCAAGAAAAAGAAAGAAAGACCAAAGGTATGAGAAATTTACTGAAGAAAGATGGCGAGCAGCTAGGGATGTCAGTGTATCCCTAGGAATTTTTTCATCAACCCCGAGAACCTCGGGTATAACTGAGCTCGTTGAAGAACTCGGAAGAATGATTTTTGAGACACTACTACCACCAGCGGGTAGAGAAGATGTAGTTCCAGCAAGATTAACTGAGGATGATTTCCTAAATCTCTTCAAAGGACGGTCAGCAGCATCAACCAAGGAAGAAGTCTTGGTCGGAGAGATGGCAATTACATCAGCAGGAGCATCTTTCTTGCTCGGGGCCACTGGGGGCTTCTCGGCAACTTTGGAGGAACCAGCATCTACTCTTTTAGTCCCCTCTGGGACATCAATTTTGCCTTTCTGGGCTCCAACAGCAGAAGAAGTTTCACCAAATAGAGCAGGAGGAGCTCTTTTCTTGCCCATTCTCTGAGATAGGGGGATATGAGAATCTGAAGATGAACTTTCTGGTGTTGAAGCTGGTTTAACAGGGCGAGCAGTATAAGAGGTTGTGTAACTCTTATACTGTAGTAAATATGAAGCAGATCTAATATGCTCGTCAGCAATGGTCTTATGCAAATTCCAGATAAGTTTCAAATGCTTGATATTCACTTCTGACTCTTTTGGAGTTTTTCTTTTGCTATCAACTGCAAATAAATACATAATGGAATATCAGTCATACATTTTGTCAAACATGATGAAAGCATAATTTCATAGGTAAAATAAAATGAAAAATAAACCTATCCCATTGCCGTATGGGGGGCATCTGGGACCGTTGTATACTTCATTCCCAGATAAAGGCGCATGTTGCCAATTTTTTATGACCAACCCATGCTCAAAATAATCCCTATTTGAGTCAGGGAGATTAACTACAAGAGCCCTATTCAAATACCTAGTTTTTAAATAATAAATATTATCTAGAATAGCCCATTTATAACAAAACATAATTTCAGGGATCCCAATACGAGTCCCATGAGTTAGATTTAATTTGTGCACCCCGTTAATTATTCTCCATGAATTGGGGGCTATTTTTGCAGGAACAAGATCAAAATATTGACAAAACTCAAGACATAATGGGTTTGGTGGAAAAGAAAAACCGCATTCAGCAACAAAAAGACTGGGGAACCAATGTCCCTCAGCCAATCGAAAGTAATCTAAAGGCTCAGAAAGAACCTCTAGGGTTACCCACGAAGGAATGGAAAAATCAGAACGGAATTTCTCAACAGACTCCACAATATAAACCATATTGAATAAAAGAGATATAGAAGAAAGAAAGAAGATCTTATAGAAAGAAAGAAGATGTGTTGACAACGAACGGAAACAAGGATGAACGCACAAGAGAAGAAGAGAAGAGAAAGCTTGAATGCAGAGAATGAAAAACGTAGACGACGGTATGGTTACCAAAGAAGTTCAAATACTTTGCATTGGGAAGCGGCGAAAGAAATGCTTATCAAAAAGAAACTACTAAACTTCCAGCGGCTAAAAGGACAAAATTTGCACGAATATCAAAGCGCTTTATCAAAAAGGCGGAAACTGCGAAATAAGAAGGAAATTTGAATACAATGTTCCTGAAACCCGGGAAGTACATTTAATATTGCCATATACCGAGAAAGAATGTTCCATACTCTTCAGAGTTCAAAATATGAAACATTGGGGGCTTCTGTTGATACCAAAATTAATGTGCTGATGTGGACAAATAAGATGAAGGCACGTGTCAATCTACATGGCACAATAGCAGCGAGGAAGATCATTTCCCGACCAACCGTGCTTCTTTCCGAACAACGAGAATACACCGAGAAACTATATCACACCGAGGAACTCTATCATTCCGAGGAACTCTATCATCCCGAGATACTCTAAGTATTCCGAGGAACTCTATCAACAAGCAACTAAGGCGGTCCGAACTGCATCTCGGCCGTATCATTAATTACCAGACGGACAACTGTTCAACTATTCACTATATTCTTGACGCACACGCTGCATTAAATGTATTACCCTTTCATATGTATATCATTTAATGTATTGGACCTTTCATGTACAGCCTAAAGGCTATAAATACCTTGTATCATCCTCAATTCAAGGGGACCGGAATTTCTTGAGAGAACTTGTAATCAAGAATTCCACAAACACTCAGCAATAACATAACAGTGGACGTAGGCTTTATTCCTAGCCGAACCACTTTAAAAATCTTTGTCTTATTTATTTATCTGTGATTGAAAAATTAGAGCGATCTAGTTTTTTACATCAACAAGGGGGGAAGTATGTAATACCTCATAATTTTATTGATATTTATTTAAGGGATTAATTAAAATAAATGAGAATTAATTGAAAATTAATCCAGGTACAAATACTAATGAGATGTGAGTTCGTATTTGATTATGATGTTAAAATTTATTATTTCCGAGTATGTATGGTAATACATGAGTATTGATGATATTTAAATTGTCACGAGGTAGCTATACGACAATTTGAGAAATTTAATTGGGACGCGCATGTCAGTTGCGTTAGGAACGTAATTAATTGAATTAAAAAGTGAATTTTATTTTTATCAACGGAATGGTCATTTTGAGTGCGCTAACGCGTCCGGAAGGGTCGAAATAGTCAGAAAACATTAGCCGGGGGTTTAGTTTGGGTCCCAGGGCATTTTTGGGCCATACCGGCAACCTAGAAGGGTATTTTGGTAATTTTAAAAATATGGGAATTAAAACCCACGAATTTTTGAGGTTTATTTTATATTATTTATGAACCCACTAAGCCCATTATCAGTATTAGGTGAGTTACAGGGCTACGGGAGTTATAGGAGAGTTTGAAGAGGTTCCAAAAGAAACCTCCAACCACCATCTTCAACCTTAGGAGAAAATTTGTAGAGAAAGGGAAGAAATCAACCTTCATTCACCAACATCAATTCTGAAGAACAATCTAAGGCAAGTGTTTTGATATCGTTATTTGCATTGAATATTTCCTCCATGTGTAGTGTAGAAAACTGTTTATATCTTGGAATTTTGATGAAGAACACCCAAATGGAATTATGGTGAAATTTGTGGTTTGGGTAGGGATTTGCATGTAGAGTGATAAATGGACGATTTCAATATACAAAACATAACTTTTGATGATCTGAAAATGGATTAATATGGGGTCTTTAATTGCACTTAAACTCTAGGTTTATGTTCATAGGGTTTGGAATGAGAAATTGGGAATTTATGTAAATTGTATGTTAATTTGGAGTAATTGAACCCATGAAGATGTTAAGAAACGACCTAAGAGGATTTAGAGTGGATTAGAATCATTAAAATGTTATTGAGGTGACCTAAGAGTGGATTTAGAGAAGAGAGGATTATAGAAAAACGAATTTAAGAATTTCTGGGCTGAATCTGCCATCTCGTTAGAAGACCTGCCCAGGTCGTTCGAACGAACTTCTAACGAGATGACAGTATCCCTTCTAACGAGTTGGTAGTTCGTTTAAAGCCTTTCGTTCGAACGACACTCGTTCGAACGACCTCGTTCGAACGAGATTTCTAACGAGTTGACAGAATGGCCTTTTAGGCCTGATCTTATTTCTAGTGTCCCGTAGACTTATTTAGATGATGAGATAACCTTCCCTTATTAACTAGTGGGTATAGGTGGGAGATTGGGGTATATTGAAGAGTAAAACTTAGGATCTTGTAGTAAACCGGATGACATTTGTGGATTGGGAAGCGAGTAACTAATCACGACGTGAGAAGAATTAATAACTTAAATACTTATAAACCGGGGACTTGTGAGTTGTATAACACTAAATGTTGGTATAAGAACGAGAATTATACCACTAATGAAATATTGTGATATCTAAGATGTGCGAATGCTTAGTATATGTAGTTATCTGTGTATAACATACCTATCGTACTTGCTATCATGGGAGGTCGGCGTTCGATCAGAGCCATCTAATATTTGTGTGCCTACGGGGGGATTTAGATTGGTACCTCGAGGACATAGGTCAGAGAAGGACTTACTGAGAAGTTAATAAGTTTGCTGATCATGGGAGCGTAGGTATGTGCGTGACCCATGTGATGTGAACTATGTTCGCCTCCATTGTTTGTGATTGTTTTTTAATGAAACGATTCCTGAGAGATTCGGAATACGTGGTCCTTATGTACGTGATGTACCGGGATTAGATAGCAGAGTATGTGTGCACCGCAGCTTAGTCTGGGGGTGCTAGTATTGTATAGTTATGATGAGTATAATATACTGTTAATTGAAATGCATTATCAAGAATAAATGTGTATAAATAATAGCAACGATTTGTAAAGTGAAAATGAAGATCTCTAGTAGTTAGTAGTACTAATATGGGAAACTGTGTAGCAAGGCATAACACTTTGTTAAATAGAAGATGTTGGGAATTTAATTGGATATCGTATAGTAATGTTAGATTTTGTAGCAGACTAGTTAAATATGGGAATAACGAGAATGGGTACAGGTACGATAGGAGTGCACAATTAGTTGAGAGGTGAGGAGCTCATGTGAGTGCACACACTATCATGTACTTTATATTCACTGTTTAATGATATTAAAAACTTGCAAATTTTTAAACTATTTTCACAATCGGGCTCTAACCCGTTTGCTTTCAAATCTATTTTTGTAAAACCTTTTAGGTGCCCAGCCACAAGGACACCATGCATAGGAGTTCTATTCAGGTGAGGTGCTATAGCTGCTGTGGAAGTTACAGGACCTTGACAGTAGACGCCTCCAATTTCGATCTTGACTCCATTATCAGATTTTCTCATTTGTTGGGCATGTCGCCCCATTCCTTTTAGAGACATCTTACTTTTTCAGTTATTTCAGACTTTGGGTTGTAATTAATTTAGTGATGCGGACTTGGTATTTATTTATTTCAGTATTCGGATGGTTGTGAGGAGTATTCCTCCAGACTCATTATTATTTGATGGTTATTCTATTGTGACTATGTTGTGGTGGTTATGTTAGCATTTCATAATTCATTTATTGTATGTTAATCGGATTTAATTAAAATTGACAACTCACTTTTTAAATATTAGGTGGCTAGTAATTGTTAAAATGTTTTCGACAGTGATGCTATGAACTGAACCAACTTGGCGTTTTGTATTAATTTAATAAAGGAGTAGCTACCCGGTATTTAATTAGTCAGGGTGTCACAATACTTTATATGTGCATGTTTATATTTTTATAAATGTTCATCGTAAATATATATATACATATTTTATATTTTATATAGTAAAGTACTTACACACTATTTCCATACACATAACTCACTCCCTACCCTACACCCCACATTCAATACACATTAACCTCACCAAATCAACTCTCACACCCAACAGGGCGAACCTAGGTGGTTTTGCCGCCCGCCTTAATTTTTTGGAATTTTTTCCTGAGTATAGGATATTTTTTTTTTGGATCTTTGTGTAATGTTCCATAATAGAAGGTATTAATTTTTGAGGCACATATAGAAATAGTTCATTCTCAACTACACGCATTCGTTATTCTACACAACACATGCACGCGTTTTTTTAAACATTTTAACCTATACTAAAATCTCTTCACTTCAACCTCACTCAACCGCTCTCTCCCTCTCCTTCCCCTCCCCTCCCCTCCTCCTCCTCCTCCTCCTCCTCATCCATAACACAATCCAACACATCTCTCCTCCTCTCCGCCTACTCTTCGTCGCATCCACAAACCAGTAACAACGCCCCCCAAGTCCAACCCAACTTCCAAGTTTGAACTCCAAGAATGTTGCGCATCTCAGACTCTGATCTGGCAGGGCAGAGCATCTCTTCTCTTCAACTTCAAAGTTTCAAGCAGTCTAGCAGCAGAGCATCTGAGCAGATTTAATTTTTTGATAACGTTCAATGATTTTTTTTTTCAATTCAATATTCAAGTTTCAAAACTAATAATTTTTTCAATATTCAGTGATAAATTAGTTTAACTGCTCAATTTTAAATGTTAATTAATAAATGCACAATGTTTAAATGACTAATTATTTTTTAGTTTACTTTTAATTGTTGTGCCTATATTTGTTTAAAATTTTGAAAATATAGATTTGTTGGGTATTGATTTATTAGTATTTTAAAAATAAAAGTACTGGTTACTTTTATTTGTTGTGCCTATATTTGTTTAATATTTTCTTATTAGATTTTTAATATTCTTTGTTATATATTTTATATTTTTATTTTTTAATTAGGTGTCTTTTTATACTTTATATGTGCGTGTTTATATTTTTATAATATGTCCGTCGTAAAAACATATATACATATTTTCTATTTTATATAGTAAAGTACTTACACACACTATTTCCATACACATGACTCACTCCCTAACCTACACCCCACATTCCATACACCTTAAACGCACCAAATCAACCCTCACACTCAACAGGGGCGGACCTAGGTGGTTCTGAGGGTGGGCGGCCCAGATATAATATTGTTGGGTATTGAATTATTAGTATTTTAAAAATAAAAGTATTGATTATTTGTTATTGGGTCGTTGCCTATTCCATGATTATATTAGGTTTCTCTTTTTTTTTGCTACTTTTAATTGTCGAAACATAATTTGGAATAAAATTTCAAATTTAGGGCAATTATGTTGAATTTTTTTTCTTATTTAAAATTTAGGGTAATATTTATTGAGGGTTTTGAAAAAAGTCAAATAAAATGAGAGCAAAAAATGAGTGAATATAAATTAGCATTTTTAGAGTTAAGAAATTGAAAATAAAGTAAAAATGTCCCTAAAAAAATCATCTCAGGGATCCCACCACAACCCCCCATCCTTTGTAAAAAGAAAATGTTAAAAAGACCCACTTCGTGGACACGCTACATTAAAAACTTATACCTATAAAAAATTGTACTTATTTACGGGTCCACAAAATGTGTCCACGAAGTGAAACTCCCTACCATTACTCTTTGTAAACACATTTCACGCCCGTAATGAAAATCTTGGGTCCGCCACTAACACCCAACAACCAAATGAGATTGTCTCTCCTCCATTACAATCATCTTCTTCACCCATCTTCTTTTCTCTCTCCAAACAACAAACCGTAAGTGGCCTACCCAACTCGAATCCAGCTACGAACCTACTCTCAGGCCCACTTTGGCTCTGACCCAACTGCTGAAAACTAACAATCTGCCCGGTGACATCCTAAACCCGTCTTAAACCCGGAACCCTCTTCAATCCACCGAACCTCCATTTTCAGAGATCCTACCAAAAGACAAACTCAGATCTTCAACCCAGACTCTACCCAAGCTTCCAAACCTGAAACCAATACCCAATTCCATCTTCTCAACCTAAAACCCCATAAACCATAACTGTCCAGAACCCAGCGACCTTATAAATCAAACCAACGACCTCCAACTCCGGTCATTACCCTATATATAAAAATAATTTTAAAAATCAAGTAACCAAGAAAGTGGTAAGTTGGAACCCATTTTGAACCATACCATACCATACCACTGTGTCTGTGGTTACAATCTACGGGGGTCTTATAACTAACAACTGCTCTCCTAGATCTACTGCTAGTTGGCCTCGACATCAAAACCCACCGCCTCATAAATATTACATCTGGGCCTCCCAATATATCACCACTTTCTATCTGGCAAGGGTTACACGTTGGAATCACATAAGGCGTCAACATAAATATTAGGGGCAAATTACTGTACGTATTCCATTCATTCATAAATATTACTAGCTGTCGAGGTGAAGGAATCAATTGGAAACGAAGGGGAGACGGCGCAACAACTGTGTGTAATAAACCGTGGCTATCAATGTTCACCTTACGTGGATACAAAATCTCACAAGAATATCAATTTTCATCCTACGTGGATACCCTACATGAGTTGGACTTATAGAGATTACTTGTTGTCCAATTTTATTCCCAGGATAAATCATAGGTTATGAATGAAAACGTTCGCTCTTTCCCTAAAAAAATTATTTTATAAATTATTTTATCAATTTTTATAAATTACGTACAATATTTTTTTAAAAAAAATAATTTTTTATTTTTTTTGAAAAGTTTTTTTTTAAATTTAAAAAAATTGTTCTAACTGCTTTATAAAAAAGTGTTGTTTTTCAACAAAAATAAAACCTGTTAACCATGAACATAAACTTCTTTACACTGTTAAATAATGTTTTTAACTGTTTAAAAACAATTTTTAATAAGAAACTGTTTTTAAAGGGTTTTTTATACATAAAAGAAATGGTTTATTAACTTTTGAACTATTTTTTTTTTTAAATAACCGATTTTATCTTTTTTTAACAGCTTTATGAAATTAAGAAATTGTTTTAAAGTTAAAAAACATCTTAATTAATTAATATAAAAATATTCAATTAATATGAAAAATGCCACGTGGCATCTCAATTCCCTTCCAACATATCTATCATGTGTAAGCTTTGCTCGGAGGCTTTTCTTATTCTTCCTGTCCCTTTGGTTTCTCCACCTGTTTGTTTCCTTTTCAATTTTTTTAACAAATTACGTACAATATCTTTTCAAATAACTTATGCAAAGTACTTTTTAAACTACGTACCATATTTTTAACCACGTATACATAATTATTTTATTATTTTTATAAATTATGTACAATATTTTTTAAAATAAAAAATAGTTTTTAATTTTATTTATTTTTTTTTCAATTTTAAAAAAATTATTCTAACGGTTTTATAAAAAAAGTTATTTTTTAACAAAAATAAAAACTGTTAGCCATAAACATAAACTTATTTACACTGTTAAATAATGTTTTAACTGTTTAAAAATAATTTTTTTAATAAGAAACTGTTTTTAAAGGTTTATGTTACACATAAAAGAAATGGTTTATTAACTTTTGAACTATTTTTTTTTAAATAACTAATATACCTTTTTTTTAGCTGTTTTATGAATTTCAGAAACCGTTTTAAAGTTAAAAACGTCTTAACTGTTTAATATAAAAAATCAATTAATATAAAAATTATTTTACTATTCTTTTTTAATAAATTACATATAATACATCTTATGTATAAATTTTTTTTTTATTTTTTTAAAACAATTCTTATTTATTTAAAAAATGTTATAATATTTTTATAAAAAAAATATTTTTCTAATAAAAATATTTACTTTGCTATATTTTTGCAGGATATTAACCTTATAATCAATTCTTAACATCCCCCAAAACGCCATGTGGCACCACAATTTTTCATTAAACTTTGTTATGCAGTAATTATATCTCTCCTCTTTAGTTCATCTCTCTTCCAATTCTTCTTCCTTATTCACTCTTCAAATACAACCCTTTCGTTTTCTAAATTGTTTCGTCTGCAATAAAATTATACCCTTTCATTTCTTTAGTAACAAACCCTTTATCTCCATCTGTTGAAGTCCAAAGGACCATTTATGTTCTTCCACCTTATAAATCATTCACCCATAAACGTTAAACAACACCCCTACACCTTTTCATTTCTTTTATAACAAACCCTTTATATATTTAGTCCAAAGGACCGTTTATGTTCTACCCCCTTATAAATCATCCACCCATCAATGTAAAACAACACCCCTATTTTGTAGGTCGATATAAATTGTGGTGCGTTCAAGAGACAAACGATTTCTATTGTCGGTAAATTCTCCGATTGAAAATGGAAGCAACTAAGGACCCACCGGTGATTGCTGTGGAAGGTGAGTTTACACGAGTCTGATGTTTGGTTATTTATAACATTTTTAGATGCCTCAACCAGTTGTGATAGTCAAGGTGGCTAAAGGATGGTTTAAATTGGGTTTAGGAGAAGCTTAGGTTGGAGGAGATGGGTAGCGGGTTCCATAGATTTAGAAGCCGGGGTTGAGAGCTGGTGGTTCCGGGTTATGGAATTAGGCTGGATTCGAGTGTAGATGGTGGTCTGGGTAGTGGGTTCAAGTATGGCTGCGGGGGGTCGGGTTGCTATGGGTATGGTTGCAGGTCAGTCAGAGCTTTGTTTTGGAGAGCTTGTGTCAGATTATCGTCGGGATCGAGTTTTCGCCTTTGAAGGTGGTCAGTAGGAGATAGATTTGGTTAAAGGATGATTGAAATAGGTTTTGGGGTCAGCGGTGTGGGTTTTGATTTGGTCTGTAGGTGTTGGATTTTGGGCTTAACCATTCTCCATTTTTTTTTATCAAATGATCCACGTGAGCATCATTTATCTACATAAAAAAATAAGTCATTCCATATAGTTCATTATTAGGATTTTAGTTTCAAATTTTCTTTAAAAAATATGTACTAATATTGCGAAGGTGATTGTTAGTTGAAATACTCTAATTTTTTTTGATGATGTAGGGAAAATATATATAATATTTTATTTTAATGGTTTTAAAATTGACGTTTCAATGCTATGACTTTGAGTATTTCAAAATATATGCTTGATTTGGTTTTAAGTGTTTTGGATTTTTAGATCTAGTTATATACAAGAATGAGTTTCGATTATTTATTTTTTTTGGCTTTGATTTAATCTCTTAAGATTTGTGGAGCTTCACTCTCATTTATTTTTGAAAATATATTAAGTTTCATATCCATCTCAAACCGCCCATAACTGCTATGTGACATCCCCGCTTTTTTTCCCCTAGAATACACTTATCCCATACATGTTACAATACGACCAATAAAAAATAAAATATAAAGACATGAGAGTGGATACAAATGAATCTTTAAAAATGAGACTAAATGCTCAATATCCCTTAATTATTTGTGACATTATTATTTTCACCAAAATACCCTCAAATGTGATAATGTTCATACCCCAATGTATTCAGGTAAAAAGAAAAATATGAGGTTCATTTTAAGTTTGTGCCCATGTTAGTTATTGTCTATGGATTTCTTTTTAATTAACAGTTTACTATGCTTTTTTATGGCACACTATGCACATTTTTATCTTTTTGAATATTGTTAATATCATTTGTCTTTATTTGCATTAATAATCCAATTTTTGTCTTAGTGCTATATATGTTTCAAAAAGAAAAAAAAAGTTCTTGAGTTGCCAAAGTATATATAATATGTAGTATGTTTGACTACATATATAATCGAAGGCGCTATTTGAGATTGACTATTTCTGCAAATTTTCAAGTATACATGAAATAATTTAGTCATTTTACAAGAAAATAGTTGATATAGCAGTTGAAGTTAAACAACCGTGCTTTTGAGTTCTTTTTATTTTTTATTTTTTTTACCACGAAATGGTCGTACAATTTAATTTTTTATCATAATTCGTTCATGATAATCAGTTAAAGACTAATAAGGATTGAGGGAGTATATTAGATAGGTGTGCTTAATTTCATTGAATGAAATTGAATCTTTTGGGTTCATTTTCATTTACATAATGTTCTATTTATTTTTTTGTCATTTTTAATATCATAATATGTGTAATAACTTAAGTTAGGAACTAAATAAATATGTTAATATCAAATATATATATATATATATATATATATGTATATCGTATGCGCATCGCGCGGGTTTACAACTAGTGTTATATATAACACAAGAGCTCAATATAATAAAAATAAAGAGGATTGCCTCCTTGCCACTCGTAATAATAAATTTTCGTATTTCTTGGTTCTGTTCCTTTTCCTCACTCAAAACAGGTAAGTACATGTCAATTTCATGTACTACATCTTCATTGTTCATCAAATATTTGAATTTAAAATTTTTAAAATCAACAGAGTTGGTTCTTATTTTGTTTGTTTTTGGTCCTTTACTACCTATTCGAATGTTTTATGCTTGTTCTTCGTTGTAATTTATATGTATGAATGAACCAGCTTAACTTCTTAATAGGTCTATAAAAATATAGAAATTATAGATTAGTTATCAATTATTAAAGGATCGAATACCAAAAAGTCCCTCAAACATTTTTTTAATGCACATTTAGTCCAACCCTTTTATTTTGTACCAAAAAGTCCCTTATTCTCTTATCTTTAAAGGTCCGCGCTAGCGGCATGGTAAAACTTTTTTGGCTTGGTGAAGGACTTTTTAGCGCAAAATAAAAAGGCTTTGAATAAACGTGTATTAAAAAAGTTCGAGGAACTATTTGCGTACGTGCGCATGTGTATTTGATATTAGATTTAATGTTATCTAATATTTTAATCCCTTATCAAACTTTAATTTTGACATGTGTGTAACAAATATGATGGGAATATTTTTAAATATGATAAAAATTATAATACGACAATCCCTTGTTATATAACGCTGCCTTAATATGACACTATGGACTTCACATTATTCTACAATAAATTTTAAGACCTCAACTACAAATTTATGGGGGTGATTATTCGTGTTCGAATTTCGGAGTTAATTACTAATGCCCTTAATCAAATTATTGTTTGTAAATATGCCTCATACATAAACTTCTCACGTTGGTTACACGTGCAATGCGTGTGTGCATCAATTAGTGCGTGAATAGCTATTATTTATGTGACTTTTGTAATTTCTCCCTAGATATCTAGCATCCAAGATGTAACTCCCGTCCTAGTTGTCATTTTCTAAATGTTAAATACAATTAAATTTGCCACAATGTTTTGTAACTCCAAAGCTTATGAACAAACCCAATCCAAACTTATATGTTGTTTCATCCCCTCTTTCCTTCATCTAATTCCTTTTTTTCAAGAATGGATTATGACCAACTTACCTTTTCAGGGATGGAGAATCAGTATGACTTTTATTGGTTATATTTAAATGAAAAGTCCCAAGGGTAATCTCATACTTACTAAAGCTCTTTAGTTTTGTCTCCATTCTGTATAAACTAACCTTATATGTTGTGTACATTCTTTAGTTTTGTCTCCATTCTGTACAAACTAACTTTATATGCTGTGTACATTTTTTCTTTTGTACAGAAAATTGGAGGAGTACTCCACAGTCGCTAATAACTTTGATTATAGCCCTTTCAGTGATCCTTTCAACTTTGATCAATACCTATTTCCACAACAAAATAATCAAATTCCCTTTGATTATGATCAACATCAATTTTCACAACTAAATCATCAAATTCCCGTTGATTATGATCAATACAAATTTTTGCAACAAAACAATCAAAATCAGTACCAATTTTCACAACAAGACAATTTCATTCCCCAATTGGAATTCACTGATTTCGAGAATATCGGTACGGGTGATTTGCGTAGCTTGTGGGATGATAATTTTTCATCTATTAGTCAAGACCTTATTCTTGATACCAAGCAAGAACTGTTGATGGATACTGAAATTTTGGGTTATTTCACTGACGAAGGATCTTATATGATTGATCCTAAAAACTATATTATTTCAAACACAAACGAAAATCAAAGTCGACAAAACAAAAGATCGAGAATGTCTCCATTAGAACTGCGTGAGATCCAAAAGTATTTTAATGTTCCAATAACTCAAGCAGCCAAAGAATTGAAGGTGGGATCGACCACGTTGAAGAAAAGATGTAGAAAGCTGAATATTATGAGGTGGCCTTATAGGAAGATCAAGAGTATGAAGTCTCTCATTGATAATGTTAAGGTATTATCCTGCCTGCATGTTAATATTCTTTCGAAATGTCATTAGATACATTATTATTTTTCATTCATTTCCATTCTCTCTAATAAAAGTTTACCGAATATATGTTTTTGGAAGTCATTTTAATTTATTATGTTTTTTTTACTTTACCCCCCCCCCCCCCCTCCCCAAGAAATGTAGCAATGACATAATCATCCGCATTTTCGAAAAATAGACATAAACATCGTATGCATAAGGTACAAGAAAGTCAATACACATGTGGGTTGTCAAGTTTAATCTATGAAAAATAGAGGGGTAATATCTAATTATAGCATTATTGTACGACATGTTTTATTAGTATAATTATTTTGTTTTAAATTACAATTTTAGGAGATGGGATTAACCGACGAGGTAGAGATGCTAGAAGAGAACAAAAAAATGATGGAGAAGCTACCCGATTTTGGAATGAGAGAGAAAATAAAAAAACTCAGGCAAGCTTGCTTCAAGGCCAACTGCAAAAAGAGAAAGCTCCTTGCGGACTATTGATACTGCTTCTTCTCTAATGGCTTGGTAATTTGGGTTTATATTTGGTTTTGAACTTTGTAATGTTATTTCTAGTTTTATTTTGGTACTTTAATAACCTTTTGGAATCTTGTTTTCTTAGATATTGTAGTGCCTAAAGCATTACAACCAAATATAAGTTTAAATAAAGTACGGTTTTAATTTTATTTTTACGTGTCTTAAAGTGAATTTATGCGCCTTGTCATGGAAGTTAATAATTAACCTTGAATTGAGCTTCTTTCTTACTGCAAAATCAATCATTATGTAATGAGAAACATCGATGCATATGAGATTCTTATATATATATATATATATATATATATATATATTTGACAAGATAAGAAAAAAATTTACGACATGGATTATGTTAAAAAAAATAAAACAAAAATTTTCAATAGTCTATATAAAGTAAGATATACGTTAAATCATTACTTTAGCAAAACAGTGTAAATTCCAAATAAATCATTCAATATGTATTGTATGTAAAATACGGTAAGCTGGATCATCCAAGATTATAGCTTCTCTAGCTTATATATTAGAATCATTACATTAGTAAAACATCGGTAAGTTGTAAATAAACCATTCAATATATATTATATATATAGGTAACTATAAAATACGTCCAGCTGGATCATCAAAAATTAAAGCTTCTCTGGCTTATATAGAAATTGACATCAATGTTAGACAATTAAAGACCATGCTCATGCTATGGGGAGAAAATTCTAAAATATAATAATAAGGAACATAACTTTTAAGGCCAAACAAAAACACACAAAAAAAATGCACTCTTACCATTTTTTTATACGATTTCTTTTGCAAATTGATGTGGTAAGTGATATTAGAACTTTTTATTTATAAAGTCTTAAGCAGTCGGGCAAATTTTTTATTTTTATTTTTATTTTTTATTTTCATAGATTTGATTAAATTACAACATTACTCTTTTTCTTAATGAATGAATATGACTTGCATGACAAGAAATGTCTTTATGTGTTGTTATGTATGTTAATATATTAGCTTGTAACTCATTACAACATAATTAGAATTTGATTTTTTATATACGTCTGTTCATTATATATATAAATATATATACACTCGTGTTAGCATTAAAGACCATTGTAAAATGAATCCATCTATTCATCTCCCTTTAATTTATATTCTAAAAATATTTTGTACGAAATCCTATTTATCTCCCCATAAATTTATACCCTTTATTCCCTTGTCTCTTTCTCTCATATTTGTACAATATTTATGATACAAATAGTTTCTCTTGCCTTTTATATTGTTGGCAAATATCTAATTTCTATATCTTCTTTTGTATTTGTTCACCAACATTTCATGCAAAGTTTAGCAAAAACTAAATAAATATTTGTAAATAACAATTTGTCAAATTTATCACAAATAAGTGTATGAAATTTTAACCTCTGTAAAATCATATAATAAAAACTTCAATGCATCTTCTTCTGTTATTCAAACAAAAACACAAAAATACATATTTTTAATTGACCAAAATATATAAATTGTTTGTATAAATCAATGTGACAAGTGACAGAACCATAAACCTTCTTCTACCTTTTTTAGACCATACAAAAATAATTTCTTTGGTTATGAAATATGTATATGGGTGAATGTTCACTTTTATCTATTATATGAATGAAAAAGTTTTTCAAGATACCTAAATTCATACTATAAATAAAGAAAATACAAGTATGGATATACTAATTGAATGAAACATTTGATCTCTCTCTAAAAAAAATCCTTTATTTTTCACAACATGATATAACACAAGAGCTTAATATAATAAAAATAAAGAGGATTGCCTCCTCGCCATGGATAACAACAAGTGATGGTAATTTTTGGTTCTTTTCTTTTCTTCACTGAAGACAAATAAGTACATGATTGTTACCTTTTCTACTATCAATTTCATAGACTACATCTTCGTTGTCCCTCACATAGTTGAATTTGAAAATTTAAAAGTCAGCATAGTTGTTGCTTATTTTGTTCCTCTCTATTTATAAAGCATCAATTGTTTGCTTTTGGTCCTTTAATACATATTAGCAGGGCTGATCCTGTGATTTTAGCGTCAAGGCGAATTCTTGAACTGGGATCCATATTAAACAAGAGGTTTTTAATTAATTTATAACTTATGGGTTTTTTAATGGAAAAGATGCCGACTTGATTTTCTGTAGTTTACAAGTTTAAATTTTTGTCCCTTCAGTTTTTAACAAATTATTTGTGTGACAATTGAAAAATGACGCTATAAATTTAAATACACAGATAAAATTTTGGGGTGCCTAAAATGCGTTGAATTTCGGGGCCCGAGACGACCGCCTCTCTGGCCTCCCCTCAAAATCGTCTCTAAATATTAGAAAGTTGTATACTTCTTCTTCATTGTAGTTTATATATAAGAATTAATCAGCTTAGCTTCTGATCAGGTATATAAAAATATGAGAATTATTTATTAGTAATCAGTAATTAAACTACATCCTATAATATTACCTTTTCTTTTCGCCATGTTTTAAGCTATTTTAGTTTGGTCTTATAAGCTTACAAATTATTTTACTTTTTTTCCTCTCTAGGTTTTAAGCTATATGGGAACTAATTGCCTTAAAATATAAAAATGGCTATATTTTAGTCTGATCTTATACGCTTACAAATTATTACATTTAAATTTTGAGTCCTCTTCTCATATAACCATTTTTAGCTATGACCTGAAGTTATCAAATCATATGACATTAAGACCTACACCATAATTATTCAACTTTGGAACTTGTACTTTTCTATGTTCTAATTTTAGTATTTGAAGTCCCTAAATTATTTGGACCTAAAGCTTCAAAGAAAATATATCACAATAAAACATGGAGTTTTAATTAAAAGTGTACAAACTGAAAGTCGTATAATTTATATTGATTTGTGATATGAATATCCATAATGATTATTGTGATCAAATGTTCACAAATTATTACTTGTAAATGGGATACACTTTCTTAGACATACTATTAAAAATGCACGAATATCTCCTGTTATTTAACGATATTTGGATTAGAGTATCCAAAAGTAACAACCCCCATTTTCTCATGTAAAGATTGCCCAGACATAATACGCCGAAGATGGGGCCTGCTTGTCAATTTATATCATTCTTAGCATCGACCGAGAATAAACATTTATATTTTAAATCACATTTTAATTTAAAACTGAATTGAATTAATAAACAAGAGATAATAGTAAAGCAAACATCCACATTCAACAAAATAAAAATCTAACATAATTATAACATCTCAACTAATAAAACTAAATGACTTCGGGCTTATGCCCATGAAATAATTCAAAATAAATAAAGATAGGAAGAAGTAGCAGCCTAAACTAGAATCAATAAATCGATCTTCGAGAAGCAATACATGACAGCAAGTCAGATATTCCTTTAGTCCCGCTATCCTTATCTACACAAACCTTGTAATTTGGGTCATCACCCTAGAGTGTGTAAGAATTGACTTACTGAAATTGAAATACAAGATTACAGTAAATTTAATTAGGTGTCTCCCATCGTCATTCGCATAGGATAGTCTTCTCACCTCTCAACTAGGTGCAATATTAATCGTATCCTATCCCCAGAAACCAAATGCAATATAGATAACAAGATGATTGGGAAACATGTGATGCGTCTAGCATAGACTACAAGAAAAATGATTTTTAGTGACATAATTTTTTGCACCAAATTATAAAAAATTCGCCACCAAATCTTTTAGTGGCAAAAAAAAATTCGTCATGCTATTGCCACTAAAGGGGTTCTGCGGATTGTTTTAGTAGCAATTTATTAAATTGCCACTAAAATTTGACTTTTTAGTGACAAAATCACTTCGCCACCAAAACATCGCTTTAGGTGGAATTTTTTTTGCATCTAATAAAGATTAAATTGCCACTAATAGTTGATAGTTTGACACTAAAGTTTATTTTTTGTAGCAAAATAAAAATTCACCACCAAAAGTAACATTTCGTGGCAAAACAAATCGCCACAATTGAACTTAAATTTCTATGGAACGATTTTTTAAATATTAAATTGCCACCCATCGTTGATAGTTTACCACCAAAAGATTATTTTTCATAGCAAACCAAAGAGTCGCCATCCAAATGGTTGTTTCGTGGAAAAAAATCTTCACATTTGATCTTAAATTTGTATGGAACAACTTTCTTAGAAATTTAAATTCGCCACTAAATGACATTTTTTATTGCCAGAAAATCTCCATAAATTGATGCAATATTTTTCACAATACATATATACGTTGCTTTGGTAACAACTTGTGTCTACACGTATATAACTTATACATCTACAACTTTCATAATTTTTGTTTTCTCAAAATCATAAACTAGTACTCCTAATTTGGGCTTCGAACAGGAAAGTAGAAATTTACGGAAAATCTCAAAACTTTCACATTTTGCGACCAAACATTGCCAGTTTCGTGTCAACACCCTAATTTACTTTTATAAACATAATCATACATTAGAAACATATTTTATGATTCATTTAACCACATAACTAGTCATATGCTCTAAACATGTTATCCCCGATCATAAGCTCGATGAGCATCTAATATAAACCACATATATATCACATGAGCATGCATCCCCTAAACATGATAATAAATATGTTTAACACACATAAACAATTTATAACTAATAACTAATAACTTATACTTAATCATGTAATTAGCCTTCCTAATCATGTTTTAGGGCCTTACACTATAGGACTCAAGCTATCAAAAGGAGGAGAAGGATAGTTTGTTAACTCTACTTTGATCAAAAGTATAGTTGGAAGGTTGAGGTACTTGACAATGATAAGACTTGGAATTTTATATGTAGTTGGACTTGTGTGTCTTTACATGGAAACACCAAGAGAATCTCATCGTCTAGCTACTAAGAGCATACTATGGTATAATAAAGGTGCTCTTAACCCTGGACTTTTTTATGCTTATGGAGAAGATGAAAATCTAGTAAGGTATTTAGATAGTGATTGGGGAGGTTATCGAGATGAGGTGAAAAGCACTACAGGGTACATGTTCTACCTTGGTTCAACAACTTTATCTTGGCCTTAGAATAGACATACAATTACAACATTATCATCATGTGAAGCCGAGTATGTGATAACTTGTTCAATTGTTTTTACAGGAATTTGGTTGAGAAATATGTTGAAGTTGAATCACTTATAAAAACAATATACAGTGATTCATCTGGATAATAAGTCTGCAATCAAGCTTGCAAAGAATCTAGTACAACATGGAAGGAGCAAGCATATTGACATTAGGTTACATTTTCTAAGGCTTTATGTGAAGTAAAAGACAATTGAACTTGTGTATTATCACACCAAGGAGAAGATAATAGATATCCCTACGAACCCTCTCCCGATTGATTATTTCAGAAAGCTACGTGTAATGCTTGGGATGAAGGACTCTTGATTTGAGGGGTGAATGTTGGAAGAAACACAAATTAAGTGTCTCTTGCACTATGATAATTAGTGGTAAACCTGACTATGCACTACATAAGCACTATGTGAAGTGATAATCCACAAAGACCACTTTCATGATTTTTAATATTTCTTTCTTTAAGTGGTTTAGGTGTTAATTCATTTCCTCCATTGATTTTTCAAATGGGTTATATTAATGTTTCCATAATTAATTATGTTATTTTAGTTGTTCCACTTAATGTGTTATTGTGTGTGTTTTGTAACTCTGTAAATAGAGTTATAAGCTTGTTGTTTGATATAAGCAATAACAAGAGAAGAAAAACATTTTAGCTCTAAAAATACTTGTTCTCTTTATTAGTTCTTATCTTTGAGAGAATGTACGCGTGGGTGTGATATAGTTTGAAAACTTATCACCCAAACAAGAAGTTTGGCATAAATAATTGAATACCAACAATAATTGCCTCCACTTTGTTTGGATCAACCTTTACACCATCACTTGAGACAACATAACCTAAGAATATTAAACTATTTTTCAAGAAGTCACACTTCTTCAATTTAATTTCTACTCACTCAATACATCAAAAACCTTTTGAAGATTCTCAAAATGTTGATTTTGCTCTTTGTTAGACATAAGAATGTCATCAAAGTAAACCACAATAAACTTACCAATATAAGTCTTGAATATGTGATTCATAATACGCATAAATGTGCAAGGATCATTAGAAAGACCAAATGGCATTACTATCCATTCAAATAAGTCATCCCTTGTCTTGAAAGAAGTTTTCCATTCATCTCCTGGCTTTATGCAAATTTGATGATACCCACTTCGAAGATTAATTTTTGAAAAGATTACATCCCCACAAAGTTGGTCTCACCGAGTCAAGGAATAGGAAAACGATACTTAATGGTAATTTTATTCACCTTCCCACTATCAACACACATATTTTAAGATCCATCTTTCTTAGGAACACGTAATGCCGAGATAACACACGAACTCATGTTTTCTCTAATCAAACTTTTCTCCAACAAATCATTAATTTTGTTTTAAAGATCTTCATATTTTTTAGGATATATTCAGTACGCTACTGGAAGCATAGAACATGGGACAAGAGTAATACAGTGTTGACTCTCATCAAAAGAAGGCGGGATGAAATTTCCTTTAGCACCACATCATAAAATTTATCGAGCAAAGGTTGTAAGTTAGGTGGGACTTCGAACCTCTCTTCATTTTCCTCTATGATAAGTGCAACGGGTGTGAAAATTAATATTTCAAAGTCATTGATCATCCTCCACATGGGATACATATAAGCTTCTTCAAACAACAAGTGATTCTCCTTGGTCATCATATAAAACTTCACCCTCACTTTCATCTTCATCACTATAATTTTTTTCCACATCTTCATTAACGTCCACCTCCACTAATGAAACAATCTTTTGATTTGGATATTCTGATGCAATATGCCCAAAGTCGTGACATTTAAATAATGGTGAGAACTTCAATTTCAAGATCCTTGATGAATTGATTTACCCTTTATATCATTCTTCGAAGGTAGCTTGAAAGATGTCTTTGAAGGCTTGGAAATAGAAGTACTCCCTGATTATAACCTCCATCATGACTCTAACTTCGAACACTACTTTTCTCCTTGTGTTGCCTATCCACCCTTAGAGACAAATGAACACATCATTATAAGTCCAATATGGTTGCAATTGAACAACATTTAAAATACGAGTCCTTAAACCACTAAGATAATGAGCAATTATTTGATCCTATGACTCGAATAATACACATCGCATCATGATATGATCAAGTAGCCTTGAATACTCCTCCACGGACAACTAATTTTTAAGAAATTGTGAAACTTAAGAAAAGCATCTTGTACGTAATGACTAGTAAAAAATATTCTCAACTCCTTTTTCATCTTCTTCCAAGTTACAATTATTCTTTTACCTTCACATTCACGTTGCTTCTTTAAGTGTTCCCACCAAGTTGAGGTATGCCTCTTCAACTTTATGGCAACTAATTTCACATTTTTGATTTCTAGAATTTCATAGTAGTAAAAGATTCTCTCCACGGTGTTGATCCAATCAATGAATTCATCACTTTAGATTTGACCATCAAATTCTTGGATCCTAACTTTTATATAAGCACAGTGATAGGGTTGGTTACTTCCACATATACGTTTCAAAGGAGCCTCTTCTTTCGATGCGTGGTCATGAGCATTATAAATGGGGTTAATTTCCTCTTCATCGTGTGGAAATTCATTATAACTACTGCAATCCATCACATTCCTGAGATTCAAAGAGTACTAAACGCTGTTAGAGTTTTTCACCTGTCCCCTAAATTCATCTAGTTCAATGTCACGCAAGTCTCTTTCGCATACCGGTTCACCAATATTCGGGCCATGACGACAGTTGCTGGCCATCAAAATTAAGTCTCTGATACCAATATGAAATTGGATAATGAAAGAGAAATATATGACACAAGTGTTAACTGAGGTAACCCACTCAAACTCTAAGGATAATGAAAGAGAAATATATAACACAAGTGTTAACTCAGGTAACCCACTCAAACTCTAAGGAATCCACTGAAGAGAGGGAGCAACACTCGTCCCCAATTGGAATCCACCAAAAGGTTAAGAGAAAAACAAGAAAACTTCGCTTCTTATACAAAAGTCTGTTTATAATCTCAAATCAAATTATCCTTGTTTCATACATGCTCAGCCCTTATATAGGTTCTTAGAACAACTCTCCAGCAATGGGTGATAAGATATATTAAATAGAACGTCGAATAAACTAGAAGTTAGAAAACTAAAAGACTAGACCCTTGGACTCAAAACTAATTTGCCAATAAGTTAGGCGTCACTTAAAATGCATGCCACTCTATGCATGCATTGAATTAGTGTAACAACCCGCCTAATGGGATACCGGGCGATCACTCCTATATCAAATTAAAACAGGAGTCACATATGGATCATCCTTAGCATCACTGTCGAAAATCCATTTAATTACTAATATCCTATTAGGCGAGCGTTAAAAACTTTTACTTAACTACTCTTTTTAACGATTAAAATAAAACATCCACAAGTTAATGCATAAATGAAACTGAAATGAAATAAAATAACCGAACACTCGGTCAAAATATACAACCATATCGATTGATGTACTGAAAGAGTAAATAAATGCAATTGGACCATTGGCCCGAATATTTATACAGTACCTCCTATCTAGAGTACAAGGATGGAAGCGGCTATCAAAAACCTGCACGCATCCACAGCTGTTGCAACTGACGTCTGACTCGAAGGAATTATCATCCAGGTGTCCCTGTGTATGGACACCTATGTATATATATATAATATAGCAAGAAAGGAAAAGTAGATAAACGGGTCAGAGCCCGAATTTTGAAAATATTTTGCAAGTGCATAAATGCCTTATTATTTGGAAAAAGGTTTTATCTCATATTTAAGTTTGGTATCGCACTCCCATGAGATACCCCTCACCTCTCCGCTAATAGTGCACTCCTAGCGCATCTATATAGAACATTTTAGTCTAGCTACCCTGCTAAACTAGTCTATCACCCCACCACTATCTACCCTAGATAGTCCAAGTAATGTACTAAGGGCTAAGCTTCACCCCAGTCTCAGCGCTATGCCATGTTCGTGCGTGGGGTGTCTCGCAAAGCGAAATCCAAACAAGGAACCCCCCCGATACACTACTACGCGGCACGGTCGATCATCGAGATATGCTAGTCCCTAAGTACAGAAAGATATATAATAATATATATACCATAAGAATTAATAATATACGAGCACTAAGGATTAAACTTCTCCCCAGTCTCAACACACTGCCATATTTGTGCGTGGGGTGTCTCGCGAAGCGAAATCCAAATAAGGAACCCCCCGATACACTACTATGCGGCAAGGTCGATCGTCAGGATCCATTAGACCCTCGGTACTCGATTCATCCATAGATACATATTCATATTACAATATACATCCGGATCTATCTCCCGGACTGAGGATTTATATACAAGTATTTATCAATACTTTTCATTTTCTCAAAACTTCCCATTTCCCTTTTTATACTCAGGAAATGTAAATATAAAAGCCAATTCATTATCATGAATTGCTTTACCAAATCATATACTTTTTAAAAGCTAGTTTTATTATCATAAAAATACTTTTCCTTTATATGTCATCCGATTTCCCTTTTTATACTCAGGAAATGTACCCAAATCCATTTCCATTATCATGAAAATGCTTTGGTCAAATCATGCTTCCACGTCCCTTCTTCCATCCGGGAGTGTTACCGAAGCCAAACCTTTATCCCATTTCCCTTTTTATACTCAGGAAATGTAAATTAAAGCCTATCCATTATCATGAATTGCTTTAATAAATCTAAGACCGCCCCTCCGGGTTTCCCCACTGGACACGCCCCTAAATGGCTATCATCTTCCAGGGCCTATCTATACAAGACAACCTGGGAACCTACCAACGATGGGAAGCGGCCATATTGCCTGCGGGAAAGTCAGGACCACACCCAGAATCCCCTAACCAGCGCAGAAAAAACAAATAACCGCCCATATGGCCTAGGGACTATATCCAACCTGCTCAATAGCCAGGAAGGCTTCACCACAACGCGCGCAACTTCCCTTATGATAGCGATTTAGGGAGGTGTGTAACCATAGTTTACAAATTATGAAAATCATTTATCTTTCCATTTTGAAAATATTCATTTTTATATTTTCAAAATCATTTCCATCATATCATATATATATACTTTATTCACATAATATATATACATACCATATAGTCCTCCTAGAATATATAAACGGCCATAATGGCCTATATCATCTAGCGATGACCAATAATCCCAAAGATTCCCTCTAGGAATCATAATCATGCATTCATATATGCATGATACTAAACCCAAAGTATTTTCTTATTTTAATAAATAATACATACTTAAATCCCATCTGCGGATTCATTTGGATATCTCCAATTATACCAATTCACTCTAAGTGAATATACACATATATAAATTCCCAATTCCTCAAGTCCTTTAGGACATAACCCTCCATAATTTTTAATTGGGAAGGGCCTTAAACATTAAACTCAAAAAGGAGAAATAATCCTAATCTCCAAAATCTTGGGCTGAAAACAGGGCACCGGTCGACCGCGGGTTGTAAATAAGCCTACGAAACAAAGCAGTAGGCCCTTTCTCCTTGACGCGGTCGACCATACTTTAGGGGGGCGATCGACCGTTCACACCAGGTCTCCCAAATTATTTTTCCTCAAATCCTTTTATCCAAAAACCCAAATTCATTTTCAGGGTTTCTAAACTACCCCAAAAATTATCCCGAACATCTATGCAATTAATCCTAGCCGTAATTTTTCCAATTCCCGATTTGATTTCCGAGTTTATGATTTCAACCCGGAGCTGCCATTTTGTAAAAATCATATCAAATCATAGAAAAATCATAAAAATACGCGGTCAGGGCCCACACGACCGTATCGAAAAGATCTACAACTTTCGTGTTTTGGCTGAAAGCTAAATAAATTCGTTTCCTGGCCAAAAAGGCCCCCTAAAGTGACGGGTTACTATTCATCGTCTTCTCCGAGACGATTTCGGCCATTAAAGCTTCTCCCAAGCTTTTGTCGCCTCACCCAACGTCCTACAACCTCAACCAACTACAAATACAAATATATTAAGGATTCTAAACATCCTAGAACCCAAAACCATCAATTAATTTAGGTTAAAACCTAAGTTCCACAAAATTAAAATATTATTGGGGTTTAATTGTTTTAACTCCCAAAAATCCGTTTTATCCACGATAACCCACCCCAAAACCATTAGGGTTTGTTTATACTAAACTACGGTATGAGATATTTATGCAAAAAGATAAATAAATCAAGTAAACACTTGCCTCGTGGATAAAATCCGACGTTCTTGAGTCGAATCCGGCGGAGTTGGCTCGAGATCTCCCATTTTCTTCCTCTTTTCTTCTTCCTCTCTCTCTTCTCTCTCTTTTCTCTTCTTTCTTTCTCTTTTCTTTCCCTCTCTCCCTCTTTATATAGGAAGAAAAAGGTTTTAACCCTTAAAACCCAAAAACGACTCGTTTACCCAATTACGAGTTACTTTTACCTATAAAATTACCCGAAACTTATTTTCGATAATTGGACACTCTTTTCCGACTATCTCGGACATTCCGAGACTCACGGCCCAGTCGAAATTCCCATCCGAGGTACTTGACCGCAAATCACTATTCCAACCCAAAATAAATAAATGCGGGTTTTCCAATTAAAAATCTTACCTCGTGTCGCTTTACTCAACGACGACATATAATTAAAATATTTCGACCTATATAGTCCAAAAAATAATTACAGCACCCATCGAAAATCATTCAATCCTCGAAAATCCCAAAAATTACTATTTAGGAAAATTCCCCAAATTCCAATTTATATCCAATTATGGAATTTAATGGTCTCCAAAAGGGCGGGTTGTTACATACCCCCCCTTACAACGGAATTTCGTCCTCGAAATTCAGATACGACCTACACCACCAATCTTAGGATCACTCCAAATCCTAATACCTCAAGGGGAACGGTACTAACCCAATGGTTCTCAACCATACACTATGCGGCTACTGCAATCATAAAGTGACTCTAATACGTCACATAATACCCATCATCTATAATGCCTATCGGCATGAATTTCACCCTTATATACTATGCCCATTCTATTTCAGGCGGTATATAAAACCATCTTACCAAGGTTCCCATACACCTTTCTAACTTGTGCATATCTGCACATCCGTAGCGAACGATCGACACGTAACACTCTCTCCCAAATAAGGAGCTCCTTTCCTCGATGTAATACTCATCTATGGGTCCTCTCCGACCCGCGAAATTCATCCGCCTAACCTCGGCGCCACTAACTTTACCTAGCCTATATCCTAATAATACTAAGGTCGATGCGATGTCCTACCTACGTGAAACTAATATCATCCTAAATATATCCCTAGTGCCCAAGTTCTCTCTCAACTACCGACATTTTCTTGGTTTCGTGCGTGGGACGTCTCGCAGAGCGAAATCCAAACAAGGAACCCTCCCGTTACACTACTCCCTCGCGTTGTCGGTCATCGAGATATAACGACCCAAGGCACACCAGCAGGACGTCCTAAATCCTACCTCGCTAACCTACGAACGCATTCCTACTATCTTATCCTTCCGCCCATACGAAAGGAAACCTAACAAATCAAAGTGCCTACTCTCTGTAGGAACACTACTTACATCACATCGATCACAGATTTCCTCCAAATTTGCCTTCTCATTAAGGCCTAGCTATCATCCTCAAATCAATTTCTCTAAGTCCTACTCCACCCAACTACTTGTGGCGAGAGGACCACTTTAGTGCTTTTCCATAGCACAATATTTCCATAAACATACCATCATCACAGGGTTGATAGTCTATAGTGGTTCATCCACACTATAAGACTAACCCACATCCTTGCATCCTATAACAGCTCTCCATGCCCGACGCCGTTAAGAGTCATGTGTGGAGTGTCTCATAAAGCGAAATCCAAACAAGGAACCCCTCCACACATTAACCCTTGACTTCGTTGGTTATGGAGTTCCGTTATTTCAACATGCAACCGGGATATCCCTATCCCCTAATCCAATAAAAAGGTGGTCTGAACTCCTATCTCTAACTAAGAGTCACGCCAGCCCGCGCTCGCACTATATTTTAAGTCCTTGCGCAAATAATAATGAGCTTAATCTTACAGCTCAACACAAATCCTGCGGCCTTAAATCATATATATATAAGGTCGCCATATAACCAAATCACGATAAGGAAACCTCTTATCATCGAAGTTCCATTAACCCATAACAAATAAGGTTAACTCAACCTATATCTAGGTGAGGCACCGCAACAATAACCTGTTCCCTCGAGGAACCATGGACACGATAGACTTGCCATTCTTAGCCTGCTATCATTCCGAAAATACCATCATCTTATACAATATATATAAAATATAAACACCCGCCTCTATGACGAGTGAAGGTAAACAAAATCCCGCTATCACGGAAAAATACATAGACATACATGATATTATGTTATCGAGACCGCCACAACTCAAATTACACACACGAGTCTAGGGCTAACAAACACCGCGACTTTATCTAGCCGCTCCAAATATACCTCCTCGATTAAGGTAAAACTCAGAACAACATCTTCGCCTTTATTCACTGCCGGCCTCTAGACGAACCTTATGTGAATAACCCAAAACAACATTCTTCTCATTCATGCTGAATCATGGGTACTCACGGTTAAGACTATCCGTAAGATCCCTTTTGAACCCTCAATTTTAATGAGGAATTCGACTTTAGTACCACTCTCTACTTGAGTGGTACTGCGGTACCCCTAACTACTATTATTTAGTATTCGCCACCGAAATCCTTAGAAATTACAATAGGGAGAGTGACCTTTACTAAGGTCCTCATCCTCACCTTCTACCAGCTGCCCAGATAAGCCTCACCTCCTGCTACCATCCAAGCTCCGCACACGATTCTCAAACGAGCGCGCAAAAAATTTCTATAATTTCATAATATGACAGGAGAACGAAATCTCACAAGAGAAATCAACAATCCTAATCCTGAGGCTCTATATCAAATCGAGAGAAACGCGAAAAGCGTAGTACATCCGCACAGATTTCTAAGGACACTAGAACCTGATGCTCTGATACCATCTGTAACAACCCGCCTAATGGGATACCGAGTGATCACTCCTATATCAAATTAAAACAGGAGTCACATATGGATCATCCTTAACATCACTGTCGAAAATCCATTTAATTACTAATATCCTATTAGGCGAGCGTTAAAAACTTTTACTTAACTACTCTTTTTAACAATTAAAATAAAACATCCACAAGTTAATGCGTAAATGAAACTGAAATGAAATAAAATAACCGAACACTCGGTCAAAATATACAACCATATCGAATGTTGTACTGAAAGAGTAAATAAATGCAATTGGACCATTGGCCCGAATATTTATACAGTACCTCCTATCTAGAGTACAAGGATGGAAGCGGCTATCAAAAACCTGCGCGCATCCACAGCTGCTGCAGCTGACGTCTGACTCGAAGGAATTGTCATCCAGGCATCCCTGTGTCTGGACACCTATGTATATATATATAATATAGCAAGAAAGGAAAATTAGATAAACGGGTCAGAGCCCGAATTTTGAAAATATTTTGCAAGTGCATAAATGCCTTATTATTTGGAAAAAGGTTTTATCTCATATTTAAGTTTGGTATCGCACTCCCATGAGATACCCCTCACCTCTCCGCTAATAGTGCACTCCTAGCACATCTGTATAGAACATTCTAGTCCAGCTACCCTGCTAAACTAGTCTATCACCCCACCACTATCTACCCTAGATAGTCCAAGTAATGTACTAAGGGCTAAGCTTCACCCCAGTCTCAGCGTTATGCCATGTTCGTGCGTGGGGTGTCTCGCAAAGCGAAATCCAAACAAGGAACCCCCCGATACACTACTACGCGGCACGGTCGATCGTCGAGATCTGCTAGTCCCTAAGTACAGAAAGATATATAATAATATATATACCATAAGAATTAATAATATACGAGCACTAAGGATTAAACTTCTCCCCAGTCTCAACACACTGCCATATTCGTGCGTGGGGTGTCTCGCGAAGCGAAATCCAAACAAGGAACCCCCCCGATACACTACTATGCGGCAAGGTCGATCATCAGGATCCATTAGACCCTCGGTACTCGATTCATCCATAGATACATATTCACATTACAATATACATCCGGATCTATCTCCCGGACTGAGGATTTATATACAAGTATTTATCAATACTTTTCATTTTCTCAAAACTTCCCATTTCCCTTTTTATACTCAGGAAATGTAAATATAAAAGTCAATTCATTATCATGAATTGCTTTACCAAATCATATACTTTTTAAAAGACAGTTTTATTATCATAAAAATGCTTTTCCTTTATATGTCATCCCATTTCCCTTTTTATACTCAGGAAATGTACCCAAAGCCATTTCCATTATCATGAAAATGCTTTGGTCAAATCATGCTTCCACATCCCTTCTTCCATCCGGGATTGTTACCGAAGCCAAACCTTTATCCCATTTCCCTTTTTATACTCAGGAAATGTAAATTAAAGCCAATCCATTATCATGAATTGCTTTAATAAATCTAAGACCGCCCCTCCGGGTTTCCTCACTGGACGCGCCCATAAATGGCTATCATCTTCCAGGGCCTATCTATACAAGACAACCTGGGAACCTACCAACGACGGGAAGCGGCCATATTGCCTGCAGGAAAGTCAGGACCACACCCAGAATCCCCTAACCAGTGCAGAAAAAATAAATAACCGCCCATATGGCCTAGGGACTATATCCAACCTGCTCAATAGCCAGGAAGGCTTCACCACAACACGCGTAACTTCCTTTATGATAGCGATTTAGGGAGGTGTGTAACCATAATTTATCAATTATGAAAATCATTTATCTTTCCATTTTGAAAATATTCATTTTTATATTTTCAAAATCATTTCCATCATATCATATATATATATATACTTTATTCACATAATATATATACATACCATATAGTCCTCCTAGAATATATAAATGGCAATAATGGCCTATATCATCTAGTGATGACCAATAATCCCAAAGATTCCCTCCAGGAATCATAATCACGCATTCATATAAGCATGATACTAAACCCAAAGTATTTTCTTATTTTAATAAATAATACATACTTAAATCCCATCTACGGATTCATTTGGATATCTCCAATTATACCAATTCACTCTAAGTGAATATACACATATATAAATTCCCAATTCCTCAAGTCCTTTAGGACATAACCCTCCATAATTTTTAATTGGGAAGGGCCTTAAACATTAAACTCAAAAAGGAGAAATAATCCTAATCTCCAAAATCTTGGGCTGAAAACAGGGCACCGGTCGACCGCGGGTTGTAAATAAGCCTACGAAACAAAGCAGTAGGCCCTTTCTCCTTGACGCGGTCGACCGGCCTTAGGGGGGCGATCGACCGTTCACACCAGGTCTCCCAAATTATTTTTCCTCAAATCCTTTTATCCAAAAACCCAAATTCATTTTCGGGGTTTCTAAACTACCCCAAAAATTATCCCGAACATCTATGCAATTAATCCTAGCCGTAATTTTTCCAATTCCCGATTTGATTTCCGAGTTTATGATTTCAACCCGGAGCTGCCATCTTGTAAAAATCATATCAAAATGTAGAAAAATCAGAAAAATACGCGGTCAGTGCCCACACGACCGTATCGAAAAGATCTACAACTTTTGTGTTTTGGCCGAAAGCTAAAAAAATTCGTTTCCTGGCCAAAAAGGCCCCCTAAAGTGACGGATTACTATTTATCGTCTTCTCCGAGACGATTTCGGCCATTAAAGCTTCTCCCAAGCTTTTGTCGCCTCACCCAACGTCCTACAACCTCAACCAACTACAAATAAAAATATATTAAGGGTTCTAAACATCCTAGAACCCAAAACCATCAATTAATTTAGGTTAAAACCTAAGTTCCACAAAATTAAAATATTATTGGGGTTTAATTGTTTTAACTCCCAAAAATCCGTTTTATCCACGATAACCCACCCCAAAACCATTAGGGTTTGTTTATACCAAACTACGGTATGAGATATTTATGCAAAAAGATAAATAAAGCAAGTAAACACTTGCCTCGTGGATAAAATCCGACATTCTCGAGTCGAATCCGGCGGAGTTGCCTCGAGATCTCCCATTTTCTTCCTCTTTTCTTCTTCCTCTCTCTCTTCTCTCTCTTTTCTATTCTTTCTTTCTCTTTTCTTTCCCTCTCTCCCTCTTTATATAGGAAGAAAAGGGTTTTAACCCTTAAAACCCAAAAACGACTCGTTTACCCAATTACGAGTTACTTTTACCTCTAAAATTACCCGAAACTCATTTTCGACAATCGGACTCTCTTTTCCGACTATCTCGGACATTCCGAGACTCACGGCGTAGTCGAAATTCCCATCCGAGGTACTTGACTGCAAATCACTATTCCAACCCAAAATAAATAAATGCGGGTTTTCCAATTAAAAATCTTACCTCGTGTCGATTTACCCAACGACGACATATAATTAAAATATTTCGACCTATATAGTCCCAAAAATAATTACAGCACCCATCGAAAATCATTCAATCCTCGAAAATCCCAAAAATTACTATTTAGGAAAATTTCCCAAATTCCAATTTATATCCAATTATGGAAATTAATGGTCTCCAAAAGGGCGGGTTGTTACAATTAGAAGGTCATACATATACCAATTGAAAGGTATATACATTAGATTTCAAATGAGCTTTGAATAATGTCATTTGGACTTTTAAGGAGGGAGTTATGACCATTTTCATAAATGGTGTTTTCACTGTCGCTATAATTCGAAAATAAACTGTAGAGCTTCTTCAAGCCTATTTATTGAACTATGACACTTCAAAGTACTTGTAGTAATATCAAAGTTGCTCCTGCATAAAAAAGGTTCAGCACGTAAATATGTGACATTGATGAAAATAGAAGATTATATTGACCAAAGATTGATAATCATAGTAAGCCCAACATATTTGTATAAAAGGAAAAGAATCCTCACATCATTATTATTTCCTTCCATGAAAGGATGTATGGATTATCCTTATATTTATAAGTGATAAGGAATGGACACTTCATGGCCGAAGTTGCATTGAACCACTAAAGATATACACTTACCAATTAAGAAAACATGAACATACCCACTTTCTCTTTCAGGGTGAGTGAGGAAAAGAAGCACCAAGTCAGTGAGTATATTTATATTGTTGTGCATTAGGAGACATCCCAAATGGCACTATAGATTAAATAACATCTAACAACAATATAACTTCCAACAAATTACCCTCTCCCTATGACAACAAAGTATGACATCCCAAAAGATAGTATAAATCGAAAACCATAAATACTAACTAAAATAGTGGTGAAGATATTCAATCTCAAAAAAAAATTAGGATCAATTTGCAATTTTTTAGTATTTATTCATGTCTATAACAGCACCCAAAATATATATATATATTGGTAATCAAGGAACTACCTATTCAATTCTGTGACAATTAACGACCTAGTATAAAAGAAATCCCCGCCCCCTCTTTTTGTCTGTACCCTTTTTAACTTGTAAAAATGATGTTAGTCTAATTATGGGTATTACACTGTTCTACACTAATAAATTAGAAATGAATAAATTCATAAAACGGTAAAAGTATCTTCTATACAGGATAATTTGAGAGAAAATCAGTGTTGGTTGCTTTGAACATGTTAAACGTAAATCAATAGATGCTTCGTAAGACATAATGATTTAGTTAGTATTGATAGCAACGATATGGGTAGAGGTTGACCCAAATTGACATGGTAGGATATTATAAATAATGATATGATATGATGTGGATATTAAGGGAAAATGAAAAAATAAGATTCATGTAGCCGATCACAAATAATTGAAAAATGCTTTGTAGAGTTGAGTACATTGTTTTCCACTAATACGCAAACTTATAATAGTTTGAGCTTTAGATAATTAAACAACAATACAATAGACCCATTAAACATCGATAAATAACACAGTTTCACTGGAGTGGGGGTGGGGAGGAAAAGCCTTAATATTCAAACAATCGAAATGTAGAAAATTAACCTCACCAAGAATATAATTAGATAAAGAGAGATTAAAAATAGATAAAAAAATCCTACGGTTTCATAATTGTGACAAATGAATTTTTTCAAGTCGATGTTGTTTGAAAATCGGTGTATAAAAAAATCGATAAATAACTCAGTTTCAACTGGAGTGGGGGTGGGTAGGAAAAGCCTTATTTTTCAAACCATCGGAATGTAGAAAATTAACCTCACCAAGAATAAAATTAGATAAAGAGAGATTAAAAATAGCAAAAAAATCCTATGGTTTCATAATTGTGATAATTGAATTCTTTTCAAGTCGATGTTGTTTGAAAACCGGTGTATAAAAAACTTACTCGACATTCAACATTGAGGATCTGAAGCTCTAATGAGAGGTCTCAATAGCTACCATTGTACCACATCCACCTTACTAAACATATAAATATCGTCATAATATGAAGGGTAGAAAGAAAATACCTTATAAAGAACGTCAATCATAGTAATCCTCATGCATAAAATAAATTAATAAATTAAAAACCAAATAATCAAGAACCTTGAAGACAACATGAGGCCTCATTCGATAAAGGATAAGTATAAAATTCAACAATTTTAGAAGATGGCCTACTAATACCTTTATTCAAACACCAAATAAGAGCATTGTTTGCGTGTGTATGCCACCGATAATGACATGTTTTCAAGACCGCACTAAGTGAACAAAAGAAATGATAGTTAATCAAAAGTTATGATTGATAAATGTGAAGAAAATGACGTACCATTATTATTTTCAATAAAAAAAAATAGAATTTTTAATAGGGGGCATGCTATTTGATCACCATTTTACCTTAAACATGGCTAAGAAGATCTAAAGGCACAACATATAAGTATTAAATGGACACCTTAGTTTATGCTTACCCTAAAAAAGAATGACTAACCACTTAGAAGACTAGGTTATCATGTCTCTTCATTTGGTAGTGCATAACTATTTGAATGTTGAGGAAGGATAAGCATAAAAGGGAAAGAAGAATATGGAATATAAAATGCAAGAAAATAGCAATGCATAGAGGCGGGTGGGGGGGGGGGGGGGGGGGGGGAGGGGGCTTGGCCCATGCAAATATTTTCAAACTTTCTATAGCAACAAGTTTTTTTTATAGGTGTTATATATTTTTTAATATGGTTTGGCCCCTTAAAAAGTCATGTCTGTTTTGGCCACAACTCAACCAAAGTACAAAAAAGACATTTTAAGGTTTAGGTTAATATATAACAAGAAAACTCAATAGAATGGTTGTCGCTTTTAACTTTTACCAACAAAATAAATTCAAAAGAGAAACCACCTGTTAGGCTGCTGCAAAAACCTAAATTCAAAGAAACCAAACAACACCAAAATTTAACCACTGTGGGAAAGTAGCAAATTTGAGTTGGTTTTACGAGGTACTTTTTTTTCTCCTTTTTTTTTGTTAGTTACAATTAAATATAAAAAAAAGTATATTGTAACAGTTTATAAAATTCAAAGTTGGGGAAATTCGATGGCTATCTTTTGTAGTTATTTGTCAAGTCCCGTCCCATGATTTTCTTTTATGTTATTTTACAATGACTATTTGCTGGAGTATGGTATGGTTTGAACAGGAGTATTAGAAAATTTTAAAATTGAAATTTTAATAGTCTTGGTAATCTTAGTTAGAGAGTGGAAATTAAAATTGAAATTGTAACATTAAACAGCTTTTTAATATAATTTCATATATGAGATATTGTTTGTTATTCTAACAATTACACATCTATATATGGGGATTTTATTAAATTAAATATTTTGAATATAGGATTTAAGTTTTAATTTAAAATCATCATTTCTGTAATTGTAGTTTAAAATCATTTCTTTATGTTTTAAAATTTTGACAATTAGTCAAGGTCAAGAGAACAACTATTGATGCATTTTTAAAGAAAGGTGGTGTTGAAAGTTTAGATGTTAGTGAACCGATTTCTTATGAACAATCTTCCTCTGATGTCGAAGCTGAACAACGACCCTCCAAGGTTTCCAATATCAGCTCGATTGAAAAAGATCCAAATTTTTTCAAACGTGATCCTGGATTATGCCAACAAATATGGGAGTATCCATATAACCATCGTGATGAACTTTGATGAGCTTATATTAAAGCCGGTACATATCAACATCTTCTTTACCAATACCCATTTAATGAAGATAAACATCCTCGTCGATTTAAAGATTCTTGGTTCAAAATGTTTTCAAATTGGTTGGAATATTCTCCAACTACTGATGGGATTTATTATCTTCCTTGCTTTATTTTTACCAAAGCATCGGGTCGCTGTAAAACCCATATTTTTGGACGACTATTTTATATTATTTTTCCCAATAGGCTAATTTTATAAAATAGGGGATGTGGACGTAAATATTGTTGCCCGTAATATTAAGGGATAATATTTACTATATTTTGTCTATTTACCGTATGAGAAGGTAAATAGCATCATGTTGTGTATTATTGTGTCGTTATATGTAAAACGACTCAATTAAGTTGTTTGAGATGGTAGGACTAAGGAGTAGAAAAGCAATTGTGGAGTGACGAGTTAGGATTCTAGCGATCCCGATCATGTGTCTTAGACCGTTACTTCTCGACGACCGACGATGCAAGGTAGTAGTGTAACGGGAGGTTTCCTTGTTTGGATTTCGCCTCGGCGAGACGTCCCACGCACAAAACCAAGCGAATGTTGAGAGTTGGTAAAGGTCTTGGACACTAGGGATATAATTAGGATAATACTTATACGCCTAGATCTAGATAGATAGATTGACTTTAGGATTTTTAGGACGCAATGCCCTTAAGGCATGTAGTATTGTTTTAGGAAGGTGGTAAGAATTGACCACAATAGGTTTATGGGCTAACTCTAAGTGGGATTCGGTCCCTAAAACTAGGTAGTATAGAATCTTAAGTAATTCGAAACGATAGGCCTTAGATGGTGGGGCCTTTTCTAGAGAAAGCATTATGTTGGTAACCTATCTTTCGAGGAGTTGAAGTATGGGTTGACTTTTACTCATGCACTCATGTTGTTATGATCGAAAGTGGATTTGACGAACGAATGTTTGCCAGAAATGGGAAGTATTAATGCTAGAGCATTAATCCCTTTATTTATGCGTCTCACAGATTTAAATTCCGTGAGAAGTATTATCCCCCGCTTTAGAGCTTGTAGCGATAGTTTTCGCCTGAGTAGAGGCACTACTTCCTGAGCAGGAATTAAGTCTTTTCACGAATAAGAAGTTGGTGTTCGTAAAGGACTATCAATTGGATATTCCCTTTTGCTAAAGAAATGCTGATGGGGAAGATGATGCACCGAGTAGAAAATTCATCAGAGAGATTAGTTATGGCCTGGAATACCAAGTAGAACGAGCTTCACCGAGGGGACGCATAGTAAGGGCATTCATGTCCGTGATTAACCAACTCACCTACTAGTGTGAAGAGACTAGTGGTGGGACGAGGAAGGAGTGGAGTAGTAGCTTTTCGGAATCAAATTTTCGTACGATGGTTCAAATCAATTCTTACGAGGAGGGTACCGTGAGTGTGGCCTAATGTAGTTATTCCCTAGCAAGGGTATAACATGATTCGGGAAGAAAGGCAAGGTATGCCGAGATGTGTAGGTGTCTCCTTTCGTAGTAGAAAGGTAGGATCGACAGTTCACGAGGAACGGTTTGGTGCTATGATAGAGCACGGAGAATGTAGACTGAGGTCAAATAGTGATGACCTTAGTCCAAGTCCAAATGGGGACGCCACGCTACCAAGGGGTTTGTTAAGAATGATAGAATGATAGTTTAGTATGGTATACCCTTTAAATGATTAAGGTTATATTGTATGCCTGAATTTTGTGGGCAAAATTCCCTTCTAATGAGGGGAGTATGTAACAACCTAGATTTTTGGACGACTATTTTATATTATTTTGCCAGATAGGCTAATTTTATAAAATAGGGGATGTGGACGTAAATATTGTTTCCCATAATATTAAGGGATAATATTTACTATATTTTGTCTATTTACCATATGAGAAGGTAAATAGCATCATGTTGTGTATTATTGCGTCGTTATATGTAAAACGACGGTTATGACTCATAAATAAATTTGAGTATAATTAATGAAATAAAATGAATTTAGAACATAATTTTTTTCACGTTATCCCAAGTGCCAAAATAGGGGGTGCGGATGTTTTAGAATAGTCGAGATAGTTGAAATAAGTGACATGTTGTATTTTTGGGTGTCGGGCACTTTTAACGCATTTTGACTCAATTAAGTGGTTACGAGTCATTTTAATGGCGTATTAGCAATTAAAGGAGGGCATTTATGTTTTAAGACCCGTTTAAGTCCCCCACTCCTTTTTCTTTCTTCATTTGTGTTAGAAGCCAAAGGAGAGAGAGAGAGAGAGAGAGAGAGAGAGAGAGAGAGAGAGAGAGAGAATAGAGAGTTGCGAGAAAATGGGAGAAAAGAGAGAAAATGGAGATTTGGGCCGAATTTCCGTTGCTACCGGAGGTGGATCAGAGACTACAAACCTCGAGGCAAGTTTCTTACTTGCTAGATGTGATTTAATGAGATAATATGCATGTGTAGTTAAGTTTTGGAGATTTAAACCCTAAATGGGTATTTTTTGATTTTGGTGATTAAACCCTTAAATCTTAGTTTTAATTTTATTTGAGGATAAACTATTAGTTATAAATGGTGTAGAAATGATTTGGGAGAATTAATTGTTGTTGATGTTGGCTAAAATGGAAGATTTGAGATTTTGGGGGTTTAGGGTTCAAACAACCCGTAGCCCAACTTGTGATTTTTGCAGGACCGAATCGATTCGGGCCTAGGGGCGAATCGATTCGGATAAGGGGTAGGCTACATGTATGGCCGACCAAATCGATTTGGGTTAAAACCGAATCGATTCGGACAATTACAGAAAGTCAGTTTTGCTCACCGAATCGATTCGGCTCAAGGGGCGAATCGATTCAGTTCCCCTGTTTTTGTGAGATTTTTCCTAGTTTGATTTTTAGCCCCTTTTTTTTAGGTCCGAGGTTTAGGGACCTTTCTTTAGGGATTAATGGGGATTCCTAGAGGGTAGTTTTCGGTAGTCTAATGCCCTAGGATTTAATGGGATGTTTGGGCTTACCCCGAGGGCTATTTGCGTAGGTTAATATCCTAATGAAATAGGAGACTAACCGAAAGGTAAAATTTGAGATAAAATGCAAAAGTTGATGCTTTTGGGAGATACTCCTTCAAGGAGACTTACTTTGAGGGTTTATGAAAGGGTATGAACTCTTGGAGACTAGTTTGAGATTTATGGTACTTCGGGTCTTAGGGCATTAATAAAATATGACAGTAAGAATAAGAAAAAACATATGATAATATGTGGTATGAATGAGTAAGTACAAATGATTTTGAGAATGTAAAAGTGGAAGTTTTCAAAAGGAAAAAGTAATGATTTTCATAAGTGTTAACTTATGGTTACACACCTCCCTAAATCGCTATCATAAGGGAAGTTGTGTGCGTGTGGTGAAGCCCCCTGACTAATGAACGCAGGGTGGATATAGTCCCTAGGCCATATGGTCATTTATTATACTGCGCTAGTTAGGAGATTCTGGGTGTGGTCTTGACTTTCCCGCAGGCAATATGGCCGCTTCCCGACATTGGTAGGTTCCCAGGTTGTCTTGTATAGATAGGCCCTGGAAGATGATAGCCATTTAGGGGCGCGTCCAGTGGTGAAACCCGAAGGGACGGTCTTAGATTATTAAAGAAATTCATGATAATGAATTGGCTTTAATTACATTTCCTGGATGGAAGAAGGAAAATGGGATATATGGTACAAAAGTATTTTTATGCTAATAAAAAGGACTTTTGATTTACACTTCCTGGCTGGAAGAAAGGAAGTGGGATTTTATGAACAATGCTAAAGCATTTTTATGTTAATAAAAACTTTCTTTAAAAATGTATTCTTCCTGGATGGAATAAAGGAAATAAAATTGGTAAAGAAATTGTATAAATGAGAAATTGGTAAACATTTGATGAAATGTTGTACCATTTATGTGTATTCCTAAGAAAGAAGTAGGAATGGTACATAAAGAGTTATGAGATTGAAATGGTAAACATTTGATAAAATGTTGTACCATTTATATATATTCCTAAAGAAAGAATTAGGAATTCCGCTTTTAGATGGTGAATGGAATAAATTAAGTTTTCTTGAGTAGCTGTAGATCATATGCACACCCATTTATATATATATATATTGATTTTGTGCTGAGGGTCTAATGGATCTCAACGATCAACCTTGCCTAAATAGTAGTGTATCAGGGGGGTTCTTTGTTTGGATTTTGCTTTGCGAGACACCCCACGCACGAATAGGGCATAGTGTTGAGAATGGGGAGAAGTTAGCCCTTAGTACTTTGGGTTAACAAGATCATCATTGATATTGCGCTAGGTTGCTTTTAGATTGAGAGGTGAGAAATGTATTGTTAATTGCGAGAGAATTACGCACTTAACTGTCATGCATTTTAGTCATATGGGAATCATATCAAACTTGGCCCTGACCTGTTTATATTTCTTTGTTTCTGCATATACTACTTACCGTACAGGTGCTCTACCGCATGGACACCCGTATTTACATTTCCATTCCGGTTGTCAAGGAGCTACAGCATATTGCGGATGTTGTAGGTTATTTGTATTAGACGCTTCTTTTCATTATACTCTAGTTATGTTCAGTTTATTTATTCGGGCGTGTTGCCCCAGTGTTGCACTCACTTATTATATTGTAAATATTGAAATGAAATACTTGGTGAAATAATTTGTATTGGTCTGTTCACCGACAGCTTATTCGGTGATTGTTTATGATATTTTTCGTTCTTCATTATCGATTTTTGATATCCATCGTTTTTACAAATGTAATTGTCCAAGTTTTTTTCGTTTACTTACTAAATTTTTTTAATTGACAGTCCATTTTCTAAAATAATTGGTGGTTATCTCGTACTATTATTTTAATCGACAGTGATGCTGAGAATGGACCATCTATGATTCCTGTGATTATTAGAGTATTGGGCTGGCCACCTATTATTTTAGTAGGCGGGGTGTCACAGATGGTATCAGAGCATTAGGTTCTAGAGTCCTTAGGAATCCGTACGGATGTATTGCGTCCTCTGCGTTACTTATGATTTGATATAGAGCCCTAAGATTAAGTTCGTTGATTTATCTGGTGAGATTTCGTCCTTCTGCTAGGTTATGAGAACCCCGAAACTCTTTTGCATGTTCGTGTGAGGCTAGTAAATCGTCAGATGAGGGTCGTTAGGGAAGACCGTCATGAAGGCATTATGAGATGGAATCATTAAGAGCTGAAGGCTGTGGTCGGGGATAAGGGCCGCTTTAGAGGCCGCTCCCTTTGTAGCATTATTTTATATTGCTACTGTGACTAGTGAGTACAGTAGACATAGTTTTCAAGTACCACTGCAAGTAGAGAGTGGTACTAAGCTTGGAATTCCAAGCGACGTTGATTTGAAGTTGAGGGGTCCTTGATGAGGATCACATGTTGAAGTTCGATCGGATGGAGGAAGTGTAATCTCATTCAATAAGAATATAAGGCCCCAGAGTTTGGCCTAGAGTGGGGTATGGAAGTGCCCAGGTGCGGAGATTAGAAGAAAATATTCCACCCATTTGGAGTAAGGGTTAAGTGGCGGAAAATGGTAGTCACCATATTTTGGTGGAACGGGAAGTTTTGCCCATAGAGGAACCCGGTAGATGTTTTTAACAGCGAGTTTCTCTGGGATGACAGGAATGATGAGAAGGTAGGATTCTCATGTATTCACACAAGGTTCGGTTAGAGGCCGACAGTGAATAAAGGGTATTACGATTAAGGAAACCGTGCACCGAAATAAGGATGTTTCAAGGAAGAGAGAGACCTTAAATGAAAATGATAGGCTCACAAGTAAGTGTTGTTAACACTTTAGGAGAAGTGGTGTTAATGAGACCCCATCGGTGGATCTCCACCCAGGGAAGACTCACTGAACTAGACAGGGGAGGTTGTAGAATGTTCTCTTTACTAAAGCAGTTAAGGGTGGAACTACACAAATGATCGCTAGTATAGTTAGACATTGAAGTAGTTTAGTTCGAATGGGACTAGATTATGTGCCTAGGAACCATTGGTAGTGGCCAAGTAGATTGTCATGAATGTTGCCGGGAATTTCCACCGTAGTTGAGGGTGGGGTGTTCCTTACGATAAGATGGAATAATATTGTGTTTACCCTAGATCCGGGTGTGTATTTTGAGCTTGTGGCAGTATATTTATATGGCTTCCATGATAGGGAAGTTCTATATTTTCTTTCACTCATTCTGGGGCGAGTGATGATATGTGTGGTGTGTGCTACTGGTATTATATGTAATATACAAGTAGAGATATTTTAGATCAGTTGGTGCGATAGCAAGCGAATAAATCACGAGGCTATCATATTTCTAGTTTTAGATAAGGACTAGTCGTTCTATAATATCTCTCCTGGATACAGGTTGAGACTTTATAGAGGTGGTTTACGGTATGCAGATAGTTTTCATTTTTTATTTTATTTTTCTTTGTTTGTTTTGTTTTATTATTTGCTTGCTTGCTTGTGTGTGATATTGTCATATCTCCACAACCAACAAGTTAAGGGGATTGTGTCGGAGGGGTTCCTTATTTGGATTTCGCTTCGGCAAGACACTCCGCGCATGAACCTTAACGACGTTGGAGGTGGAAAGATGTGCATTTTATCTTTTTCTTTCTTTTCTTTTCTGTTGGTTAAGATGATGGGTTGGAAAGGTTTAGCCAATAATCACGTAAATGAGTGATTGAGGGCTAAGTTAAAGTGCGTGATATGAGCACTGTGATGGTTTTTCCTCTGATCGATGTGGGGAAGACTAAGATATGAAAGTCGAATTGAGACATAGTGTTATGCCTTAATGAGAGGGTCATCTATAAAAGATGTATGTATGTATATTGGTATAAAAGTGTTAGTGGCATTTTACAGAAAGTAAATGCTAGGTTAACAAAATTTTAAGTTGTTTGAGATGGTAGGACTAAGGAGTAGAAAAGCAATTGTGGAGTGATGAGTTAGGATTATAGTGATCCCAATCATGTGTCTTAGACCGTTACTTCTCGACGACCGACGATGTAAGGTAGTAGTGTAACGGGAGGGTTCCTTTTTTGGATTTCGCCTCGGCGAGACGTCCCATGCACGAAACTGAGCGAATGTTGAGAGTTGGTAAAGGTCTTGTACACTAGGGATATAATTAGGATAATACTTATACGCCTAGATCTAGATAGATAGATTGACTTTAGTATTTTTAGGACGCAATGCCCTTAAGGCATGTAGTATTGTTTTAGGAAGGTGGTAAGAATTGACAACAATAGGTTTGTGGGCTAACTCTAAGTGGGATTCGGTCCCTAGAACGAAGTAGTATAGAATCTTAAGTAATTCGAAACGATAGGCCTTAGATGGTGGGGCCTTTTCTAGAGAAAGCATTATGTTGGTAACCTATCTTTTGAGGAGTTGAAGTATGGGTTGACTTTTACTCCTGCACTCGTGTTGTTATGATCGAAACTGGATTTGACGAACGAATGTTTGCCAGAAATGGGAAGTATTAATGCTAGAGCATGAACCCCTTTATTTATGCGTCTCACAGACTTAAATTCCGTGAGAAGTATTATCCCCCGCTTTAGAGCTCGTATCGATAGTTTTTGCCTGGGTAGAGGCACTACTTCCTGAGCAGGAATTAGGTCTTTTCACAAATAAGAAGTTGTTGTTCGTAAAGGACTATCAATTGGATATTCCCTTTTGCTAAATAAATGTTGATGGGGAAGATGATGCACCGAGTAGAAAATTCATCGGAGAGATTAGTTATGGCATGGAATACCAAGTAGAATGAGCTTCACTGAGGGGACGCATAGTAAGGGCATTCATGTCCGTGATTAACTAACTCACCTAATAGTGTGAAGAGACTAGTGGTGGGACGAGGAAGGAGTGGAGTAGTAGCCTTTCGGAATCAAATTTTCGTATGATGGTTCAAATAGATTCTTACGAGGAGGGTACCGTGAGTGTGGCCTAGTGTAGTTATTCCCTGGCAAGGGTATAACATGATTCGGGAAGAAAGGCAAGGTATGCCGAGATGTGTAGGTGTCTCCTTCGGTAGTAGAAAGGTAGGATCGACAGTTTAAGAGGAACGGTTTGGTGCTATGATAGAGCACGGAGAATGTAGACTGAGGTCAATTAGTGATGACCTTAGTCCAAGTCCAAATGGGAACACCGCGCTACCAAGGGGTTTGTTAAGAATGATAGAATGATAGTTTAGTATGGTATACCCTTTATATGATTAAGGTTATACTGTATGCCTGAATTTTGTGGGCAAAATTCCCTTCTAAGGAGGGAAGTATGTAACAACCTAGATTTTTGGACGACTATTTTATATTATTTTGCCAGATAGGCTAATTTTATAAAATAGGGGATGTGGACGTAAATATTGTTTCCCATAATATTAAGGGATAATATTTACTATATTTTGTCTATTTACCATATGAGAAGGTAAATAACATCATGTTGTGTATTATTGCGTCGTTATATGTAAAACGACGGGTATGACTCATAAATAAATTTGAGTATAATTAATGAAATAAAATGAATTTAGAACATAATTTTTTTTCACGTTATCCCAAGTGCCAAAATAGGGGGTGCGGATGTTTTTAGAATAGTCGAGATAGTTGAAATAAGTGCCATGTTGTATTTTTGGGTGTCGGGCACTTTTAACGCATTTTGACTCAATTAAGTGGTTACGAGTCATTTTAATGGCGTATTAGCAATTAAAGGAGGGAATTTATGTTTTAAGACCCGTTTAAGTCCCCCATCCCTTTTTCTTTCTTCATTTGTGTTAGAAGCCAAAGGAGAGAGAGAGAGAGAATAGAGAGTTGGGAGAAAATGGGAGAAAAGAGAGAAAATGGAGATTTGGGCCGGATTTCCGTTGCTACCGGAGGTGGATCAGAGACTACAAACCTCGAGGCAAGTTTCTTACTTTCTAGATGTGATTTAATGTGATAATATGCATGTGTATTTAAGTTTTGGAGATTTAAACCCTAAATGGGTATTTTTTGATTTTGGTGATTAAACACTTAAATCTTAGTTTTAATTTTATTTGAGGATAAACTATTAGTTATAAATGTTGTAGAAATGATTTGGGAGAATTAATTGTTGTTGATGTTGGATAAAATGGAAGATTTGAGATTTTGGGGTTTTAGGGTTCAAACAACCCGTAGCCCAACTTATGATTTTTGCAGGACCGAATCGATTCGTCCCTAGGGGCGAATCGATTCGGATAAGGGGTAGGCTACAGGTATGGCCGATCGAATCGATTCGGGTTAAAATCGAATCGATTCGGACAATTACAAAAAGTCAGTTTTGCTCACCGAATCGATTCGGCTGTTCAGCGAATCGATTCGCCAGGGTGAATCGATTCGGCCCAAGGGGCTAATCGATTCGGTTCCCCTATTTTTGTGAGATTTTTCCTAGTTTGATTTTTAGCCCTTTTTCTTTTAGGTCCGAGGTTTAGGGACCTTTCTTTAGGGATTAGTGGGGAGTCCTAGAGGGTAGTTTTGGGTAGTTTAATGCCCTAGGATTTAATGGGATGTTTGGGCTTACCCTGAGGGCTATTTGCGTAGGTTAATATCCGAATGAAATAGGAGACTAACCGAAAGGTAAAATTTGAGATAAAATGCAAAAGTTGATGCTTTTGGGAGATACTCGTTGAAGGAGGCTTACTTTGAGGGTTTATGAAAGGGTATGAACTCTTAGAGACTAGTTTGAGATTTACGGTACTTCGGGTCTTAGGGCATTAATAAAATATGACACTAAGAATAAGAAAAACATATGATAATATATGGTATGAATGAGTAAGTACAAATAATTTTGAGAATGTAAAAGTGGAAGTTTTCAAAAGGAAAAAGTAATGATTTTCATAAGTGTTAACTTATGGTTACACACCTCCCTAAATCTCTATCATAAGGGAAGTTGCGTGCGTGTGGTGAAGCCCCCTGACTAATGAACGCAGGGTGGATATAGTCCCTAGGCCATATGGGCATTTATTATACTGCATTGGTTAGGAGATTCTGGGTGTGGTCTTGACTTTCCCGCAGGCAATATGGCCGCTTCCCGACGTTGGTAGGTTGCCAGGTTGTCTTGTATAGATAGGCTCTGGAAGATGATATCCATTTAGGGGCATGTCCAGACCATGTTTTCCTTTCCTTCGTTTATGAAGCTTTAGACCATATATTGACTTCTTCAACATACAGACCATGTTTTCCTTTCCCTCCTTTATGAAGCCTTGTGGCTGTGCCATATAGAGTTCTTTTTCTAAACTCCCATTTAGAAAAGTTATTTTTATGTCCATTTTATGCAACTCCAAATCATAATGAGCCAATAATTCTAATATGATTCTTAATGAGTCCTTCTTTGAAACTGGAGAGAAGGTCTCATTGTAATTAATGCCTTCTCGTTGATTAAAACCTTTGTCAACAAGTCTATCGTTATGTCGTTCGATATTGCCTATTGAGTCAAGTTTGGTCTTAAAGATCCACTTGCACCCAACTCATATTTTTCTTTCTGGAAATTCGGCCAACTCCCAAACTTTGTTGGCATTCATAGATTTTATTTCTTCATTCATGGCATTATCCCATTTATCTGAACCATCACTACTTCAGCTTTTTATAAGAAAGTGGATCATTAATATTCCCTATGTTAAATTAGGTCTCTTGAAGGTATACCACATAATCATCCGGAATTTCCGATCTCCTTTCTCTTTGAGATCTTCTTAATGGAATTTCCTGTGGTGCATCAAAAGTTTCATCGGTTATAGTCTCATTATGTGGTTGCTCAGTTGGTTGATCATTCACTTGTTGTTCATTAATATTGATTTGGTCAATGACTGGTTCAACAACTACATTAGGAATAACAGGTATGTTATGAACTCTAGGTATAGGAATTTAAACCCTGACTTCTCGAATGATTACCTCCCTTTATTTTATACTCCCACTTACTTCACCTTCTTCAATGAATTTAGCATTTCCAGTTTCTATGATTCTAGTTGTATGGTTTAGACAATAGAATCTATATCCCTTCGACTTTTCTAGATACCCGATGAAATAACAAGATAATGTCCTAGGATCCAATTTCTTTTCATGAAGGTTATAGATTCTAGCTTCCGCTGGGCTTCCCCACACACGTAAATACCTTAAATCAGGTTTTCGTCCTTTCCAAAGTTCAAAAGGGGTTTTTGAAACTGACTTACTAGAAACCCTATTTAAGATGTGTACAACGGTATTTAATGCATGTCTCCACAAAAATGTAGGCAATTGGTTCCTACTTATCATACTTCTAACCATTTCTATAAGGTTACGATTATGCCTTTTAGCTACACCAATCTGCCAAGGTGATCCTGGCATTGTGTATTGGGCGCAAATACCTAATTTTTAAAGGAGTTTAGCAAATGGGCCAGGACGTTTCCCTGACTCATCATATCTACCATAATATTCACCACCTCTATCAGACCTAATAATATTCACCTTTTTGCCCAGTTGCCTATCAACCTCATTAATGTATATTTCAACGACGTTCACAGACTGAGATTTATCAGGCAACATGTACAAAATGCAATAATGTGAAAAATCATCTATAAAGGTGATGAAGTATATCTCTCCACCAATTGATGGAATATCAAAAGGTCCACATATGTTTGTATGTATTATTTCAAGTAGCTGGGTGTTTCTTGTGGCTCATTTCTTTGTATGTTTGGTCTATTTTCCCTTAATACAGTCAAAACATACATCATAATTGGCCCCATCCAGGTTACGGAGTATTCCATTTTTAATGAGCCTTTCAATTCTCGGCCTGGATATGTGACCTAATCTTTTATGCCACAAATAAGCAGATTTTTCATCATTAAGTGTACGTTTCGTACCAACATTAGGATGCAGGGTCACAAGGGTTTCAAAAAAATTCTTTTCAAGATTCAATTGATATAAACCATCTAATAAAAATCCAGAGCCAATATTATTAGAATTTTTAATCAAACCAAAACCATTGTACTTAAATTCAACCCCAAAACCGTCAAAAGAAAGTTTAAAAACATAAATTAAATTCCTAGAAACTGTGGGAACATAAAAAGTTTCCTGAAAATCTAAAATAAATCCAGTGCTTAAAATCAGGCGAAAGACTCCATTAGCTTCTATTTTATCCTTCGCTTTATTTCCCATGTAAAGAAAATTCTCATTTGGATTTGTTTTGTGGATCGAAGTGAAGCCCTGCATCGAATTAGAAACATGAGACATAGAACCAGAATCAATCCACCAAGTGTTAGAAGGAGCGTTAATAAGGTTTGATTCGAAACAAACATAAATAAAGGGCTTACCCTTTTTCTCGAACCAGGCCTTTTGTTTATGACAATCCCTCTGGAAATGGCCCTTCTTTTTACAGAAGTGACACTTGTCGTTCTTTTCCTTTTTCACAGTAGTAGTTGATGGTTCAGCTTGATGAGATATCCAAGGACCTTTCTTAATGCCCTTGCCGAACTTCTTCTTAAAACCAACTCCTTTGACAGTCAAATTTGCCACCTGTCCCTTAGTCACATGGCCATTATGTTGCTTAAGCCTTCCTTCATCTTGTACCAACATGATTTGCAAATTATTTACATTCCACTTATCTTTTATAATGTTGTAATTGATTTGGAAAAGCCCATACTTAGGAGGTAGGGAGTTTAGGATGAATTGGATGAGAAAAGACTCATCCAATGTCATGCCCAAAAAACTATGTCTAGCAACCAAATTAGTCATTTCTATAATGTGCTCATTCATGGTTCGAGTACCATCGAACCTCATAGTGGTCAGGTCAGCCATCAGTTTCCCAGTAAGGGATTTATCAGCAGTGCGAAAGCGTTTCTTAATGTTGTTCAAATACTCTTTCTCTTTCGTAGTTTCAGGTAGGGAGGTCTTAATGTTAACAACAATGCACATTCGCATAAACATAAGGGGCATCGAGACCATGCTTCATGGACAACAATTTAATCCTTGCTCCTGGCATCAGTAATAGCAGCGGGTTCATTACACATAATTGCCATCTACAGGTCAAGAAGCCCTAGGCTGAACTCAATTTGCTCATTACATTTAGAAAAATTATTTCCATCAAATTTGGAATAGGACTGAGCTTGTGAATATAGGTTAAGGGGAATTGCAACTAATAACAATGTTCACAAATTAAATTTTCACACACAACAAAAATTGCCAAGGTTAAATATTGAATTGTTGACTAAAATTTTTGGCATATTTCATTAACAATCTGAATGTCATGGAATCTGTGTTAATCATCACATAATGTTCAGATTGTAAATATATACTACCCTATAATTCATTTATCATGGTCCCATAATTTTGGCATCTGTGTTTGTTGCCTAAACATTTAATACCATGATTAATGGACTTAATGTCAACTCTTCTATTTTAATAAAACCAGTTCTAATGTTGTTGAATTCAGAAATTAGCATGTGTTGCGCCTCAATCCAATTATATAACTAACATCACAACAAACCTTCAATGAATGTAAGTGTATTATTCGTACATGCAGTCTCAGCTTGTGTTTGGCCTTTGACTTAACTCAAATGAATAATTGCTTACATGTCTCAACTTTAATATAGAAAACCATTCATTAAATATTAACTATAATACGTAATCTACCAGTTATTACAAATATACAAATAGTATCTTAAATGCCTCAAAAATAAAATTGCCCAAGTATAGTAAAAAAATACATAATTCATGAATTTTGCCAAAAATTTGAAAAATGAGTTTTCACCATAGAATTGAAGTAAAACATGCCAGAAAATAAAAACTTTTGGTGGAACGTTAATATCAATTTTCTGTAAAGATTTATAAGGCCCGAGATTATTTCCTAAAATGGCAAAATGGGGTTTTGAGGGCCTTAACGGACTCGGATTGCCGAAAAACACATTACATCACAGCCGAAGGCCCAATATAAAAGGGTTTCTTCTAGGGTTTCATTTTACTATCAAAATTAGTACCTAGGGCTAAGGAACCCATTTTATACAGAATGAAAGGAGAAAAAATGTAAAATGGCAAAAAATTAGATGAAGTAGAAATTATCAATATATGAGATCATGCATTAGTATTGTGTTTTCATGCAATGTAGGCATGTTTAGTTTTAATCTTTTATGTAAATTATCTCTGCTTGATACCTCCTTTCACCACTTATAACTTTTATGTAACTGTATGTCAATTTATAATTGATAAATATTAGGTCAACATATAACATGTTCATTTGATTAATAGGGAAATTTTATCATTTTAAACAAAGAGATGACCACTAGAAGTTTTTCAACTACTGTATCTAAATATCTTGTTCGAATCATAATCATTTGACAATAGAAGACCTAGAATCAAATCTCAAGATTTATCATACAAAAATGTCCTCAACTATCACAAACTTCAGCATTTGGAACTTATTTTTTCCATGGTATTTATGGAATTATTTAATTTCTATATCCTATATTAAGTATATGAGCAGATTACGCTAACCAAAGAAGACAAGCACACACATTTTATTCAAGTCAGAATATGATCTAAAATAATAGTCGATACTAAGGTAGGAATTTGATAAACATTTTTTTTATTATTGATCAGAGTTCAGAGATAATATTGCCTCCAATAAAACAAATATGTTAATAGCAAACGTGACAATGTTAGGAGATAAAGTCTCCCTTCTAATTAAAGAGATATATAAACTGCAACAATTTCATATAATATCGATTATAGCGTATAATCCAAGGATTTCCAGTTGTGAGTACATATTGCAGAGATGAGAATGGTACCTAGATGAGATTATGCCAATTGATACTAAACCTTGTAGTTCTAAAATTCAAAAACACAAGGTTCGTGTTTTAAGACCAATATTTTATGGTTACCTTTAGAATATAAAGGGAAGGTTTCTCTATAAAGAGAATTTATGGGATTTTCTCCTCTGTTATGGATGTTGAATATAAACTAAACTATGAGATAAATGCCGAGACAAGAGACCGAGACTTGCACAACTAAAATGCATGTATTAAAAATACTCGTTAATGACATTCAACATGCTATAGCAATGCTAAGGCAACATTTCTTTTTGTAAGCAGATAGTGCTCGTATATTAATTTAGCATGCACCCTCGATCTCTATTTTATCTTTTATCATACATGTAAAATTGTTTGACTCCTAACTACTCCCCAAGGTAGATATCCACTTGAAATTAATCTCGTCTTTAGTGATACTTTTTATATCTTCTAACAAAACTTGTCTCAACCAATCATCATTTATATCTTCAAAAAATAAATCCACTATAATGCATCTAATGGGAGTGTGCAACTACAAGTGATGCTGCAAAGTCAATATTCCTCTTGATCTTAGAAACTTCACCTTCGAATTTGCTTCAAGCTCAATTTCCAGAACATTTTTTTCTCGTATTAGTAGTTAATTAAGCTGCCTTCAAATAATTGTGTGATTTTCATTATCTCGTAGAATTGAACCCATTTTCCCATGCATAAATGGCCTCAATAAGATCGTGTTAGAAAGAATTAGCAAAACTTTTCACATTAAGTTGAGCCTTGCAATCGAGTTGAACTTTGGCAACCCTCCGAGTTGTATCTTGCAATTATGTAAAGAGAAACTAAAGTTCCTAATGAGGATTCTGAGCCTCCTGAAGCTTATCTTAACACACTAAACAAGAGACAAGCTACATCTTTATATCCTTTAAACCCCCATTAAATATGAGTTTGGTCAACGTTAATGCATTTGCGCTACTGATACACAAGCCTCCTTCCCCATTCAAATCCATAGCGTCATCGCTCGTAACATATCCTACTCGTATGAGGACCCTTTTACGTTCTTTAAGTTCATCTTTAAACATCAGTACCATGTAAGTTCTCATTGCTCACTTAATTGACTAAAATTTGTTAATAAGTTCCTTCTTATGGTGTATAACGTTGAACTTGTGCTCATTAGATGGTTCCAGCTTCTCATCCACCATAAGGATGCAAATCCCACATTCATCAATACCATGATGACCAATAGAGCAACTTAATTGTACATACTCTTCACTGGGTATTCATTTATATTTATCTTCATCAAATTTACAAAAATTTAAGAAGACAATAGTTTTCATAGACATATTCAAGCCTATGGTGAATGTCTCTGTATCAAGCAAACACTTGATGAGCCCTTCTTGAAATAATATCCCCATCACTTCCTTAATATGGTAAGTAAACTAGAATAATGGCCACCTATTCCACGTTTCATAAGAGATAGCATAATCAAAATGTGAGGCATATTTGTATCATCATCTGATAACATGTACATAGCCCTTCAAAGAATGTTTCGTGTTCACTTACTCATCATCATCATTGAGATTCAGTTTATCCGTTTGTTATTGCAAGAAATTCAAATTCCCATTTGCTGAATCTGAAAGTAATGGAAGAAACATATTGACACTACATTTTCATTTTCACCATCTTAAAAGTGTCACTTTCTTCTCTAACTCTCCTAACCAATAGACCCTTCTGCCCTTTCACATTCTCTCCTCTTTTCCTTGCAGCTTCACTAATGGGAACAAGATCATATAAACCTTTTTGGAAGCTATTCGCACGAAATTTCCCCTTTTTTCCACCATTAAGTACAGACCATCGCCACCAGAAGGGAAAATATAATCTTGAAGTGGTGTTGTCTGATAACCAGTATAAATGATTTAATAGGTTATCAGTGGATATTTGCAACCAATTTGGAAAACACCTTAGCGTTAGGCACTATTGGAGAGGTATAAAAATTGAGAGTTTTGGGGGCCCATTATAATTCTCTCTTCTCATACCACTCCTCTTTCACTATGACATATGTAATGAACCTCGTAAAAAATAACCCAAGCCATCTTCAGTGCAATTTCCATTTTTTGGAGGCCGAGGATGGGCTAGTATTCTTTTCTCACTATGATGCAGAGAAAAAAAGAACATTTCCTCTATATGATGTTTTTTTATCACGATAATGCCAAAGCAACATGAACATATCTACCTCAACAAACTAGACATATGGAGTGGAAAAAATAGTAATGAATCAACAGGTCATCTTTAGAGAAAAAGCTACAATTAAATTTTCTTAATTTGCAAGCCTTTTTATTTCACTCCTAAGTTTTCGGCGTTGCCTCCTCCAATTCTAGTAGTAGCCAACAGGAGAAACTAGGCTCTGAACTAATGACACTATATATAAATATCAACAGCAATCCCCCAAAGATATTGGAACATTCCTACTCAACTTTGTAGGATTATAGGCTAATAATCCTCACTAGTCCATCCTAAATAAAACTTCTCCCTTCTTATAAAAATTGAAAAACTTCGTATGCGACTGTGTGATACCGATTAAAAAATAACTCGCAAGTTTCCAAGTAACCCTTATTTAACTAGCGTCTACTTTTAAACCAAATAAATTCAACCCTTAAACATGCATCTAAATCAACCCATCAAATATAAAGCATGCAACACAAAGTTAAGGAAAAATCCCCGAAGGGTAAAACCTTTTATTTCTAGAACTTCAAAGAATTTACAAGACCATTGACTTACATACAACCTCATAATCTCCCACAAGTGTAACGCACGGTGTCTTCGGTAAACCTTCAAAGCAACGGCTAGAAATAGTGTCGGCTGGAATCTCCCGCAGGAACTCCAGGTGGTCAGCAATGAAGAAGAGATACGGCTTCTCCACAAGGGTTGAACAAACCAAAGTTGTGTTCTTGGGTTACCAAAAAGATTCACAAAGATTTGACAATTGTGTGAATCAAAACATGAGTCTTGGGACTCAAAAAATATGAAGACTAGAGTAATTTGGACTCTCAAAAACGTCTTCTAAAGTCTTGCAAAATAACTCCCCCGAAGTTGGTATTTATAGGAAAAAATATGAAGAGTCCCATGTTCTTAAAACTCTAAAATTCTATCCAGCGTAAAAAAAAAACACCATTCTTTAAGGAATTTTCTCTATCTTCAAAAGGTCATAACTCCTTCACCGTAGCTCGGATTGAGGTGCCGTTTTTTCCAGTATCTTCGTTGCGGCGAGCTCTTCAACTTTCTAGTTCACCAGACCTCCTAAATATGGATGTGAAATTACGAAAATGCCCTTGAACACTCCTATCGTGCCTTTTTTCACTGTTTTGACTTCCCTTGCGTACCACTTGCATTAAGTCCCTAAAATCTTGGACCGTGAAGTCGTTGAGGCAGATGTGGGACATATTAATGGAGATGTTGAATGCTTGATTCCCGGAATTTGGATTGAGGCCGTCGAGTGACATCTTGAGGTGACGTGCCAAATGTAGCGGCGTACGTTATACATAAATGTAACATGTTGGACATGAGAAAAATGTCCTTACAAATCTCTCCCTATGTCTATGCCGGTACATACATAAAAAATCCGAATTATCAAATATGAAATTGCCTATACAAATCTACCCTCCCATGAACCCAAAACTGGAAAAGGTACAAATGAATAGTCTTCATCGTTTGTTCTTCAAATCTTCAGGAATCTCAAATCTTTTCTCATCAGGGTGTGAAATTCAGAGATCATCAATGTAGTACCTACACACATGAGATAAAGAAAAAAAATACCAAGTGACGTATTGAGTTTGAAATGAGATAAACATAGATACCAATATATGATAAGCATAAGTCAAATCTCAAAACTCCCCCAAAATTCAAACTCCCCCATAAAATGATAATTCTTTCTCCCCCTTTTTATGATGTCCCCAAATAGACAAATAAGAAGAATGAATCAAAAAAGCAAAATCGGGGTGTCACGGTATACAAAAAAATACACAAACTATTTTTGATTTTTATTTTTTTCAAAAAAAAATCTGATACCATTTGAAAAAAATATGTAAAACATGATACAAAAAAAAATCACACCATAGATTTAAACTCAAACAACCAAGTCATGGGAACGGAATGTATGGGTGTGAACACATTCAATAGGTAAATCAACTCAATCAATCATATGTGCACGATGCATATGTGTACCCCTAACGAATGAACATCAAAAGTATCCTTAGGTGTAAAAAAAATTTGTTGAATTTAGATGACATCGTCTTATGCAAATCAACAAATCAAAGTCAAAGTGATTTCCACACCAATAACGTCCAAAACTATGTAGCACATTTTGAAGCATTTCAAGGACGTGCAAATCCGTTTTAAATTCTCCAACCAAACTCCCTCATATGTATATATTCTTTTAGAGGTAATCTAAATTCTCAAACTTTGGAGAATTGGAGCAAAAACCTAAATGGCCCATAATTGGCATGAATTTTTTTTTTATTGCCTTTAAATTTTTTTCGGGCTCTTTTAACCTCCTTGGACCTCGGATAATAAAATTCCTCAATTTTTTAGGTCCTTTTTAACGGTGACTTTTGCGCAAAGGATATATGATTACCTTTCGCAGCCCCTCCCCGTTATCAAACAAATCACACAAACTCACAAAACGGTTTTTATATGCACAATTTCCTTATAAAAATTATCGCGCTTGGTTCGTTTTAAAGACAGGATTGGAGTGAAAACACCCAACCAACATGTGATAAGACAAGCACAATAATCAAACAAATCCGTGCATGTGTGCAATAAATGAAATACGAGTCAAACATGTAGGAAGTAACACTTAATTACATCTTAATGACTCCAAACATTATAAAGCACATGGATGAATTGACCTATCGTCTCAAAACACTATCAAATAGTCACATGAAAAAATGGAATGATGTTGTGACTCGGTCATCCAAAGTGTTCATCCATAAACGGTGCAACAAAAAAAAATCTTTTTGTATTTTTCAAAAAATAAAAAAAAAATATATTCAAAAAGTACATGTCACAACGCTAGCAAAAATATATCAAAAAGCATAACTAGCGTATGACAAACATGCAAACACAATCATCTATATGATATGGCAAGAGAAGAATCATGTGCAAGCAAAAGGGAATCAACTTGTCTAAAATGTAGTTCCTCTAAAAGTGATTTCCTAACCCAAATGGATGAAACACGTCGACAAGGGGTTTCGGGAACCAACAAAATACTAGACTTCGAATTCCTAGGACCTCTTCCAAGATCAAAACAAAATCGCCTAAGGTGACCATTCCTACCACAATATGAGCATGTGTAAATGGGTGGGATGACACCGAAAGTGTGATCTTTTCTAGCGTCCTTGGAATTAGTTGACCCTCTAAAACAAATAATGGTTTTGGCTTTAGCATTAGAAGCATGAGAACACGATGAGCGATTACCATCACTATCAAACCTACTTGAGTCTGTCAAATCATTTTTTAACTTCAAAATTTTTGACTCAAGCAAAGAATTAGACTCTTTCAAATTAAGGGACGCCTTCTTCAAATTATCAATTAAACTTAATAGCTTATCACGCTCCCCCTCAATTAAAACAAACTTATTCCTAAGAGTCTTTTCGCGTGCCGTAAAATCATCGATTAATTTTTTATCCTCGACGGCACAAACGGGAACCCTAGAATTTTTTAAGTCCTCCAATTCCTTCTCTAAAACTAGGACTCTCTCATCACTCTTCTTTTTGGCAATTTTTAAAGAATCAAAATTAGTACACAAATTACCAAAGTGCTCACGACAAATATCACTTTGAGTTTGAAACTCTTGCCAATATTCAATCTTACTTTTAAAGAGAGAATTTTCTTTTTCCAAAACTTTAATTCTTTTGCAAAGTTTCAAATTCAAACTTTTTAATTTTTCAGCACGGTCGTGAAATTTTTTAAAAATAGGCTCCTCATTAAATGGGCGTTTCATTGAAAAATTGCGATTTTTCATAAAACTGATTTTTAAAAAAATCAATATCACACAATTTTTGCGGAAAATAGGAATACGCGATAAATTTGCGCAACCTGCACTGATACCAATTTGACGATGTGAGAAGTCAAATTGTATCAGGAAAAAAAACTTTAAAAATCAAGATCACTCGATAATTTAGAGTAACCCTCTCTGATACCAATTTGAAAAACTTCGTATGCGACTGTGTGATACCGATTAAAAAATAACTCGCAAGTTTCCAAGTAACCCTTATTTAACTAGCGTCTACTTTTAAACCAAATAAATTCAACCCTTAAACATGCATCTAAATCAACCCATCAAATATAAAGCATGCGACACAAAGTTAAGGAAAAATCCCCGAAGGGCAAAACCTTTTATTTCTAGAACTTTAAAGAATTTACAAGACCATTGACTTACATACAACCTGATAATCTCCCACAAGTGTAACGCACGGTGTCTTCGGTAAACCTTCAAAGGAACGGCTAGAAACAGTGTCGGCTGGAATCTCCCGCCGGAACTATAGGTAGTCAGCAATGAAGAAGAGAGACGGCTTCTCCACAAGGGTTGAACAAACCAAAGTTGTGTTCTTGGGTTACCAAAAAGATTCACAAAGGTTTGGCAATTGTGTGAATCAAAACATGAGTCTTGGGACTCAAAAAATATGAAGACTAGAGTAATTTGGACTCTCAAAAACGTCTTCTAAAGTCTTGCAAAACAACTCCCCCGAAGTTGGTATTTATAGGAAAAAATATGAAGAGTCCCATGTTCTTAAAACTCTAAAATTCTATCGAGCGTACAAAAAAAACAGCATTCTTTAAGGAATTTTCTCTATCTTCAAAAGGTCATAACTCCTTCACCGTAGCTCGGATTGAGGTGCCGTTTTTTCCAGTATCTTCGTTGCGGCGAGCTCTTCAACTTTCCAGTTCACCAGACCTCCTAACTATGGATGTGAAATTACGAAAATGCCCTTGAACACTCCTATCGTGCCTTTTTTCACTGTTTTGACTTCCCTTGCGTACCACTTGCATTAAGTCCCTAACATCTTGGACCGTGAAGTCGTTGAGGCAGATGTGGGACATATTAATGGAGATGTTGAATGCTTGATTCCCAGAATTCGGATTGAGGCCGTCGAGTGACATCTTGAGGTGACGTGCCAAATGTAGCGGCGTACGACATACATAAATGTAACATGTTGGACATGAGAAAAATGTCCTTACAAAAATCGGTGGTGTTAAATCTCCATAATGCACATGTATGTCCACATTTAATACTAATATCATAGTAGTCCAAGATTCGACCACACCATACTTCATTTCAGTATCTTAACATTGCCTCTAAACTCGCTCAAATTGTCCCAAAGAGACATAAAAAGACACCCGCCTAAAACCGCCAAACCCATTTATTGCATTATTTTCCTTGTACTTGGGCTTTGGAGTTGGATACTCATTAAACTTATTCTTCACTAGATTAAAACAGTTAATTTGACATCACATTCTGGATTTTGTTGTGAAAGCCTTAGTACGACCTTTTAATTACTAATGAAGGGGTCATAACAAAGACCTCGATGAAGCCATAACCATCATCGCGCAAGAAATCCGATGTTAGCGATCTCACGAATTATCTAGTTGAAGGATGACATAAGAATAAAGATTAGTAAGAACAAGTAAGAACAAAACCATTATACATATTCTACACAAAGGCTTGATGACCATCTTGGTCATAATTAGGTCTCCTTTCTTTCTAGGTTTTGGGAACAGTATCAATATAAGTAATCTCGAACTTAGTTCTGCCATGCTATGTCTGGAATTAATTTTTTTCTACAAACTATTAAGCACATAATCAGAATCCACTAATGAAAAACGGGAAAAATAGTCAATAATGGCAATCTAAAGAATGAATCCGTTAAACATGTATTGGTTATTATTAACTACAGTTTACTTTTATTAGTGCCCTCCAACCATGAATATAACAACATCACTCATAGAAAATGTGATAATATCAAGGGATGAGGTTTCTTTTTTAATTAGAGATAAGTAACCTGCACAAGAAGTGTTGGGAAAATGGTTCCAATTTTCAGATTGAATAATGATACGAGTGCAAAAATCTCCACAAAAACATCCCAAGAATCTGACGTGAATTCCACTTATTCTCTCACCTACCTATTAAACATTGACTTGTGGTATGGGGTCCCATCAGGGAACCAATAACACTACTTTTTGTGGAGTTACTTTGTACCCATTAAAGGGTACAAAAAATATCACATCATAAAATATTACATAACCACTGTCATCATATATAACCAAACAACAATATAGTACATATTTTTCAGATGTCCTATTTTTCATGCAATTTTCATCTTTTACATAAATCTTGTATGCCTTTGGTTCCTACTTCCAACACGCTTTGTACATGGTATACCTCTCTGTAATTGTCCATCAATAAGGTGAACATTAGTCATTTTGGCATGATTCACAATTTTTTTAACCCTAAATATAGAGATAAAACCATTAGCAAGTTATCACTTCGACATCTAAATATCCTGTTCAGACTAAAACCATTAGCCAACAACAAGCCTTAAAGCAAAACTTTGAGGTCCACCGTATAAAAATCTCCCTGATGTTTATGGAATTAAATAATTTCTACAACCTAATAAGTGAATTGAATGGCCTAACCAAATAAGATATACCTAATTATTAAATATCTTGTGTGTATTTATCTCACATCGAAAGATGTAGAGTCCAACATATAGTACTCAAATGGGTGTAACCATTTAACTCAGCACCGAGACCTTGTGGGTTCAAACCCCACACAGGGATAGGTCCAAGTGAGTAATTTGACGATAATATCGGTGGCTAGCTGTGAGTTTGGGACCTAGCGGTGGTATCAAATCCGACGGTTTGATCGGGACCATCAACGGGCTTTGTGTCCGGTTGTAATATGCGTCGATATAATCAATTCAAGGTAGTGTGAGTCACAGTGCATCATGGCGAATCTCAAAATTGGATTATTATGGACGTATGGTAATGTTGGATGGTCCACATCAAAAGATGTAGACTCCAACATGTTGTCATTAAGCAGTTATGACCCTTGACTAGCACCGAGATCTTTTAAATTAGGCAAACAACTCTGAATCTTGTCTCTAGCATTAAGTTTGATATGAACTAATGAACTACCACACAAATTCATCACACAAATTTAATTGTATATATAAAAACATAATTAACCCTATCTATGAGAAAATATAAGGAACAATGTCCATATACGTACTTGTGATATATTGACTTGGAACTATATAACATGCATAAACTAAAAATGGAAAGAAATAGAAGGAGATCTTCTAGAACTACTTGCATTTTTCCTTTTGTTCTTTCTTCATTGAGCGGTTCTTCCTCTCGATCACTTTAAGGGGTATTTGTAAGTTAAAATTCAGCATTAAGCATTATTAGGCAAGTACCCCTCTCAATGCGTAATGCTGCATTTTTTTAAAATAAAATTACATTCCAATTTTAATCTTATCTTATCTGCTAAATGACACGATATAAAATAAATTAGTAAATTGTGAATAATGACAAAATTATCAAATTAATTATATTCAGCATTGAACATTCAGAGTTAAATAACGTCATTCACATAAAAAAACATACGTATTTTTCAACATTCAGAATTTTGCATTAAGCATTCAATCTTCCGAGGTTAAAAAACCAAACAATCCCTCAGTCGTCCAGGTTATTTCTTTCACACTCTTTTGGTGTCGCTTCGTATCCCAGCAGTAGCCCATGGGAGAAACTAGACTTTGCACTAACGTACTTGCATGTACTATAATCGCCACTCTTTGAAACCTTCTTATATGAATCTTCTGTAGGATTGTAGGTGTGGGTACCCAGAATTTAGAACCATGGGCCTGGACGAGTAGCCCAGTCCTGGCGGCCCAAAGTCCAGGCCCTTTATCTTTTATATTGATCCAGTATCCTCCCACGATGCCATAAAGGGAAGTTATAGGGGAGATGGGAAACGTGGAGGAACCCATCACCTCCACTCACCTACATGTAATTGTATATATTAAACCCTAGGTCCAGGGAAAAAGGACAAGTTGTATTCTCTGTAATCACTCTCCAGAGTATATAGAAATAACATCGACTGCACCACCGTGGACGTAAGCACATTTTGGCTGAACCACGTACATCATTTGTTGTGTGATTGGCCTCTTCTATTCCTTGTTCTTTTCTTGATAATCTTTCTCTCATCTTTATTTGTGTTGCATAACAATTGCTTCTACAATTGGCGCCGTCTGTGGGAAACGATCATCTTTCCCTGAGAAGAGCCCACATCAAGTAAGGAGTTTAAGATGTCTGGTCACAGCAGTAATGCCCCCCAAGCAGGAGATATTCAAGAGCCACCTTCTCCTCGCAGGATTAGGTCTGAAGTCCGACATTCATATTAGAGAGCTCGCCTAGAAAGAACAGCCTCAGAAGAAAGTCAGGGACCAGCGAAGTCCACGCAGACATCCAGGTTGATTGATGCATACGAGGCAAGGCTCCACGAGCAGAGAGAGTCTTCTCGCAGGTACGAGGCTGAGAATGCTCGTTTGAAAAGAAGACTGGAAAGACTAGAAAGGTAACTTCGTCCTAATAACCGGAGATGCCCATATCGTACTCCTATACCTCAAGCGAGCAAGTCTCGCAGCCGAGGAAGGAGCCCTAGGCGAGAATCTCAAAGGGACGTAAGAGGCGAGTCAGACAATGACCTCCACGAACAGCTACGAAGAGCTCGCCCCCACCAGAGCCCTGCTCGCAGCGAGGAGCTCATACGAAACATGGTCCGAAGGTAGATGGACCAGCATCCCGCTCACCACGGGACAAGATCAATTAGAGAACTCGCGAGGCGAGCTCTCAAAACCCAGATGAAGTCACCTTTCAGGAAAGAAATAGAAGAGGAGGAAGCTCCCAAGAAATTCTCCATTCCAAGATTCAAGGTTTACGACGGAAATACTGATCCCCTCGATCACGTCAGGCAATATCGACACGCAATGACCCTCTGGAGTCACCGTGATGCCCTGATGTGCCGTATTTTCCCCTCGAGCCTTCATGATACAACACAGAAGTGGTTCGAAAGGCTCCCCCACCGATCGATTAAGAATTTCAAATCCCTAGCCGAACTCTTTACGGCCCGATTCATTACCAGTAGCTCCCATCCCAAAAGGATGGATGCTCTACTGACAATGAAGAAAACACCTCAAGAAACCCTTCGAGAATATGCGAAGAGGTACTGGGAGTTATTCAATGAGATCGAAGACTGCGCGGAGGAGGTGGCAGTGGCCTCCTTCAAAATTGGGCTCCCTAATTCTTCCCTCCTCTACCAATCCCTGACAAAGAAGGAAGCTATGACCATTGACGACCTTATGGCCCGAATCGAGAAATACGCAAAGGTGGAAGATGTCACCCGCTCTAATACAGGAGAAAACGGTCGAGCTAAGCTCACTACCAAGGTAGGTGAGAAAGCTGAGAACCAGAAGAAAGGAGGAAATAACGGGGGCAAGAATCGCTCCAAAAACGGAGGGAACCAGTAGAGATATTCTTGTATTATGGGGCGAGTGATGATATGTGTGGTATGTGTTGCTTGTATTATATGTAATATACGAGTAGAGATATTCTTGGATTGGTTGGTGTGATATATGTGAATAAATCATGGGGCTATCCTATTTCTAGTTCTAGGGAGGACTAGTTGTTCTATAATATCTCTCCTGGATACAGGTTGAGACTTTATGGAGGTGGTTTACGGTATGTATATAGTTTTCATTTTCATTTTATTTTTCTTTGTTTTTTTTGTTTTATTATTTGGTTGCTTTGCTTGTGTATGTTATTGCCTTATCTCCACGACCAACAAGTTAAGGGGATTGTGTGCAGGGGTTCCTTGTTTGGATTTTGCTTTTGCAAGACGCTCCACGCATGAACCCTAACAAAGTTGGAAGTGGAAAGATGTGCATTTTTTCCTTTCTTTTTTTTCTTTCCTTTCTTTATGTTGGTTAAGTGCTAGGTTGGAAAGTTTAGCCAAGAATCACGTACATGAGTGATTAGAGGGCTAAGTTAAAGTGCGTGATATGAGCACTGTGATAGTTTTTCCTCTGATCGATGTGGGGAAGACCAAGATATGAAAGTCGAATTTAGACTTATGATTATGCCTTAATGAGAAGGTCATCTATAAAAGATGTATGTATGTATATTGGGATAAGTTAATTGTAGCGTCTTACAGAAAGTAAGCGCTCGATCAGTTAAAATTTTCATTTTTCTGTTGAATTGGTAAGACTTAGAGTTAGGGTTTTTAGCAATCCCGATCATGTGTCTTCGACCGTTACTTCTCGACGACCGATGATGCGAGGTAGTAGTGTAACGGGAGGGTTCCTTGTTTGGATTTCGCCTCGACGAGACGTCCCACGCATGAAACTGAGCTAATGTCGGGAGTTGGGAAAGGTCTTGGGCACTAGGGATCTAGTTAGGATTTTACGTATACGACTAGACTAGGATAGATAGATTGACTTTAGGATTATAAGGATGTAAGGCCTTTAGGGCATGTAATGTGGTTTTAGGAAGGTGATAGGGAGTTGACCACAATAGGGTTGTGGGTTAACTCTAAGTGGGATTTGGTCCCTAAAACGACGAAGAGGTTTAGGATCTTGGGTGATTCGGAATGTTAGGCCGTAGAAGGAGGGGCCTTTCTTAGATAGAGTGTTACGCTGGTAACCTATGTTTAGAGGAGTTGAAGTACGAACTGACTTTTACTCCTGCACTCGTGCTGTTAAGATCGGAAGTGGATTTGATAAACGAGTCCTTGCCAGGAACAGGAAGTATTAATGCTGGCGCATGAACCCATTGTTTATGCGTCTCACAGACTTAAATTCTATGAGAAATATTAATTCCCCACTCGATTTAGAGCTCGTAGCGGTAGTATTAGCCTTAAGGAACAAAGGCACTACTTCCTGGGCAGGGATTTGGTCTTTTCACGAGCAAGAAGCTGAAGTTTGTGAGGGACTATCGATGGAATACTCCCCTTTCGCTAAGGAAATGCGGATGGGTTAGTAAATGCTCCGAGTAGAAAACCGTCAGGGAGATTAGGTAGGCACAGGATGCCAAGTAGAACGAGCTTCACCGAGGGGACGCTATAGTAAGAGCACTTGTGTCCGTGATTGACCGACTCACCTACTAGTGTGAAGAGACTAGTGGTGGGACGAGGAAGGACGGAAATAATATTTTGTAGGGATTGAAATCTCCGTACAATTATTCGGATCATTTCTTATAAGTAGAGTACCGGGATGTACAAGTATCTCCTTTCATAGTAGAAAGGTAGGATCGATAGTTCTAGAGGAATGATTAGGTGCTATGTTAGAACAAGAAAAAGGTAGACTAAGATCGAATTATGATGACCTTAGTTCGAGCAAAATAGGAATGCCACTTTTTAACCAGGGGTTTAATAGGAATGATAGAACGGTAGTTTATAGTGGTATACCCTTATGTGGTTATACTATATGCCTGAATTTTGAGGGTAAAATTCCATTCTAATGGGAGGAGTATGTAACAACCCAGGTTTTTGAGCGCCTATTTTATATTATTTCGCCCGATGGGATAATAATCTAAAATAGGGGAAGTTGAAGTAAATATTATTCCCTTGAGATTTAGGGATAATACTTACTATGTTTTGTCTATTTAACGTATGAGAAGGTAAATGGCATTATATTGTGATATATTGCGTCGTTATATGTAAAACGACGGTTATGGCTCACAATTGAATTGAGGTATAATTAATAAAGTAAAATAAAATTTGGAACATAAAATTGTTCACACTTTCCCGAATGCCAAAATAGGGGGTGCGGTTGGTTTTAGAATAGTCGAGATAGTCGAAATAAGTGCCATGTTGTGTTTTTGGGTTTCGGGCACTTTCAACGCGTTTTGGCTCAATTATGCCGATACGAGTCATTTTAATGGTGTATTAGCAATTAAAAGAGGGCAATTGTGTTTTAAGACCCGTTTAAGTCCCCCCACCCCTTTTATTTCTTCATTTTGTGAGAGAAGCCAAAGGAGAGAAAGAGAGAGGAAAGAGAGCTTGGGAGAAATGGGAGAAAGGAGAGAAAATGGAGATTTGAGGCCGAAATCCGTTGCTACCGGAGTTGAATTTGAGACTACAAACTCGAGGCAAGTTTCTTACTTGTTAGATGTTGATTTAATGTGATAAATTGCATGTTTAGTTAAGTTTTAGAGATTTAAACCATATATTGGTTTTTGTTGATTTTGATGATTAAACCCTTAATTCTTAGTTTTAATTTGATTTGAGGATAAATTAGTAGTTAGTAATGGTGTAGAAATGATTTGGGTTGAATTGTTGTTGTTGATGTAGGTCAAAATCAAGGGTTTGAGGGTTTTGGGATTTTAGGGTTCAAACAACCCGTAACCCATACTTGGAAATTCTGCAGGATCGAATCGATTCGCCCCTAGCGAATCGATTCGGCAATAGGGAAAGTTACAGGTCTGAATAGGGCGAATCGATTCGGATCTACCGAATCGATTCGGGGTTATGCAGAATGCCAGGGTCTTCTTGACCGAATCGATTCGGACCTACCGAATCGATTCGCTTTTGGGGACCGAATCGATTCGGACAGGGCGAATCGATTCGGAAGTCCTGCATTTTGGGATGTTTTTCTAGTTTAGTTTTGGTTATTTTATTTTAGGCTCGGAGTTTTGAAACCTTCCTTTGGAAAGTAATTAAGAGTCCTAGAGGGTGGTTTTGGGTATACTAATGCCCTAGGATTAAATGGGATATTTAGGCTTACCCCGAGGGCTAGTTTGCGTAGGTTGATATCCGAATGATTTAGGAGATTAACATAGAGATATATTGGAGATAAAATGTTAAGGTTGAGACAATTGGGAGACTCTCCTTGAGGGGATTCATTTTAATGGTTTAAAATATTATATTGAAGTCTTAGAGACTAATTTGAGGTTTATGGCACTTCGGGTCTTAAGTCATTAATAAAATATGACATTAAGAATGAGAAATGCATAAAGATAAAATGTGGTACTAATAAATAAGTACAAATGACTTTGACAATGTAAAATTGGATGTTTTCAAAAGGAAAAAGTAATGGTTTTCATAAATGTTAATGGATGGATACACACCTCTCTAAATCGCTATCTTAAGGGAAGTTCGTGCGTTGTGGTGAGGCCCCCTGACAAATTAACGCAGGGTAGATATAGTCCCTAGACCATGTGAGCATTTGTATTGTATATTTTCTGCGATGGGTAGGAGATTCCAGATGTGGTCTTGACTATCCCGCAGGCACATGGACGCTTCCCGATGTTTCGATAGAATCCCAGGTTGTCTAAATGATAGGCCCTGGAAGATGATAGCCATTTAGGGGCGCGCACAGTGGGGAAACCCGAATGGGCGGTCTTAGAATCGTTATATATATATATATGATTATAACTATTCTAAATCAAGTTGGACTTGATGTATGATGGTGCCATAAAGAGCACAATGAAAATGCCATAAAGAGCATGAGAAAGTTCCATAAAGAGCACGATGAAAATGCCACAAAGAGCATATGATGATAATTATATTCTTGATAAGGAAGATATTTTACACCATGTATAGTTGAAATGAAATGCCACAAAGAGCATAAAAAAAACTATGATTATATTTCCTGATAAGGAATGCGATTATGAAATGAAATTGTATACGATGAAATTATTTGGTAAACATTTGATAAAATGTTGTACCATTTATATATTCCTAAAGAATAAATGGGAATTTTATTTTGATGGTGAATGGATATAATTATATATCCTTGAGTAGTTGTAGATGAGACCTCTCACATATATATTATATACATAATATTGTGCTAAGGTTCTAATGTATCTCGACGATCAACCTTGCCTAGTAGTAGTGTATCGGGGGGGTTCCTTGTTTGGATTTCGCTTTGCGAGACACCCCACGCACGAATAAGGGCATAGTGTTGTGACTGGGGAGAAATTTTCCTTTAGTACTTGAATTAATTAGGACAGGGTCTAATGTATCTCGACGATCAACCTCGCCTAGTAGTAGTGTATCGGGGGGTTCCTTGTTTGGATTTCGCTTTGCGAGACACCCCACGCACGAATAAGGGCATAGTGTTGAGACTGGGGAGAAGTTAGCCTTCTGTTCTTTCTTTAACCTGAGCATCATTTATATTATGCTAGGTTGCTTTTAGACTGAGAGGTGAGAAATATTATTATTATATGCGAGAGAATTACGCACTTAACTGTCATGTATTTTATTCACATGGGAATCATATTAAACCGGGACCTGACCCGTATCTATATGTCTTTGTTTCTGCACATATTATTGCCGTTACAGGTGCTCTACCGCATGGACACCCGTATTTACATTTCCATTCCGATTGTCATGGAGCTACAGCATATTGCGGATGTTGTAGGTTATTGGTACTAGACGCTTCTTCCCATTGTACTTTAGTTAAGTTCAGTTTATTTATTCGGGCGTGTTTGCTCAAGCGTTGCACTCATATACTATATTGTAAATATTGAATTGTAATACTCGGTGTAACTATTTGTATTAGTCTGTGCACCGACAGCTTATTCGGTGACAATTTATGGAATAGTTGTTTTTCATTATCGAGTTTTGATATCCACCGTTTTCGCAAATGGGATTGTCTTAGTGTTTTCTTTTATTTACAAAATTTTCTTTTATTGATAATCCGTTTTCTAAAATGATTGGTGGTTATCTCGTACTATTATTTTAATCGACAGTGATGCTGAGAATGGACCATCTATGATTCCTGTGATTATTAGAGTATTAGGCTAGCCACCTATTATTTTAGTAGACGGGTTGTCACACGAATCACTGTACGTATTCCATTCATTCATAAATATTACTAGCTGTCGAGGTGAAGGAATCAATTGGAGACGAAGGGGAGATGGCGCGACAACTATGTGTAATAAACCGTGGCTATCAATGTTCACCTTACATGGATACAAAATCTCACAAGAATATCAATTTTCATCCTACGTGGATACCCTACATGAGTTGGACTTATAGAGATTACTTCTTTTTCAATTTTATTCCCAGGATAAATCCAAGGTTATGAATGAAAACGTTCGCTCTTTCCCTAAAAGAAAATTATTTTATAAATTATTTTAATATTTTTTATAAATTACGTATAATATTTTTTAAAATAAAAAACAGTTTCATTTTTTTTAAAGTTTTTTTTAAATTTAAAAAAAATTATTCTAACTGTTTTATAAAAAAAAAAGTTGTTTTTCAACAAAAATAAAACCTGTTAACCATGAACATAAACTTCTTTACACTGTTAAATAATGTTTTTAACTGTTTAAAAACAATTTTTAATAAGAAACTGTTTTTAAAGGGTTTTTTATACATAAAAAAAATGGTTTATTAACTTTTGAACTAAAAAAATGTTTTAAAATAACCAATTTTAACTTTTTTTAGGAGCTTTATGAAATTAAGAAATTGTTTTAAAGTTAAAAAAACATCTTAATTATTTAATATAAAAATATTCAATTAATATGAAAAATACCACGTGGCATCTCAATTCCCTTACAACATATCTATCATGTGTAAGCTTTGCTCGGAGGCTTTTCTCATTCTTCCTGTCCCTTTGGTTTCTCCACCTGTTTGTTTCCTTTTCAATTTTTTTAACAAATTACGTACAATATCTTTTCAAATAACTTATGCAAAGTACTTTTTAAACTACGTACCGTATTTTTAACCACGTATACATAATTATTTTATTATTTTCATAAATTATGTACAATATTTTTTAAAATAAAAAACAGTTTTTTATTTTTTAACATTTTTTATTTATAACATTTTTAACATCCCACAAAACGCCATGTGGCACCACATTTTTTCATTAAACTTTGTTATGCAGTAATTATATCTCTCCTCTTTAGTTCATCTCTCTTCCAGTTCTTCTTCCTTATTCACTCTTCAAATACAACCCTTTTGTTTTCTAAATTGTTTCATCTGCAATAAAATTACACCCTTTCATTTCTTTAGTAACAAACCCTTTATCTCCATCTGTTGAAGTCCAAAGGACCATTTATGTTCTTCCACCTTATAAATCATTCACCTATAAACGTTAAAAAACACCCCTACACCCTTTAATTTCTTTTATAACAAACCCTTTATCTCCCTTTGTTGAAGTCCAAAGGACCATTTCTGTTCTACCACCTTATAAATCATCCACCCATCAATGTAAAACAACACCCCTATTTTGTAAATTGTGGTGCGTTCAAGAGACAAACGATTTCTATTGTCGGTAAATTCTCCGATTGAAAATGGAAGCAACTAAGGACCCACCAGTGATTGCTGTGGAAGGTGAGTTTACACGGGTCTAATGTGTGGTTATTTATAACATTTTTAGATGCCTCAACAGTTGTGATAGTTAAGGTGGCTAAAGGACGGTTTGAATTGGGTTTAGGACCCATGTTATTTATAACATGGGTCAGTCAGAGCTTTGTTTTGGAGTGCTTGGGTCTGATTATCGTCGGGATTGAGTTTTTGTCTTTGAAGGTGGTCGGTAGGAGATAGATTTGGTTAGAGGATGATTGAAATCGGTTTTGGGGTCAGCGGTGTGGGCTTTGATTTGGTCTGTAGGTGTTGGATTTTGTGCTCAACCATTCTCCATTTTTTTTATCAAATGCTCCACGTGAGCATCATTTATGTATATATAAAAATAAGTCATTCCATATAGTTCATTATTAGGATTTTAATTTCAAATTTTCTTTAAAAAATATGTAATAATATTGCGAAGGTGTTTGTTAGTTGAAATACTCTATTTTTTTTTAATGATGTAGGGAAAATATATATAATACTTTATTTTAAAGGTTTTAAAATTGAGGTTTCAATGCTGACTTTGAGTATTTCAAAATATATGCTTGATTTGGTTTTAAGTGTTTTGGATTTTTAGATCTAGGTATATACAAGAATGAGTTTCGATTATTTAGTTTTTTTGGCTTTAATTTAATCTCTTAAGATTTGTGGAGCTTCACTCCCATTTATTTTTGAAAATATATTAAGTTTCATATCCATCTCAAACCGCCCATAACTGCTATGTGAATACCCCGCTTTTTTTTCCCCCAGAATACACTTATCCCATATATGTTACAATACGACCAATAATAAAAAAAAAATAAAGACATGAGAGTGGATATAAATGAATCTTTAAAAATGAGACTAAATGCTTAAGATCCCTTAATTATTTGTAACATTATTATTTTCACCAAAATACCCTCAAATGTGATAATGTTCACAGTCCAATGTTTTCGGGTAAAAAGAAAAATATGAGGTTCACTTTAAGTTTGTGCCCATGTTAGTTATTGACTATGGATCTCTTTTTAATTAACAGTTTACTATGCTTTTTTATGGCACCCTATGCACATTTTTAGCTTTTTGAACATTCTTAATATCCTTTGCCTTTATTTGCATTAATAATCCAATTTTTGTCTTAGTGCAATATATGTTTCAAAAAGAAAAAAAAGTTCTTGATTTGCCAAAGAATATATAATATGTACTATGTTTGACTATATATATAATCGAAGGCGCTATTTGAGATTGAATATTTCTGCAAATTTTCAAGTATACATGAAATAATATAGTCATTTTACAAGAAAATAGTTGATATAGCAGTTGAAGATAAACAAACGTGCTTTTGAGTTCTTTTTATTTTTTACTTTTTTTACCACGAAATGGTCGTACAATTTAATTTGTTATCATAATTCGTTCATGATAATCAGTTAAAGACTAATAAGCATTGAGGGAGTATATTACATAGGTGTGCTTAATTTCATTGAATGAAATTGAATCTTTTGGGTTCATTTTCATTTAGTTAATGTTCTATTTATTTTTTTGTCATTTTTTAATATCATAATATGTGTAATCACTTAAGTTAGGAACTAAATAAATATGTATGTTAATATCAAATATATATATATATATATATATATATATATATATATATATATATATGTGTGTGTGTGTGTGTGTGTGTGTGTGTGTATCGTACGCGCATCGCGCGGGTTTACAACTAGTGTCATATATAACACAAGAGCTCAATATAATAAAAAGAAAGAGGATTGCCTCCTTGCCACTCGTAATAATAAATTTTCGTATTTCTTGGTTCTGTTCCTTTTCCTCACTCAAAACAGGTAAGTACATGTCAATTTCATGTACAACATCTTCATTGTTCATCAAATATTTGAATTAAATTTTTTTAAAATCAACAGAGTTGGTTCTTATTTTTTTTTTTTGGTCCTTTACTACTTATTAGAATGTTTCATGCTTGTTCTTCGTTGTAATTTACATGTATGAATGAACCAGCTTAACTTCTTATTAGGTCTACAAAAATATAGAAATTATAGATTAGTTATCAATTATTAAAGGATGAAATACCAAAAAGTCCCTCAAACATTTTTAATACTCATTTAGTCCAACCCTATTATTTTGTACCAAAAAGTCCCTTATTCTCTTATCTTTAAAGGTCCGCGCTAGCGGCATGGTAAAACTTTTTTGGCTTGGTGAAGGACTTTTTGGCGCAAAATAACAAGGCTTCGAATAAACGTGTATTAAAAAAGTTCGAGGAACTATTTGCGTACGTGCGCGTGTGTATTTGATATTAGATTTAATGTTATCTAATATTTTAATCCCTTATCAAACTTTAATTTTGACATGTGTGTAACAAATATGATGGGAATATTTTTAAATATGACAAAAATTATAATACGACAATCCCTTGTTATATAACGCTGCCTTAATATGACACTATGGACTTCACATTATTCTACAATAAATTTTAAGACCTCAACTACAAATTTATGGGGGTGATTATTCGTGTTCAAATTTCGGAGTTTATTACTAATGCCCTTAATCAAATTATTGTTTGTAAATATGCCTCATACATAAACTTCTCACGTTGGTTACACGTGCAATGCGTGTGTGCATCAATTAGTCCGTGAATAGCTATTATTTATTTGACCTTTGTAATTTCTCCCTAGATATCTAGCATCCAAGATGTAATTCCCGTCTTAGTTGTCATTTTCTAAATGTTAAATACAATTAAATTTGCCACAATGTTTTGTAACTCTAAAGCTTATGAACAAACCCAATCCAAACTTATATGTTATTTCATCCCCTCTTTTCTTCATCTAATTCCTTTTTTTTTCAAGAATGGATTATGACCAACTTACCTTTTCAGGGATGGAGAATCAGTATGACTTTGATTGGTTATATTTAGAAGAAAAGTCCCAAGGGTAATCTCATACTTACTAAAGCTCTTTAGTTTTGTCTCCATTCTGTAGAAACTAACCTCATATGTTGTGTACATTCTTTAGTTTTGTCTCCATTCTGTACAAACTAACCTTATATGTTGTGTACATTTTTTCTTTTGTACAGAAAATTGGAGGAGTACTCAACAGTCACTAATAACTTGGATTATAGTCCTTTCGGTGATCCTTTCAACTTTGATCAATACCTATTTCCACAACAAAATAATCAAATTCCCTTTGATTATGATCAACATCAATTTTCACAACTAAATCATCAAATTCCCGTTGATTATGATCAATACAAATTTTTTCAACAAAACAATCAAAATCAGTACCTATTTTCACAACAAGACAATTTCATTCCCCAATTGGAATTCACTGATTTCGAGAATATCGGTACGGGTGATTTGCGTAGCTTGTGGGATGATGATTTTTCATCTATTAGTCAAGACCTTATTCTTGATACCAAGCAAGAAATGTTGATGGATACTGAAATTTTGGGCTATTTTACTGATGAAGGAACTTATATGATTGATCCTAAAAACTATATTATTTCAAACACAAACGAAAATCAAAGTCGACAAAACAAAAGATCGAGAATGTCTCCATTAGAACTGCATGAGATCCAAAAGTATTTTAATGTTCCAATAACTCAAGCAGCCAAAGAATTGAAGGTGGGATCGACCACGTTGAAGAAAAGATGTAGAAAGCTGAATATTATGAGGTGGCCTTATAGGAAGATCAAGAGTATGAAGTCTCTCATTGATAATGTTAAGGTATTATCCTGCCTGCATGTTAAGATTCTTTCGAAATGTCATTAGATACATTATTATTTTTCATTCATTTCCTTTCTCTCTAATAAAAGTTTACTGAATATATGTTTTTGGAAGTCATTTTAATTTATTGTGTTTTTTTACTTTACCCCCCCCCCCCCCCCCAAGAAATGTAGCAATGACATAACCATCCGCTTTTTAGAAAAATAGACATAAACATCGTATGCATAAGGTACAAGAAAGTCAATACACATGTGAGTGGTCAAGTCTAATCTATGAAAAATAGAGGGGTAATATCTAATTATAGCATTATTGTACGACATGTTTTATTAGTATAATTATTTTATTTTAAATTACAATTTTAGGAGATGGGATTAACCAACGAGGTAGAGATGCTAGAAGAGAACAAAAGAATGATGGAGAAGCTACCCGATTTTGGAATGAGAGAGAAAATAAAAAAACTCAGGCAAGCTTGCTTCAAGGCCAACTGCAAAAAGAGAAGGCTCCTTGCTGACTATTGATACTGTTTCTTCTCTAATGGCTTGGTAATTTGGGTTTATATTTGGTTTTAAACTTTGTAATGTTATTTCTAGTTTTATTTTGTCACTTTAATAACCTTTTGGAATCTTGTTTTCATAGATATTGTAGTGCCTAAAGCATTACAACCAAATATAAGTTTAAATAAAGTACGGTTTTAATTTTATTTTTACGTGCCTTAAAGTGAATTTATGTGCCTTGTCATGGAAGTTAATAATTAACCTTGAATTGAGCTTCTTTCTTACTGCAAAATCAATCATTATGTAATGAGAAACATCGATGCATATGAGATTCTTATATATATATATATATATATATATATATATATATATATATATATATATATATATATATATATATATATATATATATTTGACAAGATAAGAAAAAAATTTAAAACATAAATTATGTTAAAAAAAATAAAACAAAAATTTTCAATAGTCTATATAAAGTAACATATACGTTAAATCATTACTTTAGCAAAATAGTGTAAATTCCAAATAAATCATTCAATATGTATTGTATGTAAAATACGGTAAGGTGGATCATCCAAGATTATAGCTTCTCTGTCTTATATATTAGAATCATTACATTAGTAAAACATCGGTAAGTTATAAATAAACCATTCAATATATATTATATCTATAGGTAACTGTAAAATACGTCCAGCAGGATCATCAAAGATTAAAGCTTCTCTGGCTTATATAGGAATTGACATCAATGTTAGCCAATTAAAGACCATGCTCACACTGTGGGGAGAAAATTCTAAAATATAATAATAAGGAACATAACTGTTAAGTCCAAACAAAAACACACAAAAAAACTCACTCTTACCATTTTTTTATACGATTTCTTTTACAAATTGATGTGGTAAGTGATATTAGAACTTTTTATTTTTAAAGTCTTAAGCAGTCGGGCAAATTTTTTATTTTTATTTTTTATTTTCATAGATTTGATTAAATTACAACATTACTCTTTTTATTAATGCATGAATATGACTTGCATGACAAGAAATGTCTTTATGTGTTGTTATGTATGTTAATATATACGTTTGCAACTCATTACAACATAATTATAATTTGATTTTTTATATACGTCTATTCATTATATATATAAATATATATATACACTCGTGTTAGCATTAAAGACCTTTGTAAAATGCATCCATCTATTCATCTCCCTTTAATTTATATTCTAACAATCTTTTGTACGAAATCCTATTTATCTCCCCATAAATTTATACCCTTTATTCCCTTGTCTCTCTATCATATTTGTACAATATTTATGATACAAATAGTTTTTCTTGGCTTTTATAGTGTTGGCAAAATATCGTATTTGTATATCTTCTTTTGTATTTGTTCACCAACATTTCATGCAAAGTTTAGCAAAAACTAAATAAATATTTGTAAATAACAATTTCTCAAATTTATCACAAATAAGTGTATGAAATTTCAACATCTGTAAAATCATATAATAAAAACTTCAATGCATCTTCTTCTGTTATTCAAACAAAAACAAAAAAAATACATATTTTTAATTGAGCAAAATATATAAATTCTTTGTATAAATCAACGTGACAAGTGACACAGCCATAAACCTTCTTTTGCATTTTTTAGACCATATAAAAATATTTTTTTTGGTTATCAAATATGTATATGGGTGGATGTTCACTTTTATCTAGCATATGAATGAAAAAGTATTTCAAGATACCTGAATTCATACTATAAATAAAGAAAATACAAGTATGGATATACTAATTGAATGAAACATTTGCTCTCTCTCTAAAAAAAAATCCTTTATTTTTCACAACATGTTATAACACAAGAGCATAATATAATAAAAAGAAAGAGGATTGCCTCCTCTCCATGGATAACAACAAGTGATGGTAATTTTTGGTTCTTTTCTTTTCTTCACTGAAGACAAATAAGTACAAGATTGTTACCTTTTCTACTGTCAATTTCATAGACTACATCTTCGTTGTCCTTCACATATTTGAATTTGAAAATTTAAAAGTCAGCATAGTTGATGCTTATTTTGTTCCTCTCTATTTATAAAGCATCAATTGTTTTCTTTTGGTCCTTTGATACATATTAGCAGGGCTGATCCCGAGATTTTAGCGTCAAGGCGAATTCTTGAACTGGGATCCATATTAAACAAGAGTTTTTTAATTAATTTATAACTTATGGGTTTTTTAATCGAAAAGATGCCGACTTGATTTTCAGTAGTTTACAAGTTTAAATTTTGTCCCTTCAGTTTTTAATAAATTATTTGTGTGACAATTGAAAAATGACGCTATAAATTTAAATACACAGAAAAAATTTTGGGGTTCCTAAAATGTGTTGAATATCGGGGCCCGAGGCGACCGTCTCCCTGGCGTCCCCTCAAAACCGTCTCTAAATATTAGAAAGTTTTATACTTCTTCTTCATTGTAGTTTATATATAAGAATGAATCAGCTTAGCTTCTGATCAGGTCTATAAAAATATGAGAATTATTAATTAGTAATCAATAATTAAGCTACATCCTATAATATTACCTTTTCTTTTCGCTAGGTTTTAAGGTATTTTAGTTTGGTCTTATAAGCTTACAAATTATTTTACTTTTTTTTCCTCCCTAGATTTTAAGCTATATGGGAACTAATTGCCTTAAAATATAAAAATGGCTATATTTTAGTTTGAACTTATAAGCTTACAAATTATTACATTAAAATTTTGAGTCCTCTTCTCATATAATCATTTTTAGCTATGACCTGAAGTTACCAAATCATACGATATTAAGACCTACACCATAATTATTTAACTTTGGAACTTGTACTTTTCTATGTTCTAATTTTAGTATTTGAAGTCCCTAAATTATTTGGACCTAAAGTTTCAAAGAAAATATATCACAATCAAACATGGAGTTTTAATTTAAAGTGTACAAACTGAAAGTCATATAATTTATATTGATTTGTGATATGAAGATCCATAATGATTACTGTGACCAAATGTTCACAAATTATTACTTGTAAATGGGATAAAGTTTCTTAGACATACTATTAAAAATGCAAGAATCTCTCCTGTTATTTAACGATATTTGGATTAGAGTATCCAAAAGTAATAACCCCCATTTTCTCATGTAAAGATTGGCCAGACATGATACGCCGAAGATGGAGCTTGCTTGTCAATTTATATCATTCTTAGCATCGATCGAGAATAAACATTTATATTTTAAACCACATTTTAATTTATAACTGAATTGAATTAATAAACATGAGATAATAGTAAATCCAATATCCACGTTCGACAAAATAAAATCTAACATAATTATAACATCTCGACTAATAAAACTAAATGACTTCGGGCTTATGCCCATAAAATAATCCAAAATAAATAAAGATAGGAAGAAGTAGCAGCCTAAACTAGAATCAATAAATCGATCTTCGAGAAGCAATACGTGACAGCAAGTTTGATATTCCTTTAGTCCCGCTATCCTTATCTACAAAAACCTTGTAATTTGGGTTAGCACCCTAGAGTGTGTAAGAATTAACTTACTGAAATTGAAATAAAGATTACAGTAAATTTATGTAGGTGTCTCCCATCATCACTCGCATAGGATAATCTCCTCACCTCTCACCCAGGTGCAATATTAATCGTATCCTATCCCCATAAACCAAATGCAATATAGATAACAAGATGATTGGGAAACATGTGATGCGTCTAGCATACACTACAAGAAAAATGATTTTTAGTGACATAATTTTTTGCACCTAATTATAAAAAAATCACCACCAAATCTTTTAGTGGCAAAAAACATTTCGTCATGCTATTGCCACTAAAGGTGTTCTGCGGATTGTTTTCGTAGCAATTTATTAAATCGCCACTAAAATTTGACTTTTTAGTGACAAAATCACTTCGCCACCAAAACATCGCTTTAGGTGGAATTTTTTTTGCATATAATAAAGATTAAATTGCCACTAATAGTTGATAGTTCGACACTAAAAGTTTATTTTTTGTAGCAAAATAAAAATTCACCACCAAAAGTAACATTTCGTGGCAAAACAAATCGCCACAATTGAACTTAAATTTCTATGGAACGATTTTTTAAATATTAAATTGCCACCCATAGTTGATGGATTACCAACGAAAGATTATTTTTTGTAGCAAACCAAAGAATGGCCATCCAAAGGGTTGTTTCATGGAAAAAAATCTTCACATTTGATCTTAAATTTGTATCGAACAACTTTCTTAGCAATTTAAATTCGCCACTAAATGACATTTTTTATTGCAAAAAAATCTCCATAAATTGATGTAATATTTTTTACAATACATATATACGTTGCTTTGGTAAAAACTTGCGTCTACGCGTATATAACTTATACATCTACAACTTTCATAATTTTTGTTTTCCCAAAATCATAAACTATTACTCTTAATTTGGGCTTCGAACAGGAAAGTAGCAATTTACCGAAAATCTCAAAACTTTCACATTTTGCGACCAAACATTGCCAATTTCGCATCAACACCCTAATTTAATTTATAAACATAATCATGCATTAACAAATTTTATGATTCATTTAACCACATAACTAGTTATATGCTCTAAACATGTTATTCCCGATCATAAGCTCGATTAGCATCTAATATAAACCAAATATATATCACATGAACATGCATCCCCTAAACATGATAATTAACATGTTTAACACACATAAACAATTTATAACTAATAACTAATAACTTATACTTAATCATGTAATTAACCTTCCTAATCATGTTTTAGGGTCTTACACTATAGGACTCAAGTTATCAAAAGAAGAAGAAGGATAGTTTGTTAACTCTACTTTGATCAAAATTATAGTTGGAAGCTTAAGGTACTTGACAATGATAAGACTTGGAATTTTATATGTAGTTGGACTTGTGTGTCGTTACATGGAAACACCAAGAGAATCTCATCGTCCTGCTACTAAGAGCATACTAAGGTATAATAAAGGTGCTCTTAACCCTGGACTTTTTATGCTTATGGAGAAGATGAAAATCTAGTAAAGTATTTATATAGTGATCGGGGAGGTTATCGAGATGAGGTGAAAAGCACTACAGGGTACGTGTTCTACCTTGGTTCAATAACTTTATCTTGGCCATGTAACAACCCAGGTTTTCAAGCGACTATTTTATACTATTTTGCCTTATGGGCTAATTTTATAAAATATGGAATGTTGGAGTAAATATTATTTCCCGTGAGACTTAGGGATAATATTTACTATGTTCTGACTATTTACCGTTATGAGAAGGTAAATAGTGTTATATTGTGTATTTTGCGTCGTTATATGTAAAACGACGGTTATGACCTATATTTAAATCGGGTATAATTAATGAATTAAAAATGGAATTGGAACGTAAAAATAGTTCACAGTTTCCCGAATGCCAAAATAGGGGGTGCAGTAGTTTTTAGAATAGTCGAGATAGTCGAAATAAGTGCGCAGTTGTAATTTTTGAGATTTAGGCATTTTAAGGGGTTATGACTCAATTAAGTGGTTACGAGTCATTTTAGTGGTGTATTAGCAATTAGGAGTGGGGGTTTATATTTTTAGACCCTTATAAATCCCCCACCCCCTTTCTTTTTCTTCATTTGTGTGAGAGAAGCCAAAGGAGAGAGAGAGAGAGAGAGAAGAGAAAGTAGAGAGAAAGAGAGGGATGGAGGTTTTGGGCCGGAATCCGTCGCTACCGGAGGTGTTCAGAGACTACGAACCTCGAGGCAAGTTTCTTACTTGCTAGATATTGATTTAATGTGATAAATTGCATGTGTAGTTAAGTTTTGGGAGGTTTAAACCATAAATGGGTTTTGGGTGATTTTGGGTGTTTAATCCTAAATCTTATGTTTTAATTTGATTTGAAGAGAAATAATTAGTTATTTGAAGTATAGGATTGATTTTATAGTAGTATTTGCTGTTTTGGTTGGGTGAAATAATGGGTAGAAGCTTGGTTGGCTCGTCAATGGCCGAAACAGTTTCTCGGAGAAGAAGCTGTCCACCAGGATCGATCGATCGAACCTGGAGGATCGATCGATCGAAGCCTTCGATCGATCGACGGCCCGAGGTCGATCAATCGACCTCTTCTGAAAAGGTGATGTTTTTCCAATTTTGTTCTAGCCCTTTTCTTTTAGGTTCGAGGCTTAGGAACCTTCCTTTGGGAAGTAATGGGGAGTCCTAGAGGGTTGTATTGGGTAGACTAATGTCCTAGGCTAAGAATGGAGATTTAAGTTTACCCGAGGACTAGTTTGGATTAGGTTAACGTCCAACTAATATAGGAGATTAACCTAAAGATATATTTGAAGTTAAAATATATTAATGTTGAGATTTTGAGATACACTCCATTATGGAGACTCACTTTGAGGGTTTATGAATTGTATAAACTATTCGAGGCTATTTTGAGGTTAGTGGCACTTTGGGTCTTAGGTCATTAGCAATATATGACTTAATAAGAAAATAATGCACCTTCTAAAACTTGGTGCTTAATGGCTAAGTGAATGATCTTTGGAAATATAAAAAAATGAGTTTTCAAAAATGGAAAAAGTAATATTTTCATAAATGATAATTTATGGATACACACCTCTCTGAATCGCTATCATAAGGGAAGTCGCGCGCGTTGTGTTGAAGCCCCCTGGCTAATGATGCAGGGTGGATATAGTCCCTAGGCCATGTGTGCGTTTGTTTATAATTTTCTGCGCTGGTTAGGAGATTCCGGGTGTGGTCTTGACTATCCCGCAGGCACATGGTCGCTTCCCGACGTTTCGATAGGATCCCAGGTTGTCTTGGAGGCCCTGGAAGATGATAACCATTTAGGGGTGCGCACAGTGGGGAAACCCGGATGGGCGGTCTTAGAATCGTTATATATATATATGAATATATCTATTCTAAATCAAGTTGGACTTGATGTTTGATGGGTGCCATAAAGAGCACAGTAAAATGCCATATAGAGCATGATGAAAGTGCCATAAAGAGCACGATGTAAGGCCATAAAGAGCCTATGATGATGATTATATTCCTGATAAGGAAGATATTTTTACAAAGTGAACAATTGAGATAAATGCCTCTAGAGCATAAAAAGTATGATTATATTTCCTGATAAGGAACAAATTCATGAAATGAATTAGTGTATGATGAAATTAATTTGGTAAACACTTGATAAAGTGTTGTACCATTTATATGTATATTCCTAAAGATAGAATTAGGAATTGTGCCGTTAGATGATGGATGGGTTTATGTTTTATTTCTTGATTAGCTGTAGTTGTGACCTCCCACACTTATTCACACACATTTATTTATTTCTTATTTTTGTGCTTAGGGTCTAATGGATCTCGAAGATAAACCTTGCCTAAGTAGTAGTGTATCGGGGGGGTTCCTTGTTTGGATTTCGCTTTGCGAGACACCCCACGCACGAATAGGGCATAGTGTTGAGAATGGGGAAAAGTTAGCCCTTAGTACTTAGGGTTAACTAGAACATCTCATGATATTGCGTTAGGTTGCTGCTAGATTGAGAGGTGAGGAATATTATTGTTATCTGCGAGAGAATTACGCACTTACCTGCCATGCATTTTAGTCACATGGTAATCATATCAAACCCAGCCCTGACCAGTTTCTATATTTCCTTGTTTCTGCATATTCTTTGCCGTTACAGGTGCTCTTCCGCATGGACACCCGTGTTTACATTTCCATTTCCAGTTGTCATGGAGCTACGACATATTGCGGATGTTGTAGGATACTTGTTGTAGACGCTTCCATCTATTGTACTCTAGTTATGTTCAGTATATTTATTCGGGCGTGTTAGCCCAAGGTTTAGCACTCATTCATTATATTGTAAATATTGAATTGTAATACTTAATATATCGTTGTATTGGTCTGTGCATCGACAGCTTATTCGGTGATTATTTATCGTATTGTCATACTTTATTCATCGATTTTTGATACCCACCGTTTTTACAAATGGGATTGTCTAAGTGTTTCTATTTTACTTTCAAATTTTCTTTTGTATATGACAATCCGTTTTCTAAAATGATTGGTGGTTATCTCATACTATTATGTTAATCGACAGTGATGCTAAGAATGGACCATCTATGATTCCTGTAATTACTGGAGTATTGGGCTGGCCACCTATTATTTTAGTAGGCGGGTTGTCACAGATGGTATCAGAGCATTAGGTTCTAGAGTCCTTAGGAATCTGTGCGGATGTTTTACGTCTTCTGCGTTTCTCTCTGTTTGATGTAGAGCCTTAGGAATAAGGTCGTTAAATTCTCTTGTGAGATTTCATTCTCCTGCTATGGAATGAGAACCCCGAAGATCTTCTACGCGATCGTGTGAGGCTTGTAAGCCGTTAGATGAAGGGAGCTGAGGAAGGCCGTTGTGAAGGCGTCATAGGATGGGATTACTATAAGCTGTAGGCTGTGGTCGGGAATAAGGACCGATTTGGAGGTCTCTCCCTTTGTAGCATTATTTTATATTGCCGCCGTGACTACTAAGCACAGTGAAAATAGTTTTCCCAAGTACCGTTGTCGGTAGAGAGTGGTACTATGATTGGGACTCCGAGCAATGTCAATTCGGAGTTGAGAGGTTCTTTATTAGGACCACATGTTGAAGTTTGGTTGGATCGAGGAAGTGTAACCTCGTTCGGTGAGAATGTAAGACCCGAGAGTTTGGCTTAGAGTTGGGTATAGGAGTGCTCAGGTGTGAGGATTTTAGGAAAACCTTTCACCCTTAGGAGTAAGGTTGAAGTGGCGGATATGATAGTCGCCTCTTTATGGTGGGACATAATGTTTTTGCCCATAGAGAGAGCCTCTCAGTGGAAATGCTAGGCTCGTAAGTAAGTGTTGGAAACACTTTTGGAGAAGTAGTGTTCATGAGACCCCAAAGGGTGGACATCCACTCGGGGAAGGCTCGTGGAGCTAAGGTTGGGGAAGCTGGTAGAATGTTCTCCTTGCTGAAGAAGTCAAGGGAAGTATGCGTTCTGATCTTGTCGATTGAAGATAACCGGCAAGGATAGGACTCCTAGTTGAGTCATTGGTGGAAGTAGTTCGGTTCGGGTAAGACTAGAATGTCGTGTCTTAGAACTATCGGTAGCAGCTAAGGAGGTTGGCTAGTATGTTGGTGGGACTTTCTAACTAGGGTGCGAGTAGTGCATTCCTTAGGTAAGATGGGAGTAGTTTGGTGTTAGCCCTAGATTCGGGTGCGTATATCGAGCTTGTGATGGTATCGGTTCATATTTTATATATAGTAAGCATATCTATGTGACTTCCATGATAGGGGAGTTCTGTATCTTCCTTCACACTCGTTATGGGGCGAGTGGTGATATATGTGGTACGTGCTACTTGTATTATATATTATACGAGTAGAGATATTCTTAGATTGGTTGGGGTGATAGCAAGCGAATATATCGCGAGGCTATCCTAGTTCTAGTTTTAGGAGGAGGACTAGTTGTTCTATAATATCTCTCCTGGATACGGGTTGAGACTTTATAGAGGTGGTTTACGGTGTGTAGATAGTTTCCTTTATTTTTATTTTTATTTTATTCTCTTTGCTTGCTTGTTTGCTTTGCTTGTGTATGCTATTGCCTTATCTCCATGACTGGCTAGTTAAGGTGACTGTGTGGAGGGGTTCCTTGTTTGGATTTCGCTTCGGTGAGACGCTCCACGCATGAACCTTAACGACGTTGGGAGTGGAGAGATGTGCATTTTCTTTTCTGTTCTTTTCTCCTTTTTCTTTTCTGTTGGTTAAGTGCTGGGTTGGAAGGTTTAGCCAAGAATCACGTATCTGAGTGATTAAGGGCTAAGTTCATGTGCGATATATGAGCACTATGATAGTTTTCCTCTGACTAACGTGGGGGAAGACTAAGATTATGGATGTCCGATAGGGACTTATGGTTGTGCCTTAATGAGAAGGCCATTTGTTTAGAGATATATGTGTCTCTTGGGGTAGAGTATTGGCGGCATCTTACTGAAAGTAAATGCCTCAGTCGATTGTTATGGTAAGACGTAGACGTATATGTGTAGCAGTAGAATTTCGAATTAGGATTCCTTCGATCCCGATTATGTGTCTTCGACCATTACTTCTCGACGACTGACAATGCGAGGTAGTAGTGTAACGGGAGGGTTCCTTGTTTGGATTTCGCTTCGGCGAGACGTCCCACGCATGAAACCGAGCTAATGTCGAAAGTCGGGAAAGGTCTTGGACACTAGGGATATTTAGTATTATACTTATACGAGTAGGTTAGGATAGATAGATTGACCCTAGGATTCTTAGGACGCTAGGCCCTTAGGGCATGCGGCGTTAGTTTAGGAAGATGGTTGGGAGTTGACCACAATAAGTTATGGGTTAACTCTAAGTAGAATTTGGTCCCTAGACGAGAAGTATGGGATTTCGAGCTCGTTAGAATGTTAGGCCATTAGTGGTGGGGCCTCTCGTAGTTAGAGGGTTACATGGGTAACCTACCTTTGGAGGAGTTGGAGTATAAGTTGACTTTTCTCCTGCACTCGTGTTGTTATGATCGAGAGTGGATTTAATGAACGAGTCTTTGCCAGGAATGAGATGTGCTAATATGGGAACATGGACCTACTGTTCGTGTGTCTCACACTTTTAAGAAGTGTTATCCCACGCTTGATTTTAAGTTCAGGGCGGTAGTATTTGCCTTAAAGACTTAGAGGCACTTCTCCTGGGCAGGAATTTGGAGTCTTTTCACGAATAACAAGTTTGTGACCGTGAAGGACTGTCGTTAGGATATTTCCTTTCGCTAAGGCAATGCGAACGGGAGTAGTATAGGCACCGAGTAGATACCATCTTATAGTTTATTCGTGGCATGGAATGCCAAGTGGAGTGAGCTTCACCGAGACGAGACATTGGTGTCAAGGTATAGGTAAAGTCTCTAGGAAGAATGGAAACCGTTGGGATATGGGGTATATCCTACCACCCGTAAGTGGAAGGGTGGATTTGATTTTAGGTGAGATCGGAGTAGGAATTCTAGGGATCGAATTTCCTTGCAATAGTTCGGATCGTCTTCGATAAACGTTAGGCCGTTCATAGCCTAGTGTAGATGGAAATATGCCTTGTCTACTCGTTGGAATGGAAACAACGAATAGTATATTCCTGGGACTGGGAGTGGTCCGGGAACCTTCCTTTAGATTGGGCTCAGTGAGCAAGTAGACCTCTGAGGGGTACACCAACGCGAATAGAAGTTAGTAGTGTTGGGGTTAGCGATTGTAAGTTAGTGTAGTTATTCCCTAGTAGAGGTATAACGTGTTTCGGAAAGTAAGGCAATTAGTACCGAGCTTATGTGGGTATCTCCTCCCGTAGTAGAAGGGTAGGATCTATAGTTTCTGAGATCGATAGCGATGACCTTAGTCTGAGTCCTATGGGGACATTTCTATTCGGGGGTTTGCTAGTATGATAGCACGGTTTTTATTATAGTATACCCTTTTATGGTTATGGGTTACGCCTGAATTTTGAGGGCAAAATTCCCCTTTAAGGGGGGGAGTATGTAACAACCCAGGTTTTCAAGCGACTATTTTATACTATTTTGCCTTATGGGCTAATTTTATAAAATAGGGAATGTTGGAGTAAATATTATTTCCCGTGAGACTTAGGGATAATATTTACTATGTTCTGACTATTTACCATTATGAGAAGGTAAATAGTGTTATATTGTGTATTTTGCGTCGTTATATGTAAAACGACGGTTATGACCTATATTTAAATCGGGTATAATTAATGAATTAAAAATGGAATTGGAACGTAAAAATAGTTCATAGTTTCCCGAATGCCAAAATAGGGGGTGCGGTAGTTTTTAGAATAGTCGAGATAGTCGAAATAAGTGCCCAGTTGTAATTTTTGAGATTTAGGCATTTTAAGGGGTTATGACTCAATTAACTGGTTACGAGTCATTTTAGTGGTGTATTAGCAATTAGGAGTGGGGGTTTATATTTTTAGACCCTTATAAATCCCCCACCCCCTTTCTTTTTCTTCATTTGTGTGAGAGAAGCCAAAGGAGAGAGAGAGAGAGAGAAGAGAAAGTAGAGAGAAAGAGAGGGATGGAGGTTTTGGGCCGGAATTCGTCGCTACCGGAGGTGTTTAGAGACTACGAACCTCGAGGCAAGTTTCTTACTTGCTAGATATTGATTTAATGTGATAAATTGCATGTGTAGTTAAGTTTTGGGAGGTTTAAACCATAAATGGGTTTTGGGTGATTTTGGGTGTTTAATCCTAAATCTTATGTTTTAATTTGATTTGAAGAGAAATAATTAGTTATTTGAAGTATAGGAATGATTTTATAGTAGTATTTGCTGTTTTGGTTGGGTGAAATAATGGGTAGAAGCTTGGTTGGCTCGTCAATGGCCGAAACAGCTTCTCGGAGAAGAAGCTGTCCACCAGGATCGATCGATCGAACCTGGAGGATCGATCTATCGAAGCCTTCGATCGATCGACGGCCAGAGGTCGATCGATCGACCTCTTCTGAAAAAGTGATGTTTTTCCAATTTTGTTCTAGCCCTTTTCTTTTAGGTTCGAGGCTTAGGAACCTTCCTTTGGGAAGTAATGGGGAGTCCTAGAGGGTTGTATTGGGTAGACTAATGTCCTAGGCTAAGAATGGAGATTTAAGTTTACCCGAGGACTAGTTTGGATTAGGTTAACGTCCAACTAATATAGGAGATTAACCTAAAGATATATTTGAAGTTAAAATATATTAATGTTGAGATTTTGAGATACACTCCATTATGGAGACTCACTTTGAGGGTTTATGAATTGTATAAACTATTCGAGGCTATTTTGAGGTTAGTGGCACTTTGGGTCTTAGGTCATTAGCAATATATGACTTAATAAGAAAATAATGCACCTTCTAAAACTTGGTGCTTAATGGCTAAGTGAATGATCTTTGGAAATATAAAAAAATGAGTTTTCAAAAATGGAAAAAGTAATATTTTCATAAATGATAATTTATGGATACACACCTCTCTGAATCGCTATCATAAGGGAAGTCGCGCGCGTTGTGGTGAAGCCCCCTGGCTAATGATGCAGGGTGGATATAGTCCCTAGGCCATGTGAGCGTTTGTTTATATTTTTCTGCGCTGGTTAGGAGATTCCGGGTGTGGTCTTGACTATCCCGCAGGCACATGGTCGCTTCCCGACATTTCGATAGGATCCCAGGTTCTCTTGGAGGCCCTGGAAGATGATAACCATTTAGTGGCGCGCACAGTGGGGAAACCCGGACGGGCGGTCTTAGAATCGTTATATATATATATGAATATAACTATTCTAAATCAAGTTGGACTTGATGTTTGATGGGTGCCATAAAGAGCACAGTAAAATGCCATATAGAGCATGATGAAAGTGCCATAAAGAGCACGATGTAAGGCCATAAAGAGCCTATGATGATGATTATATTCCTGATAAGGAAGATATTTTTACAAAGTGAGCAATTGAGATAAATGCCTCTAGAGCATAAAAAGTATGATTATATTTCCTGATAAGGAACAAATTCATGAAATGAATTAGTGTATGATGAAATTAATTTGGTAAACACTTGATAAAGTGTTGTACCATTTATATGTATATTCCTAAAGATAGAATTAGGAATTGTGCCGTTAGATGATGGATGGGTTTATGTTTTATTTCTTGATTAGCTGTAGTTGTGACCTCCCACACTTATTCACACACATTTATTTATTTCTTATTTTTGTGCTTAGGGTCTAATGGATCTCGACGATCAACCTTGCCTAAGTAGTAGTGTATCGGGGGGGTTCCTTGTTTGGATTTCACTTTGCGAGACACCCCACGCACGAATAGGGCATAGTGTTGAGAATGGGGAAAAGTTAGCCCTTAGTACTTAGGGTTAACTAGAACATCTCACGATATTGCGTTAGGTTGCTGCTAGATTGAGAGGTGAGGAATATTATTGTTATCTGCGAGAGAATTACGCACTTACCTGCCATGCATTTTAGTCACATGGTAATCATATCAAACCCGGCCCTGACCGGTTTCTATATTTCCTTGTTTCTGCATATTCTTTGCCGTTACAGGTGCTCTTCCGCATGGACACCCGTGTTTACATTTCCATTTCCAGTTGTCATGGAGCTACGGCATATTGCGGATGTTGTAGGATACTTGTTGTAGACGCTTCCATCTATTGTACTCTAGTTATGTTCAATATATTTATTCGGGCGTGTTAGCCCAAGGTTTATCACTCATTCATTATATTGTAAATATTGAATTGTAATACTTAATATATCGTTGTATTGGTCTGTGCACCGACAGCTTATTCGGTGATTATTTATCGTATTGTCATACTTTATTCATCGATTTTTGATACCCACCGTTTTTACAAATGGGATTGTCTAAGTGTTTCTCTTTTACTTTCAAATTTTCTTTTGTATATGACAATCCGTTTTCTAAAATGATTGGTGGTTATCTCATACTATTATGTTAATCGACAGTGATGCTAAGAATGGACCATCTATGATTCCTGTAATTATTGGAGTATTGGGCTGGCCACCTATTATTTTAGTAGGCGGGTTGTCACGGGCCATCGAATAGACATACAATTACATCATTATCATCATGTGAAGCTGAGTATGTGATAATTTGTTCAATTGTTTGTAAAGGAATTTGGTTGAGAAATATTTTGAAGTCATTGAATCACTTATAAAAAGAATATACAGTGATTCATGTGGATAATAAGTCTACAATCAAGCTTGCAAAGAATCTAGTACAACATGGAAGGAGCAAGCATATTGACATTAGGTTACATTTTCTAAGGCATCATATGAAGTAAAAGACAATTGAACTTGTGTATTATCACACCAGGGAGTAGATAACAAATATCCCTATGAACCCTCTCCCGATTGATTATTTCAGAAAGCTACGTGTAATGCTTGGGATGAAGGACTCTTGATTTGAGGGGTGAATGTTGGAATAAACACAAATCAAGTGTCTCTTGCACTATGATAATTAGTGGTAAACCTGACTATGCACTACATAAGCACTATGTGAAGTGATAATCCACAAAGACCACTTTCATGATTTTTAATATTTCTTTCTTTTAAGTGGTTTAGGTGTTAATTCATTTCCTCCATTGCTTTTTCTAATGGGTCAGATTAATGTTTCCATAATTAATTATGTTATTTTAGTTGTTCCACTTAATGTGTGTTTGTGTGTCTTTTGTAACTCTATAAATAGAGTTATAAGCTTGTTGTTTGATATAAGCAATAACAAGAAAAGAAAAACATTTTATCTCTAAAAATACTTGTTCTCTTTAATAGTTCTTATCTTTGAGAGAATGTTCGCGTGGGTGTGATATAGTTTGAAAACTTATCACCCAAACAAGAAGTTTGGCATAAATAATTTAATACCAACAATAATTGCCTCCACTTTGTTTGGATAAACCTTCACACCATCACTTGAGACAACATAACCTAAGAATACTAAACTATTTTTCAAGAAGTCACACTTCTTCAATTTAATTTTTACTCACTCAATACATCAAAAACCTTTTGAAGATGCTCAAAATGTTGATTTTGCTCTTTGTTAGACATAAGAATGTCATCAAAATAAACCACAATAAACTTACCAATATAAGGCTTGGATAAGTGATTCATAATACGCATAAATCTGCAAGGAGCATTATAAAGACCAAATGGCATCACTATCCATTCAAATAAGTCATCCCTTGTCTTGAAAGAAGTTTCCCATTCATCTCCTGGCCTTATGTAAATTTGATGATACCCACTTAGAAGATTATTTTTTGAAAAGATTACATCCCCACAAAGTTGGTCTCATCGAATCGAGGAATAGGACAACGATACTTAATGGTAATTTTATTCACCATCCCAGTATCAACACACATCTTCTAAGATCCATCCTTCTTAGGAATAAGTAATGCCGAGAAAACACACGAACTCATGTTCTGTATAATCAAAACTTTCTCCAAAAAATCATTAATTTTCTTTTAAAGATATTCATACATTTTAGGATATATTCGGTAGGCTAATGGAAGCATAGAACATGGGACAAGAGCAATACAGTGTTGACTCTCATCAATAGAAGGCGGGATGAAATTTCCTTTAGCATCACATCATAAAATTTATCAACAAAGTGTGACAACCCGCTCACCAAAATATGGGGTGGCCAGCCCGATACTCCAATATAACGGAATCATGGATGGAATCATTCTCAGCATCACAACAATATAATAAGTATACGGGGAAACCACCCAATAATTCAGAAAACAGGTTGCCAAAATTTTTGTTTTATTTTAAGTTAAGGAATAATTTAAACAACCCAATTTAAAAAGATAGTGGAATCCCAAGAACTTATATTACATGCACAACAAGAATACAATAAGAGGACTGAATCTGTTGTCGGTCAACAGGTACATACAACATATTACAATAGTTTAATAATTTACATAATACATTCATTAGACAGTTACAAAATTTTGGGCCACACTCCCGAGTGAAAGACCCGATCGTAACTAGAATACAAAAAATGATGGCGTCTAACAACATATCCCATAATATCCGCAAAGTATTACGGCTCCCCAAAAGCACTAGAGTAGGAAAATCAGAACAGGCGCCCTTGCGGCGGAGCAACTGAGCGGATACAAAATTCATGCACAACAAGAAAAGTGAACGGGTCAGGGCCCGATTTTATATGATCACCAGATGAATAAAAATCATGACAGTTATGAATAGTTGATCATGAATGATAAAGATGAGAATCTAACAACATAATCTCAAAGCATAATAAGACAATTTAAATGATTATAACTTTTATTTAGTTATGTAAGGGGATAAAATTAGATATCATTAATTAAAAGTCTCCATCATTATTCACCATTTCATTTCATTTCATTTTTCCATTCCTTATCAGAAATGTAATTCCTATCATATGCTCTTTGTGGCATTTCTCATACATCAAGTCCCACTTGATTTATAATTGTTATATTCATATACATCTAACGATTCTAAGACCGCCCCTCCGAGTGTCCCCACTGGGCGCGCCCCTAAATGACTATCATCTTCCAGGGCCTATCAATAAGACAACCTGGGCACCTAACGCAATGTCGGTAAGTGGCCATATGCCTGTGAGTGAGTCATAACCACACCCAGAATTACCTCACTAGCGCAGAATAAAATTATAACAATCCAGCATATGACCGAGGACTATAGTCTCCCTGCGTTCATTTGTCAGGGGACATCACCTCATGCGCGAACTTCCCTTATGATAGCATTTAGAGAGGTGTGTTTAAGTAAATTAGCGTTTACCATTTAAATCTCATTTTCATTTCCATTTTTCATATGTATGTTGCATTTTATTTGAAACCATAATCATTGAATATTCTCATTAGTATTCATCGTATACTAAGTCCCGAATTATTCTCCAAGAGGTCACAATATTTCTACAAGTCACAAGGTTTTATATACCTCAATTGAGACCCTAAAGTCTCTAAGTATGGGCTTACAATTCCTAGACTCCTAATAATTAACTAAAGGAAAGATATGTCCTAACCCGAATTTGTACACCCCCGAAATAAGCCCCGTCTAACCCATTTCTAATGTAGGGTAGTGACCCAACTCATTTAAAACTCTAGGATTCTATGTTTACTTCATACAAGAAGGTTCCCAGGTCCTAAGCCTAAAGGAAAGGGTTGGAATTGAGCTAATAAAAATCACTCAAAAATGCAGGATTTTTGAATCAATTCGGCCTGGCCGAATCGATTCGGTCAGAAAAGCGAATCGATTCGGACCAGTCGAATCGATTCGGTCCGGAAACTTGAATTTTTGCATAATTTGCGAATCGATTCGGATCGGCTGAATCGATTCGGCCCATTCAGACCTGTAAGCTTCCCCTTGAGCGAATCGATTCGCCCTGGCCGAATCGATTCGCCCCCGCGAATTGGCCAAGTTTGGCTATGGAGTCTTGGACTACTAAATTCCCCCAACTCAAATATACCCAAACCAAGATCATTTAACACAATCAACTACTCATAAATGGATCTAGTAACCATAAATAACCCCAATAAAAATCTAAATCAACTTTCAAGGGTTCAAAACCTACAAATCCATTTAAAACCCTAAAATTGTTAAACCATAACCAATCCACAACAATCAATACCATTTATTCATCTTAAACCGTATATTAGCAAGTAGAAAACTTGCCTTGGTGTTTAAATCTCAGATTTTCTTGTAGTAGCAACAATCTCTAAGCTTGAATCTCTCTCTTTTCTTCTTTCTCTCCAAAGTTCTCTTCCTCTCTCTTTCTCTCTAGGTTTAGCAAATACACATAAGGGAAATAAATGAAATGCAAGACTTAAATCGTGCCTTGAGTCTAAATTCCCAAATTAAATGGTTAATACCACATTAAAATGACTCCCAATACGCATTCAATCTATAACCAGTCAAAAGTGCCCGAATCATAAAAATACAATATGACACTTATTTCGACTACCTAGCACATTTCGGGACTAACTACGCCCTCCAAATTATCATTTGGAAATTTTGTAACTCATTTCAAGTTCTGATTTCATTTTAAACCATAAATGTCATGTAAATTATATGACACTATAAAACACAACATGGTGATATTTACTTACACATACAGTAAATATGCAACAATTTAGTAAATATTAAGTTTTAACTCGTTTAATTAATATTTACTCCATATTACGGTATGTTATATAATTACTTCACACAGAAAATAAATATAAAATAGGTTCTCAAAAGCGAGGGTTGTTACATACTCCCCCCCCCCCCCCCCCCCCTTATGAGGGAATTTTGTCCCCAAAATTCAAGCGTACCTTGTATAAAGAGATGCGGATATTTTTCCCTCATGTCCTCCTCGCGTTCCCATGTCGATTCCTTGGCGTTGTGATGACTCAATTGGACTCTCACCAAGGGCACCACTCGAGACCTCAATCTACGCTCCCCATGCTCTAAGATTGCAACCGGTTGTTCTTCATACGAAATATCGGGTTGCAAGTCGATATCCTCGAAAGGAATATGCCAAAGGGCTCCTTCACATCTCTTATACTTCTTCAAAGAGGAAACATGGAACACATCATGGATTTGTTGTAAAGGTTCCGGTAAGGCAAGTTGATACGCCACTGGACCTACCTTAGCAATAACGGGAAAAGGTTCAACAAAACGTGGCACAAGCTTTCCTTTCTTCCCAGCGCGCTTTATTCCTTCCATTGGTGACATGCACCAAGACTTGATCCCCAATCTCCAACTCCATATGCCTTCTATTCGCATCGGCATAACTCTTCTGGCGATCTTGAGCTATTCGAATGCGATTCCGGATGGGTTAAATCTTGGAAGAAGTATCCTGGATCATTTTAGGTCCAAGGAATTTATTATCCCCCACCTCGAACCAACACATGGGTGATATACAAGGCCGGCCATACAAAGCTTCGTAGGGCTCCATCCCAATAGTAAATTGGTGCGAATTATTATAATCAAATTCGACCAAAGGGAGATATTGTTCCCAACCACCTTTGAAATCAAGCATACACATACGGAGCATATCCTCCAACATTTGGTTGACTTTTTCAGTTTGCCCATCTGTTTGAGGATGATAAGAAGTGCTTAACTTCAATTCGGTTCCCATAGCCTCTTGAAAACTTCGCCAAAAATGGGAAACAAAAATCTTATCTCAGTTGAAAATTATATTTAAGGGCACCCCATGGAGTCTAACAACCTTCGCGATGAATAACCGGGCATAACGGGCAGTATCATGATCTGTGCGCATGGGTAGAAAGTGTGCCGACTTAGTCAAACGGTCGACAATTACCCAAATAGAATCATAACCACTCTGTGACCTTGGTAAGCCCGTAATAAAGTCCATCGATATACTCTTCCACTTCCACACCGGAATTTCCAATGGTTGCAATAAACCCGTCGATCACTGATGATTTATCTTGACCAATTGACAAGTAGTGCATTGGGATATGAACTCAGAAATATCCCTCTTCATGCCTGGCCATCAATACTGACGGCTCATGTCTTGATACATCTTGTCCCCACTAGGATGTACCATAAATTTAGACCCATGAGATTCTGCCATCATGTCCCTTCTCAAATCCCCTTCTTCCGGGACAATGAGTCTCCCTTGGAAACGTAATCCGCCCTCTGAACTTATCAAGTAGGATTCTACTCCCTCTGACAGCAATTGGCGTATATGGTCCTAACAACCTTGGTCCCTTCCTTGGGCTTCTATAACCCTTGCCACAATAGTAGGCGTAACAGTCATTAGGCATGAACGCCCTAGCAACCGCATCCTCCTGACTGAGCTCTTTCCATTTAGCTTTCCATAGTTTCGCTACCTCCCCCTCGGGCTTTCTACTCAAAGCATCTGCTACCATATTCTCCTTTCCTGGATGATAGTGGATGTCAAATTGATAATCTTTCACAAACTCTAGCCATCGGCGTTGCCACATATTTAAATCTTTCTGTGAAAATAAATATGCAGCGATTTATGGTCCGTGAAAAGACTGAATTTCTCCCCTAGGAGATAATGCCTCCAAATCTTCAAGGCAAAAACAACCGCGACAAGTTCCAAGTCATGCACTGGATAATTCTTTTCATGGGCCTTTAGCTTGCGGGAAGCATAAGCAATAGCCCGTCGTTCTTGTTGAAGTACACCTCCCAATCCTTATAGAGATGCGTCGGTGAAGACTAGATATTCTAACCCCGGCTTTGGCAATGCAAGGACTAGAGCAGAAGTCAACCTATCCTTAAGATCATCAAAAGTAGCCTGACAAGAATTATCCCAAACAAACCTCACCCCCTTCCGAGTTAAATTTATCAAAGGGCTAGCATTTTTTTAGAAACGCTTGATAAACCGACGGTAATAACTCGCCAAACCCAGAAAACTACGAATCTTTGTAGGTGTCGTGGGCTGACCCCACTCCCTCACCGCAACCACCTTGCTTGGGTCTACCGAAATACCCTGGGCTGTCACAATGTGACCCAGAAACTGCACTTCCTGCAACCAAAATCCGCACTTCTCAAACTTAGCATACAATTGGTGATCCCTCAACCTTTGTAGGACCAACCTCAAATGAGTAGCATGGTCAGATTCCGTCTGAGAATACACTATAATATCATCAATAAACACGATGAAAAATCGGTCCAGGAAGTCCCGAAATACCCTATTCATGAGGTCCATAAACACGGTGGGAGCATTGGTTAGTCCAAAGGGCATAATCAAAAATTCATAGGACCCATACCTCGTCAGAAAAGTGGTCTTGGACAAATCTTGTTCTCGTATCCTCAACTGGTGATACCCCGTCCTCTAGTCTATCTTAGAGAAGTACGACGCTCCTCTAAGTTTATCAAACAAATCATCAATCCAAGGCAACGGGTATTTGTTCTGGATAGTGACTTTATTCAACTCTCTGTAGTCAACACATAACTGGAGAGAACCGTCCCTTTTCTTCACAAACAATACCGGAGCGCCCCATGGCGACGTGCTACGCCGAATGAATCCCTGCTCTAACAACTGCTGAATTTGATCTCTTAACTCCCTCATTTCAACGACAGCCATGCGGTACGAAGCTCTTGCAATCGGTCTCGTTCCCCGTGCTAAATCAATTACAAATTCGATCTCCCGACTCGAAGGCAAACCCGGTATTTCTCGAAACACATCTTGGAAATCTCTAACAATCGGAATAGATTATAAGGGAACAACTACATCTCGAGAAGTCTCCTCTGCGATACAATGCAAGTCAGTGCTAGTACCTCCTTCTAAACGAGTCATAACTACCAAAAACATTTATTGCCCCGGAACGGCAAAAATTATACTCTTCCCGTAGTAATTAACTATCGCATGATACTTCACTAGCCAATCCATACCGAAAATCATATCATACCCGACCATGTCTAGGACGAGCAAATCGGCCTCAAAGCACAAATTACCAAGACTAATTCCTATTTGTTTAAAACAAAGAAAATGAGCGAACCCTCACCCATAGAGGACTCAACACTATTGAAGGTACTTTCTGTAGATTTAATCAACTCTGTAGACTGAGCAAAACTTCTAGAAATGAAAGAGTGAGTCGCACCCGTATCAAACAAAACGTGACCCATGTGCCCCTGAATAAGAAACTTACCCTCAATAGCTGGCGGCGTCGACGGAGCAGGAGGAAGCATAGCATCCTGAATATGATAAACACACACATACTATAGCTGACCTTGTTGTGGAGGGGCAACTAGATTAGGTGCCTGTGGTGGTAGCTGAAGCTGTGGATGCTGAGGAATCCTAGGAAGCTGACCCCCAACAAACTGAGGACACTCCTTCTTGTTATGACCCGCCTCCCCACATTGGAAGCACTGTCCCGTCATATTCTCCAGATTTCGGCCCCAGTTATTTCTAAACTGGGTAACACCTTTGCCCAGATGGCCCCTACCCCCGTGACCATCCCGACCTGTTTATTGTTGTTGCGGGGCACCCTGACCGTGCCTATTGTTATTGCCACCCAAATTAAACCCACCAAAACGTTGCCTTTTTGACAAGTCCCCTTGCTGGGGATCCCTTTCTTTCTGATTATTACGTGAAGATTGGGTCGAAGGAAATGCTCCTCCTCCAGTCCCACTACCTCCAAGTTTTCCCGCTTGCCCCACCACTGTAGCTTTCTTTCCACTCCGCATATACAACCGATGTTCTTGGCAATGGAGCAATGCCGCATTCATTACCTCACCAAAAGTTTGTAAGGCTGCATTACCCAGCAAATGTTGTCGGATCCTCCAATCCAAACCTCCCATGAACTTAGAAACCTTCCTCTCTTCTGGAGTCACCTCGTCCGGTACAAAACTTGCTAACCAGGTTAACTCCTCTTCATATTCTGCCACAGATCTCTCACCTTGCACCACATCCTGAAGCTTCCTTCTCATCTCCCTTTGAACTGTGGGAGGGAAATACTTCTGGTCAAACATAACCCATAAATCAGTGATAGTCATGGTATCTCTCTGCTCTGGCGTAGTTATGGACTCCCACTAATGTAATGCGGCCCCAACGAGTTTAAAAGTAGCAAGGACTTGTTTCCTCTCCTCACTACACTCCACCATTCGAAGATGGCATTGCATATCCTTCTTCCACTGATTAGCTCTAATAACATCAGAACCTCCATCGAATTCCGAGGGATGGCCCTTTAAAAAGGACTCTCTAACTCTCTCCCACGGAGAAGGTCCCATAGGAGCTTGTACATCCTGCGCTCGTTGTTATTGAGCTTGTGGCATTTGCTGAGCCATGGCGGTCATAGCAGCATTAACCGCTTGGGCCACGATATTTACTACATCAGCAGCATTTATTGTTCCTTGTGGCGGCGGTGGAGGACCAACCTCCTCTCCTACAACTCTATTCCTTCTAGATGGGCGACCTCTCTTAGGCGGCATCTGAGATGAAGAAACAAATAGAGTTAGAATACTATTTAAAACAATTTATCTTGCAGAAGATCGCAACCATAAGTAACAAAGCAGTATTCTAACTCTATTTGTAGAGTTACAAAACACACACAATCACACATTATTTGTTTGATATAAGCAATAACAAGAGAAGAAAAACATTTTATCTCTAAAAATATATGTTTTCTTTATTAGTTCTTATCTTTGAGAGAATGTACGCGTGGGTGTGATATAGTTTGAAAACTTATCACCCAAACAAGAAGTTTGGCATAAATAATTGAATACCAGCAATATTTGCCTCCACTTTGTTTGGATCAACCTTCACACCATCACTTGAGACAACATAACCAAAGAATACTAAACTATTTTTCAATAAGTCACACTTCTTCAATTTAATTTCTACTCACTCAATACATCAAAAACCTTTTGAAGATGCTCAAAATGTTGATTTTGCTCTTTATTATACATAAGAATGTCATCAAAGTAAACCACAATAAACTTACCAATATAAGGCTTGAATATGTGATTCATAATACGCATAAATGTGCAAGGAGCATTAGAAAGACCAAATGGAATCACTATCAATTCAAATAAGTCATCCCTTATCTTGAAAGAAGTTTTCCATTCATCTCCTGGTCTTATGCAAATTTGATGATACCCACTTCGAAGATTAATTTTTGAAAAGATTACATCCCCACAAAGTTGGTCTCATCGAGTTGAGGAATAGGAAAATGATACTTAATGGTAATTTTATTCACCGACCCACTATCAACACACATCTTCTAAGATCCATGTTTCTCAGGAACAAGTAATGCAAAGCTAACACACGAACTCATGTTCTCTATAATCAAACCTTTCTCCAATAAATCATTAATTTTCTTTTAAAGATCTTCAAATTTTTTAGGATATATTCGGTAGGCTACTGGAAGAATAGAACATGGGACAAGAGCAATACAATGTTGACTCTCATCAATAGAAGGCGGGATGAAATTTCCTTTAGCGCCACATCATAAAATTTATCGAGCAAAGTGTGACAACCCGCTCACCAAAATATGTGGTGGCCAACCCGATACTCCAATAAAACGGAATCATGTATGGAATCATTATCAGCCTCACAACAATATAATAAGTATACAGGGAAACCACCCAATAATTCAGAAAACGGGTTGCCAAAATTTTTGTTTAATTTTAAGTTAAGGAATAATTTAAACAACCCAATTTAAAAAGAAAGTGGAATCCCAATAACTTATATTACATCCACAACAAGAATACAATAAGAGGACCAAATATGCTTTCGGTCAACATACAACGTATTACAACAGTTTAATAATTTACATAGTACATTCATTAGACAATTACAAAAGTTTGGGCCACACGCTCGAGTGAAAGACCCGATCGTAACTAGATTACAAAAAAATAAAGGCGTCTAACAACATATCCCGTAATATCCGCAAAGTATTATGGTTCCGCAAAAGCACCAGAGTAGGAAAATCATAACAGGCTCCCTTGCGGCGGAGCACCTGAGCGGATACAAAATTCATGCACAACAAGAAAAATGAATGGGTCAGGGCCCGATTTTATATGATCACCAGATTAATAAAAAGCATGACAATTATGAATAGTTGATCATGAATGATAAAGATGAGAATCTAACAACATAATCTCAAAGCATAATAAGACAATTTAAATGATTATAACTTTTATTTAGTTATCCAAGGGGCTAAAATTAGACATCATTAATTAAAAGTCTCCATCATTATTCACTATTTCATTTCATTTTTCCATTCCTTATTAGGAATGTAATTCCTATCATATTCTCTTTGTGGCATTTCTCATACATCAAGTCCCACTTGCTTTAGAATTGTTATATTCATATACATACAATGATTCTAAGACCGCCCCTCCGAGTTTCCCCACTGGACGCGCCCCTAAATTACTATCATCATTCAGGGCCTATCAACAAGACAACCTGGGCACCTAACGCAACGTTGGGAAGTGGCCATATGCCTGCGAGTGAGACATAATCACACCCGAAATTACCTCACTAGTGCAGAATAAAACTTATAACAATCCATCATACGGCCGAGGACTATAGTCTCCTTGCGTTCATTAGTCAGGGGACATCACCTCATGCGCGAACTTCCCTTATGATAGCATTTAGAGAGGTGTGTTTAAGTAAATTAGCATTTACCATTTAGATCTCATTTTCATTTCCATTTTTCATATGTATGTTTCATTTTTTTCGAAACCATAATCATTGAATATTCTCATTAGTATTCATCATATACTAAGTCCTGAATTATTATCCAAGAGGTCACAATATTTCTACAAGTCACAAGGTTTTATATACCTCAATTGAGCCCCTAAAGTCTCCAAGTATGGGCTTATAATTCCTAGACTCCTAATAATTAACTAAAGGAAAGAAATGTCCTAACCCCAATTTGTACACCCACGAAATAAGCCCTGTTTAACCCATTTCTAATGTAGGGTAGTGACCCAACTCATCTAAAACTCTAGGACTCTATGTTTACTTCATACAAGAAGGTTCCTAGGTCCTAAGCCTAAAGGAAAGGGTTGTAATTGAGCTAAGAAAAATCACTAAAAAATGTAGGATTTTCGAATCGATTTGTCCTGGACGAATCGATTCGGTCAGAAAAGGGAATCGATTCGGACCAGCCGAATCAATTCGATCAGGAAACACATCATTTCCGAATAGATTTAGGTAGTTCGAATCGATTCGGCCCATTTAGACCTGTAAGCTGCCCCTTGAGTGAATCGATTCGCCCTGGCCGAATCGATTCGCCCCTACGAATTGGCCAAGTTTGCTTATGGAGTCTTGGACTCCTAAATTCCCCCAACTCAAATCTACCCAAACCAAGATCATTTAACACAATCAACTACTCATAAATACATCTAGCAACCATAAATAACCCCAATAAACATCTAAATTAACTTTCAAGGGTTCAAAACCTACAAATACATTTAAAACCCTAAAATTGTTAAACCATAACCAATCCACAACAATCAATACCATTTATTCATCTTAAACCATATATTTGCAAGTATAAAACTTGCCTTGGTGTTCAAATCTCAGATTTTCTTGTAGTAGCAACAATCTCCAAGCTTGAATCTCTCTCTTTTCTTCTTTCTCTCCAAAGTTATCTTCCTCTCTCTTTCCCTCTAGGTTTAGCAAATACACATAAGGGAAATAGATGAAATGCAAGACTTAAATCGTGCCTTAAGTCTAAATTCCCAACTTAAATGGTTAATACCAAATTAAAATGACTCCCAATACGCATTCAAGCTATAACCAGTCAAAAGTGCCCGAAACATAAAAATACAATATGGCACTTATTTCAACTATCTCGCACTTTTTGGGACTAACTACGCCCTCCAATTTATCATTTGGAAATTTTGTAACTCATTTCAAGTTCCGGTTTCATTTTAAACCATAAATGTCATTTAAATTATATGACACTATAAAACACAACATGGTGATATTTACTTACACATACAGTAAATATGCAACAATTTAGTAAATATTATGTTTTAACTCGTTTAATTAATATTTACTCCATATTCCAGCATTTTATATAATTACTTCACACAGTAAATAAATATAAAACGGGTTCTCAAAAGCGAGGGTTGTTACAAAAAGGTTGTAAGTTAGGTGGGACTTCGAACCCCTCTTCATTTTCCTTTATGAGAAGTGCAATGGGTGTGAAAATTAATATTTCGAAGTCATTGATCATCCTCCACATGGGCTATATATAAGCTTCTTCAAACAACAAGTTATTCTCCTTGGTCATCATATAAAACTTCACCCTCACTTTCATCTTCATCACTATAATTTTTTTCCACATCTTCATTGACGTCCACATCCACTAATGAAACAATCTTTTGATTTGGATATTCAGATGAAATATGCCCAAAGTCGTGACATTTAAATAATGGTGAGAATTTCAATTTGAAGATCCTTGCTAAATTGATTTGCCGTTTATATCATTCTTCGAAGGTAGCTTGAAAGATGTCTTCGAAGGCTTGGAAATAGAAGTACTCCCTGATTATAACCTCCATCATGACTCTAACTTCGAACACTACTTTTCTCCTTGAGTTGCTTATCCACCTTTAGAGACAAATGAACACATTATTATAAGTCCAATATGGTTGCAATTGAACAACATTTAAAATATGAGTCCTTAAACCACTAAGATAATGAGCAATTATTCGATCCTCTGACTCGAATAATACACATCGCATCATGATATCATCAAGTAGTCTTGAATAATCCTCCACGGACAACTAATTTTTATGAAATTGTGAAACTTAAGAAAAGCATCTTGTACGTAATGACTAGGAAAAAATATTTTTAACTCCTTTTTCATCTTCTTCCATGTTACAATTATTCTTTTACCTTCATATTCACGTTTCTTCTTTAAGTGTTCCCACCAAGTTGAGGTATGCTTCTTCAACTTTATGGCAACTAATTTCACTTTTTTGATTTCTAGAATTTCATAGTAGTAAAAGATTCTCTCCACGGTGTTGATCCAATCAATGAATTCATCACTTTAGATTTGACCATTAAATTCTTGGATCCTAACTTTTATATAAGCATAGTGATAGAGTTGGTTCCTTCAACATATACGTTTCAAAGGAGCCTCTTATTCCGATGCATGGTCATGAGCACTATAAGTGGGGTTAATTTCCTCTTCATCATGTGGAAATTCATTATAACTACTGTGATCCATCACATTCCTGAGATTCAAAGCCTACTAAATGCTGTAAGAGTTTTTCACATGTCCCCTAAATTCATCTAGTTCAATGTCACATAAGTCTCTTTCATATACCGGTCTCCAATATTTGGGCCATGACGATAGTTGCTAGCCATCAAAATAAAGTCTCTGATACCAATCTGAAATTGGATAATAAAAGAGAAATATATAACACAAGTGTTAACTGAGGTAGCCCACTCAAAATCTAAGCATAATGAAAGAGAAATATATAACACAAGTAACCCACTCAAACTCTAAGGAATCCACTAAAGAGAGGGAGCAACACTCGTCCCCAATTGGAATTCACCAAAAGGTTAAGAGAAAAATAAGAAAACTTTGCTTCTTATACAAAAGTCTGTTTATAATCTCAAATCATATTATCCTTGTTTCATACATCCTCAGACCTTGTATAGGTGCTTGGAATAACTCTCCAGCAATGGGTGTTAAGATATATTAAATAGAACGTCGAATAAACTAGAAGTTAGAAAACTAAAAGACTAGACCCTTGGACTCAAAACTAGTTTTCCAATAAGTTAGGCGTCACTTAAAATGCATGCCACTCTATGTGTACATTGAATTAGAAGGTCATACATATTCATGTCATTTGGACTTGTAAGGAGGGAGTTATGACCATTTTCATAAATGGTGTTTCTGCTGTCGGTATAATCCGAAAATAAACTGTAGAGCTTCTTCAAGCCCATTTATTGAACCATGACAATTCTAAGTACTTGTATTAATATCAAAGTTGCTCCTGCATAAAAAAAAATTCAGCATGTAAATATGTCAAATTGAAGAAAATAGAAGATTATATAAATTAAATAACATCTAACAACAATACAACTTCCAACAAATTACCCTCTCCATATGACAACAAAGTATGAAATCCCAAAAGATAGTGCAAATCGAAAACCATAAATACGAACTAAAATAGTGGTGAAGATATTCAATCTTATAAAAAAATTATAATCAATTTGCAATTTTTTAGTATTTATTCATGTCTATAATAACACCCAAAAAATATATATTGGTAATCAAGGCACTACCTATTCAAGTCTGTGACAATTAACGACCTATTATAAAAAAAAAATCCCCGCCACCTCTTTCTGTCTCTTCCCTTTTTAACTTGTAAAAATGATTTTAGTCTAATTATGGGTATTACACTGTTCTACACTAATAAATTAGAAATGAATAAATTCGTAAAACGGTAAAAGTATCTCCTATATAGGATAATTTGAGAAAAAATCAGTGTTGGTTGCTTTGAACATGTTAAACGTAAATAAAGAGATGCTTCGTAATAAATAATGATTTAGTTAGTATTGATGGTAACGATATGGGTAGAGGTTGACCCAAATTGACATGGTAGGATATTATAAATAATTATATGATATGATGTGGATATTAAGGGAAAATGAAAAATTAAGATTCATGTAGCTGTTCGCAAATAATTGAAAAATGCTTTGTAGAGTTGAGTACACTGTTTTCCATTAATACGCAAACTTACAATAGTTTGAGCTTTAGATAATCAAACAACAATACAATTGACCCATTCACACTATTTGGAGAAATTTCCCTCCATCTCACTCTCTCGCATTTCGGCTCTTCCCCCTTTTAACAAAAACCCTCACAACACACACCCTACCCGCCGCCGCCCTCGCCCCCAACGGTTTCGTCCTCAGGTACACCGTCTCCCTCACCCTCTAGCACACACGCATGCACAAAGGTATAGACTGTCTCTCTTACCCTCTCTTTCTCTCTCTCTCACATATTTCTGCTTGTTATGGCTTTCAAGTTAAGATTGTCTCTCTCTGATGCTTTATAATATCTTTATAATTTCTGATGCATTTTATGGTTTTTTAGGTATATCTTTTGTGTTTTTTAGGTATACTTTGGTGGGTTTTACATTTTGTTTTCTCTTGATTTGTATGTTATGTTTTTAGATCTCAACATATGTCTTTATGAGTTGGTGATTTGACAATTTTGACATCTCCCTATAGTTTTTGATAGTTTGTTGATTTGTAGACAAGTTGTTTCACCAAATACTGAATCTCACATTCTTTACATTATTTTTCTCAGACACCAAACATAACTTTTGAATTTTGCAATAGTGCTCTAACAATTTTATTGACTCTTTTTTCTTTTAAATCTATAGTAAGATGGAAAGTTGAGATTGTCAGCAGAATCCTTCACTTGGGTGCTTGAAAAAAATATTCAAGCAGAAACTAGTGTTAAGGAGAGAAGGTGGTGAAAGTTTACTTTTGCATTATTTTTTTATCACCACTGAGAAGGTTGCCTCTTGTATTGTTTTTTGTGATTGTATTAATTAATTTTTTATGATGTGCGTTAGAGCGTAGCACTGATTTGTGATTTACCCTAACACTAGATTTTAGATCAGTTATTCATGTGAGTTAAGATCGATTTGTAATTTACCCCTACTGTTTATGTAGTCATCCATATGATATCAATTGTTTACGTATTGCATTATGTGCAAGAACCAAATCATCCATGTTATATATCTGCAATCAAGATTTGTAATAAGTGAGATAGGATGATAATATCACAAAAATGTGAGTTGGGCGTTAATTAGTATGGTTGTTCTTTAATAAGTTACCATTCGATAATTCTTACTCCAATATGGTAAATTTAGTTTGTAATAGGAATGAATTGCTAGTGGATAGTAGTGGAATTCAGTCTGCTCAGGCTCTTCTTTAATTTTCAGTGAGGTATCAATTTCACCCTCTTATGTATGTGTTTTTTTTTAGATTCCATTAAGTTTTTAGTGATGTATCATTCATTACTGATTCAGTTTTCTTAGTATTTATCCTATGTACTCATCTAGTGGTTTAGCATTTGTTTTGTTTTGTTTTATTTCCTCATAACTGTGTATCAACGTGACGATTCAATTCTTATGTTGTTGTGATGCTTCAATTCTTATGGTGTGATGCTTCAATTCTTATGTTAATTAATGTTTATGTTTAGTACATGGTACTATGTCATGAATACCATTGTATCATATGTTCATAACTACTTCTCGCTTGGTATTAGCGTAGGCATGGGTTGAGAATCCAGAATTAGGTATAAATTTGAGGTTTAATTTCACACATACGTTTATAATTAGGGTATATATTAGTTTTTACTAATTCAGTTTTAGTTCTATGAAGATATTAGATATTGTCCTAAAAATGAGTAACTTTTCATGGGGAAGAGGATATTTATCAAATTTGAAATTTCATCTTTTTATAATTGATCGTGTGAGGGATTTAGAGTTTATTACTGCTGAATTATGGCTCATGAGTTCTGCAGCAATTACTATTTATGCCTCCCAGAGACTTGTTCTATAAGTTATCACTCAAGAGCATAAGTGAGAAGATTAATGGTGAAGGAATGTATGATCCTGAGGTTGGGGATCTCACTGCCTTGACAGAAACAAGACACAAATGCATTGATGATATTAACACACCTAAAAGACTGTATCTCATTGCTGTAGTTTTCGGGGCTAATTGTGCATCTGATAAAGTTTGTATCTATTGTTGAAGCCCACTGTTGTAGTTCTAGGGGTAATGGTGAATCTGAAACAGGTCAGTCAAAATTGTAACCCATGTCCTCCGAGGAAACTAAGAGTGTTGCGTTATCAAGGTTGAGTGAATTCATTCGGTCCTTCAAGCAAGATAGTTACCAATAAGCTGCAGTTTTAAACCGTGTTGCTATAAAATGTAGACATCATAATACCATCAAACTAATATGAGGTCCACTCGGAACAGGAAAAACAAAGATAGTTGGTACAAAATGTAAACATCATAATACCATCAAACCAATGTGGCAGTGTTGGGAGTTGCAGCACGACTAATGAGTTTAGTAAGGGGTTCTCTTAAACATGAAAATTATGGATTGGTAGATATAGTTTTATACGGTAATTATGAGATGCGGCTTCCTGCAATGGTTCAAAGCAAGGTTATTAAAGATCAATTTTCATTTTATTTTGATTAGCGCCTAAAGAAAAACTAAATTATCATTCTAATTGCAATTTTCACCTGATGTTTTTGTGAATTTTGAAACTCTCTGTTATTTAACAGATTCTCATATGTTTGTTATTTGCAGATATGTGAGAGGGATGAATTTGTAAGGAGCTTATTCGAGAGGCTGGTATTTTTAGGACACGATAAGCATCTACTCGGAGTTCGGTATAGAATGCATCCACCTATAAAGCCTATTTATTTACAAATAAAGGGTGTTATGAAAAATGGATTTTGGATGGTCCAAATGTAAAGAAAATATCATATAAAAGGAAATTTCTTAATGGAAACATGTATGAGTTCTACACTTTTAGAAATGTAGCACGTGGAAAGGAGGAGTTTGATAATAGGTGTAGCCTGAGAAATATGGTGGAAGCTTTCTGTGATAGCTGATATTGTTTCAAGCCTCTTTAAAGGTAGTATTCTATGATTTTATTAACTAATCCTATTTACATCAGATAAAAGGTTTATACTAACCACTAAATCAAACTTTCATCATTTTTTTCTATTACAGAATCTGTTGCGAAAAGGCAGAAGCTTAACGTTGGTTGCATATCACCATATGAGGCTCAAGTTTTCGCAATTCAGGAAAGCTTATGAAACTTATATAGTGCAAAAGAAAAAAGCTCCTTTTCTGTAAGCGTTCGCACAGTTATTGTCTTCCAAGGTGGGCAAGAGGATGTAATATTATAGCTATAGTGCGGAGTGATGAGAGAGGAATAATGGGTTTCCTTTCCAATCTACAAAGAACAAATGTGGCTCTCACCTGTGCAAGGTATCATTTTCAAATAACAAAGCATAGTGTAGTCAAGTCTACAAATAGTTTTTCATAGGGTTGTTAACACAATTCGAACGAAACACACAAGTAGAAAGTTAGATGAGGTCGTTATTTGAGACAGAACATCAAAATGAGACAGTCTAAGCCTACACTACAAGAAAAATATCAATTCGTGACAATTTTATTAGTGGCTAATCATTTATTGCAACTAAAATGTATATTTTGTGGCAAAATTTATGTTTGCCACTAAAGGATAATGTATTAGTGGCAACAAAGTAAAATCGCCACCAATTTTGCCACTCAATATAAAGCGGGAAGAATTAGACATTTAGCGGGAACACAAAATTTTAATTAGTTACAAACTTAAAATATTTGCCACTAATATAAGTTTATTAATAGAAAATATATTAGTTTGCCATAAAAAACATATAAGATACATCCAATTTACCACCAAAATTAATTTCTACTAAACAAAAAAAACATTATAGGTGGATTCCCCCAAGAATACTTCCTTCCCGAGGAGGTTATTCATCTGACAAATCCTCTAAAAAAAACCCGCCCGTGGTTCAATACCGCTGCCGCTCAATATTTTCCCTTCCGGTTTGAAGGTAAGTAGCCTTTGACTTCCCTTTGAAAATTAAAACTCCCAAGTAGTTAAAAGAGTTTCCACCTTCAGTGATCCTTAGAGAGTTTTCGATGAGCGGATTATATGCCTACAAAAAATCTGCATGTGTCTTTCTTAATAGATTTCCTAGAGGAAAGCTCATACTCCTGGATGAGGGACATGAGATTAAAATGGAGGATTTGTTGGGGCAGTTGTCCCCATTCAACCCTATTAGGTTTTAAACCTTTAAATGTTAAAAAAATGGATAACATTACAAATGTTAACCATTTAACTTCAGATCTAAACTGTTAATGGGTCGTGTTATGCCGTGTCAATCATTTTAAAATTGACACAATTTTTTTATATTGTGTAATTCGTGTTGGGTCGTGTTCGTATTATCTAAAATATAGTCGTGTCATGTCATGTTGAGCCAGGTCAAAACACGACCCATTTGCTCGAATTGCAACCCCTCAACCCCCAAATCCAATAATAAGATTCACTAACAAGTATTAACAGGACATATTGTTTTTTTATAGGTACATTTGTATATACATAAAAGTATATTTCTTAGCAAATATATTTCTTGCGACCACTGGTCTGAATATCTTGCGAGCGGTTCATCGGTGTGGAACGATTCTTCCGTCTTGAACGATTTAACTTGTTGGAAATTTTATCAAATATATTTGTTGCGTAACAAATATATTTCTTGCGGGATATTCATAGGATACGTGCATTCCTCTAATTTATCTGGATACAAAATCGAATAGGTGCCTATGATTCACCGATTCAATGCACGAGTCTGTTTGAATACAAATTCAAATAGGTGTATATGATTCATTGGTCTGTTTGAATAAATTTTCTAGATAAAAAATCGAATGCATGGGTCTAAATACAAAATTGAATTCATTATATATATATATTGAATTAATTTCCGGTTTCACTAGTTATATTGTTGATTTGGATATCTGATTGAGTTTGCGATCACAGATCTGGAACGATTTGGGTTTGTGATTTGTGTTTCAATTTTCCTTTTAGTTTTAGATCTGATTCTATGATATATATAATATATTCGTTTCTACTTAATCTTGATTTGTTATTTTAATTTGAGATTCTATATACTTCAGGCATTCAATTTTTTTTAAGATCATTTTATTTCATTTATGTTTAATGGTATTAAATTTTAATTTGGGAGATCAATAAGGGTGTTTTTTGTTCTTGATTTGGTTTATATTATTAGGTTTGATTTTTTCTTCTACTTAAAATTTTAGGTATCTTTTTCTTTATGTTTACGGTGTTAGTGTTGGATGCTGGTCATAGATGATGGTAGGTGGTGGAAGTAATTGATTATGGTGGATTTAGTGTTAGTAGGTGAAACTGGCAAGAGGTGTTACTGCTTTTGGCCAAGCAGTGAATAACGCCGGGAGTTAATTTCTCATAGACTAGTTTTGAACTATGACCTACAGTAGCTCAATAAAACTAGACCAATTTTGAACACTGGATCTGGACTACAAACCAATCTGGCAATTAAATAACATCCCATGGATTGGTCCTTGTCGTGGGCGGCAAAGGAACTGAGTGGAGCTCGAAACTAACTGTGTTGAATTGAATATAATTAAACTCATTATAATTTAATTCTCTTGAATAATTAGATATGCCATTAACAACCTAAAGGTCAATGATAATTTTTTTAACCCGAGTCTAATTTTGATACTTTGAACATTGTAATATATTTACTTTGAATCTAGTTTGGTTCGATGGCCATGAAATAATCAATTGAATAACTTGTTGGGCAGGATATGTGATTCAAATGCCTCAAAAAGAGGACTTTACTGCCTTTATTACATTTAATTGACTTTGATATTTGTGTCACTCCAATATGTCGACAATCTACATTTATCGCAGACCTTAAATTCATAATCTTATTAGGATTACAGTGTGCGTTGTTGTTATTATATATGCCATGTGCCTGGAATATTGCTATATTAGTTTTTTCTGATCACTAGATGAATTCAATGCCTTTGCGTCTATTGTGAGCATATACTTTATTGATAGGAATGGGAGGAAGAAGCTTTTGGTGATTAGTTTATGTGGTGTGATTATCTCTCTTAGGCTTTTAGCGACGGTCTTTCACGAGACTACGAGACACTCACCTATGGTTAGCCTAGCCCCACTGAGACATCTCACTTTGCAACATATGCATGCCCAGTCTATGGATCATCCAGGTCTTCCCCTGTGTGGGACTGTATGAAGTGTTAGAAGGCTTCACCTCCTGATGGTGGGTTATGTGCTTAATTTAATAATAATCTTTTTCCCAGGGCTTATTTGATATATAACGACACAGTGATGGATATCTGGCATGGAGAAGACCAGTTATGGTACACAAGGGGATGCCCAAGCAAATATTTATGGCTTGCACTTATCGTCTTAGCTCTCTACATCATATTTTTCTATCCTGGAATGGTAACAATCCCATGGATTGTTAACTCTGAAATATACCCATTGAGGTTTCGAGGGGGCTGTGGAGGCATAGCTGCCACCGCAAACTGGATCTCAAACCTCATCGTTGCACAATCCTTCTTATCTTTAACACAGGCCATTGGAACTTTCTTAGACGCTCTTTATATTTGGGGTCATATCTGTTGTTGCACTGTTCTTTGTCCTAATTATGTACCCGAAATGAAGGGGCTTCCGATAGAGGAGGTCGAAAAGATGTTGGAGACAAAATCTCTGCATCTTATGTTCTGGGAAAAAAGGATAAATAGGTTGAAGAAGACCTAGGATGTGTGAAGAAATAATAAGAGTATGACTGTACGTATATTGGAAGGAAAAAATAATACCAAGTATCATGGTTATTATTATCACACACATTTGTCTCTTTGCGTGATGAGGGGGAGATAGGGATATCGTCATAATAATATATGTTATAGTGATTATATTCTTATAAAATAAGTTGTTTCCTATGTCTGCATGTCTACGCTAGTATTCCTGATAAAGAACCTGTCAGCTTCCATTTAATAGGGACAAGCCCCATAGTGCTTTGAATATTTGCCATATGAACTCCTCATGTACAACTTTGTATCAATGCCCTATGAACTGCTCCTGTACACAAGTGTTAGTGATTGTAAATTTCAATGCCATATGAACTGCTCATGTACAACTTTGTATCAATGACATATGAACTCCTCCTGTACAGGAGTGTTAGTGAATGTAAATTTCAATGCCTTATGAACCGTTCTTGTACACGAGGGAGTAAATTTTTACACGACAACCCCCAATTCAAGAGTCGTTTGGGAGAAAGTCATTCATAAGAAAGTCGAATAGAACTTAATTGTGAATATTCAAAAGTTTAAATAAAATAAAATCATACTTAGTGTGCGCATATTGATTAGTATTTTTTTAATCAATAAGATATTAATTTGAGTTTTGCTTCTTTTCAGCTCCACATTCAAAGTCAGAGAGGTCTCATAATAACAAAAAGATGGCAATTGTTGTAACATTTGTTGGTGCAGGGGTTGCCCATTTTTTCCTTAGCATATTGATTGCTTATGAGGAAGAAAACAGGTAAACAGAGTATTTTTTTGATATACCATTTAATAGTAATACTATCTTTCTATGTACATCACAAAAATGCCCTTTTTTTAAGCGAACTAAATTAAACAGTAAAAAAAATTAAAAAGTACTTATGTCCAATGGCTATCGGTTGTATGACAAACTTTTGCCCGAAACCCAAGTCCACTACATTTGAAAAATTAGAAACATGCGTATATAAAGATAAATAGTCAATTGATTTGTTGCTGTTTGTAAAAGATGAGGAGCTTTGGCAGTGGATGATTTGTTGTTATCTGTCTCTAATGTACATCTAGAGGATCATGTGTAGTAGAGATTGTTATAATCCTGTGCTTATTCTTATTTAAATGTTATAATCCTCTGCTTATGCTTATGTACATCTAAAGGATCATGTGTCATTTAGAGAAGTCGTTGTCTAGTAAACACGAAGTCCAATTAGTTCCACATGTGTTATGACAGTACAAAACATGGAGGACTAAAAAATTAACTGCTCATGTGACAATGTGCCTTGATCAATGCCATATGAACTGCTACTGTAAAGGAGTGTTAGTGATGGTTTATTCAATTAGTTTGGACAGTTTTTTTAGTTTATAACATTATTTATATTTATATATATATATATATATATTATTTGTAGATTAGGCTTCATATAGATGGGTGATTTCATCTTAGGTCCATTACTCAGAGGTGTTGATTAAAGAGGATCACAAAAATGTATGTATGTAGAGAAAATATTGAATATTTTCAGAAGATGAGAGTTATGCTTGTTGATTGGGGTTCAAACTTTTGTATCAGTAGTAAAATTATTAATTGGCTGGTGAATTCAATTATGACCTTTTTAATGTTAGCAAATCCTATATTAGTTGGTGACATATTGTTAATTACGAATCAATTTCCTGATTTAACCAATTGTGTGTGTGTGTGTGAGAGAGGTCTCATGTGATAAAAGAGATTTAATAGGTAATACTGTTTCAGGATGGATTTAGTCCTGTATCTACATTTCCATCCAATAATGTTCCACAGCTAGGTGAGCTCGGACCATGTTTGTTTGTCGAGAAAGTGAAAGAAAATAGAAAAGAAAGGTTTGAAAGTGATGAAATCCCGGGGATTGAAGTTCGGTACAGTTGCTGTGATGAAATCCTAAGGATTGAACTGGGGAACAATTGTAGTAATGAAATCCCATTCTTCCTATGAAGCATACTCTCCAATGTTGTTGGACCATTGCACCTAACTTTTCCTACTTTGGCTAGAACCTGATAAGGTCCAAAAAAACCTTGCACCCAACTTCAAACTTCATCTCATAGCTACTGTGACCTATCTATATGGTTGTAATATGAGGTAGAGAGTCTCCTACTATAACCTGTTTGTATTGGTTGTAATATGAGGTAGACAGTCTCCTACTGTCACCTATCTGTATGCTTGTTAGGGATCTTGTTATGCTATTTCTTCTCAAACACTTGTTTAGAGTTTATGATAATTCAAAACCTTAACTGCTTGTTAAAATTATTAATGTCAGAAGTTTGAATTATTCATGTTGCTATTGAATGAGTTACTGCATTAGGTTAGATTGTGATGCCTGTTGGATGCCTTTGATCTTGTTTGCTGTTAATGTTTAGTAATGTTCATCAATTCAGCATCTAAATTAATTTGTTGTTTTGCATCTTCCAATTTATTGGTTGTTCATAAATTCAGCATCTAAATTTATTGACTGTTTTATATCTAAATTTATTTAATAATGTTTGGTGATGTTCATAAATTTATTGACCGTTAATGTTTAGCATCTAAATTTATTGGATGATGTTTTAATTGTATTTACTTTTTAATAGGTTCATCTCCCAAGAAATGAGTCAGAGGACCAACACGCGGCACACCTTTAGTGGCGATAGCATGACGAAATTTTTTTTGCCACTAAAAGATTTGGTGGTGAATTTTTTATAATTAGGTGCAAAAAATTATGCCACTAGAAATCATTTTTCTTGTAGTGCTACTAACTCATATAATAAATAGGTCGGCGAAGTGTCAAACATGAACAATTAGATTTTGATATGACAAGATGTGTGATTTTAGTTTATTTTTTCCTGTTTCCTGATCTAGTAATTAGTGGTTTTGTTTTGTTTTATTTTGATTCTTTGATTTATGAAAGTGATGGGGTTTTGGTTTATGGCGGGCCTTGAGATAGTATGTTTAATTTAGAAATAACAAATTTCCTAATCCCGAGTTTCTATTTATGGGTTTTACATGTCAACTTGAACACATAATAATTAGTAAAAATGTGTTCTTTGACACAATTCATTAAACAGGTCAGAGTTCACTAGTAATTGAAACTAATATAAAATACTTTCCATTAGCAAGTCCAAACAACCTTTAGTCCCATTGTTGGTTAAAAACTAACAAGGAAATCTTCATTCTTTTTGTAGGCATTTACTTTGGGGAATGGATCAACTCTGATTTAAAGTGGATCTGTTTGGAAAAAATAGTTATAGATGCCAAGGCTAGGGGTCGCTTCTACAATGCTGATGAGGGACAGAGTTTAGCTCTAGCAATTAGTAGTGCCTTGATTGAACTTGAGAAACTTAATAATAAACTCAATATGCACTCTCTTCTCTTCAAGGACGCTAAGTGGAAGGTAGTCTTTACACTATGAATTCTTTGCTTTTCTTATCAAATACTTTCTTCCACCATTTCTTAAGATTTGAGTGAGGATCATCAAATGTGTGTTCTTGAGCGTTACGGTGAATTGGATCTATTTCAGCCTATCATGGGTGAGGGTAAAATCGTGTCTGTTCCACTATTTATCACCCATATGTAAAGTCACTAGTGAGTTTACAGGGATCCCAAAAAACCACCTGACTAACACTAGTAAAAATTTGGAGATTGAAAATCGATCGCTATCAGCTATACATTACATTATCGACCGGTTGCTAAATAAAATAGTTATTAGTTAGAGAATGCAATTTTTTACAATATATCTTTTTTATGTGTTTAATGCAATTTTGAAATTTGTTTACTCTCTTAGTTTTATGCAGTTTTAGTTGAACACCTACTGTTTACCCCTACGGTTTACGCCTTTTTAGTTGGCCATTGTTCTATCATTATTTAACATGGCTTAGTGATATGGTTGTTGGGAAAGACACACAGTGATGCGCACACACACACACACACACACACACACACACACACACACACACACAGCGATGTACACACATGGGGTGTGACAGACATGCACATCCAGTGATTCAAACACACCCCTCTGCCTCCACCATTGTTTACTTTATTAGTGTTTTTTCTTTGCAATCCATATTCCAGGTTGCTATGAAAGCTTATATGAGTTGCTTCAACATTTTTATGGATACCTGTATTTATGTGTGTACTATAGTTGGGAGGAAAAGGGGAAAACTTGCCCCCTCACTCAGTTGTTTAGGATCAGTCAGAGCTCCATCATAATCGTTTTAAATAGTACCAAGATACAGTTCTATATTCATGGAAGGCTAATATGCTTCTTAATTGTCTAAAGCCTTATATCTTAACTAGTTGTTACCTTGACATATCTGAATCATTTTTCTCCAAACAACCTTATTCTAAAGTCATGCCATCTATTAAATCGTTGGAAACTAATTTAAAGGTTTGGTTACATATTTATTTGGCATCTTAAATATCCTAACTTGTATTATATTCTCCTGATCTGTTTATTTATTTGTTTGATTGTTTTGTTTTGTTGTTTATTCTTATATCTTCTATTTTTTTCAACTATATATTTTGTTTATTTTTTTGGATTTCGGTCAGTAAGAGACTAATAAGTATCATCCTTAGTGTTTGTGTTTGTGTATATTTTGACTTTTCTAGCATGAAATATACCTGGTCTTTATTTTGATGGATGTCGTGTTTGAGTAACAGCTTAATTTTTTGGCAAAATGATGTTTGTCATGCTATTTCAGACCTACTTGAAATTTAAGCAGTCTTCTGTTGATCCATCTCGGGTTCAAATTCTATATAAACATGCTATTACCGAATTTCCTTTATCTGGCAACCTCTGGCTTGATTACACGCACTACATGGACAAAACCTAGAAAGGTTTTTCTTTGTACTGGTTTATCTTATGTCCTTTTCATGTAAATGTTTACACTTGAACTTAGTTATTATGTATATTTTAATTTCAGACAGTGATCATTGCGAGAGATGTTTATTATAAGTCTACAAGGAACTGTCCCTTGGGAGAGATGTTTATTACAAGGCTACAAGAAACTGTCCCTGGGTTGGAAAATTATAGGTTTGTTATTTGCTTTCCCTTGAACGTGGTAGTGCTTCTGAGGAAGAGATATCTATTGTATGTTTCTGTTATTAACCTTTCCTCATAATGTCTTTCTCTGAATTAAGTTAACTTTATTTTTGTAGGAAGAGGCTACACATAAGATTGTAGTTAAATTATTTGAAATCCCCTTGATCTCCTCCGTGACATAGTTTTTTAGCTTTGTCATTTTTTGCAAACAATGTCAATGTTGTTGCTTTACTAATTAGCATAATGCGTCACTTACATCTTTGGAGATGAACAAGCCCTTAATATGGAAATATAATGAATATATGATCGATCAAATAATTTGTGTTATATGAACCCAGGTAGAGTGGCTCAAAGTAGTGTATAAAATTACATGAATAATGAATGTAGGAGAGTGCTAATGATACTGACAATATTATTATGTAATTTCTTTTCTTTTATTATTTAGAATTCTCATTTTGGTTTATCATATTTTGTTTGACCCACGACATCAATAAAGCTCGCCTTTCATGGAATTGACTTTTAGGTTTCTCATTTTGCATTAATGAATGTTAATGAACAATTTCCAAGATATATTATTATTTGTTGTTGTTGTTGTTGTTTTTGTTGTTGTTGTTGTTGTTGTTGTTGTTGTTTTACTATTTTATTTATCGATTTTCGCCACCAAATTCCTCTTTGCTTGTCCTTGACATCAACTTTGTGATATCATTGCTTATCATGTTATGGCAAATTATTGAATTTTTTTATCTTTGGCAATTGATCTTTTCCATTCATGGGAGTGTCACAACACTTTTTATGATATAATGAAGCTATTTCAGGTGCTCATTGTTTCCATGTTGTGCTCCATCAAAATTTGCCCAAAATTGTATCCTAATATATATGGTTCTATAGACTAAAGCCAATTTACTTGGCGCAAATGTTAATATGTTTGTACTTGGCTGAATAGTTCATATGCATATTTTGAGGGCATATTCATTTGTAGAGATACAATGTCATAAACGATTTTTTGGAACTTCAGGCACACACATACATTCACAGAGTTGTGACTTGTAAGTGTATGCATGCACGAATTTTCTTTGAAATATTTGCGCAAATACTTGTAATGTAAGGATTATACATGCATATGCACACAAATATTTGTAGTTAAGCTTATGTCAAATTTGGTTTTCCACCAAACCTTCATTTTTTTTAATGTAAAATCAGTGATTATTCAACTAAAGTCAATATTTGAACAATTTCATTAATAATTTTATTACAACATCATGGTTCAGTAAATAATGATCCAATATGAGTTGTATGGATGAATCATATGAAATGATTAGATTTTAAACTCTAATACTATATATGAACTTTCAACAAGGCATGGGTGCCTTTTATTGTTGCAATATTCATATTCCGAACTGAAATGATTTGAATAATACCTATATGATATGCAATTGACATCTTTAATACTATGTAACTGTCTTTTTTGTTTTTATGATTTAATTTTGTGAATGTTATGTAGGGCATGGACCAAGGAACTAAAAACTCTTCAAGAATATTATACACATGGCATTCAAGAGAAGATGGATCAAGTGAAGAAGGTGTAATTACATGAATTATTTTCTGGTATGATTAGACATTACACACCTAAAAGTTCAAAAAGTTCTCTATTAAGTTTTGTGTTTGGTTGTATTCAAGGCTAATTGATCTTGGGGATTTTTCTTTCGATTTTACCATATGTTTCTAAAACAGGCGCACACGGTGGAAGAATAAACAAGTAGAGATAGATTATAATGGATTTGGAAGTTGATAAGCTTGATAAGAAGGTAATTTTTTTATTCAATTTTTTGTGAACCCATGATTCTCTGTGTTCCAAAATTATTGGCTTTGAGCAATTTATAAAGTTGATAGTTTAATGATTTGGGTAGGTTCCTAATTTTGAATAAGAGATTTCTAGTGGAAAATTATGAAATTTATAGAGATAAACACACACACATGGGTCTCATTGAATATTGTTGTTGTAGTTTTTTATTATTTTTTAGACAGGGTGGATAGTCCTATAAATGGGTGAAGTTCAGTCCAAATTTTTTAAAATTGTTTACAATTATTTGCGTTATATAAAAAATCTTTTCCACTTAAATTTTACTTTACTTAATACTTTGGAAAAACTAGAATTCATATGTTGTGTTATACATTGCACTATAGATTTATATATGATGTTTTGAACTTATGCAGGAACATCTACTTAGAGGGACGTGAAATGTGTATCACTGTCTGAATGTAAGCGAGAAGAGGACTTCGGTGCATTATTGCCTAAAATTATGAAGCAATTATTACTACGGAGGAACATTTAATTTTGATAGACAATTTTAATTTTGTTGATTTGTTAGCTCGATTGGCTGAATGTAGTTTTGTTTGATGTGAGACAAAATATATTGGTGGGAATGTTATTGTATTTCTTGGCGGAATGATATCTATAATTTCTTATTTGTAACATTTAATGTTGAATAAATGATTCTATGAATTTTTATTTATGTTTAGATTTATTTGTCAACTATGACATTAATATTGGTTATTAATTTTTTTTATTATATGTTTAATTTATGACTGTTTATGTTAAACCCTCATGTGATGAAATATTTTACATGACTTTTTTAAACTTTTGAAACCTATTTATCACGACACTTTTTAAATCAAATATGACAACTTATAGAGTATATTATGACCTTTTTTTTATAGCAGATATGATAGTTTTGAAACAAAAGTCATATATAGTCGTTACCTAATATGACACTTTTATGGACATTAATTATGACACCGAAACTTATGACGTTTTTTATTAAAAAATAAAGTTTTATAAAATGCGTTTAATGACACTTAAAAAATTTCATAAGAAAGCTTTTTTCTTGTAGTGTCAACTTCGATAAATAACACAGTTTCAACTGGAGTGGGAGTGGGGAGGAAAAGCCTTAATATTCAAACCATTGGAATGTAGAAAATTAACCTCACCAAGAATAAAATTAGATAAAGAGAGATTAAAAGTAGCAAAAAAATCCTACGGTTTCATAATTGTGACAAATGAATTGTTTTCAAGTCGATGTTGTTTGAAAATCGGTGTATAAAAAATCGATAAATAACTCAGTTTCAACTGGAGTGGGGGTGGGGAGGAAAAGCCTTAATATTCAAACCATCGGAATGTAGAAAATTAACCTCACCAAGAATAAAATTAGATAAAGAGAGATTAAAAATAGCAAAAAAATCCTATGGTTTCATTATTGTGATAATTGAATTCTTTTCAAATCGATGTTGTTTGAAAACCGGTGTATAAAAAACTTACTCGGCGTTCAACGTTGAGGATCTGAAGCTCTAATGAGAGGTCTCAATAGCTACCATTGTACCACATCCACCTTACTAAACACATAAATATCGTCATAATATGTAGGGTAGAAAGAAAATACCTTATAAAGAACGTCAATCATAGTAATCCTCATGCATAAAATAAATTAATAAATTAAAAACCAAATAATCAAGAACCTTTAAGACAACATGAGGCCTCATTCGATAAAGGATAAGTATAAAATTTCACATTTTAAGAATATAGACTACTAATACCTTTATACAAACACCAAATAAGAGCATTGTCTGCGAGTGTATGTCACCGATAAATGTGAAGAAAAGAAATGACAGTTAATCAAAAGTTATGATTGATAAATGTGAAGAAAATAACTTACCATTATTATTTTCAATAAAAAAATACAATTTTTAATAGGGGACATGCTATTTGATCACCATTTTACCTTAAACATGGCTAAGAAGATCTAAAGGCACAACATATAAGTATTAAATGGACACCTTAGTTTATGCTTACCCTACAAAAGAATGACTAACCACTTAGTGTGACACCCCGACTAATTAAATACCGGGTAGCTACTCCTTTATTAAATTAATACAAAATGCCAAGTTGGTCCAGTTAATAGCATCACTGTCGAAAACATTTTAATGATTACTAACCACCTAGTATTTAAAAAGTAAGTTGCCAAATTTTAAGTTAAGTCTGATTAACATCCAATAAAAGAATAATGGAAGAACAACATAATCCATTCACCATAACGAAGTAATGAAATAACCAACAAATAGTAATAAGTCCAGAGGAAAACTCCTCACAATAATCCCACAACTGAAAATAATATGACAAGTCTAAATCCTGAATTAATTACATGCCAGAAGTCTGAATAACTGAAATAAATGAAGTGTCTCTAAAAAAAATGGGCGACATGCCCTACAACTGATAAATGCTGAATATAGAGTCAAAATAGATGAAGCGTCTATAAGCAAAGTCCTGTAACTTCCACAAACAGCTACGGCTCGTCACCTGAGTGAGGATCCTAAGCATGGTGTCCTTGTGGCTGGGCACCTAAAATGGTTTTTACAAAAAGATAGATTTGAAAGCAAACGGGTCAGAGCCCGAAAGTGGAGAGTATTTTAAAAACAGCAAGTGCTTTAATAACATTTAAAATAATGAATGCAAAATACATGTTAGGACGTGCTCTCACGTGAAATACTCACCTCTCGTCTAACTGTGCACTCCTAACGTTCCTGTACCCATTCATGTGTTTTCTCATAACTATCTAGTTCAAAAGAGTTTCTAACACTTCTACTCGGTTCACGTTTTAATTCCAACCTTAATAATTAAATAGAAAGTTCTACTTTAATTCTCGGATTTCCAATTATTAACAAAACCATTTAATGATAACTGTCTCCTTTTTATCTTGTCATAACGTTACAATAACTATACTCACAATTAAATATAGCAATTTTTGCTTCATTTAACCGTATATTATTCACATCATAAATATACAATACAAGCACCCCGAGTCTAAGCTGCGGTGCACACATACTCTGCTATCCATCCCGGTACATCACGTACATAAGGATCACGTATTCCGAATCTCTCAGGAATCGTTCTCAGATAACCACATCACAAACAATGGAGGCGAACACAGTCACATCACATGGGTCACGCACATACCTACGCTCCCACGATCAGCAGACTTATTAACATCCCAATAAGTCCTTCTCTGACCTATGTTCATCGAGGTACCAATCTAAATCTGAGAAACACAAGGATTAGAGGGCCCTAAGCGAACGTAAACCTCCCGTGATAGCAAGTATGGTAGGTATGTCATACACATAAAATCATATGCTAAGCATTCACACATCTTAGATATCTCAATATTAATAAAGGTATACTCTACATCCTTATACCATTATTCCAATTTATATATTTTAAGTCTCCCGATAATATAGGGTTTAAACTGTCGACACGTCACACGTCATAGTTTCTTATACTTAAAACCTATCTTAAATAGATTATTAAGTTCCTATTATTCCCACATATAACTTCATCATTCCTAAGGTCCTTACTTCTTCCCCGAACCTCATTTCATCAATTATTCAAATTTACACTTTTAACCCAAATATTATTTCACTTATCGAATTCCATTAAATTTAGAATAATTCCTCAAATTGAATTCTAATTAAGGTCCAAATTTCATAGCCATGCCTACTGGTCTTCATTAAGTTTAAGGGTATTCATGAGGTCTCCAATAATATTTTCCAAGGGTTAACATCATTAAAATTTAAATAGGGAAAAACTTTACTCATTCTGGGAAGGTCGATCGATCGACCTTTTCCTTCGATCGATCGATGGTGGTCGATCGATCGACTGATGAACGTCGATCGATCGAACGCACCAGGTATGGCTACGGACTGCTTCGTTTTGCAGTTTTCAAATCATCACAAAACATCCTTTTAATGCATGAAACTCTAATATAACGTTATAATATCATCATACAACCATCCTACAACATTGTTAACGTTCTAAAACCAATAATTCATCAACCAAGGACTTTGTTTGGATCAAAACTTCATCAAGAACCCTAGTTTCCTATTTCTTTCAAGAACATTAATAAATCTCTTCTTAAATCCGTTTTTAAATCATCAAGGGTCGTAATTCTGAATTCATAATTCGTCCAGAATGTTTCTACATGCAGTCCCTAACATAGTTCATAGTTTTACATCTTCAAATTCATGGGTCTAATCAATCTTCCAAGATAATTTTGATAATTTCCTAAACATGGAAAAGCATAGCATTGAATCAATTGGAATTAAACAACTTGCCTTAATCTTTCTCTGAATTTGAGGTTGAATCTTGAAGGTTGAATCTGTCCTCTCTCTCTCTCTGCAGAATTCTCCTCTTTCTCTCTCTCTCTACAAGTTCTTCTCAAGGTGATAATGGAGGTGGGGTTGGTTTTTGCCAAGTTTTAAAGTTTCTAACTTCTCCCGTAACCCACTACCTAAATTGGGGTTGGAAGTGGCTTAGTGGGTTAAGACTAAGTCAGATTTTTAACTCTAATTTTCGTGGGTTTTAATTACCCAATTTCCGAAATTACCAAACTACCCTTTTTCGTTGCTGGTATGGCCTAAAAATGCCCCGGGACCCAAACTAAAACCTCGGCTAGTGTTTTCTGACTATTTCGACCCTTTCGGACTCGTTGGCGCACTCAAAATGACCATACGGGTGATAAAAATAAAATTCACTTTTTAATTCAATTAATTATATTCCTGAAGCGACTGTCACGCGCGTCCCAACAAAATTTCCCAAATTGCCATATTTCAATCTCGCGACAATTTGAATAGTTCCAATATTCATATATCGCCATATATACACATTATAATCAAATACTAACTCACATCTCGTTAATATTTTATCCGGATTAATTCTCAATTAATTCACATATAATTTAATTAATCCCATAAATAAATATCATAAAAATACGGGGTATTACATACTTTCCCCCTAATAACTGAATTTCGTCCCGAAATTCGGAACTAGAAAGTACCTGGTAAGAAAAACTCTGGATAACGTTCGCGCATCTCATCCTCATGCTCCCATGTGGACTCCTCGACATTATGATGTCGCCACTGAACACGCACTAACGGGACTATCTTTGACCGCAGTTACCTCTCATTTCGGTCCAAAATAGCAATCGGCCCCTCCTCGTAGGAGCTATCAGGCTGGAGATCGATGTCCTCCAAAGCAATATGAGAATGAGCCAAATCGTCTCTAAGATATTTCCTTAGCGAGGAAATATGAAATACATCGTGAATCCGATGCAAATGCTCCGGTAACCCAAGTCTATACGCAACCGGTCCAATCCGCTCAATAATAGGAAATGGTCCCATATACCTCGGTGCCAACTTCCCTTTCTTCCCAAAACGCATAATCCCCTTCATAGGAGATACTCTGAGCAAAACCTGGTCCCCCACTTGGAACTCCCTGAAGAACCTCTTCGCATCAGCATAGCTCTTCTGCCGATCCTGAGCTACTCAAATGCGACTCCGTATCAATTCTATCCTCGCCGAAGTATCCTGAATCACTTCCATCCCAAGTAGCTTGTTGTCCCCCACTTCCAACCAACATGCTGGGGAACGACAAGGTCTACCGTACAACGCCTCAAATGGAGCCATGCCAATGGTGAACTGGTAGGAGTTGTTGTAAGCAAACTCCACCAGTGGAAGATACTGCTCCCATCCACCCTCAAAATCAATGATGCACATACGCAACATGTCCTCCAACATCTGGTTTGTACGCTCGGTTTGCCCATCGGTCTGCGGGTGATACGCCGTACTCAACCGCAATTCCGTGCCCATGGCCTCCTGAAAACTTTCCCAAAACCGTGAAACGAATATCTTGTCTCTGTCAGACACGATATTTAGGGGTACACCGTGAAGTCTCACTATCTCTGTAATAAAGAGCTGGGCATACTGTCCCGTAGTGTAGTCTGTCCTTACGGGAAGAAAATGAGCGACTTTGGTCAACCTGTCCACAATTACCCAAATGGAGTCGTGACCTCTCTGTGACGTAGGCAACCCCGTGATAAAGTCCATGGATATGCTCTCCCACATCCACATCGGGACCTCCAATGGATGTAGAAGTCCTGCCGGTCTCTGATGATCCACTTTTACTAGCTGACAAGTGGCGCATTTCGAAACAAACACGGTAATATCTCTCTTCATCCCGCTCCACCAATACTGTCGTCTCGTGTCTTGGTACATTTTGTCCCCACCGAGATGTACCGCGAACCGTGAGCCGTGCGGCTCTGCCATCACCTTGTGCTGCAATTCCTCCCCTTTCGGAACTACCAATCTCCCATTGAAGCATAATCCCTCGTCTGAGCTAACGGTATAGGATTCGGCTCCCTCTGCCAATAATCGAACTATCTGCTCCTGACAGAATGAGTCATTCGCCTGTGCCCTTACTACCGTCGTGACAATCTGCGGTGTAACAGTCATCACAGACATGAATGATCGGGCAACTGCATCCTGGTGTCCCAACTCCTTCCATTTGGCCTTCCACACCCCTGCCACCTCATGTACTGGCCTACGGCTCAACGCGTCTGCTACCACGTTATCCTTCCCCGGGTGATACTGAGTATCAAACTGATAATCCTTCACAAACTCAAGCCACCTTCGCTGCCGCATATTCAACTCCTTTTGCATGAATAGGTACTGTAGGGACTTGTGGTCTGTGAACAATCGGAACTTCTCCCCCAAAAGATAATGTCTCCATATCCGAAGGGCAAATACAACTGCCGCCAACTCCAAGTCATGGGTGGGGTAATTCTTCTCGTGAGGCTTTAGCTTACGGGAAGCATAAGCTATGGCCTGACTCTCCTGCTGCAATACACCTCCAAGTCCTTGTAAGGATGCATCGGTGTAGACTAGATACTCAACTCCCAATCTCGACAATGCTAACACAGGTGCTGAGGTCAACTTATCCTTCAACTCGTCAAATGCCAACTGACAGGCATCACTCCAGATGAATGGTACACCCTTACGAGTCAGATATGTCAAAGGACCCGCTATCTTCAAAAATCCCCGAATGAACCTCCTGTAGTATCCTGCTAGACCCAAGAAACTACGGATCTCTGTCGGCATTGTGGGCTGTGCCCACTCCCTCACCGCGGATACTTTCCCCGGATCAACAGATATCCCCCGGTCAGAAATAATGTGTCCCAAAAACTGGACCTCCTTCAGCCAAAACCCGCACTTCTCATACTTTGCATACAGCTCATTCTGACGTAGTGTCTGCAAAACTTGCCTCAAATACTCGGTGTGCTCCTCCTCTGTCTGGGAGTAAACCAGAATATCATCAATGAAGACAATGACAAACTAATCTAGGAAATCTCTGAACACCCTATTCATCAAGTCCATAAACACGGCTGGAGCATTGGTCAAACCAAAAGGCATAACCCAAAACTCGTAAGAACCATATCTCGATAAGAACGCAGTCTTCGAGACATCCTCCTCCCTGATACGCAACTGATGGTATCCCGATCTCAAATCAATCTTCGAGAAGAAAGAAGCTCCTCTCAACTGGTCGAATAAGTCATCGATTCGAGGCAACGGATACTTATTCCGTATCGTGACTTTGTTCAACTCCCGGTAGTCCTCACACAATCTCAGTGAACCATCTCTCTTCTTCACAAACAACACAGGGGCACCCCACGGCGAAGTACTCCTTCGTATAAACCCCTGACCCAACAACTGCTCAATCTGATCCCGTAACTCCCTCATTTCAGCTGGAGCCATACGGTACGGTGCGCGTGCTATAGGTCTCGTATCTGGTAATAAGTCTATGACAAAGTCTATCTCTTGACTGGGGGGTAGGCCTGGTATCTCCTGAAACACATCAGAATACTCCCTGAAAACTGGAATCGAATCTAAAGGAATCACAACCTCCTTAGAGGTATCCTCCTCTATGTAGTACAAATGAGCGGTCGAGCCTCCCTCTGGGCGAGGCATCGCCACTACAAACATCTCTTGCCCCGGAATGGCAAAAACAATGTTCCCACCGAAGCAATCAATCTTGGCTCTATAGTCTGCGAGACAATCCATACCGATAATCACATCGTGAACATGCATATCTAATACCAACATGTCTGCAGGTAATACCAAACTACAAATCTCTACCCCCACTCCCCGGCATATAAAGAAAATAAGTGACCCACTCCCCAATGGTGAGTCTACACACGTCACTGTGCTCTCTGCTGTGGCTAACAACCCTAAGGCTTTCGCAAAATGTGTAGCTATAAAGCAATGAGTTGCCCCCGTATCAAACAAAACCCGACCCATAGTACCATGGATAGGAAACATACCCTCAATCGCGGGTGGTGCCTGTGGAGCTGCTGCCTGGTGGACGTTATAGACACGTCCATACTGTAACTGCCCCTGCTGCACAGGAACTGCTGGAATGGCTGGTAGTGCTGGCACCTGGGCTGGAGCTGGGAGAGCAGGTGGAAAAAGTGGCCTCTGTGGCTCATGTCGAGCACCCTGCTGCTGCTGCGGAGCCCTGCCCCTATCAGGACAGTCCTGGCATTTATGGCCAGTCTTGCCACAAACGAAACACTTCCCCGAGAAGTTTCCCCCTCTCTGTCCCTGCTGCCCCCGGCCCTGGTGGCCATTACCGTTCCTCCACTGGCCCTGCTGAAACTGCTATTGACCATTCTGACCCTGCTGGTTCTGATGGTCGTTCGGACCCTGATGGCCCTGCCGGAAACCTCCATGTCCGTGCCTGAAATTTTTTGACCTGAACCTCTTGTGATCCCCCTGTTGGGAACCCTGATCACCCTGTCTCTGCCCCTGAACAGAATGTGCCCCACTGGCACCATTTCCCCCAGTCCTTCCCTGATGGCTGGACTCTCCTGACGTCTTGCCTTCAGTAATGTGAAAGCGATGATCCTGGCAGTGTAACAGTGCAACGTTAACCACATCAGAATAAGTGGCTAACGAGAGGTTCCCTAACAAGTGCTGACGAATCCTCCATGTCAACCCGTCCGTAAATTTCTGTGTCTTCTTCTCCTCTGTCGGTATCTTATTCGGAACAATATTCAGAAGATCAGTGAATTCGGCCTCATACTCGGCCACAGTCTTACCCTCCTGCTTGAGGCTCATCAAATTCCTCCTCATCTCCGTGTGAACAGCTGACGGGAAATATTTGCGGTCGAACCGCACCTAAAACTCCTGGATAGTGAGAGTATCTCTTTCCTCCACGGTGGTAATAGACTCCGACCACTGCAGTGCAGATCCAACTAGCTTGAAAGTAGCTAGCACCTGCTTCTGGACATCGGTGCACTCATACATCCTCAGGTGCCGTTGAATGTCCTTCCTCCACTGACTCGAAACTACCACATCGGAGCTACCTGCGAACTCCGGAGGGTGTGCTTTCTGAAAAGCATCACGTACATGTTCCCAAGCAGACGGGAATGCAAGTGCCTGAACTGGCACGGCTGCTGGCGCCTGAGGTGGTGCCTACTGTACAACTGCTAGAGCGACATTTACCTCTTGGGCTACAATGGCTGCAACCTCAGCGGCATTCATGCTGCCCTGTACTGGAGCTGGCTGTGGCTCGGGCTGTGCATTCCTAGGAACCCGTGGTGCACGTCGTGGAGGCATCTGAAATAAGAGTAAAGTCTATAAGTTCGCAGTTATAAACTTAAAATAGCTGAAGAACGTAGCATATACAAAAGAATACAACAGTCCTAAAATATAGGGCTCTACATCAAAGAAAGCTCAGCGGAAAACATAATAAGCCGTACAGATCCTAAAAGACACTAGAACCTGATGCTCTGATACCACTTGTGACACCCCGACTAATTAAATACCGGGTAGCTACTCCTTTATTAAATTAATACAAAATGCCAAGTTGGTCCAGTTAATAGCATCACTGTCGAAAACATTTTAATGATTACTAACCACCTAGTATTTAAAAAGTAAGTTGCCAAATTTTAAGTTAAGTCTGATTAACATGCAATAAAAGAATAATGGAAGAACAACATAATCCATTCACCATAAAGAAGTAATGAAATAACCAACAAATAGTAATAAGTCCGGAGGAAAACTCCTCACAATAATCCCACAACTGAAAATAATATGACAAGTCTAAATCCTGAATTAATTACATGCCAGAAGTCTGAATAACTGAAATAAATGAAGTGTCTCTAAAAGAAATGGGCGACATGCCCTACAACTGATAAATGCTGAATATAGAGTCAAAATAGATGAAGCGTCTATAAGCAAAGTCCTGTAACTTCCACAAACAGCTACGACTCGTCACCTGAATGAGGATCCTAAGCATGGTGTCCTTATGGCTGGGCACCTAAAATGGTTTATACAAAAAGATAGATTTGAAAGCAAACGGGTCAGAGCCCGAAAGTGGAGAGTATTTATAAAACAGCAAGTGCATTAATAACATTTAAAACAATGAATGCAAAATACATGTTAGGACGTGCTCTCACGTGAAATACTCACCTCTCGTCTAACTGTGCACTCCTAACGTTCCTGTACCCATTCATGTGTTTTCTCATAACTATCTAGTTCAAAAGAGTTTCTAACACTTCTACTCGGTTCACGTTTTAATTCCAACCTTAACAATTAAATAGAGAGTTCTACTTTAATTCTCGGATTTCCAATTATTAACAAAACCATTTAATGATAACTGTCTCCTTTTTATCTTGTCATAACGTTACAATAGCTATACTCACAATTAAATATAGCAATTTCCGCTTCATTTAACCGTATATTATTCACATCATAAATATACAATACAAGCACCCCGAGTCTAAGCTGCGGTGCACACATACTCTGCTATCCATCCCGGTACATCACGTACATAAGGATCACGTATTCCGAATCTCTCAGGAATCGTTCTCAGATAACCACATCACAAACAATGGAGGCGAACACAGTCACATCACATGGGTCACGCACATACCTACGCTCCCACGATCAGCAGACTTATTAACATCCCAATAAGTCCTTCTCTGACCTATGTTCATCGAGGTACAAATCTAAATCCGGGGAACACAAGGATTAGAGGGCCCTAAGCGAATGTAAACCTCCCGTGATAGCAAGTATGGTAGGTATGTCATACACAAAATCATATGCTAAGCATTCACACATCTCAGATATCTCAATATTAATAAAGGTATACTCTACATCCTTATACCATTATTCCAATTTATATATTTTAAGTCTCCCGATAATATAGGGTTTAAACTGTCGACACGTCACACGTCATAGTTTCTTATACTTAAAACCTATCTTAAATAGATTATTTAGTTCTTATTATTCCCACATATAACTTCATCATTCCTAAAGTCCTTACTTCTGCCCCGAACCTCATTTCATCAATTATTCAAATTTACACTTTTAACCCAAATATTATTTCACTTATCGAATTCCATTAGATTTAGAATAATTCCTCAAATTGAATTCTAATTAAGGTCCAAATTTCATAGCCATGCCTACTGGTCTTCCTTATGTTTAAGGGTATTCATGAGGTCTCCAATAATATTTTCCAAGGGTTAACATCATTAAAATTTAAATAGGGAAAAACTTTACTCATTCTGGGAAGGTCGATCTATCGACCTTTTCCTTCGATCGATCGATGGTGGTCGATCGATCGACTGATGAACGTCGATCGATCGAACGCACCAGGTATGGCTACGGACTGCTTCGTTTTGCAGTTTTCAAATCATCACAAAACATCCTTTTAATGCATGAAACTCTAATATAACGTTATAATATCATCATACAACCACCCTACAACATTGTTAACGTTATAAAACCAATAATTCATCAACCAAGGACTTTGTTTGGATCAAAACTTCATCAAGAACCCTAGTTTCCTATTTCTTTCAAGAACATTAATAAATCTCTTCTTAAATCCGTTTTTAAATCATCAAGGGTCATAATTCTGAATTCATAATTCGTCCAGAATATTTCTACATGCAGTCCCTAACATAGTTCATAGTTTTACATCTTCAAATTCATGGGTCTAATCAATCTTCCAAGATAAATTTGATAATGTCCTAAACATGGAAAAGCATAGAATTGAATCAATTGGAATTAAACCACTTGCCTTAATCTTTCTCTGAATTTGAGGTTGAATCTTTCCTCTCTCTCTCTCTGCAGAATTCTCCTCTTTCTCTCTCTCTCTACAAGTTCTTCTCAAGGTGATAATGGAGGTGGGGTTGGTTTTTGCCAAGTTTTAAAGTTTCTAACTTCTCCCGTAACCCACTACCTAAATTGGGGTTGGAAATGGCTTAGTGGGTTAAGACTAAGTCAGATTTTTAACTCTAATTTTCGTGGGTTTTAATTACCCAATTTCCGAAATTACCAAACTACCCTTTTTCGTTGCCGGTATGGCCTAAAAATGCCCCGGGACCCAAACTAAACCCCCGGCTAGTGTTTTCTGACTATTTAGACCCTTCCGGACTCGTTGGCGCACTCAAAATGACCATACGGGTGATAAAAATAAAATTCACTTTTTAATTCAATTAATTATATTCCTGGCGCGACTGTCACGCGCGTCCCAACAAAATTTCCCAAATTGCCATATTTCAATATCGCGACAATTTGAATAGTTCCAATATTCATATATTGCCATATATACACATTATAATCAAATACTAAATCACATCTCATTAATATTTTATCCGGATTAATTCTCAATTAATTCACATATAATTTAATTAATCCCATAAATAAATATCATAAAAATACGGGGTATTACGCTTAGAAGACTAGGTTATCATGTCTCTTCATTTGGTAGTGCATAACTGTTTGAATGTTGAGGAAGAATAAGCATGAAAGGGAAAGAAGCATATGGAATATAAAATGCATGAAAATAGCAACGCATAGAGGCGGATGGAGGGGGGGGGGGGGGGAGGGGGAGGGGGCTTGGCCCATGCAAATATTTTCAAACTTTCTATAGCAACAAGTTTTTTTTATAGGTGTTATATATTTTTTAATATGGTTTGGCCTCTTCAAAAGTCATGTCTGTTTTGGCCACAACTCAACCAAAGGACAAAAAAGACATTTTAAGGTTTAGGTTAATATATAACAATAAAACTCAATAGAATGGTTTCCGCTTTTAACTTTTACCAACCAAATAAATTCAAAAGAGAAACCACCTGCTAGGCTACTGCAAAAACCCAAATTCAAAGAAACCAAACAACACCAAAATTTAACCACTGTGGGAAAGTAGCAAATTTGAGTTGGTTTTACGAGGTACTTTTTTTTCTTCTCCTTTTTTTTGTTAGTTACAATTCAATATAACAAAAAGTATATTGTAACAGTTTATAAAATACAAAGTTGGGGAAATATGATGGCTATCTTTTGTAGTTATTTGTCAAGTCCCATCCCATTCTTTTATTTTATGTTATTTTACAATGACTATTTGCTGGAGTATGGTATGGTTTGAACAAGAGTATTAGAAAATTTTAAAATTGAAATTGTAATAGTCTTGGTAATCTTAGTTAGAGAGTGGAAATTAAAATTGAAATTGTAACATTAAACAGTTTTTTTAATATAATTTCATATATGTGATATTGTTTGTTATTCTAACAATTACACATCTATATATGGGGATTTTATTAAACTAAATATTTTGAATATAGGATTTAAGTTTTAATTTAAAATCATCATTTCTGTAATTGTAGTTTAAAATCATTTCTTTATGTTTTAAAATTTTGACAATTAGTCAAGGTCAAGAGAACAACTATTGATGCATTTTTCAAGAAAGGTGGTGTTGAAAGTTTAGATGTTAGTTCACCGATTTCTAATGAACAATCTTCCTCTAATGTCGAAGCTAAACAACGACCCTCCAAGGTTTCCAATAACAGCTCGATTGAAAAAGATCCAAATTTTTTCGAACGTGATCCTGGATTACACCAAAAAATATGGGAGTATCCATATAATCATCGTGATGAACTTCGACGAGCTTATATAAAAGTCGGTACATATCAACATCTTCTTTACCAATACCCATTTAATGAAGATAAACATCCTCGTCGATTTAAAGATTCTTGGTTCAAAATGTTTCCAAATTGGTTGGAATATTCTCCAACTACTGATGGGATTTATTATCTTCCTTGGTTTCTTTTTACCAAAGCATCGGGTCGCCCCTGGGTCTAAAGCATTCACGGTGGAAGGATTTCGTTCATGGAATACAGTTAATTGTGGTGTCAATTGTGCTCTTTTAAATCATGTTGGTAAAGATCTAAATTCGTTGCACAAGAATGCTATGGAGTATTGCCATGGTCTCATTAACCAATCACAACATATTGAGAAGATTGTTGAAAAACAATCTTTTGAAATTGTAAAAAAAAATAGATTGAAATTAAAGACTTCAATAGATGCAGTTAAATGTCTCACATTTCAATCTTGTGCTTTTAGAGGCCTTGATGAACGGAAAGAGTCGATAAATCGGGGAAATTTTATTGAATTGATAAAACTTTTGGCATCCTATAGTGAGGAGGTTACTGTAGTGGTCTTAGATTGAGCTCCTCAAAATGCTATACACATTTGTCATGCGATTCAAAAGGAAATTTTACAAATCTATGCAAGGAAAATTTGGGAGATCATTCGGGAAGAAATTAATGATGCTAAATTTTGTATTATTGTGGACAAGTCCCGGGATGAAGCAAAAAGGGAGTAAAATCCCATTGTTCTCAGATTTGTCGATAAAATGGATTTATAAAGGGAATAATTTTTTTATTTGATTCATGTAGGTGATACCATGTCATTGACTTTGAAGAAAGAAATATCACATATCATTTCTAATAATAATCTTAATATACAGAATATGCAAGGTCAAGGATATGATGGTGCTAGTAATATGCGTGGAGAATGGAATGGGTTGCAACCCCTTTTTTTTAAATGAGTGTCCTTTTGCATACTATATTTAATAACTTGCTCATCGTCTGTAATTAGCACATGTGGCTGCTTCATGAGAGGTTTTACCGTTCATCAATTTTTTAATTATTTACCCTTCATTGTTAATGCAATTGGTTCCTCTTGTAAACATAATGATCAATTAAAAATTTCTCAAGTGGAAGAAATTGCAACAAAACTTGCCATTGAAGAAGTTGAGTCCGGTAAATGTTTAAATCAAATTAGCACTTTAAAATGCGCCAGAGATACCCGATGGAGCTCTCATTTGGGATCTCTTAATATCTTGACATCTTTGTTTAATGCAACTTATCCAGTCTTAAAAATGTTATTGCTGATGGAACAAGTTATGATGATTTGATCACTTCTTTTATATTCATATTTGCCTTACATCTAACAAGAGAGATCATGGGTATTAGTGATGATCTTTACAACGTAAATCCCAAGATATAGTGAATGCAATGCATTTGGTATCAACAATAAAATCTCTTATGCAAAAGTTGAGAGAAGATGGGTGGAATCCTTTATTTGATAAAGTGAAATCATTTTGGGAAAAGCATAAGATATAAATTCCTAATGTGAGTGCTCATTATAGTGGTGGTCGGGGTAGATCTCAGGAAAGGGACATTATAATTGAGCATCATTTTTGTTTTGAAGTGTTTACTAATACAATATACTCTCAAATACAAGAATTGAGTCATAGATTTAAAGAAGATGTGATAGAGTTGCGTGTTCTGAGCACAACACTTAACACTTATGATTCTTTTAAGTCATTCAACATTGATGATATTTATAAACTTGCAAAAAAATTCTATCCTAATGACTTCGATGGACAAGAGAATTTGTGTTTGATGTCTCAACTGGAGCATTATGATCTTGACATTCATATAAACATTGAGCTGCAAAGGGAATCCAAAATTTCTGAGTTATGCCAAGTTTTGGCGAAAACAAGAAAAGCTACAATTTATCCCCTTGTTGATAGTTTGATTCGCCTAGTGTAAACTCTCCCCATTTCAACTGCAACAACGGAACGTGAAGTTTTGTCCATGAGTCTCGTTAAGACTACGCTATGGAACATGACTTTCTTGTATATTATTTGATTACATATATCGAGAAAGAAATTGCCCGAGAATTTGAAGTTGATGACATTATAGATGATTTTTAAGAAATGAAGGAACGCCGATCACAATTTGTGATGCCAAAAATTCCTATGTAGTTAGGGTCATTTTTTTTTATAATTATCCGTGTCAATGGTGTCTATATTAATAAAGATCCACGTAGTATTTTTTTAGGATTATTTATTCATTTGCTTTACTTATTCATATTTATATTTTGTTTACTTAATGGTTTGGCCACACTCAATATAAAATTCCTGGATCCGCCCCTGGCAACGTAATTATATAAAATATGAAAATTCAAAAAGTGAAACAAAACCACTATTGATAATTTGAAAGAAATTAAGTCACCTTAATCGCACTCCTTTATGAAAGTTACTTCGGTGTACCTCTTCAACATCAAGCATAACTTCATATTATTTGATGAGATTCATCCTTGTAAACAACTTCAAGTGCAACTTTAACTTGTTCTTTGAATAACATTCCAAATTTAGGGATCCATTGTTCATATCATTGGAAAATTACAAAGTGGCTTAGTAATTAGTCATGCCTCCTAAATAATAGATGCTAAAGACTAAGTGAGAAAAAACTATATTTATAGTGTAACTGAATACAAATTGAAGCCTTGCCAAAATGAAGTTTAAACAAATTCTTCTTTTGTAGTTCTCCATATATTCAAACGCAAAAGAGATTTAAAAAAATGGAAAGAAAAATATTAAAAATTTCATTAGAATTCAACAAAAGAGAAATATAAAATTAATATAGATGATGGCCCAAGGTTGTGCTTTTCATGAGCAGGTGCATTAGTAGTTTTTAGGTGTACTTACCAACTATTTAGTGGTACTTAAACTTCAAAATAATTGAAATTACTTCTCATTCTCGCGATAACCACTTAAAGTATGTTGAGATGTACATAACAAATAAACATTTAAACACTTAGATATTACATGAGGCGAAATGTAATATAATCATTTTCTTGCAATGATTTGCAATACCTCGGATTTTCAAATTAAGCATAGTGATTATCTTGTAATTTGAGTACACTCCCTAGTTGTAGGTTAATATAATCTATTCCTAACACAGTGTTAATGTGTTTAGAAATTAGGAATGGGTAATGAATAGATGATCGTGTCCATAAGACATCAGAAAACTAATCAAGAATGAGAGTCCACGACTCCTTATACTAATTGATAAGAAACATCTCACCATAATACTAACTTATGATGTATCAAATAAAATAGTGGAAGGAATGGTGTCTATTGGTATAGATTTTAGTTGCTTTTTCCTAACATATACCCTACTTCCCACTTTTATATTATGATGTCTAAGTTCCCAAATCACACAGAATGATCAAAACCCTACACTAAATCAATTCCACTAAATCACCCTAATATTTACAGTAATAAAATTACGAAATATTTCTACAAAAATACGGAATATATCAAGAACTTGATAGATTCCTTAATAGAATCTCTATTAATATATGGTGAATAACACCTTGCTCTGTCATCCATTGTAATATATCTCTTTATATTCATAAGCATGGAATGAAATGTTACAATGGATGATAGGGAAAGGTGATATTCACCATAGATTAATAGAGATTCTATTAATGAGTTTAACAAGTTCTTGACATACGCATCATTGGTATGAAATATAGTGGTTATAGACATCCTATTGTGGATTTTGTTTCATTAAAAGTTCAAAATGTAATTCCTTAGATTTAAGCCCAATGTAAAGGGTTAGTTCTAATATTTCATTTTACAATCAAAATTACTACCTAGGGCTAAGGAACCCATTTTATACTAAATGAAAGGAGAAAAAATGTAAAATTTCAAAAAATGAGATGAAGTAGAAATTGCCAATATATGAGATCATGCATTAGTATTGTCTTTTCATGCAATGTAGGCATGTCTAGTTTTAATCTTTTATGTAAATTATCTCTGTTTGATACCTCCTTTCACCACTTATAACTTTTATGTAATTGTATGCCAATTAATAATTGATAAATATTATGTCAACATGTAACATGTTCATTTGATTAATAGGGAAATTTTATCATTCTAGACAAAGAGATGAACCACTAGCAGTTTTTTAACTTCAGTATCTAAATATCTTGTTCGAATCATAATCCTTTGCCAATAGCAGGCCTTGAATCAAATCTCAAGCTTTATCATACAAAAATGTCCTCAACTATTACAAACTTCAGCATCTCGAACGTAGTTTTGCCATGATATTTATGGAATTATGTAATTTCTATATCCTATACTAAGTATATGAGAATATTATGCTAACCAAAGAAGATAAGCACACATATTATATTCAAGTCAGAATATGATCCAAAATAATAGTCGATACTAAGGTAGGAATTTGTTAAACAGTTTTTTTATTACTGATCAGAGTTCAGACATAATATTGCCTCCAATAAAACAAATACGCTAATAGAAAACGTGACAATATTAGGAGATAAGGTATCCCTTCTAATTAAAGAGAGATAAATCGCAACAATTTCATATAATATCGATTATAGAGTATAATCCAAGGATTTCCAGTTGTGAGTATATATTTCAGAGATGAGAATGGAACCTAGATTAGATTATGCCAATTAGTACTAAACCTTGTGTTAATCAATATTGTTTTGACAATCATAATACTGGATATAAACCATAATGTTACATCACATTTAAAAACAGTTTTGTCATTAATCTAGGATGTTTAGACTTCATGCAATCACAAAATTGTAATTTCTTTATAACTATGATCCAAACTAACCTTTGTCCATCGCAATTGATTGGAATAAGATGACTTAAATGCTCCTGTCAAAGCTTCTTTTGAATCCCTTCTTAAATATCTCAGAATTACTCTCTTATGTGCCCAGAATATTTGTGAGAAAATACAAATAATAAGAATTTTGGATTTTCTCTCCCTCCTTAGAAACAGTGTGTATTGAGATGACTCTAGATGGTGTTGAGGTCTCTATTTATAAGGGAAAGAGGGCCTAAATCCTAGTGGAGGTGGGACTCTTTCAAGTCTCCCACTAATGCCACTAACTATCATGTTACTAACAGATAAGATTTACCCAAATGTTTTAATATCGTTATTTATCACATTCCTAATTAATTATCTAACATTTATCAAGACCACATAAATGGGAAATTCGGAATTTAATACAATTAAAATTAAATAATTAATTTCGTCACTTAACGTTAATTTCCAACAGTCTCCCACTTGGTCTTAATAATTCGTATAATTAGATTATGTATCATAAGATGCACAATTGTTGATAAATTTATTTTGCTAAATCAAATGGTTCACGGATGCGAGTCATGGCGGTTCCATATTGTTCAAGAGCATGGTTCCTTCCATGTAGCACAACACCAATGTTTCATTCAACTGAGCCTTTAATATTGGGTATCATAATGGCCTCATAATGTCCTTTTGAATAAGGGCTATTTTTGTCAACAATAATTCACAATTATATGCATGCATTCACAAATGACAGAAATAATAGAAATTAGAAACACTTTTATTGAATTCAAGTAATAGTGTCAAACAACTAATCCAAAATAGCAATCATAATCTAACTAATCGAGACCCATCTCTTTAACATGTTCCATAAAGGTCTTCGAAGATAGTCCTTTCGTAAGAGGATCTTCTATGTTATCACACGTACTAATGTGATCAATTGACACTCTTTGTTTCTGAACTTCTTCTTTAAATGATAGGTATTTTATCTCAGTATGCTTAGCAGCCTTAGTATACCTATCGTTCTTCCATAAGAAGACTGCAATGACATTATCACAATAAATTTTCAGCGGCTTAGATATTGACCCTCTAATTCTAAATCCTGAAATGAAGTTTCGCCGCCATAATCCATGATTTGTATCTTCAAAGCAAGCTACGTATTCAGCCTCCATAGTAGATGATGCAATGACGCTTTGCTTAGCACTTTTCCATGAAACGGCTCATCCATCCATAAGGAAGATATAACCCGAAGTTCTCTTCCTACTGTCAAGGCAACCCCCAAAATCTGAGTCTGAATAACCAATCACCTCAAGGTGATCAGTCTTCCGATATGTGAGCATTTAATCCTTAGTCCCTTGCAAGTACCTCAGCACTTTCTTTGCATCTTTCCAATGGTAAGTCCCGGGATTTCTTTGATATCTGCCTAGCATCCCAATGACAAAACTGATATCCGGTCTAGTGCAGACTTGTGCATACAACAAGCTCCCTACGAGCGAAGCATAAGGCATGCCTTTCACGTGCTTCCTTTCTAAATCACTTCTAGGGCATTGACTTAAGATGAACTTATCCCCTTTCTGAAGGGGAACATTAATGGGATTGTAACTTTGCATGCTAAATCGTTCTAAAACTTTTTTAATATAAGCTTTCTAAGATAGTCCTAACATTCCTCGTGAATTATCCCGAGATATTTCTAGCCCGATCACAAAGGATGCCTCACCTAAATATTTCATTTCAAAGTTTTTAGAAAGGTACTTCTTGGTTTCACTTAATAAACCAAGATCACTACTGGAGATATGTAAGTCATCAACATATAGTACTAAAAACACAAACTTACTCCCACTTATCTTCAGGTATATACACCGATCAATAGTGTTTTCCTTAAACCCAAAGGATGTAATGGTATCGTGCCATTGACGAGAAGCTTGCTTTAGACCATATATTGACGTCTTCAACATACAGACCATGTTTTCCTTTCCTTCCTTTATAAAGCCTTGTGGTTGTGCCATATAGACTTTTTCTTCTAAACTCCCATTTAGAAAAGCTATTTTTATGTCCATTTGATGCAACTCCAAATCATAATGAGCCACTAATGCTAATATGATTCTTAATAGGTCCTTCTTTGAAACTGGAGATAAGGTCTCATTGTAATCAATGCCTTCTCGTTGATTAAAACCTTTGGCAACAAGTCTAGCTTTATGTCGTTCGATATTGCCTTTTGAGTCAAGTTTGGTCTTAAAGATCCACTTGCACCCAACTCATTTTTGTCTTTCTTGAAATTCGACTAACTCCCAAACTTTGTTGTCATTCATAGATTTTATTTCTTCATTCATGGCATTAGCCCATTTATCTAAACCATCACTACTTACATCTTTTTATAAGAAAGTGGATCATTAATATTCCCTATGTTAAATTAGGTCTCTTGAAGGTATACCACATAATCATCCGGAATTGCCGATCTCCTTTCTCTTTGAGATCTTCTTAATGGAACTTCCTATGGTGCATCAAAAGTTTCATCGGTTATAGTCTCATTATGTGGTTGTTCAGTTAGTTGATCATTCACATGTTGTTCATTAATATTGATTGGGTCAATGACCGGTTCAACAAATACATTAGGAATAACATGTATGTTATGAACTCTAGGTATAGGAATTTTTACCCTGACTTGTCGAATGATTACCTCCCTTTCTTTTATACTCCCACTTACTTCACCTTCTTCAATGAATTTAGCATTTCCAGTTTCTATGATTCTAGCTGTATGATTTGGACAATAGAATCTATATCCCTTCGACTTTTCTGGATACGCAATTAAATGATAAGATAATGTCCTAGGATTCAATTTCTTCTCATGAAGGTTATAGTTCTTGCTTCCGCTGGGCATCCCCACACACGTAAATACCTTAAATCAGGTTTCCATCCTTTCCAAAGTTCAAAAGGGTTTTTTGAAACTGATTTACTAGAAACTCTATTTAAGATGTGTACAATGGTTATTAATGCACGTGTCCACAAAAATATAGGTAATTGGGTCCTAATTATCATACTTCTAACCATTTCTATAAGGGTACGATTATGCCTTTCAGCTACACCAATCTGCCAAGGTGATCCTGGCATTGTGTATTGGGCGCAAATACCTAATTGTTAAAGGAGTTTAGCAAATGGGACAGGGCGTTGCCCTAACTCATCATATCTACCATAATATTCACCACCTCTATCAGACCTAATAATCTTCACCTTTTTTGCCCAGTTGCCTATCAACCTCATTAATGTATATTTCAACGACGTTCACAAATTGAGATTTATCATTCAACATGAACAAAATTCAATAATGTGAAAAATCATCTATAAAGGTGATGAAGTATTTCTTTCCACCAATGGATGGATTATCAAAAGGTCCACATATGTCTGTATGTATTATTTCAAGTAGCTGGGTGTTTCTTATGGCTCCTTTCTTTGTATGTTTGGTCTATTTTCCCTTAATACAGTCCACACATACATCATAATTGGCCTAATCAAGGTTATGGAATATTCCATTTTTAATGAGCCTTTCAATTCTCATCCTGGATATGTTCCCTAGTCTTTTATACCACAAATAAGTTGATTTTTCATCATTAAGTGTACGTTTAGTACCAACATTAGGATGCAGGGTCACAAGGATTTCCGAAAAATTCTTTTCAAGATTCAATTGATATAAACCATATAATAAAAATCCATAACCAATATTATTAGAATTGTTAATCAAACCAAAACCATTGTACATAAATTCAATCGCAAAGCCGTCTAAAGCAAGTTTGGAAACATAAATTAAATTCTTAGAAACTGTGGGAACATAAAAAGTTTCTTGCAAATCTAAAATAAATCCAGTGCTTAAAATCAGGCGAAAGACTCCAATTGCTTCTATTTTATCCTTTGCTTTATTTCCCATGTAGAGAAAATTCTCAATTGGATCTTTTTGGTCAATCGAAGTGAAGCCCTGCATCGAATTAGAAACATGAGACATAGAACCAAAATCAATCCACCAAGTGTTAGAAGGAGCGTTAATAAGGTTTGATTCGAAACAAACATAAATAAAGGGCTTACCCTTTTTATCGAACCAGGCCTTTTGTTTAGGACAATCCCTCTGGAAATGGCCCTTCTTTTTACAGAAGTGACACTTGTCGTTCTTTTCCTTTTTACAGCAGTAGTTGATGGTTCAGCTTGATGAGACAGCCCAGGACCTTTCTTAATGCCCTTGCCTAACTTCTTCTTAAAACCAACTCCTTTGATAGTCAAATTTGCCACATGTCCCTTAGTCACATGGCCATTATGTTGCTTACGCCATCCTTCCTCTTGTACCAACATGCTTTGCAAATTATTTACATTCCACTTATCTTTTATAGTGTAGTAATTGATTTGGAAAAGCCCATACTCAGGAGGTAGGGAGTTTAGGACGAATTGGACGAGAAAAGATTCATCCAATGTCATGCCCAAAACTCTAAGTCTAGCAACCAAATTAGTCATTTCTATAATGTGATCATTCATGGTTCGAGTACCATCGAACCTCATAGTGGTCATGTCAGCCATCAGTTTCCCAGTACGGGATTTATCAGCAGTGCGAAAGCGTTCCTTAATGTTATTCAAATACTCTTTCACTTTTGTAGTTTCAGGTAGGGAGGTCTTAATTTTAGCAGCAATGCACATTCGCATAAACATAAGGGCCATCCTATTGTATTGAGACCATGCTTCATGGACAACAATTTCATCCTCGCTACTAGCATCAGTAATATCAGCGGGTTCATTACACATAATTTCCATGTCTAGGTTAAGAACCCCTGGGCTGAACTCAATTTGCTCATTACATTTAGAAAAATTAGTTCCATCAAATTTGGAATAGGACAGAGCTTGCGAATGCAGGTTAAGGGGAATTACAATAAATAATAATGTTCACAAATTAAATTTTCAAACGCAACAAAAATTACAAAGGTCATATATTGAATTGTTGACTAAAAAATTTGGCATATTTCATTTACAATCTGAATATCACGGAATCTGTGTTAATCATCACATAATGTTCAGATTGTAAAGATATACTACCCTATAATTCATTTATCATGGTCCCATAATTTTGGCATCTATGTTTGTTGCCTAAACATTTAATACCATGATTAATGGACTTAATGTCAACTATTCTTTTTTAATAAAATCAGTTCTAATGTGGTTGAATTCATAAATTAGCATGTGTTGCGACTCAATCCAATTTTATAACTAACATCACAATAAACCTTTAATGAATGTAAGTGTATTATTCGTACATGCAGTCTCAGCTTGTGTTTGGCCTTTGACTTAACTCAAATGAATAATTACTTACATGTCCATCCTTAAATAGTTAACCATTCGTTAAATATTAACTACAATACGTAATCTACCAGTTATTACAAATATACCAATAGTAGCTTAAATGCCTCAAAAACAAAATTACCCAAGTATAGTAAAAAAATACATAATTCATGAATTTTGCCAAAAATTTGAAAAATGAGTTTTCACCATAGAATTGATGTAAAACATGACAGAAAACAAAAACTTTTTGGAGAACGTTAATATTAATTTTCTGTAAAGATTTATAAGCCCTGAGATTATTTCCTAAAATGGCAAAATGGGGTTTAGAGGGTCTTAACGGACTCGAATTGCCGAAAAACACATTACATCACGGTCGAAGGCCCAATATTAAGGGTTGGTTCTAGGGTTTCATTTTACTATCAAAATTAGTACCTAGGGCTAAGGAACTCATTTTATACTGAATGAAAGGAGAAAAAAAATGTAAAATTGCAAAAAATGAGATGAAGTAGAAATTTTCAATATATGAGATCATGCATTAGTATTGTGTTTTTATGCAATGTAGGCATGTCTAGTTTTAATCTTTTATGTAAATTATCTCTGCTTGATACCTCCTTTCACCATTTATAACTTTTATGTAACTGTATGTCAATTTATAATTGATAAATATTAGGTCAACATATAACATGTTCATTTGATTAATAGAGAAATTTTATCATTTTAAACAAAGAGATGAACCACTAGCAGTTTTTCAACTTTTGTATTTAAATATCTTGTTCGAATCATAATCATTTGCCAATAGCAGACCTTGAATCAAATCTCAAGCTTTATCATACAAAAATGTCCCCAACTATCATAAACTTTAGCATCTGGAACTTAGTTTTTCCATGGTATTTATGGAATTATTTAATTTCTATATCCTATATTAAGTATATGAGCAGATTACGCTAACCAAAGAAAACAAGCACACACATTTTATTCATGTCAGAATATGATCCAAAATAATAGTCGATGCTAAGGTAGGAATTTGTTAAATATTTCTTTTATTATTGATGAGAGTTCAGGCATAATATTGCCTCCAATAAAACAAATATGCTAATAGCAAACGTGACAATGTTAGGAGATAAAGTCTCCCTTCTAATTAAAGAGACAGATAAACTGCAACAATTTCATATAATATCGATTATAAAGTATAATCCAAGGATTTCCATTTGTGAGTATATATTCCAGAGATGAGAATGGTACCTAGATGAGATTATGCAATTGATACTAAACCTTGTAGTTCTAAAACTCAAAAACACAAGGTTCGTGTTTTACGACCAACATTTTATGGTTACCTTTAGAATATAAAGGGAAGGTTTCTCTATAAAGAGAATTTCAGGGACATTCTCCTCTGCTATGGATGTTGAATATAAATTAAACTATGAGATAAATGCCGAGACAAGAGACCGAGACTTGCACAACTAAAATGCAAGTATTAAAAATACATTTTAATGACATTCAATTTGCTATAACAATGCCAAGGCAACATTTCTTTTCATAAGCAGATAGTGCTCGTATATTAATTTAGCATGCACCCTCGATCTCTATTTTATCTTTTATCATACATGTAAAATTATTTTCCTCCTAACTACTCCCCAAGGTAGATATCCACTTGAAATTAATCTCCTCTTTAGTGAGACTTTTTACAAGGGCGAAAATGTCGCATCCCGTATAATAAAACTTGTCTCAGCCAATCATTATTTATATCTTCCAAAAATAAATGATGCAAAGTCAATATCCCTCTTGATCTTAGAAACATCATCTTTGAATTTTCTTCAAGCTCGATTTCCCGAACATTTTTTTCTCGTATTAGTTGTTAATTAAGCTGCCTTTAAATAATTGTGTGATTTTCATTATCTCATAGAATTGAACCCATTTTCCCATGCATAACTGGCCTCAATGATATCATGTTAGAAAGAATTCGCAAAACTTTTCACATTAAGTTGAGCCTTGCAATCGAGTTGAACTTTGGCAACCCTCCTAGTTGTATCTTGCAATTATGTAAAGAGAAACTAAAGTTCCTAACGAGGATTCTGAGCCTCCTGAAGCTTATCTTAATACACTAAACAAGAGACAAGCTGTATCTTTATATCCTTTAAACCCCCATTAAATATGAGTTCGGTCAACGTTAATGCAATTTGCCCTACTGATTCACAAGCCACCTTCCCCATTCAAATCCATAACGTCATCCCTCGTAACATATCCTAGTCACATGAGGACCCTTTTCCTTTCTTTAAGTTCATCTTTAAACATCAGTACCATGGAAGTTCTCATTGCTTGCTTAATTGACTTAAATTTGTTAATAAGTTCCTTCTTATGGTGTATAACGTTGAGCTTGTGCTCATTAGATGGTTCCAGCTTCTCATCCACCATAAGGATGCAAATCCAACATTCATCAATGCCACGATGACCAGCACATCAACTCATTTGTACATACTCTTCACTGGGTATTCATTTATATTTATCTTCATCAAATTTACAAAAATTTAAGAAGACAATAGTTTTCACAGACATATTCAATCCTATGGTGAATATCTTTGTAGCAAACAAACACTTGATGAGCCCTTCTTGAAATAATATCCCAATCACTTCCTAAATAAGGTAAGTAAACTAGAATAATGGCCACCTATTCCACATTTCACAAAGGATAGAATAATCAAAATGTGAGGTATATTTTTATCATCATCTGATAAAATGTACACAGCCCTTCAATGAATGTTTCGTGTTCACTTACTTATCATCATCATTGAGATTCAGTTTATCCGTCTGTTATTATAAGAAATTCAAATTCCCATTTGCTGAATCTGAAAATAATGGAAGGAACATATTGACAATACATTATCATTTTCACCATCTTAAATGTGTCACTTTCTTCTCTAACTCTCCTAACTAACAGACCCTTCTGCCCTTTCACATTCTCTCCTATTTTCATCGCACCTTCACTAGTGGGAACAGGATCATATAAACCTTCTTGGAAGCTATTCGCACGAAATTTCCCCTTTTTTCCATCACTAAGTACAGACCATCTCCACTAGAAGGGAAAATATAATCTTGAAGGGGTGTTGTCTGATAACCAGTATAAACGATATAACATGGTTATCGGTGGATATTTGCAACCAATTTGGCAAACTCCTTAGCGTTAGGCACTATTGGAGAGGTATATAAATTGAGAGTTTTTTGAGGCCATTTTAATTCTCTCTTCTCATACCACTCCTCTTTCACTATGCCATATGTAATGAACCTCGTAAAAAATAACCCAAGCCATCTTCAGTGCAATTTCCATTATTTGGAGGCCGAGGACGGGCTAGTATTCTCTTCTCACTATGATGCAGAGAAAAAAAGAACATTTCCTCTATATGATGTTTTTTTATCACGACAATGCCAAAGAAACATTAACATATCTACCTCAACAAACTAGACATATGGAGTGGAAAAAATAGTAATGAATGAATAGGTCGTCTTTAGAGAAAAATCTACAATTAAATTTTCTTAATTTGCAAGCCTTTGTATTTCACTCCTAAGTCTTCGGCGTTGCCTCCTCCAATTCCAGCAGTAGCCAATAGGAGAAACTAGGCTCTGAACTAATGACACTATATATAAATTGCAACAGCAATCCCCCCAAGATATTGGAACATTCATACTAAACTTTGCAGGATTATAGGCCAATAATCCTCACTAGTCCATCCTAAATAAAACTTCCCCCTTCTTATAAAAATTGTGTAACAACCCTCGCTTTTGAGGTCCTATTTTATATTTAATTTGCTAAATATAGTGATTAGACATAAAGATGTTGATATGTGGAGTAGGTATTAATTTAAGAAAGAAAGTTAATATCTACAATGATGTTACATATTTACCGTATGTAGAGGTGAATTTTGCTATATTATGTTTGGAAATGTCATATGATTTAATAATGACATTTGGCTTAAAATGAAATCGGAACCTAAAATGAATTATAAAATCTCCGAATGATAATTTGGAGGGTGCCAATAGTTTCGGGAGGCTCGAGATAGTCAAATTGTATGCCATATTGTATTTTTAGTTTCCGGGAACTTTTGACTAGTTGTAGCATATATGAGTTGTTGCGTATTATTTTACCACGTATAAATCACTTAAGATGGAAATTTGGATATAAGCCACGATTCATGTCTTAAACTAAGTCACTATTCCCCTAATTACATTGGTAAAACCTAGAGAAAGAAAAAGAAGAAGAAACCTTGGGAGAAAGTGAGAAGTTGAAGCTTGGGTGATTTTTCTTACATTCAACTTCTTCAAAATCTGAACTTGCAAACTTGAGGCAAGTTATCTACTTGCTATTTTATGATTTAAGTAGAGTAATTTGCATTTATAGTTATGGTTATGTATGGTTTATGGAAGTTAGGGTTTTGTTTGATTTATGGGCTTTAGATCTTTGGAAGTTAAATTGATATGGTTCGGAGATAAATTATGGTTGGATGATGCATTTATGATCATTTGGTAGCATTAAAGGATAGGGAATTGAGTGGGTTGAAGTTGGGTAGAGTTTGGAGTCAAAGACTCCATAAATTAAACTTAGAATTTTTGCAGAATCGAATCGTTTTGGCCTGGCCGAATCGATTCGCTGGGAGACAGTTTCCAAGTCTGGGTAGTTCGAATCGATTCGGCTCGTACGAATCGATTCGGCCTTATGCAGAATCTCACTTTTCCTGATCGAATCGATTCGTCTAGTCCGAATCGATTCGCCTTTAAGAACCCAAATCGATTCGACTAGTCCGAATCGATTCGGAAAGCCAATTTTCCTTTATTTTTCTTTTTAAATTTTACCCCATTTATTTAGGATTATGACCTAGGACCCTTCTTGTATGAAGTAAAACTAGGATTTTAGAGTTCTAGTTGAGTTTGGTCGTTACCCTATAGTTGAGTGGGATCACTTGGGGTTAATTCTGGGGTACTTAAAGTGATGCTTCAGTATCACTTCTCTTTCGGGAAATTAGTTAAAGTTAGTGTTCTAAGCCCATATGTGGAGATATTAGAAGCCCTTTGGTGGTATATAAAACCTTGGGACTTATGAGAATTCGGGAAATTGTTTATGGAATACTTTGGGACCTAATGATATGATGAAATTGAATAATAAATATTCAAAGATAAATGTTTCGAGTAAAATGAAACACATGAGATTCATGATAATGAAAATGGGATTAATTGGTAATTGTTAAATTACTTAAACACACCTCTCTAAATGCTATCATAAGGGAAGCTCGCGCAAGGGGTGATTTCCCCTGACTATTAAATGCAGGCTGAATATAGTCCTCGGCCATATGCGGGTTTTGTATATGTTTTTCTGCGCTAGTGAGGTAATTCCGGAAGTGGTTATGACTCACTCGCAGGAATATGGCCACTTCCCGACGTGCATTAGGTGCCCAGGTTGTCTTGTATAGATAGGCCCTGGAAGATGATAGCCATTTAGGGGCGCGCCCAGTGGGGAAACTCGGAGGGGCGGTCTTAGAAACGTTATATGTATAAGAATATAACCTTTCTAACTCAAGTGGGACTTGAGGTATGTAAATTGCCATAAGATATGTGATGGTAATTATATTCCTGCTAAGGAATGGAAAAGGAAAGATATGATGGAAAATATATTCCTGTTAAGGAATGGAAAATGATAAGATATGGGAAGAAATGAGAATTAATTTAATTTCTCTTGCCTAATTTCATAACTGTTAGAAACTTATATAATAGAATCATCACATTTTATGATTAGGTTGTTAGATTCTCATTTACATTATTTATGATTCATTGTCCATATCTATCATGTTTCTTACTCTTCTGGGAATTATATATAAATCGGGCCCTGACCCGTTCATTTTCCATGTTGTGCATGTTGTTGTATCCCCTCAGGTGCTCCTCCGCAAGGGCGCCCGTTATGAATTTTTTTCCACTCTTATACGTTTGACGAGCTGTATGACCTTGTGGATTATTACAGGATGTTTGTTAGACGCTCTCATTTTTTGGGATCTAGTTATGATCGGGTATTTCATCCGGGCTAGTGGCCCATCTTTTGTACTTGTTAATGAATGTAGTATGTAATATATCGAATTGTGGAAAAACCTTGAATATAACTATAGACCGACAGATTATTCGGTTCTTTTATTGTATGCGGTTTTGGTATTTATCTATATGTTCCTTTGAAATTCCACTTTTATCAGATTTGGGTTGTTTAACTTATTTATTAAATCTTTGTTAAACTAAAATTTTTGACAACCTGCTTTCTGATTTATGGAGTGGTTTTCCCGTATACCTATTTTATTGTTATGATGCTGAGGATGATATCCATCCATGATTCCGTTATGTCGAGGTATCGGGCTGGCCACCCCTTATTTCAGAATGCGGGCTGTCATAGATGGTATCAGAGCATCAGGTTCTAGAGTCTTTTGGATCTTTGTGGACTTATCACGTTCTACCGTAGCGTTCTTTTACATAGAGCCTAGTGTTAGGACTGCTTTGTTACTTATGCTTACGATCTTCTACAAAAATAGATTGTTTTAAGTGAAATTCTAACTCTATTGTTTCTCCATCTCAGATGCCGCCTAAAAGAGGTCGCCCGACGAGATGCAATAGGGTCTTAAATGAGGATGTTGGTCCTCCTCCGCCGCCACAAGGAACATTCAATGCCGCGGATGTGGCGAATATAGTGGCTCAAGCCGTTAATGCAGCCATGACAGCAGTGGCCCAACAAGTGCCACATGCTCATTCAAGAGCGCCAGATGCCCAAATTCCTACCGGACCTTCTCCATGGGAGAGAGATAGGGAATATTTTCTAAAGGGTCAGCCCCCAGAATTTGACGGGAGCTCGGATGTTATAAAGGCGAATCAATGGAAGAAAGATATGCAATGCCATCTACGTATGGTGGAGTGTGGTGAGGACAAGAAACAAGTCCTTGCTACTTTTAAATTGGTTGGGGCCGAATTACACTGGTGGGAGTCCGTGACTATGCCAGAATAGAGGGATACAATGTCGATCTCCGAATTCTGGGTTTTATTTTATCATAAGTACTTTCCTCCCGCAATTCAAGGGGAGATGATAAGGAGGTTGCAGGACCTTGTGCAAGGGGAGAGGACAGTAGCGGAATATGAGGAGGAGTTCACCCGGTTAGCATGTTTTGTACCGGATAAAGTAACTCCCGAAGAAAAGAAAGTTTCAAATTTTATGAGAGGGTTGAACTGGAGAATTCGTCAACACTTGCTGGGTAATCATGGTTTACAGACTTTTGGGGATGTGATGAATGCAGCTCTACTACATTGCCAAGAGCATAGACTATTTTTACAAAGTGGCAAGAAGACCTCCATAGTGGGGCAAGTGGGAAGACAGGGAGGTAGTGGTATTGGAGGAGGAGTCTTTCCCTCGTCCCAACCTTCGGGCAATAAACAGAAAGAAAGGAATCCCCAATAGGGGGACTCGTCGAAGAGGCAGCATTCTAGTGGGTTTAATTCGGGGAACCAAAATAATAGGCATGGTGAGGGTGCCCCACAACAACAAGCAGGTCATGGTGGTAAAGGAGGCAGGGGGCAGCAGGGCCAGGGTGTGAATCAGTTTAGAAACAATCGTGGTCGAAATGCTGAGAATATGATAGGTCGGTGTTTACAATGCGGGGAAGTGGGTCACTATAAGAAGGAATGTACTCAGTTGATTGGGGGACATTTTCCTCGAGCTCCACAGCAGCCGTACGTTCAGTTCCCTCCACAGGTGCCTAACCCAGTTGTTCCTCCACAATAGGGTCAGTTAGAGTATGGTAGGGTTTACCATATTCAGGATGCTATGCTTCCTCCAGCTCCACCTGCACCGCCAGCCATTGAGGGTAAGTTCCTTATTCAGGGACATATGGGTCGTGTTTTATTTGATACCGGTGCAACGCATTCTTTCATTTCTAGGAGCTTTGCTCAGACCACCGAGTTGATTAAATATGCGGAAAGAACTTTTACTAGTGTGGAGTCCTCTATGGGTGATGGTTCAATCATCTTCTTTGTTTGTAGAAATATAGAAATCTCCCTCGGTAATTTATGCTTTGAGGCCGATTTACTCGTCATGTATATGGTCCGGTATGATGTGATTTTGGGTATGGATTGGCTTATGAAATATCATGCTATTGTAAATTACTACGGGAAGAGTATAGTCTTCGTCGTTCCGGGACAAGAGATGTTCCTGGTAGTTTTACCTCGTTTAGAGGGGAGTACTAGTACTTATTTGTATTGCATTGCCGAGGAGACTTCTAGGGATGTAGTTATTCTCTTGGATTCCATTCCAGTTGTGAAACACTTTGAGGATATTTTCCGAGAAATACTGGGTTTGCCTCCTAGCCGTGAGATTGAGTTTATGATCGATTTAGCGTCGGGAACGAGGCCTATCGTGAGGGCTCCATATCGAATGGCTCCTATTGAAATGAGGGAGCTAAGAGATCAAATTCAAAAGTTGTTGGAGCAGGGATTTATACGGCGTAGCACATCACCATGGGGTGCTCCAGTGTTGTTTGTTAAGAAAAGAGATGGTTCTCTCCGGTTATGTGTGGACTATAGAGAATTGAATAAGGTCACCATCCGGAATAAATACCCTTTACCTCGTATCGATGACTTGTTTGATCAACTTCGAGGAGCTATGTACTTCTCCAAAATCGATTTGAGGATGGGGTATCACCAATTGAGGATACGAGAGGAGGAGGTATCCAAGACTGCTTTTATTACAAGGTACGGGTCCTATGAATTTTTGGTTATGCCCTTTGGACTAACCAATGCCCCTGCTGTATTTATGGATCTCATGAATAGGGTCTTTCGGGATTTCCTGGACCAATTGGTTATTGTGTTCATCGATGACATTTTCGTCTATTCTCGAACGGAGTCTGATCATGCTATGCATTTGAGGTTGGTCCTACAGAGACTACGGGGCCATCAACTGTATGCCAAGTTCGAGAAGTGTAGCTTTTCTTTGCAGGAAGTACAGTTTTTGGGTCATGTGATGATGTCCCAGGGTGTATTAGTGGATCCAGGCAAGGTAGCTGCGATGAGGGAGTGGGGTCAGCCCACGACACCTACCGAGGTTCGCAGTTTTCTAGGTTTGATGGGTTATTACCGTCGGTTCATCAAGGGTTTCTCTAAAATAGCTAGCCCTTTGACAAACTTGACCCGAAAAGGGGTGAGCTTTATTTGGGATGATTCCTGCCAAGCTGCAATTGATGAGCTTAAAGATAGATTGACTTCGGATCCGGTCCTTGCATTGCCAAAACCAGGATTAGAATATCTAGTCTTCACCGATGGATCTCTTCAAGGATTAGGAGGTGTACTTCAGCAAGAGAGATGGGTTATCGCTTATGCTTCCCGTAAGTTGAAGCCCCAAGAAAGAAACTATCTGGTGCATGACTTAGAACTAGCCGCTGTTGTTTTTGCCTTGAAGATATGGAGGCATTATCTCTTGGGAGAGAAGTATAGTCTTTTCTCGAACCACAAATCGCTGCAATATTTATTTTCACAGAAGGACTTGAATATGAGGCATCGCCGATGGTTAGAGTTCGTGAAAGATTATCAATTTGATATTCATTACCATCCGGGTAAGGCAAACATGGTAGCGGATGCCTTGAGTAGGAAGCCTGATGGAGAATTAGCTGCGGTTTGGAAAGCTAAATGGAAGGAATTCAGTCAGGAGGATGCGATGGTGAGAGCATTCATGTCAGTAATGACCGTTACTCCTACCATTATGGCAAGGGTGGTAGAAGCTCAAGGAAGGGATAAGGGGTGTCAAGACCATATTCGCCGATTTTTGTCCGAGGGAGTGGAATCCTACTCGATTGGTTCTGAGGGTGGATTATGCTTCCATGGAAGACTTATCGTTCCAGAGGAAGGAGATTTGCGACGGGCAGTGATGGTTGAATCTCATGGGTCTAGGTTCACGGTTCATCCTGGTGGGGATAAAATGTATCAGGACATGCGCCGTCAGTATTGGTGGCCAGGTATGAAAAGGGATATTTCGGAATTTGTGTCCCAATGCACTACTTGTCAACTGGTCAAGATCGATCATCAGAAACCGACAGGTTTGTTACAACCATTAGAGATCCCGGTGTGGAAATGGAAAAGCATATCGATGGATTTTATCACGGGCTTGCCAAGATCACAAGGCGGGTGCGATTCTATTTGGGTGATTGTCGACCGCTTTACAAAGTCGGCACACTTCCTACCTGTGCGGACGGATTTTGATACTTCTCGGTATGCTCGCTTATTCATCGAGGAGGTGGTGAGACTCCATGTGGTGCCTTTGAATATAGTTTCTGACCATGACAAAAATTTTTTTTCCCACTTTTGGAGGGAGTTTCCAAGAAGCGATGGGGACCGAATTGAGGTTAAGCACTTCATACCATCCTCAAACAGATGGCCAAAGTGAAAGGGTAAACCAAATGTTGGAGGATATGCTTCGCATGTGTATGCTTGACTTCAAAGGTGGTTGGGAACAATATCTCCCATTGGTTGAGTTTGCTTATAACAACTCTTACCAATTCACAATTGGAATGGCACCTTATGAAGCTTTTTATGGGAGACCATGTAGATCACCCGCTTGTTGGTTGGAAGTGGGTGATAATAAATTTCTTGGACCTGAAATGATCCAAGATACTTCCTCAAAAATTGAGTTTATTCGAAATCGCATTCGGATAGCCCAATATTGTCAAAAGAGCTATGCCGATGCGGGTCGACGACACATGGAATTGGAAATTGGGGACCAAGTTTTGGTTCGAGTGTCGCCTATGAAAGGGATAAAGAATTTCGGTAAGAAGGGGAAACTTGCGTCGCGCTTTGTTGGACCATTTCCAGTTATTGCAAGGGTGGGTCCAGTGGCATACCAACTTGCTTTACCGGAACCATTACAACAAATTCATGATGTATTCCATGGTTCCTCCCTAAAGAAGTATATGAGATGTGAAGGTTAGCTTTGGCACATTCATTCGAGGATATTGATTTGCAACTCGATTTTTTATATGAAGAACAACCGGTTGCTATATTAGATCATGGGGAGCGTAGATTGAGGTCTCGTGTGTTGCCCCTGGTGCGAGTTCAATGGAGTCACCATAACGCCAACTAATCTACATGGGAGCGAGAGGATGACATGCGGGAAAAGTATCCGCATCTCTTTATACAAGGTACGCTTGAATTTTGGGGACAAAATTCTCATAAGGGGAGAAGTATGTAACAACCCTCGCTTTTGAGGTCCTATTTTATATTTAATTTGCTAAATATAGTGATTAGACATAAAGATGTTGATATGTGGAGTAGGTATTAATTTAAGAAAGAAAGTTAATATCTACAATGATGTTACATATTTACCGTAAGTAGAGGTGAATTTTTTTATATTATGTTTGGAAATGTCATATGATTTAAAAATGACATTTGGCTTAAAATGAAACCGAAACCTAAAATGAATTATAAAATCTTCGAATGATAATTTGGAGGGTGCCAATAGTTTCGGGAGGCTCGAGATAGTCAAATTGTGTGCCATATTGTATTTTTAGTTTCCGGGAACTTTTGACTAGTTGTAGCATATATGAGTTGTTGCGTATTATTTTACCACGTATAAATCACTTAAGCTGGAAATTTGGATATAAGCCACGATTCATGTCGTAAACTAAGTCACTATTCCCCTAATTACATTGGTAAAACATAGAGAAAGAAAAAAAAGAAGAAACCTTGGGAGAAAATGAGAAATTGAAGCTTGGGTGATTGTTCTTACATTCAACTTCTTCAAAATCTGAACTTGCAAACTTGAGGCAAGTTATCTACTTGATATTTTATGATTTAAGTAGAGTAATTTGCATTGATAGTTATGGTTATGTATGGTTTATGGAAGTTATGGTTTTGTTTGATTTATGGGCTTTAGATCTTTGGAAGTTAAATTGATATGGTTCGGAGATAAATTATGGTTGGATGATGCATTTATGATCATTTGGTAGCATTAAAGGATAGGGAATTGAGTGGGTTGAAGTTGGGTAGAATTTGGAGTCAAAGACTCCATAAATTAAACTTGGAATTTTTGCAGAACCGAATCGATTCGGCCTGGCCGAATCGATTCGCTGGGAGACAGTTTCCAAGTCTGGGTAGTCCGAATCGGTTCGGCTCGTACGAATCGATTCGGCCTTATGCAGATTCTCACTTTTCCTGACCGAATCGATTCGGCTAGTCCGAATCGATTCGCCTTTAAGAACCGAAATCGATTCGGCTAGTCCGAATCGATTCGGAAAGCCTATTTTACTTTATTTTTCTTTTTAAATTTTACCCCCTTTATTTAGGATTATGACCTAGGCCCCTTCTTGTATGAAGTAAAACTAGGATTTTAGAGTTCTAGTTGAGTTTGGTCGTTACCCTATAGTTGAGTGGGATCACTTGGGGTTAATTCTGGGGTACTTAAATTGATGCTTAGGTATCACTTCTCTTTCGGGAAATTAGTTAAAGTTAGTGTTCTAAGCCCATATGTGGAGATATTAGAAGCCCTTTGGTGGTATATAAAACCTTGGGACTTATGAGAATTCGGGAAATTGTTTATAGAATACGTTGGGACCTAATGATATGATGAAATTGAATAATAAATATTCAAAGATAAATGTTTCGAGTAAAATGAAACACATGAGATTCATGATAATGAAAATGGGATTAATTATAATTGTTAAATTACTTAAACACACCACTCTAAAGTGAGGTAATTCCGGGAGTGGTTATGACTCACTCGCAGGCATATGGCCACTTCCCGACGTGCGTTAGGTGCCCAGGTTGTCTTGTATAGATAGGCCCTGGAAGATGACAGCCATTTAGGGGCGCGCCCAGTGGGGAAACTCGGAGGGGCGGTCTTAGAAACGTTATATGTATAAGAATATAACCTTTCTAACTCAAGTGGGACTTGAGGTATGTAAATTACCATAAGATATGTGATGGTAATTATATTCCTGCTAAGGAATGGAAAAGGAAAGATATGATGGAAAATATATTCCTATTAAGGAATGGAAAATGATAAGATATGGGAAGAAATGAGAATTAATTTAATTTCTCTTGCCTAATTTCATAACTCTTAGAAACTTATATAATTGAATCATCACATTTTATGACTAGGTTGTTAGATTCTCATTTACATTATTTATGATTCATTGTCCATATCTATTATGTTTCTTACTCTTCTGGGAATCATATATAAATCGGGCCCTGACCCATTCATTTTCCATGTTGTGCATGTTGTTGTATCCGCTCAGGTGCTCCTTCGCAAGGGCTCCCGTTATGAAATTTTTTCCACTCTTATGCGTTTGACGAGCTGTATGACCTTGAGATTTTTACAGGATGTTTGTTAGACGCTCTCATTTTTTGGGATCTAGTTATGATCGGGTCTTTCATCCGATCTAGTGGCCCCTCTTTTGTACCTGTTAATGAATGTAGTATGTAATATAACGAATTGTGGAAAAACATTGAATGTAACTGTGGACCGACATATTATTCGGTTCTTTTATTGTATGCGGTTTTGGTATTTATCTAATTGTTCCTTTGAAATTCCACTTTTATCAGATTTGTGTTGTTTGACTTATTTCTTAAGTCTTTATTAAACTAAATTTTTTGGCAACCTGCTTTCTCATTTATGGAGTGGTTTTTCCGTATACCTATTTTATTGTTATGATGCTGAGGATGATATCCATCCATGATTCCGTTATGTCGAGGTATCGGGATGGCCACCCCTTATTTCGGAATGCAGGTTGTCACAAATCGGTGGTTTTAAATCTCCAAAATGCACATGTATGTCCATGTTTAATAGTAAAATCATAGTAGTCCAAGATTCCGCCACACCGTACTTCATTTCTGTATCTTAACATTGCCTTTAAACTCGCTCAAATTGTCCTATAGAGACATAAAAAGACACCCGCCTAAAACCGCCAAACCCATTTATTGCATTATTTTCCCTGTACTTGGGCTTTAGAGTTGGAGACTCCTTAAACTTATTCTTCACTAGATTAAAACAATTAACTTCACTAGATAAAACAGTTAATTTCGCACCACATTCTGGATTTTGTTGTGAAAGCCTTAGTATGACCTTTTAATTACTAATGAATGGGTCATAACAAAGACCTCGATGAAGCCATAACCATCATCGCGCAAGAAATCCGATGTTAGCGATCTCATGAATTATCTAGTTAAAAGATGACATAAGAATAAAGATTAGTAAGAACAAGTGAGAACAAAACCATTATACAAATTCTACACAAAGGCTTGATGACCATCTTGGTCATAATTGGGTCTCCTTTCTTTCCAGGTTTTGGGAACAGTATCAACAAAAGTAATCCGAAACTTAGTTCTCCCATGCTATGTCTGGAATTAATTTTTTTCTACAAACTATTAAGCACATAATCAGAATCCACTAATGAAAAACAGGCAAAACAGTCAATAATGGCAATCTAAAGAATGAATCTGTTAAACATTTATTGGTTATTATTAACTACAATTTACTTTTATTAGTACCCTCCAACCATGAATATAACAACATCACTCACAGAAAATGTGATAATATCAAGGGATGAGGTTTCTTTTTTAATTAGAGATAAGTAACCTGCACAAGAAGTGTTGGGAAAATGGTTCCAATTTTCAGATTGAATAATGATACGAGTAAAAAAATCTCCACAAAAACATCCTCAAAATCTGACGTGGATTCCACTTATTCTCTCACCTACCTATTAAACATTGACTTGTGGTATGGGGTCCCATCAGGGCACCAATAGCACTACTTTTTGTGGAGTTACTTTGTACCCATTAAAGGGTACAAAAAATATCATGTAACACCCCATATTTTCATGCATTAAATATTTAATTAATTTGGGAATTGAAAATTACTTGTGAGTCGTAATTTTTAATTGAAATAATTAGGAAAAGTTTATTTGAACATTAATCGGGAAGTGAATGATTAATATTTAAGGAAAACTTATTTACTAAGTGAATAGTAATATTGTAATTATGTCATTTCGAGTATTAATGACAAAGTATGCACTTATATCAACCGGGAGTCGGTGTAGACTAAAAAGGGGTGGGGGATAAGTATTTTTACAAATTAATTCGGAAGCCAATTCTGAGTGTATAGTTGAGTCCGGATGGTCCGAGATAGTCGAAAAAGTGTACCCGGGGGTAGTAAACGGGTCACGGGGTATTTTTAGACATAGTCGGGCCCACACGGGGGCATTTGGGTCACTTGGGCTTGGCCCATTAGGCAAAAACGGGATTTAGGTAAATTAATGAATTAGAAGAAATAATAAAACGGCTGATGTGAGTTTAGGAAAAGGGTTAGTGTATTAAGGAACCCTAACAGCAGTTAAAGGCAGATTTGGGGATCACAAGAGGGCCTACAAGGGTCATCTTCAACCTTGGAACTCATCTCCAAATTCAGACTCTACGAACCTGTAACACCCCGCCCACCCGGGGAGAGAGAACGGAGCGCTAATGCGATAAAATAAATCCAAATCAATAAGTGACAAGGTATAGAGCATCTAAATAAACCCACAATAATATAAATCCACTAATCTCAATTCTTCAAATACAACAAGTCTCTCGAACAAATAAAACATCTAACTCGAAAAATAAATACAAATCTTCAATGCTCTATACAAAATAAATAATACAAATCTTCCAAAAATATTCTTCCCAAAATAATCCATGCTAAAATAATCCCAATTGGTCCATAGCGTCCCAATCCACGTTAACCTGCCAACTAAAAAAAAATATGGGGAAGTACACAGTACGACAAGAAAGATGCTCAACAATTATATTAACGATGAACAAAGCGTAACAACACGAGTACGAATATTCAAATCAAAATGCAAATCTCAATAGCATTTCATCATTATAATTTCTCAACAACACTTTAACCGGGTCACCAGGCCTCACCACATCCGTATATGCTATATCAAGCCATAGCCCGGGAAACAAGAATTTTGGCGAGTGCCCAACATCCGTGCTTTATTAAAATCTCATGACAACGTGCTCATCAACAATATAATGATACCACATGCATCAAAATAATTTCAACAATTATTTTTCAGATTTCAATGAATTTATCAATTCAAATATGAGTTCAATTAATAAAAAATCAAAGAGAATGACACTCGTGAGATTTAAAGAGCATATTGTGTAAAACCCCATACCTCAAACCATGATGAGAAACCAACGATCACATCCTAAAGATAAACACAAAAGATCTACAAAAGCTCCTCCAAGAACCTCCAACAAAATAGCCCCAAGAACACCTCTAATCTAAGGTTGGAACTCACAAATCTCAAGGGCCAATGTGTATATAAAAAGAAGAGGAATATAAAATATATTTGCTGCCAAAATTTGTGACAAAAGTAGGTTAAAAAGGGTTGCCCATTAATCCTTTTATAATGCAAAGAAATGAAGAGTTGGAAGCCAAAAGACTCCTTTAACTAAGGCAAAGAAATGAAGAGTTGGAAGTCAAAACAACTCCAAGAGTTAAAAACATTTAAAAATCATTTTAAAATCCAATTTAACTCCAATTTAGAAACCGTTTGAAATTCTTGCCTTTAAAAATAATAACCAACATATTTGAGCAATAAAAATAATTTTATCAAAAACATTATTTTCCTCCATTTTCCAAAAATTAATTAAAATAGTCCAAAATTACGCGGGTTGTTACAGAACCTTAAGGCAAGTGTTAACTTGTTGTAGCATGTAAAAATGTATTTCGATTCATACTCATGTGATGTGTGTATTTAAGGAAATTCTTTTTGGGTGTTAATGGCATAATCTGATTTTGAAGATAATAATCTGATTTACAAAATTTGGGTAAGGGTTTATGTAAAAATCTGAAATTTGTATGTTAATATATATCTGGTAAGATGATATATGGATAATTAGAAACGGATTTGATGATGGAACTTGGGTTGTAAATGGGTAAAGGGTTAAAGATGAAATTTCTCCCCAAATACAGAAATTGTAGTTAATGGACGAATTAATAATGTTGGTGGACATTTTGCAGGTCCCTAATAAGGTTTCTAACATGTATTAATGTTAAGAGGGCTTAAGGTTGTTGGTAGAGAAAACTAGGGTTTGGGAAAGTTCGTCCATGGTTGAATCTGTCTTCGTGAAGAAGACGAAGACCTGCTCGATCGATCGATCGAAGATCTGGGGTCGATCGATCGATGGTCGGCAGATTCTGGCAGTTCGCCCAGTTTTCCTTTATATGGAGATAAATTTAATTTAATATTTTTCCATGTCTTAAATTTGATGAGTACTTAATATATGGATTTAAAATATAATTAATAGTGAATAAAATTAATTAGGATTTGAAGACGGCTTAGTGTGACATCATAATTTAAAAAAAAATGTTTTGGATAAATTAGGTGTGACACACTAAGATTGAATTATGAGAAGTTTGTTCGAAAGGATTAATTATGGACATAGGGAACAAGTCCGGGGGTAACGGTTGAGCAATACCGAGATATGAATTTTATTTAGGCATCGGCTAAATAATTTAGAATCGGGGATTGAGACTCGGGGAATGTTAATTCGGGCCACGATTTAAGTCCGGATATATTGGTTAGGGTGACACCAAAAGAAATTTATGTGAAAATTAATTAATATTTCGAGTTAGGACAAACTAATTATAAAATGGAATAGGCTTGTGTCACGGACAGTACACGGTATAGCCGGGAAATTTTTATACTTATATATATATATACGGTGTGCGATAGTGTATGTATATATATGGGTGTGCTATAATATCAGTGATAGATATTATTGTTATTAGTATATTCTCTAGTGCTATAGGGGGAGGTTGCGCGTAGTGGATGAATCCCCTAGCTTGAGGAATAGGGCGAGTATAATCCCAGGTCATAGCGTCCGTTATATGGGTGAGGGGAATCTCACTTTCATGGAAGGAATATGACCGCCTCCAATATTTATGTAATAACTAAGTAAGGGAGAAATTCTGACTTGGGGTAACTAGGTCAGGTGAACATACCTAGTGGAATAGCACTTCAGAGAATTAATATTTTGTGAGTATTTCTACTCGGCTGGATGTTACTATTAAATGTTGTTTCAGTATGTTTGTGAATACTGCAGTTTGATTAAATATATAATTAGGTAAATAATTATATATGGGATAATTAATACATAGTGAAAAATGTATGATGAGCATAACAAGTGTGAGTGTTATATGAAATTAGAAAGGGTAATGATTGAATTAAGTTGATGTTTATGATAACTTAAAAATCATGATTTAAGGCATACTCGGTTAAAGTAGGTTAATTGCAAGGGTTAACATAAGTATTGGGTCAGGAGCGTAGGACCTAGTAAATTAAATGCAAGCGTTAGTAGTGCACATTAGAGGAGGGGTAAGGAAGTCCTCAAGAGAGTGTGGCACTAACTAAAGTATGAAGAGCATGCATATTTATTTATTACAGCAAGTTATTCATTGTTAAATGTTTTCAAATGTTTTTGGGTACTAACCCTTGCTATAAATTTTTTTTAAAAAACCTTTTAGGTGTCCAACCACAGGGACGCTAGGCTTGACTCTATTCCAGGTATCTGTTGCTGCAGCACATGTGGATGTTGCGGGGTTTTTGATAGACGCCTCCTTCTTTCATCCGTGTAGAGACTCTCTAGTAGTTAATTGAGCATGTCGCTCACAGTTCATGTACTAGCATTAGACTTGTTGAGATTTTCTTCTTGTCCTTACTTGTATTGGATATTTGGACCGATGGTTTATTCGGTTAGGTATTTTATTTGTGGATGGTTAATTCAGTTAACTGTGATTGTGTATTATTGTATGTTCCGCATGAGTTTCATTTAATTAATTGAAAGATAAAAATTGGCACCAGTCTATTTTCTCACTTAGGTGGTTAATAATTAAAAAGACGACAGTGATGCTAAGAATGGACCAACTGAGAAACCTGTTCTAACTTGATTTAGGACTGATCACCCGGGATTAATTAGGCGGGGTGTCACATATCACATCATAAAATATTACTTAACCAGTGTCATCATATATAACCAAACAACAATATAGTACATATTTTTCAGATGTCCTATTTTTCATGCAATTTTCATCTTTTACATAAATTTTGTATGCCTTTGGTTCCTACTTCCAACACTCTTTGTACATGGTATACCTCTCTGTAATTGTCCATCAATAAGGTGAACATTAATCATTTTGTCCTAATTCACAATTTTTTTAACCCTAAATAGAGAGATGAACCATTAGCAAGTTATCACTTCGGCATCTAAATATCTTGTTTATACTAAAACCATTAGCCAACAACAAGCCTTAAAGCAAAACCTCGAGGTCCACCGTATAAAAATCTCCCTGATGTTTATGGAATTAAATAATTTCTACAAACTAATAAGTGAATTGAATGGCCTAACCAAATAAGATATACCTAATTGTTAAATATCTTGTGAGTATTTATCTCACATCGAAAGATGCAGAGTCCAACATATAGTACTCAAGTGGGTGTGATCATTTGACTCAGCACCGAGACCTTGTGGGTTCAAACCCCACACTGGGCTAGGTCCAAGGAGTAATTTGAGGATAATATCGGTGGCTAGCTGTGAGTTTGGGACCTAACGGTGGTATCAAATCCGATGGTTTTATCAGGACCATCAACGGGCTTTGTGTCGGGTTGCAATATGCGTCGATATAATCAATTCGAGGTAGTGTGAGTCGCAGTGCATCATGGTGAACCTCAAAATTAGATTATTACGGACGTATGGTAATGTTGGATGGTCCACATCAAAATATGTGGAGTCCAACATATAGTCATTAAGCAGTTGTGGCCCTTGACTAGCACCAATATCTTTTGAATTAGGTAAACAACTCTGAATCTTGTCTCTAGCATTAAGTTTGATATCAACTAATGAACTACTACACAAATTCATCAAACAAATTTAATTGTATATATAAAAACATAATTAACCCTATCAATGAGAAAATAAAAGGACCAATGTCCAGCTACGTACTTAGTGATATATAGACTTGGAGCTACATAACATACATAAACTAAAAATGGAAAGAAATAGAAGGGGATCTTCTGGAACTACCTGCATTTTTCCTTTTGTTCTTTCTTCTTTGAGAGGTTCTTCCTCTCGATCACTTTAAGGGGTATTTTTAAGTTAAAATTTAGCATTAAGCATTATGAGGCAAGTACCCCTCTCAATGCGTAATGCTGTATTTTTTTTTAAATGAGTGAAATAACGTCATTCACATAAAAAAACATACGTATTTTTCAACATTCAGAATTTTGCATTAAGCATTCAATCTTCCGAGGTTAAAAAACCAAACGGTCCCTCAGTCGTCCAGGTTATTTCTTTCCCATGCTTTTGGTGTCACTTCGTATCCCAGCGGTAGCCCACGGGAGAAACTAGACTTTTCACTAACGCACTTGCATGTACTATAATCGCCACTCTTTGAAACCTTCTTATATGAATCTTTTGTATGATTGTAGGCCAATAGTTCAACTCCACGGCAGTACATTCTAAACAAAATTTCCCCCTTCCTAGTAACAATTAATAGTGCCAACTCTCCATAATATGGGTTTAGGTTCAAATTTGAAAAGACGAACATAAAAGTCCAGGATTCAACCACACCATACTCTCTCATGGTTAGTATCTCAATATTACTTTGATATCCTTATCCACATGTGACATACAAAGGCATCCCTCTAAAACTCCTAGACCAACTATTGCGTCGAGCTTTGGGGTTAGAAGTCCGTGCCTTTGTTAGACAGAATCCAATGAAGGCGTTCATTTATTACCGGACCTTTCTTCATATTCTCTTCTTTTTTTAATATTTATTTTAGATTGATAAATAATTAGAGTTATGTCTAATTTTAAAGTTAAATATTATTTACATTAAATTAATATTTAATTAGATTATTTTAAAGTTAAATAAATGAGGCAGTGCATGTTGTTTGTTCCCCAAGTATGGGATTTGGAGGCAAGAAAACAGCAGGTCGATTAAAATGTAGGGATTTATCAATACCCAAAACAATCCGGATTAATCTCTTTCCCAAACACAATGCATTTTGTTTCTCAGAGTTTTTTAGCAAAAAAGTCCAATCTGATAAAAGAGCCAAAAGAAAACGAAAACATATTCTCTTTTTTTTAATATTTATTTTATATTGATAAATAATTAAAGTTATGTCTTATTTTAAAGTTAAATAAATTTTACATTAAATTTGATATTTAATTAGATTATTTTGGTTTTGATATCTATTTTATTTTTGAAATTCAGGAGAACCCCCCACTTGTTGAATTTTTTGGGGTTTGGCCTTCATTTTTAGGGGGTTACCCCCATTTCAACCTTTAAATTTGGATCAAATACCAAAAAGTCCCTCAATAAACATTTAGTCCAAGCCTTTTATTTTGTACCAAAAAGTCCTTTATTCTCTTACTTGTAAAGGTCCGCGCCAGTGCCATGGTAAAGGACTTTTTGGCATGGTAAAGAACTTTTTGGTGCAAAATAAAAAGCCTTGACCTATACATGTATTAAAAGAAGTTCAAGAGACTATTTGGTATATGCCCCTTTATATTTTGTGTAATATCGAAAATACCCTCATATAATTATGGGTTATAAACTAAATAGTCGCTCAAACATTTTTTAATACACGTTTAGTCCAAGAATTTTTATTTTGCTCAAAAAATTCCTTCACCATGCTGCTAGCGCGAACCTTTAAAAATAAGAGAGTATTAGTTAAATGGGTGTTTGAGGGACTTTTTGGTACAAAATAAAAGGCTTGGACTAAATATGTATTAGAAAAAGTTTGAGGGACTTTTTGGTATTTTATCCTATTATTATTTAGGATTTGACCCCCAAAAAAGATTTGAGAAAAGTAAAAAAATAGATCTTTTAAAAAGATTTTTCATACACACACACACACACATATATATTTTAAAATTTCCTCACGCTGCTTTTTTTTTTATAATAAAAACGGACTTATTATGTAATTTTATAAAAATCTATTTTATTATGTAATTTTAATATTTATAATAAAAACTCTTGTATACATATATAAATGTACAATATTTATAAAAAAATATGTTTAAAACTTTTTAAAAATTAGGATTATGTAGTGTCGCTTTTTTTGGTCAGTAAGAAAAATTAGATTTCATGTCATGTTTTAGTTGGTCCATGTTCATGGTCAGTAAGAAAAATTAGATTTCATGTAGTTTTGCATTTTTTGGGCCGTGTTCGCGTTAGGCAAAAAAATAAAATTTAGTGTTGCGTGACATTGCATTTTAATTATATAGTGTTTGATAAAAAAAACTCGCATCGTGCCTTAACTAACATAATTTAATTGACATTACATATAACATAAAATTTATTTTAACAAAAAAAAATTACTACCTAAAAAAAGGCACAAAACTAATTTCAAAAACAAAAAAATATTACCTCAAAAATTTACTACCTCAAAAATTTGTGTTGTGTTGTGTCATGTCGTGTTTTAATTAGTTCATGTTCGTATTTAGCTAAAAAAATCATTTTTGGTCGCATTTTATGGGGTCGGGTTCGGGTTAGGTAATAAAAATAAAATTTCCTATAGGGTCTTATTTTAATTGAGTCATGTTCGTATTCCTTTTTTTAGTGGCTAAAATTTGTATTTTATTTACGAGTTGAAATGTGCATTTTTTTGTGTTGTTGAAATTGTAATTTAATACTATTATGAGATGAGTTTGTTATAATTGGAAATAAAAGAGGGAGACAAATGTTTGGAGATAATTTCAATATGGGAAAAAAGGGATAAAGGTCTTTTACTGTTAAGTCCTTGGACTAATGATTTTAGACTATAAATCGGGACACAACAAATTTTAAACGATTAGGTCTACCATATAAATACCCTCAAATCTCAAAACAAACACACCTTACAAGCGCGAACGATCAAAACCTCAACTTTCTCTCTTCCAATCAAATCCTAATCGTCGAAGTTGTAATAAATGATTATCATTCTCAATCAGATTATCTCAAACAACACTAATAGATATTATTCCATCCATGCTCATATATTGTTAGTTTTTCTAGTTTTTTTGGTTTGTAAACCTTAAATCGATGTAGTTTCTTACTCTATTTCACTTGATTTCTCTTCAAATGAAGAACACAGTGTAAAAAAATGATTTCATAATGTATTTGATGTAATTTATTGTGTATTGAATGTAATATTATCTCCTTAAGTTTTGTTCTTAAGTTTATACCATACACTCTGTATATGTTGTGTTCTTACTATTCTATTTCTGATATCACCTGTTTATCATTGTATATTGAGTGTTTTGTTTTGTATTCCATGTAATATATATTTTTGTGTCCTTAGATTTTATATAACTTTTTCCCTATTTTATCATGTATTTTATGTTCTCATATGTATAAATTTGTAGACATTGTGTATGGAGTGATGAAATCATATTATGTTGTTTGTTGTTGATACGAAAAATACAATATGCGTCTAGCTTCTACATTTGTTGCCCTGGTTTTAATAAAAAAAAACACACATTTTGCATGTTCACTATATTTACGTGGTCTCTAAATTTTATAACTCCTATATCATTGTGGTCCGCGCCATCGGAATTTCTTGAGGAATGTGAATATACATGTGTTCTCTATATTTAATAGGTTATATATTATTGTGGTTTGCACAAGCGACATTTGTTAAGGAATGCGAATATATACGACTCTCTATAATTAATAGCTCCTACATTATTGTGGTCCACTCAAACGCCATATATTGAGGACTATGAATGAATATGCTCTCTCTATATTTTCATAGATCCTATATTATTATGGTTCACGCTAACGACATTTTTTAGGATTGTGAATGAATATAAACGTGTTCTTTATATTTTCATAGATTCTATATTAATCGTGGTTGATTAGGCATAAATTCTTCCGATTTATACTCATAATTTAGAGACTTTTATTGCCCTAGGTAGTGTAATTTGTATTGATTTATCTCATATACTTGCTACTGACATCTTCCATCGAGTGCATCGAGTTTTCTGTATTTCTCGTGCATTTTGCAAATATTTTATGCAAGTGAAGAAAAGAGAAAATTCAAAAGAGAAAGAGAAAGAAAATAAGAAGAGTCAAGGGAAAAATAGTGATTTTACACCAGGAATCCGGACACGGAACCTAAAGGAATGTTGAAGACCTCAAGTCCATAAGCACATAGGAAGAAATGTCATCCAAATCTGAATCCTGGGTAAAAAGTTATGAAACTTTGAAGTTGAGAAGAAATCAAGGAAAAAAAGGAAGAAAAATATAAAGTCACCGAACTGAACCGATGAAATCATCACCGAACCGGTTCGCCACACTGTCAGCACCAAACCGAATCAATGAATAAAAAGTAGAACCGGTTCCCCAAACTGGTATACAACGAGCTGGTTCACCCCAGTAAAGAAGGAGAACCGAACTGGTTCACCTAGACCGATTTTTAATTCTTTATTCCTAAAAAATAGAGTTGTGCATAATGCAAACACTTAAAATAACGTGGCGTATTATTCTTTTGTCATACAAACATTATGAGGCTTATTTTTAAGTGTTTTGAGAGATTTTTTAAGCTAAGAACTTTAGGATTCATCTTGTTCAACATTTTGTTCATCCTTTTGGATTAGTTCAAGGCTCTTCTTCATTCCAAGTATTATTTTCTTCATTGCTTCCAATTGTTTTCATATTTTCAGTTGGTGATTCATTATTTCTTAGTTAAAACTCTTCTTTGCATGTTTCATTACACTTTTCACATAATTGTGATTTTCATCGCCTGCAACTTTAAAATTTGTATTATTTCTCATGTAACCATGTCCGACTGGATTTCTAAGAGTTGAAATGAATGAACCCAACTCGGTGTGGTTTTCATGGATATAAAAGTAATTCCCTAAATTAAATAAATGATTGAATCGCGTTGATTAGTTATTACAACCGTTGTAGGACTTTAACCTCATTTCCCCTAGGTAACCGGGATGTTTAGTAGTGCGACGCAACCTAACTTATAACTGATAATGTGAGAGGGAGAGGGAGAGGGAGAGGGAGAGGGAGAGGGAGAGAGAGAGTAACATTCCTTCATGAGATAAATTTCTTTCAGGTATCCGTCGTTTCATATAAATTGTGTCAGACGTTTGACCTTGTGTACATTTACTCACCTCCTTACACACTAGAAAGATACACTTACCCGATTCTCAGAGATTTCGATTTAGAGAGATATATCTAGTGAGAATTGAAGTCAAAACGTTGATTCTATAAAGGCGGTCTAAGAATTTATCTAATGATACTTATGATTATTTCACACTAACACATGCTGAGTTTTAGGAAGGATTACGCTTTGGGTATTAAGTGAATTTATGCCTTACCTTGATATTAAATATGGTGTTCATTGACGTCCTTTTAAGTTGGGTCGTATAGCCCTTCATCATCAAATAAGAGACTACATTTAAATAAAATTTTGAATTTTGTGGGTACATTGACTGCAAACCCTCACGAGACAACACTCGTCTTGTAGGGCAACCGATATGTTGAACGACTTGTTGCACATGCTAAGTGCAATCACAAGTGCCTGTGAAAGTGGCACACTTTTGGTCATTTATCTCTTTTTCTCTGCATATTTGTTCGAGGACTAGCAATGTTCTGTTTGAGGGTGGTGTGATAAGTACCTAAAAGTGTCTATTTTATACCCTAAATATGTGCATTTTAGTCGCTCGATCTCAATAAAATTGGCCTTATGTTCATATTTTATTATTTCGCAGGTCAATCGCCAGTCGCGATATCAAATTGTGCTAAATTAGCATAATTGTGATAAAGTAGTGGTAAAAATCGTTTAATGAAGAAAATCAAAGCGGTCGTGAAGCCAGAAGTCCATTTTAATCTTTCCCCGATGAGTTCTAATGCCCTAAACCCAAGTCTCGTAGCCTAAACCTATCCCGACCAAGCCCAGTACATCCCTAACCTGTCCTATAAATGCTCAGTATGTGTGGTATTATTATTTTTATTATTTTATTCAGGTTGTGTCATTTTTATTATTTAATTTTCGATTTTAGCGTCTTTATTTTTAGTATTTTATTATTTTTATCTTATGTAAATATTATAACTTGTGTGTCATCATGTCAGTGTATTTAGATGTGTTTTTAATATTTTCTTCATTATATTTTTAATATTCTTTGTTTTAAATTTTGAGTCTTTTTATACTTGTAATACCCCGTAATTTTATTGATATTTATTTAAGGGATTATTTAAATTAAATGAGAATTAATTGGAAATTAATCCGGGTATAAATACTAACGAGATGTGAGTTGGTATTTGATTATGATGTTAAAATTTATTATTTCCGAGTATGTATGGTAATACATGAGTATTGATGATATTTAAATTGTCACGAGGTAGCTATACGACAACTTGGGAAATTTGATTGGGACGCGCGTGTCAGTCGCGTTAGAAACGTAATTAATTGAATTAAAAAGTGAATTTTATTTTTATCAACCGAATGGTCATTTTGAGTGCGCCAACGCGTCCGGAAGGGTCGAAATAGTCAGAAAACATTAGCCGGGGGTTTAGTTTGGGTCCCGGGGCATTTTTGGGCCATACCGGCTACCTAGAAGGCTATTTTTGTAATTTTAAAAATATGGGAATTAATACCCACGAATTTTAGAGGTTTATTTTATATTATTTATGAACCCACTAAGCCCATTATCAGCATTAGGTGAGTTAGAGGGCTACGGGAGTTATAGGAGAGTTTGAAGAGGTTCCAAAAGAAACCTCCAACCACCATCTTCAACCTTAGGAGAAAATCTGTAGAGAAAGGGGAGAAATCAACCTTTATTCACCAACATCAATTCTGAAGAACAATCTAAGGCAAGTGTTTTGATTTCGTTATTTGCATTGAATATTTCCTCCATGTGTAGTGTAAAAAACTGTTTATATTTTGGAATATTGATGAAGAACACCCAAATGGAATTATGGTGAAATTTGTGGTTTGGGTAGGGATTTGCATGTAGAGTGATAAATGGACGATTTCAATATACAAAACATAACTTTTGATGATCTGAAAACGGATTAATAAGGGGTCTTTAATTGCATTTAAACTCTAGGTTTATGTTCATAGGGTTTGGAATGTGAAGTTGGGAATTTATGTAAATTGTATGTTAATTTGGAGTATTTGAACCCATAAAGATGTTAAGAAACGACCTAAGAGGATTAAGAGTGGATTAGAATCATTAAAATTTTATTGAGGTGACCTAAGAGTGGACTTAGAGAAGAGAGGAATATAGAAAAACGGATTTAAGAATTTCTGGGTTGAATTTGCCATCTCGTTAGAAGACCTGCCCAGGTCGTTCTAACGACCTCGTTCGAACGAACTTCTAACGAGATGATAGTATCCCTATTAACGAGTTGGTAGTTCGTTCGAAGCCTTTCGTTCGAACGACACTCATTCGAATGACCTCGTTCGAACGAGATTTCTAACTAGTTGACAGAATGGCCTTTTAGGCCTGATCTTATTTCTAGTGTCCCGTAGACTTATTTAAATGATGATATAACCTTCCCTTATTAACTAGTGGGTATAATTGGGAGATTGGGGTACATTGAAGAGTAAAACTTAAGATCTTGTAGTAAACCGGATGACATTTGTGGATTGGGAAGCGAGTACCTAATCACGACGTGAGAACAATTGATAACTTAAATACTTATAAACCGGGGACTTGTGAGTTGTATAACACTAAATGTTGGTATAAGAATGAGAAGTATACCACTAATGAAATATTGTGATATCTAAGATGTGCGAATGCTTAGTATATCTAGTTATCTGTGTATAACATACCTACCGTACTTGCTATCATGGGAGGTCGGCGTTCTATCAGGGCCATCTAATCTTTGTGTGCCTATGGGGGGATTTAGATTGGTACCTCGAGGACATAGGTCAGAGAAGGACTTATTGAGAAGTTAATAAGTCTGCTGATCATGGGAGCGTAGGTATGTGTGTGACCTATGTGATGTGAACTATGTTCGCCTCTATTGTTTGTGATTATTTTTTAATGAAACGATTCCTGAGAGAGTCGGAATACGTGGTCCTTATGTATGTGATGTACCGGGATTGGATAGTAGAGTATGTGTGCACCACAGCTTAGTTTCGGGGTGCTAGTATTGTATAGTTATGATGAGTATAATATACTGTTAATTGAAATGCATTATCAAGAAGAAATGTGTATAAATAACAACAACGGTTTGTAAAGTGAAAATGAAAGATCTCTAGTAGTTAGTAGTACTAATATGGGAAACTGTGTAGCAAGGCAAAACACTCTGTTAAATAGAAGATGTTGGGAATTTAATTGGATATCGTATAGTAATGTTAGATTTTATAGCGGACTAGATAAATATGGGAATAACGAGAATGGGTACGGGTACGATAGGAGTGCACAATTAGTTGAGAGGTGAGGAGCTCATGTGAGTGCACACACTATCATGTACTTTATATTCACTGTTTAATGATATTAAACACTTGCAAAATTTTAAACTATTTTCACAATCGGGCTCTGACCCGTTTGCTTTCAAATCTATTTTTGTAAAACCTTTTAGGTGCCCAGCCACAACGACATCATGCATAGGATTTCTATTCAGGTGACGTGCTGTAGCTGTTGTGGAAGTTACAGGACCTTGACACTTAACGCCTCCATTTTCGATCTTGACTCCATTATCAGATTTTCTCATTTGTTGGGCATGTCGCCCCATTCCTTTTAGAGACATCTTACTTTTTCAGTTATTTCAGACTTTGGGTTGTAATTAATTTAGTGATGCAGACTTGGTATTTATTTATTTCAGTATTCGGATGGTTATGAGGAGTATTACTCCAGACTCATTATTATTGGATGGTTATTCTATTGTGACTATGTTGTTGTGGTTATGTTAGCATTTCATAATTCATTTATTGTATGTTAATCGGATTTAATTAAAATTAACAACTCCCTTTTTAAATATTAGGTGGCTAGTAATTTTTAAAATGTTTTCGACAGTGATGCTATGAACTGAACCAACTTGGCATTTTGTATTAATTTAATACAGGAGTAGCTACCCGGTATTTAATTAGTCGGGGTGTCACAGGTGGTATCAGAGCATCAGGTTCTAGCGTCCTTAGGATCTGTACGGCTTGTTATGTTTTCGCTGAGCTTTCTTTGATATAAAGCCCTATATTTTAAGACTGTTGTATTCTTTTGTGTATGTTTCTCTCTTCAGCTATTTTGAGATAATAACTGCGAACTTATTAGACTTTACTCTCATTTCAGATGCCTCCACGACGCGCACAGCGAGTTCCTAGGGATGCACAGCCCGAGCCACAGCCTGCACCAGTTCTGGGCACCATGAATGTCGTCGAGGTTGCAGCTATTGTAGCCTAAGTGGTGAATGCCGCTCTCACAGTCGTACAGCAGGCGCCACCACAGGCGCCGACAGTAGTGCCAGTTCAGGCTCATGCATTACCGTCTGCTTGGGAACGCATTCGTGATGCTTTTCAGAAAGCACACCCTCCGGAGTTTGCAGGTAGCTCCGATGTTGTGGTATCCAATCAGTGGAGGAAGGACATTCAGAGGCACTTAAGGATGTACGAGTGCACAGATGTTCAGAAGCAGATACTGGCTACTTTTAAGATAGTTGGATCAGCATTGCAGTGGTGGGAGTCCATTACCACCGTGGAGGAGAGGGACGCTCTCACTATTCAGGAGTTCTGGGTGTGGTTCGACCACAAATATTTTTCGTCAGCTATTCACACTGAGATGAGGAGGAAGTTGATGAACCTCAAGTAGGAGGGAAAGACCATAGACGAGTATGAGGTTGAGTTCACCAATCTCTTGAATATTGTTCCGGATGAAATTCCAACCGAGTAGAAGAAAATTCAGAAGTTCACGGATGGATTGACTTGGAGGATCCGTCAGCACTTGTTGGGGAATCTCTCATTGGCCACTTATTCTGATGTGGTTAACGCTGCACTACTTCACTGCCAGGATCATCGTTTCCACATATCTGAGGGCAAGAGATCAGGAGAGTCCAGCCATCAGGGCAGGACCAGGGGAAATGGTGCCAGCGGGGCACAATATGCTCAGGGACAGCACAGGCAGGGTGATCAGGGTTCCTAACAGGGGGATTATAAGAGATTCATATCTGGGCATTTCAGGAATATCCAGGGAGGTTTTAGACATGGCCATCAGGGTCATCAGGGCCAGCAGGGTCAGAATGGTCAGCAGCAGCAGTTTCAGTATAGCCAGGGTAGGAATTGTAATGGCCAGCAGGCACAGCGAGGGGGAAACTTCTTCGTTTGTGGCAAGACTGGCCACAAACGCCAGGATTGTCCTGATAGGGGCAGGGCCCCACACCAGCAGCGGTAGGGTGGTCGACACGAGCCATAGAGGCCTATGTTTCCCGCCGCCCTCCCAGTACCACCACAGATGGCAGCATTACCACCCATTCCAGTGGTCCCAATTCAGTAAGGACAGCTTTAGTATGGGAGAGTGTATCAGCTCCAGCATGCCGCAGTTCCTCAGGATCCACCTGCTATTGAGGGTATGTCCTCTATTCAGGGGACTATGGGGCATATTTTATTTGATACGGGGGCCACACATTGTTTCATTGCCATGAGATTTGCACGCACTATTGGGTTATTAGACACCACCGAGAGCACGGTCACTTCGGTAGATTCACCGTTGAGTAGGGGTTCTATGATTTCGCTTATTTATAGAGGTGTGGATATAGAGATTGGGAGGTTTACTTTACCCGCTGATATGTTAGTGTTAGAGATGACTGAGTATAATGTGATTGTTGGTATGGATTGGCTAGTTGTGTATCGAGCCATGATTGACTGTTTTAGTAAAAGTATTATCTTTGCCATTCCTAGGCAGGAGATGTTTTTAGTGGCGATGCCTCGCCCTAAGGGAGGATCGTCCACTCATTTGTACTATATAGAGGAGGAGACCTCTAAGGAAGTGGTGCTACCACTCGATTCGATTCCAGTTGTTAGGGAGTTTGTTAATGTATTTCAGGATATGCCTGGACTACCTCTGAGTAGAGAGATAGACTTTGTGATCGATTTGATGCCGGGCACTCGGCCAATTGCCCGCGCACCTTACCGTATGGCTCCAGCAGAGATGAGAGAGCTATGGGATCAGATAGAGCAATTGTTGGGTCAGGGGTTTATCCGGAGGAGTACTTCGCCGTGGGGTGCCTCTGTGTTATTCGTAAAGAAGAGGGATGGATCGTTGATGTTATGTGTAGATTACCGAGAGTTGAATAAGGTCACGATACGAAATAAGTATCCGTTGCCCCGAATCGATGACTTATTCGACCAGCTGAGAGGAGCTTCCTTCTTCTCAAAGATTAATTTGCGATCGGGATACCATCAGTTGCGTATCAGGGAATAGGACGTCTTGAAGACTGCTTTCTTAACGAGATATGGTTCTTACAAGTTTCGGATTATGCCTTTTGGCTTGACCAATGCTCCAGCCGTGTTTATGGACTTGATGAATATGGTGTTCAGAGAGTTCCTAGACTAGTTCGTTATCGTATTTATTGATGACATCCTGGTTTACTCCCAGACAGAAGAGGAGCACGCCGAGCATTTGAGACAGGTTTTGAAGACGCTACGTCAGAACAAACTTTATGCAAAGTATGAGAAGTGTGGGTTTTGGCTGAAGGAGGTTCAGTTTTTGGGGCATATCATTTCAGACCGGGGGATATCTGTTGATCCGGGGAAGGTATCCGCGGTGAGGGAGTGGGGATAGCCCATGACACCGACAGAGATTCGTAGTTTCTTGGGCCTAGCAGGATACTACAGGAGGTTGATTCGGGGTTTCTCAAAGATAGCGGGTCCTTTGACACATCTAATTCGCAAAGGTGTTCCATTCATCTGGAGCGATGCCGGTCAGTTGGCATTCGATGAGCTGAAGGACAAGTTGACCTCAACACCTCTGTTAGCATTGCCGAGACTGGGAGTTGAGTATTTATTTTACACCGATGAGTCTTTACAAGGACTCGAAGGTGTATTGCAGCAGGAGAGTCAAGCCATAGCTTATGCTTCCCGTAAGCTTAAGCATCACGAGAAGAATTACCCCACCCATGACTTGGAGTTCGCGACCGTTGTATTTTCCCTTCAGATTTGGAGACATTATCTCCTAGGGGAGAAGTTTCGGTTGTTCACGGACCGCAAATCTCTACAGTACCTCTTTACGCAGAAGGAGTTGAATATGCGTCAACGGCGGTGGCTTGAGTTTATGAAGGATTATCAGTTTGATATCCAATATCACCCAAGAAAGGCTAACATAGTAGCAGACGCATTGAGCCGTAGGCCAGTAGATGAGGTGGCCAGGGTGTGGAAAGCCAAGTGGAAGGAGTTAGGACACCAGGATGCAGTGGCCTGATCGTTCATGTCTGTGATGACTACTACACCACAGATTGTTACGAGATTGATACAGGCCCAGGCGAATGACTCGTTCTGTCAGAAGCAGATAGTCCGATTACTAGAAGAGGGAGCTCAATCCTATACCGTTAGCTCAGGCGGGGGATTACACTTCAATGGGAGACTAGTCGTTCTGGCAGGGGAAGACTTGCGACACGAGGTGATGGCAGAGTCGCACGGCTCACGGTTCGCGGTACACCCTGGTGGGGACAAAATGTACCAAGACATGAGACGTCAGTATTGGTGGAGCGGGATGAAAAGAGATATCGCCGTGTTTGTTTCCAAATGTGCCACTTGTCAGCTAGTAAAGGTGGATCATCAGAGACCGGCAGGACTTCGACAGCCATTAGAGGTTCCGACGTGGATATGGGAGAGAATATCCATGGACTTTATCACGGGGTTACCTACGTCACATAGGGATCACGACTCCATATGGGTAATTGTAGACCGGTTGACCAAAGTTTCTCAATTTCTACCCATAAGGACAGACTACACTACGGGACAGTATGCCCAGATTTTCATTTCGGAAATAGTGAGACTTCACGGTGTGCCTCTAAATATCGTGTCTGATCGAGACAAGATATTCATTTCACGGTTTTGGGAGAAGTTTCCAAGAGGCCATGGGCACTGAATTGCGGTTGAGTATAGCTTATCACCCGCAGACCGATGGGCAGATCGAGCGAACAAATCAGATGTTGGAGGACATGATGCGTATGTGCATCCTAGACTTTGGGGGCGGATGGGAGCAGTACCTTCCACTGGTGGAGTTTGCTTATAATAACTCTTTTCAGTTCACCATTGGTATGGCTCCATTTGAGGCGTTGTACGGTAGACCTTGTCATTCCCCATCATGTTGGTTAGAGGTGGGGGATAACAAACTCCTTGGACCGGAGGTGATTCAGGACACTTCGACAAGGATTGAGTTGATACGGAGTCGCATTCGGGTAGCTCAGGACCGGCATAAGAGCTATGCCGATGCCAAGAGGTTCTTTAGAGAATTAAAAGTGGGGGACTAGGTTTTACTCAGAGTATCTCCTATGAAGGGGATTATGCGTTTTGGGAAGAAGGGGAAACTGGCACCAAGATATGTGGGGCCATTTCCTATCATCGAGCGGATTGATCCAGTTGCGTATAAACTTGGGTTACTGGAGCACTTGCGTAAGATTCATGATGTGTTCCATATTTCCTCGCTAAGGAAGTATCTGAGGGATGATTTGGCCCATACTCACATTACTTTGGAAGACATCGATCTTCAACCCGATAGTTCCTACGAGGAGGGACCAATCGCTATTCTGGACCAAAGCGAGCGGAAACTGAGGTCGAAGATAGAACCATTAGTACGTGTTCAGTGGCGGCATCATAATTTCGAGGAGCCCACATGGGAGCGCGAGGATGGAATGCGCGAGTGTTATCCAGAGTTGTTTTTACCAGGTACTCTTTAGTTCCGAATTTCGGGACGAAATTCTGTTATTAGGGGGGAAGTATGTGATACCCCATAATTTTAAGGATATTTATTTAAGGGATTAATTAAATTAAATGAGAATTAATTGGAAATTATTCCAGGTATAAATACTAACGAGATGTGAGTTCGTATTTGATTATGATGTTAAAATTTATTATTTCCGAGTATGTACGGTAATACATGAGTATTGATGATATTTAAATTATCACGAGGTAGCTATACGACAATTTGGAAAATTTAATTGGGACGCGAGTGTCAGTCGTGTTAGGAACATAATGAATTGAATTAAAAAGTGAATTTTATTTTTATCAACCGAATGGTCATTTTGAGTGCGCCAACGCATTCGGAAGGGTCGAAATAGTCAGAAAACATTTACCGGGGGTTTAGTTTGGGTCCCGGGGCATTTTTGGGCCATACCGGCAACCTAGAAGGGTATTTTGGTAATTTTAAAAATATGGGAATTAAAACCCACGAATTTTAGAGGTTTATTTTATATTATTTATGAACCCACTAAGGCCATTATCAACATTAGGTGAGTTAGAGGGCTACGGGAGTTATAGGAGAGTTTGAAGAGGTTCCAAAAGAAACCTCCAACAACCATCTTCAACCTTAGGAGAAAATCTGTAGAGAAAGGGGAGAAATCAACCTTCATTCACCAACATAAATTCTGAAGAACAATCTAAGGCAAGTGTTTTGATGTCGTTATTTGCATGGAATATTTCCTCCACGTGTAGTGTAGACTGTTTATATCTTGGAATTTTGATGAAGAACACCCAAATGGAATTATGGTGAAATTTGTGGTTTGGGTAGGGATTTGCATGTAGAGTGATAAATGGACGATTTCAATATAAAAAACATAACTTTTGATGATCTGAAAACGGATTAATAAGGGGTCTTTAATTGCACTTAAACTCTAGGTTTATGTTCATAGGGTTTGGAATGAGAAATTGGGAATTTATGTAAATTGTATGTTAATTTGGAGTAATTGAACCCATGAAGATGTTAAGAAATGACCTAAGAGGATTTAGAGTGGATTAGAATCATTAAAATGTTATTGAGGTGACCTAAGAGTGGATTTAGAGAAGAGAGGAATAAAGAAAAATGGATTTAAGAATTTCTGGGCGGAATCTGCCATCTTGTTAGACCTGCCCAGGTTGTTCGAACGACCTCGTTCGAACGAACTTCTAACGAGATGATAGTATCCCTTATAACGAGTTGGCAGTTCGTTCGAAGCCTTTCGTTTGAATGACACTCGTTCGAACGACCTCGTTCGAACGAGATTTCTAACGAGTTGACAGAATATCCTTTTAGGCCTGATCTTATTTCTAGTGTCCCGTAGACTTATTTAGATGATGAGATAACCTTCCCTTATTAACTAGTGGGTATAGTTGGAAGATTGGGGTACATTGAAGAGTAAAACTTAGGATCTTGTAGTAAACCGGATGACATTTGTGGATTGGGAAGCGAGTAACTAATAACGACATGAGAAGAATTGATAACTTAAATACTTATAAACCGGGCACTTGTGAGTTGTATAACACTAAATGTTGGTATAAGAACGAGAAGTATACCACTAATGAAATATTGTGATATCTAAGATGTGTGAATGCTTAGTATATGTCGTTATCTGTGTATAACATACCTACCGTACTTGCTGTCATGGGAGGTCGGCGTTCGTTCAGGGCCATCTAATCTTTGTGTGCCTACGGGGGGATTTGGATTGGTACCTCGAGGACATAGGTCAGAGAAGGACTTATTGAGAAGTTAATAAGTCTGCTGATCATGGGAGCGTAGGTATGTGCCTGACCCATGTGATGTGAACTATGTTCGCCTCCATTGTTTGTGATTGTTGTTTAATGAAACGATTCCTGAGAGATTCGGAATACGTGGTCCTTATGTACGTGATGTACCGGGATTGGATAGCAGAGTATGTGTGCACCGCAGCTTTGTCTCAGGGTACTAGTATTGTATAGTTATGATGAGTATAATATACTGTTAATTGAAATGCATTATCAAGAATAAATTTGTATAAATAACAGCAACAGTTTGTAAAGTGAAAATGAAAGATCTCTAGTAGTTAGTAGTACTAATAAGGGAAACTGTGTAGCAAGGCATAACACTCTGTTAAATAGAAGATGTTGGGAATTTAATTGGATATCGTATAATAATGTTAGATTTTGTAGCGGACTAGTTAAATATGGGAATAATGAGAACGGGTACGGGTACGATAGGAGTGCACAATTAGTTGAGAGGTGAGGAGCTCATGTGAGTGCACACACTATCATGTACTTTATATTCACTGTTTAATGATATTAAACACTTGCAAAATTTTAAACTATTTTCACAATCGGACTCTAACCCATTTGCTTTCAAATCTATTTTTGTAAAACCTTTTAGGGCCCCAGCCACAAGGACACCATGCATAGGAGTTCTATTCAGGTGACGTGCTGTAGCTGCTGTGGAAGTTACAGGACCTTGACAGTAGACGCCTCCATTTTCAATCTTGACCCCATTATCAGATTTTCTCATTTGTTGGGCATGTCCCCCCATTCCTTTTAGAGACATCTTACTTTTTTAGTTATTTCAGACTTTGGGTTGTAATTAATTTAGTGATGCAGACTTGGTATTTATTAATTTCAGTATTCAGATGGTTGTGAGGAGTATTCCTCTCGACTCATTATTATTTGATGGTTATTCTATTGTGACTATGTTGTGGTGGTTATGTTAGCATTTCATAATTCATTTATTGTATGTTAATCGGATTTAATTAAAATTGACAACTCCCTTTTTAAATATTAAGTGGCTAGTAATTTTTAAAATGTTTTCGACAGTGATGCTATGAACTGAACCAACTTGGTGTTTTGTATTAATTTAATAAAGGAGTAGCTACCCGGTATTTAATTAGTCGGGGTGTCACAATACTTTATATGTGCATGTTTATATTTTTATAATATGTTCGTCGTAAATACATATACATATTTTCTATTTTATTTAGTAAAGTACTTACACACTATTTCCATACACATAACTCACTCCCTACCCTACACCCCACATTACATACACCTTAAACTCACCAAATCAACCCTCACACCCAACAAGGACGAACCTAGGTGGTTTTGCCGCCCACCTTAATTTTTTGGAATTTTTTCCTGAGTATAGGATATTTTATTTTATTTTTTTTGGATCTTTGTGTAATGTTCCATAATATAAGGTATTAATTTTTGGGGCACATATAGAAATAGTTCATTCTCTACTACACGCGTTCGTTCTTCTACACAACACACGCACACATTTTTTTAAACATTTTAACCTATACTAAAATCTCTTCTCTTCAACCTCACTCAACCGCTCTCTCCCTCTCCTACCCCTCCCCTCCTCTTCCTCCTCTTTTTCCTCTCCGCCCCATAAAACAATCCAGCACATCTCTCCTCCTCTCCGCCTGCTCTTCGCCGCATCCACAAACCAGTAACAACGCCCCCCAAGTCCAACCCAACTTCCAAGTTTGAACTCCAAGAATGTAGCGCATCTCAGACTCTGATCTGGGCAGGGCAGAGCATCTCTTCTCTTCAACTTCCAAGTTTCAAGCAGTCTAGCAGCAGAGCATCTGAGCAGATTTAATTTTTTTATAACGTTCAATGATTTTTTTTTTCAATTCAATATTCAAGTTTCAAAACTAATAATTTTTTCAATATTCAGTGATAAATTAGTTTAACTGCTCCATTTTAAATGTTAATTAATAAATGCACAATGTTTAAATGACTAATTATTTTTTAGTTTACTTTTAATTGTTGTGCCTATATTTGTGTAAAATTTTGAAAATATAGATTTGTTGGGTATTTATTTATTAGTATTTTAAAAATAAAAGTACTGGTTACTTTTAGTTGTTGTGCCTATATTTGTTTAATATTTTCTTATTAAATTTTTAATATTATTTGTTATATATTTTATATTTTTATTTTTTAATTATGTGTCTTTTTATACTTTATATGTGCGTGTTTATATTTTTATAATATGTCCGTCGTAAAAACATATATACATATTTTCTATTTTATATAGTAAAGTACTTACACTATTTCCATACACAACTCACTCCCTAACCTACGCCCCACATTCCATACACCTTAAACGCACCAAATCAACCCTCACACTCAACAGGGGCGGACCTATGTGGTTTTCAGGGTGGGCGGCCCAAGTATAATATTGTTGGGTATTGATTTATTAGTATTTTAAAAATAAAAGTATTGATTATTTGTTATTGGGTTGTTGCCTATTCCGTGATTATATTAGGTTTCTCATTTTTTTTTGCTATTTTTAATTGTCGAAACATAATTTGGAATAAAATTTCAAATTTAGGGCAATTATGTTGAATTTTTTTTCTTATTTAAAATTTAGGGTAATATTTATTGAGGGATTTTGAAAAAAGTCAAATAAAATGAGAGCAGAAAATGAGTGAATATAAATTAACATTTTTAGAGTTAAGAAATTGAAAATAAAGTAAAAATGTCCCTAAAAAAATCATCTCGGGGATCCCGCCCCAACCCCCCATCCTTTGTAAAAGGAAAATGTTAAAAAGACCCACTTCGTGGACACGCTACATTAAAAACTTATACCTTTAAAAAATTGTACTTATTTACGGGTCCACAAAATGTGTCCATGAAGTGAAACTCCCTAGAATTACTTTTTGTAAACACATTTCGCGCCCGTAATGAAAATCTTGGGTCCGCCACTAACACCCAACAACCAAATGAGATTGTCTCTCCTCCATTACCATCATCTTTTTCACCCATCTTATTTTCTCTCTCCAAACAGCAAACCGTTGGTGGCCTACCGAACTCGAACCCAGCTACGAACCTACTCTCATGCCCACTTTGGCTCTGACCCAACTGCTCAAAACTAACAACCTGCCCAGCGACATCCTAAACCCGTCTGAAACCCAAAACCCTCTTCAATCCATCGAACCTCCATTTTCGGAGATCCTACCAAAAGACAAACTCGGATCTTCAACCCAGCCTCTACCCGAGCTTCCAAACCCGAAACCAAGACTCAATTCCATCTTCTCAACCCATAACCCCATAAACCATAACTGTCCATAACCCGGCGACCTTATAAATCAAACCAACAACCTCCAACTCCGGTCATTACCCTATATATAAAAATACTCTTAAAAATCCAGTAACCAAGAAAGTGGTAAGTTGGAACCCATTTTGAACCATACCATACCATACCACTGTGTCTGTGGTTACAATCTACGGGGGTCTTATAACTAACAACTACTCTCCTAGATTTACTGATAGTCGGCCTCGACATCAAAACCCACCGCCTCATAAATATTACATCTGGGCCTCCCAATATATCACCACTTTCTATCTGGCAAGGGTTACACGTTGGAATCACATAAGGCGTCAACATAAATATTAGGGGCAAATCACTGTACGTATTCCATTCATTCATAAATATTACTAGCTGTCGAGGTGAAGGAATCAATTGGAGACGAAGGGGAGACGGCGCAACAACTGTGCGTAATAAACCGTGGCTGTCAATGTTCACCTTACGTGGATACAAAATCTCACAAGAATATCAATTTTCATCCTACGTGGATACCCTACATGAGTTGGACTTATAGAGATTACTTGTTGTCCAATTTTATTCCCAGGATAAATCAAAGGTTATGAATGAAAACGTTCGCTCTTTCCCTAAAAAAAAATTATTTTATAAATTATTTTATCATTTTTTATAAATTACGTACAATATTTTTTTAAATAAAAAATAGTTTTTTAGTTTTTTTGAATTTTTTTTTTAAATTTAAAAAAATTGTTCTAACTGTTTTATAAAAAAAAGTTGTTTTTCAACAAAAATAAAACCTGTTAACCATGAACATAAACTGCTTTACACTGTTAAATAATGTTTTAACTGTTTAAAAACAATTTTTAATAAGAAACTGTTTTTAAAGGGTTTTTTGCACATAAAATAAATGGTTTATTAACTTTTGAACTAATTTTTTTTTTAAATAATCGATTTTATCTTTTTTTAACAACTTTATGAAATTAAGAAATTGTTTTAAAGTTAAAAAAACATCTGAATTATTTAATATAAAAATATTCAATTAATATGAAAAATGCCACGTGGCATCTCAATTCCCTTCCAACATATCTATCATGTGTAAGCTTTGCTCGGAGGCTTTTCTCATTCTTCCTGTCCCTTTGGTTTCTCCACCTATTTGTTTCCTTTTCAATTTTTTTAACAAATTACGTACAATATCTTTTCAAATAACTTATGCAAAGTACTTTTTAAACTACGTACCGTATTTTTAACCACGTATACATAATTACTTTATTATTTTTATAAATTATGTACAATATTTTTTAAAATAAAAAATAGTTTTTTATTTTTTTAATTTTTTTTAAATTTTTTAAAAAATTATTCTAACTGTTTTATAAAAAAAGTTGTTTTTTAACAAAAATAAAAACTGTTAACCACAAACATAAACTTCTTTACACTGTTAAATAATGTTTTAACTGTTTAAAAATAATTTTTTTAATAAGAAACTGTTTTTAAAGGTTTATTTTACTCATAAAAGAAATGATTTATTAACTTTTGAACTATTTTTTTTTTCTATAACTGATTTTACCTTTTTTTAACTGTTTTATGAAATTCAGAAACCGTTTTAAAGTTAAAAAACTTCTTAACTTTTTAATATAAAAAAGCAATTAATATAAAAATTATGTTACTATTCTTTTTTAATAAATTACATACAATACATCTTATGTATAAAAATATTTTTTTTATTTTTTTAAAACAATTCTTATTTATTTAAAAAAATGTTATAATTTTTTTATAAAACAAATATTTTTTTAATAAAAAAATTAACTTTGCTACATTTTTGCAGGGTATTAACCTTATAATCAATTCTTAACATCCCACAAAACGCCATGTGGCACCACAATTTTTTTTTAAACTTTGTTATGCAGTAATTATATCTCTCCTCTTTAGTTCATCTCTCTTCCAATTCTTCTTCCTTATTCACTCTTCAAATACAACCCTTTCGTTGTCTAAATTGTTTCGTGCAATAAAATTACACCCTTTCATTTCTTTGGTAACAAACCCTTTATCTCCATCTGTTGAAGTCCAAAGGACCATTTATGTTCTTCCACCTTATAAATCATTCACCCATAAACGTTAAACAACACCCCTACACCTTTTCATTTCTTTTATAACAAACCCTTTATATATTAAGTCCAAAGGACCGTTTCTGTTCTACCCCCTTATAAATCATCCACCCATCAATGTAAAACAACACCCCTATTTTGTAGGTCGATATAAATTGTGGTGCATTCAAGAGACAAACGATTTCTATTGTCGGTAAATTCTACGATTGAAAATGGAAGCAACTAAGGACCCACCAGTGATTGCTGTGGAAGGTGAGTTTACACGAGTCTGATGTTTGGTTATTTATAACATTTTTAGACGCCTCAACCAGTTGTGATAGTCAAGGTGGCTAAAGGATGGTTTAAATTGGGTTTAGGAGAAGCTTAGGTTGGAGGAGATGGGTAGCGGGTTCCATGGATTTAGAAGCAGGGGTTGAGAGCTGGTGGTTCTGGGTTATGGAGTGTAGATGGTGGTCTGGGTAGTGGGTTCAAGTATGGCTGCGGGGGGTCGGGTTGCCATGGGTATGGTTGCAGGTCAGACGTCGGGATCGAGTTTCCGCCTTTGAAGGTGGTCGATAGTAGATAGATTTGGTTTTGGGGTCAGCGGTTTGGTTTTTGATTTGGTAGGTGTTGGATTTTGGGCTCAACCATTCTCCATTTTTTTTATCAAATGCTCCACGTGAGCATCATTTATGTATATATAAAAATAAGTCATTCCATATAGTTCATTATTAGGATTTTAATTTCAAATTTTCTTTAAAAAATATGTAATAATATTGCCAAGGTGATTGTTAGTTGAAATACTCTATTTTTTTTTAATGATGTAGGGAAAATATATATAATACTTTATTTTAATGGTTTTAAAATTGACGTTTCAATGCTATGACTTTGAGTATTTCAAAATATATGCTTGATTTGGTTTTAAGTGTTTTGGATTTTTAGATCTAGGTATATACAAGAATGAGTTTCGATTATTTAGTTTTTTTGGCTTTAATTTAATCTCTTAAGATTTGTGGAGCTTCACTCTCATTTATTTTTGAAAATATATTAAGTTTCATATCCATCTCAAACCGCCCATAACTCCTATGTGACATCCCCACTTTTTTTTCCCCGAGAATACACTTATCCCATACATGTTACAATACGACCAATAATAAAAAAAAAATAAAGACATGAGAGTGGATACAAATGAATCTTTAAAAATGAGACTAAATGCTTAAGATCCCTTAATTATTTGTAACATTATTATTTTCACCAAAATACCCTCAAATGTGATAATGTTCATAGCCCAATGTTTTCGGGTAAAAAGAAAAATATGAGGTTCAATTTAAGTTTGTGCCCATGTTAGTTATTATCTATGGATCTCTTTTTAATTAACAGTTTACTATGCTTTTTTATGGCACCCTATGCAGATTTTTATCTTTTTGAATATTGTTAATATCATTTTCCTTTATTTGCATTAATAATCCAATTTTTGTCTTATTTTTTATAGCAGTTGAAGTTAAACAACCGTGCTTTTGAGTTCTTTTTATTTTTTATTTTTTTTACCACGAAATGGTCGTACAATTTAATTTGTTATCATAATTCGTTCATGATAAACTAATAAGGATTGAGGGAGTATATTAGATAGGTTTGCTTAATTTCATTGAATGAAATTGAATCTTTTGGGCTCATTTTCATTTACATAATGTTCTATTTATTTTTTTGTCATTTTTAATATCATAATATGTGTAATCACTTAAGTTAGTAACTAAATAAATATGTTAATATCAAATATATATATATATATATATATGAATCGTACGCGCATCGTGCGGGTTTACATCTAGTGTTATATATAACACAAGAGCTCAATATAATAAAAAGAAAGAGGATTGCCTCCTTGCCACTCGTAATAATAAATTTTCGTATGTCTTGGTTCTGTTCCTTTTCCTCACTCAAAACAGGTAAGTACATGTCAATTTCATGTACTGCATCTTCATTGTTCATCAAATATTTGAATTTAAAGTTTTTAAAATCAACAGAGTTGGTTCTTATTTTGTTTGTTTTTTGTCCTTTACTACTTATTAAAATGTTTTATGCTTGTTCTTCGTTGTAATTTATATGTATGAATGAACCAGCTTAACTTCTTATTAGGTCTATAAAAATATAGAAATTATAGATTAGTTATCAATTATTAAAGGATCAAATACCAAAAAGTCCCTCAAATATTTTTTAATGCACATTTAGTCCAACCCTTTTATTTTGTACGAAAAAGTCCCTTATTCTCTTATCTTTAAAGGTCCGTGCTAGCGGCATGGTAAAACTTTTTTGGCTTGGTGAAGGACTTTTTAGCGCAAAATAAAAAGGCTTCGAATAAACGTGTATTAAAAAAGTTCGAGGGACTATTTGCGTACGTGCGCGTGTGTATTTGATATTAGATTTAATGTTATTTAATATTTAATCCCTTATCAAACTTTAATTTTGACATGTGTGTAACAAATATGATGGGAATATTTTTAAATATGACAAAAATTATAATACGACAATCCCTTGTTATATAACGCTGCCTTAATATGACACTATGGACTTCACATTATTCTATAATAAATTTTAAGACCTCAACTACAAATTTATGGGGGTGATCATTTGTGTTCAAATTTCGAAGTTTATTACTAATGCCCTTAATCAAATTATTGTTTGTAAATATGCCTCATACATAAACTTCTCACATTGGTTACACGTGCAATGCGTGTGTGCATCAATTAGTGCGTGAATAGCTAATATTTATGTGACCTTTGTAATTTCTCCCTAGATATCTAGCATCCAAGATGTAATTCCCGTCTTAGTTGTCATTTTCTAAATGTTAAATACAATTAAATGTGCCACAATGTTTTGTAACTCCAAAGCTTATGAACAAACCCAATCCAAACTTATATGTTGTTTCATCCCCTCTTTCCTTCATCTAATTCCTTTTTTTTCCAAGAATGGATTATGACCAACTTACCTTTTTAGGGATGGAGAATCAGTATGACTTTGATTGGTTATATTTAGAAGAAAAGTCCCAAGGGTAATCTCATACTTACTAAATCTCTTTAGTTTTATCTCCATTCTGTACAAACTAACCTTATATGTTGTGTACATTCTTTAGTTTTGTCTCCATTCTGTACAAACTAACCTTATATGTTGTGTACATTTTTTCTTTTGTACAGAAAATTGGAGGAGTACTCAACAGTCTCTAATAACTTGAATTATAGTCCTTTTGGTCATCCTTTCAACTTCGATCAATACCTACTTCCACAACAAAATAATCAAATTCCCTTTGATTATGATCAACATCAATTTTCACAATTAAATCATCAAATTCCAGTTGATTATGATCAATACAAATTTTTGCAACAAAACAATCAAAATCAGTACCAATTCTCACAACAAGACAATTTCATTCCCCAATTGGAATTCACTGATTTCGAGAATATCGGTACGGGTGATTTGTATAGCTTGTGGGATGACAATTTTTCATCTATTAGTCAAGACCTTATTCTTGATACCATGCAAGAACTGTTGATGGATACTGAAATTTTGGGCTATTTCACTGATGAAGGAACTTATATGACTGATCCTAAAAACTTTATGATTTCAAACACAAACGAAAATCAAAGTCGACAAAACAAAAGATCGAGAATGTCTCCATTAGAACTGCATGAGATACAAAAGTATTTTAATGTTCCAATAACTCAAGCACCCAAAGAATTGAAGGTGGGATTGACCACGTTGAAGAAAAGATGTAGAAAGCTGAATATTATGAGGTGGCCTTATAGGAAGATCAAGAGTATGAAGTCTCTCATTGATAATGTTAAGGTATTATCCTTCCTGCATGTTAAGATTCTTTCGAATGTCATTAGATACACTATTATTTTTTATTCATTTCCTTTCTCTCTAATAAAAGTTTACCGAATATATGTTTTTGGAAGTCATTTTAATTTATTGTGTTTTATTTTACTTTACCCCTCTAAGAAATGTAGCAATGACAAAACCATCCGCTTTTTAGAAAAATAGACATAAACATCGTATGCATAAGGTACAAGAAAGTCAATACACATGTGGGTGGTCAAGTCTAATCTATGAAAAATAGAGGAGTAATATCTAATTACAGCATTATTGTACGACATGTTTTATTAGTATAATTATTTTGTTCTAAATTACAATTTTAGGAGATGGGATTAACCAACGAGGTAGAGATGCTAGAAGAGAACAAAAAAATGATGAAGAAGCTACCCGATTTTGGAATGAGAGAGAAAATAAAAAAACTCAGGCAAGCTTGCTTCAAGGCCAACTGCAAAAAGAGAAGGCTCCTTGCTGACTATTGATACTGCTTCTTCTTTAATGGCTTGGTAATTTGGGTTTATATTTGGTTTTGAACTTTGTAATGTTATTTCTAGTTTTATTTTGGCACTTTAATAACCTTTTGGAATCTTGTTTTCTTAGATATTGTAGTGCCTAAAGCATTACAACCAAATATAGGTTTAAATAAAGTACGATTTTAATTTTATTTTTACGTGCCTTAAAGTGAATTTATGTGCCTTGTCATGGAAGTTAATAATTAACCTTGAATCGAGCTTCTTTCTTACTGCAAAATCAATCATTATGTAATGAGAAACATCGATGCATATGAGATTCTTATATATATATATATATATTTGACAAGATAAGAAAAAAAATTTAAGACATAAATTATGTTAAAAAAAATAAAACAAAAATTTTCAATAGTCTATACAAAGTAACATATACGTTAAATCATTACTTTAGAAAAACAGTGTAAATTCCAAATAAATCAATCAATATGTATTGTATGTAAAATACGGTAAGCTGGATCGTCCAAGATTATAGCTTCTCTGGCTTATATATTAGAATCATTACATTAGTAAAACATCGGTAAGTTATAAATAAACCATTCAATATATATTATATCTATAGGTAACTATAAAATACGTCCAGCTGGTTCATCAAAAATTAAAGCTTCTCTGGCTTATATAGAAATTGACATCAATGTTAGCCAATTAAAGACCATTCTCACACCATGGGGAGAAAATTCTAAAATATAATAATAAGGAACATAACTGTTAAGGCCAAAGAAAAACACACAAAAAAATGCACTCTTACCATTTTTTTATACGATTTCTTTTGCAAATTGATGTGGTAAGTTATATTAGAACTTTTTATTTTTAAAGTCTTAAGCAGTCAGGCAAATTTTTTATTTTTATTTTTATTTTTTATTTTCATAGATTTGATTAAATTACAACATTACTCTTTTTGTTAATGCATGAATATGACTTGCATGACAAGAAATGTCTTTATGTGTTGTTATGTATGTTAATATATACGCTTGTAACTCATTACAACATAATTAGAATTTTATTTTTTATATACGTCTGTTCATTTTATATATATAAATATATATATACTCGTGTTAGCATTAAAGACCATTGTAAAATGCATCCATCTATTCATCTACCTTTAATTTATATTCTAACAATCTTTTGTACGAAATCCTATTTATCTCCCCATAAATTTATACCCTTTATTCCCTTGTCTCTATCTCATATTTGTACAATATTTATGATACAAATAGTTTCTCTTGGCTTTTACAGTGTTGGCAAATATCGTATTTGTATATCTTCTTTTGTATTTGTTCACCAACATTTCATGCAAAGTTTAGCAAAAACTAAATAAATATTTGTAAATAACAATTTGTCAAATTTATCACAAATAAGTGTATGAAATTTCAAAGTTTGTAAAATCATATAATAAAAACTTCAATGCATCTTCTTCTGTGATTGAAACAAAAACATAAAAATACATATTTTTAATTGAGCAAAATATATAAATTGTTTGTATAAATCAATGTGATAAGTGACACAGCCATAAACCTTCTTTTGCCTTTTTTAGACCATATAATAATAATTTTTTTGGTTATAAAATATGTATATGGGTGGATGTTCACTTTTATCTAGCATATGAATGAAAAAGTATTTCAAGATACCTGAATTCATACTACAAATAAAGAAAATACAAGTATGGATATACTAATTGAATGAAACATTTGCTCTCTCTCTAAAAAAAATCATTTATTTTTCACAACATGTTATAACACAAGAGCTTAATATAATAAAAAGAAAGAGGATTGCCTCCTCGCCATGGATAACAACAAGTGATGGTAATTTTTCGTTCTTTTCTTTTCTTCCCTAAAGACAAATAAGTACATGATTGTTACCTTTTCTACTGTCAATTTCATAGACTACATCTTCGTTGTCCCTCACATATTTGAATTTGAAAATTTAAAAGTCAGCATAGTTGATGCTTATTTTGTTCCTCTCTATTTATAAAGCATCAATTGTTTTCTTTTGGTCCTTTAATACATATTAACAGGGCCGATCCCGAGATTTTAGCGTCAAGGAGAATTCTTGAACTGGGATCCATATCAAACAAGAGGTTTTTAATTACTTTATAACTTATGGGTTTTTTAATCGAAAAGATGCCGACTTGATTTTCAGTAGTTTACAAGTTTAAATGTTTGTCCCTTCAGTTTTTAATAAATTATTTGTGTGACAATTGAAAAATGACGCTATAAATTTAAATACACAGATAAAATTTTGGGGTGCCTAAAATGTGTTGAATATCGGGCCTCGAGGCGACCGCCTCCCTGGCCTCCCTTCAAAATCGGCTCTAAATATTAGAAAGTTTTATACTTCTTCTTCATTGTAGTTTATATATAAGAATGAATTAGCTTAGCTTCTGATCAGGTCTATAAAAATATGAGAATTATTAATTAGTAATCAATAATTAAACTACATACTATAATATTACCTTTTCTTTTCGCCATGTTTTAAGGTATTTTAGTTTGGTCTTATAAGCTTACAAATTATTTTACTTTTTTTCCTCCCAAGGTTTTAAGCTATATGGGAACTAATTGCCTTAAAATATAAAAATGGCTACATTTTAGTTTGATCTTATAAGCTTACAAATTATTACATTTAAATTTTGAGTCCTCTTCTCATATAACCATTTTTAGCTATGACCTGAAGTTACCAAATCATACGATATTAAGACCTACACCATAATTATTCAACTTTGGAACTTTTAATTTTCTATGTTCTAATTTTAGTATTTGAAGTCCCTAAATTATTTGGACCTAAAGTTTCAAAGAAAATATATCACAATCAAACATGGAGTTTTAATTGAAAGTGTACAAACTGAAAGTCATGTAATTTATATTGATTTGTGATATGAAGATCCATAATTATTATTGTGATCAAATGTTCACAAATTATTATTTGTAAATGAGATACAGTTTCTTAGACATACTATTAAAAATGCACGAATCTCTCCTGTTATTTAACAATATTTGGATTAGAGTATCCAAAAGTAATAACCCCCATTTTCTCATGTAAAGATTGGCCAGACAAGATACGCCGAAGATGTGGCTTACTTGTCAATTTATATCATTCTTAGCATCGATCGAGAATAAACATTTATATTTTAAACCACATTTTAATTTAAAACCGAATTGAATTAATAAACATGAGATAATAGTAAATCCAACATCCACGTTCAACAAAATAAAATCTAACATAATTATAACATCTTGACTAATAAAACTAAATCACTTCGGGCTTATGCCCATAAAATAATCCAAAATAAATAAAGATAGGAAGAAGTAGCAGCCTAAACTAGAATCAATAAATCGATCTCCGAGAAGCAATACGAGACAGCAAGTTTGATATTCTTTTAGTCCCGCTATCCTTGTCTACACAAACCTTGTAATTTGGGTCAGCACCTTAGAGTGTGTAAGAATTAACTTACTGAAATTGAAATACAAGATTACATTAAATTTAAGTAGGTGTCTCCCATCGTCACTCGCATAGGATAATCTCCTCACCTCTCACCTAGGTGCAATATTAATCGTATCCTATCCCCAGAAACCAAATGCAATATAGATAACAAGATGATTGGGAAACATGTGATGCGTTTAGCATACACTACAAGAAAAATGATTTTTAGTGACATAATTTTTTGTACCTAATTATAAAAAATTCTCCAACAAATCTTTTAGTGGCAAAAAAAATTTCGTCATGCTATTGCCACTAAAGGTGTTCCACGAATTGTTTTCGTAGCAATTTATTAAATCGCCACTAAAATTTGACTTTTTAGTGACAAAATCACTTCGCCACCAAAACATCGCTTTAGGCGGAATTTATTTTGCATTTAATAAAGATTAAATCGCCACTAATAGTTGATAGTTTGACACTAAAAGTTTATTTTTTGTAGCAAAAAAAAAAATTCACCACCAGAAGTAACATTTCGTTGCAAAACAAATCGCCACAATTGAACTTAAATTTCTATGGAACGATTTTTTAAATATTAAATTGTCACCCGTAGTTGATAGTTTACCACCAAAAGATTATTTTTTGTAGCAAACCAAAGAATCGCCATCCAAAGGGTTGTTTCGTGGAAAAAAAAATTCACATTTGATCTTAAATTTGTATGGAACAACTTTCTTAGCCATTTAAATTCGCCACTAAATGACATTTTTTATTGCAAAAAAATCTCCATAAATTGATGTAATATTTTTCACAATACATATATACGTTTTTTTGGTAACAACTTGTGTCTACACGTATATAACTTGTACATCTACAACTTTCATAATTTTTGTTTTTCCAAAATCATAAACTAGTACTCTTAATTTGGGCTTCGAACAGGAAAGTAGCAATTTACCGAAAATCTCAAAACTTTCACATTTTGCGACCAAACATTGCCAATTTTGCATCAACACCCTAATTTACTTTATAAACATAATCATGCATTGGAAACATATTTTATGATTCATTTAACCACATAACTAGTCATGTGCTCTAAACATGTTATCCCCGATCATAGGCTAGATTAGCATCTAATATAAACCACATATGATATACCCGTATATACCCTCGGCCATACCGAGGGCGCCCTGCACCTCAACAGGTTCCAGATGACCCCTCGGCGGGACGACCCTTCATCAGGCTCCGGACGACCCCTCAGGGGGCCGACCCTTCATCAGGCTCCGGACGACCCCTCAGGGGGTCGACCCGGCATCAGGCTCTAGACGACCCCTCAGGGGGCCGACCCTGCATCAGGCTCCGGACGACCCCCCGAGGGTACGACAGTACGAGGCCCAAATTAGGCCAGACTCATTGCCAGAAGGAAATTTGCCCTCGGCCTCATATCAAAGGCCGAGGGTGACATCATCACAGTGCGTGGTTTGGGAGACGCGTGGAACAGTGCGCGTGAGGCTCACATGGCACGTGGGAGACCGTTATAAGAAAATCACACCCTCACGTGAGAGAATATTATGTTATCATTAGCCACAGGTGTCATCTACAAGTGTCAACAGGGGATTGGCTAGATCATTATTCACATGCACCATGCATACTTGGGGGTACACTACACCCCCAAGACCTATATATACTTATCACCTACAAGCCTACAGGGGATGGATCAATCGATGGATCGATAATCATAACCCTAGCAAAAACTCTTCTTATACACACAGTAGAGAGAGAAAGTGAGCTTATGTGCATTGTATCCAAGGCCATTAGTGCCCATACTTAGTGGATCACACACTCACAGTGGATGTAGGCCTAATTGGCTGAACCACTATACATAATTATCTTATTCCTCTTATACTCATATACTTCTACACACTTACACACTTATACATATACATCTCTATGGATGCCATGGTTACTACTGTTTGAGCTCATCGTCACTTCTCTGGTGGTGCTAAATCCAAGCATCATCAGTTTGGAACCATCTATGGGAACGAGAAGACATCTCTTCCTTTGTACAGCTTGACCTCAATGGGGACTCTGGTGGTGAACTAGTTCTCCCCCTGAGAGGAGATGTTTCACCATTGAAAGAGACCCACTAAGGTTCTCAAGCTCACCAGTCTTTTTTCCAGTTCAGCTCTTCATAGCTCAAACACATGGCACCAGAGATGCCACCACCACCACTTCCCCCACCGGATGATGGGGGAGGACCCAGTTCCAGTCAGCCACCACCTCAATCTGAGATGGCAGATGTGGCGGCAGGCTTGAAGTGTCTGGCAGTGACCCAGCGGATCATGCAGGAGCAGTTCACAGCTCTGAGCCAGAACATACTAAGACCACCAGGGGTCTCACCTTATATGATTACTCCGGCAGTAGCTCCAGGACATCATGAGGCCAGGGTACCACCCAGGCACCACGCAAAGACCTGCCACCCCCTCAGTGGGGTAGGGATGTTGCTGAACCCCGGCGTCTACGCCTGGGGAGGCAAGGAAACCCTTGCCCTGAAGACAGGTATGATGATCTGGAGGGGGAGGAGGCCCCCATAGAATGTTGGGAGCCGTATGAGGTCTCAAAAAATATTGTACGGCCCCTCCAGGAGAGCATAGGGAAGTGAGGGAGACCAAATCCTGATGATCGCCCAAGAGGCTCCGCTTTTGATCGCTTGAGCAAGGGGTCAGCCTTTGAGAGGTTGGGCCCAGTAAATGACCTGCGGGAAAAATTGTCTAGATCAAGGAGCGCCACGAGGTCTAGAAGGGAGGAAGCAGATGACTGACCCCGCAGGGGCCGGCCCCTCGGACGGGACGACGACCAGGGGGAAGTAAACAACCGACACAGGCCAGCCACGGCAGGACCCTCCGTCCATCTCAAAGAAGCGGCAGGGGATAACATTGGCCAAGCCGACCCTACGAGGCCTTGGAATTACTCGATCCAGTGACTGGAGGATAAGATCGGCGATATACTGAAAAGACGCGACCCTCTTCAGAGGGGATACACCATAGGCTCACCCTTTGTGGCGAAGATAGTCAACTTCCCTACGCCATCAAAGTTCAAGACACCTGTGGTCACCCCAAGATATGATGGGAGCACCAACCCTGTCCACTATGTTGAGATGTATCAATCAGCAGCAGACATATACTCTATCTCAGATGAGATGAGGTGTTGTGCCTTATCTGGTTCCCTGACAGGGGCTGTACATGTCTGGTACACGTCTCTTCCAAAAAATTCCATTGAAAACTTTAAGCAGTTGGCAGACCGGTTCATCCACAACTTTTTCTTTGGGATGAGGCCACAGAAGAAGACCACCCACCTGCTCTATGTTAAGTAGGGGAAGAATGAGAGTCTGACGGACTACATAGCCAGATTCAATAAAGAGAAGCTGGAGGTGGAAGACTATGAGGAGAGCATAGCTATGACAACCCTGATTAGAGGACTCCAAAAGGGGAAGCTGTTATGGAAGCTTGCTGAAGACCCCCCTAGGACGATGGCTGAATTACTGTCAATAGCAGGAAAGGTGATGAATGCCGAAGAGGCGATGACCGCAAAATACGAAGACGAAAAAGGAGGCGCTAGTGGGGGTAAATACCCTAAGAAGAACAAAGAGGGGAAGAAGAGGTCAACGGACGACAAGTTCGCTGGTTACACCCCACTAACGGTCAGCTGTGAACATATTCTCAATGAAATAAAGAGTGACCGATCCCTAAAGTGGCCTGAGAAGTTGAGGGAAGCCCCCAACAAGAGGAATAAGAACCTGTGGTGCGAATTTCACCAAGACCACGACCACATAACAGAAAAATGCTTTGCTCTGAAAGATGAGATTGAGAAGATGCTGAAAGAAGGGAAGCTCAGAAAGTACGTCGATAAAGGTGCCTTCAAGAGGGGCCGAGGGGACGACCCCAGAAAGAAGCGAGGCGATGCATGTAGAGAAGGTCCTCAAAAAAGAGGGGATGACCCTTCTAATGATGAGGACGACCCTGACCTCCCATCGAGAGACGACCAAGGCCCTGTCAAGAGGCTTAATATAATCTCGCTCGGAGTGGGAATGATCTCCGAGGGTCTAGCAGGAGGAGGGTCTGAGGTCGCTGACCGGAAGGCCCATGTGGCTGAGGCCAAGGCAGTGACGAAGACGGTACACTCGACCTCTCTGGAGGTCAAGTCAGAAAAGAGGAAGAAGGTCGATATGGACACTTTGATAGTGGGGTTCTCGAGAATGGACTTTAAAGGCCTCCTAGCCCCACACGACGACCCACTCGTCATCACAACTAGGGTGCACGAGTGTGAGGTGCCGAGGATATTGGTCGATGGGGGCAGTTCTGCAGATGTAATGTTTTGGCCATGCTTCAAAGCCTTAGGTCTCAGTCGTCCTAGACTCGTCCCATACCATCATCTATTGATTGGGTTAAGTGGGGAAAAGGTTCATCCCCTTGGAGTGTATGAGGCCGATATCAGGATGGGGGACGAGTGGCCGAGATGGCTTACCAAGAAGGTCAGTTTCTTTGTGATGGATGAACATGTGTTTTTGGCCTACAACATCATACTGGGGCGTGTGGCCCTCAAGGGGTTTGAAGCTGTGCCGTCTACGGTCCATCAGATGATTAAATTTCCTACCCCTTACGGGGTGGGGGAAGTTCAGGGAGACCAGACGACAGCGCGAGAATGTTACTACAACTCCGCTGAAGAAAGAGAGGCACACAAGAGGGCTACAACCACTTACAATATTGATACCCTAGACCCCAGGGATGAGAGGAAGCTAAAGAAAGGAGAGGCCGCAAAAGAGGTAAAATCCATCATCCTCGATGAGGATGACCTGGAAAAAATCGTCCAAGTCGGCAAGTCTCTGAATCCCAATATCAAGGAAGACCTCATTAAACTGTTGAGGAGAAGACAAAGCGTCTTTGCATGGAGTCATGTAGATATGCCGGGGATCGACCCTGAAATTATGTGCCACAAGCTCAATGTGGTAGAGGGAGTAAAGACGATAAAGCAGAAGAGGAGAATTTATTCTCGAGAAAAGTATGAGGTCATTAGGGATGAGGTCAAGAAGCTGGAAGATGTTGAGTTTATCAGAGAGGTCATCTACCCTGAATGGTTGTCCAATGCAGTCATTGTCCCAAAGGCCAATGGGAAGTGGAGAATGTGTGTGGACTTCACCGACCTCAACAAGCACTGTCCCAAAGACAGCTTCCCTCTCCCCCGCATTGACCAGATGGTAGACGCTACCGCAGGCCATGAGCTCATGAGCTTTATGGATGCCTATTCAGGGTACAACCAGATCTTCATGAACCCTAAGGACTCGGAGAAGACAGCCTTCATTACTGACAAGGGGACATACTGTTATAGGGTCATTCCCTTTGGCCTAAAAAATGCGGGGGCAATGTACCAGCGTCTCGTAAATAAAATGTTCGAAGACCAAATTGGGAAGTCTATGGAGGTCTATGTAGATGACATGCTAACTAAGAGTTTGAAGGCAGAGGATCATGTGGCAGACCTGGAGAGGACCTTTAATACGATGGACAAATACCAGACGAAGCTTAACCCAGCTAAGTGTGTCTTCGGGGTCGGAGCAGGGAAGTTCTTAGGGTTCATTGTCAACTAAAGAGGCATCGAGGACAATCCTGAAAAGATAAAGGCCCTTGTTGAGATGAAGACCCCCAAGTCCATTAAAGACGTTCAGAGACTCACAGGGAGATTTGCTGCCTTGAACAGGTTCGTGTCTAGGGCCACAGACAGGTGTCTACCATTTTTTCAAAATTCTCAAAAAAGCCTTCGAATGGAGTGAAGAGTGTGATGAGTCCTTCAAGGAGTTAAAATCATACCTGGGGTCTCCTTTGCTGTTGTCACGGCCCGTGCAGGGTGAACGACTTTATGTGTACCTCGTCGTCTTAGAGTCAGCCATCAGTGCAGCCATTATGAGAGACGAAGACGGAGTACAAAAGCCTGTGTATTTTAATAGCAAGGCACTCCAGGGGGCGGAGCAAAGATATCCAAGGATGGAGAAGTTGGCCTATGCCTTGATCCATGCATCGAGAAAGATGAAGCCATACTTCCAGTCCCATACAATGGTCATCCTCACTGACTCTCCCCTTAGGCAGGTTTTGCACAAGCCTGAAAAATCAGGGAGGTTAATGGCCTGGGCTATAGAGCTGGGGGAGTTTGACATAGTATATCAGCTTAGGACGACCATTAAGGGGAAAGCATTGGCAGAATTCATGGCCGAGTTTACTTGGGAAGATGATGAAGCCGAGGGTGAGAGCCTCAGGAAGATATATACCCGACAAGGTGAGCTCACCGACACACCTCCAGATAAGGCAGAGACAAGCACCGCTAGAAGGAAATTGGCTGAAAATGAAGAGGGAAGATATCTCTTTGGACAGGGGTCACTCACCGAGGGAAGTTTCTCAGAAGAACATACCATGTGGAGTCTCTTCGTCGACGGGTCCTCTTGCGAAAATGGGAGTGGAGCTGGATTAATAGTATCAGCACCCGACGGCACAGACATTGAGTACGCCCTGAGGTTCAACTTTAAGGCCTCCAACAATGAGGCCGAATATGAGGCCTTGATAGCAGGCCTCTTCTTGTCCATATCTCTTAGTGTCATCCAGATTTTGGTTCATAGTGATTCGAGGCTAGTAGTGAATCAGATACTAGGAGCCTACGAGGCCAAGGACGAGAGGATGGCTAGGTACCTTGAGAAGGTGAGGTCGTTACTGAAGGGCTTCATAGAAGTAAGGTTAAAGAGGATACCTAGGCTCGATAATGGTCGAGTTGACGCCCTTGCTAAGTTGGCCTCGACCACTAGGACAGACATTAGGAGGACGGTCCTAGTGGAAATTTTTCTTCGGCCAACTATTGAAGACGCTGAGGGAACACTTAGCAATTGCCTAAATGTTTCTTAGGAAGCTTCGTGGATGGACCCTCTGATCAGATACATTAAAGAGGGAGAGATTCCAAAAGGAAGGCAAGAAAGGAAGAAGCTGAGATACAGGGCTGCAAAATTCACTATCATCGGAGACACTTTGTACAAAAAGGGGTTTTTTCTCCTCTTACTTAGGTGTGTGCACCCCTCTGAAGTCCCTTCCATTTTACAAGATGTGCACGAAGGATCGTGCTCAAGCCACATTGGAGGTAGATCCTTAGCGAAGAGGGTGATCACCCAAGGAAACTGGTGGTCGACCTTGGGGAAAGATGCCGCGGCATATGTAAAAAAGTGTGATAAATGACAAAGATTTGCCACCATCCCTCACCAACCCCATCAGCCTCTTACCTCCATTACATCCCCATGGCCATTTGCAGTATGGGGGATCGACCTAGTAGGACCCTTACCAAGGGCAGTCAATAACTATCGGTTCCTCATCGTAGCAATTGACTATTTCTTAAAATGGGTGGAGGCCGAACCGATGGTTCACGATTACAGAGCAGAAGACCTTCCAGTTCATCTGGAAAAATGTTATATGCAGATATGGTCTCCCCAATACCCTCATCTCGGATAACGGGACACAATTCAAGAATACCTCTCTAAAGAAGTACTGTGAAAGGGTGAGTATCAAACAATTCTTATCTACCCCGGGCCGACCTCAAGCCAATGGGCAAACAGAAGTTACAAATAGGACAATCCTAGATGGAATCAAGAAGAGGCTTGAGGAGGCAAAAGGAAGATGGGTCGAGGAGTTATATGCTGTGATGTGGGCCTACAGGACAACAGTGAGGACCTCTACCGGAGAGACCCCATTCATGCTAGCTTATGGCTCCGAAGCCGTCATCCCCACCGAGATTGGGTTTCCTACTCATAGGGTCCAAATGTATGACCCCTAGAGAAATACAGAAGAGAAGAGACTCGACTTAGACCTGATTGAGGAAAGGAGGGAAGATGCCGAGATAAGGCAAGCCGCCTACCAGCAGAGGACTGCAAGGTTTTACAATCAGACGGTGAAATAGAGACCAGTTGCGGTAGGGGACTTGGTCCTCAAAAATACTTGGCACAAGCCCAACAATCTCCACCCTAATTTGCATGGCCTATATAGAGTCTACGATGAAGTCGTCCCTAGGACTTAGACTAGAAAACTTAGAGCGATAACCCTTTTCCAACCCCTGGAGTGTAGATCAATTGAAAAAATACTATCAGTAGTGTTGTAAGGTCTTGATAGACCATAATTGTAATAGGAGTTGCTCCAACAGAACACTTGGAAAATTAATGAGAAATATCAGTATTTCCCCTCATCTTGTGTTTATCAGTTCTAGTACGCATGAAAACATCTTCAGAGAACGACACTCGGCTATAATGAGGTCGCATGGAGGGGACGAACCCACCATGGTCCTCAAGAAAGACGGGTAAAACTTTGTTTAGAACCATTAATTTGGTGATTATAACCCTCGGCTATAATGAGGTCGCATGGAGGGGACGACCCCACCATGGTCCTATAGAAAGACGAGGGAAAACTTTGATTAAAACCATTAATTTGGTTATTATAACCCTCGGCTATAATGAGGTCGCGTGGAAGGCATGACCCCATCATGGTCCTCAAGAAAGACGAGGGAAAACTTTGTTTAAAACAATTAATTTGGTGATTATAACCCTCGGCTATAATGAGGTCGCATGGAGGGGACGACCCCACCATGGTACTCTAGAAAGACGAGGGAAAACTTTGTTTAAAACCATTAATTTGGTGATTATAACCCTCGGTTATAATGAGGTCGCATGGAGGGGACGAATCCACCATGGTCCTCAAGAAAGACGAGGGAAAACTTTGTTAAAAACCATTAATTTGGTGATTATAACCCTCAGCTATAATGAGGTCGCATGGAGGGGACGACCCCACCATGGTCCTCAAGAAAGATGAGGGAAAACTTTGTTTAAAACCATTAATTTGGTGATTATAACCCTCGGCTATAATGAGGTCGCATGGAGGGGACGACCCCACCATGGTCCTCCAGAAAGACAAGGGAAAACTTTGTTTAAAACCATTAATTTGGTGATTATAACCCTCGGCTATAATGAGGTCGCATGGAGGGGACAACCCCACCATGGTCCTCAAGAAAGACGAGAGAAAACTTTGTTTAAAACCATTAATTTGGTGATTATAACCCTAGGCTATAATGAGGTCGCAATGAGGGGACCACCCCACCATGGTCCTCTAGAAAGACGATGGAAAACTTTGTTTAAAACCATTAATTTGGTGATTATAACCCTCGGCTATAATGAGGTCGCATGGAGGGGACGACCCCACCATGGTGCTCAAGAAAGACGAGGGAAAACTTTGTTTAAAACCATTAATTTGGTGATTATAACCCTCGGCTATAATGAGGCCAACTTTGTTTAAAACCATTAATTTGGTGATTATAACCCTCGGCTATAATGAGGTCACATGGAGGGGACGACCCCACCATGGTCCTCAAGAAAGACGAGGGAAAACTTTGTTTAAAACCATTAATTTGGTGATTATAACCCTCGGTTATAATGAGGTCGCATGGAGGGGACGACCCCACCATGGTCCTCAAGAAAGACGAGGGAAAACTTTGTTTAAAACCATTAATTTGGTGATTATAACCCTCGGTTATAATGAGGACGCATGGAGGGGACGACCCCACCATGGTCCTCAAAAAAGATGAGGGAAAACTTTGTTTAAAAGCATTAATTTGGTGATTATAACCCTCGCCTATAAGGAGGTCGCATGTAGGGGACGACCCCACCAGGGTCCTCAAGAAAGACGAGGGAGGGGTTAGTGATAATATAAAAAATTCACAATGCAAATCATACAAAAGTCAAATATGGAAGACAACAAGAGAGATGATGATATAAATGAAATATTACAAAGTGTTTTACAAAGTAGAGTACAAAAATATTGATTACACCAAGAGGGTATAGGTTACAGACAACCACCCTATCGAGCAACATCAGAGGGAAGGGCCTCAACATCAATAAGAGAGGTCTCCTCAACGACCACGGCATGCTGGTCTTCAATCGTGCTGACACCCTCGACGTGAACCTGGGATTCCACCTGGGTTAGAGCCTCGGCAATCAAGGGGTCGTCCAGATGAACTGCCTCCAGAGAGGGACGGGTTGAAGAGACGACATCGCCGAATTTGAGGACGACCCACCGATAGGCCGTCCTGATCCCTCTCTCTAAGTACTCAAGACCGAAGCCTTGGAACTCGTCTGAGAGTTTATAGGCCTCCACAGCATCGGCCTCTGCCTTCCTCACTGCCTCAGATAGCTCAGCCTTGAATTGAGTCCCTAGGTTGGTCAAGGCTTCATCCTTCTCCTTAATGAGTAAGTCTTTGGCCTTCAGGTCCTCGTCGTGCTGCCTCGTCAGCTCGTCCAGAATCCTTGCATGTTCAGTTCTGGCACTCTCTAGCTTAGCCCTTGCAGTCTCTAAGTCAGTCTGCAGACCAGCCTCATGTTGGATGGCCCTCTCGACCTCATGAAATTTCTCCTGATTCTCCTCCATCCACTTGGTGGCCGAGGTAAAAGCACAAACAGACTGCATTAGAAAAAGAACTTATTAAGAGGCCGAGGAAATAGTTGGTGAAAGAATGTAGTTAAGGGAATGAAGCAAGACAAGTACCAGGGCGTGCAGACCGTAGTCATACACCTTGGTGGAAGGAATCTTAGACAAGCATTCGTAGTCGGCAGCCGAGGGAGCAGAAAACATTGACGCCTTGGCCGCCCTCAAGTTTGCGATAAGTGATAATGGCTCGGCCTTCAGAAGTGCCAAGTTTTGGGACCAGAAGGCCCCCGTGCTAGAAGAAGAGGCGGTTCCCTCAGACGCCTCAACCCTTGCCCTCGTCCGTGATCCTGGTCGAGGGTCTACGGGGACCTCGAGCTCTTTACTCTTCTGTCTGTCGACGGTCAGCTCAGCAGGTGTCGGCCCTGTGGTCTACGTCTTCCTCGGGGCTTGCTGAGTCTCCTTGCCTTTCTTCTTGGCCAAGCCTAACAATAAACTGGGAGCAGTCATTTCCTAGAGATATTCCGATATACCAGTAGGACGACCTGAAAAGAGGACAACGCGTCAGAAAAGTACAGAGATAAATAGAAGTCATGTGGAGATAGAGTTGTCACAGGGATAGCCTCAGAAGTAACCATACCCTCGGCCTGTCGGCCTGGGCTTAGGTCAGACGCCTCTCCTCTCCCAGAAGGTCCAGCGCCAATTGGCGACGACGCTCTCTCATCCATCTCTCCTGAATAACTCTCGGATGGACGACAAGACAACCCACAAGACTCAGACGGATCAAATGGTTTTATTATGGCTAGAGGAATGGGAAATATGGGTCGTACTCAATTAGGGTCGGCCCCTCATCTCCTCTCCTCCACTTTCTCTATTCGTCTGATCTCAATAAATAACTTCTCTCTTAGGGAAGGGAATTCCTCAGATAAGCTATAAAGCCTCCTAAGCATCAAGGAGGAAACCCTACACTTGGAAGAATTTGGGGAACTCAACTATAAACAAGTTAATAGTTGACCAGATTGGACTTTTGGATTGAAACAGAAGAAATTGAAGGCTTTTGGTCAAGAACACTCAAGAAATGGAAGAACTCAACTCGCCGAAAAAGTACCAGAAAATACAAGTCCTAAGAAATGCAACAAGGGGGGTATCGAACCCAATGCATGAAACGAAATTAAAGATTAAAGAGGAAATTTATGGCAGAGAAGAGTACCTGAAGATGAAAGCGAAAGGCTGAATGGATCGTGATGCAGAAGTTGCAGAAATGGGTGTCTGGAGACTAGAGAGAGAGAGAGTTCAGGCGCAAAGAAGAAGAATAAGAGAGAGAAACTTCAAAAAATTGTTTAAATACTTTGCCAATGAGTGGGCCCATTAACCACGGCCCACGAGGAGGGCATCATTAGGGCGCAAAGACCCAGACAGTGTGCAGCCGCCACGCCTTGAAAACTGGAACGACATTGGATAAAAATTTGACAGGTGTCAGATCAGCTTGACAGGTGTCACTCATCAAACAGACCATACACTTAGTCTCAAAAGAAACATTATCCCTCAGCCATCTCAGCATCATCTATGGCTAAGGGCTGGGGGTGATTGATATACCCGTATATACCCTCGGCCATGCCGAGGGCGCCCTGCGCCTCAACAGGTTCCAGATGACCCCTCGGGGGGCCGACCCTTCATCAGGCTCCGGATGACCCCTCAGGGGGCCGACCCTTCATCAGGCTCCGGACGACCCCTCAGGGGGCCGACCCTACATCAGCCTCCAGACGACCCCTCAGGGGGCCGACCCTGCATCAGGATCTGGACGACCCCCCGAGGGTACGACAGTACGAGGCCCAAATTAGGCCAGACTCATTATCGGAAGGAACTTTGCCCTCGGCCTCATATCAAAGGCCGAGGGTGACATCATCACAGCGCGTGGTTTGGGAGACGTGTGGAACAGTGTGCGTGAGGCTCACATGGCACGTGGGAGACTGTTATAACAAAATCACACCCTCACATGAGGGAATATCATGTCATCATTAGCCACAGGTGGCATCTACAGGTGTCAACAGGGGATTGGCTAGATCATCATTCACATGCACCATGCATACTTGGGGGGGTACACTACACCCCCCAAGACCTATATATACTTGTCACCTACAACCCTACCGGGGATGGATCAATCGATGGATTGATAATAATAACCCTAGCGAAAACTCTCCTTATACACACAGTAGAGAGAGAAAGTGAGCTTATGTGCATTGTATCCAAGGCCATTAGTGCCCATACTTAGTGGATCACACACTCACAGTGGATGTAGGCCTAATTGGGTGAACCACTATACATCATTATCTTATTCCTCTTATACTCAACTCCTTATACACACTTACACACTTATACATATACATATCTATGGTTGCCATGGTTACTACTGTTTGAGCACATCATCACTTCTTTGGTAGTGCTAAATCCAAGCATCATCAACATATATATCACATGAACATGCATCCCCTAAACATGATAATTAACATGTTTAACACACATAAATAATTTATAACTAATAACTAATAACTTATACTTAATCATGTAATTAACCTACCTAATCATGTTTTAGGGCCTTACACTATAGGACTCAAGTTATCAAAAGAAGGAGAAGGATAGTTTGTTAACTCTACTTTGATCAAAAGTATATTTGGAAGCTTGAGGTACTTGACAATGATAAGCCTTGGAATTTTATATGTAGTTGGACTTGTGTGTCGTTACATGGAAACACCAAGAGAATCTCATCGTCTAGCTACTAAGAGCATACTAAGGTATAATGAAGGTGCTCTTAACCCTGGACTTTTTTATGCTTATGGAGAAGATGAAAATCTAGTAAGGTTTTTAGATAGTGATTGGGGAGGTTATCAAGATGAGGTGAAAAGCACTATAGGGTACGTGTTCTACCTTGGTTCAACAACTTTATCTTGGCCATCGAATAGACATGCAATTACAACATTATCATCATGTGAAGCTGAGTATGTGATAACTTGTTCAATTGTTTGTAAAGGAATTTGGTAGAGAAATAAGTTGAAGTCATTGAATCACTTATAAAAAGAATATACAGTGATTCATGTGGATAATAAGTTTGCAATCAAGCTTGCAAAGAATCTAGTACAACATGGAAGGAGCAAGCATATTGACATTAGGTTACATTTTCTAAGGCATCATATGAAGTAAAAGACAATTGAACTTGTGTATTATCAAACCAGGGAGCAGATAACAAATATCCCTACGAACCCTCTCCCGATTGATTATTTCAGAAAGCTACTTGTAATGCTTGGGATGAAGGACTCTTGATTTGAGGGGTGAATGTTGGAATAAACACAAATCAAGTGTCTCTTGCACTATGATAATTAGTGGTAAACCTGACTATGCACTACATAAGCATCATGTGAAGTGATAATCCACAAAGACCACTTTCATGATTTTTAATATTTCTTTCTTTAAGTGGTTTAGGTGTTAATTCATTTCCTCCATTGCTTTTTCTAATGGGTTAGATTAATGTTTCCATAATTAATTATGTTATTTTAGTTGTTCCACTTAATGTGTGATTGTGTGTGTTTTGTAACTCTATAAATAGAGTTATAAGCTTGTTGTTTGATATAATCAATAACAAGAAAAGAAAAACATTTTATCTCTAAAAATACTTGTTCTCTTTATTAGTTATTATCTTTGAGAGAATGTACGCGTGGGTGTGATATAGTTTGAAAACTTATCACCCAAACAAGAAGTTTGGCATAAATAATTGAATACCAAAAATAATTGCCTCCACTTTGTTTGGATCAACCTTCACACCATCACTTGAGACAACATAACCTAAGAATACTAAACTATTTTTCAAGAATTAACACTTCTTCAATTTAATTTCTACTCACTCAATACATCAAAAACCTTTTGAAGATGCTCAAAATGTTGATTTTGCTCTTTGTTAGACACAAGAATGTCATCAAAGTAAACCACAATAAATTTACCAATATAAGGCTTGGATATGTGATTAATAATACGCATAAATGTGAAAGGAGCATTATAAAGACTAAATGGCATCACTATCCATTCAAATAACTCATCCCATGTCTTGAAAGAAGTTTTCCATTCATCTCCTGGCATTATGCAAATTTGATGATACCCACTTCGAAGATTAATTTTTAAAAGCATTACATCCCCATAAACTTGGTCTCATCGAGTTGAGGAATACGAAAATGATACTTAATGGTAATTTTATTCACCGTCCCACTATCAACACACATCTTCTAAGATCCATCTTTCCTAGGAACAAGTAATGCCGAGATAACACACGAACTCATGTTCTCTATAATCAAACCTTTCTTCAACAAATCATTAATTTTCTTTTAAAGATATTCATATTTTTTAGGATATATTCGGTAGGCTAATGGAAGGATAGAACATGGGACAAGAGCAATACACTGTTGACTCTCATCAATAAAAGGCGGGATGAAATTTCCTTTATCACCACATCATAAAATGTATCGAGCAAAGTGAGACAACCCGCTCACCAAAATATGGGGTGGCCAGCCCGATACTCCAATATAACGGAATCATGGATGGAATCATTCTCAGCATCACAACAATATAATAAGTATACGGGGAAACCACCCAATAATTTAGAAAACGGGTTCCCAAAATTTTTGTTTTATTTTAAGTTAAGGAATAATTTAAACAACCCAATTTAAAAAGAAAGTGGAATCCCAAGAACTTATATTACATCCACAACAAGAATACAATAAGAGGACCGAATATGTTGTCGGTCTATAGGTATATACAAACTATTACAACAGTTTAATAATTTATTCAATACATTCATTAGACAGTTACAAAAGTTTGGGCCACACGCCCGAGTGAAAGACCCGATCGTAACTAGAATACAAAAAAATGAAGGCGTCTAACAACATCAAGTCCCACTTGATTTAGAATTGTTATATTCATATACATATAACGATTCTAAGACTGCTCCTCTGAGTTTTCACACTGGATGCGCCCCTAAATGACTATCATCTTCCAGGGACTATCAACAAGACAACCTGTGCACCTCACGCAACGTCGGGAAGTTGCCATATGCCTGCGAGTGAGTTATAACCACACCCGAAATTACCTCACCAGCGCAGAATAAAACTTATAACAATCCATCATATGGCCGAGGACTATAGTCTCCCTGCGTTCATTAGTTAGGGGACATCACCTCATGCGCGAACCTCCCTTGTGATAGCATTTAGAGAGGTGTGTTTAAGTAAATTAACATTTACCATTTAAATCTCATTTTCATTTCCATTTTTCATATGTATGTTTCATTTTATTTGAAACCATAATCATTGAATATTCTCATTAGTATTCATCGTATACTAAGTCCCGAATTATTATCCAAGATGTCACAATATTTCTACAAGTCACAAGGTTTTATATACCTCAATTGAGACCCTAAAGTCTCAAAAGTATGGGCTTACAATTCCTAGACTCCTAATAATTAACTAAAGGAAAGAATTATCCTAATCCCAATTTGTACACCCCCGAAATAAGCCCCGTTTAACCCATTTCTAAAGTAGGGTAGTGACCCAACTCATCTAAAACTCTAGGACTCTATGTTTACTTCATATAAGAAGGTTCCTAGGTCCTAATCCTAAAGGAAAGGGTTGGAATTGAGCTAAGAAAAATCACTCAAAAATGCAGGATTTTTGAATCGATTCAGCCTGGCCGAATCGATTCGGTCAGAAAAGCGAATCGATTAGGACCAGCCGAATCGATTCGATCAGGAAACCTGAATTTCTTCATAATTGCCGAATCGATTCAACCCATTCAGACCTGTAAGCTGCCCCTTGAGCGAATCGATTCGCCCTGGCCAAATCGATTCGCCCCTGCGAATTGGCCAAGTTTGGCTATGGAGTCTTGGACTCCTAAATTCCCCCAACTCAAATCTACCCAAACCAAGATCATTTAACACAATCAACTACTCATAAATGCATCTAGCAATAAATATCTAAATCAACTTTTAAGGGTTTAAAACCTACAAATCCATTTAAAACCCTGAAATTGTTAAACCATAACCAATCCACAACAATCAATACCATTTATTCATCTCAAACCATATATTAGCAAGTAGAAAACTTGCCTTGGTGTTTAAATCTCAGATTTTCTTGTAGTAGCAACAATCTCCAAGCTTGAATCTCTCTCTTTTCTTCTTTCTCTCCAAAGTTCTCGTCCTCTCTCTTTCTCTCTAGGTTTAGCAAATACACATAAGGGAAATAAATGAAATGCAAGACTTAAATCGTGCCTTAAGTCTAAATTCCAAAATTAAATGGTTAATACCACATTAAAATGACTCCCAATACACATTCAATCTATAACCAGTCAAGAGTGCCCGAATCATAATAATACAATATGGCAATTGTTTTGACTATCTCGCACATTTCGGGACTAAATACACCCTCCAAATTATCATTTGGAAATTTTGTAACTCATTTCAAGTTTCGGTTTCATTTTAAACCATAAATGTCATTTAAATTATATGACACTATAAAACACAACATGGTGATATTTACTTACACATATAGTAAATATGCAACAATTTAGTAAATATTAAGTTTTAACTCGTTTAATTAATATTTACTCCATATTCCAGCATTTTATATAATTACTTCACACAGTACATAAATATAAAATAGGTTCTTAAAATCGAGGGTTGTTACATACTCCCCTCCCCCTTATGAGGGAATTTTGTCCCCAAAATTCAAGCGTACCTTGTATAAAGAGATGCGGATATTTTTCCCTCATGTCCTCCTCGCGTTCCCACGTCGATTCCTTGGCGTTGTGATGACTCCATTGGACTCTCACCAAGGGCACCACTCGAGACCTCAATCTACGCTCCCCATGCTCTAAGATTGCAACCTGTTTTTCTTCATACAAAATATCGGGTTGCAAGTCGATATCATCGAAAGGAATATGCCAAAGGGCCCCTTCACATCTATTATACTTCTTCAAAGAGGAAACATGGAACACATCATTGATTTGTTGTAAAGGTTCTGGTAAGGCAAGTTGATACGCCACTGGACTTACCTTAGAAATAACGGCAAAAAGGTCCAACAAAACGCGGCGCAAGCTTTCCTTTCTTCCCAAAGAGCTTTATGCCTTTCATTGGCGACACATGCACCAAGACTTGATCCCCAATCTCCAACTCCATATGCCTTCTATTCGCATCGGCATAACTCTTCCGGAGATCTTGAGCTATTCGAATGCGATTCCGGATGAGTTCAATATTGGAAGAAGTATCCTGGATTATTTCAGGTCCAAGGAATTTATTATCCCCCACCTCCAACCAACATGTGGGTGATCTAGAAGGCCGGACATACAAAGCTTCGTAGGGCGCCATCCTAATAGTAAATTGGTACGAATTATTATAAGAAAATTCGACCAAAGGGAGATATTGTTCCCAACCACCTTTGAAATCAAGCATACACATACGGAGCATATCCTCCAACATTTGGTTGACTCTTTCAGTTTGCCCATCTGTTTGAGGATGATAAGAAGTTCTTAACTTCAATTCGGTTCCCATAGCCTCTTGAAAACTTTGTCAAAAGTGGGAAACAAAAATCTTATCTCGGTTGGAAACTATATTTAAGGGCACCCCATGGAGTCTAATAACCTCCGCGATGAATAACCGGGCATAACGAGCAGTATCATAATTTGTGTGCATGGGTAGAATGTGTGCCGACTTTGTCAAGCGGTCGATAATTACCCAAATAGAATCACAACCACTCTGTGACCTTGGTAAGCCCGTAATAAAGTCCATGGATTAACTCTCCCACTTCCACACCGGAATTTCCAATGGTTGCAACAAACCCGTCGGTCACTGATGATCTATCTTGACCAATTAACAAGTAGTGCATTGGGATACGAACTCATAAATATCCCGCTTCATGCCTGGCCACTAATACTGACGGCGCATGTCTTGATACATCTTGTCCCCACCAGGATGTACCATAAATTTAGACCCATGAGATTCTGCCATCATGGCCCTTCTCAAATCCTCTTCTTCCGGGACAATGAGTCTCCTGTGGAAACGTAATCCGCCCTCTGAACTTATCGAGTAGGATTCCTCTCCCTCTGACAGTAATCGGCGTATATGGTCCTGACAACCTTGGTCCCTTCCTTGGGCTTCTACAACCCTTGCCACAATAGTAGGAGTAACAGTCATTAGACATCAACACCCTAGAAACCGCATCCTCCTGAGTGAGCTCTTTCCATTTAGCTTTCCATACTTTTGCTAACTCCCCCTCAGGCTTTCTACTCAAAGCATCCGCTACCACATTCGCCTTGCCCGGATGATAGTGGATGTCAAATTGATAGTCTTTCACAAACTCTAGCCATCGGCGTTGCCACATATTTAAATCTTTCTTTGAAAATAAATAGATCATCAATGTGAAAATAAATTGATAGTTTTTGGATGTTAACAGGTGGAGAAGAAATCGTGGAAAGAATTGGGAGCTAAAAATGGGTTTGACATGGGTGTTGGGTTTGAAGAAGGAAAGGGTTGGATAAGGGCTCGGTTCAGGCCGCCGGAGTGGTGGCAGGTGCAGTCGCGACTGAAAGTCGCCGGAGAGGGGGGTGACGGGAAAGGGTTGGCGGCGACAGGTCCGGCAGGGGGTAGGTACAAGCGGCGCCGGCAAGTGGGCTGGCTGGAGGTTTCTCCGCCGGCGTTAATGGGTTTTAGGGGCTTCCGATTAGTGATGTCGCCGGTGGAGGGACAATTAGGTTTTCTGGGTTTTATGGGATCTCCGACGACGGCAGAGGGGAGTAGCCAGCGAGTGAGGGAAATGAGGGAAGACAGGTGGGGAATGAGGTCGTCTTTGGGTTTAAATGCTGGATAAGAGAGAGTGGGGAGATGGAGGTTGTTAATGGGTGTTTGGAGTTTTGAGGAGAGAGGGTTAGGCTGAAGAAGGTGGAGGGGTGATGTTAGGGTGTGGTGGAGGTGAATGGCTTAAGGGTGTGGGTGAGGGTGTCTTTGTGTGTGTGTTTAATTTGAACCCTAATAAAACTAACCAATAAAAATAAAAATAAAAGTAAAAATAAAATCTAACTAAAAATATAACAAACTAAAAAATAAAAAAATTAAAACTAAAAATAAAATCCTAAGTTATTAAAATAATAAAACAAAAGAAATAAAAAAATGAAAATATAAAATCTAATAAACTAAAAATACATGAAATCCTAAAAATTCTAATCCTAATAAAATAAAACTAAAACTAAAAAATAATAGAATAAAAATCAAAATAAAATTATACTAATAAAATATAAAATAGAAAAATAGAAAATGAAACCTATAAAATACTAAATAGATCTAAAATAAATTCTAAAAATAGAAATGACTCAAAGTAAATATCTAAAAAATAATAAAATGACACAAATAAAACACACACAGGCTTGGGGTAAGTTTGGGCTAGGTTTGGGCTCGGGTTAGGGTACAAGAGATGGAATTAGCTCCATTCTCACTGTAATTGGCCTCGAAATGTATCTTTTGACACTGCAACTGCAGTTAAGGCTGCATGATAAACATTTAAGCGCATAAGACCCATATGTTCGAGAATTAGCAACTAAAATACATCTATTTGGGGTATAAATTGTACAGTTTTGGGTGCTTATCAGTTGCAACAAACCCGTCGATCGCTCATGATCTATCTTGACAAATTGACAAGTAGTGCATTGGGATACGAACTCAGAAATATCCCGCTTCATGCCTGGACACTAATACTGACGGTGCATGTCTTGATACATCTTGTCCCCACCAGGATGTACCATAAATTTAGACCCATGAGATTCTGCCATCATGGCCCTTCTCAAATCCCCTTCTTCCAGGACAATGAGTCTCCCGTGGAAACTTAATCCGCCCTCTGAACTTATCGAGTAGGATTCCTCTCCCTCTGACAGCAATCGGCGTATATGGTCCTGACAACCTTGGTCCCTTCCTTGGGTTTCTACAACCCTTGCCACGAAAGTAGGCGTAACAGTCATTAGACATGAACGCCCTAGCAACCGCATCCTCCTGACTGAGCTCTTTCCATTTAGCTTTCCATACTTTCGCTAACTACCCCTCGGGCTTTCTACTCAAAGCATCCGCTACCACATTCACCTTCCCCGGATGATAGTGGATGTCAAATTGATAGTCTTTCACAAACTCTAGCCATCGGCGTTGCCACATATTTAAATCTTTCTGTCAAAATAAATATTGCAGAGATTTATGGTCCGTGAAAAGACTGAATTTCTACCCTAGGAGATAATGCCTCCAAATCTTCAAGGCAAAAACAACCGCGGAAAGTTCCAAGTCATGCACCGGATAATTATTTTCATGGGGCTTTAGCTTGCGGGAAGCATAAGCAATAGCCCATCATTCTTGTTGAAGTACACCTCCCAATCCTTGTAGATATGCGTCGATGATGACTAGATATTCCAACCCCGGCTTTGGCAATGCAAGGACTGGAGCATAAGTCAACCTATCCTTAAGCTCATCAAAAGTACCCTGACAAGAATTATCCCAAACAAGCCTCACCCCCTTCCGGGCTAAATTTATCAAAGGGCTAGAAATTTTTTTGAAACCCTTGATAAACCGACGGTAATAACCCGCCAAACCCAGAAAACTACGAATCTTGGTAAGTGTCGTGGGCTGAACCCACTCCCTCACCGCAACCACCTTGCTTGGGTCTACCGAAATACCCTGGGCTGTCACAATGTGACCCAGAAACTGCACTTCCTGCAACCAAAATCCGCACTTCTCAAACTTAGCATACAATTGGTGATCCCTCAACCTTTGTAGGACCAACCTCAAATGAGTAGCATGGTCAGATTTCGTCTGAGAATACACTAGAATATCATCAATAAACACGATGACAAACCGGTCCAGGAAGTCCCGAAATACTGTATTCATGAGGTCCATAAACACGGCGGGAGCATTGGTTAGTCTAAAGGGCATAACCAAAAATTCATAGGACCCATACCTCGTCAGAAAAGCAGTCTTGGACACATCTTGTTCTCGTATCCTCAACTGGTGATACCCCGTCCTCAAGTCTATCTTAGAGAAGTACGACGCTCCTCTAAGTTGATCAAACAAATCATCAATCCGAGGCAATGGGTATTTGTTCCGGATGGTGACTTTATTCAGCTCTCTGTAGTCAACACATAATCGGAGAGAACCGTCCCTTTACTTTACAAACAACACTGGAGCGCCCCATGATGACGTGCTTCTCCGAATGAATCCCTGCTCAAACAACTGCTAAATTTGATCTCTTAAATCCCTCATTTCAATGGGAGTCATGCGGTACGGAGCTCTTGCAATCGGTCTCGTTCGCGGTGCTAAATCAATTACAAATTCGATCTCTCGACTCAGAGGAAAATCTAATATTTCCCAAAACACATCTTGGAAATCTCTAACAATCGGAATAGATTCTAAGGGAACAACTACATCTCGAGAAGTCTCCTCTACGATAGAATACAAGTAAGTGCTAGTACCTCCTTCTAAACGAGGCATAACTACCAAAAACATTTCTTGCCCCGGAACGGCAAAAACTATACTCTTCCCGTAGCAATTAACTATCGCATGATACTTGACTAGCCAATCCATACCCAAAATCATATGATACCCGACCATGTCTAGACGAGAAAATCGGCCTCAAAGCACAAATTACCAAGACTAATTCCTATTTGTTTACAAATAAAGAAAATGAGTGAACCATCACCCATATAGGACTCAATACTAGTGAAGGTACTCTCTGTAGATTTAATCAACTCTGTAGACTGAGCAAAACTTCTAGAAATGAAAGAATGAGTCTCACCCGTATCAAACAAAACGCGACCCATGTGCCCCTGAATAAGAAACTTACCCTCAATAGCTGGCGGCGCCGGCGGAGCAGGAGGAAGCATAGCATCCTGAATATGATAAACACGGCCATACTGTAGCTAACCCTGCTATGGAGGGGCAACTAGATTAGGTACCTGCGGTGGTAGCTAAATCTGTGGATGATGAGGAACCCTAGGAAGCTGACCCCCAACCAACTAAGGACACTCCTTCTTGTAATGACCTGCCTCCCTACATTGGAAGGACCATCCCATCATATTCTTCGGATTTCGGCCCCATTTATTTCTAAACTAGGTAACACCTTGGCCCGGATGGCCCGTACCCCCGTGACCACCCCGACCTGTATTGTTGTTGCGGGGCACCCTGACCGTGCCTATTGTTATTGCCACCTAAATTAAACCCACCAAAACGTTGCCTTTTTGACAAGTCCCCTTGCTGGGGATCCCTTTCTTTCTTCTTATTACTCGAAGATTGGGTCGAAGGAAATGCTCCTCCTCCAGTCCCACTACCTCCAGATTTTCCAGCTTTCCCCACCACTGTAGCTTTCTTACCACTCTGCATATACAACCGATGTTCTTGGCAATGGAGCAATGCCGCATTCATTACCTCACCAAAAGTTTGTAAGGATGGATTACCTAGTAAATGTTGTCGGATCCTCCAGTCCAAACCTCCCATGAACATCAAAACCTTCCTCTCTTTCGGAGTCACCCCGTCCGGTATAAAACTTGCTAACCAGGTGAACTCCTCGTCATATTCTACCACGGATCTCTCACCTTGCACCACATCCTGAAGCTTCCTTCTCATCTCCCTTTGAACTGCGGGAGGGAAATACTTCTGGTCAAACAAAACCCAGAAATCAGTGATAGTCATGGCATCTTTCTGCTCTGGCGTAGTTATCGACTCCCACAAATGTAATGCGGCCCCTACGAGTTTAAAAGTAGCAAGGAATTGTTTCCTCTTCTCACTACACTCCACCATTCGAAGATGGCGTTGCATATCCTTCTTCCACTAATTAGCTTTAATAACATCAGAACCTCCATCGAATTCTGGGGGATGGCCCTTTAAAAAGGACTCTCTAACTCTCTCCCACGGAGAAGGTCCCGTAGGAGCTTGTACATCCTGCGCTCGTTGTTGTTGATCTTGTGGCATTTGCTGAGACACGGCGGTCATAGCTACATTAACCGCTTGGGCCACGATATTTGCTAGATCAGCAGCATTTATTGTTCCTTGTGGCAGTGGGGGAGGACCAACCTCCTCTGCTATAACTCTATTCCTTCTAGCTGGGTGACATCTCTTAGGCGACATCCGAGATGAAGAAACAAATAGAGTTAGAATACTATTTAAAACAATCTATCTTGCAGAAGATCGCAACCATAAGTAACAAAGAAGTATTCTAACTCTATTTGTAGAGTTACAAAACACACACAATCACACATTATTTGTTTGATATAAGCAATAACAAGAGAAGAAAAACATTTTATCTCTAAAAATACTTGTTTTCTTTATTAGTTCTCATCTTTGAGAGAATGTATGCGTGGGTGTGATATAGTTTGAAAACTTATCACCTAAATAAGAAGTTTGGCATAAATAATTGAATACCAACAATAATTGCCTCCACTTTGTTTGGATAAACCTTCACACCGTCGCTTGAGACAGCATAACCTAAGAATACTAAACTATTTTTCAAGAAGTCACACCTCTTCAATTTAATTTCTACTCACTCAATACATCAAAAACCTTTTGAAGATGCTCAAAATGTGTATTTTTCTTTTTGTTAGACATAATAATGTCATCAAAGTAAACCACAATAAGCTTACCAATATAAGGCTCGAATATGTGATTTATAATACGCATAAATGTGCAAGGAGCATTTGAAAGACCAAATGGCATAACTATCCATTCAAATAAGTCATTCCTTGTCTTGAAAGAAGTTTTCCATTCATCTCCTGGTCTTATGCAAATTTGATGATACCCACTTCGAAGATTAATTTTTGAAAAGATTACATCCCGACAAAGTTGGTCTCGTCGAGTTGAGGAATAGGAAAATGATACTTAATGGTAATTTTATTCACCACCCCACTACCAACACACATCTTCTAAGATCCATGTTTCTTAGGAACAGGTAATGCCGAGAAAACACACGAACTCATGTTCTCTATAATCAAACCTTTCTCCAATAAATCATAAATTTTCTTTTAAAGATCTTCATATTTTTTAGGATATATTCGGTAGGCTAATGGAAGCATAGAACATGGGAAAAGAGCAATACATTGTTTACTCTCATCAATAGAAGGCGGGATGAAATTTCCTTTAGCACCACATCATAAAATTTACCGAGCAAAGTGTGACAACCCCCTCACAAAAATATGGGGTGGCCAGCCCGATACTCCAATATAATGGAATCATGTATGGAATCAATCTCAGCATCACAACAATATAATAAGTATACGGGGAAACCACCCAATAATTCAGAAAAAGGGTTGCCAAAATTTTTGTTTTATTTTAAGTTAAGGAATAATTTAAACAACCCAATTTAAAAAGAAAGTGGAATCCCAAGAACTTATATTACATCCACAACAAGAATATAATAAGAGGACCGAATATGCTGTCGGTCAATAGGTACATACAACGTATTACAACAGTTTAATAATTTACATAATACATTCATTTGACAGTTACAAAAGTTTGGGCCACACGCCCGAGTGAAAGACCTGATCTTAACTAGAACACAAAAAAATGGAGGCGTCTAACAACATATCCCATAATATCCGTAAAGTATTACGGCTCCCCAAAAGCACCAGAGTAGGAAAATCAGAATGGGCGCCCTTGCGGCGGAGCACCTGAGCGGATACAAAATTCATGCACAACAAGAAAAGTGAACGGGTCAGGGCCCGATTTTATATGATCACCAGATTAATAAAAAGCATGACAATTATGAATAGTTGATCATGAATGATAAAGACTAGAATCTAACCACATAATCTCAAAGCATAATAAGACAATTTAAATGATTATAACTTTTATTTAGTTATGCAATGGGGCTAAAATTAGACATCTTTAATTAAAAGTCTCCATCATTATTCACCATTTCATTTCATTTTTCCATTCCTTATCAGGAATGTAATTCCTATCATATTCTCTTTGTCGCATTTCTCATACATCAAGTCCCACTTGATTTAGAATTGTTATATTCATATACATATAACAATTCTAAGACTGCCCCTCCGAGTTTCCCCACTCGGCGCGCCCCTAGATGACTATCATCTTCCAGGGCCTATCAACAAGACAACCTGGGCACCTAACGCAACGTTGGGAAGTGTCCATATGCCTACGAGTGAGTCATAACCGCACCCGGAATTACCTCACTAGCGCAGAATAAAACTTATAACAATCCATCATATGGCCGAGGACTATAGTCTCCTTGCGTTCATTAGTAAGGGGACATCACCTCATGCGCGAACTTTCCTTATGATAGCATTTAGAGAGGTGTGTTTAAGTAAATTAGCATTTACCATTTAAATCTCATTTTCATTTTCATTTTTCATATGTATGTTTCATTTTATTCGAAACCATAATCATTGAATATTCTCATTAGTATTCATTATATACTAAGTCCTGAATTATTCTCCAAGAGGTCATAACATTTCTACAAGTCACAAGGTTTTATATACCTCAATTGAGCCCCTAAAGTCTCCAAGTATGGGTTTACAATTCCTGGACTCCTAAAATTTAACTAAAGGAAATAAATGTCCTAACCGCAATTTGTACACCCCCGAAATAAGCCCTGTTCAACCCATTTCTAATGTAGGGTAGTGACCCAACTCATTTAAAACTCTAGGACTCTATGTTTACTTCATACAAGAAGGTTCCTAGGTCCTAAGCCTAAAGGAAAGGGTGGAATTGAGCTAAGAAAAATCACTCAAAAATGCAGGACCAGCCGAATCAATTCGGTCAGGAAACCTGACTTTTTGCATAATTTCTGAATGGATTCATATAGGCCGAATAGATTCGGCCCATTCAGACCTGTAAGCTTCCCTTTGAGCGAATCGATTCTCCCTGTCCGAATCGATTCGCCTCTGCGAATTAGCCGAGTTTAGTTATGGTGTCTTGGACTCCTAAATTCCCCCAACTCAAATCAACCCAAACCAAGATCATTTAACACAATCAACTACTCATAAATACATCTAGCAACCATAAATAACCCCAATAAACATCTAAATCAACTTTCAAGGGTTCAAAACCTACAAATCCATTTAAAACCCGAAAATTGTTAAACCATAAACAATCCACAACAATCAATACCATTTATTCACCTTAAACCATATATTAGCAAGTAGAGAACTTGCCTTGGTGTTCAAATCTCAAATTTTCTTGTAGTTGCAACAATCTCCAAGCTTGAATCTCTCTCTTTTCTTCTTTCTCTCCAAAGTTATCTTCCTCTCTCTTTCTCTCATGGTTTAGCAAATACACATGAGGGAAATAAATGAAATGCAAGTCTTAAGTCGTGCCTTAAGTCTAAATTCCCAACTTAAATGGTTAATACCACATTAAAATGACTCCCAATACGCATTCAAGCTATAACCAGTCAAAAGTGACCAAAACATAAAAATACAATATGGCACTTATTTTGACTATCTCGCACTTTTCGGGACTAACTACGCCCTCCAAATTATCATTTGCAATTTTTTTAACTCATTTCAAGTTCCGGTTTCATTTTAAACCATAAATGTCATTTAAATTATATGACACTATAAAACATAACATGGTGATATTTACATACACATACTCAAAAGCGAGGGTTGTTACACAAAGGTTGTAAGTTAGGTGGGACTTCGAACCTATCTTCACTTTCCTCTATGAGAAGTGCAACGAGTGTGAAAATTAATATTTCGAAGTCATTGATCATCCTCCACATGGGCTACATATAAGCTTCTTCAAACAACAAGTGATTATCCTTGGTCATCATATAAAACATCACCCTCACGTTCATCTTCATCACTATAATTTTTTTCCACATCTTCATTGACGTCCACCTCCACTAATGAAACAATCTTTTGATTCGGATATTCAGATGCAATATGCCCAAAGTCGTGACATTTAAATAATGGTGAGAATTTCAATTTGAAGATCCTTGCTGAATTGATTTGCTCTTTATATCATTCTTCGAAGGTAGCTTGAAAGATGTCTTCGAAGGATCGGAAATAGAAGTACTCCCTGATTATAACATCCATCATGACTCTAACTTCGAACACTACTTTTCTCCTTGAGTTTCTTATCCACCTTTAGAGACAAATGAACACATCATTATAAGTCCAGTATGGTTGCAATTGAACAACATTTAAAATATGAGTCCTTAAACCACTAAGATAATGAGCAATTATTTGATCCTCTAACTCGAATAATACACATCGCATCATGATATGATCAAGTAGTCTTGAATACTCCTCCACGGACAACTAATTTTTATGAAATTGTGAAACTTAAGAAAAGCATCTTGTACGTAATGACTAGGAATAAATATTTTTAACTCCTTTTGCATCTTCTTACAAGTTACAATTATTCTTTTACCTTCACATTCACGTTGCTTCTTTAAGTGTTCCCACCAAGTTGAGGTATGCTTCTTCAACTTTATGGCAACTAATTTCACTTTTTTGTTTCTAAAATTTCATAGTAGTAAAAGATTCTCTCCACGGTGTTGATCCAATCAATGAATTCATCACTTTAGATTTAGCCATTAAATTCTTGGATCCTAACTTTTATATAAGCATAGTGATAGGGTTGGTTCCTTCCACATATAAGTTTCAAAGGAGCCTCTTATTCCGATGCGTGGTCATGAGCATTATAAATGGGGTTAATTTCCTCTTCATCATGTGGAAATTCATTATAACTACTGCGATCCATCACATTCCTGAGATTCAAAGCGTACTAAATGCTGTAAGAGTTTTTCACATGTCCCCTAAATTCATCTAGTTCAATGTCACATAAGTCTCTTCCACATACCGGTCTCCAATATTCAGGCCATGACGATAGTTGCTAGCCATCAAAATCAAGTATCTGATACCAATCTGAAATTGGATAATAAAAGAGAAATATATAACACAAGTGTTAACTGAGGTAACCCACTCAAAATCTAAGCATAATGAAACAGAAATATATAACACAAGTAACCCACTCAAACTCTAAGGAATCCACTGAAGAGAGGGAGCAACACTCGTCCCCAATTGGAATTCACCAAAAGGTTAAGAGAAAAATAAGAAAACTTTGCTTCTTATACAAAATTCTGTTTATAATATCAAATCAAATTATCCTTGTTTCATACATCCTCAGCCCTTATATATGTGCTTCTAACAACTCTCCAGTAATTGGTGATAAGATATATTAAATAGAACGTCGAATAAACTAGAAGTTAGAAAACTAAACGACTTGACTCTTGGACTCAAAACTAATCTGCCAATAAGTTAGGCGTCACTTAAAATGCATGACACTCTATGTGTACATTTAATTATAAGGTCATACATATACCAATTTAGAGGTATATACATTAGATTTCCAATGAGCTTTGAATCATGTCATTTGGACTTGTAAGGAGAGAGTTATGACCATTTTCATAAATGGTGTTTCTGCTGTCGGTATAATCCGAAAATAAACTGTAGAGCTTCTTCAAGCCCATTTATTGAACCATGACACTTCTAAGTACTTGTATTAATATCAAAGTTGCTCCTGCATAAAAAAAAATTCAGCATGTAAATATGTCAAATTGAAGAAAATAGAAGATTATATTGACCAAAGATTGATAATCATAGTAAGCCCAACATATTTGTATAAAAGAAGCACCAAGTCAGTGAGTATATTTATATTGTTGTGCATTGGGAGACATCCCAAATGGCAATATAAATTAAATAACATCTAACAACAATATAACTTCCAACAAATTACCCTCTCCCTATGACAACAAAGTATGACATCCCAAAAGATAGTACAAATCGAAAACCATAAATACTAACTAAAATAGTGGTGAAGATATTCAATCTTATAAAAAAAGTTAGGATCAATTTGCAATTTTTTAGTATTTATTCATGTCTATAGCAACACCCAAAAAATATACATTGGTAATCAAGGCACTACCTATTCAAGTCTGTGACAATTAACGACCTATTATAAAAAAAAATCCCCGCCCCCTCTTTCTGTCTCTACCCTTTTTAACTTGTAAAAATGATTTTATTCTAATTATGGGTATTACAGTGTTCTACACTAATAAATTAGAAATGAATAAATTCGTAAAACGGTAAAAGTATCTCCTATACAGGATAATTTGAGAGAAAATCAGTGTTGGTTGCTTTGAACATGTTAACCGTAAATCAATAGATGCTTGGTAAGAAATAATGATTTAGTTTGTATTGATGGTAACGATATGGGTAGAGGTTGACCCAAATTGACATGGTAGGATATTATAAATAATGATATGATATGATGTGGATATTAAGGGAAAATGAAAAATTAAGATTCATGTAGCCGATCGCAAATAATTGAAAAATGCTTTGTAGATTTGAGTACACCGTTTTCCACTAATACGCAAACTTACAATAGTTTGAGCTTTAGATAATTAAACAACAATACAATAGACCCATTCAGCTTCGATAAATAACACAGTTTCAACTGCAGTGGGGATGGGGAGGAAAAGCCTTAATATTCAAACCATCAGAATGTAGAAAATTAACCTCACCAAGAATAAAATTAGATAAATATAGATTAAAAATAGCAAAAAAAATCCTACGGTTTCATAATTGTGACAAATGAATTGTTTTCAAGTCAATGTTGTTTTGAAAATCGGTGTATAAAAAATTGATAAATAACTTAGTTTCAACTGGAGTGGGGGTGGGGAGGAAAAGCCTTAATATTCAAACCATCGGAATGTAGAAAATTAACCTCACCAAGAATAAAATTAGATAAAGAGAGATTAAAAATAGCAAAAAAATCCTATGGTTTCATAATTGTGATAATTGAATTCTTTTCAAGTCGATGTTGTTTGAAACCGGGGTATAAAAAACTTACTCGGCGTTCAACGTTGAGGATCTGAAGCTCTAATGAGAGGTATCAATATCTACCATTGTACCACATCCACCTTACTAAACACATAAATATTGTCATAAAATGCAGGGTAGAAAGAAAATACCTTATAAAGAACGTCAATCATAGCAATCCTCATGCATGAAATAAATTAATAAATTAAAAACCAACTAATCAAGAACCTTGAAGACAACATGAGGCCTCATTCGACAAAGGATAAGTATAAAATTCAACATTTTAAGAATATGGCCTACTAATACCTTTATTCAAACACCAAATAAGAGCATTGTCTGCGAGTGTATGTCACCGATAAATGTGAAAAAAAGAAATGAAAGTTAATCAAAAGTTATGATTGATAAATGAGAAGAAAATAACGTACCATTATTATTTTCAATAAAAAAAATACAATTTTTAATAGGGGACATGCTATTTGATCACCATTTTACCTTAAACATGGATAAGAAGATCTAAAGGCACAACATATAAGTATTAAATGGACACCTTCGTTTATGCTTACCCTACAAAAGAATGACTAACCACTTAGAAGACTAGGTTATCATGTCTCTTCATTTGGTAGTGCATAACTATTTGAATGTTGAGGAAGAATAAGAATAAAAGGGAAAGAAGCATATGGAATATAAAATGCATGAAAATAGAAACGCATAGAGGCGGATGGGGGGGGGGGGGGGGGTGTAACACCCCGCTTAAAATAATAACGGGTGGCCAGCCCTATACTATATTAAATCAGGAATTCCAGATGGACCAGTCTCAACATCAACTAACGGTACTATATAATGTAGGACTAACTACCCGAAATCATATAAGCGAGATGTTATAAAAATTAAAACTTGCAACATACCACAACCCAACATTATAAAACTACTAATGAATAGGAGAGATGCAGGGAAGAACTATAATAAATAAAATGCTAGAAATAAAATGAACCAATTAAATACAACCGAATGTACTACAAAAAGTAGATCCGAGTAAGCTGTCGGATCACAGCCAATACAATAACTGAAATGGAATAAATATAAACATGTATATAAATATCCCTATGATACAAAACCGATATTCAACATGAATCCTATCTAGAATTTTAAAGAAGTAGGAAGCGGCTACATGAAACATCCCGCAACAGTCCGCACCTGTCACGGCTCCCAAGACTCTGGATAGAAGGTCATCCGGCATCCATGCGGTAGGATACCTGTGGAAATACATATATATATACAAGGAGGAGGGAGAAGTAAACGGGTCAGAGCCCCGAATGTGTAAAATATTTAGCAAGTGTGTTAACCGTGCATAATAAATACCGGTGTACTTAATTTCATAAATAAGTGAGACCGCACTCTCATGGAACCCCAACTCACCTCTCATCTAAAGGCGCGCACCTATTCGCGTCCTCAAATTTTAGTTAAATTACCCCCATGGATTTTAGGACAACCTAACTTATCAGGCCTAGCCTATATCCACGAGAGCTACCTTCCCTTCATAATCTAAGGATCCACCCATTTCTAATCCTATTAGATTATGACTACAACAGTTATGCCATAAAAGGCTTAATGAATTCCGATTAATAATCTCATGAATTATAATTATCATAATTCCAAAAACATTACCCCTATACATACACATATGTATATATATATATATATATATATATATACCTATATAGGCTAAAAACGTAAGAATTAATATACTTAATAACATGCACATGGAATATTGGCAAGACTTCTCTCTACTCCCAACATTGTACTACGTTTCGTGCGTGGGGAGTCTCGCAAAGCGAAATCCAAACAAGGAACCGCCCCGTTACACTACTCCTGACAAGGTCAAGACCAGAGATCCGAGATGCCACAAATAGAATTACTTCTCTCAACTCTCGACATGGCACTGCGTTTCGTGCGTGAGGCGTCTCGCAAAGCGAAATCCAAACAAGGAACCCCCTCGTTACACTACTCCTGGGCTATGTCGATCCTAGAGATCCATAATCCTTAACATACTATATAATACTACCTTTACTACTAACTATAACTACTAAAGAAAGAAAGGAGAAAAGAAAAGAAATAAAACAATTAAGATAAAATAAAAGAACCTCCAATAATATCCTTGGGATGATGTAACCGAAATAATACCTTATGTGCGATACATCAACCCCCGATCAGTCTAGTACACCATTATCACTTAAGATGTACTTTAAAAAGTCCATATCCTTTCATCTATAGGATATATATATAAATATATATATATATATAGGTATTTATTTCTAACCGTATATATATATCATCATCATCAATCCAATAGCCAAGTGTACATACTACATATGATGTACAAGGCCATGCACATAATATACCCGGCTATATATATCGCCGATAAACTGCATCAGTGCTATCATCTTCCCAGTGCCCGTCTCACGTAGCAATACTGGGGCCACCGTTGTGGGACTAAACGACACCCATCTCGTGGTAAACACACGCACACGACGTCCCGGGAAGCGGTCATAGTTCCAACCGGCAATGAGACGAAACATACCCACCACGTCTCATCCCAAAAATATATATCTATATGTATAATAATCACAAGGGACGACTATGACCTGGGGAATATCCACACCCTGCATTATAAGCCAGGATGCTCACCCTCTACGCGCGCAACTTCCCAATGATAGCATGAGCGGGGTATGCTTAACCAATTAAGTATATATATCATTTACATGCATAATATATAATCCATATGATCCAATCATATGATCAAGTAAATAAACCATCATATACGGTTTAAATATCCATACCATGTATGTCCACAACATAAAGATATCCATATATCTATATACATACAGATATATATATATATCAACACATATTCACATATCCTTATCTATATATATAAACTAATTCTCGTTCATATGTATAAGATATATATACCTGGCTATAAGTGTACATAGTCCTCAATATACAAGCCGTCACCACAATTCTTTTAATTTACCTCTATACGTGAATATAATCCCATACTTGAAACATATTCGATCATTTTCCTATGATGAATAGTCTCCCAAACCATATGTATATATCTATACCTATATATATTCAACCTTAGGGCCATCACCCAAGAGTTTGTGTAGGAATCTTTCACTACACATATCATTTATATCTCCGAGTACATTAAAGAATCTAGTAATCATTTTGACTATCGGTATACATATAACTAATAGTCTATCAGCCTCAAGCTCATTCTTTCAATCATCAAATAATCTCATTTCCCTCGATTTCGATTATGGTTCGGTCACTTTTGTGAATACCCTAATCTAAGATCTCTATAAGAGTTCTTAGCCTCACATCACATCTACACTTACTTTTAAATCTACAATTAGGATTCTTAATCCCAAAGGGTTTCCCCAAAATCTCTATACATAACTCCAAATACATACATGGATACATTTCTCCCAAATTACCCTAAGGAGTCCCCAAAACCCTAATGTGTGAGAAACTCCTTATGTGTCTCCAAGAACATATCTCTTTCATCTTAAGAGAAGGCCCCAATTCAATAAACCCAACCAAAAAGGGTTTAAAATCACTATGGAGAAAATACCTCAAAATGCCCTGTTTCCGAATCGATTCGGCCCTGTTCCGAATCGATTCGGACTAGCGAATCGATTCGGCCTCCAAGGCGAATCGATTCGGGTCCAAAGACCTGGGCTTCTGCAATAGGCCGAATCGATTCGGCTTGGGGTCCGAATCGATTCGGTCAATGCAGACCTGCCAATTTTACCAAACCGAATCGATTCGCTAGAGGGGGCGAATCGATTCGGACCTGCAATTTTTGAAGGTTTCATCTGTTTCTTCAAAACCTACGAATTCTACACCCTAAATTCCTCATTCCAACCCCCATTCCTTCATCAAATTATGATTTTTAAACCCATTAACCAACCCAAAGTTGATCCCAATCATTTCTATGTCATTAATTCCATATTTAATCATTGATTTCAAGATTTAAACCTAAAATCTAGGTTTTGACATTAATACCCAAAAACCATTCTTTACCCCACAATTTATGAAATGAAATACACAAATAGCTATTTAGCAAGATTAAACACTTGCCTCAGGTTTGTAGAGGTTGAATCGTCCTCGATGTCGCGGTAGGGCCGGAAATCTCCAAGCTTTTCTTCCTCTCTCTCTTCCTTTCTTCTTCTTCCTCTTCTTCTTCTCTCTCTAGGGCTTTTCTCTCTTTCTCTCAAATGAGAAAATGGCTTCATCCGTAAGCCTCCAACCTTTTAAAACAAAATCCCAGTTTTAAATGTTAATACACACTTTAAATGACTCTTTGACTCCAATTTAACTCAAAACAACTTAAAAACATTCCGGAGCCGAAATAAGACCCAATGACAGTCATTTTGACTATCTCGACCCTTCCGGGATCGATGGTACCCTCAAAAATATCATCCGGAATACTTTAAAATATTTTCTATTTTTGGACCTCATTTCCCAAATTCTAAAATTCTCCAATTTAATTAAATTTTATTTTCCCAAAAACTTAATTTCTCAGTCTCCAAAATCGAGGGTTGTTACATACTTCCCCCCTTACCGAAATTTCGTCCGCGAAATTTAAGATGAGCCTAGGACCTCAATATCATCTAGTCCTTACATCAATCCTGAAGATCACTATGCCGATCCTTTCTAGTTCTCACGTCGAACTATATAGATCCTTACGGATCCCTAAAATCAACTAGCTACCCAGGGCGCCCATACACCCTGTACCCGAGTTTCTACTCGTAAAATCTTAATCAGGCTCCATTAGCCTCAAATTGTAAGATAACCCTCGGTAACATAATCTATAACAATATACTAAATATATAAAAGTTTGAAAATTTCCACTGGTTGAACTCTCCTCAATTCCTGACGCTAGCCACTTTCGTGCGGGGGAGGGCTCGCAAGCGAAATCCAAACAAGGAACCCTCCCAATACACTACTGTGTAGCTAGGTCGGGGATTGAGATTAGTTGAACCAGGGTTAAGGTTTTATAAAAATATTTTTCATATTTTAGATATTGCCCGAGGGCCTATACAATAATACAATATAAATATATTCCGCGTCTTTCGACACGCTAAACAAACACCTTATGTTTAAAACACAAGGCCTCAATCAATATAATACTCTAGCCAATATCTAGTTCTCAAAACTAGCACAACTATGAGCTAAACTATCCGCTCCTCACAAATCTACCAAACTCTGAACCTCTCAGTTATGAAATTCCTATACATCATATTAACACCTTTATATAAAAATAAATCCTTCCCTCATTGGGATTTTAAAACTTCCCTACTATTTCGTTACGAAAAGATGTATCATCTCCCAAGATGCCATACCAAGGCCACACTTGCTCACTTCCTTCTCTAGGAAAATTCCATGCCCCCTAGCGGTATAGCGGCTAGCTACTCATCACACCTCACACGCGACGTTCCCACTATCGCACAAAGCGTAACTTAAACTCAAAGAAAGGTATTCTACCTTACAATTCCATAACCTAATGGTTTCCCCTCACCCTAGAATCTCAACTCAGGGTCCTCAACTCCTTCCAGGAAAATCATTATCCCTAAGCCTATTTCTTCACAAGAGAAACATCTTCCTCAAAATCCTTCCTAACCATATTGAAGGGCAAGGCACGATTGCAACTGTCGGAAACTCCTTCAGTTCTACACAACGAAACTTAGTCTACAAAGGCATTCTCCCTTATCTTAGAAGGTGATACTCCTAATATTGGGACAACTACACCAACCTCACCTCGGTAAAAGTCACCAACATTAGGTTTCCTAACTAAGGTTAACAGATTCTCAATCTAAACCTCCCAAGAACTACACTACATGCCTCTCCTCAGGTTTACCTTACTAGGACCAAGATTCGCAATTCGAGTAAATGTCATTCCTTACTCAACTGCTGATAAATCACCTCGAACCACTGCTAGAAATCTCCTCAATAACTCCTCCAAAACCGGGGAAGACAAATACCCCCGATTGAAGCGTACCCAAAATATACTATGGGTATTGTACTTCTAATCCTATCCTTTCCTAGACGACAAAATCTAGGCGACGTCTGAAACGAAACAAGAGCAACTGTTACCAGAACGTCGATCAAGTGAATGCACTTCACAGAAGAAACAACGCAGTGAACACAACAGTCCTATTTGTAGGGCTTTATGTCAAGAACGTTAACGGAAGAATGCAGAACGCGCACAGATCCTAATGACTCTAGAACCTGATGCTCTGATACCATCTGTAACACCCCGCTTAAAATAATAACGGGTGGCCAGCCCTATACTATATTAAATCAGGAATTCCAGATGGACCAGTCTCAACATCAACTAACGGTACTATATAATGTAGGACTAACTACCCGAAATCATATAAGCGAGATGTTATAAAAATTAAAACTTGCAACATACCACAACCCAACATTATAAAACTACTAATGAATAGGAGAGATGCAGGGAAGAACTATAATAAATAAAATGCTAGAAATAAAATGAACCAATTAAATACAACCGAATATACTACAAAAAGTAGATCCGAGTAAGCTGTCGGATCACAGCCAATACAATAACTGAAATGGAATAAATATAAACATGTATATAAATATCCCTATGATACAAAACCGATATTCAACATGAATCCTATCTAGAATTTTAAAGAAGTAGGAAGCGGCTACATGAAACATCCCGCAACAGTCCGCACCTGTCACGGCTCCCAAGACTCTGGATAGAAGGTCATCCGGCATCCATGCGGTAGGATACCTGTGGAAATACATATATATATACAAGGAGGAGGGAGAAGTAAACGGGTCAGAGCCCCGAATGTGTAAAATATTTAGCAAGTGTGTTAACCGTGCATAATAAATACCGGTGTACTTTATTTCATAAATAAGTGAGACCGCACTCTCGTGGAACCCCAACTCACCTCTCATCTAAAGGCGCGCACCTATTCGCGTCTTCAAATTTTAGTTAAATTACCCCCATGGATTTTAGGACAACCTAACTTATCAGGCCCAGCCTATATCCACGAGAGCTACCTTCCCTTCATAATCTAAGGATCCACCCATTTCTAATCCTATTAGATTATGACTACAACAGTTATGCCATAAAAGGCTTAATGAATTCCGATTAATAATCTCATGAATTATAATTATCATAATTCCTAAAACATTACCCCTATACATACACATATGTATATATATATATATATATATATATATATATATATATATATATATATATATATATACCTATATAGGCTAAAAACGTAAGAATTAATATACTTAATAACATGCACATGGAATATTGGCAAGACTTCTCTCTACTCCCAACATTGTACTACGTTTCGTGCGTGGGGAGTCTCGCAAAGCGAAATCCAAACAAGGAACCGCCCCGTTACACTACTCCTGACAAGGTCAAGACCAGAGATCCGAGATTCCACAAATAGAATTACTTCTCTCAACTGTCGACATGGCACTGCGTTTCGTGCGTGAGGCGTCTCGCAAAGCGAAATCCAAACAAGGAACCCCCTCGTTACACTACTCCTGGGCTATGTCGATCCTAGAGATCCATAATCCTTAACATACTATATAATACTACCTTTACTACTAACTATAACTACTAAAGAAAGAAAGGAGAAAAGAAAAGAAAGAAAACAATTAAGATAAAATAAAAGAACCTCCAATAATATCCTTGGGATGATGTAACCGAAATAATACCTTATGTTCGATACATCAACCCCCGATCAGTCTAGTACACCATTATCACTTAAGATGTACTTTAAAAAGTCCATATCCTTTCATCTATAGGATATATATATAAATATATATATATATATATATAGGTATTTATTTCTAACCGTATATATATATCATCATCATCAATCCAATAGCCAAGTGTACATACTACATATGATGTACAAGGCCATGCACATAATATACCCGGCTATATATATCGCCGATAAACTGCATCAGTGCTATCATCTTCCCAGTGCCCGGCTCACGTAGCAATACTGGGGCCACCGTTGTGGGACTAAACGACACCCATCTCGTGGTAAACACACGCACACGACGTCCCGGGAAGCGGTCATAGTTCCAACCGGCAATGAGACGAAACATACCCACCACGTCTCATCCCAAAAATATATATCTATATGTATAATAATCACAAGGGACGACTATGACCTGGGGAATATCCACACCCTGCATTATAAGCCAGGATGCTCACCCTCTACGCGCGCAACTTCCCAATGATAGCATGAGCGGGGTATGCTTAACCAATTAAGTATATATATCATTTACATGCATAATATATAATCCATATGATCCAATCATATGATCAAGTAAATAAACCATCATATACGGTTTAAATATCCATACCATGTATGTCCACAACATAAAGATATCCATATATCTATATACATACAGATATATATATATATCAACACATATTCACATATCCTTATCTATATATATAAACTAATTCTCGTTCATATGTATAAGATATATATACCTGGCTATAAGTGTACATAGTCCTCAATATACAAGCCGTCACCACAATTCTTTTAATTTACCTCTATACGTGAATATAATCCCATACTTGAAACATATTCGATCATTTTCCTATGATGAATAGTCTCCCAAACCATATGTATATATCTATACCTATATATATTCAACCTTAGGGCCATCACCCAAGAGTTTGTGTAGGAATCTTTCACTACACATATCATTTATATCTCCGAGTACATTAAAGAATCTAGTAATCATTTTGACTATCGGTATACATATAACTAATAGTCTATCAGCCTCAAGCTCATTCTTTCAATCATCAAATAATCTCATTTCCCTCGATTTCGATTATGGTTCGGTCACTTTTGTGAATACCCTAATCTAAGATCTCTATAAGAGTTCTTAGCCTCACATCACATCTACACTTACTTTTAAATCTACAATTAGGATTCTTAATCCCAAAGGGTTTCCCCAAAATCTCTATACATAACTCCAAATACATACATGGATACATTTCTCCCAAATTACCCTAAGGAGTCCCCAAAACCCTAATGTGTGAGAAACTCCTTATGTGTCTCCAAGAACATATCTCTTTCATCTTAAGAGAAGGCCCCAATTCAATAAACCCAACCAAAAAGGGTTTAAAATCACTATGGAGAAAATACCTCAAAATGCCCTGTTTCCGAATCGATTCGGCCCTGTTCCGAATCGATTCGGACTAGCGAATCGATTCGGCCTCCAAGGCGAATCGATTCGGGTCCAAAGACCTGGGCTTCTGCAATAGGCCGAATCGATTCGGCTTGGGGTCCCAATCGATTCGGTCAATGCAGACCTGCCAATTTTACCAAACCGAATCGATTCGCTAGAGGGGGCGAATCGATTCGGACCTGCAATTTTTGAAGGTTTCATCTGTTTCTTCAAAACCTACGAATTCTACACCCTAAATTCCTCATTCCAACCCCCATTCCTTCATCAAATTATGATTTTTAAACCCATTAACCAACCCAAAGTTGATCCCAATCATTTCTATGTCATTAATTCCATATTTAATCATTGATTTCAAGATTTAAACCTAAAATCTAGGTTTTGACATTAATACCCAAAAACCATTCTTTACCCCACAATTTATGAAATGAAATACACAAATAGCTATTTAGCAAGATTAAACACTTGCCTCAGGTTTGTAGAGGTTGAATCGTCCTCGATGTCGCGGTAGGGCCGGAAATCTCCAAGCTTTTCTTCCTCTCTCTCTTCCTTTCTTCTTCTTCCTCTTCTTCTTCTCTCTCTAGGGCTTTTCTCTCTTTCTCTCAAATGAGAAAATGGCTTCATCCGTAAGCCTCCAACCTTTTAAAACAAAATCCCAGTTTTAAATGTTAATACACACTTTAAATGACTCTTTGACTCCAATTTAACTCAAAACAACTTAAAAACATTCCGGAGCCGAAATAAGACCCAATGACAGTCATTTTGACTATCTCGACCCTTCCGGGATCGATGGTACCCTCAAAAATATCATCCGGAATACTTTAAAATATTTTCTATTTTTGGACCTCATTTCCCAAATTCTAAAATTCTCCAATTTAATTAAATTTTATTTTCCCAAAAACTTAATTTCTCAGTCTCCAAAATCGAGGGTTGTTACATACTTCCCCCCTTACCGAAATTTCGTCCGCGAAATTTAAGATGAGCCTAGGACCTCAATATCATCTAGTCCTTACATCAATCCTGAAGATCACTATGCCGATCCTTTCTAGTTCTCACGTCGAACTATATAGATCCTTACGGATCCCTAAAATCAACTAGCTACCCAGGGCGCCCATACACCCTGTACCCGAGTTTCTACTCGTAAAATCTTAATCAGGCTCCATTAGCCTCAAATTGTAAGATAACCCTCGGTAACATAATCTATAACAATATACTAAATATATAAAAGTTTGAAAATTTCCACTGGTTGAACTCTCCTCAATTCCTGACGCTAGCCACTTTCGTGCGGGGGAGGGCTCGCAAGCGAAATCCAAACAAGGAACCCTCCCAATACACTACTGTGTAGCTAGGTCGGGGATTGAGATTAGTTGAACCAGGGTTAAGGTTTTATAAAAATATTTTTCATATTTTAGATATTGCCCGAGGGCCTATACAATAATACAATATAAATATATTCCGCGTCTTTCGACACGCTAAACAAACACCTTATGTTTAAAACACAAGGCCTCAATCAATATAATACTCTAGCCAATATCTAGTTCTCAAAACTAGCACAACTATGAGCTAAACTATCCGCTCCTCACAAATCTACCAAACTCTGAACCTCTCAGTTATGAAATTCCTATACATCATATTAACACCTTTATATAAAAATAAATCCTTCCCTCATTGGGATTTTAAAACTTCCCTACTATTTCGTTACGAAAAGATGTATCATCTCCCAAGATGCCATACCAAGGCCACACTTGCTCACTTCCTTCTCTAGGAAAATTCCATGCCCCCTAGCGGTATAGCGGCTAGCTACTCATCACACCTCACACGCGACGTTCCCACTATCGCACAAAGCGTAACTTAAACTCAAAGAAAGGTATTCTACCTTACAATTCCATAACCTAATGGTTTCCCCTCACCCTAGAATCTCAACTCAGGGTCCTCAACTCCTTCCAGGAAAATCATTATCCCTAAGCCTATTTCTTCACAAGAGAAACATCTTCCTCAAAATCCTTCCTAACCATATTGAAGGGCAAGGCACGATTGCAACTGTCGGAAACTCCTTCAGTTCTACACAACGAAACTTAGTCTACAAAGGCATTCTCCCTTATCTTAGAAGGTGATACTCCTAATATTGGGACAACTACACCAACCTCACCTCGGTAAAAGTCACCAACATTAGGTTTCCTAACTAAGGTTAACAGATTCTCAATCTAAACCTCCCAAGAACTACACTACATGCCTCTCCTCAGGTTTACCTTACTAGGACCAAGATTCGCAATTCGAGTAAATGTCATTCCTTACTCAACTGCTGATAAATCACCTCGAACCACTGCTAGAAATCTCCTCAATAACTCCTCCAAAACCGGGGAAGACAAATACCCCCGATTTAAGCGTACCCAAAATATACTATGGGTATTGTACTTCTAATCCTATCCTTTCCTAGACGACAAAATCTAGGCGACGTCTGAAACGAAACAAGAGCAACTGTTACCAGAACGTCGATCAAGTGAATGCACTTCACAGAAGAAACAACGCAGTGAACACAACAGTCCTATTTGTAGGGCTTTATGTCAAGAACGTTAACGGAAGAATGCAGAACGCGCACAGATCCTAATGACTCTAGAACCTGATGCTCTGATACCATCTGTAACACCCCGCTTAAAATAATAACGGGTGGCCAGCCCTATACTATATTAAATCAGGAATTCCAGATGGACCAGTCTCAACATCAACTAACGGTACTATATAATGTAGGACTAACTACCCGAAATCATATAAGCGAGATGTTATAAAAATTAAAACTTGCAACATACCACAACCCAACATTATAAAACTACTAATGAATAGGAGAGATGCAGGGAAGAACTATAATAAATAAAATGCTAGAAATAAAATGAACCAATTAAATACAACCGAATATACTACAAAAAGTAGATCCGAGTAAGCTGTCGGATCACAGCCAATACAATAACTGAAATGGAATAAATATAAACATGTATATAAATATCCCTATGATACAAAACCGATATTCAACATGAATCCTATCTAGAATTTTAAAGAAGTAGGAAGCGGCTACATGAAACATCCCGCAACAGTCCGCACCTGTCACGGCTCCCAAGACTCTGGATAGAAGGTCATCCGGCATCCATGCGGTAGGATACCTGTGGAAATACATATATATATACAAGGAGGAGGGAGAAGTAAACGGGTCAGAGCCCCGAATGTGTAAAATATTTAGCAAGTGTGTTAACCGTGCATAATAAATACCGGTGTACTTTATTTCATAAATAAGTGAGACCGCACTCTCGTGGAACCCCAACTCACCTCTCATCTAAAGGCGCGCACCTATTCGCGTCCTCAAATTTTAGTTAAATTACCCCCATGGATTTTAGGACAACCTAACTTATCAGGCCCAGCCTATATCCACGAGAGCTACCTTCCCTTCATAATCTAAGGATCCACCCATTTCTAATCCTATTAGATTATGACTACAACAGTTATGCCATAAAAGGCTTAATGAATTCCGATTAATAATCTCATGAATTATAATTATCATAATTCCTAAAACATTACCCCTATACATACACATATGTATATATATATATATATATATATATATATATATATATATATATATATACCTATATAGGCTAAAAACGTAAGAATTAATATACTTAATAACATGCACATGGAATATTGGCAAGACTTCTCTCTACTCCCAACATTGTACTACGTTTCGTGCGTGGGGAGTCTCGCAAAGCGAAATCCAAACAAGGAACCGCCCCGTTACACTACTCCTGACAAGGTCAAGACCAGAGATCCGAGATTCCACAAATAGAATTACTTCTCTCAACTGTCGACATGGCACTGCGTTTCGTGCGTGAGGCGTCTCGCAAAGCGAAATCCAAACAAGGAACCCCCTCGTTACACTACTCCTGGGCTATGTCGATCCTAGAGATCCATAATCCTTAACATACTATATAATACTACCTTTACTACTAACTATAACTACTAAAGAAAGAAAGGAGAAAAGAAAAGAAAGAAAACAATTAAGATAAAATAAAAGAACCTCCAATAATATCCTTGGGATGATGTAACCGAAATAATACCTTATGTGCGATACATCAACCCCCGATCAGTCTAGTACACCATTATCACTTAAGATGTACTTTAAAAAGTCCATATCCTTTCATCTATAGGATATATATATAAATATATATATATATATATATATATAGGTATTTATTTCTAACCGTATATATATATCATCATCATCAATCCAATAGCCAAGTGTACATACTACATATGATGTACAAGGCCATGCACATAATATACCCGGCTATATATATCGCCGATAAACTGCATCAGTGCTATCATCTTCCCAGTGCCCGGCTCACGTAGCAATACTGGGGCCACCGTTGTGGGACTAAACGACACCCATCTCGTGGTAAACACACGCACACGACGTCCCGGGAAGCGGTCATAGTTCCAACCGGCAATGAGACGAAACATACCCACCACGTCTCATCCCAAAAATATATATCTATATGTATAATAATCACAAGGGACGACTATGACCTGGGGAATATCCACACCCTGCATTATAAGCCAGGATGCTCACCCTCTACGCGCGCAACTTCCCAATGATAGCATGAGCGGGGTATGCTTAACCAATTAAGTATATATATCATTTACATGCATAATATATAATCCATATGATCCAATCATATGATCAAGTAAATAAACCATCATATACGGTTTAAATATCCATACCATGTATGTCCACAACATAAAGATATCCATATATCTATATACATACAGATATATATATATATCAACACATATTCACATATCCTTATCTATATATATAAACTAATTCTCGTTCATATGTATAAGATATATATACCTGGCTATAAGTGTACATAGTCCTCAATATACAAGCCGTCACCACAATTCTTTTAATTTACCTCTATACGTGAATATAATCCCATACTTGAAACATATTCGATCATTTTCCTATGATGAATAGTCTCCCAAACCATATGTATATATCTATACCTATATATATTCAACCTTAGGGCCATCACCCAAGAGTTTGTGTAGGAATCTTTCACTACACATATCATTTATATCTCCGAGTACATTAAAGAATCTAGTAATCATTTTGACTATCGGTATACATATAACTAATAGTCTATCAGCCTCAAGCTCATTCTTTCAATCATCAAATAATCTCATTTCCCTCGATTTCGATTATGGTTCGGTCACTTTTGTGAATACCCTAATCTAAGATCTCTATAAGAGTTCTTAGCCTCACATCACATCTACACTTACTTTTAAATCTACAATTAGGATTCTTAATCCCAAAGGGTTTCCCCAAAATCTCTATACATAACTCCAAATACATACATGGATACATTTCTCCCAAATTACCCTAAGGAGTCCCCAAAACCCTAATGTGTGAGAAACTCCTTATGTGTCTCCAAGAACATATCTCTTTCATCTTAAGAGAAGGCCCCAATTCAATAAACCCAACCAAAAAGGGTTTAAAATCACTATGGAGAAAATACCTCAAAATGCCCTGTTTCCGAATCGATTCGGCCCTGTTCCGAATCGATTCGGACTAGCGAATCGATTCGGCCTCCAAGGCGAATCGATTCGGGTCCAAAGACCTGGGCTTCTGCAATAGGCCGAATCGATTCGGCTTGGGGTCCCAATCGATTCGGTCAATGCAGACCTGCCAATTTTACCAAACCGAATCGATTCGCTAGAGGGGGCGAATCGATTCGGACCTGCAATTTTTGAAGGTTTCATCTGTTTCTTCAAAACCTACGAATTCTACACCCTAAATTCCTCATTCCAACCCCCATTCCTTCATCAAATTATGATTTTTAAACCCATTAACCAACCCAAAGTTGATCCCAATCATTTCTATGTCATTAATTCCATATTTAATCATTGATTTCAAGATTTAAACCTAAAATCTAGGTTTTGACATTAATACCCAAAAACCATTCTTTACCCCACAATTTATGAAATGAAATACACAAATAGCTATTTAGCAAGATTAAACACTTGCCTCAGGTTTGTAGAGGTTGAATCGTCCTCGATGTCGCGGTAGGGCCGGAAATCTCCAAGCTTTTCTTCCTCTCTCTCTTCCTTTCTTCTTCTTCCTCTTCTTCTTCTCTCTCTAGGGCTTTTCTCTCTTTCTCTCAAATGAGAAAATGGCTTCATCCGTAAGCCTCCAACCTTTTAAAACAAAATCCCAGTTTTAAATGTTAATACACACTTTAAATGACTCTTTGACTCCAATTTAACTCAAAACAACTTAAAAACATTCCGGAGCCGAAATAAGACCCAATGACAGTCATTTTGACTATCTCGACCCTTCCGGGATCGATGGTACCCTCAAAAATATCATCCGGAATACTTTAAAATATTTTCTATTTTTGGACCTCATTTCCCAAATTCTAAAATTCTCCAATTTAATTAAATTTTATTTTCCCAAAAACTTAATTTCTCAGTCTCCAAAATCGAGGGTTGTTACATACTTCCCCCCTTACAGAAATTTCGTCCGCGAAATTTAAGATGAGCCTAGGACCTCAATATCATCTAGTCCTTACATCAATCCTGAAGATCACTATGCCGATCCTTTCTAGTTCTCACGTCGAACTATATAGATCCTTACGGATCCCTAAAATCAACTAGCTACCCAGGGCGCCCATACACCCTGTACCCGAGTTTCTACTCGTAAAATCTTAATCAGGCTCCATTAGCCTCAAATTGTAAGATAACCCTCGGTAACATAATCTATAACAATATACTAAATATATAAAAGTTTGAAAATTTCCACTGGTTGAACTCTCCTCAATTCCTGACGCTAGCCACTTTCGTGCGGGGGAGGGCTCGCAAGCGAAATCCAAACAAGGAACCCTCCCAATACACTACTGTGTAGCTAGGTCGGGGATTGAGATTAGTTGAACCAGGGTTAAGGTTTTATAAAAAGATTTTTCATATTTTAGATATTGCCCGAGGGCCTATACAATAATACAATATAAATATATTCCGCGTCTTTCGACACGCTAAACAAACACCTTATGTTTAAAACACAAGGCCTCAATCAATACAATACTCTAGCCAATATCTAGTTCTCAAAACTAGCACAACTATGAGCTAAACTATCCGCTCCTCACAAATCTACCAAACTCTGAACCTCTCAGTTATGAAATTCCTATACATCATATTAACACCTTTATATAAAAATAAATCCTTCCCTCATTGGGATTTTAAAACTTCCCTACTATTTCGTTACGAAAAGATGTATCATCTCCCAAGATGCCATACCAAGGCCACACTTGCTCACTTCCTTCTCTAGGAAAATTCCATGCCCCCTAGCGGTATAGCGGCTAGCTACTCATCACACCTCACACGCGACGTTCCCACTATCGCACAAAGCGTAACTTAAACTCAAAGAAAGGTATTCTACCTTACAATTCCATAACCTAATGGTTTCCCCTCACCCTAGAATCTCAACTCAGGGTCCTCAACTCCTTCCAGGAAAATCATTATCCCTAAGCCTATTTCTTCACAAGAGAAACATCTTCCTCAAAATCCTTCCTAACCATATTGAAGGGCAAGGCACGATTGCAACTGTCGGAAACTCCTTCAGTTCTACACAACGAAACTTAGTCTACAAAGGCATTCTCCCTTATCTTAGAAGGTGATACTCCTAATATTGGGACAACTACACCAACCTCACCTCGGTAAAAGTCACCAACATTAGGTTTCCTAACTAAGGTTAACAGATTCTCAATCTAAACCTCCCAAGAACTACACTACATGCCTCTCCTCAGGTTTACCTTACTAGGACCAAGATTCGCAATTCGAGTAAATGTCATTCCTTACTCAACTGCTGATAAATCACCTCGAACCACTGCTAGAAATCTCCTCAATAACTCCTCCAAAACCGGGGAAGACAAATACCCCCGATTGAAGCGTACCCAAAATATACTATGGGTATTGTACTTCTAATCCTATCCTTTCCTAGACGACAAAATCTAGGCGACGTCTGAAACGAAACAAGAGCAACTGTTACCAGAACGTCGATCAAGTGAATGCACTTCACAGAAGAAACAACGCAGTGAACACAACAGTCCTATTTGTAGGGCTTTATGTCAAGAACGTTAACGGAAGAATGCAGAACGCGCACAGATCCTAATGACTCTAGAACCTGATGCTCTGATACCATCTGTAACACCCCGCTTAAAATAATAACGGGTGGCCAGCCCTATACTATATTAAATCAGGAATTCCAGATGGACCAGTCTCAACATCAACTAACGGTACTATATAATGTAGGACTAACTACCCGAAATCATATAAGCGAGATGTTATAAAAATTAAAACTTGCAACATACCACAACCCAACATTATAAAACTACTAATGAATAGGAGAGATGCAGGGAAGAACTATAATAAATAAAATGCTAGAAATAAAATGAACCAATTAAATACAACCGAATATACTACAAAAAGTAGATCCGAGTAAGCTGTCGGATCACAGCCAATACAATAACTGAAATGGAATAAATATAAACATGTATATAAATATCCCTATGATACAAAACCGATATTCAACATGAATCCTATCTAGAATTTTAAAGAAGTAGGAAGCGGCTACATGAAACATCCCGCAACAGTCCGCACCTGTCACGGCTCCCAAGACTCTGGATAGAAGGTCATCCGGCATCCATGCGGTAGGATACCTGTGGAAATACATATATATATACAAGGAGGAGGGAGAAGTAAACGGGTCAGAGCCCCGAATGTGTAAAATATTTAGCAAGTGTGTTAACCGTGCATAATAAATACCGGTGTACTTAATTTCATAAATAAGTGAGACCGCACTCTCGTGGAACCCCCACTCACCTCTCATCTAAAGGCGCGCACCTATTCGCGTCCTCAAATTTTAGTTAAATTACCCCCATGGATTTTAGGGCAACCTAACTTATCAGGCCCAGCCTATATCCACGAGAGCTACCTTCCCTTCATAATCTAAGGATCCACCCATTTCTAATCCTATTAGATTATGACTACAACAGTTATGCCATAAAAGGCTTAATGAATTCCGATTAATAATCTCATGAATTATAATTATCATAATTCCTAAAACATTACCCCTATACATACACATATGTATATATATATATATATATATATATATATATACCTATATAGGCTAAAAACGTAAGAATTAATATACTTAATAACATGCACATGGAATATTGGCAAGACTTCTCTCTACTCCCAACATTGTACTACGTTTCGTGCGTGGGGAGTCTCGCAAAGCGAAATCCAAACAAGGAACCGCCCCGTTACACTACTCCTGACAAGGTCAAGACCAGAGATCCGAGATTCCACAAATAGAATTACTTCTCTCAACTCTCGACATGGCACTGCGTTTCGTGCGTGAGGCATCTCGCAAAGCGAAATCCAAACAAGGAACCCCCTCGTTACACTACTCCTGGGCTATGTCGATCCTAGAGATCCATAATCCTTAACATACTATATAATACTACCTTTACTACTAACTATAACTACTAAAGAAAGAAAGGAGAAAAGAAAAGAAAGAAAACAATTAAGATAAAATAAAAGAACCTCCAATAATATCCTTGGGATGATGTAACCGAAATAATACCTTATGTGCGATACATCAACCCCCGATCAGTCTAGTACACCATTATCACTTAAGATGTACTTTAAAAAGTCCATATCCTTTCATCTATAGGATATATATATAAATATATATATATATAGGTATTTATTTCTAACCGTATATATATATCATCATCATCAATCCAATAGCCAAGTGTACATACTACATATGATGTACAAGGCCATGCACATAATATACCCGGCTATATATATCGCCGATAAACTGCATCAGTGCTATCATCTTCCCAGTGCCCGGCTCACGTAGCAATACTGGGGCCACCGTTGTGGGACTAAACGACACCCATCTCGTGGTAAACACACGCACACGACGTCCCGGGAAGCGGTCATAGTTCCAACCGGCAATGAGACGAAACATACCCACCACGTCTCATCCCAAAAATATATATCTATATGTATAATAATCACAAGGGACGACTATGACCTGGGGAATATCCACACCCTGCATTATAAGCCAGGATGCTCACCCTCTACGCGCGCAACTTCCCAATGATAGCATGAGCGGGGTATGCTTAACCAATTAAGTATATATATCATTTACATGCATAATATATAATCCATATGATCCAATCATATGATCAAGTAAATAAACCATCATATACGGTTTAAATATCCATACCATGTATGTCCACAACATAAAGATATCCATATATCTATATACATACAGATATATATATATATCAACACATATTCACATATCCTTATCTATATATATAAACTAATTCTCGTTCATATGTATAAGATATATATACCTGGCTATAAGTGTACATAGTCCTCAATATACAAGCCGTCACCACAATTCTTTTAATTTACCTCTATACGTGAATATAATCCCATACTTGAAACATATTCGATCATTTTCCTATGATGAATAGTCTCCCAAACCATATGTATATATCTATACCTATATATATTCAACCTTAGGGCCATCACCCAAGAGTTTGTGTAGGAATCTTTCACCACACATATCATTTATATCTCCGAGTACATTAAAGAATCTAGTAATCATTTTGACTATCGGTATACATATAACTAATAGTCTATCAGCCTCAAGCTCATTCTTTCAATCATCAAATAATCACATTTCCCTCGATTTCGATTATGGTTCGGTCACTTTTGTGAATACCCTAATCTAAGATCTCTATAAGAGTTCTTAGCCTCACATCACATCTACACTTACTTTTAAATCTACAATTAGGATTCTTAATCCCAAAGGGTTTCCCCAAAATCTCTATACATAACTCCAAATACATACATGGATACATTTCTCCCAAATTACCCTAAGGAGTCCCCAAAACCCTAATGTGTGAGAAACTCCTTATGTGTCTCCAAGAACATATCTCTTTCATCTCAAGAGAAGGCCCCAATTCAATAAACCCAACCAAAAAGGGTTTAAAATCACTATGGAGAAAATACCTCAAAATGCCCTGTTTCCGAATCGATTCGGCCCTGTTCCGAATCGATTCGGACTAGCGAATCGATTCGGCCTCCAAGGCGAATCGATTCGGGTCCAAAGACCTGGGCTTCTGCAATAGGCCGAATCGATTCGGCTTGGGGTCCGAATCGATTCGGTCAATGCAGACCTGCCAATTTTACCAAACCGAATCGATTCGCTAGAGGGGGCGAATCGATTCGGACCTGCAATTTTTGAAGGTTTCATCTGTTTCTTCAAAACCTACGAATTCTACACCCTAAATTCCTCATTCCAACCCCCATTCCTTCATCAAATTATGATTTTTAAACCCATTAACCAACCCAAAGTTGATCCCAATCATTTCTATGTCATTAATTCCATATTTAATCATTGATTTCAAGATTTAAACCTAAAATCTAGGTTTTGACATTAATACCCAAAAACCATTCTTTACCCCACAATTTATGAAATGAAATACACAAATAGCTATTTAGCAAGATTAAACACTTGCCTCAGGTTTGTAGAGGTTGAATCGTCCTCGATGTCGCAGTAGGGCCGGAAATCTCCAAGCTTTTCTTCCTCTCTCTCTTCCTTTCTTCTTCTTCCTCTTCTTCTTCTCTCTCTAGGGCTTTTCTCTCTTTCTCTCAAATGAGAAAATGGCTTCATCCGTAAGCCTCCAACCTTTTAAAACAAAATCCCAGTTTTAAATGTTAATACACACTTTAAATGACTCTTTGACTCCAATTTAACTCAAAACAACTTAAAAACATTCCGGAGCCGAAATAAGACCCAATGACAGTCATTTTGACTATCTCGACCCTTCCGGGATCGATGGTACCCTCAAAAATATCATCCGGAATACTTTAAAATATTTTCTATTTTTGGACCTCATTTCCCAAATTCTAAAATTCTCCAATTTAATTAAATTTTATTTTCCCAAAAACTTAATTTCTCAGTCTCCAAAATCGAGGGTTGTTACAGGGGGGGAGGGGCTTGGCCCATGCAAATATTTTCAAACTTTTGATAGCAAGTTTTCAAAGAAACCAAACAACACCAAAATTTAACCACTGTGGGTAAGTAGAAAATTTAAGTTGGTTTTACGAGGTACTTTTTTTTCTTCTCCTTTTTTTTGTTAGTTACAATTCAATATAACAAAAAGTATATTGTAACAGTTTATAAAATACAAAGTTGGGGAAATCCGATAGCTATCTTTTGTAGTTATTTGTCAAGTCCCATCCCATGCTTTTCTTTTATGTTATTTTAAAATGACTATTTTCTGGAGTATGGTATGGTTTGAACAAGAGTATTAGAAAATTTTAAAATTGAAATTGTAATAGTCTTGGTAATCTTAGTTAGAGAGTGGAAATTAAAATTGAAATTGTAACATTAAACAGTTTTTTTAATATAATATCATATATGTGATATTGTTTGTTATTGTAACAATTACACATCTATATATGGGGATTTTATTAAGTTAAATATTTTGAATATAGGATTTAAGTTTTAATTTAAAATCATCATTTCTGTAATGGTAGTTTAAAATCATTTCTTTATGTTTTAAAATTTTGACAGTTAGTCAACGTCAAGAGAACAACTATTGATGCATTTTTCAAAAAAGGTGGTGTTGAAAGTTTAGATGTTAGTGCACCGATTTCTAATGAACAATCTTCCTCTAATGTCGAAGCTGAACAACGACCCTCCAAGGTTTCCAATATCAGCTCGATTGAAAAAGATCCAATTTTTTTCTAACGTGATCCTGGATTACGCCAACAAATATGGGAGTATCCATATAATCATCGTGATGAACTTCGACGAGCTTATATTAAAGTCGGTACATATCAACATATTCTTTACCAATACCCATTTAATGAAGATAACCATCCTCGTCAATTTAAAGATTCTTGGTACAAAATGTTTCCAAATTGGTTGGAATATTCTCCAACTATTGATGTGATTTATTATCTTCCTTGCTTTCTTTTTACCAAAGCATAGGGTCTCCCCTGGGTCTAAAGAATTCACGGTGGAGGGATTTAGTTCATGGAATAAAGTTAATTGTGGTCTCAATTGTGCTCTTTTAAATCATGTTGGTAAAGATCCAAATTCCTTGCACAAGAATGCTATGGAATATTGCCATGATCTCATTAACCAATCGCAACATATTGAGAAGATTGTTGAAAAACAATCTTTTGAAATTGTGAAAAACAATAGACTGAAATTAAAGACTTCAATTGATGCAGTTAAATGTCTCACATTTCAATCTTGTTCTTTTAGATGCCTTGATGAACAGAAAGAGTCAATAAATCGGGGAAATTTTATTGAATTGATAAAACTTTTGGTATCCTATAGTGAGGAGGTTGCTGCAGTGGTCTTAGATTGAGCTCCTCAAAATGCTATATACATTTCTCATGCGATTCAAAAGGAAATTTTACAAATCTATGCAAGGAAAATTTGGGAGATCATTTGGGAAGAAATTAATGATGCTAAATTTCGTATTATTATGGACAAGTCCCGCGATAAAGCAAAAAGGGAGCAAATGCCCATTGTTCTCAGATTTGTCTATAAATATGGATTTATACGGGAACAATTTTTTGATTTGATTCATGTAGGTGATACCATGTCATTGACTTTGAAGAAAGAAATGTCACATATCGTTTCTAATAATAATCTTAGTATACAGAATATGGAAAGGTAAGGATACGATGGTGCTGGTAATAGGCGTGGAGAATGGAATGGGTTGCAAGCCCCTTTTTTTTATTTGAGTGCCCTTTTGCATACTATATTGTTAACTTGCTCATCGTCTGCAATTAGCACATGTGGCTGCTTCACGAGAGGTTTTAACCTTCATCAATTTTGTAAACGGAATGATCCATTGAAAATTGCTCAAGCGGAAGAAATTGCAAAAAAACTTGCCATTGAAGAAGTTGAGTTCGGTAAGGGTTTAAATCAAATTAGCACTTTAAAACGGGCCTGAGATACCCGATGGAACTCTCATTTGGGATCTCTTCATATCTTGATATCTTTGTTTAATACAACTTGTCCAGTCTTAAAAATGTTATTGCTGATGGAACAAGTTATGATGATTTGATCATTTCTTTTATATTCATATTTACCTTACATCTAATGAGACAGATCATGGGTATTAGTGATGATCTTTGCCAATCCTTACAACATAAATCCCAAGATATAGTGATTGCAATGCATTTGGTATCAACAATAAAATCTCTTATGCAAAAGTTGAGAGAAGAATGGTGGAATCCTTTATTTGATAAAGTGAAATCATTTTGGTAAAAGCGTAAGATAGAAATTCCTAATGTGAGTGCTCATTATAGTGGTGGTCGGGGTAGATCTCAGGAAAGGGACATTATAATTGAGCATCATTTTTGGTTTGAAGTGTTTACTCCTGCAATAGACTCTCAAATACAAGAATTGAATCACATATTTAAAGAAGATGTGATAGAGTTGCGTATTCTGAGCACAACACTTAACACTTATGATTCTTATAACTCATTCAACATTGATGATATTTATAAACATGCAAACAAATTCTATCCTAATGACTTCGATGGATAAGAGAATTTGTGTTTGATGTCTCAACTGGAGCATTATGATCTTGACATTCATATAAATATTGAGCTGCAAAGGGCATCCACAATTTCTGAGTTATGCCAAGTTTTGGCGAAAATAAGAAAAGCTACAATTTATCCCCTTGTTGATAGTTTGATTTGCCTAGTGTTAACTCTCCCCGTTTCAACCGCAACAACGAAACGTGCATTTTTGGCCATGACTTTCTTACAAATTATTTGATTACATATATCGAGAAATAAATTGCCCGAGATTTTGAAGTTGATGACATGATAGATGATTTTCATGAAATGAAGGAATGTCGATCACAATTTGTGATGCCAAAAATTCCTATGTAGTTAGGGTCATTTTTTTTATAATTATCTGTGTCAATGGTGTCTATGTTAATAAATATCCACGTAGTGATTTTTTTAGGATTATTTATTCATTTGCTTTACTTATTCATATTTATATTTTGTTTACTTAATGCTTTGGCCACACCCAATATAAAATTCTTGGATCCACCACTGGCAACACAATTATATCAAATATGAAAATTCAAAAAGTGAAACAAAACCACTATTGATAATTTGAAAGAAATTAAGTCACCTTAATCGCACTCCTTGATGAAAGTTACTTCGGTGTACCTCTGCAACATCAAGTATAACTTCATATTATTTGATGAGATTCATCCTTGTAAACAACTTCAAGTGCAACTTTAACTTGTTCTTTGAATAACATTCCAATTTTAGGGATCCATTGTTCATATCATTGGAAAATTAGAAAGTGGCTTAGTAATTAGTCATGCCTCCTAAAGAAAAGATGTTAAAGACTAAGTGAGAAAAAACTATATTTATAGTGTAACTAGATACAAATTGAAGACTTGCCAAAATGAAGTTTAAACAAATTCTTATTTTGTACTTCTCCATCTATTCAAACGCAAAAGAGATTTAAAAAAATGGAAAGAAAAATATTTAAAATTTCATTAGAATTCAAGAAAAGAGAAATATAAAATTAACATAGATGATGGCCCGAGGTTGTGCTTTTCATGAGCAGGTGCATTAGTAGTTTTTAGATGTACTTACCAACTATTTAGTGGTACTTAAACTTCAAAACAATTGAAATTACTTCTCATTCTTGCGATAACCACTTAAAGTATGTTGAGATGTACATAACAAATAAACACTTAAACACTTAGATATTACATGAGGCAAAATGTAATATAATCATTTTCTTGCAATGATTTGCAATACCTCGAATTTTCAAATTAAGCATAGTGATTATCTTATAATTTGAGTACACTCCCTAGTTGTAGGTTAATATAATCAATTCCTAACACAATGTTAATATGTTTAGAAATTAGGAATGGGTAATGAGTAGATGATCGTGTCCATAAGACATCAGAAAAACTAATCAAGAATGAGAGTCCATGACTCCTTATACTAATTGATAAGAGACATCTCAGCATAATACTAACTTATGATATATCAAATAAAATAGTGGAAGGCATGTTGTCTATTGGTATAGATTTTAGTTGCTTTTTCCTAACCTATACCCTACTTTCCACTTTTATATTATGATGTCTAAGTTTCCAAATCACACAGAATGATTAAAATCCTACACTAAATCAATTCCACTAAATCACCCTAATATTTACAGTAAGAAAACTACGAATTATTTCTACAAAAATACGGAATATATCAAGAACTTGATAGATTCCTTAATAGAATCTCTATTGATCTATGGTGAATAACACCTTGCTCTGTCATCCATTGTAATATATCTCTTTATATTTATAAGCATGAAATGAAATGTTACAATGGATGATAGGGCAAGGTGATATTCACCATAGATTAATAGAGATTATATTAATGAGTTTAACAAGTTCTTGACATACGCATCATTGGTATGAAATATAGTAGTTATAGACATCCTATAGGGGATTCTGTTTCATTAATAGTTCAAAATGTAATTCCTTAGATTTAAGCCCAATGTAAAGGGTTAGTTGTAATGTTTCATTTTACTATCAAAATTAGTACCTAGGGCTAAGGAACCCATTTTATACTAAATGAAAGGAGAAAAAATGTAAAATTTCAAAAAATGAGATGAAGTAGAAATTGTCAATATATGAGATCATGCATTAGTATTGTCTTTTCATGCAATGTAGGCATGTCTAGTTTTAATCTTTTATGTAAATTATCTCTGTTTGATACCTCCTTTCACCACTTATAACTTTTATGTAATTGTATGCCAATTTATAATTGATAAATATAAGGTCAACATGTAACATGTTCATTTGATTAATAGGGAAATTTTATCATTCTAAACAAAGAGATGAACCACTAGTAGTTTTTCAACTTCTGTATTTAAATATCTTGTTTGAATCATAATCATTTGCCAATAGCAGGCCTTGAATCAAATCTCAAGCTTTATCATACAAAAATGTCCTCAACTATTACAAACTTCAGCATCTGGAACTTAGTTTTGCCATGATATTTATGGAATTATGTAATTTCTATATCCTATACTAAGTATATGAGAAGATTATGACAACCAAAGAAGACAAGCACACACATTTTATTCAAGTCAGAATATGATTCAAAATAATAGTCGATACTAAGGTAGGAATTTGTTAAACATTTTTTTTATTATTGATTAGAGTTCAATACGTAATAGAAAATGTGACAATATTAGGAGATAAGGTCTCCCTTCTAATTAAAGAGATAGATACACCGTAACAATTTCATATAATATCGATTATAGAGTATAATCCAAGGATTTCCAGTTGTGAGTATATATTTCAGAGATGAGAATGGAACCTAGATTAGATTATGCCAATTGGTACTAAACCTTGTGTTAATCAATATTGTTTTGACAATCATAATACTGGATATTAACCATAATGTTACAACACGTTTAAAAACAGTTTTGTCATGAATCTAGGATGTTTAAACTTCATGCAACCACAAAATCGTAATTTCTTTATAACTATGATCCAAACTATCCTTTGTCCACCGCAATTGATTGGAATAAGATGACTTAAATGCTCCTGTAAAAGCTTCGTTTGAATCCCTTCTTAAATATTGCAGAATTACTCTCTTATGTGCCCAGAATATTTGTGAGAAAATATGAATAATAAGAATTTTGGATTTTCTCTCCCTCCTTAGAAACAGTGTGTATTGAGATGACTCTAGATGGTGTTGAGGTCTCTATTTATAAGGGAAAGAGGGCCTAAATCCCAGTTGAGGTGGAACTCTTTCAAGTCTCCCACTAATGCCACTAACCATCATGTGACTAATGGATAAGATTTACCCAAATCTTTTAATATCTTTATTTATCACATTCCTAATTAATTATCTAACATTTATCAAGACCACATAAATGGGAAATTCGTAATTTAATACAATTAAAATTAAATAATTAATTTCGTCACTTAACGTTAATTTCTAACAGTCTCCCACTTGGTCTTAATAATTCGTATAATTAGATTAGGTGTCATAAGGTTCACAATCGTTGATAAATTTATTTTTCTAAATCAAATGATTCACGGATGCGAGTCATGGCAGTTCCATACTGTTCAAGAGAATGGTTCCTTCCATGTACCACAACACCAATGTTTCATTCAACTGAGCCTTTAATATTGGGTATCATATTGGCCTCATAATGTCCTTTTGAATAAGGGCTATTTTTGTCAACAATAATTCACAATTATATGCATGCATTCACAAATGACAGAAATAATAGAAATCAGAAACACTTTTATTGAATTCAAGTAATAGTGTCAAACAACTAAGCCAAAATAGAAATCATAATCTAACTAATCGAGACCCATATCATTAACATGTTCCATAAAGGTCTTCGGAGATAGTCCTTTCGTAAGAGGATTGCTACGTTATCACGCATACTAATGTGATCAATTGACACTCTTTGTTTCTGAACTTCTTATTTAACTCATAGGTATTTTATCTCAGTATGCTTAGCAGCCTTAGTATACCTATCGTTCTTAGAGAAGAAGACTGCAACGACATTATCATAATAAATTTTCAGCATCTTAGATATTGACCTATAATTCTAAATCCTGAAATGAAGTTTCGCAGCCATAATACATGATTTGTAGCTTCAAAGCAAGCTACGTATTCAGCCTCCATAGTAGATGATGTAATGACGCTTTGCTTAGCACTTTTCCATGAAACGGCTCCTCTAGCCATAAGGAAGACATAACCCGAAGTTCTCTTCCTACTGTCAAGGCATCCCCCAAAATCTGAGTCTGAATAACGAATCACCTCAAGTTGATCAGTCTTTTGATATATGAGCATGTAATCCTTGGTCCCTTGTAGTTACCTCAGCACTTTCTTTACAGCTTTCCAATGGTAAGTCCCTGGATTGCTTTGATATCTTCATAGCATCCTAACGACAAAACTGATATCCGGTCTAGTGCAGACTTGTGCATACAACAAGCTCCTTATGAGTGAATCATAAGGCATGCCTTTCATGTGCTCCCTTTCTAAATCACTTATAGGGCATTGACTTAAGCTGAACTTATCCCCTTTCTGAAGTGGAACATTAATGGGATTGTAACTTTTCATGCTAAATCTTTCTAAAACTTTTTTAATGTAAGCTTTCTGAGATAGTCCCAACATTCCTCGTGAACTATCCCGAGATATTTCTATCCCGATCAAAAAGGATGCCTCACCTAAATATTTCATTTCAAAGTGTTTAGAAAGGTACTTCTTGGTTTCACTTAATAAACCAAGATCACTACTGGCGATAAGTAAGTCATCAGCATATAGTACTAAAAACAGAAACTTACTCCCACTGATCTTCAGGTAAATACACTGATCAATAGTGTTTTCCTTAAACCCAAAGGATGTAATGGTATCGTGGAACTTAATGTACCATTGACTAGAAGCTTGATTTAGACCATAGATTGACGTCTTCAACATACATACCATGTTTTCCTTTCCTTCCTTTATAAAGCATTATGGTTGTGCCATATAGACCTGTTCTTCTAAACTCCCATTTAGAAAATCTATTTTTATGTCCATTTGATGCAACTCCAAATCATAATGAGCCACTAATGCTAATATGATTCTTAATGAGTCCTTCTTTGAAACTCGAGAGAAGGTCTCATTGTAATCAATGCCTTCTCGTTGATTAAAACCTTTGGCAACAAGTCTAGCTTTATGTCGTTCGATATTGCCTTTTGAGTCAAGTTTGGTCTTAAAGATCCACTTGCACCCAACTCATTTTTGTCTTTCTAGAAATTCGATAAACTCCCAAACTTTCTTATCATTCATAGATTTTATTTCTTCATTCATGGCATTAGCCCATTTATCTGAACCATCACTACTTACATATTTTTATAAGAAAGTGGATCATTAATATTCCCTATGTTAAATTAGGTCTCTTGAAGGTATACCACATAATCATCCGAAATTGTCGATCTCCTTTCTCTTTGATATCTTCTTAATGGCACTTCCTGTGGTGCATCAAAAGTTTCATCGGTTATAGTCTCATTATGTGGTTATTTATTTGGTTGATCATTCGCTTGTTGTTCATTAATATTTATTGGGTCAATGACCGGTTCAACAACTACATTATTAGGAATAACAGGTATGTTATGAACTCTAGGTATAGGAATTTATACCCTGACTTGTCGAATGATTACCTCCCTTTCTTTTATACTCCCACTTACTTCACCTTCTTCAATGAATTTAGCATTTCCAGTTTCTATGATTCTAGCTGTATGATTTGGACAATAGAATCTATATCCCTTCGACTTTTCTCGATACGCGATGAAATGACAAGATAATGTCCTAGGATTCAATTTCTTTTCATAAAGGTTCTAGATTCTAGATTCCGCTGGGCAACCCCCCACACGTAAATACCTTAAATCAGGTTTCCATCCTTTCCAATGTTCAAAAGGGGTTTTTGAAACTGATTTACTAGAAACCCTATTTAAGATGTGTACAACGGTATTTAATGCATGTGTCCACAAAAATGTAGGTAATTGGGTCCTACTTATAATACTTTTAACCATTTCTATAAGGGTACGATTATGCCTTTCAGCTACACCAATCTGCCAAGGTGATCCTGGCATTGTGTATTGGGCGCAAATACCTAATTTTTAAAGGAGTTTAGCAAATGGGCAGGGCGTTGCCCTGACTCATCATATATACCATAATATTCACCACCTCTATCAGACCTAATAATCTTCACCTTTTTGCCCAGTTTCCTGTCAACCTCATTAATGTATATTTCAACGACGTTCACAGATTGAGATTTATCATGCAACATGTACAAAATGCAATAATGTGAAAAATCATCTATAAAGGTGATGAAGTATTTCTCTCCACCAATGGATGGAATATCAAAAGGTCCACATATATCTTTATGTATTATTTAAAGTAGCTGGGTGTTTCTTATGCCTCCTTTCTTTGTATGTTTGGTCTATTTTCCCTTAATATAGTCCACACATACATCATAATTGGCCCAATCCAGGTTATGGAGTATTCCATTTTTAATGAGCCTTTCAATTCTCGGCCTGGATATGTGCCCTAGTCTTTTATGCCACAAATAAGCAGATTTTTCATCATTAGGTGTATGTTTCGTACCAATATTAGGATGCAGGGTCACAAGTATTTAAGAAAAACTATTTTCAAGATTCAATTGATATAAATCATCTAATAAAAATTCAGAACCAATATTATTAGAATTTTTAATCAAACCAAAACCATTGTACATAAATTCAATCGCAAAGCCGTCTAAATCAAGTTTGAAAACATAAATTAAATTCCTAGAAACTGTGGGAACATATAAAGCTTCTTGGAAATCTAAAGTAAATCCAGTGCTTAAAATCAGGCGAAGACTCCAATAGCTTCTATTTTATCCTTCTCTTTATTGCCCATGTAGAGAAAATTCTCATTTGGATTTGTTTTGTCAATCGAAGTGAAGCCCTGCATCGAATTAGAAATATGAGACATAGAACCAGAATCAATCCACTAAGTGTTAGAAGGAGCGTTAATAAGGTTTGATTCGAAACAAACATAAATAAAGGGCTTACCCTTTTTCTCCAACCAAGCCTTTTGTTTATGACAATCTCTCTGGAAATGGCCCTTCTTTTTACAGAAGTGACACTTGTCATTCTTTTCCTTTTTCACAGCAGTAGTTGATGGTTCATCTTGATGAGACAACCCGGGACCTTTCTTAATGCCCTTACGGAACTTCTTCTTAAAACCAACTCCTTTGATAGTCAAATTTGCCACCTGTCCCTTAGTCACATGGCCATTATGTTGCTTAAGCCTTCCTTCCTCTTGTACAACCATGCTTTGAAAATTATTCAAATTCCACTTATCTTTTATAGTGTTGTAATTGATTTGGAAAAGCCCATACTTAGGAGGTAGGGAGTTTAGGACGAATTGGACGAGAAAAGACTCATCCAATGTCATGCCCAAAACTCTAAGTCTAGCAACCAAATTAGTCATTTCTATAATGTGCTCATTCATGGTTCGAGTACCATCGAACCTCATAGTGGTCAGGTCAGCCATCAGTTTCAGTAGGGGATTTATCAGCAGTGCGAAAGCATTCCTTAATGTTGTTCAAATACTCTTTCGCTTTTGTAGTTTCAAGTAGGGAGATCTTAATTTTAGCAGCAATGCACATTCGCATAAACATAAGGGCCATCCTATTGGATTGAGACCATGCTTCATGGACAACAATTTCATCCTCGCTACTAGCATCAGTAATAGCAGCGGGTTCATTACACATAATTTCCATGTCCAGGTTAAGAACCCCTAGGTTGAACTCAATTTTCTCATTACATTTAGAAAAATTAGTTCCATCAAATTTGGAATAGGACTGAGCTTGCGAATACAGGTTAAGGGGAATTGCAATTAATAACAATGTTCACAAATTAAATTTTCACACACAACAAAAATTTCAAAGGTCAAATATTGAATTGTTGACTAAAATTTTTGGCATATTTCATTTACATTGTGAATATCACGAAATCTGTGTTAATCATCACATAATGTTCAGATTGTAAAGATATACTACCCTATAATTCATTTATCATGGTCCCATAATTTTGGCATCTGTGTTTGTTGCCTAAACATTTAATACCATGATTAATGGACTTAATGTCAACTATTCTGTTTTAATAAAATCAGTTCTAATGTGGTTGAATTCAGAAATTAGCATGTGTTGCGACTCAATCCAATTTTATAACTAACATCACAATAAACCTTTAATGAATGTAAGTGTATTATTCGTACATGCAGTCTCAGCTTGTGTTTGGCCTTTGACTTAACTCAAATGAATAATTACTTACATGTCCAAACTTAAACAGTTAACCATTCGTTAAATATTAACTACAATACGTAATCTACCAGTTATTACAAATATACCAATAGTAGCTTAAATGCCTCAAAAACAGAATTACCCAAGTATAGTAAAAAAATACATAATTCATGAATTTTGCCAAAAATTTGAAAAATGAGTTTTCACCATAGAATTGAAGTAAAACATGCCAGAAAACAAAAAAATTTTGCAGAACGTTAATATCAATTTTCTGTAAAGATTTATAAGCCCTGAGATTATTTCCTAAAATGGAAAAATGCGGTTTTGAGGGTCTTAACGGACTCGGATTGTCAAAAAACACATTACATCACGGCCGAAGGCCCAATATAAAGGGTTGGTTCTAGGGTTTCATTTTACTATCAAAATTAGTACCTAGGGCTAAGGAACCCATTTTATACTGAATGAAAGGAGAAAAAAATGTAAAATTGCAAAAAATGAGATGAAGTAGAAATTTTCAATATATGAGACCATGCATTAGTATTGTGTTTTCATGCAATGTAGGCATGTCTAGTTTTAATCTTTTATGTAAATTATCTCTGGTGGATACCTCCTTTCACCACTTATAACTTTTATGTAACTGTATGTCAATTTATAATTGATAAATATTAGGTCAACATATAACATGTTCATTTGATTAATAGGGAAATTTTATCATTTTAAACAAAGAGATGAACCACTAGCAGTTTTTCAACTTTTGTATCTAAATATCTTGTTCGAATCATAATCATTTGCCAATAGCAGACCTTGAACCAAATCTCAAGCTTTATCATACAAAAACGTCCTCAACTATCACAAACTTCAGCATCTGGAACTTAGTTTTTCCATGGTATTTATGGAATTATTTAATTTCTATATCATATATTAAGTATATGAGCAGATTACGCTAACCAAATAAGACAAGCACACACATTTTATTCAAGTCAGAATATGATCCAAAATAATAGTCGATACTAAGGTAGGAATTTGTTAAACATTTTTTTTATTATTGATCAGAGTTCAGACATAATATTGCCTCCAATAAAACAAATATGCTAATAGAAAACGTGACAATGTTAGGAGATAAAGTCTCCCTTCTAATTAAAGAGACAGATAAACTGCAACAACTTCATATAATATCGATTATAGAGTATAATCCAAGGATTTCCATTTGTGGGTATATATTCCAGAGATGAGAATGGTACCTAGATGAGATTATGCCAATTGATACTAAACCTTGTAGTTCTAAAACTCAAAAACACAAGATTTGTGTTTTAAGACCAACATTTTATGGTTACCTTTAGAATATAAAGGGAAGTTTTCTCTATAAGAGAATTTATGGGATATTCTCCTCTACTATGGATGTTGAATATAAACTAAACTATGAGATAAATGCTGAGCCAAGAGACCGAGACTTGCACAACTAAAATGCATGTATTAAAAATACTTGTTAATGACATTCAACAGGCTATAGCAATGCCAAGGCAACATTTTTTTTCATAAGTAGATAGTGCTCGTATATTAATTTAGCATGCACCCTCGATCTCTATTTTATCTTTTATCATACATGTAAAATTGTTTGCCTCCTAACTACTCCCCAAGGTAGATATCCACTTGAAATTAATCTCCTCTTTAGTGAAACTTTTTACAAGGGAGAAAATGTCGCATCTCGTATAACAAAACTTGTCTCAACCAATCATCATTTATATCTTCCAAAAATAAATCCACTACAATGCATCTAATGGCAGTGTGCAACTACAAGTGATGCTGCAAAGTCAATATCCCTCTTGATCTTAGAAACTTCATCTTCAAATTTTCTTCAAGCTCGATTTCCCGAACATTTTTTTCTCATATTAGTTGTTAATTAAGACGCCTTTAAATAATTGTGTGATTTTCATTATCTCGTAGAATTGAACCCAATTTCCCATGCACAAATGGCCTCAATGAGATCATGTTAGAAAGAATTCGCAAAACTTTTCACATTAAGTTGAGCCTTGCACTCGAGTTGAACTTTGGCAACCCTCCGAGTTGTATCTTGCAATTATGTAAAGAGAAACTAAAGTTCCTAACGAGGATTCTGAGCCTCCTGAAGCTTATCTTAACACATTAAACAAGAGACAAGCTACATCTTTATATCCTTTAAACCCTCATTAAATATGAGTTCGGTCAACGTTAATGCATTTGCGCTACTGATACACAAGACACCTTCCCCATTCAAATCCAAAACGCCATCACTCGTAACATATCCTAGTCGCATGAGGACCCTTTTCCTTTCTTTAAGTTCATCTTTAAACATCAGTACCATGGAAGTTCTCATTGCTTTCTTAATTGACTTAAATTTTTTAATAAGTTCCTTCTTATGGTGTATAACGTTGAGCTTGTGCTCATTACAAGGTTCCAGCTTCTCATCCACCATAAGGATGCAAATCCCACATTCATCAATACCACGATGACCAGCACAACAACTCATTTGTACATACTCTGCTTTGGGTATTCATTTATATTTATCTTCATCAAATTTACAAAAATTTAAAAAGACAATAGTTTTCACAGACATATTCAAGCCTATGGTGAATGTCTTTGTAGCAAGCAAACACTTGATGAGCCCTTCTTGAAATAATATCCCAATCACTTCCTTAATATGGTAACTAAACTAGAATAATGGCCACCTATTCCACGTTTCACAAGGGATAGCATAATCAAAATGTGAGGCATATTTTTATCATCATATGATAACATGTACATAGCCCTTCAATGAATGTTTCATGTTCACTTACTCATCATCATCATTGAGATTCATTTTATCCGTCTGTTATTGCAAGAAATTCAAATTCCCATTTACTGAATCTGAAAATAATGGAAGGAACATATTGACACTACATTATCATTTTCACCATCTTAAATGTGTCACTTTCTTCTCTAACATTCCTAACTAACAGACCCTTCTTCCCTTTCACATTCTCTCCTCTTTTCCTCGCACCTTCACTAGTGGCAACAGGATCATATAAACCTTTTTGGAAGCTATTCGCACGAAATTTCCCCTTTTTTCCACCACTAAGTACAGACCATCGCCACCAGAAGGGAAAATATAATCTTGAGGGGGTGTTGTCTGATAACCAGTATAAAATATAACATGGTTATTGGTGGATATTTGCAACCAATTTGGAAAACTCCTTAGCGTTAGGCACTATTGGAGAGGTATAAAAATTGAGAGTTTTTTGGGGCCATTATAATTCACTCTTCTCATACCACTCCTCTTTCACTATGACATATGAAATGAACCTCGTAAAAAATAACCCAAGCCATCTTCAGTGCAATTTCCATTATTTGGAGGCCGAGGACGGGCTAGTATTCTCTTCTCACTATGATGCAGAGAAAAAAATAACATTTCCTCTATATGATGTTTTTTTTATCACGACAATGCCAAAGCAACATGAACATATCTACCTCAACAAACTAGACATATGGAGTGGAAAAAATAGTAATGAATAAATAGGTCGTCTTTAGAGAAAAAGCTACAATTAAATTTTCTTAATTTGCAAGCCTTTGTATTTCACTCCTAAGTCTTTGGCTTTACCTCCTCCAATTCCAGCAGTTGCCAATAGGAGAAACTAGGCTCTGAACTAATGACACTATATATAAATTGCAACAACAATCCCCCAAAGAGATTGGAACATTCCTACTCAACTTTGCAGGATTATAGGCCAATAATCCTCACTAGTCCATCCTAAATAAAACTTATCCCTTCTTATAAAAATCGGTGGTGTTAAATCTCCATAATGCACATGTATGTCCATATTTAATACTAAAATCATAGTAGTCCAAGATTCCACCACACCATACTTCATTTCCGTATCTTAACATTGCCTTTAAACTCGCTCAAATTGTCCCAGAGAGATATAAAAAGACACCCGCCTAAAACCGCCAAACCCATTTATTGCATTATTTTCCTTGTACTTGGGCATTGGAGTTGGAGACTCCTTAAACTTATTCTTCACTAGATTAAAACAATTAACTTCACTAGATTAAAATAGTTAATTTGGCACCACATTCTGGATTTTGTTGTGAAAGCCTTAGTACGACCTTTTAATTACTAATGAATGGGTCATAACAAAGACCTCGATGAAGCCATAACCATCATCGCGCAAGTAATCTGTTGTTAGCGATCTCACGAATTATCTAGTTGAAGGATGACATAAGAATAAAGATTAGTAAGAACATGTGAGAACAAAACCATTATACATATTCTACACAAAGGCTTGATGACCATCTTGGTCATAATTGGGTCTCCTTTTTTCCAGGTTTTGGGAACAGTATCAACATAAGTAATCTGGAACTTAGTTCTGCCATGCTATGTCTGGAATTAATTTTTTTCTACAAACTATTAAGCAAATAATCAGAATCCACTAATGAAAAACAGGCAAAACAGTCAATAATGGAAATCTAAAGAATGAATCCGTTACACATGTATTGGTTATTATTAACTACAGTTTACTTTTATTAGTGCCCTCCAACCATGAATATAACAACATCACTCACAGAAAATGTGATAATATCAAGGGATGAGGTTTCTTTTTTAATTAGAGATAAGTAACCTGCACAAGAAGTGTTGGGAAAATGGTTCCAATTTTCAGATTGAATAATGATACGAGTAGAAAAATCTCCACAAAAACCTCCCCAAAATCTGGCGTGGATTCCACTTATTCTCTCACCTACCTATTAAACATTGACTTGTGGTATGGGGTCCCATCAGGGCACCAATAGCACTACTTTTTATGGAGTTACTTTGTACCCATTAAAGGGTACAAAAAATATCACATCATAAAATATTACATAACCAGTGTCATCATGTATAAACAAACAACAATATAGTACATATTTTTCATATGTCCTATTTTTCATGCGATTTTCATCTTTTACATAAATTTTGTATGCCTTTGGTTCCTACTTCCAACACTCTTTGTACATGGTATACCTCTCTGTAATTGTCCATCAATAAGATGAACATTAATCATTTTGTCCTAATTCACAATTTTTTTAACCCTAAAAAGAGAGATGAACCATTAGCAAGTAATCACTTCGGCATATAAATATCATGTTTATACTAAAACCATTAGCCAACAACAAGACTTAAAGCAAAACCTCAAGGTCCACCGTATAAAAATCTCCCTGATGTTATTGGAATTAAATAATTTCTACAACCTAATAAGTGAATCGAATGGCCTAACCAAATAAGATATACCTAATTGTTAAATATCTGTAACACCCCGCCAAATTAAATACCAGGTGGCCAGCCCCATACCAAATTAAAACAGAATATACAGTTGGCTCATTATTAGCATCACTGTCGAAAACATTGACAACTCACCCAATACTTAGTTAAGCTGGTGTTAAAAACTTTCAAAATTTTAATTCAACAAAATCCATTTTCAGTTTAAGAATAGCACAACACATTTTATTCTACAACACTGAAAACTGGATAGATAACACAAAAGAATTTAAATGCAATTAGAATAAACATTTCCAAATAATTTCTCAATACAGTAATCCCAACAATAGTAAATGTATTAAATTAACACGAGTATAAGAGTATTTGACTCTGATAGAAAAGATAACTGAATTCCTTTAGGCGACATGCCCTAACTAAGGGACTACTGCGAATCAAATGAAGATAGGCATCTAAGCAAAACTCCATAGCTCCATAGTTCATCATAATTCTCTAAGGTTGGCATCCCTGCTGCTCGACACCTGATATATAAGGTACAATAGAAAAGAAAATATGCAAAGAAACGGGTCAGAGCCCGATGTGAAAATGATTTTGAAAATAGCAAGTATTTAACAAGTGCAATAAAGCATTTATTATGTACGTGTTAGTAACCAGACTCTAACTTGATATTCTCACCTCTCATCTAGAGTGCACACTTAATGTTTCCTATTAATATCCTAGTCAAATGTTCCTCTTCACTAATTTCCATAATATGATTTCCGTCCTATATCATAATCCCGTATGTCCCATACCATACTTAGTATAATCATACATATTCGTTTCCCATTAGCATGAATCGTTTCTCATTAATATGAATTAAGCTCTTCAATTCTATAAGAATAAACATTCATTAACTTAATTCAATTCTTTTTCTCTATTCATCGTCATCTACAATTATCACATAGTATATTAATCAAACCACTCTATATGCATTCATTTAATTCATTATATATATATATATATATATATATATATATATATATATATATATATATATATATATATATATACATATATAATACGGCACCCCGAGTCATAGCTGCGGTGCAATGCATTACTCTGCTATCACGTCCCATTATCGCAGGTCGCCGAATAGGGAACAAAAGGTTCGGCAAGGATTCCTTGAACCACAAACAACAACATACAAATTGGAGGCGAACATAGTTCTCGTATCCATGGGTCACGCACATACCTACGTTCCCACAGTCAGCGGACTTATCAACTCCCTGATAAGTCTTTCATAGACCTATGTTCTTGAGCGACAAATCAAAGATCCCACGGATTCATCAGGATATGACTGCCCTCACGCGCAAACCTCCCGCCGATAGCAAGTAAGATAGGTATGTCTTACACATAAATCAATAATCAATCAAACAGACATTATCATACCTATAATATAATATCAACAAGGTACTCATATTACCCTAAGATAATTCCCATACATAGCATTATCTCTCTTATAATTTAATCATCCCCGAGCCTCACTCATTACTCAAGGTTCAAATAGGTTTATCCTCAACATATATATTCAGTAAGAAATCACTAATATCCTACTGGTCCATGTCATCATATCTTCCGAATTACTACGAATTAAACTCTCCCTTAATAAGGGTAAAATCGATTGTTTCTAATCTCTTATAAACACATCTTCTATCAATTAGGATTGAATACCATCATCACATGGCCCATAGTCTATAGTGTTTCATTAACACGAGATGACTTATCAATAAAACCAATATCCTCGCATCCTATAACATCTCTCCACTCCCGACGTCGTAAAGGTTCATGCGCGGAGTGTCTCGCAAAGCGAAATCCAAAAAAGGAACCCCTCCAATACACTACTACTTAACCTTGTTGGTCGTGGAGGTCCGTCAACTTTAAATACACAATCGGGATAATGTCATCCCCTCTTTCAACCAAATGTGGTATGAACTCCCATCTCTATCCAGGAGATATACCACTAAACGCTTGTACTACACTCAGTCCTTGCGCGGTCAATAATGAGCTTAAACTCAGTCCTTGATGCTCAAATTGTAACCCTAAGGCTACCCATGTGTTATATTAAATCTCCCCTACTGGACCTATCCTTAATCCTCATGAATACCAATTAGAATCCAACAAATGAATCTAGCAACCGAAATTTCTTTCAATTTGATTATCATTATTCTAATCAATTAAATCCCACTCAAATTATTTTGAATCTTATCTAGGGCTTACTGATCTTCTCTAAGTCCCATAATATCCAATTAATAATCACCAAAGATCTACAAAAGGTTTGGGATAAGAATCAACATTAACAAGAAACAACTTCAAAGATTTTGGGGAGGTCGATCGATCGAAGGCAGGGGGTCGATCGATCGATCGCCGAGATAACAGCCCAATTTTTTGCATTTCTTCTACTACGGGTTTAACAATTTTTGATCAATCAAACCTTCATATTAACAACCCAAATGACTTATAAACCTTACTACATGATATATCACCATATATAAATGATTTCTACTGCTCTAAACATCCTAGAATCATTTAGAGATTGAATTAAAAGCATGTTTTATCCTCTTTTCCAGAAAATTATCAACATAATATCTTCAAGAACACATCAATGGTTTTTTGAGTTTCTTCAACAAATTTATGATTATTACATGGATTACTATCTACCTACAACATGAGTTTGATTCCCATATATTTTCAGTTTCCAGAAATCCATTAACAACTCTATCTTTTCATCTTCCAAACATGAAAGATCTCATATTTTCATAACTATCCTAACATGGACAATATACAAAGTTAGATTGCAATTATCAAACACTTGCCTCTAATGAAGATCAGATCCTTTGGGGTTGTATAACACAGGTGGCTCTCCTCTTTTTCGCTCACTTCCGGTGGTGGTTGGTGGTGGTGACCTTTGGTCTTAGTTCTCCTCCTTTCCAAGCAAGCTTTTCTCTTCCCTAACAACCTTTCACTCTTTTTAGGAAGATGAATTTTTAATTTTGTGTAGAAGAGATGAAATGAACCTATGTACACTAATCTCCAAATATTTATAATAAGACAAAACCCAAAATCACTATTCACCCCTCTCGTACAAATAACCAAAATGCCCTTTTGGGTTGTCTTTTCATTTCCAAATGACCCGATACCCAAAACCAACATCCAAATAGACTTTTCTGACTATTTCAACCCTTTCGGATGCAACGACGCAATCGAAACGACTATAAGGTTGATAAAAAATAAGTTTCCTTTTTAATTTAACAAATTAGTCCCGACACGTCCCATACCGCGTCCGACTGAAAATTCAAATTACTGAATTAATAACTCACAGCAATATTAATAAAATCCCATTCATATATTACCTAAATATCTTTAAGTAATATATAGAATCATACATTTTAATATCCACAATTCGGATAAAACCCAAATGAATTAATTTATAATAAAATCCAATTAATCCATTAATTTAAAATATAACCCATTTTAAAAGTCATTAAAATCACGGGGTATTACATACTCCCCCCCTTATAACAGAATTTCGTCCTGAAATTCGGAAAGATAAATCATACTGGTAAGGTCAACTCTGAGTATAATTCTCACATCGCAAGTAATCTATGTCGTACCGCCCATACAGTACATTAACAAAAATCCCCCATTGATGTTATACGCCAAGCCTCACCATATAGTTTCAACTGAATCGAATTTAAAATTGACGCAATCTACCCTATACCATAGTCGTGACAAAGTTTGGGAAAAAGTGATCCTTAATCATTTAGTAAATACATCTTGAAGTCACAACTACTTACTGTTTCACAATTATGAAAACTACTACAATCCAACCATCCAGGGTGCCCATACACCCTATCGTACAACTTCCATTATAATATGGATATGATTACCCTCATAATACTCTAATTTATCGCAAAGGTTATAAACTCATCTCCTAAAGAACTAACTTATTTCGACTACCAACGTTTATTAGTTTCATGCGTGGGGTGTCTCGCAAGCGAAATCCAAACAAGGAACCCCCCCGATACACTACTACCTAAAGTAGTCGGTCATCGAAACTCCTCAGGTCTTTAGTCAATAGTTTATAACCTCTCTACAGGTTTTATCGATTTCAAATAAAGTTTACTCATCTACTCTCTTATTAAAGACAAGATGCTAGCTATAGTAGTAGTACATACGCTCTCAAATACCACAAGTCAATCCACGTCGATAGTCACATCATGTTCGGTCATACCCAAAGTAAGAAATTTCGTTATAAAAATCAAACCCACATGATAACATGTAGAATATAGGTGTCCCACACCCCTCAGTGAGTCTACGTAAATAATAGTGTTATAGGCTAAGTTTAGCAACCCTTTTTTCCCACACAATATTAATCGCTACAACAATCAGTATGTGCCTCATAACTCCTTAGATAAAAAAACATACCCTAATTCGTGGGCGATGGTTGTTGACTCCCACTATTATAACTTTGCTCCGATGAGTCATGAAAAATTTTACCCCAAATTTTTAGTTCTAGTTCACCACACTCCACTATATGCCCATGCCTTTGAATATATTGCCTTCGTTAGGTAACACACACAATTCCCGCATTTCAAGAACTTCTACTGATGACTCTCCTCAATTTTACATAATAGGGGTGACCTCAACTACGGTCATCATACTCGGACATACTTCATAACCTCCTAAGTACAATCTCCTATATCCGTCTAATGGCCCTCATCTGCCATACTTCTTGTACGAACCCGTCCGAACGAAAATAAGATTCACTAATATATACGGAATCTTACCAAAGAAATCAATAATCCTAAACATAGGGCTCAACATCAAAGAACGCTAAGCTGGAAACACAGTAAGCAGTACAGATCCTAAAGGACACTAAAACCTGATGCTCTGATACCACCTGTAACACCCCGCCTAATTAAATACTGGGTGGCCAATCCCATACCAAATTAAAATAGAATATACAGTTGGTTCATTCTTAGCATCACTGTCAAAAATATTGACAACTCACCCAATACTCAATTAAGCTGGTGTTAAAAACATTCCAAATTTTAATTCAACAAAATCCATTTTTAGTTAAAGAATAACACAACACATTTTATTCTACAACACTGATAACTGAATAGATAACACAAAAGAATTAAAATGCAATTGGAATAAACATTCCCAAATAATTTCTCAATACAGTAATCCCAACAATAGTAAATGTATTAAATTAACACGAGTACAAGAGTATTTGACTCTGATAGAAGAGATAACTGAATTCCTTTGGGCGACATGCCCTAACTAAGAGAATACTGTGAATCAAATGAAGATAGGCATCTAAGCAAAACTCCATAGCTCCATAGCTTGTCATAATTCTCTAAGGTTGGCATCCCTGCTGCTGGACACCTGATATACAAGGTACAGTAGAAAAGAAAATATGCAAGGAAACGGGTCAGATCCCGATGTGAAAATGATTTTGAAAATAGCAAGTATTTAACAAGTGCAATAAAGAATTTATTATGTACATGTTAGTAACCAGACTCTCACTTGATATTCTCACCTCTCATCTAGAGTGCACACTTAACGTTTCCTATTAATCTCCTAGTCAATGGTTCCTCTTCACTAATTTCCATAATATGATTTTCGTCCCATATCATAACCCCGTATGTGCCATACCATACTTAGTATAATCATACATATTCATTTCCCATTAGCATGAATCGTTTCTCATTAATATGAATAAAGCTCTTCAATTCTATCAGAATAAACATTCATTAACTTAATTCAATTCTTTTTCTCTATTCACCGTCATCTACAATTATCACATAGTAGATTAATCAAACCACTCTATATACATTCATTTAATTCATTATATATATATATACATATATAATACGGCACCCCGAGTTATAGCTGTGGTGCAATGCATTACTCTGCTATCACGTCGCATTATCGCAGGTCACCTAATAGGGAACAAAAGGTTCGGCAAGGATTCCTCGAACCACAAACAACAACAAACAAATTGGAGGCGAACATAGTTCTTGTATCCATGGGTCATGCACATGACTACGTTCCCATAGTCAGCAGACTTATCAACTCCCTGATAAGTCTTTCATCGACCTATGTTCTTGAGCGACAAATCAAATATCCCATGGATTCATCAGGATATGACTGCCCTCACGCGCAAACCTCCCGTCAATAGCAAGTAAGCTAGGTATGTCATACACATAAATCAACAATTAATCAAATAGGCATTATCATACCTATAATATAATATCAACAAGGTACTCATATTACCCTAAGATAATTCCCATACGTAGCCTTATCTCTCTTATAATTTAATCATCCTCGAGCCTCACTCATTACTCAAGGTTCAAATAGGTTTCTCCTCAACATATATATTCAGTGAGAAATCACTAATATCGTACTAGTCCATACCATCGTATCTACCGAATTACTACGAATTAAACTCTCCCTTAATAAGGGTAAAATCGATTGTTTCTAATCTCTTATAAACACATCTTCTATCAATTAGGATTGAATACAATCATCACATGGCCCATGGTCTATAGTGTTTCATTAACACGAGATGACTTATCAATAATACCAATATCCTCGCATCCTATAACATCTCTCCACTCCCGACGTCGTTAAGGTTCATACGCGGAGCGTCTCGCAAAGAGAAATCCAAACAAGGAACCCCTCTAATGCACTACTACTTAACCTTGTTGGTCGTGGAGGTTCATCAACTTTAAATACGCAACCGGGATAACCTCATCCCCTCTTTCAACCAAATGTGGTCTGAACTCCCATCTCTATCCATGAGCTATACCACTAAGAGCTTGTACTACACTCAGTCCTTGCGCAGTCAATAATGAGCTTAAACTCAGTCCTTGATGCTCAAATTGTAACCCTAAGGCTACCCAGGTGCTATATTAAATCTCCCCTACTGGACCTATCCTTAATCCTCATGAATACCAATTATAATCCAACAAATGAATCTAGCAACCGAAATTTCTTTCAATTTGATTATCATTATTCTAATCAATTAAATCCCACTCAAATTAATTCGAATCTTATCTAGGGCTTACTGATCTTCTCTAAGTCCCATAATATCCAATTAATAATCACCAAAAATCTACAAAAGGTTTGGGATAAGAATCCACATTAAAAAGAAACAACTTCAAAGATTTTGGGGAGGTCGATCGATCGAAGGCAGGGGGTCGACCGATCGATCGCCGAGATAACAGCCCAATTTTTTGCATTTCTTCTACTACGGGTTTAACAATTTTTGATCAATGCAACCTTCATATTAACAACCCAAATGACTTATAAACCTTACTACATGATATATCACCATATATAAATGATTTCCACTGCTCTAAACATCCTAGAATCATTAAGGGATTTAATTAAAAGCATGTTTTTTCCTTTTTTTCCAGAAAATTATCAACATAATATCTTCAAGAACACATCAATGGTTTTAAGAGTTTCTTCAAAAGATTTACGATTATTTTGTGGATTACTATTGTAATAACCCGAGGTCTTGGAGACGAATATTTATTTATTTTGGGAGAAATAAATATTATTTTATTAGGAGAATAATTAAATTGACAATTAAAGTCAAAATTTGGAGTGTTAGAAAGTGTGTCGAATGGAAATTCTGAGGGTACCATTGTCTCCGGAAGGGTCAAGAAAGTCGAAATGACTGTACTTGGGATCTATTTGGGTTTCGAAATAATTTAGGACCGTTTAACTCGAATTAAAGTTACCGAGTAATTTAATGTGTGTATTATCATTTAAAGATGTGTATCTTTGGAGATTAGGCTACATTAGCCTACGGGAGAAAAAATTTTCCAAAGAGAGAAATAGAAAGAAAGAGAAGAAGAAAGAAGAGGAAAAAGGAACGAGAAAAAGAGGGAGAAAAAGAGGGAGAAAGAGGATTTCCGGGCAAATACGCGATCTCAAGGCGGATTCAGACCCTACGAACCTGAGGCAAGTGCTTAAACTTGCTAAATAATTGTTGTGTACTAATTATTGCATGATTTGTGGATTGAATTTTGGGTTTTAGGTTTAAATTGTTAAAACCTAACTTCTGGGAAAAACCTTAGATTTGTAGTGTATAAAATGAATTTAAGGTTAGAAATTAGTTTATAGGTATTCTAGAATGAATATTAATGTTGTATATGTGATTGGGTTGGAAGAAAATGGTTGGAAGATGATATAAATGATTTTTGGGTAATTTGGGTTAAGAAGAAAACAACCCATTTCGTAGCTTGCTGCACTTGCCGAATCGATTCGCCCCTACCGAATTGATTCAGTCTGTTGCAGATTGCCCAGGTCTTTAGGGCCGAATCGATTCGCCCCTTGCGAATCGATTCGGCATGTAGCAGACTCCCAAGTCTATTGGACCGAATCGATTCGGATGGGCCGAATCGATTAGCTTTTCTGGGCCGAATCGATTCGGATGGGCCAAATCGATTCGAAAACATGGGATTTTGGAGATGTTTTTCTAGGAAGAATTTCATCCCGTTTCGTCTAAAGTTATCGATTGGGAACTTCTATGGGAGTTATTTGGAGTATGTTTTGGAGACTTTTAGATAGTTTCCCTTATAGGAAATGATTGGAGTCATATTGACTAAATTTGAGGAATACCGATTAGATATTATGATTTATTCTAAGTGGGGAAGCCCACCTTGATCGGGAGGTTATACTTGGAGATAATAAATTCAATTCATATGAAAGAATGTGAATAATTTAGAGATAATGGATTTTAGAATCCAATCCCAATTGGGATAAGTTTAAAAAGGTTCATAAACTGAATTGAACCCTATAATGGATGGAGAATCATAGATGCTATTTGATGTGCATACGGATATAGAAATATCCTTAATGATGATTGATTTGGGAGATATCTCATACAATGAGAAATGCTGATTGAGGTGCATTAGGATATAGAATATCCTTAATGTAAATAGAATTGAAAGACAATTCATACTAGAAGCGACATGAGAGCTTCAAGCGAGAATTAGTATAGCATATACTAAGTGGGGAAAATGTGTGAGTATTGACGATTGGTGTATCATGAGAGAGATATACTATACAATGATGTTAATCAAATTGCGCCTAAGAGCGTATAACGAAAATAAATATGTTGTTGCAGGTATACCTTATGTAATGGTATATCTTTATTATGTGGGATGTATGTATACCTTATATGATGGTGTATATACATGTTAAGCATACCCCCTCCTTGCTATCATTAGGAAGTTTCGTGCGTAGAGGGTGAGCATTCTGACTAGAAAAGCAGGATGTTGATATTCCCCAGGTCATAGTCGTCCTTTGGGGTCAGCAAATGACATATATATATCTATATAATAAGGAGCAATGGTGTTTTTACTGTTCAATAAGTTTATAAGACAATTAAGGGTTGAGATCAAAGCCAACAAGAGCATATCTTTACACGTTTTGTTAAAATGAAAGGTTGAGATTGATTGTTATAACTTTAATTCATAATCCCCTGCTTTTTAGATTACCACCCCACGATTTAGTTAATGTTTTGCTTTAAAAGTTATGTATCTACAGACAAGCTATTTTTATCACGCTACCTTACCTCATTCTACCAAATCCGTACACCTACTACAGAAATCCATCACCTATATCTCCCAAATGACCCGTATCTCAGCTATTAGATACGCGTGGCTCGAGGTGGAGCATATACTTTAATTTGAAAACCCTCTTCATAGTTACCAACCCTTTTCTCTCTCTTAACCCAACATTTTTCCATTTTTTCATTCTCTGAATCTCCGACCATTTCCTAAAATTTTAAGATCTACTTCTATAATCTTCAAATGCTCCTTCATCCCCACTTTGGAAGGTATATACTCATTTTTGAATCTCTTTAATTCATGTTGCTTTGTGACACCCTACATATTTACTATTTTTTCCATTTAGGTTTAATGGTTCGTTATTTAAATGGTTTGGTTAGCTATTTTAATGGTTTGCTATTTTTTAGCCATGTGGAACCTTCGTATAATTAAGTTTGGAAGGTCGTATTGAGGTAATCCGTCTCTCCATTTTACTTATCTTAATCCAAATCTATGATTTTCTCTATTTCTCTTGATTTCTAGATCTGAAACTCCATGACTTTGAGAGAGTGGAATTCACATTATTTTTTCAAAATGTACCCTCACTCCTCAAACACCCCCTCTTTAATTCAAATCGCCGGCCCAGGTTTCCCACTTAAGCCTACTGGGAATTCATAGTTTGGAATCTGGGGTTTGATCATGGATCTGAAGACGACCTAAAGGTACCCTGTTAAATCCTCTATCTTTTTGGTAAAAGTAAATCTATTGGGTTTTAATGATTTTTTTTGTTATTATATTTAAAGTTGAGAAGCATTATTATTGCTCTGTTTAGGTGTGTTTCTCAGTAGATAAAAAACCCAGTGTTATCTATTTTCTCGGTGGGGCCATTCGTATGAACATATATTAGGAAGTCATGTGTGTTTCTCAATAGATATATAATTTACAAAGTCATGCGTGTTTCTAAATATTTGTTGAATTGTATATATATTAGGGGATTTAATTGATAGTTGATAACAAAATCAAGGGAGGTTCTATTTGTAGAGCAGTGATCAGTGGCATTCTTTATCTTATGATTACTTAGTATGCGATGATAAGTCTTGAACCAAGATTACTACAATTGTATGTGTTGTGTACCTCCATGTTATCTTCCCTGCATTTTTATATAGAGAATTAAGGTAAAGGTATGTTCCTTCCTATATTTAAATTTTTAGGACAATGTTTTTCAAGTTTATATATTTAGTTCCTGTGGTATAATAGTATTTATTTGTGTGGTCCCTTTAGAGTTGGGAGTTCATTTTTTTGTCCACGCCAGCGGCACCATTTTTCACCATTTGTATGGTGTTTTTAGTACAATGACTGAATTTATAAAATTATTTGGAGTGTCCTATTTTTTATATTAATAACAAGCAAGTTCAGTTAATGCCTTTGTTTTTAATTTGGTTGTATTTCGGGAACAATTTGCAAGCTTAACATGGTTTTGAAAAGGTTATAACTACATTTAATTTGATTATATTTCACTTTAAGTGCCTACCATTTTAGAATCATATGTTGTATGTTGAGCCTTCTTTTTAGTTTGGTTTTTAGACTTTGTTGCCAGCGATGCATTGATGAATGGTGAGCATAGATGAACTAGCGATGCATTGATGAACGACGAGCATAGAGATGATTTAGATCAATGAAATTGGACAACAAGTTTAATTGAGAAAGCAGTGGTGGCGGGGGATCGAAATTGTACCTGTCGAGATTTTCAAAATATAATAGAAACAGAATTTGCCCCGGAAAAGGAGAACAATAATTTTAGAAGAAATAAAATCTTAATTCTATGAATGGTGCATTATATGTTCAGTATTCATTCATCAAAAGTTTCCTAATCAATTGGGATTATATGTTCTTTATTGGAGAAATAAAATATGAATTTGAATTTGAATGGTGCATTTATTTGTTTATCTGTTCAGTATTCATTCATCAAAAGTTTCCTAATCTTAATTCTACGAATGGTGCATTTATTTGTTTATCTGAATTTGAAGTTTGTAATTTGAGTATGAAAATTTTGTTTGTTTTATGTATAAATGAACCTCTCAATGGATAGATTTGTGTTCTGAATATTAATTGAATAAATTCCAATTTTCTTAATATTAATTGCATGAACATTTTATATCCTCTAACGGTTATTATTCATCTAACTTTTTTTTGATTGGTTTGAATTTGGTTGCTTTTTTCATCTATATGATTGATTTTTCTTTAACTGGGTTCATTTATACATAAAACAAACATTTGTTTATCTATATGATTATAAGTTCTTTATAGGCACGCAGTTTCATTCTACCAAGTTATAGGCATCCTGTTATATTCTTACAACTGTGACTGTGTTGATAATGAATAAGAAGTAGCACTCATATGTTGATCTGCAATTGGAGGGTGCTATGTTGTTCATTTCAAAATTAGGATTGTATATCGAACGGAATCCCAACTTTAACTTCCACATAATGGTTTAGAGTCGAATCAAACATTTATTGTTCATTATAACATCGTTGCTTACAATATTAGGTGTACTGTCATAAAAAAAATAGAGAGAGGTGTACTGTATATACCATTATATGTTAAAATATTAGTATTCCTTCAGGAGGTATGGTGTGCGTGAGTTGAGCGTTGGGGTTTCATATGGTAAATTGGAGTAGGTGTGGTGGGTGGGAGGGGGTAAACATTTGTAAGTTGTGTCTATATACTACTGAATAAAAAAATAATTTAGTATTGTGTCCAATGAAGGGATAATAATGATAGCATTGCACAAGCATGTTTCATTAACAAAGTCTATGTGTATATATACAATATCCAGGGAATTAATAAATGTGTTGTTATTTATGGTTATCTGTTATCATGTACCCTAATCCTACTTATGTACTGTTATCTTCACTCAGATCAACACATGGGAGATGGAATTAAAAGCCATCAAACCTTTTTGTCATTTTTTTTAGTTTTCGTACGAGTGAATCTCTCTTTTATGTAATCATTAGTGATGTATGCAAATGAGTAATGTAATGAGTACAATTAAATCTTTCAAATCATCTCTCGAATAAATTGGCATACCGTTAAAATATTTTACTGTGTGATTATTACAATAAAATGTATTTAACATTTAATGTTAACCCAACTAATTTGAATATTATTTGGAACAATTTTTTAGACTCATTACTATTCAATACGAGAGAGATGAAAATATTATTTTTGAACTGTGCCTATTTTATGTTAGTATTACGTTTTTGATTAGTTTGTATATTTGAGTTGTTAAATACATTTTTATAAACCAAAGTCATTTGGTTAATATTTACTTTTTAATAGTCATTAAGTCTAAGTTTGATTTTTTTAATTTTAAAAATTATTTTTTTACATATTGATGTTTTTTAGGTCTGCTATATTAGGGAATCTTCTAATCAGTGGGTAGAACTCACATTCAAATTATTGTACTAATTAGTGTTAATTTATGGCATTCAGCTCTATAATGTCCTTTGGCTACAAAGTTTAAGAAATATTGTATGTGAGTTTAAGGTAGATAGAGTTTAAGGTATGTTTGTATAACACATGCTACAAAGCTTAAGACTCACTTTTATTTATATGTTTTGATACTGTAAAATTACACTTTGTTTTATTGGGAAATAATTTTTTTTTTGTTTTGCAAATACGTACTTTGAATTTTTTTATCGTTTTCAATTACATACTTTAAAAATTTTCGTCGTGCCTTCAGGCACGGACATATCCTAGTATATATATATATATATATATATTTATTTATTTTGGGGGTGAGAGGCCGTGGGTATGTGTCACTCTCACTTATCGATTAGGAACTATGACCGCTTCCCGGACATTATGTGCGTAGTAGATCACGAGGTGGGTGTCGTTGAATCCCACTAGGTGGCCCCAGTTTGCTACGTATATGGGCTGCTGGAAGATGATAGCATGTGAGCTGTGTCCTTCGAGTTATCGCTCGGTTGGATGGTTATTACGGCTTGTGTTTGTACTTGGGTATCAAGGGCGTAATGGACCTCAACGACTTACATTGTCAGGATTAGTGTATCGGGGGGGTTCCTTGTTTGGATTTCGCCTCGGCGAGACGTCCCACGCACGAACCGCAGTGTAATGTTGGAACTTGGGGATAAGTTTAGTCCTTAATGCTCATAATTAATTATATATATATCACCTATCCCGACAATCGACAGTGCTAGGAGTAGTGTAATGGGGGGTTCCTTGTTTGGATTTCGCTTCGGCGAGACGTCCCACGCATGAAACGCCGTGTACTGTTGAGAATTGGGAATATTAGTTAATTAAAATTGGATAATAATCATTTGGGTTACATGCATCTTTCATTGAGGGCATAATGAGCCCCGAGGATCGATAAGTTCAGGAGTAGTGTAATGGGGGGGGGGGGGGGGGGTTCCTTGTTTGGATTTCGCTTCGGCGAGACGTCCCACTCATGAAACACAGCACCATGTTGAGAATCGGGAGGAGTTTAGTCCTTAACTCTTGATGCTAATAACTCATATAATAATTATATATATGGTTTCATGCCTTATAAGGGCATCACTAGATTATTAAATTCTAGTAAATGAGATTGTTGATGTATTGTGATGATGTGGACATGATTGGATCATGTAACTTTATATATTCAACAAATGAACATTATAAAGATAATTATAACTATTGCATTAAAGTTAATGTATATAACTTATAAATTTTGGGAACAAATGTATTGGGAGATAGGTTAGATGATTTTCACTTAAATACTTCTTTTGGTTTTAAGTTAGGATCCTCTTACCTATCTAGAATCGGACATCCATTTGGAGATCACGTGCATACGTTTAGTGCGCGCTTTAGATGAGAGGTGAGTTGAATTATTATGGAGAGTTCGATTCCAGCTAAATCGTGTAATAATGCATTTATAATTATTATGTATTTTAATACACTTGATATAAAATGTTTTTCAAACTCGGGCTCTGACCCGTTTATATTTTCTCCTCCATGTATATATATTGTATTACTTCAGGTGGTCCTCCGCAAGGACGCCTTTGATGTTCATCCATTCAGGATTCGTGGAGCTGTGGCAGTAGCGGACTGTTGCGGCACTTTGCTTTAGTCGATTACTATCTTTGTATATCTAGATCAGGATTCAGTTGTATTGAGTTAGTATTCAAGTGTTGTAGATTAACAGTTTTATATTTCCTTTACCAGATTATTGTACTGTTTGTTACCCGACAGCATATTCGGGTATTTATTTGTTGAGACTTTATTTGTACATCATTTTGTACTCCTTTATTTTATTGGAGTTTGCACTTCTCACTCATCATAGGTAGATGTTTATTGTTGGTTGAGTTGCATTACTTGGTTTTGTTGTTTTTGTTAAATAAAAAGTTCAAAATTTTTAACAATTCGCTTTTAATGATTATGGGTAGTTAGCCTTATATTATAGTGTTGCATGTTGATGTTGAGACTGTACCATCTGAGATACCTAATTTATGTAGTATAGGGCTGGCCATCCGTTATTATTTAGAGCGGGTTGTCACAACTATATACCTACAACATGAGTTTGATTCCCACATATTTTCAGTTTCTAGAAATCCATTAACAACTCTATCTTTTCATCTTCCAAACATGAAAAATCTCATCTTTTCATAACTATCCAAACATGGACAATATACAAAATTAGATTGCAATTATCAAACACTTGCCTCTAATGAAGATCTGATCCTTTGGGGTTGTATAACACAGGTGGCTCTCCTCTTTTCCGCTCACTTTCGGTGGTGGTGACCTTTGGTCTTAGTTCTCCTCCTTTCCAAACAAGCTTTTCTCTTCCCTAGCAACCTTTCACTCTTTCTAGGAAGATGACTTTTCAATTATGTGTAGAAGAGATGAAATGAACCTATGTACACTAATCTCCAAATATTTATAATAAGACAAAACCCGAAATCACTATTCATACCCCTCGTAAAAATAACGAAAATGCCCTTTTGGGTTGTCTTTTCATTTCCAAATGACCCGAGACCCAAAACCAACATCCAAATAGACTTTTCTGACTATTTCAACCTTTTCGAATGCAATGACGCATTCGAAATGACTATAAGGTTGATAAAAAATAAGTTTCCTTTTTAATTTAACAAATTAGTCCCGACACATCCCATACCGCGTCCGACTAAAAATTCAAATTACTGAATTAATAACTCACAACAATATCAATAACATCCCATTCATATATTACCTAAATATCTTTAAGTAATATACTGAATCATACATTTTAATATCCACAATTCGGATATAACCCAAATGAATTAATTTATAATAAAATCCAATTAATCCATTAATTTAAAATATAACCCATTTTAAAAGTCATTAAAATCACGGGGTATTACAATATCTTGTGCGTATTTATCTCACATCGAAAGATGAAGAGTCCAACATATATTACTCAAGTGGGTGTGACCATTTTACTCAGCACCGAGACCTTGTGGGTTCAAACCCCACACTGGGCTAGGTCCAAGGAGTAATTTGAGGATAATATCGGTGGCTAGCTGTGAGTTTGGGACCTAACGGTGGTATAAAATCCGATGCTTTGATCCGGACCATCAAGGGGCTTTGTGTCGGGTTGCAATATGCGTCGATATAATCAATTCGAGGTAGTGTGAGTCGTAGTGCATCATGGTGAACCTCAAAATTGGATTATTACGGACGTACGGTAATGTTGGATGGTCCACATCAAAAGATGTAGAGTCCAACATATAGTCATTAAGCATTTGTGACCCTTGACTAGCACCAAGATCTTTTGAATTAGGTAAACAACTCTGAATCTTGTCTCTAGCATTAAGTTTGACATGAACTAATGAACTACCACACAAATTCATCAAACAAATTTAATTATATATATAAAAACATAATTAACCCTATCAATGAGAAAATAAAAGGACCAATGTCCAGATACATACTTAGTGATATATAGACTTGGAAATACATAACATACATAAACTAAAAATGGAAAGAAATAGAAGGAGATCTTTTGGAACTACTTTCATTTTTCCTTTTGTTCTTTCTTCATTGAGAGGTTCTCCCTCTCGATCACTTTTAGGGGTATTTTTAAGTTAAAATTCATCATTAAGCATTATGAGGCAAGTACCCCTCTCAATGCGTACTGCTACATTTTGTTTTAATAAAATTACATTCCAATTTTAATCTTATCTTATCTGCTAAATGACACGATATAAAATAAATTAGTAAATTTTTAATAATGACAAAATTGTCAAATTAATTATATTCAGCATTGAACATTCAGAGTGAAATAACGTCATTCACATAAAAAAACATACGTATTTTTCAACATTTAGAATTTTGCATTAAGCATTCAATCTTCCGAGGATAAAAAACCAAACGGTCCCTCAGTCGTCCAGGTTATTTCTTTCCCACGCTTTTGGTGTCACTTCGTATCCCAGCGGTAGCCCACGGGAGAAACTAGACTTTGCACTAACGCACTTGCATGTACTATAATCGCCACTCTTTGAAACCTTCTTATATGAATCTTCTGTATGATTGTAAGCCAATAGTTCAACTCCACGACAGTACATTCTAAAAACAATTTCCCCCTTCCTAGTAACAATTAACGGTGTCAACTCTCCCTAATATGGGTTTAGGTTCAAATTTGAAATGACGAACATAAAAGTCCAGGATTCAACCACACCATACTCTCTCATGGTTAGTATCTCAATATTACTTTTATATCCTTGTCCACACGTGACATACAAAGGCATCCCTCTAAAACTCCTAGACCAACTATTGCGTCGGGCTTTGGGGTTAGAAGTCTGTGCCTTTATTAGACACAATCCAATGAAGGAGTTCATTTATTACCGGACCCTTCTTCATATTCTCTTCTTTTTTTAATTTTTATTTTAGATTGATAAATAATTAGAGTTATGACTTATTTTTAAGATAAATCATTTTTACAGTAAATTAATATTTAATTAGATTATTTTAAAGTTAAATAAACGAGGCGGTGCATGTTGTTTGTTCCCCAAGTATGGGATTTGGAGGCAAGAAAACAGCAAGTCGGTTAAAATGTAGAGATTTATCAATACCCAAAACAATCTGGACCGTTAATCTCTTTCCCAAAAATAATGCATTTTGTTTCTCAGAGTTTTTTAGCAAAAAAGTCCAATCTGATAAAAGAGCAAAAAAAAAACGGAAACATATTCTCTTTTTTTAATATTTATTTTAGATTGATAAATAATTAAAGTTAATTCTTATTTTAAAGTTAAATAAATTTTACATTAAATTAATATTTAATTAGATTATTTTGGTTTTGATATCTATTTTATTTTTGAAATTCAGGAGAACCCCCCACTTGTTGAATTTTTTGGGGTTTGGCCTTCATTTTTAGGGGGTTGCACCCATTTCAACCTTTATATTTGGATCAAATACCAAAAAGTCCCTCAATACACATTTTGTCCAAGCCTTTTATTTTGTACCAAAAAGTCCTTTATTCTCTTACTTGTAAAGGTCCGCGCCAGTGTCATGGTAAAGGACTTTTTGGCATGGTAAAGAACTTTTTGGTGCAAAATAAAAAGGCTTGGACTATACATGTATTAAAAGAAGTTCAAGATACTATTTGTATATTCCCCTTTATATTTTGTGTAATATCGAAAATACCCTCATATAATTATGGGTTATAAACTAAATAGTCGCTCAAACATTTTTTAATACATGTTTAGTCCAAGCATTTTTATTTTGCTCAAAAAATTCCTTCACCAAGCTACTAGCGCTAACCTTTAAAAATAAGAGAATATTAATTAAATGGGTATTTGAGGGACTTTTTGGTACAAAATAAAAGGATTGGACTAAATATGTATTAGAAAAAGTTTGAGGGACTTTTTGGTATTTGATCCTATTATTATTTAGGATTTGACCCCCAAAAATGATTTGAGAAAAGTAAAAAAAAAAGATCTTTTAAAAAGATTTTTCATACACACACACACACACACACACACACACACATATTTTAAAATATCCTCACGCTGCTTTTTTTTATAATAAAAACGGACTTATTATGTAATTTTATAAAAAACTATTTTATTACGTAATTTTAATATTTATAATAAAAACTCTTGTGTACATATATAAATGTAGAATATTTATAAAAAAAATATGTTTAAAACTTTTTAAAAATTAGGATCATGTAGTGTCACTTTTTTTGGTCAGTAAGAAAAATTAGATTTCATGTCATGTTTTAGTTGGTCCATGTTCATGGTCAGTAAGAAGAATTAGATTTCATGTAGTGTTGTGTTTTTTGGGCCGTGTTCGCGTTAGGACAAAAAATTAAATTTACTGTTGCGTGACATTGCATTTCAATTATGTCGTGTTTGGTAAAAAAACTCGCATCATGCCTTTACTAACATAATTTAATTGAAATTACATATCACATAAAATTTATTTCAACAAAAAAAATTTACTACCTAAAAAAAGGCACAAAACTGATTTCAAAAACAAAAAATTATTACCTCAAAAATTTACTACCTCAAAAATTTGTGTTGTGTTGTGTCATGTCGTGTTTTAATTAGCTCATGTTCGTATTTAGTTAAAAAAATCATTTTTGGTCGCATTTATTTGGGTCGGGTTCGGGTTAGGTAATAAAAATAAAATTTCCTATAGGGTCTTATTTTAATTGAGTCATGTTCGTATTCCTTTTTTAGTGGCTAAAATTTGTATTTTATTTGCGAGCTGAAATGTGCATTTTTTGTGTTGTTGAAATTGTAATTTAATACTATTATGATATGAGTTTGTTATAATTGGAAATAAAAGAGGGAGAGAAATGTTTGGAGATAATTTCAATATGGGAAAAAAGGGATAAAGGTCTTTTACTGTAAAGTCCTTGGACTAATAATTTTAGACTAAAAATTAGGACACAACAAATTTTAAACGATTAGGTCTACCATATAAATACCCTCAAATCTCAAAACAAACACACCGTACAAGCACGAACAATCAAAACCTCAATTTCTCTCTTCCAATCAAATCCTAATCGTCGAAGTTGTAATAAACGATTATCATTCTCAATCAGATTATTTCAAACAACACTAATAGGTATTATTCCATCCATGCTCATATATTGTTAGTTTTTCTAGTTTTTTTGGTTTGTAAACCCTAAATCGATGTAGTTTCTTACTCTATTTCACTTGATTTCTCTTCAAATGAAGAACACACTGTACAAAAATGATTTCATAATGTATTTGATGTAATTTATTGTGTATTGAATGTAATATTATCTCCTTAAGTTTTGTTCTTAAGTTTATACCATACATTCTGTATATATTGTGTTCTTAGCATTATATTTCTGATATCACCTGTTTATCATTGTATATTGAGTGTTTTGTTTTGTATTCCATGTAATATATATTTTTGTGTCCTTAGATTTTATATAACTTTTTTCCTATTTTATCATGTATTTTATGTTCTTATATGTATAAATTTGTAGGCATTGTGTATGGAGTGATGAAATCATATTATGTTGTTTGTTGTTGATACGAAAAATACAATAAGCGTCTAGCTTCTACATTTGTTGCCCTGGTTTTAATTAAAAAAAACACAGATTTTGCATGTTCACAGTATTTACGTGGTCTCTAAATTTTATAGCTCATATATCATTGTGGTCCGCGCCATCGGAATTTCTTGAGGAATGTGAATATACATGTGTTCTCTATATTTAATAGGTTAAATATTAATGTGGTTTGTGCAAGGGACATTTGTTAAGGAATGTGAATATATACGACTCTCTATAATTAATAGCTCCTACATTATTGTGGTCCACTCAAACGCCATATTTTTAGGACTATGAATGAATATGCGCTCTCTATATTTTCATAGATCCTATATTATTGTGGTTCGCGCTAACGACATTTTTTGGGATTGTGACTGAATATATACGTGTTCTTTATATTTTCATAGATTCTATATTAATCGTGGCTGATTAGGCATAAATTCTTCCGATTTATCCTCGTAATTTAGAGACTTTTATTGCCCTAGGTAGTGTAATTTGTATTGATTTATCTCATATACTTGCTACTGACATCTTTCATCGAGTGCATCGAGTTTCATGTATTTCTCATACATTTTACAAATATTTTATGCAAGTAAAGAAAAGAGAAAATTTTAAATCAAAAGAGAAAGAAAATAAGAAGAGTCAAGGGAAAAATAGTGATAAAACTTTGAAGTTGAGATGAAATCAAGGAAAAAAAGGAAGAAAAATATAAAGTCACCGAACCGAACCGATGAAATCATCACCGAACCGGTTCGCCACACTGTCAGCACCAAACCGAATCGATAAATAAGAAGTAGAACCGATTCCCCAAACTGGTATACACTGAGCTTGTTCGCCCCCAGTAAAAAAGGAGAACCGAACCGGTTCGCCTAGACCGATTTTTAATTCTTTATTCCTCAAAAATAGAGTTGTGCATAGTGCAAACACTTAAAATAACGTGGTGTATTATTCTTTTGTCATACCAAACATTATGAGGCTTATTTTTAAGTGTTTTGAGAGGTTTTTTAAGCTAAGAACTTTAGGATTCATCTTGTTCAACATTTTTTTCATCCTTTTGGATTAATTCAAGGCTCTTCTTCATTCCAAGTAATATTTTCTTCGTTGCTTTCAATTGTTTTCATATTTTCAGTTGGTGATTCATTATTTCTTAGTTAAAATTCTTCTTTGCATGTTTCATTACACTTTTCACATAATTGTGATTTTCATCGCCTGCAACTTTAAGATTTGTATTATTTCTCACGTAACCATGTTCGACTGGATTTCTAAGGGTTGAAATGCATGAACCCAACCCGCTGTGGTTTGCATGGATATAAAGTAATTCCCTAAATAAATAAATGATTGAATAGTGTTGATTAGTTATTACAACCGTTGTAGAACTTTAACCTCGTTTCCCCTAGGTAACTGGGGTGTTTAAGAGTACGATGGAACCTAATAACTGATTATGTGTGAGAGAGAGAGAGAGAGAGAGAGAGAGAGAGAGTAGCATTCCTTCATGAGATAAATTTCTTTCATGTATCCGTCGTTTCATATAAAGTGTGTCAGACGTTTGACCTTGTGTACATTGACTCACCTCCTTACACACTAGAGAGATACACTTACCCGATTCTCAGAGTTCGATTTAGAGAGATATATCTAGTGAGAATTGAAGTCAAAACGTTGATTCTATAAAGGCGGTCTAAGAATTTCTCTAGTGATACTTATGATTATTTGACACTAACACATGCTGAGTTTTAGGAAGGATTACGCTTTGGGTATTAAGTGAATTATGCCTTACCTTGATAGTTAAATATGGTGTTCATTGACGTCCTTTTAAGTTGGCTCGTATAGCCCTTCATCATCAAATAAGAGACTGCATTTAAATAAAATTTTGAATTTTGTGGGTACATTGACTGCAAACCCTCACGAGACAACACTCGTCTTGTAGGGCAATCGACAGGTTGAACGACTTGTTGCACATGTTAAGTTCAATCACAAGTGCCTGTGAAAGTGGCACACTTTTGGTCATTTATCTCTTTTTCTCTCTATATTTGTTCGAGGACTAGCAATGTTCTATTTGAGGGTGGTGTGATAAGTACCTAAAAGTGTCTATTTTATACCCTAAATATGTGCATTTTAGTCGCTCGATCTCAATAAAATTGGCCTTATGTTCATATTTTATTATTTCGCAGGTCAATCGCCAGTCGCAGTATCAAATTGAACTAAATCGGCGTAATTGTGATAAAGTAGTGGTAAAAAGCGTTTAATGAAGAAAATCAAAGCGGTCGTGAAGCCAGAAGTCCCTTTTAATCTTTCCCGGATGAGTTCTAATGCCCTAAGCCCAAGTCTCGTAGCCTAAACCTATCCCGAACCAAGCCCAGTACATCCCTAACATGTCCTATAATTGCTCAGTATGTGTGGTATTATTATTTTTATTATTTTACTCAGGTTGTGTCATTTTTATTATTTAATTTTCGATTTTAGGGTCTTTCTTTTAGTATTTTATTATTTTTATCTTATGTAAATATTATAACCCGTGTGTCATCATGTCAGTGTATTTAGATGTGTTTTTAATATTTTCTTTATTAGATTTTTAATATTCTTTGTTTTATATTTTGATTCTTTTTATACTTTATATGTGCGTGTTTATATTTTTATAATATGTTCGTCATAAATAAATATATACATATTTTCTATTTTATATAGTAAAGTACTTACACACTATTTCCATACACATAACTCACTCCCTACCCTACACCCCACATTCCATACACCTTAAACTCACCAAATCAACCCTCACACCCAACAGGGGCAAACCTAGGTGGTTCTGCCGCCCACCTTAATTTTTCGGAATTTTCTCCTGCGTATAGGATATATATATTTTTTTTGGATCTTTCTGTAATGTTCCATAATATAAGGTATTAATTTTTGGAGCACATATAGAAATAGTTCATTCTCTACTACATGTGACACCCCGCCTAATAAGATACCGGACGATCACTCCAATATTAAATTAAAACAGGAGTCTCATATGGATCATTCTTAGCATCACTGTCGAAAATCCATTTAATTACTAATACCTTATTAGGCCAGTGTCAAAATTTTAACTTTACTACTCTTTTTAACAATTGTAAATAAAACATCCACACAGTTTTGCTGAAATGAAACTGAAATGAAATAAAATAACCGAACACTCGGTCAAAATATACAACCATATCGAATGCTGTACTGAAAGAATAAATAAATGCAATTGAGCCATTGGCTCGAATGTTTATACAGTACCTCCTATCTAGAGTACAATGATGGAAGCGGCTATCGAAAACCTGCACGCATCCATAGCTGCTGCAGCTGACGTCTGACTCGAAAGAAGTGTCATCCAGGCATCCCTGTGTCTGGACACCTATATAATATATATATATATATATATATATATATATATATATATATATATATATATAGCAAGAAAGGAAAAGTAGATAAACGGGTCAGAGCCCGAGTTTTTGAAAATATTTAGCAAGTGCATAAATGCCTTATTATTTTGAAAAAGGTTTTATCTCATATTTAAGTTTGGTATCGCACTCCCATGAGATACCCCTCACCTCTTCACTAATAGTGCACTCCTGGCGCATCCCTCTAAACATCCTAGTCAAGCTATCCTGCTAAACTAGTCTATCACCCAACCACTATCAACCCTAGATAGTCCAAGCAATGTACTAAGGGCTAAACTTCACTCCAGTCTCAATGCTATGCAATGTTCGTGCGTGGGGTGTCTCGCAAAGCGAAATCCAAACAAGGAACCCCCCCGATACACTACTACGCGGCACGGTCGATCGTCGAGATCCGCCAGTCCCTCAGTACAGAATATATATGTATATATATCTATATATATATATACATCATATAATAAATATCAATACAAGAGCACTAAGGATGGAACTTCTCCCTAGTCTCAACACATTGCCATATTTGTGCGTGGGGTGTCTCGCAAAGCGAAATCCAAACAAGGAACCCCCCGATACACTACTATGCGGCAAGGTCGATTATCGGGATCCATTAGACCCTCGGTACTCGATTCATCCATATGTATATATATAATCATATTTTACCATAACCATCCGGATCTATCTCCCGGACTGAGAGTTCATATATCAAGTATTTATCAATACTTTTCATTTTCTCAAAACTTCCCATTTCCCATTTTATACTCAGGAAATGTAAATATAAAAGCCAATTCATTATCATGAATTGCTTTAACAATCATATACTTTTAAAAGCTAGTTTTATTATCATAAAAATGCTTTTCCTTTATATGTCATCCCATTTCCCTTTTTATACTCAGGAAATGTACCCAAAGCCATTTCCATTATCATGAAAATGCTTTGATCAAATCATTCTTCCACATCCCTTCTTCCATCCGGGAGTGTTACCGAAGCCAAACCTTTATCCCATTTCCCTTTTTATACTCAGGAAATGTAAATTAAAGCCAATTTATTATCATAAATTGCTTTAATAAAACTAAGACCTCCCCTCCGGGTTTCCCCACTGGACGCGCCCCTAAATGGCTATCATCTACCAGGGCCTATCTATACAAGACAACCTGGGAACCTACCAATGTCGGGAAACGGCCATATTGCCTGCGGGAAAGTCAGGACCACACCCAGAATCCCCTAACCAGCGCAGAAAACAAATAACCGCCCATATGGCCTATAGGACTATAGCCACCCTGCATTCATTAGCCAGGGGGCATCACCATAATGCGTGCAACTTCCCTTATGATAGCGATTTAGGGAGGTGTGTAACCATAATTTATCAATTATGAAAATCATTTACCTTTTTCCCAATTTGAAAATATTCATCTATATATTTTCAAAATCATTTATATCATATCATATATACTTAATCACATAGTATATATATATATACCATATATTCCTCCCTGAATATATAAAAATGGCCATATTTGCCAAACCATCTATCGATGACCAATAATCCCAAAGATTCTCTCAAGGAATCATAATCATGCATTCATATATGCATGATAATAAACCCAAAGTATTTTCTTACTTTGATAAGTAATACATACTTAAATCCCATATACGGATTCATTTGGATATCTCCAATTATACTAATTCACTCTAAGTGAATATACACATATATATACATTCCCAATTCCTCAAGTCCTTTAGGACTTAACCATCTATAATACTCTAATTTAGAGGGCCCTTAAACTTTAAACTCAAAGAGGAGAAATAATCCTAATCTCCAAAATCTTGGGCTGAAAACAGGGCACCGGTCGACCGGTCCTAGACCCCCGGTCGACCGTGGGTTGTAAATAAGCCTACGAAACAAAGCAGTAGGCCCTTCCTCCTTGACGCGGTCGACCGGCCTTAGGGGCGCGGTCGACCGGTCACACCAGGTCTCCCAAAATTAAATCCTCAATTCCCTTATCCAACAACCCAAATTCATTTTCGGGGTTTCTATACAACCCCAAAAATTATCCCGAACATCTACGCAATTAATTCTAGCCGTAATTTTTCCAATTCCCGATTTGATTTCCGAGTTGATGATTTCAACCCGGAGCTGCCATCTTGTAAAAATCATATCAAATCGTAGAAAAATCAGAAAAATACGCGGTTGGCGTCCACGTGACTGTATCGAAAAGATCTACAACTTTCGTGTTTTGGCCGAAACCTAGATCAATTCTTTTCCTGGTCAAAAAGGCCCCCTAAAGTGACGGGTTACTATTCATCATATTCTCCGAGACGATTTCGGCCATTAAAGCTTCTCCCAAGCTTTTGTCGCCTCACCCAACGTCCTACAACCTCAACCAACTACAATTACACATATATTAAGGGTTATAAACATCCTAGAACCCAAAACCACCAATTAATTTAGGTTAAAACCTAAGTTCCACAAATTGAGATATTATTGGGGTTTAATTGTTTTAACTTCCAAAAATCCGTTTTATCCACGATAATCCACCCCAAAACCTTTAGGGTTTGTTTATACCAAACTACGGTATGAGATATTTATGCAAAAAGATAAATAAAGCAAGTAAACACTTGCCTCGTGGATAAAATCCGACGACCCCGAGTCGAATCCGGCGGAGTTTGCCCGAGATCTCCATTTTCTCTCCTCTTTTCTCTCCTCCTCTCTCCTTTCTTTCTCTTTTCTCTCTATTCTCCTCCCTTCTCCCTCTTTAAATAGGAAGAAAAGGGTTTTAACCCTTAAAACCCAAAAACGACTCGTTTACCCAATTACGAGTTACTTTTACCTCTAAAATTACCCGAAACTCATTTTCGAAAATCGGACACTCTTTTCCGACTATCTCGGACATTCCGAGACTCATGGCGCAGTCGAAATTTTCATCTGAGGTACTTGACCGCAAATCACTATTCCAACCCAAAATAAATAAATGCGGGTTTTCCAATTAAAAATCTTACCTCGTGTCGCTTTACGCAACGGCGACATATAATCAAAATATTTCGACCTATATAGTCCCAAAATAATTTATAACACCCTTTGAAAATTATTAAATCCTCGAAAATCCCAAAAATTACTATTTCGAGAAATTCCCCAAATTCCGAATTATACTTAATTATGGAATTTAATTGTCTCCAAAAGGGCGGGTTGTTACACTACACATGTTTGTTCTTCTACACAACACACGCACGCATTTTTCTAAACATTTTAACCTATACTAAAATCTCTTCTCTTCAACCTCACTCAACCGCTCTCTCCCTCCCCTCCCCTCTCCTCCCCTCCTCCTCCTCCCCCTCTCCTCTCCTCTCCGCCCCATAACACAATCCATCACATCTCTCCTCCTCTTCGCCTGCTCTTCGCCGCATCCACAAACCAGTAACAACGCCCCCCAAGTCCAACCCAACTTCCAAGTTCGAACTCCAAGAATGTAGCGCATCTCAAACTCTGATCTGGGCAGGGCAGAGCATCTCTTCTCTTCAACTTCCAAGTTCCAAGCAGTCTAGCAGCAGAGGATCTGAGCAGATTTAATTTTTTTATAACGTTCAATGATTTTTTTTTTCAATTCAATTTCAAGTTTCAAAACTAATAATTTTTTCAATATTCAGTGATAAATTAGTTTAACTGCTCAATTTTAAATGTTAATTAATAAATGCACAATGTTTAAATGACTAATTATTTTTTAGTTTACTTTTAATTGTTGTGCCTATATTTGTTTAAAATTTTGAAAATATAGATTTCTTGGGTATTGATTTATTAGTATTTTAAAAATAAAAGCACTGATTACTTTTAATTGTTGTGCCTATATTTGTTTAATATTTTCTTATTAGATTTTTAATATTCTTTGTTTTATATTTTATATTTTTATTTTTTAATTATGTTTCTTTTTATACTTTATATGTGCGTGTTTATATTTTTATAATATGTGCGCCGTAAATACATATTTACATATTTTCTGTTTTATATAGTAAAGTACTTACACACACTATTTCCATACACATAACTCACTCCCTAACCTACACCCCACATTCCATACACCTTAAACGCACCAAATCAACCCTCACACTCAACAAGGGCGGACCTAGGTGGTTCTGAGGGTGGGCGGCCCAGATATAATATTGTTGGGTATTGATTTATTAGTACTTTAAAAATAAAAGTATTGATTATTTGTTATTGGGTTGTTGCCTATTCTGTGATTATATTAGGTTTCTCATGTTTTTTGCTAATTTTAATTGTCGAAACATAATTTGGAATAAAATTTCAAATTTAGGGCAATTATGTTGAATTTTTTTTTCTTATTTAAAATTTAGGGTAATATTTATTGAGGGATTTTGAAAAAAGTGAAATAAAATGAGGGCAAAAAATGAGTGAATATAAAGTAACATTTTTAGAGTTATGAAATTGCAAATAAAGTAAAAATGTCCCTAAAAAAATCATCTCGGGGATCCCGCCCCAACCCCCCATCCTTTGTAAAAGGAAAATGTTAAAAAGACCCACTCCGTGGACACATTTCGTGGACACGCTACATTAAAAACTTATACCTATAAAAAATTGTACTTATTTATGGGTCCACAAAATGTGTCCACGAAGTGAATCTCCCTAGCATTACTCTTTGTAAACACATTTCGCGCCCGTAATGAAAATCTTGGGTCCGCCACTAACACCCAACAACCAAATGAGATTGTCTCTCCTCCATTACCATCATCATCTTCACTCATATTCTTTTCTATCTCCAAACAGCAAACCGTCGGTGGCCTGCCCATCTCGAATCCAGCTACGAACCTACTCTCATGCCCACTTTGGCTCTGACCCAACTGCTCAAAACTAACAACCTGCCCGGCGACATCCTAAACCCGTCTTAAACCCGGAACCCTCTTCAATCCACCGAACCTCCATCTTCAGAGATCCTACCAAAAGACAAACTCGGATCTTCAACCCAGCCTCTACCCAAGCTTCCAAACCCTAAACCAAGACCCAATTCCATCTTCTCAATCGAAAACCCCATAAACCATAACTGTCCATAACCCGACGACCTTATAAATCAAACCAACGACATCCAACTCCGATCATTACCCTATATGTAAAAATACTCTTAAAAATCAAGTAACCAAGAAAGTGGTAAGTTGGAACCCATTTTGAACCATACCATACCATACCACTATGTCTGTGGTTACAATCTACGCGGGTCTTATAACTAACAACTGCTCTCCTAAATCTACTGATAGTCGGCCTCGACATCAAAACCCACCGCCTCAAATATATTACATCTGGGCCTCCCAATATATCACCACTTTTTATCTGGCAAGGGTTGCACGTTGGAATCACATAAGGCGTCAACATAAATATTAGGGGAAAATCACTGTACGTATTCCCTTCATTCATAAATATTACTAGGTGTCGAGGTGAAGGAATCAATTGGAGACGAAGGGGAGACGGCGCAACAACTGTGTGTAATGAACCGTGGCTATCAATGTTCACCCTATGTGGATACAAAATCTCACAAGAATATTAATTTTCATCCTACGTGGATACCCTACATGAGTTGGACTTATAGAGATTACTTGTTGTCCAATTTTATTCCGAGGATAAATCAAAGGTTATGAATGAAAACGTTCGCTCTTTCCCTAAAAAAAATTATTTATAAATTATTTTATCATTTTTTATAAATTACGTACAATATTTTTTAAAATAAAAAACAATTATTTATTTTTTTAAACTACGTACCGTATTTTTAACCACGTATACATAATTATTTTATTATTTTTATAAATTATGTAAAATATTTTTTAAAATAAAAAATAGTTTTTTATTTTTTTAATTTTTTTTTTAAATTTAAAAAAAAATTATTCTAACTGTTTTATAAAAAAAGTTGTTTTTTAACAAAAATAAAAAACTGTTAACCATAAACATAAACTTCTTTACACTGTTAAATAATGTTTTAACTGTTTAAAAATAATTTTTTAAAAAGAAACTGTTTTTAAAGGTTTATTTTACACATAAAACAAAATGGTTTATTAACTTTTGAACTATTTTTTTTTCAATAACTGATTTTACCTTTTTTTAACTGTTTTATGAAATTCAGAAACCGTTTTAAAGTTAAAAAACGTCTTAACTGTTTAATATAAAAAATCAATTAATATAAAAATTATGTTACTATACTTTTTTAATAAATTACATACAATACATCTTATGTATAAAACTATTTTTTTTTTATTTTTTTAAAACAATTCTTATTTATTTAAAAAAATGTTATAATTTTTTTATAAAAAAAAAATTTTTTTAATAAAAATATTAACTTTGCTCTATTTTTGCAGGATATTAACGTTATAATCAATTCTTAACATCCCACCAACGCCATGTGGCACCACAATTTTTCATTAAACTTTGTTATGCAGTAATTATATCTCTCCTCTTTAGTTCATCTCTCTTCCAATTCTTCTTCCTTATTCACTCTTCAAATACAACCCTTTCGTTTTCTAAATTGTTTCGTGCAAAAAAATTACACCCTTTCATTTCTTTAGTAACAAACCCTTTATCTCCATCTGTTGAAGTGTAAAGAACCATTTATGTTCTTCCACCTTATAAATCATTCACCCATAAACGTTAAACAACACCCCTACACCTTTTCATTTCTTTTATAACAAACCCTTTATATATTAAGTCCAAAGGACCGTTTCTGTTCTACCCCCTTATAAATCATCCACCCATCAATGTAAAACAACACCCCTATTTTGTAGGTCGATATAAATTGTGGTGCGTTCAAGAGACAAACGATTTCTATTGTCGGTAAATTCTCCGATTGAAAATGGAAGCAACTAAGGACCCACTGGTGATTGTTGTGGAAGGTGAGTTTACACGAGTCCGATGTGTGGTTATTTATAACATTTTTAGATGCCTCAACCAGTTGTGATAGTCAAGGTGGCTAAAGGATGGTTTAAATTGGGTTTAGGATAAGCTTAGGTTGGAGGAGATGGGTAGCGGGTTCCATGGATTTAGAAGCCGGGGTTGAGAGATGGTGGTTCCGAGTTATGGAATTAGGTTGGATTCGAGTGTAGATGGTGGTCTGGGTAGTGGGTTCAAGTATGGCTGCGGGGGGTCGGGTTGCCATGGGTATGGTTGCGGGTCAGACGTCGGGATCGAGTTTCCGCCTTTGAAGGTGGTCGGTAGGAGATAGATTTGGTTTTGGGGTCGGCGGTTTGGGTTTTGATTTGGTCTATAGGTGTTGGATTTTGGGCTCAACCATTCTCCATTTTTTGTATCAAATGCTCCACGTGAGCATCATTTATGTATATATAAAAATAAATCATTCCATATAGTTCATTATTAGGATTTTAATTTCAAATTTTCTTTAAAAAATATGTAATAATATTGCCAAGGTGATTGTTAGTTGAAATACTCTAATTTTTTTTAATGATGTAGGGAAAATATATATAATACTTTATTTTAATGGTTTTAAAATTGACCTTTCAATGCTATGACTTTGAGTATTTCAAAATATATGCTTGATTTCGTTTTAAGTGTTTTGGATTTTTAGATCTAGGTATATACAAGAATGAGTTTCGATTATTTAGTTTTTTTGGCTTTAATTTAATCTCTTGAGATTTGTGGAGCTTCACTCTCATTTATTTTTGAAAATATATTAAATTTCATATCCATCTCAAACCGCCCATAACAGCTATGTAACATCCCCGCTTTTTTTTCCCCGAGAATACCCTTATCCCATACATGTTACAATACGGCCAATAATAAAAAAAATAAAGACATGAGAGTGGATACAAATGAATCTTTAAAAATGAGACTAAATGCTTAAGATCCCTTAATTATTTGTGACATTATTATTTTCACCAAAATACCCTCAAATGTGATAATGTTCATAGCCCAATGTTTTCGGGTAAAAAGAAAAATATGAGGTTCATTTTAAGTTTGTGCCCATGTTAGTTATTGTCTATGGATCTCTTTTTAATTAACAGTTTACTATGCTTTTTTATGGCGCCTTATGCACATTTTTATCTTTTTGAATATTGCTAATATCATTTGCCTTTATTTGCATTAATAATCCAATTTTTGTCTTAGTGCTATATATGTTTCAAAAAGAAAAAAAAGTTCTTGAGTTGCCAAAGTATATATAATATGTACTATGTTTAACTACATATATAATCGAAGGCGCTATTTGAGATTGACTATTTCTGCAAATTTTCAGGTATACATGAAATAATATAGTCATTTTACAAGAAAATAGTTGATATAGCAGTTGAAGTTAAACAACCGTGCTTTTGAGTTCTTTTTATTTTTTTATTTTTTTACCACGAAATGGTTGTACAATTTAATTTTTTATCATAATTCGTTCATGATAATCAGTTAAAGACTAATAAGGATTGAGGGAGTATATTAGATAGGTGTGCTTAATTTCATTGAATGAAATTGAATCTTTTGGGCTCATTTTCATTTACATAATGTTCTATTTATTTTTTTGTCATTTTTAATATCATAATATGTGTAATCACTTAAGTTAGGAACTAAATAAATATGTTAATATCAAATATATATATATATATATATATATATATATATATATATATATATATATATATATATATATATATATATATATGTATCGTATGCGCATCGCGCGGGTTTACAACTAGTGTTATATATAACACAAGAGCTCAATATAATAAAAAGAAAGAGGATTGCCTCCTTGCCACTCGTAATAATAAATTTTCGTATTTCTTGGTTTTGTTCCTTTTCCTCACTCAAAACAGGTAAGTACATGTCAATTTCATGTACTGCATCTTCATTGTTCATCAAATATTTGAATTTAAAATTTTTAAAATCAACAGAGTTGGTTCTTATTTTGTTTGTTTTTAGTCCTTTACTACTTATAAGAATGTTTTATGCTTGTTCTTCGTTGTAATTTATATGTATGAATGAACCAGCTTAACTTCTTATTAGGTCTATAAAAATATAGAAATTATAGATTAGTTATCAATTATTAAAGGATCAAATACCAAAAAGTCCCTCAAACATTTTTTAATGCACATTTAGTCCAACCCTTTTATTTTGCACCAAAAAGTCCCTTATTCTCTTATCTTTAAAGGTCCGCGCTAGCGGTATGGTAAAACTTTTTTGGCTTGGTGAAGGACTTTTTGGCGCAAAATAAAAAGGCTTCGAATAAACATGTATTAAAAAAGTTCGGGGAACTATTTGCATACGTGTGCGTGTGTATTTGATATTAGATTTAATGTTATCAAATATTTTAATCCTTTATCAAACTTTAATTTTGACATGTGTGTAACAAATATGATGGGAATATTTTTAAATATGACAAAAATTATAATACGACAATCCCTTGTTATATAACGCTGCCTTAATATGACACTATGGACTTCACATTATTCTACAATAAATTTTAAGACCTCAACTACAAATTTATGGGGGTGATTATTCGTGTTCAAATTTCGGAGTTTATTACTAATGCCTTTAATCAAATTATTGTTTGTAAATATGCCTCATACATAAACTTCTCACGTTGGTTACACGTGCAATGCATGTGTGCATCAATTAGTGCGTGAATAGTTATTATTTATGTGACCTTTGTAATTTCTCCCTAGATATCTAGCATCCAAGATGTAATTCCCGTCTTAGTTGTCATTTTTTAAATGTTAAATACAATTAAATGTGCCACAATGTTTTGTAACTCCAAAGCTTATGAACAAACCTAATCCAAACTTATATGTTGTTTCATCCCCTATTTCCTTCATCTAATTCCTTTTTTTTTCAAGAATGGATTATGACCAACTTACCTTTTCAGGGATGGAGAATCAGTATGACTTTGATTGGTTATATTTAGAAGAAAAGTCCCAAGGGTAATCTCATACTTACTAAAGCTCTTTAGTTTTGTCTCCATTCTGTACAAACTAACCTTATATGTTGTGTACATTCTTTAGTTTTGTCTCCATTCTGTACAAACTAACCTTATATGTTGTGTACATTTTTTCTTTTGTACAGAAAATTGGAGTACTCAACAGTCGCTAATAACTTGGATTATAGTCCTTTCGGTGATCCTTTCAACTTCGATCAATACCTACTTCCACAACAAAATAATCAAATTCCCTTTGATTATGATCAACATCAATTTTCACAAGTAAGTCATCAAATTCCCATTGATTATGATCAATACAAATTTTTGCAACAAAACAATCAAAATCAGTACCAATTTTCACAACAAGACAATTTCATTCCCCAATTGGAATTCGCTGATTTTGAGAATATTGGTACAGGTGATTTGTGTAGCTTGTGGGATGACAATTTTTCATCTATTAGTCAAGACCTTATTCTTGATACCATAAAAGAACTGTTGATGGATACTGAAATTTTGGGCTATTTCACTGATGAAGGAACTTATATGATTGATCCGAAAAACTTTATGATTTCAAACACAAACGAAAATCAAAGTCGACAAAACAAAAGATCGAGAATGTCTCCATTAGAACTGCATGAGATCCAAAAGTATTTTAATGTTCCAATAACTCAAGCAACCAAAGAATTGAAGGTGGGATTGACCATGTTGAAGAAAAGATGTAGAAAGCTGAATATTATGAGGTGGCCTTATAGGAAGATCAAGGGTATGAAGTCTCTCATTGATAATGTTAAGGTATTATCCTGCCTGCATGTAAAGATTCTTTCGAAATGTCATTAGATACATTATTATTTTTCATTCATTTCCTTTCTCTCTAATAAAATTTTACCGAATATATGTTTTTGGAAGTCATTTTAATTTATTGTGTTTTTTTTACTTTACCCCCCTAAGAAATGTAGCAATGACATAACCATCCGCTTTTTAGAAAAATAGACATAAACATCGTATGCATAAGGTACAAGAAAGTCAATACACATGGGGGTGGTCAAGTCTAATCTATGAAAAATAGAGGGGTTGAAAACGCAGGAGTTTATGGATCCCCGGATTTTAAACAATCTTCAATTAAAATCACAAACATGTAATTTCCTTTATATTTATAAACTCAAGATGATATGCGGAAGCGTTATAAAGGAGGTGATGGTTCAACAAAAGAACAACAACGGTTTTAATTAATCTCAAGTCCTAGAATTTGCCTAAGTCATGATTATTCATTTAACAAAGTTAGGCCAAACCAAATTAATGCAAGTGACTTGAATTACACAATTTTACCCAATATTTAATTTAAGTCCCAAATTAAATGAGTGTGATAATTAAACCAAATTTTATCTTGAAGTTATCCTAAAGCATGCGTTCTAAATTTTGTGCAAGATAAAATAAACAATGTCACACTACACTGAGATGTACGAGGAAAAACCCAAGACGGGAAACAACCTCGGACGACCCTAGCCACAAGTCCACTAGATATGGAATTACAATTACAAGACAGGTAGACTTACAACGACTGACTCGATCCCTCTCAAGCCTCGACGCTCCTTCTCGTAGAAACCTCTTCCTAGCGAACAACCTCGGAACACCACCGCGGTCTCGGAATCCACCGATGGGACTTTATATGGTCACCGTCACCCAAGCATGTAGCCTTTCTCCATGTGGGTAGAATCTCAACAAAAGTCTTCTTTGTGATGGGGTGTAGAAGCAAACCCGAAACGTCTCTTGAATTCGGTAGAGAAAAACCGGTGCCAAAAACTCCAAGTAAAGATATGTATATATGGAACTTGGATAAACAACTATTGGGTGTAAACTAGAGTGTGTATGAATTTTTCTTTAGAAATTGACACTCAAAACATGAACATTTTCCCTAAAAAGATTAGCTCTCAAACTCTCTCTAAGAGATAGATATGAAATGGAAAAGTTCTCTTGGAAAATGTGTTTCCCGCACATAATAAAGTATGTAAAAGTTGGTTAAAAACCAAGTGGGGAAAGTGGGAGAAAACTGCAAAAAACTGCTCAAAACTGTTCCCGCCCTGGCATCTCGTTCGAACGAACTTGATTCTCGTTCGAACGAGACTTCTAACGAGCGACCAGCCTGGGCTCGTTAGAATCTCGTTAGATACCTCGTTAGAACGAAAAACTCGTTCGAACGACATATCGAACGAATGACCAGGGTCGTGGGCAAACTCGTTCGAACGAACTTGGTTCGAACGACAAAACTTGTTCGAACGAAATCTGGTTCGAACGAAAAAACTCGTTCGAACGACATTTCTAACGAACGACCAGAAAGACTTAAAAATTCGATTTTGGCCCAGAAACTTTTATAAACTTTTATATACTTATTTTTAAAGTTTCTAATTGATTCTTTCTAAAAATAAAATGCAGTTTTTATTTCTCCTAACACCCAATACATATTGTTCCAAACTCCTATATAAATATTATTACATTCATACCTTGGGAGTATGGAACCTTAGTTGATGACGTACAAACGAGGCACATAAACTACGGCATTTTGATGATGCTTTATACTCTTTGCCGCTACGTCTTCAACAAACACTTCATAGGTCTTGAATATTACAATAAAATAAAATCCTATGAATAAATGTTTTTGTCCGGAATTGAGCCAAAACTATATATGGACTCAATTGGAAATTTGTGTCCTTACAAATCTCCCCCTTTGGCTATTCCGGGACAAAAACCAAAACAAAAATCCTAAAGGGCCGTCAAGCTCTACTAGACTCAAAACATAACCCGCCCAATCTTGACTCAACCCAAGGATTAAACTCTTTGCCATAGAAAGATGCCGCTTTATAATAATTCCTGCACACTTAAGCAAACTCATCAAATGCATAGGGAATATCAAAATATTAAATGCAATTTTTAATTAATTGCTCCCCCTAAATTAATTCTCCCTTTAAACACAGGACCTACTTAGAAAGACGTCTCCCCCTAAGATAAATTTCCCCCAAATGAAGATAAAATGAAGATACGATAATAATAGGATTAGATACCATTTCTCCCCCTATCATCATTCTCCCCCTTTTTGTTCGGGAATAGGCAAAGGATTAAAGAACTAATAACTAGCATGTTGAAGCTTAAAGTGTTAAGACATGAAAGCATATGGACAATGAAAGCAAGGCAAAGACAAACAAATATCATATATATGTATACTATAAATATATCAATAAGACTGAGCATATATAGATAGATATAAACACACACATGACACAAAATACAATAAGTTTGCACACTCGTATGGTAAAAATGTGTCATATGGAAACGGAAGTGTAGGGGTGTGAACTATCAACAATTAAATTTAGACCCAAACACTTAAGAAACGTTCACGGAGTTCTCATTTGATTGCAAACTTCATCACAGTTAAATATAACCTCTTGTGACAATATAAAGATTGAACTCAATGAACAAACATACACAATTCATACAAGCCTAGCATGATGATGATTCTACAAACCAAATAGAGTCATGACATTAAAGACATCTAGGATAAACGGACATTGTGCAAACCGTTGATATACCATCCAATTCTCCCTCAATGAGCATATATTTTCTTTTACATTTGAATGAATATATCAAACAAACATAGGCCTTGGCAATTGTTTTTCTTTTTAATGCCAAATATTCTGTTTTTAGGCCTTTGGATCACGTATTTCTTTTAGATCCAATCAACGGTGGCTTACTATTCGCAAAGGATTTAATTCATCCTTTCGGAGCCCTTCCCCGTGCATATATGAATTTATCATGTTTTCATTTTTCACACAAATCTCACATGCAACGGAATTTGACATGCACTAGTCCTCCTAGGTCATAGATATGTAGATGACTAGATTGATAGGAGATCACCTTAAAAAGCTCAAATATAACATGTGACATTAAGATTTCAAAAGAGCTCGTGCATGTGTGAAAAGAGGCATATAGAAATAGAATCCATTTGAACAATACAAAATCCAACTACTCCAAAAAAAATGGTAAAGAACATTTTAAGGATTGAAAATCTAAACCAAAAGTTCTAGCCACGTGGGAGCGTTAAAGGAGGGATTCAAACACAAGTATATGCCACATAAAGTGTGTCAAACAAAAATACACACCAAACAAAATCTTTTTGAGTTTTTAACATTGTTAATCAAAAATAAATATATATACTCAAAAGACTTAAACACAAATCATTTGTATTTTTCATTAAGCTTAAATGAAATAAATAAAACACAAATGATAAACAAAAATCTTTTTATATTTTGCAGTTAAATCAAACACAAAAAATAATATAAAAAGATAAACAAGTCATAACTTCTAGCTTGTGATATGAAATGAGGCAATGACTAGAAAATGACTAAACAAGCATACATTTAGCATGTGAATATAGCATGAAGTACAAACGCTAAAGTATGCAAACACTAACACATTCAACCTTTAAATTTAGCAAGGGAGGAAGGATGTGAAAGTAAATGAGAATCAAAATCCCTATTTTGTAAGGTAACCAAGTCGGATTTCCTAACCCAAATTAATGAAGAATTACTATCTTGGGGTGTAGGAACATTAGCTATCGTGGTTACTTTACTATGGGATTTTCTAGGAATTCGTTTAAGGTCTAAACAAAATTGCCTAAGATGACCTTTTCGACCACAATGTGTACAAGTAAGAACATGTCGAAAAGATTTATCTAAGGAGTGATCATTAAATTCATTCCTAGAAGATTCTCCTAAAACATTGGTTTTGACTTTAGGGTTAAATTCATTAAAAGTATTGAAGCCTAAACCAAAGGTGTCATTTTTAATTTGGACCGTTCCTAACATTTTATCAAGTTTTTCCGAACGACATTCCAAATCAAATTTGACATTACTAGAATCTTTTAATTTATTTTCCAAATCTAAAATTTTAGATTCTAGTAAAACATTTCGCTCTTCAAAAGCAAGAAGCTCCTTTTTCAAGGATTCCATTAAACCTCTAAGGCTATCTCTCTCGCCTTCTACATAGTTAAGTTTCTCTTGAAGAGTCCTCTCATGAGTCTTAAGGTCTTTTATTAAGGCACTTTCATCAATGACCTTGACACTCTCTCTTAAACTCGCTTCTAACTTCAAATTAGCTTTTTTCAATTTAATAGATTCTTTATATAATTCATGAAAAGCATTTTGAGGTTCACTCATATCAACCTCTTCTTCATTTTCACTCTCTTCTTCTTTTTCACTCTCACTATCATCAAAACTAAGAGAATCATGTACAATGACCTTGGAAGTGGCATGTGCTATAATTTCATCATCCGATGAGTTCTCATTATCACTCACATGTGCCATAAAAGCCACAAAATTTTTCTTAGTGGGGGATTCGGGCTTCTCTTCCTTATCACTATCACTAAGGGTCGCATTATATGAAATGGGTCGTTTACCCTCTTTCCTTAGTTTAGTGGGGCACTCAAAAGCCCTATGGCCATAACCTTCACAACCAAAACATTTATCAGACTCGTCCCTATCAACTTTTTCATTACTAGGCTTAGGGATCTTTTCGGCTTTAGAAAACTTCTCGCTTTTATCATGTTTAGAAGAATCAAATTTCTTAAAATCATTTTTAACTTTATCTTTGTTAAATTTAAGAAATTTTCTAAATTTACGAGCAAACAAAGCCATATCTTCCGAGTCACTATCACTATCGCTCTCTACTACTTGTTTGACCTCTTTTCGGGCTTTTAAAGCAACGCCCTTTTTGATTTTCATATCATTTTTAGAGGGAAACATATCTAGTTCATAGGTTTGTAAATCACCTACAAGCTCTTCTAATTTTGTAGAGGCTAAAGTGGGTAAAGAATTTAAAACAGTCACTTTAGGAATAAATCTATCGGGTAGGGACCTTAAAATTTTCTTTACAACACGGTCGTCAGGTATTTTCTCTCCCAAGTTAAAAGATGAATTAACAATATCTGAAAGTCTAGCATAAAATTTATCAAAAGTTTCTTTTTCATCCATTTTGATAGTTTCAAATTGAGTGGTGAGGTTTTGAAGTTTAGAAGCTTTAACGACACTAGTTCCTTCATGAGTTATTTGTAAAATATCCCAAGCTTCTTTAGCGGTTTCACACGTCATAATACGTCGGAATTCATCCGGTGCGACAGCGCTAAATAAGGCATTTAAACCACGGGAATTAAAGTTGGCAAGTTTAAACTCATTTTCAGTCCATCTATCGGCGGGTTTTAAAACACGTTCATTTTCAACTAAGTAAGTTGGTGGGGAATACCCGTTAACAACAGACATCCAAACTCTCTCGTCGATAGATTTTAGTGCCGATCTCATTCGCGCTTTCCAATACGCGTAGTTTGAACCATCAAAAATAGGAAATTTTGAAAATGGGGAAAAATCCATTTTAGCCAAAAATTAAAGGATCTTAACGAAATAATTTATCGTTTTTGGCTCTGATACCAATTTGAAAACGCAGGAGTTTATGGATCCCCGGATTTTAAACAATCTTCAATTAAAATCACAAACATGTAATTTCCTTTATATTTATAAACTCAAGATGATATGCGGAAGCGTTATAAAGGAGGTGATGGTTCAACAAAAGAACAACAACGGTTTTAATTAATCTCAAGTCCTAGAATTTGCCTAAGTCATGATTATTCATTTAACAAAGTTAGGCCAAACCAAATTAATGCAAGTGACTTGAATTACACAATTTTACCCAATATTTAATTTAAGTCCCAAATTAAATGAGTGTGATAATTAAACCAAATTTTATCTTGAAGTTATCCTAAAGCATGCGTTCTAAATTTTGTGCAAGATAAAATAAACAATGTCACACTACGCTGAGATGTACGAGGAAAAACCCAAGACGGGAAACAACCTCGGACGGCCCTAGCCACAAGTCCACTAGATATGGAATTACAATTACAAGACAGGTAGACTTACAACGACTGACTCGATCCCTCTCAAGCCTCGACGCTCCTTCTCGTAGAAACCTCTTCCTAGCGAACAACCTCGGAACACCACCGCGGTCTCGAAATCCACCGATGGGACTTTATATGGTCACCGTCACCCAAGCATGTAGCCTTTCTCCATGTGGGTAGAATCTCAACAAAAGTCTTCTTTGTGATGGGGTGTAGAAGCAAACCCTAAACGTCTCTTGAATTCGGTAGAGAAAAACCGGTGCCAAAAACTCCAAGTAAAGATATGTATATATGGAACTTGGATAAACAACTATTGGGTGTAAACTAGAGTGTGTATGAATTTTTCTTTAGAAATTGACACTCAAAACATGAACATTTTCCCTAAAAAGATTAGCTCTCAAACTCTCTCTAAGAGATAGATATGAAATGGAAAAGTTCTCTTGGAAAATGTGTTTCCCGCACATAATAAAGTATGTAAAAGTTGGTTAAAAACCAAGTGGGGAAAGTGGGAGAAAACTGCAAAAAACTGCTCAAAACTGTTCCCGCCCTGGCATCTCGTTCGAACGAACTTGACTCTCGTTCGAACGAGACTTCTAACGAGCGACCAGCCTGGGCTCGTTAGAATCTCGTTAGATACCTCGTTAGAACGAAAAACTCGTTCGAACGACATATCGAACGAATGACCAGGGTCGTGGGCAAACTCGTTCGAACGACAAAACTCGTTCGAACGAAATCTGGTTCGAACGAAAAAACTCGTTCGAACGACATTTCTAACGAACGACCAGAAAGACTTAAAAATTCGATTTTGGCCCAGAAACTTTTATAAACTTTTATATACTTATTTTTAAAGTTTCTAATTGATTCTTTCTAAAAATAAAATGCAGTTTTTATTTCTCCTAACACCCAATACATATTGTTCCAAACTCCTATATAAATATTATTACATTCATACCTTGGGAGTATGGAACCTTAGTTGATGACGTACAAACGAGGCACATAAACTACGGCATTTTGATGATGCTTTATACTCTTTGCCGCTACGTCTTCAACAAACACTTCATAGGTCTTGAATATTACAATAAAATAAAATCCTATGAATAAATGTTTTTGTCCGGAATTGAGCCAAAACTATATATGGACTCAATTGGAAATTTGTGTCCTTACAGGGGTAATATCTAATTATAGCATTATTGTACGACATGTTTTATTAGTATAATTATTTTGTTTTAAATTACAATTTTAGGAGATGGGATTAACCAACGAGGTAGAGATGCTAGAAGAGAACAAAAAAATGATGGAGAAGATACCCGATTTTGGAATGAGAGAGAAAATAAAAAAACTCAGGCAAGCTTGCTTCAAGGCCAACTGCAAAAAGAGAAGGCTCCTTGCTGACTATTCATACTGCTTCTTCTTTAATGGCTTGGTAATTTGGGTTTATATTTGGTTTTGAACTTTGTAATGTTATTTCTAGTTTTATTTTGGCACTTTAATAACCTTTTGGAATCTTGTTTTCTTAGATATTGTAGTGCCTAAAGCATTACAACCAAATATAAGTTTAAATAAAGTACGGTTTTAATTTTATTTTTTCGTGCCTTAAAGTGAATTTATGTGCCTTGTCATGGAAGTTAATAATTAACCTTGAATCGAGCTTCTTTCTTACTGCAAAATCAATCATTATGTAATGAGAAACATCGATGCATATGAGATTCTTATATATATATATTTGACAAGATAAGAAAAAAATTTAAAACATAAATTATGTTAAAAAAAATAAAAGAAAAATTTTCAATAGTCTATATAAAGTAACATATACGTTAAATCATTACTTTAGCAAAACAGTGTAAATTCCAAATAAATCATTCAATATGTATTGTATGTAAAATACGGTAAGCTGGATCATCCAAGATTATAGTTCTCTGGCTTATATATTAGAATCATTACATTAGTAAAACATCGGTAAGTTATAAATAAACCATTCAATATATATTATATCTATTGGTAACTGTAAAATACGTCCAGCAGGATCATCAAAGATTAAAGCTTCTCTGGCTTATATAGAAATTCAAATCAATGTTAGCCAATTAAAGACCATGCTCACACCGTGGGGAGAAAATTCTAAAATATAATAATAAGGAACATAACTGTTAAGGCCAAACAAAAACACACACAAAAAAATGCACTCTTACCATTTTTTTATACGATTTCTTTTACAAATTGATGTGGTAAGTGATATTAGAACTTTTTATTTTTAAAGTCTTAAGCAGTCGGGCAAATTTTTTATTTTTATTTTTATTTTTTATTTTCATAGATTTGATTAAATTACAACATTACTCTTTTTCTTAATGCATGAATATGACTTGCATGACAATAAATGTCATTATGTCTTGTTATGTATGTTAACATATACGTTTGTAACTCATTACAACAAAATTATAATTTGATTTTTTATATACGTCTGTTCATTATATATATAAATATATATACACTCGTGTTAGCATTAAAGACCATTGTAAAATGCATCCATCTATTAATCTCCCTTTAATTTATATTCTAACAATCTTTTGTACGAAATCCTATTTATCTCCCCATAAATTTATACCCTTTATTCCCTTCTCTCTCTCTCATATTTTTACAATATAGTGTTGGCAAATATCATATTTGTATACCTTCTTTTGTATTTGTTCACCAACATTTCATGCAAAGTTTAGCAAAAACTAAATAAATATTTGTAAATAACAAATTGTCAAATTTATCACAAATAAGTGTATGAAATTTCAACCTCTGTAAAATCATATAATAAAAACTTCAATGCATCTTCTTCTGTTATTCAAAAAAAAAACAAAAAAATACATATTTTTAATTGAGCAAAATATATAAATTGTTTGTATAAATCAATGTGACAAGTGACACAGCCATAAACCTTCTTTTGCCTTTTTTAGACCATATAAAAACAATTTTTTTGGTTATAAAATATGTATATGGGTGGATGTTCACTTTTATCTAGCATATGAATGAAAAAGTATTTCAAGATACCTGAATTCATACGATAAATAAAGAAAATACAAGTATGGATATAATAATTGAATGAAACATTTGCTCTCTCTATAAAAAAAAATCCTTTATTTTTCACATGTTATAACACAAGAGCTTAATATAATAAAAAGAAAGAGGATTGCCTCCTCGCGATGGATAACAACAAGTGATGGTAATTTTTGGTCTTTTCTTTTCTTCACTGAAGACAAATAAGTACATGATTGTTACCTTTTCTACTGTCAATTTCATAGACTACATCTTCATTGTCCGTCACATATTTGAATTTGAAAATTTAAAAGTCAGCATAGTTGATGCTTATTTTGTTCCTCTCTATTTATAAAGCATCAATTGTTTTCTTTTGGTCCTTTAATACATATTAGCAGGGCCGATCCCGAGATTTTTAGCGTCAAGGTGAATTCTTGAACTGGGATCCATATTAAAAAAAAGGTTTTTAATTAATTTATAACTTATGGGTTTTTTAATCGAAAAGATGCCGACTTGATTTTCAGTAGTTTACAAGTTTAAATGTTTGTCCCCTCAGTTTTTAATAAATTATTTGTGTGACAATTGAAAAATGACGCTATAAATTTAAATACACAGATAAAATTTTGGGGTGCCTAAAATGTGTTGAATATCAGGGCCCGAGGCGACCGCCTCCCTGGCCTCCCCTCAAAACCGGCTCTAAATATTAGAAATTTTTATACTTCTTCTTCATTGTAGTTTATATATAAGAATGAATCAACTTAGCTTCTGATCAGGTCTATAAAAATATGACAATTATTAATTAGTAATCAATAATTAAACTACATCCTATAATATTACCTTTTCTTTTCGCCATGTTTTAAGGTATTTTAGTTTGGTCTTATAAGCTAACAAATCATACGATATTAAGACCTACACCATAATTATTCAACTTTGGAACTTGTACTTTTCTATGTTCTAATTTTAGTATTTGAAGTCCCTAAATTATTTGGACCTAAAGTTTCAAAGAAAATATATCACAATTAAACATGGAGTTTTAATTGAAAGTGTACAAACTGAAAGTCATATAATTTATATTGATTTGTGACATGAAGATCCATAATGATTATTGTGATCAAATGTTCTCAAATTATTACTTGTAAATGGGATACAGTTTCTCAGACATACTATTAAAAAATCACGAATCTCTCCTGTTTTTAACGATATTTGGATTAGAGTATCCAAAAGTAATAGCCCCATTTTCTCATGTAAAGATTGGCCAGACATGATACGCCGAAGATGGAGCTTGCTTGTCAATTTATATCATTCTTAGCATCGACCGAGAATAAACATTTATATTTTAAACCACATTTTAATTTAAAACTGAATTGAATTAATAAACATGAGATAATAGTAAATCCAACATCCACGTTCAACAAAATAAAATCTAACATAATTATAACATCTCGACTAATAAAACTAAATGACTTAGGGCTTATGCCCATAAAATAATCCAAAATAAATAAAGATAGGAAGAAGTAGCATCCTAAACTAGAATCAATAAATCGATCTTCGAGAAGCAATACGTGACAGCAAGTTTGATATTCCTTTAGTCCCGCTATCCTTGTCTACAAAAACCTTGTAATTTGGGTCAGCACCCTAGAGTGTGTAAGAATTAACTTACTGAAATTGAAATACGAGAATATAGTAAATTTAAGTAGGTGTCTCCCATCGTCACTCGCATAGGATAATCTCCTCACCTCTCACCTAGGTGCAATATTAATCGTATCCTATCCCTAGAAACCAAATGCAATATAGATAACAAGATGATTGGGAAACATGTGATGCGTCTAGCATACACTACAAGAAAAATGATTCTTAGTGACATAATTTTTTGCACCTAATTATAAAAAATTCACCACCAAATCTTTTAGTGGAAAAAAAAATTCCGTCATGCTATTGCCACTAAAGGTATTCTGCAGATTAGCAATTTATTAAATCGCCACTAAAATTTGACTTTTTAGTGACAAAATCACTTCGCCACCAAAACATCGCTTTAGGTGGAATTTTTTTTTCATCTAATAAAGATTAAATTGCCACTAATAGTTGATAGTTTGACACTAAAAGTTTATTTTTTGTAGCAAAACAAAAATTCACCACCAAAAGTAACATTTCGTGCAAAGCAAATCGCCACAATTGAACTTAAATTTCTATGAACGATTTTTTAAATATTAAATTGCCACCCATAGTTGATAGTTTACCACCAAAAGATTATTTTTTGTACCAAACAAAAGAATCGCCATCCAAAGGGTTATTTCGTGGAAAAAAATCTTCACATTTGATCTTAGATTTGTATGGAACAACTTTCTTAGCAATTTAAATTCGCCACTAAATGACATTTTTTATTGCAAAAAAATCTCAATAAATTGAAGTAATATTTTTCACAATACATATATATGTTGCTTTGGAAACAACTTGTGTCTACGCGTATATAACTTATACATCTACAACTTTCATAATTTTTGTTTTCCCAAAATCATAAACTAGTACTCTTAATTTGGGCTTCGAACAGGAAAGTAGCAATTTACTGAAAATCTCAAAACTTTCACATTTTGCGACCAAACATTGCCAATTTTGCATCAACACCCTAATTTACTTTATAAACATAATCATGCATTAGAAACATATTTTATGATTCATTTAACCACATAACTAGTCATATGCTCTAAACATGCTATCCCCGATCATAAGCTGGATTAGCATCTAATATAAACCACATATATGTGACAACCCGCGATCCGAGATAAGGGGTGGCCAGCCCGATACTCAAACGTAACAGGAATCATGGATGGATATCATTCTCAGCATCACAAAAATAAACTAAGTATAAGGGAAAACCACCCATTAAATCACAAAACAGGTTGCCAAAAAGTTTAGAAATTTAAAACCAGTTAAGAAATTTAAATTAAACAACCCAATCTGATAAGCAAGTGGAATTCCAAAAGAGTAAATATATATAATACAACTAAAACGAATCTACAAGAAAATGACCGAATATGCTCTTGGTCCACAGTTACATACAACGTATTACAACAGTTTAATATCTAGATAATATATTCATTAATCAAATACAAAAGTTTGGGCCACACGCCCGAGTGAAGACCCGATCATATCTAGACTACAAAGATGAGAGCGTCTAATTTAAGGTCCTGTAATAATCCGCAAAATCTTACAGCTCGTCAAAAGCAAAGGGATGGGAATATCAAAACGAGCATCCTTGCGGTGGAGCACCTGAGCGGATACAATCATATACACAACAAGGAGAATGAACCGGTCAGGGTCGGTTTTTATATAATCACCAGAAGAATAAAAACCATGACAGGAATGAACAGTTATGCAAGGATGATAAGGATGCAAATCTAGCATGTTAAACTTACATTACAATTTAAGATAGTTTAACTAACTATGAAATGTAAATCATTAACATAAGAGAATTATAAGTAAACATCATTAATTAAAAACCTTTTCTCATTTATCATATTACCGTTTCCTCCTCACATTCCTTAACATGAATACAATGTTTCATTCGATTTAATCAAGAAGATATAATTTCACTTCATTAATTAAAACTTCCATGTTCAATAATCATTTCCATTTTTATCTTTCCATTCCTTAACAGGAATACAATTTCTATCAGGTGCTCTTTATGGCACTTATCTCGTTCACATGCCCTTTATGGCATTAATATCCATCAAGTCCCATTTGATGCCGAAAAGTTATATTCTCATACATATAACGATTCTAAGACCGCCCCTCCGAGTTTCCCCACTGGGCGCGCCTCTAAATAACTATCATCTTCCAGGGCCTATCATATATAAGACAACCTGGGCTCATAACGCAACGTCGGGAAGCGGTCATATGCCTGCGGGATAGTCAAGCCCACACCCGGAATCTCCTATCCATCGCAGAAAAATACATATATATAAACCATCGCTCATATGGCCTAGGACTATATCCACCCTGAGTTAATTTGTCAGGGGGCATCACCTCGCGCGCGGAATTCCCTTATGATAGTATTTAGAGAGGTTTGTATAAGTAAATTGTCATTTACATTATAAATCTCATTTTCATTTTCAATATTCATTACCAATTTCCATTTCCATTATCCATGTGTTTGGTTCTTTTTATTCGAACCTATCATTATTAAATAGTTTGGTTCATTTCATTCGAACCTATCATCATTGAACAATTGGGTTCATTTTATTCGAACCCAATCTCATCGAATATCATCATTAATATTCCTCAAATTACCAGTCCCGACCTAGTCTCCAACATAATCATTATGATTCTACAATTCCCCAAAGTTCATATAACTCCGATAAGCCCCTAAAGTCTCAAAGCAAGGGTATTAAAGTTCTTAACTTCTGAAAATTTAATAAAAGAAGTAATGCCTTAACATTACTTTAAACCTCCCCAGAATAAACCCCAGATGACCCAATTCTAGTCTAGGGTGGCGACCAAACTCAACTAAAACTCTAGGACTCTAAGTTTACTTCATTCAAGAAGGTTCCTAGGTCCTAATCCTAAAGAAAAATGGTTAAAATTAGAAAATAAAAACCAAAGGAAAATGCAGGATTTCCGAATCGATTCGGACAGGAAATATGGGATTCTGCATAATTGTCGAATCGATTAGGACCATCCGAATTGATTCGGTCAGGGAAATTGGGTTTCTGCATAAAATGCTGAATCGATCCGGAATATCCGAATCGATTCGGATCACCTAAACCTGGAAACTGTCCCCATGCGAATCGATTCGGCTTGGCCGAATCGATTCGCCCCTGCAAATTTGCCAAGTTTGGCTATGGAGTTTTAAACTCGAAACTTTCCTCAAACCCAAAACAGACCAATCCAAAATCATAAATTCCAACCCATACATCATAATATATCTATCTACCATCATTTACAATATTTATCATCCAAACCCATTTCCAAGAGTTTTATACCCATATATCCACAAAAAACCTAACTAAACTAAATCATAACAATCCACAACTATCAATGCTAATTAATCCACTTAAATCATATAGTAGCAAGTACATAACTTGCCTTGATCTTGTAAATTCAGATTTGATTTGGTGTAGATTACCATCCAAGCTTGAATCTCCAAATCTCGTTTTTTCTCCAAAGTTCTCCTCCTCTCTCTACTCTCTCTAGGGCTCAAATGTGAAATGCAAGAATAGAAATAGGGCTGGGGGACTTAAAACGTGGCTTAAGTCTAAAAGCCCACTTAAATGATCAATACGCGATATAATTACTCGCAACTACACATTTAAGCCATAACCAGTCAAAAGTGCCCGGAATACCAAAATACAATATTGCACTTATTTTGATTGTCTCGCACCTACCGGGACTAACTACACCCTCCAAATTATCATTTGGGAATTTTATAACTCATTTTAAGTTCCGGTTTCATATTAACCAAAAATGTCATTTTAATTCTTATGACACCATAAATCACCACATGAATACTTTTACCTACTCACAAGGTAATTATACAAAAATTCAGTAAATATTAACCTTTTCCTTATTAAATTGATATTTACTCTACATTCCATCATTTTATATAATTACTACACATAGTAAATAAATATAAAATAGGCTCTCAAAAGTGAGGGTTGTTACATCCTCCCCCCCTTATAAGGGAATTTTGTCCCCAAAATTCAGGCGTACCTTGCAAGAAGAGATGCGGATACTTTTCGCGCATGTCATCCTCACTTTCCCATGTCGATTCCTCGACGTTATGATGAATCCATTGCACTCTAACCAAAGGTACTACTGGCGATCTCAATCGCAACTCTCCACGTTCTAAAATTGCAACCGACTACTCCTCATAAGAAACGTCAAGTTTCAACTCAATATCTTCGAAAAGAATGTGCCTAAAGACACCATCACATCTCTTGTACTTTTATACAGGAGAGATATGGAACACGTTATGAACTTGCTACAAATATTTCAGTAAAGCAAGTCAATAGGTTACCGCACCAACCTTAACATTTATAGGAAAGGTCCAACGTAACGCGGTGCAAGTTTTCCTTTTCTACTCCAAAGCCCTTAATGACCTTCATAGGCAATACTCGCACCAACACTTGGTCCCCGACCTCCATCTCCACATGCCTTCTCCCCGCATCGACATAGCTCTTTTTTCGATCTTGGGCTATCCGAATGCGATTCCGAATGAGCTCGATCTTTGAAGAAGTATCCCAGATCATTTCAGGTCTGAGTAACTTATTATCTCCCACCTCCAACCAACAAGCGGGAGATCCACAATGTATATCATACAAGGCTAGGCTTTATAAAGCGCCATCCCACTAGTGAATTGATATGAATCATTATAAGCAAATTCAACTAATGGGAGACACTGTTCCCAATTACTCTTGAAGTCAAGCACGCACATAAGGAGCATATCCTCCAACATATAGTTTACCCTTTTTGGTCTGGCCGTCTGTTTGAGGATGATAAGAAGTGTTAAACTTCAATTCGGTTCCCATGGCTTCTTGGAAACTTTGCCAAAAATGGGAAAGGAAATTCTTGTCTCGGACGGAAACTATAATCAAGGGCACCCCATGAAGTCCAATAACCTCTTCATGCCCGGACATCAATACTGGCGGCGCATATCTTGACACATTTTGTCGTTACCCGGATGTACCGCAAACTTCGAACCGTGAGATTCTGCTATTACTGCTCTTTTTAAGTCCTTCTCATCCGGGATAATAAATCTCCCAGGGAAACGTACCCCACCCTCAAAACCAATAGAGTAGGATTCGGTTCCCTCGGTCGGCAGCTTATATATGTGGTCTTAACAACCCTTAACCCTCCTACCACATCTTGCAACGAATTGTTGCTCGCATGAAAAATGAATTTCTTCCCAGGAAGTAGCACCTCCCTTCCTACACGATGATCACCCCCACGATAAATTTTAATTCAAACATGGGATAATACTTCTCACAAGTCTTAGCTTATGAGGCGCATAAACATTAGGTTTATGCTCCAGTATTATTACTCCCAATCCTGGCAGAGGCTTGTCAATTGAATCAACCCTCGAGCTTAATAACATGGGCTCAGGAGTGCGAGTCAATTCACCTTTTTAGATCCCCAAAATCTACATTACTCATGTAACACTCTACTACGAGAGGCCTCATCTCCTTCGGCCTAATCTAACAAACCTCTCAAAATCTCCCACTTCTCTTTACTAGGGAACCAATCGCTCTTAGGGTTAACACACAATCTATTCGTGGTCAACTCCCGACAGCCTTCCTAAACGAACGTCACATGCCCTAAAGTCCTGGTGACCAACAAATCCTAAGGTCTACTTACATATATCCTATCTAAGTCGTATACATCTAATACTAAGTATATCTCTAGTGCCCATGACCTTTCTCAACTTCTAACATTTGCTCGGTTTCATGCGTGGGACGTCTCACCAAAGCGAAATCCAAACAAGGAACCCTCCCGTTACACTACTACCTCGCGTTATCGGTCATCAAGATATAAAGGTCTAAGACACATGTTTGGGACCGAAAAGATTCTAACTCTTAACCCTACAATAAGATTCTACTTCTATATCTTACCACTTAAATAATTGAAGATTTCAACAAATCAAACATTCACTTTCCGTACAGTCTTACAATTATTTACCCCATAACATATATACATCTTTTTAAATAGCCTTCTTATCGAGGCATAACCCGGTATTACCCGAAATGCATTATCAAAATCTCTAACAACCGGAATAGAATCCAAGGGAACAACTACATCCCGATAAAACTCCTCCGCAATACAATATAAGTATGTGTTAGTACCCCCTTTTGAAGCGAGGCATAACCACGAAAACATATCTTGCCCCAAAGCGACAAACACTTTGCTCTTACCAAAGAAATTAACAATACCATGATACTTCACTAACCAAATCCATAAAAAATATCACATCATACCCAACCATGTCAAGGAAGAGTAAATCAGCCTCAAAGCACAAATTACCAAAAGGAATTCCTATAAGTTTACCAACAAAGAAAATGAGCGAACCATCACTCATAAAAACTCAACGCTAGTAAAAGTACTCTCAGTAGATTTTATCAAATCCGTAGTCTGAGAAAAGCTCCTAGAAATAAATGAGTGCTTAGCACCCGCATTAAAATAACACACAACTCAAGTACGCTTAATTTAAAAACTTACCCTCAATAGCGAGCGGTGCCGGCGGAGCTGGAGGAAGCATAGCCTCCTGAATAAGACAAACACGTCCATACTGTAGCTATCCCTACTGCGTAGGAACAACCAAATTAGGTACTTGAGGTGCAAACTAAATATATGGCCATTGCGGAGCCCTAGGAAACTGACCCCCAATCAACTGAGGACACTCCATCTTGTAATGACCCGCCTCCCCATAATGGAAGCACTGTCCCTTCATATCCTCCTGACCTCGACCCCCATTATTTCTTAACTGGGTAACTCCTTAGATCGGATGGACTCTACCTCCCTGACCACCCCGACCTGCTATTTGTTGAGCACCCTGACTGCGCCAGTTATTGTTATTGCCACTCGTAAAAAACCCTCCAAAACATTGTCCCTTAAGTAAATTCCCTTGCTGAGGTTCCCTATCTTTCTGCTTACTACCCGAAGATTGGGATGTGGGAAATGCTCCTCCTCCAATCTCATGCCCTCCAGGCTTTCCTGCTTGCCCCACAACAGTAGCTTTCTTACTACCCTGAGTATATAACCGATGCTCCTGGTAATGGAGCAATGCTGTATCCATAATCTCACCAAAAGTTTGTAAAGCTGTATTACCCAGCAGGTGTTGCCCGATTCTCCAGTTTAGACCTCCCATGAACTTCGAGATCTTCCTATCTTTCGGAGTCACCTCATCCGGTACAAAACTCACCAATCGGGTGAACTCCTCTTCATAATCCGCCACAGATCTCTCTCCTTGCATAACGTCCTGGAGCTTCCTTTTTATCTCCCTTTGAATTGCAGGAGGAAAATACTTACGATCGAACAAATCCCAGAACTCTGTGATCATCATTGTGTCTCTCTTCTCTGGTGTGGTCGTCGTCTCCCACCAGTGTAACGCAGATCTGACAAGCTTAAAAGTGGCAAGGACTTATTTCTTCTCCTCGCTACATTCTATCATTCAAAGGTGGCGTTGCATGTCCTTCTTCCATTAATTGGCTCCCATAACATTAGCACCTCCCTCAAATTCTGGGGGATTGAACTTTAGAAAGGACTCTCTAACCCTTTCTCACGGAGTAAGTCCCGTAGGAGCTTGAACATCGTGAGCCCATTGTTGAGCCTGTGGCAATTGTTGGACCACTGCGGTCATGGCGACATTAACTGCTTGAGCCACTATGTTTGCTACATCCGCAGCGTTAATGGTCCATTGTAGCGACAGTGGAGGACCTACCTTCTCTTCTACAACTCTATTACGTCTCGCTGGGCGACCTCTCTTAGGCAGTATCTGAAATGAAGAAACAATAGAGTTAAAATACTATTTAGAACAATATATCTTGTAGAAGATCGCAAACATAGACAACAACACAGTCCTAACATTAGGCTCTATATCAAAGAACGCTACGGTAGAACGTGACAAGTCTGCATAGATCCTAAAGACTCTAGAACCTGATGCTCTTATACCATCTGTGATAACCCGTGATCTGAGATAAGGAGTTGCCAGCCCGATACTCAAACATAACAGGAATCATGGATGGATATCATTCTCAGCATCACAAAAATAAACTGAGTATACGGGAAAACCACCCATTAAATCAGAAAATGGGTTGCCAAAAAGTTTAGAAATTTAAAACCAGTTAAGAAATTTAAATTAAACAACCCAATCTGATAAGCAAGTGGAATTCCAAAAGACTATATATATAATACAACTAAAACGAATATACAAGAAAATGACCGAATATGCTGTCGGTCCACAGTTACATACAACGTATTACAATAGTTTAATATCTAGATAATACATTCATTAATCAAATACAAAAGTTTAGGCCACACGCATGAGTGAAGACCCGATCATATCTAGACTACAAAGATGAGAGCGTCTAATTCATGGTCCTGTAATAATCCGCAAAATCTTACAGCTCGTCAAAAGCAAAGGGATGGGAATATCAAAATGGGCATCCTTGCGGTGTATAACCTGAGCGGATACAATCATATACACAACAAGGAGAATGAACTGGTCAGGGTCGGGTTTTATATGATCACCAGAAGAATAAAAAGCATGACATTAATATACAATTATGCAAGGATGAAAAGGATGAAAATCTAGCATGTTAAACTTACATTACAATTTAAGATAGTTTAACTAACTATGAAATGTAAATCACTGACATAAGAGAATTATAAGTAAACATCATTAATTAAAAACCTTTTCTCATTTATCATATTACTTTTTCCTCCTTACATTCCTTAATAGGAATAAAATGTTTCATTCGGTTTAATCAAGAAGATATAATTTCACTTCATTAATTAAAACTTCCATCTTTTATCATCATTTCTGTTTTTATCTTTCCATTCCTTAACAGGAATACAATTTCTATCAGGTGCTCTTTATGGCACTTATCTTGTTCACATGCCCTTTATGGCATTAATATCCATCAAGTCCCACTTGATGCAGAAAAGTTATATTCTCATACATATAACGATTCTAAGACCGCTCCTCCGAGTTTCCACACTGGGCGTGCCTCTAAATAACTATCATCTTCTAGGGCCTATCACATATATGACAACCTGGGCTCATAACGCAACGTCGGGAAGCGGCCATATGCCTGTGGGATAGTCAAGACCACACCCGAAATCTCCTATCCATCACAGAAAGATACATATATATAAACCAACGCTCGTATGGCCTAGGACTATATCCACCCTGTGTTAATTTGTTAGGGGGAATCACCTCGCGCGCGGACTTCCCTTATGATAGTAATTAGAGAGGTGTGTATAAGTAAATTATCATTTACATTATAAATATCATTTTCATTTTCAATATTCATTACCAATTTCCATTTACATTATCCATGTGTTTGGTTCTTTTTATTCGAACCTATCATTATTAAATAGTTTGGTTCATTTCATTCGAACCTATCATCATTAAACAATTGGGTTCATTTTATTCAAACCCAATCCCATCGAATATCATCATTAATATTCCTCAAATTACCAGTCCCGACCTAGTCTCCAACATAATCATTATGATTCTATAATTCCCCAAAGTTCATATAACTCCTATAAGCCCCTAAAGTCTCAAAGCATGGGCATTAAAGTTCCTAACTTCTAAAAATTTAATAAAAGAAGTAATGACTTAACATTACTTTAAACCTCCACAGAATAAACCCTAGATGACCAAATTCTAGTCTAGGGTGGCGACCAAACTCAACTAAAACTCTAGGACTCTAAGTTTACTTCGTTCAAGAAGGTTCCTAGGTTCTAATCCTAAAGAAAAATGGTTAAAATTAGAAAATAAAAACCAAAGGAAAATGAAGGATTTCCGAATCGATTCGGCCTAGACGAATCGATTCGGCCAGGAAATATGGGATTCTGCATAATTACCGAATCGATTCAGACCATCCGAATCGATTCATTCAGGGAAATTGGGTTTCTGCATAAAATGCCGAATCGATTCGGAATATCCAAATCGATTCGGATCACCTAAACCTGGAAACTATCCCCATGCGAATCGATTTGGCCTGACCGAATCGATTCGCCCCTGTGAATTTGCCAAGTTTGGCTATGGAGTTTTAAACTCCAAATTTTCCTCAAACCCAAAACCAACCAATCCAAGATCATAAATTCCAACCCATACATCATAATATATCTATCTACCTTCATTTACAATATTTATCATCCAAATCCATTTCCAAGAGTTTTATACCCATAAATCCACAAAACCCCTAACTAAACTAAATCATAACAATCCACAACTATCAATGCTAATTAATCCACTTTAATCATATAGTAGCAAGTAGATAACTTGCCTTGATCTTGCAAAGTCAGATTTGATTTGGTGTAGACAACCATCCAAGTTTGAATCTCCAAATCTCTCTTTTTCTCCAAAGTTCTCCACCTCTCTCTACTCTCTCTAGGGATCAAATGTGAAATGGAAGAATAGAAATAGGGTTGGGGGACTTAAAACGTGGCTTAAGTCTAAAATCCCACTTAAATGATCAATACGGGATATAATTACTCGAAACTACACATTTAAGCCATAACCAGTCAAAAGTGCCCGAAATACCAAAATACAATATGGCACTTATTTTGACTGTCGCGTACCTACCGGGACTAACTACACCCTCCAAATTATCATTTGGGAATTTTATAACTCATTTTAAGTTTCGGTTTCATATTAACCAAAAATGTCATTTTAATTCTTATGACACCATAAATCACCACATGGATACTTTTACCTACTCACAAGGTAATTATACAACAATTCAGTAAATATTAACCTTTTCCACATTAAATTAATATTTACTCTACATTCCATCATTTTATATAATTACTACGCATAGTAAATAAATATAAAATAGGCTCTCAAAAGTAACGGTTGTTACAATATATATCACTTGAAAATGCATCCCCTATACATGATAATTAACATGTTTAACACACATAAACAATTTATAACTAATAACTTATACTTAATCATGAAATTAATCTTCCTAATCATGTTTTAGGGCCTTACACTATAGGACTCAAGTTATCAAAAGAAGGAGAAGGATAATTTGTTAACTCTTCTTTGATCAAAATTATAGTTGGAAGCTTCAGTTACTTGACAATGATAAGACTTGGAATTTTATATATAGTTGGACTTGTGTATCGTTACATGGAAACACCAAGAGAATCTCATCGTCTAGCTACTAAGAGCATACTAAGGTATAATAAAGGTGCTCTTAACCCTGGACTTTTTTATGCTTATGGAGAATATGAAAATCTAGTAAGGTATTTAGATAGTGATTGGGGAGGTTATCGAGATGAGGTGAAAAGCACTACAGGGTACGTGTTCTACCTTGGTTCAACAACTTTATCTTGGCCATCGAATAGACATACAATTACAACATTATCATCATGTGAAGCTGAGTATGTGATAACTTGTTCAATTGTTTGTAAAGGAATTTGGTTGAGAAATATGTTGAAGTCATTGAATCAGTTATAAAAAGAATATACAATGATTCATGTGGATAATAAGTCTACAATCAAGCTTGCAAAGAATATAGTACAACATGGAAGGATCAAACATATTGACATTAGGTTACATTTTCTAAGGCATCATATGAAGTGAAAGACAATTGGACTTGTGTATTATCACACCAGCGAGCAGATAACAGATATCCCTACGAACCCTCTCCCGATTGATTATTTCAAAAAGCTACGTGTAATGCTTGGGATGAAGGACTATTGATTTGAGGGGTGAATTTTGGAATAAACACAAATCAAGTGTCTCTTGCACTATGATAATTAGTGGTAAACCTGACTATGCACTACATAAGCACTAATCCACAAAGACCACTTTCATGATTTTTAATATTTCTTTCTTTAAGTGGTTTAGGTGTTAATTCATTTCCTCCACTGCTTTTTCTAATGGGTTAGATTAATGTTTGCATAATTAATTATGTTATTTTAGTCATTCCACTTAATGTGTGATTGTGTGTGTTTTGTAACTCTATAAATAGAGTTATAAGCTTGTTGTTTGATATAAGCAATAACAAGAAAAGAAAAACATTTTATCTCTAAAAATACTTGTTCTCTTTATTAGTTCTTATCTTTGAGAGAACGTACGTGTGGGTGTGATATAGTTTGAAAACTTATCACCCAAACAAGAAGTTTGGCATAAATAATTGAATACCAAGTTTGGATCAACCTTCACACCATCACTTGAGAAAACATAACCTAAGAATACTAAACTATTTTTCAAGAAGTCACACTTCTTCAATTTAATTTCTACTCACTCAATACATCAAAAACCTTTAGAAGATGCTCAAAATGTTGATTTTGCTCTTTGTTAGACATAATAATGTCATTAAAGTAAACCACAATAAACTTACCAATATAAGGCTTGGATATGTGATTCATAATACGTATAAATGTGCAAGGAGCATTATAAATATGAAATGGCATCACTATCCATTCAAATAAGTCATCCCTTGTCTTGAAAGAAGTTATCCATTCATCTCCTGGCCTTATGCAAATTTGATGATACCCACTTCGAAGATTAATTTTTGAAAAGATTACATCCCCACAAAGTTGGTCTCATCGAGTCGAGGAATAGGAAAACGATACTTAATGGTAATTTTATTCACCGCCCCACTATCAACACACATCTTCTAAGATCCATCTTTCTTGGGAACCAGTAATGCCGAGATAACACACGAACTCATGTTCTCTATTATCAAACCTTTCTCGAACAAATCATTAATTTTCTTTTAAGGATCTTCATATTTTTTATGATATATTCGGTAGGCTACTAGAAGCATAGAACATGGGACAAGAGCAATACAGTGTTGACTCTCATCAATAGAAGGCGGGATGAAATTTCCATTACCACCACATCATAAAATTTATCGAGCAAAGTGTGACAACCCGCTCACAAAAATATGGGGTGGCCAGCCCGATACTCCAATATAATGGAATCATGTATGGAATCATTCTCATCATCACAACAATATAATAAGTATACGGGGAAACCACTAAATAATTCAGAAGACAGGTTGTCAAAATTTTTGTTTTATTTTAAGTTAAGAAATAATTGAAACAACCCAATTCATAAAGAAAGTGGAATCCCAAGAACGTATATTACATCCACAAGAAGAATTCAATAAGAGGACCGAATATGTTTTCGGTCAACAGGTACACACAACATATTACAACAGTTTAATAATTTACGTAATACATTCATTAGACAGTTACAAAAGTTTGGGCCACACGCCCGAGTGAAAGACCCGATCGTAACTAGAATACAAAAAAATGAAGTCATCTAACAACATATCCCGTAATATCCGCAAAGTATTATGGCTCCCCAAAAGCACCAGAGTAGGAAAATCAGAACGTGCACCCTTGCGGCAGAGCACCTGAGCGGATACAAAATTCATGCACAACAAGAAAAGTGAATGGGTCAGGGCCCGGTTTTATATGATCACCAGATGAATAAAAAGCATGACAATTATTAATAGTTGATCATGAATGATAAAGATGAGAATCTAACAACATAATCTCAAAGCATAATAAGACAATTTAAATGATAATAACTTTTATTTAGTTATGTAAGGGGATAAAATTAGACATCATTAATTAAAATTCTCCATCATTATTCACCATTTCATTTCATGTTTCCATTCCTTATCAGGAATGTAATTCCTATCATATGCTCTTTGTGGCATTTCTCATACATCAAGTCCCACTTGATTTAGAATTGTTATATTCATATACATATAACGATTCTAAGAACGCCCCTCCGAGTTTCCCCACTGGGCGCGCCCTTAAATGACTATCATCTTCCAGGGCCTATCAACAAGACAACCTGGGCACCTAACGCAACGTTGGGAAGTGGCCATATGCCTGCGAGTGAGTCATAACCACACCCAAAATTACCTCACTAGCGCAGAATAAAACTTATAACAATCCATCATATGGTCGAGGACTATAGTCTCCGTGTGTTCATTAGTCAGGGGACATCACCTCATGTGCGAACTTCCCTTATGATAGCATTTAGAGAGATGTGTTTAAGTAAATTAGCATTTACCATTTAAATCTCATTTTCATTTCCATTTTTCATATGTATGTTTCATTTTATTTGAAAGCATAATTGTTGAATATTCTCATTAGTATTCATCGTATACTAAGTCCCGAATTATTCTCCAAGAGGTCACAATATTTCTACAAGTCACAAGGTTTTATATACCTCAATTAATCCCCTAAAGTCTCCAAGTATGGGCTTACAATTCCTAAACTCCTAATAATTAACTAAAGGAAAGAAATGTCCTAACCCCAATTTGTACACCCCCAAAATAAGCCCCGTTTAAGCCATTTCTAATGTAGAGTAGTGACCCAACTCATTTAAAACTCTAGGACTCTATGTTTACTTCATACAAGAAGGTTCCTAGGACCTAAGCCTCAGGAAAGGGTTGGAATTGAGCTAAGAAAAATCACTCAAAAATGCAAGATTTCCGAATTGATTCGGCCTGACCGAATCGATTCGGTCAGAAAGGCGAATCGATTCGGACCAGCCGAATCGATTCGGTCAGGAAACTTGACTTTTTGCATAATTGTCGAATCGATTCGGCCCATTCAGACCTCTAAGCTTCCCCTTGAGTGAATCAATTTGCCCTGGCCGAATCGATTCGCCCCTGCGAATTGGCCAAGTTTGGTTATGGAGTCTTTGACTCCTAAATTCCCCCAACTCATATCTACCCAAACCAAGATCATTTAACTGAATCAACTACTCATAAATGCATCTAGCAACCATAAATAACCCCAATAAACATCTAAATCAACTTTTAAGGGTTCAAAACCTACAAATCCATTTAAAACCCTAAAATTGTTTAACCATTACCAATCTACAACAATCAATACCATTTATTCATCTTAAACCGTATATTAGCAAGTAGAAAACTTGCCTTGGTGTTTAAACTTCATATTTTCTTGTAATAGCAACAATCTCCAAGCTTGAATCTCTCTCTTTCCTTCTTTCTCTCCAAAGTTCTCTTCCTCTCTCTTTCTCTCTAGGTTTAGCAAATACACATAAGGGAAATAAATTAAATGGAAAACTTAAATCGTTCCTTGAGTCTAAATTCCCAAATTAAATGGTTAATACCACATTAAAATGACTCCCAATATGCATTCAATCTATAACCAGTCAAAAGTGCCCGAATCATAAAAATACAATATGGCACTTATTTCGACTATCTCGCACATTTCGGGACTAACTACGCCCTCCCAATTATCATTTGGAAATTTTGTAACTCATTTCAAGTTTCGGTTTCATTTTAAACCATTAATGTCATTTAAATTATATGACACCATAAAACACAACATGGTGATATTTACTTACACATACTGTAAATATGCAACAATTTAGTAAATATTAAGTTTTAACTCGTTTAATTAATATTTACTCCATATTCCGGTATTTTATATAATTACTTCACACAGTAAATAAATATAAAATAGGTTCTCAAAAGCGAGGGTTGTTACATACTCCCCCCCCCCCTATGAGGGAATTTTGTCCCCAAAATTCAAGCGTACCTTGTATAAAGAGATGTGGATATTTTCCCCTCATGTCCTCCTCGCATTCCCACGTCGATTCCTTGGCGTTGTGATGACCCCATTGGACTCTCACCAAGGGCACCACTCGAGACCTCAATCTACGCTCCCCATGCTCTAAGATTGAAACCGGTTGTTCTTCATACAAAATATCGGGTTGCAAGTCGATATCCTCGAAAGGAATATGCCAAAGGGCTCCTTCACATCTCTTATACTTCTTCAAAGAGGAAACATGGAACACATCATGGATTTGTTGTAAAGGTTCCGGTAAGGCAAGTTGATACGCCACTGGACCTACCTTAGCAATAATGGGAAAAGGGCCAACAAAATGCGGCACAATCTTTTCTTTCTTCCCAACGCGCTTTATGCCTTTCATTGGTGACACACGCACCAAGACTTGATCCCCAATCTCCAACTCCATATGCCTTCTATTCGCATTGGCATAACTCGTATGGTGATCTTGATCTATTAAAATGCGATTCCGGATGGGTTCAATCTTGGAAGAAGTATCCTGGATCATTTTAGGTCGAAGGAATTTATTATCCCCCACCTCCAACAAACACGTGGGTGATCTACAAGGCCGGCCATACAAAGCTTCGTAGGGCGCCATCCCAATAGTAAATTGGTGCGAATTATTATAAGAAAATTCGACCAAAGGGAGATATTGTTACCAACCACCTTTGAAATCAAGCATACACATACGGAGCATATCCTCTAACATTTGGTTGACTCTTTCAGTTTGCCCATCTATTTGAGGATGATAAGAAGTGCTTAACTTCAATTCGGTTCCCATAGCCTCTTGAAAACTTCGCCAAAAGTGGGAAACAAAAATCTTATCTCAGTTGGAAAATATATTTAAGGGCACCCCATGGAGTCTAACAACCTCCGTGATGAATAACCGGGCATAACGAGCAGTATCATGATCTATGCGCATGGGTAAAAAGTGTTCCGACTTAGTCAAGTGGTCGACAATTACCCAAATAGAATCGCAACCACTATATACCTTGGTAATCCCATAATAAAGTCCATCGATATACTCTCCCACTTCCACACCGGAATTTCCAACGGTTGCAACAAACCCGTCGGTCACTGATGATCTATCTTGACCAATTGACAAGTAGTGCATAGGTATATGAACTCAGAAATATCCCGCTTCATGCCTGGCCATCAATACTGACGGCGCATGTCTTGATACATCTTGTCCCCACCAGGATGTACCATAAATTTAGACCCATGAGATTCTGCCATCATGGCCCTTCGCAAATCCCCTTCTTCCGGGACAATGAGTTTCCCGTGGAAACGTAATCCTCCCTCTGAACATATCGAGTAGGATTCCACTCCCTCTGACAGCAATCGGCGTATATGGTCCTGACAACCTTGGTCCCTTCCTTGGGCTTCTACAACCCTTGCCAGAATAGTAGGCGTAACAGTCATTATAAATGAACTCCCTAGCAATCGCATCCTCCTGACTGAGCTCTTTCCATTTAGCTTTCCATACTTCCGCTAACTCCCCCTCGAGCTTTCTACTCAAAGCATCTGATACCACATTCGCCTTGCCCGGATGATAGTGGATGTCAAATTGATAATCTTTCACAAACTCTAGCCATCAGCGTTGCCACATATTTAAATCTTTCTGTGAAAATAAATATTGCAGCGATTTATGGTCTGTGAAAAGACTGAATTTCTCCCCTAGGAGATAAAGCCTCTAAATCTTCAAGGCAAAAACAACCGCGGCAAGTTCCAAGTCATGCACCGGATAATTATTTTCATGGGGCTTTAGCTTGTGGGAAGCATACGCAATAGCCCGTCGTCCTTGTTGAAGTACACATCCCAATCCTTATAGAGATGCGTCGGTGAAGACTAGATATTCCAACCCCGGATTTGGAAATGCAAGGACTGGAGCAGAAGTCAACCTATCCTTAAGCTCATCAAAAGTAACCTGACAAGAATTATCCCAAACAAACCTCACCCCCTTCCGGGTTAAATTTATCAAAGGGCTAGAAATTTTTGAGAAACCCTTGATAAACCGATGGTAATAACTCGCCAAACCCAGAAAACTACGAATGTTGGTAGGTGTCGTGGGCTGACCCCACTCCCTCATCCCAACCACCTTGCTTGGGTCTACCGAAATACCCTGGGCTGTCACAATTTGACCCAGAAACTACACTTCCTGCAACCAAAATCTGCACTTCTCAAACTTAGCATACAATTGGTGATCCCTCAACCTTTGTAGGACCAACCTCAAATGAGTAGCATGGTCAGATTCTGTCTGAGAATACACTAGAATATCATCAATAAACACGATGACAAACCGGTCCAGGAAGTCCCAAAATACCCTATTCACGAGGTCCATAAACACGGAGGGTGCATTGGTTAGTCCAAAGGGCATAGCCAAAAATTCATAGGACCCATACCTCGTCAGAAAGGTGGTCTTGGACATATCTTGTTCTCGTATCCTCAATTGGTGATACCTTGTCCTCAAGTCTATCTTAGAGAAGTACGACGCTCCTCTAAGTTGATCAAACAAATCATCAATCCGAGGCAACGGGTATTTTATCTGGATAGTGACTTTATTCAACTCTCTGTAGTCAACACATAACCGGAGAGAATCGTCCCTTTTCTTCACAAATAACACCGGAGCGCCCCATGGCGACGTGCTACGCCGAATGAATCCCTTCTCTAATAACTACTGAATTTGATCTCTTAACTCCCTCATATCAACGGCAGCCATGCGGTACGGAGCTCTTGCAATCGGTCTCGTTCTCGGTGATAAATCAATTAAAAATTTGATCTCTCGACTCGGAGGCAAACCCGGTATTTCCCGAAACACATCTTGGAAATCTCTAACAACCGGAATAGATTCTAAGGGAACAACTACATCTCGAGAAGTCTCCTCTGCGATACAATACAAGTAAGTGCTAGTACCTCCTTCTAAACGAGGCATAACTACCAAAAACATTTCTTGCCCCGGAACGGCAAAAACTATACTCTTCCCGTAGCAATTAACTATCGCATGATACTTCACTAGCCAATCCATACCCAAAATCATACCATACCCGGCCATGCCTAGGACGAGCAAATTGGCCTCAAAGCACAAATTACCAAGACTAATTCCTATTTGTTTACAAATAAAGAAAATGAGCGAACCATCACCCATAGAGGACTCAACACTAGTGAAGGTACTCTCTGTAGATTTAATCAACTCTGTAGACTGAGCAAAACTTCTAGAAATGAAAGAGTGAGTCGCACCCGTATCAAACAAAATGCGACCCATGTGCCCCTGAATAAGAAACTTACCCTCAATAGCTGGCGGCGTCGAAGGAGAAGGAGGAAGCATAACATCCTGAATATGATAAACACGCCCATAGTGTAGCTGACCCTGCAGTGGGGGGGGGGGCAACTAGATTAGGTACCAGTGGTGGTAGCTAAATCTGTGGATGCTGAGGAACCCTAGGAAGCTGACCCCTAACCAACTGACGACACTCCTTCTTGTAATGACCCGCCTCCCCACATTGGAAGCACCGTCCCGTCATATTCTTCGGATTTCGGCCTCGGTTATTTCTAAACTGGGTAACACCTTAGCCCAGATGGCCCCTACCCCCGTGACCACCCCGACCTATTTGTTGTTGTTGCGGGGCACCCTTACTGTGCCTATTGTTATTGCTACCCAAATTAAACCCACCAAAATGTTGCCTTTTTGACAAGTCCCCTTGCTGGGGATCCTTTTATTTTTGCTTATTACCCGAAGATTGGGTCGAAGGAAATGCTCCTCCTCCAGTCCCACCATCTCCAGGTTTTCCCGCTTGCCCCACCACTATATCTTTCTTGCCACTCTGCATATACAACCGATGTTCTTGGCAATGGAGCAATGCCGCATTCATTACCTCACCAAAAGTTTGTAAGGTTGGATTAACCAGCAAATGTTGTCGGATCCTCCATTCCAAACCTCCCATGAACTTAAAAACCTTCCTCTCTTCCAGAGTAACCTCGTCCGGTACAAAACTTGCTAACTAGGTGAACTCTTCATATTCTTCCACGGATCTCTCACCTTGCACCACATCCTGAAGCTTCCTTCTCATCTCCCTTTGAACTCCGGGAGGGAAATACTTCTGGTCAAACAAAACCTAGAAATCAGTGATAGTCATGGTATCTCTCTACTCTGGCGTAGTTATCGACTCCCACCAATGTAATGCGGCCCCAACGAGTTTAAAAGTAGAAATGACTTGTTTCCTCTCCTCACTACACTCCACCATTCGAATATGGCGTTGCATATCCTTCTTCCACTGATTAGCTCTAATAACATCAGAACCTCCATCGAATTTTGGGGGATGGCCCTTTAAAAAGGACTCTCTAACTCTCTCCCACGGAGAAGGTCCCGTAGGAGCTTGTACATCCTGCGGTCGTTGTTGTTGAGCTTGTGGCATTTTCTGAGCCATGGCGGTCATAGCAGCATTAACCGCTTAGGCCATGATATTTACTACATCAGCAACATTTATTGTTCCTTGTGGCGGCGGTGGAGGACCAACCTCCTCTGCTACAACTCTATTCCTTCTAGATGGGCAACCTCCATTAGGCGGCATCTGAGATGAAGAAACAAATAGAGTTAGAATACTATTTAAAACAATCTATCTTGCAAAATATCGCAACCATAAGTAACAAAGTAGTATTCTAACTCTATTTGTAGAGTTACAAAACACACACAATCACACATTATTTGTTTGATATAAGAAATAACAAGAGAAGAAAAACATTTTATCTCTAAAAATACTTGTTTTCTTTATTAGTTCTTATCTTTTAGAGAATGTACGCGTGGGTGTGATATAGTTTGAAAACTTATCACCCAAACAAGAAGTTTGGCATAAATAATTGAATACCAACAATAATTGCCTCCACTTTGTTTGGATCAACCTTCACACCATCACTTGAGACAACATAACCTAAGAATACTAAACTATTTTTCAAGAAGTCACACTTCTTCAATTTAATTTCTACTCACTCAATACATCAAAAACCTTTTGAAGATGCTCAAAATGTTGATTTTGCTCTTTGTTATACATAAGAATGTCATCAAAGTAAACCACAATAAACTTTCCAATATAAGGGTTGCATATGTGATTCATAATACGCATAAATATCCAAGGAGCATTAGAAAGACCAAATTCCATCACTATCCATTCAAATAAGTCATCCCTTGTCTTGAAGTAAGTTTTCCATTCATCTCCTTGTCTTATGCAAATTTGATGATACCCACTTCGAAGATTAATTTTTGAAATGATTACATCCCCACAAAGTTGGTCTCATCAAGTTGAGGAATAGGAAAACGATACTTAATGGTAATTTTATTCGCCACCCCACTATCAACACACATCTTCTAAGATCCATGTTTCTTAGGAACAAGTAATGCCGAGATAACACACGAACTCATGTTCTCTATAATCAAACCTTTCTCCAATAAAGCATTGATTATCTTGTAAAGATCTTCAAATTTTTTATGATATATTCGGTAGGCTACTGGAAGCATGGAACATGGGACAAGAGCAATACAGTGTTGACTCTCATCAATAGAAGGCGGGATGAAATTTCCTTTAGCACCACATCATAAAATTTATCGAGAAAAGTGTGACAACCAGCTCACCAAAATATGGGGTGGCCAGCCCGATACTCCAATATAACGGAATCATGTATGGAATCATTCTCAGCATCATAAAAATATAATAAGTATACGGGGAAACCACCCAATAATTCAAAAAACGGGTTGCCAAAATTTTTGTTTTATTTTAAGTTAAGGAATAATTTAAACAACCCAATTTAAAAAGAAAGTGGAATCCCAAGAACTTATATTACATCCACAACAAGAATACAATAAGAGGACCAAATATGTTGTCGGTCAACATGTACATACAACGTATTACAACAGTTTAATAATTTACATAGTACATTCATTAGACAGTTACAAAAGTTTGGGCCACACGCCCGAGTGAAAGACCCGATCGTAACTAGATTACAAAAAAAATGAAGGCGTTTAACAACATATCCCGTAATATCCGCAAAGTATTATGGCTCCCCAAAAGCACCAGAGTAAGAAAATCAGAACGGGCGCCCTTGCGACGGAGCATCTGAGCAGATACAAAATTCATGTACAACAAGAAAAATGAACGGGTCAGGGCCCGGTTTTATATGATCACCATATTAATAAAAAGCATGACAATTATGAATAGTTGATCATGAATGATAAAGATGAGAATCTAAAAACATAATCTCAAAGCATAATACGACAATTTAAATGATTATAACTTTTATTTAGTTATGCAAGGGGCTAAAATTAGACATCATTAATTAAAAGTCTCCATCATTATTCACTATTTCATTTCATTTTTCCATTCCTTATCAGGAATTTAATTCCTATCATATTCTATTTGTGGCATTTCTCATACATCAAGTCCCACTTGATTTAGAATTGTTATATTCATATACATATAATGATTCTAAGATCGCCCCTTCGAGTTTCCCCACTGGTGATCATATACATATTCATATACATTATATTCATATTCATATACATCATTATTCAATATTTCTACAAGTCACAAGGTTTTATATACCTCAATTGAGCCCCTAAAGTCTCCAAGTATGGGCTTACAATTCCTAGACTCCTAATAATTAACTAAAGGAAAGAAATGTCCTAACCCCAATTTGTACACCCACGAAATAAGCCCCGTTTAACCCTTTTCTAATGTAGGGTAGTGACCCAACTCATCTAAAACTCTAGTACTCTATGATTACTTCATACAAGAAGGTTCCTTGGTCCTAAGCCTAAAGGAAAGGGTTGTAATTGAGCTAAGTAAAATAACTCAAAAATGCAGGATTTTCGAATCGATTCGACCTGGCCGAATCTATTCTGTCAGAAAAGCGAATCGATTCGGACCAGCCAAATCAATTCGGTCCGGAAACATGAATTTTTGCATAATTTCTAAAATGATTCAGATAGGCAGAATCGATTCGGCCCATTCAGACCTGTAAGCTGCCCCTTGAGCGAATCGAGTCGCCCTGGCCGAATCGATTCGCCCCTGCGAATTGGCCAAGTTTGGTTATGGAGTCTTGGACTCCTAAATTCCGCCAACTCAAATCTACCCAAACCAAGATCATTTAACACAATCAACTACTCATAAATACATCTAGAAACCATAAATAACCCCAATAAACATCTAAATCAACTTTCAAGGGTTTAAAACCTACAAATCCATTTAAAACCCTAAAATTGTTAAACCATAACCAATCCACAACAATCAATACCATTTATTCATCTTAAACCATATATTAGCAAGTAGAAAACTTGCTTTGGTGTTCAAATATCAGATTTTCTTGTAGTAGCAACAATCTCCAAGCTTGAATCTCTCTCTTTTCTTCTTTCTCTCCAAAGTTATCTTCCTCTCTCGTTCTCTCTAGGTTTAGTAAATACACATAAGGGAAATAAATGAAATGCAAGACTTAAATCGTGCCTTAAGTCTAACTTCCTAACTTAAATGGTTAATACCACATTAAAATCACTCCGAATACGCATTCAAGCTATAACCAGTCAAAAGTGCCCAAAACATAAAAATACAATATGGCACTTATTTCGACTATCTCGCACATTTCGGGACTAATTACGCCCTCCAAATTGTCATTTGGAAATTTCGTAACTCATTTCAAGTTTCGGTTTCATTTTAAACCATAAATGTCATTTAAATTATATGACACTATAAAACACAACATGGTGATATTTACTTACACATACAGTAAATATGCAACAATTTAGTAAATATTAACTTTTAACTCGTTTAATTAATATTTACTCCATATTCTAGCATTTTATGTAATTACTTCACACAGTAAATAAATATAAAATAGGTTCTCAAAAGCGAGGGTTGTTACAAAAAGGTTGTAAGTTAGGTGGGACTTTGAACCTCTCTTCATTTTCCACTATGAGAAGTGCAACGGGTGTGAAAATTAATATTTCAAAGTCATTGATCATCCTCCACGTGGGCTACATATAAGCTTCTTCAAATAACAAGTGATTCTCGTTGGTCATATTATAAAACTTCACCCTCACTTTCATCTTCATCACTATAAGTTTTTTCCACATCTTCATTGACGTCCACCTCCACTAATGAAACAATCTTTTGATTTGGATATTCAGATGCAATATGCCCAAAGTCGTGACATTTAAATAATGGTGAGAATTTCAATTTGATGATCCTTATTGAATTGATTTGCCCTTTATATCATTCTTCGAAGGTAGCTTGAAAGATTTCTTCGAAGGCTTGGAAATAGAAGTACTCCCTGATTATAACCTCTATCATGACTCTAACTTCGAACACTACTTTTATCCTTGAGTTGCTTATCCACCTTTAGAGACAAATGAACACATTATTATAAGTCCAATATGGTTGCAATTGAACAAGATTTAAAATATGAGTCCTTAAACCACTAAGATAATGAGCAATTATTTGATCCTCTGACTCGAATAATAAACATCGCATCATGATATGATCAAGTAGTCTTGAATACTCCTCCACGGACAACTAATTTTTATGAAATTATGAAACTTAAGAAAAGCATCTTGTACGTAATGACTAGGAAAACATATTTTTAACTCCTTTTTCATCTTCTTCCAAGTTACAATTATTCTTTTACCTTCATATTCACGTTGCTTCTTTAAGTGTTCCCACGAAGTTGAGGTATGCTTCTTCAACTTTATGGCAACTAATTTCACTTTTTTTATTTCTATAATTTCATAGTAGTGAAAGATTCTCTCCACGGTGTTGATCCAATCAATGAATTCATCACTTTAGATTTGACCATTAAATTCTTGGATCCTAACTTTTATATAAGCATAGTGATAGGGTTGGTTCCTTCCACATATACGTTTCAAAGGAGCCTCTTATTCCGATGCATGGTCATGAGCATTATAAATGGGGTTAATTTCCTCTTCATCACGTGGAAATTCATTATAACTACTGCGATCCATCACATTCCTGAGATTCAAAGCGTACTAAATGATGTTAGAGTTTTTCACATGTCCCTTAAATTCATCTAGTTTAATGTCACGTAAGTCTCTTTCACATACTGGTGCACCAATATTCGGGCCATGACGATAGTTGCTGTCCATCAAAACTAAGTCTCCGATACCAATCTGAAATTGGATAATAAAAAAGAAATATATAACCCAAGTGTTAACTGAGGTAACCCACTCAAACTCTGAGGATAATGAAATATAAATATATAACACAAGTAGCCCACTCAAACTCTAAGGAATCCATTGAAGAGAGGGAGAAACACTCGTCTCCAATTGGAATCCACCAAAATGTTAAGAGCAAAATAAGAAAACTTCGCTTCTTATACAAAAGTCTGTTTATAATCTCAAATCAAATTATCCTTGTTTCATATATCCTCAGTCCTTATATAGGTGCTTGGAACAACTCTCCAGCAATGGGTGTTAAGATATATTAAATATAACGTCGAATAAACTAGAAGTTAGAAAAGTAAAAGACTAGACCCTTGGACTCAAAACTAATTTGCCAATAAGTTAGGCGTCACTTAAAATGCATGCCACTCTATGTGTACATTGAATTAGAAGGTCATACATATACCAATTGAAAGGTATATACATTATATTTCCAATGAGGTTTGAATCATTCCATTTGGACTTTTAAGGAGGGAGTTATGACCATTTTCATAAATGGTGTTTCTGCTGTCGGTATAATCCGAAACTAAACTGTAGAGCTTCTTCAAGCCCATTTATTGAACCATGACATTTCTAAGTACTTGTATTAATATCAAAGTTGCTCCTGCATAAAAAAAGTTCAGCATGTAAATATGTGAAATTGATGAAAATAGAAGATTATATTGACCAAAGATTGATAATCATAGTAAGCCCAACATATTTGTACAAAAGGAAAAGAATCCTCACATCATTATTATTCCCTTCCATGAAAGGATGTATGGATTATCCTTATATTTATATGTGATAAGGAATGGACACTTCATGGCCGAACTTGCATTGAACCACTAAAGATAGACACTTACCAATTAAGAAAACATGAACATACCCACTTTAACTTTCAGGGTGAGTGAGGAAAAGAGGCACCAAGTCAGTGAGTATATTTATATTGTTGAGCATTGGGAGACATCCCAAATGGAAATATAAATTAAATAACATCTAACAACAATATAACTTCCAACAAATTACCCTCTCCCTATGACAACAAAGTATGACATCCCAAAAGATAGTACAAATCGAAAACCATAAATACTAACTAAAATAGTGGTGAAGATATTCAATCTTATAAATAAATTAGGATCAATTTGCAATTTTTTAGTATTTATTCATGTCTATAACAGCACCCAAAAAATATACATTGGTAATCAAGGCACTACCTATTCAAGTCTGTGACAATTAACGACCTATTATAAAAAAAAATCCCCGCCCCCTCTTTTTGTCTCTACCCTTTTTAACTTGTAAAAATGATTTTAGTCTAATTATGGGTATTACACTGTTCTACACTAATAAATTAGAAATGAATAAATTTGTAAAACGGTAAAAGTATCTCCTATACAGGATAATTTGAGAGAAAATCAGTGTTGGTTTCTTTGAACATGTTAAACGTAAGTCAATAGATGCTTCGTAACATATAATGATTTAGTTAGTATTGATGGTAACGATATGGGTAGAGGTTGACCCAAATTGACATGGTAGGATATTATAAATAATGATATGATATGATGTGGATATTAAGGGAAAATGAAAAATTAAGATTCATGTAGCCGATCGCAAATAATTGAAAAATGCTTTGTAGAGTTGAGTACATTGTTCTCCATTAATACGCAAACTGACAATAGTTTGAGCTTTAGATAATTAAAAAACAGTACAATAAACCCATTCTACTTCGATAAATAACACAGTTTCAACTAGAGTGGGGGTGGGGAGGAAAATCCTTAATATTCAAACCATCGGAATGTAGAAAATTAACCTCACCAAGAATAAAATTAGATAAAAAGAGATTAAAAATAGCAAAAAAATCCTACGGTTTCATAATTGTGACCAATGAATTGTTTTCAAGTCGATGTTGTTTGAAAATCGGTGTATATAAAATCGATAAATAACTCAGTTTCAACTGGAGTGGGGGTGGGGAGGAAAAGCCTTAATATTCAAACCATCGGAATGCAGAAAATTAACCTCACCAAGAATAAAACTAGATAAAGAGAGATTAAAAATAGCAAAAAAATCCTATGCTTTCATAATTGTGATAATTGAATTCTTTTCAAGTCGATGTTGTTTGAAAACGGGTGTATAAAAAACTTACTCGGCGTTCAACGTTGAGGATCTGAAGCTCTAATGAGAGGTCTAAATAGCTACCATTGTACCACATCCACCTTACTAAACACATAAATATCGTCATAATATGCAGGGTAGAAAGAAAATACCTTATAAAGAACGTCAATCATAGTAATCCTCATGCATAAAATAAATTAATAAATTAAAAACCAAATAATCAAGAACCTTGAAGACAACATGAGGCCTCATTCGATAAAGGATAAGTATAAAATTCAACATTTTAAGAATATAGCCTACTAATACCTTTATTCAAACACCAAATAAGAGCATTGTCTGCGAGTGTATGTCACCGATAAATGTGAAGAAAAGAAATGACAGTTAATCAAAAGTTATGATTCATAAATGTGAAGAAAATAACGTACCATTATTATTTTCAATAAAAAAAAAATACAATTTTTAATAGGGGACATGCTATTTGATCACCATTTTACCTTAAACATGGCTAAGAAGATCTAAAGGCACAACATATAAGTATTAAAAGGACACCTTAGTTTATGCTTACCCTACAAAAGAATGACTAACCACTTAGAAGACTAGGTTATCATGTCTCTTCATTTGGTAGTGCATAATTATTTGAATGTTGAGGAAGAATAAGCATAAAAGGGAAAGAAGCATATGGAATATAAAATGCATGAAAATAGCAACGCATAGAGGCGGATGGAGGGGTGGAGGGGGCTTGGCCCATGCAAATATTTTCAAACTTTCTATAGCAACAAGTTTTTTTTTATAGGTGTCATATATTTTTTAATATGGTTTGGCCCCTTCAAAAGTCACGTCTGTTTTGGCCACAACTCAACCAAAGGACAAAAAATACATTTTAAGGTTTAGGTTAATATATAACAACAAAAGTCAATAGAATGGTTGCCGCTTTTAACTTTTACCAACCAAATAAATTCAAAAGAGAAACCACCTGCTAGGCTACTGCAAAAACCCAAATTCAAAGAAACCAAACAACCCCAAAATTTAACCACTGTGGGAAAGTAGAAAATTTGATTTGGTTTTACGAGGTACTTTTTTTTCTTCTCCTTTTTTTGTTAGTTACAATTCAATATAACAAAAAGTATATTGTAACAGTTTATAAAATACAAAGTTGAGGAAATTCGATGGCTATCTTTTATAGTTATTTGTTAAGTCCCATCCCATGCTTTTCTTTTATGTTATTTTACAATGACTATTTGCTGGAGTATGGTATGGTTTGAACAAGAGTATTAGAAAATTTTAAAATTGAAATTGTAATAGTCTTGGTAATCTTAGTTAGAGAGTGGAAATTAAAATTGAAATTGTAACATTAAACAGTTTTTTTAATATAATTTCATATATGTGATATTGTTTGTTATTCTAACAATTACACATCTATATATGGGGATTTTATTAAATTAAATATTTTGAATATAGGATTTAAGTTTTAATTTAAAATCATCATTTCTGTAATTGTAGTTTAAAATCATTTTTTTATGTTTTAAAATTTTGACAGTTAGTCAAGGTCAAGAGAACAACTATTGATGCATTTTTCAAGAAAGGTGGTGTTGAAAGTTTAGATGTTAGTTCACCGATTTCTAATGAAAAATCTTCCTCTAATGTCGAAGATAAACAACGACCCTCTAGGGTTTCCAATATCAGCTCGATTGAAAAAGATCCAAATTTGTTCGAACGTGATCCTGGATTACGCCAACAAATATGGGAGTATTCATATAATCATCGTGATGAACTTCGACGAGCTTATATAAAAGCCGGTACATATCAACATCTTCTTTACCAATACCCATTTAATGAAGATAAACATCCTCATCGATTTAAAGATTCTTGGTTCAAAATGTTTCCAAATTGGTTGGAATATTCTCCAACTACTGATGGGATTTATTATCTTCCTTGGTTTCTTTTTACCAAAGCATCGGGTCTCCCCTGGGTCTAAAGCATTCGCGGTGGAGGGATTTCGTTCATGGAATAAAGTTAATTGTGGTGTCAATTGTGCTCTTTTAAATCATGTTGGTAAAGATCCAAATTCATTGCACAAGAATGCTATGGAGTATTTCCATGATCTCATTAACCAATCGCAACATATTGAGAAGATTGTTGAAAAATAATCTTTTGAAATTGTGAAAAACAATAGATTGAAATTAAAGACTTCAATAGATGCAGTTAAATGTCTCACATTTCAAGCTTGTGCTTTTAGAGGCCTTGATGAACGGAAAGAGTCGATAAATCGGGGAAATTTTATTGAATTGATAAAACTTTTGGCATCCTATAGTGAGGAGGTTGCTGCAGTGGTCTTAGATTGAGCTCCTCAAAATGCTATATACATGTCTCATGAGATTCAAAAGGAATTTTACAAATCTATGCAAGGAAAATTTGGGTGATCATTCGGGAAGAAATTAATGATGCTAAATTTTGTATTATTGTGGACAAGTCCCGGGATGAAGCAAAAAGGGAGTAAATGCCCATTGTTCTCAGATTTATCGATAAAATGGATTTATACGGGAACAATTTTTTGATTTGATTCATATAGGTGATACCATGTCATTGACTTTGAAGAAAGAAATATCACATATCCTTTCTAATCATAATATTAATATACAGAATATGCAAGGTCAAGGATATGATGGTGCTAGTAATATGCGTGGAGAATGGAATGGGTTGCAAGCCCTTTTTTTTAAATGAGTGTCCTTTTGCATACTATATTTAATAACTTGCTCATCGTCTGCAATTAGCACATGTGGCTGCTTTAGGAGAGGTTTTACCCTTCATCAATTTTTTAATTATTTACCCTTCATTGTTAATTCAATTGGTTCCTCTTGTAAACAGAATGATCAAATAAAAATTTCTCAAGTGGAAGAAATTGAAAAAAAACTTGCCATTGAAGAAGTTGAGTCCGGTAAAGGTTTAAATCAAATTAGCACTTTAAAATGGGCCAGAGATACCCGATGGAGCTCTCATTTGGGATATCTTTATATCTTGATATCTTTGTTTAATGCAACTTGTCCAGTCTTAAAAATGTTATTGCTGATGGAACAAGTTATAATGATTTGATCCCTTCTTTTATATTCATATTTACCTTACATCTAATGAGAGAGATCATGGGTATTAGTGATGATCTTTACCAATCCTTACAACGTAAATCCCAAGATATAGTGAATGTAATGCATTTGGTATCAACAATAAAATCTCTTATGCAAAAGTTGAGAGAAGATGGGCGGAATCCTTTATTTGATAAAGTGAAATCATTTTGGGAAAAGCATAAGATAAAAATTCCTAATGTGAGTGCTCGTTATAGTGGTGGTCGGGGTAGATCTCAGGAAAGGGACATTATAATTGAGCATCATTTTTTGTTTGAAGTGTTTACTGCTATAATAGACTCTCAAATACAAGAATTGACTCATATATTTAAAGAAGATGTGATAGAGTTGCGTATTCTTAGCACAACACTTAACACTTATGACTCTTATAAGTCATTCAACATTGATGATATTTATAAACTTGCAAACAAATTCTATCCTAATGACTTTGATGGACAAGAGAGTTTGTGTTTGATGTCTCAAATGGAGCATTATGATCTTGACATTCATATAAATATTGAGCTGCAAAGGGCATCCAAAATTTCTGAGTTATGCCAAGTTTTGGCGAAAACAAGAAAAGCTACAATTTATCCCCTTGTTGATAGTTTGATTCGCCTAGTGTTAACTCTCCCCGTTTTAACTACAACAACGGAACGTGCATTTTTGGCAATGAGTCTCGTTAAGACTACGCTACGGAACATGACTTTCTTGCAAATTATTTGATTACATATATCGAGAAAGAAATTTCCCGAGATTTTGAAGTTGATGACATTATAGATGATTTTTATGAAATGAAGGAACGCCGATCACAATTTGTGATGCCAAAACTTCCTATGTAGTTAGTGTCATTTTTTTTATAATTATCCGTGTCAATGGTGTCTATGTTAATAAAGATCCACGTAGTGATTTTTTTAGGATTATTTATTCATTTGCTTTACTTATTCATATTTATATCTTGTTTACTTAATGCTTTGGCCACACCCAATATAAAATTCCTGGATCCGCCCCTGGCAACGCAATTATATCAAATATGAAAATTCAAAAAGTGAAACAAAACCACTATTGATAATTTGAAAGAAATTAAGTCACCTTAATCGCACTCCTTGATGAAAGTTACTTCGGTGTACCTCTGCAACATCAAGCATAACTTCATATTATTTGATGAGATTCAGCCTTGTAAACAACTTCAAGTGCAACTTTAACTTGTTCTTTGAATAACATTCCAATTTTAGGGATCCATTGTTCATATCATTGGAAAACTAGAAAGTGGCTTAGTAATTAGTCATGCCTCCTAAAGAATAGATGCTAAAGACTAAGTGATAAAAAACTATATTTATAGTGTAACTGAATACAAATTGAAGCCTTGCCAAAATGAAGTTTAAACAAATTCTTCTTTTGTAGTTCTCCATATATTCAAACGCAAAAGAGATTTAAAAAAATGGAAAGAAAAATATTTAAAATTTCATTAGAATTCAACAAAAGAGAAATATAAAAATAACATAAATGATGGCCCGAGGTTGTGCTTTTCAAGAGCGGGTGCATTAGTAGTTTTTAGATGTACTTACCAACTATTTAGTGGTACTTAAACTTAAAAATAATTGAAATTACTTCTCATTCTCGCGATAACCACTTAAAGTATGTTGAGATGTACATAACAAATAAACATTTAAACACTTAGATATTACATGAGGCAAAATGTAATATAATCATTTTCTTGCAATGATTTGCAATACCTCGGATTTTCAAATTAAGCATAGTGATTATCTTGTAATTTGAGTACACTCCCTAGTTGTAGGTTAATATAATCAATTCCTAACACAGTGTTAATGTGTTTAGAAATTAGGAATGGGTAATTAATAGATGATCGTTTCCATAAGACATCAGAAAAACTAATCAAGAATGAGAGTCCACGACTCCTTATACTAATTGATAAGAGAGATCTCACCATAATACTAACTTATGATATATCAAATAAAATAGTGGAAGGCATGGTGTCTATTGGTATAGATTTTTCCTAACCTATTCCCTACTTCCCACTTTTATATTATGATGTCTAAGTTCCCAAATCACACAGAATGATTAAAATCCTACACTAAATCAATTCCACTAAATCACCCTAATATTTACAGTAAGAAAATTACGAAATATTTCTAAAAAAATACGGAATATATCAAGAACTTGATAGATTCCTTAATAGAATCTCTATTGATCTATGGTGAATAACACCTTGCTCTGTCATCCATTGTAATATATCTCTTTATATTCATTAGGATGAAATGAAATGATACAATAGATGATAGGGCAAGGTGATATTCACCATAGATTAATAGAGATTCTATTAATGAGTTTAACAAGTTCTTGACATACGCATCATTGTTATGAAATATCGTGGTTATAGACATCCTATTGTGGATTTTGTTTCATTAAGAGTTCAAAATGTAATTCCTTATATTTAAGCCCAATGTAAAGGGTTAGTTCTAATGTTTCATTTTACTATCAAAAATAGTACCTAGGGCTAAGGAACCCATTTTATACTGAATGAAAGGAGAAAAAATGTAAAATTTCAAAAAATGAGATGAAGTAGAAATTGTCAATATATGAGATCATGCATTAGTATTGTCTTTTCATGCAATGTAGGCATGTCTAGTTTTAATCTTTTTTGTAAATTATCTCTGTTTGATACCTCCTTTCACCATTTATAACTTTTATGTAATTGTATGCCAATATATAATTGATAAATATTATGTCAACATGTAACATGTTCATTTGATTAATAGGGAAATTTTATCATTCTAAACAAAGAGATGAACCACTAGCAGTTTTTCAACTTCTGTATCTAAATATCTTATTCGAATCATAATCATTTGGCAATAGCAGGCCTTGAATCAAATCTCAAGCTTTATCATACAAAAATGTCCTCAACTATTACAAACTTCAGCATCTCGGACTTAGTTTTGCCATGATATTTATGGAATTATGTAATTTCTATATCCTATACTAAGTATATGAGAAGGTTATGCTAACCAAAGAAGATAAGCTCACACATTTTATTCAAGTCAGAATGTGATCCAAAATAATAGTCGATACTAAGGTAGGAATTTGTTAAACATTTTTTTTTATTATTGATCAGAGTTCAGACATATTATTGCCTCCAATAAAATAAATACGCTAATAGAAAACGTGACAATATTAGGAGATAAGGTCTCCCTTCTAATTAAAGAGATAGATAAATCGCAACAATTTCATATAATATCGATTATAGAGTATATTCCAAGGATTTCTAGTTGTGAGTATATATTTCAGAGATGAGAATGGAACCTAGATTAGATTATTCCAATTGGTACTAAACCTTGTGTTAATCAATATTGTTTTGACAATCATAATACTGGATATAAACCATAATGTTACATCACGTTTAAAAACAGTTTTGTCATGAATCTAGGATGTTTAAACTTCATGCAATCACAAAATCGTAATTTCTTTATAACTATGATCCAAACTAACCTTTGTCCATCGCAATTGATTGGAATAAGATGACTTAAATGCTCCTGTCAAAGCTTCTTTTGAATCCCTTCTTAAATATCACAGAATTACTCTCTTATGTGCCCAAAATATTTGTGAGAAAATACAAATAATAAGAATTTTGGATTTTCTCTCCTTCCTTAGAAATAGTGTGTATTGAGATGACTCTAGATAGTGTTGAGGTCTCTATTTATAAGGGAAAGAGGGCCTAAATCCTAGTGGAGGTGGGACTCTTTCAAGTCTCCCACTAATGCCACTAACCATCATGTGACTAACAGATAAGATTTACCCAAATCTTTTAATATCTTTATTTATCACATTCCTAATTAATTATCTAACATTTATCAAGACCACATAAATGGGAAATTCGGAATTTAATACAATTAAAATTGAATAATTAATTTCGTCACTTAACGTTAATTTCCAACAGTCTCCCACTTGGTCTTAATAATTCGTATAATTAGATTAGGTATCATAAGGTGCACAATTGTTGATAAATTTATTTTGCTAAATAAAATGATTCACGGATGCGAGTCATGGCGGTTCCATACTGTTCAAGACCATGATTTCTTCCATGTACCACAAAACCAATGTTTCATTTAACTGAGCCTTTAATATTGGGTATCATAATGGCCTCATAATGTCCTTTTGAATAAGGGCTATTTTTGTCAACAATAATTCACAATTATATGCATTCATTCACAAATGACAGAAATAATAGAAATCAGAAACACTTTTATTGAATTCAAGTAATAGTGTCAAACAACTAAGCCAAAATAGCAATCATAATCTAACTAATCGAGACCCATCTCTTTAACATGTTCCATAAAGGTCTTCGAAGATAGTCCTTTCATAAGAGGAATCGCTATGTTATCACGCGTACTAATGTGATCAATTTACACTCTTTGTTTGTGAACTTCTTCTTTAACTGATAGGTATTTTATCTCAGTATGCTTAGCAGCCTTAGTATACCTATCCTTCTTCCAGAAGAAGAATGCAATGACATTATCACAATAAATTTTCAGCGGCTTAGATATTGACCCTATAATTCTAAATCTTGAAATGAAGTTTCGTAGCCATAATCCATGATTTGTATCTTCGAAGGAAGCTACGTATTCAGCCTTCATATTAGATGATGCAATGACGCTTTGCTTAGCACTTTTCCATGAAACGGCTCCTCCATCCATAAGGAAGATATAACTCGAAGTTCTCTTCCTACTGTCAAGGCATCCCTCAAAATTTGAGTATGAATAACCAATCACCTCAAGGTGATCAGTCTTCCGATATGTGAGCATGTAATCCTTAGTCCCTTGTAGGTACCTCGGCACTTTCTTTGCATCTTTCCAATGGTAAGTCCCCGGATTTCTTTCATATCTGCCTAGCATCCCAATGAAAAAACTGATATCCAGTCTAGTGCAGACTTGTGCATACAACAAGCTCCCTACGAGCGAAGCATAAGGCATGCCTTTCATGTGTTTCCTTTCTAAATCACTTCTAGGGCATTGATTTAAGCTGAACTTATCCCCTATCTGAAGTGGAACATTAATGGGATTGTAACTTTGCATGCTAAATCTTTCTAAAACTTTTTTAATGTAAGCTTTCTAAGATAGTCCCAACATTCCTCGTGAACCATCCCGAGATATTTCTATCCCGATCACAAAGGATGCCTCACCTAAATATTTCATTTCAAAGTTTTTAGAAAGGTACTTCTTGGTTTCACTTAATAAACCAAGATCACTACTGGCGATAAGTAAGTCATCAACATATAGTACTAAAAACACAAACTTATTCCCATTGATCTTCAGGTATATACACCGATCAATAGTGGTTTCCTTAAACCCAAAGGATTTAATGGTATCGTGGAACTCAATCTACCATTGACGAGAAGCTTGCTTTAGACCATATATTGACGTCTTCAACATACAGACCATGTTTTCCTTTCCTTCCTTTATAAAGCCATGTGGTTGTGCCATATAGACTTCTTCTTCTAAACTCCCATTTAGAAAAGCTATTTTTATGTCCATTTGATGCAACTCCAAATCATAATGAGCCACTAATGCTAATATGATTCTTAATGAGTCCTTCTTTGAAACTGGAGATAAGGTCTCATTGTAATCAATGCCTTCTCGTTGATTAAAACCTTTGGCAACAAGTCTAGCTTTATGTCGTTAGATATTGCCTTTTGAGTCAAGTTTGGTCTTAAAGATCCACTTGCACCCAACTCATTTTTGTCTTTCTGTAAATTCGACTAACTCCCAAACTTTGTTGTCATTCATAGATTTTATTTCTTCATTCATGTCATTAGCCCATTTATCTGAACCATCACTACTTATATCTTTTTATAAGAAAGTGGATCATTAAATTCCCCATGTTAAATTAGGTCTCTTGAAGGTATACCACATAATCATCCGGAATTGTCGATCTCCTTTCTCTTTGAGTTCTTCTTAATGGAACTTCCTGTGGTGCATCAAAAGCTTCATCGGTTATAGTCTCATTATGTGGTTGTTTAGTTAGTTGATCATTCACTTGTTGTTCATTAATATTGATTGGGTTAATGACCGGTTCAACAACTACATTAGGAATAACATGTATGTTATGAACTCTAGGTATAGGAATTTATACCCTGACTTGTCGAATGATTACCTCCCTTTCTTTTATACTCCCACTTACTTCACCTTCTTTAATAAATTTAGCATTTCCAGTTTCTATGATTCTAGCTGTATGATTTGGACAATAGAATCTATATCCCTTTGACTTTTTTGGATACGCGATGAAATGACAAGATAATGTCCTAGGATTCAATTTCTTCTCATGAAGGTTATAGATTCTAGCTTCCGCTGGACATCCCCACACACGTAAATACCTTAAATCAAATTTCCATCCTTTCCAAAGTTCAAAAGGGTTTTTTGAAACTGATTTACTAGAAACCCTATTTAAGATGTGTACAATGGTATTTAATGCATGTGTCCACAAAAATGTAGGTAATTGGGTCCTACTTATCATACTTCTAACCATTTCTATAAGGGTACGATTATGCCTTTTAGCTACACCAATCTGCCAAGGTGATCCTGGCATTGTGTATTGGGCGTAAATACCTAATTTTTAAAGGAGTTTAGCAAATGGGCCAGGGCGTTGCCCTGACTCATCATATCTACCATAATATTCACCACCTCTATCAGACCTAATAATCTTCACCTTTTTGCCCAGATGCCTGTCAACCTCATTAATGTATATTTCAACGACGTTCACCAATTGAGATTCATCATGCAACATGTACAAAATGCAATAATGTGAAAAATCATCTATAAAGGTGATGAAGTATTTCTTTCCACCAATGGATGGATTCTCAAAAGGTCCACATATGTCTGTATGTATTATTTCAAGTAGCTGGGTGTTTCTTATGGTTCCTTTCTTTGTATGTTTGGTCTATTTTCCCTTAATACAGTCCACACATACATCATAATTGGCCTAATCCAGGTTATGGAATATTCCATTTTTAATGAGCCTTTCATTTCTCGGCCTGGATATGTGCCCTAGTCTTTTATTCCACAAATAAGCAGATTTTTCATCATTAAGTGTACGTTTCGTACCAACATTAGGATGCAGGTTCACAAGGATTTCAGAAAAATTATTTTCAAGATTCAATTGATATAAACCATCTAATAAAAATCCAGAACCAATATTATTAGAATTTTTAATCAACCCAAAACCATTGTGCTTAAATTCAATCGCAAAGCCGTCTAAAGCAAGTTTGGAAACATAAATTAAATTCATAGAAACTGTGGGAACATAAAAAGTTTCTTGCAAATCTAAAATAAATCTAGTGCTTAAAATCAGGTGAAAGACTCCAATAGCTTCTATTTTATCCTTCGCTTTATTGCCCATGTAGGGAAAATTCTCATTTGGATTTGTTTGGTCAACCGAAGTGAAGCTCTACATCGAATTAGAAACATGAGACATAGAACCAGAATCAATCCACCAAGTGTTAGAAGGAGCGTTAATAAGGTTTGATTCGAAACAAACATAAATAAAGGGCTTACCCTTTTTCTCGAACCAGGTGTTTTGTTTATGAGAATCCCTCTGGAAATGGCCCTTCTTTTTACAGAAGTGACACTTGTCGTTCTTTTCCTTTTTCACAGCAGTAGTTGATGGTTCAGCTTGATGAGACACCCCAGGACCTTTCTTAATGCCCTTGCATAACTTCTTCTCAAAACCAACTCCTTTGACAATCAAATTTGCCACCTGTCCCTTAGTCACATGGCCATTATGTTGCTTAAGCCTTCCTTCCTCTTGTACCAACATGCTTTGCAAATTATTTACATTCCACTTATCTTTTATAGTGTTATAATTGATTTGGAAAAGCCCATACTCATGAGGTAGCGAGTTTAGGACGAATTGGACGAGAAAATATTCATCCAATGTCATGCCCAAAACTCTAAGTCTAGCAACCAAATTAGTCATTTCTATAATGAGCTCATTCATGGTTCGAGTACCATCGAACCTCATAGTGGTCATGTCAGCCATTAGTTTCCCAGTACGGGATTTATCAGCAGTGCGAAAGCATTCCTTAATGTTTCTCAAATACTCTTTCGCTTTCGTAGTTTTAGGTAGGGAGGTCTTAATGTTAGCAACAATTCACATTCGCATAAACATAAGGGACATCCTATTGGATCTAGACCATGCTTCATGGACAACAATTTCATCCTCAGTACTAGCATCAGTAATAGCAGCGGGTTCATTACACATAATTGCCATGTCCAGGTTAAGAACCCCCAGGCTGAACTCAATTTGCTCATTACATTTACAAAAAATAGTTCCATCAAATTTGGAATAGGACTGAGCTTGCGAATGCAGGTTAAGGGGAATTGCAATTAATAACAATGTTCACAAATTAAATTTTCACATGCAACAAAAATTGCAAAGGTCAAATATTGAATTGTTGATTAAAATTTTTGGCATATTTCATTTACAATCCGAATATCATGGAATCTGTGTTAGTCATCACATATTGTTCAGATTGTAAAGATATACTACCCTATAATTCATTTATCATGGTCCCATAATTTTGGCATCTGTGTTTGTTGCCTAAACATTTAATACCATGATTAATGGACTTAAAGTCAACTATTATGTTTTAATAAAATCAGTTCTAATGTGGTTGAATTCAGAAATTCGCATGTGTTGCGAGTCAATCTAATTTTATACATGCAGTCTCAGCTTGTGTTTGGCCTTTGACTTAACTCAAATGAATAATTACTTACATGTCCCAACTTAAATAGTTAACCATTTATTAAATATTAACTACAATACGTAATCTACCAGTTATTACAAATATACCAATAGTAGCTTAAATGCCTCAAAAACAGAATTGCTCAAGTATAGTAAAAAAAATACATTATTCATGAATTTTGCCAAAAATTTGAAAAATGAGTTTTCACCATAGAATTGAAGTAAAACATGCCAGAAAACAAAAACTTTTTGCAGAACGTTAATATTAATTTTCTGTAAAGATTTATAAGCCCTGAGATTATTTCCTAAAATGGCAAAATGGGGTTTTAAGGGTCTTAACGGACTCGAATTGTCGAAAACACATTACATCACGGTCGAAGGCCCAATATTAAGGGTTGGTTCTATGGTTTCATTTTACTATCAAAATTAGTACCTAGGGCTAAGGAACCCATTTTATACTGAATGAAAGGAGAAAAAAATGTAAAATTGCAAAAAATGAGATGAAGTAGAAATTTTCAATATATGAGATCATGCATTAGTGTTGTGTTTTCGTGCAATGTAGGCATGTCTAGTTTTAATCTTTTATGTAAATTATCTCTGCTTGATACCTCCTTTCACCACTTATAACTTTTATGTAACTGTATGTCAATTTATAATTGATAATTATTAGGTTAACATATAACATGTTCATTTGATTAATAGGGAAATTTTATCATTTTAAACAAAGAGATGAACCACTAGCAGTTTTTCAACTTTTGTATCTAAATATCTTGTTCGAATCATAATCCTTTGCCAATAACAGACCTTGAATCAAATCTCAAGCTTTATCATACAAAAATATCCTCAACTATCATAAACTTTAGCATCTTGAACTTAGTTTTTCCATGGTATTTATGGAATTATTTAATTTCTATATCCTATATTAAGTATATGAGCAGATTACGCTAACCAAAGAAAACAAGCACACACATTTTATTCATGTCAGAATATGATCCAAAATAATAGTCGATGCTAAGGTAGGAATTTGTTAAACATTTTTTTTTATTATTGATGAGAGTTCAGGCATAATAATGCCTCTAATAAAACAAATATGCTAATAGCAAACGTGACAATGTTAGGAGATAAAGTCTCCCTTCTAATTAAAGAGACAGATAAACTGCAACAATTTCATATAATATCGATTATAGAGTATAATCCAAGGATTTCCATTTGTGAGTATATGTTCTAGAGATGAGAATGGTACCTAGATGAGATTATGCAATTGATACTAAACCTTGTAGTTCCAAAACTCAAAAACACAAGGTTCGTGTTTTACGACCAACATTTTATGGTTACCTTTAGAATATAAAGGGAAGGTTTCTCTATAAAGAGAATTTAAGGGATATTCTCCTCTGCTATGGATGTTGAATATAAACTAAACTATGAGATAAATGCTGAGCCAAGAGACCGAGACTTTCACAACTAAAATGCATGTATTAAAAATACTTTTTAATGACATTCAATATGCTATAGCAATGCCAAGGAAACATTTCTTTTCATAAGCAGATAGTGCTCATATATTAATTGAGCATGTGCCCTTGATCTATATTTTATCTTTTATCATACATGTAAAATTGTTTGCCTGCTAACTACTCACTAAGGTAGATATCCACTTGAAATTAATCTCCTCTTTAGTGACACTTTATACAAGGTCGAAAATGTCGCATCCCGTATAACAAAACTTGTCTCAACCAACCATTATTTATATCTTCCAAAAATAAATCCACTATAATGCATCTAATGGCAGTGTGCAACTACAAGTGATGCTGCAAAGTCAATATCCCTCTTGATCTTAGAAACTTCATCTTCGAATTTGCTTCAAGCTCGATTTCCCGAACATTTTTTTCTCGTATTAGTTGTTAATTAAGTTGTCTTCAAATAATTGTGTGATTTTCATTATCTCATAGAATTGAACCCATTTTCCCATGCATAACTGGCCTCAATGAGATCATGTTACAAAGAATTCGCAAAACTTTTCACTTTAAGTTGAGCCTTGCAATCGAATTGAACTTTGGCAACCCTCCTAGTTCTATCTTGAAATTATGTAAAGAGAAACTAAAGTTCCTAACGAGGATTCTGAGCCTCCTGAAGCTTATCTTAACACACTAAATAAGAGACAAGCTGAATATTTATATCCTTTAAACCCCCATTAAATATGAGTTCGGTCAACGTTAATGCATTTGCGCTACTGATACACAAGCCACCTTCCCCATTCAAATTCATAACGTCATCACTCGTAACATATCCTAGTCGAATGAGGACCCTTTTCCTTTCTTTAAGTTCATCTTTAAACATCAGTACCATGGAAGTTCTCATTGCTTGCTTAATTGACTTAAATTTGTTAATAACTTCCTTCTTATGGTGTATAACATTGAGCTTGTGCTCATTAGATGGTTCCAGCTTCTCATCCACCATAAGGATGCAAATCCCACATTCATCAATACCACGATGACCAGCACAACAACTCATTTGTACATACTCTTCACTGGGTATTCATTTATATTTATCTTCATCAAATTTACAAAAATTTAAGAAGATAATAGTTTTCACAGACATATTCAAGCCTATGGTGAATATCTTTGTAGCAAACAAACACTTGATGAGCCCTTCTTGAAATAATATCCCAATCACTTCCTAAATATGGTAAGTAAACTAGAATACGTTTCACAAGGGATAGCATAATCAAAATGCGAGGTATATTTTTATCATCATCTGATAACATGTACACAGCCCTTCAATGAATGTTTCATGTTCACTTACTCATCATCATCATTGAGATTCAGTTTATCCGTCTGTTATTGCAAGAAATTCAAATTCCCATTTGTTGAATCTGAAAATAATGGAAGGAACATATTGACACTACATTATCATTTTCACCATCTTAAATGTGTCACTTTCTTCTCTAACTCTCCTAACTAACAGACCCTTCTGTCCTTTCACATTCTCTCCTCTTTTCATCGCACCTTCACTAGTGGGAACAGGATCATATAAACCTTTTTGGAAGCTATTCGCACGAAATTTCCCCTTTTTCCATCACTAAGTACAGACCATCACCACCAGAAGGGAAAATATAATCTTGAAGGGGTGTTATCTGATAACTAGTATAAACGATATAACATGGTTATCGGTGGATATTTGCAACCAATTTGGCAAACTCCTTAGCGTTAGGCACTATTGGAGAGGTATAAAAATTGAGAGTTTTTTGGGGCCATTATAATTCTCTCTTCTCATACCACTCCTCTTTCACTATGACATATGTAATGAACCTCGTAAAAAATAACCCAAGCCATCTTCAGTGAAATTTCCATTAATTGGAGGCCGAGGATGGGATAGTATTCTCTTCTCACTATGATGCAGAGAAAAAAAGAAAATTTCCTCTATATGATATTTTTTTTATCACGACAATGCCAAAGCAAATTAACATATCTACCTCAACAAAGTAGACATATGGAGTGGAAAAAATAGTAATGAATCAACAGGTCGTCTTTAGAGAAAAATCTACAATTAAATTTTCTTAATTTGCAAGCCTTTGTATTTCACTCCTAAGTCTTCGGCATTACCTCCTCCAATTCCAGCAGTAGCCAATAGGAGAAACCAGGCTCTGAACTAATGACACTATATATAAATTGCAACAGCAATCCCCCAAAGAGATTGGAACATTCCTACTCAACTTTGCAGGATTATAGGCCAATAATCGTCACTAGTTCATCCTAAATAAAACTTCTCCCTTCTTATAAAAATTGGTGGTGTTAAATCTCCATAATGCACATGTATGTCCATGTTTAATACTAAAATCATAGTAGTCCAAGATTCCGCCACACCATACTTCATTTCAGTATCTTAACATTGCCTTTAAACACGCTCAAATTGTCCCAGAGAGACATAAAAAGACACCCGCCTAAAACCGCCAAACCCATTTATTGCATTATTTTCCCTGTACTTGGGCTTTAGAGTTGGAGACTCCTTAAACTTATTCTTCACTAGATTAAAACAATTAACTTCACTAGATTAAAATAGTTAATTTTGCACCACATTCTGGATTTTGTTGTGAAATCCTTAGTACGACCTTTTAATTACTTATGAATGGGTCATAACAAAGACCTCGATGAAGCCATAACCATCATCGCGCAAGAAATCTGATGTTAGCGATCTCACGAATTATCTAGTTAAAGGATGACATAAGAATAAAGATTAGTAAGAACAAGTGAGAACAAAACCATTATACAAATTCTACACAAAGGCTTGATGACCATCTTGGTCATAATTGGGTCTCCTTTCTTTCCAGGTTTTGGGAACAGTATCAACATAAGTAATTTGGAACTTAGTTCTGCCATGCTATGTCTGGAATTAATTTTTTTTCTACAAACTATTAAGCACATAATCAGAATCCACTAATGAAAAACAGGCAAAACAGTCAATAATGGCAATCTAAAGAATGAATTCGTTAAACATGTATTGGTTATTATTAACTAGAATCTACTTTTATTAGTGCCCTCCAACCATGAATATAGCATCACTAACAGAAAATGTGATAATATCAAGGGATGAGGTTTCTTTTTTAATTAGAGATAAGTAACCTGCAAAAGAAGTGTTGGGAAAATGGTTCCAATTTTCAGATTGAATAATGATACGAGTACAAAAATCTCCACAAAAACATCCCCAAAATCTGACGTGGATTCCACTTATTCTCTCACCTACCTATTAAACATTGACTTGTGGTATGGGGTCCCATCAGGGCACCAATAGCACTACTTTTTGTGGAGTTACTTTGTACCCATTAAAGGGTACAAAAAATATCATGTAACACCATGTATTTTCATGCATTAAATATTTAATTAATTTAGGAATTGAAAATTACTTGTGAGTCGTAATTTTTAATTGAAATAATTAGGAAAAGTTTATTTAAACATTAATCGGGAAGTGAATGATTAATATTTAAGGAAAACTTATTTACTAAGTGAATAGTAATATTGTAATTATGTCATTTCGAGTATTAATGACAAAGTATGCACTTATCTCAACCGGGAGTCGGTGTAGACTAAAAAGGGGTGAGGGGATAAGTATTTTTACAAATTAATTCGGATGCGAATTCTGAGCGTTTAGTTGAGTCCGGATGGTCCGAGATAGTCGGAAAAGTGTACCCGGGGGTAGTAAACGGGTCACGGGGCGTTTTTAGACATAGTCGGGCCCACACGGTGGCATTTGGGTCACTTGGGCTTGGCCCATTAGGCAAAAAACGGGATTTAGGTAAATTAATGAATTAGAAGAAATAAGAAAACGGCTGATGTGAGTTTAGGAAAAGGGTTAGTGTGTTAAGGAACCCTAACAGCAGTTAAAGGCAAATTTGGGGATCACAAGCGAGCCAACAAGTGTCGTCTTTAACCTTGGAACTCATCTCCAAATTCAGACTCTACGAACCTTAAGGCAAGTGTTAACTTGCTGTAGCATGTAAAAATGTATTTCGATTCAAACTCATGTGATGTGTGTATTTAAGGAAATTCGTTTTGGGTGTTAATGGCATAATCTGATTTACGAAATTTGGGTAAGGGTTTATGTAAAAATCTGAAATTTGTATGTTAATATATATCTGGTAAGATGATATCTGGATAATTAGAAATGGATTTGATGATGGAACTTGGGTTGTAAAAGGGTAAAGGGTTAAAGATGAAATTTCTCCCCAAATACAAAAATTGTAGTTAATGGACGAATTAATAATGTTGGTGGACATTCTGGAGGTCCCTAATAAGGTTTCTAACATGTATTAATGTTAAGAGGGCTTAAGGTTGCTGGTAGAGAAAACTAGGATTTGGGAAAATCCGTCCATGGCTGAATCTGTCTTCGCGAAGAAGACGAAGACATGCTCGATCGATCGATCGAAGGTCTGGGGTCGATGGATCGATGGTCGGCAGATTCTGGCAGTTCGCCCAGTTTTCCTTTATATGGAGATAAATTTAATTTAATATTTTTCCATGTCTTAAATTTGATGAGTACTTAATACATGGATTTAAAATCTAATTAATAGTGAATAAAATTAATTAGGATTTGAAGACGGCTTAGTGTGACATCATAATTAAAAAAAATGTTTTGGATAAATTAGGTGTGACACACTAAGATTGAATTATGAGAAGTTTGTTCAAAAGGATTAATTATGGACATAGGGAACAAGTCCGGGCATAACGGTTGAGCAATACCGAGATATAAATTTTATTTAGGCATCGGCTAAGTAATTTAGAGTCGGGGATTGAGACTCGGGTAATGTTAATTGGGGCCACGAAAGTAAGTCCGGATATATTGGTTAGGGTGACACCAAAAGAAATTTATGTGAAAATTAATTAATATTTCGAGTTGGGCAACAAACTCATTATAAAATGGAATAGGCTTGTGTCACGGACAGTACACGGTATAGCCGGGATATTTTTATACTTATATATATATACGGTGTGCGATAGTGTATGTATATATATGGGTGTGCTATAATATCGGTGATAGATATTATTGTTATTATTATATTCTCTAGTGCTATAGGGGGAGGTTGCGCGTAGTGGATGAATCCCCCAGCTTGAGGAGTAGGGTGAGTATAATCCCAGGTCATAGCGTCCGTTATATGGGTGAGGGGCATCTCACTTTCAGGGAAGGAATATGACCACCTCCAATATTTATGTAATAACCAAGTAAGGGAGAAATTCTGACTTGGGGTAACTAGGTCAGGTGAACATACCTAGTGGAATAACACTTCAGAGAATTAATATTTTGTGAGTATTTCTACTCGGCTAGATGTTAGTACTAAATGTTATTTCAGTATGTTTGTGAATATTGCAGTATGATTAAATATATAATTAGGTAAATAATTATATATGGGATAATTAATACATAGTGAAAAATGTATGATGAGCATAATAAGTGTGAGTGTTATATGAAATTAGAAAGGGTAATGATTTAATTAAGTTGATGTTTATGATAACTTAAAAATCATGATTTAAGGCATACTCGGTTAGAGTAGGTTAATTGCAAGGGTTAACATAAGTATTGGGTCAGGAGCGTAGGACCTAGTAAATTAAATGGAAGCGTTAGTAGTGCACATTAGAGGAGGGGTAAGGAAGTCCTCAAGAGAGTGCGGCACTAACTAAAGTATGAAGAGCATGCATATTTATTTATTACTTGAAGTTATTCATTTATTAAATGTTTTCAAATGTTTTTGGGTACTAACCCTTGCTATAAAAAAATTTTAAAAACCTTTTAGGTGTCCAGCCACAGGGACGCCATGCTTGACTCTATTCCAGGTATCCGTTGCTGCAGCACATGTGGATGTTGCGGTGTTTTTGATAGACGCCTCCTTCTTTCATTTGTGTAGTGACTCTCTAGTAGTTAATTGAGCATGTCGCTCACAGTTCATTACTGGCATTAGACTTGTTGAGATTTTCTTCTTGTCCTTACTTGTATTGGATATTTGGACCTATGGTTTATTCGGTTAGGTATTTTATTTGTGGATGGTTAATTCAGTTAACTGTGATTGTGTATTATTGTATGTTCCGTATGAGTTTAATTTAATTAATTGAAAGATAAAAATTGGCACCAGTCTATTTTCTCACTTAGGTGGTTAGTTATTAAAAAGACGATAGTGATGCTAAGAATGGACCAACTGAGAAACCTGTTCTAACTTGATTTAGGACTGATCACCCGAGATTAATTAGGCGGCGTGTCACAGATGGTATTAGAGCATCAGGTTCTAGTGTCCTTAGGATCTGTGCGGCTTTCTACGTTTCAGCGTAGCACTCGGTTATTATAGAGCCATATTATTAGGACTGTTGATTCATTTTCCGCTTGTGAGATATCGTATTTCTGCTATGAATATTTTTGTGTAAACTGTGTACTTATGCGATTTAATCTAATTCAGATGCCACCGAGGAGACTAAGAGCAGAGAGGGCCGTGGCTAGGGATGAGATCAGGGAGGCTCACCAGGATCCACAAGTACCGCCACCCCCACCCCCACCCGAGTTGATTTCCACTACTCAGGTGGCAGTGATAGTGGCCCAGGCGGTCGAAACAACAATGAGAGCTATGGCAGCTCACTTTCCACAGCCCCAGGCAGCGCCTCCAGTGGCACCAGTAGTTCAGGCTCCAGTGGGTCCACCATCTTGGAAGATAATTAGGGAGACCTTCCAGAAGGGTCACCCACTTGAGTTTCGGGGTAGCACAGATGTAGTAGAGGCTTATGACTGGAAGAAGAACATGAAGCGCCATCTGCGCATGCTGGAGTGTACCGAGGTACAGAAAGAGATGCTTGCTACCTTTCGTCTATCGGGGGCAGCCTTACAGTGGTGGGAGTCAGTTACCACCGTCGAGGAGCAAGACTGGATGCCGATAGCAAAGTTCTGGGTGCGGTTCGACCGCAAATACTTTCCACCAGCAGTAGAGACTGAGATGAGAAAGAAATTCAGTGATTTAATTAAGGGTGACCGATCAGTGGCAGACTACGAGGAAGAGTTCACCCGTTTGGCAAACTTTGTGCCAAATGAGGTGAGCGATGAGGAGCGGAAGAAATTGAGGTTTATGGACGGTTTAGCCTGGCGGATCATGCAACACTTGATTGGGAATCCGACGTTAGTGACGTATACAGACGTCGTTAATGCCGCACTTGTACACTGCCAGGATCATCGCTTTCATGCGAAGGGGAGCAAGAGAACAGGGGAGCCGAGCCAACAGGGTAAGGCAGCTACTAGTAGTGACACAAGTGGTACTCAGCAGCAGGCGGGCAGTCAGCAAGGGAATCAGGCTAAGAAGTTTAAGCCTGGTGGGTTCCAACCGGGAGGACAGGGGTTCGGGCAGGGGAAGCCGGGCCCGAATCAGCAGCAGCAGGTTCCTCAGGGCCGTCAGGGCCAAGGGAACAATGGGGGAGGCCAACAGGGCCAGGGCCAGCCGCGTCAGGGCCAACAGGGCCAACGATAGGGGGATGGTCAGAGATGTTGTTTTTTCTGTGGCCAGCCAGGACATTTCATGAGAGAGTGCCCATAGAGGGGCAGAGGTCAACAGCAGGAGGCCTAACAGGGGCAACGAGGGTAATTACCGCCAGCAGCACCAGCCCCACTCGCCCCACCACAGCAGGGACAGATGCACTACGGACGCGTGTATAACGTCCGGGATGTTCCCAATCCTCCAACGCAATAAGCACCGCCAGTAGTTGAGGGTATGTTTCTCATTCATGGTTATGAGGGTACTATTCTTTTTGATACAGGATCATCACATTCATTCATTAAATTAAATTTTGCTAAACGGGTCGGACTACTAGAGACCGCGGGTAGTCTTCGGATGTGTGTAGAGTCACCAGTAGGCAGTGGGGCTACGATTCACTCGATTTGCCGGGGTGTGGACATTTTGATTGGGAGACTTAGTTTAGCAGTGGACCTCTTAGTGTTAGATATGGAGGAGTACGATGTCATCTTGGGTATGGATTGGTTGGCAGGTTATCGGGTGATGGTAGATTGCTATGAGTGTTCTCTATTCCAGGGCAAGAAATGTTCTTAATAGCAATGCCACTATCGGAGGGAGGGTTACACACACACTTGTATTACATTGAGGAGGAAACCTCACAGGAGGTGACTATCCAATTGGATTCAATCCCAGTGGTGAGAGACTTTGAGGATGTGTTTCAGGAGATACCAGGGTTGCCACCTAGCAGGGAAATCGAATTTGTAATCAATTTATCCCCGGGGACGAGGCCAATTGTTCGAGATCCATACCGTATGGCCCCTTTAGAGATGCGTGAACTGAGGGAGCAGATTCAACAGCTTCTGGGTCAGGGTTTCATTCGATGAAGTACATCGTCGGGGGGTGCACCGGTACTGTTTGTGAAAAAGCGAGATGGCGCACTACGATTATGCGTGGACCATAGAGCTGAATAAGGCCACAATACAGAATAAGTATCCGTTGCCTAGGATTGATGATCTATTTGACCAGTTGAGAGGGGCGTCTTACTTCTCTAAGGTCGACTTAAGGTCAGGGTATCATCAATTACGTATCCGAGAGGAGGATGTTCCTAAGACCGCTTTCCTGTCGCGGTATGGATCTTATGAGTTTAGGGTGATGCCATTCGGGCTCACCAATGCACCAGTAGTGTTCATGGACCTCATGAATAGGGTTTTCAGGGAGTTTCTCGATTTGTTTGTCATCGTGTTCATTGATGACATCCTGATCTACTCGCGTACCGAGGAGGAGCACACAAAGCACCTGCGTATAGTGTTATAGACGTTGCGAGAGCACCATCTCTATGCCAAATTCGGTAAGTGTGGATTTTGGCTACGGGAGGTTCAGTTTCTTAGCCACGTGGTGTCAGACCGGGGTATTACGGTGGATCCGAGTAAAGTATCGGCGGTGAGGGAGTGGGGACAGCCCACGACACCGACTGAAGTGTGCAGTTTTCTAGGATTGGCCGATTATTACAGGCGGTTCATCAAAGGATTCTCAAAGATTGCGGGCCCTTTGACGAATCTGGCCCGAAAAGGGGTACCCTTCACTTGGAATGATCATTGTCAATTAGCTTTCGACGAGTTAAAGGACAAGTTGACATCTGCACCTGTGCTTACATTGCGGAAAAGAGGATTAGAGTATCGGGTTTACACTGACGCATCCTTACAGGGACTTGGGGGTGTGCTTCAGTAGGAGGAAAGGGCTATAGCCTATGCGTCCCGAAAGCTAAAGCCCCATGAGAGAAATTACCCCACTCACGACCTGGAGTTGGCAGCAATTATTTTTTCGTTGAGGATATGGATACATTATCTTCTGGGGGAGCAGTTCACGTTATTCACGGATCACAAATCACTTCAGTATCTCTTCACTCAGAATGATCTGAATATGAGGCAGAGGCGATGGCTAGAATTCGTGAAAGACTACCAGTTTGATATTCAGTATCATCCTGGTAAGGCTAATGTGGTAGCAGATGCATTGAGTTGAAGATTGACTGGGGAAATATCAGAAGTCTGGAAAGCAAAGTGGAGAGAACTTAGATATGAGGATGACGTAGCCAGGGCTTGTATGTCAGCACTATCCATCACACATGAGATCATTATGCGGGTGGTGAAGACTCAGGCAAATGATCAGACCTGCCGGGATAGCGTGAGCCAGTTGCTAGCTGAGGGAGCAGAGGGTTACTCAATCAGTTTTGAGGGAGGCTTCTGCCTTAATGGGAGGTTGATTGTTCCAGAAGATGAGGAGTTGAGGCACGCTGTTATGACAGAGTCTCATGGGTCGAGATTCGCGGTACATCCCGGTGGGGATAAAATGTATCAGGATATGAGGAGGCAGTATTGGTGGATAGGAATGAAACGAGACATAGCAGAGATTGTCTCGAAATGTGCCACGTGTCAGCTTGTGAAAGTTGACCATCAGAGACCATCAGGGATGCTACAACCACTTGAAATTCCCATGTGGAAGTGGGAGAGCATCTCCATGGACTTCATTACAGGGTTACCGATATCGCAGAAGGGTCACGATTCCATATGGGCCATTGTGGATCGGTTGACCAAAGTGGCCCACTTCCTGCCGGTTCGCACAGACTTTGAGACGATGCGTTATGCGCAGCTATTCATAGCAGAGATTGTTAAGCTGCATGGAGTACAGATAAATATTGTGTCGGATAGGGACAAGATCTTTGTGGCCCACTTTTGGCAGAGTTTTCAGGAGGCCATGGGCACGGAGTTACGTTTGAGTACAGCCTATCACCCACAGACTGACGGACAGACCGAGAGAGTCAATCAGATGCTGGAAGATATGCTCAGAATGTGTATAATAGACTTTGGGTGAGGTTGGGAGAAATATCTTCCTATGGTAGAGTTTGTGTATAATAACTCTTACCAATTCACGATCGGCATGGCACCATTCGAGGCACTATACGGGAGGCCTTGTCATTTACCCACTTGTTGGTTAGAGGTGGGGGACAACAAACTATTGGGGCCAGAGATTGTTTAGGAGACATGTGCCAAGATAGAGCTGATCCGAGGGAGGATTTGGATAGCTCAGGATAGGCATAAAAGTTACGATGATGCTTCACGGAGACATGTGGAGTTAGAGGTTGGGGATCAGGTATTGGTCTAGGTGTCCCCTATGAAAGGGGTGATGAGGTTCGGTAAGAAGGGTAAGTTAGCACCGAGGTACGTGGGAACTTTCCCTATCATCGAGAGAGTGGGGCCTGTAGCCTACAGGCTGGGATTACCAGAGCACCTTCGGTGGATACAAGACGTGTTCCATGTGGCATCGCTGAAGAAATACCGTAGGAGCGAGAGGGCCTTCTGGCACATTCCACTCGAGGAAATTGATTTACAGCCAGACATCTCATATGAGGAGAGATCGGTGGCTATTCTGGACCAGAGCGAGCGGAAGTTACGATCTAAGGTTGTTCCACTAGTTAGAGTACAGTGGGGTCATCACAACGTTGACGAGTCTACCTGGGAGCAGAAGGAGGATATGTGGGAACAATATCTAGAGCTTTTCATCACAGGTATGACCTAATTTCGGGGACGAAATTCCTTTGTAAGGGGAGGAGTAGGTAACACCCCGTATTTTCATGCATTAAATATTTAATTAATTCGGGAATTGAAAATTACTTGTGAGTCGTAATTTTTAATTATAATATTTAGGAAAAGTTTATTTAAACATTAATCAGGAAGTGAATTATTAATATTTAAGGAAAACTTATTTACTAAGTGAATAGTAATATTGTAATTATGTCATTTCGAGTATTAATGACAAAGTATGCACTTATCTCAATCGGGAGTCGGTGTAGACTAAAAAGGGGTGGGAGGATAAGTATTTTTACAAATTAATTCGAATGCCAATTCTGAGTGTACAGTTGAGTCCGAATGGGCCGAGATAGTTGGAAAAGTGTACCCGGGGGTAGTAAACGGGTCACGAGGCGTTTTTAGACATAGCCGGGCCCACACGGGGGCATTTGGGTCATTTGGGCTTGGCCCATTAGGCAAAAAACGGGATTTAGGTAAATTAATGAATTAGAAGAAATAAGAAAACGGCTGATGTGAGTTTATGAAAAGGGTTAGTGTGTTAAGGAACCCTAACAGTAGTTAAAGGCAGATTTGGGGATCACAAGAGAGCCAACAAGGGTCATCTTCAACCTTGGAACTCATCTCCAAATTCAGACTCTACGAACCTTAAGGCAAGTGTTAACTTGCTGTAGAATGTAAAAATGTATTTCGATTCATACTCATGTGATGTGTGTATTTAAGGAAATTCGTTTTGGGTGTTAATGGCATAATCTGATTTTGAAGATAATAATCTGATTTACGAAATTAGGGTAAGGGTTTATGTAAAAATCTGAAATTTCTATGTTAATATATATCTGGTAAGATGATATCTGGATAATTAGAAATGGATTTGATGATGGAACATGGGTTGTAAATGGGTAAAGGGTTAAAGATGAAATTCCTCCCCAAATACAGAAATTGTAGTTAATGGACGAATTAATAATGTTGGTGGACATTCTGGAGGTCCCTAATAAGGTTTCTAACATGTATTAATGTTAAGAGGGCTTAAGGTTGCTGGTAGAGAAAACTATGGTTTGAGAAAATTCATCCATGGCTGAATCTATCTTCGCGAAGAAGACGAATACTTGCTCGATCGATCGATCGAAGGTCTGGGGTCGATCGATCGATGGTCGGCAGATTCTGGCAGTTCTCCCAGTTTTCCTTTATATGGAGATAAATTTAATTTAATATTTTTCCATGTCTTAAATTTGATGAGTACTTAATACATGGATTTAAAATCTAATTAATAGTGAATAAAATTAATTAGGATTTGAAGACGGCTTAGTGTGACATCATAATTAAAAAAAATGTTTTGGATAAATTAGGTGTGACACACTAAGATTGAATTATGAGAAGTTTGTTCGAAAGGATTAATTATGGACATAGGGAACAAGTCCGGGTGTAACGGTTGAGCAATACCGATATATAAATTTTATTTAGGCATCGGCTAAATAATTTAGTGTCGGGGATTGAGACTCGGGTAATGTTAATTCGGGCCACGAAAGTAAGTCCAGATATATTGGTTAGGGTGACACCAAAAGAAATTTATGTGAAAATTAATTAATATTTCGAGTTGGGCCACAAACTCATTGTAAAATGGAATAGGCTTGTGTCACGAAAAGTACACGGTATAGCCGGGATATTTTTATACTTATATATATATATATATATACGGTGTGCGAAGTGTATGTATATATATGGGTGTGCTATAATATCAGTGATAGATATTATTGTTATTATTATATTCTCTAGTGTTATAGGGGAGGTTGCGCGTAGTGGATGAATCCCCTAGCTTGAGAAGTAGGGCGAGTATAATCCCAGGTCATAGCGTCTATTATATCGGTGAGGGGCATCTCACTTTCAGGGATGGAAAATGACCGCCTCCAATATTTATGTAATAACAAAGTAAGGGAGAAATTCTGACTTGGGGAAACTAGGTCAGGTGAACATACCTAGTGGAATAGCACTTTAGAGAATTAATATTTTATGAGTATTTCTACTCAGCTGGATGTTAGTACTAAATGTTATTTCAGTATGTTTGTGGATATTGCAGTATGATTAAATATATAATTAGGTAAATAATTATATATCGGATAATTAATACATAGTGAAAAATGTATGATGAGCATAACAAGTGTGAGTGTTATATGAAATTAGAAAGGGTAATGATTGAATTAAGTTGATGTTTATGATAACTTAAAAATCATGATTTAAGGCATACTCAGTTAGAGTAGGTTAATTACAAGGGTTAACATAAGTATTGGGTCAGGGGCGTAGGACCTAGTAAATTAAATGGAAGCGTTAGTAGTGCACATTAGAGGAGGGGTAAGGAAGTCCTCAAGAGAGTGCGGCACTAACTAAAGTATGAAGAGCATGCATATTTATTTATTACTGCAAGTTATTCATTTGTTAAATGTTTTCAAATGTTTTTGGGTACTAACCCTTGCTATAATATTTTATTTAAAAACCTCTTAGGTGTCCAGCCACAGGGACGCCAGGCTTGACTCTATTCCAGGTATCCGTTGCTGTAGCACATGTGGATGTTACGAGTTTTTTGATAGACGCCTCCTTCTTTCATTCGTGTAGAGACTCTCTAGTAGTTAATTGAGCATGTCGCTCACAGTTCATGTACTAGCATTGGAGTTGTTGAGATTTTCTTCTTGACCTTACTTGTATTGGATATTTGGACCGATGGTTTATTTGGTTAGGTATTTTATTTGTGGATGGTTAATTCAGTTAACTGTGATTGTGTATTATTGTATGTTCCGCATGAGTTTCATTTAATTAATTGAAAGATAAAAATTGGCACCAGTCTATTTTCTCACTTAGGTGGTTAGTAATTAAAAAGACGACAATGATGCTAAGAATGGACCAACTGAGAAACTTGTTCTGACTTGATTTAGGACTGATCACCCGGGATTAATTAGGCGGGGTGTCACATATCACATCATAAAATATTACTTAACCAGTGTCATCATATATAACCAAACAACAATATAGTACATATTTTTCATATGTCCTATTTTTTATGCAATTTTCATCTTTTACATAAATTTTGTATGTCTTTGGTTCCTACTTCCAACACTCTTTGTACATGGTATACCTCTCTATAATTGTCCATGAATAAGGTGAACAATAATCATTTTGGCCTAATTCAAATTTTTTTTAACCCTAAATACAGAGATGAACCATTAGCAAGTTATCAGTTCGGCATCTAAATATCTTGTTTAGACTAAAACCATTAGCCAACAACAAGCCTTAAAGCAAAACCTCAAGGTCCACCGTATAAAAATCTCCCTGATGTTTATGGAATTAAATAATTTCTACAACCTAATAAGTGAATTGAATGGCCTAACCAAATAAGATATACCTAATTGTTAAATATCTTGTGAGTATTTATCTCAGATCGAAAGATGTAGAGTCCAACATATAGTACTCAAGTGGGTGTGATCATTTGACTCAGCACCGAGACCTTGTGGGTTCAAACCCCACACTGGGCTAGGTCCAAGGAGTAATTTGAGGATAATATCGGTGGCTAGCTGTGAGTTTGGGACCTAACTGTAACACCCCGCCTAATAAGATACCGGGCGATCACTCCAATATTAAATTAAAACAGGAGTTTCATATGGATCATTCTTAGCATCACTGTCGAAAATCCATTTAATTACTAATATCCTATTAGGTGGCCGTTAAAAACTTTTATCTAACTACTCTTTTTTTAGCGCACAAATTAAAACATCCACAATTAAATGCGTAATGAACTGAAATGGAAATGAAAGGAACTAAAATAACCGAACACTCGGTCCAAATATACAACCATATCGAATGTTATACCGAAAGAATAAATAAATGCAATTAAGCCATTGGCTCGAGTGTTTATACAATATCTCCTGTCTAGAGTACAAGGAAAGAAACGTCTACCGATAACCTGCAAGCATCCACAGCTGCTGCAGCAGACGTCAGACTCGATGGAAGTTTCCATCCAGGCGTCCCTGTGTCTGGACACCTATATATATAGTATAGAGAAAGAAAGGAGAGTAGACAAACGGGTCAGAGCCCGAATGTTTGAAAATATTTTGCAAGTGCATAAATGCTTTATTTTTAGAAAAATAGTTTTATCTCATAATTAAATTGGTATCGCACTCTCATGAGATACCCCTCACCTCTCCTCTAACAGTGCACACCTAGCGCATCCCTTTAAACCTCCTAGTCAAGCTACCCTGCTAAACTAATCTAATACCTAACCACTATCTAACCTAGATAGTCAAACAGATGTACTAAGGGCTAACTTCACTTTAATCTCGACGCTATGCCATGTTCGTGCGTGGGGTGTCTCGCGAAGCGAAATACAAACAAGGAACCCCCCGATACACTACTATGCGGCACGGTCGATCGTCGGGATTCATTAGACCCTCGGCACCCAATTTATACATATACATACATCTACAATATACTTCCGGATAATATAAATATCTCCCGGACTGAGGATTACTTGATACATAAAGTATTTATAAATACATAACCTTTTTATTTCAAAAACTTCCATTTCCCTTCTCATATCCAGGAAATGTATTTATAAAAGCCAATTCATTATCATGAATTGATCTAACAAACCATATACTTTTTGAAAGCCAATTTTATTAACATAAAAAGCTTTTCCTTTATCAATTATCCCATTTCCTTTTTTATACTCAGGAAATGTATTCAAAGACATTTTCATTATCATAAAAATGCTTTGATCATAACATATGCTTCCACATCCCTTCTTCCATCCGGGAAGTGTTACCGAAGCCAATTTATTTATAACCCATTTCCCTTCCTATATCCAGGAAATGTAATTAAAGCAAATCCATTATTATGAACTGCTTTAATATAAACGCGTTCTAAGACCGCCCGTCCGGATTTCTCCACTGTGCGCGCCCCTAAATGGCTATCATCTTCCAGGGCCTCCAAGACAACCTGGGATCCTATATCGAAAGACGTCGGGAAGCGACCATGTGCCTGCGGGATAGTCAAGACCACACCCAGAATCTCCTAACCAGCGCAGAAAAATATAACAACAAACGCTCACATGGCCTATAGGACTATATCCACCCTGCATCATTAGCCAGGGGGCTTCACCATACGAACGCAACTTCCCATATGATAGCGATTTAGAGAGGTGTGTAATCCATATTTTATTAATTATGAAAAACATTTCTCTTTCCATTTTGAAAATATTCATTTATATATTTTCAAAATCATTTCCATCATAATATATATATATACCTAAATCACATAGTATGTACATATCCTATATATTCTTCCTAGAATATATATAAACAACCATAGTGGCCTATAGCTTCTAGCGATGACCAATAATCCCAAAGATTCCCTCGAGGAATTATAACCATGCTTTCATATAAGCATGATACTAAACCCAAAGTATTTCCTTACTTTGTTCAATACTAATTACCTCAATCATCTCTTAAAGGTTTATTTATCCTCAAAACCCTTATTTAGGAATCCCCATAAAATCCCAAATGGTAATTCAACTCCCCATACTCTTAAAGGGAGAAAACTAGAAATTCTGACCTAAGCGAATCGATTCGCCCCTTTAGCGAATCGATTCGGGTGGGCGAATCGATTCGGTTCCCAATCTGAATCGATTCGGAAAGTATTCTGCAAATAGGTCTGTAAATGGCGAATCGATTCGGTCTGTACCCGAATCGATTCGGCCCATTGCAGAAACCCAATTCCCCTTAGGCGAATCGATTCGGCCTGTACCCGAATCGATTCGGCCTGTTCGAGGGTCACAGTTTGGGCGATTTCTCAAACTCCAAAATACCCAAAAATCAATCCAAATTCATTTAAATCCTAACTTGGTTTTATTACTACAAACCCAAAGTTTTTATATCTCCTCAAATTCTTTAGAGGTCCTAACAATTCTTTTGAGAACCCCTAATATATATCTCCAATAAGTTCTAACTAATGATTTTAGTCTGGAACAGCTTTCCGTAGAAAAATCACTATAAATCCAAAAAAAATCAGAAAAATACACGGTCAGCCTCCACGCGACCGCGTCGAAAAGGTCTAAAATTTTTATTTTTTGACCAAGAGCCGAATCGATTCGGATCAGGGCCGAATCGATTCGGAAAGCCCGCTGCTCACTATTCATCATCATCTCCAACGATCCCAAACCTCCATTAATACCCCTCCAAGCTTTTTATCACCTCAGCCAATGTCCTACAACCTCAACCAACTATAGACACACATATATTAAGGTCTCTAAACATCCTAAAACCCTAAATCACCAATTAATTTCAATTAAAACCTAAGTTTCTCCAATTTACCATTTTTAGGGGTTTATTCGTTTTAACTCCCAAAAACCCGTTTTATCCACGAATACCCAACCCAAAATCATTAGGGGTTGTTATACCAACAATGATATGAGATATTTATGCATAAAAACAAATAAATCAAGTAAACACTTGCCTCGTGGATATAATCCGACGACCTCGAGTCGAATCCGGCGGAGTTTGGCCCAAATCTTCCTTTTTCTCCTCCTTTCTTCCTCCACTCTCTCTTCTCTCTCTTTTCTTTCTTTTCTCTTCTCTTTTCTCCCCCTCTCCCTCCTTTTATAAGGAGAAAAGGGTTTAACCCCTTTAAAACCCAAAACGACTCGTTTACCCAATTATGAGCCTATTTAACTCCAAAATTACTCGAAACTCAATTTCGACAATCGGACACTCTTTTCCGACTATCTCGGACATTCCGAGACTCATGGCGCAGTCGAAATTTCCATCCGAGGTACTTGACCGCAAATCACTATTCTAACCCAAAAATATTCTTACTCAAAATCTTACCTCTTTTGTCGCTATACTCCACGGCGACATATAATTAAATTACTTCGACCTATATAGTCCCAAAATAATTTATAACACCCTTCGAAAATATTTAAATCCTCGAAAATCCCAAAAATCACTATTTCGAGAAATTCTCCAAATTCCAAATTATACTTAATTATGGAATTTAATCATCTCCAAAAGGGCGGGTTATTACACTAACGGTGGTATCAAATCCGATGGTTTGATCAGGACCATCAACGGGCTTTGTGTCGGGTTGCAATATGCGTTGATATAATCAATTCGAGGTAGTGTGAGTCGCAGTGCATCATGGTGAACCTCAAAATTGGATTATTACGGACGTATGGCAATGTTGGATGGTCCACATCAAAAGATGTAGAGTCCAACATACAGTCATTAAGCAGTTGTGGCCCTTGACTAGCACCAAGATCTTTTGAATTAGGTAAACAACTCTGAATCTTGTCTCTAGCATTAAGTTTGATATGAACTAATGAACTACCACACCAATTCATCAAACAAATTTAATTGTATATATAAAAACATAATTAACCCTATCAATGAGAAAATAAAAGGACCAATGTCCAGATACGTACTTAGTGATATATAGACTTGGAACTACATAACATACATAAACTAAAAATGGAAAGAAATATAAGGAGATCTTCTGGAACTACTTGCATTTTTCCTTTTGTTCTTTCTTCATTGAGCGGTTCTTCCTCTCGATCACTTTAAGGGGTATTTTTAAGTTAAAATTTAGCATTAAGCATTATGAGGCAAGTATCCCTCTCAATGTGTAATGCTGCATTTTTTTAAAATAAAATTACATTCCAATTTTAATCTTATATTATCTGCTAAATGACACGATATAAAATAAATTAGTAAATTTTTAATGATGACAAAATTGTCAAATTAATTATATTCAGCATTGAGCATTCAGAGTGAAATAACGTCATTCACATAAAAAAACATACGTATTTTTCAACATTCAGAATTTTGCATTAAGCATTCAATCTTCCGAGGTTAAAAAACCAAACGGTCCCTCAGTCGTCCATGTTATTTCTTTCCCACGCTTTTGGTGTCACTTCGTATCCCAGCGGTAGCCCACAAGAGAAACTAGACTTTGCACTAACGCACTTGCATGTACTATAATCTCCACTCTTTGAAACCTTCTTATATGAATCTTCTGTATGATTGTAGGCCAATAGTTCAACTCCACGGCAGTACATTCTAAACAAAATTTCCCTCTTTCTAGTAACAATTAACGGTGTCAACTCTCCATAATATGGGTTTAGGTTCAAATTTGAAATGACGAACATAAAAGTCCAGGATTCAACCACACCATACTCTCTCATGGTTAGTATCTCAATATTACTTTGATATCCTTGTCCACACGTGATATACAAAGGCATCCCTCTAAAACTCCTAGACCAACTATTGCGTCGGGCTTTGGGGTTAGAAGTTTTTGCCTTTGTTAAACATAATCCAATGAAGGAGTTCATTTATTGCCGGACCTTTCTTCATATTTTTTTTTTTTTAATATTTATTTTAGATTGATAAATAATTAGAGTTATGTCTTATTTTAAAGTTAAATAATTTTTACATTAAATTAATATTTAATTAGATTATTTTAAAGTTAAATAAATAAGGCGGTGCATGTCGTTTGTTCCCCAAGTATGGGATTTGGAGGCAAGAAAACAGCAGGTCGATTAAAATGTAGGGATTTATCAATACCCAAAACAATCCAGACCGTTAATCTCTTTCCCAAAAACAATGCATTTTGTTTCTCAGAGTTTTTTAGCAAAAAAGTCCAATCTGATAAAAGAGCCAAAAGAAAACAGAAACATATTCTCTTTTTTTTTTAATATTTATTTTAGATTGATAAATAATTAAAGTTATGTCTTATTTTAAAGTTAAATAAATTTTACATTAAATTAATATTTAATTAGATTATTTTGGTTTTGATATCTATTTTATTTTTGAAATTCAGGAGAACCCCCCACTTGTTGAATTTTTTGGGGTTTGGCCTTCATTTTTAGGGGGTTACCCCCATTTCAACCTTTAAATTTGGATCAAATACCAAAAAGTCCCTCAATACACATTTAGTCCAAGCCTTTTATTTTGTAGCAAAAAGTCCTTTATTCTCTTACTTGTAAAGGTCCGCGCCAGTGCCATGGTAAAGGACTTTTTGGCATGGTAAAGAACTTTTTGGTGCAAAATAAAAAGACTTGGACTATACATGTATAAAAATAAGTTCAAGAGACTATTTGGTATATGCCCCTTTATATTTTGTGTAATATCGAAAATACCCTCATATAATTATGCGTTATAAACTAAATAGTCGCTCAAACATTTTTTAATACACGTTTAGTCCAAGCATTTTTATTTTGCTCAAAAAATTCCTTCACCATGCTGCTAGCGCGAACCTTTAAAAATAAGAGAATATTAGTTAAATGGGTGTTTGAGGGATTTTTTGGTACAAAATAAAAGGCTTGAACTAAATATGTATTAGAAAAAGTTTGAGGGACTTTTTGGTATTTGATCCTATTATTATTTAGGATTTTACCCCCAAAAATGATTTGAGAAAAGTAAAAAAAAAAGATCTTTTGAAAATATTTTTCATACACACACACACACATATATTTTAAAATATCCTCACGTTGCTTTTTTTTATAATAAAAACGGACTTATTATGTAATTTTATAAAAAAATATTTTATTATGTAATTTTCATATTTATAATAAAAACTCTTGTATACATATATAAATGTACAATATTTATAAAAAAATATGTTTAAAACTTTTTAAAAATTAGGATCATGTAGTGTCGCTTTTTTTGGTCAGTAAGAAAAATTAGATTTCATGTCATGTTTTAGTTGGTCCATGTTCATGGTCAGTAAGAAAAATTAGATTTCATGTAGTTTTGCGTTTTTTGGGCCGTGTTCGCGTTAGGCAAAAAAATAAAATTTAGTGTTACGTGACATTGCATTTTAATTATATCGTGTTTGATAAAAAAAACTCGCACCGTGCCTTAACTAACATAATTTAATTGACATTACATATAACATAAAATTTATTTTAACAAAAAAAATTTACTACCTAAAAAAAGGCACAAAACTGATTTCAAAAACAAAAAATTATTACCTCAAAAATTTACTACCTCAAAAATTTGTGTTGTGTTGTGTCATGTAGTGTTTTAATTAGGTCATGTTCGTATTTAGTTAAAAAAATCATTTTTGGTCGCATTTAATTGGGTCGGGTTCGGGTTAGGTAATAAAAATAAAATTTCCTATAGGGTCTTATTTTAATTGAGTCATGTTCATATTCCTTTTTTTAGTGGCTAAAATTTGTATTTTATTTACGAGTTGAAATGTGCATTTTTTTTGTGTTGTTGAAATTGTAATTTAATACTATTATGAGATGAGTTTGTTATAATTGGAAATAAAAGAGGGAGAGAAATGTTTGGAGATAATTTCAATATGGGAAAAAAGGGATAAAGGTCTTTTACTGTTAAGTCCTTGGACTAATGATTTTAGACTATAAATCGGGACACAACAAATTTTGAACGATTAGGTCTACCATATAAATACCCTCAAATCTCAAAACAAACACACCTTACAAGCGCGAACGATCAAAACCTCAACTTTCTCTCTTCCAATCAAATCCTAATCTTCGAAGTTGTAATAAATGATTATCATTCTCAATCAGATTATCTCAAACAACACTAATAGTTATTATTCCATCCATGCTCATATATTGTTAGTTTTTCTAGTTTTTTTGGTTTGTAAACCCTAAATCGATGTAGTTTCTTACTCTATTTCACTTGATTTCTCTTCAAATGAATAAAACGGTGTACAAAATGATTTCATAATGTATTTGATGTAATTTATTGTGTATTGAATGTAATATTATCTCCTTAAGTTTTGTTCTTAAGTTTATACCATACACTCTGTATATGTTGTGTTCTTAGCATTATATTTCTGATATCACCTGTTTATCATTGTATATTGAGTGTTTTGTTTTGTATTCCATGTAATATATATTTTTGTGTCCTTAGATTTTATATAACTTTTTTCCTATTTTATCATGTATTTTATGTTCTCATATGTATAAATTTGTAGACATTGTGTATGGAGTGATGAAATCATATTATGTTGTTTGTTGTTGATACGAAAAATACAATATGCGTCTAGCTTCTACATTTGTTTCCCTGGTTTTAATTAAAAAAAACACGCATTTTGCATGTTCACTGTATTTACGTGGTCTCTAAATTTTATAGCTCCTATATCATTGTGGTCCGCGCCATCAGAATTTCTTGAGGAATGTGAATATACATGTGCTCTCTATATTTAATAGGTTATATATTATTGTGGTTTGCGCAAGCGACATTTGTCAAGGAATGTGAATATATACGACTCTCTATAATTAATAGCTCCTCCATTATTGTGGTCCACTCAAACGCCATATATTTAGGACTATGAATGAATATGCTCTCTCTATATTTTCATAGATCCTATATTATTATGGTTTGCGCTAACGACATTTTTTGGGATTGTGAATGAATATATACGTGTTCTTTATATTTTCATAGATTCTATATTAATCGTGGTTGATTAGGCATAAATTCTTCCGATTTATCCTCATAATTTAGAGACTTTTATTGCCCTAGGTAGTGTAATTTGTATTGATTTATCTCATATACTTGCTACTGACATCTTCCATCGAGTGCATCGAGTTTCGTGTATTTCTCGTACATTTTGCAAATATTTTATGCAAGTGAAGAAAAGAGAAAATTCAAAATCAAAAGAGAAAGAAAATAAGAAGAGTCAAGGGAAAAATAGTGATTTTACACCAGGAATCCGGACATGGAACCTAAAGGAATGTTGAAGACCTCAAGTCCATAAGGACGTAGGAAGAAATGTCATCCAAATCCGAATCCTGGGTAAAAAGTTATGAAACTTTGAAGTTGAGAAGAAATCAAGGAAAAAAATGAAGAAAAATATAAAGTCACCGAACTGAACCGATGAAATCATCACCGAACCGGTTCGCCACACTGTCAGTACCTAACTGAATCGAAGTAGAACCGGTTCCCCAAACTGGTATACACCGAGCTGGTTCACCCCAGTAATGAAGGAGAACCGAACCGGTTCACCTAGACCGATTTTTAATTCTTTATTCCTAAAAACTAGAGTTGTGCATAGTGAAAACACTTAAAATAATGTGGTGTATTATTCTTTTGTCATACAAACATTATGAGGCTTATTTTTAAGTGTTTTGAGAGGTTTTTTAAGCTAAGAACTTTAGGATTCATCTTGTTCAACATTTTGTTCATCCTTATGGATTAATTCAAGGCTCTTCTTCATTCCAAGTATAATTTTCTTCGTTGCTTTCAATTGTTTTCATATTTTCAGTTGGTGATTCATTATTTATTAGTTAAAATTCTTTTTGCATGTTTCATTACACTTTTCACATAATTGTGATTTTCATCGCCTGCAACTTTAAGATTTGTATTATTTCTCACGTAACCATGTCCGACTGGATTTCTAAGGGTTGAAATGCATGAACCCAACTCAGTGTGGTTTACATCGATATAAAAGTAATTCCCTAAATTAAATAAATGATTGAATCGCGTTGATTAGTTATTACAACCGTTGTAGGACTTTAACCTCATTTCCTCTAGGTAACCGGGGTGTTTAGTAGTGCGACGCAACCTAACTTATAACTGATAATGTGAGAGAGAGAGGGAGAGGGAGAGAGAGTAGCATTCCTTCATGAGATAAATTTCTTTTAGGTATCCGTCATTTTATATAAAGTGTGTTAGACGTTTGACCTTGTGTACATTTACTCACCTCCTTACACACTAGAGAGATACACTTACCCGATTCTCAGAGATTTCAATTTAGAGAGATATATCTAGTGATAATTGAAGTCAAAACATTGATTCTATAAAGGCAGTCTAAGAATTTCTCTAATGATACTTATGATTATTTCACACTAACACGTGTTGAGTTTTAGGAAGGATTACGCTTTGGGTATTAAGTGAATTTATGCCTTACCTTGATAGTTAAATATGGTGTTCATTGACGTCCTTTGAAGTAGGGTCGTATATCCCTTCATCATCAAATAAGAGACTGCACTTAAATAAAATTTTGAATTTTGTGGGTACATTGGCTGCAAACCCTCAAGAGACAACACTCGTTTTGTAGGGCAACCGACAGGTTGAACGACTTGTTGCACATGCTAAGTGCAACCACAAGTGCCTGTGAAAGTGGCACACTTTTGGTCATTTATCTCTTTTTCTCTGTATATTTGTTCGAGGACTAGCAATGTTCTGTTTGAGGGTGGTGTGATAAGTACCTAAAAGTGTCTATTTTATACCCTAAATATGGGCATTTTAGTCGCTCGATCTGAATAAAATTGGCCTTATGTTCATATTTTATTATTTCGCAGGTCAATCGCCAGTCGCGATATCAAATTGTGCTAAATCGGTGTAATTGTGATAAAGTAGTGGTAAAAAGCGTTTAATGAAGAAAATCAAAGCGGTCGTGAAGCCATAAGTCCCTTTTAATCTTTCCTCGATGAGTTCTAATGCCCTAAACCCAAGTCTCGTAGCCTAAACCTATCCCGAACCAAGCCCAGTACATCCCTAACATGTCCTATAATTGCTCAGTATGTGTGGTATTATTATTTTTATTATTTAATTTTTGATTTTAGGGTCTTTATTTTTAGTATTTTATTATTTTTATCTTATGTAAATATTATAACATGTGTGTCATCATGTCAGTGTATTTAGATGTGTTTTTAATATTTTCTTTATTAGATTTTTAATATTCTTTGTTTTAAATTTTGAGTCTTTTTATACTTGTAATACCCCGTAATTTTATTTATATTTATTTAAGGGATTAATTAAATTAAATGAGAATTAATTGCAAATTAATCCGGGTATAAATACTAACGAGATGTGAGTTGGTATTTGATTATGATGTTAAAATTTATTATTTTCGAGTATGTATGGTAATACATGAGTATTGATGATATTTAAATTGTCACGAGGTAGCTATACGACAATTTGGGAAATTTAATTGGGACGCATGTGTCAGTCGCGTTAGGAATGTAATTAATTGAATTAAAAAGTGAATTTTATTTTTATCAACTGAATGGTCATTTTGAGTGCGCCAACGCATCCGGAAGGGTCGAAATAGTCAGAAACCATTAGTCAGGGGTTTAGTTTGGGTCGCGGGGTATTTTTGGGCCATACCGGCAACCTAGAAGGGTATTTTGGTAATTTTAAAAATATGGGAATTAAAACCCACGAATTTTAGAGGTTTATTTTATATTATTTATGAACCCACTAAGCCCATTATCAGCATTAGGTGAGTTAGATTGCTACGGGAGTTATAGGAGAGTTTGAAGAGGTTCCAAAAGAAACCTCCAACCACCATCTTCAACCTTAGGAGAAAATCTGTAGAGAAAGGGGAGAAATCAACCTTCATTCACCAACATCAATTCTGAAGAACAATCTAAGGCAAGTGTTTTGATGTCATTATTTTCATTGAATATTTCCTCCATGTGTAGTGTAGAAAACTGTTTATATCTTGGAATTTTGATGAAGACCACCCAAATGGAATTATGGTTAAATTTGTGGTTTGGGTAGGGATTTGCATGTAGAGTGATAAATGGACGATTTTAATATACAAAACAGAACTTTTGATGATTTGAAAACGGATTAATAAGGGGTCTTTAATTTCACTTAAACTCTAGGTTTATGTTCATAGGGTTTGGAATGAAAAATTGGGAATTTATGTAAATTGTATGTTAATTTGGAGTAATTGAACCCGTAAAGATGTTAAGAAATGACCTAAGAGGATTTAGAGTGGATTAGAATCATTAAAATGTTATTGAGGTGACCTAAGAGTGGATTTAGAGAAGAGAGGAATATAGAAAAACGGATTTAAGAATTTCTGGGTTGAATCTTCCATCTCGTTAGATGACCTGCCCAGGTCGTTCGAACGACCTTCTAACGAGATGACAGTATCCCTTCTAATGAGTTTGTAGTTCATTTGAAGCCTTTCGTTCGAATGACACTCGTTCGAACGACCTCGTTCGAACGAGATTTCTAACGAGTTGACAAAATGGCCTTTTAGGCTTGATCTTATTTCTAGTGTCCCGTAGACTTATTTAAATGATGAGATAACCTTCCCTTACTAACTAGTGGGTATAGTTGGGAGATTGGGGTACATTGAAGAGTAAAACTTAGGATCTTGTAGTAAACCGGATGACATTTGTGGATGGGGAAGCGAGTACCTAATCACGACGTGAGAAGAATTGATAACTTGAATACTTATAAACCGGGGACTTGTGAGTTGTATAACACTAAATGTTGGTATAAGAATGAGAAGTATACCACTAATGAAATATTGTGATATCTAAGATGTGCGAATGCTTAGTATATGTAGTTATCTGTGTATAACATACCTATCGTACTTTCTATCATGGGAGGTCGGCATTCGATCAGGGCCATCTAATATTGCGTGCCTATGGGGGGATTTAGATTGGTACCTTGAGGACATAGGTCAGAGAAGGACTTATTAAGAAGTTAATAAGTCTGCTGATCATCGGAGCGTAGGTATGTGCGTGACCCATGTGATGTGAACTATGTTCGCCTCCATTGTTTGTGATTGTTTTTTAATGAAACGATTCCTGAGAGATTTGGAATATGTGGTCCTTATGTACGTGATGTACCAGGATTGGATAGCAGAGTATCTGTGCACCACAGCTTAGTCTCGGGGTACTAGTATTGTATAGTTATGATGAGTATAATATACTGTTAATTGAAATGCATTATCAAGAATAAATGTGTAAAAATAACAACAACGGTTTGTAAAGTGAAAATGAAAGATCTCTAGTAGTTAGTAGTACTAATATGGGAAACTGTGTAGCAAGGCAAAACACTCTGTTAAATAGAATATGTTGGGAATTTAATTGGATATCATATAGTAATGTTAGATTTTGTAGCGGACTAGTTAAATATGGGAATAACGAGAATGGGTACGAGTAAGATAGGAGTGCACAATTAGTTGAGAGGTGAGGAGTTCATGTGAGTGCACACACTATCATGTACTTTATATTCACTATTTAATGATATTAAACACTTGCAAATTTTTAAACTATTTTCACAATCGGGCTCTGACCCGTTTGCTTTCAAATCTATTTTTGTAAAACCTTTTAGGTGCCCAGCCACAAGGACACCATGCATAGGAGTTCTATTCAGGTGACGTGTTGTAGCTGCTGTGGAAGTTATAGGACCTTGACAGTAGACGCCTCCATTTTCGATCTTGACTCCATTATCAGATTTTCTCATTTGTTGGGCATGTCGCCCCATTCCTTTTAGAGACATCTTACTTTTTCAGTTATTTCAGACTTTGGGTTGTAATTAATTTAGTGATGCAGACTTGGTATTTATTTATTTCAGCATTCGGATGGTTGTGAGGAGTATTACTCCAGACTCATTATTATTTTATGGTTATTCTATTATGACTATGTTGTGGTGGTTATGTTAGCATTTCATAATTCATTTATTGTATGTTAATCGGATTTAATTAAAATTGATAACTCACTTTTTAAATATTAGGTGGCTATTAATTGTTAAAATGTTTTGGACAGTGATGCTATGAACTGAACCAACTTGGTGTTTTGTATTAATTTAATAAAGGAGTAGCTACCCGGTATTTAATTAGTCGGGGTGTCACAGGTGGTATCAGAGCATCAGGTTCTAGCATCCTTAGGATCTATACGGCTTGTTATGTTTTCGCTGAGCTTTCTTTGATATAGAGCCCTATATTTTAGGACTGTTGTATTCTTTTGTGTATGTTTCGCTCTTCAGCTATTTTGAGATAATAACTACGAACTTATAAGACTTTACTCTCATTTCATATGCCTCCACGACGTGCACAGTGAGTTCCTATGGATGCAAAGCCCGACCCACAGCCTGCACCAGTTCTGGGCACCATGAATGTCGTCGAGGTTGCAGCTATTATAGCCTAAGCGGTGAATGCCTCTCTCGCAGTCGTACAGCAGGCACCACCTCAGGCGCCGGCATTAGTGCCAGTTCAGGCTCATGCATTCCCGTCTGCTTGGGAATGCGTCCGTGGTGCTTTTCAGAAATCACACCCTCCGGAGTTTGTAGGTAGCTCCGATGTTGTGGTATCCAGTCAGTGGAGGAAGGACATTCAGAGGCACTTAAGGATGTACGAGTGCACAGATGTTCAAAAGAAGATACTGGCTACTTTTAAGCTAGTAAGATCAGCATTGCAGTGGTGGGAGTCCATTACCACCGCGAAGGAGAGGGATGCTCTCACTATTCAGGAGTTCTGGGTGCGGTTCGATCGCAAATATTTTTCATCAGCTATTCACACTGAGATGAGGAGGAAGTTGATGAACCTCAAGCAGGAGGGAAAGACCATATCTGAGTATGAGGCTGAGTTCACCAAACTCTTGAATATTGTTCCGGATGAAATTCCAACATAGGAGAAGAAAATTCAGAAGTTCACGGATGGATTGACTTCGAGGATCCGTCAGCACTTGTTGGGGAATCTCTCGTTGGACACTTATTCTGATGTGGTTAACGCTGCACTACTTCACTACCAGGATCATCGCTTCCACATATCTGAGAGCAAGAGATCAGGAGAGTCCAGCCATCAGGGCAGGATCGGGAGAAATGGTGCCAGCGGGGCACAATCTGCTCAGGGATAGCACAGGCAGGTTGATCAGGGTTCCCAACAGGGGGATCATAAGAGATTCAGATCCGGGGGTTTCAGGAATGTCCAGGGAGGTTTTAGACATGGCCATCAGGGTCATTAGGGCCAGCAGGGTCAGAATGGTCAGCAGCAGCAGTTTCAGCATGGCCAGGGTAGGAATGGTAACGGCCAGCAGGGCCGTGGGCAACAGGGATAGCGAGGGGGAAACTTTTCGACGAAGTTCTTCCTTTGTGGCAAGACTGGCCACAAATGCCAGGATTGTCCTGATAGGGGCAGGGCCCCACAGCAGCAGCAACATTGTGCTCGACACGAGCCACAGAGGCCTATGTTTCCCGCCGCCCTCCCAGCACAACCACAGATGGCAACATTACCACCCATTCCAGCGGTCCCAGTTCAGCAGTGACAGCTTCAGTATGGGAGAGTGTATCAGCTCCAGCATGCCATAGTTCCTCAGGATCCACCTGCTATTGAGGGTATGTCCTCTATTCAGGGGACTATGGGGCATATTTTATTTGATACGGGGGCCACACATTATTTCATTGCCATGAGATTTTCACGCACTATTGGGTTATTAGACACCGCCGAGAGCATGGTCACTTGTGTAGATTCACCGTTGAGTAGGGGTTCTATGATTTCGCTTATTTATAGAGGTGTGGGTATAGAGATTGGGAGGTTTACTTTACCCGCTGATATGTTAGTGTTAGAGATGACTGAGTATGATGCGATTGTTGGTATGGATTGGTTAGTTGCGTACCGATCCATGATTGACTGTTTTAGTAAAAGTATTATCTTTGCCATTCCCGGGCAGGATATGTTTTTAGTGGCGATGCCTCGCCCTGAGGGAGGATCATCCACTCATTTGTACTATATAGAGGGGGAGACCACTAAGGAAGTGGTGCTACCACTCGATTCGATTCCAGTTGTTAGGGAGTTTGCTGATGTATTTCAGGATATACCTGGACTACCTCTGAGTAGAGAGATAGACTTTGTGATTGATTTGACACAGGGCACTCGACCAATTTCCCACGCAACTTACCGTATGGCTCCATCAGAGATGAGACAGCTACGGGATCAGATAGAGCAGTTGTTGGGTCAGGGGTTTATCCGGAGGAGTACTTCACCGTGGGGTGCCCCTTTGTTGTTCATAAAGAAGAGGGATGGATCGTTGAGGTTATGTGTATATTACCGAGAGTTGAATAAGGTCACGATACGAAATAAGTATTCGTTGCCCCGAATCGATGACTTATTCGACTAGCTGAGAGGAGCTTCCTTCTTCTCAAAGATTGATTTGCGATTGGGATACCATCAGTTGCGTATCAGGGAACAGGACGTCTCGAAGATTGCTTTCTTAACGAGATATGGTTCCTACGAGTTTCGGGTTATGCCTTTTGGCTTGACCAACGCTCCATCCGTGTTTATGGACTTGATGAATAGGGTGTTCAGAGAGTTCCTAGACCAGTTCGTTATCATATTTATTGATGATATCCTGGTTTACTCCCAGACAGAAGAGGAGCATGCCGAGCATTTGAGACAGGTTTTGCAGACGCTACGTCAGAATGAGCTTTATGCAAAGTATGAGAAGTGTGGGTTTTGGCTGAAGGAGGTTCAGTTTTTGGGGCATATCATTTCAGACCGGGGGATATCTGTTGATCTGGGGAAGGTATCCACGGTGAGGGAGTGGGGACAACCCACGACACCGACAGAGATCCGTAGTTTCTTGGGCCTAGCAGGATACTACAGGAGGTTTATTCGTGGTTTCTCAAAGATAGCGGGTCCTTTGACACATCTAACTCGCAAAGGTGTGCCATTCATCTGGAGCGATGATTGTCAGTTGGCATTCGATGAGATGAAGGACAAGTTTACCTTAGCACCTGTGTTAGCATTGGCGAGACTGGGAGTTGAGTATTTAGTTTAAACCGATGCGTCCTTACAAGGACTCAGAGGTGTATTGCAGCAGGAGAGTCAGGCCATAGCTTATGCTTCCCGTAAGCTTAAGACTCACGAGAAGAATTACCCCACCCATGACTTGGAGTTAGCGGCAGTTGTATTTTGCCTTTCGGATTTGGAGACATTATCTCCTAGGGGAGAAGTTTTGGTTGTTCACAGACCATAAGTCTCTACAGTACCTCTTTACGTAGAAGGAGTTGAATATGCGTCAACGACGGTGGCTTGAGTTTATGAAGGATTATCAGTTTGATATCGAATATCACCCAGGAAAGGATAACGTAGTAGCAGACGCATTGAGCCGTAGGCCAGTAGATGAGGTGGCCGGGGTGTGGAAAGCCAAGTGGAAGGAGTTGGGACACCAAGATGCAGTGGCCCGATCGTTCATGTTTATGATGACTATTACACCCCAGATTATTACGAGAGTGATACAGGCCCAGGTGAATGACTCGTTCTGTCAGGAGCAGATAGTCCGATTACTAGCAGAGGGAGCCTAATCCTATACCGTTAGCTCAGACGGGGGATTACACTTCAATGGGAAACTATTCGTTCTGGAAGGGGAAGACTTGCGACATGAGGTGATGGCAGAGTCGCACGGCTCACGGTTCGTGGTACACCCTGGTGGGGACAAAATGTACCAAGACATGAGACGTCAGTATTGGTGGACCGGGATGAAGAGAGATATCGTCGTGTTTGTTTCCAAATGTGCCACTTGTCAGCTAGTAAAGGTGGATCATCAGAGACCGGCAGGACTTCTACAGCCATTAGAGGTTCCGACATGGATATGGGAGAAAAGATCCATGGACTTTATCACGGGGTTACCTACGTCATAGAGGGGTCACGACTCCATATGGGTAATTGTAGACCGATTGACCAAAGTTCCTCATTTTCTACCCGTAAGGACAGACTACACTACGAGACAGTATGCCTAGATTTTCATTTCGGAAATAGTGAGACTTCACGGTGTGCCTCTAAATATCGTGTCTGATCGAGACAAGATATTTGTTTCACAGTTTTGGGAGAGTTTCCAGGAGGCCATGGGCACTGAATTGCGGTTGAGTATAGCTTATCACCCGCAGACCGATGGGTAGATCGAGCGAACAAATCAGATGTTGGAGGACATGTTGCGTTTATACATCCTAGACTTTGGGGGTGGATGGGAGCAGTACCTTCCACTGGTGGAGTTTGCTTATAATAACTCTTATCAGTTCACCATTGGTATGGCTCCATTTGAGGCGTTGTACGGTAGACCTTGTCGTTCCCCAGCATGTTGGTTAGAGGTGGGGGATAACAAACTCCTTGGATCGGATGTGATTCAGGACACTTCGGTAAGGATTGAGTTGATACGGAGTCGCATTCGGGTAGCTCAGGACCGGCAGAAGAGCTATGCCGATGCCAAGAGGTTCTTCAGAGAATTAAAAGTGGGGGACTAGGTTTTACTTAGAGTATCTCCTATGAAGGGGATTATGCATTTTGGGAAGAAGGGGAAACTGGAACCGAGATATGTGGGGCCATTTCCTATCATCGAGCGGATTGGGCCAGTTGCGTATAGACTTGGGTTACCGGAGCACTTGCATAGGATTCATGATGTGTTCCATATTTCCTCGCTAAGGAAATATCTGAGGGATGATTTTGCCCATACTCACATTGCTTTGGAGGACATTGATCTTCAACCCGATAGTTCCTACGAGGAGGGACCAATCGCTATTCTGGACCGAAGCGAGCGAAAACTGAGGTCAAAGATAGTACCATTAGTACGTGTTCAGTGGCGGCATCATAATGCCAAGGAGTCCACATGGGAGCACGAGGATGGAATGCACGAGCGTTATCCAGAGTTATTTTAACCAGGTACTCTTTAGTTCTGAATTTCGGGACGAAATTCTGTTATTAGGGGGAAGTATGTAATACCTCATAATTTTATTGATATTTATTTAAGGGATTAATTAAATTAAATGAGAATTAATTAAAAATTAATCCGGGTACAAATACTAATGAGATGTGAGTTGGTATTTGATTATGATGTTAAAATTTATTGTTTCCGAGTATGTATGGTAATACATGAGTATTGATGATATTTAAATTGTCACGAGGTAGCTATACGACAATTTGGGAAATTTAATTGGGACGCACGTGTCAGTCGCGTTAGGAACGTAATTAATTGAATTAAAAAGTGAATTTTATTTTTATCAACTGAATGGTCCTTTTGAGTGCGCCAACGCGTCCGGAAAGGTCGAAATAGTCAGAAAACATTAGCCGGGGGTTTAGTTTGGGTCCCGGGGCATTTTTGGGCCATACCGGCAACCTATAAGGGTATTTTGGTAATTTTAAAAATATGGGAATTAAAACCCACGAATTTTAGAGGTTTATTTTATATTATTTATGAACCCACTAAGCCCATTATCAGTATTAGGTGAGTTAGAGGGCTACGGGAGTTATAGGAGAGTTTGAAGAGGTTCCAAAAGAAACCTCCAACCACCATCTTCAACCTTAGGAGAAAATTTGTAGAGAAAGGGGAGAAATCAACCTTCATTCACCAACATCAATTCGGAAGAACAATCTAAGGCAAGTGTTTTGATTTCGTTATTTGCATTGAATATTTCCTCCATGTGTAGTCTAGAAAACTGTTTATATCTTTGAATTTTGATGAAGAACACCCAAATGGAATTATGGTGAAATTTGTGGTTTGGGTAGGGATTTGCATGTAGAGTGATAAAAGGACGATTTCAATATACAAAACATAACTTTTGATGATCTGAAAACGGATTAATATGGGGTATTTAATTGCACTTAAACTCTAGGTTTATGCTCATAGGGTTTGGAATGAGAAATTGGGAATTTATGTAAATTGTATGTTAATTTGGAGTAATTGAACCCATGAAGATGTTAAGAAACGACCTAAGAGGATTTAAAGTGGATTAGAATCATTAAAATGTTATTGAGGTGACCTAAGAGTGGATTTAGATAAGAGAGGAATATAGAAAAACGAATTTAAGAATTTCTGGGCTGAATCCGCCATCTCGTTAGAAGACCTGCCCAGGTCGTTCGAACGACCTCGTTCGAACGAACTTCTAACGAGATGAAAGTATACTTTCTAACGAGTTGGTAGTTCGTTTGAAGCCTTTCATTCGAACGACCTCGTTCGAACGAGATTTCTAACGAGTTGACAGAATGGCCTTTTAGGCCTGATCTTATTTCTAGTGTCCCGTAGACTTATTTAGATGACGAGATAACCTTCCGTTAGTAACTAGTGGGTATAGTTGGGAGATTGGGGTACATTGAAGAGTAAAACTTTGGATCTTGTAGTAAACCGGATGACATTTGTGGATTGGGAAGCGAGTAACTAATCACGACGTGAGAAGAATTAATAACTTAAATACTTATAAACCGGGGACTTGTGAGTTGTATAACACTAAATGTTGGTATAAGAACGAGAAGTATACCACTAATGAAATATTGTGATATCTAAGATGTGCAAATGCTTAGTATATGTAGTTATCTGTGTATAACATACCTACCGTACTTGCTATCATGGGAGGTCGACGTTCGATCAGAGCCATCTAATATTTGTGTGCCTACGGGGGTATTTAGATTGGTACCTCGAGGACATAGGTCAGAGAAGGACTTACTGAGAAGTTAATAAGTTTGCTGATCATGGGAGCGTAGGTATGTGCGTGACCCATGTGATGTGAACTATGTTCGCCTCCATTGTTTGTGATTGTTTTTTAATGAAATGATTCCTCAGAGATTCGGAATACGTGGTCCTTATGTACGTGATATACCGGGATTGGATAGCAGAGTATGTGTGCACCGCAGCTTAGTCTGGGGGTGCTAGTATTGTATAGTTATGATGAGTATAATATACTGTTAATTGAAATGCATTATCAAGAATAAATGTGTATAAATAATAGCAACGGTTTGTAAAGTGAAAATGAAGATCTCTAGTAGTTAGTAGTACTAATATGGGAAACTGTGTAGCAAGGCATAGCACTCTGTTAAATAGAAGATGTTGGGAATTTAATTGGATATCGTATAGTAATGTTAGATTTTGTAGCGGACTAGTTAAATATGGGAATAACGAGAATGGGTACGGGTACGGGTACGATAGGAGTGCACAATTAGTTGAGAGGTGAGGAGCTCATGTGAGTGCACACACTATCATGTACTTTATATTCACTATTTAATGATATTAAAAACTTGCAAATTTTTAAACTATTTTCACAATCGGGCTCTAACCCGTTTGCTTTCAAATCTATTTTTGTAAAACCTTTTAGGTGCCCATCCACAAGGACACCATGCATAGGAGTTCTATTCAGGTGATGTGCTATAGCTGTTGTGGAAGTTACAGGACCTTGACAGTAGACGCCTCCATTTTCGATCTTGACTCCATTATCAGATTTTCTCATTTGTTGGGCATGTCGCCCCATTCCTTTTAGAGACATCTTACTTTTTCAGTTATTTCAGACTTTGGGTTGTAATTAATTTAGTGATGCAGACTTGGTATTTATTTATTTCAGTATTCGGATGGTTGTGAGGAGTATTCCTCCAGACTCATTATTATTTGATGGTTATTCTATTGTGACTATGTTGTGATGGTTATGTTAGCATTTCATAATTCATTTATTGTATGTTAATCGGATTTAATTAAAATTGACAACTCACTTTTTATATATTAGGTGGCTAGTAATTGTTAAAATGTTTTCGACAGTGATGCTATGAACTGAACTAACTTGGCATTTTGTATTAATTTAATAAAGGAGTAGCTACCCGGTATTTAATTAGTCGGGGTGTCACAATACTTTATATGTGCATGTTTATATTTTTATAATATGTTCGTCGTAAATACATATATACATATTTTATATTTTATATAGTAAAGTACTTACACACTATTTCCATACACATAACTCACTCCCTACCCTACACCCCACATTCCATACACCTTAAACTCACCAAATCAACCCTCACACCCAACAGGGGTGAACCTAGGTGGTTTTGCCGCCCACCTTAATTTTTTGGAATTTTTTCCTGAGTATAGGATATTTTTTTTTTGGATCTTTGTGTAATGTTCCATAATAGAAGGTATTAATTTTTGGGGCACATATAGAAATAATTCATTCTCAACTACACGCGTTCGTTCTTCTACACAACACACGCACACATTTTTTTAAACATTATAACCTATACTAAAATCTCTTCACTTCAACCTCACTCAACCGCTCTCTCCCTTTCCTTCCCCTCCCCTCCCCTCCTCCTCCTCCTCCTCCTCTCTTCCCCATAACACAATCCAATACATTTCTCCTCCTCTCCGCCGCATCCACAAACCAGTAACAAAGCCCCCCAAGTCCAACCCAACTTCCAAGTTTGAACTCCAAGAATGTAGCGCATCTCAGACTCTGATCTGGGTAGGGCAGAGCATCTCTTCTCTTCAACTTCCATGTTTCAAGCAGTCTAGCAGCAGAGCATCTGAGCAGATTTAATTTTTTGATAACATTCAATGATTTTTTTTTTCAATTCAATATTCAAGTTTCAAAACTAATAATTTTTTCAATATTCAGTGATAAATTAGTTTAACTGCTCAATTTTAAATGTTAATTAATAAATGCACAATGTTTAAATGACTAATTATTTTTTAGTTTACTTTTAATTGTTGTGCCTATATTTGTTTAAAATTTTGAAAATATAGATTTGTTGGGTATTGATTTATTAGTATTTTAAAAATAAAAGTACTGGTTACTTTTATTTGTTGTGCCTATATTTGTTTAATATTTTCTTATTAGATTTTTAATATTCTTTGTTATATATTTAATATTTTTATTTTTTAATTATGTGTCTTTTTATACTTTATATGTGCGTGTTTATATTTTTATAATATGTCCGTCGTAAAAACATATATACATATTTTCTATTTTATATAGTAAAGTACTTACACACACTATTTCCATACACATAACTCACTCCCTAACCTACACCCCACATTCCATACACCTTAAATGCACCAAATCAACCCTCACACTCAACAGGGGCGGACCTAGGTGGTTCTGAGGGTGGGCGGCCCAGATATAATATTGTTGGGTATTGAATTATTAGTATTTTAAAAATAAAAGTATTGATTATTTGTTATTGGGTCGTTGCCTATTCCATGATTATATTAGGCTTCTCATTTTTTTTGCTACTTTTAATTGTCGAAACATAATTTGGAATAAAATTTCAAATTTAAGGCAATTATGTTGAATTTTTTTTCTTATTTAAAATTTAGGGTAATATTTATTGAGGGATTTTGAAAAAAGTCAAATAAAATGAGAGAAAAAAATGAGTGAATATAAATTAACATTTTTAGAGTTAAGAAATTGAAAATAAAGTAAAAATGTCCCTAAAAAAATCATCTCGGGGATCCCGCCCCAACCCCCCATCCTTTGTAAAAGGAAAATGTTAAAAATACCCACTTCGTGGACATGTAGCTACATTAAAAACTTATACCTATAAAAAATTGTACTTATTTACGGGTCCACAAAATGTGTCCACGAAGTGAAACTCCCTAGCATTACTCTTTGTAAACACATTTCGCGCCCATAATGAAAATCTTGGGTCCGCCACTAACACCCAACAACCAAATGAGATTGTCTCTCCTCCATTACCATCATCTTCTTCACCCATCTTCTTTTCTCTCTCCAAACAGCAAACCGTCAGTGGCCTACCCAACTCGAATCCAGCTACGAACCTACTCTCAGGCCCACTTCGGCTCTGACCCAACTGCTGAAAACTAACAACCTGCCCAGCAACATCCTAAACCCGTCTTAAACCCAGTACCCTCTTCAATCCACCGAACCTCCATTTTCAGAGATCCTACCAAAAGACAAACTCGGATCTTCAACCCAGACTCTACCCAAGCTTCCAAACCTGAAACCAATACCCAATTCCATCTTCTCAACCAAAAACCCCATAAACCATAACTGTCCATAACCCGACGACCTTATAAATCAAACCAATGACCTCCAACTCCGGTCATTACCCTATATATAAAAATACTTTTAAAAATCAAGTAACCAAGAAAGTGGTAAGTTGGAACCCATTTTGAACCATACCATACCATACCATACCATACCACTGTGTCTGTGGTTAAAATCTACGGGGGTCTTATAACTAACAACTGCTCTCCTAGATCTACTGATAGTCGGCATCGACATCAAAACTCACCGCCTCATAAATATTACATCTGGGCCTCCCAATATATCACCACTTTCTATCTGGCAAGGGTTACACGTTGGAATCACATAAGGCGTCAACATAAATATTAGGGGCAAATCACTGTACGTATTCCATTCATTCATAAATATTACTAGCTGTCGAGGTGAAGGAATCAATTGGAAACGAAGGGGAGACGGCGCAACAACTGTGTGTAATAAACCGTGGCTATCAATGTTCACCTTACGTGGATACAAAATCTCACAAGAATATCAATTTTCATCCTACGTGGATACCTTACATGAGTTGGACTTATAGAGATTACTTGTTGTCCAATTTTATTCCCAGGATAAATCAAAGGTTATGAATGAAAACGTTCGCTCTTTCCCTAAAAAAAATTATTTTATAAATTATTTTATCATTTTTTATAAATTACGTACAATATTTTTTAAAATAAAAAATATTTTTTTAAAATAAAAAATAATTTTTTATTTTTTTTGAAAAGTTTTTTTTTTAAATTTAAAAAAATTGTTCTAACTGTTTTATAAAAAAAAGTTGTTTTTCAACAAAAATAAAACCTGTTAACCATGAACATAAACTTCTTTACACTATTAAATAATGTTTTTAACTGTTTAAAAACATTTTTTAATAAGAAACTGTTTTTAAAGGGTTTTTTATACATAAAAGAAATGGTTTATTAACTTTTGAACTATTTTTTTTTAAAATAACCGATTTTATCTTTTTTTAACAGCTTTATGAAATTAAGAAATTGTTTTAAAGTTAAAAAACATCTTAATTATTTAATATAAAAATATTCAATTAATATGAAAAATGCTACGTGGCATCTCAATTCCCTTTCAACATATCTATCATGTGTAAGCTTTGCTCGGAGGCTTTTCTCATTCTTCCTGTCCCTTTGGTTTCTCCACCTGTTTGTTTCCTTTTCAATTTTTTAACAAATTACGTACAATATCTTTTCAAATAACTTATGCAAAGTGCTTTTCAAACTACGTACCGTATTTTTAACCACGTATACATAATTATTTTATTATTTTTATAAATTATGTACAATATTTTTTAAAATAAAAAATAGTTTATAATTTTTTTTATTTTTTTTAAATTAAAAAAAAATTATTCTATTGGTTTTATAAAAAAAGTTGTTTTTTAACAAAAATAAAAACTATTAGCCATAAACATAAACTTCTTTACACTGCTAAATAATGTTTTAACTGTTTAAAAATATTTTTTTTAATAAGAAACTGTTTTTAAAGGTTTATGTTACACATAAAAGAAATGGTTTATTAACTTTTGAACTATTTTTTTTTCAATAACTGATTTTACCTTTTTTTAACTGTTTTATGATTTTCAGAAACCGTTTTAAAGTTAAAAATGTCTTAACTGTTTAATATAAAAAATCAATTAATATAAAAATTATTTTACTATTCTTTTTTAATAAATTACATACAATACATCTTATGTATAAAAATATTTTTTTTATTTTTTTAAAACAATTCTTATTTATTTAAAAAAATGTTATAATTTTTTTATAAAAAAATATTTTTCTAATAAAAATATTAACTTTGCTATATTTTTTCAGGATATTAAGCTTATAATCAATTCTTAACATCCCACAAAACGCCATGTGGCACCACAATTTTTCATTAAACTTTGTTATGCAGTAATTATATCTCTCCTCTTTAGTTCATCTCTCTTCCAATTCTTCTTCCTTATTCACTCTTCAAATACAACCCTTTCGTTTTCTAAATTGTTTCGTCTGCAATAAAATTACACCCTTTCATTTCTTTAGTAACAAACCCTTTATCTCCATCTGTTGAAGTCCAAAGGACCATTTATGTTCTTCCACCTTATAAACCATTCACCCATAAACGTTAAACAACACCCCTACACCTTTTCATTTCTTTTATAACAAACCCTTTATATATTTAGTCCAAAGGACCGTTTCTGTTCTACCCCCTTATAAATCATCCACCCATCAATGTAAAACAACACCCCTATTTTGTAGGTCGATATAAATTGTGGTGCGTTCAAGAGACAAACAATTTCTATTGTCGGTAAATTCTCCGATTGAAAATGGAAGCAACTAAGGACCCACCGGTGATTGCTGTGGAAGGTGAGTTTACACGAGTCTGATGTTTGGTTATTTATAACATTTTTAGATGCCTCAGCCAGTTGTGATAGTCAAGGTTGCTAAAGGATGGTTTAAACTGGGTTTAGGAGAAGCTTAGGTTGGAGGAGATGGGTAGCGGGTTCCATGGATTTAGAAGCCGGGGTTGAGAGCTGGTGGTTCCGGGTTATGGAATTAGGCTGGATTCGAGTGTAGATGGTGGTCTGGGTAGTGGGTTCAAGTATGGCTGCGGGGGGTCGGGTTGCCATGGGTATGGTTGCGTGTCAGTCAGAGCTTTGTTTTGGAGAGCTTGGGTCTGATTATCATCGGGATCGAGTTTCCGTCTTTGAAGGTGGTCGGTAGGAGATAGATTTGGTTAGAGGATGATTGAAATAGGTTTTGGGGTCAGCGGTGTGGGTTTTGATTTGGTCTGTAGGTGTTGGATTTTGGGCTTAACCATTCTCCATTTTTTTTATCAAATGCTCCACGTGAGCATCATTTATCTACATAAAAAAATAAGTCATTCCATATAGTTCATTATTAGGATTTTAATTTCAAATTTTCTTTAAAAAATATGTAATAATATTGCGAAGGTGATTGTTAGTTGAAATACTCTAATTTTTTTTAATGATGTAGGGAAAATATATATAATATTTTATTTTAATGGTTTTAAAATTGACGTTTCAATGCTATGACTTTGAGTATTTCAAAATATATGCTTGATTTGGTTTTAAGTATTTTGGATTTTTAGATCTAGGTATATACAAGAATGAGTTTCGATTATTTATTTTTTTTGGCTTTAATTTAATCTCTTAAGATTTGTGGAGCTTCACTCTCATTTATTTTTGAAAATATATTAAGTTTCATATCCATCTCAAATCGCCCATAACTGCTATGTGACATCCCCGCTTTTTTTCCCCTAGAATACACTTATCCCATACATGTTACAATACGACCAATAAAAAATAAAAAATAAAGACATGAGAGTGGATACAAATGAATCTTTAAAAATGAGACTAAATGCTCAAGATACCTTAATTATTTGTGACATTATTATTTTCACCAAAATACCCTCAAATGTGATAATGTTCATACCCCAATGTTTTCGGGTAAAAAGAAAAATATGAGGTTCATTTTAAGTTTGTGCCCATGTTAGTTATTGTCTATGGATCTCTTTTTAATTAACAGTTTACTATGCTTTTTTATGGCACCCTATGCACATTTTAATCTTTTTGAATATTGTTAATATCATTTGTCTTTATTTGCATTAATAATCCAATTTTTGTCTTAGTGCTATATATGTTTCAAAAAGAAAAATAAAGTTCTTGAGTTGCCAAAGTATATATAATATGTACTATGTTTGACTACATATATAATCGAAGGCGCTATTTGAGATTGACTATTTCTGCAAATTTTCAAGTATACATGAAATAATATAGTCATTTTACAAGAAAATAGTTGATATAGCAGTTGAAGTTAAACAACCGTGCTTTTGAGTTTTTTTTTATTTTTTATTTTTTTTACCACGAAATGGTCGTACAATTTAATTTTTTATCATAATTCGTTCATGATAATCAGTTAAAGACTAATATGGATTGAGGGAGTATATTAGATAGGTGTGCTTAATTTCATTGAATGAAATTGAATCTTTTGGGCTCATTTTCATTTACATAATGTTCTATTTATTTTTTTTTTGTCATTTTTAATATCATAATATGTGTAATAACTTAAGTTAGGAACTAAATAAATATGTTAATATCAAATATATATATATATATATATATATCGTATGCGCATCGCGCGGGTTTACAACTAGTGTTATATATAACACAAGAGCTCAATATAATAAAAATAAAGAGGATTGCCTCCTTGCCACTCGTAATAATAAATTTTCGTATTTCTTGGTTCTGTTCCTTTTCCTCACTCAAAACAGGTAAGTACATGTCAATTTCATGTACTGCATCTTCATTGTTCATCAAATATTTGAATTTAAATTTTTTAAAATCAACAGAGTTGGTTCTTATTTTGTTTGTTTTTGGTCCTTTACTACATATTCGAATGTTTTATGCTTGTTCTTCGTTGTAATTTATATGTATGAATGAACCAGCTTAACTTCTTATTAGGTATATAAAAATATAGAAATTATAGATTAGTTATCAATTATTAAAGGATCAAATACCAAAAAGTCCCTCAAACATTTTTTAATGCACATTTAGTCCAACCCTTTTATTTTGTACCAAAAAGTCCCTTATTCTCTTATCTTTAAAGGTCCGCGCTAGCGGCATGGTAAAACTTTTCTGGCTTGGTGAAGGACTTTTTGGCGCAAAATAAAAAGGCTTCGAATAAACGTGTATTAAAAAAGTTCGAGGAACTATTTGCGTACGTGCGCATGTGTATTTGATATTAGATTTAATGTTATCTAATATTTTAATCCCTTATCAAACTTTAATTTTGACATGTGTGTAACAAATATGATGGGAATATTTTTAAATATGACAAAAATTATAATACGACAATCCCTTGTTATATAACGCTGCCTTAATATGACACTATGGACTTCACATTATTCTACAATAAATTTTAAGACCTCAACTACAAATTTATGGGGATGATTATTCGTGTTCGAATTTCGGAGTTTATTACTACTGCCCTTAATCAAATTATTGTTTGTAAATATGCCTCATACATAAACTTCTCACGTTGGTTACACGTGCAATGCGTGTGTGCATCAATTAGTGCGTGAATAACTATTATTTATGTGACTTTTGTAATTTCTCCCTAGATATCTAGCATCCAAGATGTAACTCCCGTCTTAGTTGTCATTTTCTAAATGTTAAATACAATTAAATTTGCCACAATGTTTTGTAACTCCAAAGCTTATGAACAAACCCAATCCAAACTTATATGTTGTTTCATCCCCTCTTTCCTTCATCTAATTCCTTTTTTTTCAAGAATGGATTATGACCAACTTACCTTTTCAGGGATGGAGAATCAGTATGACTTTGATTGGTTATATTTAAAAGAAAAGTCCCAAGGGTAATATCATACTTACTAAAGCTCTTTAGTTTTGTCTCCATTCTGTACAAACTAACCTTATATGTTGTGTACATTCTTTAGTTTTGTCTCCATTCTGTACAAACTAACCTTATGTGCTGTGTACATTTTTTATTTTGTACAGAAAATTGGAGGAGTACTCCACAGTCGCTAATAACTTGGATTATAGCCCTTTCAGTGATCCTTTCAACTTTGATCAATACCTATTTCCACAACAAAATAATCAAATTCCCTTTGATTATGATCAACATCAATTTTCACAACTAAATCATCAAATTCCCGTTGATTATGATCAATACAAATTTTTGCAACAAAACAATCAAAATCAGTACCAATTTTCACAACAAGATAATTTCATTCCCCAATTGGAATTCACTGATTTCGAGAATATCGGTACGGGTGATTTGCGTAGCTTGTGGGATGACAATTTTTCATCTATTAGTCAAGACCTTATTCTTGATTCCAAGCAAGAACTGTTGATGGATACTGAAATTTTGGGTTATTTCACTGACGAAGGATCTTATATGATTGATCCTAAAAACTATATTATTTCAAACACAAAAGAAAATCAAAGTCGACAAAAAAAAGATCGAGAATGTCTCCATTAGAACTGCATGAGATCCAAAAGTATTTTAATGTTCCAATAACTCAAGAAGCCAAAGAATTGAAGGTGGGATCGACCACGTTGAAGAAAAGATGTTGAAAGCTGAATATTATGAGGTGGCCTTATAAGAAGATCAAGAGTATGAAGTATTATCCCTGCATGTTAAGATTCTTTCGAAATGTCATTAGATACATTATTATTTTTCATTCATTTCCATTCTCTCTAATAAAAGTTTACCGAATATATGTTTTTGGAAGTCATTTTAATTTATTGTGTTTTTTTTACTTTACCCCCCCAAGAAATGTAGCAATGACATAATCATCCGCTTTTTCGAAAAATAGACATAAACATCGTATGCATAAGGTACAAGAAAGTCAATACACATGTGGGTGGTCAAGTCTAATCTATGAAAAATAGAGGGGTAATATCTAATTATAGCATTATTGAATGACATGTTTTATTAGTATAATTATTTTGTTTTAAATTACAATTTTAGGAGATGGGATTAACCAACGAGGTAGAGATGCTAGAAGAAACACAAAAAAATGATGGAGAAGCTACCCGATTTTGGAATGAGAGAGAAAATAAAAAAACTCAGGCAAGCTTGCTTCAAGGCCAACTGCAAAAAGAGAAGGCTCCTTGCGGACTATTGATACTTCTTCTTCTCTAATGGCTTGGTAATTTGGGTTTATATTTGGTTTTGAACTTTGTAATGTTATTTCTAGTTTTATTTTGGCACTTTTGGACCAGACTATATCCACCAATTCTGAATTAAGTTTATTGGTAAGTGTATTCCAATTTTAGTGTGTTGGGAAATCTGGAAAGCTCGCAACCAAGCCTACTTTGAAAATTCTGCAGTAAGTGCTACAACCATCATTCAGCAAGTTATTTCTCTTATATCGAACATTTGTCAAGGAAAGGTTTTCAAGAACAAAATTTCCTCTTTTGATGAGGGTATTCAAGTCATCTTCAAAATCAACTGCAATCCTTATCCCAAAGTGCCCACTGCTATTAAATGGGGATTTCCAACATCTTCAAGATTTAAGCTAAACATTGATGGGGCTTCAAAGGGTAACCCAGGAATAAGTGGTTCAGGAGGGGTTCTTCGGAATGACAAAGGGGATCTAATCTTTGCTTATGCTAGTCCAGAAGAAATTGGTTCAAATTCAACAGCGGATATTAAAAGTCTTTGGCATGGTGTCAAGTTGTGCGCAGATCTCAACATCACTGAAGTGAATATTGAATCAGATTCTTCATATGTTGTGAATTTGATTAACAAGAACTGGAAGCCTCCCTGGAAGATGATTTATTCAATTGAAGAAATTAAGCTTGCTCTACAGAATCTTAGCTTTACTTTATCTCGTTGCTATAGGGAATCAAATATGGTAGCTGACTCTCTAGCTAATTATGGAGCTAAGATTAATACTCTTTCTATATTTCACAATGTAGGTGATCTTCCAACATTAGCTGGCGGAGCTCTCAAGCTGGACAAAATGGGTTGCCTTTACATTAGAAATGTAATTTTCTCTCCAACCATGTAATGGGGCTAGTATGAAGCACCAAGTTTCTATTTTCAAGTTCTCTTTTTTTTCTGTTTTGTTTATGCCACTCGGAGAGGCTATTTCTCCAATGATGAATAAATCATAGTTTCTTCAAAAAAAAAATAATAATTTGGCACTTTAATAACCTTTTGGAGTCTTGTTTTCTTAGATATTGTAGTGCCTAAAGCATTACAACCAAATATAAGTTTAAATAAAGTACGGTTTTAATTTTATTTTTACGTGCCTTAAAGTGAATTTATGTGCCTTGTCATGGAAGTTAGTAATTAACCTTGAATTGAGCTTCTTTCTTACTGCAAAATCAATCATTATGTAATGAGAAACATCGATGCATATGAGATTCTTATATATATATATATATATATATATATATATATATATATATATATATATATATTTGACAAGATAAGAAAAAAATTTAAGACATAAATTATGTTAAAAAAAATAAAACAAAAATTTTCAATAGTCTATATAAAGTAACATATACGTTAAATCATTACTTTAGCAAAACAGTGTAAATTCCAAATAAATCATTCAATATGTATTGTATGTAAAATACGGTAAGTTGGATCATCCAAGATTATAGCTTCTCTAGCTTATATATTAGAATCATTACATTAGTAAAACATCGGTAAGTTGTAAATAAACCATTCAATATATATTATATATATAGGTAACTGTAAAATACATCCAGCAGGATCATCAAAGATTAAAGCTTCTCTGGCTTATATAGAAATTGACATCAATGTTAGCCAATTAAAGACCATGCTCACGCCATGGGGAGAAAATTCTAAAATATAATAATAAGGAACATAACTGTTAAGGCCAAACAAAAACACACAAAGAAAATGCACTCTTACCATTTTTTTTAAACGATTTCTTTTACAAATTTATGTTGTAAGTGATATTAGAACTTTTTATTTTTAAAGTCTTAAGCAGTCGGGAAAATTTTTATTTTTATTTTTATTTTTTATTTTCATAGATTTGATTAAATTACAACATTACTCTTTTTCTTAATGCATGAATATGACTTGCATGACAAGAAATGTCTTTATGTGTTGTTATGTATGTTAATATATACGTTCGTAACTCATTACAACATAATTAGAATTTAATTTTGTATATACGTCTGTTCATTATATATATAAATATATATACACTCGTGTTAGCATTAAAGACCATTGTAAAATGCATCCATATATTCATCTCCCTTTAATTGATATTCTAACAATATTGTAAGGACACAAATTTCCAATTGAGTCCATATGTAGTTTTGGCTCAATTTCGGACAAAAACATTTATTCATAGGAAAGTATGTAATTGTAATACTCTCAAGCCTATGAAGTGTTTGTTGAAGACGTAGCGGCAAAGAATATAAAGCTTCATCAAATATGCCGGTTTTCGTGCCTCGTTTCTACGTCATCAACTAGAATTCCATGCTCCCAAGGTATGAATGCAATTATATATATATAGGAGCTTGGAACAAAGTTTATTGGGTGTTAGGTTTTATAAAAAACTGCGTTTTGTTTTAAGAAAGAAATTATATAAAACTTTAAAATAAGTTCATAAAGTTTTCTGGGCCAAAATCGAATTTTTCAATCTTTCTGGTCGTTCGTTAGATATGTCGTTCGAACGAGTTTTTTCGTTCGAACCAGATGTCGTTCGAACGAACATGCCAACGAGTTCCCACTAAGGCATACTGGTTTGTCATTAGAAATGTCGTTCGAACGAGATTGTCGTTCTAACGAGATTTCCAACGAGCTTCTAACGAGTCCATACTGGAGCGTCGTTAGAAGTCTAGTTCGAACGAGACTTCGTTCGAACGAAATGTCGTTCGAACGAGCTGTCAGGCGGGAACAGTTTTTAGGCAGTTTTTAGGCAGTTTTGCACCCACTTACCCACTTGGTTTTTAACCACCTTTTACAGACTTTAATAGGTGCGGGAATGACATTTTCCAACTTAACATTTCCATAACTTTTCCGTCCTAGTTTATCTCTTAGAGAGAATTTGAGAGAAAAAATTGTTTAGGAAAATGTTCATGTTTTGAGTGAGATTTTTAGAGAAATATTTTCATCACTCTAGTGTTTACACCCAATTGAGTTTATTCCAAGTTCACATATACATATTAAATTGCTTGGAGTTTGGCACCGGTTTTCTCTACACCGAATTGAAGAGAAGTTTTGGGTTTTGCTTCTACCTCCCACGAAGAAAGAAGAAGTGTTTCTATGTTGATATACCCACACGGAGAAAGGCTCCATGTTCGGGTGACGATGACCATATAAAGTCCTATCGGTGGATTCCGAGACCGCGGTGGTGTTCCAAGGTTATCCGCTAGGAAGAGGTTTCTACGAGAAGAAGCGTCGAGGCTTGAGAGGGATCGAGTCAGTCGTTGTAAGTCTATCTGTCTTGTACTTGTAATTCCGTATCTAGTGGATTTGTGGCTAGGGCCGTCCGAGGTTATTTCCCGTCTTGGGTTTTTCCTCGTACATCTCGGTGTAGTGTGATATTGTTTATTTTATCTTTCTTCATAATTTAGAATGCATGCTTAGGATAAATTCAAGATAAAATTCGATTTAATTTATCACACTCATTTAATTTGGACGTATATTAAATGTTGGGTAATGTTTAATTAATTCAAGTCTTTTGCTAAAATTTGGTTTCGCCTAATTTACTAATATTGATAAATATGACTTAGGCAAATTCTAGGGCTAGGATTAATGAATTGGTTTAATTTTGTTTTATTAAATTAAAATCCGGTGTTTAAAAGTTGAACCATCATCCTCAAGCTTCCGCACTTACAAATTGGTATCAGAGCTTTGATTAAGAAAAGTCTCCGCACTTTCAAATTGGTATCAGAGCCAAAGCGATAAATTATTTCGTTAACGATCCTTTTAAATAATTTTTGGCTAAAATGGATTTTTCCCCATTTTCAAAATTTCCTATTTTCGATGGTTCAAACTACGCGTATTGGAAAGCGCGAATGAGATCGGCACTAAAATCTATCGACGAGCGAGTTTGGATGTCTATTGTTAACGGGTGGTCCCCACCAATGTATTTATTTGAAAATGAACGTGTTATCAAACCCGCCAATAGATGGACTGAAAATGAGTTTAAACTTGCTAATTTCAATTCCCGTGGTTTAAATGCCTTGTTTAGCGCTGTCACACCGGATGAATTCCGACGTATTATGATGTGTGAGACCGCTAAAGAAGCTTGGGATATTTTACAATTAACTCATGAAGGAACTAGTGTCGTTAAAGCTTCAAAACTCCAAAACCTCAGCACTCAATTTGAAACTATCAAAATTAATGAAAAAGTAACTTTTGATGAATTCTATGCTAGACTTTCCGATATTGTTAATTCATCTTTTAACTTGGGAGAGAAAATACCTGACGACCGTGTTGTAAAGAAAATTTTAAGGTCCCTACCCGATAGATTTATTCCAAAAGTGACCGTTTTAAATTCTTTACCCACTTTAGCCTCTACGAAATTAGAAGAGCTTGTAGGTGACTTACAAACCTATGAACTAGATATGTTTCCCTCAAAAACTAAAAAGAAAATTGAAAAGGGTGTTGCTTTAAAAGCCCGAAAAGAGGTCAAACAAATAGTAGAGAGGAAAGTGATAGTGACTCGGAAGACATGGCTTTATTTGCTTGTAAATTTAGAAAATTTCTTAAATTTAACAAAGATAAACTTAAAAATGCTTTTAAGAAATTTGATACTTCTAAACATGATAAAAGCGAGAAGATTTCTAAAGCCGAGAAGATCCCTAAACCTAGCAATGAAAATTTAGATAGGGACGAGTCTGATAAGTGTTTTGGTTGTGAAGGTTATGGCCATAGGGCGTTTGAGTGACCCACTAAACTAAGGAATGAGGGTAAGCGACCCATTTCATATAATGCAACCCTTAGTGATAGTGATAAGAAGAGAACCCGATTCCCCCAGTAAGAAAAATTTTGTGGCTTTTATGGCTAGTCATGTGAGTGATAGTGAGAACTCATCAATTGATGAAACGATAGCACATGCCACTTCCAAGGTCATTCTACATGATTCTCTTATTTTTGATGATAGTGAGAGTGAAGAAGAAAGAGAGAGTGAAAATAAGGAAGAGGTTAATGTGAGTGAACTTCAAAATGCTTTTCAAGAACTTTATAAAGAATCTATTAAATTGAAAAGAGCTAATTTGAAGTTAGAAGCTAGTTTAAGAGAAAGTGTCAAGGTCATTGATGAAAATGTTTTAATAGAAGACCTTAGGGCACATGTGAGGACTCTTCAAGAGAATCTTGAATATGTAGAAGGCGAAAGAGATAGCCTTAGGGGTTTAATGGAATCCTTGAAAAAGGAGCTTCTTGCTTTTGAAGAGCGAAATGTTTTACTAGAATCTAACATTGTAGAATTGGAAAATAAATTAAAAGATTCTAGTAATGTCAAATTTGATTTGGAATGTCGTTCAGAAAAACTAGATAAAATGTTAGGAACGGTCCAAATTAAAAATAACACTTGTGGTTTAGGCTTCAATACTTGTAATGAATTTACTCATAATGCCCAAACCAATGTTTTAGGATAATCTACTAGGAATACATTTAAAGATCACTCCTTAAGTAAATCTTTTCGACATGCTCTTACTTGTACACATTGTGGTCGACAAGGTTATCTTAGGAAATTTTGTTTTGATCTTAAACGAATTCCTAGAAAACCCCATAGTAAAGTAACCACGGTAGTTAAAGTTCCTACACCCCAAGATAGTCATTCTTCATTAATTTGGGTTAGGAAATCCGACTTGGTTGCCTTGCAAAATAGGGTTGTTGATTCTCATTTACTTTCACATGCTTCCTCCCTTGCAAAATCTAAAGGATGAATGTGTTAGTCTTTTGCATACTTTAGTGTTTGTACTTCATGCAATATTCGCATGCTAAATGTATGCTTGTTTAATCATTTTCTAGTCTATACACCATGCTTATCACATGCTAGAATTATGATTTTTGGTTTATCTTTTGTATTATTTTCCCTTCATTTTGTTTGCATTAAATGAAAAATACAAAAAGATTTTTGTTTATCATTTGAATTTTACCTCTTGGTACCTTAAGCTTAATGAAAAATACAAATGATTTTTGTTTGTCCTTTTGAGTAAATATTTATTTTTGATTACAAATGTTAAAAACTCAGAAAGTTTTTTTTTGTGTGTATTTTAGTTTGACACACTTTACGTGGCATATACTTGTGTTTGAATCCCTCCTTTAACGCTCCCATGTGGCTAGAACTTGTGGTTTAGATTTTCAATCCTTAAAATGTTTTTACCATGCTTTATATGGAGTAGTTGGATTTTGTATTGGTTAAATGGATTATATTTTTATATGCCTCTATTCACACATGCACGAGCTATTTTGAAATCTTAATGTCACATGTTATATTTGAGTTTTTGAGGTGTTCTCCTACCAATCTAGTCATCTTCATATCTTTTACCTAGGAGGACTAGTGCATGTCAAAATCCGTTGTATGTGAGATTTGTGTGAAAATGAAAACATGATAAATAAAAATGTGCACGGGGAAGGGCTCCGAAAGGATGAATTAAATCCTTTGCGATTGTAAGCCACCGTTTATTGGATATAAAAGAAATACGTGATCCAAAGGCCTAAAAACAGAATATTTGGCATTAAAAAGAAAACAATTGCCAATGCCTATGTTTGTTTGATATATTCATTCAAAAGTAAACGAATATATATGCTTATTGAGGGAGAATTGGATGGTATATCAACGGTTTTCACAATGTCCATTTATCCTAGTTGTCTTTAATGTCATGACTCTATTTGGTTTGTAGAATCATCATCATGCTAGGCTTGTATGCATTGTGTATGTTTGTTCATTGAGTTCAATCTTCATATTGTCACATGAGGTTATATTTAAATGTGATAAAGTTTGCAATCAAATGAGAACTCCGTGAATGTTTATTAAGTGTTTGGGTCTAAATTTAATTGTTGCTAGTTCACACCCCTACACTTCCATTTCCATATGACACATTTTTGCCATACGAGTGTGCAAACTTATTGTATTTTGTGTTATATGTGTGTTTATATCTCTATATATATGCAAATGTTTCGTTGGTATATTTCTAGTTCATATATATATGATATTTGTTTGTCTTTGCCTTGCTTTTATTGCCCATATGCTTTCATGTCTTATCACTTTAAGCTTCAACATGCTGTTTATTAGTTCTTTATCCTTTGCCTATTCCTGAACAAAAAGGGGGAGAATGATGATAGGGGAAATGGTATCTAATCCTATTATTATCGTATCTTAGTTTGGGGAGATTTATCTTAGGGGGAGACGTCTTTCTAAGTATGTAAAGGGGAGAATTAATTTAGGGGGAGTAATTAATTAATTGCATTTAATATTTTAATATTCCCTATGTGTTTGATGAGTTTGCTTAAGTGTGCAGGATTTCTTCTAAAGCGGCACTGTTTAATGGCAAAGCGTTTGATCCTTGGGTTGAGTCAAGTTTGGGTGGGTTATGTTTTGAGTCTAGTGAGCTTGACGGCCCTTTAGGATTTTTGTTTGGTTTTTGTCCCGGAATAGCCAAAGGGGGAGATTTGTAAGGACACAAATTTTCAATTGAGTCCATATGTAGTTTTGGCTCAATTCCGGACAAAAACATTTATTCATAGGAAAGTATGTAATTGTAATACTCTCAAGCCTATGAAGTGTTTGTTGAAGACGTAGCGGCAAAGAATATAAAGCTTCATCAAATATGCCGGTTTTCGTGCCTCGTTTCTACGTCATCCACTAGAGTTCCATGCTCCCAAGGTATGAATGCAATTATATATATATAGGAGCCTAGAACAAAGTTTATTGGGTGTTAGGTTTTTTAAAAAACTGCGTTTTGTTTTAAGAAAGAAATTATATAAAACTTTAAAATAAGTTCATAAAGTTTTCTGGGCCAAAATCGAATTTTTCAATCTTTCTAGTCGTTCGTTAGATATGTCGTTCGAACGAGTTTTTTCGTTCGAACCAGATGTCGTTTGAACGAACCTGCCAACGAGTTCCCACTAAGGCATACTGGTCTGTCGTTAGAAATGTCGTTCGAACGAGATTGTCGCTCTAACGAGATTGTCGTTCTAACGAGATTTCCAACGAGCTTCTAACGAGTCCATACTGGAGCATCGTTAGAAGTCTTGTTCGAACGAGACTTCGTTCGAACGAAATGTCGTTCGAATGAGCTGTCAGGCGGGAACAGTTTTTAGGAAGTTTTTGGCAGTTTTTCACCCACTTCCCCACTTGGTTTTTAACCACCTTTTACAGACTTTAATAGGTGCGGGAATGACATTTTCCAACTTAACATTTCCATAACTTTTCCATCCTAGTTTATCTCTTAGAGAGAATTTGAGAGCAAAAATTGTTTAGGAAAATGTTCATGTTTTGAGTGAGATTTTTAGAGAAATATTTTCATCACTCTAGTGTTTACACCCAATTGAGTTTATTCCAAGTTCACATATACATATTAAATTGCTTGGAGTTTGGCACCGGTTTTCTCTACACCGAATTGATGAGAAGTTTTGGGTTTTGCTTTTACTTCCCACGAAGAAAGAAGAAGTGTTTCTATGTTGATTTACCCACACGGAGAAAGGCTCCATGTTTGGGTGACGGTGACCATATAAAGTCCTATCGGTGGATTCCGAGACCGCGGTGGTGTTCCAAGGTTATCCTCTAGGAAGAGGTTTCTACGAGAAGAAGCGTCGAGGCTTGAGAGGGATCGAGTCATTCGTTGTAAGTCTATCTGTCTTGTACTTGTAATTCCGTATCTAGTGGATTTGTGGCTAGGGCCGTCCGAGGTTGTTTCCCGTCTTGGGTTTTTCCTCGTACATCTCGGCGTAGTGTGATATTGTTTATTTTATCTTTCTTCCTAATTTAGAATGCATGCTTAGGATAAATTCAAGATAAAATTCGGTTTAATTTATCACACTCATTTAATTTGGACGTATATTAAATGTTGGGTAATGTTTAATTAATTCAAGTCTTTTGCTAAAATTTGGTTTCGCCTAATTTACTAATATTGATAAATATGACTTAGGAAAATTCCCGGGCTAGGATTAATGAATTGGTTTAATTTTGTTTTATTAAATTAAAATCCGGGGTTTAAAAGTTGAACCATCATCCTCAAGCTTTCGCACTTACAAATTGGTATCAGAGCTTTGATTAAGAAAAGTCTCCGCACTTTCAAATATTTTGTACGAAATCGTATTTATCTCCCCATAAATTTATACCCTTTATTCCCTTGTCTCTTTCTCTCATATTTGTACAATATTTATGATACAAATAGTTTCTCTTGGCTTTTATAGTGTTGGAAAATATCGTATTTCTATATCTTCTTTTGTATTTGTTCACCAACATTTCATGCAAAGTTTAGCAAAAAATAAATAAATATTTGTAAATAACAATTTGTCAAATTTATCACAAATAACTACATAAGCACTATGTGAAGTAATAATCCACAAAGACCACTTTCATGATTTTTAATATTTCTTTCTTTTAAGTGGTTTAGGTGTTAATTCATTTCCTTCATTTCTTTTTTTAATGGGTTAGATTAATGTTTCCATAATTAATTATGTTATTTTAGTTGTTCCACTTAATGTGTGATTGTGTGTGTTTTGTAACTCTATAAATAGAGTTATAATCTTGTTGTGTGATATAAGCAATAACAAGAGAAGAAAAACATTTTATCTCTAAAAATACTTGTTCTCTTTATTAGTTCTTATCTTTGAGAGAATGTACGCGTGGGTATGATATAGTTTGAAAACTTATCACCCAAACAAGAAGTTTGGCATAAATAATTGAATACCAACAATAATTGCCTCCACTTTGTTTGGATCAACCTTCACACCATCACTTGAGACAACATAACCTAAGAATATTAAACTATTTTTCAAGAAGTCACACTTCTTCAATTTAATTTCTACTCACTCAATACATCAAAAACCTTTTGAATATTCTCAAAATGTTGATTTTGCTCTTTGTTAGACATAAGAATGTCATCAAAGTAAACCACAATAAACTTACCAATATAAGTCTTGAATATGTGATTCATAATACGCATAAATGTGCAAGGATCATTAGAAAGACCAAACGGCATTACTATCCATTCAAATAAGTCATCCCTTGTCTTGAAAGAAGTTTTCCATTCATATCCTGGCTTTATGAAAATTTGATGATACCCACTTCGAAGATTAATTTTTGAAAAGATTACATCCCCACAAAGTTGGTCTCACCGAGTCAAGGAATAGGAAAACGATACTTAATGGTAATTTTATTCACCGCCCCACTATCAACACACATCTTCTAAGATCCATCTTTCTTAGGAACACGTAATGCCGAGATAACACACGAACTCATGTTTTCTCTAATCAAACCTTTCTCCAACAAATCATTAATTTTGTTTTAAAGATCTTCATATTTTTAGGATATATTCAGTAGGCTACTGGAAGCATAGAACATGGGACAAGAGTAATACAGTGTTGACTCTGATCAAAAGAAGGCGGGATGAAATTTCCTTTAGCACCACATCATAAAATTTATCGAGCAAAGGTTGTAAGTTAGGTGGGACTTCGAACCTCTCTTCATTTTCCTTTATGATAAGTGCAACGGGTGTGAAAATTAATATTTCAAAGTCATTGATCATCCTCCACATGGGCTACATATAAGCTTCTTCAAACAACAAGTGATTCTCCTTGGTCATCATATAAAACTTCACCCTCACTTTCATCTTCATCACTATAATTTTCTTCCACATCTTCATTGACGTCCACCTCCACTAATGAAACAATCTTTTGATTTGGATATTCAGATGCAATATGCCCAAAGTCGTGACATTTAAATAATGGTGAGAACTTCAATTTGAAGATCCTTGATGAATTGATTTACCCTTTATATCATTCTTCTAAGGTAGCTTGAAAGATGTCTTTGAAGTCTTGGAAATAGAAGTACTCCCTGATTATAATCTCCATCACGACTCTAACTTTGAACACTACTTTTCTCCTTGAGTTGCTTATCCACCCTTAGAGACAAATGAACACATCATTATAAGTCCAATATGGTTGCAATTGAACAACATTTAAAATATGAGTCCTTAAACCACTAAGATAATGAGCAATTATTTGATCCTATGACTCGAATAATACACATCGCATCATGATATGATCAAGTAGTCTTGAATACTCTTCCACGGACAACTAATTTTTAAGAAATTATGAAACGTAAGAAAAGCATCTTGTACGTAATGACTAGTAAAAAATATTTTTAACTCCTTTTTCATCTTCTTCCAAGTTACAATTATTCTTTTACCTTCACATTCGCGTTGCTTCTTTAAGTGTTCCCACCAAGTTGAGGTATGCTTCTTCAACTTTATGGCAACTAATTTCACTTTTTTGATTTCTAGAATTTCATAGTAGTAAAAGATTCTCTCCACGGTGTTGATCCAATCAATGGATTCATCACTTTAGATTTTACCATCAAATTCTTGGATCCTAACTTTTATATAAGCACAGTGATAGGGTTGGTTACTTCCACATATACGTTTCAAAGGAGCCTCTTCTTTCGATGCGTGGTCATGAGCATTATAAATGGGGTTAATTTCCTCTTCATCGTGTGGAAATTCATTATAACTACTGCAATCCATCACATTCCTGAGATTCAAAGAGTACTAAACGCTGTTAGAGTTTTTCACCTGTCCCCTAAATTCATCTAGTTCAATGTCACGTAAGTCTCTTTCGCATACCGGTTCACTAATATTCGGGCCATGACGACAGTTGCTGGCCATCAAAATTAAGTCTCTGATACCAATATGAAATTGGATAATGAAAGAGAAATATATAACACAAGTGTTAACTGAGGTAACCCACTCAAACTCTAAGGATAATGAAAGAGAAATATATAACACAAGTGTTAACTCAGGTAACCCACTCAAACTCTAAGGAATCCACTGAAGAGAGGGAGCAGCACTCGTCCCCAATTGGAATCCACCAAAAGGTAAAGAGCAAAACAAGAAAACTTCGCTTCTTATACAAAAGTCTGTTTATAATCTCAAATCAAATTATCCTTGTTTCATACATGCTCAGCCCTTATTTAGGTTCTTGGAACAACTCTCCAACAATGGGTGATAAGATATATTAAATAGAACGTCGAATAAACTAGAAGTTAGAAAACTAAAAGGCTAGACCCTTGGACTCAAATCTAATATGCCAATAAGTTAGGCAACACTTAAAATGCATGCCACTCTATGCATGCATTGAATTAGTGTAATAACCTGCCTAATGGGATACCGGGCGATCACTCCTATATCAAATTAAAACAGGAGTCACATATGGATCATCCTTAGCATCACTGTCGAAAATACATTTAATTACTAATATCCTATTAGGCGAGCGTTAAAAACTTTTACTTAACTACTCTTTTTAACGATTAAAATAAAACATCCACAAGTTAATACGTAAATGAAACTGAAATGAAATAAAATAACCGAACACTCGGTCAAAATATACAACCATATCGAATGCTGTACTGAAAGAGTAAATAAATGCAATTGGACCATTGGCCCGAATATTTATACATTTCCTCCTATCTAGAGTACAAGGATGGAAGCGGCTATCAAAAACCTGCACGCATCCACAGCTGCTGCAGCTGACGTCTGACTCGAAGGAATTGTCATCCAGGCGTCCCTGTGTATGGACACCTATGTATATATATATATATATAATATAGCAAGAAAGGAAAAGTAGATAAACGGTACAGAGCCCGAATTTTGAAAATATTTTGCAAGTGCATAAATGCCTTATTACTTGGAAAAAGATTTTATCTCATATTTAAGTTTGGTATCGCACTCCCATGAGATACCCCTCACCTCTCCGCTAATAGTGCACTCCTAGCGCATCTATATAGAACATTCTAGTCCAGCTACCCTGCTAAACTAGTCTATCACCCCACCACTATCTACCCTAGATAGTCCAAGTAATGTACTAAGGGCTAAGCTTCACCCCAGTCTCAGCGCTATGCCATGTTCGTGCATGAGGTTTCTCGCAAAGCGAAATCCAAACATGGAACCCCCCCGATACACTACTATGCGGCACGGTCGATCATCGAGACCTGCTAGTCCCTAAGTACAGAAAGATATATAATAATATATATACCATAAGAATTAATAATATATGAGCACTAAGGATTAAACTTCTCCCCAGTCTCAACACACTGCCATATTCGTGCGTGGGGTGTCTCGCGAAGAGGAATCCAAACAAGGAACCCCCCCGATACACTACTATGCGGAAAGGTCGATCGTCAGGATCCATTAGACCCTCGGTACTCGATTCATCCATAGATACATATTCATATTACAATATACATCCGGATCTATCTCCCGGACTGAGGATTTATATACAAGTATTTATCAATACTTTTCATTTTCTCAAAACTTCTCATTTCCCTTTTTATACTCAGGAAATGTAAATATAAAAGCCAATTCATTATCATGAATTGCTTTACCAAATCATATACTTTTTAAAAGCCAGTCTTATTATCATAAAAATGCTTTTCCTTTATATGTCATCCCATTTCCCTTTTTATACTCAGGAAATGTACCCAAAGCCATTTCCATTATCATGAAAATGCTTTGGTCAAATCATGCTTCCACATCCCTTCTTCCATCCGGGAGTGTTATCGAAGCCAAACCTTTATCCCATTTCCCTTTTTAAACTCAGGAAATGTAAATTAAAGCCAATCCATTATCATGAATTGCTTTAATAAATCTAAGACCTCCCCTCCGGGTTTCCTCACTGGACGCGCCCCTAAATGGCTATCATCTTCCAGGGCCTATCTATACAAGAGAACCTGGGAACCTACCAACGACGGGTAGCGGCCATATTGCCTGCGGGAAAGTCAGGACCACACCCAAAATCCCCTAACCAGCGCAGAAAAAACAAATAACCGCCCATATGGCCTAGGGACTATATCCAACCCGCTCAATAGCCCGGAAGGCTTCACCACAACGCGCGCAACTTCCCTTATGATAGCGATTTAGGGAGGTGTGTAACCATAATTTATCAATTATGAAAATCATTTATCTTTTCATTTTGAAAATATTCATTTTTATATTTTCAAAATCATTTCCTTCATATCATATATATATTCTTTATTCACATAATATATATACATACCGTATAGTCCTCCTAGAATATATAAACGGCCATAATGGCCTATATCATCTAGCGATGACCAATAATCCCAAAGATTCCCTCCAGGAATCATAATCATGCATTCATATAAGCATGATACTAAACCCAAAGTATTTTCTTATTTTAATAAATAATACATACTTAAATCCCATCTACGGATTCATTTCGATATCTCCAATTATACCAATTCACTCTAAGTGAATATACACATATATAAATCCCCAATTCCTCAAGTCCTTTAGGACATAACCCTCCATAATTTTTAATTTGGAAGGGACTTAAACATTAAACTCAAAAAGGAGAAATAATCCTAATCTCCAAAATCTTGGGCTGAAAACAGGGCACCGGTCGACCGCGGGTTGTAAATAAGCCTACGAAACAAAGCAGTAGGCCCTTTCTCCTTGACGCGGTCGACCGGCCTTAGGGGCGCGGTCGACCGGTCACACCAGGTCTCCCAAATTATTTTTCCTCAAATCCTTTTATCCAACAACCCAAATTCATTTTCGGGGTTTCTAAACTACCCCAAAAATTATCCCGAACATCTATGCAATTAATCCTAGCCGTAATTTTTCCAATTCCCGATTTGATTTCCGAGTTGATGATTTCAACCCGGAGCTGCCATCTTGAAAAAATCATATCAAATTGTAGCAAAATCATAAAAATACGCCGTCAGCGCCTACGCGACCGTATCGAAAAGATATACAACTTTTGTGTTTTGGCCGAAAGCTAAATCAATTCTTTTCCTAGCCAAAAAGGCCCCCTAAAGTGATGGGTTACTATTCATCGTCTTCTCCGAGACGATTTCGGCCATTAAAGCTTATCCCAAGCTTTTGTCGCCTCACCCAATGTCCTACAACCTCAACCAACTACAAATACACATATATTAAGGGTTCTAAACATCCTAGAACCCAAAACCATCAATTAATTTAGGTTAAAACCTAAGTTCCACAAAATTAAAATATTATTGGGGTTTAATTGTTTTAACTCCCAAAAATCCGTTTTATCCACGATAACCCACCCAAAAACCGTTAGGGTTTGTTTATACCAAACTACGGTATGAGATATTTATGCAAAAAGATAAATAAAGCAAGTAAACACTTGCCTTGTGTATAAAATCCGACGTTCTCGAGTCGAATCCGGCGGAGTTGGCTCGAGATCTCCTATTTTCTTCCTCTTTTCTTCTTCCTCTCTCTCTTTTCTCTTCTTTCTTTCTCTTTTCTTTCCCTCTCTCCCTCTTTATATAGGGAGAAAAGGGTTTTAACCCTTAAAACCCAAAAACGACTCGTTTACCCAATTACGAGTTACTTTTACCTCTAAAATTACCCGAAACTTATTTTCGACAATCGGACACTCTTTTCCGACTATCTCGGACATTCTGAGACTCACGGCGCACTCGAAATTCCCATCCGAGGTACTTGACCGCAAATCACTATTCCAACCTAAAATAAATAAATGCGGGTTTTCCAATTAAAAATCTTACCTCGTGTCGCTTTACTCAGCGACGACATATAATTAAAATATTTCGACCTATATAGTCCCAAAAATAATTACAGCACCCATCGAAAATCATTCAATCCTCGAAAATCCCAAAAATTACTATTTATGAAAATTCCCCAAATTCCAATTTATATCCAATTATGGAATTTAATGGTCTCCAAAAGGGCGGGTTGTTACATACCCCCCCTTACAACGGAATTTCGTCCTCGAAATTCAGATACGGCCTACACACCAATCTTAGGATCACTCCAAATCCTAATACCTCAAGGGGAACGGTACTAACCCAATGGTTCTCAACCATACACTATGCGGCTACTGCAATCATAAAGTGACTCTAATACGTCACATAATACCCATCATCTATAATGCCTATCGGCATGAATTTCACCCTTATATACTACGCCCATTCTATTTCAGGCGGTATATAAAACCATCTTACCAAGGTGCCCATACACCTTTCTAACTTGTGCATATCTGCACATCCGTAGCGAACGATCGACACGTAACACTCTCTCCCCAATAAGGATCTCCTTTCCTCGGTGTAATACTCATCTATGGGTCCTCTCCGACCCGCGAAATTCATCCGCCTAACCTCGGCGCGACTAACTTTACCTAGCCTATATCCTAATAAAACTAAGGTCGATGCGATGTCCTACCTACATGAAACTAATATCATCCTAAATATATCCCTAGTGCCCAAGGCCTCTCTCAACTCCCGACATTTGCTTGGTTTCGTGCGTGGGACGTCTCGCAGAGCGAAATCCAAACAAGGAACCCTCCCGTTACACTACTCCCTCGCGTTGTCAGTCATCGAGATATAACGACCCAAGGCACACCAGCAGGACGTCCTAAATCCTACCTCGCTAACCTACGAACGCATTCCTACTATCTTATCCTTCCGCCCATACGAAAGGAAACCTAACAAATCAAAGTGCCTACTCTCTGTAGGAACACTACTTACATCACACCGATCACAGATTTCCTCCAAATTTTCCTTCTCATTAAGGCCTAGCTATCATCCTCAAATCAATTTCTCTAAGTCCTACTCCACCCAACTACTTATGGCGAGAGGACCACTTTAGTGCTTTTCCATAGCACAATATTTCCATAATCATACCATCATCACAGGGTTCATAGTCTATAGTGGTTCATCCACACTATAAGACTAACCCACATCCTTGCATCCTATAGAAGCTCTCCATGCCCGACGCCGTTAAGAGTCATGTGTGGAGTGTCTCGCAAAGCGAAATCCAAACAAGGAACCCCTCCACACATTAACCCTTGACTTCGTTGGTTATGGAGTTCCGTTATTTCAACATGCAATCGGGATATCCCTATCCCCTAATCCAATAAAAAGGTGGTCTGAACTCCTATCTCTAACTAAGAGTCACACCACCCCGCGCTCGCACTATATTTTAAGTCCTTGCGCAAACAATAATGAGCTTAATCTTACTGCTCAACACAAATCCTGCGGCCTTAAATCATATATATATAAGGTCGCCATATAACCAAATCACGATAAGTAAACCTCTTATCATCGAAGTTCCATTAACCCATAACAAATAAGGTTAACTCAACCTATATCTAGGTGAGGCACCGCAACAATAACCTGGTCCCTCGAGGAACCATGGACACGATAGACTTGCCATTCTTAGCCTGCTATCATTCCAAAAATATCATCATCTTATACAATATATATAAAATATAAACACCCGCCTCTATGACGAGTGAAGGAAAACAAAATCCCGCTATCACGGAAAAATACATAGACATACATGATATTATGTTATCGAGACCGCCACAACTCAAATTACACACACGAGTCTAGGGCTAACAAACACCGCGACTTTATCTAGCCGCTCCAAATATACCTCCTCGATTGAGGTAAAACTCAGAACAACATCTTCGCCTTTATTCACTGTCGGCCTCTAGCCGAACCTTATGTGAATAACCCAAAACATCATTCTTCTCATTCATGCTGAATCATGGGTACTCACGGTTAAGACTATCCGTAAGATCCCTTTCGAACCCTCAATTTCAATGAGGAATTCGACTTTAGTACCACTCTCTACTTGAGTGGTACTGCGGTACCCCTAACTACTATTATTTAGTAGTCGCCACCGAAATCCTTAGCAATTACCATAGGGAGAGTGACCTTTACTAAGATCCTCATCCCCACCTTCTACCAGCTGCCCAGATAAGCCTCACCTCCTGCTACCATCCAAGCTCCGCACACGATTCTCAAACGAGCGCGCAAAAGATTTCTATAATTTCATAATATGGCGGGAGAACGAAATCTCACAAGAGAAATCAACAATCCTAATCCTGAGGCTCTATATCAAATCGAGAGCAACGCTGAAAGCGTAGTACGTCCGCACAGATTCCTAAGGACACTAGAACCTGATGCTCTGATACCATCTGTAACAACCCGCCTAATGGGATACCGGGCGATCACTCATATATCAAATTAAAACAGGAGTCACATATGGATCATCCTTAGCATCACTGTCAAAAATCCATTTAATTACTAATATCCTATTAGGCGAGCGTTAAAAACTTTTACTTAACTACTCTTTTTAACGATTAAAATAAAACATCCACAAGTTAATGCGTAAATGAAACTGAAATGAAATAAAATAACCGAACACTCGGTCAAAATATACAACCATATCGAATGCTGTACTGAAAGAGTAAATAAATGCAATTGTACCATTGGCCCGAATATTTATACAGTACCTCCTATCTAGAGTACAAGGATGGAAGCGGCTATCAAAAACCTGCACGCATCCACAGCTGCTGCAGCTGATGTCTGACTCGAAGGAATTGTCATCCAGACATCCCTATGTTTGGACACCTATGTATATATATATAATATAGCAAGAAAGGAAAAGTAGATAAACGGGTCAGAGCCCGAATTTTGAAAATATTTTGCAAGTGCATAAATTCCTTATTATTTGGAAAAAGGTTTTATCTCATATTTAAGTTTGGTATCGCACTCCCATGAGATACCCCTCACCTCTCCGCTAATAGTGCACTCCTAGCGCATCTATATAGAACATTCTAGTCCAGCTACCCTGCTAAACTAGTCTATCACCCCACCACTATATACCCTAGATAGTCCAAGTAATGTACTAAGGGCTAAGCTTCACCCCAGTCTCAGCACTATGCCATGTTCGTGCGTGGGGTGTCTCGCAAAGCGAAATCCAAATAAGGAACCCTCTGATACACTACTACGCGGCACGGTCGATCGTCAAGATCTGCTAGTCCCTAAGTACAGAAAGATATATAATAATATATATACCATAAGAATTAATAATATACAAGTACTAAGGATTAAACTTCTCCCCAGTCTCAACACACTGCCATATTCGTGCGTGGGGTGTCTCGCGAAGCGAAATCCAAACAAGGAACCCCCCCGATACACTACTATGCGGCAAGGTCGATCGTCAGGATCCATTAGACCCTCGGTACTCGATTCATCCATAGATACATATTCATATTACAATATACATCCGGATCTATCTCCCGGACTGAGGATTTATATACAAGTATTTATCAATACTTTTCATTTTCTCGAAACTTCCCATTTCCCTTTTTATACTCAGGAAATGTAAATATAAAAGCCAATTCGTTATCATGAATTGCTTTACCAAATCATATACTTTTTAAAAGCCATTTTTATTATCATAAAAATGCTTTTCCTTTATATGTCATCCCATTTCCCTTTTTATACTCAGGAAATGTACCCAAAGCCATTTCCATTATCATGAAAATGCTTTGGTCAAATCATGCTTCCACATCCCTTCTTCCACCCGGGAGTGTTACCGAAGCCAAACCTTTATCCCATTTCCGTTTTTATACTCAGGAAATGTAAATTAAAGCCAATCCATTATCATGAATTGCTTTAATAAATCTAAGACCGCCCCTCCGGGTTTCCTCACTGGACGCGCCCCTAAATGGCTATCATCTTCCAGGGCCTATCTATACAAGACAACCTGGGAACCTACCAACGACGGGAAGCGGCCATATTGCCTGCGGGAAAGTCAGGACCACACCCAGAATCCCCTAACCAGTGCAGAAAAAATAAATAACCGCCCATATGGCCTAGGGACTATATCCAACCTGCTCAATAGCCAGGAAGGCTTCACCACAACGCGCGCAACTTCCCTTATGATAGCGATTTAGGGAGGTGTGTAACCATAATTTATCAATTATGAAAATCATTTATCTTTCCATTTTGAAAATATTCATTTTTATATTTTCAAAATCATTTCCATCATATCATATATATATATATACTCTATTCACATAATATATATACATACCATATAGTCCTCCTAGAATATATAAACGGCCATAATGGCCTATATCATCTAGCGATGACCAATAATCCCAAAGATTCCCCCCAGGAATCATAATCATGCATTCATATAAGCATGATACTAAACCCAAAGTATTTTCTTATTTTAATAAATAATACATACTTAAATCCCATCTACGGATTCATTTCGATATCTCCAATTATACCAATTCACTCTAAGTGAATATACACATATATAAATTCCCAATTCCTCAAGTCCTTTAGGACATAACCTGATATGACAAATATAGCACCCCGCCACGGATAGGTACTCATACATGGGCGGGCTTATAGGCCGCGGCCCTAACCAACAGGGCGCGGCCCTAACCAACAGGGCGCGGCCCTAACCAACAGGGTGCGGCCCTAACCAACTCGCGTTACATACACAGGCCGCGGCCCCTCCCTTGGAGGGCCCGACACCTTCTGTTCAGCATATGGTGCCGCACTTATCATCTATCTTATAGGCCGCATCCCTCTCCACTGCAACCAACTACGGACCATGTGCTCATAGCACGTGACACCTCACATCACTCTTATAAATAGAGGACCGCACCTCGAAATAAGGCATGGAATTCCTCTCCTCTGGAACACTCTCTACAACGCTTGCTTAAGCCTCGCACGGCTCTCCCCGTACGACCTCAACATACGACTTGGGGGCTACGTGGCCTGACCTCCGGCACACCCGGAACCTCGACAGCCATGTATTCTCCCTATTTCTCATACTTGTACGCCTCTCTAGGCAGGCTTATATTGTAAAGTGCATCGTATATAATGAGAACGGAGCAACACAGTGGACGTAGGCCTATTTTAAGGGCTGAACCACTCTATACCTTGTTTTCTATCTATTTACTTGCTTTATCAACTTATTCTACACTTACACTTGATCTGCTGGTACGAGATCTACCTGTGTACGATTTCTCGTATCATCAGTTTGGCGCCGTCTGTGGGAACGAGATATTTCAATCTTGTTTCTCTACATTTTGAGTTCATAAACACCTTATATTACACATGGGGATCTTTTGGATCAGAATCTCATGTGTGAATTTTGGTTAGTTGAGCTCTGCTTCATATTCACCCCTTTGATGGTTATTTCCCAAGTCCAGACCTACTCTTGGACCTCTGTTTCATAACTTTAAATCTGTTTTGCATTCCCCGATGATATCGTTCCACCTAGATGGTGCTGAAAAGCACGATGGGTTTTAACCCCAAAAAGATGAACGATTAGGGAAGGATTGTACCTATTCCTGTTTTATTGTACATGGCCTGTGATCTAGGGTTTATCGTTCAAGCTGTGCCACTTTGTGCATCGAGAGGTTATGTCCTCATGGATAGACCCTAGTAGGTATGCTCTCCACAAGTTTTGGGAGAAAAACTCAGTTCCCGGGCTTCAATTTTGGGATTGTGCCTTCACTGCCTAGGTAGGGACGCGGTGTGGTAGTTCAACTACCTTACATACCGCGACCTCTACTGGGTTAGTTGTAATACAGAAGCTTCAAAACATCAGGGGATGGACTCAGGTGGTCTCTAGCTCAACCTTGGTGTATATCATACAAGGCCGCGGCAGTGCACTTATGTGCCTTATTGGCCGCGGCCGCGGCAGTAAGCCCATGTGACAGTGCAAACGCTGCATCCCCATTTTTCTACTTGGTTACTCCACTATTTGTGAGATTACTTACTGCTGTTAGTTTTGTCTCAGATTATATATATATTTTGTAAAAGACTAACAAAAGCAGAGGATGGAAGGAGAGTCCAGTCAAAGCACAGAAGTCAAAGACGAAATTGTGCAGCTGTACAGCCATCTCAACCATCTGTATGACAGCCATGCCTCGCTCCAGACCCAGGTCAACTACATAACTCAGAGGGTACTCATGCTAGAAGCCGCGGCCTCACCCAATACGGGCGCGGCACTCATCTCAGCAGCACCCGCGTGCTTGACGACCGCAGCATCTTCAAAGGATGCAGCTGTAGAGGCAATCAGCGGCCAAAAGAGGAAGGCAGAGAAGAAGTCAGGGCCCTACACCCCGCTGGCCTACCCGATTGAAGTGATACTTGAGTACATCAAGGAAGATCAACTTTTGAGGTGGCCAGAAAAGCTGAAAACTCCGCCCCACAAGAGAAGCAAAGCCGCTCAGTGCCAATTCCATCAGGACCATGGCCACGAAACGGAGCAGTGCTACGCTCTGAAGGATGAGATCGAAAGACTAATTGGGCAAGGGATGCTGAGGAGGTTCCTCAAGAATGATTAAAGGCTGCAGCCAGACCTAACATAGGCCGCAAGCCACATCTCTCCCTTGGTTTTTCTGTTTTTCAGATCTTTCTGTTTATGTTTGAGGAAGCTCATTACAGCCTTTATCTTCAAGATTTTATGTTTTATTAGCAAAGCCATCAGCTGAAACATACATATATAAATATATGGATTAGCAAATTTTGCCATATCTCATTCCTCTCTTGTTTTCATAATTTGTCATCTCACAAGAAGACCTTTTGTCTTAAACAGATTCCAAGGGAAGAATAACACATTATCTTGGAAGATTATTACTATTTTGGGATGCACCTATGGAGGGATTGCGGTCTTAATTAGCTCAAAAGTTCCCCTCACGATGTGCAACTGTATCTTATCATATGATGATTACAATCATGAAAGCGTCCGGGGATTCAAGGAGCTTTTATTAGCCACGGGGGCTTACAATGCCTGTTCTCATCTCTTGGGACGCGTCATCAAGCCGGGAGGCTTATAATCTCTGGCTATGGAGGGCTTTGTGTATATCAGTAGCTGTAGGCGGCTTAATAACATAGCCCAGCCGGGAGAGGCTTGATAATGTCTCACACATTAGCTGTGGGTGGCTTCATAACATAACCCAGCCTGGAGAGGCTTGATAATGTCTCACACATTAGCTGTGGGTGGCTTCATAACATAACCCAGCCTGGAGAGGCTTGATAGTGTCTCACGCATTAGCTGTGGGTGGCTTCATAACATAACCCAGCCTGGAGAGGCTTGATAGTGTCTCACGCATTAGCTGTGGGTGGCTTCATAACATAACCCAGCCTGGAGAGGCTTGATAGTGTCTCATATATATTAGCTGTGGGCGGCTTAATAACATAGCCCAGCCTGGAGAGGCTTGATAGTGTCTCATACATTAGCTGTGGGCGGCTTAATAACATAGCCCAGCCTGGAGAGGCTTGATAGTGTCTCATATATTAGCTGTGGGCGGCTTAATAACATAGCCCAGCCTGGGGAGGCTTGATAGTATCCCGTATATTAGCTGTGGGTGGCTTGAAAACATAACCCAGCCTGGAAAATGGAGCCTGGAAAATTGCTGCAGCCCATCAATATGGCTGAAGACATCTGAGGCACTCTTACAAGACTAGAAGAGAATCCGCAGCCCTAAAGCCATACTTCATTGGCACCGCGGCCTAGGCGATCATCTACAGCATGAAATTGTCCCAACAGGCCGCGGACTTCACGAAGAATACACACATAAAGTGGTGCTGCAGCCTTGTGTCCAAATGGTTTAATATTCAAAAGCCCCTCCATGTCGATACGGCTATGGTCATCAATTATTGGACTGGCGGTTCAGTAAGCGGTTATTGAAGAAATTTGTCATAATACCGCGGCAGTTATAGAAGCATTTTAAAGATGTCAAGATTTCAGAATCCATGCCATGAAGCCGCGGCACACTCTGCATCATAAGCAAGTCATCATACTGGCGACTAAAGCACCGCGGCATGTATCTAATCCTTGTTTCAACAAAGAGTTGGGGCCGCAGCTATTAATATTAGTTCGACCAGGTTCATTCAAAGGCAAACTGCAAATTTATTATGCTAGGCTGCCGCGGCCATCACTATTAGTTCATGCAAGTTCATTCAAAGGCAAATTGCTAATTTATTATGCTATGTTGCCACGGCTATTATTAGTCCTATGAGTAAGTACATTCAACCATTCATCAAGGCATGAGAAGGAAAGTGGGCAAAGAGATGCAACAAATAAACTTTATATAAAGCGGAATATATGGCCGCAGCCTTAACATTATAATGTTTACAAAACTGGGCCGCAGCCACAACAAAGATAAAATGACAAAAGGGACGCAGCCCTATGAATGATGAAAGATTACAAGTTCAAGATGCTGCGTCGTCGTTGTCATCAACCTCATCACCTTCCCCGGCCGTCTCAGTCTCTTCATCATCTGCCGCGGCCTCCGCCTCAGCTTCGGCTCTCAACCTGGCTCTTTCCTCAGCTGCAGCCTTAAGCTCAGCAATGCAGTCCTGGTGTTCTGCATCACTTAGCTTCCAGCCAAGGACAATCTCCTTGGCCTCAGGGAAATTCTTGATAACCCTCTGCCGCAGCTCCTGGAAGCCGCGGAGGTAGGCCCTGTTATTTATAAGGAAGAATTCCTTGGAGTTTTTGAAGGACTCCACAGTTTGGTCAATGGCCATTTGAAGGGCGTCTTTATGGTCCGCCTGCATCTTCTGTATGGCCGCGACATTGTTGGCCTCCAGCAGTTCATAGTTTTTTTGCAGATGGGCAAGCTTGCTATTGGCCACTTCAGCGACCTGGGAAGCGGCCACGGTCTGAGCCTGGGAGGCTTTGAGAGATTCCGCGGCCTGGCTAAAGTTGAGCTCTGCCTCCTCCCTGGCTTTGTTAGCCCTCTCCAAATCCATCTTTGCTGCCTCAAGAGCCGCGGCAGATGACATCTTCCCAGCTTCAAATGAAGAGGTCCGTGCAGCCTGCAAGTCCGCGGCATGGGCACTCTTCTCGATCTCCTTCAGCCTGTACAAGGCCTCGTACTTCCTCTTCTGAACAACAATCACATCCGCGGCCTGAAATAAAGAGGAAATATGAAAAATACATGTGGTGTAAAAGTTGAAAGAATGACGACAGGTACGTACCCTCAGAAGGCTGTGGAGGCCGCAGTCCTCCAGGTCGTCCTGATCTTCCTCGACCAATCTGTCAAGGTCCGCGGCATCTAAGGCTTTCTTCATTCTTCTGGCAGCCTTCGCGGTGGTATCCCAGGAAGAGTTGGGATCAGGTTGTCTTAGTTGTGGCCGCGGCCTACCATCAGGTCTAGCTCCTCCACGAAATTGTGGAGGTGGCAAGTTGGCATTAATGGCCACAACTGGTGGTGGCGGAGGTGAGGATTGTTGGGCAGACATATCAGGAATCAATCCTGCCGCAGCCAGATTGGCTCCAATATCGTCATCAAATGTTTGAGATTCGGGAGCAGTGGTTGGCTTCTCCGCGGCAGGAGTAGTTTGTTCAGTAGTTTGTTCCCCCAAAGGTTCCGCGGTGGGGGCCTTTGTCTTTGCCCTCTTCCTCTTTCTGCTCCGCGCAGTATTATTGAGGACCACCGCGTCCTCGTCCATCTCCGCCAATTGTGCGTTCAGCAACTCCCTGTCCACTTCCTCACCTGAAAGGGAGAAACAATGTTAAGCACAAGCATTTGAAGAACTCAAAAATCAAGTTGTAATCCGCAGATTAAAAGTTACCTTCCACGGCCATTTTCAGGGGGATCGACTTATTAGGGAAGAAGCCTGCGTTGAATATAGTGGCAGAGGTCACTAGAGTGCTGAATCTCTTCTTATCAGCAGAAACAGCCGCGGCCTCGGCAACTCTCCTCTCCTGCCGCGGGTTGAGTTGCAAATTGTCAAGGACTGCAGAAGACATTACAAGGGTTGGTATAAAAAAGTGGCAAATTATAAATAGGAGACGCGGCTATTAAAAAGATACCTAGTTTGGATGGGGTCCCCCATCGCTGCGGCATTTGAAAAGACCTCTCCCTCTCATTCTCTTCAGGGTGGAACTCCCACCCCTCTCCAGAAAGGAAAAAGTACTTCCCTTTCCAGTTCTTTACACTGGTTGGCCTCCCAGTATATAGGGTCTCATCCCTGCCGCGGATGGAAAGGTAGTAGTAGCCCGCGAACTTTACAGAGTTCTCTTTCGGGCGGTAGAAATGGAAAAACTCCGCGGGAGTAATGTCCTTTTTGAACAAATTCTCCCAAAGAACGACCGCGGCAAGAACAGCTCTCCAGCCGTTGGGATCTAACTGGGCTGGGGCCAGTTTCATAGTTTGAAAAAGTCGACGGATGGGAACAGGAACAGGCAACCGCAGCCCGTAAATAAATGCATGAAGTGGAAAGCATATCCCATCAGTGAGTGCCGCGCACGGCCTTTGGTTCGCGGCAGGAGCTGAGCATATCAAATTTAATGGAAATTCGAAGGACTCCGCTACCTGGTCGACCCAATCTTGGGTCATGATGCTGTGGATGCCAAGAGCAGCTAAGGGTCGCTCAGCCCTCCCAGACGTACCAGCTGGGGGGTCTCTAGATTCCGCGGCAGTACCTCCTGCCTCCAGTGGATGATTGCTCGAATTGGCTTCTTCCTCCATCGGCACGGACTGAGAATCAAGCTTAGAATCAGAGTCCGCGGAATCAGAATCTAATGTTATGCAGTTGGGGCAATCCTTCAATTGGCAAGACCCTATTGATCTTAAGGGGGGCACGAAAGAGAGTTCAGGAGGAGAAGTCCCAAAGTGCTTTGCCCAAAAGCCCTTCAGAAAGTTGTCTGGGTCAAAGCTCATATGGCTGCAGCAGTACCTGAAAAGCAGACCGCAGTTAGGTGCCGCAGCCAATATGGTCCTAAAAAGCTCCTAGGAAGCCGCGGCAGGATTATTAATCTGATTAAAGTGGAGTAGCAAGATGGGCTAAACATGCCAAGTGTTGGGTTCTAGAGCCCTAAAGGATGTTTGTAGCCGCGGACTAAAGTTATTGAGATAAAGACAAATTCTGCGTAGCCGCGGAATCTAATCTAAAACTGAGTCACTACAGGCTGCAACCTTTATTTAATACTGGTTACAACCCTTATTTACTACATGCCGCAGATGATTTTTATTAAGCAATGAAGGATATGTTGACTGAGCAGCTCTAAGTTATTTAAGAAATTATTTCACTCCGCGGCCTCAAACACAAACAGGTAATTACTTCAGCAGTTGTAAATCCGAAGATCAAAACCCTAGAACACTCAAGAACACAATGGGAACTCAGAAGCCCTAAAGTTTAACCCTAAACTGCAACATTGATGTTCTATTCAAAACCTATTACCCAGTACAAATCCCAAAACAACTATGCAGAAAAGAGCATGGCAAATCTAATACGAAGGAGAATACATGATTCTAGGTTGAGATATTTACGAATGCAGAAGTTAAAGAACTGTTAAAAGGTTGATGGGTGGAAAAGTTACCTTTTAATGAAGAAACCGGCGGTGCTCAGCCTTCAACCACCACGGAACCGCCACACACCGCTTTCGAAAGTCGCCGGAAAACGCAAGAACAAGGAGGAACAGAATTTTCTCTCAAGGTTTCGAAAATGTAAAGAAGTCCACGGCCAGAAGCCATTTATATAAGGGAACGCGGAAGATGAAACGTCGCCTTGATCAGGCCGCGGCACGTCATGCAACACCGCTGCCTGGGATCAAACAGGCCGCAACATAATTCAATAAGCACGAAACATCTCTCAGCATCCGCGGTTGGTACATAATTCAGCCGCAGCCCCAACATTCTACCAATTGGCACTACGGCTTGGGGGCTTATTGATATGACAAATATAGCACCCCGCCACGGATAGGTACTCATACATGGGCGGGCTTATAGGCCGCGGCCCTAACCAACAGGGCGCGGCCCTAACCAACAGGGCGCGGCCCTAACCAACAGGGTGCGGCCCTAACCAACTCGCGTTACATACACAGGCCGCGGCCCCTCCCTTGGAGGGCCCGACACCTTCTGTTCAGCATATGGTGCCGCACTTATCATCTATCTTATAGGCCGCATCCCTCTCCACTGCAACCAACTACGGACCATGTGCTCATAGCACGTGACACCTCACATCACTCTTATAAATAGAGGACCGCACCTCGAAATAAGGCATGGAATTCCTCTCCTCTGGAACACTCTCTACAACGCTTGCTTAAGCCTCGCACGGCTCTCCCCGTACGACCTCAACATACGACTTGGGGGCTACGTGGCCTGACCTCCGGCACACCCGGAACCTCGACAGCCATGTATTCTCCCTATTTCTCATACTTGTACGCCTCTCTAGGCAGGCTTATATTGTAAAGTGCATCGTATATAATGAGAACGGAGCAACACAGTGGACGTAGGCCTATTTTAAGGGCTGAACCACTCTATACCTTGTTTTCTATCTATTTACTTGCTTTATCAACTTATTCTACACTTACACTTGATCTGCTGGTACGAGATCTACCTGTGTACGATTTCTCGTATCATCATAACCCTCCATAATTTCTAATTGGGAAGGGCCTTAAACATTAAACTCAAAAAGGAGAAATAATCCTAATCTCCAAAATCTTGGGCTAAAAATAGGGCACCGGTCGACCACGGGTTGTAAATAAGCCTACAAAACAAAGCAGTAGGCCCTTTCTCCTTGACGCGGTCGACCGGCCTTAGGGGCGCGGTCGACCGGTCACACCAGGTCTCCCAAATTATTTTTCCTCAAATCCTTTTATCCAACAACCCAAATTCATTTTCGGGGTTTCTAAACTACCCCAAAAATTATCCCGAACATCTATTCAATTAATCCTAGCCGTAATTTTTCCAATTCCCGATTTGATTTCCGAGTTGATGATTTCAACCCGGAGCTTCCATCTTGTAAAAATCATATCAAATCGTTGAAAAATCAGAAAAATACGCGGTTAGTGCCCACACGACCGTATTGAAAAGATCTACAATTTTCGTGTTTTGGCCGAAAGCTAAATCAATTCTTTTCCTGGCCAAAAAGGCCCCCTAAAGTGACAGGTTACTATTCATCATCTTCTCCGAGACGATTTCGGCCATTAAAGCTTCTCCCAAGCTTTTGTTGACTCACCCAACGTCCTACAACCTCAACCAACTACAAATACACATATATTAAGGGTTCTAAACATCCTAGAACCCAAAACCATCAATTAATTTAGGTTAAAACCTAAGTTCCACAAAATTAAAATATTATTGGGGTTTAATTGTTTTAACTCCCAAAAATCCGTTTTATCCACGATAACCCACCCCAAAACCATTAGGGTTTGTTTATACCAAACTTCGGTATGAAATATTTATGCAAAAAGATAAATAAAGCAAGTAAACACTTGCCTCGTGGATAAAATTCAACATTCTCGAGTCGAATCCGGTGGAGTTGGCTCGAGATCTCCCATTTTCTTCCTCTTTTCTTCTTCCTCTCTCTCTTCTCTCTCTTTTCTCTTCTTTCTTTCTCTTTTCTTTCCCTCTCTCCCTCTTTATATAGGAAGAAAAGGGTTTTAACCCTTAAAACCCAAAAATGACTCGTTTACCGAATTACGAGTTACTTTTACCTCTAAAATTACCCGAAACTAATTTTCGACAATCAGACACTCTTTTCCGACTATCTCGGACATTCCGACACTCACGACGCAGTCGAAATTCCCATCCGAGGTACTTGACTGCAAATCACTATTCCAACCCAAAATAAATAAATGCGGGTTTTCCAATTAAAAATCTTACCTCGTGTCGCTTTACTCAACGACGACATATAATTAAAATATTTCGACCTATATAGTCCCAAAATTAATTACAGCACCCATCGAAAATCATTCAATCCTCGAAAATCCTAAAAATTACTATTTAGGAAAATTTCCCAAATTCCAATTTATATCCAATTATGGAATTTAATGGTCTCCAAAAGGGGGGGTTGTTACAATTAGAAGGTCATACATATACCAATTGAAAGGTATATACATTAGATTTCCAATGAGCTTTGAATCATGTCATTTGGACTTTTAAGGAGGGAGTTATGACCATTTTCATAAATGGTGTTTTCACTGTCGGTATAATTCGAAAATAAACTGTAGAGCTTCTTCAAGCCCATTTATTGAACTATGACACTTCTAAGTACTTGTAGTAATATCAAAGTTGCTCCTGCATAAAAAAAGTTCAGCATGTAAATATGTGACATTGATGAAAATAGAAGATTATATTGACCAAAGATTGATAATCATAGTAAGCCCAACATATTTGTATGAAAGGAAAAGAATCTTCACATCATTATTATTTCCTTCCATGAAAGGATGTATGGATTATCCTTATATTTATAAGTGATAAGGAATGGACACTTCATGGCCGAAGTTGCATTGAACCACTAAATATATACACTTACCAATTAAGAAAACATGAACATACCCACTTTCACTTTCAGGGTGAGTGAGGAAAAGAAGCACCAAGTCAGTGAGTATATTTATATTGTTGTGCATTAGGAGACATCCCAAATGGCACTATAGATTAAATAACATCTAACAACAATATAACTTCCAACAAATTACCCTCTCCCTATGACAACAAAGTATGACATCCTAAAAGATAGTATAAATCGAAAACCATAAATACTAACTAAAATAGTGGTGAAGATATTCAATCTCAAAAAAAAATTAGGATCAATTTGCAATTTTTTAGTATTTATTCATGTCTATAACACCACCCAAAAATATATATATATTGGTAATCAAGGAACTACCTATTCAATTCTGTGACAATTAACGACCTATTATAAAAAAAATCCCCGCCCCCTCTTTTTGTCTGTACCCTTTTTAACTTGTAAAAATGATGTTAGTCTAATTATGGGTATTACACTGTTCTACACTAATAAATTAGAAATGAATAAATTCATAAAACGGTAAAAGTATCTCCTATACAGGATAATTTGAGAGAAAATTAGTGTTGGTTTCTTTGAACATGTTAAACGTAAATCAATAGATCCTTCGTAAGACATAATGATTTAGTTATTATTGATAGTAACGATATGGGTAGAGGTTGACCCAAATTGACATGGTAGGATATTATAAATAATGATATGATATGATGTGGATATTAAGGGAAAATGAAAAATTAAGATTCATGTAGCCGATCACAAATAAATGAAAAATGCTTTGTAGAGTTGAGTACATTGTTTTCCACTAATACGCAAACTTATAATAGTTTGAGCTTTAGATAATTAAACAACAATACAATAGACCCATTCAACTTCGATTAATAACACAGTTTCACTGGAGTGGGGGTGGGGAGGAAAAGCCTTAATATTCAAACCATCGAAATGTAGAAAAATTAACCTCACCAAGAATAAAATTAGATAAAGAGAGATTAAAAATAGATAAAAAATCCTACGGTTTCATAATTGTGACAAATGAATTTTTTCAAGTCGATGTTGTTTGAAAATCGGTGTATAAAAAAATCGATAAATAACTCAGTTTCAACTGGAGTGGGGGTGGGTAGGAAAAGCCTTAATATTCAAACCATCGGAATGTAGAAAATTAACCTCACCAAGAATAAAATTAGATAAAGAGAGATTAAAAATAGAAAAAAAATCCTATGGTTTCATAATTGTGATAATTGAATTCTTTTCAAGTCGATGTTGTTTGAAAACCGGTGTATAAAAAACTTACTCGACATTCAACATTGAGGATCTGAAGCTCTAATGAGAGGTCTCAATAGCTACCATTGTACCACATCCACCTTACTAAACACATAAATATCGTCATAATATGTAGGGTAGAAAGAAAATACCTTATAAAGAACGTCAATCATAGTGATCCTCAAGCATAAAATAAATTAATAAATTAAAAACCAAATAATCAAGAACCTTGAAGACAACATGAGGCCTCATTCGATAAAGGATAAGTATAAAATTCAACAATTTAAGAAGATGGCCTACTAATACCTTTATTCAAACACCAAATAAGAGCATTGTCTGCGAGTGTATGTCACCGATAATGACATGTTTTCAAGCCCGCACTAAGCGAACAAAAGAAATGATAGTTAATCAAAAGTTATGATTGATAAATGTGAAGAAAATGACGTACCATTATTATTTTCAATAAAAAAAATAGAATTTTTAATAGGGGACATGCTATTTGATCACCATTTTACCTTAAACATGGCTAAGAAGATCTAAAGGCACAACATATAAGTATTAAATGGACACCTTAGTTTATGATTACCCTAAAAAAGAATGACTAACCACTTAGAAGACTAGGTTATCATGTCTCTTCATTTGGTAGTGCATAACTATTTGAATGTTGAGGAAGAATAAGCATAAAAGGGAAAAAAGCATATGGAATATAAAATGCATGAAAATAGCAACGCATAGAGGCGGGTGGAGGGGGGGGGGGGGAGGGGGCTTGGCCCATGCAAATATTTTCAAACTTTCTATAGCAACAAGTTTTTTTATAGGTGTTATATATTTTTTAATATGGTTTGGCCCCTTAACAAGTCACGCCTGTTTTGGCAACAACTCAACCAAAGTACAAAAAAGACATTTTAAGGTTTAGGTTAATATATAACAAGAAAACTCAATAGAATGGTTGTCGCTTTTAACTTTTACCAACCAAATAAATTCAAAAGAGAAACCACCTGCTAGGCTGCTGCAAAAACCCAAATTCAAAGAAACCAAACAACACCAAAATTTAAACACTGTGGGAAAGTAGCAAATTTGAGTTGGTTTTACGAGGTACTTTTTTTTTTCTCCTTTTTTTTGTTAGTTACAATTAAATATAACAAAAAGTATATTGTAACAGTTTATAAAATACAAAGTTGGGGAAATCCGATGGCTATCTTTTGTAGTTATTTGTCAAGTCCCGTCCCATGATTTTATTTTATTTTATTTTACAATAACTATTTGCTGGAGTATGGTATGGTTTGAACAAGAGTATTAGAAAATTTTAAAATTGAAATTGTAATAGTCTTGGTAATCTTAGTTAGAGAGTGGAAATTAAAATTGAAATTGTAACATTAAACAGCTTTTTAATATAATTTCATATATGAGATATTGTTTTTTATTCTAACAATTACGCATCTATATATGGGGATTTTATTAAATTAAATATTTTGAATATAGGATTTAACTTTTAATTTAAAATCATCATTTCTGTAATTGTAGTTTAAAATCATTTCTTTATGTTTTAAAATTTTGACAATTAGTCAAGGTCAAGAGAACAACTATTGATGCATTTTTCAAGAAAGGTGGTGTTGAAAGTTTAGATGTTAGTGAACCGATTTCTAATGAACAATCTTCCTCTAATGTCGAAGCTGAACAACGACCCTCCAAGGTTTCCAATATCAGCTCGATTGAAAAAGATCCAAATTTTTTCAAACATGATCCTGGATTATGCCAACAAATATGGGAGTATCCATATAACCATCGTGATGAACTTTGATGAGCTTATATTAAAGCCGGTACATATCAACATCTTCTTTACCAATACCCATTTAATGAAGATAAACATCCTCGTCGATTTAAAGATTCTTGGTTCAAAATGTTTTCAAATTGGTTGGAATATTCTCCAACTACTGATGGGATTTATTATCTTCCTTGCTTTATTTTTACCAAAGCATCGGGTCGCTGTAAAACCCAGATTTTTGGACGACTATTTTATATTATTTTGCCCGATAGGCTAATTTTATAAAATAGGGGATGTGGACGTAAATATTGTTTCCCGTAATATTAAGGGATAATATTTACTATATTTTGTCTATTTACCGTATGAGAAGGTAAATAGCATCATGTTGTGTATTATTCCGTCGTTATATGTAAACCGACTCAATTAAGTTGTTTGAGATGGTAGGACTAAGGAGTAGAAAAGCAATTGTGGAGTGACGAGTTAGGATTCTAGCGATACCGATCATGTGTCTTAGACCGTTACTTCTCGACGACCGACGATGCAAGGTAGTAGTGTAATGGGAGGGTTCCTTGTTTGGATTTCGCCTCGGCGATACGTCCCACCCACAAAACCAAGCGAATGTTGAGAGTTGGTAAAGGTCTTGGACACTAGGGATATAATTAGGATAATACTTATACGCCTAGATCTAGATAGATAGATTGACTTTAGGATTTTTAGGACGGAATGCCCTTAAGGCATATAGTATTGTTTTAGGAAGGTGGTAAGAATTGACCACAATAGGTTTGTGGGCTAACTCTAAGTGGGATTCGGTTCTTTTCTAGAGAAAGCATTATGTAGTTAAGTTTTGGAGATTTAAACCCTAAATGGGTATTTGTTGATTTTGGTGATTAAACCCTTAAATCTTAGTTTTAATTTTATTTGAGGATAAACTATTAGTTATAAATGGTGTAGAAATGATTTGGGAGAATTAATTGTTGTTGATGTTGGATAAAATGGAAGATTTAAGATTTTGGGGTTTTAGGGTTCAAACAACCCGTAGCCCAACTTGTGATTTTTGCAGGACCGAATCGATTCGGCCCTAGGGGCGAATCGATTCGGATAAGGGGTAGGCTACAGGTATGGTCGACCGAATCAATTTGGGTTAAAACCGAATCGATTCGGACAATTACCGAAAGTCAGTTTTGCTCACCGAATCGATTCGGTTGTTCAGCGAATCGATTCGCCAGGGTGAATCGATTCGGCCCAAGGGGCGAATCGATTCGGTTCCCCTATTTTTGTGAGATTTTTCCTAGTTTGATTTTTATCCCTTTTTCTTTTAGGTCCGAGGTTTAGGGACCTTTCTTAAGGGATTAATGGGGAGTCCTAGAGGGTAGTTTTGGGTAGTCTAATGCCCTAGGATTTAATGGGATATTTGGGCTTACCCCGAGGGATATTTGCGTAGGTTAATTTCCGAATGAAATAGGAGACTAACCGAAAGGTAAAATTTGAGATAAAATGCAAAAGTTGACGCTTTTGGGAGATACTCCTTGAAGGAGGCTTACTTTGAGGGTTTATGAAAGGGTATGAACTCTTAGAGACTAGTTTGAGATTTATGGTACTTCGGGTCTTAGGGCATTAATAAAATATGACACTAAGAATAAGAAAAACATATGATAATATGTGGTATGAATGAGTAAGTACAAATGATTTTGAGAATGTAAAAGTGGAAGTTTTCGAAAGGAAAAAGTAATGATTTTCATAAGTGTTAACTTATGGTTACACACCTCCCTAAATCGCTATCATAAGGGAAGTTGCGTGCGTGTGGTGAAGCCCCCTGACTAATGAACGCAAGGTGGATATAGTCCCTAGGCCATATGGGCATTTATTATACTGCGTTGGTTAGGAGATTCTGGGTGTGGTCTTGACTTTCCCGCAGGCAATATGGCCGCTTCCTGACGTTGGTAGGTTCCCAGGTTGTCTTGTATAGATAGGCCCTGGAAGATGATAGCCATTTAGGGGCATGTCCAGACCATGTTTTCCTTTCCTTACTTTATGAAGCTTTAGACCATATATTGACTTCTTCAACATACAGACCATGTTTTCCTTTCCCTCCTTTATGAAGCCTTGTGGCTGTGCCATATAGAATTATTTTTCTAAACTCCCATTTAGAAAAGCTATTTTTATGTCCATTTTATGCAAATCCAAATCATAATGAGACACTAATTCTAATATGATTCTTAATGAGTCCTTCTTTGAAACTGGAGAGAAGGTCTCATTGTAATCAATGCCTTCTCGTTGATTAAAACCTTTGTCAACAAGTCTATCTTTATGTCGTTCGATATTGCCTATTGAGTCAATTTTGGTCTTAAAGATCCACTTTCACCCAACTCATATTTGTCTTTCTGGAAATTCGGCCAACTCCAAACTTTGTTGTCATTCTTAGATTTTATTTCTTCATTCATGGCATTATCCCATTTATATGAACCATCACTACTTCAGCTTTTTATAAGAAAGTGGATCATTAATATTCCTTATGTTAAATTAGGTCTCTTGAAGGTATACCACATAATCATCCGGAATTTCCGATCTCCTTTCTCTTTGAGATCTTCTTAATGGAATTTCCTGTGGTGCATCAAAAGTTTCATCGGTTATAGTCTCATTATGTGGTTGCTCAGTTGGTTGATCATTCACTTGTTCATTAATATTGATTTGGTCAATGACTGGTTCAACAACTACATTAGGAACAACATGTATGTTATGAACTCTAGGTATAGGAATTTATACCCTGACTTCTCGAATGATTACCTCCCTTTATTTTATACTCCCACTTACTTCACCTTCTTCAATGAATTTAGCATTTCCAGTTTCTATGATTCTAGCTGTATGGTTTGGACAATAGAATCTATATCCCTTCGACTTTTCTGGATACCCGATGGAATAACAAGATAATGTCCTAGGATCCAATTTCTTTTCATGAAGGTTATAGATTCTAGCTTCCGCTGGGCTTCCCCACACACGTAAATACCTTAAATCAGGTTTTCGTCCTTTCCAAAGTTCAAAAGGGGTTTTTGAAACTGACTTACTAGAAACCCTATTTAAGATGTGTACAACGGTATTTAATGCATGTGTCCACAAAAATGTAGGCAATTGGTTCCTACTTATCATACTTCTAACCATTTCTAAAAGGTTACGATTATTCCTTTTAGCTACACCAATCTGCCAAGGTGATCCTGGCATTGTGTATTAGGCGCAAATACCTAATTTTTAAAGGAGTTTAGCAAATGGGCCAGGGCATTTCCCTGACTCATCATGTCTACCATAATATTCACCACCTCTATCAGACCTAATAATATTCACCTTTTTGCCCAGTTGCCTATCAACCTCATTAATGTATATTTCAACGACGTTCACAGGCTGAGATTTATCATGCAACATGTACAAAATGCAATAATGTGAAAAATCATCTATAAAGGTGATGAAGTATATCTCTCCACCAATGGATGGAATATCAAAAGGTCCAAATATGTTTGTATGTATTATTTCAAGTAGCTGGGTGTTTCTTGTGGCTCCTTTCTTTGTATGTTTGGTCTATTTTCCCTTAATACAGTCAAAACATACATCATAATTGGCCCCATCCAGGTTATGGAGTATTCCATTTTTAATGAGCCTTTCAATTCTCGGCCTGGATATGTGACCTAATCTTTTATGCCACAAATAAGCAGATTTTTCATCATTAAGTGTACGTTTCGTACCAACATTAGGATGCAGGGTCACAAGGATTTCAGAAAAATTCTTTTCAAGATTCAATTGATATAAACCATCTAATAAAAATCCAGAACCAATATTATTAGAATTTTTAATCAAACCAAAACCATTGTACTTAAATTCAACCCCAAAACCGTCTAAAGCAAGTTTAAAAACATAAATTAAATTCCTAGAAACTGTGGGAACATAAAAAGTTTCCTGAAAATCTAAAATAAATCCAGTGCTTAAAATCAGGCGAAAGACTCCAATAGCTTCTATTTTATCCTTCGCTTTATTTCCCATGTAAAGAAAATTCTCATTTGGATTTGTTTTGTGGATCGAAGTGAAGCCCTGCATCGAATTAGAAACATGAGACATATAACAAGAATCAATCCACCAAGTGTTAGAAGGAGCGTTAATAAGGTTTTATTCGAAACAAACATAAATAAAGGGCTTACCCTTTTTCTCGAACCAGGCCTTTTGTTTATCTGGAAATGGCCCTTCTTTTTACATAAGTGACAATTGTCGTTCTTTTCCTTTTTCACAGTAGTAGTTGATGGTTCAGCTTGATGAAATATCCAAGGACCTTTCTTAATGCCCTTGTCGAACTTCTTCTTAAAACCAACTCCTTTGACAGTCAAATTTGCCACCTGTCCCTTAGTCACATGGCCATTATGTTGCTTAAGCCTTCCTTCCTCTTGTACCAACATGCTTTGCAAATTATTTACATTCCACTTATCTTTTATAATGTTGTAATTGATTTGGAAAAGCCCATACTTAGGAGGTAGGGAGTTTAGTATGAATTGGACGAGAAAAGACTCATCCAATGTCATGCCCAAAAAACTATGTCTAGCAACCAAATTAGTCATTTCTATAATGTGCTCATTCATGGTTCGAGTACCATCGAACCTCATAGTGGTCTGGTCAGCCATCAGTTTCCCAGTAAGGGATTTATCAGCAGTGCGAAAGCGTTCCTTAATGTTGTTCAAATACTCTTTCTCTTTCGTAGTTTCAGGTAGGGAGGTATTAATGTTAACAGCAATGCACATTCGCATAAACATAATGGGCATCCTATTGGATCGAGACCATGCTTCATGGACAACAATTTCATCCTCGCTATTGGCATCAGTAATAGCAGCGGGTTCATTACACATAATTTCCATGTCCAGGTCAAGAACCCCTAGGCTGAACTCAATTTGCTCATTACATTTAGAAAAATTAGGTTCATCAAATTTTGAATAGGACTGAGCTTGCGAATACAGGTTAAGGGTAATTGCAACTAATAACAATGTTCACAAATTAAATTTTCACACACAACAAAAATTGCAAAGGTCAAATATTGAATTGTTGACTAAAATTTTTGGCATATTTCATTAACAATGTGAATGTCATGGAATCTGTGTTAATCATCACATAATGTTCAGATTGTAAATATATACTACCCTATAATTCATTTATCATGGTCCCATAATTTTGGCATATGTGTTTGTTGCCTAAACATTTAATACCATGATTAATGGACTTAATGTCAACTCTTCTGTTTTAATAAAACCAGTTCTAATGTTGTTGAATTCAGAAATTAGCATGTGTTGCGCCTCAATCCAATTATATAACTAACATCACAACAAACCTTTAATGAATGGAAGTGTATTATTCATACATACAGTCTCAGCTTGTGTTTGGCCTTTGACTTAACTCAAATGAATAATTCCTTACATGTCTCAACTTTAATATAGATAACCATTCATTAAATATTAACTATAATACGTAATCTACCAGTTATTACAAATATACAAATAGTATCTTAAATGCCTCAAAAAAAAAATTGCCCAAGTATAGTAAAAAAATACATAATTCATGAATTTTGCCAAAAATTTGAAAAATGAGTTTTCACCATAGAATTGAAGTAAAACATCCCAGAAAATAAAAACTTTTTGTGGAACGTTAATATCAATTTTCTGTAAAGATTTATAAGGCCCGAGATTATTTCCTAAAATGGAAAAATGGGGTTTTGAGGGCCTTAACGGACTCGGATTGCCGAAAAACACATTACATCACAGCCGAAGGCCCAATATAAAGGGCTGCTTCTAGGGTTTCATTTTACTATCAAAATTAGTACCTAGGGCTAAGGAACCCATTTTATACAGAATGAAAGGAGAAAAAATGTAAAATGGCAAAAAATGAGATGAAGTAGAAATTATCAATATATGAGATCATGCATTAGTATTGTGTTTTCATGCAATGTAGGCATGTCTAGTTTTAATCTTTTATGTAAATTATCTCTGCTTGATACCTCCTTTCACCACTTATAACTTTTATGTAACTGTATGTCAATTTATAATTGATAAATATTAGGTCAACATATAACATGTTCATTTGATTAATAGGGAAATTTTATCATTTTAAATAAAGAGATGACCACTAGCAGTTTTTCAACTACTGTATCTAAATATCTTGTTCGAATCATAATCATTTGACAATAGCAGACCTAGAATCAAATCTCAAGATTTATCGTACAAAAATGTCCTCAACTATCACAAACTTCAGCATCTGGAACTTAGTTTTTCCATGGTATTTATGGAATTATTTAAATTCTATATCCTATATTAAGTATATGAGCAGATTACGCTAACCAAAGAAGACAAGCACACACATTTTATTCAAGTCAGAATATGATCTAAAATAATAGTCGATACTAAGGTAGGAATTTGTTAAACATTTTTTTTATTATTGATCAGAGTTCAGACATAATATTGCCTCCAATAAAACAAATATCCTAATAGCAAACGTGACAATGTTAGGAGATAAAGTCTCCCTTCTAACTAAAGAGATAGATAAACTGCAACAATTTTATATAATATCGATTATAGAGTATAATCCAAGGATTTCAAGTTGTGAGTACATATTGTAGAGATGAGAATGGTACCTAGATGAGATTATGCCAATTGATACTAAACCTTGTAGTTCTAAAATTCAAAAACACAAGGTTCGTGTTTTAAGACCAATATTTTATGGTTACCTTTAGAATATAAAGGGAAGGTTTATCTATAAAGAGAATTTATGGGATTTTCTCCTCTGTTATGGATGTTGAATATAAACTAAACTATGAGATAAATGCCGAGACAAGAGACTGAGACTTGCACAACTAAAATGCATGTATTAAAAATACTCGTTAATGACATTCAACATGCTATAGCAATGCCAAGGCAACATTTCTTTTCGTAAGAAGATAGTGCTCGTATATTAATTTAGCATGCACCCTCGATCTCTCTTTTATCTTTTATCATACATGTAAAATTGTTTGCCTCCTAACTACTCCCCAAGGTAGATATCCACTTGAAATTAATCTCCTCTTTAGTGACACTTTTTACAAGGGAGAAAATGTCGCATCCCGTCTAACAAAACTTGTCTCAACCAATCATCATTTATATCTTCAAAAAATAAATCCACTATAATGCATCTAATGGGAGTGTGCAACTACAAGTGATGCTGCAAAGTCAATATTCCTCTTGATCTTAGAAACTTCATCTTCGAATTTGCTTCAAGCTCAATTTCCTGAACATTTTTTCCTCTTATTAGTTGTTAATTAAGTTGCCTTCAAATAATTGTGTGATTTTCATTATCTCGTAGAATTGAACCCATTTTCCCATGCATAAATGGCCTCAATACGATCGTGTTAGAAACAATTCACAAAACTTTTCACATTAAGTTGAGCCTTGCAATCGAGTTGAACTTTGGCAACCCTCCGAGTTGTATCTTGCAATTATGTAAAGAGAAACTAAAGTTCCTAATGAGGATTCTGAGTCTCCTGAAGCTTATCTTAACACACTAAACAAGAGACAAGCTACATCTTTATATCCTTTAAACCCCCATTAAATATGAGTTTGGTCAACGTTAATGCATTTGCGCTACTGATACACAAGCCACCTTCCCCATTCAAATCCATAGCGTCATCGCTCGTAACATATCCTACTCGTATGAGGACCCTTTTACTTTCTTTAAGTTCATCTTTAAACATCAGTACCATGTAAGTTCTCATTGCTCACTTAATTGACTAAAATTTGTTAATAAGTTCCCTCTTATGGTGTATAATGTTGAACTTGTGCTCATTAGATGGTTCCAGCTTCTCATCCACCATAAGGATGCAAATCCCACATTCATCAATACCATGATGACCAACAGAGCAACTCATTTGTACATACTCTTCACTGGGTATTCATTTATATTTATCTTCATCAAATTTACAAAAATTTAAGAAGACAATAGTTTTCATAGACATATTCAAGCCTATGGTGAATGTCTCTGTATCAAGCAAACACTTGATGAGCCCTTCTTGAAATAATATCCCAATCACTTCCTTAATATGGTAAGTAAACTATAATAATGGCCACTTATTCCACGTTTCATAAGAGATAGCATAATCAAAATGTGAGGCATATTTGTATCATCATCTGATAACATGTACATAGCCCTTCAAAGAATGTTTCGTGTTCACTTACTCATCATCATCATTGAGATTCAGTTTATCCGTTTGTTATTGCAAGAAATTCAAATTTCCATTTGCTGAATCTAAAAGTAATGGAAGGAACATATTGACACTACATTTTCATTTTCACCATCTTAAAAGTGTCACTTTCTTCTCTAACTCTCCTAACTAACAGACCCTTCTGCCCTTTCACATTCTCTCCTCTTTTCCTTGCAGCTTCACTAGTGGGAACAAGATCATATAAACCTTTTTGGAAGCTATTCGCACGAAATTTCCCCTTTTTTCCACCATTAAGTACAGGCCATCGCCACCAGAAGGGAAAATATAATATTGAAGTGGTGTTGTCTGATAACCAGTATAAATGATATAACAAGTTATCAGTGGATATTTGCAACCAATTTGGCAAACTCCTTAGCGTTAGGCACTATTGGAGAGGTATAAAAATTGAGAGTTTTGGGGGGCCATTATAATTCTCTCTTCTCATACCACTCCTCTTTCACTATGACATATGTAATGAACCTCGTAAAAAATAACCCAAGCCATCTTCAGTGCAATTTCCATTTTTTGGAGGCCGAGGATGGGCTAGTATTCTCTTCTCACTATGATGCAGAGAAAAAAAGAACATTTCCTCTATATGATGTTTTTTTATCACGATAATGCCAAAGCAACACGAACATATCTACCTCAACAAACTAGACATATGGAGTGGAAAAAATAGTAATGAATCAACAGGTCATCTTTAGAGAAAAAGCTACAATTAAATTTTCTTAATTAGCAAGCCTTTGTATTTCACTCCTAAGTTTTCGATGTTGCCTCCTCCAATTCCAGTAGTAGCCAACAGGAGAAACTAGGCTCTGAACTAATGACACTCTATATAAATATCAACAGCAATCCCCCAAAGATATTGGAACATTCCTACTCAACTTTGTAGGATTATAGGCTAATAATCCTCACTAGTCCATCCTAAATAAAACTTCTCCCTTCTTATAAAAATCGGTGGTGTTAAATCTCCATAATGCACATGTATGTCCATATTTAATACTAAAATCATAGTCGTCCAAGATTCCACCACACCATACTTCATTTTAGTATCTTAACATTTCCTCTAAACTCGCTCAAATTGTCCCAAAGAGACATAAAAAGACACCCGCCTAAAATCGCCAAACCCATTTATTGCATTATTTCCTTGTACTTGGGCTTTGGAGTTGGAGACTCATTAAACTTATTCTTCACTAGATTAAAAAAGTTAATTTGACATCACATTCTGGATGTTGTTGTGAAAGCCTTAGTACGACCTTTTAATTACTAAGGAAGGGGTCATAACAAAGACCTCGATGAAGCCATAACCATCATCGCGCAAGAAATCCGATGTTAGCGATCTCACGAATTATCTAGTTGAAGGATGACATAAGAATAAAGATTAGTAAGAACAAGTAAGAACAAAACCATTATACATATTCTACACAAAGGCTTGATGACCATCTTGGTCATAATTAGGTCTCCTTTCTTTCCAGGTTTTGGGAACAGTATCAATATAAGTAATCTGGAACTTAGTTCTACCATGCTATGTCTGGAATTAATTTTTTTCTACAAACTATTAAGCACATAATCAGAATCCACTAATGAAAAACGGGAAAAATAGTCAATAATGGCAATCTAAAGAATGAATCCGTTAAACATGTATTGGTTATTATTAACTACAGTTTACTTTTATTAGTGCCCTCCAACCATGAATATAACAACATCACTCATAGAAAATGTGATAATATCAAGGGATGAGGTTTCTTTTTTAATTAGAGATAAGTAACCTGCACAAGAAGTGTTGGGAAAATGGTTCCAATTTTCAGATTGAATAATGATACGAGTGCAAAAATCTCCACAAAAACATCCCAAGAATCTGACGTGAATTCCACTTATTCTCTCACCTACCTATTAAACATTGACTTGTGGTATGGGGTCCCATCAGGGAACCAATAACACTACTTTTTGGGGAGTTACTTTGTACCCATTAAAGGGTACAAAAAATATCACATCATAAAATATTACATAACCAGTGTCATCATATATAACCAAACAACAATATAGTACATATTTTTCAGATGTCCTATTTTTCATGCAATTTTCATCTTTTACATAAATCTTGTATGCCTTTGGTTCCTACTTCCAACACTCTTTGTACATGGTATACCTCTATGTAATTGTCCATCAATAAGGTGAACATTAATCATTTTGGCCTGATTCACAATTTTTTTAACCCTAAATATAGAGATGAACCATTAGCAAGTTATCACTTAGGCATCTAAATATCTTGTTAAGACTAAAACCATTAGCCAACAACAAGCCTTAAAGCAAAACCTTGAGGTCCACCGTATAAAAATCTCCCTGATGTTTATGGAATTAAATAATTTCTACAACCTAATAAGTGAATTGAATGGCTTAACCAAATAAGATATACCTAATTATTAAATATCTTGTGTGTATTTATCTCACATCGAAAGATGTAGAGTCCAACATATAGTACTCAAATGGGTGTGACCATTTAACTCAGCACCGAGACCTTGTGGGTTCAAACCCCACACTGGGCTAGGTCCAAGTGAGTAATTTGAGGATAATATCGGTGGCTAGCTGTGAGTTTGGGACCTAGCGGTGGTATAAAATCCGATGGTTTGATCGGGACCATCAACGGGCTTTGTGTCCGGTTGCAATATGCGTCGATATAAACAATTCAAGGTAGTGTGAGTCACAGTGCATCATGGCGAACCTCAAAATTGGATTATTATGGACGTATGGTAATGTTGGATGGTCCACATCAAAAGATGTAGACTCCAACATGTAGTCATTAAGCAGTTGTGACCCTTGACTAGCACCGAGATCTTTTGAATTAGGTAAACAACTCTGAATCTTGTCTCTAGCATTAAGTTTGATATGAACTAATGAACTACCACACAAATTCATCACACAAATTTAATTGTATATATAAAAACATAATTAACCCTATCCATGAGAAAATAAAAGGACCAATGTCCATATACGTACTTGTGATATATTGACTTGGAACTATATAACATGCATAAACTAAAAATGGAAAGAAATAGAAGGAGATCTTCTGGAACTACTTGCCTTTTTACTTTTGTTCTTTCTTCATTGAGCGGTTCTTCCTCTCGATCACTTTAAGGGGTATTTTTAAGTTAAAATTCAGCATTAAGCATTATGAGGCAAGTACCCCTCTCAATGCGTAATGCTGCATTTTTTTAAATAAAATTACATTCCAATGTTAATCTTATCTTATCTTCTAAATGACACGATATAAAATAAATTAGTAAATTGTGAATAATGACAAAATTGTCAAATTAATTATATTCAGCATTGAACATTCAGAGTGAAATAACGTCATTCACATAAAAAAACATACGTATTTTTCAACATTCAGAATTTTGCATTAAGCATTCAATCTTCCGAGGTTAAAAAACCAAACGGTCCCTCAGTCGTCCAGGTTATTTCTTTCACACGCTTTTAGTGTCGCTTCTGTAATAACCCTCACTTATGAGACCGTATTTTATAGTAATTACTTAGTATAGTAATTAGAGACCAGTGTTGGGTTATGATTTGAATGATAAATTCAATGTAGTAAAGTTGATATTTATTATGAGGTTGCATACATATCATAATTATGGGAAAATATTGCTATGTCATGCTTATTGATATCATCTTAAAATAAAATGATATTTGGCTTAATTATGAGACCGGAACCTAAATTGAATTTTAAAATGTCCAAATGATAATTTGGAGGTTGCAGTTGATTCCGGAACGTGCGAAATAGTCAAATAATGTACCATATTGTATTTTATAGTTTTGGGCATTTTTGACTGGTTGTGCTTTAATTATGCTATCGCGTATTATTTTATCGCACTTTTGGTTAATTAAGTGGAGCATTTGGTCATAGGTCATGACTTAAGCCTTTTTAGTCTTCTATTTCCCCAAAATCCCTTCCTAAACCTAAGAGAGAAAAGAGAAGAGAAGAGAGAAAGCTTTGGAGATTGAAAGAGATTACTTCTACACCAAAGAAATCAGCATATTTGCTGAATCAAGGCAAGTTTTTACTTGCTAATTGTGTCTTGAGATAGATGATTTGCTATGGTATTGATGTATTGATTTTTAGTTTAGAGAACTTAGGGTTTTCTTATGTATCTTGGGTTTTGATTTACTCTAAGTTGATTCATGGGGTTTGAAGATGATCAATAACATCTTTGATGTTCTTATAATGCTGGTATATAAGTTTGGTTGGAAGAAATTGGAGTTTGGGTATAAAATGGAGTCCAAGACTCCATAGCCATTTCTTGGCAAAATCGCAGGCCCGAATCGATTCGGCCCCTTGGGCGAATCGATTCGGTTAGTTCCAGTGCCCAGGTCTTGTTGACCGAACCAATTCGGAATTTATCCGAATCGATTCGGCAGTTATGCAGAAACCAAAATTTTCTGACCGAATCGATTCGGTCTCCCATCCGAATCGATTCGGCAATTATGCAGAACCTCAATTTTTCTGGCCGAATCGATTCGGCCAAGGGGGCGAATCGATTCGGTAGCCCTGCATTTTCCAACTTTTTCTTTTTTCATTTTTAACCCCTTTTCTTTAGGATTTTTGATTAGGGACCTTCTTAAATGAAGTAAACATAGGGTTTAGAGTTCTAGTTGAGTTGGGTCGACATCCTAGACTCGAAAGGGTTCATCTAGGATTCATTCAAGGGGGGGGGGGGGGGGGGGATTTAAAGGGATGCTTAGGCATTTCTTTTGTCTTGTAGCTTATAAGGGTCTAGAAGGTATTAAGGTCAATTTTGGAGACTTTAGAATTCAACTTGAGTTACATTTTGACTTGATGATTTATATTAAAGCCTAAAAGAGGCCTTGGGGATAACTTTGGAGTCTGAATTCCTTATCGAGGATGTTATGTCGGTACGCATCACGTGTAGTCCCGATTTAACTTATACATTTATTTAAAATGGGAAAATTGTTAAGGTAAATGATAATTTACTAATCATGATATGGAAATAAATAAAATGGATGTTACACACCTCTCTAAATACCATCTTAAGGGAAGTCCGCTCGTTAGGTGAAGCCCCCTGGCTAATGAATGCAGGGTGGATATAGTCCTAGGCCATGGGAGCGTTTGTGGTTATTTATATGTTCTGCGGGGGTAGGGAGATTCCGGGTGTGGTCTTGGCTACCACGCAGGCTCATGGCCGCTTCCCGACGCTTTCGATAGGATCCCAGGTTGTCTTATGATAGGCCCTGGAAGATGATGGTTATTTAGGGACGCGCTCAGTGGGGAAACCCGGACGAGCGGTCTTAGAAGCGTTATTTTTATAATTATGACTACTCTAATTATCGAGTTGGACTCGATGGAACATTAATGCCATAAAGAGCAAAGTTATGCCGCAAAGAGCATGTTATTTAAATTAGTGCCCTATAGAGCACATGATGACAATTACATTCCTGATAAGGAATGGAAAATGAACATTTGAATTGATATATGATTAAAGATGATAAGGCACCTAAGCACCTTTAATTCTGTTTTATTGTGAATCTCTCTCTCTGTAGTCCTTCACTAGTTTCAGTTCCTTATATGCAGTTAACATGCTAGACTATCATCCACGCTTAGTTGTGCATCATTATCATACTTGTCATTTATCAATTGACCACCTATACCCGGCCCTGACCGGTTTTCCCTTTCTTGTTGTGTATGTATATCTATATTATCCGTTCAGGTGTTCCGCCGCACGGTCGCCCGTAATGACATTTCCTTCCACATGGTTTTCGAGGAGCCGTGACATGGTGCGGGTTTCACGGGATTTTGAGTAGACGCCTCTGTTTATGTTTCTAGTTATGTTAAGTTCATTCGGGCTTGTTGCCCAAACAGTTGTAAATGTATAATGAATTTATTATGTAACACTTGGTACTCTATGTATGTTGTATGGATGGTATTGACCGAAGTTTTATTCGGTCCTTTGTATCTTTAGGGATTTCTTATATGCGCTTGTGGGGGTTTCCACCCTCTATTTCTATCATGGGTTGTTGAAAAATGTTTTTTCTTTTTATTTCAAATCAAAGTTTTTGATAACCCGTTTTCTGGAATATAGAGTGGTTATTCCTTATACTTTGTATATTGTCATGATGCTGAGGATGATATTATCCATGATTTCCTATTTTGTCGGGGTATAGGGCTGGCCACCCTTTATTTCGGATAGCGGGTTGTCACAGATGGTATCAGAGCATCAGGTTCTAGAGTCTTTAGGATCTATGCGGACTTGTCACGTTCTACCGTAGCGTTCTTTGATATAGAACTTAATGTTAGGATTGTTTTGCTGCCTATGTATGCGATCTTCTGCTAAATAGATTGTCTTATATTATGTTTTAACTCTCTCTCGTCTTTATCTCAGATGCCGCCGAAGAGAGGACGTCCAGCTAGACGTAATAGGGTCGTTGAGGATGAGTTTGGTCCTCCACCGCAGCAGGGGAGTATCAGTACCGCTGAAGTGGCAAACATTGTGGCCCATGCTGTCAACGCCGCGATGACTGCAGTGGCCCAACAAATGCCACAAGCCCACGTTAGGGGACAAGAAGCACAAGTTCCCACGGAACCTTCTCAGTGGGAACGGGTGAGGGAATCTTTCCTTAAGGGACATCCCCCGGAATTTGAGGGAGGTTCGGATGTTATCAAGGCGAACCAGTGGAAGAGAGATATGCAGCGCCATCTTAGGATGGTGGAGTGTAGTGAGGAGAAGAAGCAGATTCTCGTTACTTTCAAGCTGGTAGGACCGGCCTTACATTGGTGGGAGTCAATGACGACACCCGAGCAAAGGGATACTATGTCCATTACAAATTTTTGGGCTTTGTTTGATGGGAAGTATTTCCCTCCCGCAGTTCAGAGGGAAATGCAGAGGAAGCTGCAGGACTTGGTTCAAGGGGAGAGGTCAGTTGCTGAGTATGAGGAAGAGTTTACCCGGTTAGCTAGTTTTATACCGGACGAGGTAACTCCAGAATCGAAGAGGATCTCCAAGTTTGTGGGAGGTTTGAACTGGCGAATAAAACAACATTTGCTGGGAAATCCATCTTTGGTGACTTTTGGTGATGTGATGAATGCCGCTTTGCTTCACTGTCAGGAGCACCGATTGTTTCTGCTAAACAAGAAGAAGGTAGTTACTGTGGGGCAAACAGTGAGGCAAGGAGGAGTTGGGAGTGGAGGGGGAACATCTTCTTCTTCCCAATCCTCGGGGAACAAGCAGGTTGAGAGGGATCCTCAGCAGGGGGATTCGTCCAAACGTCAACGGTTCGGTGGGTTTAATGCTGGTGGCAACAATAATAATAACAGGCAAGGTCAAGGCGGTCAGCAGCCTCAGGGAGGTCGAGGTGGAAATGGTGGTAGGGGCCAACAGGGCCGAGGTGCGGGTCAACCCCGAAATAACCAAGGTAGAAATCAGGATATGACGGCAATCAAATGTTTTCAGTGTGGGGAGCTGGGCCACTATAAAAGGGTGTGTCCTCAGTTGGTTGGAGGGCATCTTCCTCGGGCCCCGCAGCAGCCGTATGTACAGTTTCTGCCTCAAGCACCTAATCTGGTTGCTCCTCCTCAACAGGGGCAATTGCAGTACGGAAGGGTTTACCATCTTCAGGAGGCTTTGCTTCCTCCAGCTCCTCCGGTACCACCGGCGATCGAGGGTAAGTTTCTCATTCAGGGGCACATGGGTCGAATTCTATTTGATACGGGTGCTACACACTCCTTTATTTCTAGAAGTTTTGCTCAGACTACAGGTTTGATAAAATCTGCTGAAAGTACTTTCACTAGCGTCGAATCCTCTATGGGCGATGGCTCATTGATTTTCTTCGTATGTAAAAACGTAGGAATTAATCTTGGTGACTTGTGTTTTGATGCCGATTTGCTCGTCCTTGATATGGTCGGGTACGATGTAATTTTGGGTATGGATTGGCTAGTGAAGTACCGTGCTATAGTGAATTGCTACGGGAAGAGTATAGTTTTTGCGGTTCTGGGACAAGAGATGTTCCTAGTAGTCATGCCTTGTGTGGAAGGGAGCACGAGTGCTTATTTATATTGTATTGCGGAAGACGCATCTGGAGATGTCGTGGTTCCCCTGGATTCTCTTCCAATCGTCCGGGACTTTGAAGATATTTTCCGAGAGATACCGGGATTACCTCCAAGTCGGGAAATAGAGTTTGTGATTGACTTAATGCCGGGAACTAGGCCGATCGCAAAAGCTCCTTATCGAATGGCTCCTGTAGAGATGAGGGAGCTGAGGGATCAGATTCAGAAGCTACTGGAGCAGGGTTTTATTAGGCGTAGTACCTCGTCGTGGGGCGCTCCGGTATTATTTGTGAAGAAGAGAGACGGTTCTCTCCGGTTATGCGTGGACTATAGAGAGTTGAATAAAGTCACCATCCGGAATAAATACCCTTTACCTCGCATTGACGACTTGTTTGATCAACTTAGGGGAGCTTCATATTTCTCCAAGATCGACTTGCGGACAGGGTATCACCAATTGAGGATACGGGAGCAAGATGTGTCCAAGATGGCTTTTCTGACCCGTTACGGATCTTATGAGTTCTTGGTTATGCCCTTCGGGCTAACCAATGCCCCTGCGGTGTTTATGGATCTTATGAATAGGGTGTTTCGGGATTTCCTTGACCAGTTTGTCATTGTATTTATTGATGACATCCTAGTTTATTCTCAGACGGAGTCGAATCACGCTGCTCACTTGCGGTTGGTCCTGCAGAGATTGAGAGATCATCAATTGTATGCAAAGTTTGAGAAGTGTGGCTTCTGGTTGAAGGAAGTTCAATTTTTGGGACATGTGGTGTCATCCCAAGGCGTGTCTGTGGATCCGAGTAAGGTGGTCGCAATGAAGGAGTGGGGTCAGCCCACGACGCCCACTGAAGTTCGTAGTTTTCTGGGCTTGGCGGGCTATTACCGTCGATTCATTAAAGCCTTTTCTAAGGTTGCTAGCCCATTGACGAATTTGACCCGGAAAGGAGTAAGATTTGTTTGGGACAGTTCATGTCAAGCAGCTTTCGATGAGCTCAAGGATAGACTGACTTCAGCTCCAGTCCTGTCATTGCCAAAGCCGGGGTTGGAATATCTCGTCTTCACCGATGCATCTCTTCTGGGGTTAGGAGGTGTTCTTCAACAAGAGAGGCAACCCATTGCATACGCTTCTCGCAAGTTGAAGCCTCACGAGAGGAACTATCCGGTACATGACTTGGAATTCGCCGCCGTTGTATTCGCCTTGAAGATTTGGAGGCATTACCTCTTGGGGGAAAAGTTTAGTCTTTTCACCGACCACAAATCGCTGCAGTACTTATTCTCCCAAAAGGATTTGAACATGCGCCAGCGCCGTTGGTTGGAGTTTGTGAAAGACTACCAATTTGACATTCATTACCACCCCGGGAAGGCGAATGTGGTAGCAGATGCCTTGAGTAGAAAGCCTGATGGGGACTTAGCTAAGGTGTGGAAGGCTAAGTGGAAAGAACTCAGCCTGGAGGATACCGGAGCGAGAGCATTCCTTTCAGTGATGACGGTTACTCCCACGATTATAGCAAAGATTGTGGAAGCTCAGAAGAGAGATAAAGTTTGTCAAGACCACATATGCCAGTTGTTGTCTGAGGGAGCGGAGTCTTACTCAATAGGCTCTGAGGGTGGACTACGCTTCCATGGAAGACTTGTGGTTCCCGATGATGGGGATTTGAGGCGTGCAGTGATGGCAGAATCCCACGGGTCGAAGTTCACGGTACATCCAGGCGGGGACAAGATGTACCAAGATATGCGTCGTTTGTATTGGTGGGCAGGTATGAAGAGGGATATCTCAGAGTTTGTGTCTCAATGCACTACTTGTCAGTTGGTTAAGATTGATCACCAGCGACCGACAGGTTTGTTACAGCCGCTCGAGATTCCCGTATGGAAATGGGAGAGCATTTCGATGGACTTTGTTTCGGGCTTGCCTAGATCGCAAAAGGGTCATGACTCAATTTGGGTGATTGTCGACCGTTTGACTAAGTCGGCACACTTCTTGCCTGTGCGCACCGATTATGATACCGCTCGTTATGCCCAGTTGTTCATTGAGGAGATCGTCAGACTCCACGGGGTACCTTTGAATATTGTCTCCGACCGAGATAAAATATTTGTGTCCCACTTTTGGCAGAGTTTCCAGGGAGCTATGGGGACCGAGTTGAAGTTAAGCTCTTCCTATCATCCTCAAACAGACGGTCAGACCGAAAGGGTAAACCAGATGTTGGAGGATATGCTTCGTATGTGCATACTTGACTTTAAAGGTAGTTGGGAATAATATCTTCCGTTGGTTGAGTTTGCTTACAACAACTCATACCAATTTACCATTGGTATGGCACCTTATGAAGCTCTGTATGGCAGGCCTTGTGGATCGCCCACATGTTGGTTGGAAGTGGGTGATAATAAGTTTCTTGGACCTGAGATGATCCAAGATACTTCTTCGAAGATTGAGTTTATTCGAAATCGCATACGGGTAGCCCAAGATCGTCAAAAGAGTTATGCCGATGCGGGTAGGAGACATATGGAATTGGAAGTGGGAGACCAAGTGTTGGTGCGAGTGTCCCCGATGAAGGGCATCAAGCGTTTTGGGAAGAAAGGAAAGCTTGCACCCCGCTTTGTTGGACCTTTCCCGGTGATCGCAAAGGTTGGTCCCGTAGCATACCAACTTGCCTTGCCGAAACCCTTACAACAAATCCATGATGTATTTCATGTCTCCTCCTTGAAGAAGTACAGAAGGTGTGAAGGTGCCCTTTGGCACATCCCTTTCGAAGATATCGATTTGCAGCCCGATGTTTCTTATGAAGAACAACCGGTTGCTATCCTTGAGTTTGGGGAGCGAAAGTTGAGATCTAGGGTGGTGCCTCTAGTGAGAGTCCATTGGAGTCATCATCATGCAAGCGAATCGACTTGGGAACGCGAAGATGAGATGCGGGAGAAATATCCACATCTTTTCTCACGAGGTACGCCTGAATTTTGGGGGCAAAATTCCCTCATAAGGGGAGGAGTATGTAATAACCCTCACTTATGAGACCGTATTTTATAGTAATTACTTAGTATAGTAATTAGAGACCAGTGTTGGGTTATGATTTGAATGATAAATTCAATGTAGTAAAGTTGATATTTATTATGAGGTTGCATACATATCATAATTATGGGAAAATATTGCTATGTCATGCTTATTGATATCATCTTAAAATAAAATGATATTTGGCTTAATTATGAGACCGGAACCTAAATTGAATTTTAAAATGTCCAAATGATAATTTGGAGGTTGCAGTTGATTCCGGAACGTGCGAAATAGTCAAATAATGTACCATATTGTATTTTATAGTTTTGGGCATTTTTGACTGGTTGTGCTTTAATTATGCTATCGCGTATTATTTTATCGCACTTTTGGTTAATTAAGTGGAGAATTTGGTCTTAGGTCATGACTTAAGCCTTTTTAGTCTTCTATTTCCCCAAAATCCCTTCCTAAACCTAAGAGAGAAAAGAGAAGAGAAGAGAGAAAGCTTTGGAGATTGAAAGAGATTACTTCTACACCAAAGAAATCTGCATATTTGCTGAATCAAGGCAAGTTTTTACTTGCTAATTGTGTCTTGAGATAGATGATTTGCTATGGTATTGATGTATTGATTTTTAGTTTAGAGAACTTAGGGTTTTCTTATGTATCTTGGGTTTTGATTTACTCTAAGTTGATTCATGGGGTTTGAAGATGATCAATAACATCTTTGATGTTCTTATAATGCTGGTATATAAGTTTGGTTGGAAGAAATTGGAGTTTGGGTAGAAAATGGAGTCCAAGACTCCATAGCCATTTCTTGGCAAAATCGCAGGCCCGAATCGATTCGGCCCCCTGGGCGAATCGATTCGGTTAGTTCCAGTGCCCAGGTCTTGTTGACCGAACCGATTCGGAATTTATCCGAATCGATTCGGCAGTTATGCAGAAACCAAAATTTTCTGACCGAATCGATTCGGTCTCCCATCCGAATCGATTCGGCAATTATGCAGAACCTCAATTTTTCTGGCCGAATCGATTCGGCCAAGGGGGCGAATCGATTCGGTAGCCCTGCATTTTCCAACTTTTTCTTTTTTCATTTTTAACCCCTTTTCTTTAGGATTTTTGATTAGGGACCTTCTTAAATGAAGTAAACATAAGGTTTAGAGTTCTAGTTGAGTTGGGTCGACATCCTAGACTCGAAAGGGTTCATCTAGGATTCATTCAAGGGGGGGGGGGGGATTTAAAGGGATGCTTAGGGATTTTTTTTGTCTTGTAGCTTATAAGGGTCTAGAAGGTATTAAGGTCAATTTTGGAGACTTTAGAATTCAACTTGAGTTACATTTTGACTTGATGATTTATATTAAAGCCTAAAAGAGGCCTTGGGGATAACTTTGGAGTCTGAATTCCTTATCGAGGATGTTATGTCGGTACGCATCACGTGTAGTCCCGATTTAACTTATACATTTATTTAAAATGGGAAAATTGTTAAGGTAAATGATAATTTACTAATCATGATATGGAAATAAATAAAATGGATGTTACACACCTCTCTAAATACCATCTTAAGGGAAGTCCGCTCGTTAGGTGAAGCCCCCTGGCTAATGAATGCAGGGTGGATATAGTCCTAGGCCATGGGAGCGTTTGTGGTTATTTATATGTTCTGCGGGGGTAGGGAGATTCCGGGTGTGGTCTTGGCTACCACGCAGGCTCATGGCCGCTTCCCGATGCTTTCGATAGGATCCCAGGTTGTCTTATGATAGGCCCTGGAAGATGATGGTTATTTAGGGACGCGCTCAGTGGGGAAACCCGGACGAGCGGTCTTAGAAGCGTTATTTTTATAATTATGGCTATTCTAATTATCGAGTTGGACTCGATGGAACATTAATGCCATAAAGAGCAAAGTTATGCCGCAAAGAGCATGTTATTGAAATTAGTGCCCTATAGAGCACATGATGACAATTACATTCCTGATAAGGAATGGAAAATGAACATTTGAATTGATATATGATTAAAGATGATAAGGCACCTAAGCACCTTTAATTCTGTTTTATTGTGAATCTCTCTCTCTGTAGTCCTTCACTAGTTTCAGTTCCTTATATGCAGTTAACATGCTAGACTATCATCCACGCTTAGTTGTGCATCATTATCATACTTGTCATTTATCAATTGACCACATATACCCGGCCCTGACCGGTTTTCCCTTTCTTGTTGTGTATGTATATCTATATTATCCGTTCAGGTGTTCGCCACACGGTCGCCCGTAATGACCTTTCCTTCCACATGTTTTCGAGGAGCCGTGACATGGTGCGGGTTTCACGGGATTTTGAGTAGACGCCTCTGTTTATGTTTCTAGTTATGTTCAGTTCATTCGGGCTTGTTGCCCAAACAGTTGTAAATGTATAATGAATTTATTATGTAACACTTGGTACTCTATGTATGTTGTATGGATGGTATTGACCGAAGTTTTATTCGGTCCTTTGTATCTTTAGGGATTTCTTATATGCGCTTGTGGGGGTTTCCACCCTCTATTTCTATCATGGGTTGTTGAAAAATGTTTTTTCTTTTTATTTCAAATCAAAGTTTTTGATAACCCGTTTTCTGGAATATAGAGTGGTTATTCCTTATACTTTGTATATTGTCATGATGCTGAGGATGATATTATCCATGATTTCCTATTTTGTCGGGGTATAGGGCTGGCCACCCTTTATTTCGGATAGCGGGTTGTCACAGATGGTATCAGAGCATCAGGTTCTAGAGTCTTTAGGATCTATGCGGACTTGTCACGTTCTACCGTAGCGTTCTTTGATATAGAACTTAATGTTAGGATTGTTTTGCTGCCTATGTATGCGATCTTCTGCTAAATAGATGGTCTTATATTATGTTTTAACTCTCTCTCGTCTTTATCTCAGATGCCGCCGAAGAGAGGACGTCCAGCTAGACGTAATAGGGTCGTTGAGGATGAGTTTGGTCCTCCACCGCAGCAGGGGAGTATCAGTACCGCTGAAGTGGCAAACATTGTGGCCCATGCTGTCAACGCCGCGATGACTGCAGTGGCCCAACAAATGCCACAAGCCCAAGTTAGGGGAAAAGAAGCACAAGTTCCCACGGGACCTTCTCAGTGGGAACGGGTGAGGGAATCTTTCCTTAAGGGACATCCCCCGGAATTTGAGGGAGGTTCGGATGTTATCAAGGCGAACCAGTGGAAGAGAGATATGCAGCGCCATCTTAGGATGGTGGAGTGTAGTGAGGAGAAGAAGTAGATTCTCGTTACTTTCAAGCTGGTAGGACCGGCCTTACATTGGTGGGAGTCAATGACGACACCCGAGCAAAGGGATACTATGTCCATTACAAATTTTTGGGCTTTGTTTGATGGGAAGTATTTCCCTCCCGCAGTTCAGAGGGAAATGCAGAGGAAGTTGCAGGACTTGGTTCAAGGGGAGAGGTCAGTTGCCGAGTCTGAGGAAGAGTTTACCCGGTTAGCTAGTTTTATACCGGACGAGGTAACTCCAGAATCGAAGAGGATCTCCAAGTTTGTGGGAGGTTTGAACTGGCGAATAAAACAACATTTGCTGGGAAATCCATCTTTGGTGACTTTTGGTGATGTGATGAATGCCGCTTTGCTTCACTGTCAGGAGCACCGATTGTTTCTGCTAAACAAGAAGAAGGTAGTTACTGTGGGCCAAACAGTGAGGCAAGGAGGAGTTGGGAGTGGAGGGGGAACATCTTCTTCTTCCCAATCCTCGGGGAACAAGCAGGTTGAGAGGGATCCTCAGCAGGGGGATTCGTCCAAACGTCAACGGTTCGGTGGGTTTAATGCTGGTGGCAACAATAATAATAAAAGGCAAGGTCAAGGCGGTCAGCAGCCTCAGGGAGGTCGAGGTGGAAATGGTGGTAGGGGCCAACAGGGCCGAGGTGCGGGTCAACCCCGAAATAACCAAGGTAGAAATCAGGATATGACGGCAATCAAATGTTTTCAGTGTGGGGAGCTGGGCCACTATAAAAGGGTGTGTCCTCAGTTGGTTGGAGGGCATCTTCCTCGGGCCCCGCAGCAGCCGTATGTACAGTTTCTGCCTCAAGCACCTAATCTGGTTGCTCCTCCTCAACAGGGGCAATTGCAGTACGGAAGGGTTTACCATCTTCAGGAGGCTTTGCTTCCTCCAGCTCCTCCGGCACCACCGGCGATCGAGGGTAAGTTTCTCATTCAGGGGCACATGGGTCGAATTCTATTTGATACGGGTGCTACACACTCCTTTATTTCTAAAAGTTTTGCTCAGACTACAGGTTTGATAAAATATGCTGAAAGTACTTTCACTAGCGTCGAATCCTCTATGGGCGATGGCTCATTGATTTTCTTCGTATGTAAAAACGTAGGAATTAATCTTGGTGACTTGTGTTTTGATGCCGATTTGCTCGTCCTTGATATGGTCGGGTACGATGTAATTTTGGGTATGGATTGGCTAGTGAAGTACCGTGCTATAGTGAATTGCTACGGGAAGAGTATAGTTTTTGCGGTTCTGGGACAAGAGATGTTCCTAGTAGTCATGCCTTGTGTGGAAGGGAGCACGAGTGCATATTTATATTGTATTGCGGAAGACGCATCTGGAGATGTCGTGGTTTCACCTGGATTCTCTTCCAATCGTCCGGGACTTTGAAGATATTTTCCGAGAGATACCGGGATTACCTCCAAGTTGGGAAATAGAGTTTATGATTGACTTAATGCCGGGAACTAGGCCGATCGCAAAAGCTCTTTATCGAATGGCTCCTGTAGAGATGAGGGAGCTGAGGGATCAGATTCAGAAGCTACTGGAGCAGGGTTTTATTAGGCGTAGTACCTCGTCGTGGGGCGCTCTGGTATTGTTTGTGAAGAAGAGAGACGGTTCTCTCCGGTTATGCGTGGACTATAGAGAGTTGAATAAAGTCACCATCCGGAATAAATACCCTTTACCTCGCATTGACGACTTGTTTGATCAACTTAGGGGAGCTTCATATTTCTCCAAGATCGACTTGCGGACAGGGTATCACCAATTGAGGATACGGGAGCAAGATGTGTTCAAGATGGCTTTTCTGACCCGTTACGGATCTTATGAGTTCTTGGTTATGCCCTTCGGGCTAACCAATGCCCCTGCGGTGTTTATGGATCTTATGAATAGGGTGTTTCGGGATTTCCTTGACCAGTTTGTCATTGTATTTATTGATGACATCCTAGTTTATTCTCAGACGGAGTCGAATCACGCTGCTCACTTGCGGTTGGTCCTGCAGAGATTGAGAGATCATCAATTGTATGCAAAGTTTGAGAAGTGTGGCTTCTGGTTGAAGGAAGTTCAATTTTTGGGACATGTGGTGTCATCCCAAGGCGTGTCTGTGGATCCGAGTAAGGTGGTCGCAATGAAGGAGTGGGGTCAGCCCACGACGCCCACTGAAGTTCGTAGTTTTCTGGGCTTGGCGGGCTATTACCGTCGATTCATTAAAGCCTTTTCTAAGGTTGCTAGTCCATTGACGAATTTGACCCGGAAAGGAGTAAGATTTGTTTGGGACAGTTCATGTCAAGCAGCTTTCGATGAGCTCAAGGATAGACTGACTTCAGCTCCAGTCCTGGCATTGCCAAAGCCGGGGTTGGAATATCTCGTCTTCACCGATGCATCTCTTCTGGGGTTAGGAGGTGTTCTTCAACAAGAGAGGCAACCCATTGCATACGCTTCTCGCAAGTTGAAGCCTCACGAGAGGAACTATCCGGTACATGACTTGGAATTCGCCGCCGTTGTATTCGCCTTGAAGATTTGGAGGCATTACCTCTTGGGGGAAAAGTTTAGTCTTTTCACCGACCACAAATCGCTGCAGTACTTATTCTCCCAAAAGGATTTGAACATGCGCCAGCGCCGTTGGTTGGAGTTTGTGAAAGACTACCAATTTGACATTCATTACCACCCCGGGAAGGCGAATGTGGTAGCAGATGCCTTGAGTAGAAAGCCTGATGGGGACTTAGCTAAGGTGTGGAAGGCTAAGTGGAAAGAACTCAGCCTGGAGGATGCCGGAGCGAGAGCATTCCTTTCAGTGATGACGGTTACTCCCACGATTATAGCAAAGATTGTGGAAGCTCAGAAGAGAGATAAAGTTTGTCAAGACCACATATGCCAGTTGTTGTCTGAGGGAGCAGAGTCTTACTCAATAGGCTCTGAGGGTGGACTACGCTTCCATGGAAGACTTGTGGTTCCCGATGATGGGGATTTGAGGCGTGCAGTGATGGCAGAATCCCATGGGTCGAAGTTCACGGTACATCCAGGCGGGGACAAGATGTACCAAGATATGCGTCGTTTGTATTGGTGGGCAGGTATGAAGAGGGATATCTCAGAGTTTGTGTCTCAATGCACTACTTGTCAGTTGGTTAATATTGATCACCAGCGACCGACAGGTTTGTTACAGCCGCTCGAGATTCCCGTATGGAAATGGGAGAGCATTTCGATGGACTTTGTTTCGGGCTTGCCTAGATCGCAAAAGGGTCATGACTCAATTTGGGTGATTGCCGACCGTTTGACTAAGTCGGCACACTTCTTGCCTGTGCGCACCGATTATGATACCGCTCGTTATGCCCAGTTGTTCATTGAGGAGATCGTCAGACTCCACGGGGTACCTTTGAATATTGTCTCCGACCGAGATAAAATATTTGTGTCCCACTTTTGGCAGAGTTTCCAGGGAGCTATGGGGACCGAGTTGAAGTTAAGCTCTTCCTATCATCCTCAAACAGACGGTCAGACCGAAAGGGTAAACCAGATGTTAGAGGATATGCTTCGTATGTGCATACTTGACTTTAAAGGTAGTTGGGAACAATATCTTCCGTTGGTTGAGTTTGCTTACAACAACTCATACCAATTTACCATTGGTATGGCACCTTATGAAGCTCTGTATGGCAGGCCTTGTGGATCGCCCACATGTTGGTTAGAAGTGGGTGATAATAAGTTTCTTGGACCTGAGATGATCCAAGATACTTCTTCGAAGATTGAGTTTATTCGAAATCGCATACGGGTAGCCCAAGATCGTCAAAAGAGTTATGCCGATGCGGGTAGGAGACATATGGAATTGGAAGTGGGAGACCAAGTGTTGGTGCGAGTGTCCCCGATGAAGGGCATCAAGCGTTTTGGGAAGAAAGGAAAGCTTGCACCCCGCTTTGTTGGACCTTTCCCGGTGATCGCAAAGGTTGGTCCCGTAGCATACCAACTTGCCTTGCCGGAACCCTTACAACAAATCCATGATGTATTTCATGTCTCCTCCTCGAAGAAGTACAGAAGGTGTGAAGGTGCCCTTTGGCACATCCCTTTCGAAGATATCGATTTGCAGCCCGATGTTTCTTATGAAGAACAACCGGTTGCTATCCTTGAGTTTGGGGAGCGAAAGTTGAGATCTAGGGTGGTGCCTCTAGTGAGAGTCCATTGGAGTCATCATCATGCAAGCGAATCGACTTGGGAACGCGAAGATGAGATGCGGGAGAAATATCCACATCTTTTCTCACGAGGTACGCCTGAATTTTGGGGGCAAAATTCCCTCATAAGGTGGGGAGTATGTAATAACCCTCACTTATGAGACCGTATTTTATAGTAATTACTTAGTATAGTAATTAGAGACCAGTGTTGGGTTATGATTTGAATGATAAATTCAATGTAGTAAAGTTGATATTTATTATGAGGTTGCATACATATCATAATTATGGGAAAATATTGCTATGTCATGCTTATTGATATCATCTTAAAATAAAATGATATTTGGCTTAATTATGAGACCGGAACCTAAATTGAATTTTAAAATGTCCAAATGATAATTTGGAGGTTGCAGTTGATTCCGGAACGTGCGAAATAGTCAAATAATGTACCATATTGTATTTTATAGTTTTGGGCATTTTTGACTGGTTGTGCTTTAATTATGCTATCGCGTATTATTTTATCGCACTTTTGGTTAATTAAGTGGAGCATTTGGTCTTAGGTCACGACTTAAGCCTTTTTAGTCTTCTATTTCCCCAAAATCCCTTCCTAAACCTAAGAGAGAAAAGAGAAGAGAAGAGAGAAAGCTTTGGAGATTGAAAGAGATTACTTCTACACCAAAGAAATCTGCATATTTGCTGAATCAAGGCAAGTTTTTACTTGCTAATTGTGTCTTGAGATAGATGATTTGCTATGGTATTGATGTATTGATTTTTAGTTTAGAGAACTTAGGGTTTTCTTATGTATCTTGGGTTTTGATTTACTCTAAGTTGATTCATGGGGTTTGAAGATGATCAATAACATCTTTGATGTTCTTATAATGCTGGTATATAAGTTTGGTTGGAAGAAATTGGAGTTTGGGTAGAAAATGGAGTCCAAGACTCCATAGCCATTTCTTGGCAAAATCGCAGGCCCGAATCGATTCGGCCCCCTGGGCGAATCGATTCGGTTAGTTCCAGTGCCCAGGTCTTGTTGACCGAACCGATTCGGAATTTATCCGAATCGATTCGGCAGTTATGCAGAAACCAAAATTTTCTGACCGAATCAATTCGGTCACCCATCCGAATCGATTCGGCAATTATGCAGAACCTCAATTTTTCTGGCCGAATCGATTCGGCCAAGGGGGCGAATCGATTCGGTAGCCCTGCATTTTCCAACTTTTTCTTTTTTCATTTTTAACCCCTTTTGTTTAGGATTTTTTATTAGGGACCTTCTTAAATGAAGTAAACATAAGGTTTAGAGTTCTAGTTGAGTTGGGTCGACATCCTAGACTCGAAAGGGTTCATCTAGGATTCATTCAAGGGGGGGGGGGGGGGGATTTAAAGGGATGCTTAGGCATTTCTTTTGTCTTGTAGCTTATAAGGGTCTAGAAGGTATTAAGGTCAGTTTTGGAGACTTTAGAATTCAACTTGAGTTACATTTTGACTTGATGATTTATATTAAAGCCTAAAAGAGGCCTTGGGGATAACTTTGGAGTCTGAATTCCTTATCGAGGATGTTATGTCGGTACGCATCACGTGTAGTCCCGATTTAACTTATACATTTATTTAAAATGGGAAAATTGTTAAGGTAAATGATAATTTACTAATCATGATATGGAAATAAATAAAATGGATGTTACACACCTCTCTAAATACCATCTTAAGGGAAGTCCGCTCGTTAGGTGAAGCCCCCTGGCTAATGAATGCAGGGTGGATATAGTCCTAGGCCATGGGAGCGTTTGTGGTTATTTATATGTTCTGCGGGGGTAGGGAGATTCCGGGTGTGGTCTTGGCTACCACGCAGGCTCATGGCCGCTTCCCGACGCTTTCGATAGGATCCCAGGTTGTCTTATGATAGGCCCTGGAAGATGATGGTTATTTAGGGACGCGCTCAGTGGGGAAACCCGGACGAGCGGTCTTAGAAGCGTTATTTTTATAATTATGGCTATTCTAATTATCGAGTTGGACTCGATGGAACATTAATGCCATAAAGAGCAAAGTTATGCCGCAAAGAGCATGTTATTGAAATTAGTGCCCTATAGAGCACATGATGACAATTACATTCCTGATAAGGAATGGAAAATGAACATTTGAATTGATATATGATTAAAGATGATAAGGCACCTAAGCACCTTTAATTCTGTTTTATTGTGAATCTCTCTCTCTGTAGTCCTTCACTAGTTTCAGTTCCTTATATGCAGTTAACATGCTAGACTATCATCCACGCTTAGTTGTGCATCATTATCATACTTGTCATTTATCAATTGACCACATATACCCGGCCCTGACCGGTTTTCCCTTTCTTGTTGTGTATGTATATCTATATTATCCGTTCAGGTGTTCCGCCGCACGGTCGCCCGTAATGACATTTCCTTCCACATGTTTTCGAGGAGCCGTGACATGGTGCGGGTTTCACGGGATTTTGAGTAGACGCCTCTGTTTATGTTTCTAGTTATGTTCAGTTCATTCGGGCTTGTTGCCCAAACAGTTGTAAATGTATAATGAATTTATTATGTAACACTTGGTACTCTATGTATGTTGTATGGATGGTATTGACCGAAGTTTTATTCGGTCCTTTGTATCTTTAGGGATTTCTTATATGCGCTTGTGGGGGTTTCCACCCTCTATTTCTATCATGGGTTGTTGAAAAATGTTTTTTCTTTTTATTTCAAATCAAAGTTTTTGATAACCCGTTTTCTGGAATATAGAGTGGTTATTCCTTATACTTTGTATATTGTCATGATGCTGAGGATGATATTATCCATGATTTCCTATTTTGTCGGGGTATAGGGCTGGCCACCCTTTATTTCGGATAGCGGGTTGTCACAGATGGTATCAGAGCATCAGGTTCTAGAGTCTTTAGGATCTATGCGGACTTGTCACGTTCTACCGTAGCGTTCTTTGATATAGAACTTAATGTTAGGATTGTTTTGCTGCCTATGTATGCGATCTTCTGCTAAATAGATTGTCTTATATTATGTTTTAACTCTCTCTCGTCTTTATCTCAGATGCCGCCGAAGAGAGGACGTCCAGCTAGACGTAATAGGGTCGTTGAGGATGAGTTTGGTCCTCCACCGCAGCAGGGGAGTATCAGTACCGCTGAAGTGGCAAACATTGTGGCCCATGCTGTCAACGCCGCGATGACTGCAGTGGCCCAACAAATGCCACAAGCCCAAGTTAGGGGACAAGAAGCACAAGTTCCCACGGGACCTTCTCAGTGGGAACGGGTGAGGGAATCTTTCCTTAAGGGACATCCCCCGGAATTTGAGGGAGGTTCGGATGTTATCAAGGCGAACCAGTGGAAGAGAGATATGCAGCGCCATCTTAGGATGGTGGAGTGTAGTGAGGAGAAGAAGTAGATTCTCGTTACTTTCAAGCTGGTAGGACCAGCCTTACATTGGTGGGAGTCAATGACGACACCCGAGCAAATGGATACTATGTCCATTACAAATTTTTGGGCTTTGTTTGATGGGAAGTATTTCCCTCCCGCAGTTCAGAGGGAAATGCAGAGGAAGCTGCAGGACTTGGTTCAAGGGGAGAGGTCAGTTGCTGAGTATGAGGAAGAGTTTACCCGGTTAGCTAGTTTTATACCGGACGAGGTAACTCCAGAATCGAAGAGGATCTCGAAGTTTGTGGGAGGTTTGAACTGGCGAATAAAACAACATTTGCTGGGAAATCCATCTTTGGTGACTTTTGGTGATGTGATGAATGCCGCTTTGCTTCACTGTCAGGAGCACCGATTGTTTCTGCTAAACAAGAAGAAGGTAGTTACTGTGGGGCAAACAGTGAGGCAAGGAGGAGTTGGGAGTGGGGGGGGAACATCTTCTTCTTCCCAATCCTCGGGGAACAAGCAGGTTGAGAGGGATCCTCAGCAGGGGGATTCGTCCAAACGTCAACGGTTCGGTGGGTTTAATGCTGGTGGCAACAATAATAATAAAAGGCAAGGTCAAGGCGGTCAGCAGCCTCAGGGAGGTCGAGGTGGAAATGGTGGTAGGGGCCAACAGGGCCGAGGTGCGGGTCAACCCCGAAATAACCAAGGTAGAAATCAGGATATGACGGCAATCAAATGTTTTCAGTGTGGGGAGCTGGGCCACTATAAAAGGGTGTGTCCTCAGTTGGTTGGAGGGCATCTTCCTCGGGCCCCGCAGCAGCCGTATGTATAGTTTCTGCCTCAAGCACCTAATCTGGTTGCTCCTCCTCAACAGGGGCAATTGCAGTACGGAAGGGTTTACCATCTTCAGGAGGCTTTGCTTCCTCCAGCTCCTCCGGCACCACCGGCGATCGAGGGTAAGTTTCTCATTCAGGGGCACATGGGTCGAATTCTATTTGATACGGGTGCTACACACTCCTTTATTTCTAAAAGTTTTGCTCAGACTACAGGTTTGATAAAATATGCTGAAAGTACTTTCACTAGCGTCGAATCCTCTATGGGCGATGGCTCATTGATTTTCTTCGTATGTAAAAACGTAGGAATTAATCTTGATGACTTGTGTTTTGATGCCGATTTGCTCGTCCTTGATATGGTCGGGTACGATGTAATTTTGGGTATGGATTGGCTAGTGAAGTACCGTGCTATAGTGAATTGCTACGGGAAGAGTATAGTTTTTGCGGTTCTGGGACAAGAGATGTTCCTAGTAGTCATGCCTTGTGTGGAAAGGAGCACGAGTGCTTATTTATATTGTATTGCGGAAGACGCATCTGGAGATGTCGTGGTTTCACCTGGATTCTCTTCCAATCGTCCGGGACTTTGAAGATATTTTCCGAGAGATACCGGGATTACCTCCAAGTCGGGAAATAGAGTTTGTGATTGACTTAATGCCGGGAACTAGGCCGATCGCAAAAGCTCCTTATCGAATGGCTCCTTTAGAGATGAGGGAGCTGAGGGATCAGATTCAGAAGCTACTGGAGCAGGGTTTTATTAGGCATAGTACCTCGTCGTGGGGCGCTCCGGTATTGTTTGTGAAGAAGAGAGACGGTTCTCTCCGGTTATGCGTGGACTATAGAGAGTTGAATAAAGTCACCATCCGGAATAAATACCCTTTACCTCGCATTGACGACTTGTTTGATCAACTTAGGGGAGCTTCATATTTCTCCAAGATCGACTTGCGGACAGGGTATCACCAATTGAGGATACGGGAGCAAGATGTGTCCAAGATGGCTTTTCTGACCCGTTACGGATCTTATGAGTTCTTGGTTATGCCCTTCGGGCTAACCAATGCCCCTGCGGTGTTTATGGATCTTATGAATAGGGTGTTTCGGGATTTCCTTGACCAGTTTGTCATTGTATTTATTGATGACATCCTAGTTTATTCTCAGACGGAGTCGAATCACGCTGCTCACTTGCGGTTGGTCCTGCAGAGATTGAGAGATCATCAATTGTATGCAAAGTTTGAGAAGTGTGGCTTCTGGTTGAAGGAAGTTCAATTTTTGGGACATGTGGTGTCATCCCAAGGCGTGTCTGTGGATCCGAGTAAGGTGGTCGCAATGAAGGAGTGGGGTCAGCCCACGACGCCCACTGAAGTTCGTAGTTTTCTGGGCTTGGCGGGCTATTACCGTCGATTCATTAAAGCCTTTTCTAAGGTTTCTAGTCCATTGACGAATTTGACCCGGAAAGGAGTAAGATTTGTTTGGGACAGTTCATGTCAAGCAGCTTTCGATGAGCTCAAGGATAGACTGACTTCAGCTCCAGTCCTGGCATTGCCAAAGCCGGGGTTGGAATATCTCGTCTTCACCGATGCATCTCTTCTGGGGTTAGGAGGTGTTCTTCAACAAGAGAGGCAACCCATTGCATACGCTTCTCGCAAGTTGAAGCCTCACGAGAGGAACTATCCGGTACATGACTTGGAATTCGCCGCCGTTGTATTCGTCTTGAAGATTTGGAGGCATTACCTCTTGGGGGAAAAGTTTAGTCTTTTCACCGACCACAAATCGCTGCAGTACTTATTCTCCCAAAAGGATTTGAACATGCGCCAGCGCCGTTGGTTGGAGTTTGTGAAAGACTACCAATTTGACATTCATTACCACCCCGGGAAGGCGAATGTGGTAGCAGATGCCTTGAGTAGAAAGCCTGATGGGGACTTAGCTAAGGTGTGGAAGGCTAAGTGGAAAGAACTCAGCCTGGAGGATGCCGGAGCGAGAGCATTCCTTTCAGTGATGACGGTTACTCCCACGATTATAGCAAAGATTGTGGAAGCTCAGAAGAGAGATAAAGTTTGTCAAGACCACATATGCCAGTTGTTGTCTGAGGGAGCGGAGTCTTACTCAATAGGCTCTGAGGGTGGACTACGCTTCTATGGAAGACTTGTGGTTCCCGATGATGGGGATTTGAGGCGTGCAGTGATGGCAGAATCCCACGGGTCGAAGTTCACGGTACATCCAGGCGGGGACAAGATGTACCAAGATATGCGTCGTTTGTATTGGTGGGCAGGTATGAAGAGGGATATCTCAGAGTTTGTGTCTCAATGCACTACTTGTCAGTTGGTTAAGATTGATCACCAGCGACCGACAGGTTTGTTACAGCCGCTCGAGATTCCCGTATGGAAATGGGAGAGCATTTCGATGGACTTTGTTTCGGGCTTGCCTAGATCGCAAAAGGGTCATGACTCAATTTGGGTGATTGTCGACCGTTTGACTAAGTCGGCACACTTCTTGCCTGTGCGCACCGATTATGATACCGCTCGTTATGCCCAGTTGTTCATTGAGGAGATCGTCAGACTCCACGGGGTACCTTTGAATATTGTCTCCGACCGAGATAAAATATTTGTGTCCCACTTTTGGCAGAGTTTCCAGGGAGCTATGGGGACCGAGTTGAAGTTAAGCTCTTCCTATCATCCTCAAACAGACGGTCAGACCGAAAGGGTAAACCAGATGTTGGAGGATATGCTTCGTATGTGCATACTTGACTTTAAAGGTAGTTGGGAACAATATCTTCCGTTGGTTGAGTTTGCTTACAACAACTCATACCAATTTACCATTGGTATGGCACCTTATGAAGCTCTGTATGGCAGGCCTTGTGGATCGCCCACATGTTGGTTGGAAGTGGGTGATAATAAGTTTCTTGGACCTGAGATGATCCAAGATACTTCTTCGAAGATTGAGTTTATTCGAAATCGCATACGGGTAGCCCAAGATCGTCAAAAGAGTTATGCCGATGCGGGTAGGAGACATATGGAATTGGAAGTGGGAGACCAAGTGTTGGTGCGAGTGTCCCCGATGAAGGGCATCAAGCGTTTTGGGAAGAAAGGAAAGCTTGCACCCCGCTTTGTTGGACCTTTCCCGGTGATCGCAAAGGTTGGTACCGTAGCATACCAACTTGCCTTGCCGGAACCCTTACAACAAATCCATGATGTATTTCATGTCTGCTCCTTGAAGAAGTACAGAAGGTGTGAAGGTGCCCTTTGGCACATCCCTTTCGAAGATATCGATTTGCAGCCCGATGTTTCTTATGAAGAACAACCGGTTGCTATCCTTGAGTTTAGGGAGCGAAAGTTGAGATCTAGGGTGGTGCCTCTAGTGAGAGTCCATTGGAGTCATCATCATGCAAGCGAATCGACTTGGGAACGCGAAGATGAGATGCGGGAGAAATATCCACATCTTTTCTCATGAGGTACGCCTGAATTTTGGGGGCAAAATTCCCTCATAAGGGGTGGAGTATGTAATAACCCTCACTTATGAGACCGTATTTTATAGTAATTACTTAGTATAGTAATTAGAGACCAGTGTTGGGTTATGATTTGAATGATAAATTCAATGTAGTAAAGTTGATATTTATTATGAGGTTGCATACATATCATAATTATGGGAAAATATTGCTATGTCATGCTTATTGATATCATCTTAAAATAAAATGATATTTGGCTTAATTATGAGACCGGAACCTAAATTGAATTTTAAAATGTCCAAATGATAATTTGGAGGTTGCAGTTGATTCCGGAACGTGCGAAATAGTCAAATAATGTACCATATTGTATTTTATAGTTTTGGGCATTTTTGACTGGTTGTGCTTTAATTATGCTATCGCGTATTATTTTATCGCACTTTTGGTTAATTAAGTGGAGCATTTGGTCTTAGGTCACGACTTAAGCCTTTTTAGTCTTCTATTTCCCCAAAATCCCTTCCTAAACTTAAGAGAGAAAAGAGAAGAGAAGAGAGAAAGCTTTGGAGATTGAAAGAGATTACTTCTACACCAAAGAAATCTGCATATTTGCTGAATCAAGGCAAGTTTTTACTTGCTAATTGTGTCTTGAGATAGATGATTTGCTATGGTATTGATGTATTGATTTTTAGTTTAGAGAACTTAGGGTTTTCTTATGTATCTTGGGTTTTGATTTACTCTAAGTTGATTCATGGGGTTTGAAGATGATCAATAACATCTTTGATGTTCTTATAATGCTGGTATATAAGTTTGGTTGGAAGAAATTGGAGTTTGGGTAGAAAATGGAGTCCAAGACTCCATAGCCATTTCTTGGCAAAATCGCAGGCCCGAATCGATTCGGCCCCCTGGGCGAATCGATTCGGTTAGTTCCAGTGCCCAGGTCTTGTTGACCGAACCGATTCGGAATTTATCCAAATCGATTCGGCAGTTATGCAGAAACCAAAATTTTCTGACCGAATCGATTCGGTCTCCCATCCGAATTGATTCGGCAATTATGCAGAACCTCAATTTTTCTGGCCGAATCGATTCGGCCAAGGGGGCGAATCGATTCGGTAGCCCTGCATTTTCCAACTTTTTCTTTTTTCATTTTTAACCCCTTTTCTTTAGGATTTTTGATTAGGGACCTTCTTAAATGAAGTAAACATAAGGTTTAGAGTTCTAGTTGAGTTGGGTCGACATCCTAGACTCGAAAGGGTTCATCTAGGATTCATTCAAGGGGGGGGGGGGGGGGGGGGGATTTAAAGGAATGCTTAGGCATTTCTTTTGTCTTGTAGCTTATAAGGGTCTAGAAGGTATTAAGGTCAATTTTTGAGACTTTAGAATTCAACTTGAGTTACATTTTGACTTGATGATTTATATTAAAGCCTAAAAGAGGCCTTGGGGATAACTTTGGAGTCTGAATTCCTTATCGAGGATGTTATGTCGGTACGCATCACGTGTAGTCCCGATTTAACTTATACATTTATTTAAAATGGGAAAATTGTTAAGGTAAATGATAATTTACTAATCATGATATGGAAATAAATAAAATGGATGTTACACACCTCTCTAAATACCATCTTAAGGGAAGTCCGCTCGTTAGGTGAAGCCCCCTGGCTAATGAATGTAGGGTGGATATAGTCCTAGGCCATGGGAGCGTTTGTGGTTATTTATATGTTCTGCGGGGGTTGGGAGATTCCGGGTGTGGTCTTGGCTACCACGCAGGCTCATGGCTGCTTCCCGACGCTTTCGATAGGATCCCAGGTTGTCTTATGATAGGCCCTGGAAGATGATGGTTATTTAGGGACGCGCTCAGTGGGGAAACCCGGACGAGCGATCTTAGAAGCGTTATTTTTATAATTATGACTATTCTAATTATCGAGTTGGACTCGATGGAACATTAATGCCATAAAGAGCAAAGTTATGCCGCAAAGAGCATGTTATTGAAATTAGTGCCCTATAGAGCACATGATGACAATTACATTGCTGATAAGGAATGGAAAATGAACATTTGAATTGATATATGATTAAAGATGATAAGGCACCTAAGCACCTTTAATTCTGTTTTATTGTGAATCTCTCTCTCTGTAGTCCTTCACTAGTTTCAGTTCCTTATATGCAGTTAACATGCTAGACTATCATCCACGCTTAGTTGTGCATCATTATCATACTTGTCATTTATCTATTGACCACATATACCCGGCCCTGACCGGTTTTCCTTTTCTTGTTGTGTATGTATATCTATATTATCCGTTCAGGTGTTCCGCCGCACGGTCGCCCGTAATGACCTTTCCTTCCACATGTTTTCGAGGAGCCGTGACATGGTGCGGGTTTCACGGGATTTTGAGTAGACGCCTCTGTTTATGTTTCTAGTTATGTTCAGTTCATTCGGGCTTGTTGCCCAAACAGTTGTAAATGTATAATGAATTTATTATGTAACACTTGGTACTCTATGTATGTTGTATGGATGGTATTGACCGAAGTTTTATTCGGTCCTTTGTATCTTTCGGGATTTCTTATATGCGCTTGTGGGGGTTTCCACCCTCTATTTCTATCATGGGTTGTTGAAAAATGTTTTTTCTTTTTATTTCAAATCAAAGTTTTTGATAACCCGTTTTCTGGAATATAGAGTGGTTATTCCTTATACTTTGTATATTGTCATGATGCTGAGGATGATATTATCCATGATTTCCTATTTTGTCGGGGTATAGGGCTGGCCACCCTTTATTTCGGATAGCGGGTTGTCACAGCTTCGTATCCCAGCAGTAGCCCATGGGAGAAACTAGACTTTGCACTAACGCACTTGCATGTACTATAATCGCCACTCTTTGAAACCTTCTTATATGAATCTTCTGTAGGATTGTAGGTGTGGGTACCCAGAATTTAGAACCATGGGCCTGGACGAGTAGCCCAGTCCTGGCGGCCCAAAGTCCAGGCCCTTTATCTTTTATATTGATCCAGTCTCCTCCCACGATCCCATAAAGGGAAGTTATAGGGGAGATGGGAAACGTGGAGGAACCCATAACCTCCACTCACCTACATGTAATTGTATATATTAAACCCTAGGTCCGGGGAAAAAGGACAAGTTGTATTCTCTATAATCACTCTCCGGAGTATATAGAAATAACATCGACTGAACCACCGTGGATGTAGGCACATTTTGGCTGAACCACGTACATCATTTATTGTGTGATTGGCCTCTTTTATTCCTTGTTCTTTTCTTGATAATCTTTCTCTCATCTATATTTGTGTTGCATAACAATTGCTTCTACAATTGGCACCGTCTGTGGGAAACGTTCATCTTTCCCTAAGAAGAGCCCACATCAAGAAAGGAGTTTAAGATGTCTGATCGCAGCAGCAATGCCCCCCAAGCAGGAGATATTCAAGAGCCAACTGCTCCTCGCAGGATTAGGTCTGAAGTCCGGCATTCAGATTAGAGAGCTCGCCTGGAAAGACCAGCCTCAGAAGAAAGTCAGGGACCAGCGAGGTCCACGCAGATATCCAGGTTGATTGATGCGTACGAGGCAAGGCTCCACGAGCAGAGAGAGTCTTATCGCAGGTACGAGGCTGAGAATGCTCGTTTGAAAAGAAGACTGGAAAGACTAGAAATGGAACTTCGTCAAGATAACCGAAGATGCCCATATCGTACTCCTATACCTTAGGCGAGCAAGTCTCGCAGCCGAGGAAGGAGCCCTAGGCGAGAATCTCAAAGGGACGTAAGAGGCGAGTCAGACGATGACCTCCACGAACAGCTACGAAGAGCTCGTCACCACCAGAGCCCTGCTCGCAGCGAGGAGCTCATACGAAACATGGTCCGAAGCGAGATGGACCAGCATCCCGCTCACCACGGGACAAGATCAACTAGAGAACTCGCGAGGCGAGCTCTCAAAACCCAAATGAAGTCACCTTTCACGAAAGAAATCGAAGAGGAGGAAGCTCCCAAGAAATTCTCCATTCCAAGATTCAAGGTTTACGACGGAAATACTGATCCCATCGATCACGTCAGGCAATACCGACAGGCAATGACCCTCTGGAGTCACCGTGATGCCCTGATGTGCCGTATTTTCCCCTCGAGCCTTCATGATGCAGCACAGAAGTGGTTCGAAAGGCTCCCCCACTGGTCGATTAAGAATTTCAAATCCCTAGCCGGACTCTTTACGACCCGATTCATTACTAGTAGCTCCCATCCCAAAAGGATGGATGCTCTACTGACAATGAAGAAAACACCTCAAGAAACCCTCCGAGAATACGCGAAGAGGTACTGGGAGTTATTCAATGAGATCGAAGACTGCGCGGAGGAGGTGGTAGTGGCCTCCTTCAAAATTGGGCTCCCTAATTCTTCCCTCCTCTACCAATCCCTGACAAAGAAGGAAGCTATGACCATTGACGACCTAATGGCCCGAATCGAGAAATACGCAAAGGTGGAAGATGTCGCCCGCTCTAATACAGGAGATAACGGTCGAGCTAAGCTCACTACCAAGGTAGGTGAGAAAGCTGAGAACCAGAAGAAAGGAGGAAAGAATGGCTCCAAAAACGGAGGGAACCAGGACGCATCGAAAGCATTCCAGGCGGTCAACACCGTCTTCAAAGAACCAATTTTCAAGGTTCTCGCGAAGATCAAGGATGAGCCATTCATCAAGTGGCCCAGGAAGATGGGGGGAGATCTCTCGAAGAGAAACAATGCATTGAGATGCGCTTTTCACAAAGAGGGAGGGCACAAGACTGAGCACTGCAAAGCTCTTAAGTCTCACCTCGAAGAGTTGGCCCAGTCCGGGCATTTGAACGACTTTGTGGAAAAAAGGGCAGAGAAAGTGACTGCCAACAGAGAGATGAGAACCGACAATGTGCTGGAGGATGATGCTAGACACGAGTTTGCCATAATTCACGGAGTATCTGACATCAAATAGATACAAGGGAACTCAGCTCGGATGGAGCTGAAAAAAATTACAGCGGTAATGCAGGCCTTTCAAATCGATCCAGCAAAATCACAGTTGGGAAAACGTCGACGAGCAGAGGACGTTAACTATGACAAGCATATTATTTTCACGGATGAAGATTTGATGGGAGTAAGGACCCCACATCATGATGCTCTGGTCATTACCCTCAGGATAGCCAACTTTGACATCGACAAGCTTCTCGTCGATCAAGGAAGCTCATTCGAAGTAATGTACCTCGACCTGTTCAGAAAATTGAAGTTGAGCATCTCCGACCTAAAGGAAGCTACTGTTCCTTTGGTCGGCTTCGCCGGGAAAATGACCATGCCTCTAGGCAAGATAGTGCTGCCAGTTCGTGCTGGGAACTTCTCCAAAATGATTGAGTTTTTGGTAGTTGACATCGAATCGCCATACCAGGCCATCCTCGGCAGAGGATGGCTTCATGAAATGAAGGCAGTCTCCTCGAAGCTCAAGTATGTAACCGAGCGAGGAGTAATGGAGATCCAAGGTGACCAAGAAAGGGCAAGGAAGTGCTTCATAGCAGCCATCTGACCAAAGCCAGAGAAGAAGGCCTGTCAACCCAGCGAGAAAGTTGAAGAGGGTGTGATACCTTCCAAATAACAACTAAAGTATGGAAGACCAGGAGTAGAGGAGACGAAAATCCTCCCCTCCGAGCGTGTCATCGAGGACCTGGTAGAAGTTGTAGCCGAAGTTAGTAATAGTAACAGAGTATTCCTGATTGGAGCATCTCTCACCGATCGAGAACAGAAGGAGTTGACGACCTTGTTGAGACACAACGTAGATGTCTTCGCATGGGAACCATACGAGCTACCAGGCATTGATCCTGGTATGGTCTGTCATCAGCTGCACGTCGACCCCACATTCAAGCCAGTCACGCAGAAAGCACGAAGAGCTGCACCTGAGAAGGCTAAAGCGGTCGAAAAGGAGGTCGAAAAAATGCTGGATGAAAGATCCATATGGGAAGTACAATTCCCCAAGTGGTTGTCCAAACCCAGTAGTGGTTCCTGAGAACAACGGGAAGTGGAGAGTTTGCATCGACTTCACTGACCTCAATAGAGCGTGCCCAAAGGATAGTTTCCCTCTCCCAAAGATAGACCAACTAGTAGATGCCACTGCAGCTCATGAGCGGATGAGTTTCATGGACGCATACTCAGGGTATCACCAGATCCCCTTGTATGCCCCAGACCAAGACAAAACGGCATTCATCATAACGGTTGGGTTGTATTGCTACAAAGTCATGCCATTTGGGATCAAGAATGCAGGGGCAACCTACCAGCGGCTGGTCACAAAAATGTTCAAAGATGAAATGGGAGATACAATGGAGGTCTACATCGATGATATGCTTGTTAAGAGCAAGAAGAAGGAAAATCACCTCTCAGACCTGTCAAAGACCTTTGAAATCCTTAGGAAATACCGAATGAAGCTTAATGCGAGGAAGTGTTCCTTCGGTGTCTAGTCAGGAAAATTTCTTGGATACTTAGTCAACAAGAGAGGCATAGAAGCTAATCCGGACCAGATCGATGCAATCAACAAGGTACAACCACCTCGAACAGTTCGAGAAGTGCAGAAGCTCACTAGAATACTCGCTGCCTTGAATCGCTTCATCTCCAAATCCTCCGAGAAGTGCCAGCCTTTTTTCCGGCTTCTAAAAGGGAATAAGCCAATAGAATGGAGCCCGGACTGCTCGCAAGCATTGGACGAGCTCAAGTCTTACTTAAGCTCTCCACCGCTGCTTGTCATAACACAACCAATGGAGTCTATGTACCTATACCTCTCGGTATCCAGTCACACTGCCAGCTCGGCGTTAATAAGCGAGGTCGAAGGAATCCAGCACCCCGTTTACTACGCGAGTAAGACCTTATTAGACGCCGAGCAAAGGTACCTGCCATTAGAAAAGCTCACCTATGCACTAGTGATAGCCTCGAGGAAACTGAAGCATTATTTTGAAGCCCCTACTATAATCGTCCTTACTTCGCACCCCCTTAAAGCGATCCTGAGGAAAGCAGATTTGTCGGGCAGATTGTCTAAGTGGTCAGTCAAGCTCGGTCGGTTCGACATCTAATTTCAACCAAGGACCGCTATCAAGGGTCAGATCCTCGCTGATTTCATAGCCGAATTCACTAGCGAAGAACTCCCCAACCAACCTAAACCAACAAAGCAAGAAGAGAACCCAGTAACAATGGAAACCTGGAAACTATTCGTTGATGGAGCCTCCAACTCAAAGGGGGCAGGCATAGGCATCGTCCTCATCACCCCAGAAAACACCATCCTTGAGCAAAGGATCAGGCTTGGATTTGCAGCCTCCAACAACGAAGCAGAGTACGGAGCTCTAATAGCCGGTCTCCAAAAGGCACAAATTCTGGGAGCAAAACGTTTACAGGTGTTCGGCGATTCTCAACTAGTCTCCAATCAGATAAGTGGAGATTACAACGCGAAGGATGAAAGGATGGAAGCATACCTCTCCCTGGTGAGGAAACTAATGATGAGCTTTGAGGAGATCAACATCTAGCAGTTTCCCAGAGGGAAAAACAGTCATGTTGACGCCCTAGCAGCCCTAAGCTCGGCAGTTGACTCTAGTCTTAAAAGGCTCATTCCCATCGATTTCCTCATTCGTCCAAGCATTAACCACAACAACAACCTTCCAAACGTGGAACAAATACTCCAGGTGGGATCATCCCCTAGCTGGATGGACCCCTTAAGAGACTATTTAAAGGAGGGTACGCTCCCCGAGAATAAGAAAATCGCCCACCAGATAAGAGTCAAAGATGCTCTCTTTCACTTATCCACAGGAGGCGACTTGTACAAGAAGTCCTTCTCCGGTCCCTACCTTAGATGTGTCCACCCAGGCGATGTCGAGCAGGTGCTGCGCGAGCTTCACGAAGGAGTCTGTGGAAGTCATGTCGGAGGAAGGTCTCTAGCCTTTCGAGCAATGAAGAAAGGCAATTGGTGGCCATATATGCAAAAGGACTCCGTAGTATATGACCGCAAATGCCCCAAATGCCAGCTTCACTCTCCAATGACCCACCAACCAGCCAGCGACCTAAAATCACTGACCAGCCCGTGGCCCTTCGCCCAATGGGGGATGGACATCGTAGGACCACTACCCACTGCTGACGGTAATCGCAAATACCTGTTGGTTGCAACTGACTACTTCACCAAATGGATCGAGGAAGAACCATTGGTAAACATCCGAGACGCTGACATGATAAGACTCATATGGAGGAATATAATCACTCGATTTGGAATCCCCAGAACCATCATCACTGATAATGGGACACAATTCGAGAGTGGCCCCTTTCAGGACTTCTGTAACGAGCACGGAATCAGGCACAACTTTAGTTCGGTGGCCTACCCATAGAGCAATGGGCAAGCAGAAGCTTCCAACAAAACTGTGATTGATGGACTGAAGAAGTGACTAGAGCGAGCCAAGGGGGCATGGGCAACCGAGCTGCCACATGTTCTATGGGCATACCGAACAACACCTCGGCGAGCAACAGGAGAAACCCCATTTTTGCTAACATATGGCATGGAAGCAGTCATTCCACTAGAAGCGGGCTTGCCTACAATGAGGTCCGACCTTGTCGACCAAGGCCTGAATGATGGGGCGTCGCTCGCTGAACTCGACCTCACCGACGAGCGTAGAGAACTAGCCCTGGTGAAGCTTGCGAACTATCAGCAACAGCTCGCAAGGCATTTCCACCAAAGGGTTAACCCAAGAAAATTCCAAGTTGGAGACTATGTTCTAAAGAAGGTCCTGGGCAGCTCAGTAAGGTCATCAGACATCAAGCTAGGCCCAAACTGGGAAGGACCATTTAATGTAACTAGGGACGACCTGCAAGGTGCATATCATTTGGAAATAATGGAGGGCAGAGAGATACCACGAGCATGGAATGCAACCAATCTCAAGAAATTCTACTTTTAGATTCTCAAGGAATTCTATTGTTGAATCTTTTTCTTGTATTTATTATGTGAAAGGAACAGTTCATTCCCCTTATTACTAATGAAATCAATAGCTGCATTTTATCACACATCTTTTTCCAAATCACAGGCACGAGGGTCGATATAGCAGGGGGATACCCCTCCTCAGGTCATCGTCATGAAACACGAGAGACCTCTTAGCATTGCCCTTGGCAATATATAAAGCCCTACGGAGGATTCTTAGGCAATGCGACCAGATTTCATACTGGTCATCAAACCTACTTTGGTTGAGCAAAATCCTGACCAGATGAAGACATTTGTTATGTGAAAGGAACAGTTCATTCCCCTTATCACTAATGAAATCAGTAAATGCATTTTATCACACATCTTTTTCCAAATCACAGGCACGATGGTCGATATAGCTGGGGGATACCCCTCCTCAGGTCATTTTCATGAAACACGAGAGACCTCTTAGCATTGCCCTTGACAATATATAAAGCCCTACAGAGGATTCTTAGGCAATGCGACCAGATTTCATACTGATCATCAAACCTACTTTGGTTGAGCAAAATCCTGACCGGGTGAAGACATCCAATACCAGGTGTGTCCTCGCCAATTGCCCTACTTAGGCCTAAGGGAGTGTGACGACACAACCTAAAAGGTAAAATGGGCACAATGGTATTTTGGTATTATACTGGACTGGGGGGACACTTGCATGGCAAAACAAAAAGAATTATGAAGCAGCAAGAATATAAAAAGATTGGATGAACACGTTTAGTTGGCAAAGCTGCCCAAAACACAAACTTTTCATTAATCTCTTATATTTACAACAGTGATAATACATGTTTAGTCGGCGAAGCTCGTCCAAAGCATTTACATTATCAAAAAAGACAAAAGAATAACAACTTGTTATATTTACAACAACGATAAAAATGACTTGCAAAAAATTCAAGAAGGTGGAAGCCTCAGAACGAGATAGTCTGCCACTCTAGCTCTTCGTCCATCATCAGAAGTGGGGGCTAGCTCTTCCACGACCTCATTTGCATCCAACTCCAACAGTTGCCGGGGAATAGCATCAATGGGGATCCATCGATCATCCCTCCTGAATGGATTGGGCATCAGGGTGGAGGAGGACATCTCGTGTTGATACCATAACACTGAGTTCCTCGGGACTTGCAGCTCTTTCAGGGAACTCAACCACCCTCTGATAAAGGAAAGTTCCTCGAACTCTGATAGTCTCATTGGAGCATCCAGCCAGCCTTGATCGTAGCCATCAGACCACACTTGTCGAGGACCCTTCTTGAACAGATGTCGTAGTCGAGTGACGTCCCTCTGGAGCCCAGCAGCAGTTACATAAGCTCGCTAAACATCGTCGCGCATCTCCTCCATCTCCCTCTCACGTTGTTCCTCGGCTTCCCTGTTCCTGCCCCTAGCACCCCTACTAGCACGCGGAAGGGGAGGACGAGATCCAGCTCGCGACGATGAGGAACCTTGTAGGACTGCCGAAATGGTGCTCGACGAATGCTCCTTTAGCTTTAAGACCTCCTTCATCAAGTCTTCATTCTCCTGCTGCAGGAACTCCCCAACCTGGTTAATCTCGGTGGCCTCCTGTAACCTTGCTCTCAGTGCACTGACTTCTTCTTGTACTGAGGCACCGATTTCTTCCATCTCCTGGAGCCTGTCCTTCACCTTGGCCACCAGCTCGGACTGATCCTTATATTTTTGGTTCCTTGACATAGCAAACTTGCAAAGTCTAACAAAGGCCTGGCGAACTTCAGGGCTTGCATTAGGACTAAGGGTCCTGCCCAGTTGGGAAGTGACAGGAATATAGTCATCAACATTAACCAACTATAAGTAAAATAAAGATAGAGGAAAGGAAGAGATCAGCACAAACAAAAGAAGAATCTTCTCATTTCATTAATCAAAGTCAAGTACATTGAGCAGAAACTTGAAAAATTACAAGCGAAAAGTACAGAATTGAATCCTAAGTGAAGATTAACTGGCAACCTCAGGCGGCCCAGCAGTGTCTGGCTGTTTCCCCTTGTCAGTAGTAGCAGCAGAGGCATCCCCCTCTGCAGGAATGCCCTCAGTCGCCTGAGCAGGGAAAACACCGGCAAGAACTGTATCAGAGGGAAAATCAGCACCCTCGATGGCTGGGGCAGGAGCTTCCTCGTCCATAGTTGGCTTGGGACTCGAGTCATGCTAGTCGAACAGAGGAGACTCAGCATCAACCCCAGCAGTTAGAAGAGCTTTGTTCCATCCCTTCTTGAAGTTTAGACGGCTGATATAGCCTATCTGAACATCGGCATCGTCATAAGCAGCAGCCCACCCAGAGTTGTATGAGTCCTCCTTAATGGTGGCTGCCTGGGCCTTTTCCGCCTCTAACTGCTCGGCCAGAACCCTGTTCTTCTCCGCGAGGTCCACCTTGCTCGAGCATACTAGATAATAAGCCTTCCTCAGCTCGCCCAGCTCCTTAACCGCATCATCCCTCTCACGAGTAGAGTTGATGAGGGCCAGATCAGACGAAACTCGGGCTGCATCAGCAGCCTTTAGGTCGGCCTCCAACTGAGAGCCCCTGGCTTCCAGAGCAGACTTCTGCTGCTCTAACTCACCGTTCCTCCTCACTAGCTCGTCGCGAGAATGGTAGAGCATAGCAAAGTCATCCACAAACTGCAAAGAATAGAGAAGAAATCAAGAAGAGGAAAATATCTAGAACTTGTCAAAAGATTGAAAGTTGAAAGAGTATCTTACTAGGGCTAGCCTCTGACTAGCTTGCAGGGCCAATTGATCAGACCCCAGCGCCCTCTGGCGATCTGTAGGGAGAAATGCCCTCTCAAGTAGCGCAGGAGCTAGCTGAGGAGAGATGGCAACCGAGGCCCCCTCGGGCAAAGCAGATACCGGGACTAAGGCTTTCCCTTCCTTTGTCCTGGACTCCATCCTTCTTCTCTCCTCCTTATTTTTCTCCATCCTCCTCCTCTCATCCAGCCTCTTCTTCTCCTCCTCCTTCTTTCTCTCCCTCTCTTTCACCTGCTCTTCTTCTCTCCTCTTCCTCTCTTGCTCCTGAGAGGAAGGCCGAGAACCTGAAGCCATCAACCCAGATGCAGACTTCTGTTTCTTTAACCTTTGTGCAAGGAGCACATGGTCATCATCATCATCATCTCTGATCAGGTTCTTCCTTGGAGGCATATCTTCACCAGAACTACTGGAAGTGCTCGACGATCCTCGAGCTTCAGAATTCTCCTCAGAATTAGAAGAGCTGCTACTGTCAGAGCTCCCTTCACCTAGATTACCCGCAGGCTCACTTTCAGAGCTGCTCTCTTCTTCGTCTAACTGGATCGGCTCAGCAGTAGTCTCTCCCAAAGAATCAAACACTGGTACACTATCCACAGGCTGTGCTATGAAACTGGAGCCTACGTTCTAGTACTCTAACAAGAAGGCAGCAGACCTGGGATGCTCACCGTCACCCAAAGGCTCTCTGATGTTCCAAGCTTTCACCAACTCCGAGATTCTGACCTCGCTGAGGGCAGGCTCCAAGTTCTTCGACCTCGCTGCAGAAGAAAGAGAAAAGAGGAGTTAGAAAAGTCATAAATTAGCAGATATTGAGACAACAGTACAAATGTCTACCTATATATTCTTCCCCATAAAAGGGGACAGTAAACCTCTCAGACCTCGACCCTTCGAACAGGGGAGAAAATTACCAATTTCTAACAAGAAAGCCCTCTTGCCAATAGTCCTTGTGGGAATCAGGTAGATTAACTACCAATACCCTATCAGGACTCCTGGCTTTGAGGTAGAGGACACCTGAGCTAGTTCGAGAAAAGGAATAACAGAAATAGACCTCGACAAGTCCTAATCTAGTACCATACAACTGATTTATTCTATGTACACCATTTACTATTTTCCACACGTTTGGCGAGCATTGTGCGGGGAAGATATTGAAATAACCAAAGAAATGCAAAAATAGATCATTAGGGGGAAAAGTAAGTCCCCCCCTGAGAAAGCAGCAAAACACGGATCCAGTGGGCATCCTCTATATCCCTAATATTCTTAGGAGGCGAGGCACAACACTCAATCTCTACCCACTCAGGGATGTTGTAGAACTTTCTAAACTCAGAGATCGATCTATTTCCGATCTTCGCCATTGGAAAGAACAAAGAAAAGCTACAAACCAAAGAGAAAATGCAAAGGAAGGGCATGAAAAACTTACAAAACAGAAGATCGATTCAAGTACTGAAGAAGCACGAGCTCAAGATAACTAAAAAGAAATAAGAATGGGGACTGAGAGCAAAGGGAATGATGCGTTAGAATTCTCAGAAGACGGAAGAGTGCTGGAACGTCTGAAACGATGAAAAATATGTGGTTATCCCAACGAGCCTTCAAATTCTAATCATAGTGCACAGTAAGCGAAGCGGCTGCCGCCAAAATCAACTCCATAGCTCCCGAGGAATTGCAACACGGCCATTATGGCTAATCATTTAAATCTGTTGGGCCCATATACATGGCACAAAAAATTTAGGGGCAATTGTGGGTACCCAGAATTTAGAACCATGGTCCTTGACGAGTAGCCCAGTCCTGGCGGCCCAAAGTCCAGGCCCTTTATCTTTTATATTGATCCAGTCTCCTCCCACGATCCCATAAAGGGAAGTTATAGGGGAGATGGGAAACGTGGAGGAACCCATCACCTCCACTCACCTACATGTAATTGTATATATTAAACCCTAGGTCTGGGGCAAAAGGACAAGTTGTATTCTCTGTAATCACTCTCCGGAGTATATAGAAATAACATCGACTGCACCACCGTGGACGTAAGCACATTTTGGATGAACCACGTACATCATTTGTTGTGTGATTGGCCTCTTTTATTCCTTGTTCTTTTCTTGATAATCTTTCTCTCATCTTTATTTGTGTTGCATAACAATTGCTTCTACAGTAGGCCAATAGATCAACTTCACGGAAGTACATTCTAAACAAAATTTCCCCCTTCCTAGTAATAATTAACGGTGTCAACTCTCCATAATATGGGTCTAGGTTTAAATTTGAAATGACGAACATAAAAGTCCAGGATTTGACCACACCATACTCTCTCATGGTTAGTATCTCAATATTACTTTGATATCCTTGTCCACACGTGACATACAAAGACATCCCTCTAAAACTCCTAGACCAACTATTGCGTTGGGATTTGGGGATAGAAGTCTATGCCTTTGTTAGACACAATCCAATGAAGGCGTTCATTTATTACCGTACCCTTCTTCACATCCTCTTCTTTTTTTAATATTTATTTTAGATTGATAAATAATTAGAGTTATGTCTTATTTTAAAGTTAAATAATTTTTACATTAAATTAATATTTAATTAGATTATTTTAAAGTTAAATAAATGAGGCGGTGCATGTTGTTTGTTCCCCAAGTGTGGGATTTGGAGGCAAGAAAACAGCAGGTCGGTTAAAATGTAGGGATTTATCAATACCCAAAACAATCCGGACCGTTAATCTCTTTCCCAAAAATAATGCATTTTGTTTCTTAGAGTTTTTTTAGCAAAAAAGTCCAATCTGATAAAAGTGCCAAAAGAAAACGGAAACATATTCTCTCTTTTTTTTAATATTTATTTTAGATTGATAAATAATTAAAGTCATGTCTTATTTTAAAGTTAAATAAATTTTACATTAAATTAATATTTAATTAGATTATTTTGGTCTTGATAACTATTTTATTTTTGAAATTCCGGAGAACCCCCCACTTGTTGAATTTTTTGGGGTTTGGCCTTCATTTTTAGGGGGTTGACCCCATTTCAACCTTTATACTTGGATCAAATACCAAAAAGTCCCTCAATACACATTTAGTCCAGCCTTTTATTTTGTGCCAAAAAGACCCTTATTCTCTTACTTGTAAAGGTCCGCGCCAGTGTCATGGTAAAGGACTTTTTGGCATGGTAAAGAACTTTTTGGTGCAAAATAAAAAGGCTTGGACTATACATGTATTAAAAGAAGTTCAAGAGACTATTTGGTATATGCCCCTTTAAATTTTGTGTAATATCGAAAATACCCTCATATAATTATGGGTTATAAACTAAATAGTCGCTCAAATATTTTTTAATACACGTTTAGTTCAAGCATTTTTATTTTGCTCAAAAAATTCCTTCACCATGCTGCTAGCGCGAACCTTTAAAAATAAGAGAATATTAGTTAAATGGGTGTTTGAGGGACTTTTTGGTACAAAATAAAAGGCTTGGACTAAATATGTATTAGAAAAAGTTTGAGGGACTTTTTGGTATTTGATCCTATTATTATTTAGGATTTGACCCCCAAAAATGATTTGAGAAAAGTAAAAAAAACAAGATCTTTTAAAAAGATTTTTCATACACACACACACACACACATATATATTTTAAAATATCCTCACGCTCCTTTTTTTTATAATAAAAACAGACTTATTATGTAATTTTATAAAAAACTATTTAATTATGTAATTTTAATATTTATAATAAAAACTCTTGTACACATATATAAATGTACAATATTTATAAAAAAATATTTTTAAAACTTTTTAAAAATTAGGATCATGTAGTGTCGCTTTTTTTGGTCAGTAAGAAAAATTAGATTTCATGTCATGTTTTAGTTGGTCCATGTTCATGGTCAGTAAGAAAAATTAGATTTCATGTAGTGTTGCGTTTTTTGGGCCGTGTTCGCATTAGGCAAAAAAATAAAATTTAGTGTTGCGTGACATTGCATTTTAATTATGTCGTGTTTGGTAAAAAAACTCGCATCGTGCCTTAACTAACATAATTTAATTGACATTACATATGACATAAAATTTATTTTAACAAAAAAAATTTACTACCTAAAAAAAGGCACAAAACTGATTTCAAAAACAAAAAATGATTACCTAAAAAATTTACTACCTCAAAAATTTGTCTTGTGTTGTGTCATGTCGTGTTTTAATTAGGTCATGTTCGTATTTAGTTAAAAAAAATCATTTTTGGTCGCATTTAATTGGGTCGGGTTCGGGTTAGGTAATAAAAATAAAATTTCCTATAGGGTCTTATTTTAATTGAGTCATGTTCGTATTCCTTTTTCAAGTGGCTAAAATTTGTATTTTTTTACGAGTTGAAATGTGCATTTTTTTATGTTGTTGAAATTGTAATTTAATACTATTATGATATGAGTTTGTTATAAATGGAAATAAAAGAGGGAGAGAAATGTTTGGAGATAATTTCAATATGGGAAAAAGGGGATAAAGGTCTTTTACTGTTAAGTCCTCGGACTAATAATTTTAGACTATAAATCGGGACACAACAAATTTTAAACGATTAGGTCTACCATATAAATACCCTCAAATATAAAAACAAACACACCTTACAAGCGCAAACGATCAAAACCTCAACTTTCTCTCTTCGAATCAAATCCTAATCGTCGAAGTTGTAATAAACGATTATCATTCTCAATCAGATTATTTCAAACAACACTAATAGGTATTAATCCATCCATTCTCATATATTGTTAGTTTTTCTATTTTTTTGGTTTGTAAACCCTAAATCGATGTAGTTTCTTACTCTATTTCACTTGATTTCTCTTCAAATGAAGAACACAGTGTAAAAAAATGATTTCATAATGTATTTGATGTAATTTATTGTGTATTGAATGTAATATTATCTCCTTAAGTTTTGTTCTTAAGCTTATACCATACACTCTGTATATGTTGTGTTCTTAGCATTATATTTCTGATATCACTTGTTTATCATTGTATATTGACTGTTTTGTTTTGTATTCCATGTAATATATATTTTTGTGTCCTAAGATTTATAACCTTTTTCCTATTTTATCATGTATTTTATGTTCTCATATGTATAAATTTGTAGACATTGTGTATGGAGTGATGAAATCATATTATGTTGTTTGTCGTTGATACGAAAAATACAATATGCGTCTAGCTTCTACATTTGTTGCCCTGGTTTTAATTATAAAAAAAACACATTTTGCATGTTCACTATATTTACGTGGTCTCTAAATTTTATAGCTTCTATATCATTGTGGTCCGCGCCATCGAAATTTCTTAAGGAATGTGAATATACATGTGTTCTCTATATTTAATAGGTTATATATTATTGTGGTTTGCGCAAGCGACATTTGTTAAGGAATGTGAATATATACGACTCTCTATAATTAATAGCTCCTATATTATCGTGGTCCGCTTAAACGCCATATTTTTAGGACTATGAATGAATATGCGCTCTCTATATTTTCATAGATCATATATTATTGTGGTTCGCGCTAACGGCATTTTTTGGGATTGTGAATGAATATATACGTGTTCTTTATATTTTCATATATTATATATTAATCGTGGTTGATTAGGCATAAATTCTTCCAATTTATCCTCGTAATTTAGAGACTTTTATTGCCCGAGGTAGTGTAATTTGTATTGATTTATCTCATATACTTGCTACTGACATCTTCCATCGAGTGCATCGAGTTTCGTGTATTTCTCGTACATTTTGCAAATATTTTATGCAAGTGAAGAAAAGAGAAAATTCAAAATCAAAAGAGAAAGAGAAAGAAAATAAGAAGAGTCAAGGGAAAAACAATGATTTTACACCAGGAATCTGGACACGGAACTTAAAGGAAAGTTGAAGACCTCAAGTCCATAAGCACGTAGGAAGAAACATCATTCAAATCCAAATCCTGGGTAAAAAGTTATGAAACATTGTAGTTGAGAAGAAATCAAGGAAAAAAGGAAGAAAAATATAAAGTCACCGAACCGAACCGATGAAATCATCACCGAACCGGTTCGCCACACTGTCAGCACCAAACCGAATCGATGAATAAGAAGTAGAACCAGTTCCCCAAACTGGTATACACCGAGATGGTTCACCCCAGTAAAGAAGGAGAACCGAACCGGTTCGCCTAGACCGATTTTTAATTCTTTATTCCTCAAAAATAGAGTTGAGCATAGTGCAAACACTTAAAATAACGTGGTGTATTATTCTTTTGTCATACCAAACATTATCAGGTTTATTTTTAAGTGTTTTGAGAGGTTTTTTAAGCTAAGAACTTTAGGATTCATCTTGTTCAACATTTTGTTCATCCTTTTGGATTAATTCAAGGCTCTTCTTCATTGCAAGTATTATTTTCTTCGTTGCTTTAAATTGTTTTCATACTTTCAGTTGGTGATTCATTATTTCTTAGTTAAAATTCTTCTTTGCATGTTTCATTACACTTTTCACATAATTGTGATTTTCATCGCCTGCAACTTTAAGATTTGTATTAAATCTCACGTAACCATGTTCGACTGGATTTCTAAGGGTTGAAATCCATGAACCCAACCCGGTGTGGTTTGCATGGATATAAAAGTAATTCCCTAAATTTAATAAATGATTGAATTGCGTTGATTAGTTATTACAACCGTTGTAGGACTTTAACCTCGTTTCCCCTAGGTAACCGGGGTGTTTAAGAGTGCGACGCAACCTAACTTATAACTGATAATGAGAGAGAGAGAGAGAGAGAGAGAGAGAGAGAGTAGCATTCCTTCATGGCATAAATTTCTTTCATGTATCCGTCGTTTCATATAAAGTGTGTGAGACGTTTGACCTTGTGTACATTTACTCACCTCCTCAGACACTAGAGAGATACACTGACCCGATTCTCAGAGAGTTCGATTTAGAGAGAGATATCTAGTGAGAATTGAAGTCAAAACGTTGATTCTATAAAGGCGGCCTAAGAATTTCTCTTATGATACTTATGATTAATTCACACTAACACATGCTGAGTTTTAAGAAGGATTACGCTTTGGGTATTAAGTGAATTTATGCCTTACCTTGATACTTAAATATGGTGTTCATTGACGTCCTTTTAACTTAGGTCGTATAGCTCTTCATCATCAAATAAGAGACTGCATTTAAATAAAATTTTGAATTTTGTGGGTACATTGACTGCAAACCCTCACGAGACAACACTCGTCTTGTAGGGCAACCGACATGTTGAACGACTTGTTGCACATGCTAAGTGCAATCACAAGTGCCTGTGAAAGTGGCACACTTTTGGTCATTTATCTGTTTTTCTCTCTATATTCATTTGAGGACTAGCAATGTTCTGTTTGAGGGTGGTGTGATAAGTACCTAAAAGTGTCTATTTTATACACTAAATATGTGCATTTTAGTCGCTCGATCTCAATAAAATTGGCCTTATGTTCATATTTTATTATTTCGTCGGTCAATCGCCAGTCGCGGTATCAAATTGTGCTAAATCGGTGTAATTGTGACAAAGTAGTGGTAAAAAGCATTTAATGAAGAAAATCAAAGCGGTCGTGAAGCCAGAAGTCCCTTTTAATCTTTCCTCGACGAGTTCCAATGCCCTAAACCCAAGTCTCGTAGCTTAAACCTATCCCGAACCAAGCCCAGTACATCCTTAACCTGTCCTATAATTCCTCAGTATGTGTGGTATTATTATTTTTACTATTTTATTTGGGTTGTGTCATTTTTATTATTTAATTTTCGATTTTAGGGTCTTTATTTTTAGTATTTTATTATTTTTATCTTATGTAAATATTATAACTTGTGTGTCATCATGTCAGTGTATTTAGATGTGTTTTTAATATTTTCTTTATTCGATTTTTAATATTCTTTGTTTTATATTTTGACTCTTTTTATACTTTATATGTGCGTGTCTATATTTTTATAAGATGTTCGTCGTAAATACATATATACATATTTTCTATTTTATATAATAAAGTACTTACACACTATTTCCATACACATAACTCACTCCCTACCCTACACCCCACATTCCATACACCTTAAACTCACCAAATCAACCCTCACACCCAACAGGGGCAAACATAGGTGGTTTTGCCGCCCACCTTAATTTTTCGGAATTTTTTCCTGAGTGTAGGATATTTTTTTATTTTTTTAGATCTTTGTGTAATGTTCCATAATAGAAGGTATTAATTTTTGGGGCACATATAGAAATAATTCATTCTCTACTACACGCGTTCGTTCTTCTACACAACACATGCACGCGTTTTTTTAAACATTTTAACCTATACTAAAACCTCTTCTCTTCAACCTCACTCAACCGCTCTCTCCCTCTCCTTCCCCTCCCCTCCCCTCCCCTCCTCCTCCTCCTCCTCTCCTCTCCTCTCCGCCCCATAACACAATCCAGCACATCTCTCCTCCTCTTTGCCTGCTCTTCGCCGCATCCACAAACCAGTAACAATGCCCCCCCAAGTCCAACCCAAGTTCCAAGTTCGAACTCCAAGAATGTAGCGCATCTAAGACTCTGATCTCAGCAGGGCAGAGCATCTCTTCTCTTCAACTTCCAAGTTCCAAGCAGTCTAGCAGCAGAGCATCTGAGCAGGTTTAATTTTTTTATAACATTCAATGATTTTTTTTTTCAATTCAATATTCAAGTTTCAAAACTAATAATTTTTTCAATATTCAGTGATAAATTAGTTTAACTGCTCAATTTTAAATGTTAATTAATAAATGCACAATGTTTAAATGACTTATTATTTTTTAGTTTACTTTTAATTGTTGTGCCTATATTTGTTTAAAATTTTGAAAATGTAGATTTGTTGGGTATTGATTTATTAGTATTTTAAAAATAAAAGTATTGATTACTTTTAATTGTTGTGCCTATATTTGTTTAATATTTTGTTATTATATTCTTAATATTCTTTGTTTTATATTTTAAATTTTTATTTTTTAATTATGTGTCTTTTTATACTTTATATGTGCGTGTTTATATTTTTATAATACGTGCGTCGTAAATACATATATACATATTTTCTATTTTATATAGTAAAATACTTACACACACTATTTCCGTACACATAACTCACTCCCTAACCTACACCCCACATTCCATACACCTTAAACGCACCAAATCAACCCTCACACTCAATAGGGGAAGACCTAGGAGGTTATGAGGTGGTTCTGAGGGTGGGCGATCGAGATATAATATTGTTGGGTATTGATTTATTAGTATTTTAAAAATAAAAGTATTGATTATTTGTTATTGGGTTGTTGCCTATTCTGTGATTAAATTAGGTTTCTCATTTTTTTTGCTAATTTTAATTGTCGAAACATAATTTGGAATAAAATTTCATATTTAGGGCAATTATGTTGAATTTTTTTTTCTTATTTAAAATTTAGGGTAATATTTATTGAGGGATTTTGAAAAAAGTCAAATAAAATGAGAGCAAAAAATGAGTGAATATAAATTAATTTTTTTAGAGTTAAGAAATTGCAAGTAAAGTAAAAATGTCCCTAAAAAAATCATCTCGGGGATCCCGCCCCAACCGCCCATCCTTTGTAAAAGGAAAATGTTAGAAAGACCCATTTCGTGGACACGCTACATTAAAAACTTATACCTATAAAAAATTGTACTTATTTACGGGTCCACAAAATGTGTCCACGAAGTGAATCTCCCTAGCATTACTCTTTGCAAACACATTTCGCGCCCCGTAATGAAAATCTTGGGTCCGCCACTAACACCCAACAACCAAATGAGATTGTCTCTCCACCATTACCATCATCTTCTTCACCTATCTTCTTTTCTCTCTCCAAACAGCAAATCGTCGGTGGCCTGCCCAACTCGAATCCAGCTACGAACCTACTCTCATGCCCACTTTGGCTCTGACCCAACTGCTCAAAACTAACAACCTGCCCGGCGACATCCTAAACCTGTCTTAAACCCGGAACCCTCTTCAATCCATCGAACCTCCATTTTCGGAGATCCTACCAAAAGACAAACTCGAATCTTCAACCCAGCCTCTACCCAATCTTACAAACCCGAAACCAAGACCCAATTCCATCTTCTCAACCCAAAACCCCATAAACCATAACTGCCGATAACCCGGCAACCTTATAAATCCAAGCAACGACCTCCAACTCCGGTCATTACCCTATATATAAAAATACTCTTAAAAATCAAGTAACCAAGAAAGTGGTAAGTTGGAACCCATATTGAACCATACCATACCATACCACTGTGTTTGTGGTTACAATCTACGGGAGTCTTATAATTAACAACCTCTCTCCTAGATCTACTGATAGTTGGCCTCGTCATCAAAACCCACCGCCTCATAAATATTACATCTTGGTCTCCAAATATATCACCACTTTCTATCTGCCAAGGGTTACACGTTGGAATAACATACGGCGTCAACATAAATATTAGGGGCAAATTGTAACAACCCAGGTTTTTGAGCGCCTATTTTATATTATTTCCCCCGATGGGCTAATACTCTAAAATAGGGGAAGTTGGAGTAAATATTATTCTCGTGAGATTTAGGGATAATACTTACTATGTTTTGTCTATTTATCGTATGAGAAGGTAAATGGCATTATATTGTGATATATTGCGTCGTTATATGTAAAACGACGGTTATGGCTCATGATGGAATTGAGGTATAATTAATAAAGTAAAATAAAATTTGGAATATAAAATTGTTCACACTTTCCCGAATGCCAAAATAGGGGGTGCGGTTGTTTTTAGAATAGTCGAGATAGTCGAAATAAGTGCCATGTTGTGTTTTTGGGTTTCGGGCACTTTCGACACGTTTTGGCTCAATTATGCAGATACGAGTCATTTTAATGGTGTATTAGCAATTAAAAGAGGGAAATTGTGTTTCAAGACCCGTTTAAGTCCCCCCACCCCTTTTCTTTCTTCATTTTGTGAGAGAAGCCAAAGGAGAGAGAGAGAGGAAAGAGAGCGTGGGAGAAATGGGAGAAAGGAGAGAAAATGGAGATTTGAGACCGAAATCCGTTGCTACCGGAGTTGAATCCGAGACTACAAACTCGAGGCAAGTTTCTTACTTGCTAGATGTTGATTTAATGTGATAAATTGCATGTTTAGTTAAGTTTTGGAGATTTAAACCATATATTGGTTTTTGTTGATTTTGATGATTAAACCCTTAATTCTTAGTTTTAATTTGATTTGAGGATAAATTAGTAGTTAGTAATGGTGTAGAAATGATTTGGGTTGAATTGTTATTGTTGAAGTTGGGCAAAATCAAGGGTTTGAGGGTTTTGGGATTTTAGGGTTCAAACAACCCGTAACCCATACTTGGAAATTCTGCAGGATTGAATCGATTCGCCCCTAACGAATCGATTCGGCAATAGGGAAAGTTACAGGTCTGAATATGGCGAATCGATTTGGACCAATCGAATCGATTCGGGGTTATGAAGACTGCCAGGGTCTTCTTGACCGAATCAATTCGGACCTACCGAATCGATTCACTTTTGGAGACCGAATCGATTCGGACAGGGCAAATCGATTCGGAAGTCCTGCATTTTGGGATGTTTTTCTAGTTTAGTTTGGGTTCTTTTCTTTTAGGCTCGAGTTTATAAACCTTCCTTTGGGAAGTAATTAAGAGTCCTAGAGGGCGGTTTTGGGTAGACTAATGCCCTAGGATTAAATGGGATATTTAGGCTTACCCCGAGGGCTAGTTTGCGTAGGTTGATATCCGAATGATTTAGGAGATTAACCTAAAGATAAATTGGAGATAAAATGTTAAGGTTGAGACAATTGGGAGACTCTCCTTGAGGGATATTCATCTTTATGGTTTAAAATATTATATCGAAGTCTTAGAGACTAATTTGGGGTTTATGGCACTTCGGGTCTTAAGTCATTAATAAAATATGACATTAAGAATGGGAAATGCATAAAGATATAATGTGGTACTAATAAATAAGTACAAATGATTTTGATAATGTAAAATTGGATGTTTTCAAAAGGAAAAAGTAATGGTTTTCATAAATGTTAATGGATGGATACACACCTCTCTAAATCGATATCTTAAGGGAAGTTCGCGCGTTGTGGTGAAGCCCCCTGACAAATTAACGCAGGGTGGATACAGTCCCTAGGCCATGTGAGCGTTTGTGTTGTATATTTTCTGCGATGGGTAGGAGATTCTGGGTGTGGTCTTGACTATCCCGCAGGCACATGGACGCTTCCCGACGTTTCGATAGGATCCCAGGTTGTCTAAATGATAGGCCCTGGAAGATGATAGCCATTTAGGGGCGCGCACAGTGGGGAAACCCGGATGGGAGGTCTTAGAATCGTTATATATATATATGATTATAACTATTCTAAATCAAGTTGGACTTGATGTATGATGGTGCCATAAAGAGCACAATGAAAATGCCATAAAGAGCATGAGAAGGTGCCATAAAGAGCACGATCAAAATGCCACAAAGAGCATATGCTGATAATTATATTCCTGATAAGGAAGATATTTTACAACATGTATAGTTGAAATGAAATGCCACAAAGAGCATAAAAAAAACTATGATTATATTTCCTGATAAGGAATGTGATTATGAAATGAAATTGTATACGATGAAATTTATTGGTAAACATTTGATAAATTGTTGTACCATTTATATATTCCTAAAGAATAAATGGGAATTTTGTTTTGATGGTGAATGGATATAATTATATATCCTTGAGTAGATGTAGATGAGTCCTCTCACATATATATTATATACATAATATTGTGCTAAGGGTCTAATGTATCTCGATGATCAACCTTTCCTAGTAGTAGTGTATCGGGGGGGTTCCTTGTTTGGATTTCGCTTTGTGAGACACCCCACGCACGAATAAGGGCATAGTGTTATAACTGGGGAGAAATTTTCCTTTATTACTTGAATTAATTAGGACAGGGTCTAATGTATCTCGACGATCAACCTTGACTAGTAGTAGTGTATCGGGGGGTTCCTTGTTTAGATTTCACTTTTCGAGACACCCCACGCACGAATAAGGGCATAGTGTTGAGACTGGGGAGAAGTTAGCCTTCTGTTCTTTCTTTAACCTGAGCATCATTTATATTACGCTAGGTTGCTTTTAGACTGAGAGGTGAGAAATATTATTGTTATATGCGAGAGAATTACGCACTTAACTGTCATGTATTTTATTCACATGGGAATCATATCAAACCGGGCCCTGACCCGTATCTATATGTCTTTGTTTCTGCACATATTATTGCCGTTACAGGTGCTATACCGCATGGACACCTGTATTTACATTTCCATTCCGGTTGTCATGGAGCTACAGCATATTGCGGATGTTGTAGGTTATTGGTATTAGACGCTTCTTTCCATTGTACTTTAGTTAAGTTCAGTTTATTTATTCGGGCGTGTTTGCCCAAGCGTTGCACTCATTTACTATATTTTAAATATTGAAATGTAATACTCAGTGTAACTATTTGTATTAGTTTGTGCACCGACAGCTTATTCGGTGACTATTTATGGAATAGTCGTTTTTCATTATCGATTTTTGATATCCACCATTTTTGCAAATGGGATTGTCTAAGTGTTTTCTTTTATTTACAAAATTTTCTTTTATTGACAATCCGTTTTCTAAAATGATTGGTGGTTATCTCGTACTATTATTTTAATCGACAGTGATGCTGAGAATGGATCATCTATGATTCCTGTGATTATTAGAGTATTGGTCTTGCCACCTATTATTTTAGTAGGCGAGTTGTCACAGATGGTATCAGAGCATTAGGTTCTAGAGTCCTTGGGAATCTTTGCGGATGTATTTTGCTTTCAGCGTTACTTCTAATTTCATATAGAACCCTAAGATTAAGATCGTTGATTTCTTTGGTGATAAATCGTTCTCCTGCTATGATATGAGAACCCCATAAATCTTTTGCGTGTTCGTGTGAGACTGGTAAGTCGTCAGATGAAGGGCATCATGGAAGAACGTTATGAAGGCGTTATGAGAATGGATTTTAAGAGCTGTGAACTGTAGTCGAGGATGAGGACCGCTTTAGAGGTCGCTTCCCTTGTAGCATTATCTTATATTGCTACCGTGACTACTAAGTACAGTGGTTATAGTTTTCCAAGTACCGCTGTCGGTAGAGGGTGATACTAAGTTTGGGACTCCAAGTGATATTAAGTTGAAGATAAGAGGTCCTTAGTGAGGACCACCTGTTGAAGTTAAGTTAGATAGAGGAGGTGTAATCTCATTTGGTAAGAATATAAGGCCCGAGAGTTTAGCCTAGAGTGGGGCATATAAGTGCCCAGGTGCGAAGATCGGAAGGAAAATCTTCCACCCATTTGGAGTAAGGTTAAAATGGTGGAATAGGTAGTCGCCTTATATTGATGGAGTAGGAGGTTTTGGCTCATAGGGAAACTCGTTAGAAATTTTCGATGACAAGTTTCTCTATGGTGCTGGGAATGATGAGAAAATAAATTCTCAAGTATTCATGCGAGGTTCGGGTAAAGGCCAATAGTGAATTAAGGGTGTCACGATTTGGGAAATCGTGCACCAAAATAAGATTGGTATGAAGAGAAAGGAGCCCTTTGATAGAAAGATCGGCTCACAAGTAAGTGTTGTTAACACTTTAGGAGAAGCGGTGTTCATGAGACCCCATCGGTGGACATCCACCCGGGGAAGACTCGTTGAACTAAGGCCGGGGAGGCTAGTAGAATGTTCCCTTTATAGGAGAAGTTAAGGGAACTATGCGAGAAATCGCTAGAGTAGATAGAGATAGAAGTTGTTTATGTCGGTTCAGACTAGAATTATACATCTAAGAACCTTTTAGTAATGGCCAAAGAGAATGGCAAGTATGTTGGCGGGAATTTCCACCGTAGTTGAAGGTGGGATGTTCCGTATGTTAAAATGGAATAGTATTATATTTACCCTAGATTCGGGTGTGTATATTGAGCTTGTGGTAGTATATCTATATAGCTTCCATTATAGGGAAGCTATATCTTTTATTTCACTCGTTATGGGGCGAGTGATGATATGTGTGGTATGTGCTGCTTGTATTATATGTAATATACGAGTAGAGATATTCTTGGATTGGTTGGTGTGATAGCAAGTGAATAAATCGTGGGGCTATCCTATTTCTAGTTCTAGGGAGGACTAGTTGTTCTATAATATCTCTCCTGGATACAGGTTGAGACTTTATGGAGGTGGTTTACGGTATGTAGATAGTTTTCATTTTCATTTTATTTTTCTTTGTTTGTTTTGTTTTATTATTTGCTTGCTTTGCTTGTGTATGTTATTGCCTTATCTCCACGACCAACAAGTTAAGGGGATTGTGTGGAGGGGTTCCTTGTTTGGATTTCGCTTTTGCGAGACGCTCCACGCATGAACCCTAACGAAGTTGGAAGTGGAAAGATGTGCATTTTTTCCTTTCTTTTTTTTCTTTCCTTTCTTTATGTTAGTTAAGTGCTAGGTTGGAAAGTTTAGCCAAGAATCACGTACATGAGTGATTAGAGGGCTAAGTTAAAGTGCGTGATATGAGCACTGTGATAGTTTTTCCTCTGATCTATGTGGGAAGACTAAGATATGAAAGTCGAATTTAGACTTATGATTATGCCTTAATGAGAAGGTCATCTATAAAAGATGTATGTATGTATATTGGGATAAGGTAATTGTAGAGTCTTACAGAAAGTAAGCGCTCGATCAGTTAAAATTTTCATTTTTCTGTTGAATTGGTAAGACTTAGAGTTAGGGGTTTTAGCAATCCCGATCATGTGTCTTCGACCGTTACTTCTCGACGACCGATGATTCGAGGTAGTAGTGTAACGGGAGAGTTCCTTGTTTGGATTTCGCCTCGGCGAGACGTCCCACGCATGAAACTGAGCTAATGCCGGGAGTTGGGAAAGGTCTTGGGCACTAGGGATCTAGTTAGGATTTTACGTATACGACTAGACTAGGATAGATAGATTGACTTTAGGATTATAAGGATGTAAGGCCTTTAGGGCATGTAATGTGGTTTTAGGAAGGTGATAGGGAGTTGACCACAATAGGGTTGTGGGTTAACTCTAAGTGGGATTTGGTCCCTAGAACGACGAAGAGGTTTAGGATCTTGGGTGATTCGGAACGTTAGGCCATAGAAGGAGGGGCCTTTCTTAGATAGAGTGTTACGTTGGTAACCTATATTTAGAGGAGTTGAAGTACGAACTGACTTTTACTCCTGCACTCGTGATGTTAAGATCGGGAGTGGATTTGATAAACGAGTCCTTTCCAGGAACAGGAAGTTTTAATGCTGGCGCATGAACCCATTGTTTATGCGTCTCACAGACTTAAATTCGATGAGAAATATTAATTCCCCGCTCGATTTAGAGCTCGTAGCGGTAGTATTATCCTTAAGGAACAAAGGCAGTACTTCCTGGGCAGGGATTTGGTCTTTTCACGAGCAAGAAGCTGAAGTTTGTGAGGGACTATCGATGGAATACTCCCCTTTCGCTATGGAAATGCGGATGGGTTAGTAAATGCTCCGAGTAGAAAACCTTCAGAGAGATTAGGTAGGCACGGGATGCCAAGTAGAACGAGCTTCACCGAGGGGACGCTATAGTAAGAGCACTTGTGTCCGTGATTGACCGACTCACCTACTAGTGTGAAGAGACTAGTGGTGGGACGAGGAAGGACGGAAATAATAGTTTGTAGGGATTAAAATCTCCGTACAATTGTTCGGATCGTTTCTTGTAAGTAGAGTACCGGGATGTACAAGTACCTCCTTTCGTAGTAGAAAGGTAAGATCGATAGTTCTAGAGGAACGATTAGGTGCTATGTTAGAACAAGAAAAAGGTAGACTAAGATCGAATTATGCTGACCTTAGTTCGAGCAAAATAGGAATGCCACTTTTTAACCAGGGGTTTAATAGGAATGATAGAACGGTAGTTTATAGTGGTATACCCTTATGTGGTTATACTATATGCCTGAATTTTGAGGGTAAAATTCCATTCTAATGGGGGGAGTATGTAACAACCCAGGTTTTTGAGCGCCTATTTTATATTATTTCGCCCGATGGGCTAATACTCTAAAATAGGGGAAGTTGGAGTAAATATTATTTTCTTGAGATTTAGGGATAATACTTACTATGTTTTGTCTATTTACCGTATGAGAAGGTAAATGGCATTATATTGTGATATATTGCGTCGTTATATGTAAAACGACGGTTATGGCTCACAATTGAATTGAGGTATAATTAATAAAGTAAAATAAAATTTGGAACATAAAATTGTTCACACTTTTCCGAATGCCAAAATAGTGGATGCGGTTGTTTTTAGAATAGTCGAGATAGTCGAAATAAGTGCCATGTTGTGTTTTTGGGTTTCGGGCACTTTCGACGCGTTTTGGCTGAATTATGCAGATACGAGTCATTTTAATGGTGTATTAGCAATTAAAAGAGGGCAATTGTGTTTTAAGACCCGTTTAAGTCCCCCACCCCTTTTCTTTCTTCATTTTGTGAGAGAAGCCAAAGGAGAGAAAGAGAGAGGAAAGAGAGCTTGGGAGAAATGGGAGAAAGGAGAGAAAATGGAGATTTGAGGCCGAAATCCATTGCTACCGAAGTTGAATCCGAGACTAAAAACTCGAGGCAAGTTTTTTACTTTCTAGATGTTGATTTAATGTGATAAATTGCATGTTTAGTTAAGTTTTGGAGATTTAAACCATATATTGGTTTTTGTTGATTTTGATGATTAAACCCTTAATTCTTAGTTTTAATTTGATTTGAGGATAAATTAGTAGTTAGTAATGGTGTAGAAATGATTTGGGTTGAATTGTTGTTGTTGATGTTGGGCAAAATCAAGGGTTTGAGGGTTTTGGGATTTTACGGTTCAAACAACCCGTAACCCATACATGGAAATTCTGCAGGATCGAATCGATTCGCCCCTAGCGAATAGATTCGACAATAGGGAAAGTTACAGGTCTGAATAGGGTGAATCAATTCGGACCTACCGAATCGATTCGGGGTTATGCAAAATGCCAGGGTCTTCTTGACCGAATCAATTCGGACCTACCGAATCGATTCGCTTTTGGGGACCGAATCGATTCGGACAGGGCGAATCGATTCGGAATCCTGCATTTTGGGATGTTTTTCTAGTTTAGTTTTGGTTATTTTATTTTAGGCTCGGAGTTTAGAAACCTTCCTTTGGAAAGTAATTAAGAGTCCTAGAGGGTGGTTTTGGGTAGACTAATGCCCTAGGATTAAATGGGATATTTAGGCTTACCCCGAGGGCTAGTTTGCGTAGGTTGATATCCGAATGATTTAGGAGATTAACCTAGAGATAAATTGGAGATAAAATGTTAAGGTTGAGACAATAGGGAGACTCTCCTTGAGGGAGATTCATTTTAATGGTTTAAAATATTATATTGAAGTCTTAGAGACTAATTTGGGGTTTATGGCACTTCGGGTCTTAAGTCATTAATAAAATATGACATTGAGAATGAAAAATGCATAAAGATAAAATGTGGTACTAATAAATAAGTACAAATGATTTTGACAATGTAAAATTGGATGTTTTCAAAAGGAAAAAGTAATGGTTTTCATAAATGTTAATGGATGGATACACACCTCTCTAAATCGCTATCTTACGGGAAGTTCGCGCGTTGTGGTGAAGCCCCCTGACAAATTAACGCAGGGTGGATATAGTCCCTAGACCATGTGAGCGTTTGTGTTGTATATTTTCTGCGATGGATAGGAGATTCCGGGTGTGGTCTTGACTATCCCGCAGGCACATGGACGCCTCCCGACGTTTCGATAGGATCCCAGGTTGTCTAAATGATAGGCCCTGGAAGATGATAGCCATTTAGGGGCGCGCACAGTGGGGAAACCCGGACGGGAGGTCTTAGAATCGTTATATATATATATGATTATAACTATTCTAAATCAAGTTGGACTTGATGTATGATGGTGCCATAAAGAGCACAATGAAAATGCCATAAAGAGCATGAGAAAGTTCCATAAAGAGCACGATGAAAATGCCACAAAGAGCATATGATGATAATTATATTCCTGATAAGGAAGATATTTTACACCATGTATAGTTGAAATGAAATGCCACAAAGAGCACAAAAAAAAACTATGATTATATTTCCTAATAAGGAATTTGATTATGAAATGAAATTGTATACGATGAAATTTATTGGTAAACATTTGATAAAATGTTGTACCATTTATATATTCCTAAAGAATAAATGAGAATTTTATTTTGATGGTGAATGGATATAATTATATATCCTTGAGTAGTTGTAGATGATACCTCTCACATATATATTATATACATAATATTGTGCTAAGGGTCTAATGTATCTCGACGATCAACCATGCCTAGTAGTAGTGTATCGGGGGGGTTCCTTGATTGGATTTCGCTTTGCGAGACACCCCATGCACGAATAAGGGCATAGTGTTGTGGCTGGGGAGAAATTTTCCTTTAGTACTTGAATTAATTAGGACAGGGTCTAATGTATCTCGACGATCAACCTCGCCTAGTAGTAGTGTATCGGGGGGGTTCCTTGTTTGGATTTCGCTTTGCGAGACACCCCACGCACGAATAAGGGCATAGTGTTGAGACTGGGGAGAAGTTAGCCTTTTGTTCTTTCTTTAACCTCAGCATCATTTATATTACGCTAGGTTGCTTTTAGACTGAGAGGTGAGAAATATTATTGTTATATGCGAGAGAATTACGCACTTAACTGTCATGTATTTTATTCACATGGGAATCATATCAAACCGGGCCCTGACCCGTATCTATATGTCTTTATTTCTGCACATATTATTGCCGTTATAGGTGTTCTACTTCATGGACACCCGTATTTACATTTCCCTTCCGATTGTTATGGAGCTACAGCATATTGCGGATGTTGTAGGTTATTGGTATTAGACTCTTCTTTCCATTGTACTTTAGTTAAGTTCAGTTTATTTATTCGGGCCTGTTTGCTCAAGCGTTGCACTCATTTACTATATTATAAATATTGAATTGTAATACTCGGTGTAACTATTTGTTTTAGTCTGTGCACTGACAGCTTATTCGGTGACAATTTATGGAATAGTTGTTTTTCATTATCGATTTTTGATATCCACCGTTTTCGCAAATGGGATTGTCTAAATGTTTTCTTTTATTTACAAAATTTTCTTTTATTGATAATCCGTTTTCTAAAATGATTGGTGGTTATCTCGTACTATTATTTTAATCGACAGTGATGCTGAGAATGGACCATCTATGATTCCTGTGATTATTAGAGTATTAGGCTGGCCACCTATTATTTTAGTAGGCGGGTTGTCACACGAATCACTGCACGTATTCCATTCATTCATAAATATTACTAGCTGTCGAGGTGAAGGAATCAATTGGAGACGAAGGGGAGATGGCGCGACAACTATGTGTAATAAATCGTGGCTATCAATCTTCACCTTACATGGATACAAAATCTCACAAGAATATCAATTTTCATCCTACGTGGATACCCTACATGAGTTGGACTTATAGAGATTACTTCTTGTCCAATTTTATTCCCAGGATAAATCAAAGGTTATGAATGAAAACGTTCGCTCTTTCCCTAAAAGAAAATTATTTTATTATTTTTTATAAATTACGTACAATATTTTTTAAAATAAAAAAAAGTTTTTTATTTTTTTGAAAAAGTTTTTTTAAAATTTTAAAAAAATTATTCTAACTGTTTTATAAAAAAAAGTTGTTTTTCAACAAAAATAAAACCTGTTAACCATGAACATAAACTTCTTTACACTGTTAAATAATGTTTTTAACTGTTTAAAAACAATTTTTAATAAGAAACTGTTTTTAAAGGGTTTTTTATACATAAAAGAAATGGTTTATTAACTTTTGAACTAAAAAAATGTTTTAAAATAACCGATTTTAACCTTTTTAGGAGCTTTATGAAATTAAGAAATTGTTTTAAAGTTAAAAAAAATCTTAATTATTTAATATAAAAATATTCAATTAATATGAAAAATACCACGTGGCATCTCAATTCCCTTCCAACATATCTATCATGTGTAAGCTTTGCTCGGAGGCTTTTCTCATTCTTCCTGTCCCTTTGGTTTCTCCACCTGTTTGTTTCCTTTTCAATTTTTTTAACAAATTACGTACAATATCTTTTCAAATAACTTATGCAAAGTACTTTTTAAACTACGTACCGTATTTTTAACCACGTATACATAATTATTTTATTATTTTCATAAATTATGTACAGTATTTTTTAAAATAAAAAACGGTTTTTTATTTTTAAACATTTTTTATTTATAACATTTTTAACATCGCACAAAACGCCATGTGGCACCACAATTTTTCATTAAACTTTGTTATGCAGTAATTATATCTCTCCTCTTTAGTTCATCTCTCTTACAGTTCTTCTTCCTTATTCACTCTTCAAATACAACCCTTTTGTTTTCTAAATTGTTTCATCTGCAATAAAACTACACCCTTTCATTTCTTTAGTAACAAACCCTTTATCTCCATCTGTTGAAGTCCAAAGGACCATTTATGTTCTTCCACCTTATAAATCATTCACCTATAAACGTTAAACAACACCCCTACACCCTTTCATTACTTTTATAACAAACCCTTTATCTCCCTTTGTTGAAGTCCAAAGGACCATTTCTGTTCTACCACCTTATAAATCATCCACCCATCAATGTAAAACAACTCCCCTATGTAACAACCCGTCCTTTTTGGAGACCATTAAATTCCATAATTGGATATAAATTGGAATTTGGAGAATTTCTCGAAATAGTGATTTTTGGGATTTTCGAGGATTTAATAATTTTCGAAGGGTATTATAAATTATTTTGGGACTATATAGGTCGAAATAATTTAATTATATGTCGCCGTGGAGTATTGCGACAAAAGAGGTAAGATTTTGAGTAGAGAACCCGCATTTATTTATTTTGGGTTGGAATAGTGATTTGCGGTCAAATACCTCGGATGGGAATTTCGACTGCGCCATAATTCTTGGAATGTCCAAGATAGTCGGAAAAGAGTGTCCGATTGTCGAAAATGAGTTTCGGGTAATTTTAGAAGTAAAAATAACTCATAATTGGGCAAACGAGTCGTTTTTGGGTTTTAAGGGTTTAAAACCCTTTTCTCTTATAAAAAGAAAGAGAAAGGGAAAGAAAAGAAAAGAGAAGAGAGAAAAGAGAGAGGAAGGAAGAAAGTGGAGAGAAAAAGGGAGATTTGCGCCAAACTCCGTCGGATTCGACTCGAGGTCGTCGGATTTTATCCACGAGGCAAGTGTTTACTTGCTTTATTTACTTTTGTGCATTAATCTCATATCATAGTTGGTAAAAATATGATTTTGGGGTTAGAATCCTTAAAATAAATTGGGTAAAAGTTGATTATGAGTTTACACATTGATGTAGTGTAAACTCTTAATTATTTCTAGTATTAAAACCATGTTAATGGAGTAATAGATGGAATTGAAATGGGAGAAATGTCAAATCTAGGGTTTGGGGTTTTAAGATTCAAAAACTAAGAGAAATGATTTAATACCCCGAAATAATTGATGTGTTAGTTGTAAAACATAGATTAGATGTTTATTGAGTTGTTGGGTGAGGTTAGAAACAACAAAAATGGACAAAAATGGAGTTTGGGATTTTGGGAGAGATAATGAATAGTAACCCGCAGCCTTTGGGGTCATTTTCGGCCAAGAAGGTAAATGATTTAGCTTTCGGCCAAAACACAAAAGTTGTAGATATTTTCGATACGGTCGCGTGGGCGCTGACCGAGTATTTTTCTGATTTTTCTTTGATTTGATATGATTTTTACAAGATGACAGCTCCCGGTTGAAAGTACCAACTCGGAAATCAAATCGGGAATTGGAAAAATAAAGGCTAGAAATTATTGTGTAGATGTTTGGGATGATTTTTGGTGTAGAGTAGAAACCATAAAAATGAATTTGGATTGGTTTTTGGGTATTTTGGAGTTTGAGAAATCGCCCAAACTGTGACCCTCGAACAGGCCGAATCGATTTGGGTACAGGCCGAATCGATTCGCCTAGGGGGAATTGGGTTTCTGCAATGGGCCGAATCGATTCGGGTACAGACCGAATCGATTCTCCATTTACAGACCTGTTTGCAGAATACTTTCCGAATCGATTCGGAATTGGAACCGAATCGATTCGCCCATCCGAATCGATTCGCTAAAGGGGTGAATCGATACGCTTAGGCCAGAATTTCTAGTTTTCTCCCTTTAAGAGTATGGGGAGTTGAATTACCATTTGGGATTTTTATGGGGATTCCTAAATAAGGGTTTTGTAGATAAATAAACCTTTAAGAGATGATTGAGGTAATTAGTATTGAACAAAGTAAAGAAATACTTTGGGTTTAGTATCATGCTTATATGAAAGCATGATTATGATTCCTCGAGGGAATCTTTGGGATTAATGGTCATCGCTTTATATAGTTGGCAAATATGGCCATTTATGTATATTCAAGGATGAATATAGTTTATATGTATATACTATGTGATTAAAGTATATATGATATGATGAAAATAATTTTGGAAGTATTATATAAATGTTTTCAAAATGGAAAGACAAATGATTTTCATAAATAATAAAAATGAGGATACACACCTCTCTAAATCGCTATCATAAGGGAAGTTGCGTTCGTATGGTGAAGCCCCCTGGCTAATGATGCAGGGTGGATATAGTCCTATAGGCCATGTGAGCGTTTGTTGTTATATTTTCTGCGCTGGTTAGGAGATTCCGGGTGTGGTCTTGACTATCCCGCAGGCACATGGTCGCTTCCCGACGTCTTTCGATATAGGATCCCAGGTTGTCTTGGAGGCCCTGGAAGATGATAGCCATGTAGGGGCGCACACAGTGGAGAAATCCGGACGGGCGGTCTTAGAACGCGTTTATTAAAGCAGTTCATAATAATGGATTTGCTTTAATTACATTTCCTGGATATAGGAAGGGAAATGGGTTATATATAAATTGGCTTCGGTAACACTTCCCGGATGGAAGAAGGGATGTGGAAGCATATGTTATGATCAAAGCATTTTTATGATAATGAAAATGGCTTTGAATACATTTCCTGAACATAAAAAGGGAAATGGGATATTTTGAAAAGGAAAAGCATTTTTATGTTAATAAAATTGGCTTTCAAAAAGTATATGGTTTGTTAAAGCAATTCATGATAATGAATTGGCTTTTATAAATACATTTCCTGGATATGAGAAGGGAAATGGAAGTTTTTGAAATGAAAAGGATAAGTATTTATAAATACTTTATATATCAAGTAATCCTCAGTCCGGGAGATATTTATATTATCTGGAAGTATATTGTAGATGTATGTATATGTATAAATTGGGTGCCGAGGGTCTAATGAATCCCGACGATCGACCGTGCCGCATAGTAGTGTATCGGGGGGTTCCTTGTTTGGATTTCGCTTCGCGAGACACCCCACGCACGAATATGGCACTGTGTTGAGACTGGGGAGAAGTTTAATCCTTAGTGCTCTTATATCATTAAATGTTTATGGTACATATATATTATATATCTTTCTGTACTGAGGGACTGGCGGATCTCAAAGATCGACCTTGCTGCATAGTAGTGTATCGGGGGGGTTCCTTGTTTGGATTTCGCTTCGCGAGACACCCCACGCACGAACATGGCATAGCGTCGAGATTAAAGTGAAGTTAGCCCTTAGTACATCTATTTGACTATCTAGGTTAGATAGTGGTTGGGTATTAGACTAGTTTAGGAGGGTAGCTTGACTAGGATGTTTTTCGGGATGCGCTAGGTGTGCACTGTTAGAGGAGAGGTGAGGGGTATCTCATGGGAGTGCGATACCAATTTAAATATGAGATAAAACTATTTTTCTAAAAATAAAGCATTTATGCACTTGCAAAATATTTTCAAAACATTCGGGCTCTGACCCGTTTGTCTACTCTCCTTTCCTTCTCTATACTATATATATATAGGTGTCCAGACACAGGGACGCCTGGATGGAACTTCCTTCGAGTCAGACGTCTGCTGCAGCAGCTGTGGATGCTTGCAGGACTTTTAGTAGACGCTTCCCTTCTTGTACTCTAGATAGGAGGTACTGTATACACATTCGGGCCAATGGTCCAACTGCATTTATTTATTCTTTTAGAGCATTCGATATGGTTGTATATTTGGACCGAGTGTTCGGTTATTTTAGTTCCTTTCATTTCCATTTCAGTTCATTACGGATTTAATTGTGAATGTTTTAATTTGTGCGCGAAAAAAGAGTAGTTAGATAAAAGTTTTTAACGGCCACCTAATAGGATATTAGTAATTAAATGGATTTTCGACAGTGATGTTAAGGATGATCCATTTGTGACTCCTGTTTTAATTTAATATTGGAGTGATCGCCCGGTATCTTATTAGGCGGGTTGTTACACCCTATTTTGTAAATTGTGGTGCGTTCAAGAGACAAAAGATTTCTATTGTTGGTAAATTCTCCGATTGAAAATGGAAGCAACTAAGGACCCACCGGTGATTGCTGTGGAAGGTGAGTTCACACGGGTCTGATGTGTGGTTATTTATAACATTTTTAGATGCCTCAACCAGTTGTGATAGTTAAGGTGGCTAAAGAACGATTTGAATTGGGTTTAGGACCCATGTTATTTATAACATGGGTCAGTCAGAGCTTTGTTTTGGAGAGCTTGGGTCTGATTATCGTCGGGATCGAGTTTTCGTCTTTGAAGGTGGTCGGTAGGAGATAGATTTGGTTAGAGGATGATTGAAATCGGTTTTGGGGTCAGCGGTGTGGGTTTTGATTTGGTCTGTAGGTGTTGGATTTTGTGCTCAACCATTCTCCATTTTTTTTATCAAATGCTCCACGTGAGCATCATTTATGTATATATAAAAATGAGTCATTCCATATAGTTCATTATTAGGATTTTAATTTCAAATTTTCTTTAAAAAATATGTAATAATATTGCGAAGGTGTTTGTTAGTTGAAATACTCTATTTTTTTAATGATGTAGGGAAAATATATATAATACTTTATTTTAATGGTTTTAAAATTGACGTTTCAAGGCTGACTTTGAGTATTTCAAAATATATGCTTGATTTGGTTTTAAATGTTTTGGATTTTTAGATCTAGATATATACAAGAATGAGTTTCGATTATTTAGTTTTTTTAGCTTTAATTTAATCTCTTAAGATTTGTGGAGCTTCACTCCCATTTATTTTTGAAAATATATTAAGTTTCATATCCATCTCAAACCGCCCATAATTCCTATGTGAATACCCCACTTTTTTTCCCCGAGAATACACTTATCCCATATATGTTACAATACGACCAATAATAAAAACAAATAAAGACACGAGAGTGGATACAAATGAATCTTTAAAAATGAGACTAAATGCTTAAGATCCCTTAATTATTTGTGACATTATTATTTTCACCAAAATACCCTCAAATGTGATAATGTTCACAGTCCAATGTTTTCGGGTAAAAAGAAAAATATGAGGTTCATTTTAAGTTTGTGCCCATGTTAGTTATTGACTATGGATCTCTTTTTAATTAACAGTTTACTATGCTTTTTTATGGCACCCTATGCACATTTTTATCTTTTTGAACATTCTTAATATCCTTTGCCTTTATTTGCATTAATAATCCAATTTTTGTCATAGTGCTATATATGTTTCAAAAGGAAAAAAAATTTCTTGAGTTGCCAAAGTATATATAATATGTACTATGTTTGACTATATATATAATCGAAGGTGCTATTTGAGATTGAATATTTCTGCAAATTTTCAAGTATACATGAAATAATATAGTCATTTTACAAGAAAATAGTTGATATAGCAGTTGAAGTTAAACAAACGTGCTTTTGAGTTCTTTTTATTTTTTACTTTTTTTACCACGAAATGGTCGTACAATTTAATTTGTTATCATAATTCGTTCATGATAATCAGTTAAAGACTAATAAGGATTGAGGGGGTATATTACATAGGTGTGCTTAATTTCATTGAATGAAATTGAATCTTTTGGGCTCATTTTCATTTAGTTAATGTTTTATTTATTTTTTTGTCATTTTTTAATATCATAATATGTGTAATCACTTAAGTTAGGAACTAAATAAATATGTTAATATCAAATATATATATATATATATATATATATATATATATATATATATATATATATGTGTGTGTGTGTGTGTGTGTGTGTGTGTGTGTGTGTGTGTGTGTATCGTCCGCGCATCGCGCGGGTTTACAACTAGTGTTATATATAACACAATAGCTCAATATAATAAAAAGAAAGAGGATTGCTTCCTTGCCACTCGTAATAATAAATTTTCGTATTTCTTGGTTCTGTTCCTTTTCCTCACTCAAAACAGGTAAGTACATGTCAATTTCATGTACTGCATCTTCATTGTTCATCAAATATTTGAATTTAAATTTTTTAAAATCAACAGAGTTGGTTCTTATTTTGTTTGTTTTTGGTCCTTTACTACTTATTAGAATGTTTTATGCTTGTTCTTCGTTGTAATTTATATGTATGAATGAACTAGCTTAACTTCTTATTAGGTCTATAAAAATATAGAAATTATAGATTAGTTATCAATTATTAAAGGATGAAATACCCAAAACTCCCTCAAACATTTTTTAATACACATTTAGTCCAACCCTTTTATTTTGTACCAAAAAGACCCTTATTCTCTTATCTTTAAAGGTCTGCGCTAGCGGCATGGTAAAACTTTTTTGGCTTGGTGAAGGACTTTTTGGCGCAAAATAAAAAGGCTTCGAATAAACGTGTATTAAAAAAGTTTGAGGAACTATTTGCGTACGTGCGCGTGTGTATTTGATATTAGATTTAATGTTATCTAATATTTTAATCCCTTATCAAACTTTAATTTTGACATGTGTGTAACAAATATGATGGGAATATTTTTAAATATGACAAAAATTATAATACGACAATCCCTTGTTATATAACGCTTCCTTAATATGACACTATGGACTTCACATTATTCTACAATAAATTTTAAGACGTCAACTTCAAATTTATGGGGGTGATTATTCGTGTTCAAATTTCGGAGTTTATTACTAATGCCCTTAATCAAATTATTGTTTGTAAATATGCCTCATACATAAACTTCTCACGTTGGTTACACGTGCAATGCGTGTGTGCATCAATTAGTCCGTGAATAGCTATTATTTATGTGACCTGTGTAATTTCTCCCTAGATATCTAGCATCCAAGATGTAATTCCCGTCTTAGTTGTCATTTTCTAAATGTTAAATACAATTAAATTTTCCACAATGTTTTGTGACTCTAAAGCTTATGAACAAACCCAATCCAAACTTATATGTTATTTCTTCCCCTCTTTCCTTCATCTAATTACTTTTTTTTTCAAAAATGGATTATGACCAACTTACCTTTTCAGGGATGGAGAATCAGTATGACTTTGATTGGTTATATTTAGAAGAAAAGTCCCAAGGGTAATCTCATACTTACTAAAGCTCTTTAGTTTTGTCTCCATTCTGTACAAACTAACCTTATATTTTGTGTACATTCTTTTGTTTTGTCTCCATTCTGTACAAACTAACCTTATATGTTGTGTACATTTTTTCTTTTGTACAGAAAATTGGAGGAGTACTCAACAGTCACTAATAACTTGGATTATAGTCCTTTCGGTGATCTTTTCAACTTTGATCAATTCCTATTTCCACAACAAAATAATCAAATTCCCTTTGATTATGATAAACATCAATTTTCACAACTAAATCATCAAATTTCTGTTGATTATGATCAATACAAATTTTTGCAACAAAACAATCAAAATCAGTACCAATTTTCACAACAAGACAATTTCATTCCCCAATTGGAATTCACTGATTTCGAGAATATTGGTACGGGTGATTTGCGTAGCTTGTGGGATGATGATTTTTCATCTATTAGTCAAGACCTTATTCTTGATACCAAGCAAGAACTGTTGATGGATACTGAAATTTTGGGCTATTTTACTGATGAAGGAACTTATATGATTGATCCTAAAAACTATATTATTTCAAACACAAACGAAAATCAAAGTCGACAAAACAAAATATCGAGAATGTCTGCATTAGAACTGCATGAGATCCAAAAGTATTTTAATGTTCCAATAACTCAAGCAGCCAAAGAATTGAAGGTGGGATCGACCACGTTGAAGAAAAGATGTAGAAAGCCGAATATTATGAGGTGGCCTTATAGGAAGATCAAGAGTATGAAGTCTCTCATTGATAATGTTAAGGTATTATCCTGCCTGCATGTTAAGATTCTTTCGAAATGTCATTAGATACATTATTATTTTTCATTCATTTCCTTTCTCTCTAATAAAAGTTTACTGAATATATGTTTTTGGAAGTCATTTTAATTTATTGAGTTTTTTTTACTTTACCCCCCCCCCCCCCCCCAAGAAATGTAGCAATGACATAACCATCCGCTTTTTTGAAAAATAGACATAAACATCGTATGCATAAGGTACAAGAAAGTCAATACACATGTGGGTGGTCAAGTCTAATCTATGAAAAATAGAGGGGTAATATCTAATTATAGCATTATTGTACGACATGTTTTATTAGTATAATTATTTTGTTTTAAATTACAATTTTAGGAGATGGGATTAACCAACGAGGTAGAGATGCTAGAAGAGAACAAAAGAATGATGGAGAAGCTACCCGATTTTGGAATGAGAGAGAAAATAAAAAAAACTCAGGCAAGCTTGCTTCAAGGCCAACTGCAAAAAGAGAAGGCTCCTTGCTGACTATTGATACTGTTTCTTTTCTAATGGCTTGGTAATTTGGGTTTATATTTGGTTTTGAACTTTGTAATGTTATTTCTAGTTTTATTCTGGCACTTTAATAACCTTTGGGAATCTTGTTTTCTTAGATATTGTAGTGCCTAAAGCATTACAACCAAATATAAGTTTAAATAAAGTACTGTTTTAATTTTATTTTTACGTGCCTTAAAGTGAATTTATGTGCCTTGTCATGGAAGTTAATAATTAACCTTGAATTGAGCTTCTTTCTTACTGCAAAATCAATCATTATGTAATGAGAAACATCGATGCATATGAGATTCTTATATATATATATATATTTGACAAGATAAGAAAAAAATTTAAAACATAAATTATGTTAAAAAAAATAAAACAAAAATTTTCAATAGTCTATATAAAGTAACATATACGTTAAATCATTACTTTAGCAAAACAGTGTAAATTCCAAATAAATCATCCGATATGTATTGTATGTAAAATACGGTAAGCTGGATCATCCAAGATTATAGCTTCTCTATCTTATATATTGGAATCATTACATTAGTAAAACATCGGTAAGTTATAAATAAACCATTCAATATATATTATATCTATAGGTAACTGTAAAATACGTCCAGCAGGATCATCAAAGATTAAAGCTTCTCTGGCTTATATAGGAATTGACATCAATGTTAGCCAATTAAAGACCATGCTCACACTGTGGGGAGTAAATTCTAAAATATAATAATAAGGAACATAACTGTTAACTCCAAACAAAAAGACACAAAAAAAATTCACTCTTACCATTTTTTTATACGATTTCTTTTACAAATTGATGTGGTAAGTGATATTAAAACTTTTTATTTTTAAAGTCTTAAGCAGTCGGGCAAATTGTGACAACCCGCTATTCGAAATAAAGGGTGGCCAGTCCTATACCTCGATAAAATAGGAAATCGTGGATAAATATCATCCTCAGCATCACAACAATATACAAAGCATAAGGAATAACCACACTATATTCCAGAAAACAGGTTATCAAAAACTTTGGTTTTGAAATAAAAAGAAAACATTTTCAACAACCCATAATAGAAATAGAGGGTGGAAACCCCCACAAGCGTACATAAGAAATCCAAAAGGTACAAAAGGACCGAATGAAACGTCGGTCAAGAGTAACCATACAACATGCAAATAGTACCAAGGGTTACATAATAGATTCATTACACAATTACAACGTTTTGGGCAACATGCCCGAATAAACTGATCATAGCTAGAAAACATAAACGGAGGCGACTACACAAACATCCCGTGAAACCCGCACAATGTCACGGCTCCTCAAATACATGTGGAAGGAAAGGTCATTACGGGCGACCGTGCGGCGGAACACCTGAACGGATTATATATATACATATACAACAAGAAAGGAAAACCGGTCAGGGCCAGGTATATGTGATCAATAGATAAATGACAGGTATGACAAGGATGCACAGTTAAGCAAGGATGATAGTCTAGCATGGTAACATCATATAAGGAACTAAAACTGATAAAGGACTACATGGAGTGAGATTCATATTAAAACAGAATTAAAAGCACTTATCAGATTTTATCATCATTCATCATATTTCAATTTTAATCTTCTTTGATTTTCCTTATCAGGAATACAAGTATCATCATGTGCTCTTTATGGCACTAATCTCAATAGCATGCTCTTTGTGGCATAGATTTGCTCTTTATGGCATTCATGTTCCACCGAGTCCAACTCGATAATTAGAATAGTCATAAATATAAATATAACGATTCTAAGACCGCCCGTCCGGGTTTCCCCACTGTGCGCGTCCCTAAATAACCATCAACTTCCAGGGCCTAACATAAGACAACCTGGGATCCTATCAAAATCGTCGGGAAGCGGCCATATGCCTGCGGGGTAGTCAAGACCACACCTAGAATCTCCTACCCATCGCAGAAAAAATAAAACAAGCGCTCATATGGCCTAGGACTATATCCACCCTGCATTCATTAGCCAGGGGGCTTCACCTCTCGTACGGACTTCCCTTAAGATGGTATTTAGAGAGGTGTGTAACATCCATTTTATTAATTTCCATTACATGATTTAGTAAATTATCATTTACCTTATCAATTTCCCATTTTAATAAATGTATAGGCTCAAATCGGGACTATACGTATTTCATACTGTCATAACATCCCCGATAAGAAATTCAGACTCCAAAGTTATTTCCAAAGCCTCCTTTAGGCTTTAACATAAACCCTCAAGTCAAATCTAACTCAAGTTAATTCCTAAGGTCTCCAAAGTGACCTAAAGATGTTCTAGACCCTTATAGAACTACAAGATAAAAGTAATGCCTAAACATCACTTTAAATTCCCCCTTAAACGAACCCTAGATGAACCCTTTCGAGTCTAGGATGTCGACCCAACTCAACTAATACTCTAAACCCTATGTTTACTTCATTTAAGAAGGTCCCTAATTACTAATCCTAAAGAAAAAGGGTTAAAATTAAAAAGAAATTTTTTTGAAAAGTGCAGGGCTACCGAATCGATTCGCCCCCTTGGCCGAATCGATTCGGCCAGAAAATTTGGGTTTCTGCATAACTGCCGAATCGATTCGGATCAATTTCTAATCGATTCGGTTCACAAGACCTGAGCACTGGACTTAACCGAATCGATTCGCCCGGGGGCCGAATCGATTCGGACCTGCGATTTTGCCAAGAATTGGCTATGGAGTCTTGGACTCCATTTTCTACCCCAACTCAAATTTCTTCAAGCCAAACTTATATACCAACATCAAGATAACATCAATGATACTATTGACCATCTTAAACCTCATAAATCATCCCAGTCATCTTTGAGTGAATCAAAACCCATAAATACATAAGGAAAAACCCTAAGTTTGCTAAACCAAAATCAATACATCATTATCATAGCAAATCATCTATCTCAAGACACAAATAGCAAGTAAAAACTTGCCTTGATTCGGCAACTTTGCAGATTTCTTGGTGTAGTAGCAAAATCCTTCTCAATCTCCAAGTCTTTCTCTCTACTCTTCTCTTTCTCTCTTTGGTTTTTGGAAGGAAATTAGGGTAATTAAAAGACTTAATAGGCTTAAGTCGTGGCTTAAGGAAAATGTCCCACATAATTAACTAATAGTGCGATAAAATAATACGCAATAGCATAACTAAGGCACAACCAGTCAAAAATGCCCAAAACTACAAAATACAAAATGGTACATTATTTGACTATTTCGCACATTCCGGAATCAACTGCAACCCCCAAATTATCATTGGACATTTTAAAATTCAATTTAGGTTCCGGTCTCGTTATTAAGCCAAATATCATTTTGAGTTCAGATGCTATTAATAAGCGTAACATAGCAATATTTACCCATAGATATTTTATGTATGCAACTCCAAATAAATATCAACTTTCTACATTGAATTAACATTCAAATCATAACTCAACACTTGTCTCCAATTACTATACTAAGTAATTACTATAAAATACGGTCTCATAAGCGAGGGTTATTACATACTCCCCCCCTTATGAGGGAATTTTGCCTCCAAATTCAGGCGTACCTCATAAGAAAAGATGTGGATATTTCTCCCGCATCTCATCCTCACGTTCCCAAGTTGATTCGTTGGCATGATGATGACTCCAATGAACTCTCACTAGGGGCACCACACGAGATCTTAACTTTCGCACCCCAAACTCAAGGATAGCAACCGGTTGTTCTTCATAAGAAACATCGGGCTGCAAATCGATATCTTCAAAAGGAATGTGCCAAAGGGCACCTTCACACCTTCTGTACTTCTTCAAAGAGGAGACATGAAATACATCATGGATTTGTTGTAAAGGTTCCGGCAAGGCGAGTTGGTATGCCACGGGACCAACCTTTGCAATCACCGGGAAAGGTCCAACAAAACGGGGTGCAAGCTTTCCTTTCTTCCCAAAACGTTTAATACCCTTCATCGGGGACACTCGCACTAACACCTAGTCTCCAACCTCCAATTCCATATGTCTCCTACCCGCATCGGCATAGCTCTTTTGACGATCTTGGGCTATCCGTATGCGATTTTGAATAAGCTCAATCTTCGAAGAAGTGTCTTGGATCATTTCAGGTCCAAGGAACTTGTTATCACCCACTTCCAACCAACAAGCGGGCAACCTACAAGGCCTGCCATATAGAGCTTCATAGGGTGCCATTCCGATAGTAAATTGGTAAGAGTTATTATAAGCAAACTCAACCAATGGAAGGTATTGTTCCCAACTGCCCTTAAAATCGAGTATGCACATACGAAGCATATCCTCCAACATCTGGTTTACCCTTTCGATCTGACCGTCTGTTTGAGGATGATAGGAAGAGCTCAACTTCAACTCGGTCCCCATAGCTCCCTGGAAACTCTGCCAAAAGTGGGACACAAATATTTTATCTCGGTCGGAGATAATATCCAAAGGTACCCCGTGGAGTCTGACGATCTCCTCAATGAACAACTGGGCATAACGAGCGGTATCATAATCGGTGCGCACGGGCAAGAAGTGTGCCGACTTGGTCAAATGGTCGACAATCACCCAAATTGAGTCGTGACCCTTTTGCGATCTAGGCAAGCCCATAACAAAGTCCATCGAAATGCTCTCCCATTTCCATACGGGAATCTCGAGCGGTTGTAACAAACCTGTCAGTCGCTGGTGGTCAATCTTAACCAACTGACAAGTAGTGCATTGAAACACAAACTCGGAGATATCCCTCTTCATACCCGCCCACCAATACAAATGACGCATATCTTGGTACATCTTGTCCCCGCCTGGATGCACCCTGAACTTGGACCCGTGGGATTCTGCCATTACTGCACGTCTCAAATCTCCATCGTCGGGAACCACAAGTCTTCCATGGAAGCGTAGTCCACCCTCAGAACCAATTGAGTACGACTCTGCTCCCTCATACAATAACTGGCGTGTATGGTCTTGACAAACTTTTTCTCTTTTCTGAGCTTCCACAATCTTTGCTATAATCATGGGAGTAACAGTCATCACAGAAAGGAATGCTCTCACCCCTGCATCCTCCAGGCTGAGTTCTTTCCACTTAGCTTTCCACACCTCAGCTAAGTCTCCATCAGGCTTCCTACTCAAGGCATCTGCTACCACATTCGCCTTCCCGGGGTGATAATGAATATCAAATTGGTAGTCTTTCACAAACTCCGACCAACGATGCTGGCGCATATTCAAATCCTTTTGGGAGAATAAGTATTGTAGTGATTTGTGGTCCGTGAACAGACTAAACTTTTCCCCTAAGAGATAATGCCTCCATATCTTTAGGGAAAATACAACGGCGGCAAATTCCAAGTCATGTACCGGATAGTTCCTCTCGTGAGGCTTCAACTTACGAGAAGCGTACGCAATGGGTTGTCTCTCTTGTTGAAGAACACCTCCTAACCCCAAAAGAGATGCATCAGTGAAGACGAGATATTCCAATCCTGGCTTTGGCAATGCCAGGACTGGAGCCGAAGTTAGTCTATCCTTGAGCTCATCAAAAGCCGCTTGACATGTACTGTCCCATACAAATCTTACTCCTTTTCGGGTTAAATTCGTCAATGGGCTAGCAACCTTGGAAAAGCCCTTAATGAATCGATGGTAATAACCCGCCAAGCCCAGAAAACTACGAACTTCTGTGGGCGTCGGGGGCTGACCCCATTCCTTTACCCCGATCACCTTACCCAGATCCACAGACACGCCTTGGGATGACACCACATGCCCCAGAAACTGAACTTCCTTCAACCATAAGCCACACTTCTCAAACTTCGCATACAATTGATGATCCCTCAATCTCTGCAGAACCAACCGCAAGTGAGCAGCGTGATCCGACTCTGTCTGATAATAGACTAGGATGTCATCGATAAATACAATGACAAACTGGTCAAGGAAATCCCAAAACACCCTGTTCATAAGGTCCATAAACACTGCAGGGGCATTGGTTATCCCAAAGGGCATAACCAAGAATTCATAAGATCCATAACGGGTCAAAAATGCCGTCTTGAATACATCTTGCTCTCGTATCCTCAATTGGTGATACCCCGTCCTCAAATCGATCTTGGAGAAGTAGGAAGCTCCCCTAAGTTGATCAAACAAGTCGTCGATGCGAGGTAAAGGGTATTTATTCCGGATGGTGACTTTATTCAACTCCCTATAGTCCACGCATAACCGGAGAGAACCGTCTCTCTTCTTCACAAACAGTACTGGAGCGCCCCACGGTGAGGTACTACGCCTAATAAAGCCCTGCTCCAGTAGCTTCTGAATCTGATCTCTCAGCTCCCTCATCTCCACCGGAGCCATTCGATAAGGAGCTTTGGCGATCGGTCGAGTTCCCGGCATTAAGTCAATCACAAACTCTATTTCTCGACTTGGAGGTAATCCCGGTATCTCTCGAAAAATATCTTCAAAATCTCTAACGATTGGAAGAGAATTTAGGGAAACCACTACATCTCTCAGTGCATCCTCGCAATACAATATAGATAAGCACTCGTGCTCCCTTCCATGCAAGGCATAACTACCAGGAACATCTCTTGTCCCGGAACCGCAAAAACTATACTCTTCCCGAAACAATTCACTATAGCACGGTACTTCACTAGCCAATCCATACCCAAAATTACATCGTACCCGACCATATCAAGGACGAGTAAGTCAGCCTCAAAACACAAGTCACCAAGGTTAATTCCTACATTTTTACATACAAAGAAAATCAATGAGCCATCGCCCATAGAGGATTCAATGCTAGTGAAGGTACTTTCAGCAGATTTTATCAAACCTGTAGTCTGGGCAAAACTTCTAGAAATAAAGGAGTGTGTAGCACCCGTATCAAATAGGATTCGACCCATATACCCACGTATGAGAAACTTACCCTCGATCGCTGGTGGAGCCGGAGGAGCCGGAGGAGCTGGAGGGAGTAGAGCCTCCTGAATATGGTAAACCCTTTCGTAATGCAATTGCCCCTGTTGAGGAGGAGCAACCAGATTAGGCGCTTGGGGCGGAAACTGTACATACGGCTGCTGTGGGGCCCTTGGAAGATGCCCTCCAACCAACTGAGGACACGCCCTTTTATAGTGGCCCAGCTCCCCACACTGGAAACATTTATTTGCTGCATTATCCTGATTCCTGCCTTGGTTATTTCGGAATTGCCCCGCACCTCGGCCCTGTTGGCCCCTACCTCCATTTCCACCTCTACCTCCCTGTGGTTGCTGACCACCTTGACCCTGCCTGTTATTATAGTTGTTGCCACCAGCATTAAACCCACCGAAACGTTGACGCTTGGATGAATCCACCTGTTGAGGATCCCTCTCAACCTGCTTGTTCCCCGAGGATTGGGATGAAGAAGATGTCCCCCCTCCGCTCCCAGTTCCTCCCTGTCTCACTGTTTGCCCCGCAGTTACAACCTTCTTCTTGTTTTGCACAAACAATCTATGCTCTTGACAGTGAAGTAAAGAAGCATTCATCACATCCCCAAAGGTCACCAGAGATGGATTTCCAAGCAAATGTTGTTTTATTCGCCAGTGCAAACCTCCCACAAACTTGGAGATCCTCTTCGCTTCTGGAGTTACTTCATCCGGTATAAATCTTTCTAACTGGGTAAACTCCTCCTCGTACTCGACAACTGATCTCTCCCCTTGTACCAAATCCTGAAGCTTCCTCTGCATTTCCCTCTGAACTGCGGGAGGGAAATACTTCCCATCAAACAAGGCCCAGAAATTTGTAATGGACATAGTATCCCTTTGTGCGGGTGTCGTCATTGACTCCCACCAGTGCAAGGCCGATCGGACAAGCTTGAAAGTAACGAGAATTTGCTTTTTCTCCTCACTACATTCCACCAACCTAAGATGGCGCTGCATATCTCTCTTCCACTGGTTCGCCTTGATAACATCCGAACCTCCCTCGAATTCCGGGGGATGGCCCTTAAGGAAAGACTCCCTCACCCGTTCCCACTGAGAAGGTCCCGTAGGAACTAGTGCTTCTTGTCCCCTCACTTGAGCTTGTGGCATTTGTTGGGCCACTACAGTCATCGCGGTGTTGACAGCTTGGGCCATAATATTTGCCACTTCAGCGGCACTGATATTCCCCTGCTGTGGTGGAGGGCCAAACTCATCCTCAACAACCCTATTACGTCTAGCGGGACATCCTCTCTTCGGCGGCATCTGAGATAAAGACGAGATAGAGTTAAAACATAATATAAGACAATCTATTTAGCAGAAGATCGCACACATAGGCAGCAAAACAATCCTAACATTAAGTTCTATATCAAAGAACTCTACGGTAGAACGTGACAAGTCCGCATAGATCCTAAAGACTCTAGAACCTGATGCTCTGATACCATCTGTGACAACCCGCTATCCGAAATAAAGGGTGGCCAGCCCTATACCTCGATAAAATAGGAAATCATGGATAAATATCATCTTCAGCATCACAACAATATACAAAGCATAAGTAATAACCACACTATATTCCAGAAAACGGGTTATCAAAAACTTTGGTTTTAAAATAAAAAGAAAACATTTTCAACAACCCATAATATAAATAGAGGGTGGAAACCCCCACAAGCGTACATAAGAAACCCAAAAGGTACAAAAGGACCGAATGAAACGTCGGTCAAGAGTAACCATACAACATGCAAATAGTACCAAGGGTTACATAATAGATTCATTACACAATTACAACGGTTTGGGCAACATGCCCGAATAAACTGATCATAGCTAGAAAACATAAACGGAGGCGACTACACAAACATACCGTGAAAACCGCACAATGTCACGGCTCCTCAAATACATGTGGAAGGAAAGGTCATTACGGGCGACCGTGCGGCGGAACACCTGAACGGATTATATATATACATATACAACAAGAAAGGAAAACCGGTCAGGGCCGGGTATATGTGATCAATAGATAAATGACAGGTATGACAAGGATGCACAGTTAAGCAAGGATGATAGTCTAGCATGGTAACATCATATAAGGAACTAAAACTGATAAAGGACTACATGGAGTGAGATTCATATTAAAACAGAATTAAAAGCACTTATGAGCCTTTATCATCATTCATCATATTTCAATTTTAATCTTCTTTGATTTTCCTTATCAGGAATACAAGTATCATCATGTGCTCTTTATGGCACTAATCTCAATAGCATGCTCTTTGTGGCATAAATTTGCTCTTTATGTCATTCATGTTCCACCGAGTCCAACTCGATAATTAGAATAGTCATAAATATAAATATAACGATTCTAAGACCGCCCGTCCGGGTTTCCCCACTGTGCGCGTCACTAAATAACCATCATCTTCCAGGGCCTAACATAAGACAACCTGGGATCCTATCGAAATCGTCGGGAAGCGGCCATATGCCTGCGGGGTAGTCAAGACCACACCCAGAATCTCCTACCCATCGCAGAAAAAATAAAACAAGCGCTCATATGGCCTAGGACTATATCCACCCTGCATTCATTAGCCAGGGGGCTTCACCTCTCGTACGGACTTCCCTTAAGATGGTATTTAGAGAGGTGTGTAACATCCATTTTATTAATTTCCATTACATGATTTAGTAAATTATCATTTACCTTATCAATTTCCCATTTTAATAAATGTATAGGTTCAAATCGGGACTATACGTATTTCATACTGTCATAACATCCCCGATAAGAAATTCAGACTCCAAAGTTATTTCCAAAGCCTCCTTTAGGCTTTAACATAAACCCTCAAGTCAAATCTAACTCAAGTTAATTCCTAAGGTCTCCAAAGTGACCTAAAGATGTTCTAGACCCTTATAGAACTACAAGATAAAAGTAATGCCTAAACATCACTTTAAATTCCCCCTTAAACGAACCCTAGATGAACCCTTTCGAGTCTAGGATGTCGACCCAACTCAACTAATACTCTAAACCCTATGTTTACTTCATTTAAGAAGGTCCCTAATTACTAATCCTAAAGAAAAAGGGTTAAAATTTAAAAGAAAAATTTTGGAAAAGTGCAGGGCTACCGAAGCGATTCGCCCCCTTGGCCGAATCGATTCGGCCAGAAAATTTGGGTTTCTGCATAACTGCCGAATCGATTCGGATCAATTTCGAATCGATTCGGTTCACAAGACCTGAGAACTGGACTTAACCGAATCGATTCGCCCAGGGGGCCGAATCGATTCGGACCTGCGATTTTGCCAAGAATTGGCTATGGAGTCTTGGACTCCATTTTCTACCCCAACTCAAATTTCTTCAAGCCAAACTTATATACCAACATCAAGATAACATCAATGATACTATTGACCATCTTAAACCTCATAAATCATCCCAGTCATCTTTGAGTGAATCAAAACCCATAAATACATAAGGAAAAACCCTAAGTTTGCTAAACCAAAATCAATACATCATTATCATAGCAAATCATCTATCTCAAGACACAAATAGCAAGTAAAAACTTTCCTTGACTTGGCAACTTTGCAGATTTCTTGGTGTAGTAGCAAAATCCTTCTCAATCTCCAAGTCTTTCTCTCTACTCTTCTCTTTCTCTCTTTGGTTTTTGGAAGGAAATTAGGGTAATTAGAAGACTTAATAGGCTTAAGTCGTGGCTTAAGGCAAATGTCCCACATAATTAACTAATAGTGCGATAAAATAATACGCAATAGCATAATTAAGTCACAACCAGTCAAAAATGCCCAAAACTACAAAATACAAAATGGTACATTATTTGACTATTTCGCACATTCCGGAATCAACTGCAACCCCCAAATTATCATTTGGACATTTCAAAATTCAATTGAGGTTCCGGTCTCGTTATTAAGCCAAATATCATTTTGAGTTCAGATGCTATTAATAAGCATAACATAGCAATATTTACCCATAGATATGATATGTATGCAACTCCAAATAAATATCAACTTTCTACATTGAATTAACATTCAAATCATAACTCAACACTTGTCTCCAATTACTATACTAAGTAATTACTATAAAATACGGTCTCATAAGCGAGGGTTATTACACAAATTTTTTATTTTTATTTTTTATTTTCATAGATTTGATTAAATTACAACATTACTCTTTTTCCTAATGCATGAATATGACTTGCATGACAAGAAATGTCTTTATGTGTTGTTATGTATGTTAATATATACGTTTGTAACTCATTACAACATAATTAGAATTTGATTTTTTATATACGTCTGTTCATTATATATATAGATATATATACACTTGTGTTAGCATTAAAGACCTTTGTAAAATGCATCCATCTATTCATCTCCCTTTAATTTATATTCTAACAATCTTTTGTAAGAAATCCTATTTATCTCCCCATAAATTTATACCCTTTATTCCCTTGTCTCTCTCTCATATTTGTACAATATTTATGATACAAATAGTTTCTCTTGGCTTTTATAGTGTTGGCAAATATCGTATTTGTATATCTTCTTTTGTATTTGTTCACCAACATTTCATGCAAAGTTTAGCAAAAACTAAATAAATATTTGTAAATAACAATTTGTCAAATTTATCACAAATAAGTGTATGAAATTTCAACCTCTGTAAAATCATATAATAAAAAATTCAATGCATCTTCTTCTGTTATTCAAACAAAAACAAAAAATTACATATTTTTAATTGAGCAAAATATATAAATTGTTTGTATAAATCAATGTGACAAGTGACACGACCATAAACCTTCTTTTGCATTTTTTAGACCATATAAAAATAATTTTTTTGGTTATCAAATATGTATATGGGTGGATGTTCACTTTTATCTAGCATATGAATGAAAAAGTATTTCAAGATACCTGAATTCATACTATAAATAAAGAAAATACAAGTATGGATAAACTAATTGAATGAAACATTTGCTCTCTCTCTAAAAAAAAATTCTTTATTTTTCACAACATGTTATAACACAAGAGCTTAATATAATAAAAAGAAAGAGGATTGCCTCCTTTCCATGGATAACAACAAGTGATGGTAATTTTTGGTTCTTTTCTTTTCTTCACTGAAGACAAATAAGTACAAGATTGTTACCTAGTCTACTGTCAATTTCATAGACTACATCTTCGTTGTCCCTCACATATTTGAATTTGAAAATTTAAAAGTCAGCATAGTTGATGCTTATTTTGTTCCTCTCTATTTATAAATCATCAATTGTTTTCTTTTGGTCCTTTGACACATATTAGCAGGGCTGATCCCGAGATTTTAGCGTCAAGGCGAATTCTTGAACTGGGATCCATATTAAACAAGAGTTTTTTAATTAATTTATAACTTATTGGTTTTTTAATCGAAAAGATGCCGACTTGATTTTCAGTAGTTTACAAGTTTAAATTTTGTCCCTTCAGTTTTTAATAAATTATTTGTGTGACAATTGAAAAATGACGCTATAAATTTAAATACACAGATAAAATTTTGGGGTTCCTAAAATGTGTTGAATATCGGGGCCCGAGGCGACCGCCTCCCAGGCGTCCCCTCAAAACCGTCTCTAAATATTAGAAAGTTTTATACTTCTTATTCATTGTAGTTTATATATAAGAATGAATCATCTTAGCTTCTGATCAGGTCTATAAAAATATGAGAATTATTAATTAGTAATAAATAATTATCTACATCCTATAATATTACCTTTTCTTTTCGCTAGGTTTTAAGGAATTTTAGTTTGGTCTTATAAGCTTACAAATTATTTTACTTTTTTTTCCTCCCTAGATTTTAAGCTATAAGGGAACTAATTGCCTTAAAATATAAAAATGGCTATATTTTAGTTTGATCTTATAAGCTTACAAATTATTACATTAAAATTTTGAGTCCTCTTCTCATATAACCATTTTTAGCTATGACCTGAAGTTACCAAATCATACGATATTAAGACCTACACCATAATTATTTAACTTTGGAACTTGTACTTTTCTATGTTCTAATTTTAGTATTTGAAGTCCCTAAATTATTTGGACCTAAAGTTTCAAAGAAAATATATCACAATCAAACATGGAGTTTTAATTGAAAGTGTACAAACTGAAAGTCATATAATTTATATTGATTTGTGATATGAAGATCCATAATGATTACTGTGACCAAATGTTCACAAATTATTACTTGTAAATGGGATACAGTTTCTTAGACATACTATTAAAAATGCAAGAATCTCTCCTGTTATTTAACGATATTTGGATTAGAGTATCCAAAAGTAACAACCCCCATTTTCTCATGTAAAAATTGGCCAGACATGATACGCCGAAGATGGAGCTTGCTTGTCAATTTATATCATTCTTAGCATCGATCGAGAATAAACATTTATATTTTAAACCACATTTTAATTTAAAACTGAATTGAATTCATAAACATGAGATAATAGTAAATCCAATATCCACGTTCAACAAAATAAAATCTAACATAATTATAACATCTCGACTAATAAAACTAAATGACTTCGGGCTTATGCCCATAAAATAATCCAAAATAAATAAAGATAGGAAGAAGTAGCAGCCTAAACTAGAATCAATAAATCGATGTTCGAGAAGCAATACGTGACAGCAAGTTTGATATTCCTTTAGTCCCGCTATCCTGGTCTACAAAAACCTTGTAATTTGGGTCAGCACCCTAGAGTGTGTAAGAATTAACTTACTGAAATTGAAATAAAGATTACAGTAAATTTAAGTAGGTGTCTCCCATCGTCACTCGCATAGGATAATCTCCTCACCTCTCACCTAGGTGCAATATTAATCATATCCTATCCCCAGAAACCAAATGCAATATAGATAACAAGATGATTGGGAAACATGTGATGCGTCAAGCATACACTACAAAAAAAATGATTTTTAGTGACATAATTTTTTGCACCTAATTATAAAAAATTCACCACCAAACCTTTTAGTGGCAAAAAAAAATTCGTCATGCTATTGCCACTAAAGGTGTTCTGCGGATTGTTTTCGTAGCAATTTATTAAATCGCCACTAAAATTTGACTTTTTAGTGACAAAATCACTTCGCCACCAAAACATCGCTTTAGGTGGAATTTTTTTTGCATCTAATAAAGATTAAATTGCCACTAATAGTTGATAGTTCGACACTAAAAGTTTATTTTTTATAGCAAAATAAAAATTCACCACCAAAAGTAACATTTTGTGGCAAAACAAATCGCCACAATTGAACTTAAATTTCTATGGAACGATTTTTTAAATATTAAATTGCCACCCATAGTTGATGGTTTACCAACAAAAGATTATTTTTTGTAGCAAACCAAAGAATGGCCATCCAAAGGGTTGTTTCATGGAAAAAAATCTTCACATTTGATCTTAAATTTGTATGGAACAACTTTCTTAGCAATTTAAATTCGTCACTAAATGACATTTTTTGTTGCAAAAAAATCTCCATAAATTGATGTAATATTTTTTACAATACATATATATGTTGCTTTGGTAAAAACTTGTGTCTACGCGTATATAACTTATACATCTACAACTTTCATAATTTTTGTTTTCCCAAAATCATAAACTAGTACTCTTAATTTGGGCTTCGAACAGGAAAGTAGCAATTTACCAAAAATCTCAAAACTTTCACATTTTGCGACCAAACATTGCCAATTCCGCATCAACACCCTAATTTACTTTATAAACATAATCATGCATTAAAAACAAATTTTATGATTCATTTAACCACATAACTAGTTATATGCTCTAAACATGTTATCCCCAATCATAAGCTCGATTATCATCTAATATAAACCACATATATATCACATGAACATGCATCCCCTAAACATGATAATTAACATGTTTAACACACATAAACAATTTATAACTAATAACTAATAACTTATACTTAATCATGTAATTAACCTTACTAATCATGTTTTAGGGTCTTACACTATAGGAATCAAGTTATCAAAAGAAGAAGAAGGATAGTTTGTTAACTCTACTTTGATCAAAATTATAGTTGGAAGCTTAAGGTACTTGACAATGATAAGACTTGGAATTTATATGTAGTTGGACTTGTGTGTCGTTACATGGAAACACGAAGAGAATCTCATCGTCCAGCTACTAAGAGCATACTAAGGTATAATAAAGGTGCTCTTAACCCTGGACTTTTTTATGCTTATGAAGAAGATGAAAATCTAGTAAGGTATTTATATAGTGATCGGGGAGGTTGTCGAGATGAGGTGAAAAGCACTACAGGGTACATGTTCTACCTTGGTTCAATAACTTTATCTTGGCCATCGAATAGACATACAATTACATCATTATCATCATGTGAAGCTGAGTATGTGATAATTTGTTCAATTGTTTGTAAAGGAATTTGGTTGAGAAATATGTTGAAGTCATTGAATCACTTATAAAAAGAATATACAGTGATTCATGTGGATAATAAGTCTACAATCAAGCTTGCAAAGAATCTAGTACAACATGGAAGGAGCAAGCATATTGACATTAAATTACATTTTCTAAGGCATCATATGAAGTAAAAGACAACTGAACTTGTGTATTATCACACCAGGGAGTAGATAACAAATATCCCTATGAACCCTCTCCCGATTGATTATTTCAGAAAGCTACGTGTAATGCTTGGGATGAAGGACTCTTGATTTGAGGGGTGAATGTTGGAATAAACACAAATCAAGTGTCTCTTGCACTATGATAATTAGTGGTAAACCTGACTATGCACTACATAAGTACTATGTGAAGTGATAATCCACAAAGTCCACTTTCATGATTTTTAATATTTCTTTCTTTTAAGTGGTTTAGGTGTTAATTCATTTCCTCCATTGCTTTTTCTAGTGGGTTAGATTAGTGTTTCCATAATTAATTATGTTATTTTAGTTGTTCCACTTAATGTGTGTTTGTGTGTGTTTTGTAACTCTATAAATAGAGTTATAAGCTTGTTGTTTGATATAAGCAATAACAAGAAAAGAAAAACATTTTATCTCTAAAAATACTTGTTCTCTTTATTAGTTCTTATCTTTGAGAGAATGTACGCGTGGGTGTGATATAGTTTGAAAACTTATCACCCAAACAAGAAGTTTGGCATAAATAATTGAATACCAACAATAATTGCCTCCACTTTGTTTGGATCAACCTTCACACCATCAGTTGAGACAACATAACCTAAGAATACTAAACTATTTTTCAAGAAGTCACACTTCTTCAATTTAATTTCTACTCACTCAATACATCAAAAACCTTTTGAAGATGCTCAAAATGTTGATTTTTCTCTTTGTTAGACATAAGAATGTCATCAAAGTAAACCACAATAAACTTACCAATATAAGGCTTGGATAAGTGATTCATAATACGCATAAATGTGCAAGGAGCATTATAAAGACCAAATGGCATCACTATCCATTCAAATAAGTCATCCCTTGTCTTGAAAGAAGTTTTCCATTCATCTCCTGGCCTTATGCAAATTTGATGATACCCACTTCGAAGATTAATTTTTGAAAAGATTACATCCCCACAAAGTTGGTCCCATCGAATCGAGGAATAGGACAACGATACTTAATGGTAATTTTATTCACCATCCCAGTATCAACACACATCTTCTAAGATCCATCTTTCTTAGGAATAAGTAATGCCGAGAAAACACACGAACTCATGTTCTCTATAATCAAAACTTTCTCCAACAAATCATTAATTTTCTTTTAAAGATCTTCATACTTTTTAGGATATATTCGGTAGGCTACTGGAAGCATAGAACATGGGACAAGAGAAATACAGTGTTGACTCTCATCAATATAAGGCGGGATGAAATTTCCTTTAGCACCACATCATAAAATTTATCAAGCAAAGTGTGACAACCCGCTCACCAAAATATGGGGTGGCCAGCCCGATACTCCAATATAACGGAATCATGGATGGAATCATTCTCATTCTGATCTTGTCGATTGAGGATAACCGGGAAGGATCGGACTCCTAGTTTAGTTATTGATGGAAGTAGTTTGGTTCGGATAAGACTAGAATGATGTGTCTTGGAACCAGCGAAAGAGGCCAAGGAGATTGGCTAGTATGTTGGTGGAACTTTACAACTAAGATGCGAGTGGTGCATTCCTTAGGTAAGATGGAGTAGTAGGGTGTTAACCCTAGGACCGGGTGTGTATATAGAGCTTGGGATAGTATCGGTATTTCTTTTATAGTAAATTTACTTATATGGCTTCCTTGATAGGAAGGCTCTATATTTTCCTTTTCACTCGTTATGGGGCGAGTGGTGATATGTGTAGTGCGTGCTACTTGTATTATATGTAATATACGAGTAGAGATACTCTTGGTTGGGTTGGTGTGATATCAAGAGAATAAATTGCGGGGCTATCCTATCTCTAGTTCTAGAAGAAAGAGATAGTGGTTCTATAATATCTCCCCTGGATATAGGTTGAGACTTTATAGAGGTGGTTTACGGTATGTAAGTAGTTTTTATTTTTATTTTGTTTATTGTTTGTTTGTCTTGCTTTATTTTTTTTCTTGATTGTTTGCTTCCTTTAATTGCTTTGCTTGTGTATGATATGCCTTATCTCCACGACCAGCTAGTTAAGGGGATTGTGTGGAGGGGTTCCTTGTTTGGATTTCGCTTTGCGAGACGTTCCACACATGAACCTTAACGACGTTGGGAGTGGAGAGATGTGCATTTTCTTTTCTTTTCTGTTCTTTCGTTTCTTTTTCTGTTGGTAGTGCTGGGTTGGAAAGTTTCACCAAGAATCACGTATACGAGTGATTAAGGGCTATGTTGATGTGCGATATATGTGAGCACAATGATAGTTTTCCTCTGATCGATGTGAGGAAGACTAAGATTATGAAAGTCTGATAGAAACTTATAGTTGTGCCTTAATGAGAAGGCCATTTGTATAGAAGTATATGTGTATTTTGGGATGAAGTATTGGTGGCATCTTACTGAAAGTAAATCCCTCAGTCGATTGTTATGGTAGGACGTAGGCGTAAATATGTATTATTAGAGTTTCGAGTTAGGATTCCGTCGATTCCGATCATGTGTCTTCGACCGTTACTTTTCGACGACCGACAATGCGAGGTAGTAGTGTAATGGGAGGGTTCCTTGTTTGGATTTCGCTTCGGCGAGACGTCCCACGCATGAAACCGAGCTAATGTAGGAAGTCGGGAAAGGTCTTGGACACTAGGGATATATTTAGTATTATATCTATACGGCTAGACTAGGATAGGTAGATAGATCGGCTTTAGGATGCTTAGGAGGCTAGGCCCTTAGGGTATGTGACGTTATTTTAGGAGGGTGGTTGGGAGTTGACCACAATAGGTTGGTGGGTTAACTCTAAATATGATTTGGTCCCTAGATCGAGAAGTATGGGATCTCGAGAAGTTGAAGTATAAGCTGATTTTTTTCTCCTGCACTCGTCTTGTTATGATCAGAGTGGATTTAACGAACGAGTCTTGTCCAGGAACGAGAAGTTTTAACGCGAGAGCATGGACTTATTGTTCGTATGTCTCATACTTTTACGAAGTGTCATCCCACGCTTGATTTAAAGTTCATAGCGGTAGTATTTGCCTTAAAGACTTAGAGGAATCTTTCCTGGGCAGGAATTTGGGTCTTTTCACGAGCAACAAGTTTGTGATCGTGAAGGACTATCGATAGGATATTCCCTTTCGCTAAGGCAATGCGAACGGGAGTAGTATAGGTGCCGAGTAGAAACCGTCAGAGAGTTTATTCATCGCATGGAATGCCAAGTGGAGTGAGCTTAACCGAGGAGGGGCGCTATTGTAAGAGCAATTATGTCCGGGATTGACCCTTTCAACTACTTGTGCATAGAGAGTAGTGTGGAACGAGGACGGGTATATCCGTGGACATTTTTATCGAATTGCCTATATGCAACGTTCATGATTCTAGTTGAGAAAACTGTGGATCATTGGACCAATTGCTGCTTACTCAATGGAAACGGGCGGACTAAGTACAGGAGAGTACACCCAGCCCTGTGTGGTGGAGTTTTAGATCTATATATGATTCCTATCAACAGTGGTGAACTGAGAGAGATATTCGTGTCTTGGTACTGGTAAAGTTTCCAGGAAGAAATGGGAACCGTGTGGATATGGGGTATATCCTACCCCTCATAAGTGGATGGGTGGGTTTGATTTAAAGGAAAGATCGGAGCAGTAGTTTTATGGATCAAATTTCCATACCATAGTTTGGATCGTTTCCTACGAGTATAATACCGTGTGTAGCCTAGTATAGTTGGCAGTGTGTGTTGTCTGTTCGTCGGAATAGAACTAGTAAATAGTATATTCCTTTGAATTGGGGTGGTCCAAGGATATTTCTTAAATGATTGGGCCCATTGATCCGAATTTTTTTAAGGACTACGCCATGCAAGAGGGTTTGTAGTTGGGGTCAGAGATTGTAAGTTAGTGTAGTATTCCCTTAGTAGAAGGGTGGAATCGATAGTCATGAGGGACGACTTGGCGCTACGTTATCACATAATGATGTGGACTGAGATCGAATAGTGATGACCTTAGTCTGTGACCTATGGGGACGCTGCACTGTAGAGGGGTTTGCTAGTATGATAGCACGCTTTTGGTATAGTATACCCTTTATATGGTTATGGGTTGCGCCTGAATTTTGAGGACAAAATTCCCCTTTAAGGGGGGGAGTATGTAACAACCCAGGTTTTTGGAGCTACTATTTTATACTATTTTGCCTGATGGGCTAATTTTATAAAATAGGGGATGTTGGAGTAAATATTTTTCCCGTGAGACTTAGGGATAATATTAACTATGTTTTGTCTATTTACCGGTATGAGAAGGTAAGTAGCATTATATTGTGTATTATTGCGTCGTTATATGTAAAACGACGGTTATGACCTATATATACTATGGGGTAAAGTTAATGGATTAAAATGAAATTGGAACACACATATAGTTCACACTTTCCCGAATGCAAAAATAGGGGGTGCGGTTGTTTTTAGAATAGTCGAGATAGTCGAATTAAGTGCCCAGTTGTAATTTCTAAGATTCGGGCATTTTTAAGGGATTATGACTCAAATAGTGGTTACGAGTCATTTTAGTGGTGTATTAACATTTTAATGTGGGGATTTATGTTTTGAGACCCGTATAAGTCCCCCACCCCCTTTCTTTTTCTTCATTTTTGTGAGAGAAGCCAAAGGAGAGAGAGAGTTGGGAGAAATGGAGAGAAAGAGAGAAAATGGAAGATTTGGGCCGGATTTCCGTCGCTACCGGAGGTGATCAGAGACTACAAACCTCGAGGCAAGTTTCTTACTTGCTAGATATTGATTTAATGTGATAAATTTGCATGTATAGTAAATTTGGAGGTTTAAACCATAAATGGGTTTTTTGTTGATTTTGGTGTTAAATCCTTAAATCTTGTAGATTGTGTGGTTTAAGGTTATTATATTGGTTTCTTTTGGTGTAAAATTGTTGGGGTAATGTTGTTGGTGGAGGGGAATGAAGAAAGTAGAGGATTATGGGTTTTAGGGTTCGGTTTTGGCTTTGCAGAAGAAGGGTTTTTCGTGGATCTGATAGGCGCGGTCGACCGCGGTCCCATGACCGGTCGACCGGTCATGCCAAAACTAGCTTACTGCTTTTGTTAGCAGACCAAACCTGTAAGGGCGGTCGACCGTGGTCCCTTGCCCGGTCGATCGGTACCCTGTTTTTCACCTTTAATTCTCCTTAGTTTTCTTTAGCCCTTTTCTTTTAGGTTCGAGGTTTAGGAACCTTCATTTGGGAAGTAATGGGGAGTCCTAGAGGGTTGAATTGGGTAGACTAATGTCCTAGGCTAAGAGTGGAGATTTGGGTTGACCCGAGGACTAGTTTGTATAGGTTAATGTCCGATTGATATAGGAGGTTAACCTAAAGATAAATTGGAAGTTAAAATATTAATGTTAAGCTTTTGGGAGACACTCCCATATGGAGACTCACCTTGAGGGTTTATGAAATTATATGAACGCTTGGAGGCTAGTCTGAAGTTAGTGGCACTTTGGGTCTTAGGTCATTAATAAAACATGACTTAATAAGAATGAAATGCACATTCTAAAACTTGGTGCTTAATGGCTAAATGGATGGTTTTTGGAAATGTAAAATATGATGTTTTCAAAAGGAAAAGTAAAGTTTTTCATAAATGTTAATTTATGGATACACACCTCCCTAAATCGCTATCATAAGGGAAGTTGCGCGCGTTGTGGTGAAGCCTTCCTGGCTATTGAGTAGGTTGGATATAGTCCCTAGGCCATATGGGCGTTTATTTTTACTGCGCTGGTTAGGAGATTCCGGGTGTGGTCTTGACTTTCCCGTAGGCATATGGCCGCTTCCCGACGTTTGGTAGGTTCCCAGGTTGTCTTGTATGATAGGCCCTAGAAGATGATAGCCATTTAGGGGCGCGTCCAGTGGGGAAACCCGAAGGGACGGTCTTAGATTTATTAAAGCAATTCATGATAATGGATTGGCTTTAATTACATTTCCTGGATGGAAGAAGGGAAATGGGATATGGTTTGGCTTCGGTAACACTCCCGGATGGAAGAAGGGATGTGGAAGCATATGGTATACAAAAGTATTTTTATGCTAATAAAAATGACGTTTGATTACACTTCCTGGATGGAAGAAGGGAAGTGGGATTTTATGAAAGAAATGGGTAAAGCACTTTTTATGATAATAAAACATGCTTTAAATTATGTATTCTTCCTGAATGGAAGAAAGGAAATAAAATTGGTAAATAAGTTTGACATGGTAAACATTTGATAAAATGTTGTACCATTTATGTATATTCCTAAAGAAAGAAATTGGGAATTGTGCCATTAGATGATGGATGGGTTTTATTTTATATTTTCTTTATGTAGCTATTGATGTGACCTCCCACACATATGCACACTCATATATATATTTATTAATTATTTCGTCCTTAGGGTCTAATGGACCTCGACGATCAACCTTGCCTAAGTAGTAGTGTATTGGGGGGGTTCCTTGTTTGGATTTCGCTTTGCGAGACACCCCACGCACGAATAGGGCATAGTGTTGAGACTGTGGAGAAGTTAGCCCTTAGTACTTAGGGTTAACTAAATCACCTCACGATATTGCGCTAGGTTACTGCTAGATCGAGAGGTGAGAAATATTACTGTTATATGCGAGTGAATTACGCACTTCACTGTCATGCATTTTTAGTCACATGGTAATTATATCAAACCGGGTCCTGACCCGTATCTATATTTCTTTGTTTCTTCATATATTCCTTGCCGTACAGGTTCTCTACCGCATAGACACCCGAATTTACATATTCCCTTCCAGTTTTCATGGAGCTACAACATATTGTGGATGTTGTAGGTTATTTGTATTAGACGCTTCTTTCTATTGCACTTTAGTTATGTTCGGTATATTTATTCGGGCGTGTTTTGCCCAAGGTATTGCAATCATTAATTATATTGTAAATATTAAATTGTAATACTTTATGTATTATTTGTATTGGTTTGTGCACCGACAGCTTATTCGGTGATTATTTATTGTATTGTCATACTTCATTCATCGATTTTTGATACCCACCGTTTTTACAAATGGGATTGTCTAAGAGTTTTTCTTTTACTTTCGAATTTTTAAATTTGACAGTCCGTTTTCTAAAATGATTGGTGGTTATCTCATACTATTATTTTAATCAACAGTGATGCTAAGAATGGACCATCTATGATTCCTGTGATTATTAGAGTATTGGGCTGGCCACCTATTATTTTAGTAGGCGGGTTGTCATAGTTGACTCTCATCAATAGAAGGCGGGATGAAATTTCCTTTAGCACCACATCATAAAATTTATCGAGCAAAGTGTGACAACCCGCTCACCAAAATATAGGGTGGCCAGCCCGATACTCCAATATAACGGAATCATGTGTGGAATCATTCTCAGCATTACAACAATATAATAAGTATACGGGGAAACCACGCAATAATTCAGAAAACAGGTTGCCAAAATTTTTGTTTTATTTTAAGTTAAGGAATAATTTAAACAACCCAATTTAAAAAGAAAGTGTAATCCCAAGAACTTATATTACATCCACAACAAGAATACAATAAGAGGACCGAATATGTTGTCGGTCAACAGGTACATACAATATATTACAACAGTTTAATAATTTACATAATACATTCATTAGACAGTTACAAAAGTTTGGGCCACACGCCCGTGTGAAAGACCCGATCGTAACTAGAATACAAAAAAATGAAGGCGTCTAACAACATATCCCGTAATATCCGCAAAGTATTACGGCTCCCCAAAATCACCAGAGTAGGAAAATCAGAACGGGCGCCCTTGCGGAGGAGCACCTGAGCGGATACAAAATTCATGCACAACAAGAAAAATGAACTGGTCAGGGCCCGGTTTTATATGATCACCAGATTAATAAAAATCATGACAATTATGAATAGTTGATCATGAATGATAAAGATGAGAATCTAACAACTTAATCTCAAAGCATAATAAGACAATTTAAATGATTATAACTTTTATTAAGTTATGCAAGGGGCTAAAATTAGACATCATTAATTAAAAGTCTCCATTATTATTCACTATTTCATTTCATTTTTCCATTCCTTATCAAGAATGTAATTCCTATCATATTCTCTTTGTGGCATTTCTCATACATCAAGTCCCACTTGATTTAGAATTGTTATATTCATATACATATAATGATTCTAAGACCGCCCATCCGAGTTTCGCCACTGGGCGCGCCCCTAAAAGACTATCATCTTCCAGGGCCTATCAACAAGACAACCAGGGCACCAAACGCAACGTTGGGAAGTGGCCATATGCCTGTGAGTGATACATAACCACACCCGAAATTACCTCACTAGCGCGGAATAAAACATATAACAATCCATCATATGGCCGAGGACTATAGTCTCCCTGCGTTCATTAGTTAGGGGACATCACCTCATGCACGAACTTCCCTTATGATAGCATTTAGAGAGATGTGTTTAAGTAAATTAGCGTTTACCATTTAAATCTCATTTTCATTTCCATTTTTCATATGTATGTTTCATTTTATTCGAAACCATAATCATTGAATATTCTCATTAGCATTCATCGTATACTAAGTCCCGAATTATTCTCCAAGAGGTCACAATATTTCTACAAGTCACAAGGTTTTATATACCTCAATTGAGCCCCTAAAGTCTCCAAGTATGGGCTTACAATTCCTAGACTCCTAATAGTTAACTAAAGTAAAGAAATGTCCTAACCCCAATTTGTACACCCCCAAAATAAGCCCCGTTTAAACAATTTCTAATGTAGGGTAGTGAACCAACTCATTTAAAACTCTAGGACTCTATGTTTACTTCATACAAGAAGGTTCCTAGGTCCTAAGCCTAAAGGAAAGAAATTATCATTTGGAAATTTTGTAACTCATTTCAAGTTCCGATTTCATTTTAAACCATAAATGTCATTTAAGTTATATGACACTATAAAACACAACGTGGTGATATTTACTTACACATACAGTAAATATGCAAAAATTTAGTAAATATTAAGTTTTAACTCGTTTAATTAATATTTACTCCATATTAGGGTATTCTATATAATTACTTCACACAGTAAATAAATATAAAATAGGTTCTCAAAAGCGAGGGTTGTTACATACTCCCCCCTCCCCCCTCTTATGAGGGAATTTTGTCCCCAAAATTCAAGCGTACCTTGTGTAAAGAGATGCGGATATTTTTCCCTCATGTCCTCCTCGCGTTCCCACGTCGATTCCTTGGTATTGTGATGACTCCATTGGACTCTCACCAATGGCACCACTTGAGACCTCAATCTACGCTCCCCATGCTCTAAGATTGCAACCGGTTGTTCTTCATACAAAATATCGGGTTGCAAGTCGATATCCTCGAAAGGAATATGCCAAAGGGCTCCTTCACACCTCTTATACTTCTTCAAAGAGGAAACATGGAACACATCATGGATTTGTTGTAAAGGTTCCGGTAAGGGAAGTTGATACGCCACTGGACCAACCTTAGAAATAACGGGAAAAGGTCCAACAAAACGCGACACAAGCTTTCCTTTCTTCCCAACGCGCTTTATGCCTTTCATTGGTGACACACGCACCAAGACTTGATCCCCAATCTCCAACTCCATATGCCTTCTATTAGCATCGGCATAACTCTTCTGGCGATCTTGACCTATTCGAATGCGATTCTGGATGGGTTAAATCTTGGAAGAAGTATCCTGGATCATTTTAGGTCCAAGGAATTTATTATCCCCCACCTCCAACCAACACGTGGGTGATCTACAAGGCCAGCCATACAAAGCTTCGTAGGGCGCCATCCTAATAGTAAATTGGCGTGAATTATTATAAACAAATTTGAACAAAGGGAGATATTGTTCCCAACCACCTTTGAAATCAAGCATACACATACGGAGCATATCCTCCAACATTTGGTTGACTCTTTCAGTTTGCCCATCTGTTTGAGGATGATAAGAAGTGCTTAACTTCAATTCGGTTACCATAGCCTCTTGAAAACTTCGCCAAAAGTGGGAAACAAAAATCTTATCTCAGTTGGAACCTATATTTAAGGGCACCCCATGGAGTCTAACAACCTCCACGATGAATAACCTGGCATAACGAGCATTATCATGATCTGTGCGCATGGGTAGAAAGTGGGCCGACTTAGTCAAGCGGTCGACAATTACCCAAATAGAATCACAACCACTCTGTGACCTTGCTAAGCCCGTAATAAAGTCCATAGATATACTCTCCCACTTCCACACCGGAATTTCCAACGGTTGCAAAAAACTCGTCGGTCACTGATGATCTATTTTGACCAATTGACAAGTAGTGCATTGGGATACGAACTCAGAAATATCCCGCTTCATGCCTGGCCATCAATACTGACGACGCATGTCTTGATACATCTTGTCCCCAGCAGGATGTACCATAAATTTAGACCCATGAGATTCTGCCATCATGGCCCTTATCAAATCCCCTTCTTCCGGGACAATGAGTCTCCCGTGGAAACGTAATTCGCCCTCTGAACTTGTCGAGTAGGATTCCGCTCCTTCTGACAGCAATCGGCATATATGGTCCTGACAACCTTAGTTCCTTCCTTGGGATTCTACAACCCTTGCCACAATAGTAGGCGTAACAGTCATTAGACATGAACACCCTAGCAATCGCATCCTCCTGACTGAGCTCTTTCCATTTAGCTTTTCATACTTCCGCTAACTCCCCCTAGGGCTTTCTACTGAAAGCATCAGCTACCACATTCGCCTTGATCGGATGATAGTGGATGTCAAACTGATAATCTTTCACAAACTCTAGCTATCGGCGTTGCCACATATTTTAATCTTTCTGTGAAAATAAATATTGCAGCGATTTATGGTCCGTGAAAAGACTAAATTTCTCCCCTAGGAGGTAATGCCTCCAAATCTTCAAGGCAAAAACAACCGCGGCAAGTTCCAAGTCATGCACTGGATAATTCTTTTCATGGGGCTTTAGCTTACGGGAAGCATAAGCAATAGCCCGTCGTTCTTGTTGAATTACACCTCCTAATCCTTATAGAGATGCGTCGGTGAAGACTAGATATTCCAACCCCGGCTTTGGCAATGCAAGGACTAGAGCAGAAGTCAACCTATCCTTAAACTCATCAAAAGTAGCCTGACAATAATTATCCCAAACAAACCTCACCCCCCTTACGGGTTAAATTTATCAAAGGGCAAGCAATTTTTGAGAAACCCTTGATAAACTGACGGTAATAACTTGCCAAACCCAGAAAACTACGAATTTTGGTAGGTGTCGTGGGCTGACCCCACTCCCTCGCCGCAACCACCTTGCTTGGGTCTACCGAAATACCCTGGGCTGTCACAATGTGACCGAGAAACTGCACTTCCTGCAACCAAAATCCACACTTCTCAAACTTAGCATACAATTGGTGATCCCTCAACCTTTGTAGGACTAACCTCAAATGAGTAGCATGGTCAGATTCCGTCTGAGAATACACTAGTATATCATCAATAAACACGATGACAAACCGGTCCAGGAAGTCCCGAAATACCCTATTCATGAGGTCCATAAACACGGCGGGAGCATTAGTTAGTCCAAAGGGCATAACCAAAAATTCATAGCACCCATACCTCGTCAGAAAAGTGGTATTGGACAAATCTTGTTCTTGTATCCTCAACTGGTGATACCCCGTTCTCAAGTCTATCTTAGAGAAGTATGACGCTCCTCTAAGTTGATCAAACAAATCATCAATCCAAGGCAACGGGTATTTGTTTTGGATAGTGACTTTATTTAACTCTCTGTAGTCAACACATAACCGGAGAGAACCGTCCCTTTTCTTCACAAACAACACCGGAGCGCCCCATGGCGACGTGCTACGCCGAATGAATCCCTGATCTAACAACTACTGAATTTGATCTCTTAACTCCCTCATTTCAACGGAAGCCATGCGGTACGGAGCTCTTACAATCGGTCTCGTTCCCGGTGCTAAATCAATTACAAATTCGATCTCCCGACTCGGAGGCAAACCCGGTATTTCCCAAAACACATCTTGGAAATATCTAAAAACTGGAATAGATTCTAAGGGAACAACTACATCTCTAGAAGTCTCCTCTGCGATACAATACAAGTAAGTGCTAGTACCTCCTTCTAAACGAGGCATAACTACCAAAAACATTCTTGCCCCAGAACGGAAAAAACTATACTCTTCCCATAGCAATTAACTATCGCATGATACTTCACTAGCCAATCCATACCCAAAATCATATCATACCCGACCATGTCTAGGACGAGCAAATCGGCCTCAAAGAACAAATTACCAAGACTAATTCCTATTTTTTACAAACAAAAAAAATGAGCGAACCATCACCCATAGAGGACTCAACACTAGTGAAGGTACTCTCTGTAGATTTAATCAACTCTGAAGACTAAGCAAAACTTCTAGAAATGAAATAGTGAGTCGCACCCGTATCAAACAAAACGCGATCCATGTGCCCCTGAATAAGAAACTTACCCTCAATAGCTGGCGGCGCCGGTGGAGCAGGAGGAAGCATAGCATCCTAAATATGATAAACACGCCCATACTGTAGCTGACCTTGCTGTGGAGGGGCAACTAGATTAGGTACCTGTGGTGGTAGCTGAATCTGTGGATGCTGAGGAACCCTTGGAAGCTGACCCCCAACCAACTGAGGATACTCCTTCTTGTAATGACCCGCCTCCCCACATTGGAAGCACCGTCCCGTCATATTCTCCATATTTCGGCCCCGGTTATTTCAAAACTGGGTAACACCTTGGCCCAGATGGCCCCTACCCCCGTGACCACCCCGACCTGTTTGTTGTTGTTGCGGGGCACCCTGGCCGTGCCTATTGTTATTGCCACCCAAATTAAACCCACCAAAATGTTGCCTTTTTGACAAGTCCCCTTGATGGGGATCCCTTTCTTTCTGCTTATTACCTGAAGATCGGGTCGAAGGAAATGCTCCTCCTCCAGTCCCACTACCTCCAGGTTTTCCCTCTTGCCCCACCACTGTAGCTTTCTTGCCACTCTGCATATACAACCGATGTTCTTGGAAATGGAGCAATGCAACATTCATTACCTCACCAAAAGTTTGTAAGGCTGGATTACCCAACAAATGTTGTCGGATCCTTCAGTCCAAACCTCCCATGAACTTAGAAACCTTCCTCTCTTCCGGAGTCACCTCGTCCGGTACAAAACTTGCTAACCAGGTGAACTCCTCTTCATATTCTGCCACGGATCTCTCACCTTTCACCACATCATGAAGCTTCCTTCTCATCTCCCTTAGAACTGCGGGAGGGAAATACTTCTGGTCAAACAAAACCCAGAAATCAGTGATAGTCATGGTATCTCTCTACTCTGGCGTAGTTATCGACTCCCACCAATGTAATGCGGCCCCCAACGAGTTTAAAAGTAGCAAGTACTTGTTTCCTCTCCTCACTAAACTCCACCATTCGAAGATGGCGTTTCATATCCTTCTTCCACTGCTTAGCTCTAATAACATCATAACCTCCATCGAATTCCGAGGGATGTCCCTTTAAAAAGGACACTCTAACTCTCTCCCACGAAGAAGGTCCCGTAGGAGCTTATACATCCTGCGCTCGTTGTTGTTGAGCTTGTTGCATTTGCTGAGCCATGGCAGTCATAGTAGCATTAACCGCTTGGGCCATAATATTTACTACATCAGCAGAATTTATTGTTCCTTGTGGCGGCGGTGGAGGACCAACCTCCTCTGCTACAACTCTATTCCTTCTAGCTGGGAGACCTCTCTTAGGCGGCATCTGAGATGAAGAAACAAATAGAGTTAGAATACTATTTAAAACAATCTATCTTGCAGAAGATCGCAACCATAACTAACAAAGCAGTATTATAACTCTATTTATAGAGTTACAAAAACACACACAATCACACATTATTTGTTTTATATAAGCAATAACAAGAGAAGAAAAACATTTCATCTCTAAAAATACTTGTTTTCTTTATTAGTTCTTATCTTTGAGAAAATGTACGCATGGGTGTGATATAGTTTGAAAACTTATCACCCAAACAAGAAGTTTGGCATAAATAATTGAATACCAACAATAATTTCCTTCACTTTGTTTGGATCAACCTTCACACCATCTCTTGAGACAACATAACCTAATAATACTAAACTATTTTTCAAGAAGTCACACTTCTTCAATTTAATTTCTACTCACTCAATACATCAAAAACCTTTTGAAGGTGCTCAAAATGTTGATTTTGCTCTTTGTTATACATAAGAATGTCATCAAAGTAAACCACAATAAACTTACCAATATAAGGCTTGAATATGTGATTCATAATACGCATAAATGTGCAAGGAGCATTAGAAAGACCAAATGGCATCACTGTCCATTCAAATAAGTCATCCCTTGTCTTGAAAGAAGTTTTCCATTCATCTCCTGGTCTTATGCAAATTTGATGATACCCACTTCGAAGATTAATTTTTGAAAAGATTACATCCCCACAAAGTTGGTCTCATCGAGTTAAGGAATAGGAAAACGATACTTAATGGTAATTTTATTCACCGCCCCACTATCAACACACATCTTATAAGATTCATGTTTCTTAGGAACAAGTAATGCCGAGATAACACACGAACTCATGTTCTCTATAATCAAACCTTTCTCAAATAAATCATTAATTTTCTTTTAAACATCTTCAAATTTTTTGGGATATATTCGGTAGGCTACTGGAAGCGTAGAACATGGGACAAGAGCAATACAGTTTTGACTCTCATCAATAGAAGGCGGGACGAAATTTCCTTTAGCACCACATCATAAAATTTATCGAGCAAAGTGTGACATCCCGCTCACCAAAATATGGGGTGGTTAGCCCGATACTCCAATATAACGGAATCATGTATGGAATGATTCTCAGCATCACAACAATATAATAAGTATACCGGAAGACCACCCAATAATTCAGAAAACGGGTTGCCAAAATTTTTGTTTTATTTTAAGTTAAGGAATAATTTAAACAACCCAATTTGAAAAGAAAGTGGAATCCTAGGAACATATATTACATCCACAACAAGAATACAATAAAAGGACCAAATATGTTGTCGGTGAACAGGTACATACAACGTATTACAACAGTTTAATAATTTACATAATACATTCATTAGACAGTTACAAACGTTTGGGCCACACGCCCGAGTGAAAGACCCGATCGTAACTAGAATATAAAAAAAATGAAGGCGTTTAACAACATATCCCATAATATCCGCAAAGAATTATGGCTCCCCAAAAGCACCGGAGTAGGAAAATCAGAACGGGCGCCCTTGCGGCGGAGCATCTGAGCGGATACAAAATGTAACACCCCGCCTAATAAGATACCGGGCGATCACTCCAATATTAAGTTAAAAGAGGAGTTTCATATGGATCATTCTTAGCATCACTGTCGAAAATCCATTTTATTACTAATATCCTATTAGGTGAGCGTTAAAAACTTTTATCTAACTACTCTTTTTAGCGACCAAATAAAACATCCACAATAAAATGCATAATTGAACTAAAATGAAAATGAGATAAATTAAAATAACCGAACACTCGGTCCAAATATACAACCATATCGAATGTTGTACTGAAAGAATAAATAAATGCAATTGAGCCATTGGCTTGAATGTTTATACAGTACCTCCTATCCAGAGTACAACGATGGAAGCGGCTATCAAAAACCTGCACGCATCCACAGCTGCTGCAGCTGACGTCTGACTCGAAAGAATTTCCATCCAGGCGTCCCTGTGTCTGGACACCTATATATATATATAGTATAGAGAAAGAAAGGAGAGTAGACAAACGGGTCAGAGCCCGAATGTTTGAAAATATTTTGCAAGTGCGTAAATGCTTTATTTTTAGAAAAATAGTTTTATCTCATATTTAAATTGGTATCGCACTCCCATGAGATACCCCTCACCTCTCCTCTAACAGTGCACTCCTAGCGCATCCCTCTAAACATCCTAGTAAAACTTATAACAATCCATCGTATGGCCGAGGACTATAGTGTCCTTGCATTCACTAGTCAGGGGACATCACCTCATGCGCTAACTTCTCTTATGATATCATTTAGAGAGGTGTGTTTAAGTAAATTAGCATTTACCATTTAAATCTCATTTTCATTTCCGTTTTTCATATGTATGTTTCATTTTATTCGAAACCATAATCATTGAATATTCTCATTAGTATTCATCGTATACTAAGTCCCGAATTATTATTCAAGAGGTCACAATATTTCTACAAGTAAGGTTTTATATACCTCAATTGAGCCCCTAAAGTCTCCAAGTATGGGCTTACAATTCCTAGACTTCTAATAATTAACTAAAGGAAAGAAATGTCCTAACCCCAATTTGTACACCCATGTAATAAGACCCGTTTAACCCATTTCTAATGTAGGGTAGTGACCCAACTCATCTAAAACTCTAGGACTCTATGTTATCTTCATACAAGAAGGTTTCTAGGTCCTAAGCCTAAAGAAAGGGTTGTAATTGAGCTAAGAAAAATCACTCAAAAATGCAGGATTTTCGAATCGATTCGGCCTCGCCGAATCGATTCGGTCTGGAAACATGACTTTCTGCATAATTTTTGAATCGATTCAGATAGGACGAATCGATTCAGCCCATTCATACCTGTAAGCTGCCCCTTGAGCGAATCGATTTGCCCTGCCGAATCGATTCGCCCCTGCGAATTGGCCAAGTTTGGTTATGGAGTCTTAGACTCCTAAATTCCCCCAACTCAAATCTACCCAAACCAAGATCATTTAACACAATAAACTACTCATAAATGCATCTATCAACCATAAATAACCCCAATAAACATCTAAATCAACTTTTAAGGGTTCAAAACCTACAAATCCATTTAAAACCCTAAAATTGTTAAACCATAACCAATCCACAACAATCAATACCATTTATTCATCTTAAACCGTATATTAGCAAGTAGAAAACTTGCCTTGGTGTTTAAATCTCATATTTTCTTGTAGTAGCAACAATCTCCAAGCTTGAATCTCTCTCTTTTCTTCATTCTCTCCAAAGTTCTCTTCCTCTCTCTTTCTCTCTAGGTTTAGCAAATACACATAAGGGAAATAAATGAAATGCAAGACTTAAATCGTGCCTTGAGTCTAAATTGCCAAATTAAATGGTTAATACCACATTAAAATGACTCCCAATACGCATTCAATCTATAACCAGTCAAAAGTGCCCGAAACATAAAAATACAATATGACACCTATATCGACTATCTCGCACATTTCGGGACTAACTACGCCCTCCAAATTATCATTTGGAAATTTTGTAACTCATTTCAAGTTTCAGTTTCATTTTAAACCATAAATGTCATTTAAATTATATGACACTATAAAACACAACATGGTGATATTTACTTACACATACAGTAAATATGCAACAATTTAGTAAATATTAACTTTTAATTAATATTTACTCCATATTCCAGCATTTGATATAATTACTTCACACAGTAAATAAATATAAAATAGGTTCTCAAAAGCGAGGGTTGTTACAAAAAGGCTGTAAGTTAGGTGGGACTTCCAACCTCTCTTCATTTTCCTCTATGAGAAGTGCAACGGGTGTGAAAATTAATATTTTGAAGTCATTGATCATCCTCCACATGGGCTACATATAAGCTTCTTCAAACAACAAGTGATTCTCCCTAGTCGTCATATAAAACTTCACCCTCACTTTCATCTTCATCACTATAAGTTTTTTCCACATCTTCATTGACGTCCACCTCCACTAATGAAACAATCTTTTGATTTGGATATTCAGATGCAATATGCCCAACGTCGTGACATTTCAATTTGAAGATCCTTGCTGAATTGATTTTCCGTTTATATCATTCTTCGAAGGTAGCTTGAAAGATGTCTTCGAAGGCTTGGAAATAGAAGTACTCCATGATTATAACCTCCATCGTGACTCTAACTTCGAACACTACTTTTCTCCTTGAGTTGCTTATCCACCTTTAGAGACAAATGAACACATTATTATAAGTCCAATATGGTTGCAATTGAATAACATTTAAAATATGAGTCATTAAACCACTAAGATGATGAGCAATTATTCGATCCTCGGACTCGAATAATACACATCGCATCACGATATGATCAAGTAGTCTTGAATACTCCTCCACGGACAACTAATTTTTATGAAACTGTGAAACTTAAGAAAAGCATCTTGTACGTAATGACTAGGAAAAAATATTTTTAACTCCTTTTTCATCTTCTTCCAAGTTAAAATTATTCTTTTACCGTCACATTCACGTTGATTCTTTAAGTGTTCCCACCAAATTGAGGTATGCTTCTTCAACTTTATGGCAACTAATTTCACTTTTTTGATTTCTAGAATTTCATAGTAGTAAAAGATTCTCTCCACGGTGTTGATCCAATCAATGAATTCATCACTTTATATTTAACCATTAAATTCTTGGATCCTAACTTTTATATAAGCATAGTGATAGGGTTGGTTCCTTCCACATATACGTTTCAAAGGAGCCTCTTATTTCGATGCATAAATGGGGTTAATTTCCTCTTCATCATGTGGAAATTCATTATAACTACTGCGATCCATCACATTCCTGAGATTTAAAGTGTACTAAATGCTGTAAGATTTTTTCACATGTCCCCTAAATTCATCTAGTTAAATGTCACATAAGTCTCTTTCACATCCCGGTGCACCAATATTCGGGCCATGACAATAGTTGCTGGCCATCAAAACCAAGTCTCTGATACCAATCTGAAATTGGATAATAAAAGAGAAATATATAACACAAGTGTTAACTGAGGTAACCCACTCAAACTCTAAGGATAATGAAAGAGAAATATATAACACAAGTAACCCACTCAAACTCTAAGGAATCCACTGAAGAGAGGGAGCAACACTCGTCCCCGATTGGAATCCACCAAAAGGTGAAGAGCAAAATAAGAAAACTTTGCTTCTTATACAAAAATCTGTTTATAATCTCAAATCAAATTATCCTTGTTTCATACATCCTCAGCCTTTATATAGGCACTTGGAACAACTCTCCAGCAATGGGTGTTATGATATATTAAATAGAACATCGAATAAACTAGAAGTTAGAAAACTAAAAGACTAGACCCTTGGACTCAAAACTAATTTGCCAATAAGTTAGGCGTCACTTAAAATGCATGCCACTCTATGTGTACATTGAATTAGAAGGTCATACATATACCAATTGAAAGGTATATACATTACATTTCCAATGAGCTTTGAATCATGTCATTTGGACTTTTAAGGAGGGAGTTATGACCATTTTCATAAATGGTGTTTCTGCTGTCGGTAGAATCCGAAAATAAACTGTAGAGCTTCTTCAAGCCCATTTATTAAACCATGACACTTTTAAGTACTTGTATTAATATCAAATTTGCTCCTGTGAAATTGATGAAAATAGAAGATTGTATTTACCAAAGATTGATAATCATAGTAAGCCCAACATATTTGTATAAAAGGAAAAGAATCCTCACATCATTATTATTCCCTTCCATGAAAGGATGTATGGATTATCCTTATATTTATAAGTGAAAAGGAATGGACACTTCATGGCCGAACTTGCATTGAACCACTAAAGATATACACTTACCAATTAAGAAAACATGAACATACCCACTTTCACTTTCAGGGTGAGTGAGGAAAAGAAGCACCAAGTCAGTGAGTATATTTATATTGTTGTGCATTAGGAGACATACCAAATGGCAATATAAATTAAATAACATCTAACAACAATATAACTTCCAACAAATTACCCTCTCCCTATGACAACAAAGTATGACATCCCAAAAGATAGTACAAAGCAAAAACCATAAATACTAAATAAAATAGTGGTGAAGATATTCAATCTTGTAAAACATTAAGGTCAATTTGCAATTTTTTAGTATTTATTCATGTCTATAACAACACCCAAAAAATATATATTGGTAATCAAGGCACTACCTATTCAAGTCTGTGACAATTAACGACCTATTATATAAAAAAAAATCCCCGCCCCATCTTTCTGTCTCTACCCTTTTTAACTTGTAAAAATGATTTTAGTCTAATTATGGGTATTACACTGTTCTACACTAATAAATTAGAAATGAATAAATTCGTAAAACGGTAAAAGTATCTCCTATACAGGATAATTTGAGAGAAAATCAATGTTGGTTGCTTTGAACATGTTAAACGTAAATCAATAGATGCTTCGTAAGAAATAATGATTTAGTTAGTATTGATGGTAACTATATGGGTAGAGGTTGACCCAAATTGACATGGTAGGATATTATAAATAATGATATGATATGATGTGGATATTAAGGGAAAATGAAAAATTAAGATTCATGTAGCCGATCGCAAATAATTGAAAAATGCTTTGTAGAGTTGAGTACACTGTTTTCCATTAATATGCAAACTTACAATAGTTTGAGCTTTAGATAATTAAACAACAATACAATAGACCCATTCAACTTCGATAAATAACGCAGTTTCAACTGGAGTGGGGGTGGGGAGGAAAAGCCTTAATATTCAAACCATCAGAATGTAGAAAATTAACCTCACCAAGAATAAAATTAGATAAAGAGAGATTAAAAATAGAAAAAAAATCCTACGGTTTCATAATTGTGACAAATGAATTGTTTTCAAGTCGATGTTGTTTGAAAATCGGTGTATAAAAAATCGATAAATAACTCAGTTTCAACTGGAGTGGGGGTGGGGAAGAAAAGCCTTAATATTCAAACCTTCGAAATGTAGAAAATTAACCTCACCAAGAATAAAATTAGATAAATAGAGATTAAAAATAGCAAAAAAATCCTATGGTTTCATAATTGTGATAATTGAATTCTTTTCAAGTCGATGTCGTTTGAAAACCGGTGTATAAAAACTTACTCGGCGTTCAACGTTGAGGATCTGAAGCTCTAATGAGAGGTCTCAATAGCTACCATTGTACCACATCCACCTTACTAAACACATAAATATCGTCATAATATGCAGGGTAGAAAGAAAATACCTCATAAAGAACGTCAATCATAGTAATCCTCATGCATAAAATAAATTAATTAATTAAAAACCAAATAATCAAGAAATTTGAAGACAACATGAGGCCTCATTCGATAAAGGATAAGTATAAAATTCAACGTTTTAAGAATATAACATACTAATAACTTTATTCAAACACCAAATAAGAGCATCATCTGCGAGTGTATGTCACCGATAAATGTGAAGAAAAGAAATGACAGTTAATCAAAAGTTATGATTGATAAATGTGAAGAAAATAACGTACCATTATTATTTTCAATAAAAAAATACAATTTGTAATAGGGGACATGCTATTTGATCACCATTTTACCTTAAACATGGATAAGAAGATCTAGAGGCACAACATATAAGTATTAAATGGACACCTTAGTTTATGCTTACCCTACAAAAGAATGACTAACGATTTAGAAGACTAGGTTATCATGTCTCTTCATTTGGTAGTGCATAACTATTTGAATGTTGAGGAAGAATAAGCATAAAAGGGAAAGAAGCATATGGAATATAAAATGCATAAAAATAGCAACACATAGAGGCGGATGGAGGGGGGGGGGGGGGAGGGGATTGGCCCATGCAAATATTTTCAAACTTTCTATAGCAATAAGTTTTTTTTTATAGGTGTTATATATTTTTTAATATGGTTTGGCCCCTTCAAAAGTCACGTCTGTTTTGGCCACAACTCAACCAAAGGACAAAAAATACATTTTAAGGTTTAGGTTAATATACAACAACAAAATTCAATAGAATGGTTGCCGCTTTTAAATTTTACCAACCAAATAAATGCAAAAGAGAAACCACCTGCTAGGCTGCCGCAAAAACCCAAATTCAAAGAAACCAAACAACACCAAAATTTAACCACTGTGGGAAAGTAGCAAATTTGAGTTGGTTTTAAGAGGTACTTTTTTTTCTTCTCCTTTTTTTTGTTAGTTACAATTCAATATAATAAAAAGTATATTGTAACAGTTTATAAAATACAAAGTTGGGAAATCCGATGGCTATCTTTTGTAGTTATTTGTCAAGTCCCATCCCATCCCATGCTTTTCTTTTATGTTATTTTACAATGACTATTTGCTGGACTATGGTATGGTTTGAGCAAGAGTATTAGAAAATTTTAAAATTGAAATTGTAATAGTCTTGGTAATCTTAGTTAGAGAGTGGGAATTAAAATTGAAATTGTAACATTAAACAGTTTTTTAAATATAATTTCATACATGTGATATTGTTTGTTATTCTAACAATTACACATCTATATATGGGAATTTTATTAAATTAAATAGTTTGAATATAGGATTTAAGTTTTAATTTAAAATCATCATTTCTGTAATTGTAGTTTAAAATCATTTCTTTATGTTTTAAAATTTTGACAGTTAGTCAAGGTCAAGAGAACAACTATTGATGCATTTTTCAAGAAAGGTGGTGTTGAAAGTTTAGATGTTAGTTCACCGATTTCTAATGAACAATCTTCCTCTAATGTCGAAGATGAACAACGACCCTCCAAGGTTTCCAATATCAGCTCGATTGGAAAAGATCCAAATTTTTTCGAACGTGATCCTGGATTACGCCAACAAATATGGGAGTATCCATATAATCATCGTGATGAACTTCGACGAGCTTATATTAAAGCCGGTACATATCAACATCTTCTTTACCAATACCCATTTAATGAAGATAAACATCCTCGTCGATTTAAAGATTCTTGGTTCAAAATGTTTCCAAATTGGTTGGAATATTCTCCAACTACTGATGGGATTTATTATCTTCCTTGCTTTCTTTTTACCAAAGCATCAGGTTGCCCCTGGGTCTAAAGCATTCACGGTGGAGGGATTTCGTTCATGGAATAAAGTTAATTGTGGTGTCAATTGTTCTCTTTTAAATCATGTTGGTAAAGATCCAAATTCGTTGCACAAGAATGCTATGGAGTATTGCCATGATCTCATTAACCAATCGCAACATATTGAGAAGATTGTTGAAAAACAATCTTTTGAAATTGTGAAAAACAATAGATTGAAATTAAAGACTTCAATAGATGCAGTTAAATGTCTAACATTTCAAGCTTGTGATCTTAGAGGCCTTGATGAACGGAAAGAGTCGATAAATAGGGGAAATTTTATTGAATTGATAAAACTTTTGGCATCCTATAGTGCGGAAGTTGCTGCAGTGGTCTTAGATTGAGCTCCTCAAAATGCTATATACATTTCCCATGCAATTCAAAAGGAAATTTTACAAATCTATGCAAGGAAAATTCGGGAGATCATTCGGGAAGAAATTAATGATGCTAAATTTTGTATTATTGTGGACAAGTCCCGGGATGAAGCAAAAAGGGAGCAAATGCCCATTGATCTCAGATTTGTCAATAAAATGGATTTATACGGGAATAATTTTTTGATTTGATTCATGTAGGTGATACCATGTCATTTACTTTGAAGAAAGAAATATCACATATCCTTTCTAATAATAATCTTAATATACAGAATATGCAAGGTCAAGGATATGATGGTGCTAGTAATATGCGTGCAGAATAGAATGGGTTGCAAGACCTTTTTTTTAAATGAGTGTCCATTTGCATACTATATTTAATAACTTGCTCATCGTCTGCAATTAGCATTTGTGGCTGCTTCACGAGAGGTTTTACCGTTCATCAATTTTTTAATTATTAACCCTTCATTGTTAATGCAATCGGTTCCTCTTGTAAACTGAATTATCAATTAAAAATTGCTCAAGCGGAAGAAATTGCAAAAAAACTTGCCATTGAAGAAGTTGAGTCCGGTAAAGGTTTAAATCAAATTAGCACTTTAAAATGGGCCAGAGATACCCGATGGAGCTCTCATTTGGGATCTCTTCATAGCTTGATATCTTTGTTTAATGCTACTTGTCCAGTCTTAAAAATGTTATTACTGATGGAACAAGTTATGGTGATTTGATCATTTCTTTTATATTCATATTTACCTTACATCTAATGAGAGAGATCATGGGTATTAGTGATGATCTTTGCCAATCCTTACAACGTAAATCCCAAGATATAGTGAATTCAATGAATTTGGTATCAACAATAAAATATCTTATGCAAAAGTTGAGAGAAGATGGGTGGAATCCTTTATTTGATAAAGTGAAATCATTTTAGGAAAAGCGTAAGATGGAAATTCCTAATGTGAGTGCTCGTTATAGTGGTGGTCGGGGTAGATCGCAGGAAATGGACATTATAATTGAGCATCATTTTTGGTTTGAAGTGTTTACTGCTGCAATAGACTCTCAAATACAAGAATTGAATCATAGCTTTAAAGAAGATGTGATAGAGTTGCGTATTATGAGCACAACACTTAACACTTATGATTCTTATAAGTCATTCAACATTGATGATATTTATAAACTTGCAAAAAAATTCTATCCTAATGACTTCGATGGCCAAGAGAATTTGTGTTTGATGTCTCAACTGGAGCATTATGATCTTGACATTCATATAAATATTGAGTTGCAAAGGGCATCCACAATTTCTGAGTTATGCCATGTTTTGGCGAAAACAAGAAAAGCTACAATTTTTCCCCTTGTTGATAGTTTGATTCGCCTAGTGTTAACTCTCCCCGTTTCAACTGCAACAACGGAACGTGCATTTTTGGCCATGAGTCTCGTTAATACTACGCTATGGAACATGACTTTCTTGCAAATTATTTGATTACATATATCGAGAAAGAAATTGCCCGAGATTTTGAAGTTGATGACATTATAGATGATTTTTATGAAATGAAGGAACGCCGATCACAATTTGTGATGCCAAAAATTCCTATGTAGTTAGGGTCATTTTTTTTAATTATCCGTGTCATTGGTGTCTATGTTAATAAATATCCACGTAGTGATTTTTTTAGAATTATTTATTCATTTGCTTTACTTATTCATATTTATATTTTGTTTACTTAATGCTTTGGCCACACCCAATATAAAATTCCTAGATCCGCCCCTGGCAACGCAATTATATAAAATATGAAAAATCAAAAAGTGAAACAAAACCACTAGTGATAATTTGAAAGAAATTAAGTCACTATAATCATACTCCTTGATGAAAGTTACTTCGGTGTACCTCTGCAACATCAAGTATAACTTCATATTATTTGATGAGATTCAGCCTTGTAAACAACTTCAAGTGCAACTTTAACTTGTTCTTTGAATAACATTCTAATTTTAGTGATCCATTGTTCATATCATTGGAAAATTAGAAAGTGGCTTAGTAATTAGTCATGCCTCCTAAAGAATAGATGTTAAAGACTAAGTGAGAAAAAACTATATTTATAGTGTAACTGAATACAAATTGAAGCCTTGCCATCATGAAGTTTAAACAAATTCTTCTTTTGTACTTCTCCATATATTCAAACGCAAGAGAGATTTAAAAAAATGGAAAGAAAAATATTTAAAATTTCATTAGAATTCAAGAAAAGAGAAATATAAAATTAAAATAGATGATGGCCTGAGATTGTGCTTTTCATGAGCAGGTGCATTAGTAGTTTTTAGATGTACTTACCAACTATTTAGTGGTACTTAAACTTCAAAATAATTGAAATTACTTCTCATTCTCGCGATAACTACTTAAAGTATGTTGAGATGTACATAACAAATAAACATTTAAACACTTATATATTACATGAGGCAAAATGCAATATAATTATTTTCTTGCAATGATTTGCAATACCTCGGATTTTCAAATTAAGCATAGTGATTATCTTGTAATTTGAGTACACAACCTAGTTGTAGGTTAATATAATCAATTCCTAACATAGTGTTAATGTGTTTAGAAATTAGGAATGGGTAATGAATAGATGATCGTGTCCATAAGACATCAGAAAAACTAATCAAGAATGAGAGTCCACGACTCCTTATACTAATTGATAAGAAATATCTCACCATAATACTAACTTATGATATATCAAATTAAATAATGGAAGGCACGGTGTCTATTGGTATAGATTTTAGTTGCTTTTCCCTAACCTATACCCTACTTCCCACTTTTATATTATGATGTCTAAGTTCCCAAATCACACAGAATGATTAAAATCCTACACTAAATCAATTCCACTAAATCACCCTAATATTTACAGTAAGAAAATAACGTAATATTTCTACAAAAATATGGAATATATCAAGAACTTGATAGATTCCTTAATAGAATCTCTATTGATCTATGGTGAATAACACCTTGCTATGTCATCCATTGTAATATATTTCTTTATATTCATAAGCATGAAATGACATGTTACAATAGATGATAGGGCAAGGGGATATTCACCATAGTTAATAAAGATTCTATTAATGAGTTTAACAAGTTCTTGACATACGCATCATTGGTATGAAATATAGTGGTTATAGACATCCTATTGTGGATTCTGTTTCATTAAGAGTTCAAAATGTAATTCCTTAGATTTAAGCCCAATGTAAAGGGTTAGTTCTAATGTTTCATTTTACTATCAAAATTAGTACCTAGGGCTAAGGAACCCATTCTATACTAAATGAAAGGAGAAAAAATGTAAAATTTCAAAAAATGAGATGAAGTAGAAATTGTCAATATATGAGATCATGCATTAGTATTGTCTTTTCATGCAATGTAGGCATGTCTAGTTTTAATCTTTTATGTAAATTATCTCTGTTTGATACCTCCTTTCACCACTTATAACTTTTATGTAATTGTATGCCAATTTATAATTGATAAATATTAGGTCAACATGTAACATGTTCATATGATTAATAGGGAAATTTTATCATTCTAAACAAAGAGCTGAACCACTAGCAGTTTTTCAACTTCTGTATCTAAATATCTTGTTCGAATCATAATCATTTGCCAATAGCAGGACTTGAATCAAATCTCAAGCTTTATCATACAAAAATGTCCTCAACTATTACAAACTTCAGCATCTGGAACTTAGTTTAGCCATGATATTTATGGAATTATGTATTTTCTATATCCTATACTAAGTATATGAGAAGATTATGCTAACCAAAGAAGATAAGCACACATATTTTATTCAAGTCAGAATATGATCTAAAGTAATAGTCGATACTAAGGTAGGAATTTGTTAAACATTTTTTTTTATTATTGATCAGAGTTCAGACTTAATATTGCCTCCAATAAAACAAATACGCTAATAGAAAACGTGACAATATTAGGAGATAAGGTCTCCCTTCTAATTAAAGAGACAGATAAATCGCAAAAATTTAATATAATATCGATTATAGAGTATAATCCAAGGATTTCTAGTTGCGAGTATATATCAGAGATGAGAATGGAACCTAGATTATATTATGCCAATTGGTACTAAACCTTGTGTTAATCAATATTGTTTTGACAATCATAATACTGGCTATAAACCATAATGTTACATCACGTTTAAAAATAGTTTTGTCATGAATCTAGGATGTTTAAACTTCATGCAATCACAAAATCGTAATTTGTTTATCCATCGCAATTGATTAGAATAAGATGACTTAAATGCTCCTGTCAAAGCTTCGTTTGAATCCCTTCTTAAATATTGCAGAATTACTCTCTTATGTGCCCAGAATATTTGTGAGAAAATACAAATAATAAGAATTTTGGATTTTCTCTCCCTCCTTAGAAACAGTGTGTATTGAGATGACTCTAGATGGTGTTGAGGTCTCTATTTATAAGAGAAAGAGGGCCTAATTCCTAGTAGAGGTGGGACTCTTTCAAGTCTCCCACTAATGCCACTAACCATCATGTGACTAACAGATAAGATTTACCCAAATCTTTTAATATCTTTATTTATCACAATCCTAATTAATTATCTAACATTTATCAAGACGACATAAATGGGAAATTCAGAATTTAATACAATTAAAATTAAATAATTAATTTCATCACTTAACGTTAATTTCCAACAGTCTCCCACTTGGTCTTAATAATTCGTATAATTAGATTAGGCATCATAAGGTGCACAATCATTGATAAATTTATTTTGCTAAATCAAATGATTCACGGATGCGAGTTATGGCGGTTCCATACTGTTCAAGAGCATGGTTCCTTCCATGTACCACAACACCAATGTTTCATTCAACTGAGCCTTTAATATTGGGTATCATAATGGCCTCATAATGTCCTTTTGAATAAGGGCTATTTTTGTCAACAATAATTCACAATTATATGCATGCATTCACAAATGACAGAAATAATAGAAATCAAAAACACTTTTATTGAATTCAAGTAATAGTGTCAAACAACTAAGCCGAAATAGCAATCATAATCTAACTAATCGAGACCCATCTCTTTAACATGTTCCATAAAGGTCTTCGAAGATAGTCCTTTCATAAGAGGATATGCTATGTTATCACGCGTACTAATGTGATCAATTGACACTCTTTGTTTTTGAACTTCTTCTTTAACTGATAGGTATTTTATCTCAGTATGCTTAGCAGCCTTAGTATACGTATCGTTCTTCGAGAAGAAGACTGCAACGACATTATGACAAAAAAATTTCAGCGGCTTAGATATTGACCCTATAATTCTAAATCCTTAAATAATGTTTCGCAGCCATAATCCATGATTTGTAGCTTCGAAGCAAACTATGTATTCAACCTCCATAGTAGATGATGCAATGACGCTTTGCTTAGCACTTTTCCATGAAACGGCTCCTCCATCCATAAGGAAGATATAACCCGAAGTTCTCTTCCTACTGTCAAGGCATCCCCCAAAATCCGAGTCTGAATAACGAATCACCTCAAGGTGATCAGTCTTTCAATATGTGAGCATGTAATCCTTAGTCCCTTGCAGGTACCTCAGCACTTTCTTTGCAGCTTTCCAATGGTAAGTCGTCGAATTGCTTTGATTTTTGCCTAGCATCCCAATGACAAAACTGATATCCGGTCTAGTGCAGACTTGTGCATACAACAAGCTCCCTACGAGTGAAGCATAAGTCATGCCTTTCATGTGCTTCCTTTCTAAATCACTTCTAGGGCATTGACTTAAGCTGAACTTATCCCCTTTCTGAAGTGGAACATTAATGGGATTGTAACTTTGCATGCTAAATCTTTCTAAAACTTTTTTAATGTAAGCTTTCTGAGATAGTCCCAACATTCCTCGTGAACTATCCTGAGATATTTCTATCCCGATCACAAAGGATACCTCACCTAAATATTTCATTTCAAAGTTTTTAGAAAGGTACTTCTTGGTTTCACTTAATAAACCAAGATCACTACTGGCGATAATTAAGTCATCAACATATAGTACTAAAAACACAAACTTACTCCCACTGATATTCAGGTATATACACCGATCAATAGTGTTTTCTTTAAACCCAAAGGATGTAATGGTACCATGGAACTTAATGTACCATTGATGAGAATCTTGCTTTAGACCATATATTGACGTCTTCAACATACAGACCATGTTTTCCTTTCCTTCCTCTATAAAGCCTTGTGGCTATGCCATATAGACTTCTTCTTCTAAACACCCATTTAGAAAAGCTATTTTTATGTCCATTTGATGCAACCCCAAATCATAATGAGCCATTAATGCTAATATGATTCTTAACGAGTCCTTCTTTGAAACTGGAGAGAAGGTCTCATTGTAATCAATGCCTTCTCGTTGATTAAAACCTTTGGCAACAAGTCTAGCTTTATGTCGTTCGATATTGCTTTTTGAGTCAAGTTTGGTCTTAAAGATGCACTTGCACCCAGCTCATTTTTGTCTTTCTGGAAATTCGACTAACTCCCAAACTTTGTTGTCATTCGTAGATTTTATTTCTTCATTCATGGCATTAGCCCATTAATCTGAACCATCACTACTTACGTCTTTTTATTAGAAAGTGGATCATTAATATTTCCTATGTTAAATTAGGTCTCTTGAGGGTATACCACATAATCATCCAGAATTTCCGATCTCGTTTCTCTTTGAGATCGTCTTAATGGCACTTCCTGTGGTGCATCAAAAGTTTCATCAGTTATAGTCTCATTATGTGGTTGTTCAGTTGGTTGATCATTCACTTATTGTTCATTAATATTGATTGGGTCAATGACCGGTTCAACAACTACATGTGACAACCCGCTATCCGAAATAAAGGGTGGCCAGCTCGATACCTCGATGAAACAGGAATCATGGATAGATATCATTCTCAGCATCACAATATTATACAGAGTATCAGGAATATCCACACAATATTCCAGAAAACGGGTTATCAAAAAAAAAATTTGTTTGTACTTTAAAGAAAACACTTTCAACAACCCATCATAGAAAAAGAGGGTGGAAACTCCCACAAAGATATATAAGTAATCCAATAGATAAGAAAGGACCGAATAAAGCGTCGGTCGATACAATCCATACAATATACAATAAGTTTCATGTGTTACATAATACATCATTTATACAATTACAACCATTTGGTCCACACGCCCGAATAAAGACTGATCTTAGCTAGAAAACAATAATAGAGGCGTCTACACAAAATATCCCGTGATACCCGCAAAATGTCACGGCTCCTCAAAAGACTGAGAGAAAAGAAAGTCATGACGGGCGACCTTGCTGCGGAACACCTGAACGAATATAGAAGATATATACACAACAAGAAAATGAAGAACCGGTCAGAGGCTGGTTTTATATAATCACTAGATAAATGACAGGTATGACAATAATGGACAGATAAGCATGGATGATACGGATGATATTCTAGCATGGTAACATCATATAAAGAACTAAGACAGTTAAATGATTATTAAGATGAAATTCAATTATACAAAGAAATAAAAGTACTTATAAGCCTTTTTCATTTTTTTCATTATTTTCATTTCCGTTTTCTTTCCATTCCTTATCAGGAATGCAATTATTACGATGTGCTCTTTATGGCACTTATCTCAATAGTATGCTCTTTGTGTCATATACTTTGCTCTTTATGGAATTAATGTTCCCTCGAGTCCAACTCGATAATAGAATAGTTATAAATATGTATATAAGGATTCTAAGACCGCCCGTCCGGGTTTCCCCACTCTGCGCGCCCCTAAATAACCATCATCTTCCAGGGCCTAACATAAGACAACCTGGGATCCTATCGCAAACGTCGGGAAGCGGCCATATGCCTGCGGGGTAGTCAAGACCACACCCAGAATCTCCTACCCATCGCAGAAAAATATAAAACAAGCGCTCATATGGCCTAGGACTATATCCACCCTGCATTCATTAGCCAGGGGGCTTCACCTCACGCACGAACTTCCCTTAAGATGGTATTTAGAGAGGTGTGTAACATCCATTTTATTAATTTCCATTTCATGATTCAGTAAATTATGTTTTATTTTATCCATTTTACATTTTATCAAATGCATTATGGTGTAATTCACATCATCATAATAACCTCGAAAAATATTTAAACTCCCAAGTTATTTCTCCCAAATGTCCTTGTTTGGACTTTATAATAACCCATCAAATGAGATCTAGTTCGCATTTACTCCTAAAGTCTCCAAATTCGACCTTAAGATTTCCTAGACTCTTATAGAACTACATGATAGAAGTAATGCCTAAACATTACTTTAAATCTCCCCCCCCCCCCCCCTGACAGGAACCCTAGATGAACCCCTTCGAGTCTAGGGAGTCGACCGAACTCAACAAATACTCTAAGACCCTATTTTTTTACTTCATTTAAGAAGGTCCTTATGTTCCTATGAAAAGAAGAAGTTAAAGACTGAAAATAAAATGTTTGGGAAGAAAACAGGGGATCGGTCGACCGGTCCTAAGACCGCGGTTTACCGCGTCTCAAGATTTGGCCTAAGAAGAAAAGCAGAAAGTTCATTTCGGTAGGGCCGGTCGACCGTGCCAAAATTTTAGGCCTTTGAAAGAAATGCAGTATACCCTCTCCTGAAGACCCGGTCGACCGGTCTGAGAACCGCGGTCGACCGATCCCTGCAGACCTAGACCAAGACTTCCTATTTTCAAGCAAATCCCAAAGCCAACTCATTTATTCTCACCCACACAACATAAATGCTACTACCACTACCATCAACATCAACAATCATTCAACTATCCTTTAATGATTCAAAACCAACCAACATCCAAACCCTAAACTAGTGAACCATAATCAAATACATCATTGTCACACAAATCATTTATCTTAAACCATAAATAGCAAGTAGTAAACTTGCCTCAATGTAGAAAATGCAGATTTTCTTGGTGTGGGAGCAAGAATCCTTCTTAAATCTTCACTATCCTTTCTTGTCTCTACTCTTTCTCTTTCTCTCTTTAGTTCTCTAGGTTTAGGAAATACAATTAGGTGAATAGTGATTTACTCAGGACATAAACCGTGCCTTTAGCCAAAATCCCAACTCAATTGATCGATATTGCGATAAAATAATACGCAATTGCATATTTAAGGCATAATCAGTCAAAAATGCCCAAAATCTCAAAACACATAATGGCACAATAGCTGACTATCTCGCACGTTCCGGAATCAACTGCGGCCTCCAAATTATCATTTGGACATTTTATAATTCAATTTAAGTTCCGGTCTCATTATTAAGCCAAATATCATTTTAATTCATATGATATTAATAAGCATAACATAGCAATATTCACCAATAGTTATGGTATATATTATGCAAACTCATAGTGAATATTAACTTTTCTTCATTAAATTAGCACTCAATTCATAACCCAAAACTTATATCTAATTACCATACCTAGTAATTAATATAAAATACGTTCTCATAAGCGAGGGTTATTACACTACATTAGGAATAACAGGTATGTTATGAACTCTAGGTATAGGAATTTATACCCTGACTTGTCGAATGATTACCTCCCTTTCTTTTATACTCCCACTTACTTCACCTTCTTCAATGAATTTAGCATTTCTAGTTTATATGATTCTAGCTGTATGATTTGGACAATAGAATCTATATCCCTTCGACTTTTCTCTATACGCGATGAAATGACAAGATAATGTCCTAGGATTCAATTTCTTTTCATGAAGGTTATAGATTCTAGTTTCCGCTGGGCATCCCCACACACGTAAACACCTTAAATCAGGTTTCCATCCTTTCCAAAGTTCAAAAGGGTTTTTTGAAACTAATTTACTAGAAACCCTATTTAAGATGTGTACAACGGTATTTAATGCATGTGTCCACAAAAATGTAGGTAATTGGGTCCTACTTATCATACTTCTAACCATTTCTATAAGGGTACGATTATGCCTTTCAGCTACACCAATCTGCCAAGGTGATCCAGGCATTGTGTATTGGGCGCAAATACCTAATTTTTAAAGGAGTTTTGCAAATGGGCCAGGGCGTTGCCCTGACTCATCATATCTACCATAATATTCACCACCTTTATCAGACCTAAGAATCTTCACCTTTTTGCCTAGTTGCCTGTCAACCTCATTAATGTATATTTCAACGACGTTCACAAATTGAGATTTATCATGCAACATGTACAAAATGCACTAATGTGAAAAATCATCTATAAAGGTGATGAAGTATTTCTCTCCACCAATGGATGGAATATCAAAAGGACCACATATGTCCGTATGTATTATTTCAAGTAGCTGGGTGTTTCTTATGGCTCATTTCTTTGTATGTTTGGTCTATTTTCCCTTAATACAGTCCACACATACATCATAATTGGCCCAATCCAGGTTATGGAGTATTCCATTTTTAATGAACCTTTCAATTCTCGTCCTGAATATGTGCCCTAGTCTTTTATGCCACAAATAAGCAGATTTTTCATCATGAAGTGTACGTTTCGTACCAACATTAGGATGCAGGGTCACAAGGATTTCAAAAAAATTATTTTCAAGATTCAATTGATATAAACCATCTAATAAAAATCCAGAAACAATATTATTAGAATTTTTAATCAAACCAAAACCATTGTACTTAAATTCAATCGAAAAGTCGTCTCAAGCAAGTTTGGAAACATAAATTAAATTCCTAGAAACTGTGGGAACATAAAAAGTTTCTTGTAAATCTAAAATAAATCCAGTGCTTAAAATCAGGCGAAAGACTCCAATAGCTTCTATTTTATCCTTCGCTTTATTGCCCATGTAGAGAAAATTCTCATTTGGATTTGTTTTGTCAATGTAAGTGAAGCCCTGCATCGAATTAGAAACATGAGACGTAGAACCAGAATCAATCCACCAAGTGTTAGAAGGAGCGTTAATAAGGTTTGATTCGAAACAAACATAAATAAAGGGCTTACCCTTTTTCTCGAACCAGACCTTTTGTTTATGACAATCCCTCTGGAAATGGCCCTTCTTTTTACAGAAGTGACACTTGTCGTTCTTTTCCTTTTTCATAGCAATAGTTCATGGTTCGTCTTGATGAGACAGCCCAGGACCTTTCTTAATGCCCTTGCCGAACTACTTCTTAAAACCAACTCCTTTGACAGTCAAATTTGCCACCTGTCACTTAGTCACATGGCCATTATGTTGCTTAATCCTTCCTTCCTATTGTACCAACATGCTTTGCAATTATTTACATTCCACTTATCTTTTATAGTGTTGTAACTGATTTGGAAAAGCCCATACTCAGGAGGTAGGGAGAATTGGACGAATTAGACAAGAAAAGATTCATCCAGTACGGGATTTATCAGCAGTGCGAAAGCGTTCCTTAATGTTGTTCAAGTACTCTTTCGCTTTCGTAGTTTCAGGTAGGGAGGTCTTAATGTTAGCAGCAATTCACATTCGCATAAACATAAGGGCCATCCTATTGGATTGAGCCCATGCTTCATGGATAACAATTTTATCCTCGCTACTAGCATCAGTAATAGCAGCGGGTTCATTACACATAATTGCCATGTCCAGGTTAAGAACCCCTAGGCTGAACTCAATTTGCTCATTACATGTAGAAAAATTAGTTCCATCAAATTTGGAATAGGACTGAGCTTTCAAATGCAGGTTAAGGGGAATTGCAATTAATAACAATGTTCACAAATCAAATTTTCACACGCAACAAAAATTGCAAAGGTCAAAGATTTAATTGTTGACTAAAATTTTTGGCATATTTCATTTACAATCTGAATATCACGGAATCTGTGTTAATCATCACATAATGTTCAGATTGTAAAGATATACTACCCTATAATTCATTTATCATGGTCCCATAATTTTGGCATCTGTGTTTGTTGCCTCACATTTAATACCATGATTATGGACTTAATGTCAACTATTCTGTTTTAATAAAATCCGTTCTAATGTGGTTGAATTCAGAAATTAGCATGTGTTGCGCCTCAATCTATGAGATCATGCATTAGTATTGTGTTTTCATGCAATGTAGGCATGTCTAGTTTTAATCTTTTATGTAAATTATCTATGCTTGATACCTCCTTTAACCACTTATAACTTTTATGTAACTGTATTTCAATTTATAATTGATAAATATTAGGTCAACATATAACATGTTCATTTGATTAATAGGGAAATTTTATCATTTTAAACAAAGAGATGAACCACTAGCAGTTTTTCAACTTTTGTATCTAAATATCTTGTTCGAATCATAATCATTTGCCAATAGCAGACCTTGAATCAAATCTCAAGCTTTATCATACAAAAATGTCCCCAACTATCATAAACTTCAGCATCTGGAACTTAGTTTTTCCATGGTATTTATGGAATTATTTAATTTCTATATCCTATATTAAGTATATGAGCAGATTACGCTAACCAAAGAAGGTAAGGACACACATTTTATTCAAGTCAGAATATGATCCAAAATAATAGTCGATACTAAGGTATGAATTTGTTAAACATTTTTTTTATTATTGATCAGAGTTCAGACATAATATTGCCTCCAATAAAACAAATATGCTAATAGAAAACGTGACAATGTTAGGAGATAAAGTCTCCCTTCTAATTAAAGAGACAGATAAACTGCAAAAATTTCATATAATATCGATTATAAAGTATAATCCAAGGATTTCCATTTGTGAGTATATATTCCAGAGATGAGAATGGTACCTAGATGAGATTATGCAATTGATACTAAACCTTGTAGTTCTAAAACTCAAAAACACAAGGTTCGTGTTTTAAGACCAACATTTTATGGTTACCTTTAGAATATAAAGGGAAGGTTTCTCTATAAAGAGAATTTATGGGATATTCTCCTCTGTTATGGATGTTGAATATAAACTAAACTATGAGATAAATGCCGAGCCAAGAGACCGAGACTTGCACAATTAAAATGCATGTATTAAAAATACTTGTTAATGACATTCAATATGCTATAGCAATGCCAAGGAAACATTTCTTTTCATAAGCAGATAGTGCTCGTATATTAATTTAGCATGCACCCTCGATCTCTATTTTATCTTTTATCATACATGTAAAATTGTTTGCCTCCTAACTACTCCCCAAGGTAGATATCCACTTGAAATTAATCTCCTCTTTAGTGACACTTTTTACAAGGGTGAAAATGTCGCATCCCGTATAACAAAACTTGTCTCAACCAATCATTATTTATATCTTCCAAAAATAAATCCACTACAATGCATCTAATGGCAGTATGCAACTACAAGTGATGCTGCAAAGTCAATATCCCTCTTGATCTTAGAAACTTCATCTTCGAATTTTCTTCAAGCTCGATTTCCCGAACATTTTTTTCTCGTATTAGTTGTTAATTAAGCTTCCTTCAAATAATTGTGTGATTTTCATTATCTCGTAGAATTGAACCCATTTTCCCATGCATAAATGGCCTCAATGAGATCATGTTAGAAAGAATTCGCAAAACTTTTCACATTAAGTTGAGCCTTGCAATCGAGTTGAACTGTGGCAACCCTCCTAGTTGTATCTTGCAATTATGTAAAAAGAAACTAAAGTTCCTAACGAGGATTCTGAGGCTCCTGAAGCTTATCTTAACACACTAAACAAGAGACAAGCTGCATATTTATATCCTTTAAACTCCCATTAAATATGAGTTCGTTCAACGTTAATGCATTTGTGCTACTGATACACAAGCCACCTTCCCCATTCAAATCCATAACGTCATCACTCATAACATATCCTAGTCGCATGAGGACCCTTTTCCTTTCTTTAAGTTCATCTTTAAACATGAGTACCATGGAAGTTCTCATTGCTTTCTTAATTGACTTAAATTTGTTAATAAGTTCCTTCTTATGGTGTATAACGTTGATCTTGTGCTCATTAGATGGTTCCAACTTCTCATCCACCATAAGGATGCAAATCCCACATTCATCAATACCACGATGACCAGAACAGCAACTCATTTGTACATACTCTTCACTGGGTATTCATTTATATTTATCTTCATCAAATTTACAAAAATTTAAGAAGACAATAGTTTTCACAGACATATTCAAGCCTGTGGTGAATGTCTTTGTAGCAAGCAAACACTTGATGAGCCCTTCTTGAAATAATATCCCAATCACTTCCTTAATATGGTAAGTAAACTAGAATAATGGCCACCTATTCCACGTTTCACAAGGGATATCATAATCAAAATGTGAGGCATATTTTTATCATCATCTTATAACATGTACATAGCCCTTCAATGAATGTTTCGTGTTCACTTACTCATCATCATCATTGAGATTCAGTTTATCCGTCTATTATTGCAAGAAATTCAAATTCCCATTTGCTGAATCTAAAAATAATGGAAGGAACATATTGACACTACATTATCATTTTCACCATCTTAAATGTGTCACTTTCTTCTCTAACTCTCCTAACTAACAGACCCTTCTTCCCTTTCACATTCTCTCCTCTTTTCATCACACCTTCACTAGTGGGAACAGGATCATATAAACCTTTTTGGAAGCTATTCGCACGAAATTTCCCCTTTTTTCCATCAGTAAGTACAGACCATCGCCACCAGAAGGGAAAATATAATCTTGAAGGGGTGTTGTCTGATAACCAGTATAAACGATATAACATGGTTATCAGTGGATATTTGCAACCAATTTGGCAAACTCCTTAGTGTTAGGAACTATTGGAGAGGTATAAAAATTGAGAGTTTTTTGGGGCCATTATAATTCTCTCTTCTTATACCAGTCCTCTTTCACTATGACATATGTAATGAACCTCGTAAAAAATAACCCAAGCCATCTTCAGTGCAATTTCCATTATTTGGAGGCCGAGGACGGGCTAGTATTCTCTTCTCACTATGATGCAGAGAAAAAAAGAACATTTCCTTTATATGATGTTTTTTTTATCACGACAATGCCAAAGCAATATGAACATGTCTACCTCAACAAACTGACATATGGAGTGGAAAAAATAGTAATGAATCAACAGGTCGTCTTTAGAGAAAAATCTATAATTAAATTTTCTTAATTTGCAAGCCTTTGTATTTCACTCTTAAGTCTTCGGCGTTGCCTCCTCCAATTCCAGCAGTAGCCAATAGGATAAACTAGGCTGTGAACTAATGACACTATATATAAATTGCAACAGAAATCCCCCAAAGAGATTGGAACATTCCTACTCAACTTTGCAGGATTATAGGCCAATAATTCTCACTAGTCCATCCTAAATAAAACTTCCACCTTCTTATAAAAATTGGTGGTGTTAAATCTCCAAAATGCACATGTATGTCCATATTTAATACTAAAATCATAGTAGTCCAAGATTCCGCCACACCATACTTCATTTCAGTATCTTAACATTGCCTTTAAACTCGCTCAAATTGTCCCAGAGAGACATAAAAAGACACCCGCCTAAAACCGCCAAACCCATTTATTGCATTATTTTCCCTGTACTTGGGATTTAGAGTTGGAGACTCCTTAAACTTATTCTTCACTAGATTAAAACAATTAACTTCCTAGATTAAAACAGTTAATTTGGCACGACATTCTGGATTTTGTTGTGAAAGCCTTAGTATGACCTTTTAATTACTAATGAATGGGTCATAACAAAGACCTCGATGAAGCCATAACCATCATCGCGCAAGAAATCTGATGTTAGCGATCTCACGAATTATCTAGTTAAAGGATGACATAAGAATAAAGATTAGTAAGGACAAGTGAGAAGAAAACCATTATACAAATTCTACACAAAGGCTTGATGAGCATCTTGGTCATAATTGGGTCTCCTTTCTTTCCAGGTTTTGGGAACAGTATCAACAGAAGTAATCTGGAACTTAGTTCTGCCATGCTATGTCTGGAATTAATTTTTTTCTACAAACTATTAAGCACATAATCAGAATCCACTAATGAAAAACAGGCAAAACAGTCAATAGTGGCAATCTAAAGATTGAATCCGTTAAACATGTATTGGTTATTATTAACTACAGTTTACTTTTATTAGTTCCCTCCAACCATGAATATAACAACATCACTCACAAAAAATGTGATAATATCAAGGGATGAGGTTTCTTTTTTAATTAGAGATAAGTAACCTGCACAATAAGTGTTGGGAAAATGTTTCCAATTTTCATATTGAATAATGTTACGAGTAAAAAAATCTCCACAAAAACATCCCCAAAATCTGACGTGGATTCCACTTATTCTCTCACCTACCTATTAAACATTGACTTGTGGTATGGGGTCCCATCAGGGCACCAATAGCACTACTTTTGGGGGAGTTTCTTTGTACCCATTAAAGGGTACAAAAAATATCACATAATAAAATATTACTTAACCAGTGTCATCATATATAACCAAACAACAATATAGTACATATTTTTCAGATGTCCTATTTTTCGTGCAATTTTCATCTTTTACATAAATTATGTATGCCTTTGGTTCCTACTTCCAACACTCTTTGTACATGGTATACCTCTCTGTAATTGTCCATCAATAAGGTGAACATTAATCATTTTGTCCTAATTCACAATTTTTTTAACCCTAAATAGAGAGATGAACCATTAGCAAGTTATCACTTCGGCATCTAAATATCTTGTTTAGACTAAAATCATTAACCAACAACAAGCCTTAAAGCAAAACCTCGAGGTCCACTGTATAAAAATCTCCCTGATGTTTATGGAATTAAATAATTTCTACAACCTAATAAGTGAATTGAATGGCCTAACCAAATAAGATATACCTAATTGTTAAATATCTTGTGAGTATTTATCTCACATCGAAAGATGTAGAGTCCAACATATAGTACTCAAGTGGGTGTGATCATTTGACTCAGCACCAAGACCTTGTGGGTTCGAACCCCACACTGGGCTAGGTCCAAGGAGCAATTTGAGGATAATATCAGTGTCTAGCTGTGAGTTTGGGACCTAACGGTGTTATCAAATTCGGTGGTTTGATTAGGACCATCAACGGGCTTTGTGTCGGGTTGCAATTTGCGTTGATATAATCAATTCGAGGTAGTGTGAGTCGCATTGCATCATGGTGAACCTCAAAATTGGATTATTACGAACGTATGGTAATGTTGGATGGTCCACATCAAAAGATGTAGAGTCCAACATATAGTCATTAAGAAGTTGTGACCCTTAACTAGCACCAAGATCTTTTGAATTAGGTAAACAACTCTAAATCTTGTCTCTAGCATTAAGTTTGATATGAACTAATGAACTACGACTCAAATTCATCAAACAAATTTAATTGTATATATAAAAACATAATTAACCCTATCAATGAGAAAATAAAAGGACCAATGTCCAGATATGTACTTAGTTATATATAGACTTGGAACTACATAACATACATAAACTAGAAATGGAAAGAAATAGAATGAGATCCTATGGAACTACTTGCATTTTTCCTTTTGTTCTTTCTTCATTGAGCGGTTCTTCCTCTATCACTTTAAGGGGTATTTTTAAGTTAAAATTTAGCATTAAGCATTATGAGGCAAGTACCCCTCTCAATGCGTAATGCTCCATTTTTTAAAAATAAAATTACATTCCAATTTCAATCTTATCTTATTGTGACACCCCGCATTCCGAGATAAGGGGTGGCCAGCCCAATACTCAAACGTAACAGGAATCATGGATGGATATCATTCTCAGCATCATAAAATATAAACTGAGTATATGGGAAAACCGCCCAAAAATCAGAAAATGGGTTGCCAAAAAGTTTAGAAATTTAAAACAAGTTAAGAAAATTTAATTAAACAACCCAACCTGACAAGCAAGTGGAATTCCACAAGAATATATATAATACATCTAACACGAATGTACACAAATGGACCGAATTGGCTGTCGATCCACGGCAACATACAACGAAGTACAACAATTTAATATCTTACATAATACATTCATTAATCAAGTACAAAAGTTTGGGCCACTCGCCCAATGAAAATAACCGATCATATCTAGAATACCAAAATGAAGGCGTCTAAAACAACGTCCTATAATATCCACAAAATCTTACAGCCCGTCAAAGAAACTGGAATGGAAACATCAAAATGGGCGTCCTTGTGGTGGAGCACCTAAGCGGATACAATCATATACACAATAAGGAAAAATAAACCGATCAGGGCTAGGTTCTATATGATCACCAGAAGAAATAAAAATCATGATAGAAATGAACAGTTATGCATGGATGACAAGGATGATAATATGGCTTGATAACTAGCAGGTTAAACTTACATTACAATTTAAGATATTTAACTTAATTATGAAATAAAATGTCATTTACATAAGAGAAATAAAAGTAAATAACTTAAATTTAAAACCTTTCCTCATTTATCAAATTTCCATTATCTTTTATATTCCTTAATAGTGTGACACCCCGCCTAATTAATCCCAGGTGATCAGTCCTAAATCAAGTTAGAACAGGTTTCTCATTTGGTCCATTCTTAGCATCACTGTCGTCTTATTTAATTACTAACCACCTAAGTGAGAAAAGTAGACTGGTGCCAATTTTTATCTTTCATTATTTAACAAACACCCATGCGGAAAATAAAACTATATAACAATCACAGATAACTGAATTAATCATTCACAAGTAATATGATTGACCGAATAAACCAACGGTCCAAATAATAAATCCCATAAAGATAAGAATCAATTCTCAACAAGTCTAATACAAATAAATGGAAAGTGAGCAACATGCTCGAATACTAATCATGAACTTCTACATTTAAGAATGAAGAATGAGGCGTCTATCAAAACTCCGCAACATCCACACATGAAGCAGCAACGGATCCCTGGAATATAGTCAAGGCTGGCGTCCCTGTGGTTGGACACCTAAAAGGTTTTTGAAAGTTTTTATAGCAAGGGTTAGTACCCAAAACATTTGAAAAACATTTAACAAATGATTAACTTGCAGTAATAAATAAATATGCATGCTCTTCATATTTTTAGTTAATATCGCACTCTCTTGAGGACTTCCTTACCCTTCCTCTATTATACCCTACGAATGCTTTAATTAAATTACCTAGTTACTCATCTCATGACTAGATAATTAACAAAGTTCCTTTATACCCACCCTACTCTAACTGAGTATGTAGTGATTTTGATATATAAGTTATTGGTAACATCAACTTAACTAAATCATTTCCCTTTTTATATTCATATAACTTCTACACTTGTTATACCTGTGAAATCACTCACTTTTCATTAATATTTCGTATATAATTAATTATAAAATTATATACTTATAATCATATTCCAGCATTCACAATCATACTGTAATATATATAATAACTTGCAACCTCCCGAGTAAAAATACTCCCGGAATGTAAATTCTATAAAGTGCTATCCCACTAGGTATAATCACATAGCCTAGTTATCCCAAGTCAGAATTTCACACCAACTTGATAAAAATAAATAATTGGAGGCGGTCATATTCCTTCCCTGAAAGTGAGTTGTCCCTCACCCATATAACGGACGCTATGACCTCGGGAATATACTCACCCTACTCCTCAAGCTAGGGGATTCATCCACTACGCGCAACCCCCCCCTATAGCACTATAGTAACAAATATCTAATCACTGATATTAATTGAGCACACCATATATATATACTAACGCCTCCGTATATATAAATATAAAAGTCCCGGCTATACCGTTCACTAAAATCCGTGACATAAGCCTATTAAAATAATTAAGAGTTTATGGTCCAACTCTAAGTATTAATTAAATTGCACTTTAATTAATTTAGTTATTGTTGGTGTCGCCCCCACCATAAATTTGGACTTACTCCCGTAGCCCAAAATAAATTTACCCGAGTCACAATTTCCGACTCTAATTTATTAGCCTCAAACCCTAATTAATCTATCTACAATTAATTAGATTCAAACTCATGTATTTAATTTCTCAAAAATTAATTACATAAGGTTTTTATATAAAAATTCCCTCTTATATAACCAACTGGCGGAACTGCCAGATTCTAGCGACCGTCGATCGATCGACCCAGACCGTCGATCGATCGATCGAACAGGTCTTCGTCTTCTTCGCGAAGACAGGCCAGCCATGGACGGATTTTCTTAAACCCTAATCTCTTCTAACGTGAGTTTTAAGCCCTCTTAACCCCAGAGTATACTAGAAACCTTATTAGTATAACCCAGAAAGATTACAACAACCATCAATTCGTCCATAAACAACTGATTCATAAATTTTTGGGGAAAATCCATCTTTTTCCTTAAACACATTTTTACTCCAAATTTCTTCATCAAATTCGTTCTAATTTATCTGGATAACATTCTAACAGATACACATCAATATTCCAATATCAGATTTACATAACCCCTCATAATTTCGGCCAAAACAGATTCATGTTTTCTTTAGAATTATCAAAGCCCCATGTTTATACCATGAACCCCAAAACGAATTTTAAGTTCATAACAGCACACAAATATGAATTGAAAGACAGTTTTCATGCTATTGCAAGTTATTCACTTGCCTTAGGTTTCGTAGTGTCTGAATATGCGATGGATTCCAAGGTTGAAGATGACCTTGTTGGTTCTTTGAGATCCCCAAAATGGCTTTGGCTGCTGCTAGGGTTTCCTAACCCTTTAATTCCTTTCTCTGCTTAAGCTTAGCCAGCCCTTATTTCTTTTTATTAAGTTAATTAATCCATTCCCGTTTTTTGACTAATGGGCCAAGCCCAAGTGACCAAAATGCCCCCGAGTGGGCCCGACTATGTCCAAAAACGTCCCGTGACCCGTTTACTACCCCTGGGTACACTTTTCCGACTATCTCGGCCCGTCCGGACTCAACTGTACACTCAGAATTTGCATCCGAATTAATTTATAAAAATACTTATCCCCCACCCAATATAGTCTATACCGACTTCCGGATGTGATAAGTACATATCTCGTCATTAATACTCGAAACGACGAAATTACATTATTACTATACAGTCAGTAAATAATTTTCCCTAAATATTAACCATTCAATCCCAGATTAATATTTATATATTATTCTATCATAATTAATTCATTAAATTACAACACACTAGTAATTTAGAATTTCCGAATTAATTAAATTTTAAATGTACCAAAAATACGGGGTGTTACATACTCCCCCCCTTATAAAGGAATTTCGTCCCCGAAATTAGATCGTACCTGCGTTGAAAAGCTTTGGATATTGTTCCCGCATATCCTCCTCTCTCTCCCAGGTAGACTCGTCAACATTGTGATGACCCCACTGTACTCTAACCAATGGAACAACCTTGGATCGTAATTTCCGCTCACTATGATCCAGAATAGCTACCGGCCTCTCCTCATACGAGATGTCTGGCTGTAAGTCGATCTCCTCGAGTGGAAAGTGCCAAAAGGCTCTCTCGCTCCTTCGATATTTCTTCAGCGATGCCACATGGAATACATCGTGTATCCGCTGAAGATGTTCTGGTAACCCAAGCTTATACGCCACCGGTCCCACCCTCTCAATAATAGGGAAAGGTCCTACGTATCGCGGAGCTAACTTACCCTTCTTGCCAAACCTCATCACCCCTTTCATTTGGGATACCCGGACTAAAACCTGGTCCCCAACTTCTAGCTCCACATGTCGTCGAGAAGCGTCAGCATAACTCTTTTGCCTGTCCTGAGCTATCCGAATTCTTCTTCGAACCAGCTCTATCTTGGAGGATGTCTCTTGAACAATCTCCGGCCCCAAGAGTTTGTTTTCCCCCACCTCTAACCAACAAACGGGTGAACGACAAGGTCTCCCGTACAGTGCCTCAAACGGTGCCATGCCAATCGTGAATTGGTAAGAGTTGTTATACGCAAACTCTACCAAAGGAAGATATTTCTCCCATCCTCCCCCGAAGTCCAAAATACACATTCTGAGCATGTCCTCCAGCATCTGATTAACTCTCTCAGTCTGTCCGTCAGTCTGTGGGTGATATGTTGTACTCAAGCGCAACTCCGTGCCCATTGCCTCCTGAAAGCTCTGCCAAAAGTGGGCGACAAAAATTTTGTCTCGGTCGGATATAATATTTATAGGCACTCCATGCACCTTAACAATCTCTGCTATGAATAGCTGTGCATAATGCATCGTCTCAAAGTCTGTGCGTACCGGCAAAAAGTGGGCCACCTTAGTCAACCGATCCACAATAACCCATATGGAGTCGTGACCCCTCTGCGATACAGGTAACCCTGTGATGAAGTCCATGGAGATGCTCTCCCACTTCCACACGGGAATTTCTAACGGCTGTAGCATCCCTGATGGTCTCTGGTGGTCAACTTTCACAAGCTTACATGTGGCACATTTTGAAACAAACTCCGCTATGTCCCGTTTCATTCCTGCCCACCAATACTGCCTCCTCATATCTTGGTACATTTTATCCCCACCGGGATGTACCGTAAATTTCAAACCATGGGATTCTATCATAACAGCGTGCTTCAAATCCTCATCCTCTGGCACCATTAACCTCCCATTAAAGCGTAGGCCTCCTTCTGAGCTAATCGAGTAACCCTCTTCTCCCTCAGCTAACAACTGGCCCACCCTATCCCGGCAAACCTGATCCTCAGCCTGAGCCTTCACAACTCGCATAATGATCTCGGGTGTGATGGATAAAGCTTACATGCAAGCCTTGGCTACGTCATCCTCATATTGAAGCTCCCTCCACTTCGCTTTCCATACCTCTGCTATCTCCGCAGTCGGCCTTCGGCTCAATGCGTCTGCTACCACATTGGCCTTACCAGGATGGTACTGAATATCAAATTGGTAGTCCTTCACGAATTCTAGCCACCGCCTCCGCCTCATATTCAGATCCTTCTGAGTGAAGAGATACTGAAGTGACTTGTGATCTGTGAATAGAGTAAACTGCTCTCCTAGAAGATAATGCCTCCATATCCTCAAAGCAAAAACGACCGCTGCCAATTCTAGGTCGTGAGTGGGGTAATTCCTCTCGTGGGGCTTTAGCTTCCTGGAAGCATAAGCTATAGCCCTCTCCTCCTACTGGAGTACACCCCCAAGACCCCGTAAGGATGCGTCTGTGTAAACCCGATACTCTAGCCCTCCCTTTGGCAATGCAAGCACGGGTGCAGATGTCAACTTGTCTTTTAGCTCGTCGAACGCCAATTGACAACTATCATCCCACTTGAAAGGTACTCCTTTCCGAGTCAGATTCGTCAAAGGTCCTGCAATCTTAGAGAATCCATTAATGAATCGCCTGTAGTAACCGGCCAAACCCAGAAAACTGCGCACCTCGATCGGTGTCGTGGGCTGTCCCCACTCCCTCACTGCCGACACCTTATTCGAATCCACTGCAATACCCTGATCTGACACGACGTGACCAAGGAACTGTACCTCCCGAAGCCAGAATCCACACTTCCCTAATTTGGCATAGAGCTGATGATCCCTCAGTGTCTATAAAACCATGCGAAAATGCTCTGCGTGCTCCTCCTCGGTGCGCGAGTAGATTAGGATGTCATCAATGAACACGATGACAAACTGATCTAAGTACTCTCTGAAAACCCTGTTCATGAGGTCCATGAACACTGCTGGTGCATTGGTGAGCCCGAAGGGCATCACCCTGAACTCATATGATCCATACCGCGATAAGAAAGCGGTCTTAGGAACATCCCCCTCTCGGATACGCAGCTGATGATACCCTGACCTCAAGTCGACCTTGGAGAAGTAAGACGCACCTCTCAATTGGTCAAATAAATCATCAATCCGAGGTAACGGATATTTATTTCGTATCGTCACCTTGTTCAGCTCCCTATAATCCACGCACAAGCGGAGTGAACCATCTCGCTTCTTCACAAACAATACCGGCGCACCCCACGACGATGTACTCCGCCGAATAAAACCCTGACCCAGTAGTTGCTGAATCTGTTCCCTCAATTCCCGCATCTCTGAAGGGGCCATTCGGTAAGGTGCCTGAGCAATCGGCCTCGTCCCCGGAGCCAAATCGATAACAAATTCGATTTCTCTACTGGGTGGTAATCCTGGTATTTCCTGGAATACATCCTCAAAGTCCCTCACTACAGGAATAGAGTCTAAAGGAACTACCACTTCCTGTGAGGTTTCCTCCTCAATGTAATATAAATGAGTGGTCGAGCCTCCCTCTGGGCGAGGCATTGCCACAACAAACATCTCTTGTCCCGGAATGGCAAGAATAATGCTCCCACCGAAGCAATCAATCATGGCTCTATAGTCAGCGAGCCAATCCATACCGATAATCACATCGTGAACATGCATATCTAATACTAATATGTCCGCAGGTAATACCAAACCACCAATCTCCACCCCCACTCCCCGACATATAAAGAATATAAGCGACCCATTCCCCAATGGTGAGTCGACACACGTAACAGTGCTCTCCGCGGTGGCTAACAACCCTAAAGCCTTCGCGAAATGTGTAGCTATAAAGCAATGTGTAGCCCCCGTATCAAACAATACCCGACCCATAGTGCCATGGATAGAAAATGTACCCTCGATCGCGGGCGGCGCCTGCTGTGCTGGGGGATTAGGAACATCCCGAACGTTATACACACGTCCGTAGTGCATCTGCCCCTGCTGCTGTGGGGCGGGTGGGGCTGGCGCTGCTGGCGGCATCTGACCCTGTTGCCCCTGCTGGGCACCCTGCTGCTGGCCTCTACCCCTCTGCGGGCACTCCCTCTTGAAGTGTTCTGGCTGTCCACAGGAGAAACAGCGTTTCTGGTCGTCACCCTATCGTTGGCCCTGTTGGCCTTGATGTTGCTGCCCCGGGTGGCCTCCCCCATTGTTCCCTTGACCCTGTCGGCCTTGAGGAATCTGCTGTTGCTGATTAGGGCCTGGTTGCCCCTGCCTGAACCCCTGTCCTCCCGGTCGGAACCCACCAGGCTTAAACTTCTTAGCCTGATTCCCTTGCTGAATGATAACCTGCTGCTGTGTGCTACTCGTCTCACCACTAGTGACCGCCTTGCCCTGCTGGCTTGGCTCACCTGCCTTCTTGCTTCCCTTAGCATGGAAACGATGATCTTGGCAATGTACAAGTGCGGCATTAACGACATCTGTATAAGTCACTAACACCGGATTTCCAATCAAGTGATGCCTGATTCTCCAGGCTAGACCATCCATGAACTTCGACTTCTTCCGCTCCTCATCGCTCACCTCATTTGGCACAAAATTTGCCAACCGGGTGAACACCTCCTCATATTCTGCTACTGACTTGTCACCATGTACCAACTTGCTGAATTTCTTTCTCATCTCAGACTCTACTGCTGGAGGGAAGTACTTGCGGTCAAACCGCACCCAGAATTCAGAAATCGGCATCGAATCCCGCTCCTCAGCGGTGGTTACGGACTCCCACCACTGTAAGGCTGCCCCTGACAGACGAAAGGTAGCCAGCATCTGTTTCTGCACTTCTGTACCCTCTAATATGTGGAGATGGCGCTGAATGTTCTTCTTCCAGTCACAAGCCTCGACCACATTGGTGCTACCTCGAAACTCAGGTGGGTGACCCTTCTGAAAGGTCTCCCTCACTCGCTGCCAAGATGGTGGCCCCACTGGAGCCTGAACTGCTGGAGCCAATGGAGGCGGTGCCTGGGGCTGTGGAAAATGAGCTGCCATAGCTCGCATCGCTGTCTCGACCGCTTGGGCCACTATCACTGCCACCTGAGTGGTAGAGATCAACTCGGGTGGGGGTGGTGGTGGCGGTACCTGTGGCTCCTGGCGAGCCTCCCTCACCTCATCTCTAGCCTCAGCCCTCTCCGCTATCTGTCTCTTTGGCGGAATCTGAAATAGATTGAATTGTATAAATACACAATTTATACAAAAACTAATAGCAGGAATACGATATCTCACAAGCGGATAATATAATCAACAGTCCTAATAATAGGGCTCTATAACAACCGAACGCTACGCTGAAACGTAGAAAGCCATACAGATCCTAAGGACACTAGAACCTGATGCTCTGATACCATCTGTGACACCCCACCTAATTAATCCCTGGTGATCAGTCCTAAATCAAGTTAGAACAGGTTTCTCATTTGGTCCATTCTTAGCATCACTGTCGTCTTATTTAATTACTAACCATCTAAGTGAGAAAAGTAGACTGGTGCCAATTTTTATCTTTCATTATTTAACAAACACCCATGCGGAAAATAAAACTATATAACAATCACAGATAACTGAATTAATCATTCACAAGTAATATGATTGACCGAATAAACCAACGGTCCAAATAATAAATCCCATAAAGATAAGAATCAATTCTCAACAAGTCTAATACAAATAAATGGAAAGTGAGCAACATGCTCGAATACTAATCATGAACTTCTACATTTAAGAATGAAGAATGAGGCGTCTATCAAAACTACGCAACATCCACACATGCTGCAACAACGGATCCCTGGAATATAGTCAAGGCTGGCGTCCCTGTGGTTGGACACCTAAAAGGTTTTTAAAAGTTTTTATAGCAAGGGTTAGTACCCAAAACATTTGAAAAACATTTAACAAATGATTAACTTGCAGTAATAAATAAATATGCATGCTCTTCATATTTTTAGTTAATATCGCACTCTCTTGAGGACTTCCTTACCCTTCCTCTATTATACCCTACGAATGCTTTAATTAAATTACCTAGTTACTCATCTCATGACTAGATAATTAACAAAGTTCCTTTATACCCACCCTACTCTAACTGAGTATGTAGTGATTTTGATATATAAGTTATTGGTAACATCAACTTAACTAAATCATTTCCCTTTTTATATTCATATAACTTCTACACTTGTTATACATGTGAAATCACTCACTTTTCATTAATATTCCGTATATAATTAATTATAAAATTATATACTTATAATCATATTCCAGCATTCACAATCATACTGTATAATATATAATAACTTGCAACCTCCCGAGTAAAAATACTCCCGGAATGTAAATTCTATAAAGTGCTATCCCACTAGGTATAATCACATAGCCTAGTTATCCCAAGTCAGAATTTCACACCAACTTGATAAAAATAAATAATTGGAGGCGGTCATATTCCTTCCCTGAAAGTGAGTTGTCCCTCACCCATATAACGGACGCTATGACCTCGGGAATATACTCACCCTACTCCTCAAGCTAGGGGATTCATCCACTACGCGCAACCTCCCCCTATAGCACTATAGTAACAAATATCTAATCACTGATATTAATTGAGCACACCATATATATATACTAACGCCTCCGTATATATAAATATAAAAGTCCCGGCTATACCGTTCCCTAAAATCCGTGACATAAGCCTATTAAAATAATTAAGAGTTTATGGTCCAACTCTAAGTATTAATTAAATTGCACTTTAATTAATTTAGTTATTGTTGGTGTCGCCCCCACCATAAATTTGGACTTACTCCCGTAGCCCAAAATAAATTTACCTGAGTCACAATTTCCGACTCTAATTTATTAGCCTCAAACCCTAATTAATCTATCTACAATTAATTAGATTCAAACTCATGTATTTAATTTCTCAAAAATTAATTACATAAGGTTTTTATATAAAAATTCCCTCTTATATAACCAACTGGCGGAACTGCCAGATTCTGGCGACCGTCGATCGATCGACCCAGACCGTCGATCGGTCGATCGAACAGGTCTTCGTCTTCTTCGCGAAGACAGGGCAGCCATGGACGGATTTTCTTAAACCCTAATCTCTTCTAACGTGAGTTTTAAGCCCTCTTAACCCCAGAGTATACTAGAAACCTTATTAGTATAACCCAGAAAGATTACAACAACCATCAATTCGTCCATAAACAACTGATTCATAAATTTTTGGGGAAAATCCATCTTTTTCCTTAAACACATTTTTACTCCAAATTTCTTCATCAAATTCGTTCTAATTTATCTGGATAACATTCTAACAGATACACATCAATATTCCAATATCAGATTTACATAACCCCTCATAATTTCGGCCAAAACAAATTCATGTTTTCTTTAGAATTATCAAACCCCATGTTTATACCATGAACCCCAAAACGAATTTTAAATTCATAACAGCACACAAATATGAATTGAAAGACAGTTTTCATGCTATTTCAAGTTATTCACTTGCCTTAGGTTTCGTAGTGTCTGAATATGCGATGGATTCCAAGGTTGAAGATGACCTTGTTGGTTCTTTGAGATCCCCAAAATGGCTTTGGCTGCTGCTAGGGTTTCTTAACCCTTTAATTCCTTTCTCTGCTTAAGCTTAGCCAGCCCTTATTTCTTTTTATTAAGTTAATTAATCCATTCCCGTTTTTTGACTAATGGGCCAAGCCCAAGTGACCAAAATGCCCCCGAGTGGGCCCGACTATGTCTAAAAATGTCCCGTGACCCGTTTACTACCCCTGGGTACACTTTTCCGACTATCTCGACCCATCCGGACTCAACTGTACACTCAGAATTTGCATCCGAATTAATTTATAAAAATACTTATCCCCCACCCAATATAGTCTATACCGACTTCCGAATGTGATAAGTACATATCTCGTCATTAATACTCGAAACGACGAAATTACATTATTACTATACACTCAGTAAATAATTTTCCCTAAATATTAACCATTCAATCCCAGATTAATATTTATATATTATTCTATCAAAATTAATTCATTAAATTACAACACACTAGTAATTTAGAATTTCCGAATTAATTAAATTTTAAATGTACCAAAAATACGGGGTGTTACAAATAGGAATAAAACCATTTATTAACTTCAATAGTTAATTATCTTCCATTCCATAATAGGAATACCATTTATACCAAGTGCTCTTTATGGCACATATCTCAATTTCGTGCTATTTGGCACGTATCCATGCTATTTATGGAATATATATCCATCAAGTCCCACTTGATGCAGAATATTTATATTCTCAGACATATAACGATTCTAAGACCGCCCCTCCGAGTTTCCCCACTGGGCGCGCCCCTAAATGACCATCATCTTCCAGGGCCTATCTATACAAGACAACCTGGGCACCTATCGCGATACGTCGGGAAGCGGCCATATGCCTGCAGGAGAGTCAGGACCACACCCGGAATTTCCTCACCAGCGCAGAAAACATATAAAAAACCTGCATATGGCCTAGGACTATATCCACCCTGCATTCATTATCCAGGGGGCATCACCAAGCGTACGAACTTCCCTTATGATGTCATTTAGAGAGGTGTGTTTAAGTAAATTAACAATTACCATTTTAAATCTCATTTTCATTTTCAATTTCCATTACCAAATTTCCATTTCTATTATCCATGTGTTTGGTTCTTTATATTCGAACCTATCATCGTTAAACAACTGGGTTCATTTTATTTGAACCAATAATCTTTATCACAGTTTGGGTTCATTTTAAATGAACCTATCATCTTTAAATAATTTGGGTTCCAATTCTTTGAACCTACTCCCGTTGAGTATTATCATTGATATTCCTCAAATTACAAGTCCCGACTAAATCTCCAAATGATCATTATGATCGTGCAAGTCCCGAAGTTCATATAATTTTGATAAGCCCTTAAGTCTCCAAACATGGGCATTTAACTTCCAAACTTCAAAAAGTTTCAATTAAAATAAGTAATGCCTTAACATCACTTTAAACCTCCCCGGAATAAACCCCATATGACCCAATTTTAGTCTAGGGTGGCGACCAAACTCAACTACAACTCTAGGACTCTAAGTTTACTTCATTCAAGAAGGTTCCTAGGTCCTAATCCTAAAGAAAAAGTTTAAAATTTGAAAAGAAAAACAAAAGGAAAATGCAGGATTTCCGAATCGATTCGGCCAGGAAAATAGGGGATTCTTCATAATTGCCGAATCGATTTGGACAAACCGAATAGATTCGGTCGACTCAAACCTGGAAACTGCCTCAAGGCGAATCTATTCGGCCAGGCCGAATCGATTCGGTTCTACAAATTTGCCAAGTTTTGGCTATGGAGTTCTAAACTCCAAATTTCTTCCAAACCCAAAACTAACTAAACCAAGATCATATAATGGAACCAAAACTCCATAATACACCTAACTACCATCATTTGCAACATTTATCATCCAAATCAATTTCTAAGGGTTAATACCCATAAATCCAACAAAACCCTAAAATGTTCAACCATAACAATTCAATAACTATCAAAACTAATTATTCTCCTTAAATCACATAATAGCAAGTAGATTACTTGCCTTGAGGTAGGAAAATCAGATTTGAGGAAGATGCAAGTAAGATCCAAGCTCCAATCTCTCTTTTCTCCAAAGTTCTCTTCCTCTCTCTACTCTCTCTAGGGCTCATTTGTGTGTTAAGAGAGAATGAGGAAAAATAATGAGGCTAGCAAGACTTAATCGGGCCTTAAGTCTAAAATTATCCACTTAAAATAATTAATACGCGATATAATGATACGCAACTACACATTTAAGCTATAACCAGTCAAAAGTGCCCAAAATGCCAAAATGCAATATGGCACTTTTTCTGACTATCTCGCACCTACCGAGACAACTACACCCTCCAAATTATCATTTGGAAATTTTATAACTCATTTAAAGTTCCGGTTTCTCATTAAACCAAAATGTCATTTTAATTCTTATGACACAACAAGTCACCACATGGATATTTTTACCTACTCATCGGGTAATCATACAACATTTTAGTAAATATTAACCTTTTTCATATTAAATTAATATTTACTCAACATCCATCATTTTATAATTAATTACTACATAGAGTAAATAAATATAAAATAGGCTATCAAACGTGAGGGTTGTTACATACTCCCCCCCTTATGAGGGAATTTTGCCCCCAAAATTCAGGCATACCTCGCAAGAAGAAAAGCGGATACTTTTCCCGCATGTCATCCTCGTGATCCATGTCGATTCCTCGACACTGTCCTGACTACGTTGCAACATAACTAAAGGTACTACCTGCGATCTCAATCGCCGGTCTCCACGCTCAAAAATAGCAACCGACTACTCCTCATAAGGAACATCAAGTTGTAACTACTTCGAAAGAAATGTGCCTAAGGGCACCTATCACATCTCTTGTACTACTTTACAGAGGATATATGGAACACGTCATGAACTTGCTGCAAATGTTTCGGTAAAGCAAGTTAATAGGTTACCGTACCCACTTTAACATTTATAGGAAAGGTCCAACGTAACGCGGTGTAAGTTTTCCTTCTACTCAAAAGGCTTAATGCCCTTTATAGGCGATACTCGCACCAACGCTTGGTCCACCGACCTCAATCTACACATGCCTTCTCCCCGCATCGACTCAGCTCTTTCGTCAATCTTGGTTATACGAATGCAATTTCGAGCGAGCTCAATTTTTCGAAGAAGTATCTCGGATCATTTCAGGTCCGAGAGACTTATCATCTCTCACCTCTAACCAACAAGCGGGAGATCCACAAGGCCTGCCATACAAGGCTTTATAAAGCGCCATCCCAATAGTGAATCGATACAAATTATAATAAGAAAATTCAACTAGTGGGAGACACTGTTCCCGACTATTCTTGAAGTCAAGCATGCACATAAGGAGAATATCCTCCAACATGTGCTTTACCCTTTCGGTCTGGCCATCTGTGGAGGATGACAAGAAGTGCTTAACCACAATTTGATTCCCATGTCTTCTTGGAAACTTGCCACAAGTGGGAAATGAAAATCTTGTTTCAGTCGGAAACTACAATCGAAGGCACCCCATACAGTCCAACTAACCTTCATGCCCAGCAACCAATACTGGCGGCGCACAACTTGACACATAAGTCATTACCCTGATGCACCGCAACCTTAGAACCGCGAGATTCCACCATTTCTGCCTTTCTTAAGTCCTTCACATCTGGGACAAAAAATTCTCTGATGGAAACGCACCCCACCCTCAAAGTCAATAGAGCAGGGTTCTGTTCCCTAAATCAACAGCTTGTATATGTGGTCTTAGCCACCCCTGTCTCTCCTACGACATCTTGCAACGAAGTGTTGCTCGCACGAAAGACTAAATTCTGCCCAGGAAGTAGTACTTTATTTCCCATACGACGATCACCCCCATGATGGATTTTAATTCAAGCATTGGATAATTCTTCCCACAAGTTTAAACTTATGAGGCGCATAGACAATAAGTCGATGCTTCAGTATTATTACTTCCCATTCTAGCAGAGACTTGTCAACTGAATTCACCATCGAGCTTAACAACATGAGATCAGGAGTGAGAATCAATTCACCCTATTCATCTCGAAAGCTGAGTTACCGACGTAACATTCTAACTACGAGAGGCCTTATCTCCTTCGGCCTAAACCACCAAACCTTTCAAAATCACCCACTTCTCGTTACGAGGGAACCAATCCCTCTTAGAGTTAACATACAACTTATTTGTGGTCAACTCCCGACAGCCCTCCTAAACTAACGTCACATAACAAAAGGCCTTATGTCCAAAAAATCCTAAGGTCTACCTACCTATATCCTATCTAAGTCGAATACTCATAGTACTAAGTATATCCCTAGTGCCCAAGACCTTTCTCAACTACCGACATTTGCTCGGTTTCATGCGTGGGACGTCTCGCCGAAGCAAAATCCAAACAAAGAACCCTCCCGTTACACTACTACCTCGCGTTATCGGTCATCAAGATATACAAGTCTAAGACACATGTTCGGGACCGAAAAGATTCTACTTATATACATTACCATTTAAATAACTGAAGCTTTAACAAATCAAACATTCAATTTTCATAAATCCTTATAATTATATACCCCACAACATATATATACCTTTTTAAATAGCCTTCTTATCAAGGCATAACCCGAAGTTTAAATTCGATTTCGCATCCCAGTCTCCCTCACATCGTTCGGAGGAGAGAACTATATACAGTGCTTCTATTTCGCACATTATTAGCCATTAATCACTCTACTACGTGATTCTCAGCTACCTTTACACCCATATCTTAACCAACAAAAATAAAATAAAATAAAATAAAATGGAATTAACTAAAATAAGAAAGAACAGCATCTCTCCACTTCCAACGTCGTTGAGATTCACGTGTGGAGCATCCCGCAAAAGCGGAATCCAAATAAGGAGCCCCTCCTATACGCTACTACTCAACTTTGCTGGTCGTGGAGATAAGGCATACCAATCACATCATACCCGACCATGTCAAGGATGAGTAAATCAGCCTCAAAGCACAAAGTACCACAATAAATACCTATAAGTTTACAAATAAGGAAAATGAGCGAACCATCACCCATAAAACTCAACGCTAGAAAAAATACTCTCAACAGATTTTATCAAATCTGTAGTCTGAGAGGAGCTCATAAAACAAATGAGCGCGTAACACCCACATCGAACAACACATAACTCAAGTACCTCCGAAATAAAAGAAAAAAAACTTACCCTTAATAGCGGGCGGTGTTAGCGAAGAGGAAGGAAGTATAGCCTCCTGCATTTGATAAACTCTCCCATGCAGTAACTGTCCCTACTGCATGGGAACAACCGGATCAGGTACCTAAGGTGGAAACTAAACATATAGCTGCTGCGGAGTCCTAGGAAACTGACCCCCAAATCCATCGAGGATGCCCCATCTTAATGACCTGCCTCCCCACATAGGAAGCACCATCCCTTCATATCCTCTCGACCTCGACCCCCGTTATTTCTAAACTGGGAGGTGCCTTGGCCCAGATGGTCTTTACCTCCATGACCACCCTGACCAACATGTTGTGAAGCACCCTTACCGTGCCTAATGTTATTGCCTCCCGCAATAAACCCTCCAAAACGTTGTCTCCTTGACGAAACCCCTTGTCGAGGGTCCCTCTCTTTCTGCTTACTACCCGAATGTTGGGATGAGGGAAATGCTCCTCCTCCAATCCAAAGTTCTCCAAGCTTTCCTGCTTGCCCCACGACAGTAGCTTTCTTGCTACCCGGTGTATATAACCGATGCTCATGGCAATGGGGTGAGGCTGCATTCATAACCTCACCAAAAGTTTATAAAGAAGGATTACCCAACAATTGTTGCCGGATTCTCCAGTCTAGACCTCACATAAACTTCGAGATCTTCCTATCTTCCAGAGCCACTTCATCTGGGATAATATTCGCCAACCGAATAAACTCCTCTACATATTCCGCCACAAATCTCTCTCCTTGCACAACATCCTGGAACTTCTTTCTCATCTCCCTATAAACTGCAGGAGGAACGTACTCACGATTGAACAAAGCCCAGAACTCAGTGATCATCATTGTGTCTCTCTGCTCTGGTGTGGTTATTGTCTCACACCAGTATAACGCAAATCCGACTAGCTTAAAATTGGAAAGGACTTATTTCTCTCCTCACTACATTCCATCATTCGAAGGTGGCATTGTCTGTTCTTTTTCCATGTATTGGCTTTGATAACATCCATGCCTCCCTCGAATTCTGGGGGATTGCCCTTTATGAAGGACTCTCTAACCCTTTCTCACGGAGTATGTCCAGTAGGAGCTTGCACATCATGAGCCCGTTGCTGAGCCTGTGGAAATTGTTGGAACACTGCGATCATGGCGGCATTAACCGCTTGAGCCACTATGTTTGCTACATCCGCAATGTTAATGGTCCCTAGTGGTGGCGGTGGAGGACCTACCTCCTCTTCTACAACCCTATTACGTCTCACCGAGCGACCTCTCCAGGCGTCATTTGAGATGAAGAACAATAGAGTTAAAATACTATTTGAAACTATCTATCTTGCAGAAGATTGCAAACATAGACAACTACACAGTCCTAATATTAGGATCTACATCAAAGAACGCTACGGTAGAACGTGACGAATCCACATAGATCCTAAAGACTCTAGAACCTGATGCTCTAATACCATCTGTGACACCCCGCGATCCGAGATAAGGGGTGGCCAGCCAATGCTCAAACTTAACAGGAATCATGGATGGATATCATTCTCAACATCAAAAAATATAAACGGAGTATACGGGAAAATCACCCAAAAATCAGAAAACGGGTTGCCAAAAAGTTTAGAAATTTAAAACAAGTTAAGAAAATTTAATTAAACAACCCAACCTGACAAGCAAGTGGAATTCCACAAGAATATATATAATACATCTAACACGAATGTACACAAATGGACCGAATAGGTTGTCAATCCACAGCAACATACAACGAAGTACAACAATTTAATATCTTAGATAATACATTCATTAATCAAGTACAAAAGTTTGGGCCACTCGCCCGATGAAAAGACCCGATCATATCTAGAATACCAAAATTGAGGCGTCTAAAACAACGTCCTATAATATCCACAAAATCTTATAGCCTGTCAAAGAAACTTGAATGGAAACATCAAAACGGGCATCCTTGTGGTGGAGCACCTGAGCGGATACAATCATATACACAATAAGGAAAAATAAACCGGTCAGGGCTAGGTTCTATATGATCACCAGAAGAAATAGAAATCATGATAGAAATGAACAGTTATGCATGGACGACAAGGATGATAATATGGCATGATAACTACCAGGTTAAACTTACATTACAATTTAAGATATTTAACTTAATTATGAAATAAAATGTCATTTACATAAGAGAAATAAAAGTAAATAACTTAAATTTAAAACCTTTACTCATTTATCAAATTTCCATTATCTTTTATATTCCTTAATAGGAATAAAACCATTTATTAACTTCCATAGTTAATTATCTTCCATTCCATAATAGGAATACCATTTATACCAAGTGCGCTTTATGTCACATATCTCAATTCCGTGCTCTTTGGCACGTATCCATGCTCTTTATGGCATATATATCCATCAAGTCCCACTTGATGCAGAAAAGTTATATTCTCATACATATAACGATTCTAAGACCTCCCCTCCGAGTTTCCCCACAGGGCGCGCCCCTAAATGACCATCATCTTCCAGGGCCTATCTATACAAGGCAACCTGGGCACCTATTGCGATACGTCGGGAAGCGGCCATATGTTTGCGGGAGAGTCAGGACCACAACCAGAATTCCCTCACCAGCGCCGAAAACATATAAAAACCCCTCATATGGCCTAGGACTATATCCACCCTACATTCATTAGCCAGGGGGCATCACCAAGCGTACGAACTTCCCTTATGATGTCATTTAGACAGGTGTGTTTAAGTAAATTAACATTTACCATTTTAAATCTCATTTTCATTTTCCATTTCCATTACCAAATTTCCATTTCTATTATCCATGTTTTTGGTTCTTTATATTCGAACCTATCATCGTTAAACAACTGGGTTCATTTTATTTGAACCAATCATCTTTATCACAGTTTGGGTTCATTTTAGTTGAACCTATCATCTTTAAATAATTTGGGTTCCTATTCTTTGAACCTACTCCCGTTGAGTGTTATCATTGATATTCCTCAAATTACAAGTCCCGACTAAAACTCCAAATGGTCATTATGATCCTACAAGTCCCCGAAGTTCATATAAGTTTGGTAAGCCCTTAAATCTCTAAACATGGGCATTTAACTTCCAAAATTCAAAAAGTTTCAATTAAAATAAGTAATGCCTTAACATCACTTTAAACCTCCCCGGAATAAACCTTAGATGACCCAATTTTAGTCTAGGGTGGTGACCAAACTCAACTACAACTCTGGGACTCTAAGTTTACTTCATTCAAGAAGGTTCCTAGGTCCTAATCCTAAAGAAAAAGTTTAAAATTTGAAAAGAAAAACAAAAGGAAAATGCGGGATTTCCGAATCGATTCGGCCAGGAAAATAGGGGATTCTTCATAATTTTCGAATCAATTTGGACAAACCGAATCGATTCGGTCGACTCAAACCTGGAAACTACCTCAAGGCGAATCGATTCGGCTAGGCTGAATCGATTCGGTTCTGCAAATTTGCCAAGTTTTGGCTATGGAGTTCTAAACTCCAAATTTCTTCCAAACCCAAAACTAACTAAACCAAGATCATATAATGGAACCAAAACTCCATAATACACCTAACTACCATCATTTGCAACATTTATCATCCAAATCAATTTCTAAGGGTTAATACCCATAAATCCAACAAAACCCTAAAATGTTCAACCATAACAATTTAATAACTATCAAAACTAATTATTCTCCTTAAATCACATAATAGCAAGTAGATTACTTGCCTTGAGGTAGGAAAATCAGATTTGAGGAAGATGCAAGTAAGATCCAAGCTCCAATCTCTCTTTTCTCCAAAGTTCTCTTCCTCTCTCTACTCTCTCTAAGGCTCATTTGTGTGTTAAGAGAGAATGAGGAAAAATAATGAGGATAGCAAGACTTAATCGGGCCTTAAGTCTAAAATTATCCACTTAAAATAATTAATACGCGATATAATGATATGCAAGTACACATTTAAGCTATAACCAGTCAAAAGTGCCCAAAATGCCAAAATGCAATATGGCACTTATTCTGACTATCTCGCACCTACCTGGACTAACTACACCCTCCAAATTATCATTTGGAAATTTTATAAATCATTTAAAGTTCCAAATTCTCATTAAACGAAAATGTCATTTTAATTCTTATGACACAACAAGTCACCACATGGATATTTTTACCTACTCATCGGGTAATCATACAACATTTTAGTAAATATTAACCTTTTTCATATTAAATTAATATTTACTCAACATCCATCATTTTATAATTAATTACTACATATAGTAAATAAATATAAAATAGGCTATCAAACGTGAGGGTTGTTACACTTATCTGCTAAATGACACGATATAAAATAAATTAGTGAATTTTTAACAATGACAAAATTGTCAAATTAATTATATTCAGCATTGAACATTCAGAGTGAAATAACGACATTCACATAAAAAACATACGTATTTTTTAACATTCAGAATTTTGCATTAAGCATTCAATCTTCCGAGGTTAAAAAACCAAACGGTCCCTCAGTCGTCCAGTTTATTTCTTTCCCACGCTTTTGGTGTCACTTCGTATCCCACTGGTAGCCCACGGGAGAAACTAGACTTTGCACTAACGCACTTGAATGTACTATAATCACCAATCTTTGAAACCTTCTTATATGAATCTTCTGTATGATTGTAGGCCAATAGTTCAATTCCACTGCAGTACATTCTAAAAAAAATTTCCCCCTTCCTAGTAATAATTAACGGCGTCAACTCTCCATAATATGGGTTTAGGTTCAAATTTGAAATGACGAACATAAAAGTCCAGGATTCAACCACACCATACTCTCTCATGGTTAGTATCTCAATACTACTTTGATATCCTTGTCCACACGTGACATACAAAGGCATCCCTCTAAAACTCCTAGACCAACTATTGCGTCGGGCTTTGGGGTTAGAAGTCTGTGCCTTTGTTAGACACAATCCAATGAAGGAGTTCATTTATTACCGGACCCTTCTTCATATTCTCTTCTTTTTTTAATATTTATTTTAGATTGATAAATAATTAGAGTTATGTCTTATTTTAAAGTTAAATAATTTTTACATTAAATTAATATTTAATTAGATTATTTTAAAGTTAAATAAATGAGGCGGTGCATGTTGTTTGTTCCCCAAGTATGGGATTTGGAGGCGAGAAAACAACAGGTCGATTAAAATGTAGGGATTTATGAATACCCAAAACAATTCGGACCGTTAATTTCTTTCCCAAAAACAATGCATTTTGTTTCTCAGAGTTTTTTAGCAAAAAAGTCCAATCTGATAAAAGAGCCAAAAGAAAAAGAAAACGGAAACATATTCTTTTTTTTAATATTTATTTTAGATTGATAAATAATTAAAGTTATGTCTTATTTTAAAGTTAAATAAATTTTACATTAAATTAATATTTAATTAGATTATTTTGGTTTTGATATCTATTTTATTTTTGAAATTCAGGAGAACCCCCCACTTGTTGAATTTTTTGGGGTTTGGCCTTCATTTTTAGGGGGTTGCCCCCATTTCAACCTTTATATTTGGATCAAATACCAAAAAGTCCCTCAATACACATTTAGTCCAAGCCTTTTATTTTGTACCAAAAAGTCCTTTATTCTCTTACTTGTTAAGGTCCGCGCCAGTGCCACGGTAAAGGACTTTTTGGCATGGTAAAGAGCTTTTTGGTGCAAAATAAAAAGGCTTGGACTATACATGTATTAAAAGAAGTTCAAGAGACTATTTGGTATATGCCCCTTTATATTTTGTGTAATATCGAAAATACCCTCATATAATTATGGGTTATAAACTAAATAGTCGCTCAAACATTTTTTAATACACGTTTAGTCAAGGAATTTTTATTTTGCTCAAAAAATTCCTTCACCATGCTGCTAGCGCGAACCTTTAAAAATAAAAGAATATAAGTTAAATGGGTGTTTGAGGGACTTTTTGGTACAAAATAAAAGGCCTGGACTAAATATGTATTAGAAAAAGTTTGAGGGACTTTTTGGTATTTGATCCTATTATTATTTCGGATTTGACCCCCAAAAATGATTTGAGAAAAGTAAAAAAAAAGATCTTTTAAAAAGATTTTTCATACACACACACACACACACACATATTTTAAAATATCCCCACGCTGCTTTTTTTTATAATAAAAATGAACTTAATATGTAATTTTATAAAAATCTATTTTATTATGTAATTTTAATATTTATAATAAAAACTCTTGTATACATATATAAATGTACAATATCTATAAAAAAATATGTTTAAAACTTTTTAAAAATTAGGATCATGTAGTGTCGCTTTTTTTGGTCAGTAAGAAAAATTAGATTTCATGTAATGTTTTAGTTGGTCCATGTTCATGGTCAGTAAGAAAAAATAGATTTCATGTAGTGTTGCGTTTTTTGGGCCGTGTTCGCATTAGGCAAAAAAATAAAATTTAGTGTTGCGTGACATTGCATTTTAATTATATCGTGTTTGGTAAAAAAACTCGCATCGTGCCTTTACTAACATAATTTAATTGACATTACATATGACATAAAATTTATTTTAACAAAAAAAATTTACTACCTAAAAAAGGCAGAAAACTGATTTCAAAAACAAAAAATTATTACCTAAAAAACTTACTACCTCAAAAATTTGTGTTGTGTTGTGTCATGTCGTGTTTTAATTAGGTCATGTTCGTATTTAGTTAAAAAAATATTTTTGGTCGCATTTAATTGGGTCGGGTTCGGGTTAGGTAATAAAAATAAAATTTCCTATAGGGTCTTATTTTAATTGAGTCATGTTCGTATTCCTTTTTTTAGTGGCTAAAATTTGTATTTTATTTACGAGTTGAAATGTGCATTTTTTTGTGTTGTTGAAATTGTAATTTAATACTATTATGATATGAGTTTGTTATAATTGGAAATAAAAGAGGGAGAGAAATGTTTGGAGATAATTTCAATATGGGAAAAAAGGGATAAAGGTCTTTTACTGTTAAGTCCTTGGACTAATAATTTTAGACTATAAATTGGGACACAACAAATTTTAAACGATTAGGTCTACCATATAAATACCCTCAAATCTCAAAACAAACACACCTTACAAGCGCGAATGATCAAAACCTCAACTTTCTCTCTTCCAATCAAATCCTAATCGTCGAAGTTGTAATAAACGATTATCATTCTCAATCAGATTATTTCAAACAAGACTAATAGGTATTATTCCATCCATGCTCATATATTGTTAGTTTTTCTAGATTTTTTGGTTTGTAAACCCTAAATCGATGTAGTTTCTTACTCTATTTCACTTGATTTCTCTTCAAATGAAGAACACAATGTACAAAAATTATTTCATAATGTATTTGATGTAATTTATTGTGTATTGAATGTAATATTATCTCCTTAAGTTTTGTTCTTAAGTTTATACCATACACTCTGTATATGTTGTGTTCTTAGCATTATATATTCGATATCACCTGTTTATCATTGTATATTGAGTGTTTTGTTTTGTATTCCATGTAATATATATTTTTGTGTCCTTAGATTTTATATAAATTTTTTCCTATTTTATCATGTATTTTATGTTCTCATATGTATAAATTTGTAGACATTGTGTATGGAGTGATGAAATAATATTATGTTGTTTGTTGTTGATACGAAAAATAAAATATGCGTCTAGCTTCTAAATTTGTTGCCCTGGTTATAATTAAAAAAAACACACATTTTGCATGTTCACTGTATTTACGTGGTCTCTAAATTTTATAGCTCCTATATCATTGTGGTCCGCGCCATCGGAATTTCTTGTGGAATGTGAATATACATGTGTTCTCTATATTTAATAGGTTATATATTATTGTGGTTTTGTAACAACCCGAGGACTTGGAGACAACGATTTATTTATTTTGGGAGAAATAAATAATATTTTATTAGAGAAATAATTAATTTAGCAATTGAGGTCAAAATTTGAAGTTGTTAGAAAGAGTGTCAAATGTCGATTTTGAGGGTACCATAGTGTCCGGAAGGGTCGAGAAAGTCGAAATGACTGTACTTGGGGTCTATTTGGGTTCCGAAATAAATTAGGACCGTTTGACTCAAATTAAAGTTACCGGGTCATTTAAAGTGTGTATTATCATTTGGAGATGTGTACTTTGGGAGATTAGGTTTATTAAGCCTACGGGAGATATTTCTCCAAAGAGAGAAAGACAAAAAGAAAGAAAGAAAGAGAGAAGAAGAAAGAAGAAGAACAAGAAGGAGAAAAGAGAGAGAAAGTGGAGATTTCCGATCAATACGCGATCTCAAGGCGGATTCAGACCCTACGAACCCGAGGCAAGTGATTAAACTTGCTAAATAATTGTTGTGTACCATTTATTGCATGATTTGTGTATTGATATTTTGGGTTTTAGGTTTAGTTTAACAAAACCTAACTTTTGGGTATAATCTTAGATTTGATATGTAGATCTTTGATTTGAGGATTGAAATTAGTTTATATGTATTCTAGGATGACTATTGATGATATATATGTGATTGGGTTGAAGATATTTGGAGAGTAGATGAGATAAATGTAATTTTGGAAATTTAGGGCTATAAAGAAAAAGCCATTTTCGTAGCCACTGAACACGCCGAATCGATTCGGCCCCAACCCAAATCGATTCGGAATGTTCTAGGTTGACAGGTCTGAGTGACCGAATCGATTCGAACCCCAGCCAAATCGATTCGGCCTGAGACAGAGTCCCAGGTTTGATGACCCGAATCGATTCGCCTTCCTGGCTGAATCGATTCGCTGGGCCGAATCGATTTGGAATTGGCCCGAATCGATTCGAAAACAGGGATTTTGGGGGATTGTTTTTCTAGAAAAGAATTTCATCCCGTTCTATTTGAGGTTATCGATTGGGATCCTCTATAGGAAATATTTGGAGTTTGTTTTTGAGAATTTTAGTGAGTTTTCCTTATAAGAACTTATTGGAATTTTATAGCCTAAATTTGAAGAATACCGATTAGATATTATGGTATATTCTATGTGGGGAAGCCCACTTTTATTAGAGACTCTATTTGGAGATAATTATATTCATATGAAACAATAAGAAGAATTTAGAGATAATGGATCTTAGGATCCAATCCCGAATGGGATAACTGTAAGGACACAAATTTCCAATTGAGTCCATGTATTAGTTTGGCTCAATTCCGGACAAAAACATTTATTCATAGGTTAGTGATTTATTGTAATACTCTCAAGCCTATGAAGTGTGTGTTGAAGACATAGAGGCAAAGAATATAAAGCTTCATCAAAATGTCGGTTTGCGTGCCTCATTTCTACGTCATCATCTAAGGTTCCATGCTCCCAAGGTATGAATGTAATTATATTTATATAGGAGCTTGGAACAATATTTATTGGGTGTTAGGTTTAATAAAAAACCATGTTTTACTTTCAGAATAATTTAATTGGAACTTTAAAATAAAGTACATAAAGTTTCTGGGCCAAAAATTGAATTTATCAAAAATTTCTGGAAGTCGTTCGAAGTCTCGTTCGAACGAGTTTTTCGTTCGAACGAGTTTTTCGTTCGAACCAGGTTTCATTCCAACGAGTTTGCCAACGAACCTAAACTGGTCAGTCGTTCGATATGTCGTTCGAACGAGTTTGTTTGTTCTAACGAGGTATCTAACGAGTTTCTAACGAGCCCAGTCTGGTCGCTCGTTAGAAGTCTCGTTCGAACGAAAGTCAAGTTCGTTCGAACGAGATGCCAGGCGGGAATAGTTTTGAGCAGTTTTTGGCAGTTTTTTCCCACTTTCCCCACTTGGTTTTTAACCAACTTTTTCAAGACTTATTAAGGACGGGAAACACATTTTTCAAAAAAACCTTTCCAACAAGTTTATCTCCTAGAGAGAGTTTGAGAGCAAAAATAGTTTAGGAAAATGTTCAAGTTTTGAGGGTTGTTTTTCAAAGAAAATGCATATACCACTCTAGTATTTACACCCAATAGTTGTTTATCCAAGTTTCTATATTTATATCAATTGCTTGGAGTGTTGGCACCGGTTTTCTCTACCGAATTGATAAAGAGACGTTTCGGGTTTCCTTCTACATCCCATCACAAAGAAGAAGAAGTTTGTTGCGGTATTACTCACTTGGAGAAAGGCTCCAAGCTTGACTGACGGTGACCATACAAAGTCCTATCGGTGGATTCCGAGATCGCGGTTGAGATCCGTGGTTGTCCTCTAGGAAGAGGTTTCTACAAGAATGAGCGACAAGGCTTGAGAGGGTTCGAGTCGAGGATGTAAGTCTTTTGTCTTGTAATTGTATAATTATGTATCTAGTGGACTTGTGGCTAGGGCCGTCCAAGGTTTTTTCCCGTCTTGGGTTTTTTCCCGTACATCGCGGCGTAGTGTGACATTGTTTATTTTTATCTTGCACAAAATTTGGAACGCATGATTTAGGTTTAATTCAAGATAAAATTCGGTTTAATTCTCACACTATATTAAAATTGGACTTTAATTTAATATTGGGTAAAATTGTGTAATTCAAGTCTCTTACATTAATTTGGTTTGGCCTAACTTGGAAATGTGAACAATCATAATTTAGGCAAATTCTAGGACTTGGATTTAATTGGACTTAATCGTTTAAAGTGTAAATTAATTACTTAGTTTGTTTAAGTTAATTCTCATTTTATTTTAAGTTTATTAAAACTTGTTGTTGTTAATTTTTTGGAAGTTGAACCATCACCTTTATAACGCTTCCGCATCTCTTGAGTTTACACAAAAAGAAAATTAAATATTTTTAATCGAGATAAATTTAAAATCCCGGGGGTTCCACCCTCCTGAAATTGGTATCAGAGCCAAAGTGATAAATTATTTCGTTAACGATCTTTTAAATAATCTTTGGCTAAAATGGATTTTTCCCCATTTTAAAAATTTCTGATTTTCGATGGTTCAAACTACGCGTATTGGAAAGCGCGCATGAAATCGGCACTTAAATCTATCGATGAACGTGTTTGGATGTCTGTTGTTAACGGTTGGACCCCACCAACTCATTTAATTGAAAATGAACATGTTCCCAAACCCGTCGATAGATGGACCGAAAATGAGTTTAAGCTTGCAAATTTCAATTCCCGTGGTTTGAATACTTTATTTAGCGCTGTCACACCGGATGAATTCCGACGCATTATGACGTGTGAGACCGTTAAATAAGCTTGGGATATTTTACAATTAACTCATGAAGGAACGAGGGTCATTAAAGCTTCAAAACTCCAAAACCTCACCACTCAATTTGAAACTATCAAAATGGATGAAAAAGAAACTTTTGATAAATTTTATGCTAGACTTTCTGATATTGTTAATTCATCTTTTAACTTGGGAGAGAAAATACCTGACGACCGTGTAGTAAAGAAACTTTTAAGGTCCCTACCCGATCGATTTATTCCAAAGGTGACCGTTTTAAATTCTTTACCCACTTTAGCCTCTACGAAATTAGAAGAGCTTGTGGGTGATTTACAAACCTATGAACTAGATATGTTTCCCTCTAAAACTGAAAAGAAAATCGAAAAGGGAGTTACTTTAAAAGCCCGAAAAGAGGTTAAACAAGTATTAGAGAGCGAGAGTGATAGTGACTCGGAAGATATGGTTTTATTTGCTCGTAAATTTAGAAAATTTCTTAAATTCAACAAAGATAAATTTAAAAATGATTTTAAAATAATTTGAATCTTCTAAACATGATAAAAACAAGAAGATTTCTAAAGCCGATAAGATCCCTAAACCAAGTAATGAAAATGTTGATTGGGACGAGTCTAATAAATGTTTTGGTTGTGAAGGTTATGGCCATAGGGATTTTGAGTGCCCCACTAAACTAAGGAAAGAGGGTAAGCGACCCATTTCATACAATGCAACCCTTAGTGATAGTGATACGGAAGAGAAGCCCGATTCCCCCACAAAGAAAATTTTTGTGTCTTTTATGGCAAGTCACGTGAGTGATAGTGAGAACTCATCGATTGATGACACAATAGCACATGCCACTTCCAAGGTCATTGTTCATGATTCCCTTGTTTTTGATGATAGTGAGAGTGGTGAAGAAAGAGAGAGTGATAATGAAGAAGAGGTTGATGAGAGTGAACTTCAAAATGCTTTTCATGAATTATATAAAAATCTATTAAATTAAAAAAGGCTAATTTGAAGTTAGAAGCGAGTTTAAGAGAAAGTGTCAAGGCCGTTAATGAAATTGCTTTAATAGAAGACCTTAGGACACGTGAGAGAACTCTTCAAGAGAAGCTAGCATATGTAGAAGGCGAGAGAGATAGCCTTAGGGGTTTAATGGAATCCTTTAAAAAGGAGCTTCTTACTTTTAAAGAGCGAAATTTTTTACTAGAATCTACCATTTTAGATTTGGAAAATAAATTAAAAGATTCTAGTAATGTCAAATTTAATTTGGAATGTAGGTCGAAAAAACTTGATAAAATGTTAGGAACGGTCCAAATTAAAAATGACACATTTGGTTTAGGCTTCAATACTTGTAATGAATTCAACCCTAAAGTCAAAACCAACATTTTTAGAGAATCTACTAGGAATGCATTTAAAGATCACTCCTTAGGTAAATCTTTTCGACATGTTTTTACTTGTTCACATTGTGGTCGAAAAGGTCATCTTAGGAAATTTTGTTTTGATCTTAAAAGAATTCCTAGAAAATCCCATTGTAAAGTAACCACGGTAGCTAATGTTCCTACACCCCAAGATTGTCATTCTTCATTAATTTGGGTTAGGAAATCCGATTTGGTTGCCTTACAAAATAGGGATTTTGATTCTCATTTACTTTCACGTGCTTCCTCCCTTGCTAAATCTAACGGATGAATGTGTTAGTGTTTGCATACTTTAGCGTTTGTACTTTATGCTATATTCACATGCTAAATGTATGTTTGTTTAGTCAATTTTCTAGTCATTGCTTTATTTGATATCACATGCTAGAACTTATGACTTGTTTATCTTTTTGTATTATATTTTGTGTTGAATTAACTGAAAAATATAAAACGATTTTTGTTTATCATTTGTGTTTTATTTATTTCATTTAAGCTTAATGAAAAATACAAATGATTTTTGTTTGTCCTTTTGAGTAAATATTTATTTTTGATAAAAAATGTTACAAAACTCAAAAAGATTTTATTTTGTGTGTATCTTAGTTTGACACACTTTATCTGGCATATACTTGTGTTTGAATCCCTCCTTTAACGCTCCCACGTGGCTAGAACTTTTGGTTTAGATTTTCAATCCTTAAAATGTTCTTTACCATGTTTTATATGGAGTAGTTGGATTTTGTATTGTTTAAATGGATTCTATTTCTATATGCCTCTATTCACACATGCACGAGCTCTTTTGAAATCTTAATGTCACATGTTATATTTGAGCTTTTTGAGGTGTTCTCCTACCAATCTTGTCATCTACATATCTCTGACCTAGGAGGACTAGTGCATGTCAAAATCCGTTGCATGTGAGATTTGTGTGAAAATGAAAACATGATAAATAAAAATGTGCACGGGGAAGGGCTCCGAAAGGATGAATTAAATCCTTTGCGATTGTAAGCCACCGTTTATTGGATCTAAAAGAAATACGTGATCCAAAGGCCTAAAAACAGAATATTTGGCATTAAAAAGAAAACAATTGCCAAGGCCTATGTTTGTTTGATATATTCATTCAAAAGTAAAAGAATATATATGCTTATTGAGGGAGAATTGGATGGTATATCAACGGTTTGCACAATGTCCGTTTATCCTAGTTGTCTTTAATATCATGACTCTATTTGGTTTGTAGAATCATCATCATGCTAGGCTTGTATGCATTGTGTATGTTTGTTCATTGAGTTCAATCTTTATATTATCACATGAGGTTATATTTAACTGTGATGAAGTTTGCAATCAAATGAGAACTCCGTGAACGTTTCTTAAGTGTTTGGGTGTAAATTTAATTGTTGCTAGTACACACCCCTACACTTCCGTTTCCATATGACACATTTTTGCCATACGAGTGTGCAAACTTATTCTACTTTGTGTCATGTGCGTGTTTATATCTATCTATATATGCACGTACTTATTGGTATATTTATAGTATATATATATATATATATATATATATATATATATATATATATATATATATATATATATATATATATATATATATATATGATATTTGTTTATCTTTTCCTTGCTTTTATTGCCCATATGCTGTCATGTCTTTTCCTTAAGCTTCAACATGCTATTTATTAGTTCTTTATCCTTTGCCTATTCCTGAACAAAAAGGGGGAGAATGATGATAGGGGGAGAAATGGTATCTAATCCTATTATTATCGTATCTTAGTTTGGGGGAGATTTATCTTAGGGGGAGACGTCTTTCTAAGTAAATGTCATTGTTTGATAAAGGGGAGAATTATTTTAGGGGGAGTAATTAGTTAATTGCGATTAATATATTATGATACTCCCTATGCATTTGATGAGTTTGCTTAAGTGTGCAGGTATTCTACTAAAGAGACAACTTTAAAAGGCAAAGTGTTTAATCCTTGGGTTGAGTCAAGATTGGGCGAGTTATGTTTTGAGTCTAGTGAGCTTGACAGCCCTTTAGGATTTTTGTTTTGGTTTTTGTCCCAGAATAGCCAAATGGGGAGATTTGTAAGGACACAAATTTCCAATTGAGTCCATGTATTAGTTTGGCTCAATTACGGACAAAAACATTTATTCATAGGTTAGTTATTTATTGTAATACTCTCAAGCCTATGAAGTGTGTGTTGAAGACGTAGCGGCAAAGAATATAAAGCTTCATCAAAATGCCGGTTTGCGTGCCTCGTTTCTACGTCATCATCTAAGGTTCCATGCTCCCAAGGTATGAATGTAATTATATTTATATAGGAGCTTGGAACAATATTTATTGGGTGTTAGGTTTAATAAAAAACCATGTTTTACTTTCAGAATAATTTAATTGGAACATTAAAATAAAGTACATAAAGTTTCTGGGCCAAAAATTGAATTTATCAAAAATTTCTAGAATTCATTCGAAGTCTCATTCGAACGAGTTTTTTCGTTCGAACTAGGTTTTCGTTCGAACGAGTTTTCCGTTCGAACCAGGTTTCGTTCGAACGAGTTGGCCAACGAACCTAAACTGGTCAGTCGTTCGATATGTCGTTCGAATGAGTTTGTTCGTTCTAACGAGGTATCTAATGAGTTTCTAACGAGCACAGTCTGGTCGCTCGTAAGAAGTCTCGTTCGAACGAAAGTCAAGTTCGTTCGAACGAGATGCCAGGCGGGAACAGTTTTGAGCAGTTTTTGGCAATTTTTTCCCACTTTCCCCACTTGGTTTTTAACCAACTTTTTCAAGACTTATTAAGGACGGGAAACACATTTTTCAAAAAAACTTTTCCAACCAAGTTTATCTCCTAGAGAGAGTTTGAGAGCAAAAATAGTTTAGGAAAATGTTCAAGTTTTGAGGGTTGTTTTTCAAAGAAAATGCATATACCACTCTAGTGTTTACACCCAATAGTTGTTTATCCAAGTTTATATATTTATATCAATTGCTTGGAGTTTTGGCACCGGTTTTCTCTACCGAATTGATAAAGAGACGTTTCGAGTTTCCTTCTACATCCCATCACAAAGAAGAAGAAGTTTTTTGCGATGTTACTCACTTGGAGAAAGGCTCCAAGCTTGAGTGACGGTGACCATACAAAGTCCTATCGGTGGATTCCGAGATCGCGGTGGAGCTCCGTGGTTGTCCGCTAGGAAGAGGTTTCTACAAGAAGGAGCGACAAGGCTTGAGAGGGTTCGAGTCGAGGATGTAAGTCTTTTGTCTTGTAATTGTATAATTCCGTATCTAGTGGACTTGTGGCTAGGGCCGTCCGAGGTTTTTTCCCGTCTTCGGTTTTTCCCCGTACATCGCGGCGTAGTGTGACATTGTTTATTTTTATCTTGCACAAAATTTAGAACGCATGATTTAGGTTTAATTCAAGATAAAATTCAGTTTAATTCTCACACTATATTAAAATTGGACTTTAATTTAATATTGGGTAAAATTGTGTAATTCAAGTCTCTTGCATTAATTTGGTTTGGCCTAACTTGGAAATGTGAACAATCATAATTTAGGCAAATTCTAGGACATGGATTTAATTGGACTTAATCGTTTAAAGTGTAAATTAAATACTTAGTTTGTTTAAGTTAATTCTCACTTTATTTTAAGGTTATTGAAACTTGTTGTTGTTAATTTTTTTGAAGTTGAACCATCACCTTTATAACGCTTCTGCATCTCTTGAGTTTACACAAAAAGGAAATTAAATATTTTTAATCGAGATAAATTTAAAATCCCGGGGGTTCCACCCTCCTCAAATTGGTATCAGAGCCAAAGCGATAAATTATTTCGTTAACGATCTTTTAAATAATCTTTGGCTAATATGGATTTTTCCCCATTTTCAAAATTTCCGATTTTCGATGGTTCAAACTACGCGTATTGGAAAGCGCGCATGAAATCGGCACTTAAATCTATCGATGAACGTGTTTGGATGTCTGTTGTTAACGGTTGGACCCCACCAACTCATTTAATTGAAAATGAACATGTTCCCAAACCCGTCGATAGATGGACCGAAAATGAGTTTAAGCTTGCAAATTTCAATTCCCGTGGTTTAAATGCTTTATTTAGCGCTGTCACACCGGATGAATTCCGATGCATTATGAAGTGTGATACCTCTAAAGAATCTTGGGATATTTTACAATTAACTCATGAAGGAACGAGTGTCGTTAAAGCTTCAAAACTCCAAAACCTCACCACTCAATTTGAAACTATCAAAATGGATGAAAAAAAACTTTTGATAAATTTTATGCTAGACTTTCTGATATTGTTAATTCATCTTTTAACTTGGGAGAGAAAATACCTGACGACCGTGTAGTAAAGAAAATTTTAAGGTCCCTACCCGATCGATTTATTCCAAAGGTGACCGTTTTAAATTCTTTACCCACTTTAGCCTCTACGAAATTAGAAGAGCTTGTAGGTGATTTACAAACCTATGAACTAGATATGTTTCCCTCTAAAACTGAAAAGAAAATCGAAAAGGGAGTTGCTTTAAAAGCCCGAAAAGAAGTTAAACAAACAGTAGAGAGCGAGAGTGATAGTGACTCGGAAGATATGGCTTTATTTGCTCGTAAATTTAGAAAATTTCTTAAATTCAACAAAGATAAATTTAAAAATGATTTTAAGAAATTTGAATCTTCTAAACATGATAAAAACGAGAAGATTTCTAAAGCCGATAAGATCCCTAAACCAAGTAATGAAAATGTTGATAGGGACGAGTCTAATAAATGTTTTGGTTGTGAAGGTTATGGCCTTAGGGCTTTTGAGTGTCCCACTAAACTAAGGAAAGAGGGTAAGCGACCCATTTCATACAATGCAACCCTTAGTGATAGTGATACGGAAGAGAAGCCCGATTCCCCCACAAAGAAAAATTTTGTGGCTTTTATGGCAAGTCATGTGAGTGATAGTGAGAACTCATCGATTGATGACACAATAGCACATGCCACTTCCAAGGTCATTGTTCATGATTCCCTTGTTTTTGATGATAGTGAGAGTGGAGAAGAAAGAGAGAGTGAAAACGAAGAAGCGGTTGATGAGAGTGAACTTCAAAATGCTTTTCATGAATTATATAAAGAATCTATTAAATTAAAAAAGGCTAATTTGAAGTTAGAAGCGAGTTTAAGAGAAAGTATCAAGGTCGTTAATGAAAATGCTTTAATAGAAGACCTTAGGACACGTGAGAGAACTCTTCAAGAGAAGCTAGCATATGTAGAAGGCGAGAGAGATAGCCTTAGGGGTTTAATGGAATCCTTGAAAAAGGAGCTTCTTACTTTTGAAGAGCGAAATTTTTTACTAGAATCTACCATTTTAGATTTGGAAAATAAATTAAAAGATTCTAGTAATGTCAAATTTAATTTGGAATGTCGTTCGAAAAAACTTGATAAAATGTTAGGAACGGTCCAAATTAAAAATGACACATTTGGTTTAGGCTTCAATACTTGTAATGAATTCAACCCTAAAGTCAAAACCAACATTTTAGGAGAATCTACTAGGAATGCATTTAAAGATCACTCCTTAGGTAAATCTTTTCGACATGTTTTTACTTGTTCACATTGTGGTCGAAAAGGTCATCTTAGGAAATTTTGTTTTGATCTTAAACGAATTCCTAGAAAATCCCATTGTAAAGTAACCACGGTAGCTAATGTTCCTACACCCCAAGATTGTCATTCATTATTAATTTGGGTTAGGAAATTCGATTTGGTTGCCTTACAAAATAGGGATTTTGATTCTCATTAACTTTCACATGCTTCCTCCCTTGCTAAATCTAACGGATGAATGTGTTAGTGTTTGCATACTTTAGCGTTTGTACTTTATGCTATATTCACATGCTAAATGTATGTTTGTTTAGTCAATTTTCTAGTCATTGCTTTATTTGATATCACATGCTAGAACTTATGACTTGTCTATCTTTTTGTATTATATTTTGTGTTGAATTAACTGAAAAATATAAAAAGATTTTTGTTTATCATTTGTGTTTTATTTATTTCATTTAAGCTTAATGAAAAATACAAATGATTTTTGTTTGTCCTTTTGAGTAAATATTTATTTTTGATAAAAAATGTTACAAAACTCAAAAAGATTTTATTTTGTGTGTATTTTAGTTTGACACACTTTATCTGGCATATACTTGTGTTTGAATCCCTCCTTTAACGCTCCCACGTGGCTAGAACTTTTGGTTTAGATTTTCAATCCTTAAAATGTTCTTTACCATGTTTTATATGGAGTAGTTGGATTTTGTATTGTTTAAATGGATTCTATTTCTATATGCCTCTATTCACACATGCACGAGCTCTTTTGAAATCTTAATGTCACATGTTATATTTGAGCTTTTTGAGGTGTTCTCCTACCATTCTTGTCATCTACATATCTATGACCTAGGAGGACTAGTGCATGTCAAAATCCGTTGCATGTGAGATTTGTGTGAAAATGAAAACATGATAAATAAAAATGTGCACGGGGAAGGGCTCCGAAAGGATGAATTAAATCCTTTGCGATTGTAAGCCACCGTTTATTGGATCTAAAAGAAATATGTGATCCAAAGGCCTAAAAACAGAATATTTGGCATTAAAAAGAAAACAATTTCCAAGGCCTATGTTTGTTTGATATATTCATTCAAAAGTAAAAGAATATATATGCTTATTGAGGGAGAATTGGATGGTATATCAACGGTTTGCACAATGTCCGTTTATCCTAGTTGTCTTTAATATCATGACTCTATTTTGTTTGTAGAATCATCATCATGCTAGGCTTGTATGCATTGTGTATGTTTGTTCATTGAGTTCAATCTTTATATTGTCACATGAGGTTATATTTAACTGTGATGAAGTTTGCAATCAAATGAGAACTCCGTGAACGTTTCTTAAGTGTTTGGGTCTAAATTTAATTATTGCTAGTACACAACCCTACACTTCCGTTTCCATATGACACATTTTTGCCATATGAGTGTGCAAACTTATTGTACTTTGTGTCATGTGTGTGTTTATATCTATCTATATATGCACGTACTTATTGGTATATTTATAGTATATATATATATATATATATATATATATATATGATATTTGTTTTTCTTTGCCTTGCTTTTATTGCCCATATGCTGTCATGTCTTTTCCTTAAGCTTCAACATGCTATTTATTAGTTCTTTATCCTTTGCCTATTCCTGAACAAAAAGGGGGAGAATGATGATAGGGGGAGAAATGGTATCTAATCCTATTATTATCGTATCTTAGTTTGGGGGAGATTTATCTTAGGGGGAGACGTCTTTCTAAGTAAATGTCATTGTTTGATAAAGGGGAGAATTATTTTAGGGGGAGTAATTAATTAATTGCGATTAATATAGTATGATATTCCTTATGCATTTGATGAGTTCGCTTAAGTGTGCAGGTATTCTACTAAAGAGACAACTTTAAAAGGCAAAGTGTTTAATCCTTGGGTTGAGTCAAGATTGGGCGAGTTATGTTTTGAGTCTAGTGAGCTTGACAGCCCTTTAGGATTTTTGTTTTGGTTTTTGTCCCGGAATAGCCAAAGGGGGAGATTTGTAAGGACACAAATTTCCAATTGAGTCCATGTATTAGTTTGGCTCAATTCCGGACAAAAACATTTATTCATAGGTTAGTGATTTATTGTAATACTCTCAAGGCTATGAAGTGTGTGCTGAAGACGTAGCGGCAAAGAATATAAAGCTTCATCAAAATGCTGGTTTGCGTGCCTCGTTTCTATGTCATCATCTAGGGTTCCATGCTCCCAAGGTATGAATGTAATTATATTTATATAGGAGCTTGGAACAATATTTATTGGGTGTTAGGTTTTAATAAAAAACCATGTTTTACTTTCAGAATAATTTAATTGGAACTTTAAAATAAAGTACATAAAGTTTCTGGGCCAAAAATTGAATTTATCAAAAATTTCTGGAAGTCATTCGAAGTCTCGTTTGAACGAGTTTTTTCGTTCGAACCAGGTTTTCGTTCGAACGAGTTTTTCGTTTGAACCAGGTTTCGTTCGAACGAGTTTGCCAACGAACCTAAACTGGCCAGTCGTTCGATATGTCGTTCGAACGAGTTTCTTCGTTCTAACGAGGTATCTAACGAGTTTCTAACGAGCCCAGTCTGGTCGTTCGTTAGACGTCTCGTTCGAAGGAAAGTCAAGTTCGTTCGAACGAGATGCCAGGCGGGAACAGTTTTGAGCAGTTTTTGGCAGTTTTTTCCCACTTTCCCCACTTGGGTTTTAACCAACTTTTTCAAGACTTATTAAGGACGAGAAACACATTTTTCAAAAAAACTTTTCCAACCAAGTTTATCTCCTAGAGAGAGTTTGAGAGCAAAAATAGTTTAGGAAAATGTTCAAGTTTTGAGGGTTGTTTTTCAAAGAAAATGCATATACCACTCTAGTGTTTACACCCAATAGTTGTTTATCCAAGTTTCTATATTTATATCAATTGCTTGGAGTCTTGGCAGCGGTTTTCTCTACCGAATTGATAAAGAGACGTTTCGAGTTTCCTTCTACATCCCATCACAAAGAAGAAGAAGTTTTTTTGCGGTATTACTCACTTGGAGAAAGGCTCCAAGCTTGTGTGACGGTGACCATACAAAGTCCTATCGGTGGATTCCGAGATCGCGGTGGAGCTCCGTGGTTGTCCGCTAGGAAGAGGTTTCTACAAGAAGGAGCGACAAGGCTTGAGAGGGTTTGAGTCGAGGATGTAAGTCTTTTGTCTTTTAATTGTATAATTCCGTATCTAGTGGACTTGTGGCTAGGGCCGTCCGAGGTTTTTTCCCGTCTTGGAGTTTTCCTCGTACATCGCGGCGTAGTGTGACATTGTTTATTTTTATCTTGCACAAAATTTAGAACGCATGATTTAGGTTTAATTCAAGATAAAATTCGGTTTAATTCTCACACTATATTAAAATTGGACTTTAATTTAATATTGGGTAAAATTGTGTAATTCAAGTCTCTTGCATTAATTTGGTTTGGCCTAACTTGGAAATGTGAACAATCATAATTTAGGCAAATTCTAGGACTTGGATTTAATTGGACTTAATCGTTTAAAGTGTAAATTAATTACTTAGTTTGTTTAAGTTAATTCTCACTTTATTTTAAGTTTATTAAAACTTGTTGTTGTTAATTTTTTGGAAGTTGAACCATCACCTTTATAACGCTTCCGCATCTCTTGAGTTTACACAAAAAGGAAATTAAATATTTTTAATCGAGATAAATTTAAAATCCCGGGGGTTCCACCCTCCTCAATAACTTTAAAGGTTGATTAAATGAATTGAACCCTATTATGGATGGAAAATTATAAATGCTAACTGATGTATATACGAAGATAGAAATGTCCTTATTGATGATTGATTTGGGAGATATCTCACTCAATGAGAAATGCCAATTGAGGTGCATTAGGATATAGAACATCCTTAACTTAAATAGAATTGAGAGACAATTTATATTAGAAGCATCATGTGAGCTTCAAGTGAGAAATAGTTTAGTGTATACTAAGTGGGGAAGATGTGTGAGATTTGACGGATAGTGAATAAAATAAAATAAGAGATTAACAAACTAAACAATGATGTTAATCAAATTGCGCCAAAGAGCGCATTATAAATATGAAATTGATGTTGCAGGTATACCTTATATAATGGTATATCTTTATTATGTGATGATGTATGTTTACCTTATATGATGGTATATATATAGTGAAGCATACCCCCCTCCTTGCTATCATTGGGAATTTACGTGCGTAGAGGGTGAGCATCCTGGCTCAAAGAGCAGGGTGTGGATATTCCCCAGGTTATAGTCATCCTTTGTGGTCAGCAAATGACATATGTGATATACATTTATTTATTTTGGGGGTGAGAGGTCGAGGATATGTGTCACTCTCACTCGCTAGGTTAGGAGCTATGACCGCTTCCCGGACGTTGTGTGCGTGAGTAGATCACGAGGTGGGTTTCGTTGAGCCCCACCAGGTGGCCCCAGTTTGTTACGTATATGGGCAACTGGAAGATGATAGCAGTTGAGCCTGCGTCCTTCAAGTTATAGCTCGGTTGGATGGTTATTATTGCTTGTACTTGTACTTGGGTATCAAGGGCATAATGGACCTCAACGACTGACATTGCGAGGATTAGTGTATCGGGGGAATCCTTGTTTGGATTTCGCCTCGGCAAGACGTCCTACGCACGAACCGCAGTGTAATGTTGGAACTTGGGGATAAGTTTAGGCCTTAATGCTCATAATTAATTATATATATATATATATATATATATATATATATATATATATATATATATATATATATATCACCTATCCCGACAATCGACAGTGCTAGGAGTAGTGTAACGTGGGGGTTCCTTGTTTGAATTTCGCTTCGGTGAGACGTCCCACTCATGAAATGCCGTTTAGTGTTGAGAATTGGGAATATTAATTAATTAAAACTAATAATAATAATTTGGGTTGCATGCATCATGCATTAAGGGCATAATGAGCCTCGAAAATTAATACGGTCAGGAGTAGTGTAACGGTGGGGTTCCTTGTTTGAATTTCGCCTCAGCGAGACATCCCACGCACGAAATGCAGTGCCGTGTTGAGAACCTAGAGGAGTTTAGTATTTAATTCATGATGCTAATAACTCATGTATAATAATTATATATATATTGTTTACATGCCTTATAAGGGCATCACTAGAATATAAAATTCTAGTAAATGAGAATGTTGATGTATTGTGATGATGTGGTTATGAGATGGATCATGTAACTTTATATGTTCAACAAATGAACATTGTAAAGATAACTATAACTATTACATTAAAGTTAATATCTATCACTTATAGACTATAGAAATGAACGTAGATTGAGAGATAGGTTAGATGGTTTCACTTAACTATTTCAATTGGGTTTAAGTTAGAATCCTCTTACCTAATTAGAATCGAGCATCCATTTGGAGATCACGTGCATACGCTTAGTGCGCGCTTTAGATGAGAGGTGAGTTGAAATTATTAGGGAGAGTTCGATTCCAACTAAATCATGTAATAATGCATTTATAATTATTATGCATTTTAATACACTTGCTATAAAATGTTTTTCAACTCGGGCTCTGACCCGTTTATATTTTCTTCCTCCATGTATATATATTGTACTACTTCAGGTGTCTTCCGCAAGGACACCTTTGATGTTATCCATCCAGGGTATTCGTGGAGCTGCGGTAGTAGCGGACTGTTGTGGCACTTTACTTTAGTCGATTCCTATCTTTGTACATCTAGATTAGGATTCAGTTTGTATATTAAGTTAGTATTCAAGTGTTGTAGATTAACACTTTTATATTTGATTTCACAGATTATTGTATTGCCTATTACCCGACAGCAAATTTGGGTTTTTCATTGTTGAGATTTTATTTGTTCATTGTATTGTACTCCTTTATTTTATTGGAGTTTGCACATTTCACTCATCATAGTTAGATGTATATTGTTGGTTATGTGCATTATTGGTTTTGTTGTTGTTGTTAAATAAAAAGTTTTAAATTTTTGACAATTCACTTTTAATAGTTTCGGGTAGTTATCCTTATATTATTAGAATTGTCAGTTGATGTTGAGACTGTGCCATCTGAGATACCTGATTTAATGTAGTATAGGGCTGGCCACCCATTATTATTTTGAACGGGTTGTCACAGGTTTGCGCAAGCGACATTTGTTAAGGAAAGTGAATATATACGACTCTCTATAATTAATAGATCCTACATTATTGTGGTCCACTCAAACGCCATATTTTTAGGACTATGAATGAATATGCTCTCTCTATATTTTCATAGATCGTATATTATTATGGTTCGCGCTAACGACATTTTTTGGGATTGTGAATGAATATATACGTGTTCTTTATATTTTCATAGATTCTATATTAATCGTGGTTGATTAGGCATAAATTCTTCTGATTTATCCTCGTAATTTAGAGACTTTTATTGCCCTAGGTAGTGTAATTTGTATTGATTTATCTCATGTACTTGCTACTGACATCTTCCATCGAGTGCATCGAGTTTCGTGTATTTCTCGTACATTTTGCAAATATTTTATGCAAGTGAAGAAAAGAGAAAATTCAAAATCAAAAGAGATTTAAAGTTTAGTAGGGGTATGTTGAGCGGATAATTTAGCTCATAGTTGTGCTAGTTTTGAGAACTAGATATTGGCTAGAGTATTGTATTTGTAGAGGCCTTGTGTCTTAAACATAAGGTGTTTGTTTGGCATGTCGAAAGACGCGGAATATATTTATATTGTATTATTGTATAGGCCCTCGGGCAATATCTAAAATATGAGAAAATCTTTTTATAAAACCTTAACCCTAGTTCAACTAATCTCAATCCCCGACCTAGCTACGCAGTAGTGTATTGGGAGGATTCCTTGTTTGGATTTCGCTTGCGAGACCTCCCCCGCACGAAGGTGGTTAGCGTCAGGAATTGAGGAGAGTTCAACCAGTGGAAATTTTCAAACTTTTATATATTTAGTATATCGTTATAGATTTTATTACCAAGGGTTATCTTACAATTTTGAGGCTAATGGAGCCTGATTAAAATTCTACGAGTGGAGATCAGGTACGGGGTGTATGGGCGCCCTGAGTAGTTAGTTTGTTTTAAAGGCTATATGGTTCGACGTGAGAACTAGGGAGGATCGGTATAGTGATCCTAAGACTTGATGTTAGGACTAGATGATATTGAGGCCCTAGGCATATCTTAAATTTCGCGAACGAAATTCTTGTAAGGGGGGAAGATTGTAACACCCCACGACTTTGGAGACTGAGAAATTAAATTTTTGGGAAGATAAAATTTAATTAAATTGGAGAATTTTAGAATTTGGGAATTGAAGTCCAAAAATAGAGGACGTTTCAAAGTATTCCGGATGATATTTTTGAGGGTACCATCGATCCCGGAAGGGTCGAGATAGTCAAAATGACTGTCATTGGGTCTTATTTCGGCTCCGGAATGTTTTTAAGTTGTTTTGACTTGAATTGGAGTCGACGAGTCATTTAAAGTGTGTATTAACATTTAAAAACTGGGATTTTGTTTTAAAAGGTTGGAGGCTTACGGATGAAGCCATTTCTCATTTGAGAGAAAGAGAGAAGAGCCCTAGAGGGAGAAGAAGAAGAGGAAGAAGAAGAAAGGAAGAGAGAGAGGAAGAAAAGCTTGGAGATTTCCGGCCCTACCGCGACATCGAGGACGATTCAACCTCTACAAACCTGAGGCAAGTGTTTAATCTTGCTAAATAGCTATTTGTGTATTTCATTTCATAAATTGTGGGGTAAAGAAATGGTTTTTGGGTATTAATGTCAAAACCTAGATTTTAGGTTTAAATCTTGAAATCAATGTTTAAATTGAGAATTAATGACATAGAAATGATTGGGATCAACTTTGGGTTGGTTAATGGGCTTAAAATCATGATTTGATGAAGGATTGGGGGTTGGAATGAGAAATTTAGGGTTTAGAATTCGTGGGTTTTGAAGAAACAGATGAACCCTTCAAAGATTGCAGGTCCGAATCGATTCGCCCCCTCAAGCGAATCGATTCGGTTTGGTAAAATTGGCAGGTCTGCATTGACCGAATCGATTCGGACCCCAAGCCGAATCGATTCGGCCTATTGCAGAAGCCCAGGTCTTTGGACCCGAATCGATTCGCCTGGGAGGCCGAATCAATTCGGAAACAGGGCATTTTGAAGTATTTTCTCCATAGTGATTTCAAACCCTTTTTGGTTGGGTTTATTGATTTGGGGGCTTTCTCTTAGGATGTAAAAGATATATTCTTGGATTCATATAAGGAGTTTCTCACATATTGGGGTTTGGGGACTCCTTAGGGTAACTTGGGAGAAATGTACGCATGTACGTATTGGAGTTACATATGGATATTGGGGGAAAACTCTTTGAGGTTGGAATTTACCAATTATAGATAAAGGTATATATATATATATATATATATATATATATGTTTGAGGTTGAGAACTCTTAGAGAGTGATAGGTCTCCTATCCTTAGAAATATTTAGACCAAGGAATAAATAATAACCCGATAGGGGTAAGGATCCATAAAATACAATTGAACCATAGGTAAAAGTGGGAAACAGCTTGCGGGTGTACTATCGACTAGGATAAGCGGTAGCGTAAATTCTAGTTAGGATAGTTTATACGCAATTATGGGGATTTGGCCATTGAGATTCCAATACTTGAAATGAGGTTGGAATAAATTGAGGTTTTAGACTATTAAGTCCTGTTAATGCCTATGGTTAGATAGTACTAAAGATAATTATGTACTTTCACATTTAGAGGTGAAAGGTGTAGTGATGGATGTCTACACAAATTCTTGGGTGATAACCCTAATGTTGAATGTATATGTATAGATATAAACATATGGTTTTGGGAGACTACTCATCATAGGAAGATGATTGAATATGTTTCAAGTATGGAATTATATTCACATATCAAGGTAAATTTAATGGAAATGGTAGTGACGGCTTGTATATCGAGGACTATATATACTTATAGCCAGTTATATATATCTTATACATATGAACGAGGATTAGTTTATATATATAGATAGGGATATGTGAATATGTGTTGATATATATATATATATATATATATATATATATATATATATATATATATATATATATATATATAGATATATATATATAGATATATATATATAGATATATATATATATATAGATATATGGATATCTTCATGTTGTGGATATACATGGTATGGATATTTAAACCGTATATGATGGTTTATTACTGGATCATATGATTGGATCATATGGATTATATATTATGCATGTAAATAATATATATACTTAATTGGTTAAGCATACCCCGCTCATGCTATCATTGGGATGTTGCGCGCGTAGAGGGTCAGCATCCTGGCTAGAAAAGCAGGGTGTGGATATTCCCCAGGTCATAGTCATCCCGTGTGTTACTATATGATATATATATTTATTTTGGGATGAGACGTGATGGGTATGTTTCGTCTCATTGCCGGTTTGGAGCTATGACCGCTTCCCGGGACGTCGTGTGCGTGAGTTTACCACGAGATGGGTGTCGTTTAGTCCCACCATGGTGGCCCCAGTTTTGCTACGTGAGCCGGGCACTGGGAAGATGATAGCATTGATGCAGTTCATCGGCGATATATATAGCCGGGTATATTATGTGCATGGCCTTGTACATCATATGTAGTATGTACACTTGGCTATTGGATTGATGATGATACATATATACGGTTAGAAATAAATACCTATATATATATATATTTATATATATATCCGATAGATGAAAGGATATGGACTTTTATGAAGTACATCTTAGATGATTATGGTGTACTAGATTGATGGGGGTTGATGTATCGCACATAAGGTATTATTTCGGTTACATCATCCCAAGGATATTATTGGAGGTTCTTTTATTTTATCTTATTTGTTTTCTTTCTTTTCTTTCTTTCTTTCTTTCTTTCTTTAGGAGTTATAGTTAGTAGTAATGGTAGTATTAACTTGTATGTTGAGGATTATGGATCTCTAGGATCGACATTGCCCAGGAGTAGTGTAACGAGGTGGTTCCTTGTTTGGATTTCGCTTTGCGAGACACCTCACGCACGAAACACAGTGCCATGTCGAGATTTGAGAGAAGTAATTCCATAGGTGGCATCTCGGATCTCTGGTCTTGACCTTGTCAGGAGTAGTGTAACGGGGCGGTTCCTTGTTTGGATTTCGCTTTGCGAGACTCCCCACGCACGAAACGTAGTACAATTTTGGGATTAGAGATAAGTTTTGCCAATTTTCCATGTGCATGTTAGTAAGTATATTGATTCTTACGTTTTTAGCCTATATATGTATATATATATGTATATGTATAGGAGTGATGTTTTAAGAATTATGATGATTATAATTCATAAGATTATTAATCGGAATTTATTAAGCCTTTTATGGCATAATTGTTGTAATCATAATCCAATAGGATTAGAAATGGGTGGATCCTTAGATTATGACGGGAAGGTAGCTCTCGTGGTTATAGGCTAGGCCTGATAAGTTAGGTCGTCCTAAAAATCAATGGGGGTAATTTAACTAAAATTTGAGGACGCGATTAGGTGCACGCCTTTAGATGAGAGGTGAGTTGGGGTTCCACGAGAGTGCGGTCTCACTCATTTATGAAATTAAGTACACCGGTATTTATTATGCACGGTTAACACACTTGCTAAATATTTTACACATTCGGGGCTCTGACCCGTTTACTTCTCCCTCCTTCTTGTATATACATATATATTTCCACAGGTATCCTACCGCATGGATGCCGGATGACCTTCTATCCAGAGTCTTGGGAGCCGTGACAGGTGCGGACTGTTGCGGGATGTTTCATGTAGCCGCTTCCTACTTCTTTAAAATTCTAGGTAGGATTCATGTTGTATATCGGGTTTGTATCATAGGGATATTTATATACATGTTTATACTTATTCCATTTCAGTTATTGTATTTTCTGTGACCCGACAGCTTATTCGGGTTTATTTATTTATGGATATTCATGTGTAGTGATTCCTTTCATTTCTTATAGTTCTTTCTTGCATCTCTCTTATTTATTAGAAATTTTGTAGTGTTGGGTTGTGTTATGTTGCAAGTTTTAATTTATTATAACATCTCGCTTATATGATTTCGGGTAGTTAGTCCTATATTATATAGTACCGTTAGTTGATGTTGAGACTGGACCATCTGGAATTCCTGATTTAATATAGTATAGGGCTGGCCACCCGTTATTATTTTAGGCGGGTTGTTACAGCAGAGCATCTGAGCAGATTTATTTTTTTTATATCGTTCAATGATTTTTTTTTTCAATTCAATATTCAAGTTTCAAAACTAATAATTTTTTCAATATTCAGTGATAAATTAGTTTAACTGCTCAATTTTAAATGTTCATTAATAAATGCACGATGTTTAAATGACTAATTATATTTTAGTTTACTTTTAATTGTTGTGCCGATATTTGTTTAAAATTTTGAAAATACGGATTTATTGGGTATTGATTTATTAGTATTTTAAAAATAAAAGTACTGATTACTTTTAATTGTTGTTCCTATATTTGTTTAATATTTTCTTATTAGATTTTTAATATTCTTTTTTTTATATTTTATATTTTTATTTTTTAATTATGTGTCTTTTTATACTTTGTATGTGCGTGTTTATATTTTTATAATATATCCGTCGTAAATACATATATACATATTTTATATTTTATATAGTAAAGTACTTACACACACTATGTCCATACACATAACTCACTCCCTAACATACGCCCCACATTCCATACACGTTAAACACACCAAATCAACCCTCACACTCAACAGGGGCGGACCTAGGTGGTTCTCAAGGTGGGCGGCCCAGATATAATATTGTTGGGTATTGATTTATTAGTATTTGAAAAACAAAAGTATTGATTATTTATTATTGGGTTGTTGCCTATTCCGTGATTATATTAGGTTTCTCATTTTTTTTGCTAATTTTAATTGTCGAAACATAATTTGGAAATTTGGAATAAAATTTCAAATTTAGGGCAATTATGTTGAATTTTTTTTTCTTATTTAAAATTTAGGGTAATATTTATTGAGGGATTTTGAAAAAAGTCAAATAAAATGAGAGCAAAAAATGAGTGAATATAAATTAACATTTTTAAAGTTAAGAAATTGAAAATAAAGTAAAAATGTCCCAAAAAAATCATCTCGGGGATCCCGCCCCAACCCCCCATCCTTTGTAAAAGGAAAATGTTAAAAGACCCACTTCATGGACACGCTACATTAAAAACTTATACCTATAAAAAATTGTACTTATTTACGGGTCCACAAAATGTGTCCACGAAGTGAAACTCCCTAGCATTACTCTTTGTAAACACATTTCGCGCCCGTAATGAAAATCTTGGGTCTGCCACTAACACCCAACAACCAAATGAGATTGTCTCTCCTCCATTGTGTTACACCCCGACTAATTAAATACCGGGTAGCTACTCCTTTATTAAATTAATTCAAAATGCCAAGTTGGCTCAGTTAATAGCATCACTGTCGAAAACATTTTATTTTTACTAACCACCTAGTATTTAAAAAGTAAGTGCCAAATTTTACTTAAAGTCCGATTAACCTACAACAAGCGTAATAAAGAATAAATACACCATTCACCATACTAAAGTAAAACGAATAACCATCACATAGTGTAATAAAGGTCTGGAGGAAAACTCCTCACTACAATCCCATAACTGAAATGAATAACCGAATACTGAAACAATACATGCTAAAGCCTGAAAACTGAAATGTAAAAGATGCTCTAAATAGAAATGGGCAACATGCCCTACAACTGATAGATAGTGACTCTGGAATCCAAAAGATAGAAGCATCTATAAGCAAATCCCTGTAGCTTCCACAAACAGCTACAGCTCGTCACCTGAATGAGAATCCTATGCTTGGTGTCCCTGTGGCTGGGCACCTAAAATGGTTTTACAAGAAAAAGATTTGAAAAGCAAACGGGTCAGAGCCCGAATGTGGAGTTATATTTTAAAACCTGCAAGTGCTTTAAAAACATTTAAAACATTAAATGCAAAGTACATGTTAGGACGTGCAATCACATGATATTCTCACCCCTCGTCTAACTGTGCACTCCTAACGTAAGTACCCATCTACAACGATATAAACCACTAGCTAAGTGACATCATAACTAGCTAGACTGTAATAGTTCCTACCCTTATTACCCGGTTCTATTAACATATAACGCTCGTAATTAGATAGGGATTTAATGTAAACTCAGATGCTCAATATGCAATATATTTCTCTATCAGCTAACTCATTATGTTTCTCGAAACAATACCGTAATTATTTATACAACACTAACATGAATGTTCTCATTAATTAAGTGTATATTATTCACATCATAAATATACAATACAAGCACCCCGAGAACTAAGCTGCGGTGCACACATACTCTGCTATCCATCCCGGTACATCACGTACATAAGGATCACATATTCCGAATCTCTCAGGAATAGTTCAGGTAACACAAATCACAAATAGTGGAGGCGAACACAGTCACATCACATGGGTCACGCACATTCCTACGCTCCCACGATCAGCGGACTTATTAACATCCCAATAAGTCTTTCTCTGACCTATGTTCATCGAGGTACCAGTCTATATCCCCCCCGTAGGCACACAAGGATTAGAGGGTCCTAAGCGAACGCAACCTCCCGTGATAGCAAGTATGGTAGGTATGTCATACACACAATTCATATACCAATACTAAGAAGCACACGTCTTAGTAATACCGTATTTTAATCGTAGTACATATTGCACTCTCGCACTAACTATAATTATCACAATTTGTACTATTCCGGTTTGTAATCATATGCGCCATAATTTCTCACGTCGTAGTAGACACTCACGTCTCAACCCAAACCGTCCATGTAATACAACTCTCGTATGTAAATTCCTTCTCATAAATACCCAAATGTCCCAATTCTATCAGTACTATATCTACGGAATGATATCTATATCCTCGAATAAGTTTACGGAACTCCAAAAATCAAAACATTCCAAAATGGCCCAAACTGGCAGCTCGTTAGAAGTCTCGTTCGAACGAGACTGTTCGAACGAGTTTGGACTGTCAGCTCGTTAGAAGTCTCGTTCGAACGAGGCTGTTCGAACGAGATCCAGTTCGTTCGAACGAACTGTCCCTTCTAACGATATCTCGTTCGAACGAGATATCGAATGAAATCCCTACTCGTTAGTAACGACTGGTCAACTCGTTAGAAGCTCATTCGAACGAGTTCGTTCGAACGACCTGGGAACTGCTTCTAACGACTGACCAGTTTCGGCCCAGATTTTCCCAAAAATCGTTTTCCACCATTATTACTCCTCAAGTCTCTTCTAAAATTCGTTCCAACACTGTATTAAGTCCTCTAATCATACTAAATCATGCTAAGGAGATATACTAACATCTTTTAAGGGTTTAATACCTTCTAAACATCAATAAATCACAAGTTTCTACATTATTCCCTAATTTTCTTCAAGAACATAAACCCTAGATTTTTCTCATCATAATTTCCCAGATTTAAATCCGTTTGTACATCACATAGATATGAAATCTCTGAATTCAATCTTCAAACAATGTTTCTACATGCAAACCTATCCCAAAATTAAATAATAACTTCCAATTTCATGGGTTTTCTTTTAACTCTTATATCAGATTGATTATCAAGGTTTCTAACATGGAAGAAGCATTCACTGCTTAAGGAATGTAATTTAAATCACTTGCCTTGGTTTGATTTCTAATTTTGGTGTAGGTTTGATGAAGTTTTCTGCAGAAATTCCTCTCTCCAAGCTCCTTCTCCAATGGTGGCTTAAGGTGGCTAGGGTTTGATTTGGGAAACTTAGAAAACCTAAATGATAACCTACGTAGCCTTCTAGGTTAATATGGGTTGGTTATGGGCTTAGTGGGTCAAATCCACATCAGATTTAATTAACCAAATTTTCGTCACTTTTAATTCCTCAAAATGTAAAATTACCAAAATACCCTTTAAGTTGCCGGTATGGCCTAAAAATACCCCGGGACCCAAACTATACCCCCGGCTAGTGTTTTCTGACTATCTCGACCTTTCCTGACGCGTTGGCGCACTCAAAACGACCATACGGATTATAGATTTGAAATTCACTTTTATTATCAAAATATTACACCGTGACGCGGCGGTCCCACGCGTCTCAACAAAATTTCTAAAATGCCGTATATAAATCTCACGACAAATTTCATAATTCCAAATTCATATATAATCATATATGCACATAATCAAATACCAACTCGCATCTCATTAGTATTTATAACCCGGATTAATTTCCAATTAATACGCATTTAATTAATTAATCCCCAAAATTAAATATAGCCAAAAGTACGGGGTATTACACATTGCCATCATCTTCTTCACCCATCTTCTTTTCTCTCTCCAAACAGCAAACCGTCGGTGGCCTACCCAACTCGAATTCAGCTACGAACCTACTCTCATGCCCACTTTGGCTCTGACCCAACTGCTCAAAACTAACAACCTGCCCCGCGACATCCTAAACTCGTCTTAAACTAGGAACCCTCTTCAATCCACCGAACCTCCATTTTCGGAGATCCTACCAAAAGACAAACTCGGATATTCAACCCAGCCTCTACCCAAGCTTCCAAACCCGAAACCAAGACCCAATTCCATCTTCTCAGCCCCAAACCCCATAAACCATAACTGTCCATAACCCGACGACCTTATAAATCAAACCAACGACCTCCAACTCCGGTCATTACCCTGTATATAAAAATACTCTTAAAAATCAAGTAACCAAGAAAGTGGTAACTTGGAAACCATTTTGAACCATACCATACCACTGTGTCTGTGGTTACAATCTACGGGAGTCTTATAACTAACAACCGCTCTCCTAGATCTACTGATAGTCGGCCTCGACATCAAAACCCACCGCCTCATAAATATTACATCTGGGTCTCCCAATATATCACCACTTTCTATCTGGCAAGGGTTACACGATCGAATCACATAAGGCGTCAACATAAATATTAGGGGCAAATTACTGTACGTATTCCATTCATTCATAAATATTACTAGCTGTCGAGGTGAAGGAATCAATTGGAGAAGATGGGGAGATGGCACAACAACTATGTGTAATAAACCGTGGCTATCAATGTTCACCTTACGTGGATACCAAATCTCACAAGAATATCAATTTTCATCCTACGTGGATACCCAACATGAGTTGAACTTATAGAGATTTCTTGTTGTCCAATTTTATTCCCAGGATAACTCAAAGGTTATGAATGAAAACGTTCGCTCTTTCCCTAAAAAAAAATTATTTTATAAATTATTTTATTATTTTTTTATAAATTACGTACAATATTTTTTAAAATAAAAAACTGTTTTTTATTTTTTTAATGAAGTTTTTTTTAAATTTAAAAAAAATTATTCTAACTGCTTTATAAAAAAAAGTTGTTTTCCAACAAAAATAAAACCTGTTAACCATGAACATAAACATCTTTACACTGTTAAATAATGTTTTTAACTGTTTAAAAACAATTTTTAATAAGAAACTGTTTTTAAAGGGTTTTTTATACATAAAAGAAATGGTTCATTAACTTTTGAACTAAAAAAATGTTTTAAAATAACCGATTTTAACTTTTTTTAAGAGCTTTATGAAATTAAGAAATTGTTTTAAAGTTAAAAAAACATCTTAATTATTTAATATAAAAATATTCAATTAATATGAAAAATACCACGTGGCATCTCAATTCCCTTCCAACATATCTATCATGTGTAAGCTTTCCTCAGAGGCTTTTCTCATTCTTCCTGTCCCTTTGGTTTCTCCACCTGTTTGTTTCCTTTTCAATTTTTTTAACAAATTACGTACAATATCTTTTCAAATAACTTATGCAAAGTACTTTTTAAACTACGTGCCGTATTTTTAACCACGTATACATAATTATTTTATTATTTTTATAAATTATGTATAATATTTTTTTAAATAAAAAATAATTTTTTATTTTTTAACATTTTTTATTTATAACATTTTTAACATCCCACAAAACGCCATGTGGCACCACAATTTTTCATTAAAATTTGTTATACAGTAATTATATATCTCCTCTTTAGTTCATCTCTCTTCCAATTCTTCTTCCTTATTCACTCTTCAAATACAACCCTTTCGTTTTCTAAATTGTTTCGTGCAATAAAATTACACCCTTTCATTTCTTTAGTAACAAACCCTTTATCTCCATCTGTTGAAGTCCAAAGGACCATTTATCATAAACGTTCACATAAATCATTCACCCATAAACGTTATAAATCATTTTAAAACGTTATAAATCATTTTATGTTCTTCCACCGTATAAATCATTCACCCATAAACGTTAAACAACACCCCTACACCCTTTCATTTCTTTTATAACAAACCCTTTATCTCCCTTTGTTGAAGTCCAAAGGACCGTTTCTGTTCTACCACCTTATAAATCATCCACCCATCAATGTAAAACAACACCACTATTTTGTAAATTGTGGTGCATTCAAGAGACAAACGATTTCTATTGTCGATAAATTCTCCGATTGAAAATGGAAGCAACTAAGGACCCACCGGTGATTGCTGTGGAATGTGAGTTTACAAGGGTCTGATGTGTGGTTATTTATAACATTTTTAGATGCCTCAACCAGTTGTGATAGTTAAGGTGGCTAAAGGATGGTTTGAATTGGGTTTAGGAGAATCTTAGGTTGGAGGAGATGGGTAACGGGTTCCACGAATTTAGAAGCCGGGGTTGAGAGCTGGTGGTTCCGGGTTATGGAATTAGGATGGATTCGAGTGTAGATGGTGGTCTGGGTAGTGGGTTCAAGTATGGCTGCGGGGGGTCGGGTTGCCATGGGTATGGTTGCTGGTCAGTCAGAGCTTTGTTTTGGAGAGCTTGGGTCTGATTATCGTCGGGATCGAGTTTTCGCCTTTGAAGGTGGTCGGTAGGAGATAGATTTGGTTAGAGGATGATTGAAATCGGTTTTGGGGTCAGCGGTGTGGGTTTTGATTTGGTCTGTAGGTGTTGGATTTTGGGCTTAACCATTCTCCATTTTTTTTATCAAATGCTCCACGTGAGAATCATTTATATATATAAAAAAATAAGTCATTCCATATAGTTCATTATTAGGATTTTAATTTCAAATTTTCTTTATGTAATAATACTGCGAAGGTGATTGTTAGTTGAAATACTCTAACTTTTTTTAATGATGTAGGGAAAATATATATAATACTTTATTTTAATGGTTTTAAAATTGACGTTTCAATGCTATGACTTTGAGTATTTCAAAATATATGCTTGATTTCGTTTTAAGTGTTTTGGATTTTTAGATCTAGGTATATCCAAGAATGAGTTTCGATTATTTATTTTTTTTGGCTTTAATTTAATCTCTTAAGATTTGTGGAGCTTCACTCTCATTTATTTTTGAAAATATATTAAGTTTCATATCCATCTCAAACCGCCCATAACTGCTATGTGACATCCCCGCTTTTTTTCCCCCGAGAATACACTTATCCCATACATGTTACAATACGACCAATAATTAAAAAAAATAAAGACATGAGAGTGGATACAAATGAATCTTTAAAAATGAGACTAAATGCTTAAGATCCCATAATTATTTGTGACATTATTATTTTCACCAAAATACCCTCAAATGTGATAATGTTCATAGCCCAATGTTTTCGGGTAAAAATAAAAATATGAGGCTCATTTTAAGTTTGTGCCCATGTTAGTTATTGTCTATGAATCTCTTTTTAATTAACAGTTTACTATGCTTTTTTATGGTACCCTATGCACATTTTTATCTTTTTGAATATTGTTAATATCATTTGTCTTTATTTGCATTAATAATCCAATTTTTGTCTTAGTGCTATATATGTTTCAAAAAGAAAAAAAAGTTCTTGAGTTGCCAAAGTATATATAATATGTATTATGTTTGACTACATATATAATCGAAGGCGCTATTTGAGATTGACTATTTCTGCAAATTTTCAAGTATACATGAAATAATATAGTCATTTTACAAGAAAATAGTTAATATAGCAGTTGAAGTTAAACAACCGTGCTTTTCAGTTCTTTTTATTTTTTATTTTTTTACCACGAAATGGTCGTACAATTTAATTTTTATCATAATTCGTTCATGATAATCAGTTAAAGACTAATAAGGATTGAGGGAGTATATTAGATAGTTGTGCTTAATTTCATTGAATGAAATTGAATCTTTTGGGCTCATTTTCATTTACATAATGTTCTATTTATTTTTTTGTCATTTTTAATATCATAATATGTGTAATCACTTAAGTTAGGAACTAAATAAATATGTTAATATCAAATATATATAAATATACATATATATATATATATATATATATATATATATATATATATATATATATATATATATATATATATCGTACGCGCATCGCGCGGGTTTACAACTAGTGTTATATATAACACAAGAGCTCAGTATAATAAAAAGAAAGAGGATTGCCTCCTTGCCACTCGTAATAATAAATTTTCGTATTTCTTGGTTCTGTTCCTTTTCCTCACTCAAAACAGGTAAGTACATGTCAATTTCATTTACTACATCTTCATTGTTCATCAAATATTTGAAATTAAAAATTTTAAAATCAACAGAGTTGGTTCTTATTTTGTTTGTTTTTGGTCCTTTACTACTTATTAGAATGTTTTATGCTTGTTCTTCGTTGTAATTTATATGTATGAATGAACCAGCTTAACTTCTTATTAGGTCTATAAAAATATAGAAATTATAGATTAGTTATCAATTATTAAAGGATCAAATACCAAAAAGTCCCTCAAACATTTTTTAATGCACATTTAGTCCAACCCTTTTATTTTGTACCAAAAAGTCCCTTATTCTCTTATCTTTAAAGGTCCGCGCTAGTGGCATGGTAAAACATTTTTGGCATGGTGAAGGACTTTTTGGCGCAAAATAAAAAGGCTTCGAATAAACGTGTATTAAAAAAGTTCGATGAACTATTTGCGTACATGCGCATGTGTATTTGATATTAGATTTAATGTTATCTAATATTTTAATCCCTTATCAAACTTTAATTTTGACATGTGTGTAACAAATATGATGGGAATATTTTTAAATATGACTAAAATTATAATACGACAATCCCTTGTTATATAACGTTGCCTTAATATGACACTATGGACTTCACATTATTCTACAATAAATTTTAAGACCTCAACTACAAATTTATGAGGGTGATTATTCGTGTTCGAATTTCGAAGTTTATTACTAATGCCCTTAATCAAATTATTGTTTGTAAATATGCCTCATACATAAACTTCTCACCTTGGTTACACGTGCAATGCGTGTGTGCATCAATTAGTGCGTGAATAGCTATTATTTATGTGACCTTTGTAATTTCTCCCTAGACATCTAGCATCCAAGATGTAATTCCCGTCTTAGTTGTCATTTTCTAAATAGTAAAAAAAATAAATTTGCCACAATGTTTTGTAACAACGAAGCTTATGAACAAACCCAATCCAAACTTATATGTTGTTTCATCCCCTCTTTCCTTCATCTAATTCCTTTTTTTTTCAAGAATGGATTATGACCAACTTACCTTTTCAGGGATGGAGAATCAGTATGACTTTGATTGGTTATATTTAGAAGAAAAGTCCCAAGGGTAATCTCATACTTACTAAAGCTCTTTAGTTTTGTCTCCATTCTGTACAAACAAACCTTATATGTTGTGTAAATTCTTTAGTTTTGTCTCCATTCTGTACAAACTAACCTTATATGTTGTGTACATTTTTTCTTTTGTCCAGAAAATTGGAGGAGTACTCCACATTCGCTAATAACTTGGATTATAGTCCTTTCGGTGATCCTTTCAACTTTGATCAATACCTATTTCCACGACAAAATAATCAAATTCCCTTTGATTATGATCAACATCAATTTTCACAACTAAATAATCAAATTCCCGTTGATTATGATCAATACAAATTTTTGCAACAAAACAATCAAAATCAGTACCAATTTTCACAAGAAGACAATTTCATTCCCCAATTGGAATTCACTGATTTCGAGAATATCGGTACGGGTGATTTGCGTAGCTTGTGGGATGACAATTTTTCATCTATTAGTCAAGACCTTATTCTTGATACCAAGCAACAACTGTTGATGGATACTGAAATTTTGGGCTATTTCATTGATGAAGGAACTTATATGATTGATCCTAAAAACTATATTATTTCAAACACAAACGAAAATCAAAGTCGACAAAACAAAAGATCGAAAATGTCTCCATTAGAACTGCATGAGATCCAAAAGTATTTTAATGTTCCAATAACTCAAGCAGCCAAAGAATTGAAGGTGGGATCGACCACGTTGAAGAAAAGATGTAGAAAGCTGAATATTATGAGGTGGCCTTATAGGAAGATCAAGAGTATGAAGTCTCTCATTGATAATGTTAAGGTATTTATCCTCCCTGCATGTTAAGATTCTTTCGAAATGTCATTAGATACATTATTATTTTTCATTCATTTCCTTTCTCTCTAATAAAAGTTTACCGAATATATGTTTTTGGAAGTCATTTTAATTTAGTGTGTTTTTTTTACTTTACCCCCCAAGAAATGTAGCAATGACATAACCATCCTCTTTTTAGAAAAATAGACATAAACATCGTATGCATAAGGTACAAGAAAATCAATACACATGTGGGTGGTCAAGTCTAATATATGAAAAATAGAGGGCTAATATATAATTATAGCATTATTGTACGACATGTTTTATTAGTATAATTATTTTGTTTTAAATTACAATTTTAGGAGATGGGATTAACCAACGAGGTAGAGATGTTAGAAGAGAACAAAAAAATGATGGAGAAGCTACCCGATTTTGGAATGAGAGAGAAAATAAAAAAACTCAGCCATGCTTGCTTCAAGGCCAACTGCAAAAAGAGAAGGCTCCTTGCTGACTATTGATACTGCTTCTTCTCTAATCGCTTGGTAATTTGGGTTTATATTTGGTTTTGAACTTTGTAATGTTATTTCTAGTTTTATTTTGGCACTTTAATAACCTTTTGGAATCTTGTTTTCTTAGATATTGTAGTGCCTAAAGCATTACAACCAAATATAAGTTTAAATAAAGTACGGTTTTAATTTTATTTTTACGTGCCTTAAAGTGAATTTATGTGCCTTGTCATGGAAGTTAATAATTAACCTTGAATCGAGCTTCTTTCTTACTATAAAATCAATCATTATGTAATGAGAAACATCGATGCATATGAGATTCTTATATATATATATTTGACAAGATAAGAAAAAAATTTAAAACATAAATTATGTTAAAAAAAATAAAACAAAAATTTTCAATAGTCTATATAAAGTAACATATACGTTAAATCATTACTTTAGCAAATCAGTGTAAATTCCAAATAAATCATTTAATATGTATTGTATGTAAAATACGGTAAGCTAGATCATCCAAGATTCTAGCTTCTCTGGCTTATATATTAGAATCATTACATTAGTAAAACATCGGTAAGTTATAAATAAACCATTCAATATATATTATATCTATAGGTAACTGTAAAATACGTCTAGTAGGATCATCAAAGATTAAAGCTTCTTTGGCTTATATAGAAATTGACATCAATGTTAGCCAATTAAAGACCATGCTCACATCGTGGGGAGAAAATTATAAAATATAATAATAAGGAACATAACTGTTAAGGCCAAACAAAAACACACAAAAAAAATGCACTCTTACCATTTTTTATACGATTTCTTTTACAAATTGATGTGGTAAGTGATATTAGAACTTTTTGTTTTTAAAGTCTTAAGCAGTCGGGCAAAATTTTTTATTTTTATTTTTATTTTTTATTTTCATAGATTTGATTAAATTACAACATTACTCTTTTTCTTAATGCATGAATATGACTTCCATGAAAAAAAAATGTCTTTATGTGTTGTTATGTATGTTAATATATACATTTGTAACTCATTACAACATAATTAGAATTTGATTTTTTATATACGTATGTTCATTATATATATAAATATATATACACTCGTGTTAGCATTAAAGACCATTGTAAAATCCATCTAACAATCTTTTGTACGAAATCCTATTTATCTCCCCATAAATTTATACCCTTTATTCCCTTATCTCTCTCTCATATTTGTACAATATTTATGATACAAATAGTTTCTCTTGGCTTTTATAGTGTTGGAAAATATCGTATTTGTATATCTTATTTTGTATTTGTTCACCAAGATTTCATGCAAAGTTTAGCAAAAACTAAATAAATATTTGTAAATAACAATTTGTCAAATTTATCACAAATAAGTGTGTGAAATTTCAACCTCTGTAAAATCATATAATAAAAACTTCAATGCATCTTGTTCTGTTTTTCAAACAAAAACAAAAAAATACATATTTTTAATTGAGCAAAATATATAAATTGTATGTATAAATCAATGTGACAAGTGACACAGCCATAAACCTTGTTTTGCCTTTTTTAGACCATATAAAAATAATTTTTTTGGTTATAAAATATGTATATGGGTGCATGTTCACTTTTTTCTAGCATATGAATGAAAAAGTATTTCAAGATACTTGAATTCATACTATAAATAAAGAAAATACAAGTATGGATATACTACTAGAATGAAACATTTTCTCTCTCTCTAAAAAAAATCCTTTATTTTTCACAACATGTTATAACACAAGAGATTAATATAATAAAACGAAAGAGGATTGCCTCCTCGCCATGGATAACAACAAGTGATGGTAATTTTTGGTTCTTTTCTTTTCTTCACTGATGACAAATAAGTACATGTTGTTACCTTTTCTACTGTCAATTTCATAGACAACATCTTCGTTATCCCTCACATATTTGAATTTAAAAATTTAAAAGTCAGCATAGTTGATGCTTATTTTGTTCTTCTCTATTTATAAAGCATCAATTGTTTTCTTTTGGTCCTTTAATACATATTAGCAGGGCCGATCCCGAAATTTTAGCGTCAAGGCGAATTCTTGAACTGGGATCCATATTAAACAAGAGGTTTTTAATTAATTTATAACTTATGGGTTTTTTAATCGAAAAGATGCCGACTTGATTTTCAGTAGTTTACAAGTTTAAATGTTTGTCCCTTCAGTTTTTAATAAATTATTTGTGTGACAATTTAAAATGACGCTATAAATTTAAATACACAGATAAAATTTTGGGGAGCCTAAAATGTGTTGAATATCGGGGCCCGAGGCGACCGGCTCCCTGGCCTCCCCTCAAAACCGGCTCTAAATATTAGAAAGTTTTATACTTCTTCTTCATTGTAGTTTATATATAAGAATGAATCAGATTAGCTTCTGATCAGGTCTATAAAAATACGAGAATTATTAATTAGTAATCAATAATTAAACTACATCCTATAATATTACCTTTTCTTTTCGCCATGTTTTAAGGTATTTTAGTTTGGTCTTATAAGCTTACAAATTATTTCACTTTTTTTTCCTCCCTAGGTTTTAAGCTATATGGGAACTAATTTCCTTAAAATATAAAAATGCCTATATTTTAGTTTGATCTTGTAAGCTTACAAATTATTACATTTAAATTTTGAGTCCTCTTCTCATATAACCATTTTTAGCTATGACATGAAGTTAACAAATCATACGATATTAAGACCTACACCATAATTATTCAACTTTGGAACTTGTACTTTCCTATGTTCTAATTTTAGTATTTGAAGTCCCTAAATTTTGTGGACCTAAGGTTTCAAAGAAAATATATCACAATCAAACATGGAGTTTTAATTGAAAGTGTACACACTAAAAGTCATATAATTTATATTGATTTGTGATATGAAGATCCATAATGATTATTGTGATAAAATGTTCACAAATTATTACTTGTAAATGGGATACAGTTTCTTACACATACTATTAAAAATGCACGAATCTCTCCTGTTATTTAACAATATTTGGATTAGAGTTTCCAAAAGTAATAACCCCCATTTTCTCATGTAAAGATTGGCCAGACATGATACACCGAAGATGGATCTTGCTTGTCAATTTATATCATTCTTAGCATCGACCGAGAATAAAAATTTATATTTTAAACCATATTTTAATTTAAAACTGAATTGAATTAATAAACATGAGATAATAGTAAATCCAACATCCACGTTCAACAAAATAAAATCTAACATAATTATAACATCTCGACTAATAAAACTAAATGACTTCGGGCTTATGCCCATAAAATAATCCAAAATAAAGAAAGATAGGAAGAAGTAGCAGCCTAAACTAGAATCACTAAATCGATCTTTGAGAAGAAATACGTGACAACAAGTTTGATATTCCTTTAGTCCTGCTATCCTTGTCTACAAAAACCTTGTAATTTGAGTCAGCACCCTAGAGTGTGTAAGAATTAACTTATTGAAATTGAAATACAAGATTACAATAAATTTAAGTAAGTGTCTCCCATCATCACTCGCATAGGATAATCTCCTCACCTCTCACCTAGGTGCAATATTAATCGTATCCTATCCCCAGAAACCAAATGCAATATAGATAACAAGATGATTGGGAAACATGTGATGCGTCTAGCATACACTACAAGAAAAATGATGTTTAGTGACATAACTTTTTGCACCTAATAATAAAACATTCACCACCAAATCTTTTAGTGGAAAAAAAATTTCGTCATGCTATCGCCACTAAAGGTTTTCTGCGGATTGTTTTCGTAGCAATTTATAAAATCACCACTAAAATTTGACTTTTTAGAGACAAAATCACTTCGCCACCAAAACATCGCTTTAGGTGGATTTTTTTTTTTGCATCTAATAAAGATTAAATTGCCACTAATAGTTGATAGTTTGACACTAAAAGTTTATTTTTTGTAGCAAAATAAAAATTCACCACCAAAAGTAACATTTCGTGGCAAAACAAATCGCCACAATTGAACTTAAATTTCTATTGAACGATTTTTTAAATATTAAATTGCCACCCATAGTTGATAGTTTACCACCAAAAGATTATTTTTTGTAGCAAACCAAAGAATCACCATCCAAAGGGTTGTTTCATGGAAAAAAATCTTCACAATTGATCTTAAATTTGTATTTAACAACTTTCTTAGGAATTTAAATTCGCCACTAAATGACATTTTTTATTGCAAAAAAACCTCCATAAATTGATGCAATATTTTTTACAATACATATATACGTTGCTTTGGTAACAACTTGTGTCTACGCATATATAACTTATACATCTACAACTTTCATAATTTTTGTTTTCCCAAAATCATAAACTAGTACTCTTAATTTGGGCTTCGAATAGGAAAGTAGCTATTTACCAAAAATCTCAAAACTTTCACATTTTGTGACCAAACATTGCCAATTTCGCATCAACACCCTAATTTACTTTATAAACATAATCATGCATTAGAAACATATTTTATGATTCATTTAACCACATAACTAGTCATATGCTCTAAACATGTTATCCCCGATCATAAGCTCGATTAGCATCTAATATAAACCACATATATATCACATGAACATGCATCCCCTAAACATGATAATTAACATGTTTAACACACATAAACAATTTACAACTAATAACTAATAAGTAATAAATTATACTTAATCATGTAATTAACCTTCCTAATAATGTTTTAAGGCCTTACACTATAGGCATCAAGTTATCAAAAGAAGGAGAAGGATAGTTTGTTAACTCTACTTTGATCAAAATTATAGTTGGAAGCTTGAGGTACTTGACAATGATAGGAATTGGAATTTTATATGTAGTTGGAATTGTGTGTAGTTACATGGAAACACCAAGAGAATCTCATCGTCTAGCTACTAAGAGCATACTAAGGTATAATAAAGGTGCTCTTAACCCTGGAATTTTTTATGCTTATGGAGAAGATGAAAATCTAGTAAGGTATTTAGATAGTGATTGGGGAGGTTATCGAGATGAGGTGAAAAGCACTACAGGGTACGTGTTCTACCTTGGTTCAACAACTTTACCTTGGCCATCGAATAGACATAGAATTTCAACATTATCATCATGTGAAGCTGAGTATATGATAACTTGTTCAATTGTTTGTAAAGGAATTTGGTTGAGAAATATGTTGAAGTCATTGAATCACTTATAAAAAGAATATACAGTGATTCATGTGGATAATAAGTCTACAATCAAGCTTGCAAAGAATCTAGTACAACATGGAAGGAGGAAGCATATTGACATTAGGTTACATTTTCTAAGGCATCATATGAAGTAAAAGACAATTGAACTTGTGTATTATCACACCAGGGAGCAGATAAGAGATATCCCTACGAACCCTCTCCCGATTGATTATTTCAGAAAGCTACGTGTAATGCTTGGGATGAAGGACTCTTGATTTGAGGGGTGAATGTTGGAATAAACACAAATCAAGTGTCTCTTGCACTATTATAATTAGTGGTAAACCTGACTATGCACTACATAAGCACTATGTGAAGTGATAATCCACAGAGACCACTTTCATGATTTTTAATATTTCTTTCTTTTAAGTGGTTTAGGTGTTAATTCATTTCCTCCGTTGCTTTTTCTAATGGGTTAGATTAATGTTTCCATAATTAATTATGTTATTTTAGTTGTTCCACTTAATGTGTGATTGTGTGTGTTTTGTAACTCTATAAATAGAGTTATAAGCATGTTGTTTGATATAAGCAATAACAAGAAAATAAAAACATTTTATCTCTAAAAATACTTATTCTCTTTATTAGTTCTTATCTTTGAGAGAATGTACGCGTGGGTGTGATATAGTTTGAAAACTTATCACCCAAACAAGAAGTTTGACACAAATAATTGAATACCAACAATAATTGCCTCCACTTTGTTTGGATCAACCTTCACACCATCACTTGAGACAACATAACCTAAGAATACTAAACTATTTTTCAAGAAGTCACACTTCTTCAATTTAATTTCTACTCACTCAATACATCAAAAACCTTTTGAAGATGCTCAAAATGTTGATTTTGCTCTTTGTTAGACATAACAATGTCATCAAAGTAAACCACAATAAACTTACCAATATAAGGCTTGGATATGTGATTCATAATACGCATAAATGTGCAAGGAGCATTATAAAGACCAAATGGCATCACTATCCATTCAAATAAGTCATCCCTTGTCTTGAAAGAATTTTTCCATTCATCTCCTGGCCTTATGCAAATTTGATGATACCCACTTCGAAGATTAAGTTTTGAAAAGATTACATCCCCACAAAGTTGGTCTCATCGAGTCGAGGAATAGGAAAACGATACTTAATGGTAATTTTATTCACCGCCCCACTATCAACACACATCTTCTAAGATCCATCTTTCTTAGGAACAAGTAATGCCGAGATAACACACGAACTCATGTTCTCTATAATCAAACCTTTCTCCAATAAATCATTAATTTTCTTTTAAACATCTTCAAATTTTTTAGGATATGTTCGGTAGGCTACTGGAAGCATAGAACAAGGGACAAGAGCAATACAGTGTTGACTCTCATCGATAGAAGGCGGGATGAAATTTCCTTTAGCACCACATCATAAAATTTATCGAGCAAAGTGTTTCAACTCGCTCACCAAAATATGGGGTGGCCAGCCCGATACTCCAATATAACGGAATCATGTATGGAATCATTCTCAGCATCACAACAATATAATAAGTATACGGGGAAACCACCCAATAATTCAGAAAACAGGTTGCCAATTTTTTTTTATTTTAAGTTAAGGAATAATTTAAACAACCCAATTTAAAAAGAAAGTGGAATCCCAAGAACTTATATTACATCCACAACAAGAATACAATAAGAGGACAGAATATGTTGTCGGTCAACAGGTACATACAACATATTATAATAGTTTAATAATTTACATAATACATTCATTAGAAAGTTACAAAAGTTTGGGCCACACGCCCGAGTGAAAGACCCAATCGTAACTAGAATACAAAAAAATGAAGGCGTCTAACAACATATCCCGTAATATCCGCAAAGTATTACGGCTCCCCAAAAGCACCGGAGTAGGAAAATCAGAACGGGCGCCCTTGCGGCGGAGCACCTGAGCGGATACAAAATTCATGCACAACAAGAAAAATGAACGGGTCAGGGCCCGATTTTATATGATCACCAGATTAATAAAAAGCATGACAATTATGAATAGTTGATCATGAATGATAAAGATGAGAATCTAACAACATAATCTCAAAGCATAATAAGACAATTTAAATGATTATAACTTTTATTTAGTTATCCAAGGGGCTAAAATTAGACATCATTAATTAAAAGTCTCCATCATTATTCACTATTTCATTTCATTTTTCCATTCCTTATTAGGAATGTAATTCCTATCATATTCTCTTTGTGGCATTTCTCATACATCAAGTCCTACTTGCTTTAGAATTGTTATATTCATATACATACAATGATTCTAAGACCGCCCCTCCGAGTTTCCCCACTGGACGCGCCCCTAAATGACTATCATCTTTCAGGGCCTATCAACAAGACAACCTGGGCACCTAACGCAACGTTGGGAAGTGGCCATATGCCTGCGAGTGAGACATAACCACACTCGGAATTACCTCACTAGTTCAGAATAAAACTTATAACAATCCATCATACGGCTGAGGACTATAGTCTCCTTGCGTTCATTAGTCAGGGGACATCACCTCATGCGCGAACTTCCCTTATGATAGCATTTAGAGAGGCGTGTTTAAGTAAATTAGCATTTACCATTTAAATATCATTTTCATTTCCATTTTTCATATGTATGTTTCATTTTATTCGAAACCATAATCATTGAATATTCTCATTAGTATTCATCGTATACTAAGTCCCGAATTATTCTCCATGAGGTCAAAATATTTCTACAAGTCACGAGGTTTTTTATACCTCAATTGAGCCCCTAAAGTCTCCAAGTATGGGCTTACAATTCCTAGACTCCTAATAATTAACTAAAGGAAAGAAATGTCCTAACCGCATTTTGTACACCCATGAAATAAGCCCCGTTTAACCCATTTCTAATGTAGGGTAGTGACCCAACTCATCTAAAACTCTAGGACTCTATGTTTACTTCATACAAGAAGGTTCCTAGGTCCGAAGCCTAAAGGAAAGGGTTGTAATTGAGCTAAGAAAAATCACTCAAAAATGCAGGATTTCCGAATCGATTCGGCTTGGCCGAATTGATTCGGTCAGAAAAGCGAATCGATTCGGACCAGCCGAATCAATTCGGTCAGAAAACATGACTTTCTGCATAATTTCCGAATTGATTCAGATAAGATGAATCGATTCGACCCATTCAGACCTGTAAGATGCCCCTTGAGTGAATCGATTCTCCCTAGCCGAATCGATCCACCCCTGCGAATTGGCGAAGGTTGGTTATGAAGTCTTGGACTCCTAAATTCCGCCAACTCAAATCTACCCAAACCAAGATCATTTAACACAATCAACTACTCATAAATACATCTAGCAACCATAAATAACCCCAATAAACGTCTAAATCAACTTTCAAGGGTTCAAAACCTACAAATCCATTTAAAACCCTAAAATTGTTAAACCATAACCAATCCACAACAATCAATACCATTTATTCATCTTAAACCATATATTAGCAAGTAGAAAACTTGCCTTGGTGTTCAAATCTCTGATTTTCTTGTAGTAGCAACAATCTCCAAGCTTGAATCTCTCTCTTTTCTTCTTTCTCTCCAAAGTTATGTTCTTCTCTCTTTTTTTCTCTAGGTTTAGCAAATACACATAAGGGAAATAAATGAAATGAAAGACTTAACTCGTGCCTTAAGTCTAAATTCCCAACTTAAATGGTTAATACCACATTAAAATGACTCTCAATACGCATTCAAGCTATAACCAGTCAAAAGTTCCTGAAACAATGACTCTCAATATGGCACTTATTTCGACTATCTCGTACATTTCGGGACTAACTACGCCCTCCAAATTATCATTTGGAAATTTTGCAACTCATTTCAAGTTCCGGTTTCATTTTAAACCATAAATGCCATTTAAATTATATGACACTATAAAACACAACATGGTGATATTTACTTACACATACAGTAAATATGCAACAATTTAGTAAATATTAACTTTCAACTCGTTTAATTAATATTTACTCCATATTCCAGCATTTTATATAATTACTTCACACAGTAAATAAATATAAAATAGGTTCTCAAAAGCGAGGGTTGTTTCAAAAAGGTTGTAAGTTAGGTCGGACTTCGAAGTTCTCTTCATTTTCCTCTATGAGAAGTGCAACGGGTGTGAAAATTATTATTTCGAAGTCATTGATCATCCTCCACATGGGCTACACATAAGCTTCTTCAAACAACAAGTGATTCTCCTTTGTCATCATATAAAACTTCACCCTCACTTTCATCTTCATCACTATAATTTTTTTTCCACATCTTCATTGACGTCCACCTCCACTAATGAAACAATATTTTGATTTGGATATTCAGATACAATATGCCCAAAGTCGTGACATTTAAATAATGGTGAGAATTTCAATTTGAAGATCCTTGCTGAATTGATTTGCCGTTTATATCATTCTTCGAAGGTGGCTTGAAAGATGTCTTCGAAGGCTTGGAAATAGAAGTACGCCCTAATTATAACCTCCATCGTGACTCTAACTTCGAACACTACTTTTCTCCTTGAGTTTCTTATCCACCTTTAGAGACAAATGAACACATTATTATAAGTCCAATATGGTTGCAATTTAACAACATTTAAAATATGAGTCCTTAAACCACTAAGATAATGAGCAATTATTCGATCCTCTGACTCGAATAATACACATCGCATCATGATATGATCAAGTATTCTTGAATACTCCTCCACGGACAACTAATTTTTATGAAATTGTGAAACTTAAGAAAAGCATCTTGTACGTAATGACTAGGAAAAAATATTTTTAACTCCTTTTTCATCTTCTTCCAAGTTACAATTATTATTTTACATTCACATTCACGTTGCTTCTTTAAGTGTTACCACCAAGTTGAGGTATTCTTCTTCAACTTTATGGCAACAAATTTCACTTTTTTTATTTCTAGAATTTCATAGTAGTAGAAGATTCTCTCCACGGTGTTGATCCAATCAATGAATTCTTCACTTTAGATTTGACCATTAAATTCTTGGATCCTAACTTTTATATAATCATAGTGATAGGGTTGGTTCCTTCCACATATACGTTTCAAAGGAGCCTCTTATTCCGATGCATGGTCATGAGCATTATAAATGGGGTTAATTTCCTCTTCATCATGTGGAAATTCATTATAACTACTACGATCCATCACATTCCTGAGATTCAAATCGTACTAAATGCTGTAAGAGTTTTTCACATGTCCCCAAAATTCATCTAGTTCAATGTCACATAAGTCTCTTTCACATACCGGTGCACCAATATTCGAGCCATCATGATAGTTGTTGGCCATCAAAACCAAGTCTCTGATACCAATCTGAAATTGGATATTAAAAGAGAAATATATAACACAAGTGTTAACTGAGGTAACCCACTCAAACTCTAAGGATAATGAAAGAGAAATATATAACACAAGTAACATACTTAAACTCTAAGGAATCCACTGAAGAGAGGGAGCAACACTCGTAATCCACCAAAAGGTTAAGAGCAAAATAAGAAAACTTCGCTTCTTATACAAAAGTATGTTTATAATCTCAAATAAAATTATCCTTGTTTCATACATCCTTAGCCCTTATATAGGTGCTTGGAACAACTCTCCAGCAATGGGTGTTAAGATATATTAAATAGAACGTTGAATAAACTAGAAGTTAGAAAACTAAAAGACTAGACCCTTGGACTCAAAACTAATTTTCCAATAAGTTTGGCGTCACTTAAAATGCATGCCACTCTATGTGTACATTGAATTAAAAGGTCATACATATACCAATTGATAGGTATATAAATTAGATTTCCAATGAGCTTTGAATCATGTCATTTGGACTTTTAAGGAGGGAGTTATGACCATTTTCATAAATGGTGTTTCTGCTGTCGGTATAATCCGAAAATAAACTGTAGAGATTCTTCAAGCCCATTTATTGAACCATGACACTTCTAAGTACTTGTATTAATATCAAAGTTGCTTCTGCATAAAAAAAGTTCAGCATGTAAATATGTGAAATTGATGAAAATAGAAGATTATATTGACCAAAGATTGATAATCATAGTAAGACCAACATATTTGTATAAAAGGAAAAGAATCCTCACATCATTATTATTCCCTTCCATGAAAGGATGTATGGATTATCCTTATATTTATAAGTGATAAGGAATGGACACTTCATGGTCAAACTTGCATTGAACCACTACAGATATACACTTACCATTTAAGAAAACATGAACATACCCACTTTTACTTTCAGGGTGAGTGATGAAAAGAAGCGCCAAGTCAGTGAGTATATATATATTGTTGTGCATTGGGAGACATCCCAAATGGAAATATAAATTGAATAACATCTAACAAGAATATAACTTCCAACAAATTACCCTCTCCCTATGACAACAAAGTATGACTTCCCAAAAGATAGTACTAACTAAAATAGTGGTGAAGATATTCAATCTTAAACAAAATTTAGGATCAATTTGCAATTTTTTAGTATTTATTCATGTCTATAACAACACTCAAAAAATATATATTGGTAATCAAGGCACTACCTATTCAAGTTTGTGACAATTAACGACCTATTATAAAAAAAATCCCCGCCCCCTCTTTCTGTCTCTACCCTTTTTAACTTGTAAAAATGATTTTAGTCTAATTATGGGTATTACACTGTTCTACATTAATAAATTAGAAATGAATAAATTCGTAAAACGGTAAAAGTATCTCCTATATAGGATAATTTGAGAGAAAACCAGTGTTGGTTGCTTTGAACATGTTAAACGTAAATCAATAGATGCTTCGTAAGAAATAATGATTTAGTTAGTATTGATGGTAACTATATGGGTAGAGGTTGACCCAAATTGACATGGTAGGATATTATAAATAATGATATGATATGATGTGGATTTTAAGGGAAAATGAAAAATAAGATTCATGTAGCCGATCACAAATAATTGAAAAATGCTTTGTAGAGTTGAGTACACTGTTTTCCATTAATACGCAAACTTACAATAGTTTGAGCTTTAGATAATTAAACAACAATACAATAGACCCATTCAACTTCGATAAATAACGCAGTTTCAACTGGAGTGGGGGTGGGGAGGAAAAGCCTTAATATTCAAACCATCGGAATGTAGAAAATTAACCTCACTAAGAATAAAATTAGATAAAGAGAGATTAAAAATAGAAAAAAAATCCTACGGTTCCATAATTGTGACAAATGAATTGTTTTCAAGTCGATGTTGTTTGAAAATCAGTGTATAAAAATCGATAAATAACTCAGTTTCAACTGGAGTGGGGGTGGGGAGGAAAAACCTTAATATTCAAACCATCGGAATGTAGAAAATTAACCTCACCAAGAATAAAATTAGATAAAGAGAGATTAAAAATCGCAAAAAAATCCTATGGTTTCATAATTGTGATAATTGAATTCTTTTCAAGTCGATGTTGTTTGAAAACCGGTGTATAAAAAACTTACTTGGCGTTCAACGTTGAGGATCTGAAGCTCTAATGAGAGGTCTCAATAGCTACCATTGTACCACATCCACTATCTAAACACATAAATATCGTCATAATATGCAGGGTAGAAAGAAAATACCTTATAAAGAACGTCAATCATAGTAATCCTCATGCATAAAATAAATTAATTAATTAAAAACCAAATAATCAAGAACCTTGAAGACAACATGAGGCCTCATTCGATAAAGGATAAATATAAAATTCAACATTTTAAGAATATAGCCTACTAATACCTTTATTCAAACACCAAATAAGAGCATTGTCTGCGAGTGTATGTCACCGATAAATGTGAAGAAAAGAAATGACAGTTAGTCAAAAGTTATGATTGATAAATGTGAAGAAAATAATGTACCATTATTATTTTCAATAAAAAAGTACAATTTTTTATAGGGGACATGCTATTTGATCACCATTTTACCTTAAACATGGATAAGAAGATCTAAAGGCACAACATATAAGTATTAAATGGACACCTTAGTTTGTGCTTACCCTACAAAAGAATGACTAACCACTTAGATTACTATTTGAATGTTGAGGAAGAATAAGCATAAAAGGGAAAGAAGCATATGGAATATAAAATGCATGAAAATAGCAACGCATAGATGTGGATGGACGGGGGGGGGGGGGGGGGGGGAGGGGGCTTGGCCCATGCAAATATTTTCAAACTTTCTATAGCAACAAGTTTTTTTTTATAGGTGTTATATATTTTTAATATGCCCCTTCAAAAGTCACGTCTGTTTTGGCCACAACTCAACCAATGGACAAAAAATACATTTTAAGGTTTAGGTTAATATATAACAACAAAAGTCAATAGAATGGTTGCCGCTTTTAACTTTTACCAACCAAATAAATTCAAAAGAGAAACCACCTGCTAGGCAGCTGCAAAAACCCAAATTCAAAGAAACCAAACAACACCAAAATTTAACCACAGTGGGAAAGTAGAAAATTTGAGTTGGTTTTACGAGGTACTTTTTTTTGTTCTCCTTTTTTTTGTTAGTTACAATTCAATATAACAAAACGTATATTGTAACAGTTTATAAAATACAAAGTTGGGGAAATCCGATGGCTATCTTTTGTAGTTATTTGTCAAGTCCCATCCCATGCTTTTCTTTTATGTTATTTTACAATGACTATTTGCTGGAGTATGGTATGGTTTGAACAAGAGTATTAGAAAATTTTAAAATTGAAATTGTAATAGTCTTGGTAATCTTAGTTAGAGCGTGGAAATTAAAATTGAAATTGTAACATTAAATAGTTTTTTTAATATAATTTCATAAATGTGATATTGTTTGTTATTCTAACAATTACACATCTATATATGGGGATTTTATTAAATTAAATATTTTGAATATAGGATTTAAGTTTTAATTTAAAATCATCATTTCTGTAATTGTAGTTTAAAATCATTTCTTTATGTTTTAAAATTTTGACAGTTAGTCAAGGTAAAGAGAACAACTATTGATGCATTTTTCAAGAAAGGTGGTGTTGAAAGTTTAGATGTTAGTTCACCGATTTCTAATGAACAATCTTCCTCTAATGTCAAAGCAGAACAACGACCCTCCAAGGTTTCCAATATCAGCTCGATTGAAAAAGATCCAAATTTTTTCGAACGTGATCTTGAATTACGCCATCAAATATGGGAGTATCCATATAATCATCGTGATGAACTTCGACGAGCTTATATTAAAGCCGGTACATATCAACATCTTCTTTACCAATACCCATTTAATGAAGATAAACATCCTCGTCGATTTAAAGATTCCTGGTTCAAAATGTTTCCAAATTGGTTGGAATATTCTCCATCTACTTATGGGATTTATTATCTTCCTTGCTTTATTTTTACCAAAGCATCGGGTCGCCCCTGGGTCTAAAGCATTCACGGTGGAGGGATTTCGTTCATGGAATAAAGTTAATTGTGGTGTCAATTGTGCACTTTTAAATCATGTTGGTAAAGATCCAAATCGTTGCACAAGAATGCTATGGAGTATTGTCATGATCTCATTAACCAATCGCAACATATTGAGAAGATTATTGAAAAACAATCTTTTGAAATTGTGAAAAACAATAGATTGAAATTAAAGACTTCAATAGATGCAGTTAAATGTCTCACGTTTCAAGCTTGTGATTTTAGAGGCCTTGATGAACGGAAAGAGTCGATAAATCGGGGAAATTTTATTGAATTGATAAAAATTTTGGCATCCTATAGTGAGGAGGTTGCTGCAGTGGTCTTATATTGAGCTCCTCAAAATGCTGTATACATTTCTCATGCGATTCAAAAGGAAATTTTACAAATCTATGGAAGGAAAATTCGGGAGATAATTCGGGAAGAAATTAATGATGCTAATTTTTTTATTACTGTGGACAAGTCCCGGGATGAAGCAAAAAGGGAGCAAATGCCCATTGTTCTAAGATTTGTCGATAAAATGGATTTATACGGGAATAATTTTTTGATTTGATTGATGTAGGTGATACCATGTCATTGACTTTGAAGAAAGAAATATCACATATCCTTTCTAATAATAATCTTAATATACAGAATATGCAAGGTCAAGGATATGATGGTGCTAGTAATATGCGTGGAGAATGGAATGGGTTGCAAGCCCTTTTTTTTAAATGAGTGTCCTTTTGCATACTATATTTAATAACTTGCTCATCGTCGGCAATTAGCACTTGTGGCTGCTTCACGAGAGGTTTTATCGTTCATCAATTTTTTAATTATTTACCCTTCATTGTTAATGAAATTAGTTCCTCTTGTAAACAAAATGATCAATTAAAAATTGCTCAAGCGGAAAAAATTGCAAAAACACTTGCCATTGAAGAAGTTGAGTCCGATAAAGGTTTAAATCAAATTAGCACCTTAAAACGGGCCAGAGATACCCGATGGAGCTCTCATTTCTGATCTCTTCATAGCTTGATATCTTTGTTTAATGCAACTTGTCCAGTCTTAAAAATGTTATTGCTGATGGAACAAGTTATGATGATTTGATCACTTCTTTTATCTTCATATTTACCTTACATCTAATGAGAGAGATCATGGGTATTAGTGATGATCTTTTCCAATCCTTACAACATAAATCCCATGATATAGTGAATGCAATGCATTTGGTATCAACAATAAAATCTCTTATGCAAAATTTGAGAGAAGATGGGTGGAATCCTTTATTTGATAAAGTAAAATCATTTTGGGAAAACCGTAAGATAGAAATTCCTAATGTGAGTGCTCGTTATAGTGGTGGTCGGGGTAGATCTCAGGAAAGGGACATTATAATTGAGCATCATTTTTGGTTTGAAGTGTTTACTGCTGCAATAGACTCTCAAATACAAGAATTGAATCATAGATTTAAAGAATATGTGATAGAGTTACGTATTCTGAGCACAACACTTAACACTTATGATTCTTATAAGTCATTCAACATTGATGATATTTATAAACTTGCAAAAAAATTCTATCCTAATGACTTCGATGGACAAGAGAATTTGTGTTTGATGTCTCAACTGGAGCATTATGATCTTAACATTCATATAAATATTGAGCTGCAAAGGGCATCCACAATTTCTGAGTTATGCCAAGTTTTGGCGAAAATAAGAAAAGATACAATTTATCCCCTTGTTGATAGTTTGATTCGCCTAGTGTTAACTCTCCCCGTTTCAACTGCAACAACAGAACGTGCATTTTTGGCCATGAGTCTCGTTAAGACTATGCTATGGAACATGACTTTCTTGAAAATTATTTGATTACATATATCGAGAAAGAAATTGCCCGAGATTTTGAAGTTGATGACATTATAGATGATTTTTATGAAATGAAGGAACGCCGATCACAATTTGTGATGCCAAAAATTCCTATGTAGTTAGGGTCATTTTTTTTTATAATTATCCGTGTCAATGGTGTCTATGTTAATAAAGATCCACGTAATGATTTTTTTAGGATTATTTATTCATTTGCTTTACTTATTCATATTTATATTTTGTTTACTTAATGCTTTGGCCACACCCAATATAAAATTCCTAGATCCGCCCATAGCAACGCAATTATATCAAATATGAAAATTCAAAAAGTGAAACAAAACCACTATTGATAATTTGAAAGAAATTAAGTCACCATAATCGAACTCCTTAATGAAAGTTACTTCGGTGTACCTCTGCAACATCAAGTATAACTTCATATTATTTGATGAGATTCAACCTTGTAAACAACTTCAAGTGCAACTTTAATATGTTCTTTGAATAACATTCCAATTTTAGTGATCCATTGTTCATATCATTGGAAAATTAGAAATTGGCTTAGTAATTAGTCATGCCCCCTAAAGAATAGATGTTAAAGACTAAGTGAGAAAAAACTATATTTATAGTGTAACTGAATACAAATTGAAGCCTTGCCAAAATGAAGTTTAAACAAATTCTTCTTTTGTACTTCTCCATATATTCAAACGCAAAAGAGATTTAAAAAAATGGAAAGAAAAATATTTAAAATTTCATTAGAATTCAAGAAAAGAGAAATATAAAATTAACATAGATGATGGCCCGAGGTTGTGCTTTTCATGAGCAGGTGCATTAGTAGTTTTTAGATGTACTTACCAACAATTTAGTGGTACTTAAACTTCAAAATAATTGAAATTACTTCTCATTCTCGCGATAACCACTTAAAGTATGTTGAGATGTACATAACAAATAAACATTTAAACACTTAGATATTACATGAGGTAAAATGTAATATAATCATTTTCTTGCAATGATTTGCAATACCTCGGATTTTCAAATTAAGCATAGTGATTATCTTGTAATTTGAGTACACTCCCTAGTTTTAGGTTAATATAATCAATTCCTAACACGGTGTTAATGTGTTTAGAAATTCGGAATGGGTAATGAATAGATGGTCGTGTCCATAAGACATCAGAAAAACTAATCAAGAATGAGAGTCCACGACTCCTTATACTAATTGATAAGAGACATCTCACCATAATACTAACTTATGATATATCAAATAAAATAGTGGAAGGCATGGTGTCTATTGGTAAAGATTTTAGTTGTTTTTTCCTAACCTATACCCTACTTCCCACTTTTATATTATGATGTCTAAGTTACCAAATCACACAGAATGATTAAAATCCTACACCAAATCAATTCTACTAAATCACCCTAATATTTACAGTAAGAAAATTACGAAATATTTCTACGAAAATATGGAATATATCAAGAACTTTATAGATTCCTTAATAGAATCTCTATTAATCTATGGTGAATAACACCTTGCTCTATCATCCATTGTAATATATCTCTTTAGATTCATAAGCATGAAATGAAATGTTACAATGGATGATAGTGCAAGGTGTTATTCACCTTAGATGAATAGATATTCTATTAATGAGTTTAACAAGTTCTTGACATACGCATCATTAGTATAAAATATAGTGGTTATAGACATCCTATTATGGATTCTGTTTCATTAAGAGTTCAAAATGTAATTCCTTAGATTTAAGCCCAAAGTAAAGGGTTAGTTCTAATGTTTCATTTTACTATCAAAATTAGTACCTAGGGCTAAGGAACCCATTTTATACTGAATGAAAGTAGAAAAATGTAAAATTTCAAAAAATGAGATGAAGTAGAAATTGTCAATATATGAGATCATGCATTAGTATTGTCTTTTCATGCAATGTTGGCATGTCTAGTTTTAATCTTTTATGTAAATTATCTCTGTTTGATACCTCCTTTCATCACTTATAACTTTTATGTAATTGTATGCCAATTTATAATTGATAAATATTAGGTCAACATGTAACATGTTCATTTGATTAATAGGGAAATTTTATCATTCTAAACAAAGAGATGAACCACTAGCAGTTTTTCAACTTCTGTATCTAAATATCTTGTTCGAATCATAATCATTTGCCAATAGTAGGCCTTGAATGAAATCTCAAGCTTTATCATACAAAAATGTCCTCAACTATTACAAACTTCAGCATCTGGAACTTAGTTTTTCCATGATATTTATGGAATTATGTAATTTCTATATCCTATACTAAGTATATGAGAAGATTATGCTAACCAAAGAAGATAATCACACACATTTTATTCAAGTCAGAATATGATCCAAAATAATAGTCGATCCTAAGGTAGGAATTTGTTAAACATTTTTTTTATTATTGATGAGAGTTCAGACATAATATTGCCTCCAATAAAACAAATACGCTAATAGCAAACGTGACAATATTAGGAGATAAGGTCTCCCTTCTAATTAAAGAGACAGATAAACCGCAACAATTTCATATAATATCGATTATAGAGTATAATCCAAGGATTTCCAGTTGCGAGTATATATTTCAGAGATGAGAATGGAACCTAGATTAGATTATGCCAATTGGTACTGAACCTTCTGTTAATCAATATTGTTTTGACAATCATAATACTGGATATAAACCATAATGTTACATCATGTTTAAAATCTGTTTTGTCATGAATCTAGGACGTTTAAACTTCATGCAATCACGAAATCGTAATTTCTTTATAACTATGATCCAAACTAACCTTTGTCCATCGCAATTGATTGGAATAAGATGACTTAAATTCTCCTGTCAAAGCTTCTTTTGAATCCCTTCTTAAATATCGCAGAATTACTCTCTTATGTGCCCAGAATATTTGTGAGAAAATTCAAATAATAAGAATTTTGGATTTTCTCTCCCTCCTTAGAAACAGTGTGTATTGAGATGACTCTAGATGGTGTTGAGGTCTCTATTTATAAGGGAAAGAGGGCCTAAATCCTAGTGGAGGTGGGAATCTTTCAAGTCTCCCACTAATGCCATTAACCATCATGTGACTAACAGATAAGATTTACCCAAATCTTTTAATATCTTTATTTATCACATTCCTAATTAATTATCTAACATTTATCAAGACCACATAAATGGTAAATTCAGAATTTAATACAATTAAAATTAAATAATTAATTTCGTCACTTAACGTTAATTTCCAACAGTCTCCCACTTGGTCTTAATTATTCGTATAATTAGATTAGGTATCATAAGGTGCACAATCATTGATACATTTATTTTTCTAAATCAAATGATTCACGGATGCGAGTCATGGCGGTTCCATACTGTTCAAGAGCATGGTTCCTTCCATGTACCACAGCACCAATGTTTCATTCCACTGAGCCTTTAATATTGGGTATCATAATGGCCTCATAATGTCCTTTTGAATAAGGGCTATTTTTGTCAACAATAATTCACAATTATATGCATGCATTCACAAATGACAGAAATAATAGAAATCATAAACACTTTTATTGAATTCAAGTAATAGTGTCAAACAACTAAGCCAAAATAGCAATCATAATCTAACTAATCGAGACCCATCTCTTTAACATGTTCCATAAAGGTCTTCGTAGATAGTCCTTTCATAAGAGGATCTGCTATGTTATCATGCGTACTAATGTGATCAATTGGCACTCTTTGTTTCTGAACTTCTACTTTAACTGATAGGTATTTTATCTCAGTATGCTTAGCAGCCTTAATACACCTATCGTTCTTCGAGAAGAAGACTGCAACGACATTATCACAATAAATTTTCAGCGGCTTAGATATTGACCCTATAATTCTAAATCCTGAAATGAAGTTTCGCAGCCATAATCCATGATTTGTAGCTTCGAAGCAAGCTACGTATTCAGCCTCCATAGTAGATGATGCAATGACGCTTTGCTTAGAACTTTTCCATGAAACGACTCCTCCATCCATAAGGAAGATATAACCCGAAGTTCTATTCCTACTGTTAAGGCATCCCCCAAAATCCGAGTATGAATAACCAATCACCTCAAGGTGATCAGTCTTTCGATATTTGAGCATGTAATACGTAGTCCCTTGCAGGTACCTCAACAATTTCTTTGCAGCTTTCCAATGGTAAGTCCTCAGATTTCTTTGATATCTTCCTAGCATCCCAATGACAAAACTGATATCCGGTCTAGTGCAGACTTGTGCATACAACAAGCTCCCTACGAGCGAAGCATAAGGCATTCCTTTCATGTGCTTCCTTTATAAATCACTTCTAGGGCATTGACTTAAGCTGAACTTATCCCCTTTCTGAAGTAGAACATTAATGGGATTGTAAATTTTCATGCTAAATCTTTCTAAAAAAAATTTAATGTAAGCTTTATGTGATAGTCCCAACATTCCTCGTGAACTATCTAGAGATATTTCTATCCCGATCATAAAGGATGCCTCACCTAAATATTTCATTTCAAAGTTTTTATAAAGGTACTTCTTGGTTTCACTTAATAAACCAAGATCACTACTGGCGATAAGTAAGTCATCAACATATAGTACTAAAAACACAAACTTACTCCCACTGATCTTCAGGTATATACACCGATCAATAGTGTTTTCCTTAAACCCAAAGGACGTAATGGTATCGTGGAACTTAATGTACCATCGACGAGAAGCTTGCTTTAGAATATATATTGACGTCTTCAACATACAGACCATGTTTTCCTTTCCTTACTTTATAAACCCTTGTGGCTGTGCCATATAGACTTCTTCTTCTAAACTCCCATTTAGAAAAGCTATTTTTATGTCCATTTGATGCAACTCCAAATCATAATGAGCCACTAATGCTAATATGATTCTTAATGAGTCCTTCTTTGAAACTGGAGATAAGGTCTCATTGTAATCAATGCCTTCTCGTTGAGTAAAACCTTTGGCAACAAGTCTAGCTTTATGTCCTTCGATATTGCCTTTTGAGTCAAGTTTGGTTTTAAAGATCCACTTGCACCCAAGTCATTTTTGTCTTTTTGGAAATTCGACTAACTCCCAAACTTTGTTGTCATTCATAGGTTTTATTTCTTCATTCATGGCATTAGCCCATTTATCTGAACCATTACTACTTAAATCTTTTTATAAGAAAGTGGGTCATTAATATTCCTTATGTTAAATTAGGTCTCTTGAAGGTATACCACATAATCATCCGGAATTTCCGATCTCCTTTCTCTTTGAGATCTTCTTAATGGCACTTCCTGTGGTGCATCAAAAGTTTCATCGGTTATAGTCTCATTATATGGTTGTTCAGTTGACTGATCATTCACTTGTTGTTCATTAATATTGATTGGGTCAATGACCGGTTCAACAACTACATTAGGAATAACATGTACGTTATGAACTCTAGGTATAGGAATTTATACCTTGACTTTTCGAATGAGTACCTCCCTTTCTTTTATACTCCCACTTACTTCACCTTCTTCAATGAATTTAGCATTTCAAGTTTCTATGATTCTAGCTATATGATTTGGACAATAGAATCTATATCCCTTCGACCTTTCTGTATATGCGATGAAATGACAAGATAATGTCCTAGGATTCAATTTATTTTCATGAAGGTTATAGATTCTAGCTTCCGCTGGGCATCCCCACACACATAAATACCTTAAATCAGGTTTCCATCCGTTCCAAAGTTCAAAAGGGTTTTTTGAAACTGATTTACTAGAAACCCTATTTAAGATGTGTACAACGGTATTTAATGCATGTGTCCACAAAATTGTAGGTAATTGGGTCATACTTATAATACTTCTAACCATTTCTATAAGGGTAGTCTTATGCCTTTCAGCTACACCAATTTTCCAAGGTGATCCTGGCATTGTGTATTGGGCGCAAATACCTAATTTTTAAAGGAATTTGTAAGGACACAAATTTCCAATTGAGTCCATATGTAGTTTTGGCTCAATTCCGGACAAAAACATTTATTCATAGGAAAGTATGTAATTGTAATACTCTCAAGCCTATGAAGTGTTTGTTGAAGACGTAGCAGCAAAGAATATAAAGGTTCATCATATATGCCGGTTTGCGTGCCTCGTTTCTACGTCATCAACTATAGTTCCATGCTTCAAAGGTATGAATGCAATTATATATATATAGGAGCTTGGAACAAAGTTTATTGGGTGATTAGGTTTTATAAAAACTGCATTTTGTTTTAAGAAAGAATTAATTAAAACTTTAAATAAATGTTTATAAAGTTTTCTGGGCTAAAAATGAATTTTTCAAACTTTCTGGTTGTTCGTTAGATATGTCGTTCGAACGAGTTTTTTCGTTCGAACCAGATGTCGTTCGAACGAGTTTTGCCAACAAGTTCCCACTAAGGCAAACTGGTCCGTCGTTAGAAATGTCGTTCGAACGAGATTTCCAACGAGCTTCTAACGAGTCCATACTGGAGCGTCGTTAGAAGTCTCGTTCGAACGAGATTTCGTTTGAACGAAATGTCGTTCGAACGAGCTGTCAGGCGGGAACAGTTTTTGGCAATTTTTTGGCAGTTTTTCACCCACTTCCCCACTTGGTTTTTAAACAACTTTTACAGACTTTAATATGTGCGGGAATGACATTTTCCAACTTAACATTTCCATAACTTTTCCATCCTAGTTTATCTCTTAGAGAGAGTTTGAGAGCAAAAATTGTTTAGGAAAATGTTCATGTTTTGAGTGAGATTTTTAGAGAAATATTTTCATCACTCTAGTGTTTACACCCAATTGAGTTTATTCCAAGTTCATATATACTTATCAATTGCGTGGAGTTTGGCACCGATTTTATCTCTTCCGTTTCAAAGAGAAGTTTTGGGTTTTGCTTCCACCACCCACAAAGAAAGAAGAAGTGTTCCTATGTTGATTTACCCACACGGAGAAAGGCTCCATGTTCGGGTGACGGTGACCATATAAAGTCCTATCGGTGGATTCCGAGACCGCGGTGGTGTTCCAAGGTTATCCGCTAGGAAGAGGTTTCTACGAGAAGAAGCATCAAGGCTTGAGAGGGATCCAGTCAGTCGTTGCGAGTCTATCTGTCTTGTACTTGTAATTCCGTATCTAGTGGATTTGTGGCTAGGGCCATCCGAGGTTGTTTCCCGTCTTGGGTTTTTCCTTGTACTTCGCGGCGTAGTGTGATTGGTTTATTTTATCTTGCGTAATAACGTAGAACGCATGCTTAGAATAATTCAAGATAAAATTCGGTTTAAATCATCTCACTCATTTAATTTGGACTTTAATTAAATATTGGGTAAAGTTTATTTAATTCAAGTCATTTGCTAAAATTTGGTTTCGCCTAATTTACTAATATTGATAAATATGACTTAGGCAAATTCTAGGGCTTGGATTATTGAATTGGTTTAAGTGAATATATTAATTGATTAATTTTATTTCACTTGGTTTTATTTTAATTTGTTTAAGAAATTAAAATTTGTTTGTTTTAATTGTGAACCATCATTCAACGCTTCCGCGTCTCTTGAATTTTACATACAAAGGAAATTACTAGCATTTTCAAATTGGTATCAGAGCCAAAAACGATAAATTATTTCGTTAAAGTTTCGTAATATTTTTGGCTAAAATGGATTTTTCTCCATTTTCAAAATTTATCATTTTCGATGGTTCAAACTACGCGTATTGGAAAGCGCGAATGAGATCGGCACTAAAATCTATCGACGGGAGAGTTTGGATGTCTGTTGTTAACGGGTGGTCCCCACCAACTTATTTAGTTGAAAATGAACTTTTTATCAAACCCGCCGATAGATCGACTGAAAATGAGTTTAAACTTGCTAATTTCAATTCCCGTGGTTTAAATGCCTTATTTAGCGATGTCGCACCGGATGAATTCCGTCGTATTATGGCGTGTGAAACTTCTAAAGAAGCTTGGGATATTTTACAATTAACTCATGAAGGAACTAGTGACGTTAAAGATTCAAAACTCCAAAACCTCACCACTCAATTTGAAACTATCAAAATGAATGAAAAAGAAACTTTTGATGAATTTTATGCTAGACTTTCCGATATTGTTAATTCATCTTTTAACTTGGGAGAGAAAATACCTGACGACCGTGTTGTAAAGAAAATTTTAAGGTCCCTACACGATAGATTTATTCCAAAAGTGACCGTTTTAAATTCTTTACCCACTTTAGCCTCTACGAAATTAGAAGAGCTTGTAGGTGATTTACAAACCTATGAACTAGATATGTTTCCCTCTAAAACTGAAAAGAAAATCGAAAAGGGTGTTGCTTTAAGAGCCCGAAAAGAGGTCAAACAAGTAGTAGAGAGCGAGAGCGATAGTGACTCGGAAGACATGGCTTTATTTGCTCGTAAATTTAGAAAATTTCTTAAAATTTAACAAAGATAAATTTAAAAATGATTTTAAGAAATTCGAATCTTCTAAGCATGACAAAGGCGAAAAGATTCCTAAAGCCGAAAATATCCCTAAACCTAGTAATGAACCTTTAGATAGGGACGAGTCTGATAAGTGTTTTGGTTGTGAAGGTTATGGCCATAGGGCGTTTGAGTGCCCCACTAAACTAAGGAAAGAGGGTAAGCGACCCGTTTCATATAATGCGACCCTTAGTGATAGTGATAAGGAAGAGAAGCCCGATTCCCCCACTAAGAAAAATTTTGTGCCTTTATTGGCTAGTCATGTGAGTGATAGTGAGAACTCATCGATTGATGAAACAATAGCACATGCCACTTCCAAGGTCATTGTACATGATTCTCTTGTTTTTGATGATAGTGAGAGTGAAGAAGAAAGAGAGAGTGAAAATGAAGAAGAGGTTAATGTGAGTGAACTTCAAAATGCTTTTCAAGAACTTTATAAAGAATCTATTAAATTGAAAAGAGCTAATTTGAAGTTAAAAGCTAGTTTAAGAGAAAGTGTCAAGGTCTTTGATGAAAATGTTTTATTAGACGACCTTAGGACACATGTGATGACTCTTCAAGAGAAGCTTGAATATGTAGAAGGCGAGAGAGATGGCCTTAGAGGTTTAATGGAATCCTTGAAAAAGAGCTTCTTGCTTTTGAAGAGCGAAATGTTTTATTAGAGTCTAACATTTTAGAATTTCAAAATAAATTAAAAGACTCTAGTAATGTCAAATTTGATTTGGTGTGTCGTTCGGAAAAACTAGATAAAATCTTAGGAACGGTCCAAATTAAAAATGACACTTGTGGTTTAGGCTTCAATACTTGTAATGAATTTACTCATAATGCCCAAACTAATGTTTTAGGAGAATCTACTAGGAATACTTTTAAAGATCACTCCTTAAGTAAATCTTTTCGACATGTTCTCACTTGTACACATTGTGGTCGACAAGGTCATCTTAGGAAATTTTGTTTTGATCTTAAACGAATTCCTAGAAAATCCCATAGTAAAGTAACCACGGTAGTTAAAGTTCCTACACCCCAAGATAGTCATTCTTCATTAATTTGGGTTAGGAAATCCGACTTGGTTGCCTTGCAAAATAGGGTTGTTGATTCTTATTTACTTTCACATGCCTCCTCCCTTGCTAAATCTAAAGGATGAATGTGTTAGTGTTTGCATACTTTAGCGTTTGTACTTCATGCTATATTCACATGCTAAATGTATGCTTGTTTAGTCATTTTCTAGTCATAGCCTTATTTCATATCCCATGCTAGAAATTATGACTTGTTTATCTTTTTGTATTATATTTTGTGTTTGAATTAACTGAAAGATATAAAAAGATTTTTGTTTATCATTTGTGTTTTATTCATCTCATTTAATCTTAATGAAAAAAATACAAATGATTTTTGTTTATTCTTTTGAGTATATATCTTTATTTTTGATTAAAAGTGTCAAAAACTCAAAAGATTTTATTGTGTGTGTATTTTAGTTTGACACACTGTATGTGGCATATATTTGTGTTTGAATCCCTCCTTTTACGCTCCCATGTGGCTAGAACTTTTGGTTTAGATTGTCAATCCTTAAAATGTTATTTACCATATTTTATGGAGTAGTTGGATTTTGCGTTATTTAAATGGATTCTATTTCTATATGCCTCTTTTCACACATGCACGAGCTCTTTTGAAATCTTATTGCCACATGTTATATTTGAGCTTTTTGAGGTGTTCTCCTATCAATCTAGTCATCTACATATCTATGACCTAGGAGGACAAGTGCATGTCAAAATCCGTTGCATTTGAGATTTGTGTGAAACATGAAAAACATGATAAATATAAATGTGCACGGGGAAGGGCTCCGAAAGGATAAATTAAATCCTTTGCGATTGTAAGCCACCGTTTATTGGATCTAAAAGAAATACGTGATCCAAAGGCCTAAAAACAGAATATTTGGCATTAAAAAGAAAACAATTGCCAATGCCTATGTTTGTTTGATATATTCATTCAAAAATAAAAGAATATATATGCTTAGTGAGGGAGAATTGGATGGTATATCAACGGTTTGCACAATGTCCGTTTATCCTAATTGTCTTTAATGTCATGACTCTATTTGGTTTGTAGAATCATCATCATGCTAGGCTTGTATGCATTGTGTATGTTTGTTCATTGAGTTCAATCTTCATATTGTCACATGAGGTTATATTTAAATGTGATAAAGTTTGCAATCAAATGAGAACTCCGTGAATGTTTATTAAGTGTTTGGGTCTAAATTTAATTATTGCTAGTTCACACCCCTACACTTACATTTCCATATGACACATTTTTGCCATACGAGTGTGCAAACTTATTGTATTTTGTGTTATATGTGTGTTTATATCTATATATATATATATATATATATATATGCAAGTACTTCATTGGAATATTTCTATTTTATATGTATATGATATTTGTTTTGTCTTTGCCTATGCTTTTATTGCCATATGCTTTCATGTCTTATCACTTTAAGCTTCAAAATGCTTTTATGTTTATTAGTTCTTTATCCTTTGCCTATTCCTGAACAAAAAAGGGGAGAAATGATAGGAGGAGAAATGGTATGAGAAATCTAATCCTACTATTATCGTATCTTCAGTTTGGGAGAGATTTATCTTAGGGGGAGACATCTTTCTAAGTAGGTCATGTGTTTGATAAAGGGGAGAATTAATTTAGGGGGAGTAATTAATTAAACTTGCATTTATGCATTTGATGAGTTTTCTTAAATGTGGAGGAATTCTTCTAAAGCGGCATCCTTCAATGGCAAAGCGTTTGATCCTTGGGTTGAGTCAAGTATGGGTGGGTTATGTTTTTGAGTCTAGTAGAGCTTGACGGCCCTTTAGGATTTTTGTTTGGTTTTTGTCCCGGAATAGCCAAAGGGGGAGATTTGTAAGGACACAAATTTCCAATTGAGTCCATATGTAGTTTTGGCTCAATTCCGGACAAAAACATTTATTCATAGGAAAGTATGTAATTGTAATACTCTCAAGCCTATGAAGTGTTTGTTGAAGACGTAGCGGCAAAGAATATAAAGCTTCATCATATATGCCGGTTTGCGTGCCTCGTTTCTACGTCATCAACTACAGTTCCATGCTCCCAAGGTATGAATGCAATTATATATATATAGGAGCTTGGAACAAAGTTTATTGGGTGATTAGGTTTTATAACAACTGCATTTTGTTTTAAGAAAGAATTAATTAAGACTTTAAGTAAATGTTTATAAAGTTTTTCTGGGCTAAAAATGAATTTTTTAAACTTTCTGGTTGTTCGTTAGATATGTCGTTCGAACGAGTTTTTTCGTTCGAACCAGATGTCGTTCGAACGAGTTTTGCCAACAAGTTCCCACTAAGGCATACTGGTCCGTCGTTAGAAATGTCGTTCGAACGAGATTGTCGTTCTAACGAGATTCCCAACGAGCTTCTAACGAGTCCATACTGGAGCGTCGTTAGAAGTCTCGTTCGAACGAGATTTCGTTCGAACGAAATGTCGTTCGAACGAGCTGTCAGGCGGGAACAGTTTTTGGCAATTTTTTGGCAGTTTTTCACCCACTTCCCCACTTGGTTTTTAAGCAACTTTTACAGACTTTAATATGTGCAGGAATGACATTTTCCAACTTAACATTTCCATAACTTTTCCATCCTAGTTTATCTCTTAGAGAGAGTTTGAGAGCAAAAAATTGTTTAGGAAAATGTTCATGTTTTGAGTGAGATTTTTAGAGAAATATTTTCATCACTCTAGTGTTTACACCCAATAGAGTTTATTCCAAGTTCATATATACTTATCAATTGCGTGGAATTTAGCACCGGTTTAATCTCTTCCATTTCAAAGAGAAGTTTTGGGTTTTGTTTCCACCACCCACAAAGAAAGAATAAGTGTTCCTATGTTGATTTACCCACACGGAGAAAGGCTTCATGTTCGGGTGACGGTGACCATATAAAGTCCTATCGGTGGATTCCGAGACCGCGGTGGTGTTCCAAGGTTATCCGCTAGGAAGAGGTTTCTACGAGAAGAATCATCAAGGCTTGAGAGGGATCGAGTCAGTCGTTGTAAGTCTATCTGTCTTGCACGAGTAATTCCGTATCTATTGGATTTGTGGCTAGGGCCGTCCGAGGTTGTTTCCCGTCTTGGGTTTTTCCTCGTACATCGCGGCGTAGTGTGATTGGTTTATTTTATCTTGCATAATAACGTAGAACGCATGCTTAGAATAATTCAAGATAAAATTTGGTTTAAATCATCACACTCATTTAATTTGGACTTTTATTAAATATTGGGTAAAGTTTATTTAATTCAAGTCATTTGCTAAAATTTGGTTTCGCCTAATTTACTAATATTGATAAATATGACTTAGGCAAATTCTAGGTCTTGGATTATTGAATTGGTTTAAGTGAATATATTAATTGATTAATTTTACTTCACTTGGTTTGATTTTAATTTGTTTAAGAAATTAAAATTTGTTTGTTTTAATTGTGAACCATCATTCAACGCTAACGCATCTCTTGACTTTTACATACAAAGGAAATTACTAGCATTTTTAGAGTTTAGCAAATGGGCCAGGGCATTGCCCAGACTCATCATATCTACCATAATATTCACCACCTCTATCAAACCTAATAATCTTCACCTTTTTGCCCAGTTGCCTGTTAACCTCATTAATGTATATTTCAACGACGTTCACAAATTGAGATTTATCATGCAACATGTACAAAATGGAATAATGTGAAAAATCATCTATAAAGGTGATGAAGTATTTCTCTCCACCAATGGATGGAATATCAAAAGGTCCACATATGTCTGTATGTATTATTTGAAGTAGATGGGTGTTTCTTATGCCTCCCTTCTTTGTATGTTTGGTCTATTTTCCCTTAATATAGTCCACACATACATCATAATTGGCCCAATCCAGGTTATGGAGTATTCCATTTTTAATGAGCCTTTCAATTCTCGGCCTGGATATGTGCCCTAGTCTTTTATGCCACAAATAAGCATATTTTTCTTCATTAAGTGTACGTTTCGTACCAACATTAGGATGTAGTGTCACAAGGATTTCAAAAAAATTCTTTTCAAGATTCAATTGATATAAACCATCTAATAAAAATCCAGAACCAATATTATTAGAATTTTTAATCAAACCAAAACCATTGTACTTAATTTCAATTGCAAAGTCGTCTCAAGCAAGTTTGGAAACATAAATTAAATTCCTAGAAATTGTGGAAACATAAAAAGTTTCTTGCAAATCTAAAATAAATCGAGTGCTTAAAATCAGGCGAAAGACTCCAATAGCTTATATTTTATCCTTCGCTTTATTGCCCATGTAGAGAAAATTCTCATTTGGATTTGTTTTGTCAATCGAAGTGAAGCCCTGCATCGAATTAGAAACATGATACATAGAACCAGAATCAATCCACCAAGTGTTAGAAGGAGTGTTAATAAGGTTTGATTCGAAATAAACATAAATAAAGGGCTTACCCTTTTTCTCGAACCAGGCCTTTTGTTTATGAAAATCCCTCTAGAAATGGCCCTTCTTTTTACAGAAGTGACACTTGTCATTCTTTTCCTTTTTTACAGCAATAGTTGATGGTTCAGCTTGATGAGACAGCCCAGGACCTTTCTTAATGCCGTTGCCGAACTTCTTCTTAAAACCAACTCCTTTGACAGTCAAATTTGCCACCTGTCCCTGAGTCACATGGCCAGTATGTTACCTAAGCCTTCCTTCCTCTTGTACCAACATGCTTTGCAAATTATTTACATTCCACTTATCTTTTATAGTGTTGTAATTGATTTGGAAAAGCCCATACTCAGGAGGTAGGGAGTTTAGGACGAATTGGACGAGAAAAGATTCATCCAATGTCATGCCCAAAACTCTAAGTCTAGTAACCAAATTAGTCATTTCTATAATGTGCTCAGTCATGGTTCGAGTACCATCGAACCTCATAGTGCGAAAGCATTCCTTAATGTTCGAGTACGGGATTTATTAGCAGTGCGAAAGCATTCCTTAATGTTGTTCAAATACTTTTTCGCTTTCATAGTTTTAGGTAGGGAGGTCTTAATGTTAGCAGCAATGCACATTCTCATAAACATAAGGGCCATCCTATTGGATCGAGACCATGCTTCATGGACAACAATTTCATCCTCGCTACTAGCATCAGTAATAGCAGCGGGTTCATTACACATAATTTCCATGTTCAGGTTAAGAACCCCTAGGCTGAACTCAATTTTCTCATTACATTTAGAAAAATTAGTTCCATCAAATTTGGAATAGGATGGAGCTTGCGAATGTAGGCTAAGGGGAATTGAAATTAATAACAATGTTCACAAATTAAATTTTCACACGCAAAAAAAATTGCAAAGGTCAAATATTGAATTGTTGACTAAAAATTTTGGCATATTTCATTTACAATCTGAATATCACGGAATCTGTGTTAATCATCACATAATGTTCAGATTGTAAAGATATACTAACCTATAATTCGTTTATCATGGTCCCATAATTTTGGCATATGTGTTTGTTGCCTAAACATTTAATACCATGATTAATGGACTTAATGTCAACTATTCTGTTTTGATAAAATCAGTTCTAATGTGATTGAATTCAGAAATTAGCATGTGTTGCGCCTCAATCCAATTTTATAACTAACATCACAATAAACCTTTAATTAATGTAAGTGTATTATTCATACATGCAGTCTCAGCTTGTGTTTGGCCTTTGACTTAACTCAAATGAATAATTGCTTACATGTCCCAACTTAAATAGTTAACCATTCATTAAATATTAACTATAATACGTAATCTACCAGTTATTACAAATATACCAATAGTAGCTTAAATGCCTAAAAAACAGAATTGCCCAAGTGTAGTAAAAAAATACATAATTCATGAATTTTGCCAAAAATTTGAAAAATGAGTTTTCACCATAGAATTGAAGTAAAACATTCCAGAAAACAAAATTTTTGCGGAACGTTAATATCAATTTTCTGTAAAGATTTATAAGCCCTGAGATTATTTCCTAAAATGGCAAAATGGGGTTTTGAGGGTCTTAACGGACTCGGATTGCCGAAAAATACATTACAACACGGCTGAAGGCCCAATATTAAGGGTTGGTTCTAGGGTTTCATTTTACTATCAAAATTAGTACCTAGGGCTAAGGAACCCATTTTATAATGAATGAAAGGAGAAAAAAAATGTAAAATTGCAAAAAATGAGATGAAGTAGAAATTTTCAATATATGAGATCATGCATTAGTATTGTGTTTTCATGCAATGTAGGCATGTCTAGTTTTAATATTTTATGTAAATTATCTCTGCTTGATACCTCCTTTCACCACTTATAACTTTTATGTAACTGTATATCAATTTAAAATTGATAAATATTAGGTCAACATATAACATGTTCATTTGATTAATAGTGAAATTTTATCATTTTAAACAAAGAGATGAACCACTAGCAGTTTTTCAACTTTTGTATCTAAATATCTTGTTCGAATCATAATCATTTGCCAATAGCAGACCTTGAATCAAATCTCAAGCTTTATCATACAAAAATGTCCTCAACTATCATAAGCTTCAGCATCTGGAACATAGTTTTTCCATGGTATTTATGGAATTATTTAATTTCTATATCCTATATTAAGTATATGAGCAGATTACGCTAACCAAAGAAGACAAGAACACACATTTTATTCAAGTCAGAATATGATCCAAAATAATAGTCGATACTAAGGTAGGAATTTGTTAAACATTTTTTTTATTATTGATCAGAGTTCAGACATAATATTGCCTCCAATAAAACAAATATGCTAATAGCAAACGTGACAATGTTAGGAGATAAAGTCTCCCTTCTAATTAAAGAGACAGATAAACTGCAACAATTTCATATAATATCGATTATAGAGTATAATCCAAGGATTTCCATTTGTGAGTATATATTCCAGAGATGAGAATGGTACCTAGATGAGATTATGCAATTGATACTAAACCTTGTAGTTCTAAAACTCAAAAACACAAGGTTCGTGTTTTAAGACCAACATTTTATGGTTACCTTTAGAATATAAAGGGAAGGTTTCTCTACAAAGAGAATTTATGGGATATTCTCCTCTTCTATGGATGTTGAATATAAACTAAACTATGAGATAAATGCCGAGCCAAGAGACCGAGACTTGCACAACTAAAATGCATGTATTAAAAATACTTGTTAATGACATTCAATATGCTATAGCAATGCCAAGTCAACATTTCTTTTCATAAGTAGATAGTGCTCGTATATTAATTTAGCATGCACCCTTGATCTCTATTTTATCTTTTATCATACATGTAAAATTGTTTGCCTCCTAACTACTCCCCAAGGTAGATATCCACTTGAAATTAATCTCCTCTTTAGTGACACTTTTTACAAGGGTGAAAATGTCGCATCCCGTATAACAAAACTTGTCTCAACCAATCATTATTTATATCTTCCAAAAATAAATCCACTACAATGCATCTAATGGCAGTATGCAACTACAAATGATGCTGCAAAGTCAATATCCCTCTTGATCTTAGAAACTTCATCTTCGAATTTGCTTCAAGCTCGATTTCCAGAACATTTTTTTCTCGTATTAGTTGTTAATTAAGCTGCCTTCAAATAATTGTGTGATTTTCATTATCTCATAGAATTGAACCCATTTTCCCATGCATAAATGGCCTCAATGAGATCATGTTAGAAAGAATTCGCAAAACTTTTCACATTAAGTTGAGCCTTGCAATCGAGTTGAACTTTGGCAACCCTCCTAGTTGTATCTTGCAATTATGTAAAGAGAAACTAAAGTTCCTAACGAGGATTCTGAGCCTCCTGAAGCTTATCTTAACACACTAAACAAGAGACAAGCTGCATCTTTATATCCTTCAAACCCCCATTAAATATGAGTTCGGTCAACGTTAATGCATTTGCGCTACTGATACACAAGCCACCTTCCCCATTCAAATCCATAACGTCATCACTCGTAACATATCCTAGTCGCATGAGGACCCTTTTCCTTTCTTTAAGTTCATCTTTAAACATCAGTACCATGGAAGTTCTCATTGCTTGCTTAATTGACTTAAATTTTTAATAAGTTCCTTCTTATGGTGTACAACGTTGAGCTTGTGCTCATTAGATGGTTCCATCTTCTCATCCACCATAAGGATCCAAATCCCACATTCATCAATACCACGATGACCAGCACAACAAATAATTTATACATACTCTTCACTGGGTATTCATTTATATTTATCTTCATCAAATTTACAAAAATTTAAGAAGACAATAGTTTTCACAGACATATTCAAGCCTATGGTGAATGTCTTTGTAGCAAGCAAACACTTGATGAGCCCTTCTTGGAATAATATCCCAATCACTTCCTTAATATGGTAAGTAAACTAGAATAATGGCCACCTATTCCACGTTTCACAAGGGATAGCATAATCAAAATGTGAGGCATATGTTTATCATCATCTGATAACATGTACATAGCCCTTCAATGAATGTTTCGTGTTCACTTACTCATCATCATCATTGAGATTCAGTTTATCCGTCTGTTATTGCAAGAAATTCAAATTCCCATTTGCTGAATCTGAAAATAATGGAAGGAACATATTGACACTACATTATCATTTTCACCATCTTAAATGTGTCACTTTGTTCTCTAACTCTCCTAACTAACAGACCCTTCTGCCCTTTCACATTCTCTCCTCTTTTCATCGCACCTTCACCAGTGGGAACAGGATCATATAAACCTTTTTGGAAGCTATTCGCACGAAATTTCCCCTTTTTTCCATCACTAAGTACAGACCATCGCCACCAGAAGCGAAAATATAATCTTGAAGGGGTGTTGTCTGATAACCTATATAAACGATATAACATGGTTATCGGCGGATATTTGCAACCAATTTGGAAAACTCCTTAGCGTTAGGCACTATTGGAGGGGTATAAAAATTGAGAGTTTTTTGGGGCCATTATAATTCTCTCTTCTCATACCACTCCTCTTTCACTATGACATATGTAATGAACCTCGTAAAAAATAACCGAAGCCATCTTTAGTGCAATTTCCATTATTTGGAGGCCGAGGACGGGCTAGTATTCTCTTCTCACTATGATGTAGAGAAAAAAAGAACATGTCCTCTATATGATGTTTTTTTTATCACAACAATGCCAAAGCAATATGAACATATCTACCTCAACAAACTAGACATATGGAGTGGAAAAAATAGTAATGAATCAACAGGTCATCTTTAGAGAAAAATCTACAATTAAATTTTCTTAATTTGCAAGCCTTTGTATTTCACTCCTAAGTCTTCGGCGTTGCCTCCTCCAATTCCAGCAGTAGCCAATAGGAGAAACTAGGCTCTGAACTAATGACACTATATATAAATTGCAACAGCAATCCCCTAAAGAGATTGGAACATTCCTACTCAAGTTTGCAGGATTATAGGCCAATAATCCTCCATAATGCACATGTATGTCCATATTTAATACTAAAATCCTAGTAGTCCAAGATTTTGCCATACCATACTTCATTTCAGTATCTTAACATTGCCTTTAAACTCGCTCAAATTGTACCAGAGAGACATAAAAAGACACCTGCCTAAAACCGCCAAACCCATTTATTGCATTATTTTCCCCGTACTTGGGCTTTAGAGTTGGAGACTCCTTAAACTTATTCTTCACTAGATTAAAAAAATTAACTTCACTAGATTAAAACAGTTAATTTGGCACCACATTCTGGATTTTGTTGTGAAAGCCTTAGTACGACCTTTTAATTACTAATGAATGGGTCATAACAAAGACCTCGATGAAGCCATAACCATCATCACGCAAGAAATCCGATGTTAGCGATTGCACGAATTATCTAGTTAAAGGATGACATAAGAATAAATATTAGTAAGAACAAGTGAGAAGAAAACCATTATACAAATTCTACACAAAGGCTTGATGACCATCTTGGTAATAATTGGGTCTCCTTTCTTTCTAGGTTTTGGGAACAGTATCAACAGAAGTAATCTGGAACTTAGTTCTGCCATGCTATGTCTGGAATTAATTTTTTTCTACAAACTATTAAGCACATAATTAGAATCCACTAATGAAAAACAGGCAAAACAGTCAATAATGGCAATCTAAAGAATGAATCCGTTAAACATGTATTGGTTGTTATTAACTACAGTTTACTTTTATTAGTTCCCTCCAACCATGAATATAACAACATCACTCACAGAAAATGTGATAATATCAAGGGATGAGGTTTATTTTTTAATTAGAGATAAGTAACCTGCATAAGAAGTGTTGGGAAAATGGTTCCAATGTTCATATTGAGTAATGATACGAGTACAAAAATATCCACAAAAACATCCCCAAAATCTGACGTGGATTCCCCTTATTCTCTCACCTACCTATTAAACATTGACTTGTGGTATGGGGTCCCATCAGGGCACCAATAGCACTACTTTTTGTGGAGTTACTTTGTACCCATTAAAGGGTACAAAAAATATCACATCATAAAATATTACTTAACCAGTGTCATCATATATAACCAAACAACAATATAGTACATATTTTTCAGATGTCCTATTTTTCATGCAATTTTCATCTTTTACATAAATTGTGTATGCCTTTGGTTCCTACTTCCAACACTCTTTGTACATGGTATACCTCTCGCTAATTGTCCATCAATAAGGCGAACATTAATCATTTTGGCCTAATTCACAATTTTTTAACCCTAAATAGAGAGATGAACCATTAGCAAGTTATCACTTTGGCATCTAAATATCTTGTTTAGACTAAAACCATTAGCCAACAACAAGCCTTAAAGAAAAACCTCTAGGTCCACCGTATAAAAATCTCCCTGATGTTTATGGAATTAAATAATTTCTACAACCTAATAAGTGAATTGAATGGCCTAACCAAATAAGATATACCTAATTGTTAAATATCTTGTGAGTATTTATCTCACATCGAAAGATGTAGAGTCCAACATATAGTACTGAAGTGGGTGTGATCATTTGACTCAGCATCGAGACCTTGTGGGTTCAAACCCCACACTGGGCTAGGTCCAAGGAGTAATTTGAGGATAATATCGGTGGCTAGCTGTGAGTTTGGAACCTAACGGTGGTATCAAATCCGATGGTTTGATCAGGGCCATCAACGGGCTTTGTGTCGGGTTGCAATATGCGTCGATATAATCAATTCGAGGTAGTGTGAGTCGCAGTGCATCATGGTGAACCTCAAAATTGGATTATTATGGACGTATGGTAATGTTGGATGGTCCACATCAAAAGATGTAGAGTCCAACATATAGTCATTAAGCAGTTGTGACCCTTGACTAGCACCAAGATCTTTTGAATTAGGTAAACAACTCTGAATCTTGTCTCTAGCATTAAGTTTGATATGAACTAATGAACTACCACACAAATTCATCAAACAAATTTAGTTGTATATATAAAAACATAATTAACCCTATCAATGAGAAAATAAAAGGACCAATGTCCAGATACGTACTTAGTTATATATAGACTTGGAATTACATAACATACATAAACTAAAAATGGAAAGAAATAGAAGGAGATCTTCTGGAACTACTTGCATTTTTCCTTTTGTTCTTTCTTCATTGAGCGGTTCTTCCTCTCGATCACTTTAAGGGGTATTTTTAAGTTAAAATTTAGCATTAGGCATTATGAGGCAAGTACCCCTCTCAATGCGTAATGCCGCATTTTTTTTAAATAAAATTACATGCCAATTTTAATCTTATCTGATCTACTAAATGACACGATATAAAATAAATTAGTAAGTTTTTAATAATGACAAAATTGTCAAATTAATTATATTCAGCATTGAACATTCAGAGTGAAATAACGTCATTCACATAAAAAACATACGTATTTTTTAACATTCATAATTTTTCATTAAGCTTTCAATCTTCCGAGGTTAAAAAACCAAACGGTCCCTCAGTCGTCCAGGTTATTTCTTTCCCACGCTTTTGGTGTCACTTCGTATCCCAGCGGTAGCCCACGGGAGAAACTAGACTTTGCACTAACGCACTTGTACTATAATCTCCACTCTTTGAAACCTTATTATATGAATCTTCTATATGATTGTAGGCCAATAGTTCAACTCCACGGCAGTACATTCTAAGAAGAATTTCCCCCTTCCTAGTAATAATTAACGGTGTCAACTCTCCATAATATGTGTTTAGGTTCAAATTTGAAATGACGAACATAAAAGTCCAGGATTCAACCACACCATACTCTCTCATGGTTAGTATCTCAATATTACTTTGATATCCTTGTCCACATGTGACATACAAAGGCATCCCTCTAAAACTCCTAGACCAACTATTGCGTCGGGCTTTAGGGTTAGAAGTCTGTGCCTTTGTTAGACACAATCCAATGAAGGACTTCATTTATTACCGGACCCTTCTTCATATTCTCTTCTTTTTTTAATATTTATTCTAGATTGATAAATAATTAGAGTTATGTCATATTTTAAAGTTAAATAATTTTTACATTAAATTAATATTTAATTAGATTATTTTAAAGTTAAATAAATGAGGCGGTGCATGTTGTTTGTTCCCCAAGTATGGGATTTGGAGGCAAGAAAACAGCAGGTCGATTAAAATGTAGGGATTTATCAATACCCAAAACAATCTAGACCGTTAATCTCTTTCCCAAAAACAATGCATTTTGTTTCTCAGAGTTTATTAGCAAAAAAGTCCAATCTGATAAAAGAGCCAAAATGAAATGGAAACATATTCTCTTTTTTTAATATTTATTTTAGATTGATAAATAATTAAAGTTATGTCTTATTTTAAAGTTGAACAAATTTTATATTAAATTCATATTTAATTACATTGTTTTGGTTTTGATATCTATTTTATTTTTTAAATTCAGGAGAACCCCCCACTTGTTGAATTTTTTGGGGTTTGGCCTTCATTTTTAGGGGGGTGCCCCCATTTCAACCTTTATATTTGGATCAAATACCAAAAAGTTCCTCAATACACATTTAGTCCAAGCCTTTTATTTTGTACCAAGCCTTTTATTTTTTTAAAAATGATTTGAGAAAAAAAAATCTTTTAAAAAGATTTTTCACACACACACACATATTTTAAAATATCCTCACACTGCTTTTTTTTATAAAAAAAATGAACTTATTATGTAATTTTAATATTTATAATAAAAACTCTTGTATACATATATAAATGTACAATATTTATAAAAAAAATATGTTTAAAACTTTTTAAAAATTAGGATCATGTAGTGTCGGTTTTTTTGGTCAGTAAGAAAAATTAGATTTCATGTAATGTTTTAGTTGGTCCATGTTCATGGTCGGTAAGAAAAATTAGATTTCATGTAGTAATGCGTTTTTTGGGCCGGGTTCGCGTTAGGCAAAAAAATAAAATTTAGTGTTGCGTGACATTGCATTTTAATTATATCGTGTTTGGTAAAAAAACTCGCATTGTGCCTTAACTAACATAATTTAATTGACATTACATATGACATAAAATTTATTTTTACAAAAAAAATTTACTACCTAAAAAAAGGCACAAAACTGATTTCAAAAACAAAAAATTATTACCTAAAAAATTTACTACCTCAAAAATTTGTGTTGTGTTGTGTCATGTCGTGTTTTAATTAGGTCATGTTCGTATTTAGTTAAAAAATCATTTTTGGTCGCATTTAATTGGGTCGGGTTCGGGTTAGTTAATAAAAATAAAATTTCCTATAGGGTCTTATTTTAATTGAGTCATGTTCGTATTCCTTTTTTTAGTGGCTAAAATTTTTATTTTATTTATGAGTTGAAATGTGCATTTTTTTGTGTTGTTGAAATTGTAATTTAATACTATTATGATATGAGTTTGTTATAATTGGAAATAAAAGAGGGAGAGAAATGTTTAGAGATAATTTCAATATGGGGAAAAAAGGATAAAGGTCTTTTACTGTTAAGTCCTTGGACTAATAATTTTAGACTATAAATCGGGACACAACAAATTTTAAACGATTAGGTCTACCATATAAATACCCTCAAATCTCAAAACAAACACACCTTACAAGCGCGAACGATCAAAACCTCAACTTTCTCTCTTCCAATCAAATGCTAATCGTCGAAGTTGTAATAAATGATTATCATTCTCAATCAGATTATTTCAAACAACACTAATAGGTATTATTCCATCCATGCTCATATATTGTTAGTTTTTCTAGTTTTTTTGGTTTGTAAACCCTAAATCGATGTAGTTTCTTACTCTATTTCACTTGATTTCTCTTCAAATGAAGAACACAGTGTACAAAAATGATTTCATAATGTATTTGATGTAATTTATTGTGTATTGAATGTAATATTATCTCCTTAAGTTTTGTTCTTAAGTTTATACGATGCACTTTGTATATGTTGTGTTCTTAGCATTATATTTCTGATATCACCTATTTATCATTGTATATTGAGTGTTTTGTTTTGTATTCCATGTAATATATATTTTTGTGTCCTTAGATTTTATAAAACTTTTTTCCTATTTTATCATGTATTTTATGTTCTCATATGTATAAATTTGTAAACATTGTGTATGGAGTGATAAAATCATATTATGTTGTTTGTTGTTGATACGAAAAATACAATATGCGTCTACCTTCTACATTTGTTGCCCTAGTTTTAATTAAAAAACACACACATTTTGCATGTTCACTGTATTTACGTGGTCTCTAAATTTTATAGCTCCTATATCATTTTTGTCCGTGCCATCGGAATTTCTTGAGGAATGTGAATATACATGTGTTCTCTATATTTAATAGGTTATATATTATTGTGGTTTTGTAACAACCCGAGGACCTGGAGACAACGATTTATTTATTTTGGGAGAAATAAATAATATTTTATTAGAGAAATAATTAAATTGGCAATTGAGGTAAAATTTGAAGTTGTAAGAAAGAGTGTCAAATGTCGATTCTGAGGGTACCATAGTGTGCGGAAGGGTCGAGAAAGTCGAAATGACTGTACTTGGGGTCTATTTGGGTTCCGAAATAAATCAGGACCGTTTGACTCAAATTAAAGTTATCGGGTCATTTAAAGTGTGTATTATCATTTAGAGATGTGTACTTTGGGAGATTAGGCTTATTAAGTCTACGGGAGATATTTCTCCAAAGAGAGAAAGAGAAAAAGAAAGAAAGAAAGAAAGAGAGAAGAAGAAAGAAGAAGAAAAGGAAGGAGAAAGGAGAGAGAAAGTGGAGATTTCCGGTCAATACGCGATCTCAAGGCAGATTCAGACCCTACGAACCCGAGACAAGTGATTGAACTTGCTAAATAATTGTTGTGTACCATTTATTGCATGATTTGTGGATTGATATTTTGGGTTTTAGGTTTAGTTTAACAAAACCTAACTTTTGGGTATAATCTTAGATTTGATATGTAGATCTTTGATTTGAGGATAGAAATTAGTTTATATGTATTCTAGGATGATTATTGATGATATATATGTGATTGGGTTGAAGAGATTTGGAGAGAAGATGAGATAAATGAAATTTTGGAAATTTAGGGCTTTAAAGAAAAAGCCATTTTCGTAGCCCCTGAACAGGCCGAATCGATTCAGAATGTTCCAGCTTGACAGGTCTGAGTGACCGAATCGATTCGGACCCCAGACGAATCGATTCGGCCTGAGACAGAGTCCCAGGTCTGATGATTCGAATCGATTCGCCTTCCTGGACGAATCGATTCGCTGGGCCGAATCGATTCGGAATTGGCCCAAATCGATTCGAAAACAGGGATTTTGGGGGATTGTTTTTCTAAAAAAGAATTTCATCCCATTCTATTTAAGGTTATCGATTAGGATCCTCTATAGGAAATATTTGGAGTATGTTTTGGAGAATTTTAGTGAGTTTCCCTTATAAGAACTTATTGGAGTTTTATTGCCTAAATTTGAAGAATACCGATTAGATATTATGGTATATTCTAAGTGGGGAAACCCACTTTTATTGGAGACTCTATTTGGATATAATTATATTCATATGAAACAATAAGAAGAATTTAGAGATAATGGATCTTAGTATCCAATCCCGAATGGGATAACTTTAAAGGTTGATTAAATGAATTGAACCCTATTATGGATGGAAAATTATAAATGCTTCAAGTGAGAAATAGTATAGTGTATACTAAGTGGGGAAGATTTGTGAGATTTGACGGATAGTGAATAAAATAAAATAAGAGAGAAACAAACTAAACAATGATGTTAATCAAATTGCGCCAAACAGTGCATTATAAATATGAAATTGATGTTGTAGGTATACCTTATATGATGGTATATCTTTATTATGTGATGATGTATGTATACCTTATATGATGGTATATATATATAGTGAAGCATACCCCCTCCTTGCTATCATTGGGAAGTTATGTGCGTAGAGGGTGAGCATCCTGGCTCAAAGAGCAGGGTGTGGATATTCCCCAGGTCATAGTCGTCCTTTGTGGTCAGCAAATGACATATGTGATATACATTTATTTATTTTGGGGGTGAGAGGTCGAGGGTATGTGTCGCTCTCACTCGTCAGGTTAGGAGCTATGACCTCTTCCTGGACGTTGTGTGCGTGAGTAGATCACGAGGTGGGTGTCGTTGAACCCCACCAGGCGGCCCCAGTTTGTTACGTATATGGGCAACTGGAAGATGATAGCAGGTGAGCCTGCGTCCTTCGAGTTATAGCTCGATTGGATGGTTATTATTTCTTGTGCTTGTACTTGGGTATCAAGGGCATAATGGACCTCAACGACTGACATTGCCAGGATTTGTGTATCGGGGGGGTTCCTTGTTTGGATTTCGCCTCGGCGAGACGTCCTACGCACAAACCGCAGTTTAATGTTGGAACTTGGTGATAAGTTTAGTCCTTAATGCTCATAATTATATATATATATATATATATATATATATATATATATATATATATATATATATATCACCTATCCCGACAATCGACAGTGCCAGGAGTAGTGTAACGGGGGGGGTTCCTTGTTTGGATTTCGCTTCGGCGATATGTCCCACGCATGAAACGCAGTGCCGCGTTGAGAACCGAGAGGAGTTTAGTCTTTCATTCATGATTCTAATAACTCATATATAATAATTATATATATATTGTATACATTCCTTATAAGGGCATCACTAGAATATAAAAATCTAGTAAATGAGAATGTTGATGTATTGTGATGATGTGGTTATGAGATGGATCATGTAACTTTATATGTTCAACAAATGAACATTGTAAAGATAACTATAACTATTACATTAAAGTTAATATCTATCACTTATAGACTATAGAAATGAACGTAGATTGAGAGATAGGTTAGATGGTTTCACTTAGCTCTTTCAATTGGGTTTAAGTTAGAATCCTCTTACATAATTAGAACCGGGCATCCATTTGGAGATCACGTGCATACGCTTAGTGCTCGCTTTAGATGAGAGGTGAGTTGAAATTATTATGGAGAGTTCGATTCCAACTAAATCATGTAATAATGCATTTATAATTATTATGCATTTTAATACACTTTCTATAAAATGTTTTTCAACTGGGGCTCTGACCCGTTTATATTTTCTTCATCCATGTATATATATTGTACTACTTCAGGTGTCTTCCGCAAGGACGCCTTTGATGTTATCCATCCAGGGTATTCGTGGAGCTGTGGAAGTAGCAGACTATTGTGGCAGTTTGCTTTAGTCGATTCCTATCTTTGTACATCTAGATTAGGATTCAGTTTGTATATTAAGTTAGTATTCAAGTGTTGTAGATTAACACTTTTATATTTCATTTCACAGATTATTGTATTGCCTGTTACCCGACAACATATTTGGGTATTTCATTGTTGAGATTTTATTTGTACATTGTATTGTACTCCTTTATTTTATTGGAGTTTCCACATTTCACTCATCATAGTTAGATGTATATTGTTGGTTATGTGCATTACTTGTTTTGTTGTTGTTGTTAAATAAAAAGTTTTAAAATTTTGACAATTCGCTTTTAATAGTTTCGGGTAGTTAGCCTTATATTATTAGAATTGTCAGTTGATGTTGAGACTGTGCCATCTGAGATACCTGATTTAATGTAGCATAGGGCTGGCCACCCGTTATTATTTTGAATGAGTTGTCACAGGTTTGCGCAAGATACATTTGTTAAGGAATGTGAATATATACGACTCTATATAATTAATAGCTCCTACATTATTGTGGTCCACTCAAACGCCATATTTTTAGGACTATGAATGAATATGCTCTCTCTATATTTTCATAGATCCTATATTATTATGGTTCGGGCTTACGACATTTTTTGGGATTGTGAATGAATATATACGTGTTCTTTATATTTTCATAGATTCTATATTAATCGTTGTTGATTAGGCATAAATTCTTCCGATTTGTCCTCGTAATTTAGAGACTTTTATTGCCCTAGGTAGTGTAATTTGTATTGATTAATCTCATATACTTGCTACTGACATCTTCCATCGAGTGCATCGAGTTTCGTGTATTTCTCGTACATTTTGCAAATATTTTATGCAAGTGAAGGAAAGAGAAAATTCAAAATCAAAAGAGAAAGAAAATAAGAAGAGTGAAGGGAAAAATAGTGATTTTACACCAGGAATCCGGACACGGAATCTAAAGGAATGTTGAAGACCTCAAGTCCATAAGCACGTAGGAAGAAACTTCATCCAAATCCGAATCCTGGGTAAAAATTTATGATACTTTGAAGTTGAGAAGAAATCAAGGAAAAAAAGGAAGAAAAATATAAAGTCACCGAACTGAACCGATGAAATCATCACCGAACCGGTTCGCCACACTGTCAGCACCAAACCGAATAGATGAATAAGAAGTAGAACCGTTTCCCCAAACTGGTATACACAAAGCTGCTTCGCCCAAGTAAAGAAGGAGAACTGAACCGGTTCGCCTAGATCGATTTTTAATTCTTTATTCCTAAAAAATAGAGTTGTGCATAGTGAAAACACTTAAAATAACGTGGTGTATTATTCTTTTGTCATACCAAACGTTATTGTAACAACCCAAGACTTTCCAAACAGTAATAATTTTATTTTGGGAGAAATAAATAATATTTTATTGGAGAATAATCAAAATTGGCAATTGAGGTCAAAATTTAGAGTCGTTAGAAAGTGTGTCGAATGTCGATTCTGAGGGTACCATCGTTTTCGGAAGGGTGGAGAAAGTCGAAATGACTGTACTTGGGGTCTATTTAGGTTCCGAAATAATTTAGGACCGTTTGACTCGAATTAAAGTTACCGGGTCATTTAAAGTGTGTATTATCATTTAAAGATGTGTACATTGGGAGTTAAGGCTTAAAAAGCCTATGGGAAATATTTCTCCAAAAGAGAGAAAGAGAAATAGAAAGAAAGAAAGAGAGAAGAAGAAAAGGAAGGAGAAAGGAAAGAAAAAGAGGATTTCCGGGCCAATACGCGATTGCAAGGCGGATTCAGACCCTACGAACCCGAGGCAAGTGATTAAACTTGCCAAATAATTGTTGTGTATCAATTATTGCATGATTTGTGGATTGAATTTTGGGTTTTAGGTTTAAATTGTTAAAACCTAACTTTTGGGAAAAACCTTAGATTTGTAGTGTATAAAATGGATTTAAGGTTAGAAATTAGTTTATATGTATCCTAGGATGAATATTGATGATATATTTGTGATTGGGTTGAAGAGAAATGGAGAGAAAACCATAAAAATGATTTTTGGGTATTTTGGCTTACTTAAAAAGTAGCCATTTTTGAGGTTCTGCAGGGCCGAATCGATTCAGCCCCCTAGCCGAATCGATTCGGAAATATGCAGGTGCCCAGGTCTGAGTGACCGAATCGATTCGGACTCCAGCCGAATCGATTCGGCCTGAGATAGAATCCCAGGTCTGATGACCTGAATCGATTCGCCTTCCTGGCCGAATCGATTCGGTGGGCCGAATCGATTCGAAATTGGCCCGAATCGATTCGGAAACAGGGCTTTTGAGGGATTGTTTTTCTGAAAAGAATCTCATCCCGTTTTGTTTGAGGTTATCGATTGGGGATCTCTATAGGAGATATTTGGAGCATGTTTTGGAGACTTTTAGCGAGTTTCCCTAAATGAAATTTTGGAGTCACATTGACTAAATTTGAGGAACACCGATTAGAGACTTTGGTATTTTTCTAAGTGGGGAAGCCCACTTTTATTGAGGTTGTTTGGTGATGATAACAACTTCACGACTTGAAGATGAGGATGACTTAGAGATGCCGGATCTTAGGATCCAATTCTAATTGGGATAACTTTAAAGGTTCATAAAATAAATTGAACCCTATAATGGATGGAGAATTATGAAGGCTATTGGATGTGCATATGGATATAGAAATATCCTTATTAATGATTGATTTGGGAGATATCTCATACAACGAGAAATGCTAATTGAAGTGCATTAGGATATAGAATATCCTTAACTTAAAAGAATTGAAAGACAATTCATATTAGAAGCGACATGAGAGCTTCAAGCGAGAATTAGTATAGCATATACTAAGCGGGATTAATGTGTGAGGTTGGGCGTTAGTATATCTTGAGAGTAATATACTAAACAAATGATGTTAATCAAATTGCGACCAAGGGCGTATTATAAACATGAATATGATGTTTCAGGTATACCTTATATAATGGTATATCTTTATTATGTGGGATGTATGTATACCTTATATGATGGTGTATATACATGTTAAGCATACCCCCTCCTTGCTATCATTGGGAAGTTTCGTGCGTAGAGGGTGAGCATTCTGACTAGAAAAGCAGAATGTGGATATTCCCCATGTCATAGTCGTCCTTTGTGGTCAGCAAATGACATTTATGATATATATATTTAATTATTTTGGGGGGGAGGGGTCGGGGGTATGTGACGCTCTCACTTTCCAGTTAGGAACTATGACCGCTTCCCGGACGTGGTGTGCGTGAGTAGATCACGAGGTGGGTGTTGTTGAACCCCACCAGGTGGCCCCAGTTTGCTACGTATATGGGCTGCTGGAAGATGATAGCATGTGAGCCTGCGTCCTTCGAGTTATAGCTCGGTTGGATGGTTATTATTGCTTGTGGTTGTATTTGGGTGTCAAGGGCATAATGGACCTCAACGATCCACATTGCCAGGATTAGTGTATCGGGGGGGTTCCTTGTTTGGATTTCGCTTTGGCGAGACGTCCCACGCACGAACCGCAGTGTAATGTTGGAACTTGGGGATAAGTTTAGTCCTTAATTCTCATAATTATATATATATATATATATATATATATATATATCACCTATCCCGACAATCGACAGTGCCAGGAGTAGTGTAACGGGGGGGTTCCTTGTTTGGATTTTCGCTTCGGCGAGACGTCCCACGCATGAAACGCCGTGTACTATTGAGAATTGGGAATATTAATTAATTAAAATTGGACAATAATCATTTGGGTTACATGCATCTTGCATTGAGGGCATAATGAGCCCCGAGGATCGATACGGTCAGGAGTAGTGTAACGGGGGGGTTCCTTGTTTGGATTTCGCTTCGGCGAGACGTCCCACGCACGAAATGCAGTACCGTGTCGAGAATCAGGAGGAGTTTAGTCCTTAACTCTTGATGCTAATAACTCATCTATAATAATTATATATATGGTTTCATGCCTTATATGGGCATCACTAGAATATAAATTCTAGTAAATGAGATTGTGGATGTATTGTGATGATGTGGACATGATTGGATCATGTAACTTTATATGTTCAACAAATGAACATTATAAAGATAACTATAACAATTGCATTAAAGATAATGTATATAACTTAAAGTATAGAAATAAATGTAGAATTAGGAGATAGGTTAGATGGTTTCACTTAAATACTTTATTTGGGTTTATGTTAGAATCCTCTTACCTAACTAGAATCGGACATCCATTTGGAGATACGTGCATACGCTTAGTGCGCGCTTTAGACGAGAGGTGAGTTGAATTTTTATGGAGTGTTCGATTCCAACTAAATCAGGTAATAATGCATTTATAATTATTATGCATTTTAATACACTTGCTATAAACTGTTTTTCAAAACTCGGGCTCTGACTCGTTTATATTTTCCTCCTCCATGTATATATTGTATTACTTCAGGTGTTCCTTTGCAAGGACACCTTTGATGTTCATCCATTCAGTATTCGTGGAGCTGTGGCAGTAGCAGACTGTTGCGACACTTTGCTTAGTCGATTCCTATCTTTGTATATATAGATCAGGATTCAGTTGTATTGAGTTAGTATTCAAGTGTTGTAGATTAACACTTTCATATTTTATTTATCAGATTATTGTACTGTTTGTTACCCGACAGCATATTCGGGTATTTTATTGTTGAGATTTTGCTGTACAATGTATTGTACTCTTTCATATTTGGAGCATGCACACTTCACTCATCATAGTTAGATGTATATTGTTGGTTATGTGCATTACTGGTTTTGTTGTCGTTGTTAAAAATAAAAGTTTTAAATTTTTGACAATTCACACTTAATGATTTCGGGTAGTTAGTCTTATATTATATTGTTTAGTTGTTGATGTTGAGACTGTACCATCTGAGATACCTGATTTATGTAGTATAGGGCTGGCCACCCGTTATTATTTGGAGCGGGTTGTCACAATTATGAGGCTTATTTTTAAGTGTTTTGAGAGGTTTTTTAAGCTAAGAACTTTAGGATTCATCTTGTTCAACATTTTGTTCATCCTTTTGGTTTAATTCAAGGCTCTTCTTCATTCCAAGTATTATTTTCCTCATTGCTTTCAATTGTTTTCATATTTTCAGTTGGTGATTAATTATTTCTTAGTTAAAATTCTTCTTTGCATGTTTCATTACACTTTTCACATAATTATGATTTTCATCGCCTGCAACTTTAAGATCTGTATTATTTCTCATGTAACCATGTCCGACTGGATTTCTAAGGGTTGAAATGCATGAACCCAATTCGGTGTGGTTTGCTTGGATATAAAAGTAATTCCCTAAATTAAATAAATAATTGAATCGCGATGATTAGTTATTACAACCGTTGGAGAACTTTAACCTCATTTCCCCTAGGTAACCGGGATGTTTAAGAGTGCGACGCTACCTAACTTATAACTGATAATGTGAGAGAGAGGGAGAGGGAGATAGAGAGAGAGAGAGTAGCATTCCTTCATGAGATAAATTTCTTTCAGGTATCCGTCGTTTCATATAAAGTGTGTCAGACATTTGACCTTGTGTACATTTACTCACCTCCTTACACACTAGAGAGATACACTTACCCGATTCTTAGAGATTTCGATTTAGAGAGATATATCTAGTGAGAATTGAAGTTAAAACGTTGATTCTATAAAGGCGGTCTAAGAATTTCTCTAATGATACTTATGATTATTTCACACTAACACATGCTGAGTTTTAGGAAGGATTACGCTTTGGGTATTAAGTGAATTTATGCCTTACCTTGACAGTTAAATATGGTGTTCATTGACGTCCTTTTAAATTGGGTCGTATATCCCTTCATCATCATTTAAGAGACTGCATTTAAATAAAATTTTGAATTTTTTTGGTACATTGACTGCAAACCCTCACGAGACAACACTCGTCTTGTAGGGCAACCGACAGGTTGAACGACTTGTTGCACATGCTAAGTGCAATTACAAGTGCCTGTGAAAGTGGCACACTTTTGGTCATTTATATCTTTTTCTCTCTATATTTGTTCGAGGACTAGCAATGTTCTTTTTGAGGGTGGTGTGATAAGTACCTAAAAGTGTCTATTTTATACCCTAAACATGTGCATTTTAGTCGCTCGATCTCAATAAAATTGGCCTTTTGTTCATAATTTATTATTTTGCAGGTCAATCGCCACTCGCGGTTTCAAATTGTGCTAAATCGGCATAATTGTGATAAAGTAGTGGTAAAAAGTGTTTAATGAAGAAAATCAAAGCGGTCGTGAAGTCAGGAGTCCCTTTTAATCTTTCCCCGATGAGTTCTAATGCCCTAAACCCAAGTCTCGTAGCCTAAACCTATCCCGAACCAAGCCCCGTACATCCCTAACCTGTCCTATAATTCCTCAGTATGTGTGGTATTATTATTTTTATTATTTTATTCAGGTTGTGTCATTTTTATTATTTAATTTTCGATTTTAGGGTCTTTATTTTTAGTAGTTTATTATTTTTATCTTATGTAAATATTATAACTTGTGTGTCATCAGGTCAGTGTATTTAGATGTGTTTTTAATATTTTCTTTATTAGATTTTTAATATTCTTTGTTTTAAATTTTGAGTCTTTTTATACATTATATGTGCGTGTTTATATTTTTATAATATGTTCATCATAAATACATATATACATATTTTCTATTTTATATAGTAAAGTACTTACACACTATTTCCATACACATAACTCACTCCCTACCCTACACCCCACATTCCATACACCTTAAACTCACCAAATCAACCCTCACACCCAACAGGGGCAAACCTCGGTGGTTTTGCCGCCCACCTTAATTTTTCGGAATTTTTTCCTGAGTATAGGATATTTTATTTTATTTTTTTTGGATCTTTGTGTAATGTTCCATAATAGAAGGTATTAATTTTTGGGGCACATATAGAAATAGTTCATTCTCTACTACACGCGTTCGTTCTTGTACAAAACACACGCACGCATTTTTTTAGACATTTTAACCTATACTAAAATCTCTTCTCTTCAACCTCACTCAACCGCTCTCTCCCTCTCCTTACCCTCCCCTCCCCTCCTCCTCCTCCTCCTCCTCCTCCTCCTCCTCTCTCCTCCTCCTCTCCTCTCCGCCCATAACACAATCCAGCACATCTCTCCTCCTCTCCGCCTGCTCTTCGCCGCATCCACAAACCAGTAACAACGCCCCCCCAAGTCCAACCCAACTTCCAAGTTTGAACTCCAAGAATGTAGCGCATCTCAGACTCTGATCTGGGCAGGGCAGAGCATCTCTTCTCTTCAACTTCCAAGTTTCAAGTAGTCTAGCAGCAGAGCATCTGAGCAGATTTAATTTTTTTTATAACGTTCAATGATTTTTTTTTCAATTCAATATTCAAGTTTTATAACTAATAATTTTTTCAATATTGAGTGATAAATTAGTTTAACTGCTCAATTTTAAATGTTAATTAATAAATGCACAATGCTTAAATGACTAATTATTTTTTAGTTTACTTTTAATTGTTGTGCCTATATTTGTTTAAAATTTTGAAAATATAGATTTGTTGGGTATTGATTTATTAGTATTTTAAAAATAAAAGTACTGATTACTTTTAATTGTTGTACCTATATTTGTTTAATATTTTCTTATTAGATTTTTAATATTCTTGTTTTATATTTTATATTTTTATTTTTTTAATTATGTGTCTTTTTATACTTTATATGTGCGTGTTTATATTTTTATAATATGTCCGTGGTAAATACATATATACATATTTTCTATTTTACATAGTAAAGTACTTACACACACTATTTCCATACACATAACTCACTCCCTAACCTACGCCCCACATTCCATACACCTTAAATGCACCAAATCAACCCTCACACTCAACAGGGGCGGACCTAGCTGGTTCTCAGGGTGGGCGGCCCAGATATAATATTGTTGGGTATTGATTTATTAGTATTTTAAAAATAAAAGTATTGATTATTTGTTATTGAGTTGTTGCCTATTCCGTGATTATATTAGGTTTCTCATTTTTTTTTGCTAATTTTAATTGTCGAAACATAATTTGGAATAAAATCTCAAATTTAGGGCAATTATGTTGAATTTTTTTTCTAATTTAAAATTTAGGGTAATATTTATTGAGGGATTTTGAAAAAAGACAAATAAAATGAGAGAAAAAAATGAGTGAATATAAATTAACATTTTTAGAGTTAAGAAATTGAAAATAAAGTAAAAATGTCCCTACAAAAATCATCTCGGGGATCCCGCCCCAACCCCCCATCCTTTGTAAAAGGAAAATGTTAAAAAGACCCACTTCGTGGACACACTACATTAAAAAATTATACCTATAAAAAATTGTACTTATTTACGGGTCCACAAAATGTGTCCACGAAGTGAAACTCCCTAACATTACTCTTTGTAAACACATTTCGCGCCCGTAATGAAAATCTTGGGTCCGCCACTAACACCCAACAACCAAATGAGATTGTCTCTCCTCCATTACCATCATCTGCTTCACCCATCTTCTTTTCTCTCTCCAAACAGCAAACCGTCGGTGGCCTACCCAACTCGAATCCAGCTACGAACCTACTCTCATTCCCACTTTGGCTCTGACCCAACTGCTCAAAACTAACAACCTGCCCGGCGACATCCTAAACCCGTCTTAAACCCGGAACCCTCTTCAATCCACCGAACCTCCATTTTCGGAGATCCTACCAAAAGACAAACTCGGATATTCAACCCAGCCTCTACCCAAGCTTCCAAACCCGAAACCAAGACCCAATTCCATATTCTCAACCCAAAACCCCATAAACCATAACTGTTCATAACCCGACGACCTTATAAATCAAACCAACGACCTCCAATTCCGGTCACTACCCTATATTTAAAAATACTCTTAAAAATCAAGTAACCAAGAAAGTGGTAAGTTGGAACCCATTTTCAACCATACCATACCATACCACTGTGTCTGTGGTTACAATCTACGGGAGTCTTATAACTAACAACTGCACTCCTAGATCTACTGATAGTCGGCCTCGACATCAAAACCCACCGCCTCATAAATATTACATCTGGGCCTCCCAATATATCACCACTTTCTATCTGGCAAGGGTTACACGTTGGAATCACATAAGGCGTCAACATAAATATTAGGGGCAAATCACTGTACGTATTCCATTCATTCATAAATATTACTAGCTGTCAAGGTGAAGGAATCAATTGGAGACGAAGGGGAGATGGCGCAACAACTATGTGTAATAAACCGTGGTTATCAATGTTCACCTTACGTGGATACAAAATCTCACAAGAATATCAATTTTCATACCCTACATGAGTTGGACTTATAGAGATTTCTTGTTGTCCAATTTTATTCCCAGGATAAATCAAAGGTTATGAATGAAAACGTTCGCTCTTTCCCTAAAAAAAATTATTTTATTAATTATTTTATTATTTTTTATAAATAACGTACAATATTTTTTAAAATAAAAAACGGTTTTTTATTTTTTTAAAAAGTTTTTTATTTTTTTTAAAAAGTTTTTTATTTAAATTTTAAAAAAATTATTCTAACTGTTTTATAAAAAAAAAGTTATTTTTCAACAAAAATAAAACCTATTAACCATGAACATAAAATTCTTTACACTGTTAAGTAATGTTTATAACTGTTTAAAAACAATTTTTAATAAGAAACTGTTTTTAAAGGGTTTTTTATACATAAAAGAAATGGTTTATTAACTTTGGAACTAAAAAAATGTTTTAAAATAACCGATTTTAACTTTTTTTAAGAGCTTTATGAAATTAAGAAATTGTTTTAAAGTTAAAAAAACATCTGAATTATTTAATATAAAAATATTCAATTAATATGAAAAATACCACGTGGCATCTCAATTCCCTTCCAACATATCTATCATGTGTAAGCTTTGCTCGGAGGCTTTTCTCATTCTTCCTGTCCCTTTGGTTTCTCCACCTGTTTGTTTCCTTTTCAATTTTTTTAACAAATTACGTACAATATCTTTTCAAATAACTTATGCAAAGTACTTTTTAAACTACGTACCGTATTTTTAACCACGTATACATAATTATTTTATTATTTTTATAAATTATGTACAATATTTTTTTAAATAAAAAATAGTTTTTTATTTTTTAACATTTTTTATTTATAACATTTTTAACATCCCACAAAACGCCATGTGGCACCACAATTTTTCATTAAACTTTGTTATGCAGTAATTATATCTCTCCTCTTTAGTTCATCTCTCTTCCAATTCTTCTTCCTTATTCACTCTTCAAATACAACCCTTTCGTTTTCTAAATTGTTTCGTCTGCAATAAACTTACACCCTTTCATTTCTTTAGTAACAAACCCTTTATCTCCATCTGTTGAAGTCCAAAGGACCATTTATGTTCTTCCACCTTATAAATCATTCACCCATAAACGTTAAACAACACCCCTACACCCTTTCATTTCTTTTATAACAAACCCTTTATCTCCCTTTGTTGAAGTCCAAAGGACCGTTTCTGTTCTACCACCTTATAAATCATCCACCCATCAATGTAAAACAACACCCCTATTTTGTAAATTGTGGTGCGTTCAAGAGACAAACGATTTCTATTGTCGGTAAATTCTTCGATTGAAAATGGAAGCAACTAAGGACCCACCGGTGATTGTTGTGGAAGGTGAGTTTACATGGGTCTGATGTGTGGTTATTTATAACATTTTTAGATGCCTCAACCAGTTGTGATAGTTAAGGTGGCTAAAGGATGGTTTGAATTGGGTTTAGGAGAAGCTTAGGTTGGAGGAGATGGGTAGCGGGTTCCATGGATACATATAATACTTTATTTTAATGGTTTTAAAATTGACGTTTCAATGCTATGACTTTGAGTATTTCAAAATATATCCTTGATTTGGTTTTAAGTGTTTTGGATTTTTAGATCTAGGTATATACAAGTATGAGTTTCGATTATTTAGTTTTTTGGGCGTTAATTTAATCTCTTAAGATTTTTGGAGCTTCACTCCCATTTATTTTTGAAAATATATTAAGTTTCATATCCATCTCAAACCGCCCATAACTGCTATGTGACACCCCCGCTTTTTTTCCCCGAGAATACACTTATCCCATACATGTTACAATACGACCAATAATTAAAAAAAATAAAGACATTAGAGTGGATACAAATGAATCTTTAAAAAAGAGACTAAATTATTAAGATCCCTTAATTATTTATGACATTATTATTTTCACCAAAATACCCTCAAATGTGATAATTGTAACAACCCGCCTAAAATAATAACGGGTGGCCAGCCCTATACTATATTAAATCAGGAATTCCAGATGGTCCAGTCTCAACATCAACTAACGGTACTATATAATATAGGACTAACTACCCGAAATCATATAAGCGAGATGTTAAATAAATTAAAACATGCAACATAACACAACCCAACACTACAAAATTTCTAATAAATAAGAGAGATGCAAGAAAGAACTATAAGAAATGAAAGAAATCACTACACATGAATATTCCATAAATAAATAAACCCGAATAAACTGTCGGGTCACAGCAAATACAATAACTGAAATGGAATAAATATAAACATGTATATAAATATCCCTATGATACAAACCCGATATACAACATGAATCCTACCTAGAATTTTGAAGAAGTAGGAAGCGGCTACATGAAACATCCCGCAACAGTCCGCACCTGTCACGGCTCCCAAGACTCTGGATAGAAAGTCATCCGGCATCCATGCGGTAGGATACCTGTGGAAATACATATATATATACAAGCAGGAGAGAAAAGAAAACGGGTCAGAGCCCCGACTGTGTAAAATATTTAGCAAGTGTGTTAACCGTGCATAATAAATACCGGTGTACTTAATTTCATAAATAAGTGAGACCGCACTCTCGTGGAACCCCAACTCACCTCTCATCTAAAGGCGCGCACCTAATCGCGTCCTCAAATTTTAGTTAAATTACCCCCATTGATTTTTAGGACAACCTAACTTATCAGGCCTAGCCTATATCCACGAGAGCTACCTTCCCGTCATAATCTAAGGATCCACCCATTTCTAATCCTATTAAATTATGATTACAACAATTATGCCATAAAAGGCTTAATGAATTCCGATTGATAATCTCATGAATTATAATTATCATAATTCCTAAAGCATTACCCCTATACATATACATATATATATATATACCTATATAGGCTAAAAACGTAAGAATTAATATACTTAATAATATGCACATGGAATATTGGCAAGACTTCTCTCTAATCCCAAAATTGTACTACGTTTCGTGCGTGGGGAGTCTCGTAAAGTGAAATCCAAACAAGGAACCGCCCCGTTACACTACTCCTGACAAGGTCAAGACCAGAGATCCGTGATGCCACCTATGGAATTACTTCTCTCAAATCTCGACATGGCACTGCGTTTCATGCGTGAGGTGTCTCGCAAAGCGAAATTCAAACAAGGAACCACCTCGTTACACTACTCCTGGGCAATGTCGATCCTAGAGATCCATAATCCTCAACATACAAGTTAATTCTACCATTGCTACTAACTATAACTCCTAAAGAAAGAAAGAAAGAAAAGAAATGAAAGAAAACAAATAAGAAAAAATAAGAGAACCTCCAATAATATCCTTGGGATGATGTAACCGAAATAATACCTTATGTGCGATACATCAACCCCCATCAATCTAGTACACCATAATCATCTAAGATGTACCTCATAAAAGTCCATACCCTTTCATCTATAGGATATATATATATATAAATATATATATATATATAGGTATTTATTTCTAACCGTACATATATCATCATCAATCCAATAGCCAAGTGTACATAATACATATGATGTACAAGGCCATGCACATAATATACCCGGCTATATATATCGCCGATAAACTGCATCAATGCTATCATCTTCCCAGTGCCCGACTCACGTAGCAAAACTGGGGCCACCATGGTGGGACTAAACGACACCCATCTCGTGGTAAACTCACGCACACGACGTCCCGGGAAGCGTTCATAGCTCCAAACCGGAAATGAGACGAAACATACCCATCACGTCTCATCCCAAAATAAATATATATATCATATGGTAACACACGGGACGACTATGACCTGGGGAATATCCACACCCTACTATTCTAGCCAGGATGCTCACCCACTACGTGCGCAACTTCCCAATGATAGCATGAGCGGGGTATGCTTAACCAATTAAGTATATATATCATTTACATGCATAATATATATAATCCATATGATCCAATCATATGATCAAATAATAAACCATCATATACGGTTTAAATATCCATACCATGTATGTCCACAACATAAAGATATCCAAATGTTTATATACATATATATATATATATATATATATATATATATATATATATATATATATATATATATATATATATATATATCAACACATATTCACATATCCTTATCTATATATATAAACTAATTCTCGTTCATATGTATAAGATATATATATACCTGGCTATAAGTATACATAGTCCTCAATATACAAGCCGTCACCACAATTCCTTTAATTTACCTCGATACGTGAATATAATCCCATACTTGAAACATATTCGATCATTTTCCTATGATGAATAGTCTCCCAAAACCGTATGTATATATCTATACCTATATATATTCAACATTAGGGCTATCACCCAAGAGTTTGTGTAGGAATCTTTCACTACACATATCATCTATATCTCCGAGTACATTAAAGAATCTAGTAATCATTTTGACTATCGGTATACATATAACTAATAGTCTATCAGCCTCAAGCTCATTCTTTCAATCATCAAATAATCTCATTTCCCTCGATTTCGACTATGGTTCGATCACTTTTGTGAATACCCTAATCTAAGATCTCTCTAAGAGTTCTTAGCCTCACATCACATCTACACTTACTTTTAATCTACAATTAGGATTCCCAATCCCAAAGGGTTTTCCCCCGAAATCTCTATCCATAACTCCAAATACACACATGGATACATTTCTCCCAAATTACTCTAAGGAGTCCCCAAAACTCTGATGTGTGAGAAACTCCTTATGTGTCTCCAAGAACATATATCTTACATCATAAGAGAAGGCCCCAATTCAATAAACCCAACCAAAAAGGGGTTTGAATTCACTATGGAGAAAAATACCTCAAAATGCCCTGTTTTCGAATCGATTCGGCCTCCAAGGCGAATCGATTCGGGTCCAAAGACCTGGGCTTCTGCAATAGGCCGAATCGATTCGGCTTGGGGTCCGAATCGATTCGGTCAATGCAGACCTGCCAATTTTTACCAAACCGAATCGATTCGCTTGAGGGGGCGAATCGATTCGGACCTGCAATTTTTGAAGGGTTCATCTGTTTCTTCAAAACCCACGAATTCTAAACCCTAAATTTTCATTTCTAACAATTAAACCTTCATCAATTTATGATTTTAAGCCCATAAGTCAACCCAAAGTTGATCCCAAACATTTCTATTCCATTAAATCCATATTTAATCATTGATTTCAAGATTAAACCTAAAAATCTAGGTTTTGGTATTTATTCCCAAAAATCAATTTCTTTACCCCACAAATTATGAAATGAAATACACAAATAGCTATTTAGCAAGATTAAACACTTGCCTCAGATTTGTAGAGGTTGGATCGTCCTCGATGTCGCGGTTGGACCGGAAATCCCAAGCTTTTCTTCCTCTCTCTCTTCCTTTCTTCTTCTTCCTCTTCTTCTTCTCTCTCTAGGGCTCTTCTCTCTTTCTCTCAAATGAGAAATGGCTTCATCCGTAAGCCTCCAACCTTTTAAAACAAAATCCCAGTTTTTAAATGTTAATACACACTTTAAATGACTCGTTGACTCCAATTCAAGTAAAAACAACTTAAAACATTCCGGAGCCGAAATAAGACCCAATGACAGTCATTTTGACTATCTCGACCCTTCCGGGATCGATGGTACCCTCAAAAATATCATCCGGAATACTTTGAAACGTCCTCTATTTTTGGACTTAAATTCCCAAATTTTAAAATTCTCCAATTTAATTAAATTTAATTTTCCCAAAATTAAATTTCTCAGTCTCAAAAGTCTTGGGGTGTTACAATCTTCCCCCCTTACAAAAATTTCGTCCGCGAAATTTAAGACATGCCTAGGACCTCAATATCATCTAGTCCCTACATCAATCCTCAAGATCACTATGCCGATCCTTTCGAGTTCTCACGTCGAACTACATAGATCTTTACCGGTCAAAAAAATCAACTAGCTACCCAGGGCGCCCATACACCCCGTACCCGAGTTTCCACTCGTAAAATCCTAATCAGGCTCCATTAGCCTCAAATTGTAAGATAACCCTCGGTAATATAATCTATAACAATATACTAAATATATAAAAGTTTGAAAATTTCCACTGGTTGAACTCTCCTCAATTCCTGACGCTAGCCACCTTCGTGCGGGGGAGGGCTCGCAAGCGAAATCCAAACAAGGAACCCTCCCAATACACTACTGCGTAGCTAGGTCGGGGATTGAGATTAGTTAAACCAGGGTTAAGGTTTTATAAAAAGATTTTCTCATATTTTAGATATTGCCCGAGGGCCTATACAATAATACAATATAAATATATTCCGCATCTTTCGACACGCCAAACAAACACCTTATGTTTAAGACACAAGGCGTCTACAAATACAATACTCTAGCCAATATCTAGTTCTCAAAACTAGCACAACTATGAGCTAAATTATCCGCTCAACATACCCCTACTAAACTTTAAATCTCACAACTCTAAAACTCTTTTACATACATTAACGGCTCTCCACAATATAAGTCTCCCTTCTGAGGCGCAAAATAATCACATGCCCTACCTACCCATAAGACAATAGTCTTATAGTCACTATTCAGCGAACCTTAACATTCCTCACCTCCGGAATTCAATGTTATAACTCTCGACGTTCCCGGTATCGCACAAAGTATGACTTAAACCCAAAGAAAGGTATTCTACCTTACAATTCCATAACCTAATGGTTTCCCCTCACCCTAGAATCTCAACTCAGGGTCCTCAACTCCTTCCAGGAAAATCATTATCCCTAAGCCTATTTCTTCACAAGAGAAACATCTTCCTCAAAATCCTTCCTAACCATATTGAAGGGCAAGGCGCGATTGCAACTGTCGGAAACTCCTTCAGTTCTACACAACGAAACTTAGTCTCCAAAGGCATTCTCCCTCATCTTAGAAGGCGATACTCCTAATATTGGGACAACTACACCAACCTCACCTCGGTAAAAGTCACCAACATTAGGTTTCCTAACTAAGGTTAACAGATTCTCAATCTAAACCTCCCAAGAACTACACTACATGCCTCTCCTCGGGTTTACCTTACTAGGGCCAAGATTCGCAATTCGAGTAAATGTCCTTCCTTACTCAACTGCCGATAAATCACCTCGAACCACTGCTAGAAATCTCCTCAATAACTCCTCCAAAACCGGGGAAGACAAATACCCCCGATTGAAGCGTACCCAAAATATACTATGGGTATTGTACTTCTAATCCTATCCTTTCCTAAACGACAAAATCTAGGCGACGTCTGAAACGAAACAAGAGCAACTGTTACCAGAACGCCAATCAGGTGAATGCACTTCACAGAAGAAACAACGCAGTGAACACAACAATCCTATTTGTAGGGCTTTATGTCAAGAACGTTAACGGAAGAATGCAGAACGCGCACAGATCCTAAGGACTCTAGAACCTGATGCTCTGATACCATCTGTAACAACCCGCCTAAAATAATAACGGGTGGCCAGCCCTATACTATATTAAATCAGGAATTCCAGATGGTCCAGTCTCAACATCAACTAACGGTACTATATAATATAGGACTAACTACCCGAAATCATATAAGAGAGATGTTAAATAAATTAAAACATGCAACATAACACAACCCAACACTACAAAATTTCTAATAAATAAGATAGATGCAAGAAAGAACTATAAGAAATGAAAGAAATCACTACACATGAATATTCCATAAATAAATAAACCCGAATAAGCTGTCGGGTCACAGCAAATACAATAACTGAAATGGAATAAATATAAACATGTATATAAATATCCCTATGATACAAACCCGATATACAACCTGAATCCTACCTAGAATTTTAAAGAAGTAGGAAGCGGCTACATGAAACATCCCGCAACAGTCCGCACCTGTCACGGCTCCCAAGACTCTGGATAGAAGGTCATCCGGCATCCATGCGGGAGGATACCTGTGGAAATACATATATATATACAAGCAGGAGAGAAAAGAAAACGGGTCAGAGCCCCGACTGTGTAAAATATTTAGCAAGTGTGTTAACCGTGCATAATAAATACCGGTGTACTTAATTTCATAAATAAGTGAGACCGCACTCTCGTGGAACCCCAACTCACCTCTCATCTAAAGGCGCGCACCTAATCGCGTCCTCAAATTTTAGTTAAATTACCCCCATTGATTTTTAGGAAAACCTAACTTATCAGGCCTAGCCTATATCCACGAGAGCTACCTTCCCGTCATAATCTAAGGATCCACCCATTTCTAATCCTATTAGATTATGATTACAACAATTATGCCATAAAAGGCTTAATGAATTCCGATTGATAATCTCATGAATTATAATTATCATAATTCCTAAAGCATTACCCCTATACATATACATATATATATATACACCTATATAGGCTAAAAACGTAAGAATTAATATACTTAATAATATGCACATGGAATATTGGCAAGACTTCTCTCTAATCCCAAAATTGTACTACGTTTCGTGCGTGGGGAGTCTCGGAAAGCGAAATCCAAACAAGGAACCGCCCCGTTGCACTACTCCTGACAAGGTCAAGACCAGAGATCCGTGATGCCACCTATGGAATTACTTCTCTCAAATCTCGACATGGCACTGCGTTTCGTGCGTGAGGTGTCTCGCAAAGCGAAATCCAAACAAGGAACCACCTCGTTACACTACTCCTGGGCAATGTCGATCCTAGAGATACATAATCCTCAACATACAAGTTAATACTACCATTGCTACTAACTATAACTCCTAAAGAAAGAAAGAAAGAAAAGAAAAGAAAGAAAACAAATAAGATAAAATAAGAGAACCTCCAATAATATCCTTCGGATGATGTAACCGAAATAATACCTTATGTGCGATACATCAACCGCCATCAATCTGGTACACCATAATCATCTAAGATGTACCTCATAAAAGTCCATACCCTTTCATCTATAGGATATATATATATAAATATATATATATATATAGGTATTTATTTCTAACCGTACATATATCATCATCAATCCAATAGCCAAGTGTACATACTACATATGATGTACAAGGCCATGCACATAATATACCCGGCTATATATGTAAGGCCCTAAAACATGATTAGGAAGTTTAATTACATGATTAATTATAACTTAGGAGTTATAAGTTATATATTGGTTATGTGTGTTAAACGTGTTAATTATCATGTTTAGGGGATGCATGCTCATGTGATATATGTGTTGTTTACATTAGGTGTTAATTGAGCTTACAATCGGGAATACCATGTTTAGAACATATGATTAGTTATGTGGATAAATGCATCATAAATTATGTTTTTAATGCATGATTATGTTTATAAAAGTAAATAAGGGCGTTGATACGAAATTGGCAATGTTTGGTCGCCAAATGTGAAAGTTTTGAGATTTTCGGTAAATTGCTACTTTCCTGTTCGATGCCCAAATTAGGCGTATTAGTTTATGATTTTGGGAAAACACAAAATAGGAAAGTTGTATATGTTTAAGCTATCTACTCATAGACACAAAGAGAGAGTAAATCGGGGCCCGTGATAGTGAGTAATGGTAATTTTACCAAGGTGGGACAAATGTGTCATTAATGGAATTGTCTAATTCGACCTTCCAACCAACCAATCACGTGTTACCACTACCCCTATTGCTATTGGACCACTATACAACGTATTTCTGATTATAAATGAGAGGTATGTGTTCTTCCTCCTAAGAAATAACAAGTTTTGCCTAAAGAGAGAGAAAGAGAAGAAAGTTAAGGAAGAATTTCTTTAAAAATTCACCATAAATCGAGGAATTCTCGTGAGGTAATTACATCTTTATTAAAGTTTGTCACATGGATGAGTTATATACTTGGCATGTTTTTATTTTTTATTTGGATATATATTTTAATGATACCCATATTTCTGAATTGTGTTGGAACAAGGATGGGTTAAGAACATAGGTTAGAACCAGAGCTAGGATCGTAAATGCATACTTTAAAGCCCTAAATTTACATCATCTTTTCGTAAAGCATTTTGATTGAGAAAATCCATGATTATGATGTATATTTCTGCTAAAACATGTTTATTATATGTTTCCATGAATTATACTCAAGGTCAAGGTTATGTATGCTTAAAAATGTTAAGTTATGCCTTAATGTTGTATTTTGACCTAGTTATGCTAAAAATGGTATAAATCATGGAATACTTATTGGAATTGAGTGATTCAAGTTGGAGAGTAAAATAAACTCATACATGTATAACATATCCGAAAATTGTGTAAAAATACCAAGGAATGAACCCTTGGTGATAGTTTGAAGTCGTGGTTTAAAATCTGCCCTAAAGGAGCAAGAATGCATACCAAGTGTTTGACGTTTTGCTCGACATAGAAAATGAGCCCTAGAAATTATGAAACATTAAATTTGTATTATTCAATGTGTTTACTGATATTGGGTGGAATATCATGAAAAGTTATGTTGTACAAAAAATATGAGAATTCCAGGAAATTGAAGTTGTGTTGTTGTTTTTCTTGAGAAACGATTTGGAAAAAGGCTGTAATAAAATGGGCATAACTTTGTCTAGAAAATTCGTAATTTAATTCTGTAAATCGTGTTAGAACCCTAATTAATTGGGTGTTATATAAATGTGAAGTGTCATATGTAATTCCTCCTTAGTTATTTCTGATTGACCAAATTATGTGATGTGTTACTGGGTTTGATGTTAATCGGTGTATTCAAATACTAACGACATGGACTTGTTAGGTGGGGAAGCAGCTAATACTACCATACCAAGGAAGTATTTGGTATTAATCTTAGCACTAAATCCAAGGTGAGTGACCTTCCTTATGAAATATAAATGCTTATAATTTCATATGGAAATGTGTAGTTAAACACATGTGTGAAAATGTTTATGGAAGTAATGTTGTATTTATGAAACATATGCATATGATTAAAATGTTAAGCGATGTTATATGATGATATGGACTAGTGAGTCCTTTATCTAGTGTTAAGGACTGTGGTGGGTCCTACGGGATGTGGTGGTCCTGTTAATCCAACTTAAAGGTTTGTGTACTCGGGCCTAATAAAGGGATGTGGTGGTCCCTAATAACTGTGGTGGGTAAATTGGACTGTGGCGGGTCCAGGCTTGCGATAGTTTCACAATTCCTGTTGGGTTATAGCATTAGAACCAAATAAAAATGGTTATTCAAATTGGTTATATGTGTGGTATGTGGTCATTCACTAAGCCTTTATAGCTTACACTCCTGTAATGTTTTGTTTCAGGTATGCTTATAATTTGGAGTTCACTGCCAAGTTAGGACCTTAAAACGGGGGAGTGACGGATATCTAGTATGGTTTGAATATCAAGATTACTTTTGTGTAATTATTAAACTAAGGATCTTGGTTATGTAAAGTTATGTTGTACTTATAAGTTATAAGTAAAGGAATTTATGTTTTTATCTACACATACCTTTGAAAAAAAAAATCGTATGCTATTTTCCTTAGAGATTTAAATTAAAGCATTGTTTAAGGCAATTTATCTCTAATTAACAGGATGAGTTTAACTTAATTAAGTCGATGCGCGACAACTTGGTATCAGAGCGTGGTTATTTGGTTCTGGATAGGGTGTGAGGGTCTAGATTGGCAGTGGACACTAGAAAGTGAGTTTGTTATGCATCTGGATTTTGACTAACAATGTTAATATTAAACTGCTACTATTATATTTTGTTTAAGTTAATTATATTGCAGTGAGTGATGGATCCACACGAGCCGCATGATAGAGCAGAGGGTGAGGCATCCTATGTACCTAATAGTCAGCAAGGACATAGACCTATTGAAGTGGATGAACCAGAGGTGCAACAACAACCTATTGATGATGTGGGAAGAATATTACGTGCTGTGGCACAACTTATGGAACAAGCAAGAGGTGGAGAACATGGTGGGGATAGGGACAAATTATATGAGAGGTTCATGAAGTTAAGTCTGCCTGCATTTACTGGGACCACGGATCCGTTAGTGGCAGAGGGGTGGGTTAGAAAGATGGAAACAATATTCAAGGTGATGGAAGTAAGAGATGAACAAAAGGTTTTATTAGCAACCTTTAGGTTAGAGGCTGATGCAAAGTTATGGTGGGATGCAACAGAAAGGTTACTTACTACAATGGGGGGAGTGGTGCCAATAAATCCTCCACGAATTACATGGGAGAGGTTTGTGAAAGTGTTCTTTGAAAAATATTTCCCAAGGCTTTATAGGAAGGAGAAAGAGGAAGAATTTATCACGTTGAAACAGGGGAATCGAACAGTGGCAGAGTATGAAGCTTTATTTATATCCTTATCTAGATTTGCACCTGACTTGGTGAGGACGGAAGAAAGTAAATTTGATCGGTTTCAAACCGGGCTGAGTGTAGATATAAAAAGCATGGTTGCTAATATGAAGATAACGGATTATGTGGACTTGGTGGATAGGGCCATGGTGTCAGAAAAATCAATAAAAGAAATGCAAGTTGAACACTCGAAGAAAGCTAGACATGATAGTATAAGATCATATGGATGGGAGGCGGGAACCTCAACTCAGAGTGTAGCACGAGGAGTGCCTAAGGGCCAAGAGTTTAAAAATAATAGAAATGCACGTGGAAGATTTCAAGCTCGAGGTGGAAGGACTGGGATGAATCGGTCAGAAAATGCATCTGTGATGGGATCGAGGGCCATATTTTGTTATAGATGTGGTGGTCAAGGGCACATGTCTCGGGAGTGTACAATAGCTGAGACGACACCTTTATGTTTCCATTGTCATCAACCGGGGCACTTAAGAAAGAATTGTCCAGCGATGGGAGCTACAACTTCAGTTGGGAGTGTGACAGTAGGAGATAGGATTTCTACACCGAAAGTACACAGGGGAGGTAGAGGAGGCGTGTCTCAAAACCAAGGCCAAGGCAGAGTGTTTGCACTAACTCAACAAGATGCACAAGCTATGCCTAACGTAGTGACAGGTACACTTCCTATTGGTGATAAAGATGCTTATGTGTTGATAGATCCTGGTTCTACACATTCTTTTGTGTCTTTGCTTTATCTGTTGCATCTTAATAAACCATTATCATCATTAGATTCTGGTTTAGCTATTGTTACTCCAGTGGGGGGGTTGGTTTTTATTGAGAGGGTATATAGGGAGTGTGTGGTGCGAGTGGGTGAAAAAGAATTACTAGTTGACTTATTACCTCTCGATATGCGCGACTTTGATGTAATACTGGGTATGGATTGGTTAGCTTCATATCATGTATGTTTGGATTGCTTTAAAAAGGAGGTAGTGTTCCAGTTACCGGGTGAACCTGAATTTAAATTTATTGGGGAACGAAATGTCACTCCAACTTGTTTGATTTCTGCTACAAAATGTTATGAACTGCTAAGGAAAGGATGTGAGGGTTATCTTGCCCATGTGGTGGACATACGACAAGAGGCTGGAAAATTATCAGAGATACCAGTAGTTAATGAGTTTACAGATATCTTCCCAGAAGAACTCCCAGGGTTAGCACCAGATCGTGAGGTAGAATTTGCGATTGAGTTGGTACCAGGCACCGCACCGATATCTATTGCACCATATCGCATGGCACCTGCAGAATTAAAGGAGCTAAAAATACAGTTGCAAGATTTGTTAGATCGTGGTTTTATAAGGCCTAGTGTATCACCGTGGGGAGCCCCGGTATTGTTTGTGAAGAAGAAAGATGGAACCATGAGGCTGTGCATCGATTATCGTCAATTGAATAAGGTGACTATCCGTAACAAATACCCACTACCCCGCATTGATGACTTGTTCGATCAGTTGCAAGGAGCCAAAGTGTTTTCCAAGATCGATCTCAGATCCGGATATCATCAATTGAAAGTAAGAGATTGTGACATTTCTAAAACTGCTTTTCGTTCCAGGTATGGACATTATGAATTTCTTGTCATGCCATTTGGGTTAACAAATGCACCGGCCGTATTCATGGATTTGATGAACCGTATATTTCACCCATATGTGGATTCTTTTGTTATTGTCTTCATCGATGATATTTTGATATATTCTCGTAGTAGGGATGAGCATGAATGTCACCTGCATATTATTTTACAGACCTTGCGAGAGAAGCAGTTGTATGCTAAATTTTCTAAATGTGAATTTTGGCTAGACAAGGTAGTATTTTTGGGGCATGTTATTTCTGCTGATGGTATTTGTGTAGATCCCAAAAAGGTTGAAGCGGTAATGAATTGGGAAAGACCAACTAGTGTGACAGAGGTGCGTAGCTTTTTGGGATTGGCGGGCTATTACAGGAGGTTTATACCGGGGTTTTCTTCTATTGCATTGCCATTAACTAAACTTACTAGAAAGGAGAACAAGTTTTTATGGAGTGGCGATTGTGATAAAAGCTTTGAAAGTTTAAAGGGTAAGTTGACATCAGCTCAAGTATTGACTATCCCAACGGGTACAGAAGGTTTAGTTATTTATAGTGATGCCTCGTATCAAGGACTCGGTTGTGTGTTAATGCAGCATGGAAAGGTAATTGCTTTTGCTTCTCGACAGTTAAAGATACATGAACGCAACTACCCTACACACGATCTTGAGTTGGCTGCAGTAGTTTTTGCATTAAAAATCTGGAGACACTACTTATATGGTGTTAGTTGTGAAATTTTTACTGACCATCAAAGCTTAAAATACTTGTTTACACAAAAAGACTTGAACTTGAGGCAAAGAAGGTGGATGGAACTTATAAAAGATTATGATTGCACGATACATCACCATCCGGGTAAAGCTAATGTTGTTGCTGATGCTTTGAGTAGAAAATCTCTAGGCATATTATCTTGTATTTATTGTATTCGAGTTGACCTGCTGAGAGAGTTAGCTTTAATGGGGGTGGAATTAACTTTGAATGAGTCTTACGGAATAGTGGCACATTTAAATGTTAGACCCACGTTGATAGACTGGATAAAACAAGCACAAGCAGGAGATACAGAATTGGAGAAAGTTAGAGATAATATGAAAAAGGGTAAAGCAAATGAATTTTCTATTCGGGATGATGACATTGTTATGTACGGAAACCGTTTGTGTGTACCTAATGTGCCTGATTTAAGAAGAACGATTTTTGAGGAAGCCCACTGTTCTTTATATGCTATGCATCCAGGGAGCACGAAACTGTATAGAGACTTGAAACAATGTTATTGGTGGCCGGGAATGAAACATGACATTGCAAATTTTGTTGCTAGATGTCTAGTTTGCCAACAGGTGAAGGTGGAGCATCAGAAGCCAAGTGGTTTACTACAGCCCTTACCTATTCCTGAGTGGAAATGGGAGCATGTTACTACAAATTTTGTTATAGGTTTACCAAAATCATCACGAGGGTTTGATTCTATTTGGGTTGTCGTTGATAGGTTGACTAAGTCTGCACATTTTCTTCCTGTTAAAGCTACTTACTCCATGGATAGATATGCCAAATTATATGTGGATGAGATTATCAGATTGCATGGTGCACCTGTTTCTATTATTTCTGATCAAGATCCTAAGTTTACTTCTCACTTTTGGCCTAGTTTACAAGAAGCTTTGGGGACTAAATTGAAATTTAGTACAGCTTTTCATCCTCAAACTGATGGGCAGTCAGAAAGAACGATCCAAACACTTGAAGACATGTTACGAATCTGTGTGTTGGAGTTCAAGGGGAGTTGGGATGAACACTTGTCACTAATAGAGTTTGCTTATAATAATAGCTATCATTCGAGTATTGAGATGGCTCCTTATGAAGCTTTGTATGGGAGAAAATGCAGAACTCCAGTGTGTTGGACTGAAGTAGGAGAACGAAAACTACTTGGGCCAGAAATCGTACAGCAGACTACTGAAAAGATAAATCTTATCCATAATCACTTGAAGGTGGCGCAAAGTAGACAGAAAAGTTATGCAGACAACCGAAGGAAAGAATTGAAATTTGAGGAAGGTGATCGAGTATTCCTACGTGTTTCTCCTTGGAGAGGGGTTATGAGATTCGGGAAGAAGGGAAAGTTAAGTCCCAGGTACATTGGCCCTTATGAGATAGTGAAACGGGTTGGAGCTGTAGCTTATAAATTGGCGTTACCACCAGAATTATCCCGGATACACGATGTTTTTCATATATCCATGTTACGTAATTATGTGCCCGATCCTTCACATGTGTTTATCTCACAACCGATAGAGCTTCAAGATGACTTAACCTACGTGGAGGAAGCAATTGCTATTGTAGATCGAAAGGAGCAAGTGTTATGTAGTAAAACCATTTCACTAGTTAAAGTGATGTGGAGAAATCGGAATGTGGAGTATGGCACTTGGGAAGGGGAGGATAACATGAAGAAGCAATATCCTCATCTATTTGGTAAGTTTCTTATGCGTTAAATTTCGAGGACGAAATTTTTATAAGAGGGGTAGAATTGTAAGGCCCTAAAACATGATTAGGAAGTTTAATTACATGATTAATTATAACTTAGGAGTTATAAGTTATAGATTGGTTATGTGTGTTAAACGTGTTAATTATCATGTTTAGGGGATGCATGCTCATGTGATATATGTGTTGTTTACATTAGGTGTTAATTGAGCTTACGATCGGGAATACCATGCTTAGAACATATGATTAGTTATGTGGATAAATGCATCATAAATTATGTTTTTAATGCATGATTATGTTTATAAAAGTAAATAAGGGCGTTGATACGAAATTGGCAATGTTTGGTCGCCAAATGTGAAAGTTTTGAGATTTTCGGTAAATTGCTACTTTCCTGTTCGATGCCCATATTAGGCGTATTAGTTTATGATTTTGGGAAAACACAAAATAGGAAAGTTGTAGATGTTTAAGCTATCTACTCATAGACACAAAGAGAGAGTAAATCGGGGCCCGTGATAGTGAGTAATGGTAATTTTACCAAGGTGGGACAAATGTGTCATTAATGGAATTGTCTAATTCGACCTTCCAACCAACCAATCACGTGTTACCACTACCCCTATTGCTATTGGACCACTATACAAAGTATTTCTGATTATAAATGAGAGGTATGTGTTCTTCCTCCTAAGAAATAACAAGTTTTGCCTAAAGAGAGAGAAAGAGAAGAAAGTTAAGGAAGAATTTCTTTGAAAATTCACCATAAATCGAGGAATTCTCGTGAGGTAATTACATCTTTATTAAAGTTTGTCACATGGATGAGTTATATACTTGGCATGTTTTTATTTTTGATTTGGATATATATTTTAATGATACCCATATTGTTGAATTGTGTTGGAACAAGGATGGGTTAAGAACATAGGTTAGAACCAGAGCTAGGATCGTAAATGCATACTTTAAAGCCCTAAATTTACATCATCTTTTCGTAAAGCATTTTGATTGAGAAAATCCATGATTATGATGTATATTTCTGCTAAAACATGTTTATTATATGTTTCCATGAATTATACTCAAGGTCAAGGTTATGTATGCTTAAAAATGTTAAGTTATGCCTTAATGTTGTATTTTGACCTAGTTATGCTAAAAATGGTATAAATCATGGAATACTTATTGGAATTGAGTGATTCAAGTTGGAGAGTAAAATAAACTCATACATGTATAACATATCCGAAAATTGTGTAAAAATACCAAGGAATGAACCCTTGGTGATAGTTTGAAGTCGTGGTTTAAAATCTGCCCTAAAGGAGCAAGAATGCATACCAAGTGTTTGACGTTTTGTTCGACATAGAAAATGAGCCCTAGAAATTATGAAACATTAAATTTGTATTATTCAATGTGTTTACTGATATTGGGTGGAATATCATGAAAAGTTATGTTGTACCAAAATTATGAGAATTCCAGGAAATTGAAGTTGTGTTGTTGTTTTTCTTGAGAAACGATTTGGAAAAAGGCTGTAATAAAATGGGCATAACTTTGTCTAGCAAATTCGTAATTTAATTATGTAAATCGTGTTAGAACCCTAATTAATTGGGTGTTATATAAATGTGAAGTGTCATATGTAATTCCTCCTTAGTTATTTCTGATTGACCAAATTATGTGATGTGTTACTGGGTTTGATGTTAATCGGTGTATTCAAATACTAACGACATTGACTTGTTAGGTGGGGAAGCAGCTAATACTACCATACCAAGGAAGTAGTTGGTATTAATCTTAGCACTAAATCCAAGGTGAGTGACCTTCATTATGAAATATAAATGCTTATAATTTCATATGGAAATGTGTAGTTAAACACATGTGTGAAAATGTTTATGGAAGTAATGTTGTATTTATGAAACATATGCATATGATTAAAATGTTAAGCGATGTTATATGATGATATGGACTAGTGAGTCCTTTATCTAGTGTTAAGGACTGTGGTGGGTCCTACGGTATGTGGTGGTCCTGTTAATCCAACTTAAAGGTTTGTGTAATCGGGCCTAATAAAGGGATGTGGTGGTCCCTAATAACTGTGGTGGGTAAATTGGACTGTGGCGGGTCCAGGCTTGCGATAGTTTCACAATTCCTGTTGGGTTATAGCATTAGAACAAAATAAAAATGGTTATTCAAATTGGTTATATGTGTGTTATGTGGTCATTCACTAAGCCTTTATAGCTTACACTCCTGTAATGTTTTGTTTCAGGTATGCTTATAATTTGGAGTTCACTGCCAAGTTAGGACCTTAAAACGGGGGAGTGACGGATATCTAGTATGGTTTGAATATCAAGATTCCTTTTGTGTAATTATTAAACTAAGGATCTTGGTTATGTAAAGTTATGTTGTACTTATAAGTTATAAGTAAAGGAAGTTAAGTTTTTATCTACACATACCTTTGAAAAAAAAAATCTTATGCTATTTTCCTTAGAGATTTAAATTAAAGCATTGTTTAAGGCAATTTATCTCTAATTAACAGGATGAGTTTAACTTAATTAAGTCGGGGCGCGACAATATATATCGCCGATAAACTGCATCAAGCTATCATCTTCCCAGTGCCCGGCTCACTTAGCAAAACTGGGGCCACCATGGTGGGACTAAACGACACCCATCTCGTGGTAAACTCACGCACACGACGTCCCGGGAAGCGGTCATAGCTCCAAACCGGCAATGAGACGAAACATACCCATCACGTCTCATCCCAAAATAAATATATATATCATATGGTAACACACGGGACGACTATGACCTGGGGAATATCCACACCCTGCTATTCTAGCCAGGATGCTCACCCACTACGCGCGCAACTTCCCAATGATAGCATGAGCGGGGTATGCTTAACCAATTAAGTATATTTATCATTTACATGCATAATATATATAATCCATATGATCCAATCATATGATCAAATAATAAACCATCATATACGGTTTAAATATCCATACCATGTATGTCCACAACATAAAGATATCCATATGTCTATATACATATAGATATATATATATATATATCAACACATATTCACATATCCTTATCTATATATATAAACTAATTCTCGTTCATATGTATTAGATATATATATACCTGGCTATAAGTATACATAGTCCTCAATATACAAGCCGTCACCACAATTCCTTTAATTTACCTCGATACGTGAATATAATCCCATACTTGAAACATATTCGATCATTTTCCTATGATGAATAGTCTCCCAAAACCATATGTATATATCTATACCTATATATATTCAACATTAGGGCTATCACCCAAGATTTTGTGTAGGAATATTTCACTACACATATCATCTATATCTCCGAGTACATTAAAGAATCTAGTAATCATTTTGACTATCGGTATACATATAACTAATAGTCTATCAGCCTCAAGCTCATTCTTTCAATCATCAAATAATCTCATTTCCCTCGATTTCGACTATGGTTCGATCACTTTTGTGAATACCCGAATCTAAGATCTCTCTAAGAGTTCTTAGCCTCACATCACATCTACACTTACTTTTAATCTACAATTAGGATTACCAATCCCAAAGGGTTTTCCCCCAAAATCTCTATCCATAACTCCAAATACACACATGGATACATTTCTCCCAAATTACTCTAAGGAGTCCCCAAAACTCTGATGTGTGAGAAACTCCTTATGTGTCTCCAAGAACATATCTCTTACATCATAAGAGAAGGCCCCAAATCAATAAACCCAACCAAAAAGGGGTTTGAATTCACTATGGAGAAAAATACCTCAAAATGCCCTGTTTCCGAATCGATTCGGCCCTGCTCCGAATCGATTCGGCCCTGCTCCGAATCGATTCGGACTAGCGAATCGATTCGGCCTCCAAGGCGAATCGATTCGGGTCCAAAGACCTGGGCTTCTGCAATAGGCCGAATCGATTCGGCTTGGGGTCCGAATCGATTCGGTCAATGCAGACCTGCCAATTTTTAGCAAACCAAATCGATTCGCTTGAGGGGGCGAATTGATTCGGTCCTGCAATTTTTGAAGGGTTCATCTGTTTCTTCAAAACCCACGAATTCTAAACCCTAAATTTTCATTTCTAACAATTAAACCTTCATCAATTTATGATTTTAAGCCCATAAGTCAACCCAAAGTCGATCCCAAACATTTCTATTCCATTAAATCCATATTTAATCATTGATTTCAAGATTAAACCTAAAAATCTAGGTTTTGGTATTTATGCCCAAAAATCCATTTCTTTACCCCACAAATTATGAAATGAAATACACAAATAGCTATTTAGCAAGATTAAACACTTGCCTCAGATTTGTAGAGGTTGGATCGTCCTCGATGTCGCGGTTGGACCGGAAATCCCAAGCTTTTCTTCCTCTCTCTCTTCCTTTCTTCTTCTTCCTCTTCTTCTTCTCTCTCTAGGGCTCTTCTCTCTTTCTCTCAAATGATAAATGGCTTCATCCGTAAGCCTCCAACCTTTTAAAACAAAATCCCAGTTTTTAAATGTTAATACACACTTTAAATGACTCGTTGACTCCAATTCAAGTCAAAACAACTTAAAAACATTCCGGAGCCGAAATAAGACCCAATGACAGTCATTTTGACTATCTCGACCCTTCCGGGATCGATGGTACCCTCAAAAATATCATCCGAAATACTTTGAAACGTCCTCTATTTTTGGACTTAAATTCCCAAATTTTAAAATTCTCCAATTTAATTAAATTTAATTTTCCCAAAATTAAATTTCTCAGTCTCAAAAGTCTTGGGGTGTTACAATAATGTTCATAGCCCAATGTTTTCGGGTAAAAAGAAAAATATGAGGTTCATTTTCAGTTTGTGCCCATGTTAGTTATTGTCTATGGATCTCTTTTTAATTAACAGTTTACTATGCTTTTTTATGGCACCCTATGCACATTTTTATCTTTTTGAATATTGTTAATATCATTTGTCTTTATTTGCATTAATAATCAAATTTTTGTCTTAGTGCTATATAACGATTCTAAGACCTCCCCTCCGAGTTTCCCCACTGGGCGCGCCCCTAAATGACTATCATCTTCCAGGGCCTATCAACAAGACAACCTGGGCACCTAACGCAACATCGGGAAGTGGCCATATGCCTGCGAGTGAGTCATAACCACACCCGAAATTACCTCACTAGCGCAGAATAAAACTTATAAAAATCTATCATATGGCCGAGGACTATAGTCTCCCTGCGTTCATTAGTCAGGGGACATCACCTCATGCGCGAACTTCCCTTATGATAGAATTTAGAGAGGTGTGTTTAAGTAAATTAGTATTTACCCTTTAAATCTCATTTCAATTTCCATTTTTCATATGTATATTTCATTTTATTTGAAACCATAATCATTGAATATTCTCATTAGTATTCATCGTATACTAAGTCCCGAATTATTCTCCAAGAGGTCAAAATATTTCTACAAGTCACAAGGTTTTATATACCTCAATTGAGCCCCTAAAGTCTCCAAGTATGGGCTTACAATTTCTATACTCCTAATAATTAACTAAAGGAAAGAAATGTCCTAACCCCAATTTGTACATCCCTGAAATAAGCCATGTTTAACCCATTTCTAATGTAGGGTAGTGACCCAACTCATTTAAAACTCTAGGACTCTAAGTTTAATTCATACAAGCAGGTTCCTAGGTCCTAAGCCTAAAGGAAAGGGTTGGAATTGAGCTAAGAAAAATCACTCAAAAATGCAGGATTTCCGAATCGATTCGGCCTGGCCGAATCGATTCGGTCAGAAAAGCGAATCGATTCGGTCAGGAAACTTCACTTTCTGCATAATAGCTGAATCGATTCAGATGGACCGAATCGATTTGGCCCATTCAGACCTGTAAGCCTCCCCTTGAGAGAATCGATTCGCCCTAGCCGAATCGATTCGCCCCTGCGAATTGGCCAAGTTTGGCTATGGAGTCTGGGACTCCTAAATTCCCCCAACTCAAATCTACCCAAACTGAGATCATTTAACACAATCAACTACTCATAAATGCATCTAGCAACCATAAATAACCCCAATAAACATCTAATTCAACTTTTAAGGGTTCAAAACCTACAAATCCATTTAAAACCCTAAAATTGTTAAACCATAACCAATCCACAACAATCAATACCATTTATTCATCTTAAATCGTATATTAGCAGTAGAAAACTTGCCTTGGTGTTTAAATCTCAGATTTTCTTGTAGTAGCAACAATCTCCAAGATTGAATCTCTCTCTTTTCTTCTTTCTCTCCAAAGTTCTCTTCCTCTCTCTTTGTCTCTAGGTTTAGCAAATACACATAAGGGAAGTAAATGAAATGCAAGACTTAAATCGTGCCTTGAGTCTAAATTCCCAAATTAAATGGTTAATTCCACATTAAAATTACTCCCAATACGCATTCAATCTATAACCAGTCAAAAGTGCCCGAATCTTAAAAATACAATATGGCACTTATTTCGACTATCTCACACATTTCGGGACTAACTACGCCCTCCAAATTATCATTTGGAAATTTTGTAACTCATTTCAAGTTCCGATTTCATTTTAAACCATAAATGTCATTTAAATTATATGACACTATAAAACAAAACATGGTGATATTTATTTACACATACAGTAAATATGCAACAATTTAGTAAATATTAAGTTTTAACTCGTTTAATTAATATTTACTCCATATTTCGGTATTCTATAAAATTACTTCACACAGTAAATAAATATAAAATAGGTTCTCAAAAGCGAGGGTTGTTACATAATCCCCCCCCCCCCTTATGAGGGAGTTTTGTCCCCAAAATTCAAGCGTACCTTGTATAAAGAGATGCGGATATTTTTCCCTCATGTCCTCCTCGCATTCCCACGTCGATTCCTTGGCGTTGTGATGACTCGATTGTACTCTCACCAAGGGCACCACTCGAGACCTCAATCTACGCTCCCCATGATCTAAGATTGCAACCAGTTGTTCTTCATACGAAATATCATGTTGCAAGTCGATATCCTCGAAAGGAATATGCCAAAGGGCTCCTTCACATCTCTTATAATTCTTCAAAGAGGAAACATGGAACACATCATGGATTTGTTGTAAAGGTTCCGGTAAGGCAAGTTGATATGCCACTAGACCTACCTTAGCAATAATGGGAAAAGGTCCAATAAAATGCGGCACAAGCTTTCCTTTCTTCCCAACTCGCTTTATGCCTTTCATTGGTGAACAACACACCAAGACTTGATCCCCAATCTACAACTCCATATGCCTTCTATTCACATCAGCATAACTCTTCTGGCGATCTTGAGCTATTCGAATGCGATTCCGGATTGGTGAAATCTTGGAAGAAGTATCCTGGATCATTTTAGGTCCAAGGAATTTATTATCCCCCACCTCCAACCAACACGTGGGTGATCTACAAGTCCGGCCATACAAATCTTCGTAGGGCGCCATCCCAATAGTAAATTGGTGCGAATTATTATAAGCAAATTCGACCAAAGGGAGATATTGTTCCCAACAACCTTTGAAATCAAGCATACACATACGGAGCATATCCTCCAACATTTGGTTAACTCTTTCAGTTTGCCCATCTATTTGAGGATGATAAGAAGTGCTTAACTTCAATTCGGTTCCCATAGCCTCTTGAAAAATTCGCCAAAAGTGGGAAACAAAAATCTTATCTCAGTTGGAAACTATATTTAAGGGAACCCCATGGAGTCTAACAACCTCTGCGATGAATAACCTGGCATAACGAGCAGTATCATGATCTGTGCCCATGGGTAGAAAGTGTGCCGACTTAGTCAAGCGGTTGATAATTACCCAAATAAAATCACAACCACTCTGTGACGTTGGTAGGCCCGTAATAAAGTCCATCGATATACTCTCCCACTTCCACACCGGAATTTCCAACGGTTGCAACAAACCCATCGGTCACTAATGATCTATCTTGACCAATTGACAAGTAGTGCATCTGGATATGAACTCATAAATATCCCGCTTCATGCCTGGCCATCAATACTGACGGCGCATGTCTTGATACATCTTATGCCCACTAGGATGTACCATAAATTTAGACCCATGAGATTCTGCCATCATGGCCCTTCTCAAATCCCCTTCTTTCGGGACAATGAGTCTCCCGTGGAAACATAATCTGCCCTCTAAACTTATCGAGTAGGATTCTGCTCCCTCTGACAGCAATCGGCGTATATGGTCCTGACAACCTTGGTCCTTTCCTTGGGCTTCTACAACCCTTTCCACAATAGTAGGCGTAACAGTCATTGGACATGAACGCCCTAGCAACCGCATCCTCCTGACTGAGCTCTTTCCATTTAGCTTTTGTAAGGACACAAATTTCCAATTGAGTCCATATATTGTTTTGGCTCAATTACGGACAAAAACATTTATTCATAGGATTGTATTTAAGTGTAATATTCTCAAGCCTATGAAGAGTTTGTTGAAGACGTAGCGGCAAAGAGTATAAAGCTTCATCAAATTTCGGTTTGCGTGCCTCGTTTCTACGTCATCAACTATGGTTCCATGCTCCCAAGGTATGAATGCAATATTATACATATAGGAGGTTGGAACAAGTTTAATTGGGTGTTAGGTTTAATTAAAACTATGTTCTATTTTCAGAAAGAATTAATTAAAACTTTAAAATAAGTTTATAAAATTTTCTGGGCTAAAATCGAATTTTCAAGACTTTTTGGAAGTTCGTTCGATATGTCGTTCGATCGAGATTGCCAACGACTTCCCATTAAGGCATACTGGAACTTCGTTCGAAATGTCGTTCGAATGAGATTGTCGTTCTAACGAGATTTCCAACGAGTTTCTAACCAGTTCATACTGGAACTTTGTTAGAAGACTCGATCAAACGAGAATGTCGTTCGAACGAGATGCCAGACGGGAACAGTTTTTGGCAGTTTGAAGCAGTTTTTCACCCACTTCCCCACTTGTTTCTTAACCAACTTTTCACAGCATAACTATGTGCGGGAATCACTTTTGATAATTAATCTTTTTCATATCCTACTAACTCCTAGAGAGTGTTTTGAGAGTAAAATCAAAGAGGGAAAAAGATCATGTTTTGAGTGCGTTTTTATCAAAGAGAAAAATATACACCACTCTATTTTACACCCAAATTAGTTTCTTCCAAGTTCCGATATTCATATATCTTGCTTGGAGTTTGGCACCGGGTTCATCTCTTCCGTTCAAAGAGAAGTTTTGAGTTTTCTTCTACATCCCATAAAGAAAGAAGAAGAGGTTGTTGCGGCATTACCCACTTGGAGAAAGGCTCCTTGCTCTGGTGACAGTGACCATATAAAGTCCGATCGGTGGATTCCGAGACCGCGGTGGAGCTCCAAGGTTATCCGCTAGGAAGTGGTATCTACAAGAAGAAGCATCGGGGCTTGAGAGGGATCAAGTCGTGTGTTGTAAGACTTTCTGTCTTGTATTTGTAAATTCCGTACTTAGTGGATTTGTGGCTAGGGCCGTCCGAGGTTGTTTCCCGTTTTGGGTTTTTCCTCATACATCTCGGCGTGGTGTGATTGATTTATTTTTATCTTGCATAATGAATTAGAACTCATGCTTAGGGTAATTCAAGATAAAAATGGTTTTAATTGTCACACTTAATTTAATTGGGTCTAATTAAATTTGGATAATTGCTTATTTAATTCAAGTCATTTGCTAAAATTGGTTTGGCCTAACTTTGGAATATTGATAATTGTGACTAAGGAAAATTCTAGGACTTGAATTAAATGGTTTAAGGGAAATTTAATATTTGCGTGTGTTTAAGTTAATTTCACTCGGTTTAATTTTGATTTATTGGGTGCTAATTAAAATTTGGTAATTCGTTTGTTTGTGAACCATCACACTTCTTTACGCTTCCGCATCTTGATATATATATAAAAGGAAATAATATTTTAATTGAGGAAATCCAAATCGGGGGCCTATCCTTCTTCAAATTGGTATCAGAGCCAAAAACGATAAATTATTTCGTTAAGATCCTTTAAATATTTTTTGGCTAAAATGGAATTTTCCCCATTTTCTAAATTTCCTATTTTCGATGGTTCTAACTACGCGTATTGGAAAGCGCAAATGAAATCGGCACTAAAATATATCGACGAGAGAGTTTGGATGTCTGTAGTTAACGGGTGGTTCCCACCAACTCACTTAGTTGAAAATGAATGCGTTCCCAAACCAGCCGATAGATGGACTGAAAATGAGTTTAAACTTTCTAATTTTAATTCCCGCGGTTTGAATGCCTTGTTTAGCGCTGTCACACCGGATGAATTTTGACGTATTATGACGTGTGAAACCGCTAAAGAAGCTTGGAATATTTTACAACTAACTCATGAAGGAACCAGTGTCGTTAAAGCTTTGAAACTCCAAAACCTCACCACTCAATTTGAAACTATCAAAATGAACGATAATGAAACTTTTGATGAATTTTATGCTAGACTTTCCGATATTGTCAATTCATCTTTTAATTTGGGAGAGAAAATACCCGACAACCGAGTTTTAAAGAAAATTTTAAGCTCCCTACCCGATAGATTTATTCCAAAAGTGACCGTTTTAAATTTTTTACCATCTTTAGCCTCTACGAAATTAGAAGAGCTTGTAGGTGATTTACAAACCTATGAAATAGATATGTTTCCCTCTAAAATTGAAAAGAAAATTTAAAAGGGCGTTGCTTTAAAATCCCGAAAAGAGGTCAAACAAGTAGTAGAGAGCGAGAGTTATAGTGACTCAGAAGATATGGCTTTGTTTGCTCATAAATTTAGAAAATTTCTTAAATTTAACAAAGATAAATTTAAGAATGATTTTAAGAAATTTGAAACTCCTAAGTATGACAAATCCGAGAAGATCCCTAAAGCCGAGAAGATCCCTAAACCTATTAATGAAAATTTAAATAGGGACGAGTCTAATAGGTGTTTTGGTTGTGAGGGTTATGGCCATAGGGTTTCTGAGTGCCCCACTAAACTAAGGAAAGAGGGTAAATGACCCATTGCATATAATGCGACCCTTAGTGATAGTGATAAGGAAGAGGGACCCGATTCCCCCACTAAGCCTAATTTTGTGGCTTTTATGGCTAGTCATGTGAGTGATTGTGAGAACTCATCGATTGATGAAACGTTAATGACACTTCCAAGGTTATAGTTTATGATTCTCTTGTTTTTTATGATAGTGAGAGTGGAGAAGAAAGAGAGAGTGAAAATGAAGAAGAGGTTAATGTGAGTGAACTTCAAAATTCTTTTCAAGAATTTTATAAAGAATCTATTAAATTGAAAAGCGCTAATTTGAAGTTAGAAGCTAGTTTGAAAGAACGTGTCGAGGTCGTTGATAATAGTATGATGGTTGAAGACCTTAGGACACGAGAGAAAGCTCTTCTAGAGAAGTTTGAATATATAGAAGGTGAGAGAGATAGCCTTAGGGGTTTAATGGAATCCTTGAAAAAGGATCTTCTTGCTTTTGAACAGCGAAATGTTTTATTAGAGTCAAACATTTTAGAATTGCAAAATAAATTAAAAGACTCTAGTAATGTCAAATTTGATTTGGAGTGTCGTTTCGAAAAATTAGATAAAATCTTAGGAACGGTCCAAATTAAAAATGACATGTGTGGTTTAGGCTTCAATACTTGTAATGAATCTACTCATAAAGCCAAGACCAACGTTTTAGGAGAATCTACTAGGAATGCATTTAGAGATCACTCCTTAGGTAAATCTTTTCGACATGTTTTTACTTGTATACATTTTGGTCGAAAAGGTCATCTTAAGAATTTTTTTTTGATCTTAAACGAATTCCTAGAAAATCCCAACGTAATGCAACCAATGTATTTAAAATTCCTATGCCCCAAGATAGTCACTCTTCATTAATTTGTGTTAGGAAATCTTACTTAGTTGCCTTGCAAAATAGGGTTTTTTATTCTCATTTACTATCACATGCTTCCTCCCTTGCTAAATCTAAAGGATAAATGTGTTAGTTGTTTTCATACTTTAGCTTTTGTACTTCATGCTATATTCACATGCTAAATGTATGCCTGTTTAATCATTTTCTAGTTTATGCTCCATACTTATCACATGCTAGAATTATGATTTTTGTTTGTCTTTTGTATTATATTTCCTTCATTTTGTTTGCATTAAATGAAAAATACAAAAAGATTTTTGTTTATCATTTGGATTTTATCTCTTGGTAATTTAAGCTTAATAAAAATTCAAATGATTTTTGTTTGTCTTTTGAGTATATATATTTTAATTTTTTGCTAAAAATTTCAAAAACTCAAAAAGATTATATTTTGTGTGTAATTTTTGTTTGACACACTTTAAGTGGCATATACTTGTGTTTGAATCCCTCCCTTAATGCTCCCATGTGACTAGAACTTTTGGTTTAGATTGTCAATCCTTAAAATGTTCTTTACCATATTTTTATGGAGTAGTTGGATTTCGTGTTGGTTAAATGGATTCTGTTTTTATATGCCTCTATTCACACATGCACGAGCTCTTTTGAAATTTTAACTTCAAATGTATATTTGATCTATGTGAGGTGTTCTCTTTCCAATCTTGTCATCTACATATTTGTGACTTAGGAGGACTAGTGCCTATCAAAATCCGTTGCACGTGAGATTTGTGTGAATAATGAAAACATAATAAATATAAATGTGCACGGGGAAGGGCTCCTAAAGGACTAAGTGATCCTTTGCGATTGTAAGCCACCATTTTTGAATGGAACTAAAAGAAATACGTGGTCCAAAGGCCTAAAAACAGAAAATATGGCATTAAAAAGAGAAATAAATTGCCAAGGCCTATGTTTGATTGATATATTCATTCAAAATTAACATAAATGCTTATTGAGGGAGATTGGATGGTATATCAACGGTTTGCACAATGTCCGTTTATCCTAGTTGCGTATTTCATGTCATGACTCTATTGGTTTGTAGAATCATCACTACGCTAGGCTTGTATGCATTGTGTATGTTTGTTCATTGAGTTCAATTTATATTGTCACATGAGGTTATATTCAAATGTGCTGAAGTTTGCAATCAATTGAGAGCTCCGTGAACATGTTTTAAGTGATTGGGTCTAAATTTAATCGTTACTAGTTCACACCCCAACACTTATGTTTCCATATGACACATTTTTGCCATACTAGTGTGCAAACTTATTGTATTTTGTGTCATGTGTGTGTTTATATCTATATATATGTGCGTGTGCATTATTGATATATTTCTAGTACATATATATATATATATATATATGTTATTTTGTTTTGCCTTGCTTTTGTATATGATATACTTTAAGCTTCAACATGCTTTTATATTTGTTCTTTATCCTTTGCCTATTCCTGAACAAAAAGGGGGAGAATGATAGGGGGAAATTTGGTATCTTATCCTATTATAATCTTATTTATGTTTAGATAACTTCTTGGGTTAATCATTTTGGGGGAGTATTTATTTTAATTGCATTAAATACTTTGATATTCCCTATGCATTTGATAGTTTGCTTAAGTGTGCAGGAATTCTTCTAAAGAGACAATTTTGAATGGCAAAGCAGTTGATCCTTGGGTTGAGTCAAGATTTACTAATGGTATATTATCCTATTGTAATCTTGTTTAAGTTTAGCTAACTTCTTGGGTTAATCATTTTGGGGGAGTATTTATTTTAATTGCATTAAATACTTTGATATTCCCTATGCATTTGATAGTTTTCTTAAGTGTGCAGGAATTCTTCTAAAGCGGCAACTTTCAATGGAAAAGCATTATGGCAAAGCATTTGATCCTTGGGTTGAGTCATGTTTGGGTGGGTTTTGTTTTGAGTCTAGTAAAGCTTGATGGCCCTTTAGGATTTTTGTTTGGTTTTTGTCCCGAAATAGCCAAAGAGGGAGATTTGTAAGGACACAAATTTCCAATTGAGTCCATTTATTGTTTTGGCTCAATTCCGGAAAAAAACATTTATTCATAGGATTGTATTTAAGTGTAATATTCTCAAGCCTATGAAGAGTTTGTTGAAGACGTAGCGGCAAAGAGTATAAAGCTTTATCAATATGTCGGTTTGCGTGCCTCGTTTCTACGTCATCAACTATGGTTCCATGCTCCCAAGGTATGAATACAATATTATATATATAGGATCTTGGAACAAGTTTAATTGTGTGTTAGGTTTAATTAAAACTGTGTTCTATTTTCAAAAAGAATTAATTAAAACTTTAAAATAAGTTTATAAATTTTTCTAGGCTAAAATCGAGTTTTCCAAACTTTTTGGAAGTTCGTTCGATATGTCGTTCAAACGAGATTGTCGTTCGAACCAGATGTCGTTCGAACGAGATTGCCAACGACTTCCCATTAAGGCATACTGGAACTTCGTTCGAAATGTCGTTCGAACGAGATTGTCGTTCTAACGAGATTTCCAACGAGTTTCTATCCAGTTCATACTGGAACTTTGTTAGAAGACTCGTTCGAACGAGAATGTCGTTCGAACAAGATGTCAGGCGGGAACAGTTTTTAGCTGTTTTAAGCAGTTTTTCACCCACTTCCCCACTTGTTTCTTAACCAACTTTTCACAGCATAACTATGTACAGGAATCACTTTTGATAATTAATCTTTTTCATATCCTACTAACTCCTAGAGAGTGTTTTGAGAGTAAAATCAAAGAGGGAAAAAGATCATGTTTTGAGTGTGTTTTTATCAAAGAGAAAAATATACACCACTCTATTTTACACCCAAATTAGTTCTTCCAAGTTCCCATATTCATATATTTTTGTTGGATTTTGGCACCGGGTTCATATCTTTCGTTCAAAGAGAAGTTTCAGGTTTTCTTCTACATCCCATAAAGAAAGAAGAAGAGGTTGTCGGGCATTACCCACTTGGAGAAAGGCTCCTTGCTCGGGTGACGGTGACCATATAAAGTCTGATCGGTGGATTCCGAGGCCGCAGTGGAGCTCCAGGGTTATCTTCTTGGAAGAGGTATCTATAAGAAGAAGCATCGGGGCTTGAGAGGGATCGAGTCGTGTGTTGTAAGCCTTTCTGTCTTGTATTTGTAAATTTCGTACATACTGGATTTGTGGCTAGGGTCGTCTGAGGTTGTTTCCCATTGTGGGTTTTTCCGCGTACATCTCGGCGTGGTGTGATTGATTTATTTTTATCTTGCATAATGAATTAGAACTCATGCTTAGGGTAATTCAAGGTAAAAATGGTTTTAATTGTCACACTTAATTTAATTGGGTTCTAATTAAATTTGGATAATTGTTTATTTTATTCAAGTCATTTTCTAAAATTGCTTTGGCCTAACTTTGGAATATTGATAATTGTGACTTAGGCAAATTCTAGGACTTGAATTAATTGGTTTAAGGGAAATTTAATATTCGCGTGTGTTTAAGTTAATTTCACTCGGTTTAATTTTAATTTATTAGGTGCTAATTATAATTTGGTAATTCCTTTGTTTGTGAACCATCACACTTCTTTACGCTTACGCATCTTGATATATATATATATATATAAAAGGAAATATTATATTTTAATTGAGAAAATCCAAATCGATTTCAGCTTTCCATACTTTCGCTAACTCCCCCTTGGGCTTTCTACTCAAAGCATCCGCTACCACATTCGCCTTGCCCGGATGATAGTGGATGTCAAATTGATAATCTTTCACAAACTCTAGCCATCGGCGTTGCCACATATTTAAATCTTTCTGTGAAAATAAATATTGCAGCGATTTATGATCCGTGAAAAGACTGAATTTCTCCCCTAGGAGATAATGCCTCCAAATCTTCAAGGAAAAATCAATCGCGACAAGTTCCAAGTCATGCACTGGATAATTCTTTTCATAGGGCTTTAGTTTGCGGGAAACATAATCAATAGCCCGTCGTTCTTGTTGAAGTACACCTCCCAATCCTTATAGACATGCGTCGGTGAAGACTAGATATTCCAATCCTGGCTTTGGCAATGCAAGGACTGGAGTAGAAGTCAACCTATCCTTAAGCTCATCAAAACTAGCCTGACAAGAATTATCCCAAACAAACCTCACCCCCTTCCGGGTTAAATTTATCAAAGGGCTAGCAATTTTTGAGAAACCCTTGATAAACCGACGGTAATAACACGCCAAACCTAGAAAACTATGAATCTTGGTAGGTGTCATGGGCTGACCCCACTCCCTCACGCAACAACCTTGCTTGGGTCTACCGAAATACTCTGGGATGTCACAATGTGACCCAGAAACTGCACTTCCTGCAACCAAAACCCTCACTTCTCAAACTTAGCACACAATTGGCGATCCCTCAACCTTTGTAGGACCAACCTCAAATGAGTAGCATGGTCATATTCTGCCTGAGAATACACTAGAATATTATCAATAAACACGATGACAAACCGGTCCAGGAAGTCCCGAAATACCTATTCGTGAGGTCCATAAACACGGCGGGAGCATTGGTTAGTCCAAAGGGCATAACCAAAAATTCATAGGACCCACACCACGTCACAAAAGTGGTCTTGGACAAATCTTGTTCTCGTATCCTCAACTGGTGATACCCCGTTCTCAAGTCTATCTTATAGAAGTATGACGCTCCTCTAAGTTGATCAAACAAATCATTAATCCAAGGCAACGGGTATTTGTTCTGGATAGTGACTTTATTCAACTCTCTGTAGTCAACACATAACCGGAGAGAACCGTCCCTTTTCTTCACAAACAACACTGGAGCGCCCCATGGAGACGTGCTACGCCGAATGAATCCTTGCTCTAACAACTGCTGAATTTGATCTCTTAACTCCCTCATTTCAACGGCAGCCATGCGGTACGGAGCTCTGGCAATCGGTCTCGTTCCTGGTGCTAAATCAATTACGAATTCGATCTCCCGACTCGAAGGCAAACCTGGTATTTCTCGAAACACATCTTGGAAATTTCTAACAATAGAAATAGATTCTAAGGGAACAACTACATCTCGAGAAGTCTCCTCTGCGATACAATACAAGTAAGTGCTAGTACCTCCTTCTAAACGAGGCATAACTACCAAAAACATTTCTTGCCTCGGAACGGAAAAAACTTTACTCTTCCCGTAGCAATTAACTATCGCATGATACTTCCATACCCAAAATCATATCATACCCGACCATGTCTAGGACGAGAAAATCTGCCTCAAAGCACAAATTGCCAAGACTAATTCCTATTTGTTTACAAACAAAGAAAATGAGCGAACGATCACCCATAGAGGACTCAACACTAGTGAAGGTACTCTCTGTAGATTTAATCAACTCTGTAGACTGAGAAAAACTGCTAGAAATGAAAGAGTGAGTCGCACCCGTATCAAACAAAATGCGACCCATGTGCCCCTGAATAAGAAACTTACCCCCAATAGCTGGCAGCACCGACGGAGGAGGAGGAAGCATAGCATCCTAAATATGATAAACATGCCCATACTGTAGCTGACCCTGCTGTGGAGGGGAAACTAGATTAGGTACCTGTGGTGGTAGCTGAATCTGTGGATGCTGAGGAACCCTAGGAAGCTGACCCCCAACCAACTAAGGACACTCCTTCTTGTAATGACTCGCCTCCCCACATTGGAAGCACCGTCCCGTCATATTCTCCGTATTTCGGCCCCGGTTATTTCTAAACTAGGTAACACCTTGGCCCAGATGGCCCCTACGCCGTGATCACCCCGACCTGTTTGTTGTTGTTGCGGGGCACCCTGACCGTGCCTATTGTTATTGCCACCCAAATTAAACCCACCAAAACGTTGTCTTTTTGATAAGTCCCCTTGCTGGGGATCCCTTTCTTTCTGCTTATTACCCAAAGATTGGGTCGAAGGAAATGCTCCTCCTCCAGTCCCACTACCTCCAGGTTTTCCCGCTTTCCCCACCACTGTAGCTTTCTTGCCACTCTGCATATACAACCGATGTTCTTGGCAATGGAGCAATGCCGCATTCATTACCTCACCAAAAGTTTTTAAGGTTGGATTACCCAGAAAATGTTATCGGATCCTTCAGTACAAACCTCCCATGAACTTAGAAACCTTCCTCTCTTCCGGAGTCACCTCGTCCGGTAAAAAAATTGCTAACCAGGTGAACTCCTCTTCATATTCTTCCACAGATCTCTCACTTTGCACCACATCCTGAAGCTTCCTTCTCATCTCCCTTTGAACTGCGGGAGGGAAATACTTCTGGTCAAACGAAACCCAAGAATTAGTGATAGTCATGGTATCTCTCTGCTCTGACGTAGTTATCGACTCCCACCAATGTAATGCGGCCCCAACGAGTTTAAAAGTAGCAAGGACTTGTTTCCTCTCCTCACTACACTCTACCATTCGAAGATGGAATTGCATATCCTTCTTCCACTGATTAGCTCTAATAACATCAGAACCTCCGTCGAATTTCGAGGAATGGCCCTTTAAAAAGGACTCTCTGACTCTCCCACGGAGAAGGTCCCGTAGGATCTCGTACATCCTGCGCTAGTTGCTGTTGAGCTTGTGGCATTTGCTGAGCCATGGCGGTCATAGCAGCATTAACTGCTTGGGCCACGATATTTACTACATCAGCAGCATTTATTGTTCCTTTTGGCGACGGTGGAGGACCAACCTCCTCTGCTACAATCTATTCCTTCTACCTGGGCGACCTCTCTTAGGCGGCATCTGAGATGAAGAAACAAGTAGAGTTAGAATACTATTTAAAATAATCAATCTTGTAGAAGATCACAACCATAAGTAACAAAGCCGTATTCTAACTCTATTTGTAGAGTTACAAAACAAACACAATCACATATTATTTGTTTTATATAAGCAATAAGAAGAGAAGAAAAATATTTTAACTCTAAAAATACTTGTTTTCTTTATTAGTTCTTATCTTTGAGAGAATGTGCGCATGGGTGTGATATAGTTTGATAACTTATCACCCAAACAAGAAGTTTGGCATAAATAATTGAATACCAACAATAATTGCCTCCACTTTGTTTGGATCAATCTTCACACCATCACTTGAGACAACATAACCTAAGAATACTAAACTATTTTTCAAGAAGTCACACTTCTTCAATTTAATTTATACTCACTCAATACATCAAAAACCTTTTGAAGATGCACAAAATGTTCATTTTGCTCTTTGTTATACATAAGAATGTCATCAAAGTAAACCACAATAAACTTACCAATATAAGGCTTGAATATGTTATTCATAATACGCATAAATGTGCAAGGAGCATTAGAAGGACCAACTGGCATCACTATCCATTCAAATAAGTCATCCCTTATCTTGAAAGAAGTTTTCCATTCATCTCCTGGTCTTATGCAAATTTGATGATACCCACTTCGAAGATTAATTTTTGAAAAGATTACTTCCCCCACAAAGTTGGTCTCATCGAGTTGAGGAATAGGAAAACGAGACTTAATGGTAATTTTATTCACCGCCACACTATCAACACACATCTTCTAAGATCCATGTTTCTTAGGAACAAGTAATGCCGAGATAACGAACTCATGTTCTCTATAATCAAACCTTTCTCCAATAAATCATTAATTTTCTTTTAAACATCTTCAAATTTTTTAGGATATATTCGGTAGGCTACTGGAAGCATAGAACATGGGACAAGAGCAATACAGTGTTGACTCTCATCAATAGAAGGCGGGATGAAATTTCCTTTAGCACCACATCATAAAATTTATCGAGCAAAGTGTGACAACCCGCTCACTAAAATATGGGGTGGCCATCCCGATACTCCAATATAACGAAATCATGTATGGAATCATTCTCAGCATCACAACAATATAATAAGTATACGGAGAAACCACCTAATAATTCAAAAAACGGGTTGCCAAAATTTTTGTTTTATTTTAAGTTAAGGAATAATTTAAACAACCCAATTTAAAAAGAAAGTGGAATCCCAAGAACTTATATTACATCCACAATAAGAATACAATAAGAGAACCAAATATGCTGTCGATCAATAGGTACATACAACGTATTACAACAGTTTAATAATTTACATAATACATTCATTAGACAGTTACAAAAGTTTGGGCCACACGCCCGAGTGAAAGACCCGATCATAACTAGATTACAAAAAAATGAAGGCGTCTAACAACATATCCCGTAATATCCACAAAGTATTATGGCTCCCCAAAAGCACTAGAGTAGGAAAATCAGAATGGGCGCCCTTGCAGCGGAGCACCTGAGCGGATACAAAACTCATGCACAATAAGAAAAATGAACGGGTTAGGGCCCGGTTTTATATGTTCACCAGATTAATAAAAAGCATGACAATTATGAATAGTTGATCATGAATGATAAAGACGAGAATCTAACAACATAATCTCAAAGCATAATAAGACAATTTAAATGATTATAACTTTTATTTAGTTATGCAAGGGGCTAAAATTAGACATCATTAATTAAAAGTCTCCATCATTATTCACTATTTCATTTCATTTTTCCATTCCTTATCAGGAATGTAATTCCTATCATATTCTCTTTGTGCCATTTCTCATACATCAAGTCCCACTTGATTTAGAATTGTTATATTCATATACATATAATGATTCTAAGACCGCCCCTCCGAGTTTCCACACTGGGCGCCCCCCTAAATGACTATCATCTTCCAGGGCCTATCGACAAGACAACCAGGGCACCTAACGCAACGTCGGGATGTGGCCATATGCCTGCGAGTGAAACATAACCACACCCGCAATTACATCACTAGCGCAGAATAAAACTTATAACAATCCATCATATGGCCGAGGACTATAGTCTCCTTGCGTTCACTATTCAGGGGACATCACCTCATGCGCGAACTTCCCTTATGACAGCATTTAGAGAGGTGTGTTTAAGTAAATTAGCATTTACCATTTAAATCTCATTTTCATTTCCATTTTTCATATGTATGTTTCATTTTATTCGAAACCATAATCATTGAATATTCTCATTAGTATTCATCGTATACTGAGTCCTGAATTATCCTCCAAGAGGTCATAATATTTCTACAAGTCACGAGGTTTTATATACCTCAATTGAGCCCCTAAAGTCTCCAAGTATGGGCTTACAATTCCTAGACTCCTAATAATAAACTAAAGGAAAGAAATGTCCTAACCCCAATTTGTATACCCACGAAATAAGTCCTGTTTAACCCATTTCTAATGTAGGGTAGTGACCCAACTCATCTAAAACTCTAGGACTCTATGTTTACTTCATACAAGAAGGTTCCTAGGTCCTAAGCGTAAAGGAAAGGGTTGTAATTGAGCTAAGAAAAATCACTCAAAAATGCAGGATTTTCAGCGAATCGATTCGGACTAGCCAAATTAATTCGGTCAAGAAACATGACTTTCTGTATAATTTCTGAATTGATTCAGATAGGACGAATCGATTCGGCCCATTCAGACCTGTAAGCTACCCCTTGAGCGAATCGATTCGGCCTGGCCGAATCGATTCACCCCTGTGAATTGGCCAAGTTTAGTTATGGAGTCTTGGACTCCTAAATTCCCCCAACTCAAATCTACCCAAACCAAGATCATTTAACACAATCAACTACTCATAAATACATCTTGCAACCATAAATAACCCCAATAAGCATCTAAATCAACTTTCAAGGGTTCAAAACCTACAAATCCATTTAAAACCCTAAAATTGTTAAACCATAACCAGTCCAAAACAATCAATACCATTTATTCATCTTAAACCATATATTAGCAAGTAGAAAACTTGCCTTGGTGTTCAAATCTCAGATTTTCTAGTAGTAGCATCAATCTCTAAGCTTGAATCTCTCTCTTTTCTTCTTTCTCTCCAAAGTTATCTTCCTCTCTCTTTCTCTCTCGGTTTAGCAAATACACATAAGGGAAATAAATGAAATGAAATACTTAAATCGTGCCTTAAGTATAAATTCCCAACTTAAATGGTTAATACCACATTAAAATGACTCCCAATACGTATTCAAGCTATAACCAGTCAAAAGTACCCGAAACATAAAAATACAATATGGCACTTATTTCGACTATCTCGCACATTTCGGGACTAACTACGCCCTCCAAATAATCATTTGGAAATTTTGTAACTCATTTCAAGTCCCGGTTTCATTTTAAACCATAAATGTCATTTAAATTATATGACACTATAAAACACAACATGGTGATATTTACTTACACATACAGTAAATATGCAACAATTTATTAAATATTTACTTTTCACTCGTTTAATTAATATTTACTCCATATTCCAACATTTTATATAATTACTTCACACAGTAAATAAATATAAAATAGGTTCTCAAAAGCGAGGGTTGTTACAAAAAGGTTGTAAGTTAGGTGGGACTTCGAACCTCTCTTCATTTTCCTCTATGAGAAGTGAAACGGGTGTGAAAATTAAGATTTCGAAGTCATTGATCATCCTCCACATGCGCTACATATAAGCTTCTTCAAACAACAAGTGATTCTCCTTGGTCATCATATAAAACTTCACCCTCACTTTCATCTTCATCACTATAATTTTTTTTCCACATCTTCATTGACGTCCACCTCCACTAATGAAACAATCCTTTGATTTGGATATTCAGATGCAATATGCCCAAAGTCGTGACATTTAAATAATGGTGAGAATTTCAATTTGAATATCCTTGTTGAATGGATTTGCCGTTTATATCATTCTTCGAAGGTAGCTTGAAAGATGTCTTCGAAGGCTTGGAAATAGAAGTATGCCCTGATTATAACCTCCATCATGACTCTAACTTCGAACACTACTTTTCTCCTTGAGTTGCTTATCCACCTTTAGAGACAAATGAACACATTATTATAAGTCTAATATGGTTGCAATTGAACAACATTTAAAATATGAGTCCTTAAACCAATAAGATAATGAGCAATTATTCGATCCTCTGACTCGAATAATACACATCGCATCATGATATGATCAACTATTCTTGAATACTCCTCCACGGACAACTAATTTTTATGAAATTGTGAAACTTAAGAAAAGCATCTTGTACGTAATGACTAGGAAAAATATTTTTAACTCCTTTTTCATCTTCTTCCAAGTTACAATTATTCTTTTACCTTCACATTCACGTTGCTTCTTTAAGTGTTCCCACCAAGTTGAGGTATGCTTCTTCAACTTTATGGCAACTAATTTCACTTTTTTGATTTCTAGAATTTCATAGTAGTAAAAGATTCTCTCCACGGTGTTGATCCAATCAATGAATTCATCACTTTAGATTTGACCATTAAATTCTTGGATCCTAACTTTTATATAAGCATAGTGATAGGGTCTGTTCCTTCCACATATACGTTTCAAAGGAGCCTCTTATTCCGATGCATGGTCATGAGCATTATAAATGGGGTTAATTTCCTCTTCATCATGTGGAAATTCATTATAACTACTGCGATCCATCACATTCCTGAGATTCAAAGCGTACGAAATGCTGTAAGAGTTTTTCACTTGTACGCTAAATTCATCTAGCTCAATGTCACGTAAGTCTCTTTCACATACCGGTGAACCAATATTCGGGCCATGACGATAGTTGCTGGCCATCAAAACCAAGTCTCTGATACCAATCTGAAATTGGATAATAAAAGAGAAATATATAACACAAGTGTTAACTGAGGTAACCCACTCAAACTCTAAGGATAATGAAAGAGACATATATAACACAAGTAACCCACTCAAACTCTAAGGAATCCACTGAAGAGAGGGAGCAACACTCGTCCCCAATTGGAATCCACAAAAAGGTTAAGAGCAAAATAAGAAAACTTCGCTTCTTATACAAAAGTCTGTTTATAATCTCAAATCAAATTATCCTTGTTTCATACATCCTCAGCCCTTATATAGGTGCTTGGAACAACTCTCCAGCAATGGGTGTTAAGATATATTAAATAGAACATCGAATAAACTAGAAGTTAGAAAACAAAAAGACTAGACCCTTGGACTCAAAACTAATTTGCCAATAAGTTAGGCATCACTTAAAATACATGCCACTCTATGTGTACATTGAATTAGAAGGTCATACATATACCAATTGAAAGGTATATACATTAGATTTCCAATGAGTTTTGAATCATGTCATTTGGACTTTTAAGGAGGGAGTTATGACCATTTACATAAATGGTGTTTCTGATGTCGATATAATCCGAAAATAAACTGTAGAGCTTTTTCAAGACCATTTATTGAACCATGACACTTCTAAGTACTTGTATTAATATCAAAGTTGTTCCTGCATAAAAAAAGTTCAGCATGTAAATATGTGAAATTGATGAAAATAGAAGATTATATTGACTAAAGATTGATAAACATAGTAAGCCCAACATATTTGTATAAAAGGAAAAGAATCCTCACATCATTATTATTCCCTTCCATGAAAGGATGTATGGATTATCCTTATAATTATAAGTGATAAGGAATGGACACTTCATGGCCGAACTTGCATTGAACAACTAAAGATATACACTTACCAATTAAGAAAACATGAACATACCCACTTTCACTTTCAGGGTGAGTGAGGAAAAGAAGCACCAAGTCAGTGAGTATATTTATATTGTTATGCATTGGGAGACATCCCAAATGGTAATATAAATTAAATAACATCTAACAACAATATAACTTCCAACAAATTACCCTCTCCCTATGACAACAGAGTATGACATCCCAAAAGATAGTACAAATCGAAAACCATAAATACTAACTAAAATAGTGGTGAAGATATTCAATCTTACAAAAAAATTAGGATCAATTTGCAATTTTTAGTATTTATTCATGTCTATAACAACACCCAAAAAATATATATTGGTAATCAAGGCACTACCTATTCAAGTCTGTGACAATTAACGACCTATTATAAAAAAAAATCCCCGACCCCTCTTTCTGTCTGTACCCTTTTTAACTTGCAAAAATGATTTTATTCTAATTATGGGTATTACACTGTTCTACACTAATAAATTAAAAATGAATAAATTCGTAAACCCGTAAAAGTATCTCGTGTACAGGATAATTTGAGAGAAAATTAGTGTTGGTTGCTTTGAACATGTTAAACGTAAATCAATAGATGCTTCGTAAGAAATAATGATTTAGTTAGTATTGATGGTAACGATATGGGTAGAGGTTGACCCAAATTGACATGGTAGGATATTATAAATAATGATATGATATGATGGGGATATTAAGGGAAAATGAAAAATTAAGATTCATGTAGCCGATCGCAAATAATTGAAAAATGCTTTGTAGAGTTGAGTACACTGTTTTCCATTAATACGCAAACTTACAATAGTTTGAGCTTTAGATAATTAAACAACAATACAATAGACCCATTCAACTTCGATAAATAACGCAGTTTCAACTGGAGTGGGGGGGGGGGGGGGGGGTAGGAAAAGCCTTAATATTCAAACCATCGGAATGTAGAAAATTAACCTCACCAAGAATAAAATTAGATAAAGAGAGATTAAAAATAGCAAAAAAATCCTACGGTTTCATAATTGTGACAAATGAATTGTTTTCAAGTCGATGTTGTTTGAAAATCGGTGTATAAAAAATCGATAAAGAACTCAGTTTCAACTGGAGTGGGGGTGCGGAGGAAAAGCCTTAATATTCAAACCATCGGAATGTAGAAAATTAACCTCACCAAGAATAAAATTAGATAAAGAGAGATTAAAAATAGCAAAAAAATCCTATGGTTTCATAATTGTGATAATTGAATTCTTTTCAAGTCGATGTTGTTTGAAAACCGGTGTATAAAAAACTTACTCGGCATTAAATGTTGAAGATCTGAAGCTCTAATGAGAGGTCTCAATAGCTACCATTGTACCACATCCACCTTACTAAACACATAAATATCGTCATAATATGCAGGGTAGAAAGAAAATACCTTATAAAGAACGTCAATCATAGTAATCCTCATGCATAGAATAAATTAATTAATTAAAAACCAAATAATCAAGAACCTTGAAGACAACATGAGGCCTCATTCGATAAAGGATAAGTATAAAATTCAACATTTTAAGAATATAGCCTACTAATACCTTTATTCAAACACCAAATAAGAGCATTGTCTGCGAGTGTATGTCACCGATAAATGTGAAGAAAAGAAATGACAGTTAATCAAAAGTTATGATTGATAAATGTGAAGAAAATAACGTACCCTTATTATTTTCAATAAAAAAATACAATTTTTAATAGGGGACATGCTATTTGATCACCATTTTACCTTAAACATGGATAAGAAGATCTACAGGCACAACATATAAGTATTAAATGGACACCTTAGTTTATGCTTACCCTACAAAAGAATGACTAACCACTTAGAAGACTAGGTTATCATGTCTCTTCATTTAGTAGTGCATAACTATTTGAATGTTGAGGAAGAATAAGCATAAAAGGGAAAGAAGCATATGGAATATAAAATGCATGAAAATAGCAACGTATAGAGGCAAATGGAGGGGGGGGGGGGGAGGGGGCTTGGCCCATGCAAATATTTTCAAACTTTCTATAGCAACAAGTTTTTTTTATAGGTGTTATATATTTTTTAATATGGTTTGGCCCCTTCAAAAGTCACGTCTGTTTTGGCCACAACTCAACCATTGGACAAAAAATACATTTTAAGGTTTAGGTTAATATATAACAACAAAAGTCAATAGAATGGTTGCCGCTTTTAACTTTTACCAACGAAATAAATTCAAAAGAGAAACCACCTGCTAGGCTGCTGCAAAAACCCAAATTCAAAGAAACCAAACAACACCAAGATTTAACCACTGTGGGAAAGTAGCAAATTTGAATTGGTTTTACGGGGTACTTTTTTTTTGTTCTCCTTTTTTTTGTTAGTTACAATTCAATATAACAAAAAGTATATTGTTACAGTTCATAAAATACAAAGTTGGGGAATTCCGATGGCTATCTTTTGTAGGTTTTTGTCAAGTCCCATCCCATGCTTTTCTTTTATGTTATTTTTCAATGACTATTTGCTGGAGTATGGTATGGTTTGAACAAGAGTATTAGAAAATTTTAAAATTCAAATTTTAATAGTCTTGGTAATCTTAGTTAGAGAGTGGAAATTAAAATTGAAATTGTAACATTAAACAGTTTTTTTAATATAATTTCATATATGTGATATTGTTTGTTATTCTAACAATTACACATCTATATATGGGGATTTTATTAAATTAAATATTTTGAATATAGGATTTAAGTTTTAATTTAAAATCATCATTTCTGTAATTGTAGTTTAAAATCATTTCTTTATGTTTTAAAATTTTGACAGTTAGTCCAGGTCAAGAGAACAACTATTGATGCATTTTTCAAGAAAGGTGGTGTTGAAAGTTTAGATGCTAGTTCACCAATTTCTAATGAACAATCTTCCTTTAATGTTGAAGCTGAACAACGACCCTCCAAGGTTTCCAATATCAGATCGATTGAAAAAGATCCAAAATTTTTCGAACGTGATCCTGGATTACGCCAACAAATATAAGAGTATCCATATAATCATCGTGATGAACTTCGACGAGCTTATATTAAAGCCGGTACATATCAACATCTTCTTTACCAATACCCATTTAATGAAGATAAACATCTTCGTCGATTTAAAGATTCTTGGTTCAAAATGTTTCCAAATTGGTTGGAATATTCTCCAACTACTTATGGGATTTATTATCTTCCTTACTTTCTTTTTACCAAAGCATCGGGTCGCCCCTGGGTCTAAAGCATTCACGGTGGAGGGATTTCGTTCATGGAATAAAGTTAATTGTGGTGTCAATTGTGCTCTTTTAAATCATGTTGGTAAAGATCCAAATTCGTTGCACAAGAATGTTATGGAGTATTGCCATGATCTCATTAACCAATCGCAACATATTGAGAAGATTGTTGAAAAACAATCTTTTGAAATTGTGAAAAATAATAGATTGAAATTAAAGAATTCAATAGATGCAGTTAAATGTCTCACATTTCAAGCTTGTGCTTTTAGAGGCCTTGATGAACGAAAAGTGTCGATAAATCGGGGAAATTTTATTGAATTGATAAAACTTTTGGCATCCTATAGTGAGGAGGTTGCTGCAGTGGTCTTATATTGAGCTCCTCAAAATGCTATATACATTTCTCATGTGATTCAAAAGGAAATTTTACAAATCTATGGAAGGAAAATTCGGGAGATCATTCGGGAAGAAATTAATGATGCTAATTTTTTTATTACTGTGAACAAGTCCCGGGATGAAGCAAAAAGGGAGCAAATGCCCATTGTTCTCAGATTTGTCGATAAAATGGATTTATACGGGAACAATTTTTTGATTTGATTCATGTAGGTGATACCATGTCATTGACTTTGAAGAAAGAAATATCACATATCCTTTCTAATAATAATCTTAATATACAGAATATGCAAGGTCAAGGATATGATGGTGCTAGTAATATGCGTGGAGAATGGAATGGGTTGCAAGCCCTTTTTTTTAAATGAGTGTCCATTTGCATACTATATTTAATAACATGCTCATCGTCTGCAATTAGCACTTGTGGCTGCTTCACGAGAGGTTTATCGTTCATCAATTTTTTAATTATTTACCCTTCATTGTGTAACAAGCCATTTTTTTAGCGACTATTTTATACTATTTTGCCGGATGGGCTAATTTTATAAAATAGGGGATGTTGGAGTAAATATTATTTCCTGTGAGACTTAGGGATAATATTTACTATGTTTTGCCTATTTACAATTATGAGAAGGTAAATGGCATTATATTGTGTATTATTGCGTCGTTATATGTAAAACGACAGTTATGATTCAGAAATAAAATTGGGTAGAATTAATGAATTAAAATGAAACTGGAACATAAAATAGTTCACGCTTTCCCCGAATGCCAAAATAGGGGGTGCGGTTGTTTTTAGAATAGTCGAGATAGTTGAAATAAGTGCCCAGTTGTAATTTTTGAGATTCGGGCATTTTTAAGGGGTTATGACTCAAATAAGTGGTTATGAGTCATTTTAATGGTGTATTAGCAATTAAATGTGGGGATTTATGTTTTGAGACCCGTATAAGTTCCCCATCCCCTTTCGTTTTCTTCATTTTTGGTGAGAGAAGCGAAAGGAGAGAGAGAGAGAGAAGAGAGAGTTGGGAGAAATGGAGAGAAAGAGAGAAAATGGAAGATTTGGGCCGGATTCTGTCGCTACCGGAGGTGATCCGAGACTACGAACCTCAAGGCAAGTTTATTACTTGCTAGATATTTATTTAAGTGATAAATTTGCATGTATAGTTAATCTTGGAGGTTTAAACCATAAATTGGTTTTTTGTTGATTTCGGTGTTTAATCCTTAAATCTTGTAGATTGTGTGGTTCAAGGTTATTATATGGGTTTCTTTTGGTGTATAATTGTTGGGGTAATGTTGTTGGTGGAGGGGAATGAAGAAATTATAGGATTATGGGTTTATGGTTCAGTTTTGGCTTTGAAGAAGAAGGGTTTTTCGTGGATCTGATAGGCGCGGTCGACTTCGGTCCCAGGACCGGTCGACCGGTCATGCCAAAACTAGCTTACTGCTTTAGTTAGCAGACCAAACTTGCAAGGGCGGTCGATCGCTGTCCCTAGACCGGTCGACCGGTCCCCTATTTTTTCCACCTTTAGTTTTCCTCAGTTTTTCTTAGCCTCTTTATTTTAAGATAGGAACTTAGGAACCTTCCTTTGGGAAGTAATGGGGAGTCTTAGAGGGTTGTTTTGGGTAGACTAATGTCCTAGGCTAAGAGCTGATATTTGGGTTTACCCGAGGGCTAGTTTGTATAGGTTAATGTCCGATTGATATAGGAGGTTGGCCTAAAGACAAATTTGAAGTTAGAATATTAATGTTGAGCTTTTGGGTGACACTCCATTATGGAGACTCACTTTTAGGGTTTATGAAATAATATGAACTCTTGGAGGCTATTTTGAGGTTAGTGGCACTTTGGGTCTTAGGTCATTAATAAAATATGACTTAATAAGAATGAAATGCACATTCTAAAACTTGGTGCTTAATGGCTATATGGATGATTTTTGGAAATGTAAAATATGAAGTTTTCAAAATGGAAAAAGTAATATTTTTGATAAATGTTAATTTATGGATACACACCTCTCTAAATCGCTATCATAAGGGAAGTTGCGCGCGTTGTGGTGAAGCCCCCTGGCTAATGAATGTAGGGTGGATATAGTCCCTAGGCCATGTGAGCGTTTGTGATTGTATATTTTTCTGCGATGGGTAGGAGATTCCGGGTGTGGTCTTGACTATCCCGCAGGCACATGTCCGCTTCCCGACGTTTCGATAGAATCCCAGGTTGTCTTGGTGATAGGCCCTCGAAGATGATAGCTATTTAGGGGCGCGCACAGTGGGGAAACCCGGAAGGGCGGTCTTAGATTGCGTTATATTATATGATATATAACTATGTTCAATAATGTGGGACATTATTGGTTATTAAAACATTTTATGATAATAAAATGGCTTTAATTTACATTTCCCGGATGGAAGAAGGGAAATGGGATGTTAAATACATTTTCCGGATGGAAGAAGGAAAATGGATGATATGAAATGAAAGTAAAGCATTTTTATTATAATAAAACTTGCTTTAAATCATGTATTTTCCTGGATGGAAGAAAGGAAATAAAAATTTGGTAAAGAAAGTTTTGAAATGAGATTAATTGGTAAACATTTGATAAAATGAATTTATCATATATGTATATTCCTAAATAAAGAATTAGGAATTGTTCCATTAGATAATGGATGGGTTTTATTTTTATATTCCTTGAGTAGCTGTCGATGTGACCTCCCACACTTATGCACACACACAGGTATTTATTGATTATTTCATGCTAAGGATCTAATGGATCTCAACGATCAACCTTGCCTAAGTAGTAGTGTATCGGGGGGGTTCCTTGTTTGGATTTCTCTTTGCGAGACACCCCACGCACGAATAGGGCATAGTGTTGAGACTGGGGAGAAGTTAGCCCTTAGTACTTAGGGTTAACTAGAACATCTCACGATATTACGCTATGTTGCTGCTAGATTGAGAGGTGAGGAATATTACTGTTATCTGCGAGAGAATTACGCACTTAACTGTCACGCATTTTAGTCACATGGTAATCATATCAAACCGGGCCCTGACCCGTATCTATATTTCTTTGTTTCCGCATATTCTTTGCCGCTACAGGTGCTCTACCGCATGGACACCCGTATTTACATTTCCATTCCAGTTGTCATGGAGCTACAGCATATTGCCGATGTTGTAGGTTACTTGTAGTAGACGCTCCTTTCTACTGTACTCTATTTATGTTCAGTAAATTTTATTCGAGAGATTGCACTCATTCATCATATTGTAAATATTAGATTGTAATACTCGATGTACTAATTGTATTGGTCTGTTCACCGACAGCTTATTCGGTGATATTTTTATTGTCATTCTTCATCCATTGATTTTTGATACCCACCATTTTTACAAATGGGATTGTCTAAGTGTTTTTCTTTTCTTTTCAAAATTTTAAATTTGACAGTCCGTTTTCTAAAATGATTGGTGGTTATCTCATACTATTATTTTAATCGAAAGTGATGCTAAGAATGGACCATCTATGATTCCTGTGATTATTAGAGTACTGGGCTGGCCACCTATTATTTTAGTAGGAGGGTTGTCACAGATGGTATCAGAGCATTAGGTTCTAGAGTCCTTAGGAATCTGTGCGAATGTTCTACGTCTTCTGCGTTTCTCTCTGTTTGATGTAGAGCCTTAGGAATAAGGTTGTTGAATTCTCTTGTGAGATTTCGTTCTCCTGCTATGGTACGAGAGCCCCGAAGATCTTTTGCGCGTTCAGGTGAGACTTGTAAGTCTTTAGATGAAGGGCGTTGAGGAAGGTCGTTGTCAAGGCGTCATAGGATGGGATTACTATAAGCTGTAGGCTGTGGTCGGTAATAAGGGCCTCTTGGGAGGTCTCTCCCTTTGTAGCATTATTTTATATTGCTGCCGTGACTACTAAGTACAGTGGAAATATTTTTCCTGAGTACCGCTATCGGTAGAGAGTGGTACTATGCTTAGGACTCCAAGCAATGTCAATTCGAAGTTAAAATGTCCTTGATAAGGACCACATGTTGAAGTTCGGTTGGATAGAGGAAGTGTAACCTCGTTCGGTGATAACGTAAGTCCTGAGAGTTTTGGCCTAAGAGATGGGTATAAAAGTGACCAGGTGTGAGGATTGGAGGAGAACCTTTCACCCATTGGAGTAAGGTTGAAGTGGCGAAAATGATAGTCGCCTCTTTATGGTGGGGCAGAATGTTTTGCCCATAGAGAGAGCCTATCAGCGAAAATGCTAGGCTCGTAAGTAAGTGTTGGATACACTTCTAGAGAGGTAGTGTTCATGAGACCCCATTGGTGGACATCCACCCGAGGAAGACTCGTGGAGCTAAGGTCGGGGAGGCTGGTAGAATGTTCTCTTTGCTGAAGAAGTCAAGGGAACTACGCGTTCTGATCTTGTCAATTGAAGATAACCGACAAGGATGGGACTCCTAGTTGAGGCATTGATGGAAGTAGTTTGGTTCAGATAAGACTAGAATGACGTGTCTTGGAACCATTGGTAGTAGCCAAGGAGGTTGGCTAGTATGTTGGTGGAATTTCCAACTAGGATGCGAGTGGTGCATTCCTTAGGTAAGATGGAGTAGTGTGGTGTTAGTCCTAGATTCAGGTGTGTATATCGAGCTTGTGATAGTATCGGTACATTTTTTTTATATATAGTAAGTATATCTATGTGGCTTCCATGATAGGGAAGTTCTGTATTTTCCTTTTCACTCGTTATGGGGCGAGTGGTGATACGTGTAGTATGTGCTACTTGTATAATATGTATTATACGAGTAGAGATAATCTTAGATTGGTTGGTGTGATAGCAAGCGAATAAATCGCGAGGCTATCCTATTCCTAGTCCTAGAGAAGAACTAGTTGTTCTATAATATCTCTCCTGGATAAAGGTTGAGACTTTATAGAGGTGGTTTACGGTATGTAGACAGTTTCCTTAATTTATTTTTTTTTGTTTTTATTCTATTTGCTTGCTTTGTTTGCTTTGCTTGTGTATGGTGTGCCTTATCTCCACGACCGGCTAGTTAAGGGGATTGTGTGGAGGGGTTCCTTGTTTGGATTTTTCTTCGGCGAGACGCTCCACGTATGAACCTTAACGACGTTGGGAGTGGAGAGATGTGCATTTTCTTTTCTGTTCCTTCTTTTCTTTTTCTGTTGGTCAAGTGCTGGGTTGGAAGGTTTAGCCAAGAATCACGTATATGAGTGATTAAGGGCTAAGGTTATGTGCAATATATGAGCACTATGATAGTTTTTCTCTGATCGATGTGGGGAAGACTAAGATGATGAAAGTCCGATAGAGACTTACGGTTATGCCTTAATGAGAAGGCCATTTGTATAGAGGTATATGTGTATTTTGGGATAAAGTATTGGTGGCATCTTATTGAAAGTAAATGCCTCAGCTGGTTGTTATGGTAGGACATAGACGTAAATATGTATTAGTAGAGTTTCAAGTTAGGATTTCATCGATTCCGATCATGTGTCTTCGACCATTACTTCTCAACGACCGACAATGCGAGGTAGTAGTGTAACGGGAGGGTTCCTTGTTTGGATTTCGCTTCGGCGAGACGTCCCACGCATGAAACCGAACTAATGTCGGAAGTCGGGAAAGGTCTTGGACACTAGGGATATATTTAGTATTATACTTATACGACTAGACTAGGATAGATAGATTGACTTTAGGATTCTTAGGACGCTAGGCCCTTAGGGCATGTGACGTTATTTTAAGAGGAGTTGACCACAATAGGTTTGTGGGTTAACTCTAAGTAGGATTCGATCCCTAGAACGAGAAGTAAAGGATCTCGAGAGGTTCGGGATGTTGGGCCAAAGGAGATGAGGTCTTTCTTAGATAGAACGTTACGTCGGTAACCTACCTTTTGAGGAATTAAAGTATGAGCTGACTTTTCTCATGCACTCGTGTTGTTATGATCGAGAGTGGATTTAAGGAACGAGTCTACCAGGAACGGGAAGTACTAATATGAGAGCATGGACCTATTGTTCGTGTGTCTCACACTTTTACGAAGTGTTATCCCATGCTTGATTTAAAGTTCATAGCGGTAGTATTTGCCTTAAAGAATTACAGGCACTACTTCCTGGGCAGGAATTTGGGTCTTTTCACGAACAACAAGTTTGTGATCGTGAAGGACTATCGATAGGATATTCCCTTTCTCTAAGGCAATGCGAACGGGAATAGTATAGGTGCTGAGTAGAAAACTGTCTGAGAGTTTATTCGTGGCATGGAATGCCAAGTGGAGTGAGCTTAACCGAGGGGACGCTATTGTAAGAGCGTTTATGTCCACGATTGACCCTTTCACCTACTTGTGTGTAGAGAGTAGTGTGGAATGAGGATGGGTATATCCGTGGACATTTTTATCGAATTGTCGATAATGCAACGGTCATGATTCTAGTTGACAAAACTGTGGATCATTAGACCAATCGCTGCTTTACTCAATGGAAACGGGCGGACTAAGTACAGGAGAGTACGCCCAGCCCTGCGTGGTGGAGTTTTAGAACTGTATGCGGTTCCTAGCAATGGTGGTGAACTGAGACGAGACATTCTTGTCAAAGGTACTGGTAAAGTTTCCACGAAGAAATGGGAACCGTGTGGATATGGGGTATATCCTACCACCCATAAGTGGATGGGTGGATTTGATTTAAAGGAACGATTGGAGTAGTAGTTTTTATGGATCAAATTTCCGTACAATAGTTCGGATCGTTTTCGATGAGCATGAGGCCGTGTGTAGCCTAGTATAGTTGGCAGTGTGCCTAGTCTACTCGTTGGAATGGAAACAGCGAATAGTATATTCCTTGGACTGTGAGTGGTCCGGGAACATTTCTTTAAAGATTGGGCTCATTGAGCAAGTAGACTTTTGAGGGCTACGCCAACGCGAATAGGGTTTATAGCATTGGGGTTAGCGATTGTAAGTTAGTGTAGTTATTCCCTAGTAAGGGTGTAACATGTTTGGAAAAGTAAGGTAATTTGTGCCGAGATTGTGTAGATAACTCCTCTCGTAGTAGAAGGGTAGGATCGATAGTTCCTAAGGAACTAATTGGTGCTATGTTATAGCAAGATGATGGGGACTAAGATCGAATAAGGATGACCTTAGTCTGTGTCCTATGGGGACGCTGGACTATAGAGGGGTTTGCTAGTATGATAGCACGGTTTTTTGATATAGTATACCCTTTATATGGTTATGGTTTATGCCTGAATTTTGAGGGCAAAATTCCCCTTTAAGGGGGGGAGTATGTAACAACCCAGTTTTTTTTTTGAGCGACTATTTTATACTATTTTGCCGGATGGGCTAATTTTATAAAATAGGGGATGTTGGAGTAAATATTATTTCCCGTGAGACTTAGGGATAATATTTACTACGTTTTGCCTATTTACCATTATGCGAAGGTAAATGGCATTATATTGTGTATTATTGCGTCGTTATATGTAAAACGACGGTTATGATTCAGAAATAAAATTGGGTAGAATTAATGAATTAAAATGAAACTGGAACATAAAATAGTTCATGCTTTCCCCGAATGCCAAAATAGGGGGTGCGGTTGTTTTTAGAATAGTCGAGATAGTCGAAATAAGTGCCCAGTTGTAATTTTTGAGATTCAGGCATTTTTAAGGGGTTATGACTCAAATAAGTGGTTATGGGTCATTTTAATGGTGTATTAGCAATTAAATGTGGGGATTTATGTTTTGAGACCCGTATAAGTTCCCCACCCCCTTTATTTTTCTTCATTTTTGGTGAGAGAAGCCAAAGGAGAGAGAGAGAGAGAGAGAGAAGAGAGAGTTGGGAGAAATGGAGAGAAAGAGAGAAAATGGAAGATTTGGGCCGGATTCCGTCGCTATCGGAGGTGATCCGAGACTACGAACCTCGAGGCAAGTTTATTACTTGCTAGATATTGATTTAATGTGATAAATTTGCATGTATAGTTAATCTTGGAGGTTTAAACCATAAATGGGTTTTTTATTGATTTTGGTGTTTAATCCTTAAATCTTGTAGACTGTGTGGTTCAAGGTTATTATATGGGTTTCTTTGGGTGTATAATTGTTGGGGTAATGTTGTTGGTGGAAGGGAATGAAGAAATTATAGGATTGTGGGTTTTAGGGTTCGGTTTTGGCTTTGAAGAAGAAGGGTTTTTCGTGGATCTGATAGGCGCGGTCGACCGCGGTCCCAGGACCGGTCGACCGGTCATGCCAAAACTAGCTTACTGCTTTAGTTAGCAGACCAAACTTGCAAGGGCGGTCGATCATTGTCCCTAGACCGATCGACTGGTCCCCTGCTTTTTCCACCTTTAGTTTTCCTCAATTTTTCTTAGCCTCTTTATTTTAAGATAGGAACTTAGGAACCTTCCTTCGGGAAGTAATGGGGAGTCTTAGAGGGTTGTTTTGCGTAGACTGATGTCCTAGGCTAAGAGCGGATATTTGGGTTTACCCGAGGGATAGTTTGTATAGGTTAATGTCCGATTGATATAGGAGGTTGACCTTAAGACAAATTGGAAGTTATAATATTAATGTTGAGCTTTTGGGAGACACTCCATTATGGAGACTCACTTTGAGGGTTTATGAAATAATATGAACTCTTGGAGGCTATTTTGAGGTTAGTGGCACTTTGGGTCTTAGGTCATTAATAAAATATGACTTAATAAGAATGAAATGCACATTCTAAAACTTGGTGCTTAATGGCTAAATGGATGATTTTTGGAAATGTAAAATATGAAGTTTTCAAAATTGAAAAAGTAATATTTTTCATAAATGTTAATTTATGGATACACACCTCTCTAAATCGCTATCATAAGGGAAGTTGCGCGCGTTGTGGTGAAGCCCCCTTGCTAATGAATGCAGGGTGGATATAGTCCCTAGGCCATGTGAGCGTTTGTGATTGTATATTTTTCTGCGATGGGTAGGAGTTTCCGGGTGTGGTCTTGACTATCCCGCAGGCACATGGCCGCTTCCTGACGTTTCGATAGGATCCCAGGTTGTCTTGGTGATAGGCCCTGGAAGATGATAGCTATTTAGGGGCGCACACAGTGGGGAAACCCGGACGGGCGGTCTTAGATTGCGTTATATTATATGATATATAACTATGTTCAATAATGTGGGACATTATTGGTTATTAAAGCATTTTATGATAATAAAATGTCTTTAATTTACATTTCCCGGATGGAAGAAGGGAAATGGGATGTTAAATACATTTTCCGGATGGAAGAAGGAAAATGGATGATATGAAATGAAAGTAAAGCATTTTTATTATAATAAAACTTGCTTTAAATCATGTATTTTCCTGGAGGGAAGAAAGGAAATAAAAATTTGGTAAGGAAAGTTTTGAAATAAGATTAATTGGTAAACATTTGATAAAATGAATTTACCATATATGTATATTCCTAAAGAAAGAATTAGGAATTGTGCCATTAGATAATGGATGGGTTTTATTTTTATATTCCTTGAGTAGCTATAGATGTGACCTCCCACACTTATGCACACACACATGTATTTATTGATTATTTCGTGCTAAGGATCTAATGGATCTCAACGATCAACCTTGCCTAAGTAGTAGTGTATCGCGGAGGTTCCTTGTTTGGATTTCGCTTTGCGAGACACCCCACGCACGAATAGGGCATAGTGTTGAGACTGGGGAGAAGTTAGCCCTTAGTACTTAGGGTTAACTAGAACATCTCATGATATTGCGCTAGGTTGTTGCTAGATTGAGAGGTGAGGAATATTACTGTTATCTGCGAGAGAATTACGCACTTAACTGTCATGCATTTTAGTCACATGGTAATCATATCAAACCGGGCCCTGCCCCGTATCTATATTTCTTTGTTTCCGCATATTCTTTGCCGCTACAGGTGCTCTACCGCATGGACACCCATATTTACATTTCCATTCCAGTTGTCGTGGAGCTACGGCATATTGCGGATATTGTAGGTTACTTGTAGTAGACGCTCCTTTGTACTGTACTCTAGTTATGTTTAGTAAATTTTATTCGGGCGTGTTTTCCCAAGGTATTGCACTCATTCATTATATTGTAAATATTGGATTGCAATCCTCGATGTACTATTTGTATTGGTCTGTTCACCGACAGCTTATTCGGTGATATCTTTATTGTCATTCTTCATCCATTGATTTTTGATACCCACCATTTTTACAAATGGGATTGTCTAAGTGTTTTTCTTTTCTTTTCAAAATTTTAAATTTGACAGTCCGTTTTCTCAAATGATTGGTGGTTATCTCATACTATTATTTTAATCGATAGTGATGCTAAGAATGGACCATCTATGATTCCTGTGATTATTAGAGTACTGGGCTGGCCACCTATTATTTTAGTAGGCGGGTTGTCACACATTGTTAATGCAATTAGTTCCTCTTGTAAACAAAATGATCAATTAAAAATTTCTCAAGCGGAAGAAATTGAAAAAAACTTTCCATTGAAAAAGTTGAGTCCGGTAAAGGTTTAAATCAAATTAGCACTTTAAAACGGGCCAGAGATACCCGATGGAACTCTCATTTGGGATCTCTTCATAGAATGATATCTTTGTTTAATGCAACTTGTCCAGTCTTAAAAATGTTATTAGTGATGGAACAAGTTATGATGATTTGATCACTTCTTTTATATTCATATTTACCTTACATCTAATGAGAGAAATCATGGGTATTAGTGATGATCTTTGCCAATGCTTACAACGTAAATCCCAAGATATAGTGAATGCAATGCATTTGGTATCAACAATAAAATCTCTTATGCAAAAGTGGAGAGAAGATGGGTGGAATCCTTTATTTGATAAAGTGAAATCAATTTGGGAAAAGCGTAAGATAGAAATTCCTAATGTGAGTGCTCGTTATAGTGGTGGTCGGGGTAGATCTCAGGAAAGGGACATTATAATTGAGCATCATTTTTGGTTTGAAGTGTTTACTGCTGCAATAGACTCTCAAATACAAGAATTGAATCATAGATTTAAAGAAGATGTGATAGAGTTGCGTATTCTGAGCACAACACCACTTATGATTCTTATAAGTCATTCAATATTGATGATATTTATAAACTTGCAAACAAATTCTATCCTAATGACTTCGATGGACAAGAGAATTTGTGTTTGATGTTTCAACTGGAGCATTATGATATTGACATTCATATTAATATTGAGATGCAAAGGGCATCCACAATTTCTGAGTTATGCCAAGTTTTGGCGAAAACAAGTAAAGCTATATTTTATCCCCTTGTTGATAGTTTGATTCTCCTAGTGTTAACTCTCCGCATTTCAACTGCAACAACGGAACGTGCATTTTTGGCCATGAGTCTCGTTAAGACTATGCTATGGAACATGACTTTCTTGCAAATTATTTGATTACATATATCGAGACAGAAATTGCCCGAGATTTTCTAGTTGATGACATTATGATGATTTTTATGAAATGAGGGAACGCCGATCACAATTTTTGATGCCAAAAATTCCTATGTAGTTAGGGTAATTTTTTTTTATAATTATCCGTGTCAATGGTGTCTATGTTAATAAAGATCCACGTAGTGATTTTTTTAGGATTATTTATTCATTTGCTTTACTTATTCATATTTATATTTTGTTTACTTAATGCTTTGGCCACACCCAATATAAAATTCCTAGATCCGCCCCTGGCAACGCAATTATATCAAATATGAAAATTCAAAAAGTGAAACAAAACCACTATTGATAATTTGAAAGAAATTAAGTCACCATAATCGCACTCCTTGATGAAAGTTACTTCGGTGTACCTCTGCAACATCAAGTATAACTTCATATTATTTGATGAGATTCAGCCTTGTAAATAACTTCAAGTGCAACTTTAACTTGTTCTTTGACTAACATTCCAATTTTAGTGATCCATTATTCATATCCGTGACACCCCGCCTAATTAAATACCGGGCGATCACTCCTTATTAAATTAAAATCAAGGTGAACAGTTGGTTCATTCTTAGCATCACTGTCGTAAAAATAACTTTTCCAATTTAAACACCCTAATTAATTAAGCTAAGTGTCAAAACCATTTTTAAACATTACCTTCCAAATTTTATTTTGAAAACAAAGATTTAATTATTTACAACAATTTAATATTTAACGAATCACGCCACAATAATCCTAGAACATATAATCCAAATAATTTAAACATTCAACAACTAAATCCCAATAGTAAAACTTAAAGTAAAACATCCAGACAGTAATAAATCCCATAGTGACAATACTAGAATTAATTGAATTACGATGTCCAAGTAAATAACTGAATAATGGAAAGGGCGACACATGCCCCACTAAATGAATATGCTAGGAGTGGAGTAAAATAAATGAAGCCGTCTAAGCAAAAAGGCCTGCAACTCCCACCTAAGCTGCAACACGTTCCTTCCAAGAGATTCTACGCACGACGCCCCTGTGGCTGGGCACCTGTAATATATACATATATATAGAAGAGAGAAAGAGAAATAGAAACGGGTCAGATCCCGATAGTGTATATGATTTAAAATACATTTAGCAAGTATTTAAAATGTTTACAGGCCAATGCAACAACATATTAGTGCGGCACTCTCTTGAGAAATTCTCACCTCTCTTATAATGTGCACACCTATCGTACTAACCTTCCCAACGGAGTATCTATCTTATACCGCACTAAACTTCCCAATGATTTAACTTATCTTAGGTTACTCGTAAGATTTAAAACTGAACAATATAGTTGTTTAAAAGGAAGATTTCATTTAGTAACAAAGCTCTTATTTTAACTTTATTTATTAATAAAGTTTCCTAGTGTCATATTATACTTTTTCAAAACAAGTATTTCCAATTTGAGTCATCATACATGTCTTACTTACCATATCACAGCAGGCAGTTCCAAATTTCATAACTTAATATATATATTAACTACTCGTATAATATATATATATTCTAACACCACCCCACATAAAAACTATGGTGCGGGCTTACTCTACTATCCAATCCCGTATCACTCGTACTAAGGGAAATAAAAATTCGGAATCACTTTCGAACTGTATTAACACATACACAAACAATATTGAGGCGAAGCATAGATTCCAAGTCTCTAAGAGGATGGCACATGCCCGCATCTCTTAGGACCGTCGGAACTATCAATTCGATAGCCTGTACCAAGGATATCTATCTTCTAGGGTACGAGTTAGTATCCCCCCATAAAGATCCCATCGAGATAAGACTATCCTAGTGCGGTAACCTCAGGGATAGCAAGTAGCATGTGCATGATTTTCACACATAGATAGTATATGCATACATAATCATATAACTATACTAATATTACCATATCAATTTTAGGTACATCTCAAATCCCATAGTTACGACATTTATCCTCATATCTCATTATTAGTTATCACGTATAACAGTTCGTCTCTAACTTTAATTTGAGGTATCATTCCAACTTACTACGTAACACTCATGGACTCTATCCTCCGAAGTATAAAAATCTAGTAGGTATTCATCTATTTTCCATCGTAACCATTCTATGTAATCTCACCCTTGAAGACAAAATTCCATTGTTCCTTAGGTATAAACACTCCAAAAATATAGATTTCGCCTTACATTAAAGGTCTCTTATTCATTAACCAATCCTACTGGTCATCTTTATCTCCCAAAACATTTTAATAATGGTGTCTAAGAATTATTTCTCATTAAATGGAATTCAACTAATTTAAAAAGGTGAAATATGAGTCTTCCAGAAGGGGTCAATCGATCGAGGTCTGGGGCTCGATCGATCGAACCTTCGATCGATCGAAGCTCTTGGCTCGATCGATCGATCAAGCAGGTATGGCGAATTCTGCAGTTACCAGTTACGGGTTTTCTCACATAACTCCATCCAAATCCAAAATTTTCATCCCCAAACGTCCAACAATTTATACTACTAATAATATAAATCCATTCAATACCTCTTTTACGTAAAGCATGCATATTTCCATTAATAATCATGGATTAACAAGTCCAAAATTCATGTAAATCTCAAGAACCCTAGAAATCTCTTTAACATGGTTCTCATAAATCTTTTCCAGAATTTTCTTCTTCTAAAACATCAAAATTTCATGGGTTAATCCTCTACATGTGAAGGGGTTTCCAGAATAACATTTAAACCATTACTACATGCCATTTCCTATCTCAAATTCGGGTTTTTCTTCCATAAAACTCATCCTAATCATCCCTAGACTAACATGAGTGATGAATTATCAAAATAAGCAAGATAAACACTTGCCTGGGATTTTTGACGTTCTGGTTTGATGACGAATTTGGTGTGATTGCGTTCCCCATCGCACGATCTACGCGTTGGTGGTGGTGGTGCAACCGGGTGAATCGTTGGCCTTGGATTGCTTGGAAAAGCCTCTCCTTCCCTCTCCTATGGCCTTCACTTGTCTTTGGTTGTTATAACCCTAGAATACAATCTTAGACATCTGATATATCCCTTGAATTTTCGTGGGTTTAATTAGCCAAAAATGTAAAATGTCCAAAATGCCCTCCCGGGGTACTAATTAAGCCTAAAAATGCCCCGAGACCCAAACTAAACCCCCGTGTACACTTTTCTGACTGTCTCGACCCTTCCGGACACATTGGCGCACTCAAAATGACCATACGAGTGACTTATAATATATTCACTTTTATTCATCAATATTTAGCCCCGACGCGACAGGGGCGCGTCCCGACTCAAATTTCCAAAATTGTCATGTTATTCACTCGTGACATTTAATATGACCAATATTATATATTACTCTGCTCATTAGTAATATTCAACAAATTTCCCATAATTACTAACTCTCATCATGTTAATAATTATAACATAATTAATTTTCGGATTTATATTAAATAATTAATTCACATTAAATTTAATAAATTCCCAAATTAATTTTAGCATAAAAATACGGGGTATTACATACTTCCCCCCTAATAACGGAATTTTGTCACGAAATTCAAAAAAATAAGGCGTACCAGGTAAGAATAAATCTGGGTATCTCTCGCGCATATCTGCCTCGCGCTCCGAAGTGGACTCCTCCACATTATGATGCTCCCACTAGACACGTACCAGTGGGACTACCTTCGACCTCAATCTTCTTTCGCTATAGTCTAGGATAGCCACCGGTCTCTCCTCGTAAGAGTTGTCAGGCTGTAAGTCTATCTCATCTATCGCAATGTGGGTATGGGCCATATCATCCCGTAGATATCGTCTCAATGACGAGATGTGAAATACATCGTGAATGGGATGTAAATGCTCTGGTAGTCCCAATCTGTATGCCACCGGCCCAATCCTCTGGATGATGGGAAATGGTCCCACGTACCTCGGGGCCAATTTCCCTCTCTTCCCGAATCTCATCACTCCTTTCATAGGAGATACACGTAGTAACACTTGGTCCCCCACATTAAATTCCCGGAAGAACCGTTTCGCATCGGCGTAGCTTTTCTGCCTATCCTGGGCTACTTGAATGCGACTCCAGATCATCTCAATCCTCGCGGAGGTTTCTTGAATTACCTCTGGTCCTAGCAACTTTTTATCCCCCACCTCAAGCAAAAAAGTTGGGGAACGACAAGGCCTGCCATACAAAGCCTCAAATGGATCCACGCCAATCGTGAACTGATAAGAGTTATTATAAGCAAACTCTACCAGTGGAAGATGTGGCTCCCAACCTCCTCCAAAATTAAGAACACACATGCGTAGCATATCCTCCAACATTTAATTAGTACGCTCTGTCTGTCCATCTTTCTGTGGGTGATAAGCTGAACTCAACCTCAACTCAGTACCCATAGCCTCCTGAAAGCTTTCCCAGAAATGCGACATGAAAATCTTATCTCTATCTGACACAATATTCAGGGGCACCCCATGTAATCTGACAATCTCAGCAATGAACAACTGAGCATACTGACCCGTGGTATAGTCTGTCCGCACCGGCAGAAAATGAGCCACCTTGGTCAAATGGTCTACAATCACCCAGATAGAGTCATGGCCCCGCTGTTAATTAGGCAACCCTGTAATAAAATCCATGGAAATAATTTCCCACTTCCACGCGGGTACTTCTAATGGCTAAATCAACCCTGACGGTTTTTGATGGTCCACCTTTACCAGCTGGCAGGTAGAACACTTGGACACGAATTCAGCAATGTCCTTCTTCATCCCACTCCACCAGTATTGTCGCCTCATATCCTGGTACATCTTATCTCCTCTAGGATGTACCGTAAATCGGGACCCATGAGACTGAGTCATCACTGCATGACATAATTCTGCTCCTTCTGGAACCACTAATCTCCCATTAAACCTCAAACCCCCATCAGAACTAACAGAATAGGACTCAACACCCTCAGCTAAGAGTCGTACAATATTCTCCTGGCAAAAAGGGTCTGCGGTCTGTGCCTGTATCACCCTCGTAACAATCTCGGGTGTCACTATCATGACAAATATGAAGGAACGGGCTACTACATCCTGGTGGCCTAACTCCTTCCACTTTGCTTTCCAGACGTCCACTACCTCGTCTACCGGTCTACGGCTTAACGCATCAGGAACTACGTTGGCCTTCCCCGGATGGTATTGTATATCAAACTGATAGTCCTTCACCAACTCTAACCATTTGCGCTGACGCATATTCATCTCTCGCTGAGTGAACATATACTGCAGTGACTTGTGGTCTGTGAACAGACGAAATTTCTATCCCAATAAATAGTGCCTCCATATCCTCAATGAAAAAACGACCGCTGCTAACTCCAGGTCGTGGGTGGGGTAATTCTTCTCATGCGGCTTAAGCTTGCGGGAGGCAAAAGCTATAGCCTTCTCTTCCTGCTGAAGTACTCCCCCAAGTCCCCGTAAAGAGGCATCGGTGTAAACCAGTACTCCACACCCGGCTTCGGTAAGGCAAGGACTGGTGCTGAAGTAAGCTTGTCTTTCAGCTCGTCGAAATCCAATTGAGAAGCATCATCCCAAACATATGGTACCCCTTTGCGAGTCAGGTTCGTCAATGGACCTGCTATTTTAGAGAATCCCCGAATGAATCTCCTGTATCCGGCTAACCCCAAGAAACTATGCACTTTCGTCGGTGTCGTGGGCTGTCCCCACTCCCTCACCGCTGACACTTTACTCGGGTCAACTACTATCCCCTATTCAGAAACAACATGCCCCAAGAACTGTACTTCTCGCAACCAGAATCCGCACTTCTCGTACTTAGCATACAACTGATGCTCTCGTAGAGTCTGAAGAACCTGTCTCAAGTGTTCGGCATGCTCCTCCTCGGAGTGTGAATATATCAAAATATCATCTATGAAGACGATGACAAACTGATCCAAGAACTCTCTGAACACTCGATTCATTAAGTCCATCAACACGATTGGAGCATTTGTGAGGCCAAATGGCATCACCCTGAACTCATAGGACCCATATCTCGTCAAGAAAGCAGTCTTTGAAACATCCTGCTCCCTAATACGTAGCTGATGGTACCCCGACCTCAGATCTATCTTCGAAAAGAAAGTTTCTCCCCTCAGCTGGTCGAATAGATCATCAATTCGAGGCAATGGATACTTATTCCATATCGTGACCTTGTTCAATTCCCAATAGTCCACACATAACCTCAATGAGCCATATCTCTTCTTCACAAATAAGACTAGAGTGCCCCAAGGTGAGGTACTCCTGCGAATGAAGCCCTGACCTAACAGCTGCTATATCTGATCTCGTAACTCTCGCATCTCTGTCGGAGCCATACGGTATGGAGCGCGTGCTATCGGTCTAGTATCTAGTAATAAATCTATCACAAAGTCTATCTCTTGACTGGGGAGTAGGCCTGGTATCTCCTGAAAGACATCGGAATACTCACGAATAACTAGGATCGAGTCTAAGGGAATCACAACCTCCTTAGAGGTATCCTCCTCTATGTAATACCAATGAGCGGTCGAGCCTCCCTCTGGGCGAGGCATCGCCACTACAAACATCTCTTTCCCCGGAATGGAAAAGACAATACTCCGACCACAACAATCTATCATGGACCTGTAAGCAGTGAGCCAATCCATACCGATAATAACGTCGTGCTCATGCATATCTAAGACTAACATGTCTGCTGGTAATACCAAGCTACCAATCTCTACCCCCACTCCCCGGCATATAAAGAAAATAAGCGACCCACTCCCCAGTGGTGAGTCTACACACGTCACAGTGCTCTCTGATGTGGCTAACAACCCTAAGGCTTTTGCAAAATGCGTAGCTATAAAACAGTGCGTCGCCCCAGTATCAAACAAAACTCGACCCATAGTACCATGGATAGGAAACATACCCTCAATCGTGGGTGGTGCTTATGGAGCTACTGCCTGGTGGACGTTATAGACACGTCCATACTGTAACTGCCCCTGCTGCACTAGAGCTGCTGGAATGGCTGGTAGGGCTGGCACCTGGGCTGGAGCTGGGACGGCAGCTGGAAAAATTGGCCTATGTGGCTCATTATGAGCACCCTGCTGCTGTGGGGACCTCTCTCCCTCTGGACAATCCTGGCGCCTGTGGCCATGCTTACCGCACCCAAAACATCGGCCCTTGAAGTTACCTCCCCTCTGACGCTGCTGACCACGGCCCTGCTGGCCGTTACCACCACGCCACTGGCCCTGTTGGCCCTGGTGGAAACATTGTTGGTCCTGTTGGCCCTGCTGCTGACCCTGCTGTTGTCAGTGCTGGCCCTGCTGATTAGGCTGGCCCTGCCTATAACCCCCAAATCCCTGTCTAGAATCACCTGAACGGAATCGCTTAGCAGGGATCCCCTGATGGGAACTCTGCTCGTGCTGACGAGTCTGTCCTTGAGATGGTGCTCCAATAGCACTACAACCCCCAGTCCTGGCCTGCTGGATAGACTCTCCTGCTCTCTTGCTTCCCTGCAGGTGGAAGCGGTGATCCTGGTAATGTAGTAACGCGGCATTGAGTACATTAGTGAAAGTACTCAGAGACAGATTCCCTATAAGGTGCTGACGGATCCTCTAAGCTAACCCGTCCACAAACAGCATTATCTTATTGCCCTCCGTGGGTGCCTCATCTGGCACTATGGTGAGAAGTCTCGTGAACTCCTCCTCATACTCAGCAACGGTAGAATTCTCCTATTTTAAGTTTAGTAGTTTCCGCCTCATCTCAGTCTGCACGGCGGGTGGAATGTACTTGCGGTCAAACCGCTCCCAAAATGACTGAATCGGGATTGTGTCCCTCTCCTCCAAGGTGGTGGTGGACTCCCACCACTACAAAGCGTCCCCCACCAGCTTAAAGGAAGCCAACAACTGTTTCTGCACGTCTATGCACTCATACATACGAAGATGCCACTGGATGTCTTTCTTCCATTGGCTGACGATTATGATATCTGAACTACCAGAGAACTCAGGGGGATGGGCCTTCAGAAAGTCATACCTAACCCACTCCCATGCAGATGGAAGCTGTGCAGGTACTGGCGCCACTGCCTGAATCTGGGGTGAAGCCTATTGAACCACCGCTAGTGCGGCATTCACCGCCTGAGCAATAATGGCGGCTACCTCATTAGCATTCATCGTACCCTGTGTCGGAGCTACTGGCTTCTCGGCATGGGCACGCCTATCCTTTGGTGCACGTCTCGGAGGCATCTGGAACGTGAAGAAATTCATTAGTCTATAGTCATTATCAAATCTTAAATAGCGGAAGATGTAAACGTAAAAGCAGGAATACAACAATCCTAAAATAGGGCTCTATAGCAAAAATGTTAAGCTGAAAGCGAAATAAGCCGTACAGATCCTAAGGACACTAGAACCTGATGCGCTGATACCACCTATGACACCTCGCCAAATTAAATACCGGGCGATCACTCCTTTATTAAATTAAAATCAAGGTGAACAGTTGGTTCATTCTTAGTATCACTGTTGTAAAAATAATTTTTCCAATTTAAACACCCTAATTAATTAAGCTAAGTGTCAAAATCATTTTTAAACATTACCTTCCAAATTTTATTTTGAAAACAAAGAATTAATTATTTACAATAATTTAATATTTAACGAATCACACCACAATAATCCTGGAACATATAATCCAAATAATTTAAACATTCAACAACTAAATCCCAACATCAAAACATAAAGTAAAACATCCAGACAGTAATAAATCCCAAAGTGACAATACTAGAATTAACTGAATTATGATGTCCAAGTAAATAACTGAATAATGGAAAGGGCGACACATGCCCCAAAAAATGAATATGCTAGGAGTGGAGTCAAATAAATGAAGCCGTCTAAGCAAAAAGGCCTGCAACTCCCACCTAAGCTGCAGTACGTTCCTTCCAAGAGATTCTATGCAAGACGCCCCTGTGGCTGGGCACCTGTAATATATACGTATATATACAAGATAGAAAGTGAAATAGAAACGGGTCAGAGCCCGATAGTGTATATGATTTAAAATTCGTTTAGCAAGTATTTAAAATGTTTACAGGCCAATGCAACAACATATTAGTGCGTCACTCTCTTGAGAAATTCTCACCTCTCTTCTAATGTGCACGCCTATTATACTAACCTTCCCAACGGATTATCTATCTTATACCGCACTAAAATTTCCAATGATTTAACTTGTCTTTAGTTACTCGTAAGATTTAAAACTGAACAATATAGTTGTTTAAAAGGAAGATTTCATTTAGTAACAAAGATCTCATTTTAACTTTATTTATTAATAAAGTTTCCCAGTGTCATATTATACTTTTTCAAAACAAGTATTTCCAATTTGAGTCATCATACATGTCTTACTTACCATATCACAGTAGGCAGTTCCAAATTTCAGAATTTCATATATATATTAACTACTCGTATAATATATATATATATATTCTAACAGCACCCCACATAAAAACTATGGTGCGGGATTACTCTACTATCCAATCCCTGTATCACTCGTACTAAGGGAAATACAAATTCGAAATCACTCTCGAACTGTATTAACATATACACAAACAATATTGAGGCGAAGCATAGATTCCAAGTCTCTAAGAGGATGGCACATGCTCGCGTCTCTTAGGACCGCCTGAACTATCAATTCGATAGCATGTACCAAGGATATCTATCTTCTAGGGTACGAGTCAATATCCCCCACAAAGGTCCCATCGAGATAAGACTGTCCTAGCGTGGTAACCTCAAGGATAGTAAGTAGTATGGGCATGATTTTCACACATAGATAGTATATGCATACACAATCATATAACTATACTAATATTACCATATCAATTTTAGGTACATCTCAAATCCCATAGTTACGACATTTATCCTCATATCTCATTATTAGTTATCACGTATAACGGTTCGTCTCTAACTTTAATTTGAGGTATCATTCCAACTTACTACGTAACACTCATGGACTCTATCCTCCCAAGTATAAAAATTAAGTAGGTATTCATCTATTTTCCATTATAACCATTTTACGTAATCTCTCCCTTTAATACAAAATTCCATCGTTCCTTAGGTATAAACACTCCAAAAATATAGATTTTGCCTTATTCATTAACAAATCCTACTGGTCATCTTTATCTCCCAAAACATTTTAATAATGGTGTCCAAGAATTATTTCTCATTAAATGGAATTCTACTAATTTAAAAAGGGGACATATGAGTCTGCCAGAAGGGGTCGATCGATCGAGGTCTGGGGCTCGATCGATCGAAGCTCTTGGCTCGATCGATCGATCAAGCAGGTATGGCGAATTCTGCAGTTACCAGTTACGGGTTTTCTCACATAACTCCATCCAAATCCAAACTTTTCATCCCCAAACATCCAGAAATTTATACTACTAATAATATAAATCCATTCCATACATCTTTTACGTAAAGCATGCAAATTTCCATTAATAATCATGGATTAACAAGCCCAAAATTCATGTAAATCTCAAGAACCCTAGAAATCTCTTTAACATGGTTCTAATTAATCTTTTCCAGAATTTTCTTCTTCTAAAACATCAAAATTATGGGGTCAATCCTCTACATGTGAAGGGGTTTCCTGAATAACATTTAAACCATTACTACATGCGATTTCCTACCTCAAATTCGGGTTTTTCTTCCATAAAACTCATCCTAATCATCCCTAGACTAACATGAGTGATGCATTAACGAAATAAGAAAGATAAACACTTGCCTGGGATTTTCGACGTTCTGATTTGATGACGAATTTGGTGTGGTTGCGTTCCCCGTCACGTGATCTACGCGTTAGTGGTGGTGGTGGTGCAACCGGGTGAATCGTTGGACTTGGATTGCTTGGAAAAGCCTCTCCTTCCCACTCCTATGTCTGTCACTTGTCTTTGGTTGTTCTAACCCTAGAATACAACCTTAGACATCTGATATATCCCTTGAATTTTCGTGGGTTTAATTACCCAAAAATGTAAAATGTCCAAAATGCCCTCCCGGGGTACTAATTAAGCCTAAAAACGCCCCGAGACTTATAATAACCCCTCGGGTACACTTTTCTGACTATCTTGACTATTCCGGGCACATTGGCGCACTCAAAATGACCATACGAGCGACTTATAATATATTCACTTTTATTCATCAATATTTAGTCCCGACGCGACACGGGCGCATCCCGACTCAAATTTCCAAAATTGTCATGTTATTCACTCGTGACATTTAATACGACCAATATTATATATTACTCTGCTCATTAGTAATATTCAACAAATTTCCCATAATTACTAACTCTCATCATGTTAATAATTATAACATAATTAATTTCCGAATTTATATTAAATAATTAATTCACATTAAATTTAATAAATCCCCAAATTAATTATAGCATAAAAATACAGGGTATTACAATATCATTGGAAAATTAGAAAGTATCTTAGTAATTAGTCATGCTTCCTAAAGAATAGATGTTAAAGACTAAGTGAGAAAAAATTATATTTACAGTGTAACTGAATACAAATTGAAGCCTTGCCAAAATGAAGTTTAAACAAATTCTTCTTTTGTACTTCTCCATATATTCAAACACAAAAGAGATTTAAAAAAATGGAAAGAAAAATATTTAAAATTTCATTAGAATTCAAGAAAAGAGAAATATAAAATTAACATAGATGATGGCCCGAGGTTGTGCTTTTCATGAGCAGGTGCATTAGTAGTTTTTAGATGTACTTACCAACTATTTAGTGGTACTTAAACTTCAAAATAATTGAAATTACTTCTCATTCTCGCGATAACCACTTAAAGTATGTTGAGATGTACATAACAAATAAACATTTAAACACTTAGATATTACATGAGGCAAAATGTAATATAATCATTTTCTTGCAATGGTTTGCAATACCTCGGATTTTCAAATTAAGCATAGTGATTATCTTGTAATTTGAGTACACTTCCTAGTTGTAGGTTAATATAATCAATTCCTAACACAGTGTTAATGTGTTTAGAAATTAGGAATGGGTAATGAATAGATGATCATGTCCATAAGACATCAGAAAAACTAATCAAGAATGAGAGTCCACGACTCCTTATACTAATTGATAAGAGACATCTCACCATAATACTAACTTATGATATATCAAATAAAATAGTGGAAGGCATGGTGTCTATTGGTATAGATTTTAGCAGCTTTTTCCTAACCTATACCCTACTTCCCACTTTGATATTTTGATGTCTAAGTTCCCAAATCACACAGAATGATTAAAATCCTACACTAAATCAATTCCACTAAATCACCCTAATATTTACAGTAAGAAAATTACGAAATATTTCTAAAAAAATACGGAATATATCAAGAACTTGATAGATTCCTTAATAGAATCTCTATTGATCTATGGTGAATAACACCTTACTCTGTCATCCATTGTAATATATCTCTTTATATTCATAAGCATGAAATGAAATGTTACAATGGATGATAGGGCAAGGTGATATTCACCATAGATTAATAGAGATTCTATTAATGAGTTTAACAAGTTCTTGACATACACATCATTGGTATGAAATATAGTGGTTATAGACATCCTATTGTGGATTATGTTTCATTAAGAGTTCAAAATGTAATTCCTTAGATTTAAGCCCAATGTAAAGGGTTAGTTCTAATGTTTCATTTTACTATCAAAATTAGTACCTAGGGCTAAGGAACCCATTTTATACTGAATGAAAGGAGAAAAAATGTAAAATTTCAAAAAATGAGATGAAGTAGAAATTGTCAATATATGATATCATGCATTAGTATTGTCTTTTCATGCAATGTAGGCATGTCTAGTTTTAATCTTTTATGTAAATTATCTCTGTTTGATACCTCCTTTCACCACTTATAACTTTTATGTAATTGTATGCCAATTTATAATTGATAAATATTAGGTCAACATGTAACATGTTCATTTGATTAATAGGTAAATTTTATCATTCTAAACAAACAGATGAACCACTAGCAGTTTTTCAACTTCTGTATCTAAATATCTTGTTCGAATCATAATCATTTGCCAATAGCAGGCCTTGAATCAAATCTCAAGCTTTATCATACAAAAAAGTCCTCAACTATTACAAACTTCAGCATCTGGAACTTAGTTTTGCCATGATATTTATGGAATTATGTAATTTCTATATCCTATACTAAGTATATGAGAAGATTATGCTAACCAAAGAAGATAAGCACACACATTTTATTCAAGTCAGAATATGATCCAAAATAATAGTCGATACTAAGGTAGGAATTTGTTAAACATTTTTTTTTATTATTGATCAGAGTTCAGACATAATATTGCCTCCAATAAAACAAATACGCTAATAGCAAACGTGACAATATTAGGAGATAAGGTCTCCCTTCTAATTAAAGAGACAGATAAATCGCAACAATTTCATATAATATCGATTATGGAGTATAATCCAAGGATTTCCAGTTGTGAGTATATATTTCAGAGATGAGAATGGAACCTAGATTAGATTATGCCAATTGGTACTAAACCTTGTGTTAATCAATATTGTTTTGACAATCATAATATTGGATATAAACCATAATGTTACATCACGTTTAAAAACATTTTTGCCATGAATCTAGGATGTTTAAACTTCATGCAATCACAAAATTGTAATTTCTTAATAACTATGATCCAAACTAACCTTTGTCCATCGCAATTATTTGGAATAAGATGACTTAAATGCTCCTGTCAAAGCTTCTTTTGAATCCCTTCTTAAATATCGCAGAATTACTCTCTTATGTAACCAGGAATATTTGTGAGAAAATATAAATAATAAGAATTTTGGATTTTCTCTCCCTCCTTAGAAACAGTGTGTATTGAGATGACTCTAGATGGTGTTGAGGTCTCTATTTATAAGGGAAAGAGGGACTAAATCCTAGTGGAGGTGGGACTCTTTCAAGTCTCCCACTAATGCCACTAACCATCATGTGACTAACAGATAAGATTTACCCAAATCTTTTAATATCTTTATTTATCACATTCCTAATTAATTATCTAACATTTATCAAGACCACATAAATGGGAAATTCATAATTTAATACAATTAAAATTAAATAATTAATTTCGTCACTTAACGTTAATTTCAAACAGTCTCCCACTTGGTCTTAATAATTCGTATAATTAGATTAGGTATCATAAGGTTCACAATCGTTGATAAATTTATTTTGCTAAATCAAATGATTCACGGATGCAAGTCATGGCGGTTCCATACTGTTCAAGAGCATGGTTCCTTCCATGTACCACAACACCAATGTTTCATTCAACTGAGCCTTTAATATTGGGTATCATAATGGCCTCATAATATCCTTTTGAATAAGGGCTATTTTTGTCAACAATAATTCACAATTATATGCATGCATTCACAAATGACAGAAATAATAGAAATCAGAAACACTTTTATTGAATTCAAGTAATAGTGTCAAACAACTAAGCCAAAATAGCAATCATAATCTAACTAATAGAGACCCATCTCTTTAACATGTTCCATAAAGGTCTTCGAAGATAGTCCTTTCATAAGAGGATCTGCTATGTTATCATGCGTACTAATGTGATCAATTGACACGCTTTGTTTCTGAACTTCTTCTTTAACTGATAGGTATTTTATCTCAGTATGCTTAGCAGCCTTAGTATACCTATCGTTCTTCGAGAAGAAGACTGCAACGACATTATCACAATAAATTTTCAGCGGCTTAGATATTGACCCTATAATTTTAAATCCTGAAATGAATTTTCGCAGCCATAATCCATGATTTGTAGCTTCGAAGAAAGCTACGTATTCAGCCTCCATAGTAGATGATGCAATGACGCTTTTGTTAGCACTTTTCCATGAAACGGCTCCTCCATCCATAAGGAAGATATAACCCTAAGTTCTCTTCCTACTGTCAAGGCATCCCCCAATATCCGAGTCTGAATAACCAATCACCTCAAGGTGATCAGTCTTCCGATATGTGACCATGTAATCCTTAGTCCCTTGCAGGTGCCTCAGCACTTTCTTTGCAGATTTCCAATGGTAAGTCCCCGGATTAGTTTGATATCTGCCTAGCATCCCAATGACAAAACTCATATCCGGTCTAGTGCAGACTTGTGCATACAACAAGCTCCCTACGATCGAAGCATAAGGCATGCCTTTCATGTGCTTCCTTTCTAAATCACTTCTAGGGCATTGACTTAAGCTGAACTTATCCCCTTTCTGAAGTGGAACATTAATGGGATTGTAACTTTGCATGCTAAATCTTTCTAAAACTTTTTTAATGTAAGCTTTCTGAGATAGTCCCAACATTCCTCGTGAACTATCCCGAGATATTTCTATCCCAATCACAAAGGATGCCTCACCTAAATATTTCATTTCAAAGTTTTTAGAAAGGTACTTCTTGGTTTCACTTAATAAACCAAGATCACTACTGGAGATAAGTAAGTCATCAACATATAGTACTAAAAACACAAACTTACTCCCACTGATCTTCAGGTATATTCACCGATCAATAGTGTTTTCCTTAAACCCAAAGGATGTAATGGTATCGTGGAACTTAATGTACCATTGACGAGAAGCTTGATTTAGACCATATATTGACGTCTTCAACATACATACCATGTTTTCCTTTTCTTACTTTATAAAGCCTTGTTGTTGTTCCATATAGACTTCTTCTTCTAAACTCCCATTTAGAAAAGCTATTTTTATGTCCATTTGATGCAACTCCAAATCATAATGAGCCACTAATGCTAATATGATTCTTAATGAGTCCTTCTTTGAAACTGGAGATAAGGTCTCATTGTAATCAATTCCTTCTCGTTGATTAAAACCTTTGGCAACAAGTCTAGCTTTATGTCGTTCGATATTGCCTTTTGAGTCAAGTTTGGTCTTAAAGATCCACTTGCACCCAACTCATTTTTGTATTTTTGGAAATTCGACTAACTCCCAAACTTTGTTGTCATTCATAGATTTTATTTCTTCATTCATGGCATTAGCCCGTTTATCTGAACCATCACTACTTACATCTTTTTATAAGATAGTGGATCATTAATATTCCCTATGTTAAATTAGGTCTATTGAAGGTATACCACATAATCATCCGGAATTACTGATCTCCTTTCTCTTTGAGATCTTCTTAATGGCACTTCCTGTGGTGCATCAAAAGTTTCACCGGTTATAGTCTCATTATGTGGTTGTTCAGTTGGTTGATCATTTACTTGTTGTTCATTAATATTGATTGGGTCAATGACCGGTTCAATAACTACATTAGGAATAACAGGTATGTTATGAATTCTAGGTATAGGAATTTATACCCTGACTTGTCGAATGATTACCTCCCATTCTTTTATACTCCCACTTACTTCACCTTCTTCAATGAATTTAGCATTTCCAGTTTCTATGATTCTAGCTGTATGATTTGGACAATAGAATCTATATCCCTTCGACTTTTCTGTATATTCGATGAAATGACAAGATTATGTCCTAGGATTCAATTTCTTTTCATGAAGTTTATACATTATAGCTTCCGCTAGGCATCCCCACACACGTAAATACCTTAAATCAGGTTTCCATCCTTTCCAAAGTTCAAAAGGGGTTTTTGAGACTGATTTACTAGAAACCCTATTTAAGATGTATACAACGGTATTTAATGCATGTGTCCACAAAAATGTAGGTAATTGGGTCCTACTTATCATACTTCTATCCATTTCTATAAGGGTACGATTATGCCTTTCAGCTACACTAATATGCCAAGGTGATCCTGGCATTGTGTATTGGGTGCAAATACCTAATTTTTAAAGGAGTTTAGCAAATAGGCCAGGGCGTTTCCCTGACTCATCATATCTACCATAATATTCACCACCTCTATCAGACCTGATAATCTTCACCTTTTTGCCCAGTTGCCTGTCAACCTCATTAATGTATATTTCAACGACGTTCACAAATTGAGATTTATCATGCAACATGTACAAAATGGAATAATGTGAAAAATCATCTATAAAGGTGATGAAGTATTTGTCTCCACCAATGGATGGAATATCAAAAGGCCCACATATGTCTGTATGTATTATTTCAAGTAGCTGGGTGTTTCTTATGGCTCCTTTCTTTGTATGTTTGGTCTATTTTCCCTTAATACAGTCCACGCATACATCATAATTGGCACAATCCAGGTTATGGAGTATTCCATTTTTAATGAGCCATTCAATTCTCGGCCTGGATATGTGCCCTAGTCTTTTATGCGACAAATAAGCAGATTTTTCATCATTAAGTGTGCATTTCGTACCAACATTAGGATGCAGGATCACAAGGATTTCAAAAAAATTCTTTTCAATATTCAATTGATATAAACCATCTAATAAAAATCCAGAACCAATATTATTAGAACTTTTAATCAAACCAAAACCATTTTACTTAAATTCAATCGCAAAACCATCTTAAGCAAGTTTGAAAACATAAATTAAATTCCTAGAAACTGTGAGAACATAAAAAGTTTCTTGCAAATCTAAAATAAATCCAGTGCTTAAAATCAGGCAAAAGACTCCAATAGCTTCTATTTTATCCTTCGCTTTATTGCCCATGTAGAGAAAATTCTCATTTGGATTTGTTTTATCAATCGAAGTGAAGCCCTGCATCGAATTAGAAACATGAGACATAGAACCAGAATCAATCCACCAAGTGTTAGAAGGGGTGTTAATAAGGTTTGATTTGAAACAAACATAAATAAAGGGCTTACCCTTTTTCTCGAACCAGTCCTTTTGCTTATGACAATCCCTCTGGAAATGGCCCTTCTTTTTACATAAGTGACACTTGTCGTTCTTTTCCTTTTTCACAGCAGTAGTTGATGGTTCATCTTGATGAGATAGCCTAGGACCTTTCTTAATGCCCTTGCCGAACTTATTCTTAAAACCAACTCCTTTGACAGTCAAATATGCCACCTGTCCCTTAGTCACATGGCCATTATGTTGCTTAAGCCTTCCTTCCTCTTGTACCAACATTCTTTGCAAATTATTTACATTCCACTTATCTTTTATAGTGTTGTAATTGATTTGGAAAAGACCATCCTCAGGAGGTAGGGAGTTTAGGACTAATTGGACGAGAAATTATTCATCCAATGTCATGCCCAAAACTCTAAGTCTAGTAACCAGATTAGTCATTTCTATAATGTGCTCATTCATGGTTCGAGTACCATCGAACCTCATAGTGGCCAGGTCAACCATGAGTTTCCCAGTACGGGATTTATCAGCAGTGCGAAAGCGTTCCTTAATGTTGTTCAAATACTCTTTCGCTTTCGTAGTTTTAGGTAGGGAGGTCTTAATGTTAGAAACAATGCTCATTTGCATAAACATAAGGGCCATCCTATTGGATCGAGACCATGATTCATGGACAACAATTTCATCCTCGCTACCAGAATCAGTAATAGCAGCGGGTTCATTACATATAATTGCCATGTCCAGGTTAAGAACCCCTAGTCTGAACTCAATTTGCTCATTACATTTAGAAAAAATAGTTCCATCAAATTTGGAATAGGACTGAGCTTGCGAATGTAGGTTAAGGGGAATTGGAATTAATAACAATGTTCACAAATTAAATTTTTACACGCAAGAAAAATTGCAAAGGTCAAATATTGAATTGTTGACTAAAAATTTTGGCATATTTCATTTACAATTTGAATATCGCGAAATCTGTGTTAATCATCACATAATGTTCAGATTGTAAAGATATACTACCCTATAATTCATTTATCATGGTCCCATAATTTTGGCATCTGTGTTTGTTGCCTGAACATTTAATAACATGATTAATGGACTTAATGTCAACTATTCTGTTTTAATAAAATCAGTTCTAATGTGGTTGAATTCAGAAATTAGCATGTGTTACGCCTCAATCCAATTTTATAACTAACATCACAATAAACCTTTAATGAATGTAAGTGTATTATTCGTACATGCAGTCTCAGCTTGTGTTTGGCCTTTGACTTAACTCAAATGAATAATTGCTTAAATGTCCCAACTTAAATAGTTATCCATTCATTAAATATTAACTATAATACGTAATCTACCAGTTATTACAAATATACCAATAGTAGCTTAAATCCCTCAAAAACAAAATTGCCCAAGTATAGTAAAAAAATACATAATTCATGAATTTTGCCAAAAATTTGAAAAATGAGTTTTCACCATAGAATTGAAGTAAAACATGCCAGAAAACAAAAACTTTTTGCGAAACGTTAATATCAATTTTCTGTAAAGATTTATAAGCCCTGAGATTATTTCCTAAAATGGCAAAATGGGGGTTTGAGGGTCTTAACGGACTTGGATTGCTGAAAAACACATTGCATCACGACCGAAGGCCCAATATTAAGGGTTGGTTATAGGGTTTCATTTTACTATCAAAATTAGTACCTAGGGCTAAGGAACCCATTTTATAATGAATGAAAGGAGAAAAAAAAATGTAAAATTGTAAAAAATGAGATGAAGTAGAAATTTTCAATATATGAGATCACGCATTAGTATTGTGTTTTTATTCAATGTAGGAATGTCTAGTTTTAATCTTTTATGTAAATTATCTCTGCTTGATACCTCCTTTCACCACTTATAACTTTTATGTAACTGTATATCAATTTATAATTGATAAATATTAGGTCAACATATAACATGTTCATTTGATTAATAGGGAAATTTTATCATTTTAAACAAAGAGATGAACCACTAGCAGTTTTTCAACTTTTGTATCTAAATATCTTGTTCGAATCATAATCATTTGCCAATAGCAGACCTTGAATCAAATATCAAGCTTTATCATACAAAAATGTCCTCAACTATCATAAACTTCAGCATCTGGAACTTAGTCTTTCCATGGTATTTATGGAATTATTTAATTTCTATATCCTATATTAAGTATATGAGCAGATTACGCTAAGCAAAGAAGACAAGCACACACATTTTATTCAAGTCAGAATATGATCCAAAATAATAGTCGATACTAAGGTAGGAATTTGTTAAACATTTTTTTTATTATTGCTCAGAGTTCAGACATAATATTGCCTCCAATAAAACAAATATGCTAATAGCAAACGTGACAATGTTAGGAGATAAAGTCTCCATTCTAATTAAAGAGACAGATAAACTGCAACAATTTCATATAATATCGATTATAGAGTATAATCCAAGGATTTCCATTTGTGAGTATATATTCCATAGATGAGAATGGTACCTAGATGAGATTATGCAATTGATACTAAACCTTGTAGTTCTAAAACTCAAAAACACAAGGTTCGTGTTTTAAGACCAACATTTTATGGTTACCTTTAGAATATAAAGGGAAGGTTTCTCTATAAAGGGAATTTATGGGATATTCTCCTCTGCTATGGATGTTGAATATAAACTAAACTATGAGATAAATGCCAAGCCAAGAGACCGAGACTTGCACAACTAAAATGCATGTATAAAAAATACTTGTTAATGACATTCAATATGCTATAGCAATGCCAAGGCAACATTTCTTTTCATAAGCAGATAGTGCTCGTATATTAATTTAGCATGCACCCTTGATCTCTTTTTTATCTTTTATCATGCATGTAAAATTGTTTGCCTCCTAACTACTCCCCAAGGTAGATATCCACTTGAAATTAATCTCCTCTTTAGTGACACTTTTTACAAGGGCGAAAATGTCGCATGCCGTATAACAAAACTTGTCCCAACCAATCATTATTTATATCTTCCAAAAATAAATCCACTATAATGCATCCAATGGTAGTATGCAACTACAAGTGATGCTGCAAAGTCAATATCCCTCTTGATCTTAGAAACTTCATCTTCGAATTTGCTTCAAGCTCGATTTCTCGAACTTTTTTTTCTCGTATTAGTTGTTAATTAAGCTGCCTTCAAATAATTGTGTGATTTTCATTATCTCGTAGAATTGAACCCATTTTCCCATGCATAAATGGCCTCAATGAGATCATGTTAGAAAGAATTTGCAAAACTTTTCACATTAAGTTGAGCCTTGCAATCGAGTTGAACTTTGGCAACCCTCCTAGTTGTATCTTGCAATTATGTAAAGAGAAACTAAAGTTCCTAACGAGGATTCTGAGCCTCCAGAAGCTTATCTTAACACACTAAACAAAAGACAAGATGCATCTTTATATCCTTTAAACCCCCATTAAATATGAGTTCGGCCAACGTTAATTCATTTGCGCTACTAATACACAAGCCACCTTCCCCATTCAAATCCATAACGTGATCACTCATAACATATCCTAGTCGCATGAGGACCCTTTTCCTTTCTTTAAGTTCATCTTTAAACATCAGTACCATGGAAGTTCTCATTGCTTGCTTAATTGACTTAAATTTGTTAATAAGTTCCTTCTTATGGTGTATAACGTTGAGCTTGTGCTCATTAGATGGTTCCAACTTCTCATCCACCATAAGGATGCAAATCCCACATTCATCAATACCACGATGACCAGCACCGTAACTCATTTGTACATACTCTTCACTGGGTATTCATTTATATTTATCTTCATCACATTTACAAAAATTTAAGAAGACAATAGTTTTCACAGACATATTCAAGCCTATGGTGAATGTCTTTGTAGCAAGCAAACACTTGATGAGCCCTTCTTGAAATAATATCCCAATCACTTCCTTAATATGGTAAGTAAACTATAATAATGGCCACCTATTCCACGTTTCACAAGGGATAGCATAATCAAAATGTGAGGCATATTTTTATCATCATCTGATAACATGTACATATCCCTTCAATGAATGTTTCGTGTTCACTTACTCATCATCATCATTCAGATTCAGTTTATCTGTTTATTATTGTAAGAAATTCAAATTCCCATTTGCTGAATCTGAAAATAATGGAAGGCACATATTGACACTACATTATCATTTTCACCATCTTAAATGTGTCACTTTCTTCTCTAACTCTCCTAACTAACAGACCCTTCTTCCCTTTCACATTCTCTCCTCTTTTCATCGCACCTTCACTAGTGGGAACAGGATCATATAAACCTTTTTGGAAGCTATTCGCACGAAATTTCCCCTTTTTTCCATCACTAAGTACAGACCATCGCCACCAGAAGGGAAATTATAATCTTGAAGGGGTGTTGTCTGATAACCAGGATAAACGATATAACATGGTTAACGGTGGATATTTGCAACCAATTTGGCAAAATCCTTAGCGTTAGGCACTATTGGAGAGGTATAAAAATTGAGAGTTTTTTGGGGCCATTATAATTCTCTCTTCTCATACCACTCCTCTTTCACTATGACATATGTAATGAACCTCGTAAAAAATAACCCAAGCCATCTTCAGTGCAATTTCCATTATTTGGAGGCCGAGGACGGGCTAGTATTCTCTTCTCACTATGATGCAGAGAAAAAAATAACATTTCCTCTGTATGATGTTTTTTTTATCAAGACAATGCCAAAGCAATATGAACATATCTACCTCAACAAACTAGACATGTGGAGTGGAAAAAATATTTATGAATCAACAGGTCATCTCTAGAGAAAAATCTGCAATTAAATTTTCTTAATTTGCAAGCCTTTGTATTTCACTCCTAAGTCTTCGGCGTTGCCTCCTCCAATTCCAGCAGTAGCAAATAGGAGAAACTAGGCTCTGAACTAATGACACTATATATAAATTGCAACAGTAATCCTCCAAAGAGATTGGAACATTCCTACTCAACTTTGCAGGATTATAGGCCAATAATCCTCAGTAGTCCATCCTAAATAAAACTTCTCCCTTCTTATAAAAATCGGTGGTGTTAAATCTCCATAATGCACATGTATGTCCATATTTAATACTAAAACCATAGTAGTCCAAGATTCTGCCACACCATACTTCATTTCAGTATCTTAACATTGCCTTTAAACTATCTCAAATTGTCCCAGAGAACATAAAAAGACACCCGCCTAAAACCGCCAAACCCATTTATTGCATTATTTTCCCTGTACTTGGGCTTTAGAGTTGGAGACTCCTTAAACTTATTCTTCACTAGATTAAAACAATTAACTTCACTAGATGAAAACAGTTAATTTGGCACCACATTCTGGATTTTGTTGTGAAAGCCTTAGTATGACCTTTCAATTACTAATGAATGGGTAATAACAAAGACCTCGATGAAGCCATAACCATCATCGCGCAATAAATTCGATGTTAACGATCTCACGAATTATCTAGTTAAAGGATGACATAAGAATAAAGATTAGTAATAATAAGTAAGAAGAAAACCATTATACAAATTCTACACAAAGGCTTGATGACCATCTTGGTCATAATTGGGTCTCCTTTCTTTCCAGGTTTTGGGAACAGTATCAACATAAGTAATCTGGAACTTAGTTCTGCCCTGCTATGTCTAGAATTAATTTTTTTCTACAAACTATGAAGCACATAATCAGAATCCACTAATGAAAAACAGGCAAAACAGTCAATAATGGCAATCTAAAGAATGAATCCGTTAAACATGTATTGGTTATTATTAACTACAGTTTACTTTTATTAGTGCCCTCCAACCATGAATATAACAACATCACTCACAGAAAATGTGATAATATCAAGGGATGAGGTTTCTTTTGTAATTAGAGATAAGTAACGTGCACAAGAAGTGTTGGGAAAATGGTTCCAATTTTCAGATTGAATAATGATACGAGTACAAAAATCTCCATAAAAACATCCCCAAAATCTGACGTGGATTCCACTTATTCTCTCACCTACCTATTAAACATTGACTTGTGGTATGGGGTCCCATCAGGGCACCAATACCACTACTTTTTGTGGAGTTACTTTGTACCCATTAAAAGGTACAAAAAATATCACATCATAAAATATTAATTAACCAGTGTCATCATGTATAACCAAATAACAATATAGTACATATTTTTCAGATGTCCTATTTTTCATGCAATTTTCATCTTTTACATAAATTGTATATGCCTTCGGTTCCTACTTCCAACACTCTTTGTACATGGTATACCTCTCTGTAATTGTCCATCAATAAGGTGAACATTAATCATTTTGGCCTAATTCACAATTTTTTAACCCTAAATAGAGAGATGAACAATTATCAAATTATCGCTTCGGCATCTAAATATCTTGTTTAGACTAAAACCATTAGCCAACAACAAGCTTTAAAGCAAAACCTCGAGGTCCACCGTATAAAAATCATCCTGATGTTTATGGAATTAAATAATTTTTACAACCTAATAAGTGAATTGAATGGCCTAACCAAATAAGATATACCTAATTGTTAAATATCTTGTGAGTATTTATCTCACATCGAAAGATGTAGAGTCCAACATATAGTACTCAAGTGGGTGTGATCATTTGACTCAGCACCGAGACCTTGTGGGTTCAAACCCCACACTGGGCTAGGTCCAAGGAGTAATTTGAGGATAATATCGGTGGCTAGCTGTGAGTTTGGGACCTAACGGTGGTATTAAATCCGATGGTTTGGTCAGGACCATCAACGGGCTTTGCGTCGGGTTGCAATATGCGTCGATATAATCAATTCGAGGTAGTGTGAGTCGCAGTGCATCATAGTGAACCTCAAAATTGGATTATTACGAACGTATGGTAATGTTGGATGGTCCACATCAAAAGATGTAGAGTCCAACATATAGCCATTAAGCAGTTGTGACCCTTGACTAGCACCAAGATCTTTTGAATTAGGTAAACAACTATGAATCTTGTCTCTAGCATTAAGTTTTGATATGAACTAATGAACTACCACACAAATTCATCAAACAAATTTAATTGTATATATGAAAACATAATTAACCCTATCAATGAGAAAATAAAAGGACCAATGTCCAGATACGTACTTAGTGATATATAGACTTGGAACTACATAACATACATAAACTAAAAATGGAAACAAATAGAAGGAGATCTTCTGGAACTACTTGCATTTTTCCTTTTGTTCTTTCTTCATTGAGCGGTTCTTCCTCTCGATCACTTTAAGGGCCATTTTAAAGTTAAAATTTAGCATTAAGCATTATGAGGCAAGTACCCCTCTCAATGCGTAATGCTGCATTTTTTTAAATAAAATTACATTCCAATTTTAATCTTATCTTATCTGCTAAATGACACGATATAAAATAAATTAGTAAATTTTTAATAATGACCAAATTGTCAAATTAATTATATTCAGCATTGAACATTCAGAGTGAAATAACGTCATTCACAAAAAAAAAAACATACGTATTTTTTAACATTCAGAATTTTGCATTAACCATTCAATCTTCCGAGGTTAAAAAACCAAACGGTCCCTCAGTCATCCAGGTTATTTCTTTCCCACGCTTTTTGTGTCACTTCGTATCCCAGCGGTAGCCCACTGGAGAAACTAGACTTTGCACTAACGCACTTGCATGTACTATAATCGCCACTCTTTGAAACCTTCTTATATTAATCTTCTGTATGATTGTAGGCCAATAGTTCAACTCCACGGCAGTACATTCTAAGCAAAATTTCCCCCTTCCTAGTAATAATTAACGGTGTCAACTCTCCATAATATGGGTTTAGGTTCAAATTTGAAATGACGAACATAAAAGTCCAGGATTCAACCACACCATACTCTCTCATGGTTAGTATCTCAATATTACTTTGATATCCTTGTCCACACGTGACATACAAAGGCATCCCTCTAAAACTCCTAAACCAACTATTGCGTCGGGATTTGGGGTTAGAAGTCCGTGCCTTTGTTAGACACAATCCAATGAAGGAGTTCATTTATTACCGGACCCTTCTTCATGTTCTCTTCTTTTTTTAATATTTATTTTAGATTGATAAATAATTAGAGTTATGTCTTATTTTAAAGTTAAATAATTTTTACATTAAATTAATATTTAATTAGATTATTTTAAAGTTAAATAAATGAGGCAGTGCATGTTGTTTGTTCCCCAAGTATGGGATTTGGAGGCAAGAAAACAGCAGGTCGATTAAAATGTAGGGATTTATCAATACCCAAAACAATCCGGACCGTTAATCTCTTTCCCAAAAACAATGCATTTTGTTTCTAAGAGTTCTTTAGCAAAAAAGTCCAATCTGATAAAAGATCCAAAAGAAAACGGAAACATATTCTCTTTTTTTAATATTTATTTTAGATTGATAAATAATTAAAGTTATGTCTTATTTTAAAGTTAAATAAATTTTTCATTAAATTAATATTTAATTAGATTATTTTGGTTTTGATATCTATTTAATTTTTGAAATTCAGGAGAACCCCCCACTTGTTGAATTTTTTGGGGTTTGGCCTTCAGTTTTAGGGGGTTGCCCCCATTTCAACCTTTATATTTGGATCAAATACCAAAAAAGTCCCTCAATACACATTTAGTCCAAGCCTTTTATTTTGTACCAAAAAGTCCTTTATTCTCTTACTTGTTATGGTCCGCGCCAGTGCCATGGTAAAGGACTTTTTGGCATGGTAAAGAACTTTTTGGTGCAAAATAAAAAGGCATACATGTATTAAAAGAAGTTCAAGAGACTATTTGGTATATGCCACTTTATATTTTGTGTAATATCGAAAATACCCTCATATAATTATGGGTTATAAACTAAATATTCGCTCAAACATTTTTTAATACACGTTTAGTCCAAGCATTTTTATTTTGCTCAAAAAATTCCTTCACCATGCTGCTAGCGTGAACCTTTAAAAATAAGAGAATATTAGTTAAATGGGTGTTTGAGGGACTTTTTGGTACAAAATAAAAGGCTTGGACTAAATATGTATTAGAAAAAGTTTGAGGGACTTTTTGGTATTTGATCCTATTATTATTTAGGATTTGACCTCCAAAAATGATTTGAGAAAAGTAAAAAAAAAAGATCTTTTAAAAAGATTTTTCATACACACACACACGCATATATTTTAAAATATCCTCACGCTCCTCTTTTTTATAATAAAAACAAACTTATTATGTAATTTTATAAAAATCTATTTTATTATGTAATTTTAATATTTATAATAAAAACTCTTGTATACATATATAAATGTACAATATTTATAAAAAATATGTTTAAAACTTTTTAAAAATTAGGTGTAACACCCCGCCTAAAATAATAACGAGTGGCCAGCCCTATACTATATTAAAACAGGAGTTTCAGATGGTCCAGTCCCAACATCAACTGTCGGTAAAATATAATATAGAACTAACTGCCCGATATCATATAGGCGAGATGTTAAAATAAATTAAAACATGCAGCATAACACAACGCAACACTATAAAACTACTAATAAATAAGAGAAAGATGCAAGAAAGTCTATGATAAACGAAATGATATAATAAAATGATATAATCAACTACAAGAGAATGTGATACATAAAGTAGACCCGAATAAGCTGTCGGGTCACAACGAATACAATAACTGAAATGGAATAGATATAAACATGTATATAAATATCCCTTGGGTCCAAACCCGATATACAACATGAATCCTACCTAGAATTTTAAAGAAGTAGGAAGAGGCTACATGAAACATCCCGCAATATACCGCCCCTGTCATGGCTCCCAAGACTCTAGATAGAAGGTCATCCGGCATCCATGCGGTAGGACACCTGTAGTAATTTATATATATATATATATACAAGCAGGAGAGGAAAGAAAACGGGTTAGAGCCCGAGTTATGAAAATATTTAGCAAGTGTGTTAACCGCGCATAATAAATATCGGTGCACATATTTCATAATTAGAATGGGATTGCACTCTCGTGGAACCCCAACTCACCTCTCATCTAAAGGCGCGCACCTATTCGCGTCCTCAATTTCATTAGTTAAATTACCCCCATTTTAATTAGGACAACCTAACTTATCATAGGTCTAGCCTATACCCACGAGATCTACCTTCCTATCATACCCCAAGAATCCACCCCCTTTTTAACCACAGATAAGTATTTATTTTCACTCATATGTGCCTTATTAGGCTTAGTGGATTCCGGTTTATACTTTAACCAATTATAATTTAATAAGTTACCCACTATGCATTTGGGTTGAAACATATGATTTAATTTCTAATTAATAAGCATGCAAAATTATTATTGACATAACTTCCCTCCAATTTCAACGCTGCACTGCGTTTCGTGCGTGGGGTGTCTCACAAAGCGAAATCCAAACAAGGAACCACCCCATTACACTACTCCATGTCAACGTCGATCCTAGAGATCCATTATGCCACACATAAATATCGATAAAACTTCTCTCTACTCTCAACAATGTACTACATTTCGTGCGTGGGGTGTCTCGCAAAGCGAAATCCAAACAAGGAACCGCCCCGTTACACTACTCTTTGACAATGTCGATCATAGAGATCCATAATGCCGTACATACCATAACTGGCAGAACTTTTCTCCAAATTTCAACACTGCACTGTGTTTCATGCGTGGGGTGTCTCGCAAAGCGAAATCCAAACAAGGAACCACCCCGTTACACTACTCCTGGACAATGTCGATCCTAGAGATCTATAATGCCATGTATACAATATTATACTACTACTACATCTAACATCACCAATAATATCCTTGGGGTGATGTAACCGAAATAATCCTTAACTGCGATACATCAACCCCCATCAATCTAGTACACCATAATCATCCAAGATGTACTCTACAAAGATTCTATATCCTTTCATCTATCGGACATATAAATATATATATAGGCATTTCATTCTAACCATATATATATATATATATATACATACCATCATCCAATCCCATGACCATGTATACATACCATATATGATGTACAAAGGCCATGCACAAATAAATACCTGGCTATATATAGCGCCGATAAACTACATCAATGCTATCATCTTCCCAGTGCCCGGCTCACGTAGCAATATCGGGGCCACCATGGTGGGACTAAACGACACCCATCTCGTGGTAAACTCACGCACACAACGTCCCGGGAAGCGGTCATAGCTCCAAACCGGCAATGAGACGAAACATACCCACCACGTCTCATCCCAAAAATATAAAAATGTAAATCACATAATAACACATGAGACGACTATGACCTGGGGAATATCCACACCCTGCTTTTCTAGCCAGGATGCTCACCCTCTACGCGCGCAACTTCCCAATGATAGCATGAGTGGGGTATGCTTAACCAAATAAGTATATATACCATTCACATGCATAATATATATACATCCATATGATCCAATCATATCATCCAATAATAAATCATCATATCCGGTGTAAATATCCATACCATGTATGTCCACAACATAAATATATCCATATATTTATATGCATACAGATATATATATACACATATTCACATATCCATATATCTATATATAAACTAGTTCTCATTCATATATATAAGATATACAAACCCGGCTATAAGTATACATAAATCCTCAATATACAAGCCGTCACCACAAACTCATATCATTTACCTTGATATGTGAATACAATCCCTCACTTGAAACATATTCAATCATTTTTCCTATGATGAATAGTCTCCCAAAACCATATGTATATATCTATACATATATATTCAACATTAGGGTTACCACCCAAGAGTTTGTGTAGGAATCCATCACTACACATTTCATCCATATTCAAAAGTACATAGTTTCCTTTAGTACTATTTAACCATAGGCACATACATGACTTAATAGTCTAAAACCTCAAATTATTCCAACCTCGTTTCAAGTATTGGAATTTCAATAGTCATAACCCCACAATTTTGTGTAAACTATCCTAACTAGAATTTATGCTACCGCTTATTCTAGTCGATAGTACAATCCCAATCGTTCATAATTTCACCTACGGTTCAAATAAATCTCAGTAACCCTTACTCCTATTGAGTTATCAATTGTTCCTTAGTCTAAACATTTCTAAGGATATGAAACCCCTCACTCTTTAAGAGTATCCGACCACTCTCTTCCATTTGGCCCCAAATTGTATCTTAACAATATCCTATCCTTATAAGGATTTGACATAAAGGTCGGCCTAGAAAATTTCACAACATACATGGATATTTCTTATCTAATTATTCGAAGAAGTCCCCACTATTATATACTATGTGAGAGACCCCCTATAAGTCTCCAAACTATCTCTTACTTTATAAGAGAAAACCTCAATTTATAAACCCAACCAAAAGGGGTAGAAATCATCCTAGAAAAACCTCATAAAACAACCCATTAGGGAAGCCCCTGACGATAAACTCCAAAAGGAAAGGGAAAGGACAACTCCAAATTTTTGGGCTAAAAACAGGGGACCGGTCGACCGGTCCCAAACTCCTGGTCGACCGCGGGTCCAAATTTTGCCCTCCGAAGAAATGCAGTAGGCTTTTCTCTTAAGGCGCGGTCAACCGGTCCCCGAGGCGCGGTCGACCAGCCATACCAGTTATCTTGGCCGATTTTCCATTTTTAGCAGATCCTAAATCTTCAAACACCCAAATATCATCACCAAGCCCCCAAATCTTTAACCCAATAATATTATTAACAAGAAAACCCATCCTACGTCTCATCCCAACCATTTATATGTCATTAAACCATATAATAACATTGATTTCAAGATTTAAACCCAAAAATCTAGGTTTTGATATTTATACCCAAAAATCCATTTCTTAACCCACAAATTATGAATTGAAATACACAAATAGCTAATTAGCAAGATTAAACACTTGCCTCAGATTTGTAGAGGTTGGATTGTCCTCGATGTCGTGGTTGGGCCGAAAATCCCAAGCTTTCTTCCTCTCTCTCTCTTCTTTTCTTCTTCTTTCTCTCTTCTTTCTACCTCTAGGGCTTTTTCTCTCTTTCTCTCAAATGAGAAATGGCTTCATCCGTAAGCCTCATAAACCTTTAAAACAAAATCCCAATTTTAAATGTTAATACACACTTTAAATGGCTCGTTTACTCTAATTCGAGTCAAACTGACTTAAAAATATTCCAGAGCTGAAATAAAACCCAATGACAGTCATTTTGACTATCTCGACCCTTCTGGGATCAATGGTACCCTTAAAATCATCATCCGGAATACTTTAAAATGCCCTCTATTTTTGGGCCTCAATTCCCAAGTTTTAAAATTCTCCAATTTAATTAAAAAAAAATTCCCAAAAATTTAATTTCTCAGTCTCAAAAGTCTTGGGGTGTTACAATCTTCCCCCCTTACAAAAATTTCGTCCGCAAAATTTAAGATGATCCTAGGACCTCAATATCATCTAGTCCTTACATCAATCCTCAGGATCATTATGCCGATCCTTTCTAGTTCTCACGTCGAACCATATAGCCTTTAAAACAAACTAACTACTCAGGGCGCCCATACACCCCGTACCCGAGTCTTCCACTCGTAGAATTATAATCAGGCTCCATTAGCCTCAAATCTTAACATAACTATTACCAATATAATCTATAATAACATATTAAATATATAAAAGTTTGAAAATTCCCAACGGTTGAACTCTCCTCAATTCGTGACACTAGCTACCTTCGTGCGGGGGAGGTCTCGCAAGCGAAATCCAAACAAGGAACCCTCCCAATACACTACTGGGTAGCTAGGTCGGGGATTGAGGTTAGTTGAACCAGGGTTAAAGTTTTATAAAAGATTTTCATATATTAGATATTGTCCGAAGGCCTATATAACAATATAATATAAATAAATTCCGCGTCTTCCGACACGCCAAACAAACACCTTATGTTTAGGACACAAGGCCTCAACAAATACAACACTCTAACCGCTACCTAGTCCTCAAACTAGTACAACTATGAGCTAAATTATCCGCTAAACATACACCTACTAAACTTGAACTTCTCAAGTATATAAAAAAATTTCTTCTACATCACATCAACACCTTTCCATAAACTAAGTCATTCCCTCAATGAACCAATAACCTTTACAATTTACATTCCCCCAAAATCAATAGTGCCACTCTCTACTAGCTCCTTATAGGACGTTTTACTATTTCCGAAGATATCGCATAAAGACCACACTTGCCCACTCCTTCTCAAGGCCTAATTCTCCTCAAAGAATTTTCTTCCTCATAAATCCTTCCTAACCATTTTGAAGGACAAAACGCGATGGTGACTGCCAAAAACTCCCTCAGTCCTACACAACGAAACCGAGTCTCCAAATTTTCTCCCTCATCCCAGAAGGAAATACTCCCGATATTGGGACAACTCCACACCTCACATTAGGTAAAAGTCACCAACACCAGGCTTCCTAACAAAGGTTAACGGGTTTCTCAACCTAAACCTCCCAAAGACTACACTATATTTCTATCCTCAGACTTATTTTACTAAGTCCAAGGTTCGCCATTCGAGTAAATTTTCCTTTCTTACTCAACCGTCTATAAATCACCTCGAACAACTGCTAGAAATCTCCTCCAAAATCGGGGAAAACAAATACCCCCGATTAAAGCGTACCCAAAATATGCTATGGGTATTGTACTTCTAATCCTATTCTTTCCTAGACGACAAAATCTAGGCGACGTCTGAAACGAAACAAGAGCAACTGTTATCAGAACGTCAATCAAGTGAATGTACTTCACAGAAGAAAACAACGCAGTGAACACAACAGTCCTATTTGTAGGGCTTTATGTCAAGAACGCTAACGGAAGAATGTAGAAAACTCGCACAGATCCTAAGGACTCTAGAACCTGATGCTCTGATACCATCTGTAACACCCCGCCTAAAATAATAATGGGTGGCCAACCCTATACTATATTAAATCAGGAGTTTCAGATGGTTCAGTCTCAACATCAACTGTCAGTAAAATATAATATAGGACTAACTTCCCGATATCATATAGGCGAGATGTTAAAATAAATTAAAACATGCAACATAACACAACGCAACACTATAAAACTACTAATAAATAAGAGAAAGATGCAAGAAAGACTATGATAAATGAAATGCTATAATAAAATGATATAATCAACTACAACAGAATGTGATACATAAAGTAGATCCGAATAAGCTGTCGGGTCACAGCGAATACAATAACTGAAATGGAATAGATATAAACATGTATATAAATATCCCTTGGGTCAAAACCCGATATACAACATGAATCCTACCTAGAATTTTAAATAAGTAGGAAGCGGCTACATGAAACATCCCGCAACATACCGCACCTGTCACGGCTCCCAAGACTCTAGATAGAAGGTCATCCGGTATCCATGCGGTAGGACACCTGTAGTAATATAAATATATATATATATATACAAGCAGGAGAGGAAAGAAAACGGGTCAGAGCCCGAGTTGTGAAAATATTTAGCAAGTGTGTTAACCGTGCATAATAAATATCGGTGCACATATTTCATAATTAGAATGGGATCGCACTCTCGTGGAACCCCAACTCAGCTCCCATCTAAAGGCGCGCACCTATTCGCGTCCTCAATTTTATTAGTTAAATTACCCCCATTTTTATTAGGACAACCTAACTTATCATATGCCTAGCCTATACCCACGAGATATACCTTCCTATCATACCCCAAGAATGCACCCCCTTTTTAACCACAGATAAGTATTTATTTTCACTCATATGGGCCTTATTAGGCTTAGTGGATTCCGGTTTATACTTTAGCCAATTATAATTTAATAAGTTACGCACTATGCATTTGGGTTGAAACGTACGATTTAATTTCTAATTAATAAGCATGCAAAATTATTATTGACACAATTTCCCTCCAATTTCAACGCTGCGCTGCGTTTCGTGCGTGGGGTGTCTCGCAAAGCGAAATCCAAATAAGGAACCACCCCATTACACTACTCCATGTCAATGTCAATCCTGGAGATCCATTATGCCACACATAAATATCGACAAAACTTCTCTCTACTCTCAACAATGTACTACATTTCGGGCGTGGGGTGTCTCGCAAAGCGAAATCCAAACAAGCAACTGCCCCGTTACACTACTCTTTGACAATGTCGATCATAGAGATCCATAATGTCGTACATACCATATCTGGCAGAACTTTTCTCCAAATTTCAACACTGCATTGTGTTTCATGCGTGGGGTGTTGTAACAACCCTCTATTCTAGGAGGCTCATTTTATACTAATTTTACCGCATAAGGTAATTATATAAAATGTGGGGACTGGAGTAAATATTAATTGAATGAATCGAAAGTTAATATTTACTAGATTGATGCATATTTACTATATGTGGAAGTAAATATCATCACGTTGTATGTTTTTGGTGTCATGATTTAAATGACTTTATGGTTTAAATAGAAATTGGAACTCAAAATAATTTATAAAATTTTCGGATGCCAGTTTAGAGGGTGTAGTTAGTCTCGGATGGTGCGAGACAGTCAAAATAAGTGTCATATTGTATTTTTGCATTTCGGGCACTTTTACCTGGTTTTAGCTTATATGCGTATTTGGGAGTCATCTTAATGTGGTGTTAACCATTTAAGTTGGGAGTTTTAACTTAAGCCACGATTGAAGTCTTCTAAAATCCCTTATTTTTCCCCATTTTTATGTCTTGAACATAGAGAGAAAAAGAGAGAAAGAAAGAAGAAGAGAAAAGAGGAGAAATAAGAGAAAAATGAAGGTGGAAGATGGATTGATGCTCCTACTTAAAAAAATCTGAGATATCAACCCTAAGGCAAGTTTTCTACTTGCTAATATGTGATTTAAGATGAATAATTTGTATGATAGTTGTGTATTTTCATTTATGGAAAAAATGGAATTTATGGGATTCAAACCCTAATCTTAGTTTTGATGATAAAATTGTGAGTTTTAATAGTTATAAATCATGTAGGATAATCTTTGGGTAGATAAAAGTTGTTGGTTGTGTTCAAAATGAAAGAGATTTGAGATTTAGGTTTATCCTTTGGAAGAAGGAAGAACCCTAGTTCTGCTACGACCGGTTGACCGCGGTCCCCTGACCGGTCGACCGGGCCTTCGTGGGAGGGCTAACTGCTTTCCTACAAAGGCATAAATTTTGAGCGCGGTCGACAACGATTCCTTTACCGGTCTACCGGCCCCCCTGTTTTGAGCTTTCTGCTTTTCTTCATAGGCAAAACCTTGAGACGCGGTCGACCGCTGTCTTGGGACCGGTCGACCGGTCCCCTGTTTTTCATCCTAAAATCTTACTTTGTTTCCTAGAGTTATTTTCTTCAATAGGGACTAGGAACCTTCTTTAATGAAGTAAATTTAGAGTTTTAGAGTCGTAAAGAAATTAGTTATCCACCCTACATTAGAAATAGGATAGGTGGAAACTTTTCCGGGGATTATGCCTATTGATGTTAGGGCATTCTTTCTTCTAGTTGATTTCTTTTAAACTAGGGGATGCATTGTTATGCTTGGGAGACCTTAGAAGCTCATTGGAGCTATGTTATCCTTGAGGGTTTATTATATCTATCAACGAATCTTGGGAGAATAATTAAAAGTCTATTTATCCTTTGAGGTCAAAATGTCAATGTAAATACGTATGGCTCCGGATTTAAAAAGGCGAAATATTTACAAAATGTAAATGAATAAGGTTTCGGATAAATGGAATTATACATTTGCTAAAACGTAATTGGATATGGAAATGATGGTAAATGATAATTTACTTAATCATCAACATGATAAATGGTAATTTGGTTAAACACACCTCTCTAAATGACATCATAAGGGAAGTTTGCTCGCTTGGTGATGCCCCATGGCTAATGAATGCATGGTGGATATAGTCCTAGGCCATATGCGCGATTATGTTTTTTTTCTGTGCTGGTGAGGGGATTCTGGGTGTGGTCCTGACTCTCCCTCAGGCATATGGCCGCTTCCCGACGTTTGCGTTATGATCCCAGGTTGTCTTGTATAGATAGGCCCTGGAAGATGATGGTCATTTAGGGGCGCGCCGAGTGGGGAAACTCGGAGGGGCGGTCTTAGAATCGTTGTATGCATAAGAATATAACCATTCTAAATCAAGTGGGACTTGATGTATGATAAATGCCATAAAGAGCATTTAATGTTGATTATATTCCTACTAAGGAATGGTAATGCCAGGATGGGCATGTAATTAAAATAAAAGCCACAAAGAGCTTAAAATTGAGATAAAAGCCATAAAGAGCTTATAGTTATAGATTTATTTTCCTGTTGAGGAATAAACTATGACATGAATCGGGGTATATGATAGAAGTTTTAATTATGTTAATCTTTCTTTTCCTCTTGCTTAGTTAAATTTAAAACTCATGCTTTTCTTTATTTCGTTAGCTTATGCTGTAGATCTGTGTAGATAGATTTGTTTCCTCTTGTCTTTTCTAGCATAATGATATTCATAGCTGTCATACTCTTTATCCATCTGGTAATCATATAGAACCGGGACCTGACCCGTTTACACTTCTTGTTGCATATGCATCTTGTCTCTGCTCAGGTACTCCTCCGCAGGGATGCCTGATTTGAATTCCTATTTCGATGTCCTCGGCGAGCCGTGATGCATTGTGGGTATTACGGGACACAATTGGTATAGACGTTTTCATTTTTGCATTCTAGTTAAGATCAAGTCTTTTATTCGGGCGAGGTGCCAAAGCTTTTGTAAATGTCTAATGAAATGTAATAAGTAACTTATTGAACTTGTGTATTATTGGGGTATCATTTTGGTGACCGGTAACATATTCGGTCTTTTTATTGTATTCTTGTTGTATTATTTATATAAGTCTTGTGGTTTCCCTTATCTTTCAGGAATTGGGTTGTTTGTTTTCATTTCTTTACTTTCAAATCAAAATTTTGGCAACCCGTTTTCTGAAATATTGGGTGGTTATCCTGGATACTCTATATTTTCATTGTGATGCTGAGAATGATTCCATCTATGATTCCGTTATATTGGAGTATTGGGCAGGCCACCCCCTATTTCGGATTGGCGGGTTGTCACAGGTGTCTCGCAAAGCGAAATCCAAACAAGGAACCACCCCGTTACACTACTCCTGGACAATGTCGATCCTAGAGATCCATAATGCCATGTATACAATATTATACTACTACTAAAACTAACATCACCAATAATATCCTTGGGGTGATGTAACCGAAATATTCCTTAAATGCGATACATCAACCCCCATCAATCTAGTACACCATAATCATCCAAGATGTACTCTACAAAGATTCGATATCCTTTCATCTATCGGATATATAAATATATATATAGGCATTTCATTCTAACCATATATATATATACACACCATCATCCAATCCCATGACCATGTATACATCCCATATATGATGTACAAAGGCCATGCACAAATAAATACCCGGCTATATATAGCGCCGATAAACTGCATCAATGCTATCATCTTCCTAGTGCCCCGCTCACGTAGCAATACTGGGGCCACCATGGTGGGACTAAACGACACCCATCTCGTGGTAAACTCACGCACACGACGTCCCGGGAAGCAGTCATAGCTCCAAACCGGCAATATGACGAAACATACGCACCACGTCTCATCCCAAAAATATAAAAATGTAAATCACATAATAACACACGAGATGACTATGACCTAGGGAATATCCACACCCTGCTTTTCTAGCCAGGATGCTCACCCTCTACGCGCACAACTTCCCAATGATAGCATGAGCGGGGTATGCTTAACCAAATAAGTATATATACCATTCACATGCATAATATATATACATCCATATGATCCAATCATATGATCCAATAATAAACCATCATATCCGATTTAAATATCCATACCATGTATGTCCACAACATAAATATATCCATATATTTATATGCATACAGATATATATATATACACATATTCACATATCCATATATCTATATATAAACTAGTTCTCATTCATATATATAAGATATACAAACCCGGCTATAAGTATACATAAATCCTCAATATACAAGCCGTCACCACAAACTCATATCATTTACCTTGATATGTCAATACAATCCCTCACTTGAAACATATTCAATCATTTTTCCTATGATGAATAGTCTCCCAAAACCATATGTATATATCTATACATATATATTCAACATTAGGGTTACCACCCAAGAGTTTGTGTAGGAATCCATCACTACACATTTCATCCATATTCAAAAGTACATAGTTTCCTTTAGTACTATTTAACCATAGGCACATTCATGACTTAATAGTCTAAAACCTCAAACTATTCCAACCTCGTTTCAAGTATTGGAATTTCAATGGTCATAACCCCACAATTTTGTGTAAACTATCCTAACTAGAATTTATGCTACCGCTTATTCTAGTCGATAGTACAATCCCAATCGTTCATAATTTCACCTATGGTTCAAATAAATCTCAGTAACCCTTACTCCTATTGAGTTATCAATTGTTCCTTAGTCTAAACATTTCTAAGGATATGAAACCCCTCACTCTTTAAGAGTATGAAACCACTCTCTTTCATTTGGCCCCAAATTGTATCTTAACAATATCCTATCCTTATAAGGATTTGACATAAAGGTCGGCCTAGAAAATTTCACAACATACATGGATATTTCTTATCCAATTATTCGAAGAAGTCCCCACTATTATATAATAAGTGAGAGACCCCCTATAAGTCTCCAAAGTATCTCTTACTTTATAAGAGAAAACCTCAATTTATAAACCCAACCAAAAGGGGTAGAAATCATCCTAGAAAAACCTCATAAAACAACCCATTAGGGAAGCCCCTAAGGATAAACTCAAAAAGGAAAGGGAAAGGACAACTCCAAATTTTTGGGCTAAAAACAGGGGACCGGTCGACCGGTCCCAGACTCCCGGTCGACCGCGGGTCCAAATTTTGTCTACGAAGAAATGCAGTAGGCTTTTCTCTTAAGGCGCGGTCGATCGGTCCCCGGGGCGCGGTCGACCGGCCATACCAGTTATCTTGGCCGATTTTTCATTTTTAGCAGTCCCTAAATCCTCAAACACCCAAATATCATTACCAAGCCCCCAAATCTTTAACCCAATAATATTATTAACAAGAAAACCCATCCTACATCTCATCCCAACCATTAATATGTCATTAAACCGTATAATAACATTGATTTCAAGATTTAAACCCAAAAATCTAGGTTTTGATATTTATACCCAAAAATCCATTTCTTAACCCACAAATTATGAAATGAAATACACAAATATCTTTTTAGCAAGATTAAACACTTACCTCAGATTTGTAGAGGTTGGATCGTCCTCGATGTCGCGGTTGAGCCAGAAATCCCAAGCTTTCTTCCTCTCTCTCTTCTTTTCTTCTTCTTTCTCTCTTCTTTCTCCCTCTAGGGCTTCTTCTCTCTTTCTCTCAAATGAGAAATGGCTTCATCCATAAGCCTCATAAACCTTTAAAACAAAATCCCAATTTTAAATGTTAATACACACTTTAAATGACTCGTTTACTCTAATTCGAGTCGAACTGACTTAAAAATATTCCGGAGCCGAAATAAAACCCAATGACAGTCATTTTGACTATCTCGAGCCTTCCGGGATCAATGGTACCCTTAAAATCATCATCCGAAATACTTTAAAATGCCCTCTATTTTTGGGCCTCAATTCCCAAGTTTTAAAATTCTCCAATTTAATTAAAAAAAAAATCCCAAAAATTTAATTTCTCAGTCTCAAAAGTCTTGGGGTGTTACATTAGGATCATGTAGTGTCGATTTTTTTGGTCTGTAAGAAAAATTAGATTTCATGTAATGTTTTAGTTGGTCCATGTTCATGGTCAGTAAGAAAAATTAGATTTCATGTAGTGTTGCGTTTTTTGGGTCGTGTTCGCGTTAGGCAAAAAAATAAAATTTAGTGTTGCATGACGTTGCATTTTAATTATATCATGTTTGGTAAAAAAACTCGCATCGTGCCTTAACTAACATAATTTAATTGACATTACATATGACATAAAATTTATTTTAACAAAAAAAATTTACTACCTAAAAAAAGGCACAAAACTGATTTCAAAAACAAAAAATTATTACCTAAAAAATTTACTACCTCAAAAATTTGTGTTATGTTGTGTCATGTCGTGTTTTAATTAGGCCATGTTCATATTTAGTTAAAAAAATCATTTTTGGTCGCATTTAATTGGGTCGGGTTCGGGTTAGGTAATAAAAATAAAATTTCCTATAGAGTCTTATTTTAATTGAGTCATGTTCATATTCCTTTTTTTAATGGCTAAAATTTGTATTTTAGTTACGAGTTGAAATGTACATTTTTTTGTGTTGTTGAAATTGTAATTTAATACTATTATGATATGAGTTTGTTATAATTGGAAATAAAAGAGGGAGAGAAATGTTTGGAGATAATTTCAATATGGTAAAAAAGGGATAAAGGTCTTTTACGGTTAAGTCCTTGGACTAATAATTTTAGACTATAAATCGGGACACAACAAATTTTAAACGATTAGGTCTACCATATAAATACCCTCAAATCTCAAAACAAACACACCTTACAAGCGCGAACGATCAAAACATCAAATTTCTCTCTTCCAATCAAATCCTAATCGTCGAAGTTGTAATAAATGATTATCATTCTCAATCAGATTATTTCAAACGACACTAATAGGTATGATTCCATCCATGCTCATATATTGTTAGTTTTTCTAGTTAATTTGGTTTGTAAACCCTAAATCGACGTAGTTTCTTACTCTATTTCACTTGATTTCTCTTCAAATGAAGAACACAGTGTACAAAAATGATTTCATAATATATTTGATGTAATTTATTGTGTATTGAATGTAATATTATCTCCTTAAGTTTTGTTCTTAAGTTTATACCATACACTCTGTATATGTTGTGTTCTTAGCATTATATTTCTGATATCACCTGTTTATCATTGTATATTGAGTGTTTTGTTTTGTATTCCATGTAATATATATTTTTGTGTCCTTAGATTTTATATAACTTTTTTCCTATTTTATCATGTATTTTATGTTCTCATATGTATAAATTTGTAGACATTGTGTATGGAGTGATGAAATCATATTATGTTGTTTGTTGTTGATACGAAAAATACAATATGCGTCTAGCTTCTACATTTGTTGCCCTAGTTTTAATTAAAAAAAAACACACATTTTGCATGTTCACTATATTTACGTGGTCTCTAAATTTTATAGCTCCTATATCATTGTGGTCCGCGCCATCGAAATTTCTTGAGGAATGTGAATATACATGTGTTCTTTATATTTAATAGGTTATATATTATTGTGGTTTTGTAACAACCCGAGGACTTGGAGACAACGATTTATTTATTTTGGGAGAAATAAATAATATTTTATTGGAGAAATAATTAAATTGGCAATTGAGGTCAAAATTTTATGTTGTTAGAAAGAGTGTCAAATGTCGATTAGGAGGGTACCATAGTGTCCGAAAGGGTCGAGAAAGTCGAAATGACTGTACTTGGGGTCTATTTGGGTTCCGAAATAAATTAGGACCGTTTGACTCAAATTAAAGTTATCGGGTCATTTAAAGTGTGTATTATCATTTAGAGACGTGTACTTTGGGAGATTACGCTTATTAAGCCTACGGGAGATATTTCTCCAAAGAGAGAAAGAGAAAAAGAAAGAAAGAAAGAGAGAAGAAAGAAGAAGAAAAGGAAGGAGAAAAGAGAGAGAAAGTGGAGATTTCCGGTCAATACGCGATCTCAAGGCGGATTCAAACCCTACGAACCCGAGGCAAGTGATAAAACTTGCTAAATAATTGTTGTGTACCATTTATTGCATGATTTTTGGATTGATATTTTGGGTTTTAGGTTTAGTTTAACAAAACCTAACTTTTGGGTATAATCTTAGATTTGATATGTAGATCTTTGATTTGAGGATAGAAATTAGTTTATATGTATTCTAGGATGATTATTGATGATATATATGTGATTGAGTTGAAGAGATTTGGAGAGAAGATGAGATAAATGATATTTTGGAAATTTAAGGCTTTAAAGAAAAATCCATTTTCATAGCCCCTGAACAGGCCGAATCGATTCGGCCCCAACCCGAATCGATTCGGAATGTTCCAGCTTGATAGGTCTAAGTGACCGAATCTATTCGGACCCCAACCGAATCGATTCGGCCTGAGACAGAGTCCCAGGTCTGATGACCCAAATCGATTCGCCTTCCTGGCCGAATCGATTCGCTGGGACGAATCGATTCGGAATTGGCCCGAATCGATTAGGAAACAGGAATTTTGGGGGATTGTTTTTCTAAAAAATAATTCCATCCCGTTCTATATGAGGTTATCGATTGGGATCATCTATAGGAAATATTTGGAGTATGTTTTCGAGAATTTTAGTGAGTTTCCCTTATAAGAACTTATTGGAGTTTTATTGGCTAAATTTAAAGAATACTGATTAGATATTATGGTATATTCTAAGTGGGGAAGCCCATTTTTATTGGAGACTCTATTTGGAGATAATTATATTCATATGAAACAATAAGAAGAATTTAGAGATAATGGATCTTAGGATCCAATCCTGAATGGGATAACTTTAAAGGTTCATTAAATGAATTGAACCCTATTATGGATGGAAAATTATAAATGCTAACTGATGTACATACGAAGATTGAAATATCCTTATTGATGATTGATTTGGGAGATATCTCACTCAATGAGGAATGCTAATTGAGGTGCATTAGGATATAGAACATCCTTAACTTAAATAGAATTGAGAGACAATTTATATTAGAAGCGTCATGTGAGCTTCAAGTGAGAAATAATATAGTGTATACTAAGTGGGGAAGATGTGTGAGATTTGACGGATAGTGAATAAAATAAAATAAGAGAGAAACAAACTAAACAATGATGTTAATCAAATTCCGCCAAAGTGCGCATTATAAATATGAAATTGATGTTGCAGGTATACCTTATATGATGGTATATATTTATTATGTGATGATGTATGTATACCTTATATGATGGTATATATATATAGTGAAGCATACCCCCCTCCTTGCTATCATTGGGAAGTTACATACGTAGAGGGTGAGCATCCTGGCTCAAAGAGCAGGGTGTGGATATTCGCCAAGTCATAGTCGTCCTTTGTGGTCAGCAAATGACATGTGATATATATTTAATTATTTTGGGGGGTGAGAGGTCGAGGGTATTTGTCGCTCTCACTCGCCAAGTTAGGAGCTATGACCGCTTCCCGGATGTTGTGTGCGTGAGTAGATCACGAGGTGGGTGTCGTTAAACCCCACCAGGTGGCCCCAATTTGTTACGTATATGGGCAACTGGAAGATGATAGCAGGTGAGCCTGCGCCCTTTGAGTTATAGCTCGGTTTGATGGTTATTATTGCTTGTGCTTGTACTTGGGTATCAAGGGCATAATGGACCTCAATGACTGACATTGTCAGGATTAGTGTATCGAGGGGGTTCCTTGTTTGGATTTCGCCTCGGAGAGCCGTCCCACGCATGAACCGCAGTGTAATGTTGGAACTTGGGGATAATTTTAGTCCTTAATGCTCATAATTAATTATATATATATATCACCTATCCCGACAATCGACAGTGCCAGGAGTAGTGTCACGGGGGGGTTCCTTGTTTGGATTTTGCTTCGACGAGACGTCCCACGCATGAAACGCCGTGTACTATTGAGAATTGGGAATATTAATTAATTAAAACTAATAATAATAATTTGGGTTACATGCATCATGCATTTAGGGCATAATGAGCCTCAAAAATTAATACGGTCAGGAGTAGTGTAACGGTGGGTTCCTTGTTTGGATTTCGCCTCGGCGAGACATCCCACGCACGAAATGCAGTGTCGTGTTGAGAACCGAGAGGAGTTTAGTCTTTAATTCATGATGCTAATAACTCATATATAATAATTATATATATATTGTTTACATGCCTTATAAGTGCATCACAAGAATATAAAATTCTAGTAAATGAGAATGTTGATGTATTGTGATGATGTGGTTATGAGATGGATCATGTAACTTTATATGTTCAACAAATGAATATTGTAAAGATAACTATAAGTATTACATTAAAGTTAATATCTATCACTTATAGACTATAGAAATGAACGTAGATTGAGAGATAGGTTAGATGGTTTCACTTAACTATTTCAATTGGGTTTAAGTTAGAATCCTCTTACCTAATTAGAATCGGGCATCCATTTGGAGATCACGTGCATACGCTTAGTGCGCGCTTTAGATGAGAGGTGAGTTGAAATTATTATGGAGAGTTCGATTCCAACTAAATCATGTAATAATGCATTTATAATTATTATGCATTTTAATACAGTTGCTATAAAATGTTTTTCAACTCGGGCTCTGACCCGTTTATATTTTCTTCCTCCATGTATATATATTGTACTACTTCAGGTGTCTTCCACAAGGACGCCATTGATGTTATCCATCCAGGGTATTCGTGGAGCTGTGGCAGTAGCAGACTGTTGTGGCAATTTGCTTTAGTCGATTCCTATCTTTGTACATCTAGATTAGGATTCAGTTTGTATATTAAGTTAGTATTTAAGTGTTGTAGATTAACACTTTTATATTTCATTTCACAGATTATTGTATTGCCTGTTACCCGACAGCATATTTGGGTATTTCATTGTTGAGATTTTTTTTGTACATTGTATTGTACTCCTTTATTTTATTGGATTTTCCACATTTCACTCATCATAGTTAGATGTATATTGTTGGTTATGTGCATTATTGGTTTTGTTGTTGTTGTTAAATAAAAAGTTTTAAATTTTTGACAATTCGCTTTTAATAGTTTCGGGTAGTTAGCCTTATATTATTAGAATTGTCAGTTGATGTTGAGACTGTGCCATCTGAGATACCTGATTTAATGTAATATAGGGCTCTCCACCCGTTATTATTTTGAGTGGGTTGTCACAGGTTTGCGCAAGCGACATTTGTTAAGGAATGTGAATATATATGACTCTCTATAATTAATAGCTCCTACATTATTGTGGTCCACTCAAACGCCATATTTTTGGGACTCTGAATGAATATGCTCTCTCTATATTTTCATAGATCCTATATTATTATGGTTCGCGCTAACGACATTTTTTGGGATTGTGAACGAATATATACGTGTTCTTTATATTTTCATAGATTCTATATTAATCATGGTTGATTAGGCATAAATTCTTCCGATTTATCCTCGTAATTTAGAGACTTTTATTGCCCTAGGTAGTGTAATTTGTATTGATTTATCTCATATACTTGCTACTTACATCTTCCATCGAGTGCATCGAGTTTCGTGTATTTCTCGTACATTCTGCAAATATTTTATACAAGTGAAGTAAAGAGAAAATTCAAGATCAAAAGAGAAAGAAAATAAGAAGAGTCAAAGGAAAAATAGCGATTTTACACCAGGAATCCGGACACGGAACCATAAGCACGTAGGAAGAAATGTCATCCAAATCCGAATCCAGGGTAAAAAGGTATGAAACTTTGAAGTTGATAAGAAATCAAGGAAGAAAAGGAAGAAAAATATAAAGTCACCGAACTGAACCGATGAAATCATCACCAAACCGGTTAGCCACACTATCAGCACCAAACCGAATAGATGAATAAGAAGTAGAACCGTTTCCCCAAACTGGTATACATCGAGCTGCTTCGCTCCAATAAAGAAGGAGAACCGAACCGGTTCACCTAGACCGATTTTTAATTCTTTATTCCTCAAAAATAGAGTTGTGCATAGTGCAAACACTTAAAATAACGTGGTGTATTATTCTGTTGTCATACCAAACATTATGAGGCTTATTTTTAAGTGTTTTGAGAGGTTTTTTAAGCTAAGAACATTAGGATTCATCTTGTTCAACATTTTGTTCATCCTTTTGGATTAATTCAAGGCTCTTCTTCATTCCAAGTATTATTTTCTTCGTTGCTTTCAATTGTTTTCATATTTTTATTTGGTGATTCATTATTTCTTAGTTAAAATTCTTCTTTGCATGTTACATTACACTTTTCACAAATTGTGATTTTCATCGCCTGCAACTTTAAGATTTGTATTATTTCTCACGTAACCATGTCCGACTGGATTTCTAAGGGTTGAAATGCATGAACCCAATTCGGTGTGGTTTGCATGGATATAAAAGTAATTCCCTAAATTAAATAAATGATTGAATCGCGTTGATTAGTTATTACAACCGTTGGATGACTTTAATGTGACAACCCGCTATCCGAAATAAAGGGTGGCCAGCCCTAAACCCCGATGAAATAGGAATCATAGATAGATATCATTCTCCGCATCACCATAATCATACAGAGAATCAGGAATAACCACACAATATTCGAGAAAACGGGTTATCAAAAATTTTTAGTTTGTAATTTAAAGAAAACACTTTCAACAACCCATAATAGAAAAGAGGGTGGAAAGTCCCACAAACATATATATATGTAATCCAAAAGATAAGAAAGGACCGAATAAAGCGTCGGTCGGTACAATCCATACACTAAATAATAAGTTTCATGTGTTACATAATACATCATTTATATAATTACAACCATTTGGGCCACACGCCCGAATAAATACTGATCATAACTAGAAAACAATAATAGAGGCGTCTACACAAAATATCCCGTGATACCCGCAAAATGTCACGGCTCCTCAAAAGACTCAGAGAAAAGAAAGTCATTACGGGCGACCTTGCGGCGGAACACCTGAACGAATATAGAATATACATACACAACAAGAAAACGAAGAACCGGTCAGAGGCCGGTTTTATATGATCTCTAGATAAATGACAGGTATAACAATAATGTACGGGTAAGCATGGATCATACGGATGATATTCTAGCATGGTAACAGCATATAAAGAACTAAGACAGTTAAATGATTATTAAAATGAAATTCAATTATACAAAGAAATAAAACGACTTATAAGCCTTTTTAATCTTTCATCATTTTCAATTCCATCTTCCTTCCATTCCTTATCAGGAATGCATTTATTACCATGTGCTCTTTATGGCACTTATCTCAATAGTATGCTCTTTGTGGCATATACTTTGCTCTTTATGGCATTAATGTTCCATCGAGTCCAACTCGATAATAGAATAGTTATAAATATATATATATAACGATTCTAAGACCGCCCGTCCGGGTTTCCCCACTGTGCACGTCCCTAAATAACCATCATCTTCCAGGGCCTAACATAAGACAACCTGGGATCCTATCGCAAACATCGGGAATCATCCATATGCCTGCGAGGTAGTCAAGACCACACCCAGAATCTCCTACCCATCGCAGAAAAATATAAAACAAGCGCTCATATGGCCTAGGACTATATCCACCCTGCATTCACTAGCCAGGGGGCTTCACCTCATGCACGAACTTCCCTTAAGATGGTATTTAGAGACGTGTGTAACATTTTTTTTATTAATTTCCATTTCATGATTTAGTAAATTTATGTTTTACTTTATCCATTTTACATTTTATCAAATGCATTATGGTATACTTCACATCATCATGATAACCTCGAAAAGTATTTAGACTCCCAAGTTATCTCTCCCAAATGTCCTTGTTTGGACTTTATAATAACCCTCAAATGAGATCTAGTTCGCATTTACTACTAAAGTCTCCAAATTCCACCTTAAGATTTCCTAGACTCTTACAGAACTACCTGACATAAGAAATGCCTAAACATTTCTTTAAATCTCCCCCCTTGACAGGAACCCTTGATGAACCCCTTCGAGTCTAACGAGTCGTCCGAACTCAACTAATACTCTAAGACTCTATTTTTACTTCATTTAAGAAGGTCCCTATGTTCCTATAAAAAGAAGAAGTTAAAGACAGAAAATAAGTGTTTGGGAAGAAAATAGGGGACCGGTCGACCGGTCCCAAGACTGCGGTCGACCGCGTCTCAAGATTTGGCCTAAGAAGAAAAGCAGAAAGTTCATTTCGGCAGGGCCGATCGACCGGTCAGGGGGTGCGGTCGACCGCGCCACAAATTTAGGCCTTTAAAGAAATGCAGTAAACCCTGTCCCGTAGACCCGGTCGACCGGTCTCTGAACCGCGATCTACCGGTCCCTGCAGACCTAGACCAAGACTTCCTATTTTCAAGCAAATCCCAAAGCCAACTCATCTATTCTCACCCACACAACATAAATACTACTACCACTATCATCAACATCAACAATCATTCAACTATCCTATAATGATTCAAAACCAACCAACATCCAAACCCTAAACTAGTAAACCATAATAACATACATCATTCTCACACAAATCATTTATCTCAAACCATAAATAGCAAGTAGTAAACTTGCTTCAATGAAGAAAATGCAGATTTTCTTGGTGTGGGAGCAAGAATCCTTCTTAAATCTTCAATTTCCTTTCTTCTCTCTACTCTTTCTCTTTCTCTCTTTAGTTCTCTAGGTTTAGGAAATACAATTAGGTGAATAGTGATTCACTCAAGACATAAATCGTGCCTTTAGCCAAACTCCCAACTCAATTGATCAATATTGCGATAAAATAATACGCAATTGCATATTTAAGGGATAATCAGTCAAAAATGCCCAAAATCTCAAAACACATAAAGGCACAATATCTGACTATCTCGCACGTTCCGGAATCAACTGCGGCCTCCAAATTATCATTTGGACATTTTATAATTCAATTTAAGTTCCGATCTCATTATTAAGCCAAATATCACTTTAAATTCATATGATATTAATAAGCATAACATAACAATATTCACCCATAGTTATGGTATATATGCAAACTCATAGTGAATATTAACTTTTCTTCATTAAATTAGCACTCAATCATAACCCAAAACTTATATCTAATTACCTTACCTAGTAATTAATATAAAATATGTTCTCATAAGCGAGGGTTATTACATACTCCCCCCCTTATGAGGGAATTTTGTCCCCAAAATTCAGGCGTACCTTATAAGAAAAGATGTGGATATTTCTCCCGCATCTCGTCCTCACGTTCCCACGTTGATTCTTTCACATTGTGATGACTCCATTGAACTCTCACTAAGGGAACCACACGAGACCTTAACTTGCGCTCCCCATACTCAAGAATAGCAACCGGTTTTTCTTCATATGAAACATCGGGTTGCAAGTCGATATCTTCAAAAGGGATGTGCCAAAGGGCACCATCACATCTTCTACACTTCTTCAAAGAGGAGACATGGAATACATCATGGATTTATTGCAAAGGCTTCGGTAAAGCAAGTTGATATGCCACGGAACCAACCTTTGCAATAACTGGGAAAGGTCCAACAAAACGCGGTGCAAGCTTTCCTTTCTTCCCGAAACTTTTAATGCCCTTCATTGGAGACACTCGCACCAATACTTGGTCTCCAACCTCTAACTCCATGTGTCTCCTACCCGCATCGGCGTAGCTCTTTTGACGGTCTTGGGCTATCCGAATACGATTTCGAATAAGTTCAATCTTTGAAGAAGTGTCTTGGATCATTTCAGGTACAAGGAATTTATTATCACCCACTTCCAACCAACAAGCGGGCGATCTAAATGGTCGTCCATACAAAGCTTCATAAGGTGCCATTCCAATAGTAAATTGGTATGAGTTATTATAAGCAAACTCAACCAACGGAAGGTATTGTTCCCAACCACCCTTAGAGTCAAGTATGCACATACGAAGCATATCCTCCAACATCTGGTTTACCCTTTCAGTTTGACCATCTGTTTGAGGATGATATGAAGAGGTTAACTTCAACTCGGTCCCCATGGCCTCTTGAAAACTTCGCCAAAAGTGGGACACAAATATTTTATCTCGGTCAGAAACAATATTTAAAGGCACTCCATGAAGTCTAACGATCTCCTCGATGAATAATTGGGCGTAGCGAGAGGTATCATAATCCGTAAGTACAGGCAAGAAGTGTGCCGTCTTAGTCAAACGGTCGACAATCACCCAGATCGAATCATGACCTCTCTGTGATCTAGGTAAGCCCGTAATGAAGTCCATCGAAATGCTTTCCCATTTCCATACTGGAATCTCCATCGGTTGTAACAAACATGTCGGTCGTTGATGGTCAATCTTAACCAACTGACAAGTAGTGCATTGGGATACAAACTCCGAGATATCCCTCTTCATACCAGCCCACCAATACTGATGGCGCATATCTTGGTACATCTTGTCCCCACCTGGATGCACCGTAAACTTTGACCCGTGAGATTCCGCCATCACCGCTCGTCTCAATTCCCCATCTTCGGGAACAATAAGTCTTACATGGAAGCGTAGTCCACCCTCAGAACCAATCGAGTATGACTCCGCTCCCTCGGACAACAGTCGGTGTATATGGTCTTGACAACCTTTATCTCTCCCCTGGGCTTCAACAATTCTTGCTATAATCGTAGGAGTAACGGTCATCACGGAAATGAATGCTCTTACCCCAACATCCTCCTGACTGAGCTCTCTCCACTTAGCTTTCCACACCTTAGCTAAGTCTCCCTCGGGCTTCCTACTCAAGGCATCTTCTACTACGTTCGCCTTTCCAGGATGATAATGGATATTAAATTGGTAGTCTTTCACAAACTCCAACCAACGACGCTGACGCATATTCAAGTCCTTTTGGGAAAATAAATATTGCAGCGATTTATGGTCTGTGAAAAGACTAAACTTTTCCCCAAGAGATAATGCCTCCATATCTTCAAGGCAAAGACAACTGCGACAAACTCTAAGTCATGCACCGGATAATTCCTTTCATGAGGCTTCAACTTACGAGAAGCATAATCAATAGCTTGTCTTTCTGGCTGAAGAACACCTCCTAACCGTTGAAGAGATGCATCGGTGAAGACTAGGTATTCCAATCCCGGTTTTGGCAGTGCAAGGACTGGAGCCGAAGTTAATCTATCTTTGAGCTCATCAAATGCAGCTTGACATGAACTGTCCCAAACAAATCTCACTCCCTTTCGGGTTAAATTTGTCAAGGGGCTAGCGATTTTTGAAAAAACCTTAATAAATCGATGGTAATAACCCGCCAAGCCCAGAAAACTACGAACCTCAGTGGGTGTCGTAGGCTGACCCAACTCTCTCACCGCAATCACCTTGCCAGGATCCACAGATACACCCTGGGATGACACCACATGACCCAGAAATTGAACTTCCTTCAACCAAAAGGCACATTTCTCAAACTTTGCATACAATTTGTGATCCCTCAATCTCTGCAGGACCAACCGTAAGTGAGTAGCATGATCAGAATCTGATTGAGAATAGACTAGGATGTCATCGATGAATACAATAACAAAATGGTCAAGGAAATCCCGAAACACCCTGTTCATAAGATCCATAAATACAGCACGAGCTTTGGTTAGCCCAAAGGGCATAACCAAGAATTCGTAGGATCCGTAACGGGTCAGAAATGAAGTCTTGGATACATCTTGCACCCGTATTCTCAATTGACGATACCCCATCCTCAAATCGATTTTGGAGAAGTATGATGCTCCCCTAAGTTGATCAAACAAATCATCAATGCGAGGCAAAGGGTATTTATTCCGGATGGTGACTTTATTCAACTCCCTATAGTCCACACATAACCGGAGATAACCGTCTCTCTTCTTCACAAACAATACCGGAGCACCCCATGGCGATGTGCTATGCCTAATAAAGCCCTGCTCCAATAGCTGCTGAATTTGATCTCTCAACTCCCTCATCTCCATAGGAGCCATTCGATATGGAGCTTTAGCAATCGGTCGAGTTCCCGGCATTAAATCAATCACAAACTCTATCTCCCGACTTGGAGGTAATCCCGGTATCTCCCAAAAAATATCTTCAAAATCTCTAACAATCGGAAGAGAATTTAGGGGAACCACAACATCCCTAGATGCATCTTCCATAGTACAATATAAATAGGCACTCGTACTCCCTTCCATACAAGGCATAACAACCAGGAACATTTCTTGTCCCGGAACTGCAAAAACTATGCTTTTCCCATAATAATTTACTATCGAGCGGTATTTCACTAGCCAATCCATACCCAATATTACATCATACCCGACCATGTCAAGGACGAGCAATTCGGCCTCAAAACACAAGTTACCAAGATTAATCCCTACATTTTTACAAACAAAGAAAATCAATGAACCATCACCCATAGAGGATTCAACGCTAGTGAAGGTACTTTCAGCAGATTTTATCAAACCTGTGGTCTGAGCAAAACTCCTAGAAATAAAGGAGTGTGTAGCACCCGTATCAAATAGTACTCGACCCATATGCCCATGAATGAAAAACTTACCCTCGATCGCTGGCGGTGCCGGACGGGGTGGAGGAAGCATAGCTTCCTGAATATGGTAAACCCGTCCATACTGCAGTTTCCCCTGCTGAGGAGGAGCAATCGGATTAGGCGCTTGGGGTGGAAACTGTACATACGGCTGTTGTGGGGCCCTAGGAAGATGCCCTCCAACCAACTGAGGACACGCCCTTTTATAATGGCCCAACTCCCCACACTGAAAACATTTATTAGCCGCATTCTCCTGATTCCTACCTTGATTGTTTCGAAATTACCCCGCACCTCGGCCCTGCTGGCCCCTACCTCCATTTCCACCTCTACCTCCCTGTTATTGTTGTTGTTGTCTGCCTTGTCCCGACCTGTTATTATTATTATTATTGTTGCCACCAATATTAAACCCACCGAAACGTTGACGCTTGGACAAGTCCCCTTGCCGACGATCCCTCTCCTTCTGCTTATTCCCCGAAGATTGGGACGAAGAAGATGTTCCCCCTCCGATCCCATTACTTCCCGGTTTCACCACTTGCCCCATTGCTGCAGCCTTCTTATTGTTTTGCACAAATAATCTATGCTCTTGATAGTGAAGTAAAGAAGCATTCATCACGTCTCCAAAGGTTACCAAAGATAGATTTCAAAGCAAATGTTGTTTTATTCGCCAGTGCAAACCTCCTACAAATTTGGAGATCCTCTTCGCTTACGGAGTCACTTCATCCGGTATAGAGTTTACTAACCGGGTAAATTCCTCTTCATATTCGACAACCGATCTCTCCCCTTGTACTAAATCTTGAAGCTTCCTCTGCATCTCCCTTTGAACTGCGGGAGGGAAATACTTTCCATCAAACAAAGCCGAAACATTGGTGATTGACATTGTATCCCTTTGCTCGGGTGTCGTTATTGACTCCCACCAGTGTAAAGCCGATCCGACAAGCTTAAAGGTAACGAGGATTTTCTTTTTCTCCTCACTACATTCCACCATCCTAAGATGATGCTGCATGTCCTTCTTCCACTGGTTTGCCTTTATAACGTCCGAACCTCCCTCAAATTCTGGGGGATCACCCTTTAGGAAAGACTCTCTTACCCGTTCCCACTGAGAAGGTCCCGTAGGAACTAGTACTTCTTGTCCCCTCGCTTAATCTTGTGGCATTTGTTGTTCCACTGTAGTCATCGCTACATTAACAGCTTGGGCCACGATATTTGCCACATCAGCGGCACTGATATTCCCCGGTGGCGGCGGTGGAGGACCAACCTCATCCTCGACAACCCTATTGCGTCTAGAGGGACGTCCTCTCTTTGGCAGCATCTGAGATAGAGAAGAGATAGAGTTAGAATATTATATAAAACAATCTATCTAGCAGAAGATCGCATACATAAGCAACAAGACAATCCTAACATTAAGCTCTATATCAAAGAACGCTACGGTAGAACGTGACAAGTCCGCATAGATCCTAAAGACTTTAGAACCTGATGCTCTGATACCATCTGTGACAACCCGCTATCCAAAATAAAGGGTGGCCAGCCCTAAACCCCGATGAAACAGGAATCATAGATAGATATCATTCTCAGCATCACCATAATCATACAGAGAATCAGGAAAAACCACACAATATTCGAGAAAACGGGTTATCAAAAAATTTTAGTTTGTAATTTAAAGAAAACACTTTCAACAACCCATAACAGAAAAGAGGGTGGAAACTCCCACAAACATATATATATGTAATCCAAAAGATAAGAAAGGACCGAATAAAGCGTCGGTCGGTACAATCCATACACTAAATAATAAGTTTCATGTGTTACATAATACATCATTTATACAATTACAACCATTTGGGCCACACGCCCGAATAAAGACTGATCTTAACTAGAAAATAATAATAGAGGCGTCTACACAAAATATCCCGTGATACTCGCAAAATGTCACGGCTCCTCAAAAGACTCAGAGAAAAGAAAGTCATTACGGGCGACCTTGCGGCAGAATACCTGAACGAATATAGAATATACATACACAACAAGAAAACGAAGAACCGGTCAGAGGCCGGTTTAATATGATCTCTAGATAAATGACAGGTTTGACAATAATGTACAGGTAAGCATGGATCATACGGATGATATTCTAGCATGGTAACATCATATAAAGAACTAAGACAATTAAATGATTATTAAAATGAAATTCAATTATACAAAGAAATAAAATTACTTATAAGCCTTTTTCATCTTTCATCATTTTCAATTCCATCTTCCTTCCATTCCTTATCAGGAATGTATTTATTACCATGTGCTCTTTATGGCACCTATCTCAATAGTATGCTCTTTGTGGCATATACTTTGCTCTTTATGGCATTAATATTCCATCAAGTCCAACTCGAAAATAGAATAGTTATAAATATATATATAATGATTCTAAGACCGCCCGTCCGGGTTTCCCCATTGTGCGCGTCCCTAAATAACCATCAACTTCTAGGGCCCAACATAAGACAACCTGGGATCCTATCGTAAACGTCGGGAAGCGGCCATATGCCTGCGGGGTAGTCAAGACCACACCCAGAATCTCCTACCCATCGCAGAAAATATAAAACAAGCGCTCATATGGCCTAGGACTATATCCACCCTGCATTCACTAGCCAGGGGGCTTCACCTCACGCACGGACTTCCCTTAAGATGGTATTTAGAGAGGTGTGTGACATCCATTTTATTAATTTCCATTTCATGATTCAGTAAATTTATGTTTTACTTTATCCATTTTCCATTTTATCAAATACATTATGGTATACATCACATCATCATGATAACCTCGAAGAATATTTAGACTCCCAAGTTATCTCTCCCAAATGTCCTTGTTTGGACTTTATAATAACCCTCAAATGAGATCTAATTCGCATTTACTACTAAAGTCTCCAAATTCGACCTTAAGATTTCCTAGACTCTTACAGAACTACGTGACAGAAGAAATGCCTAAACATTTCTTTAAATATCCCCCCTTGACAGGAACCCTAGATGAACCCCTTCGAGTCTAAGGAGTCGTCCGAACTCAACTAATACTCTAAGACTCTATTTTTACTTCATTTAAGAAGGTTCCTATGTTCCTATAAAAAGAAGAAGTTAAAGACTGAAAATAAGTGTTTGGGAAGAAAACAGGGGACCGGTAGATCGGTCCCAAGACCGCGGTTCACCGCGTCTCAAGATTTGGCCTAAGAAGAAAAGCAGAAAGTTCATTTCGGCAGGGCCGGTCGACCGGTCAGGGGGTGCGGTCGACCGCACCACAATTTTAGGCCTTTAAAGAAATGCAGTAAACCCTCTCCCGTAGACCCGGTCGACCGGTCTGCGAACCGCGGTTGACCAGTCCCTACAGACCTAGACCAAGACTTCCTATTTTCAAGCAAATTCCAAATCCAACTCATCTATTCTCACCCACACAACATAAATACTACTACCACTATCATCGACATCAACAATCATTCAACTATCCTATAATGATTCAAAACCAACCACCATCCAAACCCTAAACTAGTAAACCATAATCAAATACATCATTCTCACACAAATCATTTATCTCAAACCATAAATAGCAAGTAGTAAACTTGCCTCAATGAAGAAAATGCAGATTTTCTTGGTGTGGGAGCAAGAATCCTTCTTAAATCTTCAATTTCCTTTCTTCTCTCTACTCTTTCTCTTTCTCTCTTTAGTTCGCTAGGTTTAGGAAATACAATTAGGTGAATAGTGATTCACTCAAGACATAAATCGTGCCTTTAGCCAAACTCCCAACTCAATTGATCAATATTGCGATAAAATAATACGCAATTGCATATTTAAGGGATAATCAGTCAAAAATGCCCAAAATCTCAAAACACATAATGGCACAATATCTGACTATCTCGCACGTTCCGGAATCAACTGCGGCCTCCAAATTATCATTTGGACATTTTATAATTCAATTTAAGTTCCGATCTCATTATTAAGCCAAATATCACTGTAAATTCATATGATATTAATAAGCATAACATGCCAATATTCACCCATAGTTATGGTATATATGCAAACTCATAGTGAATATTAACTTTTCTTCATTAAATTAGCACTCAATCATAACCCAAAACTTATATCTAATTACCTTACCTAGTAATTAATATAAAATACGTTCTCATAAGCAAGGGTTATTACATTTAACCTCGTTTCCCCTAGGTAACCGGGGTGTTTAAGAGTGCGACGCTACCTAACTTATAACTGATAATGTGAGAGAGAGAGGGAGAGGGAGAGAGAGAGAGAGAGAGAGAGAGAGAGAGAGAGAGAGTAGCATTCCTTCATGAGATAAATTTCTTTGAGGTATCCGTCATTTCATATAAAGTGTGTCAGATGTTTCACCTTGTGTACATTTACTCACCTCCTTACACACTAGAGAGATACACTTACCTGATTCTCAGAGATTTCGATTTAGAGAGATATATCTAGTGAAAATTGAAGTCAAAACGTTGATTCTATAAAGGCGGTTTAAGAATTTTTCTAATGATACTTATGATTATTTCACACTTACACATGCTGAGTTTTAGGAAGGATTATGCTTTGGGTATTAAGTGAATTTATGCCTTACCATGATAGTTAAATATGGTGTTCATTGACGTCCTTTTAAGTTGGGTCGTATAGCCCTTCATCATCAAATAAGAGACTACATTTAAATAAAATTTTGAATTTTGTGGGTACATTGACTGCAAACCCTCACGAGACAACACTCGTCTTGTAGGGCAACCGACAGGTTGAACGACTTGTTGCACATGCTAAGTGCAATCACAAGTGCCTGTGAAAGTGGCACACTTTTGGTCATTTATCTCTTTTTCTGTATATATTTGTTCGAGGACTAGCAATGTTCTGTTTGAGGGTGGTGTGATAAGTACCTAAAAGTGACTATTTTATACCCTAAATATGTGCATTTTAGTCGCTCGATCTCAATAAAATTGGCCTTAGGTTCATATTTTATTATTTTGCAGGTCAATCACCAGTCGCCGTATCAAATTGTGCTAAATCGGCATAATTGTGATAAAGTAGTGGTAAAAAGCGTTTAATGAAGAAAATCAAAGCGGTCGTGAAGCCAGGAGTCCCTTTTAATCTTTCCCCGATGAGTTCTAATGCCCTAAACCCAAGTCTCGTAGCCTAAACCTATCCCGAACCAAGCCCAGTACATCCCTAACCTGTCCTATAATTGCTCAGTTTGTGTGGTATTATTCTTTTTATTATTTTATTCAGGTTGTGTCATTTTTATTAGTTAATTTTCGATTTTAGGGTCTTTATTTTTAGTATTTTATTATTTTTATCTTATGTAAATATTATAACTTGTGTGTCATCATGTCAGTGTATTTAGATGTGTTTTTATTATTTTCTTTATTAGATTTTTAATATTCTTTATTTTAAATTATGAGTCTTTTTATACTTTATATGTGCGTGTTTATATTTTTATAATATGTTCGTCGTAAATACATATATACATATTTTATATTTTATATAGTAAAGTACTTACACACTATTTCCATACACATAACTCACTCCCTACCCTACACCCCACATTCCATACACCTTAAACTCACCAAATCAACCCTCACACCCAACAGGGGCGAACCTCGGTGGTTTTGCCGCCCACCTTAATTTTTCGGAATTTTTTCCTGAGTATACGATATTTTTTTTTATCTTTGTGTAATGTTCCATAATAGAAGGTATTAATTTTTGGGGCACATATAGAAATAGTTCATTCTCTACTACACGTGTTCGTTCTTCTACACAACACACGCACGCATTTTTTTAAACATTTTAACCTATACTAAAATCTCTTCTCTTCAACCTCACTCAACCTCTCTATCCCTCTCCTTCCCCTCCCCTCCTCCTCCTCCTCCTCCTCCTCCTCCTCCTCCTCCTCTCCTCTCTGCCCCATAACACAATCCATCACATCTTTCCTCCTCTCCGCCTGCTCTTCACCGCATCCACAAACCAGTAACAGCGCCCCCCAAGTCCAACCCATCTTCCAAGTTTGAACTCCAAGAATGTAGCGCATCTCAGACTCTGATCTGGGCAGGGCAGAGCATCTCTTCTCTTCAACTTCCAAGTTTCAAGTAGTCTAGCAGCAGAGCATCTGAGCAGATTTAATTTTTTTATAACGTTCAATGATTTTTTTTTCAATTCAATATTCGAGTTTTAAAACTAATAATTTTTTCAATATTCAGTGATAAATTAGTTTAACTGCTCAATTTTAAATGTTAATTAATAAATGCACAATGCTTAAATGACTAATTATTTTTTAGTTTACTTTTAATTGTTGTGCCTATATTTGTTTAAAATTTTGAAAATATAGATTTGTTGGGTATTAATTTATTAATATTTTAAAAATAAAAGTACTGATTACTTTTAATTGTTGTGCCTATATTTGTTTAATATTTTCTTATTAGATTTTTAATATTCTTTGTTTTATATTTTATATTTTTAATTATGTGTCTTTTTATACTTTATATGTGCGTGTTTATATTTTTATAATATGTCCGTCGTAAATACATATATACATATTTTCTATTTTATATAGTAAAGTACTTACACACACTATTTCCATACACATAACTCACTCCCTAACCTACGCCCCAGATTCCATACACCTTAAACGCACCAGGTGCTTCTCAGGGTGGGCGGCCATGATATAATATTGTTGGGTATTGATTTATTAGTATTTTAAAAATAAAAGTATTGATTATTTGTTATTGGGTTGTTGCTTATTTCGTGATTATATTAGGTTTCTCATTTTTTTTTTTGCTTATTTTAATTGTCGAAACATAATTTGGAATAAAATTTCAAATTTAGGGCAATTATGTTGAATTTTTTTTCTTATTTAAAATTTAGGGTAATATTTATTGAGGGATTTTGAAAAAAGTCAAATAAAATGAGAGCAAAAAATGAGTGAATATAAATTAACATTTTTAGAGTTAAGAAATTGAAAATAAAGTAAAAATTTCCCAAAAAAAATCATCTCGGGGTTCCCGCCCCAACCCCCCATCCTTTGTAAAAGGAAAATGTTAAAAAGACCCACTTCGTGGACACACTGCATTAAAAACTTATACCTATAAAAAATTGTACTTATTTACGGGTCCACAAAATGTGTCCACGAAGTGAAACTCCATAGCATTACTCTTTGTAAACACATTTCGCGCCCGTAATGAAAATCTTGGGTCCGCCACTAACACCTAACAACCAAATGAGATTGTCTCTCCTCCATTACCATCATCTTCTTCACCCATCTTCTTTTCTCTCTCCAAACAGCAAACCGTCGGTGGCCTACCCAACTCGAATCCACCTACGAACCTACTATCATGCCCACTTTGGCTTTGACCCAACTGCTTAAAACTAACAACCTGCCCGGTGACATCCTAAACACGTCTTAAACTCGGAACCCTCTTCAATCCACCGAACCTCCATTTTCGGAGATCCTACCAAAAGACAAACTCGAATATTCAACCCAGCCTCTACCCAAGCTTCCAAACCCGAAACCAAGACCCAATTCCATCTTCTCAACCCAAAACCCCATAAACCATAACTGTCCATAACCCGACGACCTTATAAATCAAACCAACAACCTCCGACTCCGGTCATTACCCTATATATAAAAATACTCTTAATAATCAAGTAACCAAGAAAGTGGTAAGTTGGAACCCATTTTGAACCATACCATACCACTGTGTCTGTGGTTACAATCTACGGGAGTCTTATAACTAACAACCGCTCTCCTAGATCTACTGATAGTCGGCCTCGAAATCAAAACCCACCGCCTCATAAATATTACATCTGGGCCTCCCAATATATCACCGCTTTCTATCTCGCAAGGGTTACACGTTGGAATCACATAAGGCGTCAACATAAATATTAGGGGCAAATCACTGTACGTATTCCATTCATTCATAAATATTACTAGCTGCGAGGTGAAGGAATCAATTGGAGACAAAGGGGAGATGGCGCAACAACTATGTGTAATAAACTGTGGCTATCAATGTTCACCTTACGTGGATACAAAATCTCACAAGAATATCAATTTTCATCCTACGTGGATACCCTACATGAGTTGGACTTATAGAGATTTCTTGTTGTCCAATTTTATTCCCAGGATAAATCAAAGGTTATGAATGAAAACGTTCGCTTTTTCCCTGAAAAAAAATTATTGTATAAATTATTTTATTATTTTTTATAAATAACGTACAATATTTTTTAAAATAAAAAACGATTTTTTATTTTTTTAAAAAGTTTTTTTTTTAAATTTTAAAAAAATTATTCTAACTGTTTTATAAAAAAAAAGTTATTTTTCAACAAAAATAAAACCTGTTAACCATGAACACAAACTTGTTTACATTGTTAAGTAATGTTTTTAACTGTTTAAAAACAATTTTTAATAAGAAACTGTTTTTAAAGGGTTTTTTATACATAAAAGAAATGGTTTATTAACTTTTGAACTAAAAAAATGTTTTAAAATAATCGATTTTAACTTTTTTTAAGAGCTTTATGAAATTAAGAAATTGTTTTAAAGTTAAAAAGCATCTTAATTATTTAATATAAAATATTCAATTAATATGAAAAATACCACGTGGCATCTCAATTCCCTTCCAACATATCTATCATGTGTAAGCTTTGCTCGGAGGCTTTTCTCATTCTTCCTGTCCCTTTGGTTTCTCCACCTGTTTGTTTCCTTTTTAATTTTTTTAACAAATTACGTACAATACCTTTTCAAATAACTTATGCAAAGTACTTTTTAAATTACGTACCGTATTTTTAACCACGTATACATAATTATTTTATTATTTTTATAAATTATGTACAATATTTTTTAAAATAAAAAACAGTTTTTATTTTTTAACATTTTTTATTTATAACATTTTTAACATCCAATTTTTCATTAAACTTTGTTATGCAGTAATTATATCTCTCCACTTTAGTTCATCTCTCTTCCAATTCTTCTTCCTTATTCACTCTCCAAATACAACCCTTTCGTTTTCTAAATTGTTTCGTCTGCAATAAAATTACACCCTTTCATTTCTTTAGTAACAAGCCCATTATCTCCATCTGTTGAAGTCCAAAGTACCATTTATGTTCTTCCACCTTATAAATCATTCACCCATAAACGTTAAACAACACCCCTACATCCTTTCATTTCTTTTATAACAAACCCTTTATCTCCCATTGTTGAAGTCCAAAGGACCGTTTCTATTCTACCACCTTATAAATCATCCACCCATCAATGTAAAACAACACCCCTATTTTGTAAATTGTGGTGCGTTCAAGAGACCAACGATTTCTATTGTCGGTAAATTCTCCGATTGAAAATGGAAGCAACTAAGGACCCACCGGTCATTGCTGTGGAAGGTGAGTTTACACGGGTCTGATGTGTGGTTATTTATAACATTTTTAGATGCCTCAACCAGTTGTGATAGTTAAGGTGGCTAAAGGATGGTTTGAATTGTGTTTAGGAGAAGCTTAGGTTGGAGGAGATGGGTAGAGGGTTCCTTGGATTTAGAAGCCGGGGTTGAGAGCTGGTAGTTTCGGGTTATGGAATTAGGCTGGATTCGAGTGTAGATGGTGGTCTGGGTAGTGGGTTCAAGTATGGTTGCGGGGGGTCGGGTTGCCATGGGTATTGTTGCGGGTCAGTCAGAGATTTGTTTTGGAGATCTTGGGTCTGATTATCGTCGGGATCGAGTTTCCGCCTTTGAAGGTGGTCGGTAGGAGATAGATTTGGTTAGAGGATGATTGAAATCGGTTTTGGGGTCAGCGGTGTGGGTTTTGATTTGGTCTGTAGGTGTTGGATTTTGGGCTTAACCATTCTCCATTTTTTTTTATCAAATGCTCCACGTGAGCATCATTTATATATATAAAAAAGTAAGTCATTCCATATAGTTCATTATTAGGATTTTAATTTCAAATTTTCTTTAAAAAATATGTAATAATATTGTGAAGGTGATTGTTAGTTGAAATACTCTAATTTTTTTAATGATGTAGGGAAAATATATATAATACTTTATTTTAATGGTTTTAAAATTGACGTTTCAATGCTATGACTTTGAGTATTTCAAAATATATGCTTGATTTGGTTTTAAGTGTTTTGGATTTTTAGATCTAGGTATATACAAGAATGAGTTTCGATTATTTAGTTTTTTTGGCTTTAATTTAATCTCTTAAGATTTGTGGAGCTTCACTCTCATTTATTTTTGAAAATATATTAAGTTTCATATCCATCTCAAACCTCCCATAACTGCTATGTGACATCCCCGCTTTTTTTTTCCCGAGAATACACTTATCCCATACATGTTACAGTACGACCAATAATTAAAAAAAAATAAAGACATGAGAGTGGATACAAATGAATCTTTAAAAATGAGACCAAATGCTTAAGATCCCTTAATTATTTGTGACATTATTATTTTCACCAAAATACCCTCAAATGTGATAATGTTCATAGCCCAATGTTTTCGGGTAAAAAGAAAAATATGAGGTTCATTTTAAGTCTGTGCCCATGTTAGTTATTGTCTATGGATCTCTTTTTAATTAATAGTTTACAATGCTTTTTTATGGCACCCTATGCACATTTTTATCTTTTTGAATATTGTTAATATCATTTGTCTTTATTTGCATTAATAATCCAATTTTTGTCTTAGTGCTATATATGTTTCAAAAAGAAAAAAAAGTTCTTGAGTTGCCAAAGTATATATAATATGTACTATGTTTGACTACATATATAATCGAAGGCGCTATTTGAGATTGACTATTTCTGCAAATTTTCAAGCATTCATGAAATAATATAGTCATTTTACAAGAAAATAGTTGATATAGCAGTTGAAGTTAAACAACCGTGCTTTTGAGTTCTTTTTATTTTTTATTTTTTTTACCACGAAATGGTCGTAAAATTTAATTTTTTATCATAATTCGTTCATGATAATCAGTTAAAGACTAATAAGGATTGAGGAAGTATATTAGATAGGTGTGCTTAATTTCATTGAATGAAATTGAATCTTTTGGGCTCATTTTCATTTACATAATGTTCTATTTATTTTTTTTTCATTTTTAATATCGTAATATGTGTAATCACTTAAGTTAGGAACTAAATAAATATGTTAATATCAAATATATATATATATGTATGTATCGTACACGCATCGCGCGGGTTTACAACAAGTGCTATATATAACACAAGAGCTCAATATAATAAAAAGAAAGAGGATTGCCTCCTTGCCACTCCTAATAATAAATTTTCGTATTTCTTGGTTCTGTTCCTTTTCCTCACTCAAAACAGGTAAGTACATGTCAATTTGATGTACTGCATCTTCATTGTTCATCAAATATTTCAATTTAAAATTTTAAAAATCAACAGAGTTGGTTCTTATTTTGTTTGTTTTTGGTCCTTTAATACTTATTAGAATGTTTTATGCTTGTTCTTCGTTGTAATTTATATGTATGAATGAACCAGCTTAACTTCTTATCAGGTCTATAAAAATATAGAAATTATAGATTAGTTATCAATTATTAAAGGATCAAATACCAAAAAGTGCCTCAAACATTTTTTAATGCACATTTAGTCCAACCCTTTTTTTTTGTACCAAAAAGTCCTTATTCTCTTATCTTTAAAGGTTCGCGCTAGCGGTATGGTAAAACTTTTTTGGCTTGGTGAAGGACTTTTCGGCGCAAAATAAAAAGGCTTCGAATAAACGTGTATTAAAAAAGTTTGAGGAACTATTTGCGTACGTGCGCGTGTGTATTTGATATTAGATTTAATGTTATCTAATATTTTAATCCCTTATCAAACTTTAATTTTGACATGTGTGTAGCAAATATGATGGTAATATTTTTAAATATGACAAAAATTATAATACGAAAATCCCTTGTTATATAACACTGCCTTAATATGACACTATGGACTTCACATTATTCTAAAATAAATTTTAAGACCTCAACTACAAATTTATGGGGGTGATTATTCCTGTTCAAATTTCGGAGTTTATTATTAATGCCCTTAATCAAATTATTGTTTGTAAATATGCCTCATACATAAAATTCTCACGTTGGTTACACGTGCAATGAGTGTGTGCATCAATTAGTGCGTGAATAGCTATTATTTATGTGACATTTGTAATTTCCCCTAGATATCTAGCATCCAAGATGTAATTCCCGTCTTAGTGTAACACCCCGCCTAAAATAATAACTGGTGGCCAGCCCTATATTATATTAAATCAGGAATTCCAGATGGTCCAGTCTCAACATCAACTAACGGTACTATATAATATAGGACTAACTACCCGAAATCATATAAGCGAGATGTTAAATAAATTAAAACATGCAACATAACACGACCCAACACTACAAAATTTCTAATAAATAAGAGAGATGCAAGAAAGAACTATAAGAAATGAAAGGAATCTCTATACATGAATATGCCATAAATAAATAAACCCGAATAAGCTGTCGGGTCACAGCAAATACAATAGCTGAAATGGAATAAATATAAACATGTATATAAATATCCCTAGGATACAAACCCGATATACAACCTGAATCCTACCTAGAATTTTAAAGAAGTAGGAAGCGGCTACATGAAACATCCCGCAACAGTCCGCACCTGTCACGGCTCCCAAGACTCTGGATAGAAGGTCATCCGGCATCCATGCGGGAGGATACCTATGGAAATATATATGTATATACAAGAAGGAGGGAGAAGTAAACGGGTCAGAGCCCCGAATGTGTAAAATATTTAGCAAGTGTGTTAACCTTGCATAATAAATACCGGTGTACTTAATTTCATAAATAAGTGAGACCGCACTCTCGTGGAACCCCAACTCACCTCTCATCTAAAGGCGCGCACCTATTCGCGTCATCAAATTTTAGTTAAATTACCCCCATTGATTTTTGGACAACCTAACTTATCAGGCCTAGCCTATATCCACGAGAGCTACCTTCCCGTCATAATCTAAGGATCCACCCATTTCTAATCCTATTAGATTATGATTACAACAATTATTCCATAAAAGGCTTAATGAATTCCGATTAATAATCTCATTAATTAGAATTATCATAATTCCTAAAGCATTACCCCTATACATATACATATATATATATATACCTATATAGGCTAAAAACGTAAGAATTAATATACTTAATAATATGCACATGGAATATTGGCAAGACTTCTCTCTAATCCCAAAATTGTACTACGTTTCGTGCGTGGGGAGTCTCGCAAAGCGAAATCCAAACAAGGAACCACCCCGTTACACTACTCCTGACAAGTTCAAGACCAGAGATCCGTGATGCCACCTACGGAATTACTTCTCTCAAATCTCAACATGGCACTGCGTTTCGTGTGTGAGGTGTCTCGCAAAGCGAAATCCAAACAAGGAACCACCTCGTTACACTACTCCTGGGCAATGTCGATCCTAGAGATCCATAATCCTCAACATACAAGTTAATACTACCATTACTACTAACTATAACTACTAAAGAAAGAAAGAAGAAAAGAAAAAGAAAACAAATAAAATAAAATAAAAGAAACTCCAATAATATCCTTGGGATGATGTAACCGAATAATACCTTATGTGCGATACATCTACCCCCATCAATCTAGTACACCATAATCATCTAAGATGTACTTCATAAAAGTCCATATCCTTTCGTCTATAGGATATATATATAAATATATATATATATATATATAGGTATTTATTTCTAACCGTATATATATACCATCATCAATCCAATAGCCAAGTGTACATACTACATATGATGTACAAGGCCATGCACATAATATACCCAGCTATATATATCGCCGAAAAACTGCATCAATGCTATCATCTTCCCAGTGCCCGGCTCACGTAGCAAAACTGGGGCCACCATGGTGGGACTAAACGACACCCATCTCGTGGTAAACTCACGCACACGACGTCCCGGGAAGCGGTCATAGCTCCAAACCGGCAATGAGACGAAACATACCCATCACGTCTCATCCCAAAATGAATATATATTTCATATAGTAACACACGGGACGACTATGACCTGGGGAATATCCACACCCTGCTTTTCTAGCCAGGATGCTCACCCTCTACGCGCGTAACTTCCCAATGATAGCATGAGCGGGGTATGCTTAACCAATTAAGTATATATATCATTTACATGCATAATATATAATCCATATGATCCAATCATATGATCAATTAATAAACCATCATATACGGTTTAAATATCCATACCATGTATGTCCACAACATAAAGATATCCATATATCTATATACATACAGATGTATATATATATCAACACATATTCACATATCCTTATCTATATATATAAACTAATTCTCGTTCATATGTATAAGATATATATATACCTGGCTATAAGTATACATAGTCCTCAATATACAAGCCGTCACCACAATTCCTTTAATTTACCTCGATACGTGAATATAATCTCATACTTGAAACATATTCGATCATTTTCCTATGATGAATAGTCTCCCAAAACCATATGTATATATCTATACCTATATATATTCAACATTAGGGCTATCACCCAAGAGTTTGTGTAGGAATCTTTCACTACACATATCATCTATATCTCCGAGTACTTTAAAGAATCTAGTATTCATTTTGACTATCGGTATACATATAACTAATAGTCTATCAGCCTCAAGCTCATTCTTTCAATCATCAAATAATCTCATTTCCCTCGATTTCGACTATGGTTCGATCACTTTTGTGAATACCCTAATCTAAGATCTCTCTAAGAGTTCTTAGCCTCACATCACATCTACACTTACTTTTAATCTACAATTAGGATTCCCAATCCCAAAGGGTTTTCCCCCAAAATCTCTATCCATAACTCCAAATACATACATGGATACATTTCTCCCAAATTACCCTAAGGAGTCCCCAAAATTCTAATGTGTGAGAAACGCCTTATGTGTCTCCAAGAACATATCTCTTTCATCATAAGAGAAGGCCCCAAATCAATAAACCCAACCAAAAAGGGTTTGAATTCACTATGGAGAAAAATATCTCAAAATGCCCTGTTTCCGAATCGATTCGGCCTCCCAGGCGAATCGATTCGGGTCCAAAGACCTGGGCTTCTGCAATAGGCCGAATCGATTCGGCTTGGGGTCCGAATCGATTCGGTCAATGCAGACCTGCTAATTTTACCAAACCGAATCGATTCGCTTGAGGGGGCGAATCGATTCGGACCTGCAATTTTTGAAGGGTTCTTCTATTTCTTCAAAACCCACGAATTCTAAACCCTAAATTTCCATTTCTAACCCTTAAACCTTCATCAAATCATGATTTTAAGCCCATTAACCAACCCAAAGTTGATCCCAATCATTTCTATGTCATTAATTCTCAATTTAAACATTGATTTCAAGATTAAACCTAAAATCTAGGTTTTGACATTAATACCCAAAAACCATTTCTTTAACCCACAAATTATGAAATGAAATACACAAATAGCTATTTAGCAAGATTAAACACTTGCCTCAGATTTGTAGAGGTTGGATCATCCCCGATGTCGCGGTTGGGCCGGAAATCCCAAGCTTTTTCTTCCTCTCTCTCTTCTTTTCCTTCTTCTTTCTTTCTTTCTTTTTCTTTCTCTCTTTCTCTATTTGAGAAGGCTTCATCCGTAAGCCTTAAATCCTTTAAAAACAACAAACCCAGTTTTAAATGTTAATACACACTTTAAATGACTCGTTTACTCCAATTCGAGCCAAAATAACTTAAAACATTCCGGAGCCGAAATAAAACCTAATGACAGTCATTTTGACTATCTCGACCCTTCCGGGATCGATGGAACACTCAAAATCATCATCCGGAATACTTTAAAACATCCTCTATTTTTGGGACTTAAATTCCCAAATTTAAAGTTCTCCAATTTAATTAAATTTTATCTTCCCAAAAATTTAATTTCTCAGTCTCCAAAGTCGTGGGGTGTTACAATCTTCCCCCCTTACAAGAATTTCGTCCGCGAAATTTAAGAAATGCCTAGGACCTCAATATCATCTAGTCCCTACATACATCCTCAAGATCACTATGCCGATCCTTTCTAATTCTCACGTCGAGCTACATAGATCTTTACCGGTCTAAAATATCAACTAGCTACCCAGGGCGCCCATACACCCCGTACCCGAGTCTCCACTCGTAGAATTTTAATCAGGCTCCATTAGCCTCAAAATTGTAAGATAACCCTCGGTAATATAATCTATAACAATATACTAAATATATAAAAGTTTGAAAAATTCCACTGGTTGAACTCTCCTCAATTCCTGACGCTAGCCACCTTCGTGCGGGGGAGGTCTCGCAAGCGAAATCCAAACAAGGAACCCTCCCAATACACTACTGTGTAGCTAGGTCGGGGATTGAGATTATTTGAACCAGGGTTAAGGTTTTATAAAAGAAATATTTACATATTTTTAGATATTGCCCGAGGGCCTATACAATAATACTATATAAAGCAATCCCGCGTCTTTCGACACGCCAAACAAACACCTTATGTTTAAGACACAAGGCCTCAACAAATACAATACTCTAGCCAATATCTAGTTCTCAAAACTAGCACAACTATGAGCTAAATTATCCGCTCCTCATAAATCTACCAAACCATGCACCTCTCAGTTCTGAAAAGGTGTATCTTCTCAAAAGATGCCATACCAAGGCCACACTTGCTCACTTCCTCCTCTAGGAAAATTCCATACACCCTAGCGGTGTAGCGGCTAACTACCCATCATGCCTTAAGCGCGATGTTCCCAATTATTACCCAAAACGTAACTCAAACCCAAAGAAAGGTATTCTATCTTACAATTCTATAACCTAATGGTTTTCCCTCACCCTAGAATCTCAACTCAGGGTCCTCAACTCCTTCCAGGAAAATCATTATCCCTAAGCCTATTTCTTCACAAGAGAAACATCTTCCTCAAAATCCTTCCTAACCATTTTGAAGGATAAACACGATGGCGACAACCAAAAACTCCCTCAGTCCTACACAACGAAACTGAGTCTCCAAATTTCTTACTCCCACTTCCCAGAAGGCAATACTCCCAATTGTTGAGATAACTCCACACACCTCACGTCGGGAAAAGTCACCAACACCAGGTTTTCTAACGAAGGTTAACGGGTTTCTCAACCTAAACCTCCCAAGGACTACATTAACCTCTCCTCTGACTTACTTTACTAAGTCCAAGGTCCACCATTCGAGTAAATTTCCTTTATTACTCAACTTCCGATAAATCACCTCACACCAATGCTAGAAATCTCCTCAATATTTCCTCCTAAATTGGGGAAAAAACAAATACCCCCGATTAAAGTGTACCCAAAATATACTATGGGTTCCGTATTTCTAAACCTATTCTTTCCTAGACGACAAAAATCTAGGCGACGTCTGAAACGAAACAAGAGCAACTGTTATCAGAACGCCAATCAAGTGAGTATACTTCACAGAAGAAAACAACGCAGTGAACACAACAGTCCTATTTTTAGGGCTTTATGTCAAGAACGTTAACGGAAGAATGCAGAAACTCGCACAGATCCTAAGGACTCTAGAACCTGATGCTCTGATACCATCTGTAACACCCCGCCTAAAATAATAACGGGTGGCCAGCCCTATATTATATTAAATCAGGAATTCCAGATGGTCCAGACTCAACATCAACTAACGGTACTATATAATATAAGACTAACTACCCGAAATCATATAAGCGAGATGTTAAATAAATTAAAACATGCAACATAACACGACCCAACACTACAAAATTTCTAATAAATAAGAGAGATGCAAGAAAGAACTATAAGAAATGAAAGGAATCTCTATACATGAATATGCCATAAATAAATAACCCGAATAAGCTGTCGGGTCATAGCAAATACAATAGCTGAAATGGAATAAATATAAACATGTATATAAATATCCCTAGGATACAAACCCGATATACAACCTGAATCCTACCTAGAATTTTAAAGAAGTAGGAAGCGGCTACATGAAACATCCCGCAACAGTCCGCACCTATCACGGCTCCCAAGACTCTGGATAGAAGGTCATCCGGCATGCATGCGGGAGGATACCTATGGAAATATATATGTATATACAAGAAGGAGGGAGAAGTAAACGGGTCAGAGCCCCGAATGTGTAAAATATTTACCAAGTGTGTTAACCGTGCATAATAAATACCGGTGTACTTAATTTCATAAATAAGTGAGACCGCACTCTCGTGGAACCCCAACTCACCTCTCATCTAAAGGCGCGCACCTATTCGCGTCATCAAATTTTAGTTAAATTACTCCCATTGATTTTTGGACAACCTAACTTATCCGGCCTAGCCTATATCCACGAGAGCTACCTTCCCGTCATAATCTAAGGATCCACCCATTTCTAATCCTATTAGATTATGATTACAACAATTATGCCATAAAAGGCTTAATGAATTCCGATTAATAATCTCATGAATTAGAATTATCATAATTCCTAAAGCATTACCCCTATACATATACATATATATATATATACCTATATAGGCTAAAAACGTAAGAATTAATATACTTAATAATATGCACATGGAATATTGGCAAGACTTCTCTCTAATCCCAAAATTGTACTACGTTTCGTGCGTGGGGAGTCTCGCAAAGCGAAATCCAAACAAGGAACCGCCCCGTTACACTACTCCTGACAAGGTCAAGACCAGAGATCCGTGATGCCACCTATGGAATTACTTCTCTCAAATCTCGACATGGCACTGCGTTTCGTGCGTGAGGTGTCTCGCAAAGCGAAATCCAAACAAGGAACCACCTCGTTACACTACTCCTAGGCAATGTCGATCCTAGAGATCCATAATCCTCAACATACAAGTTAATACTACCATTACTACTAACTATAACTACTAAAGAAAGAAAGAAGAAAAGAAAAAGAAAACAAATAAAATAAAATAAAAGAACCTCCAATAATATCCTTGGGATGATGTAACCGAACAATACCTTATGTGCGATACATCTACCCCCATCAATCTAGTACACCATAATAATTTAAGATGTACTTCATAAAAGTCCATATCCTTTCGTCTATAGGATATATATATAAATATATATATATATAGGTATTTATTTCTAACCGTATATATATACCATCATCAATCCAATAGCCAAGTGTACATACAACATATGATGTACAAGGCCATGCACATAATATACCCGGCTATATATATCGCCGAGAAATTGCATCAATGCTATCATCTTCCCAGTGCCCGGCTCACGTAGCAAAACTGGGGCCACCATGGTGGGACTAAACGACACCCATCTCGTGGTAAACTCAGGCACACGACGTCCCGGGAAGCGGTCATAGCTCCAAACCGGCAATGAGACGAAACATACCCATCACGTCTCATCCCAAAATGAATATATATTTCATATAGTAACACACGGGACGACTATGACCTGGGGAATATCCACACCCTGCTTTTCTAGCCAGGATGCTCACCCTCTACGCGCGCAACTTCCCAATGATAGCATGAGCGGGGTATGCTTAACCAATTAAGTATATATATCATTTATATGCATAATATACAATCCATATGATCCAATCATATGATCAAGTAATAAACCATCATATACGGTTTAAATATCCATACCATGTATGTCCACAACATAAAGATATCCATATATCTATATACATACAGATGTATATATATATCAACACATATTCACATATCCTTATCTATATATATAAACTAATTCTCGTTCATATGTATAAGATATATATATACCTGGCTATAAGTATACATAGTCCTCAATATACAAGCCGTCACCACAATTCCTTTAATTTACCTCGATACGTGAATATAATCTCATACTTGAAACATATTCGATCATTTTCCTATGATGAATAGTCTCCCAAAACCATATGTATATATCTATACCTATATATATTCAACATTAGGGCTATCACCCAAGAGTTTGTGTAGGAATATTTCACTACACATATCATCTATATCTCCGAGTACTTTAAAGAATCTAGTAATCATTTTGACTATCGATATACATATAACTAATAGTCTATCAGCCTCAAGCTCATTCTTTCAATCATCAAATAATCTCATTTCCCTCGATTTCGACTATGGTTCAATCACTTTTGTGAATACCCTAATCTAAGATCTCTCTAAGAGTTCTTAGCCTCACATCACATCTACACTTACTTTTAATCTACAATTAGGATTCCCAATCCCAAAGGGTTTTCCCCCAAAATCTCTATCCATAACTCCAAATACATACATGGATACATTTCTCCCAAATTACCCTAAGGAGTCCCCAAAATTCTAATGTGTGAGAAACCCCTTATGTGTCTCCAAGAACATATCTCTTTCATCATAAGAGAAGGCCCCAAATCAATAAACCCAACCAAAAAGGGTTTGAATTCACTATGGACAAAAATATCTCAAAATGCCCTGTTTCCGAATCGATTCGGCCTCCCAGGCGAATCGATTCGGGTCCAAAGACCTGGGCTTCTGCAATAGGCCGAATCGATTCGTCTTGGGGTCCGAATCGATTCGGTCAATGCAGACCTGCTAATTTTACCAAACCGAATCGATTCGCTTGAGGGGGCGAATCGATTCGGACCTACAATTTTTGAAGGGTTCTTCTATTTCTTAAAAACCCACGAATTCTAAACCCTAAATTTCCATTTCTAACCCTTAAACCTTCATCAAATCATGATTTTAAGCCCATTAACCAACCCAAAGTTGATCCCAATCATTTCTATGTCATTAATTCTCAATTTAAACATTGATTTCAAGATTAAACCTAAAATCTAGGTTTTGACATTAATACCCAAAAACCATTTCTTTAACCCACAAATTATGAAATGAAATACACAAATAGCTATTTAGCAAGATTAAACACTTGCCTCAGATTTGTAGAGGTTGGATCATCCTCGATGTCGCGGTTGGGCCGGAAATCCCAAGCTTTTTCTTCCTCTCTCTTTTCTTTTCCTTCTTCTTTCTTTCTTTCTTTTTCTTTCTCTCTTTCTCTATTTGAGAAGGCTTCATCCGTAAGCCTTAAATCCTTTAAAAACAACAAACCCAGTTTTAAATGTTAATACACACTTTAAATGACTCGTTTACTCCAATTCGAGCCAAAATAACTTAAAACATTCCGGAGCCGAAATAAAACCCAATGACAGTCATTTTGACTATCTCGACCCTTCCGGGATCGATGGCACACTCAAAATCATCATCCGGAATACTTTAAAACATCCTCTATTTTTGGGACTTAAATTCCCAAATTTAAAGTTCTCCAATTTAATTAAATTTTATCTTCCCAAAAATTTAATTTCTCAGTCTCCAAAGTCGTGGGGTGTTACACTTAGTTGTCATTTTATAAATGTTAAATACAATTAAATGTGCCACAATGTTTTGTAAATCCAAAGCTTATGAACAAACCTAATCCAAACTTATATGTTGTTTCATCCCCTCTTTCCTTCATCTAATTCCTTTTTTTTCAAGAATGGATTATGACCAACTTACCTTTTCAGGGATGGAGAATCAGTATGACTTTGATTGGTTATATTTAGAAGAAAAGTCCCAAGGGTAATCTCATACTTACTAAAGATCTTTAGTTTTCTCTCCATTCTGTACAAACTAACCTTATATGTTGTGTACATTCTTTAGTTTTGTCTCCATTCTGTACAAACTAACCTTATATGTTGTGTACATTTTTTCTTTTGTACAGAAAATTGGAGGAGTACTCAACAGTCGCTAATAACTTGGATTATAGTCCTTTCGGTGATCCTTTCAACTCTGATCAATACCTACTTCCACAACAAAATAATCAAATTCCCTTTGATTATGATCAACATCAATTTTCACAACTAAATCATCAAATTCCCGTTCATTATGATCAATACAAATTTTTGCAACAAAACAATCAAAATCAGTACCAATTTTCACAACAAGACAATTTCATTCCCCAATTGGAATTCACTGATTTTGAGAATATCGGTACGGGTGATTTGTGTAGCTTGTGGGATGACAATTTTTCATCTATTAGTCAAGACCTTATTCTTGATACCATGCAAGAACTGTTGATGGATACTGAAATTTTGGGCTATTTCACTGATGAAGGAACTTATATGATTGATCCTAAAAACATTATGATTTCAAACACAAACGAAAATCAAAGTCAACAAAACAAAAGATCAAGAATGTCTCCATTAGAACTGCATGAGATCCAAAAGTATTTTAATGTTCCAATAACTCAAGCAGCCAAAGAATTGAAGGTGGGATTGACCACGTTGAAGAAAAGATGTAGAAAGCTGAATATTATGAGGTGGCCTTATAGGAAGATCAAGAGTATGAAGTCCCTCATATATAATGTTAAGGTATGATCCTGCCTGCATGTTAAGGTTCTTTTGAAATGTCATTAGATACATTTTTATTTTTCATTCATTTCCTTTCTCTCTAATAAAAGTTTACCGAATATATGTTTTTGGAAGTCATTTTAATTTATTGTGTTTTTTTACTTTACCCCCCCCCCCCCCCCCAAGAAATGTGGCAAATAACCATCCCCTTTTTAGAAAAATAGACATAAACATCGTATGCATAAGGTACAAGAAAGTCAATACACATGTGGGTGGTCAAGTCTAATCTATGAAAAATAGAGGGGTAATATCTAATTATAGCATTATTGTACGACATGTTTTATTAGTATAATTATTTTGTTTTAAATTACAATTTTAGGAGATGGGATTAACCAACGAGGTAGATATTCTAGAAGAGAACAAAAAAATGATGGAGAAGCTACCCGATTTTGGAATGAGAGAGAAAATAAAAAAACTCAGGCAAGCTTGCTTCAAGGCCAACTGCAAAAAGAGAAGGCTCCTTGATGACTATTGATACTGCTACTTCTCTAATGGCTTGGTAATGTGGGTTTATATTTGGTTTTGAACTTTGTAATGTTATTTCTAGTTTTATTTTGGCACTTTAATAACCTTTTGGAATCTTGTTTTCTTAGATATTGTAGTGCCTAAAGCATTACAACCAAATATAAGTTTAAATAAAGTACGGTTTTAATTTTATTTTTACGTGCCTTAAAGTGAATTTATGTGCCTTGTCATGGAAGTTAATAATTAACCTTGAATCGAGCTTCTTTCTTACTGCAAAATCAATAATTATGTAATGAGAAACATCGATGCATATGAGATTCTTATATATATATATATATATATATATATATATATATATATATATATATATATTTGAAAAGATAAGAAAAAAATTTAAAACATAAATTATGTTAAAAAATAAAACAAAAATTTTCAATAGTCTATATAAATTAACATATACGTTAAATCATTACTTTAGCAAGACAGTGTAAATTCCAAATAAATCATTCAATATGTATTGTATGTAAAATACGGTAAGCTGGATCATCCAAGATTATAGCTTCTCTGGCTTATATATTAGAATCATTACATTAGTAAAACATCGATAAGTTATAAATAAACCATTCAATATATATAATATCTATAGGTAACTGTAAAATACGTCCAATAGGATCTTCAAAGATTAAAGCTTCTCTGGATTATATAGAAATTGACATCAATGTTAGCCAATTAAAGACCATGCTCACACCATGGGGAGAAAATTCTAAAATATAATAATAAGGAACATAACGGTTTAGGCCAAACACAAACACACAAAAAAATGCACTCTTACCATTTTTATACGATTTCTTTTACAAATTGATGTGTTAAGTGATATTATAACTTTTTATTTTTAAAGTCTTAAGCAGTCGGGCAAATTTTTTATTTTTATTTTTATTTTTATTTTTATTTTTTATTTTCATAGATTTGATTAAATTAAAACATTACCCTTTTTCTTAATGCATGAATATGACTTGCATGACAACAAATGTCTTTATGAGTTGTTATGTATGTTAATATATACGTTTGTAACTCATTACAACATAATTAGAATTTTATTTTTTATATACGTCTGTTCATTATATATATAAATATATATACACTCGTGTTAGCATTAAAGACCATTGTAAAATGCATCCATCTATTCATCTCCCTTTAATTTATATTCTGACAATCTTTTGTACGAAATCCTATTTATTTCCCCATAAATTTATACCCTTTATTCCCTTGTCTCTCTCTCTCATATTTGTACAATATTTATGATACAAATAGTTTCTCTTGGCTTTTATAGTGTTGGCAAATATCGTATTTGTATATCTTCTTTTGTATTTGTTCACCAAAATTTCGTGCAAAGTTTAGCAAAAACTAAATAAATATTTATAAATAACAATTTGTCAAATTTATCACAAATAAGTGTATGAAATTTCAACCTCTGTAAAATCATATAATAAAAACTTCAATGCATCTTCTTCTGTTATTCAAACAAAAACACAAAATACATATTTTCAATTGAGCAAAATATATAAATTGTTTGTATAAATCAATGTGACAAGTGACACAGCCATAGACCTTCTTTTGCCTTTTTTAGACCATATAAAAATAATGTTTTTGGTTATAAAATATGTATATGGGTGGATGTTCACCTTTATCTAGCATATGAATGAAAAACTATTTCAAGATACCTGAATTCATACTATAAATAAAGAAAATACAAGTATGGATATACTTATTGAATGAAACATTTGCTCTCTCTCTAAAAAAAATCCTTTATTTTTCACAACATGTTATAACACAAGAGCTTAATATAATAAAAAGAAAGAGGATTGCCTCCTCCCCATGGATAACAACAAGTGATGGTAATTTTTGGTTCTTTTCTTTTCTTCACTGAAGACAAATAAGTACATGATTGTTACCTTTTCTATTGTCAATTTCATAGACTACATCTTCGTTGTCCCTCATATATTTGAATTTGAAACTTTAAAAGTCATCATAGTGGATGCTTATTTTGTTACTCTCTATTTATAAAGCATCAATTGTTTTCTTTTGGTCCTTTAAAACATATTAGCAGGGCCGATCCCGAGATTTTAGCGTCAAGGCGAATTCTTGAACTGGGATCCATATTAAACAAGAGGTTTTTAATTAATTTATAACTTATGGGTTTTTTAATCGAAAAGATGCCAACTTGATTTTCAGTAGTTTACAAGTTTAAATGTTTGTCCCTTAAATTTTTAATAAATTATTTGTGTGACAATTGAAAAATGACGCTATAAATTTAAATACACAGATAAAATTTTGGGGTGCCTAAAATGTGTTGAATATCCGGGCTTGAGGCGTCCGCCTCCTTGGCCTCCCCTCAAAACCGGCTCTAAATATTTGAAAGTTTTATACTTCTTATTCATTGCAGTTTATATATAAGAATGAATCAGCTTAGCTTCTGATCATGTCGAAAAAAATATGAGAATTATTTATTAGTCATCAATAATTAAACAACATCCTATAATATTACCTTTTCTTTTCGCCATGTTTTAAGGTATTTTAGTTTGGTCTTATAAGATTACAAATTATTTTACTTTTTTTTCCTCCCTAGGTTTTAAGCTATATGGGAACTAATTGCCATAAAATATAAAAATGGCTATATTTTAGTTTGATCTTAAAAGCTTACAAATTATTACATTTAAATTTTGAGTCGTCTTCTCACATAACCACTTTTAGCTATGACCTGAAGTTACCAAATCATACGATATTAAGACCTACACCATAATTATTCAACTTTGGAACTTGTACGTTTCTATGTTCTAATTTTAGTATTTAAAGTCCCTAAATTATTTGGACCTAAAGTTTCAAAGAAAATATATCAAAATCAAACATGGAGTTTTAATTGAAAGTGTACAAACTGAAAGTCATATAATTTATATTGATTTGTGATATGAAGATACATAATTATTATTGTGATCAAATGTTCACAAATTATTACTTGTAAATGGGATACAGTTTCTTAGACATACTATTAAAAATGCACGAATCTCTCCTGTTATTTAACTATATTTGGATTAGAGTATCCAAAAGTAATAACCCCCATTTTCTCATGTAAAGATTGGCCAGACATGATACGCCGAAGATGGGGCTTGCTTGTCAATTTATATCATTCATAGCATCGACCGAGAATAAACATTTATATTTTAAACCACATTTTAATTTAAAATTGAATTGAATTATTAAACATGAGATAATAGTAAATCCAACATCCACGTTCAACAAAATAAAATCTAACATAATTATAACATCTCGACTAATAAAACTAAATGACTTCGGGCTTATGCCCATAAAACAATCCAAAATAAATAAAGAGAGGAAGAAGTAGCAGCCTAAATTAGGATCAATAAATCGATCTTCGATAAGCCATACGTGACAACAAGTTTGATATTCCTTTAGTCCCGCTATCCTTGTCTACACAAACTGTAACACCCCGCTTAAAATAATAACGGGTGGCCAGCCCTATACTATATTAAATCAGGAATTTCAGATGGTCCAGTCTCAACATCAACTGTCGGTACTATATAATATAGGACTAACTACCCGATAACTTATAAGCGAGATGTTAAATAAATTAAAACATGCAACATAACACAACCCAACACTACAAAATTTCTAATAAATAAGAGAGATGCAAGAAAGAACTATAAGAAATGAAAGGAATCACTACACATGAATATTCCATAAATAAATAAACCCGAATAAGCTGTCGGGTCACAGCAAAAACAATAACTGAAATGGAATAAATATAAACATGTATATAAATATCCCTATGATACAAACCCGATATACAACATGAATCCTACCTAGAATTTTAAAGAAGTAGGAAGCGGCTACATGAAACATCCCGCAACAATCCGCACCTGTCACGGCTCCCAAGACTCTGGATAGAAGGTCATCCGGCATCCATGCGGTAGGATACCTGTGGAAATATATATGTATATACAAGAAGGAGGGAGAAGTAAACGGGTCAGAGCCCCGAATGTGTAAAATATTTAGCAAGTGTGTTAACCGTGCATAATAAATACCGGTGTACTTAATTTCATAAATAAGTGAGACCGCACTCTCGTGGAACCCCAACTCACCTCTCATCTAAAGGCGCGCACCTAATCGCGTCCTCAAATTTTAGTTAAATTACCACCATTGATTTTTTTTTTAGGACAACCTAACTTATCAGGCCTAGCCTATATCCACGAGAGCTACCTTCCCGTCATAATCTAAGGATCCAACCATTTCTAATCCTATTAGATTATGATTACAACAATTATGCCATAAAAGGGCTTAATAAATTCCGATTAATAATCTTATGAATTATAATCATCATAATTCTTAAAACATCACTCCTATACATATACATATATATATACATATATAGGCTAAAAACGTAAGAATCAATATACTTACTAACATGCACATGGAAAATTGGCAAAACTTCTCTCTAATCCTAAAATTGTACTACGTTTCGTGTGTGGGGAGTCTCGCAAAGCGAAATCCAAACAAGGAACCGCCCCGTTACGCTACTCCTGCCAAGGTCAAGACCAGAGATCCGAGATGCCACCTATGGAATTACTTCTCTCAAATCTCGACATGGCACTGTGTTTCGTGCGTGAGGTGTCTCGCAAAGCGAAATCCAAACAAGGAACCACCTCGTTACACTACTCCTGGGCAATGTCGATCCTAGAGATCCATAATCCTCAACATACAAGTTAATACTACCATTACTACTAACTATAACTCCTAAAGAAAGAAAGAAAGAAAAGAAAAGAAAGAAAACAAATAAGATAAAATAAAAGAACCTCCAATAATATCCTTGGGATGATGTAACCGAAATAATACCTTATGTGCGATACATCCACCCCCATCAATCTAGTACACCATAATCATCTAAGATGTACTTAATAAAAGTCCATATCCTTTCATCTATCGGATATATATATAAATATATATATATATAGGTATTTATTTCTAACCATATATATATATCAACATCAATCCAATAGCCAAGTGTACATACTACATATGATGTACAAGGCCATGCACATAATATACCCGGCTATAAATATCGCCGATAAACTGCATCAATGCTATCATCTTCCCAGTGCCCGGCTCACGTAGCAAAACTGGGGCCACCATGGTGGGACTAAACGACACCCATCTCGTGGTAAACTCACGCACACGACGTCCCGGGAAGCGGTCATAGCTCCAAACCGGCAATGAGACGAAACATACCCATCACGTCTCATCCCAAAATAAATATATATATATATGGTAACACACGGGACGACTATGACCTGGGGAATATCCACACCCTGCTTTTCTAGCCAGGATGCTCACCCACTACGCGCGCAACTTCCCAATGATAGCATGAGCGGGGTATGCTTAACCAATTAAGTATATATATATATCATTTACATGCATAATATATATAATCCATATGATCCAATCATATGATCAAACAATAAACCATCGTATACGGTTTAAATATCCATACCATGTATATCCACAACATGAAGATATCCATATATCTATATACATACATATATATATATATATATATATATATATATCAACACATATTCACATATCCCTATCTATATATACAAACTAATCCTCGTTCATATGTATAAGATATATATAACTGGCTATAAGTATACATAGTCCTCGATATACAAGCCGTCACTACCATTTCCATTAAATTTACCTTGATATGTGAATATAATTCCATACTTGAAACATATTCAATCATCTTCCTATGATGAGAAGTCTCCCAAAACCATATGTTTATATCTATACATATACATTCAACATTAGGGTTATCACCCAAGAATTTGTGTAGACATCCATCACTACACCTTTCACCTCTAAATGTGAAAGTACATAATTATCTTTAGTACTATCTAACCATAGGCATTAACAGGACTTAATAGCCTAAAACCTCAATTTATTCCAACCTCATTTCAAGTATTGGAATCTCAATGGCCATATCCCCCATAATTGCGTATAAACTATCCTAACTAGAATTTACGCTACCGCTTATCCTAGTCGATAGTACACCCGCAAGCTGTTTCCCACTTTTACCTATGGTTCAATTGTATTTTATGAATCCTTACCCCTATCGGGTTATTATTTATTCCTCGGTCTAAATATTTCTAAGGATAGGAGACCTCTCACTCTCTAAGAGTTCTCAACCTCAAACATATATATATATATATATATATATATATATATATATATATATATATATATATATATATATATATATATATATATATATATATACCTTTATCTATAATTGGTAAATTCCAACCTCAAAGAGTTTTCCCCCAATATCCATATGTAACTCCAATACGTACATGGGTACATTGCTCCCAAGTTACCCTAAGGAGTCCCCAAATCCCAATATGTGAGAAACTCCTTATATGACTCCAAGAATATATCTTTTACATCCTAAGAGAAAGCCCCCAAATCAATAAACCCAACCAAAAAGGGTTTGAAATCACTATGGAGAAAATACTTCAAAATGCCCTGTTTCCGAATCGATTCGGCCTCCCAGGCGAATCGATTCGGGTCCAAAGACCTGGGCTTCTGCAATAGGCCGAATCGATTCGGCTTGGGGTCCGAATCGATTCGGTCAATGCAGACCTGCCAATTTTACCAAACCGAATCGATTCGCTTGAGGGGGCGAATCGATTCGGACCTGCAATTTTTGAAGGGTTCATCTGTTTCTTCAAAACCCACGAATTCTAAACCCTAAATTTCTCATTCCAACCCCCAATCCTTCATCAAATCATGATTTTAAGCCCATTAACCAACCCATAGTTGATCCCAATCATTTCTATGTCATTAATTCTCAATTTAAACATTGATTTCAAGATTTAAACCTAAAATCTAGGTTTTGACATTAATACCCAAAAACCATTTCTTTACCCCACAATTTATGAAATGAAATACACAAATAGCTATTTAGCAAGATTAAACACTTGCCTCAGATTTGTAGAGGTTGGATCATCCTCGATGTCGCGGTTGGACCGGAAATCCCAAGCTTTTTCTTCCTCTCTCTCTTCTTTTCCTTCTTCTTTCTTTCTTTCTTTTTCTTTCTCTCTTTCTCTATTTGAGAAGGCTTCATCCGTAAGACTTAAATCCTTTAAAAACAACAAACCCAGTTTTAAATGTTAATACACACTTTAAATGACTCGTTTACTCCAATTCGAGCCAAAATAACTTAAAACATTCCGGAGCCGAAATAAAACCCAATGACAGTCATTTTGACTATCTCGACCCTTTCGGGATTGATGGTACCCTCAAAATCATCATACGGAATACTTTAAAATATTTTCTATTTTTGGACCTCATTTCCCAAATTCTAAAATTCTCCAATTTAATTAAATTTTATTTTCCCAAAATTTAAATTTCTCAGTCTCCAAAAGTCGAGGATGTTACAATCTTCCCCCCTTACAAGAATTTCGTCCGCGAAATTTAAGACATGCCTAGGACCTCAATATCATCTAGTCCCTACATCAATCCCCATGATCACTATGCCGATCCTTTCGAGTTCTCACGTCGAACTACATAGATCTTTACCGGTAAAAAAAAAATCAACTAGCTACCCAGGGCGCCCATACACCCCGTACCCGAGTTTCCACTCGTAAAATCCTAATCAGGCTCCATTAGCCTCAAATTGTAAGATAACCCTCGGTAATATAATCTAAAACAATATACTAAATATATAAAAGTTTGAAAATTTCCACTGGTTGAACTCTCCTCAATTCCTGACGCTAGCCACCTTCGTGTGGGGGAGGTCTCGCAAGCGAAATCCAAACAAGGAACCCTCCCAATACACTACTGCGTAGCTAGGTCGGGGATTGAGATTAGTTGAACTAGGGTTAAGGTTTTATAAAAAGATTTTCTCATATTTTAGATATTGCCCGAGGGCCTATACAATAATACAATATAAATATATTCCGCGTCTTTCGACACACCAAACAAACACCTTATGTTTAAGACACAAGGCCTCTACAAATACAATACTCTAGCCAATATCTAGTTCTCAAAACTAGCACAACTATGAGCTAAATTATCCGCTCAATATACCCCTACTAAACTTTAAATCTCACAACTCTAAAACTCTTTTACATACATTAACGACTTTCCACAATATAAGTCTCCCTTCTTAGGCGCAAAATAATCACATGCCCTACCTACCCATAAGACAATAGTCTTATAGTCACTATTCAGCGAACCTTAACATTCCTCACCTCCGGAATTCAATGTTATAACTCTCGACGTTCTCGGTATCGTACAAAGTATGACTTAAACCCAAAGAAAGGTATTCTACCTTATACTTCCATAATCTAATGGTTTCACCTCATCCAAGGATCTCAATTCAAGACCCTCTACTTCTTCCAGGACAATCATTACTCCTAAACCTATTTCTCCATAAGAGAAACATCTTCCTCAAAATCCTTCCTAGCGAAGGTTGACGGGTTTCTAAATCCAAACCTCCCAAAGACTACAACAACCTCTCCTCAGACTTACTTTACTAAGTCCAAGGTCCACCATTCGAGTAAATTTTCCTTTCTTACTCAACCGTCGATAAATCACCTCGAACCACTGCTAGAATTATCCTCAATATTTCCTCCTAAATCGGGGAAAAACAAATACCCCCGATTAAAGTGTACCCAAAATATACTATGGGTTCCGTATTTCTAAACCTATTCTTTCTTAGACGACAAAAATCTAGGCGACGTCTGAAACAAAACAAGAGCAACTGTTATCAGTACGCCAATTAAGTGAGTATACTTCACAGAAGAAAACAATGCAGTGAACACAACAGTCCTATTTTTAGGGCTTTATGTCAAGAACGTTAACGGAAGAATGCAGAAACTCGCACAGATCCTAAGGACTCTAGATACTGATGCTCTGATACCATCTGTAACACCCCGCTTAAAATAATAACGGGTGGCCAGCCCTATACTATATTAAATCAGGAATTTCAAATGGTCCAGTCTCAACATCAACTGTCGGTACTATATAATATAGGACTAACTACCCGATAACTTATAAGCGAGATGTTAAATAAATTAAAACATGCAACATAACATAACCCAACACTACAAAATTTCTAATAAATAAGAGAGATGCAAGAAAGAACTATAAGAAATGAAAGGAATCACTACACATGAATATTCCATATATAAATAAACCCGAATAAGCTGTCGGGTCACAGCAAATACAGTAACTGAAATGGAATAAATATAAACATGTATATAAATATCCCTATGATACAAACCCCATATACAACATGAATCCTACCTAGAATTTTAAAGAAGTAGGAAGCGGCTACATGAAACATCCCGCAACAATCCGCACCTGTCACGGCTCCCAAGACTCTGGATAGAAGGTCATCCGGCATCCATGCGGTAGGATACCTGTGGAAATATATATGTATATACAAGAAGGAGGGAGAAGTAAACGGGTCAGAGCCCCGAATGTGTAAAATATTTAGCAAGTGTGTTAACCGTGCATAATAAATACCGGTGTACTTAATTTCATAAATAAGTGAGACCGCACTCTCGTGGAACCCCAACTCACCTCTCATCTAAAGGCACGCACCTAATCGCGTCCTCAAATTTTAGTTAAATTACCCCCATTGATTTTTTTTTAGGACAACCTAACTTATCAGGCCTAGCCTATATCCACGAGAGCTACCTTCCCATCATAATCTAAGGATCCACCCATTTCTAATCCTATTAGATTATGATTACAACAATTATGCCATAAAAGGGCTTAATAAATTCCGATTAATAATCTTATGAATTATAATCATCATAATTCTTAAAACATCACTCCTATACATATACATATATATATACATATATAGGCTAAAAACGTAAGAATCAATATACTTACTAACATGCACATGGAAAATTGGCAAAACTTCTCTCTAATCCCAAAATTGTACTACGTTTCGTGCGTGGGGAGTCTCGCAAAGCGAAATCCAAACAAGGAACCGCCTCGTTACACTACTCCTGACAAGGTCAAGACCAGAGATCCGAGATGCCACCTATGGAATTACTTCTCTCAAATCTCGACATGGCACTGTGTTTCGTGCGTGAGGTGTCTCGCAAAGCGAAATCCAAACAAGGAACCACCTCGTTACACTACTCCTGGGCAATGTCGATCCTAGAGATCCATAATCCTCAACATACAAGTTAATACTACCATTACTACTAACTATAACTCCTAAAGAAAGAAAGAAAGAAAAGAAAAGAAAGAAAACAAATAAGCTAAAATAAAAGAACCTCCAATAATATCCTTGGGATGATGTAACCGAAATAATACCTTATGTGCGATACATCAACCCCCATCAATCTAGTACACCATAATCATTTAAGATGTACTTCATAAAAGTCCATATCCTTTCATCTATCGGATATATATATATATATATATAGGTATTTATTTCTAACTGTATATATATATCATCATCAATCCAATAGCCAAGTGTACATACTACATATGATGTACAAGGCCATGCACATAATATACCCGGCTATAAATATCGCCGATAAACTGCATCAATGCTATCATCTTCCCAGTGCCCGGCTCACGTAGCAAAACTGGGGCCACCATGGTGGGACTAAACGACACCCATCTCGTGGTAAACTCACGCACACGACGTCCCGGGAAGCGGTCATAGCTCCAAACCGGCAATGAGACGAAACATACCCATCACGTCTCATCCCAAAATAAATATATATATATATGGTAACACACGGGACGACTATGACCTGGGGAATATCCACACCTTGCTTTTCTAGCCAGGATGCTCACCCACTACGCGCGCAACTTCCCAATGATAGCATGAGCGGGGTATGATTAACCAATTAAGTATATATATATATATCATTTACATGCGTAATATATATAATCCATATGATCCAATCATATGATCTAACAATAAACCATCGTATACGGTTTAAATATCCATACCATGTATATCCACAACATGAAGATATCCATATATCTATATACATACATATATATATATATATATATATATATATATATATATATATATATATATATATATATATATATATATATCTATATACATACATATATATATATATATATATATATATATATATCAACACATATTCACATATCCCTATCTATATATATAAACTAATCCTCGTTCATATGTATAAGATATATATAACTGGCTATAAGTATACATAGTCCTCGATATACAAGTCGTCACTACCATTTCCATTAAATTTACCTTGATACGTGAATATAATTCCATACTTGAAACATATTCAATCATCTTCCTATGATGAGCAGTCTCCCAAAACCATATGTTTATATCTATACATATACATTCAACATTAGGGTTATCACCCAAGAATTTGTGTAGACATCCATCACTACACCTTTCACCTCTAAATGTGAAAGTACATAATTATCTTTAGTACTATCTAACCATAGGCATTAACAGGACTTAATAGTCTAAAATATCAATTTATTCCAACCTCATTTCAAGTATTGGAATCTCAATGGCCATATCCCCATAATTGCGTATAAACTATCCTAACTAGAATTTACGCTACCGCTTATCCTAGTCGATAGTACACCCGCAAGCTGTTTCCCACTTTTACCTATGGTTCAATTGTATTTTATGAATCCTTACCCCTATCGGGTTATTATTTATTCCTTGGTCTAAATATTTCTAAGGATAGGAGACCTCTCACTCTCTAAGAGTTCTCAACCTCAAACATATATATATATATATATATATATATATATATACCTTTATCTATAATTGGTAAATTCCAACCTCAAAGAGTTTTCCCCCAATATCCTTATGTAACTCCAATACGTACATGGGTACATTTCTCCCAAGTTACCCTAAGGAGTCCCCAAATCCCAATATGTGAGAAACTCCTTATATGACTCCAAGAATATATCTTTTACATCCTAAGAGAAAGCCCCCAAATCAATAAACCCAACCAAAAAGGGTTTGAAATCACTATGGAGAAAATACTTCAAAATGCCCTGTTTCCGAATCGATTCGGCCTCCCAGGCGAATCGATTCGGGTCCAAAGACCTGGGCTTCTGCAATAGGCCGAATCGATTCGGCTTGGGGTCCGAATCGATTCGGTCAATGCAGACCTGCCAATTTTACCAAACCGAATCGATTCGCTTAAGGGGGCGAATCGATTCGGACCTGCAATTTTTGAAGGGTTCATATGTTTCTTCAAAACCCACGAATTCTAAACCCTAAATTTCTCATTCCAACCCCCAATCCTTCATCAAATCATGATTTTAAGCCCATTAACCAACCCAAAGTTGATCCCAATCATTTCTATGTCATTAATTCTCTATTTAAACATTGATTTCAAGATTTAAACCTAAAATCTAGGTTTTGACATTAATACCGAAAAAACATTTCTTTACCCCACAATTTATGAAATGAAATACACAAATAACTATTTAGCAAGATTAAACACTTGCCTCAGATTGGTAGAGGTTGGATCGTCCTCGATGTCGCGGTTGGACCGGAAATCCCAAGCTTTTTCTTCCTCTCTCTCTTCTTTTCCTTCTTCTTTCTTTCTTTCTTTTTCTTTCTCTCTTTCTCTATTTGAGAAGGCTTCATCCGTAAGCCTTAAATCCTTTAAAAACAACAAACCCAGTTTTAAATGTTAATACACACTTTAAATGACTCGTTTACTCCAATTCGAGCCAAAATAACTTAAAACATTCCGGAGCCGAAATAAAACCCAATGACAGTCATTTTGACTATCTCGACCCTTCCGGGATTGATGGTACCCTCAAAATCATCATCCGGAATACTTTAAAATATTTTCTATTTTTGGACCTCATTTCCCAAATTCTAAAATTCTCCAATTTAATTAAATTTTATTTTCCCAAATTTTAAATTTCTCAGTCTCCAAAAGTCGAGGATGTTACACAAACCTTGTAATTTGGGTCAGCACCCTAGAGTGTGTAAGAATTAACTTACTGAAATTGAAATACAAGATTACAGTAAATTTAAGTAGGTGTCTCCCATCGTCACTCGCATAGGATAATCTCCTCACCTCTCACCTATGTGCAATATTAATCGTATCCTATCCCCAGAAACAAAATGCAATATAGATAACAAGATGATTAGGAAACATGTGATGCGTCTAGCATACACTACAAGAAAAATGATTTTTAGTGACATAATTTTTTGCACCTAATTATAAAAAATTCACCACCAAATCTTTTAGTGGCAAAACAAATTTCGTCATGCTATTGCCACTAAAGGTGTTTCGCGGATTGTTTTCGTAGCAATTTATTAAATCGCCCCTAAAATTTGACTTTTTAGTGACAAAATCACTTCGCCACCAAAACATCGCTTTAGGTGGAATTTTTTTTGTATATAATAAAGATTAAATTGCCACTAATAGTTGATAGTTTGACACTAAAAGTTTATTTTTTGTAGCAAAATTAAAATTCACCACCAAAAGTAACATTTCGTGGCAAAACAAATCGTCACAATTGAACTTAAATTTCTATGGAACAATTTTTTAAATATTAAATTGCCACCCATATTTGATAGTTTACCACCAAAAGATTATTTTTTATAGCAAACCAAAGAATCGCCATCCAAAGGGTTGTTTCGTGGAAAAAAAATCATCATATTTGATCTTAAATTTGTATGGAACAACTTTCTTAGCAATTTAAATTCGCCACTAAATGACATTTTTTATTGCAAAAAAATCTCCATAAATTCATGTAATATTTTTCACAATACATATATACGTTGCTTTGGTAACAACTTGTGTCTACTCGTATATAACTTATACATCTACAACTTTCATAATTTTTGTTTTCCCAAAATCATAAACTAGTACTCTTAATTTGGGCTTCGAACAAGAAAGTAGAAATTTACCGAAAATCTCAAAACTTTTACATTTTGCAACCAAACATTGCCAATTTCGCATCAACACCCTAATTTACTTTATAAACATAATCATGCTTTAAAAACATATTTTATGATTCATTTAACCACATAACTAGTCATATGCTCTAAACATGTTATCCCCGATCATAAGCTCGATTAACATCTAATATAAACCACATATATATCACATTAACATGCATCCCCAAAACATGATAATTAACATGTTTAACACACATAAACAATTTATAACTAATAACTAATCACTTATACATAATCATGTAATTAACCTTCGTAATCATGTTTTAGGGCCTTACACAATAGTACTCAAGTTATCAAAAAAGGAGAAGGATAGTTTGTTAACTCTACTTTGATCAAAAGTATAGTTGGAAGCATGAGGTACTTGATAATGATAAGACTTGGAATTTTATATGTAGTTGGACTTGTGTGTCGTTACATGGAAACACCAAGAGAATATCATCATCTAGCTACTAAGAGCATACTAAGGTATAATAAAGGTTCTCTTAATCCTGGACTTTTTTATGCTTATGGAGAAGATGAAAATCTAGTAAGGTATTTAGATAGTGATTGGGGAGGTTATCGAGATGAGGTGAAAAGCACTACAGGGTAGGTGTTCTACCTTGGTTCAACAACTTTATCTTGGCCATCGAATAGACATACAATTACAACATTATCATCATGTGAAGATGAGTATGTGATAACTTGTTCAATTGTTTGTAAAGGAATTTGGTTGAGAAATATGTTGAAGTCATTGAATCACTTATAAAAAGAATATACAGTGATTCATGTGGATAATAAGTCTGCAATCAAGCTTGCAAAGAATCAAGTACAACATGGAAGGAGCAAGCATATTGACATTAGGTTACATTTTCTAAGGCATCATATGAAGTAAAAGACAATTGAACTTGCATATTATCACACCAGGGAGCAGATAACAGATGTCCCTACAAACCATCTCCCGATTGAATATTTCCGAAAGCTACGTGTAATGCTCGGGATGAAGGACTCTTGATTTGAGGGGTGAATGTTGGAATAAACACAAATCAAGTGTCTCTTGCACTATGATAATTAGTGGTAAACCTGACTATCCACTACATAGGCACTATGTGAAGTGATAATCCACAAAGACCACTTTCATGATTTTTAATATTTCTTTCTTTAAGTGGTTTAGGTATTAATTCATTTCCTCCATTTCTTTTTCTAATGGGTTAGATTAATGTTTCCATAATTAATTATGTTATTTTAGTTGTTCCACTTAATGTGTGATTGTGTGTGTTTTGTAATTCTATAAATAGAGTTATAAGCTTGTTGTTTGATATAAGCAATAACAAGAAAAGAAAAACATTTTATCTCTAAAAATACTTGTTCTCCTTATTAGTTCTTATCTTTGAGAGAATGTACGTGTGGGTGTGATATAGTTTGAAAACTTATCACCCAAACAATAAGTTTGGCATAAACAATTGAATACCAACAATAATTGCCTCCACTTTGTTTGGATCAACCTTCACACCGTCACATGAGACAACATAACCTAAGAATACTAAACTATTTTTCAATAAGTCACACTTCTTCAATTTAAGTTTTCTACCGACTCAATACATCAAAAAACTTTTGAAGATGCTCAAAATGTTGATTTTTCTCTTTGTTAGTCATAAGAATATCATCAAATTAAACCACAATAAACTAACCAATATAAGGCTTGGATATGTGATTCATAATACGCATAAATGTGCAAGGAGCATTATAAAGACCAAATGGCATCACTATCCATTCAAATAAGTCATCCCTTGTTTTGAAAGAATTTTTCCATTCATCTCCTGGCCTTATGCAAATTTGATGATACCCACTTCAAAGATTAATTTTTGAAAAGATTACATCCCCACAATGTTGGTCTCATCGAGTCGAGGAATAGGAAAATGATACTTAATGGTAATTTTATTCATCGCCCCACTATCAACACACATCTTCTAAGATGCTTCTTTCTTAGGAACAAGTAATGCTGAGATAACACACGAACTCATGTTCTCTATAATCAAACTTTTATCCAACAAATCATTAATTTTCTTTTAAAGATCTTCATATTTTTTAGGATATATTCAGTAGGCTACTGGAGGCATAGAACACGGGACAAGAGAAATACAGTGTTGACTCTCATCAATAGAAGTCGGGATGAAATTTCCTTTAGCACCACATCATAAAATTTATCGATCAAAGTGTGACAACCCGCTCACCAAAATATGGGGTGCCCAGCCCGATACTCCAATATAACGGAATCATGGATGGAATCATTCTCATCATCACAACAATATAATAAGTATACGGGGAAACCACCCAATAATTCAGAAAACGGGTTGCCAAAATTTTTGTTTTATTTTAAGTTAAGGAATAATTTAATCAACCCAATTTAAAAAGAAAGTGGAATCCCGAGAACTTATATTACATCCACAACAAGAATACAATAAGAGGACCGAATATGTTGTCAGTCAACAGGTACAAACAACATATTACAACAGTTTAATAATTTACGTAATACATTCATTAAACAGTTAAAAAAGTTTGGGCCACACGCCCGAGTGAAAGACTCGATTGTAACTAGAATACAAAAAAAGGAAGGCGTCTAACAACATATCCCGTAATATCTGCAAAGTATTACGGCTCCCCAAAAGTACTAGAGTAGGAAAATCAGAATGGGCGCCCTTGCGGCGGAGCACCTGAGCGGATACAAAATTAATGCACAATAAGAAAAGTGAACAGGTCAGGGCCCGATTTTATATGATCACCAGATGAATAAAAAGCATGACAGTTATTAATAGTTCATCATGAATGATAAAGATGAGAATCTAACAACATAATCTCAAAGCATAATAAGACAATTTAAATGAGTTTAACTTTTATTTAGTTATGCAAGGGGATAAAATTAGAAATCATTAATTAAAAGTCTCCATCATTATTCACCATTTCATTTCATTTTTCCATTCCTTATCAGGAATGTAATTCCTATCATATGCACTTTGTGGCATTTCTCATACATCAAGTCCCACTTGATTTACAATTGTTATATTCATATACATATAACGATTGTAAGACTTCCCCTCCGAGTTTCCCCACTGGGAGCGCCCCTAAATGACTATCATCTTCCAGGGCCTATCAACAAGACAACATGGGCACCTAACGCAACGTCGGTAAGTGGCCATAAGCCTGCGAGTGAGTCATAACCACACCCGGAATTGCCTCACTAGCACAGAATAAAACTTATAACAATCCATCATATGGCCGAGGACTATAGTCTCCCTGTGTTCATTAGTCAGGGGACATCACCTCATGTGAGAACTTCCCTTATGATAGCATTTAGAGAGGTGTGTTTATGTAAATTAGCATTTACCATTTAAATCTCATTTTCAGTTCCATTTTTCATATGTATGTTTCATTTTATTTGAAACCATAATCATTGAATATAATCATTAGTATTCATCGTATACTAAGTCCCGAATTATTATCCAAGAGGTCACAATATTTCTATAAGTCACAAGGTTTTATATACCTCAATTGAGCCTCTAAAGTCTCCAAGTATGGGCTTACAATTCCTAGCCTCCTAATAATTAACTAAAGGAAAGAAATGTCCTAACCCCAATTTGTACACCCCCGAAATAAGCCCCGTTTAACCCATTTCTAATGTAGGGTAGTGACCCAACTCATCTAAAACTCTAGGACTCTATGTTTACTTCATAGAAGAAGGTTCCTAGGTCCTAAACCTAATGGAAAGGGTGGGAATTGAGCTAAGAAAAATCACTCAAAAATGAAGGATTTCCGAATCGATTCGGCCTGGCCGAATCGATTCGGTCAGAAAAGAGAATCGATTTGGACCAGCCGAATCGATTTCAGACCTGTAAGCTTCCCCTTGAACGAATCGATTCGCCCTGGCCCAATCGATTCGCCCCTGCGAATTGTCCAAGTTTGGCTATGGAGTCTTGGATTCCTAAATTCCCCCAACTCAAATCTACCCAAACCAAGATCATTTAACACAATCAACTACTCATAAATGCATCTAACAACCATAAATAACCCAATAAACATCTAAATCAACTTTTAAGGGTTCAAAACCTACAAATCAATTTAAAACCCTAAAATTGTTAAACCATAACCAATCCACAACAATCAATACCATTTATTCATCTTAAACCATATATTAGCAAGTAAAAAATTACCTTGGTGTTTAAATCTCAGATTTTCTTATAGTAGCAATAATCTCCAAGCTTGAATCTCTCTCTTTTCTTCTTTCTCTCCAAAGTTCTATTCCTCTCTCTTTCTCTCTAGGTTTATCAAATACGCATAAGGGAAATAAATGAAATGCAAGACTTAAATCGTCCCTTAAGTCTAAATTCCCAAATTAAATGGTTAATACCACATTAAAATGCCTCCCAATACGCATTCAATCTATAACTAGTCAAAAGTGCCTGAAACATAAAAATACAATATGGCACTTATTTCGACTATCTCGCACATTTCGGGACTAACTACGCCCTCCAAATTATCCTTTGGAAATTTTGTAACTCATTTCAAGTTCCGGTTTCATTTCAAACGATAAATGTCATTTAAATTATATGACACTATAAAACACAACATGGTGATATTTACTTGCACATACAGTAAATATGCAACAATTTAGTAAATATTAAGTTTTAACTCGTTTAATTAATATCCATATTCCAGTATTTTATATAATTACTTCACATAGTAAATAAATATAAAATAGGTTCTCAAAAGAGAGGGTTGTTACATACTCCCCCCCCCCCCCCCCCCCCCCCCCGTCTCTTATGAGGGAATTTTGTCCCCAAAATTCAAGCGTACCTTGTATAAAGAGATACAAATATTTTTCTCTCATGTCCTCCTCGCGTTCCCACGTCGATTCCTTGGCGTTGTGATTACTCCATTGGACTCACCAAGGGCACCACTTTAGACCACAATCTACGCTCCCCATGCTCTAAGATTGCAACCGGTTGTTCTTCATACAAAATATCAGGTTGCAAGTCGATATCCTCGAAAGGAATATGCCAAAGGGCTCCTTCACATCTATTATACTTCTTCAAAGAGGAAACATGGAACACATCATGGATTTGTTGTAAAGGTTCCAGTAAGGCAAGTTAATACGCCATTGGACCTACCTTAGCAATAGCGGGAAAAGGTCCAACAAAATGCGGCGCAAGCTTTCCTGTCTTCCCAAAGCGCTTTATGCCTTTCATTAGCGACACACGCACCAAGACTTGATCCCCAATATCCAACTCCATATGACTTCTATTCGCATCGGCATAACTCTTCTGGCGATCTTGAGCTATTCGAATGCGATTCTGGATGAGTTCAATCTTGGAAGAAGTATCCTGGATCATTTCAGGTCCAAGGAATTTATTATCCCCCACCTCCAACCAACACGTGGGTGATCTACAAGGCCGGCCATACAAAGCTTCGTAGGGTGCCATCCCAATAGTAAATTAGTGCGAATTATTATAAGAAAATTCGACCAAAGGGAGATATTATTCCCAACCACCTTTGAAATCAAGCATACACATACGGAGCATATCCTCCAATGTTTGGTTGCTCTTTCAGTTTGCCCATCTGTTTGAGGATGATAAGAAGTGCTTAACTTCAATTTGGTTCCCATAGCCTCTTGAAAACTTCGCTAAAAGTGGGAAACAAAAATCTTATCTCAGTTGGAAACTATATTTAAGGGCACCCCATGGAGTCTAACAACCTCCGCGATGAATAACCGGGCATAACGAGCAGTATCATAATCTGTGCGCATGGGTAGAAAGTGTTCCGACTTAGTCAATCGGTGGACAATTACTCAAATAGAATCACAACCGCTATATGACCTTAGTAAGCCCGTAATAAATTCCATCGATATACTCTCCCACTTCCACACCGAAATTTCCAACGGTTGCAACAAACCCGTCAGTCACTGATGATCTATCTTGACCAATTGACAAGTTGTGCATTGGGATACGAACTCAAAAATATCCCGCTTCATGCCTGGCCACCAATACTGATGGCGCATCTCTTGATACATCTTGTCCCCACCAGGATGTACCATAAATTTAGACCCATGAGATTCTGCCATCATGGCCCTTCTCAAATCCCCTTCTTCCGGGACAATGAGTCTCCCGTGGAAACGTAATCCTCCCTCTGAACTTATCGAGTAGGATTCCGCTCCCTCTAACAGCAATCGGCGTATATGGTCATGATAACCTTGGTCCCTTCCTTAGGCTTCTACAACCCTTGCTACAATAGTAGGCATAACAGTCATTAGACATGAATGCCCTAGCAACCGCATCGTCCTGACTGAGCTCTTTCCATTTAGCTTTCCATACTTCCGCTAACTCCCCCTCGGGCTTTCTACTCAAAGCATCCGCTACCACATTCACCTTGCCCGGATGATAGTGGATGTCAAATTGATAGTCTTTCACAAACTCTAGCCATCGGCGTTGCCACATATTTAAATATTTCTGTGAAAATAAATATTGCAGTGATTTATGGTCTGTGAAAAGACTGAATTTATCCCCTAGGAGATAATGCCTCTAATTCTTTAAGGCAAAAACAACCACGACAAGTTCCAAGTCATGAACTGGATAATTCTTTTCATGGGTCTTTAGCTTGCGGGAAGCATAAGCAATAGCCCGTCGTTCTTGTTGAAGTACACCTCCCAATCCTTGTAGAGATGCGTCAGTGAAGACTAGATATTCCAACCCCGGCTTTGGCAATGCAAGGACTGGAGCAGAAGTCAACCTATCCTTAAGCTCATCAAAAGGATCCTAATAAGAATTATCCCAGACAAACCTCACCCCCTTCCGAGTTAAATTTATCAAAGGGCTAGAAATTTTTGACAAACCCTTGATAAACCGACGGTAATAAGCCGCCAAACCCAGAAAACTACGAATCTTGGTAGGTGTCGTGGGCTGACCCCACTCCCTCACCGCAACCACCTTGCTTGGGTCTACCGAAATACCCTGGGCTGTCATAATGTGACCCAGAAACTGCACTTCCTGCAACCAAAATCCGCACTTCTCAAACTTAGCATACAATTGGTGATCCCTCAACCTTTGTAGGACCAACCTCAAATGAGTAGCATGATCAGATTCCGTCTGCGAATACACTAGAATATCATCAATAAACATGATGATAAACCGGTCTAGGAAGTCCCGAAATACCCTATTCATGAGGTTCATAAACACGACGGGAGCATTGGTTAGTCCAAAGGGCATAACCAAAAATTCATAGGACCCATACCTCGTCAGAAAAGCGGTCTTGGACACATCTTGTTCTCGTATCCTCAACTGGTGATACCCCGTCCTCAAGTCTATCTTAGAGAAGTACGATGCTCCTCTAAGTTGATCAAACAAATCATCAATCCGAGGCAACGAGTATTTGTTCCGGATGGTGACTTTATTTATCTCTATGTAGTCAACACATACCGGAGAGAACCGTCTCTTTTCTTCACAAACAACACCGGAGTGCCCCATGGTGACGTGCTACACCGAATGAATTCCTGCTCTAACAACTGCTGAATTTTATCTCTTAACTCCCTCATTTCAACGGCAGCCATGCGGTACGGAGCTCTTGAAATTGGTCTCATTCTCGGTGCTAAATCAATTACAAATTTGATCTCTCGACTCGGAGGCAAACCCGGTATTTCCCAAAACACATCTTGGAAATCTCTAACAATCGGAATAGATTCTAAGGGAACAACTACATCTCGAGAAGTCTCCTAGGCGATACAATACAAGTAAGTGCTAGTACCTCCTTCTAAACGAGGCATAACTACCAAAAACATTTCTTGCCCCGGAATGACAAAAACTATACTCTTCCCGTAGCAATGAACTATTGCATGATACTTCACTAGCCAATCCATACCCAAAATCATATCATACCCGACCATGTCTAAGACAAGAAAATCGGCCTCAAAGCACAAATTACTAAGACTAATTCCTATTTGTTTACAAACAAAGAAAATGAGCGAACCATCACCCATAGAGGACTCAACACTAATGAAGGTACTCTCTGTAGATTTAATTAACTCTGTAGACTGAGCAAAACTTCTAGAAATGAAAGAGTGAGTCGCACCGGTATCAAACAAAACGCGACCCATGTTTTCCTGAATAAGAAACTTACCCTCAATAGCTAGCAGCGCCGGCGGAGCAGGAGGAAGCATAGCATCCTGAATATGATAAACATGCCCATACTGTAGCTGACCCTGCTGTGGAGGGGCAACTAGATTAGGTACCTGTGGTGGTAGCTGAATCTGTGGATGCTGAGGAACCCTAGGAAGCTGACCCTCAACCAACTGAGGACACTCCTTCTTGTAATGACCCGCCTCCCCACATTGGAAGCACCGTCCTGTCATATTCTCCAGATTTCGGCCCCGGTTATTTCTAAACTGGGTAACACCTTGGCTCGGATGGCCCCTACCCCCATGACCACCCCGACCTGTTTGTTTTTTTTGCTGGGCACCCTGGCCGTGCCTATTGTTATTTCCACCAAAATTAAACCCGCCAAAAGGTTTCCTTTTTGACAAGTCCTCTTGCTGGCGATCCCTTTCTTTCTGCTTATTACCCGAAGATTGGGTCGAAGGAAATGATCCTCCTCCAGTCCCACTACCTCCAGGTTTTCCCGCTTGCCCCACCACTGTAGCTTTCTTGCCACTCTGTATATACAACCGATGTTCTTGGCAATGGAGCAATGTCGCATTCATTACCTCGCCAAAAGGTTGTAAGGCTGGATTACTCAGCAAATGTTTCCGGATCCTCCAATCCAAACCTCCCATGAACTTCGAAACCTTCCTCTCTTCCAGAGTCACCTCATCCGGTACAAAACTTGCTAACCAGGTGAACTCCTCTTTATATTCTGCCACTGATCTCTCACCTTGCACCACATCCTAAAGCTTCCTTCTCATTTTGCTTTGAACTGCGGGAGGGAAATGCTTCTGGTCAAATAAAACCCAGAAATCAATGATAGTCATGGTATCTCTCTCCTCTGGCGTAGTTATCGACTCCCACCAATGTAATGCGTCCCCAATGAGTTTAAAAGTAGCAAGGACTTGTTTCCTCTCCTCACTACACTCCACCATTCGAAGATGGCATTGCATATCCTTCTTCCACTGATTAGCTCTAATAACATCAGAACATCCATCGAATTTCGAGGGATGGCCCTTTAAAAAGGACTCTCTAACTCTCTCCCACGGAGAAGGTACCGTATGAGCTTGTACATCCTGCGCTCGTTGTTGTTGAGCTTGTGGTATTTGCTGAGCCACGACAGTCATAGCAGCATTAACCGCTTAGGCCACGATATTTGCTACATCAGCAACATTTATTGTTCCTTGTGGCGGCGGTGGAGGACTAACCTCCTCTGCTACAACTATATTCCTTCTAGCTGGGCAACCTCTCTTAGGCGGCATCTAAGATGAAGAAACAAATAGAGTTAGAATACTATTTAAAACAATCTATCTTGCAGAAGATCACAACCATAAGTAACAAAGCAGTATTCTAACTCTATTTGTAGATTTACAAAACACACACAATCACACATTATTTGTTTGATATAAGCAATAACAAGAGAAGAAAAACATTTTATCTCTAAAAATACTTGTTTTCTTTATTAGTTCTTATCTTTGAGAGAATGTACGCCTGGGTGTGATATAGTTTGAAAACTTATCACCCAAAGAAGAAGTTTGGCATAAATAATTGAATACCAACAATCATTGCCTCCACTTTGTTTGGATCAACCTTCACACCATCACTTGAGACAACATAACCTAAGAATACTAAACTATTTTTCAAGAAGTCACACTTCTTCAATTTAATTTCTACTCACTCAATACATCAAAAACCTTTTGAAGATGCTCAAAATGTTTATTTTGCTCTTTGTTATACATAAGAATGTCATCAAAGTAAACCACAATAAACTTACCAATATAAGGCTTGAATATGTGATTCATAATACGCATAAATGTGCAAGGAGCATTAGAAAGACCAAATGGCATCACTATCCATTCAAATAAGTCATCCCTTCTTTTGAAAGAAGTTTTCCATTCATCTCCTGGTCTTATACAAATTTGATGATACCCACTTCGAAGATTAATTTTTTAAAAGATTACATCCCCACAAAGTTGGTCTCATCGAGTTGAGGAATAGGAAAATGATACTTAATGGTAATTTTATTCACCTCCCCACTATCAACACACATCTTCTAAGATCCATGTTTCTTAGGAATAAGTAATGCCGAGATAACACACGAACTCATGTTCTCTATAATCAAAACTTTCTCCAATAAGTCATTAATTTTCTTTTAAACATCTTCAAATTTTTTAGGATATATTCGGTAGGCTACTGGAAGCATAGAACATGGGACAAGAGCAATACAATGTTGACTATCATCAATAGAAGGCAGGATGAAATTTCCTTTAGCACCACATAATAAAATTTATCGAGCAAAGTGTGACAACCCGCTCACCAAAATATGGGGTGGCCAGCCCAATACTCCAATATAACGGAATAATGTATGGAATCATTCTCACCATCACAGCAATATAATAAGTATACGGGGAAACCACCCAATAATTCAGAAAACGGGTTGCCAAAATTTTTATTTTATTTTAAGTTAAGGAATATTTTAAACAACCTAATTTAAAAAGAAAGTGGAATCCCAAAACCCTATATTACATCCACAACAAGAATACAATAAGAGCACCAAATATGCTGTCGGTCAACAGGTACATACAACATATTACAACATTTTAATAATTTACATAATACATTCATTAGACAGTTACAAAATTTTGGGCCACATGCCCGAGTGAAAGACCCGATCGTAACTAGATTACAAAAAAATGAAGGCGTCTAACAACATATCCCGTAATATCCACAAAGTATTACGGATCCCCAAAAGAACCAGAGTAGGAAAATCAGAATGGGCGCCCTTGCGGTGGAGCACCTGAGCGGATACAAAATTCATCCACAACAAGAAAAATGGACGGGTCATGGCCCGGTTTTATATAATCACCAGATTAATAAAAAGCATGACAATTATGAATAGTTGATCATGAATGATAAAGATGAGAATCTAACAACATAATCTCAAAGCATAATAAGACAATTTAAATGATTATAACTTTTATTTAGTTATGCAAGGGGCTAAAATTAGACATCATTAATTAAAAGTCTCCATCATTATTCACTATTTCATTTCATTTTTCCATTCCTTATCAGGAATTTAATTCCTATCATATTCTATTTGTGGCATTTCTCATACATGAAGTCCCACTTGATTTAGAATTGTTATATTCATATACATATAATGATTCTAAGATCGCCCCTTCGAGTTTCCCCACTGGGCGCCCCCCTAAATGACTATCATCTTCCAAGGCCTATCAAGAAGACAACCGGGGCACCTAACGCAATGTCGGGAAATGGCCATATGCCTGCGAGTGAGACATAACCACACCCGAAATTACCTCACTAGCGCAGAATAAAACTTATAACAATCCATCATATGGCCGAGGACTATAGTCTCCTTGCGTTCACTAGTCAGGGGACATCACCTCATGCGCGAACATCCCTTATGATAGCATTTAGAGAGGTGTGTTTATGTAAATTAGCATTTACCATTTAAATCTCATTTTCATTTCCATTTTTCATATGTATGTTTCATTTTATTCAAAACCATAATCATTGAATATTCTCATTAGTATTCATTGTATACTGAGTCCCGAATTATTCTCCAAGAGGTCACAATATTTCGACAAGTCACGAGGTTTTATATACCTCAATTAAGCCCCTAAAGTCTCCAAGTATGGGCTTGCAATTCCTAGACTCCTAATAATTAACTAAAGGAAAGAAATGTCCTAACCCCAATTTGTACACCCCCGAAATAAGCCCCGTTTAACCCATTTCTAATGTAGGGTAGTGACCCAACTCATCTAAAACTCTAGGACTCTATGTTTACTTCAAACAAGAAGGTTCCTAGGTCCTAAGCCTAAAGGAAAGGGTTGTAATTGAGCTAAGAAAAATGACTCAAAAATGCAGGATTTTCGAATAGATTCGGCTTAGCCGAATCGATTCGGTCAGAAAAGCGAATCGATTCGGATCAGCCGAATCAATTCGGTCAGGAAACATGACTTTCTGCATAATTTTCAAATTGATTCAGATAGGACGAATCGATTCGGCCCATTCAGATCTGTAAGCTGCCCCTTGAGCGAATCGATTCGCCCTGGCCGAATCGATTCATCCCTGCGAATTGGCCAAGTTTGGTTATGGAGTCTTGGACTCCTAAATTCCCCCAACTCAAATCTACCCAAACCAAGATCATTTAACATAATCAACTACTCATAAATACATCTAGCAACCATAAATAACCCCAATAAGCATCTAAATCAACTTTATTGGGTTCAAAACCTAAAAATCCATTTAAAACCCTAAAATTTTTAAACCATAAGCAGTCCACAACAATCAATACCATTTATTCATCTTAAACCATATATTAGCACGTAGAAAACTTGCCTTGGTGTTCAAATCTCAGATTTTCTTGTAGTAGCAACAATCTCCAAGCTTGAATCTCTCTCTTTTCTTCTTTCTCTCCAAAGTTATCTTCCTCTCTCTTTCTCTCTACGTTTAGCAAATACACATAAGGGAAATAAATGAAATGCAAGACTTGAATCGTTACTTAAGTCTAAATTCCCAACTTAAATGGTTAATACCACATTAAAATGACTCCCAATATGCATTCAAGCTATAACCAGTCAAAAGTGCCCGAAACATAAAAATACAATATGGCACTTATTTAGACTATCTCGCACATTTCGGGACTAACTACGCCCTCAAAATTATCATTTGGAAATTTTGTAACTCATTTCAAGTCCTGGTTTCATTTTAAACCATAAATGTCATTTAAATTATATGACACGATAAAACACAACATGGTGATATTTACTTACACATACAGTAAATATGCAACAATATAGTAAATATTAACTTTTAACTCGTTTAATTAATATTTACTCCATATTTCAACATTTTATATAATTACTTCACATAGTAAATAAATATAAAATAGGTTCTCAAAAGCGAGGGTTGTTACAAAAAGGTTGTAAGTTAGGTGGGACTTCGAACCTCTCTTCATTTTCCTCTATGAAAAGTGCAATGGGTGTGAAAATTAATATTTTGAAGTCATTGATCATCCTCTACATGGGCTACATATAAGCTTCTTCAAACAACAAGTGATTCTCCTTGGTCATCATATAAAACTTCACCCTCACTTTCATCTTCATCACTATAATTTTTTTTCCACATCTTCATTGACGTCCACCTCAACTAATGAAATAATCTTTTGATTTGGATATTCAGATGCAATATGCCCAAAGTCGTGACATTTAAATAATGGTGAGAATTTCAATTTGAAGATCCTTGCTAAATTGATTTGCCGTTTATATCATTCTTTGAAGGTAGCTAGAAAGATGTCTTCGAAGGCTTGGAAATAGAAGTACTCCCTGATTATAACCTCCATCGTGACTCTAACTTCAAACACTACTTTTCTCCTTGAGTTGCTTATCCACCTTTAGAGACAAATGAAAACATTATTATAAGTCCAATATGGTTGCAATCGAACAACATTTAAAATATGAGTCCGTAAACCACTAAGATAATGAGCAATTATTCGATCCTCTGACTCGAATAATACACATCGCATCATGATATGATCAAGTAGTCTTGAATACTCCTCCACGGACAACTAATTTTTATGAAATTGTGAAACTTAAGAAAAGCATCTTGTACGTAATGATTAGGAAAAAATATTTTTAACTCCTTTTTCATCTTCTTCCAAGTTACAATTATTCTTTTACCTTCACATTCATGTTGCTTCTTTAAGTGTTCCCACTAAGTTGAGGTATGCTTCTTCAACTTTATGGCAACTAATTTCACTATTTTGATTTCTAGAATTTCATAGTAGTAAAAGATTCTCTCCACGGTGTTGATCCAATCAATGAATTCATCACTTTAGATTTGACCATTAAATTCTTGGATCCTAACTTTTATATAAGCATAGTGATATGGTTGGTTCCTTCCACATATACGTTTCAAAGGAGCCTCTTATTCCGATGCATGGTCATGAGCATTATAAATGAGGTTAATTTCCTCTTCATCATGTGGAAATTCATTATAACTACTGTGATCCATCACATTCCTGAGATTCAAATCGTACTAAATGCTGTAGGAGTTTTTCACATGTACCTTAAATTCATCTAGCTCAATGTCATGTAAGTCTCTTTCACATACCGGTGCACCAATATTCCGGCCATGACGATAGTTGTTGGCCATCAAAACCAAGTCTCTGATACCAATCTGAAATTGGATAATAAAAGAGAAATATGTAACACAAGTGTTAACTGAGGTAACCCACTCAAACTCTAAGGATAATGAAAGAGAAATATATAACACAAGTAACCCACTCAAACTCTAAGGAATCCACTGAAGAGAGGGAGCAACACTCGTCCCCAATTGGAATCCACCAAAAGGTTAAGAGCAAAATAAGAAAACTTCTCTTCTTATAAAAAAGTCTGTTTATAATCTCAAATCAAATTATCCTTCTTTCATACATCCTCAGCCCTTATTTGCCAAAACTTATTTGCCAATAAGTTAAGCGTCACTTAAAATGCATGCCACTCTATGTGTACATTGAATTAGAAGGTCATACATATACCAATTGAAAGGTATATATAGTAGTGGCAAATGGGCGGTTATGGGCGGTTATGGACGGGTCAAAAATGGATATGGATAAATTTGGGCGGGTCAAAAACGGGTTGGACATAATAATGTGGGCGGGTTTGGGCGGGTTAAATTCCGGTCGGGTCGGGTCAAACCCGGATCGGGTCGGGTTGACCCGCCTTTTTTTGAAAAAATAATTATTATACCATATACAAATAAATATGGTATAATAATTTTGAAAAAAAATATACAAGTAAATACTTGAATAAAAAAAATCTTTAAACTTTTTATTAATTTGAGTTTTATTTTTGTGAGGGTCCAAAACCATTTTGACCCGCTAATGACCCGCCAACAAACCGTCTTATTGGATCGTTCAAACCATTTTGACCCACAAACATAATTAATGGGCCCCGAACACATTATTTTGGATGGATTATGGGCGGTTTCATCCTTAAGAACCCATATTGCCGGGCCTAGGTATATACATTAGATTTCTAACGAGCTTTGAATCATGTCATTTGGACTTTTAAGGAAGGAGTTATGACCATTTTCATAACTGGTGTTTCTGTTGTCGGTATAATCCGAAAATAAACGGTAGAGCTTCTTCAAGCCCATTTATTGAACAATGGCACTTCTAAGTACTTGTATTAATATCAAAGTTGCTCCTGCATAAAAAAAGTTCAGCATGTAAATATGTGAAATTGATGAAAATAGAAGATTATATTGACCAAAGATTGATAATCATAGTAAGCCCAACATATTTGTATAAAAGGAAAAGAATCCTCACATCATTATTATTCCCTTCCATGAAAGTATGTATGGATTATCCTTATATTTATAAGTGATAAGGAATGGACACTTCATGTCCAAACTTGCATTGAACAACTAAAGATATACACTTACCAATTAAGAAAACATGAACATACCCACTTTCACTTTCAGGGTGAGTGAGGAAAAGAAGCACCAAGTTAGTGAGTATATTTATATTGTTGTGCATTGGGAGACATCCCAAATGGTAATATAAATTAAATAACATCTAACCACAATATAACTTCCAACAAATTACCCTCTCCCTCTGACAACAAAGTATGACATCCCAAAAGATAGTACAAATCGAAAACCATAAATACTAACTAAAATAGTGGTGAAGATATTCAATCTTATAAAAAAATTAGGATCAATTTGCAATTTTTTAGTATTTATTCATGTCTATAACAACACCCAAAAAATATATATTGGTAATCAAGGCACTACCTATTCAAGTCTGTGACAATTAACGACCTATTATATAAAAAAATCCCCGCCCCCTCTTTCTGTCTCTACCCTTTTTAACTTGTAAAAATGATTTTAGTCTAATTATGGGTTTTACACTGTTCTACACTAATAAATTAGAAATGAATAAATTCGTAAAACGGTAAAAGTATCTCCTATACAGGATAATTTGAGAGAAAATCAGTGTTGGTTGCTTTGAACATGTTAAATGCAAATCAATAGATGCTTCGTAAGAAATAATGATTTACTTAGTATTGATGGTAACGATATGGGTAGAGGTTGATCCAAATTGAAATGGTAGGATATTATAATTAATGATATGATATGATATGATGTGGATATTAACGGAAAATGAAAAATTAAGATTCATGTAGACGATCGCAAATAATTGAAAAATGCTTTGTAGAGTTGAGTACACTGTTTTCCATTAGTACGCAAACTTACAATAGTTTGAGCTTTAGATAATTAAACAACAATACAATAAACCCATTCAACTTCGATAAATAACGCAGTTTCAACTGGAGTGGGGGTGGGGAGGAAAAGCCTTAATATTCAAACCATCGGAATGTAGAAAATTAACCTCACCAAGAATTAAATTAGATAAAGAGAGATTAAAAATAGCAAAAAAATCCTACGATTTCATAATTGTGACAAATGAATTGTTTTCAAGTCGATGTTGTTTGAAAATCGGTCTATAAAAAATCGATAAATAACTCAGTTTCAACTGGAGTGGGGGTGGGGAGGAAAAGCCTTAATATTCAAACCATCAGAATGTAGAAAATTAACCTCACCAAGAATAAAATTAGATAAAGAGATATTAAAAATAGCAAAAAAAATCCTATGGTTTCATAATTGTGATAATGGATTCTTTTCAAGTCGATATTGTTTGAAAACCGGTGTATAAAAAACTTACTCGGCATTCAACGTTGAGGATCTGAAGCTCTAATGAGAGGTCTTAATAGCTACCATTGTACCACATCCACCTTACTAAACACATAAATATCGTCATAATATGCAGGGTAGAAAGAAAATACCTTATAAAGAACGTCAATCATAGTAGTCCTCATGCATAAAATAAATTAATTAATTAAAAACCAAATAATCAAGAACCTTGAAGACAACATGAGGCCTCATTTGATAAAGAATAAGTATAAAATTTAACATTTTAAGAATATAGCCTACTAATACCTTTATTCAAACACCAAATAAGAGCATTGTCTGCGAGTGTATGTCACCGATAAATGTGAAGAAAAGAAATGACAGTTAATCAAAAGTTATGATTGATAAACGTGAAGAAAATAACGTACCATTATTATTTTCAATAAAAAAAATACAATTTTGAATAGGGGACATGCTATTTGATCACCATTTTACCTTAATTATGGATAAGAAGATCTAAAGGCACAACATATAAGTATTAAATGGACACCTTAGTTTATGCTTACCCTACAAAAGAATGACTAACCACTTAGAAGACTAGGTTATCATGTCTCTTCATTTGGTAGTGCATAACTATTTGAATGTTGAGGAAGAATAAGCATAAAAGGGGAAGAAGCATATGGAATATAAAATGCATGAAAATAGAAATGCATAGAGGTAGATGGAGGGGGGGGGGGGGGGGGAGGGGGCTTGGCCCATGAAAGTATTTTCAAACTTTCTATAGTAACAAGTTTTTTTTATAGGTGTTATATATTTTTTCATATGGTTTGGCCCCTTCAAAAGTCACGTCTGTTTTGGCCACAACTCAACCAATGGACAAAAAATACATTTTCAGGTTTAGGTTAATATATAACAACAAAAGTCAATAGAATGGTTTCCGCTTTTAACTTTTACCAACCAAATAAATTCAAAAGAGAAACCACCTGCTAGGCTGCTGCAAAAACCCAAATTCAAAGAAACCAAACAACACCAAAATTTAACCACTGTGGGAAAGTAGCAAATTTGAGTTGGTTTTACGAGGTACTTTTTTTTGTTCTCCTTTTTTTTGTTATTTACAATTCAATATAACAAAAAGTATATTGTAACAGGTTATAAAATACAAAGTTGGGGAAATCCGATTGCTATCTTTTGTAGTTATTTGTCAAGTCCCATCCCATGCTTTTCTTTTATGTTATTTTACAATGACTATTTGCTGGAGTATGGTATGGTTTGAACAAGAGTATTAGAAAATTTTAAAATTGAAATTGTAATAGTCTTGGTAATCTTAGTTAGAGAGTGGAAATTAAAATTGAAATTGTAACATTAAAAAGTTTTTTTAATATAATTTCATATATGTGATATTGTTTGTTATTCTAAAAATTACACATCTATATATGGGGATTTTATTAAATTAAATATTTTGAATATAGGATTTAAGTTTTAATTTAAAATCATCATTTCTGTAATTGTAGTTTAAAATCATTTCTTTATGTTTTAAAATTTTGACAGTTAGTCAAGGTCAAGAGAACAACTATTGATGCATTTTTCAAGAAAGGTGGTGTTGAAAGTTTAGATGTTAGTTCACCGATTTCTAATGAACAATCTTCCTCTAATGTTGAAGCTGAACAACGACCCTCCAAGGTTTCCAATATCAGCTCGATTGAAAAAGATCCAAATTTTTTCGAACGTGATCCTGGATTATGCCAACAAATATGGGAGTATCCATATAATCATCGTGATGAATTTCGACGAGCTTATATTAAATCCGGTACATATCAACATCTTCTTTACCAATACCCATTTAATGAAGATAAACATCCTCGTCGATTTAAAAATTCTTGTTTCAAAATGTTTCCAAATTGGTTGGAATATTCTCCAACTACTTATGGGATTTATTATCTTCCTTTCTTTCTTTTTACCAAAGCATCGGGTCGCCCCTGGGTCTAAAGCATTCACGGTGGAGGGATTTCGTTCATGGAATAAAGTTAATTGTGGTCTCAATTGTGCTCTTTTAAATCATGTTGGTACAGATCCAAATTCGTTGCACAAGAATGCTATGGAGTATTGCCATGATCTCATTAACAAATCGCAACATATTGAGAAGATTGTTGAAAAACAATCTTTTGAAATTGTGAAAACGAATAGATTGAAATTAAAGACTTCAATAGATGCATTTAAATGTCTCACATTTCAAGCTTGTGCTTTTAGAGGCCTTGATGAACGAAAAAAGTCAATAAATCAGGGAAATTTTATTGAATTTATAAAACTTTTGGCATCCTATAGTGAGGAGGTTGCTACAGTGGTCATAGATTGAGCTCCTCAAAATGCTATAAACATTTATCATGCGATTCAAAAGGAAATTTTACAAATCTATGGAAGGAAAATTCGGGAGGTCATTCGGGAAGAAATTAATGATGCTAATTTTTGTATTATTGTGGAAAAGTCTTGGGATGAAGCAAAAAGGGAGCAAATGCCCATTGTTCTCAGATTTGTCGATAAAATGGATTTATACGGGAACAATTTTTTGATTTGATTCATGTAGGTGATACCATGTCTTTGACTTTGAAGAAAGAAATATCACATATCCTTTCTAATAATAATCTTAATATACCGAATATGCATGGTCAAGGATATGATGGTGCTATTAATATGCGTGGAGAATGGAATGGGTTGTAAGCCCTTTTTTTTAAATGAGTGTCCTTTTGCATACTATATTTAATAACTTGCTCATCGTCTGCAATTAGCACTTGTGGCTGCTTCACGAGAGGTTTTACCGTTCATCAATTTTTTAATTATTTACCCTTCATTGTTAATGCAATTGGTTCCTGTTGTAAACAGAATGATCAATTAAAAATTGCTCAAGCGGAAGAAATTGCAAAAAAACTTGCCATTAAAGAAGTTGAGTCCGGTAAAGGTTTAAATCAAATTAGCACTTTCAAATGGGCCAGAGATACCCAATGGAGCTCTCATTTGGGATCTCTTCATAGCTTGATATCTTTTTTTAATGCAACTTGTCCAGTCTTAAAATTTTTATTGCTGATGGAACAAGTTATGATGATTTGATCACTTCTTTTATATTCATATTTACCTTACATCTAATGAGAGAGATCATGGGTATTAGTGATGATCTTTGCCAATCCTTACAACATAAATCCCAAGATATAGTGAATGCAATGCATTTGGTATCAACAATAAAATCTCTTATGCAAAAGTTGAGAGAAGATGGGTGGAATCCTTTATTTGATAAAGTGAAGTCATTTTGGGAAAAGCATAAGATAGAAATTCCTAATATGAGTGCTCGTTATAGTGGTGGTCGGGGTAGATCTTAGGAAATGGACATTATAATTGAGCATCATTTTTGGTTTGAAGTATTTACTACTGTAATAGACTCTTAAATACAATAATTGAATCATAGATTTAAAGAAGATGTGATAGAGTTGCGTATTCTGAGAACAACACTTAACACTTATGATTCTTATAAGTCATTCAACATTGATGATATTTATAAACTTGCAAACCAATTCTATCCTAATGACTTTGATGGACAAGAGAATTTGTGTTTGATGTCTCAACTGGAGCATTATGATCTTGACATTCATATAAATATTGAGCTGCAAAGGGCATCCACAATTTCTGAGTTATGCCAAGTTTTGGCGAAAACAAGAAAAGCTACAATTTATCCCCTTATTGATAGTTTGATTCGCCTAGTGTTAACTCTCCCCGTTTCAACTGCAACAATGGAAGGTGCATTTTTGGCCATGAGTCTCGTTAAGACTATGCTATGGAACATGACTTTCTTGCAAATTATTTGATTAGATATATCGAGAAAGAAATTGCCCGAGATTTTGAAGTTGATGACATTATAGATGATTTTTATGAAATGAGGGAACGCCGATCACAATTTGTGATGCCAAAAATTCCTATGTAGTTAGGGTCATTTTTTTTATAATTATCCGTGTCAATGGTGTCTATGTTAATAAAGATCCACGTAGTGATTTTTTTAGGATTATTTATTCATTTTCTTTACTTATTCATATTTATATTTTGTTTACTTAATGCTTTGGCCACACCCAATATAAAATTCCTAGATCCGCCCCTGGCAACGCAATTATATCAAATATGAAAATTCAAAAAGTGAAGCAAAACCACTATTGATAATTTGAAAGAAATTAAGTCACCATAATCGCACTCCTTGATGAAAGTTACATCGGTGTACCTCTGCAATATCAAGTATCACTTTATATTATTTGATGAGATTCAGCCTTGTAAACAACTTCAAGTGAAACTTTAACTTGTTCTTTGAATAACATTCCAATTTTAGTGATCCATTGTTCATATCATTGGAAAATTAGAAAGTGGCTTGTAATTAGTCATGCCTCCTAAAGAATAGATGTTAAAGACTAAGTGAGAAAAAACTATATTTATAGTGTAACTGAATACAAATTGAAGCCTTGCCAAAATGAAGTTTAAACAAATTCTTCTTTTGTACTTCTCCATATATTCAAACGCAAAAGAGATTTAAAAAAGTGGAAAGAAAAATATTTAAAATTTCATTAGAATTCAAGAAAAGAGAAATATAAAATTAACATAGATGATGGCCCGAGGTTGTGCTTTTCATGAGCAGGTGCATTAGTTGTTTTTAGATGTACTTACCAACTATTTAGTGGTACTTAAACTTCAAAATAATTGAAATTACTTCTCATTCTCGCGATAACCACTTAAAGTATGTTGAGATGTACATAACAAATAAACATTTAAACACTTAGATATTACATGAGGCAAAATGTAATATAATCATTTTCTTGCAATGATTTGCAATACCTCGGATTTTCAAATTAAGCATAGTGATTATCTTGTAATTTGAGTACACTCCCTAGTTGTAGGTTAATATAATCAATTCCTAACACAGTGTTAATGTGTTTAGAAATTAGGAATGGGTAATGAATAGATGATCGTGTCCATAAGACATCAGAAAAACTAATCAAGAATGAGAGTCCACGACTCCTTATACTAATTGATAAGAGACATCTCACCATAATACTAACTTATGATATATCAGATAAAATAGTGGAAGGCATGTTGTCTATTGGTATAGATTTTAGTTGCTTTTTCCTAACCTATACCCTACTTCCCACTTTTATATTATGATGTCTAAGTTACCAAATCACACAGAATGATTAAAATCCTACACTAAATCAATTCCACTAAATCACCCTAATATTTACAGTAAGAAAATTACGAAATATTTCTACAAAAATACGGAATATATCAAGAACTTGATAGATTCCTTAATAGAATCTCTATTGATCTATGGTGAATAACACCTTGCTCTGTCATCCATTGTAATATATCTCTTTATATTCATAAGCATGAAATGAAATGTTTCAATGGATGATAGGGCAAGGTGATATTCACCATAGATTAATAGAGATTCTATTAATGAGTTTAACAAGTTCTTGACATTCGCATCATTGGTATGAAATATAGTGGTTATAGACATCCTATTGTGGATTCTGTTTGATTAAGAGTTCAAAATGTAATTCCTTAGATTTAAGCCCAATGTAAAGCGTTAGTTCTAATGTTTCATTTTACTATCAAAATTAGTACCTAGGGCTAAGGAACCCATTTTATAATGAATGAAAGGAGAAAAAATATAAAATTTCAAAAAATGAGATGAAGTAGAAATTTTCAATATATGAGATCATGCATTAGTATTGTCTTTTCATGCAATGTAGGCATGTCTAGTTTTAATCTTTTATGTAAATTATCTCTGTTTGATACCTCCTTTCACAACTTATAACTTTTATGTAATTGTATGCCAATTTATAATTGATAAATATTAGGTCAACATGTAACATGTTCATTTGATTAATAGGGAAATTTTATCATTCTAAACAAAGAGATGAAACACTAGCAATTTTTCAACTTCTGTATCTAAATATCTTGTTCGAATCATAATCATTTGCCAATAGCAGGCCTTGAATCAAATCTCAAGCTTCATCATACAAAAATGTCCTCAACTATTACAAACTTCAGCATCTGGAACTTAGTTTTGCCATGATATTTATGGAATTATGTAATTTCTATATCATATACTAAGTATATGAGAAGATTATGCTAACCAAAGAAGATAAGCATACACATTTTATTCAAGTAAGAATATGATCTAAAATAATAATCGATACTAAGGTAGGAATTTGTTAAACATTTTTTTATTATTGATCAGAGTTTAGACATAATATTGCCTCCAATAAAACAAATACGCTAATAGCAAACGTGAAAATATTAGGAGATAAGGTCTCCCTTCTAATTAAAGAGACAGATAAACCGCAACAATTTCTTATAATATCGATTATAGAGTATAATCCAAGGATTTCCAGGTGCGAGTATATATTTCATAGATGAGAATGGAACCTAGATTAGATTATGCCAATTGGTACTAAACCTTGTGTTAATCAATATTGTTTTGACAATCATAATACTGGATATAAACCATAATGTTACATCACGTTTAAAAACAGTTTTGTCATGAATCTAGAATGTTTAAACTTCATGCAATCACAAAATCGTAATTTCTTTATAACTATGATCCAAACTAGCCTTTGTCCATCGCAATTGATTGGAATAAGAAGACTTAAATGCTCCTGTCAAAGCTTCTTTTGAATCCCTGCTTAAATATCTCAGAATTACTCTCTTATGTGCCCAAAATATTTGTGAGAAAATATAAATAATAAGAATTTTGGATTTTCTCTCCCTCCTTAGAAACAGTGTGTATTGAGATGACTCTAGATGGTGTTGAGGTCTCTATTTATAAGGGAAAGAGGGCCTAAATCCTAGTGGAGGTGGGACTCTTTCAAGTCTCCCACTAATGCCACTAACCATCATGTGACTAACATATATGATTTACCCAAATCTTTTAATATCTTTATTTATCACATTTCTAATTAATTATCTAACATTTATCAAGACCACATAAATACGAAATTCGGAATTTAATACAATTAAAATTAAATAATTAATTTCGTCACTTAACGTTAATTTCCAACAGTCTCCCACTTGGTCTTAATAATTCGTATAATTAGATTAGGTATCATAAGGTTCACAATCGTTGATAAATTTATTTTGCTAAATCAAATGATTCACGGATGCGAGTCATGGCGGTTCCATACTGTTCAAGAGCATGGTTCCTTCCATGTACCACAACACCAATGTTTCATTAAACTGAGCCTTTAATATTGGGTATCATAATGGCCTCATAATGTCCTTTTGAATAAGGTCTATTTTTGTCAACAATAATTCACAATTATATGCATGCATTCACAATTGACAGAAATAATAGAAATCAGAAACACTTTTATTGAATTCAAGTAATAGTGTCAAACAACTAAGCCAAAATAGCAATCATAATCTAACTAATCGAGACCCATCTCTTTAACATGTTCCATAAAAGTCTTCGAAGATAGTCCTTTCATAAGAGGATCTGCTATGTTATCACACGTACTAATGTGATCAATTGTCACTATTTGTTTCTGAACTTGTTCTTTAACTGATAGGTATTTTATCTCAGTATGCTTAGCAGCCTTAGTATACCTATCGTTCTTCGAGAAGAAGACTGCAACGACATTATCATAATAAATTTTCAGCGGCTTTTTAGTGACCCTATAATTCTAAATCCTGAAATGAAGTTTCGCAACCAGAATCCATGATTTGTAGCTTCGAAGCAAGCTACATATTCAGCCTCCATAGTAGATGATGCAATGACGCTTTGCTTAGCACTTTTCCATGAAACGGCTCCTCCATCCATAAGGAAGATGTAACCCCAAGTTCTCTTCCTACTGTCAAGGCATCCCCCAAAATCCGAGTCTGAATAACCAATCACCTCAAGGTGATCAGTCTTCCAACATGTGAGCATGTAATCCTTAGTCCCTTGCAGGTACCTCAGCACTTTCTTTGCAGCTTTCCAATGGTAAGTCCCCGGATTGGTTTGATATCTGCCTAGCATCCCAATGGCAAAACTCATATCCGGTGTAGTGCAGACTTGTCCATACAACAAACTCCCTACGAGCGAAGAATAAGGCATGACTTTCATGTGCTTCCTTTCTAAATCACTTCTAGGGCATTGACTTAAGCTGAACTTATCCCCTTTCTGAAGTGGAACATTAATGGGATTGTAATTTTTCATGCTAAATCTTTCTAAAACTTTTTTAATGTAAGCTTTCTGAGATAGTCCCAACATTCCTCGTGAACTATCCCAAGATATTTCTATCCCAATCACAAAGGATGCCTCACCTAAATATTTCATTTCAAAGTTTTTAGAAAGGTACTTCTTGGTTTCACTTAATAAACCAAGATCACTACTGGCGATAAGTAAGTCATCAACATATAGTACTAAAAACACAAACTTACTCCCACTAATCTTCAGGAATATACACCGATCAATAGTGTTTTCCTTAAAACCAAAGGATGTATTGATCTCGTGGAACTTAATGTACCATTGACGAGAAGCTTGATTTAGACCATATATTGACGTCTTCAACATACATACCATGTTTTCCCTTTCTTCCTTTATAAAGCCTTGTGGCTGTGCCATATAGACTTCTTCTTCTAAACTCCCATTTAGAAAAGATGTTTTTATGTCCATTTGATGCAACTCCAAATCATAATGATCCACTAATGCTAATATGATTCTTAATGAGTCCTTCTTTGAAACTGGAGATAAGGTCTCATTGTAATCAATGCCTTCTCATTGATTAAAACCTTTGGCAACAAGTCTAGCTTTATGTCGTTCGATATTGCCTCTTGAGTCAAGTTTGGTCTTAAAGATCCACTTGCACCCAACTCATTTTTGTCTTTCTGGAAATTTGACTAACTACCAAAATTTTTTGTCATTCATAGATTTTATTTCTTCATTCATGGCATTAGACCATTTATCTGAACCATCACTACTTACATCTTTTTATAAGAAAGTGGATCATTAATATTCCCTATGTCAAATTAGGTCTCTTGAAGGTATACCACATAATCATCCGGAATTCCAGATCTCCTTTCTCTTTGAGATCTTCTTAATGGCACTTCCTGTGGTGCATCAAAAGTTTCATCGGTTATAGTCTCATTATGTGGTTGTTCAGTTGGTTGATCATTCACTTGTTGTTCATTAATATTGATTGGGTCAATGATCGGTTCAACAACTACATTAGGAATAACAGGTATGTTATGAACTCTAGGTATATGAATTTATACCCTAACTTGTCGAATGATTACGTCCCTTTCTTTTATACTCCCACTTACTTCACATTCTTTAATGAATTTAGCATTTCCAGTTTCTATGATTCTAGCTGTATGATTTGGAAAATAGAATCTATATCCCTTCGACTTTTCTGTATACGCGATGAAATGATGAGATAATGTCCTAGGATTCAATTTCTTTTCATGAAGGTTATAGATTCTAGCTTCCGCCGGGCATCCCCACACACGTAAATACCTTAAATCAGGTTTCCATCATTTCCAAAGATCAAAAGGGTTTTTTGAAACTGATTTACTACAAACCCTATTTAAGATGTGTACAACCGTATTTAATGCATGTGTCCACAAAAATGTAGGTAATTGGGTCCTACTTATCATACTTCTAACCATTTCTATAAGGGTACGATTATGCCTTTCAGCTACACTAATCTGCCAAGGTGATCCTGGCATTGTGTATTGGGCGCAAATACCTAATTTTTAAAGGAGTTTAGCAAATGGGCCATGGCGTTGCCCTGACTCATCATATCTACCATAATATTCACCACCTCTATCAGACCCAATAATCTTCACCTTTTTGCCCAGTTGCCTGTCAACCTCATTAATGTATATTTCAACGACGTTCACAAATTGAGATTTATCATGCAACATGTACAAAATGCAATAATGTGAAAAATCATGTATAACGGTGATGAAGTATTTCTCTCCACCAATGGATGGAATATCAAAAGGTCCACATATGTCTGTATGTATTATTTCAAGTAGCTGGGTGTTTCTTATGGCTCCTTTCTTTGTATGTTTGGTCTATTTTCCCTTAACAACAGTCCACACATACATCATAATTGGCCCAATCCAGGTTATAGAGTATTTCATTTTTAATGAGACTTTCAATTCTCGGCCTGGATATGTGCCCTAGTAATTTATGCCACAAATAAGCAGATTTTTCATCATTAAGTGTACGTTTCGTACCAACATTAGGATGCAGGGTCACAAGGATTTCAAAAAAATTCTTTTCAAGATTCAATTGATATAAACCATCTAATAAAAATCCAGAACCAATATTATTAGAAATTTTAATCAAACCAACACCATTGTACTTAAATTCAATCGCAAAGTCGTCTTAAGAAAGTTGGGAAACATAAATTAAATTCCTAGAAACTGTGGGAACATAAAACGTTTCTTGCAAATCTAAAATAAATCCAGTGCTTAAAATCAGGCTAAAGACTCCAATAGCTTCTATTTTATCCTTTGCTTTATTGCCCATGTAGAGAAAATTCTCATTTGGATTTGTTTTGTCAATCGAAGTGAAGCCCTGCATCGAATTAGAAACATGAGATATTGAACCAGAATCAATCCACCAAGTGTTAGAAGGAACGTTAATAAGGTTTGATTCGAAACAAATAGAAATAAAGGGCTTACCCTTTTTCTCGAACCAGGCCTTTTGTTTATGACAATACCTGTAGAAATGGCCCTTCTTTTTACAGAAGTGACACTTGTCGTTCTTTTCCTTTTTCACACAAGTAGTTGATGGTTCATCTTGATGAGACAGCCCAAGACCTTTCTTAATGCCCTTGCCGAACTTCTTCTTAAAACCAACACCTTTGACAGTCAAATTTGCCACCTGTCCCTTAGTCTCATGGCCATTATGTTGCTTAAGCCTTCCTTCCTCTTGTACCAACATTCTTTGCAAATTATTTACATTCCACTTAACTTTTATAGTGTTGTAATTGATTTGGAAAAGCCCATACTCAGGAGGTAGGGAGTTTAGGACGAATTGGATGAGAAAAGATTCATCCAATGTCCTGCCCAAAACTCTAAGTCTAGTAACAAAATTAATCATTTCTATAATGTGCTCATTCATGGTTCGAGTACCATCGAACCTCATAGTGGTCAGGTCATCCAACAGTTTCCTAGTAGGGGATTTATTAGTAGTGCGAAAGCGTTCCTTAATGTTGTTCAAATACTCTTTCGCTTTCGTAGTTTTAGGTAGGGAGGTCTTAATATTTGCAACAATGCACATTCGCATAAACATAAGGGCCATCCTATTGGATCGAGACCATGCTTCATGGACAACAATTTCATCCTCGCTACTAGCATTAGTAATAGCAGCGTGGTCATTACACATTATTGCCATGTCAAGGTTAAGAACCCCTAGGTTGAACTCAATTTTCTCATTACATTTAGAAAAATTAGTTCCATCAAATTTTTAATAGGACTGAGCTTCCGAATGCAGGTTAAGGGGAATTCCAATTAATAACAATGTTCACAAATTAAATTTTCACACGCAACAAAAATTGCAAAGGTCAAATATAGAATTGTTGACTAAAAATTTTGGCATATTTCATTTACAATATGAATATCGCGGAATCTGTGTTAATCATCACATAATGTTCAGATTGTAATGATATACTACCCTATAAGTCATTTATCATGGTCCCATAATTTTGTCATCTGTGTTTGTTGCCTAAACATTTAATACCATGATTAATGGACTTAATGTCAACTATTCTGTTTTAATAAAATCAGTTCTAATGTGGTTGAATTCAGAAATTAGCATGTGTTGCACCTCAATCCAATTTTATAACTAACATCACAATAAACCTTTAATAAATGTAAGTGTATTATTCGTACATGCAGTCTCAGCTTGTGTTTGGCCTTTGACTTAACTCAAATGAATAATTGCTTACATGTCCCAACTTAAATAGTTAACCATTCATTAAATATTAACTATAATATGTAATCTACCAGTTATTACAAATATACCAATAGTAGCTTAAATGCCTCAAAAACCCAAGTATAGTAAAAAAATACATAATTCATGAATTTTGCCAAAAATTTGAAAAATGAGTTTTCACCATAGAATTGAAGTAAAACATGCCAGAAAACAAAAAATTTTGCGGAACATTAATATCAATTTTCTGTAAAGATTTATAAGCCCTGAGATTATTTCCTAAAATGGCAAAATGGGGTTTTGAGGGTCTTAACGGACTCGGATTGCCGAAAAACACATTACATCATGGCCGAAGGCCCAATATTAAGGGTTGGTTCTAGGGTTTCATTTTACTATCAAAATTAGTACCTAGGGCTAAGGAACCCATTTTATAATGAATGAAAGGAGAAAAAAAATGTAAAATTGCAAAAAATGAGATGAAGTAGAAATTTTCAATATATGAGATCATGCATTAGTATTGTGTTTTCTTTCAATGTAGGCATGTCTAGTTTTAATCTTTTATGTAAATTATCTCTGCTTGATACCTCCTTTCACCACTTATAACTTTTATGTAACTGTATATCAATTTATAATTGATAAATATTAGGTCAACATATAACATGTTCATTTGATTAATAGGGAAATTTTAACATTTTAAACAAAGAGATGAACCACTAGAAGTTTTTCAACTTTTGTATCTAAATATCTTGTTCGAATCATAATCATTTGCCAATAGCAGACCCTGAATCAAATCTCAAGCTTTATCATACAAAAATGTCCTCAACTATCATAAACTTCAGCATCTGGAACTTAGTTTTTCCATGGTATTTATGGAATTATTTAATTTCTATATCCTATATTAAGTATATGAGCAGATTACGCTAACCAAAGAAGACAAGCACACACATTTTATTCAAGTCGGAATATGATCCAAAATAATAGTCGATACTAAGGTAGGAATTTGTTAAACATTTTTTTTTATTATTGATCAGAGTTCAGACATAATATTGCCTCCAATAAAACAAATATGTTAATAGCAAACGTGACAATGTTAGGAGATAAAGTCTCCATTCTAATTAAAGAGACAGATAAACTGCAACAATTTTATATAATATCGATTACAGAGTATACTCCAAGGATTTCCATTTATGAGTATATATTCCAGAGATGAGAATGGTACCTAGATGAGATTATGCAATTGATACTGAACCTTGTAGTTCTAAAACTCAAAAACACAAGGTTCGTGTTTTAAGACCAACATTTTATGGTTACCTTTAGAATATAAAGGGAAGGTTTCTCTATAAAGAGAATTTATGGGATATTCTCCTCTGCTATGGATCTTGAATATAAACTAAACTATGAGATAAATGCCGAGCCAAGAGACCGAGATTTGCACAACTAAAATGCATGTATTAAAAATACTTGTTAATGACATTCAATATGCTATAGCAATGCCAAGCCAACATTTCTTTTCATAAGCAGATAGTGCTCGTATATTAATTTAGCATGCACCCTCGATCTCCATTTTATCTTTTATCATACATGTAAAATTGTTTGTCTCCTAACTACTCCCCAAGGTAGATATCCACTTGAAATTAATCTCCTCTTTAGTGACACTTTTTACAAGGGCGAAAATGTCGCATCCAGTATAACAAAACTTGTCTCAACCAATCATTATTTATATCTTCCAAAAATAAATCCACTATAATGCATCTAATGGTAGTATGCAACTACAAGTGATGCTGCAAAGTCAATATCCCTCTTGATCTTAGAAACTTCATCTTCGAATTTGCTTCAAGCTTGATTTCCCGAACATTTTTTTCTCGTATTAGTTGTTAATTAAGCTGCCTTCAAATAATTGTGTGATTTTCATTATCTCGTAGAATTGAACCGATTTTCCCATGCATAAATGGCCTCAATGAGATCATGTTAGAAAGAATTCGCAAAAATTTTCACATTAAGTTGAGCCTTGCAATCGAGTTGAAGTTTGGCAACCCTCCTAGTTGTATCTTGAAATTATGTAAAGAGAAACTAAAGTTCCTAACGAGGATTCTGAGCCTCCAGAAGCTTATCTTAACACACTATTAAATATGGGTTCGATCAACGTTAATGCATTTGTGCTACTGATACACAAGCCACCTTACCTATTCAAATCAATAACATCATCACTCGTAACATATCCTAGTCACATGGGGACCCTTTTCCTTTCTTTAAGTTCATCTTTAAACATCAGTACCATGGAAGTTCTCATTGCTTGCTTAATTGACTTAAATTTGTTAATAAGTTCCTTCTTGTGGTGTATAACGTTGAGCTTGTGCTCATTAGATGGTTCCAGCTTCTCATCCACCATAAGGATGCAAATACCACATTCATCAATACCACGATGACCAGCACAATAACTCATTTGTACATACTCTTCACTAGGTATTCATTTATATTTATCTTCATCAAATTTACAAAAATCCACGTTTCACAAGGGATAGCATAATCAAAATGTGAGGCATATTTTTATCATCCTCTGATAACATGTACATAGCCCTTCAATGAATGTTTCGTGTTCACTTACTCATCATCATCATTGAGATTCAGTTTATCCGTCTGTTATTGCAAGATATTCAAATTCCCATTTACTGAATCTGAAAATAATGGAAGTAACATATTGACACTACATTATCATTTTCACCATCTTAAATGTGTCACTTTCTTCTCTAACTCTCCTAACTAACAGACCCTTCTGCCCTTTCACATTCTCTCCTCTTTTCATCGCAGCTTCACTAGTGGGAACAGGATCATATAAACCTTTTTGGAAGCTATTCGCACGAAATTTCCCCTTTTTTCCATCACTAAGTACATACCATCTCCACTAGAAGGGAAAATATAATCTTGAAGTGGTGTTGTCTGATAACCAGTATAAACGATATAACATGGTTATCGGTGGATATTTGTAACCACTTTGGCAAACTCCTTAGCGTTAGGCACTATTGGAGATGTATAAAAATTGAGAGTTTTTTGGGGCTATTATAATTCTCTCTTCTCATACCACTCCTCTTTCACTATGACATATGTAATGAACCTCATAAAAAATAACCCAAGCCATCTTCAGTGCAATTTCCATTATTTGGAGGCTGAGGACAGGCTAGTATTCTCTTCTCACTATGATGCAGAGAAAAAAATAACATTTCCTCTATATGATGTTTTTTTTATCACGACAATGCCAAAGCAATATGAACATATCTACCTCAACAAACTAGACATATGGAGTGGAAAAAATATTAATGAATCAACAGGTCATCTTTAGAGAAAAATCTACAATTAAATTTTCTTAATTTGCAAGCCTTTGTATTTCACTCCTAAGTCTTCGGCGTTGCCTCCTCCAATTCCAGCAGTAGACAATAAGAGAAACTAGGCTCTGAACTAATGACACTATATATAAATTGCAACAGCAATCCCCCAAAGAGATTGGAACATTCTTACTCAACTTTGCAGGATTATAGGCCAAAAGTCCTCACTAGTCCATCCTAAATAAAACTTCTCCCTTCTTATAAAAATCGGTGGTGTTAAATCTCCATAATGCACAAGTATGTCCATATTTAATACTAAAATCATAGTAGTCCAAGATTCTGCCACACCATACTTCATTTCAGTATCTTAACATTGCCTTTAAACTCGCTCAAATTGTCCCAGAGAGACATAAAAAGTCACCCGCCTAAAACCGCCAAACCCATTTATTGCATTATTTTCCCTGTACTTGGGCTTTAGAGTTGGAGATTCCTTAAACTTATTCTTCACTAGATTAAAACAATTAACTTCACTAGATTAAAACAGTTAATTTGGCACCACATTCTGGATTTTGTTGTGAAAGCCTTAGTACGACCTTTTAATTACTAATGACCGGTCATAACAAAGACCTCGATGAAGCCATAACATCATCGCGCAAGAAAACCGATGTTACCGATCTCACGAATTATCTAGTTAAAGGATGACATAAGAATAAATATTAGTAAGACCAAGTGAGAAGAAACCCATTATACAAATTCTACACAAAGGCTTGATGACCATCTTGGTCATAATTGGGTCTCCTTTTTTTCCAGGTTTTGGGAACAGTATCAACAGAAGTAATCTGGAACTTAGTTCTGCCATGCTATGTCTGGAATTAATTTTTTTCTACAAACTATTAAGCACATAATCAGAATCCACTAATGAAAAACAGGTAAAATAGTCAATAATGGCAATCTAAAGAAAGAATCCGTTAAACATGTATTGGTTATTATTAACTACAGTTTACTTTTATTAGTGCCCTCCAACCATGAGTATAACAACATCACTCACAGAAAATGTGATAATATCAAGGGATGAGGTTTATTTTTTTAATTAGAGATAAGTAACCTGCACAAGAAGTGTTGGGAAAATGGTTCCAATTTTCAGATTGAATAATGATACGAGTACAAAAATCTCCACAAAAACATCCCCAAAATCTGACGTGGATTCCACTTATTCTCCCACCTACCTATTAAACATTGACTTGTGGTATGGGGTCCCATCAGGGCACCAATAGAACTACGTTTTTTGGAGTTACTTTGTACCCATTAAAAGGTACAAAAAATATCACATCATAAAATATTACTTAACCAGTGTCATCATATATAACCAAACAACAATATAATACATATTTTTCAGATGTCCTATTTTTCATGCAATTTTCATCTTTTACATAAATTGTGTATGCCTTTGGTTCCTACATCCAACACTCTTTGTACATGGTATACCTCTCTGTAATTGTCCATCAATAAGGTGAACATTAATAATTTTGGCCTAATTCACAATTTTTTAACCCTAAATAGAGAGATGAACCATCATCAAGTTATCACTTCAGCATCTAAATATCTTTTTTAGACTAAAACCATTAGCCAACAACAAGCCTTAAAGCAAAACCTTGAGGTCCACCATATACAAATCTTCCTGATGTTTATGTAATTAAATAATTTCTACAACCTAATAAGTGAATTGAATGGCCTAACCAAATAAGATATACCTAATTGTTAAATATTTTATGAGTATTTATCTCACATCGAAAGATGTAGAGTCCAACATATAGTACTCAAGTGGGTGTGATCATTTGACTCAGCACCGAGACCTTGTGGGTTAAAACCCCACACTTGGCTAGGTCCAAGGAGTAATTTGAGGATAATATCGGTGGCTAACTGTGAGTTTGGGACCTAACGGTGGTATCAAATCCGATGGTTTGATCAGGACCATCAACGGGATTTGTGTCGGGTTGCAATATGCGTCGATATAATCAATTCGAGGTAGTGTGAGTTGCAGTGCATCATGGTGAACCTCAAAATTGGATTATTACGGACGTATGGTAATGTTGGATGGTCCACATCAAAAGATGTAGAATCCAACATATAGTCATTAAGAAGTTGTGACCCTTGACTAGCACCAAGATCTTTTGAATTAGGTAAACAACTCTGAATCTTGTCTCTAGCATTAAGTTTGATATGAACTAATGAATTACCACACAAATTCATCAAACAAATTTAATTGTATATATAAAAACCTAATTAACCCTATCAATGAGAAAATAAAAGGACCATTGTCCAGATACGTACTTAGTGATATATATACTTGGAACTACATAACATACATAAACTAAAAATGGAAAGAAATAGAAGGAGATCTTCTGGAACTACTTGCATTTTTCCTTTTGTTCTTTCTTCATTGAGCGGTTCTTCCTCTCGATCACTTTAAGGGGTATTTTTAAGTTAAAATTTAGCATTAAGCATTATGAGGCAAGTACCCCTCTCAATGCGTAATGCTGCATTTTTTTAAAAATAAAATTACATTCCAATTTTAATCTTATCTTATCTGCTAAATGACACGATATAAAATAAATTAGAAAATGTTTAATAATGACAAAATTGTCAAATTAATTATATTCAGCATTGAACATTCAGAGTGAAATAACGTCATTCACATAAAAAACATACGTATTTTTTAACATTCAGAATTTTGCATTAAGCATTCAATCTTCCGAGGTTAAAAAACCAAACGGTCCCTCAGTCGTCCCGGTTATTTCTTTCCCACGCTTTTGGTGTCACTTCGTATCCCAGCGGTATCCCACGGGAGAAACTAGACTTTGCACTAACGCACTTGCATGTACTATAATCGCCACTCTTTGAAACCTTCTTATATGAATCTTCTGTATGATTGTAGGCCAATAGTTAAACTCCACGGCAGTACATTCTAAGCAAAATTTCACCCTTCCTAGTAATAATTAACGGTGTCAACTCTCCATAATATGGGTTTAGGTTCAAATTTTGAATGACGAACATAAAAGTCCAGGATTCAACCACACCATACTCTCTCATGGTTAGTATCTCAATATTACTTTGATATCTTTGTCCACACGTGACATACAAAGGCATCTCTCTAAAACTCCTAGACCAACTATTGCGTCGGGCTTTGGGGTTAGAAGTCTGTGCCTTTGTTAGACACAATCCAATGAATGAGTTCATTTATTACCGGACCCTTCTTCATATTCTCTTCTTTTTTTAATATTTATTTTAGATTGATAAATAATTAAAGTTATGTCTTATTTTAAAGTTAAATAATTTTTACACTAAATTAATATTTAATTAGATTATTTTAAAGTTAAATAAATGAGGCGGTGCATGTTGTTTGTTCCCCAAGTATGGGATTTGGAGCCAAGAAAACAGCAGGTCGATTAAAATGTAGGGATTTATCAATACCCAAAACAATCCGGACAGTTAATCTCTTTCCCAAAAACAATGCATTTTGTTTCTTAGAGTTTTTTAGCAAAAAAGTCCAATCTGAAAAAAGAGCCAAAAGAAAACGGAAACAAATTCTCTTTTTTTTTTAATATTTATTTTAGATTGATAAATAATTAAAGTGATGTCTTATTTTAAAGTTAAATAAATTTTACATTAAATTAATATTTAATTAGATTATTTTGGTTTTGATATCTATTTTATTTTTGAAATTCAGGAGAATCCCCCACTTGTTGAATTTTTTGGGGTTTGGCCTTCATTTTTAGGGGGTTGCCCCCATTTCAACCTTTATATTTGGATCAAATACCAAAAAGTCCCTCAATACACATTTAGTCCAAGCATTTTATTTTGTACCAAAAAGTCCTTTATTCTCTTACTTGTTAAGGTCCGCGCCAGTGCCATGGTAAAGGACTTTTTGGCATGGTAAAGAACTTTTTGGCGCAAAATAAAAAGGCTTGGACTATACATGTATTAAAAGAAGTTCAAGAGACTATTTGGTATATGCCCCTTTATATTTTGTGTAATATCGAAAATACCCTCATATAATTATGGGTTATAAACTAAATAGTCGCTCAAACATTTTTTAATACACGTTTTGTCCAAGCATTTTTATTTTGCTCAAAAAATTCCTTCACCATGTTGCTAGCGCAAACCTTTAAAAATAAGAGAATATTAGTTAAATGGGTGTTTGAGGGACTTTTTGGTACAAAATAAAAGGCTTGGACTAAATATGTATTAGAAAAAGTTTGAGGGACTTTTTGGTATTTGATCCTATTATTATTTAGGATTTGACCCCCAAAAATGATTTGAGAAAAGTAAAAAAAAAAAGATCTTTTAAAAAGATTTTTCATACACACACACACACGCATATATTTTAAAATATCCTCACGCCCCTCTTTTTTATAATAAAAACGAACTTATTATGTAATTTTATAAAAATATATTTTATTATGTAATTTTAATATTTATAATAAAAACTCTTGTATACATATATAAATGTACAATATTTATAAAAAAATATTTTTATAACTTTTTAAAAATTAGGACCGTGTAGTGTCGCTTTTTTTGGTCAGTAAGAAAAATTAGATTTCATGTAATGTTTTAGTTGGTCCATGTTCATGGTCAGTAAGAAAAATTAGATTTCATGTAGTGTTGCGTTTTTTGGGTCGTGTTCGCGTTAGGCAAAAAAATAAAATTTAGTGTTGCATGACATTGCATTTTAATTATATCGTGTTTGGTAAAAAAACTTGCATCGTGCCTTAACTAACATAATTTAATTGACATTACATATGACCTAAAATTTATTTTAACAAAAAAAATTTACTACCTAAAAAAAGGCAAAAAACTGATTTCAAAAACAAAAAATTATTACCTAAAAAATTTACTACCTCAAAAATTTGTGTTGTGTTGTGTCATGTCATGTTTTAATTAGGCCATGTTCGTATTTAGTTAAAAAAATCATTTTTGGTCGCATTTAATTGGGTCGGGTTCGGGTTAGGTAATAAAAATAAAATTTCCTATAGGGTGTTATTTTAATTGAGTCATGTTCATATTCCTTTTTTTAGTGGCTAAAATTTATAATTTATTTACGAGTTGAAATGTGCATTTTTTTGTGTTGTTGAAATTGTAATTTAATACTATTATGATATGAGTTTGTTATAATTGGAAATAAAAGAGGGAGAGAAATGTCTGGAGATAATTTCAATATGGTAAAAAAGGGATAAAGGTCTTTTACGGTTAAGTCCTTGGACTAATAATTTTAGACTATAAATCGGGACACAACAAATTTTAAACGATTCGGTCTACCATATAAATACCCTCAAATCTCAAAACAAACACACCTTACAAGCGCGAACGATCAAAACATCAACTTTCTCTCTTCCAATCAAATCCTAATCGTCGAAGTTGTAATAAATGATTATCATTCTCAATCAGATTATTTCAAACAACACTAATAGGTATGATTCCATCCATGCTCATATATTGTTAGTTTTTCTAGTTTTTTTGGTTTGTAAACCCTAAATCGATGTAGTTTCTTACTCTATTTCACTTGATTTCTCTTCAAATGAGGAATAGAGTGTACAAAAATGATTTCATAATGTATTTGATGTAATTTATTGTGTATTGAATGTAATATTATCTCCTTAAGTTTTGTTCTTAAGCTTATAACATACACTCTGTATATGTTGTGTTCTTAGCATTATATTTCTGATATCACCTGGTTATCATTGTATATTGAGTGTTTTGTTTTGTATTTCATGTAATATATATTTTTGTGTCCTTAGATTTTATATAACTTTTTTCCTTTTTTATCATGTATTTTATGTTCTCATATGTATAAATTTGTAGACATTGTGTATGGAGTGTTGAAATCATATTATGTTGTTTGTTGTTGATACGAAAAATACAATATGCGTCTAGCTTCTACATTTGTTGCCCTGGTTTTAATTAAAAAAAAACACACATTTTTTGCATGTTCACTCTATTTGCATGGTCTCTAAATTTTATAGCTCCTATATCATTATGGTCCACACCATCGGAATTTCTTGAGGAATGTGAATATACATATGCTCTCTATATTTAATAGGTTATATATTATTGTGGTTTTGTAACAGCCCGAGGACTTGGAGACAACAATTTATTTATTTTGGGAGAAATAAATAATATTTTATTGGAGAAATAATTAAATTGGAAATTGAGGTCAAAATTTGAAGTTGTTAGAAAGAGTATCAAATGTCGATTATGAGGGTACCATAGTGTCCGGAAGGGTCGAGAAAGTCGAAATGACTGTACTTGGGGTCTATTTGGGTTCCGAAATAAATTAGGACCGTTTGACTCAAATTAAAGTTACCGGGTCATTTAAAGTGTGTATTATCATTTAGAGATGTATACTTTGGGAGATTAGGATTATTAAGCCTACGGGAGATATTTCTCCAAAGAGAGAAACAGAAAAAGAAAGAAAGAAAGAGAGAAGAAGAAAGAAGAAGAAAAGGAAGGAGAAAAGAGAGAAAAAGTGGATATTTTCGGTCAATACGCGATCTCAAGGCGGATTCAGACCCTATGAACCCGAGGCAAGTGATTAAACTTGCTAAATAATTGTTGTGTACCATTTATTGCATGATTTGTGGATTGATATTTTGGGTTTTACGTTTAGTTTAACAAAACCTAACTTTTGGGTATAATCTTAGATTTGATATGTAGATCTTTGATTTGAGGATAGAAATTAGTTTTTATGTATTCTAGGATGATTATTGATGATATATATGTGATTAGGTTGAAGAGATTTGAAGAGAAGATGAGATAAATGAAATTTTGGAATTTTAGGGATTTAAAGAAAAATCCATTTTCGTAGCCCCTGAAAAGGCCGAATCGATTCGGCCCCAACCCGAATCGATTCGGAATGTTCCAGCTTGACAAATCTGAGTGACCGAATCGATTCGGACCCCTGTCGAATAGATTCGGCCTGAGACAGAGTCCCAGGTCTGATGACCCGAATCGATTCGCCTTCCTGTCCAAATCGATTCGCTGGGCCGAATCGATTCGGAATTGGCCCGAATCGATTCGAAAACAGGGACTTGGGGGGATTGTTTTTCTAAAAAAGAATTTCATCCCGTTCTATTTGAGGTTATCGATTGGGATCCTCTATAGGAAATATTTGGAGTATGTTTTGGAGAATTTTAGTGAGTTTTCCTATAAGAACTTATTGGAGTTTTATTGCCTAAATTTGAAGAATACCGATTAGATATGATGGTATATTCTAAGTGGGGAAGCCCACTTTTATTGGCGACTCTATTTGGAGATAATTATATTCATATGAAACAATAAGAAGCATTTTGAGATAATGGATCTTAGGATCCAATCCTGAATGGGATAACTTTAAAGGTTCATTAAATTAATTGAACCCTATTATGGATGGAAAATTATAAATGCTAACTGATGTATATATGATTAGGCATAAATTCTTCACATTTATCCCCTTAATTTCGGTATTTTTACGATCCCGTGCGGTGTAAATAGCTTGGATTTATCTCATATCTATGCTACTAACCCTTTTTTGCAAGTATTTTGTATTTTTGTATCTCTTATGTGTTTTACAGGTATTTCATGCAAGAAAGATGGAAAAGAGAACTCAAAATAGTGAAAGAAACTAAGAATCGGGGAGTTGAAGGGCATTTTCGTAATTTTGAAGCCTTAGTCTGGAAGTGGGCCAACTGGAAAGTTGAAGATCTTTCAATTAGAAGAACACTAGAAAAAACAACCTCAATCCGAGCTACGGTGAAAGAGTTATGATCCCTTGAAGTAGCGAAAAAATCATAGAAGAAAGGCTAGGAAGGCAAGTTCAAGGGCATTTTCGTAATTCTTCATCCAGATTCCGGAGTGGGGCCTTCTGAAAAGTTGAAGATCTTGTAACAATGAGAATACTGGAAAAAACGGCACCAAATCCGAGCTACGGTGAAGGAGTTATGATCATTTGAAGTTGAGAAAAAATCGAAGGAAGAAAAGAAGAAAGTTGGAAAATATTCTAAGTGTTGAAAGAGGCACAGAAACCAACCAATTCACCCGAACCGGTTCGCCCATTTGTCACGCTCCAGAACCGTTACAAAATTAGTCACGCTTTCTAAGTGTGACAAATTGGCAGATACGGGATTTTTATTTTGTGCTTATCTTTTAGCCAAAAGAGTTTTATGTTTTGGGGACTCTTCTAAACGACCTCTAGCCTATATATTTAGTCATTAGGACTCTTTTTAAAGAGATTTCATTTATGTAAAAGCTCCATAACAAGTAGTAACATCTAGGAGAAAGATTCACATATTTTGCACCATTAATTCAAGGGCTTTTCCAGTTTTTCTTCAATCTTTGATTTCTTCTTGCATGTTCTTGTTCTTCAATCGTGGTAATTTTTATTTCCAGCACTTTTATTATTATTTACCATGTTAGGCTAGGTTTTTAAAGGTTGGGATACATGAACCCAACCTGATGTGTTAATTGCACGCGGAAATATAACTGGAAATTATTACAAACTTATTACAGAATGGAAATTAAAGACAGAAATTAAAACTTACAAAGAGAAGAGAGGTCCACCGGAATGCAGCCGGGAAGTTCTTATTACAAATATAGAGAGAGAGGGAGAGAGAGCTGAGTAAATGAAAGCGTAAGTAAAGAGTGAGGGGAAGCCCCCTATTTATACACAAAGAGTAGGAATAAATAATTCCTAAGTGGGGCCCTCGAGGACACGGATGCTGAAAGGCTCGACAAAGTCGCTTGTCTTCTTGTGACGGCTGCTGGGCCATGTGGGGTCACACAAATCACGGACGAAGGCAGGTGGGTTGTGAGTCACCAAATGGGTCCTACCACTTTTGTCGAAAGTTGGTGAGCCATATCTCGAAGCGTCGGTTGCCAGAATAGCTGGGTCCGACAGTGGGCCAGGTGGGCCGTTCACCGCAAATCATCTAGGCCATCCATGCCAGTGCTTGGGTGTAAGTCATCCAACCATCTTGTTGGATTAGCCGATCTCATGATGTCACAGTACATTCTCAACTGTGGATTGGTCGGTATGCTGTTGTCGAACATTTCATTGATGAAAGGGTCGCCGACGAGGAAGTCGTCCTCTGGATTCTGAGATTCTTTGGCAAGACAGAAGAAAGGGTTATCTTTCTGGGCGAAGGTCATTGATGCATCATCATCATCTGAGGGAATAGGAATCGGATTCCTATTAAGGGTGTCTGAGCTAAAACTGGGTTTAGCTGAAACACTGGGAGTGCTTTCTTCTCCGATCTTTAACTGGTTCTGGGTATACTCCATCACCATCTGCGAGAGCTCCTGTTCTGTAGCTCTGGGATGCTTCTTCTTCATAGCTTTCTTTAAATCCAAAATTGGATTAGGTGCAGGCATCATCTGATCTGCAGGAGGAGGAGATTCTTCCACCAAGTCCATATTCTGTTGTAGACTGTGTCTGATCTGGGCTTCTGCAGACTTCAAGTCTACACCGCTCCGCCGAGTTTAATACCACGTTCAGAGAGTTAACTCTGCAGCGCAAATCCCATCGCCAGATCCAAGGAATATCCATTTCCGAGAAAAGAATATGGACTTGGTGTTAAACTCAGCGGAGCGGTGTAGACTTGAAGTCTGCAGAAGCCCAGATCAGACACAGTCTACAACAGAATATGGACTTGGTGGAAGAATCTCCTCCTCCTGCAGATGAGATGATGCCTGCACCTAATCCAATTTTGGATTTAAAGAAAGCTATGAAGAAGAAGCATCCCAGAGCTACAGAACAGGAGCTCTCGCAGATGGTGATGGAGTATACCCAGAACCAGTTAAAGATCGGAGAAGAAAGCACTCCCAGTGTTTCAGCTAAACCCAGTTTTAGCTCAGACACCCTTAATAGGAATCCGATTCCTATTCCCTCAGATGATGATGATGCATCAATGACCTCCGCCCAGAAAGATAACCCTTTCTTCTATCTTGCCGGAGAATCTCAGAATCCAGAGGACGACTTCCTCGTCGGCGACCCTTTCATCAATGAAATGTTCGACAACAGCATACCGACCAATCCACAGTTGAGAATGTACTGTGACATCATGAGATCGGCTAATCCAACAAGACGGTTGGATGACTTACACCCAAGCACTGGCATGGATGGCCTAGATGATTAGCGGTGAACGGCCCACCTGGCCCACTGTCGGACCCAGCTATTCTGGCAACCGACGCTTCGAGATATGGCTCACCAACTTTCGACAAAAGTGCTGGGCCATGTGGGGTCACACAAATCACGGACGAAGGCAGGTGGGTTGTGAGTCACCAACCCATTTATAAAATTCATTTTTATAAAGTTGTAGTTGGGTTTTATCATACTTTTTAAAATACCAAGCCCTAAATTCATCCCATTCAGGTTTATTAAACTCGGCACTTATATCCTTTCTGTTATAAGTAAAATCTAACATAAAATGGAAGGGGTTTAAAGTCTGACATTCATTTCAGACGGCGTAGGGAACTCCCTGCGCTGAGAAGAATCACTCTTCTCATAGTCTTAATAGCATACTTGCTACGAAAGTTATACCTAACTTTAGGATGGACTTTAGGTATAGTCCACTTGTTCAGATCCTTCTGAACATCAAATTCAATTAAAGAAGAGTTCGTCGTGAACTCTTGTGTTGTGTGTGTATCAATGGTGTTTTGTTCCATTTATACGGATGTTAATGTTTACTAAAGATAGGAAACTTTTTGTTTTAGAAACAGAAAATAATCCTAAAAATAAACATGAAACTAAATGGACTACGGCGAATAAACAAATTATATCTGCTGTTCACCCTCCAACTGAACCCCTCGCCATTGAGACTGGCAGCACCAGTACTAGCACTGATGCCCCTATTATTGAAGCTAGCGCCTTCCTTAGGGTTGAGAATGATATGAGTCTCCTCCATTACAGTAAGGACTTAAATCCTTTATGAAAACAAGGAAACTATACTAACCTCATCCTTAATTCTATAGGAAAACAACTCAATAAAATTGAGCAACATCATGTAGATCACATGTTAGCTAGCGCCACAGACTTTACTGAAAAAAGTCTTGAACCTAGACCTCGTCTGGTCAAACCTCTAATTCAACCACCTATTGAAGTTAAAGGTTTCAAAATGGGTACAAAAACTGAGTTCATGAGCAAACTCACAGAGATCGAGAAAGATCTCAAAGGGTTAAAACTTAACACTTTATCCCATGATGATTCTGATTCTGAATCAGATCTCACCCTCGCTGAAGTTCATGACTTTGAACTTTCTTTTGGTCCTCCTGAGAGTCATATCAATAAAATTACTTATAGTAAGAATCTTGATAATCCGGCACCAATAGGTAGAACCTATTACCATCGACCTACTCCTCAGGATCTGCTCTTTGAAGAGAGCACTGTTCTGCAGAATACATTCCATGGTAAATCTATTTACGATTGGAGTATTGATGGAAAATCTGAAGGTCAGATTTATGAGATGGTCCATCAAGTCAGTATGTATTCCACCATTTGTCGGCATAACGAGGCCACTGACCATAGTATTGCCCAAATGATCACTGCAGGCTTCACTGGCACCCTCCGAGGATGGTGGGACAATCTCCTTACTGAATCTCAAAGAAATGAGATTCTTTTTGACGTAAAAATTGTCAAGAATGAACAAATGCAAGATCAGGGGGTCCAAGATGCTGTTTACACCCTCATGCTCGCAATTGTTCATCACTTTGTTGGCAGTGGTGATTATCAAAATGAACGTAATAGAGAATTATTACAAAACCTTAGGTGTCCCACTCTTAGCCAGTTTAGGTGGTACAAGGATGTTTTCCTAGCCAGGGTTAGTCAGAGACCAGATGGTTACTCTGATCACTGGAAAGCCAAATTTATTGATGGCCTTCCCACTTTCTTTGCTGAGAAAGTCCGTAAGAAATTTAGAGATACCAACGATGGCATCTCTATCCCTTACGGTAGGTACACTTATGGACAACTCATAAGTGTTGTCATTCAAGAGGGTCTATCCCTCTGCAATGACCTTAAGTTGACTAGACAACTTAAGAAACAGAATCTTTTTGGAAAGAAAGAATTGGGAGAGTTTTGTGAGCAGTTTGCTTTCGATACTCAAGGGACTAGCTCTCGCAAAGTCTCCAAGAAGAAGAAGAAAACTTCTTCCAAACCCAATTATAAACGTAAGAAAAAACAGGCTTATAAAAAAGATGATTATTAACCTAAAAAGAAGTTTGTTAGGAAGAAACCCTATAAAACTAAACTTAAATGTTTTAAATGTGGTAAATATGGCCACATGGCTGATAAATGTAAAATGAAAGATAAAATCAGCAACCTTCAGATTGATGAACATCTGAAGACCCAATTGAACAAGATCTTGCTCAATTCGTCCTGCTCCTCTGATGAACCAGAGGACTCCTCTGAGAGCGATGATGAGCTTTACCAAATACAAAGCTCTAGTGACTCAGATGTCTCCGAGAAAGGAGACTGTCAATGTAATACTTTGACCAAGAGATGCGATCATCTCCAGTCCATTATCCAGATGAATGGACTCAGTCTTAATGTTCTGACCAGTCAGCAGCAAACCATGCTTGATGTTATCAACCATGTCACTGACCCAGAAGTTAAGCTCAAGCTTATTAAAGCTTGCTATACCAGTGTTCCTCGGCTTGTAATTAATTATAAGCCTCTTAACAATGTTCTTCAATGGGTAAGATATCCCATTCCTAATAAAAAGGATTTACTTGATCGGCTCCATTCTGCCACTGTCTTTTCCAAATTTGATTTAAAATCTGGATATTGGCAGATCCAAATAGCACCACAAGATCGGTATAAAACTGCTTTTGTGGTCCCTTTTGGCCATTTCCAATGGAATGTTTTGCCTTTTGGGCTAAAAAACGCCCCTTCTGAGTTCCAAAATATCATGAATGATATTTTTACTCCTTTTTCTGACTTTTCAATTGTTTATATTGATGATATCCTTATCTTCTCTACATCAATTGACCAACACTTTAAACACTTAAAGATTTTTAAAGATGTTGTTAAAACTAATGGTTTAGTTGTCTCCGCCCCTAAAATGAAAATATTTCAAACAAATGTTAGATTTTTAGGCCATAACATTGGAGAAGGGAAAATACTCCCCATTGATAGAAGTATTGAATTTGCTTCAAAATTCCCTGACGAACTCAAGGAGAAAACCCAGTTACAGAGATTTCTGGGAAGTCTCAATTATATTGGTGACTATTACAAGAACCTTGCACAAGATAGTGCCATCCTTTACTCAAGACTCCGGAAGAACCCAGAACCTTGGACTGAAGAACATACCAGGGCTGTTAAGAAGATAAAGATTAAAGTTAAACATTTGCCTTGTCTTGCTCTGGCTAATCCTTCGTTTTTTAAAATTGTCGAGACTGACGCCTCCGATTTGGGTTTTGGTGGTATTTTAAAACAAATGAATTCTCTGACTAAAAAAGAAGAACTTGTTCGTTTTACTTCAGGATCTTGGAAAGATGCCTCAAAAAATTATTCCACTATAAAGAAAGAAATCTTTTCTGTTGTAAAATGCATTTCAAAATTTCAAGATGATCTTCTCAATCAGAAATTTTTGCTGCGAATTGATTGCAGTGCTGTTAAACAGGTTTTGCAAAAAGATGTTGAAAACATTGTTTCAAAACAGATTTTTGCCAGATGGCAAGAAAACTTATCATCTTTTGATTTTGATATAGAACATATCAAAGGGGAAAATAACTCTCTTCCCGATTTTCTAACTAGAGAGTTTTTGCAAGACCGATGAGTGGCCCCTCACGTGGGCGTGGCAGAGGCAGCGGGTATTCTCGCCGGCCTGGAAAAGAAAAGATCATCGTGAATGATGATCAATATCCTCCGATCCAGGATTATGTTGAATTCTTACGCCAGAGTGCAAAGAACAGGGAGAAGAATGCTCCCCCTCTTAACCCGTTCAGCAAAAAGAAAACTGCTAAAGAGGTTTTGGAAACTATTAAGTACAATTTCCTTCCTAATATTAGGACTGCGGAATTGGTACTAATCCTCAATGAAGAGGATGAGCAGCAGATGTCTGCGCCCTAGGAACTTAAGACCCAGTATCTTGATACTCATAATTATCAAGTGCAAGAAGGCAAATACCGGACGGTATACGAGGCGATTCTCGTGGAAACTGAGTCAGTGGTGTTCAATCATTCAAACACACACCAGGGAAATACTCATTCCCCCATTGCTTATAGCAAGGCTGTCTTGAAGAATTTTATTTCTCCCCGAGAATGGGGAATCCACCCTTTGAAAGCGCGAAAATTAAGTTCGCATTCTGGTGGTTCTTATAATTATTGGGATTATATCCAAGCTTGGACTAAAGCATTTTACTATCAAAATGCTGAGCACAAACACACTTGGTTTTTTGTTTTGTGCCCAAACTCTTTGCGAAAATCATACCCAGGATGGGTATTCAATTGGTGGGACAAATTTCGCCCAGGAATTGATTTCCTCCCTGATGAAATCACCAAGCTTAAACTTTTTCTTCCTTGGTGTCAATTTCATCCCCTCTTAAGAGGGAAAAACAAAGCTCCGGTAGGCTTAAACACCCTACTCTTTTTCTCGGAAATGGATATTCCTTGGATCTGGCGATGGGATTTGCGCTGCAGAGTTAACTCTCTGAACGTTCCGCTTCTGGAATGCCTCTTTTCTTATCGGTGGTGGAGCGGTGTAGACTTGAAGTCTGCAGAAGCCCAGATCAGACACAGTCTACAACAGAATATGGACTTGGTGGAAAAATCTCCTCCTCCTGCAGATCAGATGATGCCTGCACCTAATCCAATTTTGGATTTAAAGAAAGCTATGAAGAAGAAGCATCCCAGAGCTACAGACAGGAGCTCTCGCAGATGGTGATGGAGTATACCCAGAACCAGTTAAAGATCGGAGAAGAAAGCACTCCAAGTGTTTCAGCTAAACCCAGTTTTAGCTCAGACACCCTTAATAGGAATCCGATTCCTATTCCCTCAGATGATGATGATGCATCAATGACCTCCGCCCAGAAAGATAACCCTTTCTTCTGTCTTGCCGGAGAATCTCAGAATCCAGAGGACGACTTCCTCGTCGGCGACCCTTTCATCAATGAAATGTTCGACAACAGCATACCGACCAATCCACAGTTGAGAATGTACTGTGACATCATGAGATCGGCTAATCCAACAAGACGGTTGGATGACTTACACCCAAGCACTGGCATGGATGGCCTAGATGATTTGCGGTGCACGGCCCACCTGGCCCACTGTCGGACCCAGCTATTCTGGCAACCGACGCTTCGAGATATGGCTCACCAACTTTCGACAAAAGTGGTAGGACCCATTTGGTGACTCACAACCCACCTGCCTTCGTCCGTGATTTGTGTGACCCCACATGGCCCAGCAGCCGTCACAAGAAGACAAGCGACTTTGTCGAGCCTTTCAGCATCCGTGTCCTGGAGGGCCCCACTTAGGAATTATTTATTCCTACTCTTTGTGTATAAATAGGGGGCTTCCCCTCACTCTTTACTTACGCTTTCATTTACTCAGCTCTCTCTCCCCCTCTCTCTATATTTGTAAAAAGAACTTCCCAGCTACATTCCGGTGGACTTCTCTTCTCTTTGTAAGTTTTAATTTCTGTCTTTAATTTCCATTCTGTAATAAGTTTGTAATAATTTCCAGTTATATTTCCGCGTAACGATCCTCTCGTTGTTGGTATCAGAGCCATGATTGGCTAAGTTTGTGTGTTAGTGTTTAGAATGTAACGTTTGGTCTGATGTATTATCACGGAACAGTAAGGTTATGATCTTTCAATTGCATCGGAACAGTAAAAGATATGATGTTTCCGATGTACGAAAGTAATGACCGTTACTATTGTCCGATATAATGCACGTTTTAACAGCAGAAATCACTGTTCACCGGCGTGAATAGTATTTTACTATTCACATCAGAATACTATTTTAAATGATCACTATTCACATCAGAATACTGATTTAAATAGTTAATATTCATATTGAAAACTTAATTTAAATAGTTATAATAAGGAGAAATAGAAGTCTGGTTGTGATATACTGGTACCTCGTCGCGTAATCGGGTTGCCGTTTAGCCAGTGTGGCGTTAGGCTTAGTCCCAAAGTAAATCGTTGACCACTAGGTATCATAAATGATTTCTAATTCGGCTTATTATATTCACTTAACTGGCGAATTTTGATTTAAATATTAAATCTATTTAAATTTAGAATTTTGATTGGTATATTGCTTTATTTAAATATATTCTGATATGTCTTTTACTTTCCTATTCCAGACCATGTGATTATTACTATTCTAAACATTAACATCCGTATAAATGGAACAAAACACCATTGATACACACACAATACAAGAGTTCACGACGAACTCTTCTTTAATTGAATTTGATGTTCAGAAGGATCTGAACAAGTGGACTATACCTAAAGTCCATCCTAAAGTTAGGTATAACTTTCGTAGCAAGTATGCTATTATGACTATGAGAAGAGTGATACTTCTCAGCGCAGGGAGTCCCCTACGCCGTCTGAAATGAATGTCAGACTTTAAACCCCTTCCTTTTTATGTTAGATTTTACTTATAACAGAAAGGATATAAGTGCCGAGTTTAATAAACCTGAATGGGATGAATTTAGGGCTTGGTATTTTAAAAAGTATGATAAAACCCAACTACAACTTTATAAAAATGAATTTTATAAATGGGTTAAAGATAACAAGACTGTTACTTCTTTTGCTGTTTGGTTTTTAATGTAATCCTAAAAATCGAAACAGAAAATAATCCTAAAAATAAACATGAAACTAAATGGACTACGGCGAATAAACAGATTATATCTGCTGTTCACCCTCCAACTGAACCCCTCGCCATTGAGACTGGCATCACCAGTACTAGCACTGATGCCCCTATTATTGAAGCTAGCGCCTTCCTTAGGGTTGAGAATGATATGAGTCTCCTCCATTACAGTAAGGACTTAAATCCTTTACGAAAACAAGGAAACTATACTAACCTCATCCTTAATTCTATAGGAAAACAACTCAATAGAATTGAGCAACATCATGTAGATCACATGTTAGCTAGCGCCACAGACTTTACTGAAAAAAGTCTTGAACCTAGACCTCGTCTGGTCAAACCTCTAATTCAACCACCTATTGAAGTTAAAGGTTTCAAAATGGGTACAAAAACTGAGTTCATGAGCAAACTCACAGAGATCGAGAAAGATCTCAAAGGGTTAAAACTTAACACTTTATCCCATGATGATTCTGATTCTGAATCAGATCTCACCCTCGCTGAAGTTCATGACTTTGAACTTTCTTTTGGTCCTCCTGAGAGTCATATCAATAAAATTACTTATAGTAAGAATCTTGATAATCCGGCACCAATAGGTAGAACCTATTACCATCGACCTACTCCTCAGGATCTGCTCTTTGAAGAGAGCACTGTTCTGCAGAATACATTCCATGGTAAATCTATTTACGATTGGAGTATTGATGGAAAATCTGAAGGTCAGATTTATGAGATGATCCATCAAGTCAGTATGTATTCCACCATTTGTCGGCATAACGAAGCCACTGACCATAGTATTGCCCAAATGATCACTGCAGGCTTCACTGGCACCCTCCGAGGATGGTGGGACAATCTCCTTACTGAATCTCAAAGAAATGAGATTCTTTTTGCCGTAAAAATTGTCAAGAATGAACAAATGCAAGATCAGGGGGTCCAAGATGCTGTTTACACCCTCATGCTCGCAATTGTTCATCACTTTGTTGGCAGTGGTGATTATCAAAATGAACGTAATAGAGAATTATTACAAAACCTTAGGTGTCCCACTCTTAGCCAGTTTAGGTGGTACAAGGATGTTTTCCTAGCCAGGGTTAGTCAGAGACCAGATGGTTACTCTGATCACTGGAAAGCCAAATTTATTGATGGCCTTCCCACTTTCTTTGCTGAGAAAGTCCGTAAGAAATTTAGAGATACCAACGATGGCATCTCTATCCCTTACGGTAGGTACACTTATGGACAACTCATAAGTGTTGTCATTCAAGAGGGTCTATCCCTCTGCAATGACCTTAAGTTGGCTAGACAACTTAAGAAACAGAATCTTTCTGGAAAGAAAGAATTGGGAGAGTTTTGTGAGCAGTTTGCTTTCGATACTCAAGGGACTAGCTCTCGCAAAGTCTCCAAGAAGAAGAAGAAAACTTCTTCCAAACCCAATTATAAAAGTAAGAAAAAACAGGCTTATAAAAAAGATGATTATATACCTAAAAAGAAGTTTGTTAGGAAGAAACCCTATAAAACTAAACTTAAATGTTTTAAATGTGGTAAATATGGCCACATGGCTGATAAATGTAAAATGAAAGATAAAATCAGCAACCTTCAGATTGATGAACATCTAAAGACCCAATTGAGCAAGATCTTGCTCAATTCTTCCTGCTCCTCTGATGAATCAGAGGACTCCTCTGAGAGCGATGATGAGCTTTACCAAATACAAAGCTCTAGTGACTCAGATGTCTCCGAGAAAGGAGACTGTCAATGTAATACTTTGACCAAGAGATGCGATCATCTCCAGTCCATTATCCAGATGAATGGACTCAGTCTTAATGTTCTGAACAGTCAGCAGCAAACCATGCTTGATGTTATCAACCATGTCACTGACCCGGAAGTTAAGCTCAAGCTTATTAAAGCTTGCTATGATCAAGAAGCGGCTATTCCTGATCGTCCCAGTCAGCCTCCCAAAGATTATAGTCTTAAGGAAATTCTCAACAGACTTGAGAAAACTGGTAATAATGATAAACCTGCTAGTCTTAATGATCTAAGGCATGTAGTAAATACACTTAAAACTGAGTTAAGAGAACTTAGGCTTCAGCAGAATAACATGCAATTAGAGATTGATAATCTCAAGAATGCCCAGCATTCTAATCCCGAAACTTCGGATTATGTGGATTATCTGGATGTTATCAGCCGTGTTCCAAGCCAAAAATGGTATACCATTATTAACTTGGTTATCAACAAAGAATTTACTCAAAGTAATATCATTGCTCTTGTTGATAGCGGCGCTGACATGAATTGTATTCAGGAAGGAATCGTCCCTACTGAATATTTTGAGAAGACTACTCAATCCCTTTTTAATGCTAGTGGAGATAGCATGGGCATCAAGTTTAAATTAACTAATGTTTCCATTTGTAACAATGGAATTTGTTTAGATAGTACCTTTTTGCTTATTAGCGAATTATCTCAACAGATAATTTTAGGTACTCCTTTTTTATCTAAGCTCATTGATAAAATTGATTCTAGTGGTATATACACCACCATTCAAAATCAGAAAATTGTTTTTGAATTTATAACAAAACCTGAAATTAAGAGAATTAATTCTTTGACTAATAACATTATTTTCAAAGAAAATCACCTTAATTTCCTTCAAACTGAGATCTTGTTCCTTGACATTAAAAAGAAATTAATGTCCCCTAATATCATGAGCAGAATTCAGGTTGTTAAGAACCAATTAACAGCAGAAATTTGCAGTGATATCCCTAATGCTTTTTGGGACAGGAAGAAGCACATTGTCACTCTTCCTTATGAAAAAGATTTTCATGAAAGATCTATTCCTACCAAGGCCAGACCTTGCCAGATGAAATCTGAGCTCCTTGACCTTTGTAAGAAAGAAATTCAGAGTTTGTTAGATAAAAAGCTTATAACCAAGAGTTATTCTCCTTGGAGCTGTACTGCTTTTTATGTTAACAAGGCAGCTGAAAAGGAACGAGGTGTTCCTCGGCTTGTAATTAATTATAAGCCTCTTAACAATGTTCTTCAATGGGTAAGATATCCCATTCCTAATAAAAAGGATTTACTTGATCGGCTCCATTCTGCCACTGTCTTTTCCAAATTTGATTTAAAATCTGGATATTGGCAGATCCAAATAGCACCACAAGATCGGTATAAAACTGCTTTTGTGGTCCCTTTTGGCCATTTCCAATGGAATGTTTTGCCTTTTGGGCTAAAAAACGCCCCTTCTGAGTTCCAAAATATCATGAATGATATTTTTACTCCTTTTTCTGACTTTTCAATTGTTTATATTGATGATATCCTTATCTTCTCTACATCAATTGACCAACACTTTAAACACTTAAAGATTTTTAAAGATGTTGTTAAAACTAATGGTTTAGTTGTCTCCGCCCCTAAAATGAAAATATTTCAAACAAATGTTAGATTTTTAGGCCATAACATTGGAGAAGGGAAAATACTCCCCATTGACAGAAGTATTGAATTCGCTTCAAAATTCCCTGACGAACTGAAGGAGAAAACCCAGTTACAGAGATTTCCGGGAAGTCTCAATTATATTGGTGACTATTACAAGAACCTTGCACAAGATAGTGCCATCCTTTACTCAAGACTCCGGAAGAACCCAGAACCTTGGACTGAAGAACATACCAGGGCTGTTAAGAAGATAAAGATTAAAGTTAACCATTTGCCTTGTCTTGCTCTGGCTAATCCTTCGTTTTTTAAAATTGTCGAGACTGACGCCTCCGATTTGGGTTTTGGTGGTATTTTAAAACAAATGAATTCTCTGACTAAAAAAGAAGAACTTGTTCGTTTTACTTCAGGATCTTGGAAAGATGCCTCAAAAAATTATTCCACTATAAAGAAAGAAATCTTTTCTGTTGTAAAATGCATTTCAAAATTTCAAGATGATCTTCTCAATCAGAAATTTTTGCTGCGAATTGATTGCAGTGCTGTTAAACAGGTTTTCCAAAAAGATGTTGAAAACATTGTTTCAAAATAGATTTTTGCCAGATGGCAAGCAAACTTATCATCTTTTGATTTTGATATAGAACATATCAAAGGGGAAAATAACTCTCTTCCCGATTTTCTAACTAGAGAGTTTTTGCAGGACCGATGAGTGGCCCCTCACGTGGGCGTGGCAGAGGCAGCGGGTATTCTCGCCGGCCTGGAAAAGAAAAGATCATCGTGAATGATGATCAATATCCTCCGATCCAGGATTATGTTGAATTCTTACGCTAGAGTGCAAAGAACAGGGAGAAGAATGCTCCCCCTCTTAACCCCTTCAGCAAAAAGAAAACTGCTAAAGAGGTTTTGGAAACTATTAAGTACAATTTCCTTCCTAATATTAGGACTGCGGAATTGGTACTAATCCTCAATGAAGAGGATGAGCAGCAGATGTCTGCGCCCTGGGAACTTAAGACCCAGTATCTTGATACTCATAATTATCAAGTGCAAGAAGGCAAATACCGGACGGTATACGAGGCGATTCTCGTGGAAACTGAGTCAGTGGTGTTCAATCATTCAAACAAACACCAGGGAAATACTCATTCCCCCATTGCTTATAGCAAGGCTGTCTTGAAGAAATTTATTTCTCCCCGAGAATGGGGAATCCACCCTTTGAAAGCGCGAAAATTAAGTTCGCATTCTGGTGGTTCTTATAATTATTGGGATTATATCCAAGCTTGGACTAAAGCATTTTACTATCAAAATGCTGAGCACAAACACACTTGGTTTTTTGTTTTGTGCCCAAACTCTTTGAGAAAATCATACCCAGGATGGGTATTCAATTGGTGGGACAAATTTCGCCCAGGAATTGATTTCCTCCCTGATGAAATCACCAAGCTTAAACTTTTTCTTCCTTGGTGTCAATTTCATCCCCTCTTAAGAGGGAAAAACAAAGCTCCGGTAGGCTTAAACACCCTACTCTTTTTCTCGGAAATGGATATTCCTTGGATCTGGCGATGGGATTTGCGCTGCAGAGTTAACTCTCTGAACGTTCCGCTTCTGGAACGCCTCTTTTCTTATCGGTGGTGGAGCGGTGTAGACTTGAAGTCTGCAGAAGCCCAGATCAGACACAGTCTACAACAGAATATGGACTTGGTGGAAGAATCTCCTCCTCCTGCAGATCAGATGATGCCTGCACCTAATCCAATTTTGGATTTAAAGAAAGATATGAAGAAGAAGAATCCCAGAGCTACAGAACAGGAGCTCTCGCAGATGGTGATGGAGTATACCCAGAACCAGTTAAAGATCGGAGAAGAAAGCACTCCCAGTGTTTCAGCTAAACCCAGTTTTAGCTCAGACACCCTTAATAGGAATCCGATTCCTATTCCCTCAGATGATGATGATGCATCAATGACCTCCGCCCAGAAAGATAACCCTTTCTTCTGTCTTGCCGGAGAATCTCAGAATCCAGAGGACGACTTCCTCGTCGGCGACCCTTTCATCAATGAAATGTTCGACAACAGCATACCGACCAATCCACAGTTGAGAATGTACTGTGACATCATGAGATCGGCTAATCCAACAAGACGGTTGGATGACTTACACCCAAGCACTGGCATGGATGGCCTAGATGATTTGCGGTGAACGGCCCACCTGGCCCACTGTCGGACCCAGCTATTCTGGCAACCGACGCTTCGAGATATGGCTCACCAACTTTCAACAAAAGTGGTAGGACCCATTTGGTGACTCACAACCCACCTGCCTTCGTCCGTGATTTGTGTGACCCCACATGGCCCAGCAGCCGTCACAAGAAGACAAGCGACTTTGTCGAGCCTTTCAGCATCCGTGTCCTGGAGGGCCCCACTTAGGAATTATTTATTCCTACTCTTTGTGTATAAATAGGGGGCTTCCCCTCACTCTTTACTTACGCTTTCATTTACTTAGCTCTCTCTCCCTCTCTCTCTATATTTGTAATAAGAACTTCCCGGCTACATTCCGGTGGACTTGTCTTCTCTTTGTAAGTTTTAATTTCTGTCTTTAATTTCCATTCTGTAATAAGTTTGTAATAATTTCCAGTTATATTTCCGCGTAACGATCCTCTCGTTGTTGGTGGACTTCTCTTCTCTTTGTAAGTTTTAATTTCTGTCTTTAATTTCCATTCTGTAATAAGTTTATAATAATTTCCAGTTATATTTCCGCATAACGATCCTCTCCTTGTTGGTATCAGAGCCATGTTTGGCTAAGTTTGTGTGTTAGTGTTTAGAATGTAACATTTGGTCTGATGTATTATCACGGAACAGTAAGGTTATGATCTTTCAATTGCATCGGAACAGTAAAAGATATGATGTTTTCGATGTACGAAAGTAATGACCGTTACTACTGTCCGGTATAATGCACGTTTGAACAGTAGATCACTGTTCACCGGCGTGAATAGTATTTTACTATTCACATCAGAATACTATTTTAAATGATCACTATTCACATCAGAATACTGATTTAAATAGTTAATATTCATATTGAAAACCTAATTTAAATAATTATAATAAGGAGAAATAGAAGTCTGGTTGTGATATACTGGTACCTTGTCGCGTAATCGGGTTGCCGTTTAGCCAGTGTGGCGTTAGGCTTAGTCCCAAAGTAAATCGTTGACCACTAGGTATCATAAATGATTTCTAATTCGGCTTATTATATTCATTTAACTGGCAAATTTCGATTTAAATATTAAATCTATTTAAATTTAGAATTTTGATTGGCATATTGCTTTATTTAAATATATTCTGATATGTCTTTTACTTTCCTATTCCAGACCATGTGATTATTACTATTCTAAACATTAACATCCGTATAAATGGAACAAACCACCATTGATACACACACAACACAAGAGTTCACGACGAACTCTTCTTTAATTGAATTTGATGTTCAGAAGGATCTGAACAAGTGGACTATACCTAAGGTCCATCCTAAAGTTATATATAACACTAACTGGTATAACTTTCGTAGCAAGTATGCTATTAAGACTATGGAACAAACCATTAGTCTGACTGAGCAAGATAAGACTATCGAGCTCTTTGACATTAAAGATCTTCAGGGCCACATAAAGGATAAAAATTATCACTTTATTCACATTGGTTTAATTCAAATTGCTCTTAAACCCTTGACCCTTTCTGGTATGAATGCCTGTCTACAAGCTACACTTCGTGATGGTAGGTGTACTAATTTTAGACAATCCTTGATGGGAGCTATTGAAACTAGCTTATGTAATGGACCAGTTTATTTTGATGTTTTTCCTAATATCACCTTGTCCCTTACAGACATGCACCTTTGTAAGTCTTTGAGTCTTAGGGTTCAAACCAAAGGTTACAATTTCCTTCCGGGATCGGAAACTATTGGGATTATTTCGAGGATTTATTACAAGGTACTGAATACTATTGCTCCCAATATTAAGAAATTAAGTCCTTTTGGTAAAACTGTGTTAATTGACACACATCTTATAGATTCTAATGTTCACACACCTAGAACTATAAGTTGGGATGAAATTGACTTCCCAGTGACTTGGGCTATTACGAACGCCGTTCCTCCTCAACCCCGTCAGAATAATGATGTAGAAGACATCATTGAGGAGAAAGATGGAAACGTCTTTCTAAACTTTAGAAAGTTTAATAGGTGTCAATCCTCTAGGAGTTACCCTAGAACCCCTATTGTTACCTATCCTCCATCCTCTTCACGACACTCTGTCTGTGAAGACACTCATCCTAACCAGTCATATCATGATGATATGAATATCCTGGGTATGTTTACCCATAATCAAATACCCCATGGAGTCTATGAGAAAAATGATTCTTCTCAGCGCAGGGAGTCCCCTACGCTGTCTGAAATGAATGTCAGACTTTAAACCCCTTCCTTTTTATGTTAGATTTTACTTATAACAGAAAGGATATAAGTGTCGAGTTTAATAAACCTGAATGGGATGAATTTAGGGCTTGGTATTTTAAAAAGTATGATAAAACCCAACTACAACTTTATAAAAATGAATTTTATAAATGGGTTGAAGATAACAAGACTGTTACTTCTTTTGCTGTTTGGTTTTTAATGTTTACTAAAGATAGGAAACTTTTTGTTTTAGAAATAGAAAATAATCCTAAAAATAAACACGAAACTAAATGGACTATCGCGAATAAACAGATTATATCTGCTGTTCACCCTCCAACTGAACCCCTCGCCATTGAGACTGGCAGCACCAGTACTAGCACTCATGCCCCTATTATTGAAGCTAGCGCCTTCCTTAGGGTTGAGAATGATATGAGTCTCCTCCATTACAGTAAGGACTTAAATCCTTTACGAAAAAAAGGAAACTATACTAACCTCATCCTTAATTCTATAGGAAAACAACTCAATAGAATTGAGCAACATCATGTAGATCAAATGTTAGCTAGCGCCACAGACTTTACTGAAAAAAGTCTTGAACCTAGACCTCGTCTGGTCAAACCTCTAATTCAACCACCTATTGAAGTTAAAGATTTCAAAATGGGTACAAAAACTGAGTTCATGAGCAAACTCACAGAGATCGAGAAAGATCTCAAAGGGTTAAAACTTAACACTTTATCCCATGATGATTCTGATTCTGAATCAGATCTCACCCTCGCTGAAGTTCATGACTTTGAACTTTCTTTTGGTCCTCCTGAGAGTCATATCAATAAAATTACTTATAGTAAGAATCTTGATAATCCGGCACCAATAGGTAGAACCTATTACCATCGACCTACTCCTCAGGATCTGCTCTTTGAAGAGAGCACTGTTCTGCAGAATACATTCCATGGTAAATCTATTTACGATTGAAGTATTGATGGAAAATCTGAAGGTCAGATTTATGAGATGATCCATCAAGTCAGTATGTATTCCACCATTTGTCGGCATAACGAGGCCACTCACCATAGTATTGCCCAAATGATCACTGCAGGCTTCACTGGCACCCTCCGAGGATGGTGGGACAATCTCCTTACTAAATCTCAAAGAAATGAGATTCTTTTTGCCGTAAAAATTATCAAGAATGAACAAATGCAAGATCAGGGGATCCAAGATGCTTTTTACACCCTCATGCTCGCAATTGTTCATCACTTTGTTGGCAGTGGTGATTATCAAAATGAACGTAATAGAGAATTATTACAAAATCTTAGGTGTCCCACTCTTAGCCAGTTTAGGTGGTACAAGGATGTTTTCCTAGCCAGGGTTAGTCAGAGACCAGATGGTTACTCTGATCACTGGAAAGCCAAATTTATTGATGGCCTTCCCACTTTCTTTGCTGAGAAAGTCCGTAAGAAATTTAGAGATACCAACGATGGCATCTCTATCCCTTACGGTAGGTACACTTATGGACAACTCATAAGTGTTGTCATTCAAGAGGGTATATCCCTCTGCAATGACCTTAAGTTGGCTAGACAACTTAAGAAACAGAATCTTTTTGGAAAGAAAGAATTGGGAGAGTTTTGTGAGCAGTTTTCTTTCGATACTCAAGGGACTAGCTCTCGCAAAGTCTCCAAGAAGAAGAAGAAAACTTCTTCCAAACCCAATTATAAACGTAAGAAAAAACAGGCTTATAAAAAAGATGATTATAAACCTAAAAAGAAGTTTGTTAGGAAGAAACCCTATAAAACTAAACTTAAATGTTTTAAATGTGGTAAATATGGCCACATGGCTGATAAATGTAAAATGAAAGATAAAATCAGCAACCTTCAGATTGATGAACATCTGAAGACCCAATTGAGCAAGATCTTGCTCAATTCGTCCTGCTCCTCTGATGAACCAGAGGACTCCTATGAGAGCGATGATGAGCTTTACCAAATACAAAGCTCTAGTGACTCAGATGTCTCCGAGAAAGGAGACTGTCAATGTAATACTTTGACCAAGAGATGCGATCATCTCCAGTCCATTATCCAGATGAATGGACTCAGTCTTAATGTTCTGACCAGTCAGCAGCAAACCATGCTTGATGTTATGAACCATGTCACTGACCCAGAAGTTAAGCTCAAGCTTATTAAAGCTTGCTATGATCAAGAAGCGGCTATTCCTGATCGTCCCAGTCAGCCTCCCAAAGATTATAGTCTTAAGGAAATTCTGAACAGACTTGAGAAAACTGGTAATAATGATAAACCTGCTAGTCTTAATGATCTAAGGCATGAAGTAAATACACTTAAAACTGAGTTAAGAGAACTTAGGCTTCAGCAGAATAACATGCAATTAGAGATTGATAATCTCAAGAATGCCCAGCATTTTAATCCCGGAACTTCGGATTCTGTGGATTATCTGGATGTTATCAGCCGTGTTCCAAGCCAAAAATGGTATACCATTATTAACTTGGTTATCAACAAAGAATTTACTCTAAGTAATATTATTGCTCTTGTTGATAGCGGCGCTGACATGAATTGTATTCAGGAAGGAATCGTCCCTACTGAATATTTTGAGAAGACTACTCAATCCCTTTTTAATGCTAGTGGAGATAGCATGGGCATCAAGTTTAAATTAACTAATGTTGCCATTTGTAACAATGGAATTTGTTTAGATAGTACCTTTTTGCTTATTAGCGAATTATCTCAGCAGATAATTTTAGGTACTCCTTTTTTATCTAAGCTCATGCCCATTGATAAAATTGATTCTAGTGGTATATACACCACCATTCAAAATCAGAAAATTGTTTTTGAATTTATAACAAAACCTAAAATTAAGAGAATTAATTCTTTGACTAATAACATTATTTTCAAAGAAAATCACCTTAATTTCCTCCAAACTGAGATCTTGTTCCTTGACATTAAAAAGAAATTAATGTCCCCTAATATCATGAGAAGAATTCAGGTTGTTAAGAACCAATTAACAGCAGAAATTTGCAGTGATATCCATAATGCTTTTTGGGACAGGAAGAAGCACATTGTCACTCTTCCTTATGAAAAAGATTTTCATGAAAGATCTATTCCTACCAAGGCCAGACCTTGCCAGATGAAATCTGAGCTCCTTGACCTTTGTAAGAAAGAAATTCAGAGTTTGTTAGATAAAAAGCTTATAACCAAGAGTTATTCTCCTTGGAGCTGTACTGCTTTTTATGTTAACAAGGCAGCTGAAAAGGAACGAGGTGTTCCTCGGCTTGTAATTAATTATAAGCCTCTTAACAATGTTCTTCAATGGGTAAGATATCCCATTCCTAATAAAAAGGATTTACTTGATCGGCTCCATTCTGCCACTGTCTTTTCCAAATTTGATTTAAAATCTGGATATTGGCAGATCCAAATAGCACCACAAGATCGGTATAAAACTGCTTTTGTGATCCCTTTTTGCCATTTCCAATGGAATGTTTTGCCTTTTGGGCTAAAAAACGCCCCTTCTGAGTTCCAAAATATCATGAATGATATTTTTACTCCTTTTTCTGACTTTTCAATTGTTTATATTGATGATATACTTATCTTCTCTACATCAATTGACCAACACTTTAAACACTTAAAGATTTTTAAAGATGTTGTTAAAACTAATGGTTTAGTTGTCTCCGCCCCTAAAATGAAAATATTTCAAACAAATGTTAGATTTTTAGGCCATAACATTGGAGAAGGGAAAATACTCCCCATTGACAGAAGTATTGAATTTGCTTCAAAATTCCCTGACGAACTCAAGGAGAAAACCCAGTTACAGAGATTTCTGGGAAGTCTCAATTATATTGGTGACTATTACAAGAACCTTGCACAAGATAGTGCCATCCTTTACTCAAGACTCCGGAAGAACGCAGAACCTTGGACTGAAGAACATACCAGGGCTGTTAAGAAGATAAAGATTAAAGTTAAACATTTGCCTTGTCTTGCTCTGGCTAATCCTTCGTTTCTTAAAATTGTCGAGACTGACGCCTCCGATTTGGGTTTTGGTGGTATTTTAAAACAAATGAATTCTCTGACTAAAAAAGAAGAACTTGTTCGTTTTAATTCAGGATCTTGGAAAGATGCCTCAAAAAATTATTCCACTATAAAGAAAGAAATCTTTTCTGTTGTAAAATGCATTTCAAAATTTCAAGATGATCTTCTCAATCAGAAATTTTTGCTGCGAATTGATTGCAGTGCTGTTAAACAGGTTTTGCAAAAAGATGTTGAAAACATTGTTTCAAAACAGATTTTTGCCAGATGGCAAGCAAACTTATCATCTTTTGATTTTGATATAGAACATATCAAAGGGGAAAATAACTCTCTTCCCGATTTTCTAACTAGAGAGTTTTTGCAGGACCGATGAGTGGCCCCTCACGTGGGCATGGCAGAGGCAGCGGGTATTCTCGCCGGCCTAGAAAAGAAAAGATCATCGTGAATGATGATCAATATCCTCCGATCCAAGATTATGTTGAATTCTTACGCCAGAGTGCAAAGAACAGGGAGAAGAATGCTCCCCCTCTTAACCCCTTCAGCAAAAAGAAAACTGCTAAAGAGGTTTTGGAAACTATTAAGTACAATTTCCTTCTAACGTGCATTATACCGGACAATAGTAACGGTCATTACTTTCGTACATCGGAAACATCATATCTTTTACTGTTCCGATGCAATTGAAAGATCATAACCTTACTGTTCCGTGATAATACATCAGACCAAATGTTACATTCTAAACACTAACGCACAAACTTAGCCAATCATGGCTCTGATACCAACAAGGAGAGGATCGTTATGCGGAAATATAATTGGAAATTATTACAAACTTATTACAGAATGGAAATTAAAGACAGAAATTAAAACTTACAAAGAGAAGAGAAGTCCACCGGAATGTAGCCGGGAAGTTCTTATTACAAATATATAGAGAGAGGGAGAGAGAGCTGAGTAAATGAAAGCGTAAGTAAAGAGTGAGGGGAAGCCCCTTATTTATACACAAAGAGTAGGAATAAATAATTCCTAAGTGGGGCCTTCCAGGACACAGATGCTGAAAGGCTCGACAAAGTCGCTTGTCTTCTTGTGACGGCTGCTGGGCCATGTGGGGTCACACAAATCACGGACGAAGGCAGGTGGGTTGTGAGTCACCAAATGGGTCCTACCACTTTTGTCGAAAGTTGGTGAGCCATATCTCGAAGCGTCGGTTTCCAGAATAGCTGGGTCCGACAGTGGGCCAGGTGGGTCGTTCATCGCAAATCATCTAGGCCATCCATGCCAGTGCTTGGGTGTAAGTCATCCAACCGTCTTGTTGGATTAGCCGATCTCATGATGTCACAGTACATTCTCAACTGTGGATTGGTCGGTATGCTGTTGTCGAACATTTCATTGATGAAAGGGTCGCCGACGAGGAAGTCGTCCTCTGGATTCTGAGATTCTCCGGCAAGACAGAAGAAAGGGTTATCTTTCTGGGTGGAGGTCATTGATGCATCATCATCATCTGAGGGAATAGGAATCGGATTCCTATTAAGGGTGTCTGAGCTAAAACTGGGTTTAGCTGAAACACTGGGAGTTCTTTCTTCTCCGATCTTTAACTGGTTCTGGGTATACTCCATCACCATCTGCGAGAGCTCCTATTCTGTAGCTCTGGGATGCTTCTTCTTCATAGCTTTCTTTAAATCCAAAATTGGATTAGGTGCAGGCATCATCTGATCTGCAGGAGGAGGAGATTCTTCCACCAAGTCCATATTCTGTTGTAGACTGTGTCTGATCTGGGCTTCTGCAGACTTCAAGTCTACACCGCTCCACCACCGATAAGAAAAGAGGCGTTCCAGAAGCGGAACATTCAGAGAGTTAACTCTGCAGCGCAAATCCCATCGCCAGATCCAAGGAATATCCATTTTTGAGAAAAAGAGTAGGGTGTTTAAGCCTACTGGAGCTTTATTTTTCCCTCTTAAGAGGGGATGAAATTGACACCAAGGAAGAAAAAGTTTAAGCTTGGTGATTTCATCAGGGAGGAAATCAATTCCTGGGCGAAATTTGTCCCACCAATTGAATACCCATCCTGGGTATGATTTTCGCAAAGAGTTTGGGCACAAAACAAAAAACCAAGTGTGTTTGTGCTCAGCATTTTGATAGTAAAATGCTTTAGTCCAAGCTTGGATATAATCCCAATAATTATAAGAACCACCAGAATGCGAACTTAATTTTCGCGCTTTCAAAGGGTGGATTCCCCATTCTCGGGGAGAAATAAATTTCTTCAAGACAACCTTGCTATAAGCAATGGGGGAATGAGTATTTCCCTGGTGTTTGTTTGAATGATTGAACACCACTGACTCAGTTTCCACGAGAATCACCTCGTATACCGTCCGGTATTTGTCTTCTTGCACTTGATAATTATGAGTATCAAGATACTGGGTCTTAAGTTCCCAGGGCGCAGACATCTGCTGCTCATCCTATTTTGTATTTTTGTATCTCTTATGTGTTTTACAGGTATTTCATGCAAGAAAGATGGAAAAGAGAACTCAAAATAGTGAAAGAAACTAAGAATCGGGGAGTTGAAGGGAGTTTTCGTAATTTTGAAGCCTTAGTCTGGAAGTGGGCCAACTGGAAAGTTGAAGATCTTTCAATTAGAAGAACACTGGAAAAAACAACCTCAATCCGAGCTACGGTGAAAGAGTTATGATCCCTTGAAGTCGCGGAAAAATCATAGAAGAAAGGCTAGGAAGGCAAGTTCAAGGGCATTTTCGTAATTCTTCATCCAGATCCGGAGGTGGGGCCTTCTGAAAAGTTGAAGAACTTGTAACAATGAGAATACTGGAAAAAACGGCACCAAATCCGAGCTACGGTGAAGGAGTTATGATCATTTGAAGTTGAGAAAAAATCCAAGGAAGAAAAGAAGAAAGTTGGAAAATATTCTAAGTGTTGAAAGAGGCACAGAAACCAACCAATTCACCCGAACCGGTTCGCCCATTTGTCACGCTCCAGAACCGTTACAAAATTAGTCACGCTTTCTAAGTGTGACAAATTGGCAGATACGGGATTTTTATTTTGTGCTTATCTTTTAGCCAAAAGAGTTTTATGTTTTGGGGACTCTTCTAAACGACCTCTAGCCTATATATTTAGTCATTAGGACTCTTTTTAAAGAGATTTCATTTATGTAAAAGCTCCATAACAAGTAGGAACATCTAGGAGAAAGATTCACATATTTTGCACCATTAATTCAAGGGCTTTTCCAGTTTTTCTTCAATCTTTGATTTCTTCTTGCATGTTCTTGTTCTTCAATCGTGGTAATTTTTATTTCCAGCACTTTTATTATTATTTACAATGTTAGGCTAGGTTTTTAAAGGTTGGGATACATGAACCCAACCTGATGTGTTAATTGCACGTGTATAATATTAGTCCTCTGAATTTAATGATTGATTATGATCGTATTGCGTAGTTACACAACAATTGTAGATCTTTATATCTCGTTTGCCTCTGGGTACTCGTGATGATTTAGAATGCAATTCGAGTGCTACTATCGCGATACTGATTTACTCATCCTCAGATTAAGTATGACGCGGGCTTGAACCTCGTATACGTAATGCTTGGGAGTACTAAATTCCGGGTCAAATTAATCAGTTAAATTTACAATTAGTTTTATACCATCAATACTCTAGGGTTGGGGGTTTGTGTCTCTACCTTAATTTTTCCAATTAGTTTTAGTTAGCTTTTTTATTTTTCCCTTTTTCCTTTCTCACTCAATCATCATCTTTTACACTTTATTTGTTGAAGTAATAAATCAATTAAAATCTATCAAACATTCCCTGTGGATTGGATACCCTGACTCGCCACTATACTCCACAAGAGTGTAGTTAAAGTTTAGGTTTTTGTATTTTGGTTGGAAGCCGATAACAACGATTAGCGTATTTACACTCGGTTTCCACCTCGATCAAAATGGCGCCGTTGCTGGGGAGTGTTTTGTTTTAGATTATAATTGATTTACTATTTCGCAAGATTTATTTTTTTATTTTTTTTAGGGTTGCACAATTGAGCGCCAAGAAACGTTGAATCCTTAACCGCACACCTCTTTACGTGGATTTTCCATTTACAAACCATTCGGTAATCATGTCTTTTTGTAGTGAGTTCGGTAATTATAATGGTTTATATGGGAATAGTTCTCAAACTTTTTATTTTCAGGAATCCGTGCCTCGACCTATTACCATTGGTGAGGGTCTTCGAATTCTTGAGAATGAAAGGCTTGAGAATATATATCGGGAAGAAAATCGTTTTCGAGCTTTTTATTTTCAAAACCTAGACCTCGACCTATTACCATTGGTGAGGCCTATCTATGTATTGAGTATGAATGGTTTGAAAATAAATATCGGGAAAAAAATCGTTTTTGGGAGAAAGAGTTGAATGCATTATTCGAATCCAATGAAGATTTTTCTTCCGATATTTTTGAAACTAAAGAACGTTTTCAACCAAATGAGGAAGTCAAGGTTATAGATACAAGGAATCTTACTTTGTAAGAAAGAATGTTTTTCATAATCAAACAAATACTCAATTTTCTTTCCACCCAAAGAACGATGAATATCGAGATTGGTTTTATTAAGGAAATTCTCGCACTTTGCGATGAGATGCGTTGTGATTGGAAAAACAAAGAGGAGGTTGAGACTTGTGTGTCACCTCAAAATTTTGAAGAACATCTCATTGAAAGTGAGTCTTTTTCCCTTGAAATTGAATCTCCAAGTGATGATGAATCACTTGAGATTGAGTTTATCTCATCACCATTCCCGTTCACCGTTATTGAACTATTAGAAGTACCGCTAGATTCCTATGAGTCGGTTGAAAATTCTAAAACGTTTACACCTTTTACCGACAAAGACACTTTGCTAGAATAGTTTTCTAATATGGACTCTTCCTTTTTGTGTGCCCCTCTCCCCATATTACTTGAAAAAGATTTTGGAGGTGATTATATTTTTCTTGGATCTCAATTGTACTTGTCCCACCTAGCACCCACACCCCCCATCATCCCGTTAAATTTTTTAATTGGTTATGGTTCATTTTTTCCATCTCACACATGCCTTCCGTTGTTCAAACGGAATCCTTATTTTTCGGGAGGCATGCATCCTAGTGAGGGTACACCATTAATCCCTCAAAGTCATATTGTATTTTGGGTGGACCCTCAAATTTTTCTACTTCTAGTGTATAACTTATTAGAATGTGAAAGTCATAGCTTGTACAACAGTTAACTTATTTTTTTTTTAGTTTAGAGTTTTTGTTATTCTTTTTGCTATGCTTGGTTCTAACATGTTTTGTAGATTCAATGGACTCGTACTTTTCGGGGATCGCTCCATTTTGGGTAATATCTTTCTTTTCCTCTCTTTATGTTGTGTTCTTGAGTCGCATTGAGGACAATGCAACATTTAAGATAGGGGGTGTGGGATATTCTTCCCGTTTATTGTTTAGATTCATTGATTCGATCAAATGTTCTTTCCAAGAGTGTTTTTTTTAGAAAATAAAAAAAAATTTGAAATTTTTTTGAAAAAAGCCAAAAATATTTTTCTTCAAAATAAATAAAGATCGGAATTTAAAAGCTTCAAAAATGTCACAATTATTTTGTCTCAAGTTGTAAAAAACAAATGCACAAAGCCGAAATTGACCAAAGATGGAAATTGTGAGAAAATTGATGACTTAACGAATAAGTGTGGAGATTAACAAAACCCGGTGAGATTTCGAGCCTATCGATCTTTTTGAGTTTTTAAATCACTCCGAGTTTATGGTTAACTCATAGTTCTAATTCAGTGTTTTACAAAAGTCGTTGATGATCTCTATTTTATTGTTTTGATCGGTTATGGAAAATGGAATGTTGTCTCGAAACGCGCGCTATAAACCTCTAAATTAAATTAATCTCGAGACGCATATGGTAAATTAATAAGTAATTCGGACAATGAAGTAGGCCATCGTTTGTTACCCAAAAATATTAGCCATAAAAAGATGTGAAAAATTATCCCTTTGATAACCCAATTGAGCCAAATAAAATTTATCCTTTTCGTTTGGTAACCCGAAAAACCCAAATAGCCCGGAATTGGGAAAAATAAAAAAAGTCATAATTTAAGTCCGAAAAGTGCAACAAAAAGGGGCCAAAAAAACAAATAGAAGAATGCTCAACAAAAGTTAGCAAGAAAAGAAAAGGGTGAAAAAAATAGAAAAATAAGAGAAAATGAGCAATAGCCCAAAAAAAGAAAAAAAGCACTAACGGACTTCATAAGAAAAATTTCCAATTCCGAATTTTCCAACCATTTCATGTTACCCAATTACACCTTAAACCCGAAAAAGTCCTAACTGAGTCCGAATTGCAAAATTGGTTACCGCGTGGAGAGTTAAAACACAAAAAGAGAATAAAAGAGATTACATGGTGTGAAAAAGATATGATGGTTCCCATTTACCTATGACCGTATTCCGATGAAGAGATCTTTTCACCCAAAAATTTTCGTCTTTCAATTTGTGTGCGTGACTTTGCGTCCATTATATTTACTCTTTATAAATCACGTATACCGAGAGAATAGCCACATTCCGAGAAATTCGTTTGAGAGAGCATCCCGTGAGCATTTGAATCAAAACGAATTTTCGGAAAGTAACGTAATGATCAATCGGTGGAAGTTAGCGGTTCAATTTTTGCCTTCGCACACACACACTATGACTTGAGACTCCTAAATAAGATTTTAAGGTGACCATTTTTTAGGAGTTTAAATTTTATAATTTTTAAGTATTTTGATATTTCTTTGAGTCAATAACGAATTTTGTGGGTATATTCACTGCAAACCCTCACGAGACACCACTCGTCCTACTAGGGTAACCTAGGGGTTTAAAGGCTTGTTGCATACGCTAAATGCAATCGCTTGCCCGCGAAAAAGGTATTATATCCCAATAAAGTTTTTGAAGGGTCCTTAACTCATACTCTCGTTCTTTTACATTGCTCGGGATGCGCAAAGTTCTAAGTTAGGGGGGTTTGATTAGGCATAAATTCTTCACATTTATCCCCTTAATTTCGGTATTTTTACGATCCCGTGCGATGTAAATAGCTTGGATTTATCTCATATCTATGATACTAACCCTTTTTGGCAAGTATTTCATATTTTTGTATCTCTTATGTATTTTACAGGTATTTCATGCAAGAAAGATGGGAAAGAGAACTCAAAATAGTGAAAGAAACTAAGAATCGGGGAGTTGAAGGGAATTTTTGTAATTTTTCACCCTTAGTCCGGACGTGGGGACAACTGGAAAGTTGAAGATCTTTCAATTACAAGAACACTGGAAAAAACATCACCTCAATCCGAGCTACGGTGAAAGAGTTATGATCCCTTGAAGTCGCGGAAAAATCATAGAAGAAAGGCTAGGAAGGCAAGTTCAAGGGCATTTTCCTAATTCTTCATCCATATTCCGGAGGTGGGGCCTTGTGGAAAGTTGAAGATCTTGTAACAATGAGAATACTGGAAAAAACAGCACCCAAATCCGAGCTACGGTGAAGGAGTTATGATCATTTGAAGTTGAGAAAAAATCCAAGGAAGAAAAGAAGAAAGTTGGAAAATATTCTAAGTGTTGAAAGAGGCCCAGAAACCAGCCAATTCACCCGAACCGGTACACCCAGAACCCGAACCGGTTCGCCCATTTGCCACGCTCCAGAACCGTTACAAAATTAGTCACGCTTTCTAAGTGTGACAAATTGGCAGATACGGGATTTTTATTTTGTGCTTATCTTTTAGCCGAAAGAGTTCTATGTTTTGGGGACTCTTCTAAACGATCTCTAGCCTATATATTTAGTCATTAGGACTCTTTTTAAAGAGATTTCATTTATGTAAAAGCTCCATAACAAGTAGGAACATCTAGGAGAAATATTCACATATTTTGCACCATTAATTCAAGGGCTTTTCCAGTTTTTCTTCAATCTTTGATTTCTTCTTGCATGTTCTTGTTCTTCAATCGTGGTAATTTTTATTTCCAGCACTTTTATTATTATTTACCATGTTAGGCTAGGTTTTTAATGGTTGGGATACATGAACCCAACCTGATGTGTTAATTGCATGTGTATAATATTAGTCCTCTAAATTTAATGATTGATTATGATCGTATTGCGTAGTTACACAATAATTGTAGATCTTTATATCTCGTTTGCCTCTGGGTACTCGTGATGATTTAGAATGCAATTCGAGTTCTACTATCGCGATACTGATTTACTCATCCTCAGATTAAGTATGATGCGGGCTTGAACCTCGTATACGTAATGCTTGGGAGTACTAAATTCTGGGTCAAATTAATCAGTTAAATTTACGATTAGTTTTATACCATCAATACTCTAGGGTTGGGGGATTGTGTCTCTACCTTAATTTTTCCAATTAGTTTTAGTTAACTTCTTTATTTTTCCCTTTTTCCTTTCTCACTCAATCATCATCTTTTACACTTTATTTTTTGAAGTAATAAATCAATTAAAATCTATCAAACATTCCCTGTGGATTCGATACCCTGACTCGCCACTATACTCCACAAGAGTTTAGTTAAAGTTTAGGTTTTTGTATTGTGGTTGGAAGCCGATAACAACGATTAGCGTATTTACACGGACGCTCGGTTTCCACCTCGATCAATATACGAAGATATAAATATCCTTATTGATGATTGATTTGGGAGATATCTCACTGAATGAGAAATGCTAATTGAGGTGCATTAGGATATAGAACATCCTTAACTTAAATAGAATTGAGAGACAATTTATATTAGAAGCGTCATGTGAGCTTCAAGTGAGAAATAGTATAGTGTATACTAAGTGGGGAAGATGTGTGAGATTTGACGGATAATGAATAAAATAAAATAAGAGAGAAACAAACTAAACAATGATGTTAATCAAATTGCGCCAAAGAGCGCATTATAAATATGAAATTGATGTTGCAGGTATACCTTATATGATGGTATATCTTTATTATGTGATGATGTATGTATACCTTATATGATGGTATATATATATAGTGAAGCATACCCCCCTCCTTGCTATCATTGGGAAGTTACGTGCGTAGAGGGTGAGCATCATGGCTCAAAGAGCAGGGTGTGGATATTCCCCAGGTCATAGTCGTCCTTTGTGGTCAGCAAATGACATATGTGATATATATTTATTTATTTTGGGTGTGAGAGGTCGAGGGTATGTGTCCCTCTCACTCGCCAAGTTAGGAGCTATGACCGCTTCCCGGACATTGTGTGTGTAAGTAGATCACGAGGTGGGTGTCGTTGAACCCCACCAGGTGGCCCCAGTTTGTTATGTATATGGGTAACTGGAAGATGATAGCAGGTGAGCCTGCGTCCTTCGAGTTATAGCTCGGTTGGATGGTTATTATTGGTTGTGCTTATACTTGGGTATCAAGGGCATAATGGACCTCAACGACTGACATTACCAGGATTAGTGTATCGGGGGGGTTCCTTGTTTGGATTTCGCCTCGGCGAGACATCCCACGCATGAACCGCAGTATGATGTTGGAACTTGGGGATAAGTTTAGTCCTTAATGCTCATAATTAATTATATATATATATCACCTATCCCGACAATCGACAGTGCCCGGAGTAGTGTAACGGGGGGGGGGGGGGGGGGTTCCTTTTTTGAATTTGGTTCGGGGAGACGTCCCACGCATGAAACGCCGTGTACTGTTGAGAATTGGGAATATTAATTGATTAAAACTAATAATAATAATTTGGGTCACATGCATCATGCATTAAGGCCATAATGAGCCTCGAAAATTAATACGGTCAGGAGTAGTGTAACGAGGGGGTTCCTTGTTTGGATTTCGCCTCGACGAGACGTCCCACGCACGAAACGCAGTGCCGTGTTGAGAACCGAGAGCAGTTTAGTCTTAAATTCATGATGATAATAACTCATCCATTTGGAGATCACGTGCATACGCTTAGTGCGCGCTTTAGATGAGAGGTGAGTTGAAATTATTATGGAGAGTTCAATTCTAACTAAATCATGTAATAACGCATTTATAATTATTATGCATTTTAATACACTTGCTATAAAATGTTTTTCAACTCGGGCTCCGAACCGTTTATATTTTCTTCCTCCATGTATATATATTGTACTACTTCAGGTGTCTTCCGCAAGGACGCCATTTATGTTATCCATCCAGGGTATTCGTGGAGCTGTGGCAGTAGCGGACTGTTGTGGCAGTTCACTTTAGTCGATTCCTATCTTTTTACATCTAGATTATGATTCAGTTTGTATATTAAGTTAGTATTCAAGTGTTGTAGATTAACACTTTTATATTTCATTTCACAGATTATTGTACTGCCTGTTACCCGACAGCATATTTGGGTATTTCATTGTTGAGATTTTATTTGTACATTGTATTGTACTCCTTTATTTTATTGGAGTTTCCACATTTCACTCATCATAGTTAGATGTATATTGTTGGTTATGTGCATTATTGGTTTTGTTGTTGTTGTTAAATAAAAAGTTTTAAATTTTTGACAATTCGCTTTTAATAGTTTTGGGTAGTTAGCCTTATATTATTAGAATTGTCAGTTGATGTTGAGACTGTGCCATCTGAGATACCTGATTTAATGTAGTATAGGACCGTCCACCCGTTATTATTTTGAGCGGGTTGTCACAGGTTTGCGCAAGCGACATTTGTTAAGGAATGTGAATATATACGACTCTCTATAATTAATAGCTCCTACATTATTATGGTCCACTCAAAAGCCATATTTTTAGAACTCTGAATGAATATGCTCTCTCTATATTTTCATAGATCCTATATTATTATGGTTCACGCTAACGACATTTTTGGGATTGTGAATGAATATATACGTGTTCTTTATATTTTCATAGATTCTATATTAATCGTGGTTGATTAGGCATAAATTCTTTCGATTTATCCTCGTAATTTATAGATTTTTATTGCCCTAGGTAGTGTAATTTGTATTGATTTATCTCATATACTTGCTACTGATATCTTCCATCGAGTTTCGTGTATTTCTCGTACATTTTGCAAATATTTTATGCAAGTGAAGAAAAGAGAAAATTCAAAATCAAAAGAGAAAGAAAATAAGAAGAGTCAAGGGAAAAATAGTGATTTTACACCAGGAATCCGGACACGGAACCTAAAGGAATGTTGAAGACCTCAAGTCCATAAGCACGTAGGAAGAAACATCATCCAAATCCGAATCCTGGGTAAAAAGTTATGAAACTTTGAAGTTGAGAAGAAATCAAGGAAAAAAAGGAAGAAAAATATAAAGTCACCGAACTGAACCGATGAAATCATCACCGAACCGGTTCGTCACACTGTCAGCACCAAACCGAATTGATGAATAAGAAGTAGAACCGGTTCCCCAAACTGGTATATACCGAGCTGGTTCGCCCCAGTAAAGAAGGAGAACCGAACCGGTTCACCTAGACCGATTTTTAATTCTTTATTCCTCAAAAATAGAGTTGTGCATAGTGCAAACACTTAAAATAACGTGGTGTGTTATTCTTTTGTCATACCAAACATTATGAGGCTTATTTTTAAGTGTTTTGAGAGGTTTTTTAAGCTAAGAACTTTAGGATTCATCTTGTTCAACATTTTGTTCATCCTTTTGGATTAATTCAAGGCTCTTATTCATTCCAAGTATTCTTTTCTTCGTTGCTTTCAATTGTTTTCATATTTTCAGTTGGTGATTCATTATTTCTTAGTTAAATTCTTCTTTGCATGTTTCATTACACTTTTCACATAATTGTGATTTTCATCGCCTGCAACTTTAAGATTTGTATTATTTCTCACGTAACCATGTCCGACTATATTTCTAAGGGTTGAAATGCATGAACCCAATTCGGTGTGGTTTGCATGGATATAAAAGTAATTCCCTGAATTAAATAAATGATTGAATCGCGTTGATTAGTTATTACAACCGTTGGAGGACTTTAACCTCGTTTCCCCTACCTAACCGGGGTGTTTAAGAGTGCGACGCTACCTAACTTATAACTGATAATGTGAGAGAAAGAGGGAGAGGGAGAGATAGAGAGTAGAATTCTTCATGAGATAAATTTCTTTCAGGTATCCGTCGTTTCATATAAAGTGTGTCAGACGTTTGACCTTGTGTACATTTACTCACCTCCTTACACACTAGAGAGATACACTTACCCGATTCTCAGAGATTTCGATTTAGAGAGATATATCTAGTGAGAATTGAAGTCAAAACGTTGATTCTATAAAGTCGGTCTAAGAATTTCTCTAATGATACTTATGATTATTTCACACTAACACATGCTGAGTTTTAGGAAGGATTACGCTTTGGGTATTAAGTGAATTTATGCCTTACCTTGATAGTTAAATATGGTGTTCATTGACGTCCTTTTAAGTTGGGTCGTATAGACCTTCATCATCAAATAAGAGACTGCATTTAAATAAAATTTTGAATTTTGTGGGTACATTGACTGCAAACCCTCATGAGACAACACTCGTCTTGTAGGGCAACCGACAGGTTGAATGACTTGTTGTATATGTTAAGTGCAATCACAAGTGCCTGTGAAAGTGACACACTTTTGGTCATTTATCTCTTTTTCTCTTTATATTTGTTAGAGGACTAGCAATGTTCTGTTTGAGGGTGGTGTGATAAGTACCTAAAATTGTCTATTTTATACCCTAAATATGTGCATTTTAGTCGCTCGATCTCAATACAATTGGCCTTATGTTCATATTTTATTATTTTGCAGGTCAATCGCCAGTCACCGTATCAAATTGTGCTAAATCGGCATAATTGTGATAAAGTAGTGGTAAAAAGCGTTTAATGAAGAAAATCAAAGCGGTCGTGAAGCCAGAAGTCCCTTTTAATCTTTCCCGGATGAGTTCTAATGCCCTAAACCCAAGTCTCGTAGCCTAAACCTATCCCGAACCAAGCCCAGTACATCCCTAACGTGTCCTATAATTGCTCACTATGTGTGGTATTATTATTTTTATTATTTTATTCAGGTTGTGTCATTTTTATTATTTAATTTTCGATTTGAGGGTCTTTATTTTTAGTATTTTATTATTTTTATCTTTTGTAAATATTATAACTTGTGTGTCATCATGTTGGTGTATTTAGATGTGTTTTTAATATTTTCTTTATTAGATTTTTAATATTCTTTGTTTTAAATTTTGAGTCTTTTTATACTTTATATGTGCGTGTTTATATTTTTATAATATGTTCGTCGTAAATACATATATACATATTTTCTATTTTATATAGTAAAGTACTTACACACTATTTCCATACACATAACTCACTCCCTACCCTACACCCCACATTCCATACACCTTAAACTCACCAAATCAACCCTCACACCCAACAGGGGTGAACCTCGGTGGTTTTGCCGCCCACCTTAATTTTTCGGAATTTTTTCCTGAGTATAGGATATTTTATTTTATTTTCTTTGGATCTTTGTGTAATGTTCCATAATAGAAGGTATTAATTTTTTGGGCACATATAGAAATAGTTAATTCTCTACTACACGCGTTCGTTCTTCTACACAACACACGAACACATTTTTTTAAACATTTTAACCTGTACTAAAATCTCTTCTCTTTAACCTCACTCAACCGCTCTCTCCCTCTCCTTCCCCTCCCCTCCCCCCTCCTCCTCCTCCTCCTCCTACTACTCTCCTCTCCTTTCCTCTCCGCCCCATAACACAATCCAACACATCTCTCCTCCTCTCCGCCTGCTCTTCGCCGCATCCACAAACCAATAAAAAGGCCCCCCCAAGTCCAACCCAACTTCCAAGTTTGAACTCTAAGAATGTAGCGCATCTCAGACTCTGATCTGGGCAGGGCAGAGCATCTCTTCTCTTCAACTTCCAAGTTTCAAGTAGTCTAGCAGCAGAGCATCTGAGCAGATTTAATTTTTTTATAACGTTCAATGATTTTTTTTTTCAATTCAATATTCGAGTTTTAAAACTAATAATTTTTTCAATATTCAGTGATAAATTAGTTTAACTGCTCAATTTTAAACGTTGATTAATAAATGCACAATGCTTAAATGAATAATTATTTTTTAGTTTACTTTTAATTGTTGTGCTTATATTTGTTTAAAATTTGAAAATATATATTTGTTGGGTATTGATTTATTAGTATTTTAAAAATAAAAGTAATGATTACTTTTAATTGTTGTGCCTATATTTGTTTAATATTTTCTTATTCGATTTTTAATATTATTTGTTTTATATTTTATATTTATATTTTTTAATATGTGCGTGTTTATATTTTTATAATATGTCCGTCGTAAATACATATATACATATTTTCTATTTTATATAGTAAAGAACTTACACACACTATTTCCATACACATAACTCACTCCCTACCCTACACCCCACATTCCATACACCTTAAACTCACCAAATCAACCCTCACACCCAACAGGGTGGGCGGCCCAGATATAATATTGTTGGCTATTTATTTATTAGTATTTTAAAAATAAAAGTATTTATTATTTGTTATTGGGTTGTTGCCTATTCCGTGATTATATTAGGTTTCTCAATTTTTTTGCTAATTTTAATTGTCGAAACATAATTTGGAATAAAATTTCAAATTTTGGGCAATTATGTTGAATTTTTTTTCTTATTTAAAATTTAGAGTAATATTTATTGAGGGATTTTGAAAAAAGTCAAATAAAATGAGAGCCAAAAATGAGTGAATATGAATTAACATTTTTAGAGTTAAGAAATTGAAAATAAATTAAAAATGTCCTAAAAAAATCATCTCGGGGATCCCGCCCCAACCCCCCATCCTTTGTAAAAGGAAAATGTTAAAAAGACCCACTTCGTGGACACGCTACATTAAAAACTTATACCTATAAAAAAATGTACTTATTTACGGGTCCACAAAATGTGTCCACGAAGTGAAACTCCCTAGCATTACTCTTTGTAAACACATTTCGCGCCCGTAATGAAAATCTTGGGTCCGCCACTAACACCCAACAACCAAATGAGATTGTCTCTCCTCCATTACCATCATCTTCTTCACCCATATTCTTTTCTCTCTCCAAACAGCAAACCGTCGGTGGCCTACCCAACTCGAATCCAACTACGAACCTACTCTCATGCCCACTTTGATTCTGACCCAACTGCTCAAAACTAACAACCTGCCCGGCGACATCCTAAACCCGTCTTAAACCCGAAACCCCCTTCAATCCACCGAACCTCCATTTTCGGAGATCCTACCAAAAGATAAACTCGGATATTCAACCCATCCTCTACCAAAGCTTCCAAACCCGAAACCAAGACCCAATTACATCTTCTCAACCCAAAACCTCATAAACCAAAACTGTCCATAACCTGGCGACCTTATAAATCAAACCAACGACCTCCAACTCCGGTCATTACCCTATATATAAAAATACTCTTAAAAATCAAGTAACCAAGAAAGTGGTAAGTTGGAACCCATTTTGAACCATATCATACCATACCATACCACTGTGTCCGTGGTTACAATCTACGGGAGTCTTATAACTAACAACCACTCTCCTAGATCTACTGATAGCCGACGTCGACATCAAAACCCACCGCCTCATAAATATTACATTTGGTCTTCCCAATATATCACCACTTTCTATCTGGCAAGGGTTACACGTTGGAATCACATAATGCGTCAACATAAATATTAGGGGCAAATCACTGTACGTATTCCATTCATTCATAAATATTACTAGCTGTCGAGGTGAAGGAATCAATTGGAGACGAAGGGGAGATGGCGCAATAACTATGTGTAATAAACCGTGGCTATCAATGTTCACTTTACGTGGATACAAAATCTCACAAGAATATCATTTTTCATCCTACGTGGATACCCTACATGAGTTGGACTTATAGAGATTTCTTGTTGTCTAATTTTATTCCCAGGATAAATCAAAGGTTATGAATGAAAACGTTCGCTCTTTCCCTAAAAAAAATATTTTATAAATTATTTTATTATTTTTTTTAAATAACGTACAATATTTTTTAAAATAAAAAACAGTTTTTTATTTTTTTTAAAAAGTTTTTTTTAAAATTTTAAAAAAATTATTCTAACTGTTTTATAAAAAAAAAGTTATTTTTCAACAAAAATAAAACCTGTTAACCATGAACATAAACTTCTTTACACTATTAAATAATGTTTTTAACTGTTTAAAAACAATTTTTAATAAGAAGCTGTTTTTAAAGGGTTTTTTATACATAAAAGAAATGGTTTATTAACTTTTGAACAAAAAAATGTTTTAAAATAACCGATTTTAACTTATTTTAAGAACTTTATGAAATTAAGAAATTGTTTTAAAGTTAAAAAAACATCTTAATTATTTAATATAAAAATATTCAATTAATATGAAAAATACCACATGGCATCTGAATTCCCTTCCAACATATCTATCATGTGTAAGCTTTGCTCGGAGGCTTTTCTCATTCTTCCTGTCCCTTTGGTTTCTCCACCTGTTTGTTTCCTTTTCAATTTTTTTAACAAATCACGTACAATATCTTTTCAAATAACTTATGCAAAGTACTTTTTAAACTACGTACCGTATTTTTAACCACGCATACATAATTATTTTATTATTTTTATAAATTATGTACAATATTTTTTTTTAAAAAAAAAGTTTTTTATTTTTTAACATTTTTTATTTATAACATTTTTAACATCCCACAAAACGCCATGTGGCACCACAATTTGTCATTAAACTTTGTTATGTAGTAATTATATCTCTCCTCTTTAGTTCATCTCTCTTCCAATTCTTCTTCCTTATTCACTCTTCAAATACAACCCTTTCGTTCTCTAAATTGTTTCGTCTGCAATAAAATTACACCCTTTCATTTCTTTAGTAACAAACCCTTTATCTCCATCTTTTGAAGTCCAAAGGACCATTTATGTTCTTCCACCTTATAAATCATTCACCCATAAACGTTAAACAACACCCCTACACCCTTTCATTTCTTTTATAACAAACCCTTTATCTCCCTTTGTTGAAGTCCAAAGTACGGTTTCTGTTCTACCACCTTATAAATCATCCACTCATCAATGTAAAACAACACCCCTATTTTATAAATTGTGGTGCGTTCAAGAGACAAAAGATTTCTATTGTCGGTAAATTCTCCGATTGAAAATGGAAGCAACTAAGGACCCACCGGTGATTGCTGTGGAAGGTGAGTTTACACGGGTCTGATGTGTGGTTATTTATAACATTTTTAGATGCCTCAACCAGTTGTGATAGTTAAGGTGGCTAAAGGATGGTTTGAATTAGGTTTAGTAGAAGCTTAGGTTGGAGGAGATGGGTAGCGGGTTCCATGGATTTAGAAGCCGGGGTTGAGAGCTGGTGGTTCCGGGTTATGGAATTAGGCTGGATTCGAGTGTAGATGGTGGTCTGGGTAATGGGTTCAAGTATGGCTGCGGGGGGTCGGGTTGCCATGGGTATGGTTACGGGTCAGTCAGAGCTTTGTTTTGGAGAGCTTGGGTCTGATTATCGTCGGGATCGAGTTTTCGCCTTTGAAGGTGGTCGGTAGGAGATAGATTTGGTTAGAGGATGATTGAAATCGGTTTTGGGGTCAGCGGTGTGGGTTTTGATTTGGTCTGTAGGTGTTGGATTTTGGGCTTAACCATTCCCCATTTTTTTTATCAAATGCTCCACGTGAGCATCATTTATCTATATAAAAAAATAAGTCATTCCATATAGTTCATTATTAGCATTTTAATTTCAAATTTACTTTAAAAAATATGTAATAATATTGCGAAGGTGATTGTTAGTTGAAATACTCTTATTTTTTTAATGATGTAGGGAAAATATATATAATACTTTATTTTAATGGTTTTAAAATTGACGTTTCAATGCTATGACTTTGAGTATTTCAAAATATATGCTTGATTTGGTTTTAAGTGTTTTGGATTTTTAGATCTAGGTATATACAAGAATGAGTTTCGATTATTTAGTTCTTTTGGCTTTAATTTGATCTCTTAAGATTTGTGGAGCTTCACTCTCATTTATTTTTTAAAATATATTAAGTTTCATATCCATCTCAAACTTCCCATAACTGCTATGTGACATCCCCGCTTTTTTTCCCCCGAAAATACACTTATCCCATACATGTTACAATACGACCAATAATGAAAAAAAATAAAGACATGAGAGTGGATACAAATGAATCTTTAAAAATGAGACTAAATGCTTAAGATCCCTTAATTATTTGTGACATTATTATTTTCACCAAAATACCCTCAAATGTGCTAATGTTTATAGCCCAATGTTTTTGGGTAAAAAGAAAAATATGAGATTCATTTTAAGTTTGTGCCCATGTTAGTTATTGTCTATGGATCTCTTTTTAATTAACAGTTTATTATGCCTTTTTATGGCACCCTATGCACATTTTTATCTTTTTGAATATTGTTAATATCATTTGTCTTTATTTGCATTAATAATCAAATTTTTGTCTTAGTGCTATATATGTTTCAAAAAGAAAAAAAAGCTATTGAGTTGCCAAAGTATATATAATATGTACTATGTTTGACTACATATATAATCGAAGGCGCTATTTGATATTGACTATTTCTGCAAATTTTCAAGTATACATGAAATAACATAGTCATTTTACAAGAAAATAGTTGATATAGCAGTTGAAGTTAAACAACCGTGCTTTTGAGTTCTTTTTATTTTTTATTTTTTTTACCACTAAATGGTCGTACAATTTAATTTTTTATCATAATTCGTTCACGATAATCAGTTAAAGACTAATAAGGATTGAGGGAGTATATTAGATAGGTGTACTTAATTTCATTGAATGAAATTGAATCTTTTGGGCTCATTTTCATTTACATAATGTTCTATTTATTTTTTTGTCATTTTTAATATCATAATATGTGTAATCACTTAAGTTAGGAACTAAATAAATCTGTTAATATCAAATATATATATATGTATGTATCGTATGCGCATCGCGCGGGTTTACAACTAGTGTTATATATAACACAAGAGCTTAATATAATAAAAAGAAAGAGGATTGCCTCCTTGCCACTCGTAATAATAAATTTTCGTATTTCTTGGTTATGTTCCTTTTCCTCACTCAAAACAGGTAAGTACATGTCAATTTCATGTATTGCATCTTCATTGTTCATCAAATATTTGAATTTAAATTTTTTAAAATCAACAGAGTTGGTTCTTATTTTGTTTGTTTTTGGTACTTTACTACTTATTAGAATGTTTTATGATTGTTCTTCGTTGTAATTTATAAGTATAAATGAACCAGCTTAACTTCTTATTAGGTCTATAAAAATATAGAAATTATAGATTAGTTATCAATTATTAAAGGATTAAATACCAAAAAGTCCCTCAAACATTTTTTAATGCACATTTAGTCCAACCCTTTTATTTTGTACCAAAAAGTCCCTTATTCTCTTATCTTTAAAGGTCCGCGCTAGCGGCATGGTAAAACTTTTTTGGCTTGGTGAAGGACTTTTGGGCGCAAAATAAAAAGGCTTCGAATAAACGTGTATTAAAAAAGTTCGAGGAACTATTTGCGTACGTGCGCATGTGTATTTGATATTAGATTTAATGTTATCTAATATTTGAATCCCTTATCAAACATTAATTTTGACATGTGTGTAACAAATATGATGGGAATTTTTTAAATATGACAAAAATTATAATATGACAATCCTTTGTTATATAACGTTGCCTTAATATGACACTATGGACTTCACATTATTCTACAATAAATTTTAAGACCTCAACTACAAATTTATGGGCGTGATTATTCGTGTTCAAATTATTGTTTGTAAATATGCCTCATACATAAACTTCTCACGTTGGTTACACGTGCAATGCGTGTGTGCATCAATTAGTGCGTGAATAGCTATTATTTATGTGACCTTTGTAATTTCTCCCTAGATATCTAGCATCCAAGATGTAATTCCCGTCTTAGTTGTCATTTTCTAAATGTTAAATACAATTAAATTTTCCACAATGTTTTGTAACTCCAAAGCTTATGAACAAACCCAATCCAAACTTATATGTTGTTTCATCCCCTCTTTCCTTCATCTAATTCCTTTTTTTTCAAGAATGGATTATGACCAACTTACCTTTTCAGGGATGGAGAATCAGTATGACTTTGATTGGTTATATTTAGGAGAAAAGTCCCAATGGTAATATCATACTTACTAAAGCTCTTTAGTTTTGTCTCCATTCTGTACAAACTAACCTTATATGTTGTGTACATTCTTTAGTTTTGTCTCCATTCTGTACAAACTAACCTTATATGTTGTGTACATTTTTTCTTTTGTACAGAAAATTGGAGGAGTACTCCACAGTCGCTAATAACTTGGATTATAGTCCTTTCGGTGATCCTTTCAACTTTGATCAATACCTATTTCCACAACAAAATAATCAAATTCCCTTTGATTATGATCAACATCAATTTTCACAACACAATCATCAAATTCCCGTTGATTATGATCAATACAAATTTTTGCAACAAAACAATCAAAATCAGTACCAATTTTCACAACAAGACAATTTCATTCCCCAATTGGAATTCAATGATTTCGAGAATATCGGTACGTGTGATTTGCGTAGCTTGTGGGATGACAATTTTTCATCTATTAGTCAAGACCTTATTCTTGATACCAAGCAAGAACTGTTGATGGATACTGAAATTTTAGGCTATTTCATGGATGAAGGAACTTATATGATTGATCCTAAAAGCTATATTAGTTCAAACACAAACGAAAACCAAAGTCGACAAAACAAAAGATCGAGAATGTCTCCATTAGAACTGCATGAGATCCAAAAATATTTTAATGTTCCATTAACTCAAGAAGCCACATAATTGAAGGTGGGATCGACCACGTTGAAGAAAAGATGTAGAAAGCTGAATATTATGAGGTGGACTTATAGGAAGATCAAGAGTATGAAGTCTCTCATTGATAATGTTAAGGTATTATCCTGCCTGCATGTTAAGATTCTTTCGAAATGTCATTAGATACATTATTATTTTTCAGTCATTTCCTTTCTCTCTAATAAAAGTTTACCGAATATATGTTTTTGGAAGTCATTTTAATTTATTGTGTTTTTTTTACTTTACCCCCCCCCCCCCCCCCCAAGAAATGTAGCAATGACATAACCATCCGCTTTTTAGAAAAATAGACATAAACATCGTGTGCATAAGGTACAAGAAAGTTAATACACATGTGGGTGGTCAAGTCTAATCTATGAAAAATAGAGGGGTAATATCTAATTATAGCATTATTGTACGACATGTTTTATTAGTATAATTATTTTGTTTTAAATTACAATTTTAGGAGATGGGATTAACCAACGAGGTAGAGATGCTAGAAGAGAACAAAAAAATGATGGAGAAGCTACCCGATTTTGGAATGAGAGAGAAAATAAAAAAACTCAGGCAAGCTTGCTTCAAGGCCAACTGCAAAAAGAGAAGGCTCCTTGCTGACTATTGATAGTGCTTCTTCTCTAATGGCTTGGTAATTTGGGTTTATATTTGGTTTTGAACTTTGTAATGTTATTTCTAGTTTTATTTTGGCACTTTAATAACCTTTTGGAATCTTGTTTTCTTAGATATTGTAGTGCCTAAAACATTACAACCAAATATAAGTTTAAATAAAGTACGGTTTTAATTTTATTTTTACGTGCCTTAAAGTGTATTTATGTGCCTTGTATGGAAGTTAATAATTAACCTTGAATCGAGCTTCTTTCTTACTGCAAAATCAATCATTATGTAATGAGAAACATCGATGCATATGAGATTCTTATATATATATATATTTGACAAGATAAGAAAAGAATTTAAAACATAAATTATGTTAAAAAAATAAAACAAATTTTTTCAATAGTCAAAGTAACATATACGTTAAATCATTACTTTAGCAAAATATTGTAAATTCCAAGTAAATCATTCAATATGTATTGTATGTAAAATACGGTAAGCTGGATCATCCAAGATTATAGCTTCTATGGCTTATATATTAGAATCATTACATTAGTAAAACATCGGTAAGTTATAAATAAACCATTCAATATATATTATATCTATAGGTAACTGTAAAATACGTCCAGCATGATCATCAAAGATTAAAGCTTCTCTGGCTTACATAGAAATTGACATCAATGTTAGCCAATTAAAGACCATGCTCACACCATGGGGAGAAAATTCTAAAATATAATAATAAGGAACATAACTATTAAGGCCAAACAAAAACACACAAAAAAAATGCACTCTTACCATTTTTTTATACGATTTCTTTTACAAATTGATGTGGTAAGTGATATTAGAACTTTTTATTTTTAAAGTCTTAAGCAGTCGGGCAAATTTTTTATTTTTATTTTTATTTTTTATTTTCATAGATTTGATTAAATTACAACATTAATCTTTTTCTTAATGGATGAATATGACTTGCATGACACTAAATGTCTTTATGTGTTGTTATGTATGTTAATATATACGTTTGTAACTCATTACAACATAATTAGAATTTGATTTTTTATATACGTCTGTTCATTGTATATATAAATATATATACACTCGTGTTAGCATTAAATACCATTGTAAAATGCATCCATCTATTCATCTCCCTTTAATTTATATTCTAACAATCTTTTTTACGAAATCCTATTTATCTCCCCATAAATTTATACCCTTTATTCCCTTGTCTCTCTCTCATATTTGTACAATATTTATGATACAAATAGTTTCTCTTGGCTTTTATAGTGTTGGCAAATATTGTATTTGTATATCTTCTTTTGTATTTGTTCACCAACATTTCATGCAAAGTTTAGCAAAAACTAAATAAATATTTGTAAATAACAATTTGTCAAATTTATCACAAATAAGTGTATGAAATTTCAACCTCTATAAAATCATATAATAAAAACTTCAATGCATCTTCTTGTGTTATTCAAATAAAAACAAAAAAAATACATATTTTTAATTGAGAAAAATATATAAATTGTTTGTATAAATGAATGTGGCAAGTGACACAGCCATAAACCTTCTTTTGCCTTTTTTAGACCATATAAAAAAAAAATTGTTATAAAATATGTATATGGGTGGATGTTCACTTTTATCTAGCATATGAATGAAAAAGTATTTCAAAATACCTGAATTCATACTATAAATAAAGAAAATACAAGTATGGATATACTAATTGAATGAAACATTTGCTCTGTCTCTAAAAAAAAATCCTTTATTTTTCACAACATGTTATAACACAAGAGCTTAATATAATAAAAAGAAAGAGGATTTCCTCCTCGCCATGGATAACAACAAGTGATGGTAATTTTTGGTTCTTTTCTTTTCTTCACTGAAGACAAATAAGTACATGATTGTTACCTTTTCTACTATCAATTTCATAGACTACATCTTCGTTGTCCCTCACATATTTGAATTTAAAAATTTAAAAGTCAGCATAGTTAATGCTTATTTTGTTCCTCTCTATTTATAAAGCATCAATTGTTTTCTTTTGGTCCTTTAATAAATATTAGCAGGGCCGATCCCGAGATTTTAGCACCAAGGCGAATTCTTGAACTGGGATCCATATTAAACAAGAGGTTTTTAATTAATTTATAACTTATGGGTTTTTTAATCGAAAAGATGCCGACTTGATTTTCAGTAGTTTACAAGTTTAAATGTTTGTACCTTCAGTTTTTAATAAATTATTTGTGTGACAATTGAAAAATGACGCTATAAATTTAAATACACAGATAAAATTTTGGGGTGCCTAAAATGTGTTGAATATCGGGGCTCGAGGCGACCGCCTCACTGGCCTCCCCTCAAAACCGGCTCTAAATATTAGAAAGTTTTATACTTCTTCTTCATTGTAGTTTATATATAAGAATGAATCAACTTAGCTTCGGATCAGGTCCATAAAAATATGAGAATTATTAATTACTAATAAATAATTAAACTACATCCCATAATATTACCTTTTCTTTTCGCCATGTTTTAAGGTATTTTAGGTTGGTCGTATAAGCTTACAAATTATTTTACTTTTTTTTCCTCCCTAGGTTTTAAGCTATATTGGAACTAATTGCCTTAAAATATAAAAATGCCTATATTTTAGTTTGATCTTATAAGCTTACAAATTATTACATTTAAATTTTAAGTCATCTTCTCATATAACCATTTTTAGCTATGACCTGAAGTTACCAAATCATACGATATTAAGACCGACACCATATTTATTCAACTTTGGAACTTGTACTTTTCTATGTTCTAATTTTAGTATTTGATGTCCCTAAATTATTTGGACCTAAAGTTTCAAAGAAAATATATCACAATCAAACATGGAGTTTTAATTGAAAGTGTACAAACTGAAAGTCGTTAATTTATATTGATTTGTGATATGAAGATCCATAATGATTATTGTGATCAAATGTTCACAAATTATTACTTGTAAATGGGATACAGTTTCTTAGACATACTATTAAAAATGCACGAATCTCTCCTGTTATTTAACGATATTTGGATTAGAGTATCCAAAAGTAATAACCCCCATTTTCTCATGTAACGATTGGCCAGACATGATACGCCGAAGATGGAGCTTGCTTGTCAATTTATATCATTCTTAGCATCGACCGAGAATAAATATTTATATTTTAAACCACATTTTAATTTAAAACTGAATTGAATTAATAAAAATGAGATAATAGTAAATCCAACATCCACTTTCAACAAAATAAAATCTAACATAATTATAACATCTCGACTAATAAAACTAAATGACTTCGGGCTTATGCCCATAAAATAATCCAAAATAAATAAAGATAGGAAGAAGTAGCAGCCTAAACTAGAATCAATAAATCGATCTTCGAGAAGCAATACGTGACAGCAAGTTTGATATTCCTTTAGTCCCGCTATCCTTGTCTACAAAAACCTTGTAATTTGGGTCATCACCCTAGAGTGTGTAAGAATTAACTTACTGAAATTGAAATACAAGATTACAGTAAATTTAATTAGGTGTCTCCCATTGTCACTCGCATAGGATAATCTCCTCACCTCTCACCTAGGTGCAATATTAATCGTATCCTATCCCCAGAAACCAAATGCAATATAGATAACAAGATGATTGGGAAACATGTGATGCGTCTAGCATACACTACAAGAAAAATTATTTTTAGTGACATAATTTTTTGCACCTAATTATAAAAAATTCACCACCAAATCTTTTAGTGGAAAAAAAAATTTCGTCATGCTATTGCCACTAAAGGTGTTCTGCGGATTGTTTTCGTAGCAATTTATTAAATCGCCACTTAAAGTTGACTTTTTAGTGACAAAATCACTTCGCGACCAAAACATCGCTTTAGGTGGAATTTTTTTTTGCATCTAATAAAGATTAAATTGCCACTAGTAGTTGATAGTTTGACACTAAAAGTTTATTTTTTGTAGAAAAATAAAAATTCACCACCAAAAGTAACATTTCGTGGAAAAACAAATCGCCACAATTGAACTTAAATTTCTATGGAATGATTTTTTAAATATTAAATTGCCACCCATAGTTGATAGTTTACCACCAAAAGATTATTTTTTGTAGCAAACCAAAGAATCGCCATACAAAGGGTTGTTTCGTGGAAAAAAATCTTCACATTTGATCTTAAATTTGTATGGAACAACTTTCTTAGCAATTTAAATTCGCCACTAAATGACATTTTTTATTGCAAAAAAACCTCGATAAATTGATGTAATATTTTTTACAATACATATATACGTTGCTTTGGTAACAACTTGTGTCTACGCGTATATAACTTATACATCTACAACTTTCATAATTTTTGTTTTCCCAAAATCATAAACTAGTACTCTTAATTTGGGTTTCGAACAGGAAAGTAGCAATTTATCGAAAATCTCAAAACTTTCACATTTTTTGACCAAACATTGCCAATTTCGAATCAACACCCTAATTTAATTTATAAACATAATCATGCATTAGAAACATATTTTATGATTCATTTAACCACATAACTAGTCATATACTCTAAACATGTTATCCCCGATCATAAGCTCGATTAGCATCTAATATAAACCACATATATATCACATGAACATGCATCCCCTAAACATGATAATTAACATGTTTAACACATATAAACAATTTATAACTAATAACTAATAACTTATACTTAATCATGTAATTAACCTTCCTAATCATGTTTTAGGGCCTTACACTATAGGACTCAAGTTATCAAAAGAAGGAGAAGGATAGTTTGTTAACTCTACTTTAATCAAAATTATAGTTGGAAGCTTGAGGTACTTGACAATGATAAGACTTGGAATTTTATATGTAGTTTGACTTGTGTGTCGTCACATGGAAACACCAAGAGAATCTCATCGTCTAGCTACTAAGAGCATACTAAGGTATAATAAAGGTGCTCTTAACCCTGGACTTTTTTATGCTTATGGAGAAGATGAAAATCTAGTAAGGTATTTAGATAGTGATTGGGGAGGTTATCGAGATGAGGTGAAAAGCACTACAGGGTATGTGTTCTACCTTGGTTCAACAACTTTATCTTGGCCATCGAATATACATACAATTACAACATTATCATCATGTGAAACTGAGTATGTGATAACTTGTTCAATTGTTTGTAAAGGAATTTGGTTAAGAAATATGTTGAAGTCATTGAATCACTTATAAAAAGAATATACAGTGATTCATGTGGATAATAGGTCTACAATCAAGCTTGCAAAGAATATAGTACACCATGGAAGGAGCAAGCATATTGACATTAGGTTACATTTTCTAAGGCATCATATGAAGTAAAAGACAATTGAACTTGTGTATTATCACACCAGGGAGCAGATAATTGATATCCTTACGAACCCTCTCCCGATTGATTATTTCAGAAAGCTACGTGTAATGCTTGGGATGAAGGACTATTGATTTGAGGGGTGAATGTTGGAATAAACAAAAATCAAGTGTCTCTTGCACTATGATAATTAGTGGTAAACCTGACTATGCACTACATAAGCACTATGTGAAGTAATAATCCACAAAGACCACTTTCATGATTTTTAATATTTCTTTCTTTTAAGTGGTTTAGGTGTTAATTCATTTCCTTCATTACTTTTTGTAATGGGTTAGATTAATGTTTCCATAATTAATTATGTTATTTTAGTTGTTCCACTTAATGTGTGATTGTGTGTGTTTTGTAACTCTATAAATAGAGTTATAAGCTTGTTGTTTGATATAAGCAATAACAAGAAAATAAAAACATTTTATCTATAAAAATACTTGTTCTCTTTATTAGTTCTTATCTTTGAGAGAATTTACGCGTGGGTGTGATATAGTTTGAAAACTTATCACCCAAACAAGAAGTTTGGCATAAATAATTGAATACCAACAATAATTGCCTCCACTTTGATTGGATCAACCTTCACACCATCACTTGAGACAACATAACCTAAGAATACTAAACTATTTTTCAAGAAGTCACACTTCTTCAATTTAATTTCTACTCACTCAATACATCAAAAACCTTTTGAAGATGCTCAAAATGTTGATTTTGCTCTTTGTTAGACATAAGAGTGTCATCAAAGTAAACCATAATAAACTTACCAATATAAGGCTTGGATATGTGATTCATAATACGCATAAATGTGCAAGGAGAATTATAAAGACCAAATGGCATCACTATCCATTCAAATAAGTCATCCCTTGTCTTGAAATAAGTTTTCCATTCATCTCCTGGCCTTATGCAAATTTGATGATACCCACTTCGAAGATTAATTTTTGAAAATATTACATCCCCACAAAGTTGGTCTCATCGAGTCGAGGAATAGGAAAACGATACTTAATGGTAATTTTATTCACCGCCCCACAATCAACACACATCTTGTAAGATCCATCTTTCATAGGAACAAGTAATGATGAGATAACACACGAACTCATGTTCTCTATAATCAAACCTTTCTCCAACAAATCATTAATTTTCTTTTAAAGATCTTCATATTTTTTAGGATATATTCGGTAGGCTACTGGAAGCATAGAACATGGGACAAGAGCAATACAGTGTTGACTCTCATCAATATAAGGCGGGATGAAATTTCCTTTAGCACCACATCATAAAATTTATCGAGCAAAGTGTGACAACCCGCTCACCAAAATATGGGGTGGCCAGCCCGATACTCCAATATAACGGAATCATGGATGGAATCATTCTCAGCATCACAATAATATAATAAGTATACGGGGAAACCACCCAATAATTCCGAAAACAGGTTGCCAAATTTTTTGTTTTATTTTAAGTTTAGGAATAATTTAAACAACCCAATTTAAAAAGAAAGTGGAATCCCAAGAACTTATATTACATCCATAACAAGAATACAATAAGAGGACCGAATATGTTGTCGGTCAACAGGTAGATACAACATATTACAACAGTTTAATAATTTACATAATACATTCATTAGACAGTTACAAAATTTTGGGCCAAACGCCCGAGTGAAAGACCCAATCGTAACTAGAATACAAAAAAATGAAGGCATCTAACAACATATCTCGTAATATCCGCAAAGTATTACAGCTCCCCAAAAGAACCAGAGTAGGAAAATCAGAATGGGCGCCCTTGTAGCGGAGCACCTGAGAGGATACAAAATTCATGCACAACAAGAAAAGTGAACGGGTCAGGGCCCGATTTTATATGATCAGCAGATGAATAAAAAGCATGACAGTTATGAATAGTTGATCATGAATGATAAAGATGATAATCTAACAACATAATCTCAAAGCATAATAAGACAATTTAAATGATTATAACTTTTATTTAGTTATGTAAGGGGATAAAATTAGACATCATTAATTAAAAGTCTCCATCATTATTCACCATCTCATTTCATTTTTCCATTCCTTATCAGGAATGTAATTCCTATCATATGCTCTTTGTGGCATTTCTCATACATCAAGTCCCACTAGATTTAGAATTGTTATATTCATATTCATATAACGATTCTTAGACCACCCCTCCGAGTTTCCCCACTAGGCACGCCCCTAAATGACTATCATCTTCCAGGGCCTATCAACAAGACAACTTGGGCACCTAACGCAACGTCGAGAAGTGGCCATATGCCTATGAGTGAGTCATAACAACACCGAGAATTACCTCACTAGCGCAGAATAAAACTTATAACAATCCATCATATGGCCGAGGACTATAGTATCCCTGCGTTCATTAATCAGGGGACATCACCTCATGCGCGAACTTCCCTTATGATAGCATTTAGAGAGGTGTGTTTAAGTAAATTAGCATTTACGATTTAAATCTCATTTTCATTTCCATTTTTTATATCTATGTTTCATTTTATTTGAAACCATAATCATTGAATATTCTCATTAGTATTCATCGTATACTAAGTTTCGAATTATTCTCCAAGAGGTCACAATATTTCTACAAGTCATAAGGTTTTATATACCTCAATTGAGCCCCTAAAGTCTCCAAGTGTGGGCTTACAATTCCTAGACTCCTAATAATTAACTAAAGGAAAGAAATGTCCTAACCCCAATTTGTACACCCCCGAAATAAGCCCCGTTTAACCCATTTCTAATGTAGGGTAGTGACCCAACTCATTTAAAACTCTAGGACTCTATGTTTAATTCATACAAGAAGGTTCCTAGGTCCTAAGCCTAAAGGAAAGGGTTGGAATTGAGCTAAGAAAAATCACTCAAAAATGCAGGAGTTTTAAATTCGGCCCGAAAAGCGAATCGATTCGGACCAACCGAATCGATTCGGTTAGGAAACCTGAATTTCTGCAAAATTGCCGAATCAATTCGGATAGGACGAATCAATTCGGCCCATTCAGACCTGTAAGCTGCCCCTTGAGCGAATCGATTCGCCCTGGCCGAATCGATTCGCCCCTACGAATTGGCCAAGTTTGGCTATGGAGTCTTGGACTCCTAAATTCCCCCAACTCAAATCTACCCAAACCAAGATCATTTAACACAATCAACTACTCATAAATGCATCTAGCAACCATAAATAACCCCAATAAACATCTAAATCAACTTTTTAGGGTTCAGAACCTACAAATCCATTTGAAACCCTAAAATTGTTAAACCATAACCAATCCACAACAATCAATACCATTTATTCATCTTAAACCGTATATTAGCAAGTAGAAAACTTGGCTTGGTGTTTAAATCTCAGATTTTCTTGTAGTAGCAACAATCTCCAAGCTTGAATCTCTCTCTTTTCTTCTTTCTCTCCAAAGTTCTCTTCCTCTCTCTTTCTCTCTAGGTTTAGCAAATGCACATAAGGGAAGTAAATGAAGTGCAAGACTTAAATCGTGCCTTGAGTCTAAATTCCCAAATTAAATGGTTAATACCACATTAAAATGTCTCCCAATACGCATTCAATCTATAACCAGTCAAAAGTGCCCGAACCATAAAAATACAATATGGCACTTATTTCTACTATCTCGCACATTTCGGGACTAACTACGCCCTCCAAATTATCATTTGGAAATGTTGTAACTCATTTCAAGTTCCGGTTTCATTTTAAACCATAAATGTCATTTAAATTATATGACACTATAAAACACAACATGGTGATATTTACTTACACATACAGTAAATATGCAACAATTTAGTAAATATTAAGTTTTAACTCGTTTAATTAATATTTACTCCATATTCCGGTATTCTATATAATTACTTCACACAGTAAATAAATATAAAATAGGTTCTCAAAAGCGAGGGTTGTTTCATACTCCCCCCCCCCCCCCCCCCCCTTATGAGGGAATTTTGTCCCCAAAATTCAAGCGTACCTTGTATAAAGAGATGCGGATATTTTTCCCTCATGTCCTCCTCGTGTTCCCACGTCGATTCCTTGGCATTGTGATGACTCCATTGGACTCTCACCAAGGGCACCACTCGAGACCTCAATCTACACTCCTCATGTTCTAATATTGCAACCGGTTGTTCTTCATACGAAATATCGGGTTGCAAGTCGATATCCTTGAAAGGAATATGCCAAAGGGCTCATTCACATCTCTTATACTTCTTCAAAGAGGAAACATGGAACACATCATGGATTTGTTGTAAAGGTTCCGGTAAGGCAAGTTGATACGCCACTGGACCTACCTTAGCAATAACGGGAAAAGTTCCAACAAAATGCGGCACAAGCTTTCCTTTCTTCCCAACTCGCTTTATGCCTTTCATTGGTGACACACGCACCAAGAGTTGATCCTCAATCTTCAACTCCATATGCCTTCTATTCGCATCGGCATAACTCTTCTGGCGAGCTTGAGCTATTCGAATGCGATTCCGGATGGGTTGAAACTTGGAAGAAGTATCCTGGATCATTTTAGGTCCAAGGAATTTATTATCCCCCACCTCCAACCAACACGTGGGTGATCTACAAGGCTGGACATACAAAGGTTCATAGGGAACCATCCCAATAGTAAATTGGTGTGATTTATTATAAGAAAATTCGACCAAAGGGAGATATTGTTCCCAACCACCTTTGAAATCAAGCATACACATATGGAGCATATCCTCCAACATTTGGTTGACTCTTTCAGTTTGCCCACCTATTTGAGGATGATAAGAAGTGCTTAACTTCAATTCGGTTCCCATAGCCTCTTGAAAACTTCGCCAAAAGTGGGAAACAAAAATCTTATCTCAATTGGAAACTATATTTAAGGGCACCCCATGGAGTCTAACAACCTCCGCGATGAATAACCTGGCATAACGAGCAGTATCATGATTTGTGCGCATGGGTAGAAAGTGTGCCGACTTAGTCAAGCGGTCGATAATTACCCAAATAGAATCACAACCACTCTGTGGCCTTGGTAAGCCCGTAATAAAGTCCATCGATATACTCTCCCACTTCCACATCGGAATTTCCAACGGTTGCAACAAACCCATCGGTCACTAATGATCTGTCTTGACCAATTGATAAGTAGTGCATTGGGATACGAACTCAGAAATATCCCGCTTCATTCCTGGCCATAAATATTGACGGCACATGTCTTGATACATCTTGTCCCCACCAGGATGTACCATAAATTTAGACCCATGAGATTCTGCCATCATGGCCCTTCTCAAATCCCCTTCTTCTGGGACAATGAGTCTCCCGTAGAAACGTAATCCCCCCTCTGAACTTATCGAGTAGGATTTCGCTCTCTCTGACAGCAATAGGCGTATATGGTCCTGACAACCTTGGTCCCTTCCTTGGGCTTCTACAACCCTTGCCACAATAGTAGGCGTAGCAGTCATTAGACACGAACGCCCTAGCAACCGCATCCTCCTGACTGAGATCTTTCCATTTAGCTTTTGTAAGGACACTGTAATACCCCGTATTTTCATGGCTTTTAAATTTAAGGATTTATTAAATTTAATTGAGATAAATTAATTTAATTTTAATCTGGAATGTTGTTTTAAATATTTACTAGCGTGACGAGAGTTAGTAATTATTGGAAATTTGTTATTTGTTGAATGTTACTGGATGAGTATAGTAATATATGAGATTTATTTTTATAAAATTTTCACATGTGAATAAAATGACAATTATGGAAATTTAAGTCGGGACGCGCCTGTGTCGTGTCGGGACTAAATGTTGATTTATAAAGTGAATAAATTAAAAGTTGCTCGTATAGTCGTTTTGAGTGTTCCAAAGTGTCCGGAAGGGTCGAGATAGTCAGAAAAGTGTACTCGGGGGTTTAGTTTGGGTCTCGGGGTGTTTTTAGGCCTAATTAGTACCCCGGGAGGGCGTTTTGGACATTTCGTAATTTTGGGTAATTAAACCCACGAATTTTATAGGGTTATATCAGATGGAAAATGTCATATTTTAGGGTTAACACAACCTAAAACTAATGACGTCCATTGGAGAGGAAGAGGAGAAGCTCTCCAAGGAGTTCTAGGCCAAGAACACCTCCGATTGCACCGCCATCACCACCAACGCGTAGATCGCGCGACGGGGAACACAACCACACCAAAATCGTCCGCAAATCAGAACACCAAAAAAAATCCCAGGCAAGTGTTTATCTTGCTTATTTCGTTGGTGCATCTTTTATATTAGTTTAGGAGTAATTAGGATGAGTTTTTACGGAAAAAACCTAAGATATGAGTTAGGAAATTGCATGTAGTGATGGATAAATTGATAATTCTGGAAACCCTTGCCATGTAGAGGAATTACCCACGAAATTATGGTGTTTAAAAGAAGAAATTTCTGGAAATACTTGTTAGAACCATGTTTAAGAGAATTCTAGGGTTCTTGTTAATTATGATAATTTTTGGGCAATTAATCCATGTATAGTGATAGAAATCCACATGCTTTACGTTGGAAATACTTAGTATGATGATATAATGTTAGTAAGATGAATCTTTGGACGTTTGGGAATGTAAAACTTAAATTTGGATGAAGAAATGTGGTAGAACCCGTAACTGCAAAACTGCAGAAATCACAATACCTGCTTGATCGATCGATCGAGCCCAAAGCTTCGATCGATCGAGCCCCAGACCTCGATCGATCGACCCCTCCTGGCAGACTCATGTTTTCCCTTCTTAATTAGTTGAAATGCACTTTAAGGATGAATAATTCATGGTCACCCTTATAAATATGTTTTGGGAGATAAAGAGGACCAGTAGGGTTCATGAATAAATTTTGGGACCTCTAATATATGACGAGAATTGTATTTTTGGGATAATTATATAAGGAACGATGAAACTACGTATATGAAGTGAGAGATTACGTCAAATACTTACGATAGAGAATAGGTGAATACCTACTGAGTTTTATAATTGGGAGGATAAATCCATGAGAGTTATGTGGTAAGTTGGAATAATACCGAATCAAGGTTAGAAATGAACCGTCATATATGTTTACTAAAAATATGACAATATGTATAAAAGTCGTAACTATGGGATTTGAGTATATACCCATTATTGATATGGTAATATTAGTATAGTTATATGATTGTGTATGCATATACTATCAATGTGTGAAAATCATGCCCACGCTACTTGCTATCCCTGAGGTTTTCGCGCTGGGACAGTCTTATCTCGATGGGACCTTTATGGGGGATATTGACTTGTACCCTAGAAGCTAGATATCCTTGGTACAGGCTATCGATGTAATAGTTCAGACGGTCCTAAGAGACGCCGGCATGTGCCATCCTCTTAGAGACTTGGAATCTAGGCTTCGCCTCATATTGTTTGTGTATAGATATCCTTGGTACAGGCTATCGCAGTGATAGTTCAGACGGTCCTAAGAGACGCAGACATATGCTATCCTCTTAGAGACTTGGAATCTATGATTCCCCTCAATATTGTTTGAGTATGTGTTAATACAGTTCGAGAGTGATTCCAAATTTGTATTCCCTTAGTACGAGTGATACGGGGATTGGATAGTAGATTATGCCCGCGCCATAGTTTATTTTGGGGTGCTGTTATGATATATATATATTTTACGAGTAGTTAATATATATATGAAATTCTAAAATCTGGAATTGCCTACTGTGATTTGATATGTAGGACATGGTTGATGACTCAAATTGTAAATACTTGTTTTGAGAAAGTATAATGTGGCACTGGAAAACTGTATTGATTAATAAAGTTAAAATGAGAACTTTGGTTACTATTGAAATATTCTTTTCAAACAATTGAATCGTTAAATTTTGAATCCTGCGAATAACCTAAGATAAGTTAAACCATTGGGAAAGGATAGCGTGATATATGATGAGATAGACCACTGGGAAGGTTAGTACGATAGGTGTGCACATTAGAAGAGAGGTGAGAATTTCTCAAGAGAGTGTCGCACTAATATGTCGTTGCATTAGCCTGTATCAATTTAAATACTTGCTAAACAATTTTTAAATCATATACACTATCGGGCTCTGACCCGTTTTCTCTCTCTCTCCCTCTCTCTCTCTCTCTCTCTCTCTCTCTCTATCTCTTGTATATATATGTATGTATTACAGGTGCCCAGCCATAGGGGCATCTTGCTTAGGATCCCTTGGAAGGAACGAGCTGCAGCTTAGGTGGGAGTTGCAGGCCACTTGCTTAGACGATTTCATTTACTTGATTCCACTGCTATCATTCTCCTCATTGGGCATGTGTCACCCTTTCCACTCTTTATCTGTTTTGTTGGGACATTTATATTTCAGCTAGTTCTAGTACTGTTACTTTGGGATTTATTCAGCATGTATATTTTACATTAAGTTTTAAATGTTGGGATTTTGGATGATGAATGTTTAAAGTAATTGGATTATGTTCCAGGATAATTGTGGTATGGATCTTACTTATTGAAAATGTGGTTAATAATCAAATAAATAAGTTTTTCTTTAAAAATAAAATTTGGTTAGAAAGGTTAAAAATGGTTTGACACTTAGCTTAATTGAATTAGGGTGGTAATTTGGAAAAAGTATTTTTACGACAGTGATGCTAAGAATGAACCAACTGTTCACCTTGATTTTAATTTAATAAAGGAGTGATCGCCCGGTATTTAATTAGGCGGGGTGTCACAGGTGGTATCAGAGCATCAGGTTCTAGTGTCCTTAGGATCTATACGGCTTATTATGCTTTCAGCGTTGCTTTGTTTGTTATAGAGATCTATGTTTAGGATTGTCGATTCCTTGACGAGATTTCATTCTCCTGCTATAATGTGTATACATTAGTGAATTCTAATTTCGTTAGTAATTTGTGCGTGTGCCGAGCGATGGCGGATGTCAGAAGAGGACCGTTAAGCGTACATCAGGAGGCAGGGCTCAGTTGAGACTATGAACTATATCCGAGGATGATGACCGTAGTCGAGGTCACCTCCATTATGGCATGAGAAGCCACGACTCGAAAGGCGACTATGGTGAACCAATGATTTTCAAATGCTGTTATAGTCAAATGAGGTGCGAGGGTAAACTTACCCAACGTATTACAAAAACGAGTAGAGACTGTCGGTGGGAAATTTTAGAAACACGAAAATTTTATGTGTTTACCAAAGGAGGTAAAGTATCCAAAGGCTTAAATATTGGACGGAGTGTGGCAAAACTGAAAGTGAAAATTTAGAGAAAATTTTCTTGGCTTTCGGGATGAAATTATAATGGTTGGAGTCAACCACCAATTTTAGAAGTGGAATGTTATGCCTATAGGAGAACCTTAGGTACAATGTTGACCGTATGTTCCTTCATCAACTGTTCAGGATGAGAATCAAACGTGGTTCTGAACTCATCGCAGGAGGGCATGATAGAAGTCCAATTGTGGATATGAATCCTAATCGTTAGCAAATTTTGTATCGAAAGAGGAGATACTAGTAGAGGAAACGACTCCAAGTGGGAGACCAACTTGTAATAATAGTTGATAATACTCGAGGAGGAAATTCTGATGGACGACCGATTCAGAGGTTGACAATGTCATATTTTGTCAATTTAGATGATAACGCTTCTTTGTGGGGGAAGTTAAAGGAATCGAAGAATTTAGTCGAGAATAACACTGAATACAACGGTGGTGGTATAGCACCACAAAAGGATGTGGATACACATCAGGAAAACCATTTAAATGCTTCAGATAGTTAAATTCTTACCAAGTGATGGTAAATTCAGTAAGTACTATTATAGATAGTAACATGATCTTTATGGCCTAAAAAGCTAAGGGAACAACCGAGATAGCTAACAGGAATCGAGTCTACTAAAGTCCGAGAGAAGGGCAATCCTAACCTGGTTAGTAGGACAGGTGGTAAGTGGATTATGTGTTGAGGTATTTTGTGCGGAGTGAGATCGCTCACGATAATATGTTCCAAAATGAGAAAAGGACAAGAATATGGTGCCTAGTAAAAGGCAATGATTAAAATAGTTTTGTTTTGGTTTGGGCAGACGTGTTACGTTCGAAAACCATTTGTGCAGTCAAGACGATTGCAAGGATGGAAGTATAAGTTGTGATAAACCCATTTATATCCTTGGCCTGGCTGAAGATTACCTCCAAAACGGACGACCCTGCGAGGGGCCGACCCTTCATCATGCTCCAGACGACCCTGCGAGGGGCCGACCCTTCACCGGGCTCCGGACGACCCTACGAGGGGCCGACCCTTCACCGAGCTCCGGACGACCCTACGAGGGTACGACAGTACGAGGCCAAAATTAGGCCAGACTCACTACCGGAAGGAACTTTTCCCTCGGCCTCATCTCATAGGCCGAGGGTGACATCATCACAGCGTGTGGTTTGGGAGACGCGTGGAATAGTGCGCGTGAGGCTTACATGGCACGTGGAAGACCATTATAACCAAATCACACCCTCACGTGAGGGAATATTATGTCATCATTTGGCATCTACAGGTGTCAACAGGGGATTGGCTAGATCATCATTCACATGCACCATGCATACTTGGGGGGGGGGGGGGGGGGTACACTACACCCCCCAAGACCTATATATACTTGTCACCTACAACCCTACAAGGGATCCAGAACGGTAACCCTAGCTAAAACTCTGCTTGTACACACAGTAGAGAGAGAGTGAGCTTATGTGCATTGTATCCAAGGCCATTAGTGCCCATACTTAGAGGATCACACACTCACAGTGGATGTAAGCCAAATTGGCTGAACCACTATACATCATTGTCTTATTTCCTCTTATACTCATCCCCTTCTACATACTTATACACTTATACATCTCTATGGCTGCCATGGTTACTACTGTTTGAGATCATTATCACTTATCCGGTGGTGCTAAATCCAAGCATCATCAGTTCGGCGCCATCTGTGGGAACAAGAAGACATCTCTTCCTTTGTACATCTTGACCTCACTGGGCACTCTGGTGGTGAACCAACACTCCCCCTGAGAGGAGGTGTTTCACCATTGAAAGAGACCCACTAAGGTTCCCAAGCTCACCAGTCTTTTCTTCAATTCAACTTTTCATAGCTCAAGCACATGGCACCTGAGATGCCACCACCACCACTTCCCCCGCCAGATGAGGGGGGAAGACCCAGTTCCAGTCAGCCGCCGCCTCAGTCTGAGATGGCTGATGTAGCGGCAGCCTTAAAGTCTCTGGCAGCAAGCCAGCGGATGATGCAGGAGCAGTTCACAGCTCTTAGCCAGAACATACTGAGACCACAAGGGGTTTCACCTGAGATGATTACTCCAGCAGTAGCTCCAGGACAGCATGAGGCCAGGGGACCACCCCAGGCACCACGAAAAGACCTGCCACCCCCTCAGCGGCGTAGGGATGTTGCTGACCCCCGACGTCTACGCCTGGGGAGGCAAGGAAACCCTTGCCCTGAGGACAGGTATGAAGATCTGGAGGGAGAGGAGGCCCCAATAGAATGTTGGGAACCATATGAGGTCTCCAACAATACTGTATGACCTCTCCAGGATACTAGAGGAAAGTGCGAGAGACCAAACCCTAATAATCGCGCGAGAGGCTTTGCTTTTGATCGCCTGAGCAGGGGGTCAGCCTTTGAGACGCTAGGTCCAGTAAATGACCTGCGGGATAAATTTTCCAGGTCAAGAAGTGCTGCGAGATCCAGGAGGGAGGCAGCAGATGGCCGACCCCAGGGACGGGATGACGGACAAAGGGAAGTAAATAGCCGACACAGGTCTGCCGCAGCAGAACCCTCCGTCCACCTCAAAGAGGCGGCAAGGGATAACATCGGCCAAGCCGACCCTGTGAGGCCCTGGAATGACTCAATCCAGCGACTAGAGGATAAGATCGGTGATATACTGAAGAGCCGGGACCCTCTTCAGAAGGGATACACCATAGGCTCACCCTTTGTGGCAAAGATAGTCAACTTCCCCACGCCATCAAATTTCAAACCACCTGTGGTCACCCCAAGATACGATGGGAGCACCAACCCTATCCACCACGTGGAGATGTATCAATCAGCAGCAGACATATACTCTATCTCAGATGAGATGAAGTGTCGTGCCTTTTCTGGTACCCTGACAGGGGCTGCACATGTCTGGTACACGTCTCTTCCAAAAAATTCCATTGAAAACTTCAAGCAGTTGGCAGACCGGTTCATCCACAACTTTTACTTTGGGGTGAGGCCACAGAAGAAGACCACACACCTGCTCTATGTTAAGCAGGGGAAGAATGAGAGCCTGAGGGACTACATAGCCAGATTCAATAAAGAGAAGCTGAAGGTGGAAGACTATGAGGAGAGCATAGCTATGACAGCCCTGATTGGAGGACTCCAAAAGGGGAAGCTGTTATGGAAGCTTGCTGAAGACCCTCCGAGGACGATGGCTGAGCTGCTGTCAACAGCAGGAAAGGTGATGAACGCCGAAGAGGCGATGGCCGCAAAATATGAAGACGAAAAAGGAGGTGCTAGTGGGGGTAAATACCCTAAGAAGAACAAAGAGGGGAAGAAGAGGTCCATGGATGAGAAGTTCGCTGGGTACACCCTTCTGACGGTTAGCTGTGAACACATTCTCAATGAGATAAAGAGTGATCGAACCCTGAAGTGGCATGAGAAGCTGAGGGCAGCCCCCGACAAGAGGAATAAGAACCTATGGTGTGAATTTCACCAAGACCACGGCCACGTAACAAAAAAATGCTTTGCTCTGAAGGATGAGATTGAGAAGATGTTGAAGGAAGGGAAGCTCAGAAAGTAAGTCGACAAAGGTGCCTTCAAGAGGGGCCGAGGGGACGACCCCAGAAAGAAGCGAGGCGATGCATGTAGAGAAGGTCCTAAAAAAAGAGGGGACGACCCTTCCGATGATGAGGATGACCCTGACCTCCCGCCGAAAGACGACCACGGCCCTGTCAAGAGGCTTAATATGATCTCACTCAAAGTGGGAATGATCTCCGGGGGTCTAGCAGGAGGAGGATCTGAGGTCGCCGACAGAAAGGCCCATGTGGTCGAGGCCAAGGCAGTGACGAAGACGGTACACTCAACCTCTCTGGAGGTCAAGTCAGAAAAGAGGAAGAAGGTTGATATGGACACTCTGATAGTGGGATTTTCAAGAATGGACTTCAAAGGCCTCTTGGCCCCGCATGATGACCCTCTCGTCATCACTACCAGGGTGCACGGGTGTGAGGTGCCGAGGATATTGGTAGATGGAGGTAGCTCTGCAGATGTGATGTTTTGGCCATGCTTCAAAGCCTTAGGTCTCAGTTGTGCTAGACTTGTCCCATACCATCATCCACTGATTGGGTTTAGTGGGGAAAAGGTTCATCCCCTTGGAGTGTATGAGGCTGATGTCAGGATGGGGGACGAATGGCCGAGATGGCTCACCAAGAAGGTCAGTTTCTTTGTGATGGATGAGCATGTGTTTTCATCCTACAACATCATACTGGGGCGTGTGGCCCTCAAGGGGTTTGAAGCTGTGTCGTCTACGGTCCACTAGATGATCAAATTTCCTACCCCTTACGGGGTGGGGGAAGTTCAGGGAGAATAGATAGCAGCGCGAGAATGTTACTACAACTCTGCTGAAGAAAGGGAGGCACACAAGAGGGTTAATACCACTTACAATATTGATACCCTAGACCCCAGGGATGAGACGAAGCTAAATAAAGGAGAGGCCGCAGAAGAGGTAGAATCCATCATCCTCGATGAGGATGACCCAGAAAAAACCGTCCAAGTCGGCAAGTCTCTGAGGCCCAACATCAAGGAAGAACTCATTAAACTGTTGAGAAGAAGGTGAAGCATCTTCTCATGGAGTTATGTAGATATGCCAGGGATTGACCCTGAAATCATGTGCCAAAAGCTCAATGTGGTAGAGGGAGTGAAGCCGATAACGCAGAAGAGGAGAATTTACTCTAGAGAGAAGTATGAGGTCATTAGGGGCGAGGTCAAAAAGTTAGAACACGCTGAATTTATCAGAGAGGTCATCTACCCTGAATGGCTATCCAATGCTGTCATTGTCCCAAAGGCCAACGGGAAGTGGCGAATGTGTGTGGACTTCACAGACCTAAACAAGCACTGTCCCAAAGACAGCTTCCCTCTCCCCCGCATTGACTAGATGGTAGACGCTACCGCAGGCCATGAGCTCATGAGTTTTATGGATGCCTATTCAGGGTACAACCAGATCTTCATGAACTCTGAAGACTCGGAGAGGACAACCTTCATCACTGACAAGGGGACATACTGTTATAGGGTCATGCCCTTTGGCCTAAAAAATGCGGGGGCAACGTACCAGCGCCTCGTAAATAAAATGTTTGAAGACCAAATTGGGAAGTCTATGGAGGTCTATGTAGATGACATGCTGACTAAGAGTCTGAAGGCAGAGGATCATGTGGAAGACCGGGAGAGGACCTTTAATACGATGGACAAATACCAGATGAAGCTTAATCCGGCCAAGTGTGTCTTCGGGGTCGAAGTAGTGAAGTTCTTGGGGTTCATTGTCAACCAAAGAGGCATCGAGGCCAATCCTGAAACGATAAAGGCCCTTGTTGAGATGAAGACCCCCAAGTCCATGAAAGACGTTCAGAGACTCACAGGGAGAGTTGCTGCCTTGAATAGGTTCGTGTCTAGGGCCACGGACAAGTGTTTTCCATTCATTAAGATCCTTAGGAAGGCCTTCGAATGGACTGAAGAGTGTGATGAGGCTTTCAGGGACCTAAAGTCATACTTGGGGTCTCCCTTGCTGCCGTCACGGCCCGTACAGGATGAACGAATTTATGTGTACCTCGCCATCTCAGAGTCGAACATCAGTGTAGCCATTGTGAGAGACGAAGACGGGATATAGAAACCTGTGTATTTTAATAGCAAGGCACTCCAGGGGGCAGAGCAAAGATACCCGAGGATGGAAAAGTTGGCCTACACCTTGATCCATGCCTCAAGGAAGATGAAGCCGTACTTCCAGTCCCATACAATGGTCATCCTCACCGACTCTCCTCTTAGGCAGGTCCTACACAAGCCGGAAAAATCAGGTAGGTTGATGGTCTGGGCTATAGAGCTGGGGGAGTTTGACATTGTGTATCAGCCTAGGACGGCCATTAAGGGGCAGGCATTGGCAGACTTCGTAGCTGAGTTCACTTGGGAAGATGATGAAGCCGAGGGTGAGACCCTCGGGAAGACAGATACACAACAAGACAGACCCACTGACACACCCGGAGATAGGGCTGAGACAAGCACCGCTAGAAGGAAAGCAACTGAAAATAAAGAGGGAAGATACATCTTTAATTAGGGTGGTAATTTGGAAAAAGTATTTTTACGACAGTGATGCTAAGAATGAACCAACTTTTCACCTTGATTTTAATTTAATAAAAGAGTGATCACCCGGTATTTAATTAGGCGGGGTGTCACAGACACAAATTTCCAACCGAGTCCATATATTGTTTTGGCTCAATTCCGGACAAAAACATTTATTCATAGGATTGTATTTAAGTGTAATATTCTCAAGCCTATGAAGATTTTGTTGAAGACGTAGCGGCAAAGAGTATAAAGCTTCATCAATATGCCGGTTTGCATGCCTCATTTCTACGTCATCAATTATGGTTCCATGCTCCCAAGGTATGAATGCAATATTATATATATAGGAGCTTGGAACAAGTTTAATTAGGTGTTAGGTTTAATTAAAACTGTGTTCTATTTTTAGAAAGAATTAATTAAAACTTTAAAATAAGTTTATAAAGTTTTCTGGGCTAAAATTGAATTTTCCAAACTTTCTGGAAGTTCGTTCGATATGTCGTTCGAACGAGATTGTCGTACGAACCAGATGTCGTTCGAACCAGATTGTCGTTCTAACGAGATTTCCATTGAGTTTCTAATGAGTTCATACGGGAACTTCGTTAGAAGACTCGTTCGAACAAGAATGTCATTCGAACGAGAAGCCAGGCGGGAACAGTTTTTGGCAGTTTTTAGCAGTTTTTCACCCACTTCCCCACTTGTTTCTTAACCAAATTTTCACAGCATAACTATGTGCGGGAATCACTTTTGATAATTAATCTTTTTCATATCCTACTAACTCCAAGAGAGTGTTTTGAGAGTAAAATCAAAGAGGGAAAAAGATCATGTTTTGAGTGTGTTTTTATCAAAGAGAAAAATATACACCACTCTATTTTACACCCAAATTAGTTTCTTCCAAGTTCCCATATTCATATATCTTGCTTGGAGTTTGGCACCGGGTTCATCTCTTCCGTTCAAAGAGATGTTTTGGGTTTTCTTCTACATCCCATAAAGAAAGAAGAAGAGGTTGTTGCGACATTACCCACTTGGAGAAAGGCTCCTTGCTCGGGTGACGGTGACTATATAAAGTCCGATCGGTGGATTTCGAGACCATGGTGGATCTCCAAGGTTATCCGCTAGGAATAGGTATCTACAAGAAGAAGCGTCGGGGCTTGAGAGGGATCGAGTCGTGTGTTGTAAGCCTTTCTGTCTTGTATTTGTAAATTCCGTACTTAGTGGATTTGTGGCTAGGGCCGTCCGAGGTTGTTTCCCGTTGTGGGTTTTTCCTCGTACATCTCGGCGTGGTGTGATTGATCTATTTTTATCTTGCATAATTAATTAGAACTCATGCTTAGGGTAATTCAAGATAAAAATGGTTTTAATTGTCACCCTTAATTTAATTCGGTCTAATTAAATTTGGATAATTATTTATTTAATTCAAGTGATTTGCTAAAATTGGTTTGGCCTAACTTTGGAATATTGATAATTGTGAGTTAGGCAAATTCTAGGACTTGAATTAATTGGTTTAAGGGAAATTTAATATTTGCGTGTGTTTTCACTCGGTTTAATTTTAATTTGTTTAAGAAAATTAAAGTTTGGTAATTCGTTTGTTTGTGAACCATCACACTTCTTTACGCTTTCGCATCTTGATATCTATATAAAAGGAAATAAAATTTTAATTGAGGAAATCCAAATCGGGGGCCTATCCTTCTTCAAATTGGTATGAGAGCCAAAAACGATAAATTATTTCGTTAAGATCCTTTAAATATTTTTTGGCTAAAATGGAATTTTCCCCATTTTCTAAATTTCCTATTTTCGATGGTTCTAACTACGCGTATTGGAAAGCGCGAATGAAATTGGCACTAAAATCTATCGACGAGAGAGTTTGGATGTCTGTAGTTAACGGGTGGTCCCCACCAACTCACTTAGTTGAAAATGAATGTGTTCCCAAACCAGCCGATAGATGGACTGAAAATGAGTTTAAACTTTCTAATTTTAATTCCCGTGGTTTGAATGCCTTGTTTAGCGCTGTCACACCAGATGAATTCCGACGTATTATGACGTGTGAAACTGCTAAAGAAGATTGGGATATTTTACAACTAACTCATGAAGGAAGTAGTGTCGTTAAAGCTTCGAAACTCCAAAACCTCACCACTCAATTTGAAACTATCAAAATGAACGATAATGAAACTTTTGATGAATTTTATACTAGACTTTTCGATATTGTCAATTCATCTTTTAATTTGGGAGAGAAAATACCCGACAACCGAGTTGTAAAGAAAATTTTAAGGTCCCTACCCGATAGATTTATTCCAAAAGTGACCGTTTTAAATTCTTTACCATCTTTAGCCTCTACGAAATTAAAAGAGCTTGTAGGTGATTTACAAACCTATGAACTAGATATGTTTTCCTCTAAAACTGAAAAGAAAATTGAAAAGGGCGTTGCTTTAAAAGCCCGAAAAGAGGTCAAACAAGTAGTAGAGAGCGAGAGTGATAGTGACTAGGAAGATATGGCTTTGTTTGCTCGTAAATTTAGAAAATTTCTTAAATTTAACAAAGATAAATTTAAAAATGATTTTAAGAAATTTGAAACTCCTAAGTATGACAAATCCGAGAAGATCCCTAAAGCCGAGAAGATCCCTAAACCTATTAATGAAAATTTAAATAGGGACGAGTCTAATAGGTGTTTTGGTTGTGCGGGTTATGGCCATAGGGCTTCCGAGTGCCCCACTAAACTAAGGAAAGAGGGTAAACGACCCATTGCATATAATGCGACCCTTAGTGATAGTGATAAGGAAGAGGGACCCGATTCCCACACTAAGCCTAATTTTGTATCTTTTATGGCTAGTCATGTGAGTGATAGTGAGAACTCATCGATTGATGAAACGTTAACACATGACACTTCCAAGGTTATAGTTTATGATTCTCTTGTTTTTTATGATAGTGAGAGTGGAGAAGAAAGAGAGAGTGAAAATGAAGAAGAGGTTAATATGAGTGAACTTCAAAATGCTTTTCAAGAATTATATAAAGAATCTATTAAATTGAAAAGAGCTAATTTGAAGTTAGAAGCTAGTTTGAAAGAACGTGTCGAGGTCGTTGATAATAGTATGTTGGTTGAAGACCTTAGGACACGAGAGAAAGCTCTTTTAGAGAAGTTTGAATATATAGAAGGCGGGAGAGATAGCCTTAGGGGTTTAATGGAATCCTTGAAAAAGGAGCTTCTTGCTTTTGAAGAGCGAAATGTTTTATTAGAGTCAAACATTTTAGAATTGCAAAATAAATTAAAAGACTCTAGTAATGTCAAATTTTATTTGGAGTGTCGTTCGGAAAAATTAGATAAAATCTTAGGAACGGTCCAAATTAAAAATGACATGTGTGGTTTAGGCTTCAATACTTGTAATGAATCTACTCATAAAGCCAAGACCAAGGTTTTAGGAGAATCTACTAGGAATGCATTTAGAGATCACTCCTTAGGTAAATCTTTTCGACATGTTTTTACTTGTACACATTGTGGTCGAAAAGGTCATATTAAGAAAAAAAATTTTGATCTTAAACGAATTCCTAGAAAATCCCAACGTAATGCAACCAATGTATTTAAAATTCCTACGCCCCAAGATAGTCACTCTTCATTAATTTGGGTTAGGAAATATGACTTAGTTGCCTTGCAAAATAGGGTTTTTGATTCTCATTTACCACCACATGCTTCCTCCCTTGCTAAATCTAAAGGATAAATGTGTTAGTTGTTTGCATACTTTAGCTTTTGTACTTCATGCTATATTCACATGCTAAATGTATGCATGTTTAATCATTTTCTAGTCTATACTCCATACTTATCACATGCTAGAATTATGATTTTTGTTTATCTTTTGTATTATATTTCCTTCATTTCGTTTGCATTAAATGTAAAATACAAAAAGATTTTTGTTTATCATTTGGATTTTATCTCTTGGTAATTTAAGCTTAATAAAAATTCAAATGATTTTTGTTTGTCTTTTGAGTATATATTTTTTAATTTTTGGCTAAAAATTTCAAAAACTCAAAAAGATTTTATTTTGTGTGTAATTTTTGTTTGACACGCTTTAAGTGGCATATACTTGTGTTTGAATCCCTCCTTTAACGCTCCCATGTGACTAGAACTTTTGGTTTAGATTGTCAATCCTTAAAATGTTCTTTACCATATTTTTATGGAGTAGTTGGATTTTGTGTTGGTTAAATGGATTCTATTTCTATATGCCTCTATTCACACATGCACGAGCTCTTTTGAAATTTTAACTTCAAATGTATATTTGAGCTATGTGAGGTGTTATCTTTCCAATCTTGTCATCTACATATTTGTGACTTAGTAGGACTAGTGCATATCAAAATCCGTTGCACGTGAGATTTGTGTGAATAATGAAAACATGATAAATATAAATGTGCACGGGGAAGGGCTCCGAAAGGACTAAGTGATCCTTTGCGATTGTAAGCCACCATTTCTGAATGGACCTAAAAGAAATACCTGGTCCAAAGGCCTAAAAACAGAAAATATGGCATTAAAAAGAGAAATAAATTGCCAAGGCCTATGTTTGATTGATATATTCGTTCAAAATTAACATAAATGCTTATTGAGGGAGATTGGAGGGTATATCAACGGTTTGCACAATGCCCGTTTATCCTAGTTGCGTATTTCATGTCATGACTCTATTGGTTTGTAGAATCATCGCTATGCTAGGCTTGTATGCATTGTTTATGTTTGTTCATTGAGTTCAATTTATATTATCACTTGAGGTCATATTCAAATGTGCTGAAGTTTGCAATCAATTGAGAACTCCGTGAACATGTTTTAAGTGATTGAGTCTAAATTTATTCGTTACTAGTTCACACCCCAACACTTCCATTTCCATATGACACATTTTTGCCATAGGAGTGTGCAAACTTATTGTATTTTGTGTCATGTGTGTGTTTATATCTATATATATGTGCGTGTGCATTATTGATATATTTCTAGTACATATATATATATATATGTATATATATATATATATATGTTATTTTGTTTTACCTTTTCCTTGCTTTTGTATATGATATACTTTAAGCTTCAACAGGCTTTTATATTTGTTCTTTATCCTTTTCCTATTCCTGAACAAAAAGGGGGAGAATGATAGGGGGAAATTTGGTATCTTGTCCTATTATAATCTTATCTAAGTTTAGCTAACTTCTTGGGTTAATCATTTTGGGGGAGTATATATTTTAATTGCGTTAAATACTTTGATATTCCCTATGCATTTAATAGTTTGCTTAAGTGTGCAGGAATTCTTCTAAAGTGACAACTTTCAATGGAAAAGCATTTGATCCTTGGGTTGAGTCAAGATTTACTAATGGTATATTATCCTATTATAATCTTATTTAAGTTTAGCTAACTTCTAGGGTTAATCATTTTGCGGGAGTATTTATTTTAATTGCATTAAATACATTGATATTCCCTATGCATTTGATAGTTTGCTTAAGTGTGCAGGAATTCTTCTAAAGCGGCAAATTTCAATGGCAAAGCATTTGATCCTTAGGTTGAGTCAAGTTTGGGTGGGTTATGTTTTGAGTCTAGTAAAGCTTGATGGCCCTTTAGGATTTTTGTTTGGTTTTTGTCCCGGAATAGCCAAAGAGGGAGATATGTAAGGACACAAATTCCAATTGAGTCCATATATTTTTTGGGCTCAATTCTGGACAAAAACATTTATTCATAGGATCGTATTTAAGTGTAATATTCTCAAGCCTACGAAGGGTTTGTTGAAGACGTAGCGGCAAAGAGTATAAAGCTTCATCAATATGCCGGTTTGCGTTCCTCGTTTCTACGTCATCAACTATGGTTCCATGCTCCCAAGGTATGAATGCAATATTATATATATAGGAGCTTGGAAAAAGTTTAATTGGGTGTTAGGTTTAATTAAAACTGTGTTCTATTTTCAGAAAGAATTAATTAAAACTTTAAAATAAGTTTATAAAGATTTCTGGGCTAAAATCGAATTTTCCAAACAATCTAGAAGTTCGTTCGATATGTCATTCGAACGAGATTGTCATTCGAACCAGATGTCGTTCGAACGAGATTGTCATTCGAACCAGATGTCGTTCGAACGATATTGCCAACGACTTCCCATTAAGACATAATGGAACTTCGTTCAAAATGTCGTTCGAACGAGAATGTCGATCAAACGAGATTTCCAACGAGTCTTTAACGAGTTCATACTGGAACTTCATTAGAAGACTCGTTCGAATGAGAATGTCGTTCGAATGAAATGTCGTTCGAACGAGATGCCAGGCGGGAACAGTTTTTGGCAGTTTTAAGCAGTTTTTCACACACTTCCCCACTTGTTTCTTAACAACCTTTTCACAGCATAACTATGTGCGGGAATCACTTTTGATAATTAATCTTTTTCATATCCTACTAACTCCTAGAGAGTGTTTTGAGAGTAAAATCAAAGAGGGAAAAAGATCATGTTTTGAGTGTGCTTTTATCAAAGAGAAAAATATACACCACTCTATTTTACACCCAAATTAGTTTCTTCCAAGTTCCCATATTCATATATCTTGCTTGGAGTTTGGCACCGGGTTCATCTCTTCCGTTCAAAGAGAAGTTTCGGGTTTTCTTTTACATCCAATAAAGAAATAAGAAGAGGTTGTTGCGGCATTACCCACTTGGAGAAAGGCTCCTTGCTCGGGTGACGGTGACCATATAAAGTCCGATCGGTGGATTTCGAGACCGCGGTGGAGCTCCAAGGTTATCCGCTAGGAATAGGTATCTACAAGAAGAAGCGCCGGGGCTTGATATGGATCAAGTCGTGTGTTGTAAGCCTTTTTGTCTTGTATTTGTAAATTCCGTACTTAGTGGATTTGTGGCTAGGGCCGTCCGAGGTTGTTTCCCGTTGTGGGTTTTTCCTCGTACATCTCGGCGTGGTGTGATTGATTTATTTTTATCTTACATAATGAATTAGAACTCATGCTTAGGGTAATTCAAGATCGAAATGGTTTTAATTGTCACACTTAATTTAATTTGGTCTAATTAAATTTGGATTATTGTTTATTTCATTCAAGTCATTTGCTAAAATTGGTTTGGCCTAACTTTGGAATATTGATAATTGTGACTTAGGCAAATTCTAGGACTTGAATTAATTCGTTTAAGGGAAATTTAATATTTGCGTGTGTTTAAGTTAATTTCACTCGATTTAATTTTAATTTATTGGGTGCTAATTAAAATTTGGTAATTCGTTTGTTTGTGAACCATCACACTTCTTTACGCTTCAGCATCTTGATATATATATATATATATATATATATATATATATATATATATATATAAGGAAATAATATATTTTAATTGAGAAAATCGAAATCGATTTCATCTTTCCATACTTCCGCTAACTCCCCCTCGGGCATTCTACTCAAAGCATCCGCTACCACATTCGCCTTGCCCGGATGATAGTGGATGTCAAATTGATAATCCTTCACAAACTCTAGCCATCGGCGTTGCCACATATTTAAATCTTTCTATGAAAATAAATATTACAGCGATTTATGGTCCGTGAAAAGACTGAATTTCTCCCCTAGGAGATAATGCCTCCAAATCTTCAAGGCAAAAACAACCGCGGCAAGTTCCAAGTCATGCACTGGATAATTCTTTTCATGGGGCTTTAGCTTGCGGGAAGCATAAGCAATAGCCCGTCATTCTTGTTGAAGTACACCTCCCAATCCTTATAGAGATGCGTCGGTGAAGACTAAATATTCCAACCCCGACTTTGGCAATGCAAGAACTGGAGCAGAAGTCAACCTATCCTTAAGCTCATCAAAAGTAGTCTGACAAGAATTATCCCAAACAAACCTCACCCCCTTCCGGGTTAAATTTATCAAAGGGCTAGCAATTTTTGAGAAACCCTTGATAAACCGAGGGTAATAACTCGCCAAACCCAGAAAACTACGAATCTTGGTAGGTGTCATGGGCTGACCCCACTCCCTCACCGCAACCACCTTGCTTCGGTCTACCGAAATACCCTGGGCTGTCACAATGTGACCCAGAAACTGCACTTCCTGCAACCAAAACCCACACTTCTCAAACATAGCATACAATTGGTGATCCATCAACCTCTGTAGGACCAACCTCAAATGAGTAGCATGGTCATATTCCGTCTGAGAATACACTAGAATATCATCAATAAACACGATGAAAAACCGATCCAGGAAGTCCCGAAATACTCTATTCATGAGGTTCATAAACACGACGGGAGCATTGGTTAGTCCAAAGGGCATAACCAAAAATTCATAGGACCCATACCTCGTCAGAAAAGTTGTCTTGGACAAATCTTATTCTCGTATCCTCAACTGGTGATACCCCGTTCTCAAGTCTATCTTAGAGAAGTACGACGCTCCTCTAAGTTGATCAAACAAATCATCAATCCAAGGCAACGGGTATTTGTTCTGGATAGTGACTTTATTAAACTCTCTGTAGTCAACACATAACCGGAGAGAACCGTCCCTTTTCTTCACAAACAACACCGGAGCGCCTCATGGCGACGTGCTAGGTAGAATGAATCCCCTAGCTAACAACTGCTGAATTTTATCTCTTAACTCCCTCATTTCAATGGCAGCCATACGGTACGGAGCTCTTGCAATCGGTCTCGTTCCCGGTGCTAAATTAATTACAAATTCGATCTCCCGACTCAAAGGCAAACCTGGTATTTCCCGAAACACATCTTGGAAATCTCTAACAACCGAGATAGATTCTAAGGGAATAACTACATCTCGAGAAGTCTCCTCTGCGATACAATACAAGTAAGTGCTAGTACCTCCTTCTAAACGAGGCATAACTACCAAAAACATTTATGGCCCCGAAATGGCAAAAACTATACTCTTTCTGTAGCAATTAACTATCGCATGATACTTCACTAGCCAATCCATACCCAAAATAATATCATACCCGACCTTGTCTAGGACGAGCAAATCGGCCTAAAATCACAAATTACCAAGACTAATTCCTATTTGTTTACAAACAAAGAAAATGAGCGAACCATCACCCATAGAGGACTCAACACTAGTGAAGGTACTCTCTGTATATTTAATCAACTCTGTAGACTGAGCAAAACTTCTAGAAATGAAAGAGTGAGTCGCACCAGTATGAAACAAAACGCGACCCATGGCCAGGAGGAAGCATAGCATCCTGAATATGATAAACACGCCCATACTTTAGCTGACCCTGCTGTGGAGGGGCAACTAGATTAGGTACCTGTGGTAGTAGCTGAATCTGTGGATGCTGAGGAACCCTAGGAAGCTGACCCCCAACCAACTAAGGACACTCCTTCTTGTAATGACCCGCCTCCCCACATTGGAAGCACCATCCCGTCATATTCTCCGAATTCCGTCCCCGGTTATTTCTAAACTGGGTAACACCTTGGCCCAGATGGTATCTACCCCCGTGACCACCCCGACCTGTTTGTTGTTGTTGCGGGGCACCCTGACCGTGCCTATTGTTATTGCCACCCAAATTAAACCCACCAAAATGTTGCCTTTTTGACAAGTCCCCTTGCTGGGGATCCCTTTCTTTTTGCTTATTACCCGAAGATTGGGTCGAAGGAAATGCTCCTCCTCCAGTCCCACTACCTCCAGGTTTTCCCGCTTGCCCCACCACTGTAGCTTTCTTACCACTCTGCATATACAACCGATGTTCTTGGCAATGGAGAAATGCCTCATTCAATACCTCACCAAAAGTTTGTAAGGCTGGATTACCCAACAAATGTTGTCGAATCCTCCAGTCCAAACCTCCCATGAACTTAGAAACCTTACTCTCTTCCGGAGTCACCTCGTCCGGTACAAAACTTGCTAACCAGGTGAACTCCTCTTGATATTCTGCCACGGATCTCTCACCTTGTACCACATCCTGAAGCTTCCTTCTCATCTCCCTTTGAACTGCGGGAGGGAAATACTTCTGGTCAAACAAAACCCATAAATCAGTGATAGTCATGGTATCTCTCTGCTCTGGCATAGTTATCGACTCCCACCAATGTAATGCGTCCCCAACGAGTTTAAAAGTAGCAAGAACTTGTTTCCTCTCCTCACTACACTCCACCATTTGAAGATGGCGTTGCATATCCTTCTTCCACTGATTAGCTCTAATAACATCAAAACCTCCATCGAATTCCGAGGGATGGCCCTTTAAAAAGGACTCTCTAACTCTCTCCCATGGAGAAGGTCCCGTAGGAGCTTGTACATCCTGCGCTCGTTGTTGTTGAGCTTGTGGCATTTTCTGAGCCATGGCGGTCATAGCAGCATTAACCGCTTGGGCCACAATATTTACTACATCAGCAAAATTTATTGTTCCTTGTGGCGGCGGTCGAGGACCAACCTCCTTTGCTATAACTCTATTCCTTCTACCTGGGCGACCTCTCTTAGGCGGCATCTGAGATGAAGAAACAAATAGAGTTAGAATACTATTTAAAATAATCTATCTTGCAGAAGATCGCAACCATAAGTAACAAAGCAGTATTCTAACTCTATTTGTAGAGTTACAAAACACACACAATGACATATTATTTGTTTGATATAAGCAATAACAAGAGAAGAAAAATATTTTTCTCTAAAAATACTTGTTTTCTTTATTAGTTATTATCTTTGAGAGAATGTACTCGTGGGTGTGATATAGTTTGAAAACTTATCACACAAACAAGAAGTTTGGCATAAATAATTGAATACCAACAATAATTGCATCCACTTTGTTTGGATCAACCTTCACTCCATCACTTGAGACAACATAACCTAAGAATACTAAACTATTTTTCAAGAAGTCACACTTCTTCAATTTAATTTCTACTCACTCAATACATCAAAAACCTTTTGAAGATGCTCAAAATGTTTATTTTGCTCTTTGTTATACATAAGAATGTCATCAAAGTAAACCACAACAAACTTACCAATATAAGGCTTGAATATGTGATTCATAATACGCATAAATGTGCAAGGAGCATTAGAAAGACCAAATGGAATCACTATCCATTCAAATAAGTCATCCCTTGTCTTGAAAGAAGTTTTCCATTCATCTCCTGGTCTTATGCAAATTTGATGATACCCACGTCGAAGATTAATTTTTGAAAAGATTACATCCCCACAAAGTTGGTCTCATCGAGTTGAGGAATAGGAAAACGATACTTAATGGTAATTTTATTCACCGCCCCACTATCAACACACATCTTCTAAGATCCATATTTCTTAGGAACAAGTAATGCCGAGATAACACACGAACTCATGTTCTCTATAATCAAAACTTTCTCAAATAAATCATTAATTTTCTTTTAAACATCTTCAAATTTTTTAGGATATATTCGGTAGGATACTGGAAGAATAGAACAAGGGACAAGAGCAATACAGTGTTGACTCTCATCAATAGAAGGCGGGATGAAATTTCCTTTAGCACCACATCATAAAATTTATCGAGCAAAGTGTGACAACTCGCTCACCAAAATATGGGGTGGCCAGCCCGATACTCCAATATAACGGAATCATGTATGGAATCATTCTCAGCATCACAACAATATAATAAGTATACGGGGAAACCACCCAATAATACAGAAAACGGGTTGCCAAAATTTTTGTTTTATTTTAATTTAAGGAATAATTTAAACAACCCAATTTAAAAAGAAAATGGAATCCCAAGAACTTATATTACATCCACAACAAGAATACAATAAGAGAACCAAATATGCTATTGGTCAACAGGTACATATAACGTATTACAACAGTTTAATAATTTACATAATACATTCATTAGACAGTTACAAAAGTTTGGGCCACACGCCCGAGTGAAAGACCCGATCGTAACTAGATTACAAAAAAATGAAGGCATCTAAAAACATATCCCGTAATATACACAAAGTATTATGGCTCCCCAAAAGCACCAGAGTAGGAAAATCAGAATGGGCGCCCTTGCGGCGGAGCACCTGAGTGAATACAAAATTCATGCACAACAAGAAAAATGAATGGGTCAGGGCCCTGTTTTATATGATCACCAGATTAATAAAAAGCATGACAATTATGAATAGTTGATCATGAATGATAAATATGAAAATCTAACAACATAATCTCAAAGCATAATAAGACAATTTAAATGATTGTAACTTTTATTTAGTTATGCAAGGGGCTAAAATTAGACATCATTAATTAAAAGTCTCCACCATTATTAACTATTTCATTTCATTTTTCCATTCCTTATCAGGAATGTAATTCCTATCATATTCTCTTTGTGGCATTTCTCATACATCAAGTCCCACTTGATTTAGAATTGTTATATTCATATACATATAATGATTCTAAGACCGCCCCTCCGTGTTTCCACACTGGGCGTCCCCTAAATGACTATCATCATCCAGGGCCTATCGACAAGACAACCAGGGCACCTAATGCAACGTCAGGAAGTGGCCATATGCCTGCGAGTGAAACATAACCACACCCGGAATTACCTCACTAGCGCAGAATAAAACTTATAACAATCCATCATATGGCCGAGGACTATAGTCTCCTTGCGTTCACTAGTCAAGGGACATCACCTCATGCGCGAACTTCCCTTATGATAGCATTTAGAGAGGTGTGTTTAAGTAAATTAGCATTTACCATTTAAATCTCATTTTCATTTCCATTTTTCATATGTATGTTTCATTTTATTCGAAACCATAATCATTGAATATTCTCATTAGTATTCATCGTATACTGAGTCCTGAATTATTCTCCAAGAGGTCATAATATTTCTACAAGTCATGAGGTTTTATATACCTCAATTGAGCCCCTAAAGTCTCCAAGTATGGGCTTACAATTCCTAGACTCCTAATAATAAACTAAAGGAAAGAAATGTCCTAACCCCAATTTGTATACCCACGAAATAAGTCCCGTTTAACCCATTTCTAATGTAGGGTAGTGACCCAACTCATCTAAAACTCTAGGACTCTATGTTTACTTCATACAAGAAGGTTCCTAGGTCCTAAGCGTAAAGGAAAGGGCTGTAATTGAGCTAAGAAAAATCACTCAAAAATGCAGGATTTTCAGCGAATCGATTCGGACTAGCCAAATCAATTCGGTCAAGAAACATGACTTTCTGCATAATTTCTGAATTGATTCACATAGGACGAATCGATTCGGCCCATTCAGACCTGTAAGTTGCCCCTTGAGCGAATCGATTCACCCTAGCCGAATCGATTCACCCCTGTGAATTGGCCAAGTTTGGTTATGGAGTCTTGGACTCCTAAATTCCCCCAACTCAAATCTACCCAAACCAAGATCATTTAACACAATCAACTACTCATAAATACATCTTGCAACCATAAATAACCCCAATAAGCATCTAAATCAACTTTCAAGGGTTCAAAACCTACAAATCTATTTAAAACCCTAAAATTGTTAAACCATAACCAGTCCACAACAATCAATACCATTTATTCATCTTAAACCATATATTAGCAAGTACAAAACTTGCCCTGGTGTTCAAATCTCAGATTTTCTAGTAATAGCATCAATCTCTAAGCTTGAATCTCTCTCTTTTATTCTTTCTCTCCAAAGTTATCTTCCTCTCTCTTTCTCTCTCGGTTTAGAAAATACACATAAGGGAAATGAATGAAATGAAATACTTAAATCGTGCCTTAAGTCTAAATTCCCAACTTAAATGGTTAATACCACATTAAAATGACTCCCAATACGCATTCAAGCTATAACGAGTCAAAAGTGCCCGAAATATAAAAATACAATATGGCACTTATTTCGACTATCTCGCACATTTCGGGACTAACTACGCCCTCCAAATTATCATTTGGAAATTTTGTAACTCATTTCAAGACCCGATTTCATTTTAAACCATAAATTTCATTTAAATTACATGACACTATAAAACACAACATGGTGATTTTTACTTACACATACAGTAAATATGCAACAATTTAGTAAATATTAACTTTTAAATCGTTTAATTAATATTTACTCCATATTCCAACATTTTATATAATTACTTCACACAATAAATAAATATAAAATAGGTTCTCAAAAGCGAGGGTTGTTACAAAACTGTTGTAAGTTAGGTGGGACTTCGAACCTCTCTTCATTTTCCTCTATGATAAGTGCAACGGGTGTGAAAATTAATATTTCTAAGTCATTGATCATCCTCCACATGGGCTACATATAAGCTTCTTCAAACAACAAGTGATTCTCCTTGGTCATCATATAAAACTTCACCCTCACTTTCATCTTCATCACTATAATTTTTTTTCCACATCTTCATTGACGTCCACCTCCACTAATGAAACAATCTTTTGATTTGGATATTCAGATGCAATATGCCCAAAGTTGTGACATTTAAATAATGGTGAGAATTTCAATTTGAAGATCCTTGCTGAATTGATTTGTCATTTATATAATTCTTCGAAGGTAGCTTGAAAGATGTCTTCGAAGGCTTGGAAATAGAAGTACTCCTTGATTATAACCTCCATCGTGACTCTAACATCGAACACTACTCTTCTCCTTGAGTTGCTTATCCACCTTTAGAGACAAATGAACACATTTTTATAAGTCCAATATGGTTGCAATTGAACAACATTTAAAATATGAGTCCTTAAACCACTAAGATAATGAGCAATTTTTCGATCCTCTGACTCGAATAATACACATCGCATCATGATATGATCAAGTAGTCTTGAATACTCCTCCAAGGACAACTAATTTTTATGAAATTATAAAACTTAAGAAAAGCATCTTGTACGTAATGACTAGGAAAAATTATTTTTAACTCCTTTTTCATCTTCTTCCAAGTTACAATTATTCTTTTACCTTCACATTCACGTTGCTTCTTTAAGTGTTCCCACCAAGTTGAGGTATGCTTATTCAACTAATTTCACTTTTTTGATTTCTAGAATTTCATAGTAGTAAAAGATTCTCTCCACGGTGTTGATCCAATCAATGAATTCATCACTTTAGATTTGACCATTAAATTCTTGGATCCTAACTTTTATATAAGCATAGTGATAGGGTTGGTTCCTTCCACATATACGTTTCAAAAGAGCCTCTTATTCCGATGCATGGTCATGAGCATTATAAATGGGGTTAATTTCCTATTCATCATGTGGAAATTCATTATAACTACTGCGATCCATCACATTCCTGAGATTCAAAGCATACTAAATGCTGTAAGATTTTTTCACATGTCCCCTAAATTCATCTAGCTCAATGTCACGTAAGTCTCTTTCACATACCGGTGCACCAATATTCGGGCCATGACGATAGTTGCTAGCCATCAAAACCAAGTCTCTGGTACCAATATGAAATTGGATAATAAAAGAGAAATATATAACACAAGTGTTAACTGAGGTAACCCACTCAAACTCTAAGGATAATGAAAGAGAAATATATAACACAAGTAACCCACTCAAACTCTAAGGAATCCACTGAAGAGAGGGAGCAACACTCGTCCCCAATTGGAATCCACCAAAAGTTTAAGAGCAAAATAAGAAAACTCCGCTTCTCATACAAAAGTCTGTTTATAATCTCAAATCAAATTATCCTTGTTTCATACATCCTCAGCCCTTATATAGGTGCTTGTAACAACTCTCCAACAATGGGTGTTAAGATATATTAAATAGAACGTTGAATAAACTAGAAGTTAGAAAACTAAAAGACTAGACCCTTGGACTCAAAACTAATTTGCCAATAAGTTAGGCGTCACTTAAAATGCATGTCACTCTATGTGTACATTGAATTAGAAGGTCATATATATAACAATTGAAAGGTGTATACATTAGATTTCCAATGAGCTTTGAATCATGTCATTTGGACTTTTAAGGAGGGAGTTAGGACCATTTTCATAAATGGTGTTTCTGTTGTCGGTATAATCCGAAAATAAACTATAGAGCTTCTTCAAGCCCATTTATTGAACCATGACACTTCTAAGTACTTGCATTAATATCAAAGTTGCTCCTGCATAAAAAAATTTCAGCATGTAAATATGTGAAATTGATGAAAATAGAAGATTATATTGACCAAAGATTGATAATCATAGTAAGCCCAACATATTTGTATAAAAGGAAAAGAATCCTCACATCATTATTATTCCCTTCCATGAAAGGATGTATGGATTATCCTTATATTTATAAGTGATAAGGAATGGACACTTCATGGCCGAACTTGCATTGAACAACTAAAGATATACACTTACCAATTAAGAAAACATGAACATACCCACTTTCACTTTCAGGGTGAGTGAGGAAAAGAAGCAACAAGTCAGTGAGTATATTTATATTGTTGTGCATTGGGAGACATCCCAAATGGTAATATAAATTAAATAACATCTAACAACAATATAACTTCCAACAAATTACCCTCTCCCTATGACAACAAAGTATGACATCCCAAAAGATAGTACAAATTGAAAACCATAAATACTAACTAAAATAGTGGTGAAGATATTCAATCTTATAAAAAATTAGGATCAATTTGCAATTTTTTAGTATTTATTCATGTCTATAACAACACCCAAAAAATATATATTGGTAATCAAGGCACTACCTATTCAAGTCTGTGACCATTAACGACCTATTATAAAAAAAAATCCCCGCCCCCTCTTTCTGTCTCTACCCTTTTTAACTTATAAAAATGATTTTAGTCAAATTATGGGTATTACACTGTTCTACACTAATAAATTAGAAATGAATAAATTCATAAAACGGTAAAAGTATCTCCTATACAGGATAATTTGAGAGAAAATAAATGTCGGTTCCTTTGAACATGTTAAACGTAAATCAATAGATGCTTCGTAAGAAATAAGGATTTAGTTAGTATTGATGGTAACGATATGGGTAGAGGTTGACCCAAATTGACATGGTAGGATATTATAAATAATGATATGATATGATGTGGATATTAAGGGAAAATGAAAAATTAGGATTCATGTAGCCGATCGCAAATAATTGAAAAATGCTTTGTAGAGTTGAGTACACTGTTTTCCATTAATACGCAAACTTACAATAGTTTGAGCTTTAGATAATTAAACAACAATAAAATAGACCCATTCAACTTCGATAAATAACGCAGTTTCAACAGGAGTGGGGGTGGGGAGGAAAAGCCTTAATATTCAAACCATCGGAATGTAGAAAATTAACCTCACCAAGAATAAAATTAGATAAAGAGAGATTAAAAATAGCAAAAAAATCCTACGGTTTCATAATTGTGACAAATGAATTGTTTTCAAGTTGATATTGTTTGAAAATCGGTGTATAAAAAATCGATAAATAACTCAGTTTCAACTGGAGGGGGGTGGGGAGGAAAAGCCTTAATATTCAAACCATCGGAATGTAGAAAATTAACCTCACCAAGAATAAAATTAGATAAAGAGAGATTAAAAATAGCAAAAAAATCCTATGGTTTCATAATTGTGATAGTTGAATTCTTTTCAAGTCGATGTTGTTTGAAAACCGGTGTATAAAAAACTTACTCGGCGTTCAACGTTGAGGATCTGAAGCTCTAATGAGAGGTCTCAATAGCTACCATTGTACCACATCCACCTTACTAAACACATAAATATCGTCATAATATCCAGGGTAGAAAGAAAATACCTTATAAAGAACGTCAATCATAGTAATCCTCATGCATAAAATAAATTAATTAATTAAAAACCAAATAATCGAGAACCTTGAAGACAACATGAGGCCTCATTCGATAAAGGATAAGTATAAAATTCAACATTTTAAGAATATAGCCTACTAATAAATTTATTCAAACACCAAATAAGAGCATTGTCTGCGAGTGTATGTCACCGATAAATGTGAAGAAAAGAAATGACGGTTAATCAAAAGTTATGATTGATAAATGTGAAGAAAATAACGTATCGTTATTATTTTCAATAAAAAAAATACAATTTTTAACAGGGGACACGCTATTTGATCACCATTTTACCTTAAACATGGATAAGAAGATCTAAAGGCACAACATATAAGTATTAAATGGACACCTTAGTTTATGCTTACCCTACAAAAGAATGACTAACCACTTAGAAGACTAGGTTATCATGTCTCTTCATTTGGTAGTGCATAACTATTTGAATGTTGAGGAAGAATAAGCATAAAAGGGAAAGAAGCATATGGAATATAAAATGCATGAAAATTACAACGCATAGAGGCGGATGGAGGGGGGGGGCGGAGGGGGCTTGGCCCATGCAAATATTTTCAAACTTTCTATAGCAACAATTTTTTTTTATAGGTGTTATATATTTTTTAATATGGTTTGGCCCCTTCAAAAGTCACGTCTGTTTTGGCCACAACTCAACCAATGGACAAAAAATACATTTTAAGGTTTAGGTTAATATGTAACAACAAAAGTCAATAGAATGGTTGCCGCTTTTAACTTTTACCAACCAAATAAATTCAAAAGAGTAACCACCTGCTAGGCTGCTGCAAAAACCCAAATTCAAAGAAACCAAACATACCCAAAATTTAACCACTATGGGAAAGTAGCAAATTTGAGTTGGTTTTACGAGGTACTTTTTTTTTGTTCTCCTCTTTTTTGTTAGTTACAATTCAATATAACAAAAAGTATATTGTAACAGTTTATAAAATACAAAGTTGGGGAATCCGATGGCTATCTTTTGCAGTTATTTGTCAAGTCCCATCCCATGCTTTTCTTTTATGTTATTTTACAATGACTATTTGCTGGACTATGGTATGGTTTTAACAAGAGTATTAGAAAATTTTAAAATTGAAATTGTAATAGTCTTGGTAATCTTAGTTACAGAGTGGAAATTAAAATTGAAATTGTAACATTAAACTGTTTTTTTAATATAATTTCATATATATGATATTGTTTGTTATTCTAACAATTACACATCTATATATGGGGATTTTATTAAATTAAATATTTTGAATATAGGATTTAAGTTTTAATTTAAAATCATCATTTCTATAATTGTAGTTTAAAATCATTTCTTTAAGTTTTAAAATTTTGACAGTTAGTCAAGGTCAAGAGAACAACTATTGATGCATTTTTCAAGAAAGGTGGTGTTGAAAGTTTAGATGTTAGTTCACCGATTTCTAATGAACAATATTCCTCTAATGTTGAAGCTGAACAACGACCCTCCAAGGTTTCCAATAACAGCTCGATTGAAAAAGATCCAAATTTTTTCGAACGTGATCCTGGATTACGCCAACAAATATGGGAGTATACATATAATCATCGTGATGAACTTCGACGAGCTTATATTAAATCCGGTACATATCAACATCTTCTTTACCAATACCCATTTAATGAAGATAAACATCCTTGTCGATTTAAAGATTCTTGGTTCAAAATGTTTAGAAATTGGTTGGAATATTCTTTAACTACTTATGGGATTTATTATCTTCCTTGCTTTCTTTTTACCAGAGCATTGGGTCGCCCCTGGGTCTAAAGCATTCACGGTGGAGGGATTTCGTTCATGGAATAGAGTTAATTGTGGTGTCAATTGTGCTATTTTAAATCATGTTGGTAACGATCCAAATTCGTTGCACAAGAATTCTATGGAGTATTGCCATGATCTCATTAACCAATCGCAACATATTGAGAAGATTGTTGAAAAACAATCTTTTGCAATTGTGAAAAATAATAGATTTAAATTAAAGACTTAAATAGATGCAGTTAAATGTCTCACATTTCTAGCTTGTGCTTTTAGAGGCCTTGATGAATGGAAAGAGTCGATAAATCGGGGAAATTTTATTGAATTGTGTAAGGACAAATTTTCAATCGAGTCATTTATTATATTGGCTTAATTTCGTTGGACAAAACATTTTTGGGTCATACTGCATCAACGATCATTCAACACAAGGATTCAAGCATCGCATTCAAAGTTCACGCATCATCAATATTCATGCCGTGCTATTTATCCTACGAAGGTATATGACCTAAATACAATTTTATAAGTTGGAGTATTTTGACTAATCAAGAAATTTCAAATAAGAAAATGTTCATATATAAGCTATATTAATTTTGAAAATGTCCTTGAATTAAATTGGAAAAATTTTGGGCAAAAATCAGATTCTCGTCCGAAGTTTAACCCAGGTCGTTCGAACGACCTGGTTCTAACGAAGTGGTGCCTCGTTAGTAGTTCGTTAGAAGTTCGTTAGAAATCTCGTTCTAACGACCTCGTTCGAACGAGATTTCTAACGACATCTAATCATCCTAAACTGGCACGCCGTTAGATACTCGTTCGAACGACATGTCGTTCGAACGAACTCGTTCGAATGAGTTTCGCCAGAATTGATTTTTTAAACTTATTTTTTAATGCAGTTTTTTCCTACAACTGTTTTTTTGCCCACTACTTTTTCAGTTATTTTCTAATGGACGAAAATTCAGTTTTACAACTTAAGGAAGATCATTTTTCAAAGAACTTTTCCCATAACTTCCAACCTTTTTGATAAAAAATCTCTCCAACATTTTTATCAATTTTTCAAATCAAAACCCCTTCATCAATTCACATTCAACAAGCAAGATTGCGGTGGATCTCTGCATTCAAGCTTCGAGGAGACGGTGGTTTTGGGCTTCGGTGGATACCGCAACACGAGGAGTGTTGAGCAACGTGTTGGAGTTTCGCGGACTACAACTTTAGAGGTCGAGGACGGCATAAGCATGTCTTGAGTGAGTCAATGTCTGTAAGTCTTTTGAGTCTCTTGTAAAACCTTTTGTTGTAGTGGATTTTGTCTAGGCCCAGCCGTCCGAGGTTTTTCCCATTTGGGTTTTCCTCATACATCGGCGTGTTGTGGTTGGGATTTTCGCACTTTCATTTTATCATATCACCTAGATGCATGCTTAGGATAAAATGAATTTAATTGGAATTTGTTCTTGCAAATTTGTGAAACTAAATTTAAAGTTGAGTTAGAAGAATACATCTTTCATAGAAATAATAAAATTGGATTAAGTGTGTGTGTGTATTCTACGAATTAAACTAAGACCATGTAACCCTGCAACTTCAAATTGGTATCAGAGCTTGTTTCTATAAGTTATTTAGATGAATCCTGGAGGTTATATGGATAGTTTTTCGTCGAATAGACTACCTTTATTTGATGGATCAAATTATACCTATTGGAAAGCACATATGAAATCCGCTCTTAAATCTATTGATGAACGTGTTTGGGTCACTTTTGAAAGAGGATGGTCCCCTCCTACAATGGTTGTTAATGATGAACGTATTTTGACTCCTGTTGAACAGTGGAGCGAGGAAGATTTAAAATGGTGTAACTTTAACTCAAAAGGATTAAATGCCTTATTTGGTGCCGTGTCTCCCGATGAATTTCGTCGTATAATGACGTGCGAAACATCAAAGGAAGCTTGGAACATTCTCCAAGTTACTCATGAGGGAACGAGTGTTGTTAAAGCATCAAAACATCAAAACTTAACTACACAATTTGAAACTATCACCATGAAAGAAACTGAAACTTTTGATGAGTTCTATGCTCGTTTATCTGACATAGTCAACTCTTGCTTTAACTTAGGTGAAAGAATACCTGAAAATCGTGTGGTTAAGAAAATACTTAGATGTCTTCCTAAGCGTTTCATTCCCAAAGTCACTATACTTAATTCTTTAGGAAACCTAAATACCTTAAAACTTGAAGAACTTGTTGGTGATCTGCAAACGTATGAACTTGATATGTTTCCTAAAGATAACAAAGGGAAAGATAAAGGAGTAGCTTTAAAAGTTAAGAAAGTTGATGTGTCTGATTCTGATGAGTCTGACTTTGATTCTGATGATATAGCCTTATTTGCCAAAAAGTTTAAAAAATTTCTCAAGTTTAAAAAACAAAACTCCAAATTTGAAAAACCTAAATTTGAGAATAAAAACAAAGGAGGAAATAAAAAGTTCACTAATCAGGATACAAAGAAGTTCAATAAAGACAACTTTAAGAAGGATGATTCGGAAATATGTTTTGAATGTGAGGGACATGGTCATAGAGCTTTCGAGTGCCCCACAAAACTTAAAAGACAAGGCAAAGAGAAAGCCGTTTACAATGCTACTTTAAGCGACAGTGATAATGAGTCTGAAGACTCTGATGACTCTAACTCGCCTAGAAATAACTTCACTGCCTTTATGGCGAGCCTTGCTAGTAATTCCTGTGAGTCAAACCTTAATGTTGACAATTCTGAACATAATCTAGAGGTGGTTTCTACTCATTTTACTAGTAGTGGTGAAAAAGAGAGTGATAGTGATATAGATGAGAGTGAACTACAAACTGCCTATTCCGAACTCTACAATGAATCTCTTCGCATTCAAAAAGTCAACAAAAGATTAACCTCGAAAGTTTTAACTTTAGAAAAAGAGTTGAAAGGCCTGAAGGAGAAGGAGGCCTTAGTCAGTCAACTCTAGGCTATTAAAATATCTCTTTCTGAAAAACTTATCGTGATTGGCAAAGAAAAATGTGACTTGATTATCTCCTTAGAAAGTGCTAACAAAGAACTTAATGAGTCTCATGAAATTAGAACATCTCTAGAAACTAAAATAGTCCAACTTGAAAAAGATCTCGAGTCCTCTCGTGAAGTTAAAGTCACACTCGAGGACAATTCAGGAAGAATGGGAAAACTGTTTTCAGGTCCTGTTTTAGGATATAAGGAGAAAGGGTATCAAGAAAGAAAGGGAATAGGATATGAAGAAGGAAATTCTTCAAAAGTCAAAACTGAACCTGTTGCTAAGTTTGTTACAAAATCTAATGTTCCTAAAGATAACAAATCTAATGTTCCTAAAGTTAATCCCTCTAAGAAACATTTAAAAGCTGGCCCAAAACAACCTTATGTATGTTCATATTGTCACAAACAGGGTCACCTTAAAGATTTTTTCTACAAACTTGGAAAGAACCCTCAATTCACAAATTCAAAACAACCTTACAGCTCCTTAGCTAATCTTACGAGTCAAGTTGAGTACCTTGTCAATACTTCTAAAAATCTAATGGAAGAGTTTCTTAGGTTCTCTAATGTCAAAAGAAATAACTCTAATTATAAGACTAGAGCCAACCAAGGGAAGAAAACTACTCAAACTTGGGTTAAGAAAAATCAAATCAAGAAAGCTTTTGTCGCTCACGTTGCTCTTAAGGCACAAAATACCTCTCAATGGTACTTTTATAGTGGTTGTTCTAGACATATGACGGGCGATAAATCTCTTTTTACCACTCTCGAAAACCATAAAGATGGTAAAGTTACTTTTGGGGATGGTAGCAAGTCCCAAATTATTGGTAGAGGTTCTATTGAAATCTCAGGTTTCCCTAAACTTGAAAATGTTCTTTATGTTGAGGGTCTAAAAGCTAATTTGTTAAGTATTAGCCAACTGTGTGATGATAATCTTGATGTGAAATTTAGTCAATCAGATTGCATCATTTATGATCAATCAGATGAACCGATTTTACATGGTGTTAGAACCAGTGACAATTGCTATGGAATCATTCCAAAATCTTCTTTCGTCTGCAATAATGTAAAAACCTCTTCTACTGATATTTGGCATCAAAGATTAGGTCATGTTAACTTTAGAGATCTTGACAGACTTGTGAGAAAAGAGCTTTTTCGTGGCTTACCACCACTAGGAAAGCCAGCATCCACCATTTGCGGACCGTGTCAATTTGGTAAACAAATCAAAAGTCCTCATAAAAAGATAAACTTGATAACAACATCTCGTGTCCTAGAATTGATACACATGGACCTTATGGGTCCTACTCATACCGAGAGTATAGGAGGAAAAAGATACATCTTGGTTATGGTGGATGATTTCTCTAGATACTCTATTGTAGGCTTTTTGAGAGAGAAATCTGAAACAGTTGACTTTCTTACTGTTAAATGTAGAGATCTTCAAAATCTTCATGGTGTTACTATAAACCGCTTTAGGAGTGATAATGGAACCGAATTCAAGGAATCCGGTGTGAATGCCTTCTGTGATGAAATAGGAATAAAACATGAATTCTCGGCCGTTCGAACCCCTCAACAAAATGGTATAGTTGAACGTAAAAATCGAACGATCCAAGAAATGGCAAGATCCATGCTCCTTGGAAGAAATGTGGCTCGTAGGTTTTGGGCCGAAGCAATTAACACTGCTTGTCACACGGTTAATAGAGTTTATTTGCGTCCTAACACTAACAAAACTCCTTATGAATTGTGGACGGGTAAGAAACCCAATTTGTCCTATTTTAGAGTGTTCGGAAGTCCATTCTATATTCTTAGAGATAGAGAACTTCTAGGAAAATTTGACTCGAGGAGTGATGAGGGTATTTTCCTAGGATACTCTCAAAATAGTAGAGCTTTTAGAGTCTTTAACTTAAGCAACTCTAAAGTAATGGAATCCATTAATGTGGTCATAAAAGATGATGCTCCGGCCACACAAATTAATAATGAGGAAGATTTATCATGTGAGTGTGATGTTGAGTCAAATGATGAAAGTATTGCATTTCAAAATGATTTGGGTGTTCCATCTACCGATAAAAGGGAAGTTACTCCTTGGGTGCGTAAAAATCATGATACTTCACAAATTATAGGAGATCCCGAGGTAGGTGTCAAGACTAGGGCGCAATTAGAAAATGAAGTTACTTATCTCTGTTATACTTCTACTATTGAACCTAAAAACTATAAACAAGCCCTAAAAGATGAATATTGGATTAATGCTATGCAAGAAGAATTGTTTCAATTTAAGAAAAATGATGTTTGGGAATTAGTCCCTAGGCCTTCTAATACCAATGTCATTGGCACTAAATGGATTTTTAAAAACAAAATGGATGAAAATGGTGTCATTGTTCGAAACAAGGCTAGATTAGTGGCTCAAGGGTATACTCAAATAGAAGGTGTTGACTTTGAAGAAACTTTTGCTCCTGTTGCTAGGTTAGAATCGATTCGTCTCTTACTTTCCATCGCATGTCATCTTCAATTTAAATTATATCAAATGGATGTCAAAAGTGCTTTTTTAAATTGAATTATCCAAGAGGAAGTATATGTTGAACAACCAAAAGGGTTTGAGGACCCAACTCATCCTACTCATGTCTTCTTTTTAAAGAAAACTTTATATGGCTTAAAACAAGCCCGCCGTGCTTGGTATGAAAGACTCACTTCTTATCTCCTTTCTCGTGGCTTTTTGAGAGGGGGAGTAGATATGACACTTTTTGTTCGGCGTGATGAAAAAGGTATTCTTGTTGCTCATGTTTATGTCGACGACATAGTGTTTGGGTCTACATGTGATAAACATACTCAATTTTTTTCCAAAGAAATTCACAATGAATTTGAAATGAGTATGGTAGGTGAACTTACCTTCTTTCTAGGTCTTCAAGTTCGTCAACTCAAAAATGGGATATTTTTGTCCCAAACTAAGTATGCTAAAGACCTTGTTAAGAAATTTAATATGGAATCCACTAAACATGCTCGTACTCTTATGAGCTCCTCTATTAAACTTAGTAAAGACACCGATGGAATAGATGTAGAGCATACACTCTTTAGAAGTATGATAGGTAGTTTACTTTACCTAACTGCGAGTCGTCCACATATTTCCTTTAGTGTAGGAGTTTGTGCTCGTTATCAAGCCGCACCAAAAGAGTCTCACTTACTTGCTATTAAACGTATCATCAAATATGTTAGTGGGACCCTGTCTTTTGGCATTTGGTACTCCTTTGACACCAATGATTGTCTATCGGCATATTCAGACGCCGATTGGGCAAGAGATGTTGATGGATGTAAAAGTACATCCGTCGGTTGTTTCTATTTTGGAAGTGCACTTGTCTCATGGATGAGCAAGAAACAAAATTCTATCTCCTTGTCCACAGCGGAGGCCGAATACATTGTCACCGGGAGTTGTTGCACTCAACTCATTTGGATGAAACAAATGTTGGAAGATTACGGCATTTCCCAAGGCACTATGACTCTATATTGTGATAATACTAGTGCAATCCATAATTCCCGTAATCCCGTTCAACATTCTAGAACCAAGCATATTAAGATCCGTGAACATTTCTTTCATGACTTGGTTGAAGAGAAAATTGTTTCTCCAAGCTTCGTTCCTACCGATCAACAATTGGCCGATATCTTTACTAAACCTCTAGATGCCCTTAGGTTTGAAAACCTTAGGAAATCAATTGGGGTTTGCTCCATTGATTGAGATCGAAGCCGTTTATCTAGTTTAGGTTGCTTCTCTTGCATATCTATTTACCTATGAACTAGATTTCCTTTGTATATATTTTATTCAAAAATCTCAAAAATATTTTTTATTTTCTTCATTTTCAAGGAAAACGGGAATGGTTAGATAATGCTATCAAAACTTTTGTCCATATGACTTTGTGGTCGATGTATTCAAATCCCTATCTTTTTCCATGTTCACGTGGCCTACGATGAATAGTTAATCCATACATGGTTTATCTTGTGCACAATAATGCTTTGTTTTATGATATATAATGTTGTGCTTTCCTCACATATTTGCCTTTTGCACACACCGTACACGGAATATTTCGAATATCTTGTTCACATTGTACTTGCAAAGTGAGATTTGGTGTTGTCTTCTCAATCCTGTCACATCCATTATAAGCAATCGAAATTGTGCATGATCATCCGTTGCCCGGATTGAAACAAAATGACTATATTCTTCCGATTGATTTCCGTTTCTAGCAATGGAAGCGAGCTGCGAAAAACATAAAAGTTCTTGCGTGAAAAGCCTCCATTTTCATATTCAGATGTGTGACTAAAATAGAAGCATTGAAAATGATATATATACAATGCAAAGCCAAAATAATAGGCTTGATTGAGTCGTCAAAAGATTCGTCTCAATCTATTTGATATTTTTGGGAGATATAAGTTGAAGATCAACGGGCATGCACATTTCATTAATTTATTGCTTTCTTCTTGTGACTTTATTGGCGAGAGAATCATCTATTTTGTATGCTTGTTACATTCGTGGTTAAGTGTTCAACAATATTTCATTTTTGACACAAGGCTAATCTGAGTGAATATTGCTCGTATATATTGTTTGGCATTACGCACTTGTACAAATGTTGTGGCTAAAGACTTTCACGCGTATTGTTCACACCCCTACATTTCCGCTCCCACCATTTGGATATGTTGGCTCGATCTAGGATTAATACAATCACATTTTTGGCAATGACCTGGCCATCCCAATTCCTGATATTATGGTATTTTTCAATCTATTTTATAATATATATTTTTTTCAAAATTTTCAATTTTCGTTAGAAATTCTCGTTCGAATGAGCTTTCTAACGACATTTCTTAGCCCCATACTGTCTCGTCGTTCGAAATATCGTTCGAACGACAAATTCGTTCGAACCACCTTCTAACGAGGTATCTAACGACCCGAGGCTGTCTCGTCGTTCGAAATATCGTTCGAACGACAATTTTCGTTCGAACCACCTTCTAACGAGGCATCTCACGACCCGAGGCTGTCTCGTCGTTCGAACCCCTCATTCGAACGACATCACTCGTTCGAACGAGCTGCAGTTAAAACGGTCAGTTTTTTTTCCTGCCCCATTTCTGCAACACGTTTCCCAATTCTTCTCTCACTCTCCCATGATTTCCCTTCACCCACTCTTCCATTTCCCCTATTCTCCTTTCACTACCCCCCACGATTTTTCCCACTCTCTTTCCCTATTTCCCTATTTCTCTCCCCCTACCCACCTTCCTCCATTTCTTCATTCCTCTTCTCTCCGATTTTTGCTGCTCCTACCTCCTCTTCCATTTCTGGTATTTGTTTTGTTCTTTCTCTCTATCGATATATATATATCTATACGCATATATATATATATATATATATATATATATATATATATATATATATATATATATATATATATATTGTAAATATCTTATATTATATTATATATATATTCTATATATCGTGAATATATTATCTATATATATATGTGTATATACCTAATGTTGGGGATTATTCTTCCAAACTCGATTTTCCACCATTTTCCCCACATTACTCTATATGCATGTGTGTATATTTTTTAAATGGGGCTCTTTTATTTTGTTATTTATCTCTATTGCCCCTGATTAAAATATCTCCCATGAATTTTTTTTCCAAATGCAAATTCAATTATTATTCATGGAATTTAATTTAATCACATTTCTTTTACTTTTTATTTTTCCTACATATCGGAGATTGGGATTTATGCTGATTGGTTGTTGGATTTTTTGATGTAATTGGTGGTTCGGTTGGATTGTATTCGGGTAGGTTCTAGTTTTTATCAGTTTTTCATGGCACGTAATCATCGCCACCGCCGTCTTAGCGATTCCCCCGAGGAACGCACCACGTCCTCGGATGAGGAATCCCGTGCTATTCCCGACCTAAAATTACGTTGGTGCACCCTTGCCAAACATACTCTCTATCACACCCAAGGTTCGCAACCCGTTCTATTGTGCGGGAGAAAGTGATTAATCTCCCCTCCCTCCACGACACAAACGTGCATTCATGGATATCTGATTTAGGGTGGGACCCACTCTTCTCCCTCACCGATGTTGTTTTTCCCGACATAGTACGAGAATTTTATTTTAGCCTGATTAATAGGGAAACTCATCTTTACACTCGGGTGCGAGGTCGGGAGATTCTAGTCACTCCCGACTCGAATGCTCAAATCCTTCCCCTCCCTCGGGTAAATAATCCCTCTTTTCCATGGACATCCGAGACCACCCCCGATCCTACTCTAGTTTTTAACTCCATTTTTAGGATTCTTCCTTCCGGCACGGTTACTATTATTCATAAACATTTACATCCCGATTTTATGGTCCTTAATTGGATCGTTTGTGCTTGCCTTCTCCCTCGTACCAACACCACCCAAATCACAAAACAGCACGTGGATCTCAGGTTTGCTATAAGCATTAGGGCCCACATTGACCTTCCCTCCTATCTTTATAGCGTGATCCGGTCTGTTAGGGTTCTTCCCGCCAGCCCCACTCGCCAGGCCCTCCCATTTGCGGCCCTTATCACCCGTATTTGTCTTGCCGCCGGTTGCCCCCGTGTGTCCACCGATATCCCCACCACTAAATACCAAACCGTTGACCTCACCTCCATTAGTCGCTTCCGTGGTCATTTGCCACCGGATACCCCTCACCTCACCCCCTCCGCCTCCTCCCACTCCGCCACCTCATCTCACCCCGCTCCCAGTCGTCCAACTCCCTCCCTCTCTATCCATCACCCCGCCCCTTCCCAGCTTCCCGCACCCGTCGCGTCGGAGGATTTTATGTTTTTGCGTTCACAGGTGGAACAATTTCAGGAGGACCGTCGCCAGGACCGCGCACTTATGTAGGAGCTCATTATGTCTATGCAGCAGGACCACGAGGCCCACGCCTGTCGAGAAGCCACCCGGGATGAAGCTCAGGCACGTCAGGATGAAGCCCAGGCTCATCGCGACTCTCTTCTCTTAGAGCATCTTGCTGCCCTCCGCTATATGGAGCTGCGCCGCGGGGCAGGATCTTCCGGCACCGGCTCACTCCCCGATGACACTCCACCTGCTGATCCTGCCTCTTGATTTATTTTGTTCATTTCCTGTTTCTTTATGTTTTGTGAGGATGAGTGCTTTCATACTATCTTGTATTTGGATTTATTTCCCTTGGTTATTTCATTGTCTGACTCTTAGCTATTTCCTTTTTACCCCTTACTTAATGCATGCTCCCTCTTTTCATTGTCATGATTCATTATTTCTATTTCCTGCCTTGTTATTTATTCTCATTTCTTTTGCAGGCCCCCTTATCCCTTTGTCTTTTCCGGGAAAAAAGGGGGAGAAAATTTTAATTAATATGACTTCATATTTAGGGGGAGTTTGATAAATTTGGGTATTTTAATTGACATTTCATATTCATTGCAATTAATAATAATTTAAGGTAATTATAATTGAATTAAGTTATTATAATTAAATTTCCAAATTGATTCTAATATTGACCTTATGCACAATTAAGGGGGAGTTAAACTGTTCATATTGAATATTTAGGCATTTATGCACCATGCACAAAATATTCTATCGCATTGTCTTATATATAACATCTCTCTATTTCCCCATGCGTTTATGAATTTGTTGTTTCATGTGTGTAGGATACATCTCCTACTCCTTTGCAGCTCGTCAGTCTTGTCTTTGTGTCTGTATTTTTTTTGGGTTTTTGGGACGGGACTTAGATACGGCTTGACGGCTGGCTTAGCAAATTCAATATTTTATTTATTTATTTCTTATTTGGTTTTGTCCCGGAATAGCCAAAGGGGGATATTTGTAAGGACAAATTTCCAATCGAGTCATTTGTTATATTGGCTTAATTCCGTTGGACAAAACATTTTTGGGTCATACTGCATCAACGATCATTCAACACAAGGATTCAAGCATCGCATTCAAAGTTTATGCATCATCAATATTCATGCCGTGCTATTTATCCTACGAAGGTATATGACCTAAATACAATTTTATAAGTTGGAGTATTTTGACTAATCAAGAAATTTCAAATAAGAAAATGTTCATATATAAGCTATATTAATTTTGAAAAAGTCCTTGAATTAAATTGGAAAAATTTTGGGCAAAAATCAGATTCTCGTTCGAAGTTTAACCCAGGTCGTTTGAACGACCCGGTTCTAACGAAGTGGTGCCTCGTTAGTAGTTCGTTATAAGTTCGTTAGAAATGTCGTTCGAACGACCTCGTTCGAACGAGATTTCTAACGACATCTAATCATCCTAAACTGGCACGCCGTTAGATAAGTCGTTCGAACGGCATGTCGTTCGAACAAACTCGTTCGAACGAGTTTCGCCAGAATTGATTTTTTAAACTTATTTTTTAATGTAGTTTTTTCCTACAACTGTTTTTTTGCCCACTACTTTTTCAGTTATTTTCTAATGGACGAAAATTCAGTTTTATAACTTAAGGAAGATCATTTTTCAAAGAACTTTTCCCATAACTTCCAACCTTTTTGATAAAAATCTCTCCAACATTTTTATCAATTTTTCAAATCAAAACCCCTTCATCAATTCACATTCAACAAGCAAGATTGCGGTGGATCTCTGCATTCAAACTTGGAGGAGACGGTGGTTTTGGGCTTCGGTGGATACCGCAACACGAGGAGTGTTGAGCAACGCGTTGGAGTTTCGCGGACTACAACTTCAGAGGTCGAGGATGGCATAAGCATGTCTTGAGTGAGTCAATGTCTGTAAGTCTTTTGAGTCTCTTGTAAAACCTTTTGTTGTAGTAAATTTTGTCTAGGCCCAGCCGTCCGAGGTTTTTCCCAATTGAGTTTTTCTCGTACATCGGCATGTTGTGGTTGGGATTTTCGCACTTTCATTTTATCATATCACCTAGATGCATTCTTAGGATAAAATGAATTTAATTGGAATTTGTTCTTGCAAATTTGTGAAACTAAATTTAAAGTTGAGTTAGAAGAATACATCTTTCATAGAAATAATAAAATTGGATTATGTGTGTGTGTGTGTATTCTACGAATTAAACTAAGACCATATAACCTTGCAACTTCAAATTGGTAAAACTTTTGGCATCCTATAGTGAGGAGGTTGCTGCAGTGGTCTTAGATTGAGCTCCTCAAAATGCTATATACATTTCTCATGCGATTCAAAAGCAAATTTTACGAATCTATGGAAGGAAAATTCGGGAGATCAATCGGGAAGAAATTAATGATGCTAATTTTTTTATTATCGTGGACAAGTCCAGGGATGAAGAAAAAACGGAGCAAATGCCCATTGTTCTCAGATTTGTCGATAAAATGGATTTATACGGGAACAATTTTTTGATTTGATTCATGTAGGTGATACCATTTCATTGAATTTGAAGAAAGAAATATCACATATCCTTTCTAATAATAATCTTAATATACAGAATATGCAAGGTCAAGGATATGATGGTGCTAGTAATATTCGTGGAGAATGGAATGGGTGCAAGCCCTTTTTTTTAAATGAGTGTCCTTTTGCATACTATATTTAATAACTTGCTCATCGTCTGCAATTAGCACTTGTGGCTGCTTCACGAGAGGTTTTACCGTTCATCAATTTTTTAATTATTTACCCTTCATTATTAATGCAATTGGTTCCTCTTGTAAATAGAATGATCAATGAAAAATTGCTCAAGTGGAAGAAATTGCAAAAAAACTTGCCATTGAAGAAGTTGAGTCCGGCAAAGGTTTAAATCAAATTAGCACTTTAAAATGGGCCAGAGATACCCGATGGAGCTCTCATTTGGGATCTCTTCATAGCTTGATATATTTGTTTCATGCAACTTATCAAGTCTTAAAAATGTTATTGCTGATGGAACAAGTTATGAAGATTTGATCACTACTTTTATATTCATATTTACAATGAGAGAGATCATGGGTATTAGTGATGATCTTTGCCAATCCTTACAACGTAAATCCCAAGATATAGTGAATGCAATGCATTTGGTATCAGCAATAAAATCTCTTATGCAAAAGTTGAGAGAAGATGGGTGGAATCCTTTATTTGATAAAGTGAAATCATTTTGGGAAAAGCGTAAGATAGAAATTCCTAATGTGAGTGCTCGTTATAGTGGCGGTCGGGGTAGATCTCAGGAAAGGGACATTATAATTGAGCATCATTTTTCGTTTGAAGTGTTTACTGCTGTAATAGACTCTCAAATACAAGAATTGAATCATAGATTTAAAGAATATGTGATAGAGTTGCATATTCTGAGCACAACACTTAACACTTATGATTCTTATAAGTCATTCAACATTGATGATATTTATAAACTTGCAAACAAATTCTATCCTAATGACTTTGATGAACAAGAGAATTTGTGTTTGATGTCTCAACTGGAGCATTATGATCTTGACATTCATATAAATATTGAGCAGCAAAGGGCATCCACAATTTCTGAGTTATGCCAAGTTTTGGCAAAAACAAGAAAAGCTACAATTTATCCCTTTGTTGATAGTTTGATTCGCCTAGTGTTAACTCTCCCCGTTTCAACAGCAACAACGAAACGTGCATTTTTGGCCATGAGTCTCGTTAAGACTACGCTATGGAACATGACTTTCTTGCAAATTATTTGATTACATATATCGAGAAAGAAATTTCTCGAGATTTTGAAGTTGATGACATTATAGATGATTTCTATGAAATGAGGGAACGCCGATCACAATTTGTGATGCCAAAACTTCCTATGTAGTTAGGGTCATTTTTTTTATAATTATCCGTGTCAATGGTGTCTATGTTAATTAAGATCCACGTAGTGATTTTTTTAGGATTATTTATTCATTTTCTTTACTTATTCATATTTATATTTTGTTTACTTAATGCTTTGGCCACACCCAATATAAAATTCCTAGATCCTCCCCTGGCAACGCAATTATATCAAATATGAAAATTCAAAAAGTGAAACAAAACCACTATTGATAATTTGAAAGAAATTAAGTCACCATAATCGCACTCCTTGATGAAAGTTACTTCAGTGTACCTCTGCAACATCAAGTATAACTTCATATTATTTGATGAGATTCAGCCTTGTAAACAACTTCAAGTTCAACTTTAACTTGTTCTTTGAATAACATTCCAATTTTAATGATCCATTGTTCATGTCATTGGAAAATTAGAAAATGGCTTAGTAATTAGTCATGCCTCCTAAAGAATAGATGTTAAAGACTAAGTGAGAAAAAACTGTATTTATAGTGTAACTGAATACAAATTGAAGCCTTGCCAAAATGAAGTTTAAACAAAATCTTCTTTTGTACTTCTCCATATATTCAAACGCAAAAGAGATTTAAAAAAATGGAAAGAAAAATATTTAAAATTTCATTAGAATTCAAGAAAAGAGAAATATAAAATTAACATACATGATGGCCCGAGGTTGTGCTTTTCATGAGCAGGTGCATTAGTAGTTTTTAGATGTATTTACCAACTATTTAGTGGTACTTAAACATCAAAATAATTGAAATTACTTCTCATTCTCATGATAACCACTTAAATTATGTTGAGATGTACATAACAAATAAACATTTAAACACTTAGATATTACATGAGGCAAAATGTAATATAATCATTTTCTTGCAATGATTTGCAATACCTCGGATTTTCAAATTAAGCATAGTGATTATCTTGTAATTTGAGTACACTCCCTAGTTGTAGGTTAATATAATCACTTCCTAACACAGTGTTAATGTGTTTAGAAATTAGGAATGGGTAATGAATAGATGATCGTGTCCACAAGACATCAGAAAAACTAATCAAGAATGAGAGTCTACGACTCCTTATACTAATTGATAAGAGACATCTCACCATAATATTAACTTTTGATATATAAAATAAAATAGTGGAAGGCATGGTGTCTATTGGTATAGATTTTAGTTGTTTTTTCCTAACCTATACCCTACTTCCCACTTTTATATTATAATGTCTAAGTTCCCAAATCACACAGAATGATTAAAATCCTACACTAAATCAATTCCACTAAATCACCCTAATATTTACAGTAAGAAAATTACGAAATATTTCTACAAAAATACGGAATATATCAAGAACTTGATAGATTCCTTAATAGAATCTCTATTGATCTATGGTTAATAACACCTTGCTCTGTCATCCATTGTAATATATCTCTTTATATTCATAAGCATGAAATGAAATGTTACAATGGATGATAGGGCAAGGTGATATTCACCATAGATTAATAGAGATTCTATTAATGAGTTTAACAAGTTCTTGACAAACGCATCATTGGTATGAAATATAGTGGTTATAGACATCCTATTGTGGATTCTGTTTCATTAAGAGTTCAAAATGTAATTCCTTAGATTTAAGCCCAATGTAAAGGGTTAGTTCTAATGTTTCATTTTACTATCAAAATTAGTACCTAGGGCTAAGGAACCCATTTTATACTGAATGAAAGGAGAAAAAATGTAAAATTTCAAAAAATGAGATGAAGTAGAAAGTGTCAATATATGAGATCATGCATTAGTATTGTCTTTTCATGCAACGTAGGCATGTCTAGTTTTAATCTTTTATTTAAATTATCTCTTTTTGATACCTCCTTTCACCACTTATAACTTTTATGTAATTGTATGCCAATTTATAATTGATAAATATTAGGTCAACATGTAACATGTTCATTTGATTAATAGGGAAATTTTATCATTCTAAACAAAGACATGAACCACTAGCAGTTTTTCAACTTCTGTATCTAAATATCTTGTTCGAATCATAATCATTTGCCAATAGCAGGCCTTGAATCAAATCTCAAGCTTTATCATATAAAAATGTCCTCAACTATTACAAACTTCAGCATCTGGAACTTAGTTTTTCCATGATAGTTATGGAATTATGTAATTTCTATATCCTATACTAAGTATATGAGAAGATTATTCTAACCAAAGAAGATAAGCACACACATTTTATTCAAGTCAGAATATGATCCAAAATAATAGTCGATACTAAGATAGGAATTTGTTAAACATTTTTTTTATTATTGATCAGAGTTCAGACATAATATTGCCTCTAATAAAACAAATACCCTAATAGCAAACGTGATAATATTAGGAGATAAGGTCTCCCTTATAATTAAAGAGACAGATAAATCACAACAATTTCATATAATATCGATTATAGAGTATAATCCAAGGATTTCCAGTTGTGAGTATATATTTCAAAGATGAGAGTGGAACCTAGATTAGATTATGCCAATTGGTACTAAACCTTGTGTTAATCAATATTGTTTTGACAATCATAATACTGGATATAAACCATAATGTTACATCACGTTTAAAAATAGTTTTGTCATGAATCTAGGATGTTTAAACTTCATGCAATCACAAAATCGTAATTTCTTTATAACTATGATCCAAACTAAACTTTGTCCATCGCAATTGATTGGAATAAGATGACTTAAATGCTCCTGTCAAAGCTTCTTTTGAATCCCTTCTTAAATATCGCAGAATTACTCTCTTATGTACCCAGAATATTTGTGAGAAAATATAAATAATAAGAATTTTGGATTTTCTCTCCCTCCTTAGAAACAGTGTGTATTGAGATGACTCTAAATGGTGTTGAGGTCTCTATTTATAAGGGAAAGAGGGCCTAAATCCTAGTGGAGGTGGGACTCTTTCAAGTCTCCCACTAATTCCACTAACCATCACAACACCAATGTATCATTCAACTGAGACTTTAATATTGGGTATCATAATGGCCTCATAATGTCCTTTTGAATATGGGCTATTTTTGTCAACAATAATTCACAATTATATGCATGCATTCACAAATGATAGAAATAATAGAAATCAGAAACACTTTTATTGAATTCAAGTAATAGTGTCAAACAACTAAGCCAAAATAGCAATCATAATCTAACTAATCGAGACCCATCTCTTTAACATGTTCCATAAAGTCCTTCGAAGATAGTCCTTTTCATAAGAGGATCTGCTATGTTATTGTGACACCCCGCCTAATTAAATACCGGGCGATCACTCCTTTATTAAATTAAATCAAGGTAAATAGTTGGTTCATTCTCAGCATCACTGTCGATAAAAATAATTTTTCCAATTTAACACCCTAAATAATTAAGCTAAGTGTCAAAACATTTTCCATACAAAACTTTCCAAATTTTAATTAAAGAAAAAGATTTATTTTAATTAAAACAACATTTCTACAATAAAGAATCACACCACAATAAACCAAATAACATAATACATTCGTCAATCGAATGTCAACAAATGGAACTAAAACCAAAAATCCATCCTGAATAAATCCCATAGAACAATACTGGAAATAAATGAAATATAAAATCCCAACAACAAATGAAATGATGAAAAGGGCGACACGTGCCCAATAAATGAGAATAATAGGAGTGGAGTCAATAACAGAAGCCGTCTACTCAAGTGACCTGCAACTCCCACCTAAGCTGCAGCTCGTTCTTCTTAAGGGATCCTAAGCAAGACGCCCCTGTGGCTGGGCACCTGAAAGTATACATATATATATACAAGAGAGAGAGAGAGAGAGGAAGAGAAATGGGTCAGAGCCCGAAAGTGTGTTTGATTTTAAAATACGTTAAGCAAGTATTTAAATTGATACAGGCCAATGCAAATCATATTAGTTCGACACTCTCTTGAGAAATTCTCACCTCTCTTCTAATGTGCACGCCTATCGTACTAACCTTCCCAAATAATTTAGTTTATCTTAACTTACTCATAAGCTTTCAAAACCGAAGGATGACAATGTTTTAAAAAGGTTACTTTCAATTTGTAGCACTCCTCTCGTTTTAGCTTCATTAAATTATAAAGTTTCCCAGTGTCTTCTAATACTTTCACAAAACAAGTATTTATTAATGCGTCAACAACTATGTCCTACTTATTAAATCACAGTAGGCAGTTTAAAGTTTATAACCTCATATATATATTAACTACTCTTATAATATATATATATATAATAGCACCCCAACTAAACTATGGTGCGGGCATACTCTGCTATCCAATCCCCGTATCGCTCACACAAAGGGAAATACAAGTTCGGAATCACTCTCGAACTGTATTAACATATACAAAACAACGTTGAGGCGAAGCATAGATTCCAAGTCCAAGAGGTCAGTACATACCCACACGTCTCTTAGGACCGTCCGACTATCAATCTGATAGCCCGTACCTAGGATCTCTATCTTCTAGGGTACGAATCAATATCCCCCATAAAGCAACACAGGATAAGATCGTCCTAGCGCGGTAACTTCAGGGATAGCAAGTAGCGCGGGTACGTTTTTCACATGTATATAATATATGTACACACAATCATATAAATATACATTAATATAGGTTCCTCTCGTAACCCATAGTCATAACATTTATCCTTAATTTTCTCATTATTATGATTACGTTTAAGGTTTCGTCTCTAACCTTAACTCGAAGGGTTTTCTCACTAGCTATGTGCCACTCGTGGATTCTATCCATCCAAGTAGCAAAATCAGTGGGTAAACGTCTATTCACTATCATAAGTATTTGACGTAATCTCTCACTTGAATTACGTAGTTTCCTCGTCCTTTAAATAATTGTCCCTAAAATACAATTATCATCTCATAATAAGGTTCTCAACACTTAATCATATGCCCTACTGGTCTCTCCTATATCCCAAAACATTTTATTCATAAAGCCCAAAAGCTATTTCACGATGAATCATGTTCAATTAATTAAACAAGGGGAAATAAGAGTCTGCCAGGAAGGGTCGATCGATCGAGGTCTGGGGCTTGATCGAACGAACCTTCGATCGATCGAAGCTCCAGGCTCGATCGATCGATCAAGCAGGTCTGCGAAATCCTACAGAAGTGCAGTTACGGGTTTTACCAAAATTCTTCACCCAAATCAATATTTTCCAACACTAATCGTCCCAAAACTCCTACTACAAACATAATAACATATTTCCAGATGTTTTTAACGTTAAGAATGCGTATATACATCATTAAACAAGGTTAAACAACCCAAAATCTCATTTAAACATCAAGAACCCTAATGTTTTCTTAACTTTTGTTCAAATCAGTTTTCTCCAGAATTTCCTTCTAACATAACATCAAAAATTCGTGGGTTAATCATCTACTTCACATACTATTTCCAGAATATGGTTATAATGTTTTCTACATGCAAATTCCTATCAAAATTTGGGGTTTTCTTCCATTGATTACACTCCTAATCATTCCTACACTAATATGAATATTGCACCAACGAAAATACGCCAGTTAAACACTTGCCTAGGATTTCAGAGGTCTGGTTTCCTGCTGATATTGGTGTGGTTGCGTTCTCCTCCTCGCGATCTACGCGTTGGTGGTGACGGTGGTGCAAATGGTGGTGTTTTTGGCCTTGAATCACCTTGAGAGCTCTCTCCTCTCTACTCCAATGGTCGTTCTAGGGTTCTGAATGTTCTAAACCTAAAAGGCTGACTTAAATGGCTGCAAAGGATGGCTGAAATTCGTGGGTTTAATTACCCTATTTTGTAAAATGACCAAAATGCCCTCCCGGGTCACTAATTAAGCCTAAAAACATCCCGAGACCCAAACTAAACTCCCGGGTACACTTTTCGGACTATCTCGACCTTTCCGGACACGTTGGAGCACTCAAAACAAACATATGAACAACTTATAAAATATTCACTTTTATATCTCAATAATTAGTCCCGACGCGACACGGGCACGTCCCGACTAAAATTCTCAAAATTATTATTTCATTCACTCGTGACCTATAATATAACCCATATCATATATTACTTTGCTCATTAGTAATATTCGACAATTTTATATAATTACTAACTCTCGTCACGCTAATAATTATAACATAATTAATTTCTGGATTTTTATTAAATAATTCACTCTCATTAAATTTAATAAAAACCCCAAGTTAATATAGCATAAAAATACGGGGTATTACATACTTCCCCCCTAATAACGGAATTTCGTCCCGAAATTCAGAAAATAAGGCATACCTGATGAGAACAAATCTGGATATCTCTCGCGCATATCTGCCTCACGCTCCCAAGTGGATTCCTCCACATTATGGTGTTGCCACTGGACCCGCACAAGTGGAACTATCTTCGACCTCAATCTCCTCTCACTATAGTCTAGGATAGCCACCGGTCTCTCCTCGTAGGAGCTATCAGGCTGTAAGTCGATCTCCTCTATCGCGATGTGAGTATGGGCCATATCATCTCGAAGGTATCGTCTCAACGACGAGATTTGAAATACATCGTGAATGCGATGTAGATGTTCCAGAAGTCCCAATCTGTATGCAACTGGCCCAATCCTCTCTATGATGGGAAATGGTCCCACGTACCTCGGAGCCAACTTTCCTTTCTTCCCGAACCTCATCACTCCTTTCATGGGAGAAACACGCAGTAACACTTGGTCCCCCACATTAAACTCCCTGAAGAACCGTTTCGCATCGGCATAGCTCTTCTGTCTGTCCCGGGATACTCGTATGCGACCCCTGATCATCTCAATCCTCGCAGAGGTCTCCTAAATCACCTCTGGTCCTAGAAACTTGTCATCCCCCACCTCAAACCAACAAGTTGGGGAACGACAAGGCCTGCCATACAAAGCCTCAAATGGAGCCATACCAATCGTGAAGTGATAAGAGTTATTATAAGAAAACTCTACCAGTGGAAGGTGAGGCTCCCAACCTCCTCCAAAATCGAGAACACACATGCGTAGCATATCCTCTAACATCTGATTAGTATGCTCTGTCTGCCCATCTGTCTGTGGGTGATAAGCTGAACTCAACCTCAACTCAATACCCATAGCCTCCTGAAAGCTTTCCTAAAAACGCGACACGAAAATCTTGTCTCTATCGGACACAATATTCAGGGGCACCCCGTGTAATCTGACAATCTCAGCGATGAACAACTGAGCATATTGACCCATGGTATAATCTGTCCGCACCGGTAGAAAATGAGCCACCTTGGTCAGACGGTCTACAATCACCCAGATAGAATCGTGGCCCCTCTGTGATGTAGGCAACCCTGTAATGAAGTCCATGGAAATACTCTCCCACTTCCACGCGGGTACTTCTAATGGCTGAAGCAATCCTGATGGTTTCTGGTGGTCCACCTTAACCAGCTGGCAGGTAGAACACTTGGCCACAAACTCAGCAATTTCCTTCTTCATCCCACTCCACCAGTATTGTCGCCTCATATCCTGGTACATCTTATCGCCTCCCGGATGTACTGCAAATCGGGACCCATGAGAATGAGTCATCACTTCGTGATGTAACTCTTCTCCTTCTGGAACCACCAGTCTCCCATTAAACCGTAAACCTCCATCAGAACTAATAGAATAGGATTCATCACCCTCGGCTAGAAGTCGCAAGCATCACTGCCGATAAAAATAATTTTTCCAATTTAACACCCTAAATAATTAAGCTAAGTGTCAAAACATTTTCCATACAAAACTTTCCAAATTTTAATTAAAGAAAAAGATTTATTTTAACTAAAACAATATTTCTACAATAAAGAATCACACCACAATAAACCAAATAACATAATACATTAGTCAATCGAATGTCAACAAATGGAACTAAAACCACAAATCCATCCTGAATAAATCCCATAGAACAATACTGGAAATAAATGAAATATAAAATCCCAACAACAAATGAAATGATGAAAAGGGCGACACGTGCCCAATAAATGAGAATAATAGGAGTGGAGTCAATAACAGAAGCCGTCTACTCAAGTGACCTGCAACTCCCACCTAAGCTTCAGCTCGTTCTTCTCAAGGGATCCTAAGCAAGACGCCCCTGTGGCTGGGCACCTGAAAGTATACATATATATATACAAGAGAGAGAGAGAGAGGAAGAGAAACGGGTCAGAGCCCGAAAGTGTGTTTGATTTTAAAATACGTTAAGCAAGTATTTAAATTGATACAGGCCAATGCAAATCATATTAGTTCGACACTCTCTTGAGAAATTCTCACCTCTCTTCTAATGTGCACGCCTATCGTTTAGTTTATCTTAACTTACTCATAAGCTTTCAAAACCGAAGGATGACAATGTTTTAAAAAGGTTACTTTCAATTTGTAGCACTCCTCTCGTTTTAGCTTCATTAAATTATAAAGTTTCCCAGTGTCTTCTCATACTTTCACAAAACAAGTATTTATTAATGCGTCAACAACTATGTCCAACTTATTAAATCACAGTAGGCAGTTTAAAGTTTATAACCTCATATATATATTACTACTTGTATAATATATATATATATATAACAGCACCCCAACTAAACTATGGTGCGGGCATACTCTGCTATCCAATCCCCGTATCGCTCACACAAAGGGAAATACAAGTTCGGAATCACTCTCGAACTGTATTAACATATACAAAACAATGTTGAGGCGAAGCATAGATTCCAAGTCCAAGAGGTCAGTACATACCCACACGTCCCTTAGGACCGTCCGACTATCAATCTGATAGCCCGTACCTAGGATCTCTATCTTCTAGGGTACGAATCAATATCCCCCATAAAGCAACACAGGATAAGATCGTCCCAGCGCGGTAACCTCAGGGATAGCAAGTAGCGCGGGTACGTTTTTCACATGTATATAATATATGTACACACAATCATATAAATATACTCATTTCATCATATTAATATAGGTTCCTCTCATAACCCATAGTCACAACATTTATCCTTAATTTTCTCATTATTATGATTACGTATAAGGTTTCGTCTCTAACCTTAACTCGAAGGGTTTTCTCACTAGCTATGTGCCACTCGTGGATTCTATCCATCCAAGTAGCAAAATCAGTAGGTAAACGTCTATTCACTATCATAAGTATTTGACGTAATCTCTCACTTTAATTACGTAGTTTCCTCGTCCTTTAAATAATTGTCCCTAAAATACAATTATCATCTCATAATAAGGTTCTCAACACTTAATCATATGCCCTACTGGTCTCTCCTATATCCCAAAACATTTTATTCATAAAGCCCAAAAGCTATTTCACGGTGAATCATGTTCAATTAATTAAACCAGGGGAAATAAGAGTCTGCCAGGAAGGGTCGATCGATCGAGGTTTGGGGCTCGATCGATCGAACCTTCGATCGATCGAATCTCTAGGCTCGATCGATCGATCAAGCAGGTCTGCGAAATCCTGCAGAAGTGCAGTTACGGGTTTTACCAAAATTCTTCACCCAAATCAATATTTTCCAACACTAATCGTCCCAAAACTCCTACTACAAACATAATAACATATTTCCAGATGTTTTTAACGTTAAGCATGCGTATATCCATCATTAAACAAGGTTAAACAACCCAAAATCTCATTTAAATATCAACAACCCTAATGTTTTCTTAACTTTTGTTCTAATCAGTTTTCTCCAGAATTTCCGTCTAACATAACATCAAAAATTCGTGGGTTAATCATCTACTTCACATACTATTTCCAGAATATGGTTATAATGTTTTCTACATGCAAATTCCTATCAAAATTTGGGGTTTTCTTCCATTGATTACCCTCCTAATCATTCCTACACTAATATGAATATTGCACCAATGAAAATACGCAAGTTAAACACTTGCCTGGGATTTCAAAGGTCTGGTTTCCTGCTGATATTGGTGTGGTTGCGTTCTCCTCCTCGCGATCTACGCGTTGGTGGTGACGGTGGTGCAAATGGTGGTGTTTTTGGCCTTGAATCACCTTGAGAGCTCTCTCCTCTCTACTCTAGGGGTGGCAATTTTAGAAACGACATGGAACGACATGAAATTGACCCGAAATTGACACGATATTTCGTGTTCGTGTCGTGTTTTTTTTACACGAAGTCGTGTCGTGTCGTGTTCGTGTCTTAATTATGAGTCGTGTCGTGTCGTGTTATCGTGTTTTTAAGCCTAAAATTTAAGAAATTATGGTTGTCGTGTCGTGTCGTGTCGTGTTATTTTTTATTCGGGTCGTGTTCGTGTCAGCTAAAAAAAACACGAATTCGTGTCGTGTCGTGTTCGTGTCCGAAAAAACCTTATCGTGTCGTGTCGTGTCGGGTCAAAACACGACCCACTGACCCATATTGCCACCCCTACTCTACTCCAATGGCTGTTCTAGGGTTCTTAATGTTCTAACCCTAAAAGGCTGACTTAAATGGCTGCTAAGGATGGCTGAAATTCGTGGGTTTAATTACCCTATTTTGTAAAATGACCAAAATGCCCTCCCGGGTCACTAATTAAGCCTAAAAACATCCCGAGACCCAAACTAAACTCCCGGGTACACTTTTCTGACTATCTCGACCTTTCCGGACGCGTTGGCGCACTCAAAACGACCATACGAACAACTTATAAAATATTCACTTTTATATCTCAATAATTAGTCCCGACGCGACACGGGCGCGTCCCGACTAAAATTCTCGAAATTATTATTTCATTCACTCGTGACCTATAATATAACCCATATCATATATTACTATGCTCATTAGTAATATTCGACAATTTTATATAATTACTAACTCTCGTCACGTTAATAATTATAACATAATTAATTTTCGGATTTTTATTAAATAATTCACTCTCATTAAATTTAATAAAACCCCCAAGTTAATATAGCATAAAAATACGGGGTATTACAGTTATCATGCGTACTAATGTGATCAATTCACACTCTTTGTTTCTGAACTTCTTCTTTAACTGATAGGTATTTTATCTCAGTATGCTTAGCAACTCTATTATACATATCGTTCTTCGAGAAGAAGAATGCAACGACATTATCTTAATAAATTTTCAGCGGCTTAGATATTGACTCTATAATTCTAAATCCTGAAATGAAGTCTCGCAGCCATAATCCATGATTTGTAGCTTCGAAGCAAGCTACGTATTCAGCCTCCATAGTAGATGATGCAATGGCGCTTTGCTTAGCACTTTTCCATGAAACGGATCCTCCATCCATAAGGAAGATATAACCCGAAGTTCTCTTCCTACTGTCAAGGCATCCCCCAAAATCCGAGTCTGAATAACCACTCACCTCAAGGTGATCAGTCTTCCGATATGTGAGCATGTAATCCTTAGTCCCTTGCAGGTACCTCAGCACTTTCTTTGCAGCTTTCCAATGGTAAGTCCCCGGATTGCTTTGATATCTGCCTAGCATCCCAATGACAAAACTCATATTCGGTCTAGTGCAGACTTGTGCATACAACAAGCTCCCTACGAGCGAAGCATAAGGCATGCCTTTCATGTGCTTACTTTCTAAATCACTTCTAGGGCATTGACTTAAGCTGAACTTATCCCCTTTCTGAAGTGGAACAGTAATGGGATTGTAACTTTGCATGCTAAATCTTTCTAAAAATTTTCTAATGTAAGCTTTCTGAGATAGTCCCAACATTCCTCGTGAACTATCCCGAGATATTTCTATCCCAATCACAAAGGATGCCTCACCTAAATATTTCATTTCAAAGTTTTTATAAAGGTACTTCTTGGTTTCACTTAATAAACCAAGATCACTACTGGCGATAAGTAAGTCATCAACATATAGTACTAAAACACAAACTTACACCCACTGATCTTCAGGTATATACACCGATCAATAGTGTTTTCCTTAAACCCAAAGGATGTAATGGTATCGTGGAACTTAATGTACCATTGACGAGAAGCTTTATTTAGACCATATATTGATGTCTTCAACATACATACCATGTTTTCCTTTTCTTCTTTTATAAATCCTTGTGGTTGTGCCATATAGACTTCTTCTTCTAAACTCCCATTTAAAAAAGCTTTTTTTATGTCCATTTGATGTAAATCCAAATCATAATGAGCCACTAATGCTAATATGATTCTTAATGAGTCCTTCTTTGAAACTGGAGATAAGGTCTCATTGTAATCAATGCCTTCTCATTGATTAAAACCTTTGGCAACAAGTCTAGCTTTATGTCGTTCGATATTTCCTTTTGAGTCAAGTTTGGTCTTAAAGATCCACTTGCACCCAACTCATTTTTGTATTTCTGGAAATTCGACTAACTCCCAAACTTTGTTGTCATTCATAGATTTTATTTTTTCATTCATGGCATTAGCCCATTTATCTGAACCATCACTACTTACATCTTTTTATAAGAAAGTGGATCATTAATATTCCCTATGTTAAATTAGGTCTCTTGAAGGTATACCACATAATCATCCGGAATTGCCGATCTCCTTTCTCTTTGAGATCTTCTTAATGGCACTTCCTGTGGTGCATCAAAATTTTCATCGGTTATAGTCTCATTATGTGGTTGTTCAGTTGGTTGATCATTCACTTATTATTCATTAATATTGATTGGGTCAATGACCAGTTCAACAACTACATTAGGAATAACAGGTATTTTATTAACTCTAAGTATAGGAATTTATACCCTGACTTGTCGAATGATTACATCCCTTTCTTTTATACTCCCACTTACTTCACCTTCTTCAATGAATTTAGCATTTCCAGTTTCTATGATTCTAGCTGTATGATTTGGACAATAGAATCTATATCCCTTCGACTTTTCTGTATACGCAATGAAATGACAAGATAATGTCCTAGGATTAAATTTCTTTTCATGAAGGTTATAGATTCTAGCTTCCACTAGGCATCCCCACACACGTAAATACCTTAAATCAGGTTTCCATCCTTTCCAAAGTTCAAAAGGGTTTTTTGAAACTGATTTACTAGAAACCCTATTTAAGATGTGTACAACGGTATTTAATGCATGTGTTCGCAAAAATGTAGGTAATTGGGTCCTACTTATCATACTTCTAACCATTTATATAAGGGTATGATTATGCCTTTCAGCTACACTAATCTGCTAAGGTGATCATGGCATTGTGTATTGGGCGCAAATACCTAATTTTTAAAAAAGTTTAGCAAATGGGCCAGGGCGTTGCCCTGACTCATCATATCTACCATAATATTCACCACCTCTATCAGACCTGATAATCTTCACCTTTTTGCCCAGTTGCCTGTCAATATCATTAATGTATATTTCAACGACGTTCACAAATTGAGATTTATCATGCAACATGTACAAAATGCAATAATGTGAAAAATCATCTATAAATGTGATGAAGTATTTCTCTCCACCAATGGATGGAATATCAAAAGGTCCACATATGTCTGTATGTATTATTTCAAGTAGTTGGGTGTTTCTTATGGCTCCTTTCTTTGTATGTTTGGTCTATTTTCCCTTAATACAGTCCACACATACATCATAATTGGCCCAATCGAGGTTATGGAGTATTCCATTTTTAATGAGCCTTTCAATTCTCGGCCTGGATATGAGCCCTAGTCTTTCATGCCACAAATAGGCAGATTTTTCATCATTAAGTGTACGTTTCATACCAACATTAGGATGCAGGGTCACAAGGATTTCAAAAAAATTCTTTTCAAGATTCAATTGATATAAACCATCTAATAAAAATCCAGAACCAATATTATTAGAATTTTTAATCAAACCAAAACCATTGTACTTAAATTCAATCGCAAAGCCTTCTTAAGAAAGTTTGGAAACATAAATTAAATTACTAGAAACTGTGGGAACATAAAAAGTTTCTTGCAAATCTAAAATAAATCCAGTGCTTAAAATCAGGCGAAAGACTCCAATAGCTTCTATTTTATCCTTCGCTTTATTGCCCATGTAGAGAAAATTATCATTTGGATTTGTTTTGACAATCGAAGTGAAGCCCTACATCGAATTAGAAACATGAAACATAGAACTAGAATCAATCCACCAAGTGTTAGAAGGAGCGTTAATAAAGTTTGATTCGAAACAAACATAAATAAAGGGCATACCCTTTTTCTCGAACCAAGCCTTTTATTTATGACAATCCCTCTGGAAATGGCCCTTCTTTTTACAGAAGTGACACTTTTTGTTCTTTTCCTTTTTCACAGCAGTAGTTGATGGTTCATCTTGATGAGACAGCCCAGGACTGTTCTTAATGCCCTTGCCGAACTTCTTTTTAAAACCAACTCTTTTGACAGTCAAATTTGCCACCTGTCCCTTACTCACATGGCCATTATGTTGCTTAAGCCTTCCTTCCTCTTGTAACAACATGCTTTGCAAATTATTTACATTCCACTTATCTTTTATAGTGTTGTAATTGATTTGGAAAAGCCCATACTCAGGAGGTAGGGAGTTTAGGATGAATTGGACGAGAAATGATTCATCCAATGTCATGCCCAAAACTCTAAGTCTAGTAACCAAATTAGTCATTTCTATAATGTGCTCATTCATGGTTCGAGTACCATCGAACCTCAAAGTGGTCAGGTCAGCCATCAGTTTCCCAGTACGGGATTTATCAGTTGTGAGAAAGCGTTCCTTAATGTTGTTCAAATACTCTTTCGGTTTCGTAGTTTTAGGTAGGTAGGTCTTAATGTTAGCAACAATGCACATTCACATAAACATAAGGGCCATCCTATTGGATCGAGACCATGCTTTATGGACAGCAATTTCATCCTCGCTACTAGCATCAGTAATAGCAGCGGGTTGATTACACATAATTGCCATGTCCAGGTTAAGAACCCCTAGGCTGAACTCAATTTTCTCATTACATTTAGAAAAATTAGTTCCATCAAATTTTGAATAGGACTGAGCTTGCGAATATAGGTTAAGGGGAATTGCAATTAATAACAATGTTCACAAATTAAATTTTCACACGCAACAAAAATTGCAAAGGTCAAATATTGAATTGTTGACTAAAAATTTTGGCATATTTTATTTACAATCTAAATATCGCGGAATTTGTGTTAATCATCACATAATGTTCAGATTGTAAAGATATACTACCCTATAATTCATTTATCATGGTCCCATTATTTTAGCATCTGTGTTTGTTGCCTAAACATTTAATACCATGATTAATGGACTTAATGTCAACTATTCTGTTTTAATAAAATCAGTTCTAATGTGGATGAATTCAGAAATTAGCATGTGTTGCGCCTCAATCCAATTTTATAACTAACATCACAATAAACCTTTAATGAATGTAAGTGTATTATTCGTACATGCAGTCTCAGCTTGTGTTTGGCCTTTGACTTAACTCAAATGAATAATTGCTTACATGTCCCAACTTAACTAGTTAACCATTCATTAAATATTAATGAAAATACCAAATCTACTAGTTATTACCAATATACCAATAGTAGCTTAAATGCCTCAAAAAAAGAATTGCCCAAGTATAGTAAAGAAATACATAATTCATGAATTTTGCCAAAAATTTGAAAAATGAGTTCTCACCATAGAATTGAAGTAAAACATGCCAGAAAACAAAAACATTTTGCGGAACGTTAATATCAATTTTCTGTAAAGATTTATAAGCCATGATATTATTTCCTAAAATGGGAAAATGGGGTTTTGAGGGTCTTAACGGACTCGGATTGCCGAAAAACACATTACATCACGGCCGAAGGCCCAATATTAAGGTTTGGTTATAGGGTTTAATTTACTATCAAAATTAGTACCTAGGGCTAAGGAACCCATTTTATAATGAATGAAAGGAGAAAAAAAAATGTAAAATTGCAAAAAATGAGATGAAGTAGAAATTTTCAATATATGAGATCATGTATTAGTATTGTGCTTTCATTCAATGTAGGCATGTCTAGTTTTAATCTTTTGTAAATTATCTCTGCTTGCTACCTCCTTTCACCACTTACAACTTTTATGTAACTGTATATCAATTTATAATTGATAAATATTAGGTCAACATATAACATGTTCATTTGATTAATAGGGAAATTTTATCATTTTAAACAAAGAGATGAACCACTAGCAGTTTTTCAACTTTTGTATCTAAATATCTTATTTGAATCATAATCATTTGCCAATAGCAGACCTTGAATCAAATCTCAAGCTTTATCATACAAAATTGTCCTCAACTATCATAAACTTCAGCATCTGGAACTTAGTTTTTCCATGGTATTTATGGAATTATTTAATTTCTATATCCTATATTAAGTATATGAGCAGATTACGCTAACCAAAGAAGACAAGCACACACATTTTATTCAAGTCAGAATATGATCCAAAATAATAGTCGATACTAAGGTAGGAATTTGTTAAACATTTTTTTTTTATTATTGATCAGAGTTGAGACATAATATTGCCTCCAATAAAAAAAATATGCTAATAGAAAACTTGACAATGTTAGGAGATAAAGTCTCCATTCTAATTAAAGAGACAGATAAACTGCAACAATTTCATATAATATCGATTATATAGTATAATCCAAGGATTTACATTTGTGAGTATATATTCCAGAGATGAGAATGGTACCTAGATGAGATTATGCAATTGATACTAAACCTTGTAGTTCTAAAACTCAAAAACACAAGGTTCGTGTTTTATGACCAACATTTTATGGTTACCTTTAGAATATAAAGGGAAGGTTTCTCTATAAAGAGAATTTATGGGATATTCTACTCTGCTATGGATGTTGAATATAAACTAAACTATGAGATAAATGCCGAGCCAAGAGACCGAGACTTGCACAACTAAAATGCATGTATTAAAAATACTTGTTAATGACATTCAATATTCTATAGCAATGCTAAGGCAACATTTCTTTTCATAAGCAGATAGTGCTCGTATATTAATTTAGCATGCACCCACGATCTCTATTTTATCTTTTATCATACATGTAAAATTGTTTGCCTCCTAACTACTCCCCAAGGTAGATATCCACTTGAAATTAATCTCCTCTTTAGTGACACTTTTTACAAGGGCGAAAATGTCACATCTCGTATAACAAAACTTGTCTCAACCAATCATTATTTATATCTTCCAAAAATAAATCCACTACAATGCATCTAATGGGAGTATGCAACTACAAGTGATGTTGCAAAGTCAATATCCCTCTTGATCTTAGAAACTTCATCTTCGAATTTGCTTCAAGCTCGATTTTTCGAACATTTTTTTCTCGTATTAGTTGTTAATTAACCCCCATTAAATATGAGTTCGGTCAACGTTAATGAATTTGAGCTACTGATACACAAGCCACCTTCCCCATTCAAATCCATAACGTCATCACTCGTAACATATCCTAGTCGCATGAGGACCATTTTCCTTTCTTTAAGTTCATCTTTAAACATCAGTACCATGGAAGTTCTCATTGCTTGCTTAATTGACTTAAATTTGTTAATAAGTTCCTTCTTATGGTGTATAACGTTGAGCTTGTGCTCATTAGATGGTTTCAGCTTCTCATCCACCATAAGGATGCAAATCCCACATTCATCAATACCACGATGACCAGCACAACAACTCATTTGTACATACTCTTCACTGAGTATTCATTTATGTTTATCTTCATCAAATTTACAAAAATTTAAGAAGATAATAGTTTTCATAGACATATTCAAGCCTATGGTGAATGTCTTTGTAGCAAGCAAACACTTGATGAGCCCTTGTTGAAATAATATCCCAATCACTTCCTTAATATGGTAAGTAAACTAGAATAATGGCCACCTATTCCACGTTTCACAAGGGATAGCATAATCAAAATGTGAGGCATATTTTTATCATCATCTGATAACATGTACATAGCCCTTTAATGAATGTCTCGTGTTCACTTACTCATCATCATCATTGAGATTCAGTTTATCCGTCTGTTATTCCAAGAAATTCAAATTCCCATTGGTTGAATCTGAAAATAATGGAAGGAACATATTGACACTACATTATCATTTTCACCATCTTAAATGTGTCACTTTCTTCTCTAAGTCTCCTAACTAACAGACCCTTCTGCCCTTTCACACTCTCTCCTCTTTTCATAGCACCTTCACTAGTGGGAACAGGATCATATAAACCTTTTTGGAAGCTATTCGTACGAAAGTTCCCCTTTTTTCCATAAATAAGTACAGACCATCGCCACCAGAAGGGAAAATATAATCTTGAAGGGGTGTTGTCTGATAACCAGTATAAACGATATAACATGGTTATCGGTGGATATTTGCAACCAATTTGGCAAACTCCTTAGCGTTAGGCACTATTGGAGAGGTATAAAAATTGAGAGTTTTTTGGGGCCATTATAATTCTCTCTTCTCATACCACTCCTCTTTCACTATGACATATGTAATGAACCTCGTAAAAAATAACCCACGCCATCTTCAGTGAAATTTCCATTATTTGGATGCTGAGAACGGGCTAGTATTCTCTTCTCACTGTGATGTAGAGAAAAAAAGAACATTTCCTCAATATGATGTTTTTTCTATCACGACAATGACAAAGCAATATGAACATATATCTACCTCAACAAACTAGACATATGGAGTGGAAAAAATAGTAATGAATCAACAGGTCATCTTTAGAGAAAAATCTACAATTAAATTTTCTTAATTTGCAAGCCTTTGTATTTCACTCCTAAGTCTTCGGCGTTGCCTCCTCCAATTCCAGCAGTAGCCAATAGGAGAAACTAGGCTCTGAACTAATGACACTATATATAAATTCCAACAGCAATCCCCCAAAGAGATTGGAACATTCCTACTCAACTTTGGAGGATTATAGGCCAATAATCCTCACTAGTCCATCCTAAATAAAACTTCTCCCTTCTTATAAAAATCGGTGGTGTTAAATCTCCATAATGCACATGTATGTCCATATTTAATACTAAAATCATAGTAGTCCAAGATTCCGCCACACCATACTTCATTTCAATATCTTAACATTTCCTTTAAACTCGCTCAAATTGTCCCAGCGAGACATAAAAAGACACCCGCCTAAAACCGCCAAACCCATTTATTGCATTATTTTCCCCGTACTTGGGCTTTAGAGTTGGATACTCCTTAGACTTATTCTTCACTAGATTAAAACAATTAACTTCACTAGATTAAAACCGTTAATTTGGCACCACATTCTGGATTTTGTTGTGAAAGCCTTAGTACGACCTTTTAATTACTAATGAATGGGTCATAACAAAGACCTCGATGAAGCCATAACCATCATCGCGCAAGAAATCCGATGTTAGCGATCTCACGAATTATCTAGTTAAAGGATGACATAAGAATAAAGATTAGTAAGAACAAGTGAGAAGAAAACCATTATACAAATTCTACACAAAGGCTTGATGACCATCTTGGTCATAATTGGGTCTCCTTTCTTTCCAGGTTTTAGGAACAGTATCAACAGAAGTAATCTGGAACTTAGTTCTGCCATGCTATGTTTGGAATTAATTTTTTTCTACAAACTATTAAGCATATAATCATAATCCACTATGAAAAACAGGCAAAATAGTCAATAATGGCAATCTAAAGAAAGAATCCGTTAAACATGTATTGGTTATTATTAACTACAGTTTACTTTTATTAGTGCCCTCCAACCATGAGTATAACAACATCACTCACAGAAAATGTGATAATATCAAGGGATGAGGTTTCTTTTTTAATTAGAGATAAGTAACCTTCACAAGAAGTGTTGGGAAAATGGTTCCAATTTTCATATTGAATAATGATACGAGTACAAAAATCTCCACAAAATCTGACGTGGATTCCACTTATTCTCTCACCTACCTATTAAACATTCACTTGTTGTATGGGGTCCCATCATGGCACCAATAGCACTAATTTTTGTGGAGTTACTTTGTACCCATTAAAAGGTACAAAAAATATCACATCATAAAATATTACTTAACCAGTGTCATCATATATAACCAAACAACAATATAGTACATATTTTTCAGATGTCCTTTTTTTCATGCAATTTTCATCTTTTACATAAATTGTGTATGCCTTTGCTTCCTACTTCCAACACTCTTTGTACATGGTATACCTCTCTGTAATTGTCCATCAATAAGGTGAACATTAATCATTTTGTCCTAATTCACAATTTTTTAACCCTAAATAGAGAGATGAACCATTATCAAGTTATCACTTCGGCATCTAAATATCTTGTTTAGACTAAAACCATTAGCCAACAACAAGCCGTAAAGCAAAACCTCGAGGTCCACCGTATAAAAATCTCCCTGATGTTTATGGAATTAAATAATTTTTACAACCTAATAAGTGAATCGAATGGCCTAACCAAATAAGATATACCTAATTGTTAATATCTTGTGAGTATTTATCTCACATCGAAAGATGTAGAGTCCAACATATAGTACTCAAGTGGGTGTGATCATTTGACTCAGCACCGAGACCTTGTGGGTTCAAACCCCACACTAGGCTAGGTCCAAGGAGTAATTTGAGGATAATATCGGTGGCTAGCTATGCGTTTGGGACCTAACCGTGGTATAAAATCCGATGGTTTGATCAGGACCATCAACGGGCTTTGTGTCGGGTTGCAATATGCGTCGATATAATCAATTCGAGGTAGTGTGAGTCGCAATGCATCATGGTGAATCTCAAAATTGGATTATTACGGACGTATGGTAATGTTGGATGGTCCACATCAAAAGACGTAGAGTCCAACATATAGTCATTAAGCAGTTGTGACCCTTGACTAGCACCAAGATCTTTTGAATTAGGTAAACAACTCTGAATTTTGTCTCTAGCATTAAGTTTGATATGAACTAATGAACTACCACACAAATTCATCAAACAAATTTAATTGTATATATAAAAACATAATTAACCCTATCAATGAGAAAATAAAAGGACCAATGTCCAGATACGTACTTAGTGATATATAGACTTGGAACTACATAACATACATAAACTAAAAATGGAAAGAAATAGAAGGAGATCTTCTGGAACTACATGCATTTTTCCTTTTGTTCTTTCTTCATTGAGCGGTTCTTCCTCTCGATCACTTTAAGGGGTATTTTTAAGTTAAAATTTAGCATTAAGCATTATGAGGCAAGTACCCCTCTTAATGCGTAATGCTGCATTTTTTAAAATAAAATTACATTCCAATTTTAATCTTATCTTATCTGCTAAATGACACGATATAAAATAAATTAGTAAATTTTTAATAATGACAAAATTGTCAAATTAATTATATTCAGCATTGAACATTCAGAGTGAAATAACGTCATTCACATAAAAAACATACGTATTTTTTAACATTCAGAATTTAGCATTAAGCATTCAATCTTCCGAGGTTAAAAAACCAAATGGACCCTCAGTCGTCCAGGTTATTTCTTTCCCACGCTTTTGGTGTCACTTCGTATCCCAGCGGTAGCCCATGGGAGAATCTAGACTTTGCACTAACGCACTTGCATGTACTATAATCGCCACTCTTTGAAACCTTCTTATATGAATCTTCTGTATGATTGTAGGCCAATAGTTCAACTCCACGGCCGTACATTCTAAGCAAAATTTCCCCCTTCCTAGTAATAATTAACGTTGTCAACTCTCCATAAAATGGGTTTAGGTTCAAATTCGAAATGACGAACATAAAAGTCCAGGATTCAACCACACCATACTCTCTCATGGTTAGTATCTCAATATTACTTTGATATCCTTGTCCACACGTGACATACAAAGGCATCTCTCTAAAACTCCTAGACCAACTATTGTGTCGGGCTTTGGGGTTAGAAGTCTGTGCCTCTGTTAGACACAATCCAATGAAGGAGTTCATTTATTACCAGACCCTTCTTCATATTCTCTTCTTTTTTTTAATATTTATTTTAGATTGATAAATAATTAGAGTTATGTCTTATTTTAAAGTTAAATAATTTTTACATTAAATTAATATTTAATTAGATTATTTTAAAGTTAAATAAATGAGGCGGTGCATGTTGTTTGTTCCCCAAGTATAGGATTTGGAGGCAAGAAAACAGCAGGTCGATTAAAATGTAGGGATTTATCAATACCCAAAACAATCCAGACCATTAATCTCTTTCCCAAAAAACAGTGCATTTTGTTTCTCAGAGTTTTTTAACAAAAAAATCCAATTTGATAAAAGAGCCAAAAGAAAACGGAAACATATTCTCTTTTTTTTAATATTTATTTTAGATTGATAAATAATTAAATTTATGTCTTATTTTAAAGTTAAATAAATTTTACATTAGATTAATATTTAATTAGATTATTTTTGGTTTGATATCTATTTTATTTTTGAAATTCAGGAGAACCCCCAACTTGTTGAATTTTTTGGGGTTTGGCCTTCATTTTAAGGGGGTTGCCCCCATTTCAACCTTTATATTTGGATCAAATACCAAAATGTCCCTCAATACACATTTAGTCCAAGCCTTTTATTTTGTACCAAAAAGTCCATTATTCTCTTACTTGTTAAGGTCCGCGCCAGTGCCATGGTAAAGGACTTTTTGGGACGGTAAAGAACTTTTTGGTGCAAAATAAAAAGGCTTGGACTATACATGTATTAAAAGAAGTTCAAGAGACTATTTGGTATATGCCCCTTTATATTTTGTGTAATATCGAAAATACCCTCATATAATTATGGGTTATAAACTAAATGGTCGCTCAAACATTTTTTAATACACGTTTAGTCCAAGCATTTTTATTTTGCTCAAAAAATTCCTTCACCATGATGCTAACGAGAACCTTTAAAAATAAGAAAATATTAGTTAAATGGGTGTTTGAGGGACTTTTAGGTACAAAATAAATGGCTTGAACTAAATATGTATTAGAAAAAGTTTGAGGGACTTTTTGGTATTTGATCCTATTATTATTTAGGATTTGACCCCCAAAAATGGTTTGAGAAAAGTAAAAAAAAAGATCTTTTAAAAAGATTTTTCATACACACACACACACACATATTTTAAAATATCCTTACGCTCCTTTTTTTTATAATAAAAACGAACTTATTATGTAATTTTATAAAAATCTATTTTATTATGTAATTTTAATATTTATAATGAAAACTCTTGTATACATATATAAATGTACAATATTTATAAAAATATATGTTTAAAACTTTTTAAAAATTAGGATCATGCAATGTCGCTTTTTTGGTCAGTAAGAAAAATTAGATTTCATGTAATGTTTTAGTTGGTCCATGTTCATGGTCAGTAAGAAAAATTAGATTTCATGTAGTGTTGCGTTTTTTGGGCCGTGTTCGCGTTAGGCAAAAAAATAAAATTTAGTGTTGCGTGACATTGCATTTTAATTATATCGTGTTTGGTAAAAAAACTCGCATCGTGCCTTAACTAACATAATTTAATTGACATTACATATGACATAAAATTTATTTTAAGAAAAAAAATTTACTACCTAAAAAAAGGCACAAAACTGATTTCAAAAACAAAAAATTATTACCTAAAAAATTTACTACCTCAAAAATTTGTGTTGTGTTGTGTCATGTCGTGTTTTAATTAGGTCATGTTCGTATTTAGTTAAAAAAAATCATTTTTGGTCGCATTTAATTGGGTCGAGTTCGGGTTAGGTAATAAAAATAAAATTTCCTATAGGGTCTTATTTTAATTGAGTCATGTTCATATTCCTTTTTTTAGCGGCTAAATTTTTTATTTTATTTACGAGTTGAAATGTGCATTTTTTTGTGTTCTTGAAATTGTAATTTAATACTATTATGATATGAGTTTGTTATAATTGGAAATAAAAGAGGGAAAGAAATGTTTGGAGATAATTTCAATATGGGAAAAAAGGGATAAAGGTCTTTTACTATTAAGTCCTTGGACTAATAATTTTAGACTATAAATCGGGACACAACAAATTTTAAACGATTAGGTCTACCATATAAATACCCTCAAATCTCAAAACAAACACACCTTACAAACGCGAACGATCAAAACCTCAACTTTCTCTCTTCCAATCAAATCCTAATCGTCGAAGTTGTAATAAACGATTATCATTCTCAATCAGATTATTTCAAACAACACTAATAGGTATTATTCCATCCATGCTCATATATTGTTAGTTTTTCTAGTTTTTTTGGTTTGTAAACCCTAAATCGATGTAGTTTCTTACTCTATTTCACTTGATTTCTCTTCAAATGAAGAACACAGTGTACAAAAATGATTTCATAATGTATTTGATGTAGTTTATTGTGTATTGAATGTAATATTATCTCCTTTAGTTTTGTTCTTAAGTTTATACCATACACTCTATATATGTTGTTTTCTTAGCATTATATTTCTTATATCACCTGTTTATCATTGTATATTGAGTGTTTTGTTTTGTATTCCATGTAATATATATTTTTGTGTCCTTAGATTTTATATAACTTTTTTCCTATTTTATCATGTATTTTATATTCTCATATGTATAAATTTGTAGACATTGTGTATGGAGTGATGAAATCATATTATGTTGTTTGTTGTTGATACGAAAAATACAATATGCGTCTACCTTCTACATTTATTGCCCTGGTTTTAATTAAAAAAAACACATTTTGCATGTGCACTGTACTTACGTGGTCTCTAAATTTTATAGCTCCTATATCATTGTGGTCCGCGCCGTCGGAATTTCTTGAGGAATGTGAATATACATGTGTTCTATATATTTAATAGGTTATATATTATTGTGGTTTTGTAACAACCTGAGGACTTGGAGACAACGATTTATTTATTTTGGGAGAAATAAATAATATTTTATTGGAGAAATAATTAAATTGGCAATTGAGGTCAAAATTTGAAGTTGTTAGAAAGAGTGTCAACTGTCGATTCTGAGGGTACCATAGTGTCCGAAAGGGTCGAGAAAGTCGAAATGACTGTACTTGGGGTCTATTTGGGTTCCGAAATAAATTAGGATCGTTTGACTCAAATTAAAGTTACCGGTTCATTTAAAGTGTGTATTATCATTTAGAGATGTGTACTTTGGGAGATTAGGCTTATTAAGCCTACGGGAGATATTTCTCCAAAGAGAGAAAGAGAAAAGGAAAGAAAGAAAGAGAGAAGAAGAAAAGGAAGGAGAAAAGAGAGAGAAAGCGAAGATTTCCGGTCAATACGCAATCTTAAGGCGGATTCAGACCCTAAGAACCCGAGGCAAGTGATTAAACTTGCTAAATAATTTTTGTGTACAATTTATTGCATGATTTGTGGATTGATATTTTGGGTTTTAGGTTTAGTTTAACAAAACCTAACTTTTGGTTATAATCTTAGATTTGATAAGTAGATCTTTGATTTGAGGATACAAATTAGTTTATATGTATTCTCGGATGATTATTAATGATATATATGTGATTGGGTTGAAGAGATTTGGAGAGAAGATGAGATAAATGAAATTTTGGAAATTTAGGGCTTTAAAGAAAAAGCCATTTTCGTAGCCCCTGAACAGGCCGAATCGATTCGGCCCCAACCCGAATCGATTCGGAATGTTCCAGCTTGACAGGTCTGAGTGACCGAATCGATTCGAACCCCAGCCGGATCGATTCGGCCTGAGACAGAGTCCCAGGTGTGATGACCCGAATCGATTCACCTTACTGGACGAATCGATTCGCTGGGTCGAATCGATTCGGAATTGGCCCGAATCGATTCGAAAACAGGGATTTTGTGGGATTGCTTTTCTAAAAAAGAATTTCATCCCGTTCTATTTGAGGTTATTGATTGGGATCCTCTATAGGAAATATTTGGAGTATGTTTTGGAGAATTTTAGTGAGTTTCCCTTATAAGAACTTATTGGAGTTTTATTGCCTAAATTTGAAGAATACCGATTAGATATTATGGTATATTCTAAGTGGGGAAGCCCACTTTTATTGGAGACTCTATTTGGAGATAATTATATTCATATGAAACAATAAGAAGAATTTAGAGATAATGGATCTTAGGATCCAATCCTAAATGGGATAACTTTAAAGGTTCATTAAATGAATTGAACCCTATTATGGATGGAAAATTATAAATGCTAACTGATGTATATACGAAGATAGAAATATCCTTATTGATGATTGATTTGGGAGATATCTCACTCAATGAGAAATGCTAATTGAGGTGCATTAGGATATAGAGCATCCTTAACTTAAATAGAATTGAGAGACAATTTATATTAGAAGCGTCATGTGAGCTTCAAGTGAGAAATAGTATAGTGTATACTAAGTGGGGAAGATGTGTGAGTTTTGATGGATAGTGAATAAAATAAAATAAGAGAGAAACAAACTAAACAATGATGTTAATCAAATTGCACCAAAGAGATATATCATCATTATAAATATGAAATTGATGTTGCATGTATACCTTATATGATGGTATATCATTATTATGTGATGATGTATGTATACCTTATATGATGGTATATATATATATATAGTGAAGCATACACTCCTCCTTTCTATCATTGGGAAGTTACGTGCGTAGAGGGTGAGCATCCTGGCTTAAAGAGCAGGGTGTGGATATTCCCCAGGTCATAGTCGTCCTTTGTGGTCAGCAAATGACATATGTGATATACATCTATTTATTTTGGGGGTGAGAGGTCGAGGGTATGTGTCGCTCTCACTCGCCAAGTTAGGAGCTATGACCGCTTCCCGAACGTTGTGTTCGTGAGTAGACCACGAGGTGGGTGTTGTTGAACCCCACCAGGTGGCCCAAGTTTGTTACGTATATGGGCAACGGAAAGATGATAGCAGGTGAGCCTGTGTCCTTCGAGTTATAGCTCGGTTGGATAGTTATTATTGCTTGTGTTTGTGCTTGGGTATCAAGGTCATAATGGACCTCAACGACTGACATTGCCAGGATTAGTGTATCGGGGGGGTTCCTTGTTTGGATTTCGCCTCGGCAAGATGTCCCACGCATGAACCGCAGTGTAATGTTGGAACTTGGGGATAATTTTAGTCCTTAATGCTCATAATTAATTATATATATATATATATATATCACCTATCCCGACAATCGACAGTGCCAGGAGTAGTGTAATGGGGGGGTTCCTTGTTTGGATTTCGGTTCGACGAGACGTCCCACGCATGAAACACCGTGTACTGTTGAGAATTGGGAATATTATTTAATTAAAATTAATAATAATAAATTGGGTTACATGCATCATGCATTAAGGGCATAATGAGCCTAAAAAATTAATACGGTCAGGAGTAGTGTAACGGGGGGCTTCCTTGTTTGGATTTCGCCTCGGCGAGACGTCCCACGCACGAAACGCAGTGCCGTGTTGAGAACCGAGAGGAGTTTAGTCTTTAATTCATGATGCTAATAACTCATATATAATAATTATATATATATTGTTTACATGCCTTATAAGGGCATCACTAGAATATAAAATTCTAGTAAATGAGAATGTTGATGTATTGTGATGATGTGGTTATGAGATGGATCATGTAACTTTATATGTTCAACAAATGAACATTTTAAAGATAACTACAACTATTACATTAAAGTTAATATTTATCACTTATAGACTATAGAAATGAACGTACATTGAGAGATAGGTTAGATGGTTTCACTTAACTATTTCAATTGGGTTTAAGTTAGAATCCTCTTACCTAATTAGAATCGGGCATCCATTTGGAGATCACGTCCATACCCTTAATACGCGCTTTAGATGAGAGGTGAGTTGAAATTATTATGGAGAGTTCGCTTCCAACTAAATCATGTAATAATTCATTTATAACTATTATGCATTTTAATACACTTGCTATAAAAAAAATTTCAACTCGGGCCCTGACCCGTTTATATTTTATTCCTCCATGTATATATATTTTACTACTTCAGGTGTCTTCCACAAGGACGCCTTTGATGTTATCCATCCAGGGTATTCGTGGAGCTGTGGCAGTAGATGACTGTTGTGGCAGTTTGCTTTAGTCGATTCCTATCTTTGTACATCTAGATTAGGATTCAGTTTGAATATTAAGTTAGTATTCAAGTGTTGTAGATTAACACTTTTATATTTCATTTCACAGATTATTGTATTGCCTATTACCCGACAACATATTTGGGTATTTCATTGTTGAGATTTTATTTGTACATTATATTGTACTCCTTTATTTTATTGAAGATTCCACATTTCACTCATCATAGTTAGATGTATATTGTTGGTTATGTGCATTATTGGTTTTGTTGTTGTTGTTAAATAAAAAGTTTTAAATTTTTGACAATTCGATTTTAATAGTTTCGGTTAGTTAGCCTTATATTATTAGAATTTTCAGTTGATGTTGAGACTGTGCCATCTGAGATACCTGATTTAATTTAGTATAGGGCTGGCCACCCGTTATTATTTTGAGCGGGTTGTCAGAGGTTTACGCAAGCGACATTTGGTAAGGAATGTGAATATATACGACTCTCTTTAATTAATAGCTTCTACATTATTGTGGTCCACTCAAACCCCATATTTTTAGGACTCTGAAAGAATATGCTCTCTATATTTTCATAGATCCTATATTATTATGGTTCGCGCTAACGACATTTTTTGGGATTGTGAATGAATATATACGTGTTCTTTATATTTTCATAGATTATATATTAATCATGGTTGATTAGGCATAAATTCTTTCGATTTATCCTCATAATTTAGAGACTTTTATTGCCCTAGGTAGTGTAATTTGTATTAATTTATCTCATATACTTGCTACTGACATCTTCCATCGAGTGCATCGAGTTTCGTGTATTTCTCGATCATTTTGCAAATATTTTATGCAAGTGAAGAAAAGAGAAAATTCAAAATCAAAAGAGAAAGAAAATAAGAAGAGTCAAGGGAAAAATAGTGATTTTACAGCAAGAATCCGGACATGGAACCTAAAGGAATGTTGAAGACCTCAAGTCCATAAGCACGTAGGAAGAAACGTCATCCAAATCTGAATCCTGGGTAAAAAGTTATGAAACTTTGAAGTTGAGAAGAAATCAAGGAAAAAAGGAAGAAAAATATAAAGTCACCGAACTGAACCGATGAAATCATCACCGAATCGGTTCGCCACACTGTCAGCACCAAACCGAATAGATGAATTAGAAGTAGAACCTTTTCCCCAAACTGGTATACACCGAGCTGCTTCGCCCTATTAAAGAAGGAGAATCGAACCGGTTCGCCTTGACCGATTTTTAATTCTTTATTCCTCAAAAATAGAGTTGTGCATAGTGCAAACACTTAAAATAACGTGGTGTATTATTATTTTGTCATACCAAACATTATGAGGCATATTTTTAAGTGTTTTGAGAGGTTTTTTAAGCTAAGAACTTTAGGATTCATCTTGTTCAACATTTTGTTCATCCTTTTGGATTAATTCAAGGCTCTTCTTCATTCCAAGTATTATTTTCGTCATTGCTTTCAATTGTTTTCATATTTTCAGTTGGTGATTCATTATTTCTTAGTTAAAATTCTTCTTTGCATGTTTCATTACACTTTTCACATAATTGTGATTTTTATCGCCTGCAACTTTAAGATTTGTATTATTTCTCACGTAACCATGTCCGACTGGATTTCTAAGGGTTGAAATGCATGAACCCAATTCGGTGTGGTTTGCATGGATATAAAAGTAATTACCCAAATTAAATAAATGATTGAATCGCGTTGATTAGTTATTACAACCGTTGGAGGACTTTAACCTCGTTTCCCCTAGGTAACCGGGGTGTTTAAGAGTGCGGCGCTACCTAACTTATAACTGATAATGTGAGAGAGAGAGGGAGAGGGAGAGAGAGAGAGAGTAGCATTCCTTCATGAGATAAATTTCTTTCAAGTATCCGTCCTTTGATATAAAGTGTGTCAGACGTTTGACCTTGTGTACATTTACTCACCTCCTTACACACTAGAGAGATACACTTACCCGATTCTCAGAGATTTCGATTTAGAGAGATATATGTAGTGAGAATTGAAGTCAAAACGTTGATTCTATAAAGGCGGTCTAAGAATTTCTCTAATGATACTTATGATTATTTCACACACACACGTGCTGAGTTTTAGGAAGGATTACGCTTTGGGTATTAAGTGAATTTATGCCTTACCTTCAAAGTTAAATATGGTGTTCATTGACGTCCTTTTAAGTTGGGTCGTATAGCCCTTCATCATCAAATAAGAGACTGCATTTAAATAAAAAATTTAATTTTGTGGGTACATTGACTCCAAACCCTCACGAGACAACACTCGTCTTGTAGGGCAACCGACAGGTTGAACGACTTGTTGCACATGCAAAGTGCAATCACAAGTGCTTGTGAAAGTGGCACACTTTTGGTCATTTATCTCGTTTTCTCTCTATATTTGTTCGAGGACTAGCAATGTTCTGTTTGAGGGTGGTGTGATAAGTACCTAAAAGTGTCTATTTTATACCCTAAATATGTGCATTTTAGTCGGTCGATCTCAATAAAATTGGCCTTATGTTCATATTTTATTATTTTGCAGGTAAATCGCCAGTCGCGGTATCAAATTCTGCTAAATTGGCGTAATTGTGATAAAGTAGTGGTAAAAAGCGTTTAATGAAGAAAATCAAAGCGGTCGTGAAGCCAGAAGTCCCTTTTAATCTTTCCCCGATGAGTTCTAATGCCCTAAACCCAAGTCTCGTAGCCTAAACCTATCCCGAACCAAGCCCAGTACATCCCTAACCTTTCCTATAATTGCTCAATATGTGTGGTATTATTATTTTTATTATTTTATTCAGGTTGTGTCATTTTTATTATTTAATTTTCGATTTTAGGGTCTTTATTTTTAGTATTTTATTATTTTTATCTTATGTAAATATTATAATTTGTGTGTCATCATGTCAGTGTATTTAGATGTGTTTTTAATATTTTCTTTATTAGATTTTTAATATTTTTTGTTTTAAATTTTGAGTCTTTTTATACTTTATATGTGCGTGTTTATATTTTTATAATATGTTCGTCGTAAATACATATATACATATTTTCTATTTAATATAGTAAAGTACTTACACACTATTTCCATACACATAACTCACTCCCTACCCTACACCCCACATTCCATACACCTTAAACTCACCAAATCAACCCTCACACCTAACAAGGGCGAACCTCGGTGGTTTTGCCGCCCACCTTAATTTTTCGGAATTTTTTCCTGAGTATAGGATTTTTTTTTTTTTTTTGGATCTTTGTGTAATGTTCCATAATAGAAGGTATTAATTTTTGGGGAACATATAGAAATAGTTCATTCTCTACTACACGCGTTCGTTCATCTACACAACACACGCACGCATTTTTTAAACATTCTAACCTATACTAAAATCTCTTCTCTTCAACCTCACTCAACCGCTCTCTCCCTCTCCTTCCCCTCCCCTCCCCTCCCCTCCCCTCCTCCTCCTCCTCCTCCTCTCCTCTCCTCTCCACCCCATAACACAATCCAGCACATCTCTCCTCCTCTCCGCTTGCTCTTCGCCGCATCCACAAACCAGTAACAACGCCCCCCAAGTCCAACCCAACTTCCAAGTTTGAACTCCAAGAATGTAGCGCATCTCAGACTCTGATATGGGCAGGGCAGAGCATCTCTTCTCTTCAACTTCCAAGTTTCAAGTAGTCTAGCAGCAGAGCATCTGAGCAGATTTAATTTTTTTATAACATTCAATGATTTTTTTTTCAATTCAATATTCAAGTTTTAAAACTAATAATTTTTTCAATATTCAGTGATAAATTAGTTTAACTACTCAATTTTAAATGTTAATTAATAAATGCACAATGCTTAAATGACTAATTATTTTTTAGTTTACTTTTAATTGTTGTGCCTATATTTGTTTAAAATTTTGAAAATATAGATTTGTTGGGTATTTATTTATTAGTATTTTAAAAATAAAAGTACTGATTACTTTTAATTGTTGTGCCTATATTTGTTTAATATTTTCTTATTAGATTTTTAATATTCTTTGTTTTATATTTTATATTTTTATTTTTTAATTATGTGTCTTTTTATACTTTATATGTGCGTGTTTATATTTTTATAATATGTCCGTCGTAAATACATATATACATATTTTCTATTTTATATAGTAAAGTACTTACACACACTATTTCCATACAAATAACTCACTCCCTAACCTACGCCCCACATTCCATACACCTTAAACGCAGCAAATCAACCCTCACACTCAACAGGGGCGGACCTAGGTGGTTCTCAGGGTGGGCGGCCCAGATATAATATTGTTGGGTATTGATTTATTAGTATTTTAAAAATAAAGGTATTGATTATTTGTTATTGGGTTGTTGCCCATTCCGTGATTATATTAGGTTTCTCATTTTTTTTGCTAATTTTAATTGTCGAAACATAATTTGGAATAAAATTTCAAATTTAGGGCAATTATGTTGAATTTTTTTTCTTATTTAAAATCTAGGGTAATATTTATTGAGGGATTTTGAAAAAAGTCAAATAAAATGAGAGAAAAAAATGAGTGAATATAAATTAACATTTTTAGAGTTAAGAAATTGAAAATAAAGTAAAAATGTCCTTAAAAAAATCATCTCGGGGATCCCGCCCCAACCCCCCATCCTTTGTAAAAGGAAAATGTTAAAAAGACCCACTTCGTGGACACGCTACATTAAAAACTTATACCTATAAAAAATTGTACTTATTTACGGGTCCACAAAATGTGTGCACAAAGTGAAACTCCCTAGCATTACTCTTTGTAAACACATTTCACGCCCGTAATGAAAATCTTGGGTCCGCCACTAACACCCAACAACCAAATGAGATTGTCTCTCTGTAATACCCCGTATTTTTATGCTATATTAATTTGGGGGTTTTATTAAATTTAATGAGAGTGAATTATTTAATAAAAATCCAGAAATTAATTATGTTATAATTATTAACGTGACGAGAGTTAGTAATTTTATAAAATTGTCGAATATTACTAATGAGCATAGTAATATATGATATGGGTTATATTAAAGGTCACGAGTGAATGAAATGACAATTTTGAGAATATTAGTCGGGACGCGCCAGTGTCGCGTCGGGACTAATTACTGAGATATAAAAGTGAATACTTTATAAGTTGTTCGTATGGTCGTTTTGAGTGCGCCAACGCGTCCGGAATGGTCGAGATAGTCAGAAAAGTGTACCCGGGGGTTTAGTTTGGGTCTCGGGATGTTTTTAGGCTTAATTAGTGACCCGGGAGGGAATTTTGGTCATTTTACAAAATAGGGTAATTAAACCCACGAATTTCAGCCATCCTTATCAGCCTTTTAGGGTTAGAACATTCAGAACCCTATAACGGCCATTGGAGTAGAGAGGAGAGAGCTCTCAAGATGATTCAAAGCCAAAACACCACCATTTGCACCACCGTCACCACCAACGCGTAGATCGCGAGGAGGAGAACGCAACCACACCAATATCAGCAGGAAACCAGACCTCTGAAATCCCAGGCAAGTGTTTAACTTGCGTATTTTCGTTGGTGCAATATTCATATTAGTGTAGGAATGATTAGGAGTGTAATCTATGGAAGAAAACCCCAATTTTGATAGGGATTTGCATGTAGAAAACATTATAACCATATTCTGGAAATATTATGTGAAGTAGATGATTAACCCACGAATTTTTGATGATATGTTAGAAGGAAATTCTGGAGAAAACTGATTAGAACAAAAGTTAAGAAAACATTAGGGTTCTTGATGTTTAAATGAGATTTTGGGATTGTTTAACCATGTTTAATGATGGATATACGCATGCTTAACGTTAAAGACATCTGGAAATATGTTATTATGTTTGTAGTAGGAGTTTTGGGAGAATTAGTGTTGGAAAATATTGATTTGGGTGAATAATTTTGATAAAACCCGTAACTGCACTTCTGCAGGATTTCGCAGACCTGCTTGATCGATCGATCGAGCCCCAGACCTCGATCGATCGACCCTTCCTGGCAGAATCTTATTTCCCCTTGTTTAATTAATTGAACATGATTCTTCGTGAAATAATTTTTGGGCTTTATGAATAAAATGTTTTGGGATATAGGAGAGACCAGTAGGGCATATGATTAAATGTTGAGAACTTTATTATGAGACGATAAATGTATTTTAGGTACAATTATTTAAAGAACGAGAAAACTACGTAATTCAAGCGAGAGATTACGTCAAATACTTATGATAGTGAATAGACGTTTACCTACTGATTTTGCTACTTGGATGGATAGAATCCACGAGTATCACGTAACTAGTGAGAAAACCCTTCGAGTTAAGGTTAGAGACAAAACTTTATACGTAATCATAATAATGGGAAATTAAGGATAAATGTTGTGACTGTGGGTAACGAGAGGAACCTATATTAATATGATGAAATGGGTATATTTATATGATTGTGTGTACATATATTATATACATGTGAAAAACGTACCCGCGCTACTTGCTATCCCTGAGGTTACCGCGCTGGGACGATCTTATCCTGTGTTGCTTTATGGGGGATATTGATTCGTACCCTAGAAGATAGAGATCCTAGGTACGGGCTATCAGATTGATAGTCGGACGGTCCTAAGGGGCGTGTGGGTATGTACTGACCTCTTGGACTTGGAATCTATGCTTCGCCTCAACGTTGTTTTGTATATGTTAATACAGTTCGAGAGTGATTCCGAACTTGTATTTCCCTTTGTGTGAGTGATATGGGGATTGGATAGCAGAGTATGCCCGCACCATAGTTTATTTGGGGTGCTGTTATATATATATATTATACGAGTAGTTAATATATATATGAGGTTATGAACTTTAAACTTCCTACTGTGATTTGATAAGTAGGACATGGTTGTTGATGCAATAATAAATACTTGTTTTGTGAAAGTATGAGATGACACTGGGAAACTTTATAATTTAATGAAGCTAAAACGAGAGGAGTGCTACAAATTGAAAGTAACCTTTTTAAAACACTGACATTGTTCGGTTTTAAAAACTTATGAGTAAGTTAAGATAAACTAAATTATTTGGGAAGGTTAGCACGATAGGCGTGCACATTAGAAGAGAGGTGAGAATTTCTCAAGAGAGTGTCGAATTAATATGTTGTTCATTGGCCTGTATCAATTTAAATTACTTGCTAAACAAATTTTAAATCATACACACTTTCGGGCTCTGACCCGTTTCTTCTCTCTCTCTCTCTCTCTCTCTCTCTCTCTCTTGTATATATATATGTATTATAGGTGCCCATCCACAGGGGCGTATTGCTTAGGATCTTTTGGAAGGAACGCGCTGCAGCTTAGGTGGGAGTTGCAGGGCTCTTGATTAGACGACTTCGTCCATTCACATCCACTCTTAGCATTTTCATTCAGATGGGCATGTGTAGCCCTTTCCATTATTTCTTTATCTTGGGACATTGTTATTCCAGTTATTTCATAGTTCCGTTATTATGGGATTTTTTATTCAGGATCGATGTATTACTTTATTTTTCTCACATGTTGATATTCGTTGATGAATGTTTTATATTAATTGGATTTTTGTTCCAGGTTTATTGTGGTGTGAATCTTATTTATTGAAACCTTGTTAATAAATAAATAAATATTTTTTTTAAAAATAAAATTTGGAAAGTAATGTTTAATTTTGGTTTTGACACTTAGCTTAATTATTTAGGGAGTTAAATTGGAAAGTTTATTTTTACGACAGTGATGCTAAGAATGAACCAAACTGTTCACCTTGATTTGATTTAATAAAGGAGTGATCGCCCGGTATTTAATTAGGCGGGGTGTCACAGGTGGTATCAGAGCATCAGGTTCTAGTGTCCATAGGATCTGTACGGCTTATTTCTCTTTCAGCTTAACGTTTTTGCTATAGAGCCCTATTTTTAGGATTGTTGTATTCCTGCTTTTACGTTTAAGTCTTCAGCTATTTGAGATTCGATGATAATTGTAGACTGATAAATTTTCTTCACGTTTCAGATGCGTCCGAGACGTGCTCCGAGAGATAGGCGTGCCCAGGCCGAGCAGCCAGCAGCTCCGGCACCAGGCACAATGAATGCTAATGAAGTAGCCGCCATAGTTGCTCAGGCGGTGAATGCCGCGATAGCGGTGATTCAGCAGGCTCCACCCCAGGTTCAGGCAGTGGCGCCAGTACCAGCACATCTTCCATCTGCATGGGAGAGGGTTCGGGATGCTTTTCAGAAAGCACATCCCCCTGAGTTCTCTGGTAGCTCCGACATTGTCATGGTTAGCCAATGGAAGAAAAATATCCAGCGGCATCTCCGCATGTATGAGTGCACCGAGGTACAGAAGCAGTTATTGGCTTCCTTTAAGCTGGTGGGAGCCGCGTTGCAGTGGTGGGAGTCCACTACTACTTTGGAGGAGAGGTACACGATCCCTATTCAGATATTCTGGGAGCGGTTTGACCGCAAGTACTTTCCACCTGCAGTGCAGACAGAGATGAGGCGGAAACTACTAAATCTGAAGCAAGATAATCTTATTGTAGCAGAGTATGAGGAGGAGTTCACGAGACTTCTCACCATTGTGCCACATGAGGCACCTACTGAGAGCAAGAAGACTTTGTTGTTTATCGACGGGTTAGCTTGGAGGATCCGTCAGCACCTTATTGGGAACTTGTCCCTGAGTACGTTCACTGATGTACTCAATGCATCGTTACTACATTGCCAGGATCACTGCTTCCATCTTCAGGGAAGCAAGAGAGCAGGATAGTCCAGCCAGGAGGGCAGGACCGGGGGTAACGGTGCCGGTGGGGCACCATCTCATGGACAGACTCGTCAGCAAGAGCAGAGTTCCCATCAGGGTGACCCTGCTAAGCAATTCCGTTTGGGTGATTCCAGGCAGGGAAATGGGGGTTATAAGCAGGGCTAGCAGGGCCAGCCTAATCAGCAGGGTCAGCACCGACAGCAGGGTCAGTAAGCCAGCAGGGCCAACAGCGTGCACATCAGGGCCAACAGGGCCAATGGCGTGGAGGTAACGGCCAGCAGGGTCGTGGTCAGCAGGGACAAAGGGGAGGTAATTTCAGAGGCCGGTGTTTTGTGTGCGGAAAGCACGGCCATAAGCGTCAAGATTGCCCATAAGGTGATAGGGCCCCACAGCAGCAGGGAGCCCGTAATGAGCCACAGAGGCCACTTTTTCCACCTGTCCTTCCAGCTCCAGCCCAAGCGCCAGCCCTACCAGCCATTCCAGCAGCTCCAGTGCAGCAGGGGCAGTTACAGTATGGACGTGTCTATAACGTCCACCAGGCAGCAGCTCCACAGGCACCACCCGCGATTGAGGGTACGTTTCCTATCCATGGTACTATGGGTCGGGTTTTATTTGATACGGGGGCCACACATTGTTTTATAGCTACGCATTTTGCGAAGGCCTTAGGGTTGTTAGCCACAGCAGAGAGCACAGTGACGTGTGTAGACTCACCATTGGGGAGTGGGTCACTTATTTTCTTGATATGCCAAGGAATGGGGATAGAGATCGGTAGTCTGGTATTACCTGCAGACATGTTAGTTTTAGACATGCATGAGCACGATGTGATTATCGGTATGGATTGTCTCGCAGCTTATAGAGCCATGATTGATTGCTTCGGTGGGAGCATTGTTTTTGCCATTCCGGGGCAGGAGATGTTTGTAGTGGCGATGCCTCGCCCAGAGGGAGGCTCGACCGCTCATTTGTATTACATAGAGGAGGATACCTCTAAGGAGATTGTGATCCCTTTGGATTCGATACCAGTTGTTAGGGAGTATTTCGATGTGTTTCAGGAAATATCGGGCCTACCCCCCAGTCGAGAGATAGACTTTGTTATAGACTTATTGCCAGATACGAGACCTATAGCACGCGCACCATACCGTATGGCTCCGGCAGAAATGCGAGACCTACGAGATCAGATCGAGCAGCTGTTAGGTCAGGGCTTCATTCGCAGAAGTACCTCACCTTGGGGCGCTCCAGTTTTGTTTGTGAAGAAGAGAGATGGTTCTCTGAGGTTGTGTATGGACTACCGGGAATTGAACAAGGTCACGATACGGAATAAGTATCCGTTGCCTCGAATCGATGATTTGTTCGACCAGTTGAGGGGAGCAAATTTCTTTTCGAAGATAGATCTGAGGTCGGGGTACCATCAGCTACGTATTAGGGAGCAGGATGTTTCAAAGACTGCATTCTTGACGAGATATGGGTCTTATGAGTTCAGAGTGATGCCGTTTGGCCTCACTAATTCTCTAGTCGTGTTCATGGACTTAATGAATCGAGTGTTCACAGAGTTCTTGGATCAGTTTGTCATTGTCTTCATAGATGACATCCTGATATATTCCCATTCCGAGGAGGAGCATGCTGAGCACTTGAGGCAGGTTCTTCAGACTCTGCGAGAGCATCAGTTGTATGCTAAGTACGAGAAGTGTGGATTCTGGTTGCGAGAGGTACAGTTCTTGGGCCATGTTGTTTCTGAGCAAGGGATAGCAGTTGACTCGAGTAAGGTATCAGCAGTGAGGGAGTAGGGACGACCCACGACACCGACAGAGGTACGTAGTTTCTTGGGGTTAGCCGGATACTACAGGAGATTTATTCGGGGATTCTCCAAGATAGCTGGTCCGTTGACGAATTTGACTCGCAAAGGGGTACCGTATGTTTGGGATGATGCTTGTCAATTAGCTTTCGACGAGCTGAAAGATAAGCTTACTTCAGCACCAGTCCTTTCCTTACTGAAACCGGGTGTGGAGTACCTAGTTTACACTGATGCGTCTTTACGGGGACTTGGAGGAGTACTCCAGTAGGAGGAGAAGGCTATAGCTTTTGCTTCCCGCAAGCTTAAGCCACATGAGAAGAATTACCCCACCCACGACCTGGAGTTAGCAGGGGTTGTATTTGCATTGAGGATATGGAGACACTATCTATTGGGAGAGAAATTCCGTTTGTTCACAGACCATAAGTCACTGCAGTACCTGTTCACTCAGCGAGAGCTGAATATGCGTCAGCGCAGGTGGTTAAAGCTTGTGAAAGACTACCAGTTTGACATACAGTACCATCCGGGGAAAGCCAATGTAGTTGCTGATGCATTGAGCCGTAGACCGGTAGACGGTGTAGCCGACGTTTGGAAAGCAAAGTGGAAGGAGTTGGGTCACCAGGACGCAGTAGCCCGTTCGTTCATATCCGTCATGTCAGTCACACCCGAAATTGTTATGAGGGTGATACAGGCGCAGACCACAGATCCGTTTTGCCAGGAGCAGATTGTGCGACTTCTAGCCGAGGATGCTGAGACCTATTCTGTTAGTTCTGATGGAGGTTTGCGGTTTAATGGGAGATTGGTGGTTCCAGAAGGAGCAGAGTTACGTCACGAAGTGATGACTCATTCTCATGGGTCCCAATTTGCAATACATCCGGGAGGCGATAAGATGTACCAGGATATGAGGCGACAATACTGGTGGAGTGGGATGAAGAAGGACATTGCTGAGTTTGTGGCCAAGTGTTCTACCGGCCAGCTGGTTAAGGTGGACCACCAGAAACCGTCAGGATTGCTTCAGCCATTGGGAGTACCCGCGTGGAAGTGGGAGAGTATTTCCATGGACTTCATTACAGGGTTGCCTACATCACAGAGGGGCCACGATTCTATCTGGGTGATTGTAGACCGCCTGACCAAGGTGGCTCATTTTCTGCCGGTGCGGACAGATTATACCACGGGTCAGTATGCTCAGTTGTTCATCGCTGAGATTGTCAAATTACACGGGGTGCCCCTGAATATTGTGTCCGATAGAGACAAGATTTTCGTGTCGCGTTTTTGGGAAAGCTTTCAGGAGGCTATGGGTACTGAGTTGAGGTTGAGTTCAGCTTATCACCCACAGACAGATGGGCAGACAGAGCGTACTAATCAGATGTTAGAGGATATGGTACGCATGTGTGTTCTCGATTTTGGAGGAGGTTGGGAGCCACACCTTCCACTGGTAGAGTTTGCTTATAATAACTCTTATCAGTTCACTATTGGTATGGCTCCATTTGAGGCTTTGTATGGCAGGCCTTTTCGTTCCCCAACTTGTTGGCTTGAGGTGGGGGATAACAAGTTGCTAGGACCAGAGGTGATTCAGTAGACCTCTGCGAGGATTGAGATGATCAGGGGTCGCATTCGAGTAGCCCAGGACAGACATAAGAGCTATGCCGATGCGAAACGTTTCTTCAAGGAGTTTAATGTGGGGGACCAAGTGTTACTGTGTGTGTCTCCTATGAAAGGAGTGATGAGGTTCGGGAAGAAGGGAAAGTTGGCTCCGAGGTACGTGGGACCATTTCCCATCATTGAGAGGATTGGGCCAGTTGCATACAGATTGGGACTGCCAGAACATTTACATCGCATTCGTGATGTATTTCACATCTCGTCGTTGAGACGATACCTTCGAGATGATATGGCCCATACTCACATCGCGATAGAGGAGATCGACTTACAGCCTGATAGCTCCAACGAGGAGAGATCGGTGGCTATCCTAGACTATAGTGAGAGGAGATTGAGGTCGAAGATAGTTCCACTTGTGCGGGTCTAGTGGGAACATCATAATATGGAGGAATCCACTTGGGAGCGTGAGGCAGATATGCGCGAGAGATATCTAGATTTGTTCTTATCAGGTATGCCTTATTTTCCGAATTTCGGGACGAAATTCCATTATTAGGGGGGAAGTATGTAATACCCCGTATTTTTATGCTATATTAATTTGGGGGCTTTATTAAATTTAATGAGAGTGAATTATTTAATAAAAATCCGGAAATTAATTATGTTATAATTATTAACGTGACGAGAGTTAGTAATTTTATAAAATTGTCGAATATTACTAATGAGCATAGTAATATATGATATGGGTTACATTAAAGGTCACGAGTGAATGAAATGACAATTTTGAGAATATTAGTAGGGACGCGCCCGTGTCGCGTCGGGACTAATTACTGAGATATAAAAGTGAATACTTTATAAGTTGTTCGTATGGTCGTTTTGAGTGCGCCAACGCGGCCGGAATGGTCGAGATAGTCAGAAAAGTGTACCCGGGGGTTTAGTTTGGGTCTCGGGATGTTTTTAGGCTTAATTAGTGACCCGGGAGGGCATTTTGGTCATTTTACAAAATAGGGTAATTAAACCCACGAATTTCAGCCATCCTTAGCAGCCTTTTAGGGTTAGAACATTCAGAACCCTATAACGGCCATTGGAGTAGAGAGGAGAGAGCTCTCAAGGTGATTCAAGGCCAAAAGACCACCATTTGCACCACCGTCACCACCAACGCGTAGATCGCGAGGAGGAGAACGCAACCACACCAATATCAGCAGGAAACCAGACCTCTGAAATCCCAGGCAAGTGTTTAACTTGCGTATTTTTGTTGGTGCAATATTCATATTAGTGTAGGAATGATTAGGAGTGTAATCTATGGAAGAAAATCCCAATTTTGATAGGGATTTGCATGTAGAAAACATTATAACCATATTCTGGAAATATTATGTGAAGTAGATGAGTAACCCATGAATTTTTGATGATATGTTAGAAGGAAATTCTGGAGAAAACTGATTAGAACAAAAGTTAAGAAAACATTAGGGTTCTTGATGTTTAAATGAGATTTTGGGATTGTTTAACCATGTTTAATGATGGATATACGCATGCTTAATGTTAAAGACATCTGGAAATATGTTATTATGTTTGTAGTAGGAGTTTTGGGACGACTAGTGTTGGAAAAAATGATTTGGGTGAAGAATTTTGATAAAACCCGTAACTGCACTTCTGCAGGATTTCACAGACCTGCTTGATCGATCGATCGAGCCTAGAGCTTCGATCGATTGAAGGTTCGATCGATCGAGCCCCAGACCTCGATCGATCGACCCTTCCTGGCAGACTCTTATTTCCCCTTGTTTAATTAATTGAACATGATTCTTCGTGAAATAATTTTTGTGCTTTATGAATAAAATGTTTTGGGATATAGGAGAGACCAGTAGGGCATGTGATTAAGTGTTGAGAACTTTATTATGAGACGATAATTGTATTTTAGGGACAATTATTTAAAGAACGAGGAAACTACGTAATTCAAGCGAGAGATTACGTCAAATACTTACGATAGTGAATAGACGTTTACCTACTGATTTTGCTACTTGGATGGATAGAATCCACGAGTATCACGTAACTAGTAAGAAAACCCTTCGAGTTAAGGTTAGAGACGAAACCTTATACGTAATCATAATAATGGGAAATTAAGGATAAATGTTGTGACTGTGGGTAACGAGAGGAACCTATATTAATATGATGAAATGGGTATATTTATATGATTGTGTGTACATATATTATATACATGTGAAAAACGTACCCGCGCTACTTGCTATCCCTGAGGTTACCGCGCTGGGACGATCTTATCCTGTGTTGCTTTATGGGGGTTATTGATTTGTACCCTGGAAGATAGAGATCCTAGGTACGGGCTATCAGATTGATAGTCGGACGGTCCTAAGAGACGTGTGGGTATGTACTGACCTCTTGGACTTGGAATCTATGCTTCGCCTCAACGTTGTTTTGCATATGTTAATACAGTTCGAGAGTGATTCCGAACTTGTATTTCCCTTTGTGTGAGCGATACGGGGATTGGATAGCAGAGTATGCCCGCACCATAGTTTAGTTGGGGTGCTGTTATATATATATATTATACGAGTAGTTAATATATATATGAGGTTATGAACTTTAAACTGCCTACTATGATTTGATAAGTAGGACATGGTTGTTGACGCAATAATAAATACTTGTTTTGTGAAAGTATGAGATGACACTGGGAAACTTTATAATTTAATGAAGCTAAAACGAGAGGAGTGCTACAAATTGAAAGTAACCTTTTTAAAACGCTGACATTGTTCGGTTTTAAAAACTTATGAGTAAGTTAAGATAAAATAAATTATTTGGGAAGGTTAGCACGATAGGCGTGCACATTAGAAGAGAGGTGAGAATATCTCAAGAGAGTGTCGAATTAATATGTTGTTGCATTGGCTTGTATCAATTTAAATTACTTGCTAAACAAATTTTAAATCATACACACTTTCGGGCTCTGACCCGTTTCTTCTCTCTCTATCTCTCTCTCTCTCTCTCTTGTATATATATATATGTATTACAGGTGCCCAGCCACAGGGGCGTCTTGCTTAGGATCTTTTGGAAGGAACGCACTGCAGCTTAGGTGGGAGTTGTAGGTCTCTTGATTAGACGACTTCGTCCATTCAGATCCACTCTTAGCATTTTCATTCAGATGGGCATGTGTAGCCCTTTCCATTATTTCTTTATCTTGGGACATTGTTATTCCAGTTATTTCATAGTTCCGTTATTATGGGATTTTTTATTCAGGATGGATGTATTACTTTATTTTTCTCGCATGTTGACATTCGTTGATGAATGTTTTATATTAATTGGATTTTTGTTCCAGGTTTATTGTGGTGTGAATCTTATTTATTGAAACCTTGTTAATAAATAAATAAATATTTTTTTTAAAATAAAATTTGGAAAGTAATGTTTAATTTTGGTTTTGACACTTAGCTTAATTATTTAGGGAGTTAAATTGGAAAGTTTATTTTTACGACAGTGATGCTAAGAATGAACCAAACTGTTCACCTTGATTTAATTTAATAAAGGAGTGATCGCCCGGTATTTAATTAGGCGGGGTGTCACACTCTCCTCCATTACCATCATCTTCTTCACCCATCTTCTTTTCTCTCTCCAAACAGCAAACCGTCGGTGGCCTACCCAACTCGAATCCAGCTACGAACCAACTCTCATGCCCACTTTGGCTCTGACCCAACTGCTTGTAACAACCCGCCTAATGGGATACCGGGCGATCACTCCTATATCAAATTAAAACAAGAGTCACATATGGATCATCCTTAGCATCACTGTCGAAAATCCATTTAATTACTAATATCCTATTAGGCGAGCGTTAAAAACTTTTACTTAACTACTCTTTTTACGATTAAAATAAAACATCCACAAGTTAATGCGTAAATGAAACTGAAATAAATTAAATGAAATAAAATAACCGAACACTCGGTCAAAATATACAACCATATCGAATGTTGTACTGAAAGAGTAAATAAATGCAATTGGACCATTGGCCCGAATATTTATACAGTACCTCCTATCTAGAGTACAAGGATGGAAACGGCTATCAAAAAACCTGCACGCATCCACAGCTACTGCAGCTGACGTCTGACTCGAAGGAATTGTCATCCAGGCGTCCCTGTGTCTGGACACCTATGTATATATATAATATAGCAAGAAAGGAAAAGTAGATAAACGGGTCAGAGCCCGAGTTTTGAAAATATTTTCCAAGTTCATAAATGCCTTAATATTTTGAAAAAGGTTTTATCTCATATTTAAGTTTGGTATCGCACTCCCATGAGATACCCCTCACCTCTCCGCTAATAGTGCACTCCTAGCGCATCCCTCTAGACAACCTAGTCAAGTTATCCTGCTAAACTAGTCTTTCCCAAACCCACTATCAATCCTAGATAGTCCAAGCAATGTACTAAGGGCTAAACTTCACCCCAGTCTCAACGCCATGCCATGTATGTGCGTGGGGTGTCTCGCAAAGCGAAATCCAAACAAGGAACCCCCCCGATACACTACTACGCGGCATGGTCGATCGTCGAGATCTACTAGTCCCTAAGTACAGAAAGATATATAATAATATATATACCATAAAAATTAATAATATAAGAGCACTAAGGATTAAACTTCTCCCCAGTCTCAACACACTGCCATATTCGTGCGTGGGGTGTCTCGCGAAGCGAAATCCAAACAAGGAACCCCCCCAATACACTACTATGCGGCAAGGTCGATCGTCGGGATCCATTAGACCCTCGTACTCGATTCATCCATATATACATATTCATATTACAATATACATCCGGATTTATCTCCCGGACTGAGGATTTATATACAAGTATTTATCAATACTTTTCATTTTCTCAAAACTTCCCATTTCCTTTTTTATACTCAGGAAATGTAAATATAAAAGCCAATTCATTATCATGAATTGCTTTACCAAATCATATACTTTTTAAAAGCCAGTTTTATTATCATAAAAAAAATGCTTTTCCTTTATATGTCATCCCATTTCCCTTTTTATACTCAGGAAATGTACCCAAAGCCATTTTCATTATCATGAAAATGCTTTGATCAAATCATGCTTCCACATCCCTTCTTCCATCCGGGAGTGTTACCGAAGCCAAACCTTTATCCCATTTCCCTTTTTTATACTCAGGAAATGTAAACTAAAGCCAATTCATTATCATGAATTGCTTTAATAAATCTAAGACCGCCCCTCCGGGTTTCCCCACTGGACGCGCCCCTAAATGGCTATCATCTTCCAGGGCCTATCTATACAAGACAACCTGGGAACCTACCAACGACGGGAAGCGGCCATATTGCCTGCGGGAAAGTCAGGACCACACCCAGAATCCCCTAACCAGCGCAGAAAAACAAATAACCGCCCATATGGCCTAGGGAATATATCCAACCTGCTCAATAGCCAGGAAGGCTTCACCACAACGCGCGCAACTTCCCTTATGATAGCGATTTAGGGAGGTGTGTAACCATAATTTATCAATTATGAAAATCATTTATCTTTCCATTTTGAAAATATTCATTTTTATATTTTCAAAATCATTTCCATCATATCATATATATATATATACTTTATTCACATAGTATAAATACATACCATATAGTCCTCCTAGAATATATAAACGGCCATAATGGCCTATATCATCTAGCGATGACCAATAATCCCAAAGATTCCCTCCAGGAATCATAATCATGCATTCATATAAGCATGATACTAAACCCAAAGTATTTTCTCATTTTAATAAATAATACATACTTAAATCCCATCTACGGATTCATTTGGATATCTCCAATTATACCAATTCACTCTAAGTGAATATACACATATATAAATTCCCAATTCCTCAAGTCCTTTAGGACATAACCCTCCATAATTTCTAATTTGGAAGGGCCTTAAACATTAAACTCAAAAAGGAGAAATAATCCAAATCTCCAAAATCTTGGGCTGAAAATAGGGCACCGGTCGACCGGTCTTAGACCCCCGATCGACCGCGGGTTGAAAATAAGCCTACGACACAAAGCAGTAGGCCCTTTCTCCTTGACGCGGTCGACCGGCCTTAGGGGCGCGGTCGATCGGTCACACCAGGTCTCCCAAAATTAAATCCTCAATTCCCTTATCCAACAACCCAAATTCATTTTCGGGGTTTCTATACTACCCCAAAAATTATCCCGAACATCTACGCAATTAATTCTAGTCGTAATTTTTCCAATTCCCGATTTGATTTCTGAGTTGATGATTTCAACCCGGAGCTGCCATCTTGTAAAAATCATATCAAATCGTAGAAAAATCAGAAAAATACTTGGTCGGCGCCCACATGACCGTATCGAAAAGATCTACAACTTTCGTGTTTTGGCCGAAAGCTATATCAATTCTTTTCCTGGCCAAAAAGGCCCCCTAAAGTGACGGGTTACTATTCATCGTCTTCTCCGAGACGATTTCGGCCATTAAAGCTTCTCCCAAGCTTTTGTCGCCTCACCCAATGTCCTACAACCTCAACCAACTACAAATACACATATATTAAGGTTTCTAAACATCCTAGAACCCAAAACCACCAATTAATTTAGGTTAAAACCTAAGTTCCATAAATTGAAATATTATTTGGAGTTTAATTGTTTTAACTCCCAAAAACCCGTTTTATCCACGATAACCCAGCCCAAAACCATTAGGGTTTGTTTATACCAAACTAATGTATGAGATATTTATGCAAAAAGATAAATAAAGCAAGTAAACACTTGCCTCGTGGATAAAATTCGACGACCTCGACTCGAATCCGGCGGAGTTTGGCCCGAATCTCCATTTTTCTTCCTCTTTTCTCCTTCCTCTCTCTCTTCTCTCTCTTTTCTTTGTTTTCTTCCACTTTCTCCCTCTTTAAATAAGAAGAAAAGGGTTATACCCCTTAAAACCCAAAAACGACTCGTTTACCCAATTACGAGTTACTTTTACCTCTAAAATTATCCGAAACTCATTTTCGACAATCGGACACTCTTTTCCGACTATCTCGGCCATTCCGAGAATTATGGCGCCGTCGAAATTCTCATCCGAGGTACTTGACCGCAAATCACTATTCCAACCCAAAATAAATAAATGCGGGTTTTCCAATTAAAAATCTTACCTCGCGTCGCTTTACTCAACGACGACATATAATTAAAATATTTCGACCTATATAGTCCCAAAAATAATTATACCACCCATCGAAAATCATCAAATCCACGAGAATCCCAAAAATCACTATTTAGGTAAATTCCCCAAATCTCCAATTTATATCCAATTATGGAATTTAATGGTCTCCAAAAGTACGGGTTGTTACATACCCCCCCTTGCAACGGAATTTCGTCCTCGAAATTCAGATACGACCTACACCACCAATCTTAGGATCACTCCAAATCCTAATACCTCAAGGGGAACGGTAATAACTCAATGGTTCTCAACCATACACTATGCGACCACTGCAATCATAAAGTGACTCTAATACGTCACATAATACCCATCATCTATAATGCCTATCGGCATGAATTTCAACCTTATATACTACACCCATTCTATTCCAGGCGGTATATAAAACCATCTTACCAAGGTGCCCATACACCTTTCGAACTTGTGCACATCTGCACATCCGTAGTGAACGTCTGACACGTAACACTCTCTCCCAATAAGGATCTCCTTTCCTCGGTGTAATACTCATCTATGGGTACTCCCAACCCGCGAAAATCAATTCTCCTAAGTTCGGCGCCACTAACACTATCGAACGTACATCCTAATAATACTACGATCTATGCGTTATCCTACCTAAGCAAAACTAATATAATCCTAAGTATGTCCCTAGTGCCCAAGGCCTCTCTCAACTCCCGACCATTGCTTGGTTTCATGCGTGGGACGTCTCGCCAAGGCGAAATCCAAACAAGGAACCCTCCCGTTACACTACTCCCTCGCGTAGTCGGTCATCGAGATATAGCGACCTAAGGCACACCAGCGGGACGTCCTAAATACTGCCTACGCTAAACTACGAACGCATTTCTAGTATCTTATCCTTCCGCCCATACGGAAGGAAACCTAATCAATCGAAGTGCCCAATTTCTGTAGAAAGTGTCACGAACATAATACCCAAAATGTATCTTCTCAAAATTTGCCTTTTCATTAAGGCTGGTTATTATCCTCAAACCAATTTCTCTAAGTCCAACCTCAACCACCAACTTGTGGCGAGGGGACCACTTTAGTGCTTTTCCATAGCACAATCTTTCCATAGTATATCAACATCATGTGGCTCATAGCCTATAGTGGTTCATCCACACTATAAGACTAACCCAAATCTTTGCATCCTATAGCAGCTCTCAACTTTCGACGCCGTTAAGAGTCATGTGTGGGTGTCTCGCAAAGTGAAATCCAAACAAGGAACCCCTCCACACATTAACCCTTGACTTCGTTGGTTATGGAGTTCCGTTATTTCAACATGCAACCGGGATATCCCTATCCCCTAATCCAATAAAAAGGTGGTCTGAACTCCTATCTCTAACTAAGAGTCACACCTCCCCCCCCCCCCCCCCCCGCGCTCGCACTATATTTTAAGTCCTTGCGCAAACAATAATGAGATTTATCTTACAGCTCAACACAAATCCTGCGGCCTTAAATCATATATATAAGGTCGCCATATATCCAAATCACAATAAGGAAACCTCTTATCATCGAAGTTCCATTAACCCATAACAAATAAGGTGAACTCAACCTATATCTAGGTGAGACACCGCAACAATAACCTGTTCCCTCGAGGAACCATGGACACGGTAGACTTGCCATTCTTAGCCTGCTATCGCTCCGAAAATACACCATAATGTATTATACTCATCATACCACCATGCTCGTATAGACATATAAAACGAGCATCACTAACCAGCTATGTATATATATACCATATATCAGCACCCGCCTCTATGGCGAATGATGGAAAATAAAACTCCGCTACTGCGGACAACACATAGGCATACATGATATAATGTTATCGATACCACCATAACTCAAATTACACACACGATTCTAGGGCTAACTAATATCGTGATTTTATCTAGTCACTCCATATATAACTCCTCAATTGAGGTAAAACTCATAACAACATCCTTCTCATTCCGGCTAAATCATGGGGACTCACGATTAAAACTATCCATAAGGTCCCTTTCGAACCCTCAATTTCCATGAGGAATTCGACTTTAGCACCACTCTCTACTTCAGTGGTACTGCGGTAATCCTAACTACCATTATTTAGTAGTCGTCGCCAAAATCCTTAACAATTACCATAAGGAGAGTGACCTCTACTAAGGGCCTCATCCCAACCTTCTACCAGCTGCTCCAGCTAAGCCTCACCTCCTGCCACCATCCAAACTCGGCACACGATTCTCAAACGAGTGCGCAAAAGATTTCTATAATCTCATAATATGGCAGGAGAACGAAATCTCACAAGAGAAATCAACAATCCTAATCCTGAGGCTCTATAACAAATGAGAGCAACACTGAAAGCGTAGTACGTCCGCACAGATTCCTAAGGACACTAGAACCTGATGCTCTGATACCATCTGTAACAACCCACCTAATGGGATATCGGGCGATCACTCCTATATCAAATTAAAACAGGAGTCACATATGGATCATCCTTAGCATCACTGTCGAAAATCCATTTAATTACTAATATCCTATTAGGAGAGCGTTAAAAACTTTTACTTAACTACTCTTTTTACGATTAAAATAAAACATCCACAAGTTAATGCGTAAATGAAACTGAAATAAATTAAATGAAATAAAATAACTGAACACTCGGTCAAAATATACAACCATATCGAATGTTGTACTGAAAGAGTAAATAAATGCAATTTGACCATTGGCCCGAATATTTATCCAGTACCTCCTATTTAGAGTACAAGGATGGAAGCGGCTATCAGAAAACCCGCACGCATCCACAGCTGCTGCAGCTGACGTCTGACTCGAAGGAATTGTCATCCAGGCATCCCTGTGTCTGGACACCTATGTATATATATAATATAGCAAGAAAGGAAAAGTAGATAAACGGGTCAGAGCCCGAGTTTTGAAAATATTTTGCAAGTGCATAAATGCCTTATTATTTTGAAAAAGGTTTTATCTCATATTTAAGTTTGGTATCGCACTCCTATGAGATACCCCTCACCTCTCCACTAATAGTGCACTCCTAGCGCATCCCTCTAGACATCCTAGTCAAGATATCCTGCTAAACTAGTCTTTCCCAAACCCACTATCAATCCTAGATAGTCCAAGCAATGTACTAAGGGCTAAACTTCACCCCAGTCTCAACGCTATGCCATGTTCGTGCGTGGGGTGTCTCGCAAAGCGAAATCCAAACAAGGAACCCCCCGATACACTACTACGCGGCATGGTCGATCGTCGAGATCTGCTAGTCCCTAAGTACAGAAAGATATATAATAATATATATACCATAAGAATTAATAATATAAGAGCACTAAGGATTAAACTTCTCCCCAGTCTCAACACACTGCCATATTCGTGCGTGGGGTGTCTCGCGAAGCGAAATCCAAACAAGGAACCCCCCTGATACACTACTATGCGGCAAGGTCGATCGTCGGGATCCATTAGACCCTCGTACTCGATTCATCCATATATACATATTCATATTACAATATACATCCGGATTTATCTCCCGGACTGAGGATTTATATACAAGTATTTATCAATACTTTTCATTTTCTCAAAACTTCCCATTTACCTTTTTATACTCGGGAAATGTAAATATAAAAGCCAATTCATTATCATGAATTGCTTTAACAAATCATATACTTTTTAAAAGCCAGTTTTATTATCATAAAAAAAATGCTTTTCCTTTATATGTCATCCCATTTCCCTTTTTATACTCAGGAAATGTACCCAAAGCCATTTTCATTATCATGAAAATGCTTTGATCAAATCATGCTTCCACATCCCTTCTTCCATCCGGGAGTGTTACCGAACCCAAACCTTTATCCCATTTCCCTTTTTTATACTCAGGAAATGTAAACTAAAGCCAATTCATTATCATGAATTGCTTTAATAAATCTAAGACCGCCCCTCCGGGTTTCCCCACTGGACGCGCCCCTAAATGGCTATCATCTTCCAGGGCCTATCTATACAAGACAACCTGGGAACCTACCAACGACGGGAAGCGACCATATTGCCTGCGGGAAAGTCAGGACCACACCCAGAATCCCCTAACCAGCGAAGAAAAACAAATAACGGCCCATATGGCCTAGGGACTATATCCAACCTGCTCAATAGCCAGGAAGGCTTCACCACAACGCGCGCAACTTCCCTTATGATAGCGATTTAGGGAGGTGTGTAACCATAATTTATCAATTATGAAAATCAGTTATCTTTCCATTTTGAAAATATTCATTTTTATATTTTCAAAATCATTTCCATCATATCATATATATATATACTTTTTTCACATAGTATAAATACATCCCATATAGTCCTCCTAGAATATATAAACGGCCATAATGGCCTATATCATCTAGCGATGACCAATAATCCCAAAGATTCCCTCCAGAAATCATAATCATGCATTCATATAAGCATGATACTAAACCCAAAGTATTTTCTCATTTTAATAAATAATACATACTTAAATCCCATCTACGGATTCATTTGGATATCTCCAATTATACCAATTCACTCTAAGTGAATATACACATATATAAATTCCCAATTCCTCAAGTCCTTTAGGACATAACCCTCCATAATTTCTAATTTGGAAGGGCCTTAAACATTAAACTCAAAAAGGAGAAATAATCCAAATCTCCAAAATCTTGGGCTGAAAACAGGGCACCGGTCGATCGGTCTTAGACCCCCGGTCGACCGCGGGTTGACAATAAGCCTACGAAACAAAGCAGTAGGCCCTTTCTCCTTGATACGGTCGACTGGCCTTAGGGGCGCGGTCGACCGGTGACACCAGGTCTCCCAAAATTAAATCCTCAATTCCCTTATCCAACAACCCAAATTCATTTTCGGGGTTTCTATACTACCCCAAAAATTATCCCGAACATCTACGCAATTAATTATAGCTGTAATTTTTCCAATTCCCGATTTGATTTCCGAGTTGATGATTTCAACCCGGAGATGACATCTTGTAAAAATCATATCAAATCGTACAAATATCAGAAAAATATATGGTCAGCTCCAACGCGACCGTATTGAAAAGATCTACAACTTTTCTGTTTTGGCCGAAAGCTAAATCAATTCTTTTCCTGGCCAAAAAGGCCCCCTAAAGTGATGGGTTACTATTCATCATCTTCTCCGAGACGATTTCGTCCATTAAAGCTTCTCCCAAGCTTTTGTCGCCTCACCCAACGTCCTACAACCTAAACCAACTACAAATACACATATATTAAGGGTTCTAAACATCCTAGAACCCAAAACCACCAATTAATTTAGGTTAAAACCTAAGTTCCATAAATTGAAATATTATTTGGTGTTTAATTGTTTTAACTCCCAAAAACCCGTTTTATCCACTATAACCCACCCCAAAACCATTCGGGTTTGTTTATACCAATCTACGGTATGAGATATTTATGCAAAAAGATAAATAAAGCAAGTAAACACTTGCCTCGTGGATAAAATCCGACGACCTCGAGTCGAATCCGGCGGAGTTTGGCCCGAATCTCCATTTTTCTTCCTCTTTTCTCCTTCCTCTCTCTCTTCTCTCTCTTTTCTTTATTTTCTTCCCCTTTCTCCCTCTTTAAATAAGAAGAAAAGGGTTATACCCCTTAAAACCCAAAAACGACTCGTTTACCCAATTACGAGTTACTTTTACCTCTAAAATTATCTGAAACTCATTTTCGACAATGGGACACTCTTTTCCGACTATCTCGGCCATTCCGAGAATAATGGCGCAGTCGAAATTCTCATCCGAGGTACTTGATCGAAAATCACTATTCCAACCCAAAATAATTAAATGCGGGTTTTCCAATTAAAAATCTTACCTTGTGTCGCTTTACTCAACGAAGACATATAATTAAAATATTTCGACCTATATAGTCCCAAAAATAATTATACCACCCATGGAAAATCATCAAATCCACGAGAATCCCAAAAATCACTATTTAGGAAAATTCCCCAAATCTCCAATTTATATCCAATTATGAAATTTAATGGTCTCCAAAAGGACGGGTTGTTACACTGCTCAAAACTAACAACCTGCCTGGCGACATCCTAAACCCGTCTTAAACCCGGAACCCTCTTCAATCCACCGAACCTCCATTTTCGGAGATCCTACCAAAAGATAAACTCGGATATTCAACCCAGCCTCTACCCAAGCTTCCAAACCCGAAACCAAGATCCAATTCCATCTTCTCAACCCAAAACCCCATAAACCATAACTGTCCATAACCCGACGACCTTATAAATCAAACCAACGACCTCCAACTCCGGTCATTACCCTATATATAAAAATACTCTTGAAAATCAAGTAACCAAGAAAGTGGTAAGTTGGAACCCATTTTGAACCATACCATACCACTGTGTCTGTGGTTACAATCTACAGGAGTCTTATAACTAACAACCGCTCTCCTAGATCGACTGATAGTCGGCCTCGACATCAAAACCCACCGCCTCAAAAATATTACATCTGGGCCTCCCAATATATCACCACTTTCTATCTGTCAAGGGTTACACGTTGGAATCACATAAGGCGTCAACATAAATATTAGGGGCAAATCACTGTACGTATTCCATTCATTCATAAATATTACTAGCTGTCGAGGTGATGGAATCAATTGGAGACGAAGGGGAGATGGCGCAACAACTATGTGTAATAACCGTGGCTATCAATGTTCACCTTACGTGGATACAAAATCTCACAAGAATGTCAATTTTCATCCTACGTGGATACCCTACATGAGTTGGACTTATAGAGATTTCTTGTTTTTCAATTTTATTCCAAGGATAAATCAAAGGTTATGAATGAAAACGTTCGCTCTTTCCCTAAAAAAATTATTTTATTGTTTTTTATAAATAACATACAATATTTTTTAAAATAAAAAATAGTTTTTTATTTTTTTTAAAAAGTTTTTTTAAAAATTTTAAAAAAATTATTCTAACTGTTTTATAAAAAAAAAACTTATTTTTCAACAAAAATAAAACCTGTTAACCATGAACATAAACTTCTTTACACTGTTAAATAATGTTTTTAACTGTTTAAAAACAATTTTTAATAAGAAACTGTTTTTAAAGGGTTTTTTATACATAAAAGAAATGGTTTAATAACTTTTGAACTAAAAAAATGTTTTAAAATAACCGATTTTAACTTTTTTTAAGAGCTTTATGAAATTAAGAAATTTTTGTAAAGTTAAAAAAACATCTTAATTATTTAATATAAAAATATGCAATTAATATGGAAAATACCAGGTGGCATCTCAATTCCCTTCCAACATATCTACCATGTGTAAGCTTTGCTCGGAGGCTTTTCTCATTCTTCCTGTTCCTTTGGTTTCTCCACCTGTTTGTTTCCTTTTCAATTTTTTTAACAAATTACATACAATATCTTTTCAAATAACTTATGCAAAGTACTTTTTAAACTACATACCGTATTTTTAACCACGTATACATAATTATTTTATTATTTTTATAAATTATGTACAATATTTTTTACATAAAAAACAGTTTTTTATTTTTTAACATTTTTTATTTATAACATTTTTAACATTCCACAAAACGCCATGTGGCACCACAATTTTTCATTAAACTTTGTTATGCAGTAATTATATCTCTCCTCTTTAGTTCATCTCTCTTCCAATTCTTCTTCCTTATTCACTCTTCAAATACAACCCTTTCGTTTTCTAAATTTTTTCGTCTGCAATAAAATTACACCCTTTCATTTCTTTAGTAACAAACCCTTTATCTCCATCTGTTGAAGTCCAAAGGACCATTTATGTTCTTCCACCTTATAAATCATTCACCCATAAACGTTAAACAACACCCCTACACCCTTTCATTTCTTTTATAACAAACTCTTTATCTCCCTTTGTTGAAGTCCAAAGGACCGTTTCTGTTCTACCACCTTATAAATCATCCACCCATCAATGTAAAACAACACCCCTATTTTGTAAATTGTGGTGCGTTCAAGAGACAAAGGATTTCTATTGTCGGTAAATTCTCCGATTGAAAATGGAAGCAACTAAGGACCCACGGGTGATTGCTGTGGAAGGTGAGTTTACACGGGTCTGATGTGTGGTTATTTATAACACTTTTAGATGCCTCAATCAGTTGTGATAGTTAAGGTGGCTAAAGGATGGTTTGAATTGGTTTTAGGAGAAGCTTAGGTTGGAGGAGATGGGTAGCGGGTTCCATGGATTTAGAAGCCGGGGTTGAGAGCTGGTGGTTTCGGGTTATGGAATTAGGCTGGATTCGAGTGTAGATGGTGGTCTTGGTAGTGGGTTCAAGTATGGCTATGGGGGGTCGGGTTGCCATGGGTATGGTTGCGGGTCAGTCAGAGCTTTGTTTTGGAGAGCTTGGGTCTGATTATCGTCGGGATCGAGTTTCCTCCTTTGAAGGTGGTCGGTAGGAGATAGATTTGGTTAGAGGATGACTGAAATAGGTTTTGGGGTCAGCGGTGTGGGTTTTGATTTGGTCTGTAGGTCATGGATTTTGGGCTTAACGATTTTCCATTTTTTTCTATCAAATGCTCCACGTGAGCATCATTTATATATATAAAAAAATAAGTCATTCCATATAGTTCATTATTAGGATTTTAATTTCAAAATTTCTTTAAAAAATATGTAATAATATTGCGAAGGTGATTGTTAGTTGAAATACTCTAATTTTTTTTAATGATGCAGGGAAAATATATATAATACTTTATTGTAATGGTTTTAAAATTGACGTTTCAATGCTATGACTTTGAGTATTTCAAAATATATGCTTGATTTGGTTTTAAGTGTTTTGGATTTTTAGATCTAGGTATATATAAGAATGAGTTTCGATTATTTAGTTTTTTTGGCTTTAATTTAATCTCTTAAGATTTGTGGAGATTCACTCCCATTTATTTTTGAAAATATATTAAGTTTCATATCCATCTCAAACCGCCCATAACTGCTATGTGACATCCCCGCTTTTTTTTCCCCGAGAATACACTTATCCCATACATGTTACAATACGACCAGTAATTAAAAAAAATAAAGACATGAGAGTGGATACAAATGAATCTTTAAAAATGAGACTAAATGCTTAAGATCCCTTAATTATTTGTGACATTATTATTTTCACCAAAATACCCTCAAATGTGATAATGTTCATAGCCCAATGTTTTCGGGTAAAAAGAAAAATATGAGGATTATTTTAAGTTTGTGCCCATGTTATTTATTGTTTATGGATCTCTTTTTAATTAACAGTTTATTCTACTTTTTTATGGCACCCTATGCACATTTTTATATTTTTGAATATTGTTAATATCATTTGTCTTTATTTGCATTAATAATCCAATTTTTGTCTTAGTTCTATATATGTTTCAAAAAGAAAAAAAGGTTCTTGAGTTGCCAAAGTATATATAATATTTACTATGTTTGACTACATATATAATCGAAGGCGCTATTTGAGATTGACTATTTCTGCAAATTTTCAAGTATACGTGAAATAATATAGAAATTTTACAAGAAAATAGTTGATATAGCAGTTGAAGTTAAACAACCGTGCTTTTGAGTTCTTTTTATTTGTTATTTTTTTTACCACAAAATGGTCGTACAATTTAATTTTTTATCATAATTTGTTCATGATAATCAGTTAAAGACTAATAAGGATTGAGGGAGTATATTAGATAGGTGTGCTTAATTTCATTGAATGAAGTTGAATCTTTTGGGCTCATTTTCATTTACATAATGTTCTATTTATTTTTTTGTCATTTTTAATATCATAATATGTGTAATCACTTAAGTTAGGAACTAAATAAATATGTTAATATGAAATATATATATATATATATATATATATATATATGTATCGTACGCGCATCGAGCGGGTTTACAACTACTGTTGTATATAACACAACTAGTGTTATATATAACACAAGAGCTGAATATAATAAAAAGAAAGGGGATTGCTGTGACAACCCGCTCCAAATAATAACGGGTGGCCATCCCTACACTACATAAATCAGGTATCTCAGATGGTACAGTCTCAACATCAACCACTAAACACTATAATATAAGGCTAACTACCCGAAGTCATTAAGTGCGAATTGCCAAAAATTTGAAACTTTTATTTTTAACAATGACAACAAAACCGATAATGCACATAACCAACAATATACATCTAACTATGATGAGTGAACTATGCATGCTCCAAATATGAAAGAGTACAATACATTGTACTACAAAATCTCAACAATAAAATACCAGAATATGCTATCGGGTAAAAGATAGTACAATAATCTGATAAATAAAATATGAAAGTGTTAATCTACAACACTTGAATACTAACTCAATACAACTGAATCCTAACCTAGATGTACAATAGATAGGAATCGACTAAAGTGAAGTGCCGCAACAGTCCGCTACTGCCACAGCTCCACAAATCCTAAATGGAGGAATATCAAAGGCATCCTTGCGGAGGAACACCTGAAGTAATACAATATATACATGGAGGAGGAAAATATAAATGGGTCAGAGCCCGAGTTTTGCAAAGCAGTTTATAGCAAGTGTATTAAAATGCATAATAATTATAAATGCATTATTACATGATTTAGTTGGAATCTAACACTCCATAAAAATTCAACTCACCTCTCATCTAAAGCGCGCACTAAGCGTATGCACGTGTCTCCAAAAGGATGTCCGATTCTACTTAGGTAAGAGGATTCTAACTTAAACCCAATTAAAGTAGTTAAGTGAAACCATCTAACCTATCTCCCAATTCTACATTTATTCCCATAATTTATATACATTAACTTTCATGTAATAATTATAGTTATCTTTATAATGTTCATTTGTTGAACATAAAAAGTTACATGATCCAATTATGTCCACATCATCACAATACATCCACAATCTCATTTACTAGAATTTATATTCTAGTGATGCCCATATAAGGCATGAAATTGTAACAACCCTCACGTTTGGTAGCCTACTTTATATTTATTTACTATGTGTAGTAATTAATTATATAATGATAGATGTTGAGTAAATATTAATTTAATCAGAAAAAGTTAATATTTACTGAAATGTTGTACGATTACCTGATGTGTAGGTAAAAATATCCATGAGGTGATTTATAGTGTCATAAGATATAAAATGACATTTTGGCTTAATGTGGAACCGAAAGTCAAATGAGTTATAAAATTCCCAAATGATAAATTGGAGGGTGTAGTTAGACTCGGTAGGTGCGAGACAGTCAAAATAAGTGCCATATTTCATTTTGGCATTTCGGTCACTTTTGACTGGTTTTGGCTTAAATAGTGTAGTCGAGTATTATTTTATCGCGTATTAGTCACTTAAGTGGTCTTTTGGGACTTAAGACCCATTTTATTTCCCACCCCTATTCCCATTCTTCCATTTTACACATTGAGAGAAAGAGAGAGGAAGAGAACTTGGGAGAAAGAGAGAGATTTGGAGATTCAAGCTAGGATTTGTTGCTTCCTTCTTCATCAAATCAGATTCTTACACTTGAGGCAAGTAATCTACTTTCAATTTTGTGATTTAAGTAGAATAAATTGCATTGATAGTTATGATTTAGAAATGTTAGGGTTTTGTTGAAATATTGGGTATTAACCCTTGGAGATGAATTTGGATGATAATTTTTGTACATAATGGTAGTTAGAGGCCCTTATTATGTATTGGTGGTGATAGATGATCTTGGTTTGGGTTGGTTTTGGGTTTAAGGAAATTTGGAGTTCAAAACTCCATAGCCATTCTTGGCATTTTCGCAGGGGCGAATCGATTCGGCCACTAGGGCGAATCGATTCGCATAGATGCAGTTCCCAGGTCTATGTACCCGAATCGATTCGGGTTAAGGCCGAATCGATTCAGTTGTATGCAGAAGGTTGGTTTTGTCTTCCGAACCGATTCTCTTTAAGGGTGAATCGATTCGGCAGGGCGAATCAATTCGGCCCTTGGGGCGAATCGATTCGGTTCCTGCAATTTTGAGTCATTTTCTTTTTTAAATTTTGATCTTTTCCCTCAAACTTAGGATCTAGGAACCTTCTTGAAAGAAGTAAACTTAGAGTTCTAGAGTATTAGTTGAGTTGGTCGTTACCCTAGATTAGAAATGGGTTCATCTGGGGTTTGTTCCGGGGAGGTTTAAAGTAATGTTAAGGCATTACTTCTTTTATTGAATTTGTAAAAGTTAGGAGTTTGAGAGCCCATGCTTGGAGACTTTAGGGGCTTAATGAGATTAGATGAACCTTGGGGATTCGTAGAATCATAATGATTATTTGGAGACTTAGTCGGGATTTGTAATTTGAGGAATAAATGATAAAATTCGATGGGAATTTAGGTTCACATAAAATGAACCCATAGGTGTTTAAAGATGATAGGTTCAACTAAAATGAACCCCGTTGTTTAATAATGATTGGTTCAAATAAAAAGAACTAATCACTTGGGTAATGTAAATGGATTTTGGTAATGAATGATAATAAAATGTAAATATTAATTTACTGTTACACACCTCTCTAAATTACATCATAAGGGAAGTCCGTTCGTGAGGTGAAGCCCCCGGGCTAATGAATGCAGGGTGGATATAGTCCTAGGCCATGTGAGCGCTTTTATATATATGTATTTTTCTGCGATGGGTAGGAGATTCTGGGTGTGGTCTTGACTACCCCGCAGGCACATGGCCGCTTCCCGACGAAATTCGATAGGTGCCCAGATTGTCTTATGTTAGGCCCTGGAAGATGATGGTCATTTAGGGGCGCGCACAGTGGGGAAACCCGGACGGGCGGTCTTAGATATCGTTATATGTATATGAATATAACTATATTTTCATCAAGTTGGACTTGATGGTTGTAAAACGCCATAAAGATCGTATGATATATGTGCCATAAAGAGCGCCTAATGTAAATGATATTCCTAATAAGGAAAGGAAAGATAAAATGGGAAGTTTTAATTTATGAAAAGAAATTATAACTTCTTGATTAAACCGAATAAATGGTTTTATTTCTAATAAGGAATGTCAGAAGGAAATGGAAATTGTATTAATGAGGAAGGGTTTTAAATTAAAGTGCTTTACTTTCAATTCTTGTTTGTAATTATAGTTAGCATGTCATATTATCATCCTTATCATTCATGTATAATTATTCATTCATATATAATTATTCATATCTATCATGCTTTTTATTCTTCTGGTGATTATATAGAATCTCGGCCCTGACCGGTTTACTTTCCTTGTTGTATATATATGATTGTATCCGCTCAGATGCTCCACCGCAAGGACGCCCGACTTGACTTTCCCAAGTTTCCTTCACTTTTGACGAGCTGTAAGATTTTGCGGGTTATTACAGGACGTTGTATTAGACGCTTTCCTTCTTGTTATTCTAGATATGATCGGGTCTTTTCACTCGGGCGTGTGGCCCAAACTTTGGTACTTGTTTAATGAATGTACTATGTAAGATATTTAAATTGTGGTACTTCGTTATATGTAGCTGTGGACCGACAACTTATTCGGTCCATTTGTGTACATTCGTTTTAGTTGTATTATATATATTCTTTTGGAATTCCACTTGCTTGTCAGACTGGGTTGTTTAGTTTAAATTTTCATAACCGCATTTTTAAAATTTTACACTTTTTGGCAACCCGTTTTCTGATTTATTGGGTGGTTTCCCATATACTCCGTTTATATTTGTGATGCTGAGAATGATATCCATCCATGATTACTGTTACGTTTGAGTATCGGGCTGGCCACCCCTTATCTCGAATTGCGGGTTGTCACAGATAGTATCAGAACATCAGGTTCTAGAGTACTAGGATCTGTGTGTGGACTTGTCGCGTTCTACCGTAGCATTCTTTGATGTAGAGCCTGATGTTAAGACTTCTTTGTTGCTCATGTTTACGATCTTCTGCCCGATAGATTGTTTTAACTAGTATTGTAATACTGTTGTTCTTCCATCTCAGATGCTGCCTAAAAGATGTCGCCCAGTGAGACGAAATAGGGTTACAGAAGAGGAGGTAGGTCCTCCACTGCCGCCACAAGGGACCATTAACGTTGAAGATGTAGAAAACATAGTGGCTCAAGCGGTTAATGCCGCCATGGCCGCAGTGGTCCAACAATTTCCATGGGCTCCAGGTGTTCGAGCTTCTACGGGACTTACACCGTGGGAAAGGGTTAGAGAATACTTTCTGAAGGGCAATCCCCCGGAATTCGAGGGAGGCACGGATGCGGTTAAATCCAGTCAATGGAAGCAAAACGTGCAACGCCACCTTCGAATGATAGAATGCAGTGAGGATAAGAAACAAGTCCTTGCCACCTTTAAACTTGTCAGATCTGCGTTACACTGGTGGGAGACGATGACCACACCAGAGTAGAGAGACACAATGACGATCACTGAGTTCTGGGTTTTGTTTGATCTTAAGTATTTTCCTCCCGCAGTTTAGAGGGAGATGAAGAGGAAGTTACAAGATGTAGTACAAGGGGGGAGATCTGTAGCGGAGTATGAAGAAGAGTTCACCCGGTTGGCAAGTTTTGTACCGGATGAGGTGACTCCGGAAGAGAGGAAGATCTCGAAGTTTATGGGAGGTCTGAACTGGAGAATCCGGAAACACTTGCTGGGTAACCCATCTTTACAAACTTTTGGGGAGGTTATGAATGCAGCCTTACTCCATTGCCAGGAGCATCGGCTATATATGCAGGGTAGCAAGAAAGCTACTGAAGTGGGGCAAGCAGGAAAGCTTGGATGGTTTGTTGCGGGTGGCAATAATAATAGGCACGGACAGGGTGCCTTGCATCAGGCAGGCCGGGGTGGCCCTGGAGGTAGAGGTCATTCGGGCCGAGGCGTTTTCCAGTTTAGAAATAACGGAGGTCGAGGTCAGGAGGATAGGAAGGGACGGTGCTTCCAATGTGGGGAGGCAGGTCATTACAAGAAGGAGTGTCCTCAGATGATTGGGGGTCAGTTTCCTAGGGCTCCGCAACAGCCATATGTTCAGTTTCCACCTCCGGTACCTATCATGGTTGTTCCTCCGCAGCAGGGACAACTACAGTATGGACGTGATTGTCATGTTCAGGAGGCTATGCTTCCTCTATCTCTGCCGGCACCGCCCGTTATTGAGGGTAAGTTTTTCTTTACTTGAGTTACGTGAGTATGTGTTATTCGATGCGGGTGTTACGTGCTCTTTTGTTTTATGAGTTCTTCTCATATTACGGATTTGATAAGATCTGCTGAGAGTATTTCTTTTTCTAGCGTTGAGTTTTTATTTACGTATGATGGTTCTCTCATTTCTTTTGTTTGTATGTATATAGGAATTTATTTTACTAATTTGTGCCTTGAGGCCGATTTACTCGTCCTTAACATGGTCGAGTATGATGTGATATTGGTATGTGATTGTTATGTCTTATCTCCACGACCAACAAAGTTGAGTAGTAGCGTATAGGAGGGGTTCCTTGTCTGGATTCCGCTTCTGCGGGACGCTCCACGCGCGAACCTTAACGACGTTGGGAGTGGAGATACACCACCTTTCGTTTCTTTTATTTTAGGTATATTACGCTCTATCTCCATGATCAACCAGTTAAGTAGGCATGTGTCGGAGGGGTTCGTTGTCTGGATTTTGCTTTGCGAGACACTCCACCGCATGAACACTTAACGATGTTGTGAGTGGATAGATGCTATCCTTTCCTTTTATTCTATTTTATTAATTTGTTGTTAGAAGTTGGGATTGGAAAGTTTGGCTGAATCACGTAGAAGGGTGATTAGGGGCTATTAAAGTGCGACCTAGAAGCACTGCATATACTTCTCTCCTCTGATCGATGCGAGGGAGACTGAGATACGAAGTCGAATTGAGACTTCGGGATATGCCTTGATAAGGAGGCTATTTAATAAGATGTGTATATATGTTATAGGGCATATAATTATAGGGATTTATGGAGAGTAAATGTTTGATTTGTTAAGTTTTCAATTATCTATAGGGTAAGGTGTATATAGGTAGAATCTTTTCGATCCCGAATATGTGTCTTAGACCTGTATATCTTGATGACCGACAATGCGAGGTAGTAGTGTAATGGGAGGGTTCCTTGTTTGGATTTCGCTTCGGCGAGACGTCCCACGCACGAAACCGAGCAAATGTCGGAAATTGAGGGAGGTCTTGGGCACTAGGGATATACTTAGTATTAGGAGCATACGACTTAGTTAGGATATAGGAAGGTACAGCTTAGGATTGTTTGGACATAAGGCCCTTAGTTATGACGTTAGTTTAGGAAGGTTGTCGGGAGTTGACCACGAACGGATTGTGTTAACTCTATAAGGGGTTGGTTCCCTGATTACGAGAAGTGGGAGATTTCGAGAAGTTGGTTGGTTAGGCCGAAGGAGATGAGACCTCTAGTAGTAGAGTGTTACGGAGGTAACGAAAAGGGTATATTGACTCGCACCCCTGAGCCATGTTGTTAAGTTCGTGGGTGGATTCAATCAACAAGTCTCTGCCATGATGGGGAGTAATAATGTTGGAGTATCGACTTATTGTTGATGCGCCTCCTAAGTTTAAACTTATGAGAAGTATTATCCCCTGTTTAGATTGAATTTGTTCGTGGGGGGTGATCACCGTATAGGAAGTGAGATGCTACCTCCTGGGTAGAATTGAGCCTTTCGTGCGAGAAACATTTCGTTGCAAGATGTCACAGGGGAGACAGAAGTGGTTAAGACCACATTTACAAGCTGTTGGTTTCGGAAACAGAACTCTGCTCTTTTAACCTTGAGGGTGGGGTGCGTTTCCATAAGAGAATCTTTGTCCCGATTGAGAAGGACTTTAGAAGGGCAGATATGGAGAAATGTTGCGATTCTAAGGTTGCATTACATCCGGGTAACGACATCTTGTGTCAAGTCATGCGCCGCCAGTAGTAGCGGTCGGGCTTGGAGAAATGGTTGTATTGCATGGGGTGTTTTGATTTCAGTTTCCAACTGAAATAGGATTTTCGTTTCTCACCTTTGTCAAGTTTCTAAAAGTGGGAAACAGATTGAAGTTTAGTACTTCCTATCATTCTCAATCAGATGGCCAGATCAAAAAGGGTAAACCATATGTTGGGGCATATACCCCTTACGTGGGTACTTAACTTTAAGAGTAGTCGGGGAAAGTGTCTCCCACTAGTTGAATTCGCTTATTATGATTTGTATCGATTCACTATTGGGATGGCTTTTCATAAAGCCTCATATGTTAGTCCTTGTGGTTCTCCCACTTATTGGGTGAAAGTGGGAGATGATAAGTTTCTCGGACCTAAGATGATTCGGGATACTTCCTCACAGATCAAGCTTATTCGAAATCGCATTCGGATAAACCAAGATCGACGAAGAGTTGGGTCGGTGCGGGGAGAAGGCATATGGAGTTTGAGGTCGGTGGACCGGGTAGGTGCGAGTATTGCCTATGAAAGGCAACAACCATTTTGGGAAAAAAGGAAAAACTTGCACCGCGTTACGTTGGATCATTTTTATGAATATTAAGGTGGGTCCGATAACCTATTAACTTGCTTTACCGAAACAGTTGTAGTAAGTCCATGACGTGTTCCATGTCTCCTCTGTAAAGTAGTACAAGAGATGTGATGGTGCCTTTAGGCACATTTCCTTCGAGGATGTTGGGATGCAACATGTCGTTCCTTATGAGGAGTAGCCGGTTGCTATTCTAGAGCGGGGAGACCTGCCATTGAGATCACTAGTAGTACCTTTAGTTATGGTGCAATGTAGTCACCATAGTGTCGAGGAACTGACATGGGATTGCGAGGAGGATATGCAGGGAAGTATCCGCATCTCTCCTTGCAAGATACGCCTGAATTTTGGGGGCAAAATTCCCTCTTAAGGGGGGGAGTATGTAACAACCCTCACGTTTGGTAGCCTACTTTATATTTATTTACTATGTGTAGTAATTAATTATATAATGATAGATGTTGAGTAAATATTAATTTAATCAGAAAAGGTTAATATTTACTGAAATGTTGTACGATTACCTGATGTGTAGGTAAAAATATCCATGAGGTGATTTATAGTGTCATAAGATATAAAATGACATTTTGGCTTAATGTGGAACCGGAAGTAAAATGAGTTATAAAATTCCCAAATGATAAATTGGAGGGTGTAGTTAGTCTCGGTAGGTGCGAGACAGTCAAAATAAGTGCCATATTTCATTTTGGCATTTCGGTCACTTTTGACTGGTTTTGGCTTAAACAGTGTAGTCGCGTATTATTTTATCGCGTATTAGTCACTTAAGTGGGCTTTTGGGACTTAAGCCTCGTTTTATTTCCCACCCCTATTCCCATTCTTCCATTTTACACATTGAGAGAAAGAGAGAGGAAGAGAACTTGGGAGAAAGAGAGAGATTTGGAGATTCAAGCTAGGATTTGTTGCTTCCTTCTTCATCAAATCAGATTCTTACACTTGAGGCAAGTAATCTACTTGAAATTTTGTGATTTAAGTAGAATAAATTGCATTGATAGTTATGATTTAGAAATGTTAGGGTTTTGTTGAAATATTGGGTATTAACCCTTGGAGATGAATTTGGATGATAATTTTTGTACATAATGGTAGTTAGAGGCCCTTATTATGTATTGGTGGTGATAGATGATCTTGGTTTGGGTTTAAGGAAATTTGGAGTTCAAAACTCCATAGCCATTCTTGGCATTTTCGCAGGGGCGAATCGATTCGGCCACTGGGGCGAATCGATTCGCATAGATGCAGTTCCCAGGTCTATGTACCCGAATCGATTCGGGTTAAGGCCGAATCGATTCGGTTGTATGCATAAGGTTGGTTTTGTCTTCCCAACCGATTCACTAAAGGGAGAATCGATTCGGCAGGGCGAATCGATTCGGCCCTTGGGGCGAATCGATTCGGTTCCTGCAATTTTGAGTCATTTTCTTTTTTAAATTTTGATCTTTTTCCTCAAACTTAGGATCTAGGAACCTTCTTGAAAGAAGTAAACTTAGAGTTCTAGAGTATTAGTTGAGTTGGTCGTTACCCTAGATTAGAAATGGGTTCACCTAGGGTTTGTTCTGGGGAGGTTTAAAGTAATGTTAAGGCATTACTTCTTTTATTGAATTTGTAAAATTTAGGAGTTTGAGAGCCCATGCTTGGAGACTTTAGGGGCTTAATGAGATTACATGAACCTTGGGGATTCGTAGAATCATAATGATTATTTCGAGACTTAGTCGGGATTTGTAATTTGAAGAGTAAATGATAAAATTCGATGGGAATTTAGGTTCGCATAAAATGAACTCATCGGTGTTTAAAGATGATAGGTTCAACTAAAATGAACCCCGTTGTTAAATAATGATTGGTTCAAATAAAAAGAACTAATTACTTGGGTAATGGAAATGGATTTTGGTAATGAATGATAATAAAATGTAAATATTAATTTACTATTACACACCTCTCTAAATGACATCATAAGGGAAGTCCGTTCGTGAGGTGAAGCCCCCTGGCTAATGAATGCAGGGTGGATATAGTCCTAGGCCATGTGAGCGCTTTTATATATATGTATTTTTCTGCGATGGGTAGGAGATTCTGGGTGTGGTCTTGACTACCCCGCAGGCACATGGCCGCTTCCCGACGAAATTCGATAGGTGCCCAGGTTGTCTTATGTTAGGCCCTGGAAGATGATGGTCATTTAGGGGCGCGCACAGTGGGGAAACCCGGACGGGCGGTCTTAGATATCATTATATGTATATGAATATAACTATATTTTCATCAAGTTGGACTTGATGGTTGTTAAACGCCATAAAGAGTGTATGATATATGTGCCATAAAGAGCGCCTAATGTAAATGATATTCCTAATAATGAAAGGAAAGATAAAATGGGAAGTTTTAATTTATGAAAAGAAATTATAACTTCTTGATTAAACCGAATAAATGGTTTTATTTCTAATAAGGAATGTCAGAAGGAAATGGAAATTGTATTAATGAGGAAGGGTTTTAAATTAAAGTGCTTTACTTTCAATTCTTGTTTGTAATTGTAGTTAGCATGTCATATTATCATCCTTATCATTCATGTATAACTATTCATATCTATCATGCTTTTTATTCTTCTGGTGATCATATAGAATCCCGGCCCTGACCGGTTTACTTTCCTTGTTGTATATATATGATTGTATCCGCTCAGGTGCTCCACCGCAAGGACGCCCGACTTGACTTTCCCAAGTTTCCTTCACTTTTGACGAGCTGTAAGATTTTGCGGGTTATTACAGGACGTTGTATTAGATGCTTTCCTTCTTGTTATTCTAGATATGATCGGGTCTTTTCACTCGGGCGTGTGGCCCAAACTTTGGTACTTGTTTAATGAATGTACTATGTAAGATATTTAAATTGTGGTACTTTGTTATATGTAGCTGTGGACCGACAGCTTATTCGGTCCATTTGTGTACATTCGTTTTAGTTGTATTATATATATTCTTTTGGAACTCCACTTGCTTGTCAGACTGGGTTGTTTAGTTTAAATTTTCATAACCGCATTTTTAAAATTTTACACTTTTTGGCAACCCGTTTTCTGATTTATTGGGTGGTTTCCCATATACTCTTTTGGAGAAAATGTCTCCCGTAGGCTTTTTAAGCCTAATCTCCCAAGGTACACATATTTTAAATGATAATACACACTTTAAATGACCCGGTAACTTTAATTCGAGTCAAACGGTCCTAATTTATTTCGAAACCCAAATAGACCCCAAGTACAGTCATTTCGACTTTCTCGACCCTTCTGGAAAAAATGGTACCCTCAGAATTTCCATTCGAGACACTTTCTAACGACTCTAAATTTTGACCTCAATTGCCAATTTAATTATTCTCCAATAAAATATTATTTATTTCTCCCAAAATAAATAAATATTCGTCTCCAAGACCTCGGGTTGTTACAAACTTCCCCACTTACAAAAATTTCGTCCTCGAAATTTAGCTAAGCCTAATTCTCCAAAACTCAACTAGTTCTAATATACCCATACTCACTAATCCTATCTCCAACTTCTAACCTCCCACGACGAATTTATTTAATTTATTTTATTTTAAGAAGATTATGAGTTAAATAAAACCAATTTCCACAACAAGGGCGCCCATACACCCTTAAAATTTGAGCTTTGTGCTCACAACAATCATAATGAGGCTTTATTTGCCTCCAAGTTCCACAATTCCAAAAATAAGTAATACTAAATTTTTTATTAAAGTGAAATTGGAATGGTCCAAAGAAATAACTCCTCTCAATTCCTGACAGTTGCCAATTTCGTGTGGGGGACGTCTCGCAAAAGCGAAATCCAAACAAGGAACCCTCCCAATACACTACTATGAGGCGACGCCGGGGATTGAGAGTTTGATAAATCCGGACTAGAGTTTGAAAATATTTTATTGAAGAATTTAGTTTGAAAGGGCCCGACGGCCGATAAAAGTTTTATTTTGAAAATAGTTTATTTTGAAAACGGTTTATATATTATGATATAATATAAAATGCCTTATGTCCAACACAAGGTCTTTATAGATCATCATCTATATAACATGTAGCTTAGAAATATTATCATACCTATAAGCTAAAATTTTACCTGCATCCCATCAAACCACAATCAAACTTACAAACATAAACAACATCTTACATCATTTCAACATATTGCCATATATAAGGCAAATTCCATATCTGGAATACAACAATCATAATAGTCTATCATGACTATATAAAAACAAGTAGCTTTATCATTACCACTTATCACCATAACCATTCTTACATTAACTACAAGGTTTAAAGCTCTTTTTTTTTTGCACCTTGTAGAATCATCTATCCTTTTACAAAATCATAGAATAAGAGCCTATCTGGCTCAGAATTCCCCTTTAGGGTCATTACGTACCATACATAAACATAAAAGGTCTATAGCACTACCCAATTTATACACATCTCTCATACTATATTCCAAAACTTTACCTATTAATTATCCTATTTATAAAGGGATATTAACTTACATTACCCATCTCTAGTCCGATTGCCCATCCTCATCAATGGGCTCCCAAACATAGTCCCCCGGTCTAAAGCGACCTCGAATCTGCTGTAGGGGTTGCACTTCCAAAATTTCATTAAACTGTGGTCCTTTACCTCTTTGAGGACAATCTCTCTTTTTATGGCCTATTTCTTTACAAAAGAAACACTTACCCGCAAATTCTTTCTGCGTATTCTCATTATTGGCACTCTCCTTGCCAAAATTTCTCGATGAACTCGAATCTCCAAAGTTCTTACCCTCTTGCGAACGTAGGAGATATTCATGACACTTTAGTAGTGCCACATTCACTACCTCGGTGAGAGTCACTAACCTAGGACTCCCTAACAAATGTTGTCGGATTTTCCAATCCAAACCTCGAACAAACTTTAATATACGTTTCTCTACCGTATTTACCTCATCAGGTACCAACTTCGCCCAACTAGAGAAGTCTTCTTCATATTCCGCCACAGTTCTATTTCCTTGAAAAATCTTTATCTCTCGATTAGGGGAAGGAAAATACCTTCGATCAAAAAGTTCCCAAAATTCTTTTATAGGTAAAGTATCTCTCTGTTCAGATGTGGTGACATACTCCCACCATTGAAGAGCTACACCCGATAACCTAAAAGTGGCTAAAAATTGTTTCTGCACCTCACTACACTCAACCATACGAAGGTGCCTCTGTATAATATTTTTCCATTGACTTGTAGCCATTGTATCAACTCCCCCAGCAAACTCGGGAGGATGCCCCTTACTAAAATCTTCCTTCACTCTCACCCATAAAGACAATCCTAAATGTGGTGGGGCTTCTCGAACGAAAAATTGCTGAGCCATCGTAGAAACGGCAGCAGTTACTGCTTGTGCCACATTCCCTTTATTTGCCCTGACTGAACGACCTCCCTTCGGTGGCATCTGAAACAAGAACAATTATATCAGAACGCCTTTCAAATATTTTCGAATCACAGAAAGATATGGACGCATGAATATAATCATCCTAATAATAAGGCTCTACATCAAGAACGCTTACGGTAGATCGTAGAAACGCACACAGATCCTAAAGATGCTAGAACCTGATGCTCTGATACCACCTGTGACAACCCGCTCCAAATACTAACGGGTGGCCAGCCCTATACTACATAAATCAGGTATCTCAGATGGTAAAGTCTTAACATCAACCACTAAACACTATAATATAAGGCTAACTACCCGAAATCATTAAGTGAGAATTGCCAAAAATTTGAAACTTTTATTTTTAACAACGACAACAAAACCAATAATGCACATAACCAACAATATACATCTAACTATGATGAGTGAACTGTGCATGCTCCAAATATGAAAGAGTACAATACATTGTACAATAAAATCTCAACAATAAAATACCCGAATATGCTGTCGGGTAACAGATAGTACAATAATCTGATAAATAAAATATGAAAGTGTTAATCTACAACACTTGAATACTAACTCAATACAACTGAATCCTAATCTAGATGTACAATAGATAGGAATCGACTAAAGCAAAGTGCCGCAACAGTCCTCTACTGCCACAGCTCCACAAATCCTGAATGGAGGAATATCAAAGGCGTCCTTGCGGAGGAACACCTGAAGTAATACAATATATACATGGAGGAGGAAAATATAAATGGGTCAGAGCCCGAGTTTCGAAAAGCAGTTTATAGCAAGTGTATTAAAATGCATAATAATTATAAATGCATTATTACATGATTTAGTTGGAATCGAACACTCCATAAAAATTCAACTCACCTCTCATCTAAAGCGCGCACTAAGCGTATGCACGTGTCTCCAAAAGGATGTCCGATTCTACATAGGTAAGAGGATTCTAACTTAAACACAATTAAAGTAGTTAAGTGAAACCATCTAACCTATCTCTCAATTCTACATTTATTCCCATAATTTATAAGTCATATACATTAACTTTAATGTAATAGTTATAGTTATCTTTATAATGTTCATTTGTTGAACATATAAAGTTACATGATCCAATCATGTCCACATCATCACAATACATCCACAATCTCATTTACTAGAATTTATATTCTAGTGATTCCCATATAAGGCATGAAACCATATATATAATTATTATAGATGAGTTATTAGCATCAAGAGTTAAGGACTAAACTCCTCCCGATTCTCAACAAGGTACTGCGTTTCGTGCATGGGACCTCTCGCCGAAGCAAAATCCAAACAAGGAACCCCCCCATTACACTACTCCTGACCGTATCGATCCTCGGGGCTCATTATGCCCTCAATGCAAGATGCATGTAACCCAAATGATTATTGTCCAATTTTAATTAATTAAATATTCCTAATTCTCAACAGTACGCGACGTTTCATGTGTGGGACGTCTCACCGAAGCGAAATCCAAACAAGGAGCCCCCCCGTTACACTACTCCTGGCACTGTCGATTGTCGGGATAGGTGATATATATGTATATATTTTATGATGAGAGTTAAGGACTAAACTTATCCCCAAGTTCCAACATTACACTGCGGTTCGTGCGTGGGACGTCTCGCCGAAGCGAAATCGAAACAAGGAACCCCCCCGATACACTAATCCTGGCAATGTGGGTCGTTGAGGTCCATTATGCCCTTGACACCCAAATACAACCACAAGCAATAATAACCATCCAACCGAGCTATAACTCGAAGGACGCAGGCTGACATGCTATCATCTTCCAGCAGCCCATATACGTAGCAAACTGGGGCCACCTGGTGGGGTTCAACGACACCCACCTCATGATCTACTCACGCACATGACGTTCGGGAAGCGGTCATAGTTCCTAACCGGCAAGTGAGAGCGTCACATACCCCCGACCTCTCACCCCCAAAATAATTAAATATATATATCATAAATGTCATTTTCTGACCACAAAGGACGACTATGACCTGGGGAATATCCACATTCTGCTTTTCTAGTCAGAATGCTCACCCTCTACGCATGAAACTTCCCAATGATAGCAAGGAGGGGGTATGCTTAACATGTATATACACCATCATATAAGGTATACATACATCCCACATAATAAAGATATACCGTTATATAAGGTATACCTGAAACATCATATTCATGTTTATAATACGCCCTTGGGGGCAATTTGATTAACATCATTTGTTTAGTATATTACTCTCAAGATATACTAACGCCCAACCTCACACATTAATCCCACTTAGTATATGCTATACTAATTCTCGCTTGAAGCTATCATGTCGCTTCTAATATGAATTGTCTTTCAATTCTTTTAAGTTAAGGATATTCTATATCCTAATGCACCTCAATTATCATTTCTCATTGTGTGAGATATCTCCCAAATCAATCATCAATAAGGATACTTTTATATTCGTATGCACATCAAATAGCATTTATAATTCTCCATCCATTATAGGGTTCAATTTATTTTATGAACCTTTAAAATTATCCCAATTTGGGATCGGATCCTAAGATCTGGCATCTCTAAGTCAACCTCATCTTCAAGTCGTGAAGTTGTTATCATCACCAAACAAACCTCAAATGAAAGTGGGCTTCCCCACTTAGAAAAAAATACCAAAGTCTCTAATCGGTATTCCTCAAATTTAGTCAATATGACTCCAAAATTTCTTTTAGGGGAAACTCGCTAAAAGTCTCCAAAACCTGCTCCAAATATCTCCTATAGAGATCCCCAATCGGTAACCTCGAACAAAACGGGATAAATTTCTCTTTAGAAAAACAATCCCTCCAAAAGCCCTGTTTCCGAATCGATTCGGGTTTATTCCGAATCGATTCGGCCCAGCAAATCGATTCGTCCAGGAAGGCGAATCGATTCGGGTCATCAGACCTGGGACTCTGTCTCAGGCTGAATCGATTCGGTTGGAGTCCGAATCGATTCGGTCACTCAGACCTGGGCACCTTCATATTTCCGAATCGATTCGGCTAGGGGGCCGAATGGATTCGGCCTACCTGGAGGCTCGAAAATGGCTACTTTTAAGTAAGCCAAAATACCCAAAAATCATTTTTATGGTTTTCTCTCCATTTCTCTTCAACCCAATCACAGATATATCATCAATATTCATCCTAGGATACATATAAACTAATTTCTAACCTTAAATCCATTTTATACACTAAAAATCTAAGGTTTTTCCCAAAAGTTAGGTTTTGACAAATTTAACCTAAAACCCAAAATATCAATCCACAAATCATGCAATAAATGTACACAACAATTATTTAGCAAGTTTAATCATTTGCCTCGGGTTCGTAGGGTCTGAATCCGCCTTGAAAACGCGTATTGGCCCGGAAATCCTCTTTTTCTTTCCTTTTTCTCCTTCCTTTCTTCTTCTTTCTTTCTCTCTTTCTTTCTTTTTCTCTTTCTTTCTCTCTTTCTTTCTTTTCTTTTTATCTTTTGGAGAAAATATCTCCCGTAGGCTTTTTAAGCCTAATTACCCAAGGTACACATCTTTTAAATGATAATACACACTTTAAATGACCCGGTAACTTTAATTCGAGTCAAACGGTCCTAATTTATTTCGGAACCCAAATAGACCCCAAGTACAGTCATTTCGACTTTCTCAATCCTTCCGGAAATAATGGTACCCTCAGAATTTCCATTTGAGACACTTTCTAACGACTCTAAATTTTGACCTCAATTGCCAATTTAATTATTCTCCAATAAAATATTATTTATTTCTCCCAAAATAAATAAATATTCGTCTCCAAGACCTCGGGTTGTTACAATTGCCTCCTTGCCACTCGTAATAATAAATTTTCGTATTTCTTGGATCTGTTCCTTTTCCTCACTCAAAACAGGTAAGTACATGTCAATTTCATTTACTGCATCTTCATTGTTCATCAAATATTTGAATTTAAAATTTTAAAATCAACAGAGTTGGTTCTTATTTTGTTTGTTTTTGATCCTTTACTACTTATTAGAATGTTTTATGCTTGTTCTTCGTTGTAATTTATATGTATGAATGAACCAGCTTAATTTCTTATTAGGTCTATAAAAATATTGAAATTATAGATTAGTTATCAATTATTAAAGGATTAAATACCAAAAAGTCCCTCAACATTTTTTAATGCACATTTAGTCCAACCCTATTATTTTGTACCCAAAAGTCCCTTATTCTCTTATCTTTAAAGGTCCGCGCTAGCGGTATGGTAAAACTTTTTTGGCTTGGTGAAGGACTTTTTGGCGCAAAATAAAAAGGCTTCGAATAAACGTGTATTAAAAAAGTTCGAGGAACTATTTGCATACGTGAGCGTGTGTATTTGATATTAGATTTAATGTTATCTAATATTTTAATCCCTTATCAAACTTTAATTTTGGCATGTGTGTAACAAATATGATGGGAATATTTTTAAATATGACAAAAATTATAATAAGACAATCGCTTGTTATATAATGCTGCCTTAATATGACACTATGGACTTCACATTATTCTACAATAAATTTTAAGACCTCAAATACAAATTTATGGGGGTGATTATTCGTGTTCAAATTTCGGAGTTTATTACTAATGCCCTTAATCAAATTATTATTTGTAAATATGCCTCATACATAAACTTCTCACGTTGGTTACACGTGCAATGCATGTGTGCATCAATTAGTGCGTGAATAGCTATTATTTATGTGACCTTTGTAATTTCTCCCTAGATATCTAGCATCCAAGATGTAATTCCCGTCCTAGTTGTCATTTTCTAAATGTTAAATACAATTAAATGTGCCACAATGTTTTGTAACTCCAAAGCTTATGAACAAACCTAATCCAAACTTATATGTTGTTTCATCCCCTCTTTCCTTCATCTAATTCCTTTTTTTTTCAATAATGTATTATGACCAACTTACCTTTTCAGGTATGGAGAATCAGTATGACTTTGATTGGTTATATTTAGAAGAAAAGTCCCAAGGATAATCTCATACTTACAAAAGCTCTTTAGTTTTGTCTCCATTCTGTACAAACTAACCTTATATTTTGTGTACATTCTTTAGTTTTGCCTCCATTATGTACAAACTAACCTTATATGTTGTGCACATTTTTTTTTTTACAGAAAATTAGAGGAGTACTCAACAGTCGCTAATAACTTGGATTATAGTCCTTTCGGTGATCCTTTCAACTTTGACAAATACCTACTTCCACAACAAAATAATCAAATTCCCTTTGATTATGATCAACATCAATTTTCACAACTAAATCATCAAATTCCTGTTGATTATGATCAATACAAATTTTTGCAACAAAACAATCAAAATCAGTACCAATTTTCACAACAAGACAATTTCATTCCCCAATTGGAATTCACTGATTTTGAGAATATCGGTACGGGTGATTTGTGTAGCTTGTGGGATGATAATTTTTCATCTATTAATCAAGACCTTATTCTTGATACCATGCAAGAACTGTTGATGGATACTGAAATTTTGGACTATTTCACTGATGAAGGAACTTATATGATTGATCGTAAAAACTATATGATTTCAAACACCAACGAAAATCAAAGTCGACAAAACAAAAGATCAAGAATGTCTCCATTAGAACTTCATGAGATCCAAAAGTATTTTAATGTTCCAATAACTCAAGCAGCCAAAGAATTGAAGGTGGGATTGACCACGTTGAAGAAAAGATGTAGAAAGCTGAATATTATGAGGTGGACTTATTGGAAGATCAAGAGTATGAAGTCTCTCATTGATAATGTTAAGGTATTATCCTGCCTGCATGTTAAGATTCTTTCGAAATGTCATTAGATACATTATTATTTTTCATTCATTTCCTTTCTCGCTAATAAACGTTTACCGAATATATGTTTTTGGAAGTCATTTTAATTTATTGTGTTTTTTTACTTTACCCCCCAAAGAAATGTAGCAATGGCATAACCATCCGCTTTTTAGAAAAATAAACATAAACATCGTATGCATAAGGTACAAGAAAGTCAATACACATGTGGGTGGTCAAGTCTAATCTATGAAAAATAGAGAGGTAATATCTAATTATAGCATTATTGTACGACATGTTTTAGTAGTATAATTATTTTGTTTTAAATTACAATTTTAGGAGATGGGATTCACCAACGAGGTAGAGATGCTAGAAGAGAATAAAAAAATGATGGAGAAGCTACCCGATTTTGGAATGAGAGAGAAAATAAAAAAAACTCAGGAAATCTTGCTTCAAGGCCAATTGCAAAAAGGGAAGGCTCCTTGCTGACTATTGATACTGCTTCTTCTCTAATGGCTTGGTAATTTGGGTTTATATTTGGTTTTGAACTTTGTAATGACATTTCTAGTTTTATTTTGGCACTTTAATAACCTTTTGGAATCTTGTTTTCTTAGATATTGTAGTGCCTAAATCATTACAACCAACTATAAGTTTAAATAATGTACGGTTTAATTTTATTTACACGTGCCTTAAAGTGAATTTATGTGCCTTGTCGTGGAAGTTAATAATTAACCTTGAATCGAGCTTCTTTCTTACTGCAAAATCAATCATTATGTAATGAGAAACATCGATGCATATGAGATTCTTATATATATATATATATATATATATATATATTTGACAAGATAAGAAAAATATTTAAAACATAAATTATGTTAAAAAAAATAAAACAAAAATTTTCAATAGTGTAACAACCCTCGATTCTTGGAGGCTCATTTTATACTAATTTTACCGCATAAGGTAATTATATAAAATGTTGGAACTGGAGTAAATATTAATTTGATGAGTTGAAGGTTAATATTTACTGGGTTATTGTATATTTACTGCATGAGAAAGTAAATATCCTTTAGTTGTGTGTTATGTGGTGTCAGATGATTTAAATGACATTATGGTTAAATTAAAATTTGAAACACGAAATAATTTATAAAATTGTCGGATGCCAGTTTAGAGGGTGTAGTTAGTCTCGAAAGGTGAAAGACAGTCAAAATAAGTGTCATATTGTGTTTTTGTATTTCGGGCACTTTTACCTGGTTTTGGCTTAAATGCGTATTTGCTAGCTATTTTGATGTGGTGTTAACCAATTAAGTTGGGAGTTTTAACTTAAGCCACGATTGAGTCTTCTAAATCCCCTAATTTCCTAAATTATGTCTTAAACATAGAGAGAAAAGGAGAGAAACAAAGAAGAAGAGAAATGAGGAGAAAGAAGAGAAAAATGAACATTGAAGATGGGAGATTGCTTCTACCACCAAGAAATCTGATATTTCCTACAACAAGGCAAGTTTTATACTTGCTAATATGTGATTTAAGTTGAATAATTTGTATGATATTTATGTATATTCATTTGGAGATCAAAAATGGAATTTATGGGAATTAAACCATAATCTTAGTTTTGATGATAAAAATTGTGGATTATAATGGTTATTAATCATGTAGGATAAATTTTGGGTAGATAAATATTGTTGGTTGTGAGTAAAATTGAAGAGATTGGAGGTTTGGGAGATTTAGGGTTCATAACCCATAAGACAAAATTAGGAAATTCTGCAGAACCGAATCGATTCGTCCTGGCCAAATCGATTCGCCTTGAGACAGTTTCCAGGTCTGGGTCGACCGAATCGATTCGGATGGGCCGAATCGATTCGGAAATTATGCAGAAGGCAGGTTTTCCCGACCGAATCGATTCGGATGGTCCGAATCGATTCGGATGGTCCGAATCGATTCGGATGGTCCGGATCGATTCGCTTTCCTGAACCCAAATCGATTCGGCTAGGCCGAATCGATTCGGGAGCCCTGCATTTTGAGTAATTTTTCTTAAGCTTAGTTCCAATTCATTTTCTTTAAGTCTAGGGCCTAGGAACCTTCTTTAATGAAGTAAACTAAGTGTCCTAGAGTTGTATTGAGTTCGTTACTCCCCTACACTAGTAATGGGTTATGTAGAGACTTTTTCGGGGTTATGCTGAGTGATGTTAGGGCATTCCTTCTTCTAGTTGATTTTTATGAAACTAGGAGATGTATTATTATGTTTGGGAGACTTTAGAAGCTCAATGGAGCTATGCTAGTCTTGATGGTTTATAATAACTATTAATGAATCTTGGGAGAATAAATTGGGAGTTCATTTATCCTTTGAGGAGTGTAATGACGATATAAAATATGTATGGCTCCGGATAAAAAAAGGTAAACTATTTACGAAACGTAAAGGGATATGGTTTCGAATAAAATGAAACATACATTTGTTAAAATTTAAATGGAATTGGAAACAGTAAATGGAAATGGAAATAATAATAGTAAATGATAATTTACTTAATCATTAATATGATAAATGATGATTTGGTTAAACACACCACTCTAAATGACATCACAAGGTAAGTTCGCGCGCTTGGTGATGCCCCCTAGCTAGTGAATGCAGGGTGGATATAGTCCATAGGCCATATGAGCGATTATGTTATATTTTCGGCGCTGGTGAGGAGATTCCGGGTGTGGTATTGACTCTCCCGCAGGCATATGGCTACTTCCCGACGTTTTTTCATTGTAGGTGCCCAAGTTGTCTTGTATAGATGGGCCCTGGAAGATGATGGTCAATTTAGGGGCGCGCCCAGTGGGGAAACTCGAAGGGGCCGTCTTAGAATTCGTTATATGTACATAAATATAACAGTTCATAATCAAGTGGGACATGATGTTTGTGATATGCCATAAAGAGCATAAGGAAGTGCCACAAAGAGCATAGTATAATGCCACAAAGAGCATTTAATGTTGAATATATTCCTGCTAAGGAATGGTAATGTCAGGATGGTCATGTAATTGAAATAAAAAGCCATAAAGAGCTTAAAATTGAGATAAAAGCCATAAAGAGCTTATAATTATAGTTATAATTTCCTGATAAGGAATATACCATGAAATGAATCGGTGTATTTAATGGAAGTATTTATTTATGTTTATCTTTCTTTTCCTTAGCTCATGTTTAGAATTGTGTAGTTATATTGTTATCTCGCTCATCATGATTTATCCTTCATAATTGTCATACTCTTTATTCATCTGGTAATCATATAGAACCGGGCCTTGACCCGTTTACATTTCTTGTTGCATATGCATCTTGTCTTCGCTCAGGTACTCCGCCGCAAGGATGCCTGGTTTGAACTCTTATTTCGTTGTCCTCGGCGAGCCGTGATGCATTGTGGGTATTACGGGATACATTTGGTATAGACATTTTCATTCTTGTATTCTAGTTATGATCGGGTCTTTTTACTCGGGCGAGAGGCCCAAGCTTTTGTAAATGTCTAATGAAATGTATTATATAAATTAATGAGTTGGTTTAAATGCTGTTATAAAGTTTGTGACCGATAACATATTCGGTCTTTTTAGTGTATTATTATTATTATTTATATATGTCTTCGGGTTTCCCCTATCTTTTCAGGAACTGGGTTGTTTGTTTTCCTTTATTTACTTTGAATTCAAAAATTTTGGCAACCCGTTTTCTGAAATATTGGGTGGTTATCCTGGATACTCTATATTTTTATTATGATGGTGAGAATGATTCCATATATGATTCCGTTATATTGGAGTATTGGGCAGGCCACCCCTTATTTTTGTGAGCGGGTTATCACAGATGGTATCAGAGCATCAGGTTCTAGAGTCCTTAGGAATCTGTGTGGACGCCTTATGTTTCAGCGTTGCTTTTGATTTGACATAAAGCCTTAGGATTAAGATCGTTGATTCCTCTAGTGAGATCTCGTTCTTCTGCCATGGGGTAGAATTTATAGAATCTTTTGCGCATTCGTGTGAGAACAGTAGGTCTATTGAAGAAAGGCGTCATGAGAAGGATTTTTGAGAATTGTAAATTATGGTCGGGGATAGGGACCACTTTGGAGGTCACTCCCTTTTTGTAGCACTTCCTTGTCTTGCTACTACGACTACTAATTACAGTTGATGTAGTTTTCCCAAGTACCGCGAGAAGTAGAAAGTGGTATTAAGCTTGAGATTTCAAGCAATGTTAATTTTAAGAGGAGAAGCGCCCTGAAGTAGGATGGAGGAAAATCCTTCACCCGTAGGGGCAGTGTGGTGGTGGTGAAAATGTGATCACCATATTTGTGGGTGCCGGATGTTTGGCCCATGTGGAAGCCCGGTGGACACTTGCAACAGCGAGTTTCTCTGGGATAACTGGACTGAGGAGAAGGTGGATTCTCGAATGTTCACAAAATGTTCGGTTAAGGACCGATGGTGAATAAAGTGTTGTATGGTTCGGGAGACCGTGCACCATGAAATGATAGGCTCCAGAATAGGTGTCATTAACACTTCTGATGGAGTAAGAATCATGAAACCCCATTGGTGGACATCCTCCTGGGGAGGTTTCATTTAACTGAGGAAGAGGAGGCCGAGAGTGTGTCCTCTTTTACTGAGAGAGTAAGAGGGACTACGTGGGCAATTGACGTCAGCCAGATTCAGAATAATGTCCAGGGTGTGGAGTGTAGAACCACTCATTTTAAACTTCGTTGAGTGGAGAACGTGGGCAAGAGTAAAGTGCCTGGTTGGGGAGTGGGTGGAAATAATGTTGGTTCGCGTAAGGCTCGAATATGGAGTCTGAGAACCATTAGTATTGACCCGGAGTTCTTGGCTTAAATTGTTGGTGGGAATTACACCTTATTAGTGGGTGGTGTATTCCTTAGGATAAGATTTAGTAGTATTGTATCTATGGTAGATTCGGGTGTGTACATTGAGCTTGTAGTAGTATTTACGCTATTATACGAGGGTAATGATATGACTTTCGTGGTATGGAAGTTCTATCTTTTCTTCACTCGTTATGAAGCGAGTGTTGATACTTTAAATGTATATGTATCATAAGTGTTAATTGCATTATATGTTGTTTGGGTTGAGTGTTCTGTGTTTGCTTGCATTGTATGTGGTTGTTATGACTTATCTCCACGACCAACAAAGTTAAGTAGTAATGCATAGGAGGGTTTCCTTGTTTGGATTCCGCTTTTGCGGGACGCTCCACGCGTGAACCTTAACGACGTTGGGAGTGGAGAGATGTTACTTTTCCTTTCTCCTATTATATGTACATTATGCGAGTAAATATATTTTGGTCGGTTTGGTGTGATAGCAAGCAAATAAAATTGTAAGGCTATCTTACTTCTAGTTCAAAATGGAACTAGTTGTTCTATGATTTCTCCCCTGGATACAGGTTGAGACTTTATAGAGGTGGATCGAGGTAGGTAGGATATTTTGTTATTCATTTAGTTACCTTGTGTGAGTTTTTGATTATTTGTTTGTTCTGTTTATGAATGATTACGCTTATCTCCATGATCAACTAGTTAAGTAGGCATGTGTCGGAGGGGTTCCTTGTTTGGATTTCGCTTCGACGAGACAAACTGCCGCATGAACACTTAACGATGTTGTGATTGGAGAGACGCTATCATTTTCTTTCTCTTTTACTTTATTTATTTTGTTGTTGAAAGTGGGATTGGAAAGATTAGCAGAGAATCACGTAGAAGAGTGATTAAGGGCTATTAAAGTGCGAGATAGAAGCACTGTATGTAGTTCTCTGCTTTGATCGATGTGAGGGAGACTGTGATATGAAGTCGAATTGAGACTTCTGGATTATTTCTTGATGAGAAGTCCATGTTTATAAAATGGGACATATGTTTGGAAAACTTTACAGAAAGTGAATGTCTGATTAATTGAACCTTTAAACGACAAAATGGTAAAACTTAGAAGTAAAATCTTGTTAGTAGAATCGTAAATTAGAATTTTACCGGTCCCGATTATGTGTCTTAGACCGTCACACCTCGATGACCGACAATACGAGGTGGTAGTGTAACGGGAGGGCTCCTTATCTGGATTTTGCTTCGGCGAGACGTCCCACGCATGAACCCGAGCGAATGTCAAAAGTTGAGCAAGGTCTTGGGCACTAGGGATATATTTAGTATTAGGTGCCTACGATTTAGATAGTATATATGTAGATAGACTTTAGGGTTATTAGGACATTAGGTCTTTAGGATATGGGATATTAATTTTGGGAAGCGATAGGGAGTGGACCACGAATAAGTTGTGGGTTATCTCTATGAGGGATTAGATCCCTAAAAATGAGATTATGGGGTCTCGAGAGGTTTGGTAATTTAGGCCGAAGGAGATGCGGCTTTTCTTAATTAGAGCGTTCGTTGGTAGCCCAACTCGTGGGTAGATTCAATGAATCAGTCTCTACCAGGAATGGGGAGTAATAAGACTGGATCATGGACTCTTTTGTCTATGCGTCTCACAAGCTTCTACTTTGTGGGAGATATTACTCCACGCTTGAATTGAAATTCATTGCAATGGAGCTCACCTTAAGGAAGGGAGGCACTACTTCCTGCCAGGAAATTTATCTTTTCTCACGAGCCGCAAGTTGTTGCAATATGCTGTCGGAGGAGTCGAGTTGGTGTGTGAAGTTCATAAGTGACTACCAGTTAGGAATTTCCTTTTGCTAAAGTAAGGCGATTGGGGTAGAAGATGCGTTGAGAAATTTGTGAAGGTATGGGAAGACAAGTGGAACGAGCATAACTCGGAAGACTATATAGCAAGAGTATTTATGTTCGTGATTGATTGTTTCACTTACTAGTATGATTAAACTAGTGGTGGGAAGAACAAGGGTATATTCATAAATGTCTTCTTCGAATTCCAACATCGAGCTGGTCATGATCCTATTTGAGAAAATTGTTGATCGTTTGACTAGACTATTTCATTTCCGACCATTATGGACGGACTACATGTAGAAGAGTACGCCCCATTCCCAATGGAGGAAGGGTAGAACCGTAGGAGCTGCCTATTAAAAATGGGATGGACCGAGACTAGATATTCGTGTCAGAGGTTTTGTAAAAGTTTCCATGAAGTAATGGGAACCGTATGTAAGTGGCGTATATCCTGCCACCCTAAAGTGGATGGGTGATTGGGAGGAAATTGACTTATGCCGAAAGGCATATCTCGAACGGGCGTCTTAGTATACATAGTAGATGGGAGCAGTAATTGTATGGATAGAGATTCCCGTACAAACATCAAGTTTTTGAATGGCCTTATGGATCATTTCCTAAGGCATGGTATCGTGAGTGGCTTAGCGTGGTCGGTTGAGTAATTCGCAGACTTGTTGGATGGAACCAACGGGTAATATGTTCCTTAGACTTGGAGTGGTCTCAGAACATTTCTGTAAAGATTTGGCTTTTGAGCCATACGCATTGATGAGATACATCGATGAGGGGGAAAGTTGAGTAGCGTTAGGGTTAAGACACTTAGAGTTGGTATGGGTGCCTCGAGGGGAGATGTAACATGATTCTGGAGGTTGGGCGATTTGTGCCGAGTCATGTGGTCATCGTCTTCCGCCGTAGGAAGCTAGAATCGATAGTTAGTGAGTGGTGCTTTGTGCTATGCTAGAGCACAAATGAAGTAGACTGAGATCGATAGGGTCGGCCTTAGACTGGGTTCATTTGGGACGTTGCGATAACGAAAGGTTTGTTTAGGATGGTAGAATCCTAGATTAGAGTAGTATACCCTTTGTGAGAATTGGGTATGCCCGAATTTTGGGGGCAAAATTCCCTCATAAACGGGGGGAGTACGTAACAACCCTCGATTCTGGGAGGCTCATTTTATACTAATTTTACCGCATAAGGTAATTATATAAAATGCTGGAACTGGAGTAAATATTAATTTGATGAGTTGAAGGTTAATATTTACTGGGTTATTGTATATTTATTGCATGAGAAAGTAAATATCCTTTAGTTGTGTGTTATGTGGTGTCAGATGATTTAAATGACATTATGGTTAAATTAAAATTTGAAACTTGAAATAATTTATAAAATTTTTGGATGCCAGTTTAGAGGGTGTAGTTAGTCTCGGAAGGTGCGAGACATTCAAAATAAGTGCCATATTGTGTTTTTGTGTTTCGGGCACTTTTACCTGGTTTTGGCTTAAATGCGTATTTGCTAGCTATTTTGATGTGGTGTTAACCAATTAAGTTGGGAGTTTTAACTTAAGCCACGATTGAGTCTTCTAAATCCCCTAATTTCCTAAATTATGTCTTAAACATAGAGAGAAAAGGAGAGAAACAAAGAAGAAGAGAAATGAGGAGAAAGAAGAGAAAAATGAACATTGAAGATGGGAGATTGCTTCTACCACCAAGAAATCTGATATTTCCTACAACAAGGCAAGTTTTATACTTGCTAATATGTGATTTAAGTTGAATAATTTGTATGATATTTATGTATATTCATTTGGAGATCAAAAATGGAATTTATGGGAATTAAACCATAATCTTAGTTTTGATGATAAAAATTGTGGATTATAATGGTTATTAATCATGTAGGATAAATTTTGGGTAGATAAATATTGTTGGTTGTGAGTAAAATTGAAGAGATTGGAGGTTTGGGAGATTTAGGGTTCATAACCCATAAGACAAAATTAGGAAATTCTGCAGAACCGAATCGATTCGCCCTGGCCAAATCGATTCGCCTTGAGACAGTTTCCAGGTCTGGGTCGACCGAATCGATTCGGATGGGCCGAATCGATTCGGAAATTGTGAAGAAGGCAGGTTTTCCCGACCGAATCGATTCGGATGGTCCGAATCGATTCGGATGGTCCGAATCGATTCGCTTTCCTGAACCCAAATCGATTCGGCTAGGCCGAATCGATTCGGGAGCCCTGCATTTTGAGTAATTTTTCTTAAGCTTAGTTCCAATTCATTTTCTTTAAGTCTAGGGCCTAGGAACCTTCTTTAATGAAGTAAACTAAGTGTCCTAGAGTTGTATTGAGTTCGTTACTCCCCTACACTAGTAATGGGTTATGTAGAGACTTTTTCGGGGTTATGCTGAGTGATGTTAGGGCATTCCTTCTTCTAGTTGATTTTTATGAAACTAGGAGATGTATTATTATGTTTGGGAGACTTTAGAAGCTCAATGGAGCTATGCTAGTCTTGATGGTTTATAATACCTATTAATGAATCTTGGGAGAATAAATTGGGAGTTCATTTATCCTTTGAGGAGTGTAATGACGATATAAAATATGTATGGCTCCGGATAAAAAAAGGTAAACTATTTACGAAACGTAAAGGGATATGGTTTCGAATAAAATGAAACATACATTTGTTAAAATTTAAATGGAATTGGAAACAGTAAATGGAAATGGAAATAATAATAGTAAATGATAATTTACTTAATCATTAATATGATAAATGATGATTTGGTTAAACATACCTCTCTAAATGACATCACAAGGTAAGTTCGCGCGCTTGGTGATGCCCCCTAGCTAGTGAATGCAGGGTGGATATAGTCCATAGGCCATATGAGCGATTATGTTATATTTTCGGCGCTGGTGAGGAGATTCCGGGTGTGGTATTGACTCTCCCGCAGGCATATGGCTGCTTCCCGATGTTTTTTCATTGTAGGTGCCCAAGTTGTCTTGTATAGATGGGCCCTGGAAGATGATGGTCAATTTAGGGGCGCGCCCAGTGGGGAAACTCGAAGGGGCCGTCTTAGAATTCGTTATATGTACATAAATATAACAGTTCATAATCAAGTGGGACATGATGTTTGTGATATGCCATAAAGAGCATAAGGAAGTGCCACAAAGAGCATAGTATAATGCCACAAAGAGCATTTAATGTTGAATATATTCCTGCTAAGGAATGGTAATGTCAGGATGGTCATGTAATTGAAATAAAAAGCCATAAAGAGCTTAAAATTGAGATAAAAGCCATAAAGAGCTTATAATTATAGTTATAATTTCCTGATAAGGAATATACCATGAAATGAATCGGTGTATTTAATGGAAGTATTTATTTATGTTTATCTTTCTTTTCCTTAGCTCATGTTTAGAATTGTGTAGTTATATTGTTATCTCGCTCATCATGATTTATCCTTCATAATTGTCATACTCTTTATTCATCTGGTAATCATATAGAACCGGGCCTTGACCCGTTTACATTTCTTGTTGCATATGCATCTTGTCTTCGCTCAGGTACTCCGCCGCAAGGATGCCTGGTTTGAACTCTTATTTCGTTGTCCTCGGCGAGCCGTGATGCATTGTGGGTATTACGGGATACATTTGGTATAGACATTTTCATTCTTGTATTCTAGTTATGATCGGGTCTTTTTACTCGGGCGAGAGGCCCAAGCTTTTGTAAATGTCTAATGAAATGTATTATATAAATTAATGAGTTGGTTTAAATGCTGTTATAAAGTTTGTGACCGATAACATATTCGGTCTTTTTAGTGTATTATTATTATTATTTATATATGTCTTCGGGTTTCCCCTATCTTTTCAGGAACTGGGTTGTTTGTTTTCCTTTATTTACTTTGAATTCAAAAATTTTGGCAACCCGTTTTCTGAAATATTGGGTGGTTATCCTGGATACTCTATATTTTTATTATGATGGTGAGAATGATTCCATATATGATTCCGTTATATTGGAGTATTGGGCAGGCCACCCCTTATTTTTGTGAGCGGGTTATCACAGATGGTATCAGAGCATCAGGTTCTAGAGTCCTTAGGAATCTGTGTGGACGCCTTATGTTTCAGCGTTGCTTTTGATTTGACATAAAGCCTTAGGATTAAGATCGTTGATTCCTCTAGTGAGATCTCGTTCTTCTGCCATGGGGTAGAATTTATAGAATCTTTTGCGCATTCGTGTGAGAACAGTAGGTCTATTGAAGAAAGGCGTCATGAGAAGGATTTTTGAGAATTGTAAATTATGGTCGGGGATAGGGACCACTTTGGAGGTCACTCCCTTTTTGTAGCACTTCCTTGTCTTGCTACTACGACTACTAATTACAGTTGATGTAGTTTTCCCAAGTACCGCGAGAAGTAGAAAGTGGTATTAAGCTTGATATTTCAAGCAATGTTAATTTTAAGAGGAGAAGCGCCCTGAAGTAGGATGGAGGAAAATCCTTCACCCGTAGGGGTAGTGTGGTGGTGGTGAAAATGTGATCACCATATTTGTGGGTGCCGGAAGTTTGGCTCATGTGGAAGCCCGGTGGACACTTGCAACAGCGAGTTTCTCTGGGATAACTGGACTGAGGAGAAGGTGGATTCTCGAATGTTCACAAAATGTTCGGTTAAGGACCGATGGTGAATAAAGTGTTGTATGGTTCGGGAGACCGTGCACCATGAAATGATAGGCTCCAGAATAGGTGTCATTAACACTTCTGATGGAGTAAGAATCATGAAACCCCATTGGTGGACATCCTCCTGGGGAGGTTTCATTTAACTGAGGAAGAGGAGGCCGAGAGTGTGTCCTCTTTTACTGAGAGAGTAAGAGGGACTACGTGGGCAATTGACGTCAGCCAGATTCGGAATAATGTCCAGGGTGTGGAGTGTAGAACCACTCATTTTAAACTTCGTTGAGTGGAGAACGTGGGCAAGAGTAAAGTGCCTGGTTGGGGAGTGGGTGGAAATAATGTTGGTTCGCGTAAGGCTCGAATATGGAGTCTGAGAACCATTAGTATTGACCCGGAGTTCTTGGCTTAAATTGTTGGTGGGAATTACACCTTATTAGTGGGTGGTGTATTCCTTAGGATAAGATTTAGTAGTATTGTATCTATGGTAGATTCGGGTGTGTACATTGAGCTTGTAGTAGTATTTACGCTATTATACGAGGGTAATGATATGACTTTCGTGGTATGGAAGTTCTATCTTTTCTTCACTCGTTATGAAGCGAGTGTTGATACTTTAAATATATATGTATCATAAGTGTTAATTGCATTATATGTTGTTTGGGTTGAGTGTTCTGTGTTTGCTTGCATTGTATGTGGTTGTTATGACTTATCTCCACGACCAACAAAGTTAAGTAGTAATGCATAGGAGGGTTTCCTTGTTTGGATTCCGCTTTTGCGGGACGCTCCACGCGTGAACCTTAACGACGTTGGGAGTGGAGAGATGTTACTTTTCCTTTCTCCTATTATATGTACATTATGCGAGTAAATATATTTTGGTCGGTTTGGTGTGATAGCAAGCAAATAAAATTGTAAGGCTATCTTACTTCTAGTTCAAAATGGAACTAGTTGTTCTATGATTTCTCCCCTGGATACAGGTTGAGACTTTATAGAGGTGGATCGAGGTAGGTAGGATATTTTGTTATTCATTTAGTTACCTTGTGTGAGTTTTTGATTATTTGTTTGTTCTGTTTATGAATGATTACGCTTATCTCCATGATCAACTAGTTAAGTAGGCATGTGTCGGAGGGGTTCCTTGTTTGGATTTCGCTTCGACGAGACAAACTGCCGCATGAACACTTAACGATGTTGTGATTGGAGAGACGCTATCATTTTCTTTCTCTTTTACTTTATTTATTTTGTTGTTGAAAGTGGGATTGGAAAGATTAGCAGAGAATCACGTAGAAGAGTGATTAAGGGCTATTAAAGTGCGAGATAGAAGCACTGTATGTAGTTCTCTGCTTTGATCGATGTGAGGGAGACTGTGATATGAAGTCGAATTGAGACTTCTGGATTATTCCTTGATGAGAAGGCCATGTTTATAAAATGGGACATATGTTTGGAAAACTTTACAGAAAGTGAATGTCTGATTAATTGAACCTTTAAACGACAAAATGGTAAAACTTAGAAGTAAAATCTTGTTAGTAGAATCGTAAATTAGAATTTTACCGGTCCCAATTATGTGTCTTAGACCGTCACACCTCGATGACCGACAATACGAGGTGGTAGTGTAACGGGAGGGCTCCTTGTCTGGATTTTGCTTCGGCGAGACGTCCCACGCATGAACCCGAGTGAATGTCAAAAGTTGAGCAAGGTCTTGGGCACTAGGGATATATTTAGTATTAGGTGCCTACGATTTAGATAGTATATATGTAGATAGACTTTAGGGTTATTAGGACATTAGGTCTTTAGGATATGGGATATTAATTTTGGGAAGCGATAGGGAGTGGACCACGAATAAGTTGTGGGTTATCTCTATGAGGGATTAGATCCCTAAAAATGAGATTATGGGGTCTCGAGAGGTTTGGTAATTTAGGCCGAAGGAGATGCGGCTTTTCTTAATTAGAGCGTTCGTTGGTAGCCCAACTCGTGGGTAGATTCAATGAATCAGTCTCTACCAGGAATGGGGAGTAATAAGACTGGATCATGGACTCTTTTGTCTATGCGTCTCACAAGCTTCTACTTTGTGGGAGATATTACTCCACGCTTGAATTGAAATTCATTGCAATGGAGCTCACCTTAAGGAAGGGAGGCACTACTTCCTGCCAGGAAATTTATCTTTTCTCACGAGCCGCAAGTTGTTGCAATATGCTGTCGAAGGAGTCGAGTTGGTGTGTGAAGTTCATAAGTGACTACCAGTTAGGAATTTCCTTTTGCTAAAGTAAGGCGATTGGGGTAGAAGATGCGTTGAGAAATTTATGAAGGTATGGGAAGACAAGTGGAACGAGCATAACTCGGAAGACTATATAGCAAGAGTATTTATGTTCGTGATTGATTGTTTCACTTACTAGTATGAAAAAACTAGTGGTGGGAAGAACAAGGGTATATTCATAAATGTCTTCTTCGAATTCCAACATCGAGCTGGTCATGATCCTATTTGAGAAAATTGTTGATCGTTTGACTAGACTATTGCATTTCCGACCATTATGGACGGACTACATGTAGAAGAGTACGCCCCATTCCCGATGGAGGAAGGGTAGAACCGTAGGAGCTGCCTATTAAAAATGGGATGGACCGAGACTAGATATTCGTGTCAGAGGTTTAGTAAAAGTTTCCATGAAGTAATGGGAACCGTATGTAAGTGGCGTATATCGTGCCACCCTAAAGTGGATGGGTGATTGGGAGGAAATTGACTTATGCCGAAAGGCATATCTCGAACGGGCGTCTTAGTATACATAGTAGATGGGAGCAGTAATTGTATGGATAGAGATTCCCGTACAAACATTAAGTTTTTGAATGGCCTTATGGATCATTTCCTAAGGCATGGTATCGTGAGTGGCTTAGCGTGGTCGGTTGAGTAATTCGCAGACTTGTTGGATGGAACCAACGGGTAATATGTTCCTTAGACTTGGAGTGGTCTCAGAACATTTCTGTAAAGATTTGGCTTTTGAGCCATACGCATTGATGAGATACATCGATGAGGGGGAAAGTTGAGTAGCGTTAGGGTTAAGACACTTAGAGTTGGTATAGGTGCCTCGAGGGGAGATGTAACATGATTCTGGAGGTTGGGCGATTTGTGCCGAGTCATGTGGTCATCGTCTTCCGCCGTAGGAAGCTAGAATCGATAGTTAGTGAGTGGTGCTTTGTGCTATGCTAGAGCACAAATGAAGTAGACTGAGATCGATAGGGTCGGCCTTAGACTGGGTTCATTTGGGACGTTGCGATAACGAAAGGTTTGTTTAGGATGGTAGAATCCTAGATTAGAGTAGTATACCCTTTGTGAGAATTGGGTATGCCCGAATTTTGGGGGCAAAATTCCCTCATAAACGGGGGGAGTACGTAACAACCCTCGATTCTGGGAGGCTCATTTTATACTAATTTTACCGCATAAGGTAATTATATAAAATGCTGGAACTGGAGTAAATATTAATTTGATGAGTTGAAGGTTAATATTTACTGGGTTATTGTATATTTATTGCATGAGAAAGTAAATATCCTTTAGTTGTGTGTTATGTGGTGTCAGATGATTTAAATGACATTATGGTTAAATTAAAATTTGAAACTTGAAATAATTTATAAAATTTTTGGATGCCAGTTTAGAGGGTGTAGTTAGTCTCGGAAGGTGCGAGACATTCAAAATAAGTGCCATATTGTGTTTTTGTGTTTCGGGCACTTTTACCTGGTTTTGGCTTAAATGCGTATTTGCTAGCTATTTTGATGTGGTGTTAACCAATTAAGTTGGGAGTTTTAACTTAAGCCACGATTGAGTCTTCTAAATCCCCTAATTTCCTAAATTATGTCTTAAACATAGAGAGAAAAGGAGAGAAACAAAGAAGAAGAGAAATGAGGAGAAAGAAGAGAAAAATGAAGATTGAAGATGGGAGATTACTTCTACCACCAAGAAATCTGATATTTCCTACAACAAGGCAAGTTTTATACTTGCTAATATGTGATTTAAGTTGAATAATTTGTATGATATTTATGTATATTCATTTGGAGATCAAAAATGGAATTTATGGGAATTAAACCATAATCTTAGTTTTGATGATAAAAATTGTGGATTATAATGGTTATTAATCATGTAGGATAAATTTTGGGTAGATAAATATTGTTGGTTTTGAGTAAAATTGAAGAGATTGGAGGTTTGGGAGATTTAGGGTTCATAACCCTTAAGACAAAATTAGGCAATTCTGCAGAACCGAATCGATTCGCCCTGGCCGAATCGATTCGCCTTGAGACAGTTTCCAGGTCTGGGTCGATCGAATCGATTCGGATGGGCCAAATCGATTCGGAAATTGTGAAGAAGGCAGGTTTTCCCGACCGAATCGATTCGTGTGGTCCGAATCGATTCGCTTTCCTGAACCCAAATCGATTCGGCTAGGCCGAATCGATTCGGGAGCCCTGCATTTTGAGTGATTCTTCTTAAGCTTAGTTCCAATTCATTTTCTTTAAGTCTAGGGCCTAGGAACCTTATTTAATGAAGTAAACTAAGTGTACTAGAGTTGTATTGAGTTAGTTACTCCCCTACACTAGTAATGGGTTATGTAGGGACTTTTTCGGGGTTATGCCGAGTGATGTTAGGGCATTTCTTCTTCTAGTTGATTTTTATGAAACTAGGAGATGTATTATTATGTTTGGGAGACTTTAGAAGCTCAATGGAGCTATGCTAGTCTTGATGGTTTATAATACCTATTAATATTGGGAGTTCATTTATCCTTGGAGGAGTGTAACGACGATATAAAATATGTATGGCTCCGGATAAAAAAAGGTAAACTATTTACGAAACGTAAAGGGATATGGGTTCGAATAAAATGAAACATACATTTGCTAAAATGTAAATGGAATTGGAAACGGTAAATGGAAATGAAAATAATGATAGTAAATGATAATTTACTTAATCATTAATATGATAAATGATGATTTGGTTAAACACACCTCTCTAAATGACATCATAAGGGAAGTTCGCGCGCTTGGTGATGCCCCCTGGCTAGTGAATGCAGGGCGGATATAGTCCATAGGCCATATGAGTGATTATGTTATATTTTTTGCGCTGGTGAGGATATTTCGGGTGTGGTCTTGACTCTCCCACAGGCATATGGCTGCTTCCCGATGTATTTTCGTTGTAGGTGCCCAGGTTGTCTTGTATAGATAGGCCCTGGAAGATGATGGTCAATTTAGGGGCGCGCCCATTAGGGAAACTCGGAGGGGCGGTCTTAGAATTCGTTATATGTACATAAATATAACAGTTCATAATCAAGTGGGACTTGATGTTTGTGATATGCCATAAAGTGCATAAGGAAGTGCCACAAAGAGCACAGTACAATGCCACAAAGAGCATTTAATGTTGAATATATTCCTGCTAAGGAATGGTAATGCCAAGATGGGCATGTAATTGAAATGAAAATCCACAAAGAGCTTTAAATTGAGATAAAAGCCATAAAGAGCTTATAATTATAGTTATAATTTCCTGATAAGGAATATACCATGAAATGAATCGGTGTATTTAATGGAAGTCTTTATTTATGTTTATCTTTCTTTTCCTTTGCTCATGTTTAGAATTGTGTAGTTAGATTGTTATCTTTCTCATCATAATTTATCCTTCATAATTGTCATACTCTTTATTCATCTGGTAATCATATAGAACCGGGCCTTGACCCGTTTACATTTCTTGTTGCATATGCATCTTGTCTTCGCTCAGGTACTCCGCCACAAGGATGCCTGGTTTGAACTCTTATTTCGATGTCCTCGGCGAGCCGTGATGCATTGCGGGTATTACGGGATACATTTGGTATAGACATTTTCATTCTTGTATTCTAGTTATAATCGGGTCTTTTTACTCGGGCAAGAGGCCCAAGTTTTTTTAAATGTCTAATGAAATGTATTATATAAATTAATGAGTTGGTTTAAATTTGTTATAAAGTTTGTGACCGGTAACATATTCGGTCTTTTTAGTGTATTCTTATTGTTATTATTATTTATATATGTCTTGGGGTTTCCCCTATCTTTTCAGGAATTGGGTTGTTTGTTTTCCTTTATTTACTTTAAATTCAAAAATTTTGGCTACCCGTTTTATGAAATATTGGGTGGTTATCCTGGATACTCTAGATTTTTATTGTGATACTGAGAATGATTCCATCTATGATTCCGTTATATTGGAGTATTGGGTTGGCCACCCCTTATTTTGGTGAGCGGGTTGTCACAAATAGTCTATATAAATTAACATATACGTTAAATCATTACTGTGACACCCCGACTAATTAAATACCGGGTAGCTACTCCTTTATTAAATTAATTCAAAATGCCAAGTTGGCTCAGTTAATAGCATCACTGTCGAAAACATTTTAATGATTATTAACCACCTAGTATTTAAAAAGTAAGTTGCCAAATTTTAATTTAAATCTGATTAACATGCAACAAGTGTAATGAAGAATAATAACACCATTCACCATAACGAAGTAAATAGAATAACCATCACATAATGTAAATAAAGTCTGTAGGGAAACTCCTCACTACAATACCACAAACTGAAATAACTAAACTGAATACTGAATCAATACATGCCAAAGTGTGAAAAACTGTAGTGGAAAGATGTCTCTAATAGAAATGGGCAGCATGCCCTACAACTGATAGATATTGAATCTGGAATCCAAATGATAGAAGCGTCTAAAAGCAAATCCCTGTAGCTTCCACAAACAGCTACAGCTCGTCACCTGAATGAGTATCATATACATGGTGTCCTCGTGGCTGGGCACCTAAAATGGTTTTACAAGAAAATAGATTTGAAAGCAAACGGGTCAGAGCCCGAATGTGGAGATATTTTAAAAACCTTCAAGTTCTTTAAAGACATTTAAAACATTAAATGTAAAGTACATGTTAGGACGTGCACTCACATGAAATTCTCACCTCTCGTCTAACTGTGCACTCCTAACGTAAGTACCCATCTAAAATGACACAAACCACTAGCTAAGTGACATCGTATCTAGCTAGACTGTCATAGGTTCTACCCTTAATGCCCGGTTCCCATTAACATTACAATGATCTCAATTAAATAGGGGCTTACCGTAAATTCAGGTTCTCATATAAAAGTAATACAACTCATTATAGATTTTCCATTTTTATGGTACTCCATAGTTATACACACAATGCCATATGAAAGTTCTCATTTTCCTAAGTGTATATTTCCTCAACATAAATATACAATATAATACAATATAAGCACCACGAGAACTAGCTGCGGTGCACGCATACTCTGCTATCCATCCCGGTACATCACGTACATAAGGATCACATATTCTGAATCTCAAAGGAATACCTCACAGATAACAACATCACAAATAATGGAGGCGAACACAGTCACATCACATGGGTCACGCACATACCTACGCTCCCATGATCAGCGGACTTATTAACATCCCAATAAGTCTTTCTCTGACCTATGTTCATCAAGGTAACCAGTCTAAATCCAGGAAACACAAGGATTAGAGGGCCCTAAGCGAACGCAAACCTCCCGTGATAGCAAGTATGGTAGGTATGTCATACACACAAATCATATACCAATACTAAGTAAACACGCATCTTAGTAATCACCGTAGTTTAATTGTAGTAAATTTCTCATTCTTGTACCAACATATAATATTACCCAATTTATATGTTCCCGGTTAATATAATATATTAGGCCGTCAATAGCTCACATCGTATTAGACACTCACGTCGTACTTCATAGTCTCCTTTAGGTTCAAACTACACTACTAGGTTTGACTCCTCATTAAATCCCAAATATACCAATTAATCATCAAGGAAAGGTCATCTCTATGTATACACGAGGTTACGGAACACTCGGGATCAAAACAGGCTAAAAAGCCTAAACTGTCAACTCGTTCGAAGTCTCGTTCGAACGAGGAGGTTCGAACGAGAGTTCGTTCGAACGAACTGAGACTTCTAACGAGGTCTCGTTCGAACGAAGTTGGCTTTCTAACGAGATCTCATTCGAACGAACTCATCGAACAAACTTCACCCTCATTAGAAGTCAATGGTCAACTCGTTAGAAGCTCGTTCAAACGATGTCGTTCGAACGACCTGGGCAGGTCTTCTAACGAGCGACCAGTTTCAAGCCCAGAAATCCTTATTCATTTTTCACCAATTTCTAACCTCAAATTTCAACCCAAAATTCGTTCCAACAATGTTTTAAGGTCTCTAATCATCTCTAAACATATCAAGGTCGTATATTAACGTGTTTTATAGCTTTAAATCATCCTAACATCAATCAATCTACAAATATCGACACTTTTTCCCCAAATTTCAAGAACATAAACCCTAGAATTTATAATCATCAATATACTCAAATTAGATCCGTTTTTGTTACTTCCAACATATATTAACATCAGGGTAATCATATCCATACTATTCTACATGCAATTTGTCCTCAAAATTCAAGTCCTAAGTCCAATTAAAATGGTTTTTTATTTAACTTCCAAGAACATGTAAATCTTTCAATTTGTCTAACATGGAAGAAACATTCTCTTAATTAAATAGAATTAAACCACTTGCCTCGAGTGTCTCTGGATTTGGTGTTGGTTTGATGAAGCTCTCTCTCTCTTTCTGCAGAATTCCCTTCTTCTCTCTCTCCAAGCTTCCTTCTCCAATGGCTATGGTGGCTAGGGTTTGTTTTGGGAACTTAGAAAACCAAATTCTAAAACTCCCCGTAGTCTTATGGGTCAATATGGTTGGTAGTGGGTTTAGTGGTTGGTTACCCAAATCAGATTATAAATCCTAATTTTCGTCATTATTAAATCCCAAAAATACAATATTACCAAACTACCCTTTATGTTGCCGGTATGGCCTAAAAATACCCCGGGACCCAAACTAAACCCCCGGCTAGTGTTTTCTTACTATCTCGACCCTTCCGGACGCGTTGGCGCACTCAAAATGACCATACGGTTAATAGAGTTTAAATTCACTTTTATAATTAAATCATTATATACCATGACGCGACTGTCATACGCGTCTCAACAAAATTTCCAAATTGCCGTATTTCAATCTCACGACAAATTTCATAATTCAATATTCATATATAATCATATATGCATATATAATCAAATACCAACTCGCATCTCGCTAGTATTTTAACCCGGATTAATTTCCAATTAATATGCAATTAATTAATCCCATAAATAAATATCATAGAAAATACGGGGTATTACATACTTCCCCCCTAATAATTGAATTTCGTCCCGAAATTCGGAACTAGAAAGTACCTGGTAAGAATAACTTTGGATAACGTTCGCGCATCTCATCCTCGCGCTCCCATGTGGACTCCTCGACATTATGATGTCGCCACTGAACACGCACTAACGGAACGATCTTGGACTGCAGTTTCCGCTCACTTCGGTCTAGAATAGCAATTGGCCCCTCCTCGTAGGAGCTATCCGGCTGGAGATCGATGTCCTCCACAGAGATGTGAGAATGAGCCAAATTATATCTAAGGTATTTCCTTAGCGAGGAAATATGAAACACATCATGAATCCGATGCAATTATTCTGGTAACCCAAGTCTATACGCAACCGGTCTGATCCGCTCAATAATAGGAAATGGTCCCACATATCTTGGTGCCAACTTCCCTTTCTTCCCGAAACACATAATCCCCTTCATAGGAGATACTCTGAGCAAAACCTGGTCCCCCACTTGAAACTCTCTGAAGAACCTCTTCGCATCAGCATAGCTCTTCTGCCGATCCTGAACTACCCGAATGCGACTCCGAATCAATTCTATCCTTACCGAAGTATCCTGAATCACTTCCGGCCCAAGTAGTTTGTTGTCCCCCACCTCCAACCAACATGCTGGGGAACGACAAGGTCTACCATACAATGCCTCAAATGGAGCCATGCCAATGGTGAACTGATAGGAGTTGTTGTAAGCAAACTCTACCAGTGGAAGATACTGCTCCCATCCACCCCCAAAATCAATGATACTCATCCGTAGCATGTCCTCCAACATCTGGTTTGTACGTTCCGTCTGCCCATCGGTCTGCGGATGATAGGCCGTACTCAACCGTAATTCCGTTCCCATGGCCTCCTGGAAACTCTCCCAAAACCGCAAAACAAATATCTTGTCTCTGTCAGACACGATATTTAGGGGTACACCGTGAAGTCTCACAACCTCTGAAATGAAGAGCTGTGCATACTGTCCCGCAGTGTAGTCTGTCCTTACGGGTAGAAAATGAGCGACTTTGATCAACCTGTCCACAATTACCCAAATGGAGTCGTGACCTCTCTATGACGTAGGCAATCCCGTGATAAAGTCCATGGAGATGCTCTCCCACATCCACATTGGGACCTCTAATGGCTGTAGCAGTCCTGCCAGTCTCTGATGATCCACTTTTACTAGCTGACAAGTGGCGCATTTAGAAACAAACTCGGCAATATCTCTCTTCATTCCACTCCACCAGTACTGTCGTCTCATGTCTTGGTACATTTTGTCCCCACCGGGATGTACCGCGAACCGTGAGCCGTGCGACTCGGCCATCACCTCATGCTGTAATTTCTCTCCTTCCGGAACTACTAATCTGCCATTGAAGCGTAATCCCCCATCTGAGCTAACGGTATAGGACTCGGCTCCCTCTGCTAGTGATCGAACTAACTTCTCCTGATAGAACGAGTCATTAGACTGTGCCCGTACTACCTTTGTGAAAATCTACGGTGTAACGGTCATCACAGAAATGAAAGATCGGGCCACTGCATCCTGGTGTCCCAATTCCTTCCACTTGGCCTTCCACACCTCTGCCACTTCATCTGTTGGCCTACGGCTCAACGCGTCTGCTACCACGTTAGCCTTTCCCCGGGTGATACTGAATATCGAACTGGTAGTCCTTCACAAACTCAAGCCACCTTCGCTGCCGCATATTCAACTCCTTCTGCATGAATAGGTACCGTAGGGACTTGTGGTCTGTAAACAACCGAAAATTCTCCCCCAACAGGTAATGTCTCCATATTCGAAGAGCAAAAACAACTTCCGCCAATTCCAAGTCATGAGTGGGGTAATTCTTCTCATGAGGCTTTAGCTTACAGGAAGCATAAGCTATGGCCTGACTCTCCTGCTACAATACACTTCCAAGTCCTTATAAGGATGCATCGGTGTAAACTAAATACTCAACTCCCGGTCTCGGCAATGCTAACACAGGTGCTGAGGTTAACTTATCCTTTAACTCATCGAATGCCAACTGACAGGCATCACTCCAGATGAACGGCACATCCTTACGAGTCAAATGTGTCAAAGGACCTGCAATCTTTGAGAATCCCCGAATGAACCTCCTGTAGTATCCTGCTAGATCCAAGAAACTACGAATCTCCGTTGGTGTCGTGGGCTGCCCCCACTCCCTCACCGCGGATACCTTCCCCGGATCAACAGATATTCCCTGGTCGAAAATAAAATGACCCAAAAACTGGACCTCCTTTAGCCAAAACCCGCATTTCTCATATTTTGCATACAACTCGTTCTGACGTAGTGTCTACAAAACTTGCCTCAAATGCTCGGCGTGCTCCTCCTCTGTCTGGGAGTAAACCAGAATATCATCCTTGAAGACAATGACAAACTGATCTAGGAAATCCCTGAACACTCTATTCATCAAGTCCATAAACACTGTTGGAGCGTTGGTCAAACCAAACGGCATAACTCGAAACTCGTAAGAACCATATCTCGATAAGAACGCAGTCTTCGAGACATCTTCCTCCCTGATACGCAACTGATGGTATCCCGATCTCAAATCAATCTTCGAGAAGAAAGAAGCTCCTCTCAACTTGTCGAATAAGTCATCGATTCGAGGCAACGAATATTTATTCCGTATCGTGACCTTATTTAATTCTCGGTAGTCCACACACAATCTCAGTGAACCATCCCTCTTCTTCAAAAACAAAACTGGAGCACCCCAAGATGAGGTACTCCTGCGAATAAAGCCCTGACCTAACACCTGCTCTATATGATCTCGTAACTCTTGCATCTCTGTCGGAGCCATACGGTACGGTGCGCGTGCTATAGGTCTCGTATCAGGCAATAGGTCTATAACAAAGTCTATCTCTCGATTGGGGGGTAGGCCTGGTATCTCCTGAAACACATCAGAATACTCGCTGACAACAGGGATCGAATCTAACGAAATCACAACCTCCTTAGAGGTCTCCTCCTCTATGTAATACAGATGAGCGGTCGAACCTCCCTCTGGGCGAGGCATCGCCACTACAAACATCTCTTGCCCCGGAATGGCAAAAATAATGCTCCCGCTGAAGCAATCAATCACGGCCCTATAAGCTATGAGCCAATCCATACCGATAATCACATCGTGAACATGCATATCTAATACCAACATGTCTGCAGGTAATACCAGACTACCAATTTCTACCCCTACTCCCCGACATATAAAGAAAATAAGTGACCCACTCCCCAATGGTGAGTCTACACACGTCACTGTGCTCTCTGCCGTAGCTAACAACCCTAAGGCTTTCACAAAATGTGTGGCTATAAAGCAATGTGTAGCCCCCGTATCAAACAATACCCGACCCATAGTGCCATGGATAGGAAACGTACCCTCAATCGCGGGCGTTGCCTGCGGAGCTGCTGCCTGGTGGACGTTATAGACACGTCCATACTGTAACTGTCAATCACAGGAACTGCTGGAATGGCTGGAAGAGCTAGTACCTAGGCTGGAGCTGGGAGGGCTGGTGGAAAAAGTGGCCTCTGTGGCTCATGTCGAGCGCCCTGCTGCTGCTGCGGGGCCCTGCCCCTATCAGGACAGTCCTGGCGTTTATGGCCAGTCTTGCCACAAACAAAACACTTTCCCAGAAAGTTTCCCCCTCTCGGTCCCTGCTGCCCCCGGCCCTGGTGGCCGTTACCATTCCTCCACTGGCCCTGCTGGCCCTGCTGAAACTGCTGCCCATTCTGCCCCAGTTGGCCCTGATGGTCGTTCGGACCCTGATGGCCCTGACGGAAACCTCCCTGTCCGTGCCTATAATTACCTGATCTGAACCTCTTCTGATCCCCCTGCTGGGAACCCTGCTCACCCTGTCTCTGCCCCTGAACAAATTGTGCCCCACCGACAACATGTCCTCCAGTCCTGCCCTGATGGCTAGACTCTCCCGATCTCTTGCCTTCAGTCATATGAAAGCGGTGATCCTGGCAGTGTAACAAATCATCGTTAACCACATCAGAATAAGTGGCCAACGAAAGGTTCCCTAACAGATGCTGACGGATCCTCCATGTCAACCCGTCGGTGAATTTCTCAATCTTCTTCTTTTCTGTCGGTATCTCATCCGGAATGATATTCAACAGATTCGTGAACTCGGACTCATTCTCGGCCACGGTCTTACCCTCCCGCTTCAGACTCATCAATTTCCTCCTCATTTCCGTGTGAACAGCTGACGGAAAGTACTTGCGGTCGAACCGCACCCAAAAGTCCTGAATAGTGAGAGTATCCCTCTCCTCCACGGTGGTAATACACTCCCACCACTGCAGAGCAGATCCAACTAGCTTGAAAGTAGCTAGCACCTGCTTCTGAACATCCGTGCACTCATGCATTCTCAAGTGCCTCTGCATATCCTTCCTCCACTAGCTCGAGACTACCACATCTGAGCTACCTGCAAACTCTGGCGGATGCGCTTTCTGAAAAGCGTCACGTACACATTCCCAAGCAGACGGGAATGCATTTGCCTGAACTGGCGTGGCAACCGGCGCCAGGGGTGGTTCCTGCTGAACTACGGCAATTGCGGCATTTACCACTTGGGCTACTATAGCTGCAACCTCAATGGCGTTCATTATGCCCTGAACAGGAGCGGGCTGGGGTTCGGGCGTTGCATTCCTGGGAACTCGTCGTGCACGTCGTGGAGGCATCTGAAATAAGAATGAAGTTTATAAGTTCGCAGTTATAAACTTAAAATAGCTGAAGAATGTAGCATACACAAAAAGAGTACAACAGTCCTAACATATAGGGCTCTATATCAAAGAAAACTTAGCGGAAACATAATAGCCGTAGAGATCCTAAAGTACACTAGAACCTGATTCACTGATACCACCTGTGACACCCCGACTAATTAAATACCGGGTAGCTACTCCTTTATTAAATTAATTCAAAATGCCAAGTTGGCTCAGTTAATAGCATCACTGTCGAAAACATTTTAATGATTATTAAACACCTAGTATTTAAAAAGTAAGTTGTCAAATTTTAATTTAAATCTGATTAACATACAACAAGTGTAATGAAGAATAATCACACCATTCACCATAACGAAGTAAATAGAATAACCATCACATAATGTAAATAAAGTCTGGAGGGAAACTCCTCACTACAATACCACAAACTGAAATAACTAAACTGAATACTGAATCAATACATGCTAAAGTCTGAAAAACTGTAATGGAAAGATGTCTCTAATAGAAATGGGCAGCATGCCCTACGACTGATAGATACTGAATCTGGAATCCAAATGATAGAAGCGTCTAAAAGCAAATCCCTGTAGCTTCCACAAACAGCTACAGCTCGTCACCTGAATGAGTATCCTATGCATGGTGTCCTTGTGGATGGGTACCTAAAATGGTTTTACAAGAAAATAGATTTGAAAGCAAACGGGTCAGAGCCCGAATGTGGAGATATTTTAAAAACATGCAAGTGCTTTAAAGACATTTAAAACATTAAATGTAAAGTACATGTTAGGACGTGCACTCACATGAAATTCTCACCTCTCGTCTAACTGTGTACTCCTAACGTAAGTACCCATCTAAAATGACACAAACCACTAGCTAAGTGACATCGTATCTAGCTAGACTGTCATAGGTTCTACCCTTAATACCCGGTTCCCATTAACATTACAATGATCTCAATTAAATAGGGGCTTAACGTAAATTCAGGTTCTCATATAAAAGTAATACAACTCGTTATAGATTTTCCATTTTTATGGTACTCCATAGTTATACACACAATGCCATATAAAAGTTCTCATTTTCCTAAGTGTATATTTCCTCAACATAAATATACAATAAAATACAATATAAGCACACCGAGAACTAGTTGCGGTGCACGCATACTCTACTATCCATCCTGGTACATCACGTACATAAGGATCACATATTCCGAATCTCTCATGAATAGCTCACAGATAACAACATCACAAATAATGGAGGCGAACACAGTCACATCACATGGGTCACGCACATACCTACGCTCCCACGATCAGCGGATTTATTAACATCCCAATAAGTCTTTCTCTGACCTATGTTCATCAAGGTAACCAGTCTAAATCCGGGCAACACAAGGATTAGAGGGCCCTAAGCGAACGCAAACCTCCCGTGATAGCAAGTATGGTAGGTATGTCATACACACAAATCATATACCAATACTAAGTAACCATGCATCTTAGTAATCACCGTAGTTTAATTGTAGTACATTTCTCATTCTTGTACCAACATATAATATTACCCAATTTATATGTTCCCGGTTAATATAATATATTAGGCCGTCAATAGCTCACATCGTATTAGACACTCACGTCCTACTTCATAGTCTCCTTTAGGTTCAAACTACACTACTAGATTTGACTCCTCATTAAATCCCAAACATCCCAAATATACCCATTAATCATCAAGGAAAGGTCATCTCTATGTATACACGAGGTTACGGAACACTCGGGATCAAAATAGGCTAAAAAGCCTAAACTGTCAACTCGTTCGAAGTCTCGTTCGAACGAGGATGTTCGAACGAGAGTTCGTTCGAACGAACTTAGACTTCTAACGAGGTCTCGTTCGAACGAAGTTGGCTTTCTAACGTGATCTCGTTCGAACGAACTCATCGAATGAACTTCACCCTCGTTAGAAGTCAATGGTCAACTCGTTAGAAGCTCGTTCGAACGATGTCGTTCGAACGACCTGGGCAGGTCTTCTGACGAGCAGCCAGTTTCAAGCCCAGACATCCTTATTCGTTTTTCACCAATTTCTAACCTCAAATCTCAACCCAAAATTCGTCCCAACAATGTTTTAAGGTCTCTAATCATCTTTAAACATATCAAGGTCGTATATTAACGTGTTTTATAGGTTTAAATCATCCTAACATCAATCAATCTACAAATCTCTACACTTTTCCCCAAATTTCAAGAACATAAACCCTAGAATTTAAAATCATCAATATACTCAAATTAGATCCGTTTTTGTTACTTCCAACATATATTAACATCAGGGTAATCATCTCCATACTATTCTACAAGCAATTTGTCCTCAAAATTCAAGTCCTAAGTCCAATTAAAATGTTTTTTGATTTAACTTCCAAGAACATGTAAATCTTTCAATTTGTCTAACATTGAAGAAACATTCTCTGAATTAAATAGAATTAAACCACTTGCCTCGAGTGTCTCTGGATTTGGTGTTGGTTTGATGAAGCTCTCTCTCTCTTTCTGCTGAATTCCCTTCTTCTCTCTCTCCAAGCTTCCTTCTCCAATGGCTATGGTGGCTAGGGTTTGTTTTGGGAACTTATAAAACCAAATTCTAAAACTCCCCGTAGTCTAATGGGTCAATATGGTTGGTAGTGGGTTTAGTGGTTGGTTACCCAAATCAGATTATAAATCCTAATTTTCGTCATTATTAAATCCCAAAAATACAATATTACCAAACTACCCTTTATGTTGCCGGTATGGCCTAAAAATACCCCGGGACCCAAACTAAACCCCCGGCTAGTGTTTTCTGACTATATCGACCCTTCCGGACGCGTTGGCGCACTCAAAACGACCATACGGTTAATAGAATTTAAATTCACTTTTCTAATTAAATCATTATATACCATGACGCGACTGTCATACGCGTCTCAACAAAATTTCCAAATTGTCATATTTCAATCTCACGACAAATTTCATAATTCAATATTCATATATAATCATATATGCATATATAATCAAATACCAACTCGCATCTCACTAGTATTTTAACCCGGATTAATTTCCAATTAATACCCAATTAATTAATTAACCCCATAAATAAATATCACAGAAAATACGGGGTATTACAATTACTTTAGCAAAACAGTGTAAATTCCAAATAAATCATTCAATATGTATTGTATGTAAAATACGGTAAGCTGGATCATCCAAGATTATAGCTTCTCTGGCTTATATATTAGAATTATTGCATTAGTAAAACATCGGTAAGTTATAAATTAACCATTCAATATATATTATGTCTATTGGTAACTGTAAAATACGTCCACCAGGATCATCAAAGATTAAAGCTTCTCTGGCTTATATAGAAATTGACATCAATGTTAGCCAATTAAAGACCATGCTCACACTATGGGGAGAAAATTCTAAAATATAATAATAAGGAACATAACTGTTAAGGCAAAAAAAAAAACACACAAAAAGAATGCAGTCTTACCATTTTTTATACGATTTCTTTTACAAATTGATGTGGTAAGTGATATTAGAACTTTTTATTTTTAAAGTCTTAAGCAGTCGGGCAAATTTTTTATTTTTATTTTTATTTTTTATTTTCATAGATTTGATTAAATTACAACATTACTCTTTTTCTTAATGCATGAATATGACTTGCATGACAAGAAATGTCTTTATGTGTTGTTATGTATGTTAATATATACGTTTGTAACTCATTACAACATAATTAGAATTTGATTTTTTATATACGTCTGTTCATTATATATATAAATATATATACACTCGTGTTAGCATTAAAGACCATTGTAAAATGCATCCATCTATTCATCTCCCTTTAATTTATATTCTAACAATCTTTTGTACGAAATCCTATTTATCTCCCCATAAATTTATACCCTTTATTCCCTTATCTCTCTCTCATATTTGTACAATATTTATGATACAAATAGTTTCTCTTGGCTTTTATAGTGTTGGCAAATATCGTATTTGTAGATCTTCTTTTGTATTTGTTCATCAACATTTCATGCAAAGTTTAGCAAAAACTAAATAAATATTTGTAAATAACAATTTGTGAAATTTATCACAAATAAGTGTATGAAATTTCAACCTCTGTAAAATCATATAATAAAAAATTCAATGCATCTTCTTCTGTTATTCAAACAAAAACACAAAAATACATATTTTTAATTGAGCAAAATATATAAATTGTCTGTATAAATCAATGTGACAAGTGACACAGCCATAAACCTTCTTTTGCCTTTTTTAGACCATATAAAAATAATTTTTTTGGTTATAAAATATGTATATGGGTGGATGTTCACTTTTATCTAGCATATGAATGAAAAAGTATTTCAAGATACCTTAATTCATACTATAAATAACGAAAATACAAGTAAATTATACTAATTGAATGAAACATTTGCTCTCTCTCTAAAAAAAAATCCTTTATTTTTCACAACATGTTATAACACAAGAGCTTAATATAATAAAAAGAAAGAGGATTGCCTCCTCTCCATGGATAACAACAAGTGATGGTAATTTTTGGTTCTTTTCTTTTCTTCACTGAAGACAAATAAGTACATGATTGTTACCTTTTCTACTGTCAATTTCATAGACTACATCTTCGTTGTCCCTCACATATTTGAATTTGAAAATTTAAAAGTCAACATAGTTGATGCTTATTTTGTTCATCTCTATTTATAAAGCATAAATTGTTTTCTTTTGGTCCTTTAATACATATTAGCAGGGCCGATCCCGAGATTTTAGCGTCAAGGCGAATTCTTGAACTGGGATCCATATTAAACAACAGGTTTTTAATTAATTTATAACTTATGGGCTTCTTAATCAAAAAGATGCCGACTTGATTTTCAGTTGTTTACAAGTTTAAATGTTTGTCCCTTCAGTTTTTAATAAATTATTTGTGTGACAATTGAAAAATGACGCTATAAATTTAAATACACAGATAAAATTTTGGGGTGCCTAAAATGTGTTGAATATCGGGGCCCGAGGCAACCGCCTCCCTGGCCTCCCCTCAAAACCGGCTCTAAATATTATAAAGTATTATACTTCTTCTTCATTGTAGTTTATATATAAGAATGAATCAGCTTAGCTTCTAATCAGGTTTATAAAAATATGAGAATTATTAATTAGTCATCAATAATTAAACTACATCATATAATATTACCTTTTCTTTTCGCCATGTTTTAAGGTATTTTAGTTTGGTCTTATAAGCTTACAAATTATTTTAATTTTTTTTCCTCCCTAGGTTTTAAGCTATATGGGAACTAATTGCCTTAAAATATAAAAATGGCTATATTTTAGTTTGATCTTATAAGCTTACAAATTATTACATTTAAATTTTGAGTCGTCTTCTCATATAACCATTTTTAGCTATGACCTGAAGTTACCAAATCATACGATATTAAGACCTACACCATAATTATTCAACTTTGGAACTTGTACTTTTCTATGTTCTAATTTTAGTATTTCAAGTCCCTAAATTATTTTGACCTAAAGTTTCAAAGAAAATATATGACAATCAAACATGGAGTTTTAATTGAAAGTGTACAAACTGAAAGTCATATAATTTATATTGATTTGTGATATGAAGATCCATAATGATTATTGTGATCAAATGTTCACAAATTATTACTTGTAAATGGGATACAGTTTCTTTGACAAACTATTACAAATGCACGACTCTCTCCTGATATTTAACTATATTTGGATTAGAGTATCCAAAAGTAATAACCCCCATTTTCTCATGTAAAGATTGGCCAGACATGATATGCCGAAGATGGGGCTTGCTTGTCAATTTATATCATTCTTAGCATCGACCGAGAATAAACATTTATATTTTAAACCACATTTTAATTTAAAACTGAATTGAATTAATAAACATGAGATAATAGTAAATCCAACATCCACGTTCAACAAAATAAAATCTAACATAATTATAACATCTCGACTAATAAAACTAAATGACTTCGGGCTTATGCCCATAAAATAATCCAAAATAAATAAAGATAGGAAGAAGTAGTAGCCTAAACTAGAATCAATAAATCGATCTTCGAGAAGCAATACGTGACAGTAAGTTTGATATTCCTTTAGTCCCGTTATCATTGTCTACACAAACCTTGTAATTTGGGTCAGCACCCTAGAGTGTGTAAGAGTTAACTTACTGAAATTGAAATACAATATTACAGTAAATTTAAGTAGGTGTCTCCCATCATCACTCGCATAGGATAATCTCCTCACCTCTCACCTAGGTGAAATATTAATCGTATCCTATCCCTAGAAACCAAATGCAATATACATAACAAGATGATTGGGAAACATGTGATGCGTCTAGCATACACTACAAGAAAAATGATTTTTAGTGACATAATGTTTTGCACCTAATTATAAAAAAATTCACCACCACATCTTTTAGTGGCCAAAAAAATTTCGTCATGCTATTGCCACTAAAGGTGTTCCGCGGATTGTTTTCGTAGCAATTTATTAAATCGCCACTAAAATTTGACTTTTTAGTGACAAAACATCGCTTTAGGTGGAATTTTTTTTTGTATCTAATAAAGATTAAATTGCCACTAATAGTTGATAGTTTGACACTAAAAGTTTATTTTTTGTAGCAAAATAAAAATTCACCACCAAAGGTAACATTTCGTGGCAAAACAAATCGCCACAATTGAACTTAAATTTCTATGGAACGATTTTTTAAATATTAAATTGCCACCCATAGTTGATAGTTTACCACCAAAAGATTATTTTTTGTAGCAAACCAAAGAATCGCCATCCAAAGGGTTGTTTCGTGGAAAAAAAATATTCACATTTGATCTTAAATTTGTATGGAACAACTTTCTTAGCAATTTAAATTCGCCACTAAATGACTTTTTTATTGCAAAAAAACCCCCATAAATTGATGTAATATTTTTCACAATACATATAAACGTTGCTTTGGTAAAAACTTGTCTACGCGTATATAACTTATACATCTACAACTTTCATAATTTTTGTTTTCCCAAAATCATAAACTAGTACTCTTAATTTGGGCTTCGAACAGGAAAGTAGCAATTTATCGAAAATCCCAAAACTTTCACATTTTGCGACCAAACATTGCAAAATTCCCATCAACACCCTAATCTACTTTATAAACATAATCATGCTTTAGAAACATATGTTATGATTCATTTAACCACATAACTAGTCATATGCTCTAAACATGTTATCCCCGATCATAAGCTCGATTAACATCTAATATAAACCACATATATATCACATGAACATGCATCCCCTAAACATGATAATTAACATGTTTAACACACATAAACAATTTATAACTAATAACTAATCACTTACACTTAATCATGTAATTAACCTTCCTAATCATGTTTTAGGGCCTTACACTACAGGACTCAAGTTATCAAAAAAGGAGAAGGATAGTTTGTTAACTCTACTTTGATAAAAGTATAGTTGGAAGCATGAGGTACTTGATAATGATAAGACTTGGAATTTTATATGTAGTTGGACTTGTGTGTCGTTACATGGAAACACCAAGAGAATCTCATCGTATAGCAACTAAGAGCATACTGAGGTATAATAAAGGTGATCTTAACCCTGGTCTTTTTTATGCTTATGGAGAAGATGAAAATCTAGTAAGGTATTTAGATAGTGATTGGGGAGGTTATCGAGATGAGGTGAAAAGCACTACAGGGTAGGTGTTCTACCTTGGTTCAACAACTTTATCTTGGCCATAGAATAGACATACAATTACAACATTATCATCATGTGAAGATGAGTATGTGATAACTTGTTCAATTATTTGTAAAGGAATTTGGTTGAGAAATATGTTGAAGTCATTAAATCACTTATAAAAAGAATATACAGTGATTCATGTCGATAATAAGTCTGCAATCAAGCTTGCAAAGAATCTAGTACAACATGGAAGGAGCAAGCATATTGACATTAGGTTACATTTTCTAAGGCATCATATGAAGTAAAAGACAATTGAACTTGCGTATTATCACACCAGGGAGCAGATAACAAAAATACCTACGAACCCTCTCCCGATTGAATATTTCAGAAAGCTACGTGTAATGCTTGGGATGAAGGACTCTTGATTTGAGGGGTGAATGTTGGAATAAACACAAATCAAGTGTCTCTTGCACTATGATAATTAGTGGTAAACCTGACTATGCACTACATAAGCACTATGTGAAGTGATAATCCACAAAGGCCACTTTCATGATTTTTAATATTTCTTTCTTTAAGTGGTTTAGTTGTTAATTCATTTCCTCCATTGCTTTTTCTAATGGGTTAGATTAATGTTTCCATAATTAATTATGTTATTTTAGTTGCTCCACTTAATGTGTGATTGTGTGTGTTTTGTAATTCTACAAATAGAGTTACAAGCTTGTTGTTTGATATAAGAAATAACAAGAAAGTAAAAACATTTTATCTCTAAAAATACTTGTTCTCTTTATTAGTTCTTATCTTTGAGAGAATGTACGCGTGGGTGTGATATAGTTTGAAAACTTATCACCCAAACAAGAAGTTTGGCATAAATAATTGAATACCAACAATAATTACCTCCACTTTGTTTGGATCAACCTTCACACCATCACATGAGACAACATAACCTAAGAATACTAAACTATTTTTCAAGAAGTCACACTTCTTCAATTTAATTACTAACCATTCAATACATCAAAAACCTTTTGAAGATGCTCAAAATGTTGATTTTGCTCTTTGTTAGACATAAGAATGTCATTAAAGTAAGCCACAATAAACTTACCAATATAAGGCTTGGATTCGTGATTCATAATACGCATAAATGTGCAAGGTGCATTATAAAGACCAAATGGCATCACTATCCATTCAAATAAGTCATCCCTTGTCTTGAAAGAAGTTTTCCATTCATCTCCTGGCCTTATGCAAATTTGATGATACCCACTTCAAAGATTAATTTTTGAAAAGATTACATCCCCACAAAGTTGGTCTCATCGAGTAGAGGAATAGGAAAACGATACTTAATAGTAATTTTATTCACCGCCCCACTATCAACACACATCTTCTAAGATCCTTCTTTCTTAGGAACAAGTAATGCTGAGATAACACCCGGACTCATGTTCTCTATATTCAAACCTTTCTCCAACATATCATTAATTTTCTTTTAAAGATCTTCATAATTTTTAGGATATATTCGGTAGGCTACTGGAGGCATAGAACATGGGACAAGAGAAATACAGTGTTGACTCTCATCAATAGAAGACGTGATGAAATTTCCTTTAGCACCACATCATAAAATTTATCGAGCAAAGTGTGACAACCCGCTCACCAAAATATGGGGTGGTCAGCTCGATACTCCAATATAACAGAATCATGGATGGAATCATTCTCAGCATCACAATAATATAATAAGTATACGGGGAAACCACCCAATAATTTAGAAAACGGGTTGCCAAATTTTTTGATTTATTTAAAGTTAAGGAATAATTTAAACAACCCAATTTAAAAAGAAAGTGGAATCCCAAGAACTTATACTACATCCACAACAAGAATACAATAAGAGGACCAAATATGTTGTCGGTCAACAGGTACATACAACATATTACAACAGTTTAATAATTTACATAATACATTCATTAGACAGTTACAAAAGTTTGGGCCACACGCCCGAGTGAAAGACTCGATCGTAACTAGAATACAAAAAAATGATGGCGTCTAACAACATATTCTGTAATATCTGCAAAGTACTACGGCTCCCCAAAAGCACCAGAGTAGGAAAATCAGAACAGGCGCCCTTGCGGCGGAACACCTGAGCGGATACAAAATTCATGCACAACAAGAAAAGTGAATGGGTCAGGGCCCGATTTTATATGATCACCAGATGAATAAAAAGCATGACAGTTATGAATAGTTGATCATGAATGATAAAGATGAGAATCTAACAACATAATCTCAAAGCATAATAAGACAATTTAAGTGATTATAACTTTTATTTAGTTATGCAAGGGGATAAAATTAGACATCATTAATTAAAAGTCTCCATCATTATTCACCATTTCATTTCATTTTTCCATTCCTTATCAAGAATGTAATTCCTATCATATGCACTTTGTGGCATTTTTCATACATCAAGTCCCACTTGATTTAGAATTGTTATATTCGTATACATATAACGATTCTAAGACCGCCCCTCCGAGTTTCCCCACTGGGAGCGCCCCTAAATGACTATCATCTTCCAGGGCCTATCAACAAGATAACCTGGGCACCTAATGCAACGTCGGGAAGTGGCCATATGCCTGCAAGTGAGTCATAACCACACTCGGAATTACCTCACTAGCGCAGAATAAAACTTATAACAATCCATCATATGGCCGAGGACTATAGTCTCCCTGCGTTCATTAGTCAGGGGACATCACCTCATGTGCGAACTTCCCTTATGATAGCATTTAAAGAGGTGTGTTTAAGTAAATTAGCATTTACCATTTAAATCTCATTTTCATTTCTATTTTTCATATGTATGTTTCATTTTATTTGAAACCATAATCATTGAATATTCTCATTAGTATTCATCGTATACTAAGTCCCAAATTATTATCCAAGAGGTCACAATATTTCTACAAGTCACAAGGTTTTATATACCTCAATTGAGCCCCTAAAGTCTCCAAGTATGGGCTTACAATTCCTAGACTCCTAATAATTAACTAAAGGAAAGAAATGTCCTAACCCCAATTTGTACACCCCCGAAATAAGCCCCATTTAACACATTTCTAATGTAGGGTAGTTACCCAACTCATCTAAAACTCTCGGACTCTATGTTTACTTCATACAAGAAGGTTCCTAGGTCCTAAGCCTAAAGGAAAGGGTTGGAATTGAGCTAAGAAAAATCACTCAAAAATGCAGGATTTTCGAATCGATTCGGCCTGGCCGAATCGATTCGGTCAAAAAAGCGAATCGATTTGGACTAGCCGAATCAATTCGGTCAATAAAACCTGACTTTCTGCATAATTGCCAAATCGATTCGGATAGGCCGAATCCATTTCAGACCTGTAAGCTGCCCCTTGAGCGAATCGATTCGCTTTGGCCCAATCGATTCGCCCCTGCAAATTGGCCAAGTTTGGCTATGGAGTCTTGGACTCCTAAATTCTCCCAACTCAAATCTACCCAAAACAAGATCATTGAACACAATCAACTACTCATAAATTCATCTAACAACCATAAATAACCCCAATAAACATCTAAATCAACTTTTAAGGGTTCAAAACCTACAAATCCATTTAAAACCCTAAAATTGTTAAACAATAACCAATCCACAATAATCAATACCATTTATTCATCTTAAACCATATATTAGCAAGTAGGAAACTTGTCTTGGTGTTTAAATCTCAGATTTTCTTGTAGTAGCAACAATCTCCAAGCTTGAATCTCTCTATTTTCTTCTTTCTCTCCAAAGTTCTCTTCCTCTCTCTTTCTCTCTAGGTTTAGCAAATACACATAAGGGAAATACATGAAATTCAAGACTTAAATCGTGCCTCAAGTCTAAATTCCCAAATTAAATGGTTAATACCACATTAAAATGACTCCCAATACGCATTCAATCTATAACTAGTCAAAAGTGCCCTAATCATAAAAATGCAATATGGTACTTATTTCGACTATCTCGCACATTTCGGGACTAACTACGCCCTCCAAATTATCCTTTGGAAATTTTGTAACTCATTTCAAATTCCGGTTTCATTTTAAACCATAAATGTCATTTAAATTATATGACACTATAAAACACAACATGGTGATATTTACTTACACGTACAGTAAATATGCAACAATTTAGTAAATATTAAGTTTTAACTCGTTTAATTAATATTTACTCCATATTCCAGTATTTTATATAATTATTTCACACAATAAATAAATATAAAATAGGTTCTCAAAAGAGAGGGTTGTTACATACTCCCCCCCCCCCCCCCCTTATGAGGGAATTTTGTCCCCAAAATTCAAGCGTACCTTTTATAAAGAGATGCGGATATTTTTCCCTCATGTCCTCCTCGCGTTCCCACATCGATTCCTTGGCGTTGTGATGACTCCATTGGACTCTCACCAAGGGCACCACTCGAGACCTCAATCTACGCTCCCCATGCTCTAAGATTGCAACCGGTTGTTCTTCATACGAAATATCGGGTTGGAAGTCGATATCCTCGAAAGGAATATGCCAAAGGGATGCTTCACATCTCTTATACTTCTTCAAAGAGGAAACATGGAACACATCATGGATTTTTTTTAAAGGTTCCAGTAAGGCAAGTTAATACGCCACTGGACCTACCTTAACAATAACGGGAAAAGGTCCAACAAAACGCGGTGCAAGCTTTCCTTTCTTCCCAAAGCACTTTATGCCTTTCATTGGCGACACACGCACCAAGACTTGATCCCCAATCTTCAAATCCATATGCCTTCTATTCGCATCGGCATAACTCTTCTGGCGATCTTGAGCTATTCGAATGCAATTCCGGATGAGCTCAATCTTGGAATAAGTATCTTGGATCATTTCAGGTCCAAGGAATTTATTATCCCCCACCTCCAACCAACACGTGGGTGATCTACACGGCTGTCCATACAAATCTTCGTAGGGTGCCATCCCAATAGTAAATTCGTGCGAATTATTATAAACAAATTCGACCAAAGGGAGATATTGTTCCCAGCCACCTTTGAAATCAAGCATAAACATACGGAGAATATCCTCCAACATTTGGTTTCTCTTTCAGTTTGCCCATCTGTTTGAGGATGATAAAAAGTGCTTAACTTCAATTTGGTTACCATAGCCTCTTGAAATCTTCGTTAAAAGTGGGAAACAAAAATCTTATCTCAGTTGGAAACTATATTTAAGGGCACCCCATGGAGTCTAACAACCTCCGCGATGAATAACCGGGCATAACGAGCAGTATCATAATCTGTGCACATGGGTAGAAAGTGTGCCGACTTAGTCAAGCGATCGACAATTACTCAAATAGAATCACAACCACTCTATGACCTTGGTAAGCCCTTAATAAAGTCCATCGATATACTCTCCCACTTCCACACCGGAATTTCCAATGGTTGCAACAAACCTGTCGGTCGCTGATGATCTATCTTGACCAATTGACAAGTAGTGCATTAGGATACGAACTCAGAAATATCCCGCTTCATGCCTGGCCACAAATACTGACGGTGCATGTCTTGATACATCTTGTCCCCACCAGGGTGTGCCATAAATTTAGACCCATGAGATTCTGCCATCATGTCCCTTCTCAAATCCGCTTCTTCCGGGACAATGAGTCTCCCGTGGAAACGTAATCCACCCTTTGAACTTATCGAGTAGGATTCCGCTCCCTCTAACAGCAATCGGCGTATATGGTCCTGATAACCTTGGTCCCTTCCTTAGGCTTCTACAACCCTTGCCACAATAGTAGGCGTAACAGTCATTAGACATGAATGCCCTAGCAACCGCATCCTCCTGACTGAGGTCTTTCCATTTAGCTTTCCATACTTCCGCTAACTCCCCCTCGGGCTTTCTACTTAAAGCATCCGCTACCACATTTGCCTTGCCCGGATGATAGTGGATGTCAAATTGATAGTCTTTCACAAACTCTAGCCATCGGCGTTGCCACATATTTAAATCTTTTTGTGAAAATAAATATTGCTGCGATTTATGGTCCGTGAAAAGACTGAATTTCTCCCCTAGGAGATAATGCCTCCAAATCTTCAAGGCAAAAACAACTATGGCAAGTTCTAAGTCATGCACCGGATAATTATTTTCATGGGGCTTTAGCTTACGGGAAGCATAAGCAATAGCCCATCGTTCTTGTTGAAGTACACCTCCCAATCCTCATAGAGATGCGTCGGTGAAGACTAGATATTCCAACCCCAGCTTTGGCAATGAAAGGACTGGAGCAGAAGTCAACCTATCCTTAAGCTCATCAAAAGTAGCCTAATAAGAATTATCCCAAACAAACCTCACCCCCTTCCAGGTTAAATTTATCAAAGGGCTAGAAATTTTTGAGAAACCCTTGATAAACCGACGGTAATAACCCACCAAACCCAGAAAACTACGAATCTTGGTAGGTGTCGTGGGCTGACCCCACTCCCTCACCGCAACCACCTTCCTTGGGTCTACCGAAATACCCTGGGATGTCACAATGTGACCAAGAGACTGCACTTCCTGTAACCAAAATCCACACTTCTCAAACTTAGCATACAATTGGTGATCCCTCAACCTTTGTAGGACCAACCTCAAATGAGTAGCATGGTCAGATTCCGTCTGAGAATACACTAGAATATCATCAATAAACACGATGACAAACCGGTCCAGGAAGTCCCAAAATACACTATTCACGAGGTTCATAAACATGGAGGGAGCATTGGTTAGTCCAAAGGGCATAACCAAAAATTCATAGGACCCATACCTCGTCAGAAAAGCGGTCTTGGACACATTTTGTTCTCGTATCCTCAACTGGTGATACCCCGTCCTCAAGTCTATCCTAGAGAAGTATGACGCTCCTCTAAGTTGATCAAACAAATCATCAATCCGAGGCAACGAGTATTTGTTCCGGATGGTGACTTTATTCATCTCTCCGTAGTCAACACATACCGGAGAGAACCGTCTCTTTTCTTCACAAACAACACCGGAGTGCCCCATGGCGACGTGCTACACCGAATGAATCCCTGCTCTAACAACTTCTGAATTTGATTTCTTAACTCCCTCATTTCAACGCCAGCCATGCGATACGGAGCTCTTGCAATTGGTCTCGTTCGCGGTGCTAAATCAATTACAAATTTGATCTCTCGACTCGGAGGCAAACCCGGTATTTCCCGAAACACATCTTGGAAATATCTAACAACCAGAATAGATTCTAAGGGAACAACTACATCTCGAGAAGTCTCCTATGTGATATAATACAAGTAAGTGCTAGTACCTCCTTCTAAACGAGGCATGACTACCAAAAACATTTCTTGCCCCGGAACGACAAAAACTATACTCTTCCCGTAGCAATTAACTATTGCATGATACTTCACTAGCCAATCCATAACCAAAATCATATCATACCCGACCATGTCTAGGATGAGCAAATCGGCCTCAAAGCACAAATTACCAAGACTAATTCCTATTTGTTTACAAACAAAGAAAATGAGAGAACCATCACCCATAGAGGACTTAACACTAGTGAAGGTACTCTCTGTAGATTTAATCAACTCTGTAGACTGAGCAAAACTTCTAGAAATGAAAGAGTGAGTCATACCCGTATCAAACAAAACGCGACCCATGTGCCCCTGAATAAGAAACTTACCCTCAATAGCTGGCAGCGCCGACGGAGCAGGAGGAAGCATAGCATCCTGAATATGATAAACAAGCCCATACTGTAGCTGACCCTGCTATGGAGGGGCAACTAGATTAGGTACCTGCGGTGGTAGCTGAATCTGTGGATGCTGAGGAACCCTAGGAAGCTGACCCCCAACCAACTGAGGACACTCCTTCTTGTAATTACCCGCCTCCCCACATTGGAAGTACCATCCCGTCCTATTCTCCATATTTCGGCCCCGATTATTTCTAAATTGGGTAACACCTTGGCTCGGATGTCCCCTACCCCCGTGACCACCCCGAACTGTTTGTTATTGTTGCAGGGCACCCTGACCGTGCCTATTGTTATTGCCACCCAAATTAAACCCACCAAAATGTTGCCTTTTTGACAATTCCTCTTGCTGGGGATCCCTTTCATTCTTCTTATTACCCGAAGATTGGGTCGAAGGAAATGCTCCTCCTTCAGTCCCACTACCTCCAGGTTTTCCCGCTTGCCCCACCACTGTAGCTTTCTTGCCACTCTGCATATACAACCGATGTTCTTAGCAATGGAGCAATGCCGCATTCATTACCTCGCCAAAAGTTGTAAGGCTAGATTACCCAACAAATGTTGCCGGATCCTCCAGTCCGAACCTCCCATGAACTTCAAAACCTTCCTCTCTTCCGAAGTCACCTCTTCCAGTACAAAACTTGCTAACCAGGTGAACTCCTCTTCATATTCTGCCACATATCTCTCACCTTGCACCACATCCTGAAGCTTCCTTCTCATTTCCCTTTGATTCATAATACTCATAAATGTGCAAGGAGCATTAGAAAGACCAAATGGCATCACTATCCATTCAAATAAGTCATCCCTTCTTTTGAAAGAAGTTTTCCATTCATCTCCTAGTCTTATGCAAATTTAATGATACCCACTTCGAAGATTAATTTTTGAAAAGATTACATCCCCACAAAGTTGGTCTCATCGAGTTGAGGAATAGGAAAACGATACTTAATGGTAATTTTATTCACCGCCCCACTATCAACACACATCTTCTAAGATCCATGTTTCTTAGGAACAAGTAATGCCGAGATAACACACAAACTCATGTTCTCTATAATCAAACCTTTATCCAATAAATCATTAATTTCCTTTTAAAGATCTTCATATTTTTTAGGATATATTCGGTAGGCTACTAGAAGCATAGAACATGGGACAAGAGAAATACAGTGTTGACTATCATCAATAGAAGGCGGGATGAAATTTCCTTTAGCACCACATCATAAAATTTATCGAGCAAAGTGTGACAACCCGCTCACCAAAATATGGGGTGTCCAGCCCGATACTCCAATATAACGGAATCATGTATGGAATCATTCTCAGCATCACAACAATATAATAAGTATACGGGGAAACCACCCAATAATTCAGAAAACGGGTTGCCAAAATTTTTGTTTTATTTTAAGTTAAGGAATAATTTAAACAACCCAATTTAAAAAGAAAGTGGAATCCCAAGAACTTATATTACATCCACAACAAGAATACAATAAGAGGACCAAATATGTTGTCGGTCAACAGGTACATACAGCGTATTACAACAGTTTAATAATTTACGTAATACATTCATTAGACAGTTACAAACGTTTGGGCCACATGCCCGAGTGAAAGACCCGATCGTAACTAGATTACAAAAAAATGAAGGCGTATAACATCATATCCCGTAATATCCACAAAGTATTATGGATCCCCAAAAGCACCAGAGTAGGAAAATCAGAATGGGCGCCCTTGCGGCGGAGCACCTGAGCGGATACAAAATTCATGCACAACAAGAAAAATGAACGGGTCAGGGCCTGGTTTTATATGATCACCAGATTAATAAAAAGCATGACAATTATGAATAGTTGATCATGAATGATAAAGATGAGAATCTAACAACATAATCTCAAAGAATAATAAGACAATTTAAATAATTATAACTTTTATTTAGTTATGCAAGGGGATAAAATTAGACATCAATAATTAAAAGTCTCCATCATTATTCACTATTTCATTTCATTTTTCCATTCCTTATCAAGAATGTAATTCCTATCATATTCTCTTTGTGGCATTTCTCATACATCAAGTCCCACTTGATTTAGAATTGTTATATTCATATACATATAATGATTCTAAGACTGCTGTGACAACCCACCTACTAAAATAATAGGTGGCCAGCCCAATACTCCAATAATCACAGGAATCATAGATGGTCCATTCTTAGCATCACTGTCGATTAAAATAATTGTATGAGATAACCACCAATCATTTTAGAAAAACAGACTATTAAATAAAAAAATTTAAAAGTAAAAGAAAAACTGTTAGACAATCCCATTTGTAAAAACGGTGGGTATCAAAAATCGATGAATGAAGTATGAAAATACAATAAACAATCACCGAATAAGCTGTCGGTGCACAGACCAAATACAAATAATACATCGAGTATTAGAATTCAATATTTACAATATAATGAATGAGTGCAATACCTTGGGCAAACACGCCCGAATAAATATACTGAACATAACTAGAGTACAGTAGAAAGGAGCGTCTACTACAAGTATCCTACAACATCCGCAATATGCTGTAGCTCCACGACAACTGGAATGGAATATATAAATACGGGTGTCCATGCAGAAGAGCACCTGTACGGCAAGGAATATATGCAGAAACAAAGAAATATAGATATGGGTCAGGGCTCGGTTTGATTTGATTACCATGTGACTAAAATGCATGACAGTTAAGTGCGTAATTCTCTCGCAGATAACAGTAATATTTCCCACCTCCCAATCTAGCAGCAACCTCGCGTAATATCGTGAGATGTTCTAGTTAACCCTAAGTACTAAGGGCTAACTTCTCCCCATTCTCAACACTATGCCCTATTCGTGCGTGGGGTGTCTCGCAAAGCGAAATCCAAACAAGGAACCCCCCGATACACTACTACTTGGGCAAGGTTGATCGTCGAGATCCATTAGATCCTTAGCACGAAATAATCAACAAATGTATGTGTGTGCATAAGTGTGGGAGGTCACATCTACAGCTACTCAAATAAAATGAAATAAAACCCATCCATCATCTAATGGAACGATTCCTAATTTCTTTCTTTAGGAATACATATAAATGGTACAACATTTTATCAAATGTTTACCAAATTACTTTCATCATATACTATTTCATTTCGTAATTCCATTCCTTATCAGGAAATAAAATCAAAGTTTCTATGCTCTTTGTGGCATTTTATCTGAATTATACATTTGTAAAAATCTCTTCCTTATCAGGAATATAATCATCATTATATGCTCTTTATGGCATTTCATCGTGCTCTTTGTGGCACTTTCTCATGCTCTTTATGGCATTTCATTGTGCTCTTTATGGCACCCATCATACATCAAGTCCAACTTGATTTAGAATAGTTATAATCATATATATATATATAACGATTCTAAGACCCCCCGTCCGGGTTTCCCCACTGTGCGCGCCCCTAAATGGCTATCATCTTCCAGGGCCTATCACCAAGACAACCTGTGATCCTATCGAAACGTCGGGAAACGGACATGTGCCTGCGGGATAGTCAAGACCACACCCAAAATCTCCTAACCAGCGCTGAAAAATATATATCAAAAAACGCTCACATGGCCTAGGGACTATATCCACCCTGCATTCATTAGCCAGGGGGCTTCACCACAACGCGCGCAACTTCCCTTATGATAGCGATTTAGAGAGGTGTGTATCCATAAATTAACATTTGTGAAAAACATTACTTTTTCCATTTTGAAAACTTCCAATTTTACTTTTCCAAAAGTCATTCATTTAGCCATTAAGCACCAAGTTTTAGAAGGTGTAATTCATTCTTATTAAGTCATATTTTATTAATGACCTAAGACCCAAAGTGCCACTAACCTCAAAATATCCTCGAAAAGTTCATATAATTTCATAAACCCTCAAAGTGAGTCTCCATGAAGGAGTGTCTCCCAAAAGCTCAACATTAATATTTTAACTTCCAATTTTATCTTTAGGTTAACCTCCTATATCATTCGGACATTAACCTATACAAACTAGCCCTCGGGTAAACCCAAATATCCACTCTTAGCCTAGGACATTAGTCTACCCAATGCAACCCTCTAGGACTCCCCATTACTTCCCAAAGGAAGGTTCCTAAACCTCGAACCTAAAAGAAAAGGGCTAAAACAAAACTAGAAAAAAATCTCACCTTTTCAGAAGGGGTTGATCGATCGACCTCTGGCCGTCGATCGATCGAAGGCCTCGATCGATCGATCCCCCAGGCTCGATCGATCGATCCTGGCGGACAACTTCTTCTCCGAGAAGCTGTTTTGGCCATTAACGAGCCATCCAAGCTTCTACCCGCTATTTCACCCAATCACAACAACAAATACTACTATAAAATCATTTCTACTCATCAAATAACCAATTATTTCTCTTCAAATCAAATTAAACTATAAGATTTAGGATTAAACACCCAAAATCAATCAAAACCCATTTATGGTATAAACCTCCCAAAACTTAACTACACGTGAAGATTTATCACATTAAATCAATATCTAGCAAGTAAGAAACTTGCCTCGAGGTTCGTAGTCTCGGATCACCTCCGGTAGCGACGGAATTCGGCCCAAATCTTCCATTTTCTCTCTTTCTCTCCATTTCTCCCAACTCTCTCTTCTCTCTCTCTCTCTCTCCTTTGGCTTCTCTCACACAAATGAAGAAAAAGAAAGGGGGTAGGGGGACTTATACGGGTCTCAAAACATAAACCCCCCACTTTTAATTGCTAATACACCACAAAATGACTCGTAACCACTTAATTGAGTCATAACCCCTTAAAAATGCCCGAATCTCAAAAATTACAACTGGGCACTTATTTCGACTATCTAGACTATTCTAAAAACAACCGCACCCCCCATTTTGTCATTCTGGAAAGTGTGAACTATTTTGTGTTCCAGTTTCATTTTAATTCATTAATTTTACCAAATTTTATTTCTGAGCCATAACCGTCGTTTTTCATATAACGACGCAATAATACATAATAAAATGCCATTTACCTTCTCATAATGGTAAATAGGAAAAACATAGTAAATATTATCCCTAAGTCTCACGGGAAATAATATTTACTCCAACATCCCCTATTTTATAAAATTAGCCCATCAGGCAAAATAGTATAAAATAGTCGCTCAAAAACCTGGGTTGTTACAACCGCCCCTCCGAGTTTCGCCATTGGGCACCCCCCTAAATGACTATCATCTTCCAGGGCCTATCAACAAGACAACCAGGGCACCTAACACAACATCGGGAAGTGGCCATATGCCTACGAGTGAGACATAACCATACCCGGAATCACCTCACTAGCGCAGAATAAAACTTATAACAATCCATCATATGGCCGAGGACTATAGTCTCCTTGCGTTCACTAGTCAGGGGACATCACCTCATGCCCGAACTTCCCTTATGATAGCATTTAAAGAGGTGTGTTTAAGTAAATTAGCATTTACGATTTAAATCTCATTTTCATTTCTATTTTCCATATGTATGTTTCATTTTATTCGAAACCATAATCATTGAATATTCTCATTAGTATTCATCGTATACTGAGTCCCGAATTATTCTCCAAGAGGTCATAATATTTCTACAAGTCACGAGGTTTTATATATCTCAATTGAGCCCCTAAAGTCTCCAATTATGGGATTACAATTCCTAGACTCCTAATAATTAACTAAAGGAAAGAAATGTCCTAACCCCAATTCGTACACCCACGAAATAAGACCCGTTTAACCCATTTCTAATGTAGGGTAGTGACCCAACTCATCTAAAACTCTAGGACTCTATGTTTACTTCATACAAGAAGGTTCCTAGGTCCTAAGCCTAAAGGAAAGGGTTGTAATTGAGCTAAGAAAAATCACTCAAAAATGCAGGATTTTCAGCGAATCGATTCGGACTAGCCAAATCAATTCGGTCAGGAAACATGACTTTCTGCATAATTTCCGAATCGATTCAGATAGGACGAATCGATTCGGCCTATTCAGACCTGTAAGCTGCCCATTGAGAGAATCGATTCGCCCTGGCCGAATCGATTCACCCCTGTGAATTGGCCAAGTTTGGTTATGGAGTCTTGGACTCCTAAATTCCCGCAACTCAAATCTACCCAAACCAAGATCATTTAACACAATCAACTACTCATAAATACATCTAGCAACCATAAATAACCCCAATAAGCATCTAAATCAATTTTCAAGGGTTCAAAATCTACAAATCCATTTAAAACCCTAAAATTATTAAACCATAACCAGTCCACAACAATCAATACCATTTATTCATCTTAAACCATATATTAGCAAGTAGAAAACTTGCCTTGGTGTTCAAATCTCAGATTTTCTTGTAGTAGCAACAATCTCTAAGCTTGAATCTCTCTCTTTTCTTCTTTCTCTCCAAAGTTATCTTCCTCTCTCTTTCTCTCTAGGTTTAGCAAATACACATAAGGGATATAAATGAAATGCAAGACTTAAATCGTGCCTTAAGTCTAAATTACCAACTTAAATGGTTAATACCACATTAAATTGACTCCCAATACGCATTCAAGCTATAACCAGTCAAAAGTGCCCCAAACATAAAATACAATATGGCACTTATTTCGACTATCTCGCACATTTCGGGACTAACTACGCCCTCCAAATTATCATTTGGAAATTTTGTAACTCATTTTAAGTCCCAATTTCATTTTAAACCATAAATGTCATTTAAATTATATGACAAAACACAACATGGTGATATTTACTTACACATACAGTAAATATGCAACAATTTAGTAAATATTAACTTTTAACTCGTTTAATTAATATTTACTCCATAGAGAGGACGTCCCGCTAGACGTAATAGGGTTGTTGAGGATGAGTATGTCCCTCCACCACAGCAGGGGAGTATCAGTGCCGCTGAAGTGGCAAATATTGTGGCCCAAGCTGTCAATGCCGCGATGACTGCAGTGGCCCAACAAATGCCACAAGCTCAAGTTAGGGGACAAGAAGCACTAGTTCCTACGGGACCTTCTCAGTGGGAACGGGTGAGGGAGTCTTTCCTTAAAGGGCATCCCCCAGAATTCGAGGGAAGTTTGGATGTTATCAAGGCGAACCAGTGGAAGAGAGATATGCAGCGCCATCTTAGGATGGTGGAATGTAGTGAGGAGAAGAAGCAAATTCTCGTTACTTTCAAGCTAGTCGGACCGGCCTTACATTGGTGGGAGTCAATGACGACACCCGAACAAAGGGATACTATGTCCATCATAAATTTTTGGGCTTTGTTTGATGGAAAGTATTTCCCTCCTGCAGTTCAGAGGGAAATGCAGAGGAAGCTTCAGGATTTGGTACAAGGGGAGAGATCGGTTGCCGAGTACGAGGAGGAGTTTACCCGGTTAGCCAGTTTTATACCGGATGAGGTAACTCCAGAAGCGAGGAGGATCTCCAAGTTTGTGGGAGGTTTGCATTGGCGAATAAAACAACATTTGCTTGGAAACCCATCTCTGGTGACTTTTGGTGATGTGATGAATGCTGCTTTACTTCACTGTCAAGAACATAGATTGTTTGTGCAAAACAAGAAGAAGGTTGTAGTTACGGGGCAGGCTGTGAGACAGGGAGGAGTTGGGAGCGGAGGGGGAACATCTTCTTCATCCCAATCCTCGGGGAACAAGCAGGTTGAGAGGGATCCCCAGCAGGGGGATTCATCAAAGCGTCAACGTTTCGGTGGGTTTAATGCTGGTGGCAACCCCAATAATTTTAGGCAGGGTCAAGGTGGTCAGCAACCACAGGGTGGTAGAGGTGGAAATGGAGGTAGAGGCCAACAGGGCCGAGGTGCGGGGAAATTCCGGAATAACCAAGGCAGGAATCAGGATAAAACGACAAATAAATGTTTTCAGTGTGGGGAGCTGGGCCATTTTAAAAGGGCGTGTCCTCAGTTGGTAGGAGGGTATCTTCCTAGGGCCCCACAGCAGCCGTATGTACAGTTTCCTCCCCAAGCGCCTAATCCGGTTGCTCCTCCTCAACAGGGGCAATTGCAGTACGGAAGGGTTTACCATATTCAGGAGTCTCTGCTTCCTCCAGCTCCTCCGGCACCACCGGCGATCGAGGGTAAGTTTCTCATTCATGGGCATATGGGTCGAATCCTATTTGATATGGGTGCTACACACTCCTTTATTTCTAGAAGTTTTGCTCAGACTACAGGTTTGATAAAATCTGCTGAAAGTACCTTCACTAGCGTCGAATCCTCTATGGGCGATGGCTCATTGATTTTCTTTGTATGTAAAAACGTAGGAATTAATCTTGGTGACTTGTGTTTTGAGGCTGACTTACTCGTCCTTGATATGGTCGGGTACGATGTAATTTTGGGTATGGATTGGCTAGTGAAGTACCATGCTATAGTGAATTGTTACGGGAAGAGTATAGTTTTTGCGGTTCTGGGACAAGAGATGTTCCTGATAGTTATGCCTTGCATGGAAGGGAGCACGAGTGCTTATCTATATTGTATTGCGGAAGATGCATCGAGAGATGTCGTGGTTCCCCTAAATTCTCTTCCAATCGTTAGAGATTTTGAAGATATTTTTCGGGAGATACCGGGATTACCTCCAAGTCGGGAAATAGAGTTTGTTATTGACTTAATGCCGGGAACTCGACCGATCGCCAAAGCTCCTTATCGAATGGCTCCTGTGGAGATGAGGGAGCTGAGAGATCAGATTCAGAAGCTACTGGAGCAGGGCTTTATTAGGCATAGTACCTCACCATGGGGCGCTCCGATATTATTTGTGAAGAAGAGAGACGGTTCTCTCCGGTTGTGCGTGGACTATAGAGAGTTGAATAAAGTCACCATCCGTAATAAATACCCTCTACCTCGCATCGACGACTTTTTTGATCAACTTAGGGGAGCTTCCTACTTCTCCAAGATCGATTTGAGGACGGGGTATCACCAATTGAGGATACGAGAGAAAGATGTATCCAAGACGGCCTTTCTGACCCGTTATGGATCTTATGAATTCTTGGTTATGCCCTTTGGACTAACCAATGCCCCTACAGTGTTTATGGATCTTATGAACAGGGTGTTTCGGGATTTCCTTGACCAGTTTGTCATCGTCTTCATCGATGACATCCTAGTCTATTCTCAGACAGAGTCGGATCATGCTGCTCACTTGCGGTTGGTCCTGCAGAGATTGAGGGATCATCAATTGTATGAAAAGTTTGAGAAGTGTGGCTTCTGGTGAAAGAAGTTCAGTTTCTGGGGCATGTGGTGTCATCCCAAGGCGTGTCTGTGGATCCGAGTAAGGTGATCGCGATAAAGGAATGGGGTCAGCCCACGACGCCCACTGAAGTTCGTAGTTTTCTGGGCTTGGCAGGTTATTACCGTCGATTCATTAAGGGCTTTTCCAAGGTTGCTAGCCCATTGACGAATTTGACCCGAAAAGGAGTAAGATTTGTTTGGGACAGTTCATGTCAAGCGGCTTTCGATGAGCTCAAGGATAGACTGACTTCCGCTCCAGTCCTGGCATTGCCAAAGACGGGATTGGAATATCTCGTCTTCACTGATGCATCTCTTCTGGGGTTAGGAGGTGTTCTTCAACAAGAGAGACAACCCATTGCGTACGCTTCTCGTAAGTTGAAGCCTCACGAGAGGAACTATCCGGTACATGACTTGGAATTCACCGCCGTTGTATTTGCCTTGAAGATATGGAGGCATTATCTCTTAGGGGAAAAGTTTAGTCTGTTCACCGACCACAAATTGCTACAATACTTATTCCCCCAAAAGGATTTGAATATGCGCCAGCGTCGTTGGTTGGAGTTTGTGAAAGACTACCAATTTGATATTCATTATCACCCCGGGAAGGCGAATGTGGTAGCAGATGCCTTGAGTAGAAAGCCTGATGGAGACTTAGCTGAGGTGTGGAAAGCTAAGTGGAAAGAACTCATCCTGGAGGATGCAGGGGTGAGAGCATTCCTTTCCGTGATGACGGTTACTCCCACGATTATAGCAAAGATTGTGGAAGCTCAGAAAAGAGATAAGGTTTGTCAAGACCATACTCGCCAGTTGTTGTCTGAGGGAGCGGAGTCGTACTCGATTGGTTCCGAGGGCGGACTACGCTTCCATGGAAGACTGGTGGTTCCCGACGATGGGGATTTGAGACGTGCAGTAATGGCGGAATCCCACGGGTCCAAATTCACGGTGCATCCAGGCAGGGACAAGATGTACCAAGATATGCGTCGTTTGTACTGGTGGGCGGGTATGAAGAGGGATATCTCAGAGTTTGTGCCTCAATGCACTACTTGTCAGTTGGTTAAGATTGACCACTAGCGACCGACAGGTTTGTTACAACCGCTCGAGATTCCCGTATGGAAATGGGAGAGCATTTCGATAGACTTTGTTACGGGCTTGCCTAGATCGCAAAAGGGTCACGACTCAATTTGGGTGATTGTCGACCGTTTGACTAAGTCGGCACACTTCTTGCCTATGCGCACCGATTATGATACCGCTCGTTATGCCCAGTTGTTCATTGAGGAGATCGTCAGACTCCACGGGGTACCTTTGAATATTATCTCCGACCGAGATAAAATATTTGTGTACCACTTTTGGCAGAGTTTCCAGGGAGCTATGGGGACCGAGTTGAAGTTGATCTCTTCCTATCATCCTCAAATAGACGGCCAGACCGAAAGGGTAAACCAGATATTGGAAGATATGCTTCGTATGTGCATACTCGATTTTAAAGGCGGTTGGGAACAATACCTTCCGTTGGTTGAGTTTGCTTATAACAACTCATAACAATTCACTATTGGAATGGCACCCTATGAAGCTCTGTATGGAAGACCTTGTAGATCGCCCGCTTGTTGGTTGGAAGTGGGTGATAATAAGTTCCTTGGGCCTGAAATGATCCAAGACACTTCTTCGAAGATTGAGCTTATTCGAAATCGCATACGGATAGCCCAAGATCGACAAAAGAGCTACGCCGATGCGGGTAGGAGACATATGGAGTTGGAGGTTGGAGACCAAGTGTTGGTGCGAGTGTCCCCGATGAAGGGCATCAAACGTTTTGGGAAGAAAGGAAAGCTTGCACCCCGTTTTGTTGGACCTTTCCCGGTAATTGCAAAGGTTGGTCCCGTGGCATACCAACTTGCCTTGCCGAAACCTTTACAACAAATTCATGATGTATTTCACGTCTCCTCTTTGAAGAAGTACAGAAGGTGTGAAGGTGCCCTTTGGCACATTCCTTTCGAAGATATCGATTTGCAGCCCGATGTTTCTTATGAAGAACAACCGGTTGCTATCCTTGAGTTTGGGGAGCGAAAGTTGAGATCTCGTGTGGTGCCCCTAGTGAGAGTTCATTGGAGTCATCACCATGCCAACGAATCAACTTGGGAACGTGAGGATGAGATGCGGGAGAAATACCCACATCTTTTCTTATGAGGTACGCCTGAATTTTGGGGGCAAAATTCCCTCATAAGGGGGGGAGTATGTAATAACCCTCGCTTATGAGACCGTATTTTATAGTAATTACTTAGTATAGTAATTAGAGACCAGTGTTGGGTTATGATTTGAATGTTAATTCAATGTAGAAAAGTTGATATTTATTATGAGGTTGCATACATATCATAATCATGGGAAATATTGCTATGTCATGCTTATTAATATCATCTGTATTTAAAATGATATTTGGCTTAATTATGAGACCGGAACCTAAATTGAATTTTAAAAATGTCCAAATGATAATTTGGAGGTTGCAGTTGATTCCGGAATGTGCGAAATAGTCAAATAATGTACCATATTGTATTTTGTAGTTTTGGGCATTTTTGACTGGTTGTGCCTTAATTATGCTATTGCATATTATTTTATCGCACTACTAGTTAATTAAGTGGGATTTTGTCTTAGGTCACGACTTAAGTCTTCTAAGTCTTCTAATTTCCCCTAATTTCCTTCCTAAACCAAAGAGAGAAATTGAAGAGAAGAGAGAAAGACTTGGAGATTGAGAGAGGATTTGCCACTACACCAAGAAATCTGCAAATTTGCTGAATCAAGGAAAGTTTTTACTTGCTATTTGTGTCTTGAGATAGATGATTTGTTGTGGTAATGGTGTATTGATTTTAGTTTAGCAAACTTAGGGTTTTCTTATGTATTTTTGGGTTTTGATTCACTCAAAGATGATTCATGAGGTTTTAGATGATCAATAGTATCATTGATGTTATTTTAGTGTTGGTATATAAGTTTGGTTTGAAGAAATTTGAGTTGGGGTAGAAAATGGAGTCCAAGACTCCATAGCCAATTCTTGGCAAAATCGCAGGACCGAATCGATTCGGCCCCCTTGGCGAATCGATTCGGCTAAGTCCAGTGCTCAGGTCTTGTGAACCGAATCGATTCGGAATTGGTCCGAATCGATTCGGCATTTTGCAGAAACCCAAACCTTCTGACCGAATCGATTCGGCTCCTATCCGAATCGATTCGGCAATTATGCAGAATCTCAATTTTTCTGGCCGAATCGATTCGGCCAAGGGGGCGAATCGATTCGGTAGCCCTGCACTTTTTCAAATTTTTCTTTTTTATTTTTAACCCCTTTTCTTTAGGATTAGTGATTAGGGACCTTCTTAAATGAAGTAAACCTAGGGTTTAGAGTACTAGTTGAGTTGGGTCGACATCCTAGACTCGAAAGGGTTCATCTAGGATTCATTCAAAGGGGAATTTAAAGTAATGCTTAGGCATTTCTTTCGTCTCGTAGTTTTATAAGGGTCTAGAATAGATTAAGGTCAATTTGGAGACTGTAGAATTTAACTCATGTTAGATTTGACTTGAGGGTTTATATTAAAGCCTAAAAGAGGCTTTGGAAATAACTTTGGAGTCTGAATTTCTTATCGAGGATGTTATGACGGTACGTAATACGTATAGTCCCGATTTATCTTATACATTTATTAAAATGGGAAATTGATAAGGTAAATGATAATTTACTAAATCATGTATTGGAAATTAATAAATGGATGTTACACACCTCTCTAAATACAATCTTAAGGGAAGTCCGTACGAGAGGTGAAGCCCCCTGGCTAATGAATGCAAGGTGGATATAGTCCTAGGCCATATGAGCGCTTGTTTTATATTTTTCTGCGATGGGTAGGAGATTCTGGGTGTGGTCTTGACTACCCCACAGGCATATGGCCGCTTCCCGATGATTTCGATAGGATCCCAGGTTGTCTTATGTTAGGCCCTGGAAGATGATGGTTATTTAGGGACGCGCACAGTGGGGAAACCCGGACGGGCGGTCTTAGAATCGTTATATTTATATTTATGACTATTCTAATTATCGAGTTGGACTCGATGAAACATGAATGCCTTAAAGAGCAAATTTATGCCACAAAGAGCATGCTATTGAGATTAGAGCCATATAGAGCACATGATGATAATTATATTCCTGATAAGGAATGGAAAAGAAGATTGAAATTGAAATATGATGAATGATGATAAAGGCTTATAAGTACTTTTAATTCTGTTTCTATATGAATCTCACTCTATGTAGTCCTTTATCAGTTTTAGTTCCTTACATGATGTTACCATGCTAGACTATTATCCATGCTTAATTGTGCATCATTGTCATACCTGTCATCTATCTATTGATCACATATCCCCGACCCTGACCGGTTTTCATTTCTTGTTGTATCTATATATATATATATAATCCGTTCAGGTGTTCCGCCGCACGGTCGCCAGTAATGACCCCCTTCCTTCCATATGTTTTGAGGAGCCGTGACATCGTGCGGGTTTCACGGGATTTTGTGTAGACGCCTCCATTTATGTTTTCTAGTTATGATCAGTTATTCGGGCATGTTGCCCAAACCGTTGTAATTGTATAATGGATCTATTATGTAACACTTGGTACTAATTGTATGTTTTATGGTTGTTATTGACCGACGTTTCATTCGGTCCTTTGTATCTTTTGGGTTTCTTATTTACGCTTGTGGGGGTTTCCACCCTCTATTTCTATTATGGGTTGTTGAAAATGTTTTCTTTTTATTTCAAATCAAAGTTTTTGATAACCCGTTTTCTGGAATATAGAGTGGTTATTCCTTATACTTTGCATATTGTTGTGATGCTGAGAATGATATTTATCAATGATTTCCTATTTTATCGGGGTATAGGGCTGGCCACCCTTTATTCCGGATAGCGGGTTGTCACACGAACCTCTCTTCATTTTCCTCTATGAGAAGTGCAACGGGTGTGAAAATTAATATTTCGAAGTCATTGATCATCCTCCACATGGGCTACATATAAGCTTCTTCAAACAACAAGTGATTCTCCTTGGTCATCATATAAAACTTCACCCTCACTTTCATCTTCATCACTATAATTTTTTTTCCACATCTTCATTGACGTCCCCCTCCACTAATGAAACAATCTTTTGATTTGGATATTCAGATGCAATATGCCCAAAGTCGTGACATTTAAATAATGGTGAGAATTTCAATTTGAATATCCTTGCTTAATTGATTTGCCATTTATATCATTCTTCGAAGGTAGCTTGAAAGATGTCTTCGAAGGCTTGGAAATAGAAGTACTCCATGATTATAACCTCCATCGTGACTCTAACTTCGAACACTACTTTTCTCCTTGAGTTTCTTATCCACCTTTAGAGACAAATGAACACATTATTATAAGTCAAATATGGTTTCAATTGAACAACATTTAAAATATGAGTCCTTAAACCACTAAGATAATGAGCAATTATTCGATCCTCTGACTCGAATAATACACATCGCATCATGATATGATCAAGTAGCCTTGAATACTCCTCCACGGACAACTAATTTTTATGAAATTGTGAAACTTAAGAAAAGCATCTTGTACGTAATGACTAGGAAAAAATATTTTTAACTCCTTTTTCATCTTCTTCCAAGTTACAATTATTCTTTTACCTTCACATTCACGTTGCTTCTTTAAGTGTGACCAAGTTGAGGTATGCTTCTTCAACTTTATGGCAACTAATTTCACTTTTTTGATTTCTAGAATTTCATAGTAGTAAAACATTCTCTCCACGGTGTTGATCCAATCAATGAATTCATCACTTTAGATTTGACCAGTAAATTCTTGGATCCTAAATTTTATATAAGCATAGTGATAGGGTTAGTTCCTTCCACATATACGTTTCAAAGGAGCCTCTTATTCCGATGCATGGCCATGAGCATTATAAATGGGGTTAATTTCCTCTTCATCATGTGGAAATTCATTATAACTACTGCGATCCATCACATACCTGAGATTTAAAGCGTACTAAATGATGTAAGAGTTTTTCACATGTCCCCTAAATTGATCTAGCTCAATGTCACGTAAGTCTCTTTCATATACCGGTGCATCAATATTCGAGCCATGACAATAGTTGCTAGACATCAAAAATAAGTCTCTGATACCAATATGAAATTGGATAATAAAAGAGAAATATATAACACAAGTGTTAACTGAGGTAACCCACTCAAACTCTAAGGATAATGAAAGAGAAATATATAACACAAGTAACCCACTCAAACTCTAAGGAATCAACTGAAGAGAGGCAGCAACACTCGTCCCCAATTGGAATCCACCAAAAGGTTAAGAGCAAAATAAGAAAACTTCGCTTCTTATACAAAAGTTTGTTTATAATCTCAAATCAAATTATCCTTGTTTCATACATCCTCAGCCCTTATCTAGGTGCTTGTAACAACTCTCCAGCAATGGGTGTTAAGATATATTAAATAGAACGTTGAATAAACTAGAAGTTAGAAAACTAAAAGACTAGACCCTTGGACTCAAAACTAATTTGCCAATAAGTTAGGCGTCACTTAAAATGCATGCCACTCTATATGTACATTGAATTAGAAGGTCATATATATACCAATTGAAAGGTATATACATTATATTTCCAATGAGCTTTGAATCATGTCATTTGGACTTTTAAGGAGGGAGTTATGACCATTTTCATAAATGGTGTTTCTCCTGTCGGTATAATCCGAAAATAAACTGTAGAGCTTCTTCAAGCCCATTTATTAAACCATGACACTTCTAAGTACTTGTATTAATATCAAAGTTGCTCCTGCATAAAAAAAATTCAGCATGTAAATATGAGAAATTGATGAAAATAAAAGATTATATTGACCAAAGATTGATAATCATAGTAAGCCCAACATATTTGTATAAAAGGAAAAGAATCCTCACATCATTATTATTCCCTTCCATGAAAGGATGTATGGATTATCCTTATATTTATAAGTGATAAGGAATGGACACTTCATGGCCGAAATTTCATTGAACAACTAAAGATATACACTTACCAATTAAGAAAACATGAACATACCCACTTTCACTTTCAAGGTGAGTGAGGAAAAGAAGCACCAAGTCAGTGAGTATATTTATATTGTTGTGCATTGGGAGACATCCCAAATGGTAATATAAATTAAATTACATCTAACAACAATATAACTTCCAACAAATTACCCTCTCCCTATGACAACAAAATATGACATCCCAAAAGATAGTACAAATCGAAAACCATAAATACTAACTAAAATAGTGGTGAAGATATTCAATCTTATAAAAAAATTAGGATCAATTTGCAATTTTTTAGTATTTATTCATGTCTATAACAACACCCAAAAAATATATATTGGTAATCAAGGCACTACCTATTCAGGTCTGTGACAATTAACGACCTATTATAAAAACAAAATCCCCGCCCCCTCTTTCTGTCTCTACCCATTTTAACTTGTAAAAATGATTTTAGTCTAATTATGGGTATTACATTATTCTACACTAATAAATTAGAAATGAATAAATTCGTAAAACAGTAAAAGTATCTCCTACAGAGGATAATTTGAGAGAAAATCAGTGTTGGTTGCTTTGAACATGTTAAACGTAAATCAATAGATGCTTCGTAAGAAATAATGATTTAGTTAGTATTGATGGTAACAATATGGGTAGAGGTTGACCCAAATTGACATGGTACGATATTATAAATAATGATATGATATGATGTGGATATTAAGGGAAAATGAAAAATTAAGATTCATGTAGCCGATCGCAAATAATTGAAAAATGCTTTGTAGAGTTGAGTATAAGTATAAAATTCAACATTTTAAGAATATAGCCTACTAATACCTTTATTTAAACACCAAATAAGAGCATTGTCTGCGAGTGTATCTCACCGATAAATGTGAAGAAAAGAAATGACAGTTAATCAAAAGTTATGATTGATAAATGTGAAGAAAATAACGTACCATTATTATTTTCAATAAAAAAAATACAATTTTTAATAGGGGACATGCTATTTGATCACCATTTTACCTTAAACATGGATAAGAAGATCTAAAGGCGCAACATATAAGTATTAAATGGACACCTTAGTTTATGCTTACCTTACAAAAGAATGACTAACCACTTAAAAGACTAGGTTATCATGTCTCTTCATTTAGTAGTGCATAACTATTTGAATGTTGAGGAAGAATAAGCATAAATGGGAAAGAAGCATATGGCATATAAAATGCATGAAAATAGCAACGCATAGAGGCGGATGGAGGGGGGGGGGGGGAGGGGGCTTGGCCCATGCAAATATTTTCAAACTTTCTATAGCAACAAGTTTTTTTATAGGTGTTATATATTTTTTAATATGGTTTGGCCCCTTCAAAAGTCACGTCTGTTTTGGCCACAACTCAACCAATGGACAAAAAATACATTTTAAGGTTTAGGTTAATATATAACAACAAAAGTCAATAGAATGGTTGTCGCTTTTAACTTTTACCAACCAAATAAATTCAAAAGAGAAACCACCTGCTAGGCTGCTGTAAAAACCCAAATTCAAAGAAACAAAACAACACCAAAATTTAACCACTGTGGGAAAGTAGCAAATTTGAGTTGGTTTTACGAGGTACTTTTTTTTGTTCTCCAGTTTTTTGTTAGTTACAATTCAATATAACAAAAAGTATATTGTAACTGTTTATAAAATACAAAGTTGGGGAAATCCGATGGCTATCTTTTGTAGTTATTTGTCAAGTCCCATCCCATGCTTTTCTTTTATGTTATTTTACAATGACTATTTGCTGGAGTATGGTATGGTTTGAACAAGAGTATTAGAAAATTTTAAAATTGAAATTGTAATAGTCTTGGTAATCTTAGTTAGAGAGTGGAAATTAAAATTGAAATTGTAACATTAAACAGTTTTTTTAATATAATTTCATATATGTGATATTGTTTGTTATTCTAACAATTACACATCTATAGATGGGGATTTTATTAAATTAAATATTTTGAATATAGGATTTAAGTTTTAATTTAAAATCATCATTTCTGTAATTGTAGTTTAAAATCATTTCTTTATGTTTTAAAATTTTGATAGTTAGTCAAGGTAAAGAGAACAACTATTGATGCATTTTTCAAGAAAGGTGGTGTTGAAAGTTTAGATGTTAGTTCACCGATTTCTAATTAACAATCTTCCTCTAATGTTGAAGCTGACAACGACCCTCCAAGGTTTCCAATATCAGCTCGATTGAAAAAGATCCAAATTTTTTCGAACATGATCCCGGATTACGCCAACAAATATGGGAGTATCCATATAATCATCGTGATGAACTTCGACGAGCTTATATTAAATCCGATACATATCAACATCTTCTTTACCAATACCCATTTAATAAAGATAAACATCCTCTTCGATTTAAATATTCTTGGTTCAAAATGTTTCCAAATTGGTTGGAATATTCTCCAACTACTTATGGGATTTATTATCTTCCTTGCTTTCTTTTTACCAAAGCATCGGGTCGCCCCTGGGTCTAACGCATTCACGGTGGAGGGATTTCGTTCATGGAATAAAGTTAATTGTGGTGTCAATTGTGCTCTATTAAATCATGTTGGTAAAGATCCGAATTCGTTGCACAAGAATGCTATGGAGTATTGCCATGATCTCATTAACGAATCACAACATATTGAGAAGATTGTTGAAAAATAATCTTTTGAAATTGTGAAAACCAATAGATTGAAATTAAAGACTTCAATAGATGCGGTTAAATGTCTCACATTTCAAGCTTGTTCTTTTAGAGGCCTTGATGAACGGAAAGAGTCGATAAATCGGGGAAATTTTATTGAATTGATAAAACTTTTGGCATCCTATAGTGAGGAGGTTGCTGCAGTGGTCTTAGATTGAGCTCCTCAAAATGATATATACATTTCTCATGCAATTCAAAAGGAAATTTTACAAATCTATGGAAAGAAAATTCGGGAGATCATTGGGGAAGAAATTAATGATGCTAATTTTTGTATTATTATGGACAAGTCCCGGGATGAAGAAAAAAGGGAGCAAATGCCCGCCCATTGTTCTCAGATTTGTCGATAAAATGGATTTATACGGGAATAATTTTTTGATTTGATTCATGTAGGTGATACCATGTCATTGACTTTGAAGAAAGAAATATCACATATCCTTTCTAATAATAATATTAATATACAGAATATGCAAGGTCAAGGATATGATGGTGCTAGTAATATGCATGGAGAATGGAATGGGTTGCAAACCCTTTTTTTTAAATGAGTGTCCTTTTGCATACTATATTAAATAACTTGCTCATCGTCTGCAATTAGCACTTGTGGCTACTTCACGAGAGGTTTTACCGTTCATCATTTTTTTAATTATTTACCCTTCATTGTTAATGCAATTGCTTCCTCTTGTAAACAGAATGATCAATTAAAAATTGCTCAAGCGAAAGAAATTGAAAAAAAAACTTTCCATTGAAGAAGTTGAGTCCGGTAAAGGTTTAAATCAAATTAGCACTTTAAAACGGGCCAGAGATACCCGATGGAGCTCTCATTTGGGATCTCTTCATAGCTTGATATCTTTGTTTAATGCAACTTGTCCAGTCTTAAAAATGTTATTTCTAATGGAACAAGTTATGATGATTTGATCACTTCTTTTATATTCATATTTACCTTACATATAATGAGAGAGATCATGGGTATTAGTGATGATCTTTGCCAATCCTTACAACGTAAATCCCAAGATATAGTGAATGCAATGCATTTGGTATCAATAATAAAATCTCTTATGCAAAAGTTGAGAGAAGATGGGTGGAATCCTTTACTTGATAAAGTGAAATCATTTTGGGAAAAGCATAAGATAGAAATTCCTAATGTGAGTGCTCGTTATAGTGGTGTCGGGGTAGATCTCAGGAAAGGGACATTATAATGGAGCATCATTTTTGGTTTGAAGTGTTTACTGCTGCAATAGACTCTCAAATACAAGAATTGAATCATAGATTTAAAGAAGATGTGATAGAGTTGCGTATTCTGAGCACAACACTTAACACTTATGATTCTTATAAGTCATTCAACATTGATGACTTCGATGGACAAGAGAATTTGTGTTTGATGTCTCAACTGGAGCATTATGATCTTGACATTCATATAAATAATGAGCTACAAAGGGCATCCACAATTTCTGAGTTATGCCAAGTTTTGTCGAAAACAAGAAAATCTACAATTTATCCCCTTGTTGATAGTTTGATTCGCCTAGTGTTAACTCTCCCCGTTTCAACTGCAACAACGGAACGTGCATTTTTTGCCATGAGTCTCGTTAAGACTACGCTATGGAACATAAATTTCTTGCAAATTATTTGATTACATATATCGAGAAATAAATTGCCCATGATTTTGAACTTGATGACATTATAGATGATTTTTATGAAATGAGGGAACGCCGATCACAATTTGTGATTCCAAAAATTCCGATGTAGTTAGGGTCATTTTTTTTATAATTATCCGTGTCAATGGTGTTTATGTTAATAAAGATCCACGTAGTGATTTTTTTAGGATTATTTATTCATTTGCTTTACTTATTCATATTTATATTTTGTTTACTTAATGCTTTGGCCACACCCCATATAAAATTCGTAGATCCGCCCCCCGCAACGCAATTATATCAAATATGAAAATTCAAAAAGTGAAACAAAACCACTACTGATAATTTGAAAGAAATTAAGTCACCATAATCACACTCCTTGATGAAAGTTACTTCGGTGTACCTCTACAACATCAAGTATAACTTCATATTATTTTATGAGATTCAGTGTGTAAACAACTTCAAGTGAAACTTTAACTTGTTCTTTGAATAACATTCCAATTTTAGTGATCCATTATTCATATCATTAGAAAATTAGAAAGTGGCTTTGTAATTAGTCATGCCTCCTAAAGAATGGATGTTAAAGACTAAGTGAGAAAAAACTATAGTTATAGTGTAACTGAATACAAATTGAAGCCTTGCCAAAATGAAGTTTAAACAAATTCTTCTTTTGTACTTCTCCATATATTCAAATGCAAAAGTGATTTAAAAAAATGGAAAGAAAAATATTTAAAATTTCATTAGAATTCAAGAAAAGAGAAATATAAAATTAACATAGATGATGGCTCGAGGTTGTGCTTTTCATGAGCAGGTGCATTAGTAGTTTTTAGATGTACTTACCAGCTATTTAGTGGTACTTAAACTTCAAAATAATTGAAATTACTTCTCATTCTCGCGATAAACACTTAAAGTATATTGAGATGTACATAACAAATAAACATTTAAACACTTAGATATTACATGAGGCAAAATGTAATATAATCATTTTCTTGCAATGATTTGCAATACCTCGTATTTTCAAATTAAGCATAGTGATTATCTTGTAATTTGAGTACACTCCCTAGTTGTAGGTTAATATAATCAGTTCCTAACACAGTGTTAATGTGTTTAGAAATTAGGAATGGGTAATGAATAGATGATCGTGTCCTTAAGACATCAGAAAAACTAATCAATAATGAGAGTCCACGACTCCTTATACTAATTGATAAGAGACATCTCACCATAATACTAACTTATGATATATCAAATAAAATAGTGGAAGGCATGGTGTCTATTGGTATAGATTTTAGTTTATTTTTCCTAACCTATACCCTACTTCCCACTTTTATATTATGATGTCTAAGTTCCCAAATCACACAGAATGATTAAAATCCTACACTAAATCAATTCCACTAAATCACCCTCATATTTACGGTAAGAAAATTACGAAATATTTCTAGAAAAATACGGAATATATCAAGAACTTGATAGATTCCTTAATAGAATCTCTATTGATCTATGGTGAATAACACCTTGCTCTGTCTTCCATTGTAATATATCTCTTTATATTCATAAGCATGAAATGAAATGTTACAATGGATGATAGGGCAAGGTGATATTCACCATAGATTAATAGAGATTCTATTAATGAGTTTAACAAGTTCTTAACATACGCATCATTGGTATGAAATATAGTGGTTATAGACATCCTATTGTGGATTCTGTTTCATTAAGAGTTCAAAATGTAATTTCTTAGATTTAAGACCAATGTAAAGGGTTAGTTCTAATGTTTCATTTTACTATAAAAATTAGTACCTAGGCTAAGGAACCCATTTTATACTGAATGAAAGGAGAAAAAATGTAAAATTTCAAAAAATGAGATGAAGTAGAAATTGTCAATATATGAGATCACGCATTAGTATTGTCTTTTCATGCAATGAAGGCATGTCTAGTTTTAATCTTTTATGTAAATTATCTCTGTTTGATACCTCCTTTCACCACTTATAACTTTTATGTAATTGTATGCCAATTTATAATTGATAAATATTAGGTCAACATGTAACATGTTCATTTGATTAATAGGGAAATTTTATCATTCTAAACAAGGAGATGAACCACTAGCAGTTTTTTAACTTATGTATCTAAATATCTTGTTCGAATCATAATCATTTGCCAATAGCAGGCCTTGAATCAAATCTCAAGCTTTATCATACAAAAATGTCCTCAACTATTACAAACTTCAGCATCTGGAACTTAGTTTTGCCATGATATTTATGGAATTATGTAACTTCTATATCCTATACTAAGTATATGAGAAGATTATGCTAACCAAAGAAGATAAGCACACACATTTTATTCAAGTCAGAATATGATCCAAAATAATAGTCGATACTAAGGTAGGAATTTTTTAAACATTTTTTTTATTATTGATCAGAGTTCAGACATAATATTGCCTCCAATAAAACAAATACGCTAATAGCAAACGTGACAATATTAGGAGATAAGGTCTCCCTTTTAATTAAAGAGACAGATAAATCGCAACAATTTCATATAATATCGATTATAGAGTATAATCCAAGGATTTGCAGTTGTGAGTATATATTTCAGAGATGAGAATGGAACCTAGATTAGATTATGCCAATTGGTACTAAACCTTGTGTTAATCAATATTGTTTTGACAATCATAATACTGGATATAAACCATAATGTTACATCATGTTTAAAAACAGTTTTGTCATGAATCTAGGATGTTTAAACTTCATGCAATCACAAAATCGTAATTTCTTTAAAACTATGATCCAAACTAACCTTTGTCCATCGCAATTGATTGGAATAAGATGACTTAAATTCTCCTATCAAAGCTTTTTTTGAATCCCTTCTTAAATATCGCAGAATAACTCTCTTATGTGCGCAGAATATTTGTGAAAAAATATAAATAATAAGAATTTTGGATTTTCTCTCCCTCCTTAGAAACAGTGTGTATTGAGATGACTCTAGATGGTGTTGAGGTCTCTATTTATAAGGGAAAGAGGGCCTAAATCCTAGTGGAGGTGGGACTCTTTCAAGTCTCCCACTAATTCCACTAACCATCATGTGACTAACGGATAAGATTTACCCAAATCTTTTAATATCTTTATTTATCACATTCCTAATTAATTATCTAACATTTATCAAGACCACATAAATGGGAAATTCGGAATTTAATACAATTAAAATTAAATAATTAATTTCGTCACTTAACGTTAATTTCCAACAGTCTCCCACTGGGTCTTAATAATTCGTATAATTAGATTGGGTATCATAAGATGCACAATCGTTGATAAATTTATTTTGCTAAATCAAATGACTCACGGATGCGAGTCATGGTAGTTCCATACTGTTCAAGAGCATGGTTCCTTCCATGTACCACAACACCAATATTTCATTCAACTGAGCCTTTAATATTGGGTATCATAATGGCCTCATAATGTCCTTTTGAATAAGGGCTATTTTTGTCAACAATAATTCACAATTATATGCCTGCATTCATAAATGACAGAAATAATAGAAATCAGAAACACTTTTATTGAATTCAAGTAATAGTGTCAAACAACTAAGCTAAAATAGCAATCATAATCTAACTAATCGAGACCCATCTCTTTAACATGTTCCATAAAGGTCTTTGAAGATAGTCCTTTCATAAGAGGATCTGCTATGTTATCACACGTACTAATGTGATCAATTGACACTCTTTGTTTCTAAACTTCTTCTTTAACTGATAGGAATTTTATCTCAGTATGCTTATCAGCCTTAGTATACCTATCGTTCTTCGAGAAGAGGACTGCAACGACATTATCACAATAAATTTTCAGCGGCTTAGATATTGCACCTATAATTCTAAATCCTAAAATGAAGTTTCACAACCATAATCCATGATTTGTAGCTTCGAAGCAAGCTACGTATTCAGCCTCCATAGTAGATGATGCAATGACGCTTTGCTTAGCACTTTTACATGAAACGGCTCCTCCATCCATAAGGAAGATAAAACCCGAAGTTCTCTTCCTACTGTCAAGGCGTCCCCCAAAATCTGAGTCTGAATAACCAATCACCTCAAGGTGATCAGTCTTCTGATATGTGAGCATGTAATCCTTAGTCCCTTGTAGGTACCTCAGCACTTTCTTTGCAGCTTTCCAATGGTAAGTCCCCGGATTGCTTTGATATCTGCCTAGCATCCCAATGACAAAATTGATATCCGGTCTAGTGCAGACTTGTGCATACAACAAAAACCCTACGAGCAAAGCATAAGGCATGACTTTCATGTGCTTCCTTTCTAAATCACTTCTAGGGCATTGACTTAAGCTGAACTTATCCCCTTTCTGAAGTGGAACATTAATGGGATTGTAACTTTGCATGCTAAATCTTTTTAAAACTTTTTTAATGTAAGCTTTCTAAGATAGTCCCAACATTCCTCGTGAACTATCCCAAGATATTTCTATCCCAATCGCAAAGGATGCCTCACCTAAATATTTCATTTCAAAGTTTTTAGAAAGGTACTTCTTGGTTTAACTTAATAAACCAAGATCACTACTGGCGATAAGTAAGTCATCAACATATAGTACTAAAAACACAAACTTACTCCCACTGATCTTTAGGTATATACACCGATCAATAGTGTTTTCCTTAAACCCAAAGGATGTATTGGTATCGTGGAACGTAATGGACCATTGACGAGAAGCTTGATTTAGACCATATATTGACGTCTTCAACATACATACCATGTTTTCCTTTTCTTCCTTTATAAAGCCTTGTGGCTGTGCCATATAGAATTCTTCTTCTAAACTCCCATTTAGAAAATCTATTTTTATGTCCATTTGATGCAACTCCAAATCATAATGATCCACTAATGCGAATATGATTCTTAATGAGTCCTTCTTTAAAACTGGAGATGAGGTCTCATTGTAATCAATGCCTTCTCGTTGATTAAAACCTTTGGCAACAAGTCTAGCTTTATGTCATTTGATATTGCCTTTTAAGTCAAGTTTGGTCTTAAAGATCCACTTTCACCCAACTCATTTTTGTCTTTCTGGAAATTCGACTAACTCCCAAACTTTGTTGTCATTCATAGATTTTATTTCTTCATTCATGGCATTAGCCCATTTATCTGAACCATCACTACTTACATCTTTTTATAAGAAAGTGGATCATTAATATTCCCTATGTTAAATTAGGTCTCTTGAAGGTATACCACATAATCATCCAAAATTGCCGATCTCCTTTCTCTTTGAGATCTTCTTAATGGCACTTCCTGTGGTGCATCAAAAGTTTCATCGATTATAGTCTCATTATGTGGTTGTTCAGTTGGTTGATCATTCACTTGTTGTTCACTAATATTGATTGGGTCAATGACTGGTTCAACAACTACATTAGGAATAACAGGTATGTTATGAACTCTAGGTATTGGAATTTATACCCTGACTTGTCGAATGATTACCTCCCTTTCTTTTATACTCCTACTTACTTCACCTTCTTCAATGAATTTAGCATTTACAGTTTCTATGATTCTAGTTGTATGATTTGGATAATAGAATCTATATCCCTTCGACTTTTCTGTATACGCGATGAAATGACAAGATAATGTCCTAGGATTCAATTTCTTTTCATGAAGGTTATAGATTCTAGCTTCCGCTGGGCATCCCCACACACGTAAATACCTTAAATCAGGTTTCCATCCTTTCCAAAGTTGGAAAGGATTTTTTGAAACTGATTTACTAGAAACAATATTTAAGATGTGTATGGTATTTAATGCATGTGTCCACAAAAATGTAGGTAATTGGGTCATACTTATCATACTTCTAACCATTTCTATAAGGGTACGATTATGCCTTTCAGCTACACTAATCTGCCAAGGTGATCCTGACATTGTGTATTGGTCGCAAATACCTAATTTTTAAAGGAGTTTATCAAATGGGCCAGGGCGTTGCCCTGACTCATTATATCTACCATATTATTCACCACATCTATCAGACCTGATAATCTTCACCTTTTTGCCCAGTTGCCTGTCAACCTCATTAATGTATATTTCAACGACGTTCACAAATTGAGATTTATCATGCAACATGTACAAACTGAAATAATGTGAAAAATCATCTATAAAGGCGATGAAGTATTTCTCTCCACCAATGGATGGAATATCAAAAGGTCCACATATGTCTATATGTATTATTTCAAGTAGCTGGGTGTTTCTTATGGCTCCTATCTTTGTATGTTTGGTCTATTTTCCCTTAATACAGTCCACACATGCATCATAATTGGCCCAATCCAGGTTATGGAGTATTCCATTTTTAATGAGCCTTTCAATTCTCGGCCTGGATATGTGCCCTAGTCTTTTATGCCACAAATAAGCAGATTTTTCATCATTAAGTGTACGTTTCATACCAACATTAGGATGCAGGGTCACAAGGCTTTCAAAAAAATTATTTTCAAGATTCAATTGATATAAACCATCTAATAAAAATCTAGAACCAATATTATTAGAATTTTTAATCAAACCAAAACCATTGTACTTAAATTCAATCGCAAAGACGTCTTAAGCAAGTTTGGAAACATAAATTAAATTCCAAGAAACTGTGGGAACATAAAAAGTTTCTTGCAAATCTAAAATAAATCCAGTGCTTAAAATCAGGCGAAAGACTCCAATAGCTTCTATTTTATCCTTCGCTCTATTGCCCATGTAGAGAAAATTCTCATTTGGATTTGTTTTTTCAATCGAAGTGAAGCCCTGCATCGAATTAGAAACATGAGACATAGAACCAGAATCAATCCACCAAGTGTTAGAAGGAGCGTTAATAAGGTTTGATTGAAAACAAACATAAATAAAGGGCTTACCCTTTTTCTCGAACGAGGCCTTTTGTTTATGATAATCCCTCTAGAAATGGCCCTTTTTTTTACAGAAGTGACACTTGTCGTTCTTTTCCTTTTTCACGGCAGTAGTTGATGGTTCATCTTGATGAGACAGCCCAGGACCTTTCTTAATGCCCTTGTCGAACTTCTTCTTAAAACCAACTCCTTTGACAGTCAAATTTGCCACCTGTCCCTTAGTCACATGGACATTATGTTGCTTAAGCCTTCCTTCCTCTTGTACCAACATGATTTGCAAATTATTTACATTCCACTTATCTTTTATAGTGTTGTAATTGATTTAGAAAAGCCCATACTCAGGAGGTAGGGAGTTTAGGAGAATTGGACGAGAAAAGATTCATACAATGTCATGCCCAAAACTCTAAGTCTAGTAACCAAATTAGTCATTTCTATAATGTGCTCATTCATGGTTCGAGTACCATCGAACCTCATAGTGGTCAGGTCAGCCATCAGTTTCCCAGTACGGGATTTATCAACAGTGCGAAAGCTTTCCTTAATGCTGTTCAAATACTCTTTCGCTTTCGTAGTTTTAGGTAGGGAAGTCTTAATGTTAGCAACAATGCACATTCGCATAAACATAAGGGCCATCCTATTGGATCGAGACCATGCTTCATGGACAACAATTTCAACCTCGCTACTAGCATCAGTAATAGCAGCGGGTTCATTACACATAATTGCCATGTACAGGTTAAGAACCCCTAGGTTGAACTCAATTTGCTCATTACATTTAGAAAAATTAGTTCCATCAAATTTGGAATTGGACTGAGCTTGCGAATGTAGATTAAGGAGAATTGCAATTAATAACAATGTTCACAAATTAAATTTTCACACGCAACAAAAATTGCAAAGGTCAAATATTGAATTGTTGACTAAAAATTTTGGCATATTTCATTTACAATCTGAATATCGCGGAATCTGTGTTAATCATCACATAATGTTCAGATTCTAAAGATATACTACCCTATAATTCATTTATCATGGTCCCATAATTTTGGCATCTGTGTTTGTTTCCTAAACATTTAATACCATGATTAATGGACTTAATGTCAACTATTTCGTTTTAATAAAATCAGTTCTAATGTGGTTGAATTCAGAAATTATCATGTGTTGCGCCTCAATCCAATTTTACAACTAACATCACAATAAACCTTTAATGAATGTAAGTGTATTATTCGTACATGCAGTGTCAGCTTGTGTTTGGCCTTTGACTTAACTCAAATGAATAACTATAATACGTAATCTACCAGTTATTACAAATATACCAATAGTAGCTTAAATTCCTCAAAAACAGAATTGCCCAATTACAGTAAAAAAATACATAATTCATGAATTTTGCCAAAAATTTGAAAAATGAGTTTTCACCATAGAATTGAAGTAAAACATGCCAAAAAACAAAACCTTTTTGCGGAACCTTAATATCAATTTTCTCTAAAGATTTTTAAGCCCTGAGATTATTTCCTAAAATGGTAAAATGGGGTTTTGAGGGTCTTAACGAACTCGGATTGCCGAAAAACACATTACATCACGGCCGAAGGCCCAATATTAAGGGTTGATTCTAGGGTTTCATTTTACTATCAAAATTAGTACCTAGGGATAAGGAACCCATTTTATAATGAATGAAAGGAGAAAAAAATGTAAAATTGCAAAAAATGAGATGAAGTAGAAATTTTCAATATATGAGATCATGCATTAGTATTGTGTTTTCATTCAATGTAGGCATGTCTAGTTTTAATCTTTTATGTGAATTATCTCTGCTTGATACCTCGTTTCACCACTTATAACTTTTATGTAACTGTATATCAATTTATAATTGATAAATATTAGGTCAACATATAACATGTTCATTTGATTAATAGGGAAATTTTATCATTTTAAACAAAGAGATGAACCATTAGCAGTTTTTCAACTTTTCTATCAAAATATCTTGTTAGAATCATAATCATTTGCCAATAGCAGACCTTGAATCAAATATCAAGATTTATCATACAAAAATGTCCTCAACTATCATAAACTTCAGCATCTAGAACTTAGTTTTTCCATGGTATTTATGGAATTATTTAATTTCTATATCCTATATTAAGTATATGAGCAGATTACGCTAACCAAAGAAGACAAGAACACACATTTTATTCAAGTAAGAATATGATCCAAAATAATAGTCGATACTAAGGTAGGAATTTGTTAAACATTTTTTATTATTATTGATCAGAGTTCAGACATAATATTGCCTCCAATAAAACAAATATGCTAATAGCAAACATGACAATGTTAGGAGATAAAGTCTCCATTCTAATTAAAGAGACAGATAAACTGCAACAATTTCATATAATATCGATTGTAGAGTATAATCAAAGGATTTCCATTTGTGAGTATATATTCCAGAGATGAGAATGGTACCTAGATGATATTATGCAATTGATACTAAACCTTGTAGTTCTAAAACTCAAAAACACAAGGTTCGTGTTTTAAGACCGACATTTTATGGTTACCTTTAGAATATAAAGGGAAGGTTTCTCTATAAAGAGCATTTATGGGATATTCTCCTCTGCTATGAATGTTGAATATAAACTAAACGATGAGATAAATGCCGAGGCAAGAGACCGAGACTTGCACAACTAAAATGCATGTATTAAAAATACTTGTTAATGACATTCAATATGCTATAGCAATGCCAAGGAAACATTTCTTTTCATAAGCAGATAGTGTTCGTATATTAATTTAGCATGCACCCTCGATCTCTATTTTATCTTTTATCATACATGTAAAATAGTTTGCCTCCTAACTACTCCCTAAGGTAGATATCCACTTGAAATTAATCTCCTCTTTAGTGACACATTTTACAAGGGAGAAAATGTCGCATCCCATATAACAAAACTTGTCTCAACCAATCATTATTTATATCTTCCAAAAATAAATCCACTACAATGCATCTAATGGTAGTATGCAACTACAAGTGATGCTGCAAAGTCAATACCCCTCTTGAACTTAGAAACTTCATCTTCGAATTTGCTTCAAGCTCGATTTCCCAAACATTTTTTTCTCGTATTAGTTGTTAATTAAGTTGCCTTCAAATAATTGTGTGATTTTCATTATCTCGTAGAATTGAACCGATTTTCCCATGCATAAATGGCCTCAATGACATCATGTTAGAAAGAATTCGCAAAATTTTTCACATTAAGTTCAGCCTTGCAATCGAGTTGAACTTTGGCAACCTTACTAGTTGTATCTTGCAATTATGTAAAGAGAAACTAAAGTTCCTAACGAGGATTCTGAGCCTCCAGAAGCTTATCTTAACACACTAAACAAGAGACAAGATGCATCTTTATATCCTTTAAACCCCCATTAAATATGAGTTCGGTCAACGTTAATGCATTTGCGCTACTGATACACAAGCCACCTTCCCCATTCAAATCCATAACGTCATCACTCATAACATATCCTAGTCACATGAGGACCCTTTTGCTTTCTTTAAGTTCATCTTTAAACATCAGTACCATGGAAGTTCTCATTGCTTGCTTAATTGACTTAAATTTGTTAATAAGTTCCTTCTTATGGTGTATAACGTTGAGCTTGTGCTCATTAGATGGTTCCAGCTTCTCATCCACCATAAGGATGCAAATCCCATATTCATTAATACCATGATGACTAGCACAGCAACTCATTTGTACAAACTCTTCACTGGGTATTCATTTATATTTATCTTCATTAAATTTATAAAAATTTAAGAAGATGATAGTTTTCACAGACATATTCAAGCCTATGGTGAATGTATTTGTAGCAAGCAAACACTTGATGAGCCCTTCTTGAAATAATATCCCAATCACTTCCTTAATATGGTAAGTAAACTAGAATAATGGCCACCTATTCCACGTTTCACAAGGGATAGGATAATCAAAATGTGAGGCATATTTTTATCATCATCTGATAACATGTACATAGGCCTTCAATGAATGTTTCATGTTCACTTACTCATCATCATCATTGAGATTCAGTTTATCCGTCTGTTATTGCAAGAAATTCAAATTCCCATTTGCTGAATCTGGAAATAATGGAAGGAACATATTGACACTACATTATCATTTTCACCATCATAAATGTGTCACTTTCTTCTCTAACTCTCCTAACTAATAGACCATTCTGCCCCTTCACATTCTATCCTCTTTTCATCTCACCTTCAGTAGTGGAAACAGGATCATATAAACCTTTTTGGAAGCTATTCGCACGAAATTTGCCCTTTTTTCCATCATTAAGTACACACCATCGCCACCAGAACGGAAAATATAATCTTGAAGGGGTGTTGTCTGATAACCAGTATAAACGATATAACATGGTTATCGGTGGATATTTGCAACCAATTTGGCAAACTCCTTAGCGTTAGGCACTATTGGAGAGGTATAAAAATTGAGAGTTTTTTGGGGCCATTATAATTCTCTCTTCTCATACCACTCCTCTTTCACTATGACATATGTAATGAACCTCGTAAAAAATAACCCAAGCCATCTTCAGTGCAATTTCAATTATTTGGAGGCTGAGGACGGGCTAGTATTCTCTTCTCACTATGATGCAGAGAAAAAAGGGACATTTCTTCTATATGATGTTTTTTTTATCACGACAATGCCAAAGCAATATGAACATATCTACCTCAACAAACTAGACATATGGAGTGGAAAAAATAGTAATTAATCAATAGGTCATCTTTAGAGAAAAATCTACAACTAAATTTTCTTAATTTGCAAGCCTTTGTATTTCACTCCTAAGTCTTCGGCATTGCCTCCTCCAATTCCAGTAGTAGCCAATAGGAGAAACTAGGCTCTGAACTAATGACACTATATATAAATTGCAACAGCAATCCCCTAAAGAGATTGGAATATTTCGACTCAACTTTGCAGGATTATAGGCCAATAATCCTCACTAGTCCATCCTAAATAAAACTTCTCCCTTCTTATAAAAATCGGTGGTGTTAAATCTCCATAATGCACATGTATGTCCATATTCAATACTAAAATCATAGTATTCCAAGATTCAGCCACACCATACTTCATTTCAGTATCTTAACATTGCCTTTAAACTCGCTCAAATTGTCCCAGAAAGACATAAAAAGACACCCGTCTAAAACCGCCAAACCCATTTATTGCATTATTTTCCCTATACTTGGTCTTTAGAGTTGGAGACTCCTTAAACTTATTCTTCACTAGATTAAAACAATTAACTTCACTAGATTAAAACAGTTAATTTTGCACCACATTCTGGATTTTGTTGTGAAAGCCTTAGTACGACCTTTTAATTACTAATGAATGGGTCATAACAAAGACCTCGATGAAGCCATAACCTTCATCGCGCAAGAAAACCGATGTTAGCGATCTCACGAATTATCTAGTTAAAGGATGACATAAGAATAAAGATTAGTAAGAACAAGTGAGAAGAAAACCATTATACAAATTGTACACTAAGGCTTAATGACCATATTGGTCATAATTGGGTCTCCTTTCTTTCCAGGTTTTGGGAACAGTATCAACAGAAGTAATCTGGAACTTAGTTCTGCCATGCTATGTCTGGGATTAATTTTTTTCTACAAACTATTAAGCACATAATCAGAATCCACTAATGAAAAAACAGGCAAAACAGTCAATAATGGCAATCTAAAGAATGAATCTGTTAAATATGTATTGGTTATTATTAACTACAATTTACTTTTATTAGTGACCTCCAACCATGAATATAACAACATCACTCACAGAAAATGTGATAATATCAAGGGATGAGGTTTCTTTTTTAATTAGAGATAAGTAACCTGCACAAGAAGTGTTGGGAAAATGGTTCCAATTTTCAGATTGAATAATGATACGAGTACAAAAATCTCCACAAAAACATCCCCAAAATCTAACGTGGATTCCACTTATTCTCTCACCTACCTATTAAACATTGACTTGTGGTATGGGGGTCAGGGCACCAATAGCACTACTTTTTTTGGAGTTACTTTGTACCCATTAAAAGGTACAAAAAATATCACATCATAAAATATTACTTAACCAGTGTCATCATATATAACCAAACAACAATATAGTACATATTTTTCAGATGTCCTATTTTTCATGCAATTTTCATCTTTTACATAAATTGTGTATGCCTGTGGTTCCTACTTCCAACACTCTTTTTACATGGTATACCTCTTTGTAATTGTCCATCAATAAGGTGAACATTAATCATTTTGGCCTAATTCACAATTTTTTAACCCTAAATAGAGAGATGAACCATTATCAAGTTATCACTCCAGCATCTAAATATCTTGTTTAGACTAAAACCATTAGCCAACAACAAGCCTTAAAGCAAAACCTCGAGGTCCACCGTATAAAAATCTCCCTGATGTTTATGGAATTAAATAATTTCTACAACCTAATAAGTGAATTGAATGGCCTAACCAAATAAGATATACCTAATTGTTAAATATCTTGTGAGTATTTATCTCACATCGAAAGATGTAGAGTCCAACATATAGTACTCAAGTGGGTGTGATCATTTGACTCAGCACCGAGACCTTGTGGGTTCAAACCCCACACTGGGCTAGGTCCAAGGAGTAATTTTAGGATAATATCAGTGGCTAGCTGTGAGTTTGGGACCTAACGGTGGTATCAAATCCGATGGTTTGATCAGGACCATCAACGGGCTTTGTGTCGGGTTGCAATATGCGTCGATATAATCAATTCGAGGTAGTGTGAGTCGCAGTGCATCATGGTGAACCTCAAAATTGGATTATTACGAACGTATGGTAATGTTGGATGGTCCACATCAAAATATGTAGAGTCCAACATATGGTCATTAAGAAGTTGTGACCCTTAACTAGCACCAAGATCTTTTGAATTAGGTAAACAACTCCGAATTTTGTCTCTAGCATTAAGTTTGATATGAACTAATGAACTACAACACAAATTCATCAAACAAATTTAATTGTATATATAAAAACATAATTAACCCTATCAATGAGAAAATAAAAGGACCAATGTCCAGATACGTACTTAGTGATATATAGACTTGGAACTACATAACATACATAAACTAAAAATGGAAAGAAATAGAAGGAGATCGTCTGGAACTACTTGCATTTTTCCTTTTGTTCTTTCTTCATTGAGCGGTTCTTCCTCTCGATCACTTTAAGGGGTATTTTTAAGTTAAAATTTATCATTAAGCATTATGAGGCAAGTCCCCTCACAATGCGTAATACTGCATTTTTTTTAAATAAAATTACATTCCAATTTTAATCTTATCTTATCTGCTAAATGACACGATATAAAATAAATTAGTAAATTTTTAATAATGACAAAATTGTCAAATTAATTATATTCAGCATTGAACATTCAGAGTGAAATAACGTCATTCACATAAAAACATACGTATTTTTTAACATTCAGAATTTTGCATTAAGCATTCAATCTTCCGAGGTTAAAAAACCAAACGGTCCCTCAATCGTCCAGGTTATTTCTTTCCCACGCTTTTGGTGTCACTTCGTATCCCAGCTGTAGCCCACGGGAGAAACTAGACTTTGTACTAACGCACTTGCATGTATTATAATCGCCACTCTTTGAAACCTTCTTATATGAATCTTTTGTATGATTGTAGGCCAATAGTTCAACTCCACGGCAGTACATTCTAAGCAAAATTTCCCCCTTCCTAGTAATAATTAACGGTGTCAACTCTCCATAATATGGGTTTAGGTTCAAATTTGAAATGACGAACATAAAAGTCCAGGATTCAACCACACCATACTCTCTCATGGTTAGTATCTCAATATTACTTTGATATCCTTGTCCAGACGTGACATACAAAGGCATCCCTCTAAAACTCCTAGACCAACTATTGCGTCGGGCTTTGGGGTTAGAAGTCTGTGCCTTTGTTAGACACAATCCAATGAAGGAGTTCATTTATTACCGAACCCTTCTTCATATTCTCTTCTTTTTTTAATATTTATTTTAGATTGATAAATAATTAGAGTTATGTCTTATTTTAAAGTTAAATCATTTTTACATTAAATTAATATTTAATTAGATTATTTTAAAGTTAAATAAATGAGGCGGTGCATGTTGTTTGTTCCCCAAGTATGGGATTTGGAGGCAAGAAAACAGCAGGTCGATTAAAATATAGGGATTTAACAATACCCAAAACAATCCGGACCGTTAATCTCTTTCCCAAAAACAATGCATTTTGTTTCTCAGAGTTTTTTTAGCAAAAAAGTTCAATCTGATAAAAGAGACAAAAGAAAACGGAACATATTCTCTTTTTTTAATATTTATTTCATATTGATAAATATTAAAGTTATGTCTTATTTTAAAGTTAAATAAATTTTAATTAAATTAATATTTAACTAGATTATTTTGGTTTTGATATCTATTTTATTTTTGAAATTCAGGAGAACCCCCCACTTGTTGAATTTTTTGGGGTTTGGCCTTCATTTTTAGGGGGTTGCCCCCATTTCAACCTTTATATTTGGATCAAATACCAAAAATTCCCTCAATACACATTTAGTCCAAGCCTTTTATATTGTACCAAAGAGTCCTTTATTCTCTTACTTGTTAAGGTCCGCGCCAATGCCATGGTAAAGGACTTTTTGGCATGGTAAAGAACTTTTTGGTGCAAAATAAAAAGGCTTTGACTATACATGTATTAAAAGAAGTTCAAGAGACTATTTGGTATATGCCCCTTTATATTTTGTGTAATATCGAAAATACCCTCATATAATTATGGGTTATAAACCAAATAGTCGCTCAAACATTTTTTAATACACGTTTAGTCCAAGCATTTTTATTTTGCTAAAAAAATTCCTTCACCATGCTGCTAGCGCGAACCTTTAAAAATAAGAGAATATTAGTTAAATGGGTGTTTGAGGGACTTTTTGGTACAAAATAAAAGGCTTGGACTAAATATGTATTAGAAAAAGTTTGAGGGACTTTTTGGTATTTGATCCTATTATTATTTAGGATTTGACCCCCAAAAATGATTTGAGAAAAGTAAAAAAAAAAAAAAAGAGCTTTTAAAAATATTTTTCATACACACACACACTCAGACACACACACATATTTTAAAATATCCTTACGCTCCTTTTTTTTATAATAAAAACGAACTTATTATGTAATTTTATAAAAATCTATTTTATTATGTAATTTTAATATTTATAATAAAAACTCTTGTATACATATATAAATGTACAATATTTATAAAAAAATATGTTTAAAACTTTTTTAAAATTAGGATCATGTAGTGTCTCTTTTTTTGGTCAGTAAGAAAAATTAGATTTCATGTAATGTTTTAGTTGGTCCATGTTCATAGTCAGTAAGAAAAATTAGATTTCATGTACTGTTGCGTTTTTTGGGCCGTGTTCGCGTTAGGCAAAAAAATAAAATTTAGTGTTGCGTGACATTGCATTTTAATTATATCGTGTTTGGTAAAAACACTCGCTTCGTGCCTTAACTAACATAATTTAATTGACATTACATATGACATAAAATTTATTTTAACAAAAAAAATTTACTACCTAAAAAAAGGCACAAAACTGATTTCAAAAACAAAAAATTATTACCTAAAAAATTTACTACCTCAAAAATTTGTGTTGTGTTGTGTTGTGTCATGTCGTGTTTTAATTAGGTCGTGTTCGTATTTAGTTAAAAAAATCATTTTTGGTCGCATTTAATTGGGTCAGGTTCGGGTTAGGTAATAAAAATAAAATTTCCTTTAGGGCCTTATTTTAATTGAGTCATGTTCATATTCCTTTTTTTAGTGGCTAAAATTTGTATTTTATTTACGAGTTGAAATGTGCATTTTTTGTGTTGTAGAAATTGTAATTTAATACTATTATGATATGAGATTGTTATAATTGGAAATAAAAGAGGGAAAGAAATGTTTGGAGATAATTTCAATATGGGAAAAAAGGGATAAAGGTCTTTTACTGTTAAGTCCTTGGACTAATAATTTTAGACTATAAATCGGGACACAACAAATTTTAAACGATTAGGTCTACCATATAAATACCCTCAAATCTCAAAACAAACACACCTTACAAGCGCGAACGATCAAAACCTCAACTTTCTCTCTTCCAATCAAATCCTAATCGTCGAAGTTGTAATAAATGATTATCATTCTCAATCAGATTATTTCAAACAACACTAATAGGTATTATTCCATCCATGCTCATATATTGTTAGAATTTCTAGTTTTTCTGGTTTGTAAACCCTAAATCGATGTAGTTTCTTACTCTATTTCACTTGATTTCTCTTCAAATGAAGAACATAGTGTACAAAAATGATTTCATAATGTATTTGATGTAATTTATTGTGTATTGAATGTAATATTATCTCCTTAAGTTTTGTTCTTAAGTTTATACCATACACTCTGTATATGTTGTGTTCTTAGCATTATATTTCAGATATCACATGTTTATCATTGTATATTGAGTGTTTTGTTTTGTATTCCATGTAATATATATTTTTGTGTCCTTAGATTTTATATAACTTTTTTCCTATTTTATCATGTATTTTATGTTCTCATATGTATAAATTTGTAGACATTGTGTATGGAGTGATGAAATCATATTATGTTGTTTGTTGTTGATACGAAAAATACAATATGCGTCTAGCTTCTACATTTGTTGGCCTGGTTTTAATTAAAAAAACACACATTTTACATGTTCACTGTATTTACGTGGTCTCTAAATTTTATAGCTCCTATATCATTGTGGTCCGCGCCATCGGAATTTCTTGAGGAATGTGAATATACATGTGTTCTCTATATTTAATAGGTTATATATTGTTGTGGTTTTGTAACAACCCGAGGACTTGGAGACAACGATTTATTTATTTTGGGAGAAATAAATAATATTTTATTGGAGAAATAATTAAATTGGCAATTGAGGTCAAAATTTGAAGTTGTTAGAAAGAGTGTCAATTGTCGATTCTGAGGGTACCATAGTGTCCGGAAGGGTCGAGAAAGTCGAAATGACTGTACTTGGGGTCTATTTGGGTTCCGAAATAAATTAGGATCATTTGACTCAAATTAATGTTACCGGGTCATTTAAAGTGTGTATTATCATTTAGAGATGTGTAATTTGGGAGATTAGGATTATTAAGCCTACGGGAGATATTTCTCCAAAGAGAGAAAGAGAAAAAGAAAGAAAGAAAGAGAGAAGAAGAAAGAAGAAGAAAAGGAAGGAGAAAATAGAGTAAAAGTGGAGATTTCCAGTCAATACGCAATCTCAAGAAGGATTCAGACCCTAAGAACCCGAGGCAAGTGATTAAACTTGCTAAATAATTGTTGTGTATCATTTATTGCATGATTTGTGGATTGATATTTTGGGTTTTAGGTTTAGTTTAACAAAACCTAACTTTTGGGTATAATCTTAGATTTGATATGTAGATCTTTGATTTGAGGATATAAATTAGTTTATATGTATTCTAGGATGATTATTGATGATATATATGTGATTGGGTTGAAGAGATTTGGAGAGAAGATGAGATAAATGAAATTTTGGAAATTTAGGGCTTTAAAGAAAAAGCCATTTTTGTAGCCCCTGGACAGGCCTAATCGATTTGGCCCCAACCCGAATCGATTCAGAATGTTCCAGCTTGACAAGTCTGAGTGACCAAATCGATTCAGACCCCAGCCGAATCGATTCGGCCTGAGACAGAGTCCCAGGTCTGATGACCCGAATCGATTCGCCTTCCTTGCCGAATCGATTCGAAATTAGCCCGAATCGATTCGGAAACAGGGATTTTGGGGGATTGTTTTTCTAAAAAAGAATTTCATCCCGTTCTATTTGGGGTTATCGATTGGGATCCTCTATAGGAAATATTTGGAGTATGTTTTGGAGAATTTTAGTGAGTTTCCCTTATAAGAACTTATTGGAGTTTTATTGCCTAAATTTGAAGAATACCGATTAGATATTATGGTATATTCTAAGTGGGGAAGCCCACTTTTATTGGAGACTCTATTTGGAGATAATTATATTCATGTGAAACAATAAGAAGAATTTAGAGATAATGGATCTTAGGATCCAATCCTAAATGGGATAACTTTAAAGGTTCATTAAATGAATTGAACCCTATTATGGATGGAAAATTATAAATGCTAACTGATGTATATACGAAGATAGAAATATCCTTATTGATGATTGATTTGGGAGATATCTCACTTAATGAGAAATGATAATTGAGGGGCATTAGGATATAGAACACCCTTAAATTAAATAGAATTGAGAGACAATTTATATTAGAAGCGTCATGTGAGCTTCAAGTGAGAAATAGTATAGTGTTTACTAAGTGGGTAAGATGTGTGAGATTTGACGGATAGTGAAAAAAATAAAATAAGATAGAAACAAACTAAACAATAATGTTAATCAAATTGCGCCAAAGAGCGCATTATAAATATGAAATTGATGTTGCAGGTATACCTTATATGATGGTATATCTTTATTATGTGATGATGTATGTATACCTAATATGATGGTATATATATATAGTTAAGCATACCCACCTCCTTGCTATCATTGGGATGTTACGTGCGTAGAGGGTGAGCATCCTGCCTCAAAGAGCAGGGTGTGGATATTCCCCAGGTCATAGTCGTCCTTTGTGGTCAGCAAATGACATATGTGATATACATTTATTTATTTTGGGGGTGAGAAGTCGAGGGTATGTGTCGCTCTCACTCGCCAAGTTAGGAGCTATGACCGCTTCCCGGACGTTGTGTGCATGAGTAGATCACGAGGTGGGTGTCGTTTAACCCCACCAGGTGGCCCCAGTTTGTTACATATATGGGAAACTGGAAGATGATAGCAGGTGAGCCTGCGTCCTTCGAGTTATAGCTAGGTTGGATGGTTATTATTGCTTGTGCTTGTACTTGGGTATCAAGGGCATAATGGATCTCAACGACTGACATTGCCAGGATTAGTGTATCGGGCGGGTTCCTTGTTCTGATTTCGCCTCGGCGAGACGTCCCACTAATGAACTGCAGTGTAATGTTGGAACTTGGGGATAAGTTTAGTCCTTAATGCTCATAATTAATTATATATATATATCACCTATCCTGACAATCGACAGTGCAAGAAGTAGTGTAACGGGGGGGTTCCTTGTTTGGATTTGGTTTGGGGAGACGTCCCACACATGAAATGCCGTGTACTGTTGAGAATTGGGAATATTAATTAATTAAAACTAATAATAATAATTTGGGTTACATGCATCATGCATTAAGGGAATAATGAGCCTCGAAAATTAATATGGTCAGGAGTAGTGTAACGGGGGGGTTCCTTGTTTGGATTTCGCCTCGGTGAGACGTCCCACGCACGAAACGTAGTGCCGTGTTGAGAACCGAGAGGAGTTTAGTCTTTAATTCATGATGCTAATAACTCATATATAATTATATATATATATATATATATATATATATATATATATATATATTGTTTACATGCCTTATAAGGGCATCACTAGAATATAACATTCTAGTAAATGAGAATGTTGATTTATTGTGATGATGTGGTTATGAGATGGATCAAGTAACTTTATATGTTCAACAAATGAACATTGTAAAGATAACTATAACTATTACATTAAAGTTATATCTATCACTTATAGACTATAGAAATGAACGTAGATTGAGAGATAGGTTAAATGGTTTCACTTAATTATTTCAATTGTGTTTAAGTTAGAATCCTCTTACCTAATTAGAATCGGGCATCCATTTGGAGATCACGTGCATACGCTTAGTGCGCGCTTTAGATGAGAGGTGAGTTGAAATTATTATGGAGAGTTCGATTCTAACTAAATCATGTAATAATGCATTTATAATAATTATGCATTTTAATACACTTGCTATAAAATATTTTCAACTCGGGCTCTGACCCGTTTATATTTTCTTCTTCCATGTATATATATTGTACTACTTCAGGTGTCTTCCACAAGGACACCTTTGATGTTATCCATCCAGGGTATTCGTGGAGCTATGGAAGTAGCGGACTGTTGTGGCAGTTTTCTTTAGTCGATTCCTATCTTTGTACATCTAGATTAGGATTCAGTTTGTATATTAAGTTAGTATTCAAGTGTTATAGATTAACACTTTTATATTTCATTTCACAGATTATTGTATTGCCTGTTACCCGACAGCATATTTGGGTATTTCATTGTTGAGATTTTTTTGTACATTGTATTGTACTCCTTTATTTTATTGGAGTTTCCACATTTCACTCATCATAGTTAGATGTATATTGTTGGTTATGTGCATTATTGGTTTTGTCGTTGTTGTTAAATAAAAAGTTTTAAATTTTTAACAATTCGCTTTTAATAGTTTCGGGTAGTTAGCCTTATATTATTAGAATTGGCAGTTGATGTTGAGACTGTGCCATCTGAGATGCCTGTTTAATGTAGTATAGGGCTGGCCAACCGTTATTATTTTGAGCGGGTTGTCATAGGTTTGCGCAAGCGACATTTGTTAAGGAATGTGAATATATACGACTCTCTATAATTAATAGCTCCTACATTATTGTGGTCCACTCAAACGCCATATTTTAGGACTCTGAATGAATATGCTCTCTCTATATTTTCATAGATCCTATATTATTATGGTTCGCGCTAACGACATTTTTTGGGATTGTGAATGAATATATACGTGTTCTTTATATTTTCATAGATTCTATATTAATCGTAGTTGATTAGGCATAAATTCTTTAGATTTATCCTCGTAATTTAAACACTTTTATTGCACTAGGTAGTGTAATTTGTATTGATTTATCTCATATACTTGCTACTGACATCTTCCATCGAGTGCATCGAGTTTCGTGTATTTCTCGTACATTTTGCAAATATTTTATGCAAGTGAAGAAAAGAGAAAATTCAAAATCAAAAGAGAAAGAAAATAAGAAGAGTCAAGGGAAAAATAGTGATTTTACACCAGGAATCCGGACATGAGACCTCAAGGAATGTTAAAGACCTCAAGTCCATAAGCACGTAGGAAGAAACGTCATCCAAATCCGAATCCTAGGTAAAAAGTTATGAAACTTTGAAGTTGAGAAGAAATCAAGGAAAAAAGGAAGAAAAATATAAAGTCACCGAACTGAACCAATGAAATCATCACCGAACCGGTTCGCCACACTGTCAGCGACAAACCGAATAGATGAATAAGAAGTATAATCGTTTCCCCAAACTGGTATACACCGAGCTGCTTCGCCCCAGTAAAGAAGGAGAACCGAACCGGTTCGCCTAGACCGATTTTTAATTCTTTATTCCTCAAAAATAGAGTTGTGCATAGTGCAAACACTTAAAATAACGTGGTGTATTATTCTTTTGTCATACCAAACATTATGAGGCTTATTTTTAAGTGTTTTGAGAGGTTTTTTAAGCTAAGAACTTTAGGATTCATCTTGTTAAATATTTTGTTCATCCTTTTGGATTAATTCAAGGCTCTTCTTCATTCCAATTATTATTTTCTTCGTTGCTTTCAATTGTTTTCATATTTTTAGTTGGTGATTCATTATTTCTTAGTTAAATTCTTCTTTGCATGTTTCATTACACTTTTGACATAATTGTGATTTTCATCTCCTGCAACTTTAAGATTTGTATTATTTCTCACGTAACCATGTTCGACTGGATTTCTAAGGGTTGAAATGCATGAACCCAATTCGGTGTGGTTTGCAGGGATATAAAAGTAATTCCCTAAATTAAATAAATGATTGAATCGCATTGATTAGTTATTACAACCGTTGGAGGACTTTAACCTCGTTCTACCTAACTTATAACTGATAATGTGAGAGGGAGAGAGAGAGAGAGAGTAGCATTCCTTCATGAGATATATTTCTTTCAGGTATCCTTCGTTTCATATAAAGTGTGTCAAACGTTTGACCTTGTGTACATTTACTTACCTCCTTACACACTAGAGAGATACACTTACCCGATTCTCAGAGATTTCAATTTAGAGAGATATATCTAGTGAGAATTGAAGTCAAAACGTTGATTCTATAAAGGCGGTCTAAGAATTTCTCTAATGATACTTATGATTATTTCACACTAACACATGCTGAGTTTTAGGAAGGATTACGCTTTGGGTATTAAGTGAATTTATGCCTTACCTTGATAGTTAAATATGGTGTTCATTGACGTCCTTTTAAGTTGGGTCGTATAGCCCTTCATCATCAAATAAGAGACTGCATTTAAATATTGAATTTTGTGGGTACATTGACTACAAACCCTCACGAGACAACACTCGTCTTGTAGGGCAACCGACAGGTTGAACGACTTGTTGCACATGCTAAGTGCAATCAAAAGTGCTTGTGAAAGTGGCACACTTTTGGTCATTTATCTCTTTTTCTCTCTATATTTGTTCGAGGACTAGCAATGTTCTATTTGAGGGTGGTGTGATAAGTACCTAAAAGTGTCTATTTTATATCGTAAATATGTGCATTTTAGTCGCTCGATCTCAATAAAATTGGACTTATGTTCATATTTTATTATTTTGCAGGTCAATCGCCAGTCGCGGTATCAAATTGTGCTAAATCGGCGTAATTGTGACAAAGTAGTGGTAAAAAGCGTTTAATGAAGAAAATCAAAGCGGTCGTGAAGCCAGAAGTCCCTTTTAATCTTTCCCCGATGAGTTCTAATGCCCTAAACCCAAGTCTCGTAGCCTAAACCTATCCCGAACCAAGCCCAGTACATCCCTAACATGTCTTATAATTGCTCAGTATGCGTGGTATTATTATTTTTATTATTTTATTTAGGTTGTGTCATTTTTATTATTTAATTTTTGATTTTAGGGTCTTTATTTTTAGTATTTTTTTATTTTTATCTTATGTAAATATTATAACTTGTGTGTCATCATGTCGGTGTATTTAGATGTGTTTTTAATATTTTCTTTATTAGATTTTTAATATTCTTTGTTTTAAATTTTGAGTCTTTTTATACTTTATATGTGCGTGTTTATATTTTATAATATGTCCGTCGTAAATACATATATACATATTTTCTATTTTATATAGTAAAGTACTTACACACTATTTCCATACACATAACTCACTCCCTACCCTACACCCCACATTCCATACACCTTAAACTCACCAAATCAACCCTCACACCCAACAGGGGCGAACCTCGGTGGTTTTGCCGCCCACCTTAATTTTTCGGAATTTTTTCCTGAGTATAGGATATTTTATTTTATTTTATTTGGATCTTTGTGTAATGTTCCATAATAGAAGGTATTAATTTTTGGGGCACATATAGAAGTAGTTCATTCTCTACTACACGCGTTCGTTCTTCTACACAACACACGCACGCATTTTTTTAAACATTTTAACCTATACTAAAATCTATTCTCTTCAACCTCACTCAAGCTCTCTCTCCCTCTCCGTCCCCTCCCCTCCCCTCCCCTCCTCCTCCTCCTCCTCCTCTCCTCTCCTCTCCTCTCCACCCCATAACACAATCCAGCACATCTCTCCTCCTCTCCGCCTACTCTTCACCGCATCCACAAACCAGTAATAACGCCCCCTCAAGTCCAACCCAACTTCCAAGTTTGAACTCAAAGAATGTAGCGCATCTCAGACTCTGATCTGGGCAGGGCAAAGCATCTCTTCTCTTCAACTTCCAAGTTTCAAGTAGTCTAGCAGCAGAGCATCTGAGCAGATTTTATTTTTTTGTAACATTCAATGATTTTTTTTTCAATTCAATATATAAGTTTTAAAACTAATAATTTTTTCAATATTCAGTGATAAATTAGTTTAACTGCTCAATTTTAAATGTTAATTAATAAATGCACAATGCTTAAATGACTAATTATTTTTTAGTTTACTTTTAATTGTTGTGCCTATATTTGTTTAAAATTTTGAAAATATAGATTTGTTGGGTACTGATTTATTAGTATTTTAAAAATAAAAGTACTGATTACTTTTAACTGTTGTGCCTATATTTGTTTAATATTTTCTTATTAGATTTTTAATATTCTTTGTTGTATATTTTTATTTTTAAATTATGTGTCTTTTTATACTTTATATGTGCGTGTTTATATTTTTATAATATGTCCGTCGTAAATACATATATACATATTTTCTATTTTATATAGTAAAGTACTTACACACACTATTTCCATACACATAACTCACTCCCTAACCTACGCCCCACATTCCATACACCTTAAACGCACCAAATCAACCCTCACACTCAACAGGGGCGGACCTAGGTGGTTCTCAGGGTGGGCGGCCCAGATATAATATTGTTGGGTATTGATTTATTAGTATTTTAAAAATAAAAGTATTGATTATTTGTTATTGGGTTGTTGCCTATTCAGTGATTATATTAGGTTTCTCATGTTTTTTGCTAATTTTAATTGTCGAAACATAATTTGGAATAAAATTTCAAATTTAGGGCAATTATGTTGATTTTTTTTTTCTTATTTAAAATTTAGGGTAATATTTATTGAGGGATTTTGAAAAAAGTCAAATAAAATGAGGGCAAAAAATGAGTGAATATAAATTAACATTTTTAGAGTTAAGAAATTGAAAATAAAGTAAAAATGTCCTAAAAAAATCATCTCGGGGATCCCGCCCCAACCCCCCACCCTTTGTAAAAGGAAAATGTTAAAAAGACCCACTTCGTGGACACGCTACATTAAAAACTTATACCTATAAAAAATTGTACTTATTTACGGGTCCACAAAATGTGTCCACAAAGTGAATCTCCCTAGCATTACTCTTTGCAAACACATTTCGCGCCCGTAATGAAAATCTTGGGTCCGCCACTAACACCCAAAGACCAAATGAGATTGTCTCTCCTCCATTACCATCATCTTCTTCACCCATCTTCTTTTCTCTCTCCAAACAGCAAACCGCCGGTGGCCTACCCAACTCGAATCCATCTACGAACCTACTCTCATGCCCACTTTGGCTGTGACCCAACTGCTCAAAACTAACAACCTGCCCGGCGACTGTAACACCCCGCCTAAAATAATAACGGGTGGCCATCCCTATACTATATTAAATCAGGAGTTTCAGATTGTCCATTCTCAACATCAACTGCCGGTACTATATAATATAGGACTAACTATTCAATATCATATAAGCGAGATGTTAAAATAATTAAAACATGCAACATAACACAACCCAACACTATGAATAAAGGAAAGAACTATGAGAAAAGAATCGCTAGAATAAAATGAAATAAATAACTACAACTGAATGTACAAAAGTAGACCCGAATAAGCTGTCGGGTCACAGCCAATACAATAACTGAAATGGAATAAATATAAACATCTATATAAATATCCCTTGGGTACAAACCCGATATACAACATGAATCCTACCTAGAATTTTAAAAGAAGGAAGCGACTACCAGATACATCCCGCAACAGTCCGCACCTGTCAAGGCTCCCAAGACTCTGGATAGAAGGTCATCTGGCATCCATGCGGTAGGATACCTATAATAATATATATATATACAGGCAGGAGAGAAAAGAAAACGGGTCAGAGCCCCGATTGTGAAAAATATTTAGCAAGTGTGTTAACCGTGCATAATAAATATCGGTGCACTTATTTCATAATTAAAGTGGAACCGCACTCTCGTGGAACCCCAACTCACCTCTCATCTAAAGACGCGCACCTATTTGCGTCCTCAAGTTTTAGTTAAATTACCCCCATTGTTATTAGGACAACCTAACTTATCATAGGCCTAGCCTTTACCCACGAGAGCTACTTCCCCATCATAATCTAAGGATCCACCCTTTTTCTAAACCCACTAGATTGTGATTACAAACAATTGTGCCATAATTGGCTTAATGGATTCTGATTTATAATTAATTTATCATTCTTAATACATTACCCCTATATATATATATATATAGATATATATATATATAGGCTAAAATATAAGAATTTATTTCTAAATATCATGCACATGAATTATTGGCAAAACTTCTCTCTAATCACAAAATTATACTACGTTTCATGCGTAGGGAGTCTCGCAAAGCGAAATCCAAACAAGGAATCGCCCCATTACACTACTCCTGACAATGTCAAGACTAGAGATCCATTATACCATATATGTAATTACTTCTCTCAAATCTCGACAGTGCACTACGTTTCGTTCGTGAGTTGTCTCGCAAAGAGAAATCCAAACAAGGAACCACCTCGTTACACTACTCCTGGGCAATGTCGATCCTAGAGATCCATAATACATAACATAAAATTTACTATATCAATCACTAAGTCTAGATTATAGTATAAAAACAACTTAATATCCCCAATAATAACCTTGGGATGATGTAACCGAAATATTCTTCAAATACGATACATCAACCCCCAATTAATCTGGTACACCATAATCATCCAAGATGTACCCCAAATAAATACCATATCCTTTCACCTAGGATATATAAATATATATATAGGTATTTTATTCTCACCATATATATATACATACCAATCATCCATACCCATGACCAAGTGTACGCATCATATCTGATGTACAATGGACATGCACATAATCCACCCGGCTATATATAGCGCCGATAATACTGCATCAATGCTATCATCTTCCCAATGCCCGGCTCACGTAGAAACTGGGGACCACCTGGTGGGGATCAACGACACCCACCTCGTGGTAACACACACACACGACGTCCTGATAAGCGATCATAGCTCCAACCGACAATGAGACGAAACATACCCACCACTTCTCATCCCAAAATATATATCTATCGTATAATAACACACGGGACGACTATGACCTGGGGAATATCGACACCCTTCTCTATATGCCAGGATGCTCACCCACTGCGCGGAAACTTCCCAATGATAGCATGAGAGGGGTATGCTTAACCACATAAGTATATATATCGCTCACATGCGCAATATACATACATCCATATGATCCCATCATATGATCCAATATAGTAAACCATCATATAAGGTTTAAAAATATCCATACCATGCATGTCCACAACATAAATATATCCACATATTCATAATCCTACATAGATATATGTATATATATTCACACATCGCTATATCATTATATATACAAACTAATTCCCGTTCATATGTATAAGATGTATAAACTCGGCTATAAATATACATAATCCTCAATATACAAGCCGTCACCACAATTTCCATTAAATGTCCCTCGATATGTGAATACAATCCCTCACTTGAAACATATTCAATCATTTTTCCTATGATGAATAGTCTCCCAAAACCATATGCATATATATATACATATATATATTCAACATTAGGGTTATCACCCAAGAGTTTGTGTAGGAATCCATCCCTACACATTTCATCTCTAAATGTGAAAGCACATAATTTCCTTTAGTACTATCTAACCATAGGCACACACATGACTTAATAGTCTAAAACCTCAATTTATTCCAACCTCATTTCAAGTATTGGAATCTCAAAGGCCATATCCCCATAATTACGTGTAAACTATCCTAACAAGAACTATGCTACTGCTTATTCTAGTCGATAGTACGATCCCAAGCGTTCCCAATGTCACCTATGGTTCGAATAAATCTCAGGAACCCGTACTCCTATTGAGTTATCAATTGTTCCTTAGTCTAAACATTTCTAAGGATATGAGATCCCTCACTCTCTAAGAGTTCTCAACCTCACCTCATATTTATACCTGTATCTATAATTGGTATTCCCAACCTCAAAGAGGTTTCCCCACAATGTCCATATGCAACTCCAATACGTACATGGGTACATTTCTCCCAAATTTACCCGAAGGAGTCCCAAAAAATCCTAATATGTGAGAAACTCCTTCAATGTCTCCAAGAACATATCACTTGCATCATAAGAGAAGGACCCCAAATCAATAAACCCAATTAAAAAGGGGTAGAGGTCATCCTAGAAAAACCTCATAAAACAACCCATTAAGGAAGCCCCTAAGAATAAACTCCAAAAGAAAAGGGGAAGAAAGAAATCCAAGTTTTGGGCTAAAAACAGGAGACCGGTCGACCGGTCCCAGACCTCCGGTCAACCGCGGGTCAAAAATTTGCCTACGAAGAAATGCAGTAGGCTTTTCCACTGAGGCGCGATCGACCGGTCCCCAGACCGTGGTCGACCGGCCATACCAGATGCCTTGGCCGATTTTTCCATTTTCAGCAAAACCCACGAATTTAAACCCTAAAATTTTCATTCCAATCCCCAAATCTTTATCACAACATGATTCTAAGCCAATAAATCAACATAAAGTTGATCCCAACCATTTATATTCCATTAAATCCATATTTAAACATTCATTTCAAGATTTAAACCTAAAAATCTAGGTTTTGATATTAATACCCAAGAATCCATTTCTTAATCCCACAAATTATGAAATGAAATACAAAAATAGCTATTTAGCAAGATTAAACACTTGCCTCAGATTTGTAGAGGTTGGATCGTCCACAATGTCGCGGTTGGGCCGAAAATCTCCAAGCTTTTCTTCCTCTCTCTCTTCCTTTATTCTTCTTTCCTTTCTTCTTTCTCCCTCTAGGGATTTTTCCCCCTTTATCTCAATTGAGAAATGGCTTCATCCGTAAGCCTCCAAATCCTTTAAAACAAAATCTCAATTTTAAATGTTAATACACACTTTAAATGACTCGTTTACTCCAATTCAAGTCAAAATAACTTAAAAACATTCCGGAGCCGAAATAAGACCCAATGACAGTCATTTTGACTATCTCTCCCCTTCCGGGATTGATGGTACCCTCAAAAACATCATCCAGAATACTTTGAAATATTCTCTATTTTTGGGCCTAAGTTCCCAAATTTTGAAATTCTCCAATTTAATTAAATTTTATTTTCCCAAAATTTAATTTCTCAGTCTCCAAAAATCGAGGGTTGTTACAGCGACATCCTAAACCCGTCTTAAACCCGGAACCCTCTTCAATCCACCGAAACTCCATTTTCGGAGATCCTACCAATAGACAAACTCGTATATTCAACCCAGCCTCTACCCAAGCTTCCAAACCCGAAACCAAGACCCAATTCCATCTTCTCAACCCAAAACCCCATAAACCATAACTGTCCATAACCCGGCGACCTTATAAATCAAACCAACGACCTCCAACTCTGGTCATTACCCTATATATAAAAAAACTCTTAAAAATTAAGTAACCAAGAAAGTGGTAAGTTGGAACCCATTTTGAACCATACCATACCATACCACTGTGTCTGTGGTTACAATCTACGGGAGTCTTATAACTAACAACCGATCTCCTAGATCTACTGATAGTCGGCCTCGACATCAAAACCCACCGCCTCATAAATATTACATCTGGGCCTCCCAATCTATCACCACTTTCTATCTGGCAAGTGTTACACGTTGGAATCATATAAGGCGTCAACCTAAATATTAGGGGCAAATCACTGTACGTATTCCATTCATTCATAAATATTAGTAGCTGTCGAGGTGAAGGAATCAATTGGAGACGAAGGGGAGATGGCACAACAACTATGTGTAATAAACCGTGGCTATCAATGTTCACCTTACGTGGATACAAAATCTCACAAGAATATCAATTTTCATCCTACGTGGATACCCTACATGAGTTGGACTTCTAGAGATTTCTTGTCGTCCAATTTTATTCCCAGGATAAATCAAAGGTTATGAATGAAAACGTTCGCTCTTTCCCTAAAAAAAATTATTTTATAAATTATTTTATTATTTTTTATAAATAACGTACAATATTTTTGAAAATAAAAAACAGTTTTTATTTTTTTAAAAAAGTTTTTTTTTAATTTTAAAAAAATTATTCTAACTGTTTTATAAAAAAAAGTTATTTTTCAACGAAAATAAAACTTGTTAACCATGAACATAAACTTCTTTACACTGTTAAATAATGTTTTTAACTGTTTAAAAACAATTTATAATAAGAAACTGTTTTTAAAGGGTTTTTTATACATAAAAGAAATGGTTTATTAACTTTTGAACTAAAAAATGTTTTGAAATAATCGATTTTAACTTTTTTTAAGACCTTTATGAAATTAAGAAATTATTTTAAAGTTAAAAAAACATCTTAATTATTTAATATAAAAATATTCAATTAATATGAAAAATACCACGTGGCATCTCAATTCCCTTCCAACATATCTATCATGTGTAAGCTTTGCTCGAAGGCTTTTCTCGTTATTCTTGTCCCTTTGGTTTCTCCACCTTTTTGTTTCCTTTTCAATTTTTTTAACAAATTACGTACAATATCTTTTCAAATAACTTATGCAAAGTACTTTTTAAACTACGTACCGTATTTTTAACCACGTATACATAATTATTTTATTATTTTTATAAATTATGTACAATATTTTTTAAAATAAAAAATAGTTTTTTATTTTTTAACATTTTTTATTTATAACATTTTTAATATCCCACAAAACACCATGTGGCACAACAATTTTTCATTAAACTTTGTTATGCAGTAATTATATCTCTCCTCTTTAGTTCATCTCTCTTCCAATTCTTCTTCCTTATTCACGCTCCAAATACAACCCTTTCGTTTTCTAAATTGTTTCGTCTGCAATAAAATTACACCCTTTCATTTCTTTAGTAACAAACCCTTTATCTCCATCTGTTGAAGTCCAAAGGACCATTTCTGTTCTTCCACCTTATAAATCATTCACCTATAAACGTTAAACAACACCCCTACATCCTTTCATTTCTTTTATAACAAACCCTTTATCTCCCTTTGTTGAAGTCCAAAGGACCATTTCCGTTCAACCACCTTATAAATCACCCACCCATCAATGTAAAACAACACCCCTATTTTTTAAATTGTGGTGCGTTCAAGAGACAAACGATTTCTATTGTAGGTAAATTCTCCGATTGAAAATGGAAGCAACTAAGGACCCACCGGTGACTGCTGTGGAAGGTGAGTTTACACGGGTCTGATGTGTGGTTATTTATAACATTTTTAGATGCCTCAACTAGTTGTGATAGTTAAGGTGGCTAAAGGATTGCTTGAATTGGGTTTAGGAGAAGCTTAGGGTGGAGGAGATGGGTAGCGGGTTCCATGGATTTAGAAGCTGGCGTTGAGAGAGGGTGGAATTAGGCGGGATTCGAGTGTAGATGGTGGTTTGGGTAGTGGGTTCAAGTATGGCTGCGGGGGGTCGGGTTGCCATGGGTATGGTTGCGGGTCAGTCAGAGCTTTGTTTTGGAGAGCTTGGGTCTGATTATCGTCGGGATCGAGTTTCCGCCTTTGAAGGTGGTCGGTAGGAGATAGATTTGGTTAGAGGATGATTGAAATCGGTTTTGGGGTCAGCGGTGTGGATTTTGATTTGGTCTGTAGGTGTTGGATTCTCGGCTTAACCATTCTCCATTTTTTTATCAAATGCTCCACGTGAGCATCATTTATATATATAAAAAAATAAGTCATTCCATATAGTTCATTATTAGGATTTTAATTTCAAATTTTCTTTAAAAAATATGTAATAATATTGCGAAGGTGATTGTTAGTTGAAATACTCTAATTTTTTTTAATGATGTAGGGAACATATATATAATACTTTATTTTAATGGTTTTAAAATTGACTATTCAATGCTATGACTTTGAGTATTTCAAAATATATGCTTGATTTGGTTTTAAGTGCTTTGGATTTTTTGATCTAGGTATATACAAGAATGAGTTTCGATTATTTAGTTTTTTGGCTTTATTTTAATCTCTTAAGATTTGTGGAGCTTCACTCTCATTTATTTTTGAAAATATATTAAGTTTCATATCCATCTCAAATCGCCCATAACTGCTATGTGACATCCCCGCTTTTTTTTCCCCGAGAATACAATTATCCCATACATGTTACAATACGACCAATAATTAAAAAAAATAAAGACATGAGAGTGGGTACAAATGAATCTTTAAAAATGAGACTAAATGCTTAAGATCCCTTAATTATTTGTGACATTATTATTTTCACCAAAATACCCTCAAATGTGATAATGTTCATAGCCCAATGTTATCGGGTAAAAATAAAAATATGAGGTTCATTTTAAGTTTTTGCCCATGTTAGTTATTGTCTATGGATCTCTTTTTAATTAACAATTTACAATGCTTTTTTATGGCACCCTATGCACATTTTTATCTTTTTGAATATTGTTAATTTCATTTGTCTTTATTTGCATTAATAATCCAATTTTTGTCTTAGTACTATATATGTTTCAAAAAGAAAAAAAAAAGTTCTTGAGTTGCCAAAGTATATATAATATGTACTATGTTTGACTAAATATATAATCGAAGGCGCTATTTGAGATTGACTATTTCTGCAAATTTTCAAGTATACATGAAATAATATAGTCATTTTACAAGAAAATAGTTGATATAGTAGTTGAAGTTAAACAACCGTGCTTTTGAGTTCTTTTTATTTTTTATTTTTTTTACCACGAAATGGTCGTACAATTTAATTTTTTATCATAATTCGTTCAAGATAATCAGTTAAAGACTAATAAGGATTGAGGGAGTATATTAGATAGGTGTGCTTAATTTCATTGAATGAAATTGAATCTTTTGGGCTCATTTTCATTTACATAATGTTCTATTTATTTTTTTGTCATTTTTAATATCATAATATGTGTAATCACTTAAGTTAGGAACTAAATAAATACGTTAATATCAAATATATATATATATATATATATATATATATATATATATATATATATATATATATATATATATCGTATGCGCATCGCACCGGTTTATAACTAGTGTTATATATAACACAAGAGCTCAATATAATAAAAAGAAAGAGGATTGCCTCCTTGCCACTCGTAATAATAAATTTTCGTATTTCTTGGTTCTGTTCCTTTTCGTCACTCAAAACAGGTAAGTACATGTCAATTTCATGTACTGCATCTTCATTGTTCATCAAATATTTGAATTTAAAATTTTTAAAATCAACAGAGTTGGTTCTTATTTTGTTTGTTTTTGGTCCTTTACTACTTATTAGAATGTTTTATTCTTGTTCTTCGTTGTAATTTATATGTATGAATGAACCAGCTTAACTTCTTATTAGGTCTATAAAAATATAGAAATTATAGATTAGATATCAATTATTAAAGGATCAAATACCAAAAAGTCCCTCAAACATTTTTTAATGCACATTTAGTCCAACCCTTTTATTTTGTACCAAAAAGTCCCTTATTATCTTATCTTTAAAGGTCCGCGCTAGCAGTACGGTAAAACTTTTTTGGCTTGGTGAAGGACTTTTTGGCGCAAAATAAAAAGGCTTCGAATAAATGTGTATTAAAAAAGTTCGAGGAACTATTTACGTACGTGCGCGTGTGTATTTGATATTAGATTTAATGTTATCTAATATTTTAATCCCTTATCAAACATTAATTTTGACATGTGTGTAACAAATATGATGGGAATATTTTTAAATATGACAAAAATTATAATACGACAATCCCTTGTTATATAAGGCTGCCTTAATATGACACTATGGACTTCACATTATTCTACAATAAATTTTAAGACCTCAACTACAAATTTATGGGGGTGATTATTCGTGTTCAAATTTTGGAGTTTATTACTAATGCCCTTAATCAAATTATTGTTTGTAAATATGCCTCATACATAAACTTCTCACGTTGGTTACACGTGCAACGCGTGTGTGCATCAATTAGGGCGTGAATAGCTATTATATATGTGACCTTTGTAATTTCTCCCTAGATATCTAGCATCCAAGATGTAATTCCCATCTTAGTTGTCATTTTCTAAATGTTAAATACAATTAAATGTGCCACAATGTTTTGTAACTCCAAAGCTTATGAACAAACCTAATCCAAACTTATATGTTGTTTCATCCCCTCTTTCCTTCATCTAATTCCTTTTTTTTTCAAGAATGGATTATGACCAACTTACCTTTTCAGGGATGGAGAATCAGTATGACTTTGATTGGTTATATTTAGAAGAAAAGTCCCAAGGTTAATCTCATACTTACTAAAGCTCTTTAGTTTTGTCTCCATTCTGTACAAACTAACCTTATATGTTGTGTACATTCTTTAGTTAAGTCTCCATTCTGTACAAACTAACCTTATATGTTGTGTACATTTTTTCTTTTGTACAAAAAATTGGAGGAGTACGCAACAGTCGCTAATAACTTGGATTATAGTCCTTTCGGTGATCCTTTCAACTTTGATCAATACCTATTTCCACAACAAAATAATCAAATTCCCTTTGATTATGATCAACATCAATTTTCACAACTAAATCATCAAATTCATGTTGATTATGATCAATACAAATTTTCGCAACAAAACAATCAAAATCAGTACCAATTTTCACAACAAGACAATTTCATTCCCCAATTGGAATTCACTGATTTTGAGAATATCGGTACGGGTGATTTGTGTAGCTTGTGGGATGACAATTTTTCATCTATTAGTCAAGACCTTATTCTTGATACCATGCAAGAACTGTTGATGGATACTGAAATTTTGGGCTATTTCACTGATAAAGGAACTTATATGATTGGTCCTAAAAACTTTATGATTTCAAACACAAACGAAAATCAAAGTCGACAAAACAAAAGATCGAGAATGTCTCCATTAGAACTGCATGAGATCCAAAAGTATTTTAATGTTCCAATAACTCAAGCAGCCAAAGAATTGAAGGTGGGATTGACCACGTTGAAGAAAAGATGTAGAAAGCTGAATATTATGAGGTGGCCTTATAGGAAGATCAAGAGTATGAAGTCTCTCATTGATAATGTTAAGGTATTATCCTGCGTGCATGTTAAGATTCTTTCGAAATGTCATTAGATACATTATTATTTTTCATTCATTTCCTTTCTCTCTAATAAAAGTTTACCGAATATATGTTTTTGGAAGTCATTTTAATTTATTGTGTTTTATTTACTTTACCCCCCCAAGAAATGTAGCAATGACATAACCATCCGCTTTTTATAAAAATAGACATAAACATCGTATGCATAAGGTATAAGAAAGTCAATACACATGTGGGTGGTCAAGTCTAATCTATGAAAAATAGAGGGGTAATATCTAATTATAGCATTATTGTACGACATGTTTTATTAGTATAATTATTTTGTTTTAAATTACAATTTTAGGAGATGGGATTAACCAACGAGGTAGAGATGCTAGAAGAGAACAAAAAAATGATGGAGAAGCTACCCGATTTTGGAATGAGAGAGAAAATAAAAAAACTTAGGCAAGCTTGCTTCAAGGCCAACTGCAAAAGAGAAGGCTCCTTGCTGACTATTGATACTTCTTCTTCTCTAATGGCTTGGAAATTTGGGTTTATATTTGGTTTTGAACTTTGTAATGTTATTTCTAGTTTTATTTTGGCACTTTAATAACCTTTTGGAATCTTGTTTTCTTAGATATTGTAGTGCCTAAAGCATTACAACCAAATATAAGTTTAAATAAAGTACGGTTTTAATTTTATTTTTAGGTGCCTTAAAGTGAATTTATGTGCCTTGTCATGGAAGTTAATAATTAACCTTGAATCGAGCTTCTTTCTTACTGCAAAATCAATCATTATGTAATGAGAAACATCGATGCATAATATATATATATATATATATATATATATATATTTGACAAGATAAGAAAAAAATTTAAAACATAAATTATGTTAAAAAAATAAAACAAAAATTTTCAATAGTCTATATAAAGTAACATATACATTAAATCATTACTTTAGCAAAACAGTGTAAATTCCAAATAAATCATTCAATATGTATTGTATGTAAAATACGGTAAGCTGGATCATCCAAGATTATAGCTTCTCTAGCTTATATATTAGAATCATTACATTAGTAAAACATCGGTAAGTTATAAATAAACCATTCAATATATATTATATCTATAGGTAACTGTAAAATACGTCCAGCAGGATCATCAAAGATTAAAGCTTCTCTGGCTTATATAGAAATTGACATCAATGTTAGCCAATTAAAGAACATGCTCACACCATGGGGAGAAAATTCTAAAATATAATAATAAGGAACATAACTGTTAAGGCCAAACAAAAACACACAAAAAAAATGCACTCTTACCATTTTTTTATACGATTTCTTTTACAAATTTATGTGTTAAGTGATATTAGAACTTTTTATTTTTAAAGTCTTAAGGAGTCGGGCAAATTTTTTATTTTTATTTTTATTTTTTATTTTCATAGATTTGATTAAATTACAACATTACTCTTTTTCTTAATGCATGAATGTGACTTTCACGACAAGAAATGTCTTTATGTGTTGTTATCTATGTTAATATATACGTTTGTAACTCATTACAACATAATTAGAATTTGAGTTTTTTATATATGCCTGTTCATTATATATATAAATATATATACACTCGTGTTAGCATTAAAGACCATTGTAAAATGCATCCATCTATTCATCTCCCTTTAATTTATATTCTAACAATCTTTTGTACGAAATCCTATTTATCTCCCCATAAATTTATACCCTTTATTCCCTTGTCTCTCTCTCATATTTGTACAATATTTATGAGAAAAATAGTTTCTCTTGGCTTTTATAGTGTTGGCAAATATCGTATTTGTATATCTTCTTTTGTATTTGTTCACCAACATTTCATGCAAAATTTAGCAAAAACTAAATAATATTTGTAAATAACAATTTGTCAAATTTATCACAAATAATTGTATGAAATTTCAACCTCTGTAAAATCATATAATAAAAACTTCAATGCATCTTCTTCTGTTATTCAAAGAAAAACACAAAAATACATATTTTTATTTGAGCAAAATATATAAATGGTTTGTATAAATCAATGTGACAAGTGACACAGCCATAGACCTTCTTTTGCCTTTTTTAGACCATATAAATATGTATATGGGTGGATGTTCACTTTTATCTAGCATATGAATGAAAAAGTATTTCAAGATACCTGAATTCATACTATAATTAAAGAAAATATAAGTATGGATACACTAATTGAATGAAACATTTGCTCTCTCTCTAAAAAAAATCCTTTATTTTTCACAACATGTTATAACACAAGAGCTTAATATAATAAAAAGAAAGAGGATTGCCTCCTCGCCATGGATAACAACAAGTGATGGTAATTTTTTGTTCTTTCTTTTCTTCACTAAAGACAAATAAGTACATGATTGTTACCTTTTCTACTGTCAATTTCATAGACTACATCTTCATTGTCCCTCACATATTTGAATTTGAAAATTTAAAAGTCGGCATAGTTGATGGTTATTTTGTTCCTCTCTATTTATAAAGCATCAATTGTTTTCTTTTCGTCCTTTAATACATAATAGCAGGGCCGATCCCGAGATTTTAGCATCAAGGCGAATTCTTGAACTGGGATCCATATTAAACAAGAGGCTTTTAATTAATTTATAACTTATGGGTTTTTTAATCGAAAAGATGCCGACTTGATTTTCAGCAGTTTACAAGTTTAAATGTTTGTCCCTTCAGTTTTTAATAAATTACTTGTGTGACAATTGAAAAATGACGCTATAAATTTAAATACAAAAATAAAATTTTGAGGTGCCTAAAATGTGTTGAATATCGGGGCCCGAGGCGACCGCCTCCCAACCTCCCCTCAAAACCGGCTCTAAATATTAGAAAGTTTTATACTTCTTCTTCATTGTAGTTTATATATAAGAATGAATCAGCTTAGCTTCTGATCATGTTTATAAAAATATGAGAATTATTAATTAGTCATCAATAATTAAACTACATCCTATAATATTACCTTTTCTTTTCGCCATGTTTTAAGGTATTTTAGTTTGGTCTTATAAGCTTACAAATTATTTTACTTTTTTTTCCTCCCTAAGTTTTAAGCTATATGGGAACTACTTGCCTTAAAATATAAAAATGGCTATATTTTAGTTTGATCTTATAAGCTTACAAATTATTACATTTAAATTTTGAGTCGTCTTGTCATATAACCATTTTTAGCTATGACCTTAAGTTACCAAATCATACGATATTAAGACCTACACCATAATTATTCAACTTTGGAACTTGTACTTTTCTATGTTCTAATTTTAGGATTTGAAGTCCCTAAATTATTTGGACCTAAAGTTTCAAAGAAAATATATCACAATCAAACATGGAGTTTTAATTGAAAGTGTACAAAGTGAAAGTCATATAATTTATATTGATTTGTGATATGAAGATCCATAATGATTATTGTGATCAAATGTTCACAAATTATTACTTGTAAATGGGATACAGTTTCTTAGACATACTATTAAAAATGCATGAATCTCCCATCTTATTTAACTATATTTGGATTAGAGTATCCAAAAGTAATAACCCCCATTTTCTCATGTAAAGATTGGCCAGACATGATACGCCGAAGATGGGGCTTGCTTGTCAATTTATATCATTCTTAGCATCGACCGAGAATAAACATTTATATTTTAAACCACATTTTAATTTAAAACTGAATTGAATTAATAAACATGAGATAATAGTGAATCCAACATCCACGTTCAACAAAATAAAATCTAACATAATTATAACATCTCGACTAATAAAACTAAATCACTTCGGGCTTATGCCCATAAAATAATCCAAAATAAATAAAGATAGGAAGAAGTAGCGGCCTAAACTAGAATTAATAAATTGATCTTCGAGAATCAATACGTGATAGCAAGTTTGATATTCCTTTAGTCCCGTTATCTTTGTCTACAAAAACCTTGTAATTTGGGTCAGCACCCTAGAGTGTGTAAGAATTAACTTACTGAAATTGAAATACAAGATTACAGTAAATTTAAGTAGGTGTCTCCCATCGTCACTCGCATAGGATAATCTCCTCACCTCTCACCTAGGTGCAATATTAATCGTATCCTATCCCCAGAAACCAAATGCAATATACATAACAAGATGATTGGGAAACATGTGATGCGTCTAGCATACACTACAAAAAAATTGATTTTTAGTGACATAATTTTTTGCACCTAATTATAAAAAAATTCACCACCAAATCTTTTAGTGGAAAAAAAAATTTCGTCATGCTATTGCCACTAAAGGTGTTCCGCGGATTGTTTTCGTAGCAATTTATTAAATCACCACTAAAATTTGACTTTTTTGTGACAAAATCACTTCGCCACCAAAACATCGCTTTAGGTTGAATTTTTTTTTTGTATCCAATAAAGATTAAATTGCCACTAATAGTTGATAGTTTGACACTAAAAGTTTATTTTTTGTAGCAAAATAAAAATTCACCACCAAAAGTAACATTTCGTGGCAAAACAAATCGCCACAATTGATCTTAAATTTCTATGGAACGATTTTTTAAATATTAAATTGCCACCCATAGTTGATAGTTTACCACCAAAAGATTATTTTTTGTAGCAAACCAAAGAATCGCCATCCAAAGGGTTGTTTCGTGGAAAAAACTCTTCACATTTGATCTTAAATTTGTAAGGAACAACTTTCTTAGCAATTTAAATTCGACACTAAATGACATTTTTTATTGCAAAAAAATCTCCATAAATTGATGTAATATTTTTCACAATACATATATACGTTGCTTTGGTAACAACTTGTGTCTACGCGTATATAACTTATACATCTACAACTTTCATAATTTTTGTTTTACCAAAATCATAAACTAGTACTCTTAATTTGGGCCTCGAACAAGAAAGTAGCAATTTACCGAAAATCTCAAAACTTTCACATTTTGCGACCAAACATTGTCAATTTCGCATCAACACCCTAATTTAATTTATAAACATAATCATGCTTTAGAAACATATTTTATGATTCATTTAACCACATAACTAGTAATATGCTCTAAACATGTTATCCCCGATCATAAGCTCGATTAACATCTAATATAAACCACATATATTTCACATGAACATGCATCCCCTAAACATGATAATTAACATGTTTAACACACATAAACAATTTATAACTAATAACTAATCACTTATACTTAATCATGTAATTAACCTTCCTAATCATGTTTTAGGGCCTTACACTATAGGACTCAAGTTATCAAAAAAGGAGAAGTATAGTTTGTTAACTCTACTTTGATCAAAAGTATAGTTGGAAGCATGAGGTACTTGATAATGATAAGACTTGGAATTTTATATGTAGTTGGACTTGTGTGTCGTTACATGGAAACACCAAGAGAATCTCATCGTCTAGATACTAAGAGCATACTAAGGTATAACAAAGGTGCTCTTAACCCTGGACTTTTTTATGCTTATGGAGAAGATGAAAATCTAGTAAGGTATTTAGATAGTGATTGGGGAGGTTATCGAGATGAGGTGAAAAGCACTACAGGGTAGGTGTTCTACCTTGGTTCAACAACTTTATCTTGGCCATCGAATAGACATACAATTTCAACATTATCATCATGTGAAGATCAGTATGTGATAACTTGTTCAATTGTTTGTAAAGGAATTTGGTTGAGAAATATGTTGAAGTCATTGAATCACTTATAAAAAGAATATACAGTGATTCATGTGGATAATAAGTTTGCAATCAATCTTGCAAGAATCAAGTACAACATGGAAGGAGCAAGCATATTGACATTAGGTTACATTTTCTAAGGCATCATATGAAGTAAAAGACAATTGAACTTGCGTATTATCACACCAGGGAGTAGATAACAGATATCCCTACGAACCCTCTCCCGATTGAATATTTCAGAAAGCTACGTGTAATGCTTAGGATGAAGGACTCTTGATTTGAGGGGTGAATGTTGGAATAAACACAAATCAAGTATCTCTTGCACTATGATAATTAGTGGTAAACCTGACTACGCACTACATAAGCACTATGTGAAGGGATAATCCACAAAGACCACTTTCATGATTTTCAATATTTCTTTCTTTAAGTGGTTTAGGTGTTAATTCATTTCCTTCATTGCTTTTTCTAATGGGTTAGATTAATGTTTCCATAATTAATTATGTTATTTTAGTTGTTCCACTTAATGTGTGATTATGTGTGTTTTGTAATTCTATAAATAGAGTTATAAGCTTGTTGTTTGATATAAGAAATAACAAGAAAAGAAAAACATTTTATCTCTAAAAATACTTGTTGTCTTTATTAGTTCTTATCTTTGAGAGAAGGTACGCGTGGGTGTGATATAGTGTGAAAACTTATCACCCAAACAAGAAGTTTGGCATAAACAATTGAATACCAACAATAATTGCCTCCACTTTGTTTGGATCAACCTTCACACCATCACATGAGACAACATAACCTAAGAATACTAAACTATTTTTCAAGAAGTCACACTTCTTCAATTTAATTTCTACTCACTCAATACATCAAAAACCTTTTGAAGATGCTCAAAATGTTGATTTTGCTCTTTGTTATACATAAGAATGTCATCAAAGTAAAGCACATTTAAAATATGGTTTCTTATCCACCTTTAGAGACTACTTTTCTCCTTGAGTTGCTTATCCACCTTTAGAGACAAATGAACACATTATTATAAGTCCAATATGGTTGCAATTGAACAACATTTAAAATATAAGTCCTTAAACCACTAAGATAATGAGCAATTATTTGATCCTCTGACTCGAATAATACACATCGCATCATGATATGATCAAGTAGTCTTGAATACTCCTCCATGGAAAACTAATTTTTATGAAATTGTGAAACTTAAGAAAAGCATTTTGTACGTAATGACTAGGAAAAAATATTTTTAACTCCTTTTTCATCTTCTTCCAAGTTACAATTATTCTTTTACCTTCACATTCATGTTGCTTCTTTAAGTGTTCCCACCAAGTTGAGGTATGCTTCTTCAACTTTATGGCAACTAATTTCACTTTTTTGATTTCTAGAATTTCATAGTAGTAAAAGATTCTCTCCACGGTGTTGATCCAATCAATGAATTCATCACTTTAGATTTGAACATTAAATTCTTGGATCCTAACTTTTATATAAGCATAGTGATAGGGTTGGTTCATTCCACATATACGTTTCAAAAGAGCCTTTTATTCCGATGCATGGTCATGAGCATTATAAATGGGGTTAATTTCCTCTTCATCATGTGGAAATTCATTATAAGTACTGCGATCCATCGCATTCCTGAGATTCAAAGCATACTAAATGCTGTTAGAGTTTTTCACCTGTCCCCTAAATTCATCTAGTTCAATGTCATGTAAGTCTCTTTCACATACCGGTGCACCAATATTCGGGCCATGACGATAGTTGTTGGCCATCAAAACCAAGTCACTAATACCAATCTGAAATTGGATAATAAAAGAGAAATATATAACACAAGTGTTAACTGAGGTGACCCACTCAAAATATAAGGATAATGAAAGAGAAATATATAACACAAGTGTTAACTCAGGTAACCCACTCAAACTCTAACGAATCCACTAAAGAGAGTGAGCAACACTCGTCCCCAATTGGAATCCACCAAAAGGTTAAGAGCAAAATAAGAAAACTTCGCTTCTTATACAAAAGTCTGTTTATAATCTCAAATCAAATTATCCTTGTTTCATACATCCTCAGCCCTTATATAGGTGATTGGAACAACTCTCCAGCAATGGGTGATAAGATATATTAAATAGAACGTCGAATAAACTAGAATTTAGAAAACTAAAAGACTAGACCCTTAGACTCAAAACTAATCTGCCAATAAGTTTGGCGTCACTTAAAATGCATGCCACTCAATGTGTACATTGAATTAGAAGGTCATACATATACCAATTGAAAGTTATATACATTACATTTCCAATGAGCTTTGAATCCTGTCATTTGAACTTTTAAGGAGGGATTTATGACCATTTTCATAAATGGTGTTTCTGCTGTCAGTATAATCCAAAAATAAACTGTAGAGATTCTTCAAGCCCATTTATTGAACCATGATAGTGCTAAGTACTTGTATTAATATCAAAGTTGCTCCATCATAGTAAGCCCAGCATATTTGTATAAAAGGAAAAGAATCCTCACATCATTATTATTCCCTTACATGAAAGGATGTATGGATTATCCTTATATTTATAAGTGATAAGGAATGGACACTTCATGGCCGAACATGCATTGAACAACTAAAGATATACACTTATCAATTAAGAAAACATGAACATACCCACTTTCACTTTCAGGGTGAGTGAGGAAAAGAAGCACCAAGTCAGTGAGTATATTTATATTGTTGTGCATTGGGAGACATCCCAAATGGCAATATAAATTAAATAACATCTAACAACAATATAACTTCCAACAAATTACCCTCTCCCTATGACGACAAAGTATGACATCCCAAAAGATAGTATAAATCAAAAACCATAAATACTAAGTAAAATAGTGGTGAAGATATTCAATCTTATAAAAAAATTAGGATCAATTTTCAATTTTTTAGTATTTATTCATGTCTATAACAGGACCCAAAAAATATATATTGGTAATCAAGGCACTACCTATTCAAGTCTGTGACAATTAACGACCTATTATAAAAAAAATCCCCGCCCCCTCTTTCTGTCTCTGCCCTTTTTAACATGTAAAAATAATTTTAGTCTAATTATGGGTATTACACTGTTCTACACTAATAAATTAGAAATGAATAAATTCGTAAAACGGTAAAAGTATCTCCAATACAGGATAATTTGAGAGAAAATCAGTGTTGGTTGCTTTGAACATGTTAAACATAAATCAATAGATGCTTCGTAAGAAATAATGATTTAGTTAGTATTTATGGTAACGATATGGGTAGAGGTTGACCCAAATTGACATGGTAGGATATTATAAATAATGATAGGATATGATGTGGATATTAAGGGAAAATGAAAAATTAATATTCATGTTGCCGATCGCAAATAATTGAAAAATGCTTTGTAGAGTTGAGTACACTGTTTTCCACTAATATGCAGACTTACAATAGTTTGAGCTTTAGATAATTAAACAACAATACAATAAACCCATTCAACTTCGATAAATAACACAGTTTCAACTGGAGTGGGGGTGGGGAGGAAAAGCCTTAATATTCAAACCATCGGAATGTAGAAAATTAACCTCACCAAGAATAAAATTAGATAAAGAGAGATTAAAAATAGGAAAAAAATCCTACTGTTTCATAATTCTTACAAATGAATTGTTTTCAAGTCGATGTTTTTTGAAAATTGGTGTATAAAAAATCAATAAATAACTCAGTTTCAACTGGAGTAGGGGTGGGGAGGAAAAGCCTTAATATTCAAACCATCGGAATGTAGAAAATTAACCTCACCAAGAATAAAATTAGATAAAGAGAGATTAAAAATAGAAAAAAAATCCTATGGTTTCATAATTTTGATAATTGAATTCTTTTCAAGTCCATGTTGTTTGAAAACCGGTGTATAAAAAACTTACTCGGCGTTCAACGTTGAGGATCTGAAGCTCTAATGAGAGGTCTCAATAGCTACCATTGTACCACATCCACCTTACTAAACACATAAATATCATCATAATATGCAGGGTAGAAAGAAAATAAGAAATAAAGAATGTCAATCATAGTAATCCTCATGCATAAAATAAATTAATAAATTAAAAACCGAATAATCAAAAACCTTGAAGACAACATGAGGCCTCATTCGATAAAGGATAATTATAAAATTCCACATTTTAAGAATATGGCCTACTAATACCTTTATTCAAACACCAAATAAGAGCATTGTCTACGAGTGTATGTCACCGATAAATGTGAAGAAAAGAAATGACAATTAATCAAAAGTTATGATTGATAAATGTGAAGAAAATAACGTACCATTATTATTTTCAATAAAAAAAATACAATTTTTTAATAGGGGACATGCTATTTGATCACCATTTTACCTTAAACATGGATAAGAAGATCTAAAGGCACAACATATAAGTATTAAATGGACACCTTAGTTTATGCTTACCCTACAAAAGAATGACTAACCACTTAGAAGACTAGGTTATCATGTCTCTTCATTTGGTAGTGCATAACTATTTGAATGTTCAGGAAGAATAAGCATAAAAGGGAAAGAAGCATATGGAATATAAAATGCATGAAAATAGCAACGCATAGAGGTGGATGGAGGGGGGGGGGGGGGGGAGGGGGCTTAGCCCATGCAAATATTTTCAAACTTTCTATAGCAATAAGTTTTTTTTATAGGTGTTATATATTTTTTAATATGGTTTGGCCCCTTCAAAAGTCACGTCTGTTTTGGCCACAACTCAACCAAAGGACAAAAAATACATTTTATGGTTTAGGTTAATATATAACAACAAAAGTCAATAGAATGGTTGCCTCTTTTAACTTTTACTAACCAAATAAATTCAAAAGAGAAACCACCTGCTAGGTGTAACAACCCTAGGCCTTGGAGACGAATATTTATTTATTTTGGGAGAATAAATAATATTTTATTGGAGAAATAATTAAATTGACAATTAAGGTGAAAAAATTTGGAGTCGTTAGAAAGTGTGTCGTATGGCAATTCTGAGGGTACCATGGTGTCCGGAAGGGTCAAGAAAGTCGAAATTACTGTATTTGGGATCTATTTAGGTTCTGAAATAAATTAGGACCGTTTGACTCGAATTAAAGACACCGAGTCATTTAAAGTGTGTATTAACATTTAAAGATGTGTACATTGGGAGACAAGGCTTAAAAAGCCTACGAGAGAAACAATTCTCCAAAGAGAGAAAGAAAGAAAGAAAGAAAAAAAAGAAGAGAGAAAGAAAGAAGAAGAAAAGGAAGGGGAAAAGAAAGAAAAAGAGGATTCTTCCGGCCAATACGCGATCTCAAGGCGGATTCAGACCCTACGAACCCGAGGCAAGTGATTAAACTTGCTAAATAATTGTTGTGTACCAATTATTGCATGATTTGTGGATTGAATTTTGGGTTTTAGGTTTAAATTGTTAAAACCTAACTTTTGGGAAAAACCTTAGATTTGTAGTGTGTAAATAAATTTTAAGGTTAGAAATTGGTTTATATGTGTTCTTGGATAAACCTTAATGCTATATTTGTGATTGGGAAGGATCAAAATCGTTGGAAGATGAGATAAATGATGTTTGGGAAATTTTGGTTAAGAAGAAAACAACCCATTTCGTAGCTTGATGCACTTGCCGAATCGATTCGCCCCTACCGAATCGATTTGGTCTGTTGCTGATTTCCCAAGTCTTTAGGGCCGAATCGATTCGCCCCTTGCAAATCAATTTGGCATGTAGCAGACTCCCAGGTCTATTGAACCGAATCAATTCGGATGGGCCGAATCGATTCGCTTTTCTGGGCTGAATCGATTCGGAAACAGGGGAATTTTTGGAGATGTTTTCTAAGGATAATTTCATCCCGTTTTGTTCGAGGTTGTCGATTTGGGGCCTCTATATGAGACATTTGGGAGTATGTTTTGGAGACTTTTAGAGGGTTTCCATTGTACGAAATTATGGGAGTCATATAAATTAAAGTTGCGGATTACCGATTAGAGATTTTGGTATATTCTAAGTGGGGAAGCCCACCTTGATTTGGAGATTCGACTTGGGGATGATAATTACAATTATATGAATAAATGAGACAAATTTAGAGATAATGGATTTTAGAATCCAATCCCAAATGGGATAACTTTAAAAAAAAGGTTCATAAACTAAATTGAACCCTATAATGGATGGAGAATCATAAATGCTTTTTGATGTGCATACGGATATAGAAATATCCTTATTGATGATTGATTTGGGAGATATCTCACACAATGAGAAATGCAAATTGAGGTGCATTAGGATATAGAATATCCTTAACTTAAATTGAATTGAAAGACAATTAATACTAGAAGCGACATGAGAGCTTCAAGCGAGAATTAGTATAACATATACTAAGTGGGGTAAATGTGTGAGTATTGACGATTGGTGTATCATGAGAGAGATATACTGAACAATGATGTTAATCATATTGCGCCTAAGAGCGTATAATGAAAATGAATATGTTGTTGCAAGTATACCTTATATAATGGTATATCTTTATTATGTGGGATGTATGTGTACCTTATATGATGGTGTATATACATGTTAAGCATACCCCCTCCTTGCTATCATTGGGAAGTTTTGTGCGTAGAGGGTGAGCATCCTGACAAATAACCCATGGTGTGGATATTCCCCAGGTCATAGTCGTCCTTTGTGGTCAACAAATGACATTTATGATATACATCTATTTATTTTTGGGGGTGAGAGGTCGTGGGTATGTGTAACTCTCACTTGCCGGTTAGGAACTATGACCGCTTCCCGAACGTTGTGTGCATGAGTAGATCACGAGGTGGGTGTCGTGGAACCCCACCAGGTGGCCCCAGTTTGCTACCTATATGGGCTGGTGGAAGATGATAGAATGTGAGCCTGCATCCTTCGAGTTATAGCTCGGTTGGATGGTTATTATTGTCTGTGTTTGTACTTGGCTATCAAGGGCATAATGTACATCAACGACCTACATTGCCAGGATTAGTGTATCGGGGGAGGGGGGGTTCCTTGTTTGGATTTCGCCTCGGCGAGACGTCCCACGCACGAACCGCAGAGTAATGTTGGAACTTGGGGATAAGTTTAGTCCTTAATGCTCATATTCATTTATATATATATCACCTATCCCGACAATCGACAGTGCCAGGAGTAGTGTAATCGGGGGGGTTCCTAGTTTGGATTTCGCCTCGACGAGACGTCCCACGCATGAAATGTCGTGTACTGTTGAGAATTGGGAATATTCATGAATTAAAATTAGAAATAATTTGGGTTACATGCATCATGAATTGAGGGCATAATGATCCTCGAGGATTAATACGGTCAGGAGTAGTGTAACGGGGGGGGGGGGGGGGCCTTGTTTGGAATTCGCCTCAGCGAGAGGTCCCACGCACGAAACGCAGTGCCGTGTTGAAAATCGAGAGGAGTTTAGTCTTTAATATTCATGACGTTAATAACTCATATATAATTACTATAATAATTATATATATGGTTTCATGCCTTATAAGGGCATCACTAGAATACAAAAATTCTAGTAAATGAGATTGTTGATGTATTGTGATGAGGTGGACATGATTGGATCATGTAACTTTATATGTTCAACATATGAACATTATAAAGATGATTATAATTATTACATTAAAGTTAATGTATATGACTTATAAATTGTTGAAACAAATGTAGATTGGGACATAGGTTAGACGGTTTCACTTAAATACTTCTTTTGGGTTTAAGATAGAATCCTCTTACCTAAATAGAATCGGGCATCCATTTGGAGATCACGTGCATACGCTTAGTGAGCGCTTTAGTTGAGAGGTGAGATGAGTTTTATGGAGAGCTCGATTCCAACTAAATCATGTAATAATGCATTTATAATTATTATGCATTTTAATACACTTGCTATAAAATGTTTTTCAAAACTCGGGCTCTGACCCATTTATATTTCCTCCTCCATGTATATATTGTATTACTTCAGGTGTTCCTCCGCAAGGATGCTTTTGATGTTATCCATTCAGGATTCGTGGAGCTGTGGCAGTAGCGTACTGTTGCGGCACTTGGCTTTAGTCGATTCCTATCTTTGTATATCTAGATTAGGATTCAGTTGTATTGAGTTAGTATTCAAGTGTTGTAGATTAACACTTTCTTATTTCATTTCTCAGATTATTGTATTTTCTGTTACCCGACAGCATATTCGGGTATTTCATTATTGAGATTTTTTGTTGAACAATGTATTGTACTCTTTCATATTATTGGGTATGCACATTTCACTCATCATAGTTAGATGTATATGGTTGGTTATGTGCATTACTGGTTTTGTTGTTGTTGTTGTTAAATGTAAAAGTTTTAAATTTTGACAATTCGCACTTAATGATTTTGGGTAGTTAGCCTTATATTAGTGTTTTCTATATTGATGTTGAGACTGTACCATTTGAGATACCTGATTTATTATAGTATAGGGCTGGCCACCCATTATTATTTGGAGCGGGTTGTTACAGATGGTATCAGAGCATCAGGTTCTAGTTTCTTTAGGATCTGTGTGCGTTACTACGATCTTCCGTAAGCGTTCTTGATATAGAGCCTTATTTCTAGGACGGTTACATTCATACGTCCATATTTTTTTGTGATTCAAAAATATTTGAAAGGCGTTCTGATACAATTGTTCTTGTTTCAGATGCCACCGAAGGGAGGTCGTTCAGTCAGGGCAAATGAAGGGCAACCCCAAATGCCTCAAAGGAACATGACTATGGATGATGTTGCCAATAATATGGCACAAGCGGTCACTGCTGTTGTTTCTACGATGGCTCAGCAATCTGCCGCTCGAGCAGCCCCACCCCATTTAGGATTGTCTTTATGGGAGAGAGTGAAGGAAGGTTTATTAAGGGGCATCCTCCCGAGTTTGCAGGGGGAGTTGATGCAATGACTGCAAGTCAATGGAAGAGTTGTATACAGAGGCATCTTCGTATGGTTGAGAGTAGTGAGGTGCAGAAACAATTTTTAGTCACCTTTAGGTTATTGGGTGAAGCTCTTCAATGGTTGGAGTCTGTCACCACATCTGAAAAGAGAGATACTTTGCCTATAGCAACATTTTGGGAACATTTTGATCGAAGGTATTTGCCTTCCCCGACTCAAAATATGGGGATTTTTCAAGGAAATAAAACGGTGGCAGAATATGAAGGAGATTTTTCTCTATGGGCAAGATTAGTACCTAATGAGGTAAATACGGAAGAGAAACGTATATCGAAGTTTGTTCGAGGTTTAGATTGGAAAATCCGAAAACATTTGTTAGAGAGTCCTAAGATAATGACTTTCAATGAGGTAGTGAATGTGGCACTACAAAAGTGTCAAGAATATTACTTTCGTTCGCAAGAGAGTAAGAACTTTGGAGATTCGAGTTCATCAAGTAAGTTTGGCAAGGAGAGTGCCAGTAATGCAAGTGGGCAGAAAGGATTTATGGGTAAGTGTTTCTGTTGTAAAGAAATGGGTCATAAAAAGAGTGATTGTCCTAAAAGAGGTAAAGGACCACGTTTTGATGAAATTTTGGAAGTGCAACCCCTACAGAAAATTCGAGGTCGTTTTAGACCGGGGGACTATGTTTGGGAGCCCATTGATGAGGATGGGCAATCAAATTAGAGATGAATGATGTAAGTTAATTTTCCTTTATAAATAGGATAATTAATATGTAAAGTTTTGGAATATGGTATGGGAGATATTTTGAATGGGTAGTGCTATAGCCCTATTATGTATGTAATGACCCTAAGGGGAATTTTGAGCAAGATAGGCTCTTCTTCTATTATTTTGTAAAAGAATAGATGATTTTGCAAGGTGCTAAAAAAAGAGCCTTAAACCTTATAGTAAATGTAAGAATGGAAATGGTGATAAGTAGTTATGATAAAAGCTAATTTTTATATAGTCATGATAGACTATTATGATTGATGTATTCCAGATATGGGTGAGCCTTATAAAAAGGCTATATATATATTGAAATGATGTGAGATGTTGTTTATGTTTGAAAGTTGTGATTGTGGTTTGTGGGGACGCAGGTAAAAATTTTAGCTCATGGGTATGATAATATTTGTGAGCTACATGTTATATAGATGATGATGTAAAAAGACCTTGTGTTGGACATAAGGCATTTTATATTATATTATAATATATGAACCGTTTTCAAAATAAAACTTTTATCGGCCTTCGGGCCCCTTTCAAAATAAATTTTCCACTAAAATATTTTCAAACTTTAGTCCGGATTTAACAAACTCTCAATCCCCGACGTCGCCACATAGTAGTGTATTGGGAGGGTTCCTTATTTGGATTTCGCTTTTGCGAGACGTCCCCCGCACGAAAGTGGCGATTTTCAGGAATTGAGAGGAGTTATTTCTTTGGACCATTCAAATTTTTCTATCCTTAAAATGTTAATATATTCTATATTGATGGTATTGTGGAACTTTGGAGGCAAATAAAGCCTCATTATGATTGGTACTAGTGCTAACTCGAATATAAAGGGTGTATGGGCTCCCTAGTTGTGGAAATTGGTTGTATATAACTCATAATTAACTTAAAATAAAATAAATTAAATAAATTCGTCGTGGGAAGTTAGAAGTTTGGAGATAGGATTAGTGAGTATGGGTAGATTAGAAGTAATTGAGCTTTGGAGAATTAGGCTTAGCTAAATTTCGAGGATGAAATTTTTGTAAGTGGGGAAGTTTGTAACAACCCTAGGTCTTGGAGACGAATATTTATTTATTTTGGGAGAAATAAATAATATTTTATTGGAGAAATAATTAAATTGACAATTAAGGTAAAAAAATTTGGAGTCGTTAGAAAGTGTGTCGTATGGCAATTCTGAGGGTACCATGGTGTCCGGAAGGGTCAAGAAAGTCGAAATGACTGAACTTGGGATCTATTTAGGTTTCGAAATAAATTAGGACCGTTTGACTCGAATTAAAGACACTGAGTCATTTAAAGTGTGTATTATCATTTAAAGATGTGTACATTGGGAGACAAGGCTTAAAAAGCCTACGGGAGAAACAATTCTCCAAAGAGAGAAAGAAAGAAAGAAAGAAAAAAAGAAGAGAGAAAGAAAGAAGAAGAAGAAAAGGAAGGGGAAAAGAAAGAAAAAGAGGATTCTTCCGACCAATACGCGATCTCAAGGTGGATTCAGACCCTACGAATCCGAGGCAAGTGATTAAACTTGCTAAATAATTGTTGTGTACCAATTATTGCATGATTTGTGGATTGAATTTTGGGTTTTAGGTTTAAATTGTTAAAACCTAACTTTTGGGAAAAACCTTAGATTTGTAGTGTGTAAATAAATTTTAAGGTTAGAAATTGGTTTATATGTGTTATTGGATAAACCTTAATGCTATATTTGTGATTGGAAAGGATCAAAATGGTTGGAAGATGAGATAAATGATGTTTGGTAAATTTGGGTTAAGAAGAAAACAACCCATTTCGTAGCTTGCTGCACTTGCCGAATCGATTCTCCCCTACCGAATCGATTCGGTCTGTTGCAGATTGCCCAAGTCTTTAGGGCCGAATCGATTCGCCCCTTGCGAATCGATTCGGCATGTAGCAGACTCCCAGGTCTATTTGACCGAATCAATTCGGATGGGCCGAATCGATTCGCTTTTCTGGGCCAAATCGATTCGAAAACAGGGGAATTTTTGGAGATGTTTTCTAAGGAGAATTTCATCCCGTTTTGTTCGAGGTTATCGATTTGGGGCCTCTATATGAGACATTTGGGAGTATGTTTTGGAGACTTTTAGAGGGTTTCCATTGTACGAAATTATGGGAGTCATATAAATTCAAGTTGAGGATTACCGATTAGAGATTTTGGTATATTCTAAGTGGGGAAGCCCACCTTGATTTGGAGATTCGACTTGGGGATGATAATTACAATTATATGAATAAATGAGACAAAGTTAGAGATAATGGATTTTAGAATCCAATCCCAAATGGGATAACTTTAAAAAAAAGGTTCATAAACTAAATTGAACCCTATTATGGATGGAGAATCATAAATGCTATTTGATGTGCATACGGATATAGAAATATCCGTATTGATGATTGATTTGGGAGATATCTCACACAATGAGAAATGCAAATTGAGGTGCATTAGGATATAGAATATCCTTAACTTAAAATTAATTGAAAGACAATTAATACAAGAAGCGACATGAGAGCTTCAAGCGAGAATTAGTATAGCATATACTAAGTGGGGTAAATGTGTGAGTATTGAAGATTGGTGTATCATGAGAGAGATATACTAAACAATGATGTTAATCATATTGCGCCTAAGAGCGTATAATGAAAATGAATATGTTGTTGTAGGTATACCTTATATAATGGTATATCTTTATTGTGTGGGATGTATGTGTACCTTATATGATGGTGTATATACATGTTAAGCATACCCCCTCCTTGCTATCATTGGGAAGTTTCGTGCGTAGAGGGTGAGCATCCTGACAAATAACGCAGGGTGTGGATATTCCCCAGGTCATAGTCGTCCTTTGTGGTCAACAAATGACATTTATTAAATACATCTATTTATTTTTGGGGGTGAGAAGTCGTGGGTATGTGTCTCTCTCACTTGCCGGTTAGGAACTATGACCGCTTCCCGAACGTTGTGTGCGTGAGTAGATCACGAGGTGGGTGTCGTGGAACCCCACCAGGTGGCCCCAGTTTGCTACCTATATGGGCTGCTGGAAGATGATAGCATGTGAGCCTGCGTACTTCGAGTTATAGCTCGGTTGGATGGTTATTATTGTCTTTGTTTGTACTTGGCTATCAAGGGCATAATGTACATCAACAACCTACATTGCCAGGATTAGTGTATCGGGGGAGGGGGGGTTCCTTGTTTGGATTTCTCCTCGGCGAGACGTCCCACGCACGAACCGCAGAGTAATGTTGGAACTTGGGGATAAGTTTAGTCCTTAATGTTCATATTCATTTATATATATATCACCTATCCCGACAATCGACAGTGCCAGGAGTAGTGTAATCGGGGGGGTTCCTTGTTTGGATTTCGCCTCAGCGAGACGTCCCATGCATGAAACGCCGTGTACTGTTGAGAATTGGGAATATTCATGAATTAAAATTGGAAATAATTTGGGTTACATGCATCATTAATTGAGGGCATAATGAGCCTCGAGGATTAATACGGTCAGGAGTAGTGTAACGGGGGGGTTCCTTGTTTGCATTTCGCCTCAGCGAAACGTCCCACGCACGAAACGCAGTGCCGTGTTGAAAATCGAGAGGAGTTTAGTCTTTAATATTCATGACGCTAATAACTCATATATAATTACTATAATAATTATATATATGGTTTCATGCCTTATAAGGGCATCACTAGAATACAAAAATTCTAGTAAATGAGATTGTTGATGTATTTTGATGAGGTGGACATGATTGGATCATGTAACTTTATATGTTCAACATATGAACATTATAAAGATGATTATAATTATTACATTAAAGTTAATGTATATAACTTATAAATTGTGGAAACAAATGTAGATTGGGACATAGGTTAGACGGTTTCACTTAAATACTTCTTTTGGGTTTAAGCTAGAATCCTCTTACCTAAATAGAATCGGGCATCCATTTGGAGATCACGTGCATACGCTTAGTGCGCGCTTTAGTTGAGAGGTGAGATGGTTTTTATGGAGAGCTCGATTCCAACTAAATCATGTAATAATGCATTTATAATTATTATGCATTTTAATACACTTGCTATAAAATGTTTTTCAAAACTCAGGCTCTAAACCATTTATATTTCCTCCTCCATGTATATATTATATTACTTCAGGTGTTCCTCCGCAAGGACGCCTTTGATGTTATCCATTCAGGATTCGTGGAGCTGTGGCAGTAGCGGACTGTTGCGGCACTTGGCTTTAGTCGATTCCTATCTTTGTATATCTAGATTAGGATTCAGTTGTATTGAGTTAGTATTCAAGTGTTGTATATTAACACTTTCTTATTTCATTTCTCAGATTATTGTATTGTCTGTTACCCGACAGCTTATTCGGGTATTTCATTGTTGAGATTTTTTGTTGAACAATGTATTGTACTCTTTCATATTATTGGTTATGCACATTTCACTCATCATAGTTAGATGTATATAGTTGGTTATGTGCATTACTTGTTTTGTTGTTGTTGTTGTTGTTAAATGTAAAAGTTTTAAATTTTGACAATTCGCACTTAATGATTTCGGGTAGTTAGCCTTATATTAGTGTTTTGTATATTGATGTTGAGACTGTACCATCTGAGATACCTGATTTATTATAGTATAGGGATGGCCACCCGTTATTATTTGGAGCGGGTTGTTACACTAGGCTGCTGCAAAAACCCAAATTCAAAGAAACCAAACAACACCAAAATTTAACCACTATGGGAAAGTCGCAAATTTGAGTTGGTTTTACAAGGTACTTTTTTTTCTTCTCCTTTTTTTGTTAGTTACAATTCAATATAACAAAAAGTATATTGTAACAGTTTATAAAATACAAAGTTGGGGAAATTCGATGACTATCTTTTGTAGTTATTTGTCAAGTCCCAACCCATGGTTTTTTTTTATGTTATTTTACAATGACTATTTGCTGGAGTATGGTATGGTTTGAACAAGAGTATTAGAAAATTTTAAAATTTATATTGTAATAGTCTTGGTAATCTTAGTTAGAGAGTGGAAATTAAAATTGAAATTGTAACATTAAACAGTTTTTTTAATATAATTTCATATATGTGATATTGTTTGTTATTCTAACAATTACACATCTATATATGGGGATTTTATTAAATTTAATATTTTGAAAATAGGATTTAAGTTTTAATTTAAAATCATCATTTCTGTAATTGTAGTTTAAAATCATTTCCTTATGTTTTAAAATTTTGACAGTTAGTCAAGGTCAAGAGAACAACTATTGATGCATTTTTCAAGAAAGGTGGTGTTGAAAGATTAGATGTTAGTGTACCAATTTCTAATGAACAATCTTCCTCTAATGTCGAAGCTGAACAATGACCCTCCAAGGTTTCCAATATCAGCTCGATTGAAAAAGATCCAAATTTTTTCGAACGTGATCCTGGATTACGCCAACAAATATGGGAGTATCCATATAATCATCGTGATGAACTTCGACGAGCTTATATTAAATCCGGTACATTTCAACATCTTCTTTACCAATACCCATTTAATGAAGATAAACATCCTCGTCGATTTAAAGATTCTTGGTTCAAAATGTTTCTAAATTGGTTGGAATATTCTCCAACTACTGATGGGATTTATTATCTTCCTTGCTTTCTTTTTAGCAAAGCATCGGGTCGCCCCTGGGTCTAAAGCATTCACGGTGGAGGGATTTTGTTCATGGAATAAAGTTAATTGTGGTGTCAATTGTGCTCTTTTAAATCATGTTGGTAAAGATCCAAATTCGTTGCACAAGAATGCTATGGAGTATTGCCATGATCTCATTAACCAATCACAACATATTGAGAAGATTGTTGCAAAATAATCTTTTGAAATTGTGAAAAACAATAGATTGAAATTAAAGACTTCAATAGATGCAGTTAAATGTCTCACACTTCAAGCTTGTGCTTTTAGAGGCCTTGATGAACGGACAGAGTCAATAAATCGGGGAAATTTTATTGAATTGATAAAAATTTTGGCATCCTATAGTGAGGAGGTTTCCGCAGTGGTCTTAGATTGAGCTCCTCAAAATTCTGTATACATTTCTCATGTGATTCAAACGGAAATTTTACAAATCTATGCAAGGAAGATTCGGGAGATCATTGGGGAAGAAATTAATGATGCTAATTTTTGTATTATTATGGACAAGTCCCGGGATGAAGCAAAAAGGGAGCAAATGCCCATTGTTCTCAGATTTGTCGATAAAATGGATTTATACGGGAACAATTTTTTGATTTGATTCATGTAGGTGATACCATGTCATTGACTTTGAAGAAAGAAATATCACATATCCTTTCTAATAATAATCTTAATATACAGAATATGTAAGGTCAAGGATATGATGGTGCTAGTAATATGCGTGGAGAATGGAATGGGTTGCAAGCCCTTTTTTTTAAATGAGTGCCCTTTTGCATACTATATTTAATAACTTGCTCATCGTCTACAATTATCACTTGTGGCTGCTTCACGAGAGGTTTTACCGTTCATCAATTTTTTAATTATTTACCCTTCATTGTTAATGCAATTGGTTCCTCTTGTAAATGGAATGATCAATTGAAAATTGCTCAAGTGGAAGAAATTGAAAAAAAACTTGCCATTGAAGAAGTTGAGTCCGGTAAAGGTTTAAATAAAATTAGCAGTTTAAAACGGGCCAGAGATACCCGATGGAGCTCTCATTTGGGATCTCTTCATAACTTGATATCTTTGTTTAATACAACTTGTCCAGTCTTAAAAATGTTATTGCTGATGGAACAACTTATGGTGATTTGATCACTTCTTTTATATTCATATTTACCTTACATCTAATGAGAGAGATCATGGGTATTAGTGATGATCTTTGCCAATCCTTACAACGTAAATCCCAAGATATAGTGAATGCAATGCATTTGGTATCAACAATAAAATCTCTTATGCAAAAGTTGAGAGAAGATGGGTGGAATCCTTTATGTGATAAAGTGAAATCATTTTGGGAAAAGCGTAAGATAGAAATTCCTAATGTGAGTGCTCGTTATAGTGGTGGTCGGGGTAGATCTCAGGAAAGGGACATTATAATTGAGCATCATTTTTGGTTTGAAGTGTTTACTGCTGCAATAGACTCTCAAATACAAGAATTGAATCACAGATTTAAAGAAGATGTGATAGTGTTGCGTATTCTGAGCACAACACTTGACACTTATGATTCTTATAAGTCATTCAACATTGATGATATTTATAAACTTGGAAACAAATTCTATCCTAATGACTTCGATGGACAAGAGAATTTGTGTTTGATGTCTCAACTGGAGCATTATGATCTTGACATTCATATAAATATTGAGCTGCAAAGGGCATCCACAATTTCTGAGTTATGCCAAGTTTTGGTGAAAACAAGAAAAGCTACGATTTATCCCATTGTTGATAGTTTGACTCGCCTAGTGTTAACTGTCTTCGTTTCAACTGCAACAACGGAACGTGCATTTTTGGCCATGAGTCTCGTTAAGACTACGCTATGGAACATGACTTTATTGCAAATTATTTTATTACATATATCGAGAAAGAAATTGCCCGAGATTTTGAAATTGATGACATTATAGATGATTTTTATGAAATGAAGGAACGCCGATCACAATACGTGATGCCAAAAATTCCTATGTAGTTAGGGATACTTTTTTTATAATTATCCATGTCAATGGTGTCTATGTTAATAAAGATCCACGTAGTGATTTTTTAGGACTATTTATTCATTTGCTTTACATATTCATATTTATATTTTTTTTACTTAATGCTTTGGCCACACCCAATATAAAATTCCTGGATCCGCCACTGGCAACGCAATTATATCAAATATGAAAATTCAAAAGGTGAAACAAAACCACTATTGATAATTTGAAAGAAATTAAGCCACCTTAATCACACTCCTTGATGAAAGTTACTTCGGTGCACCTGTGCAACATCAAGTATAACTTCGTATTATTTGATGAGATTTAGCCTTGTAAACAACTTCAAGCGCAACTTTAACTTGTTCTTTGAATAACATTCCAATTTTAGGGATCCATTGTTCATATCATCATAAAATTAGAAAGTGGCTTAGTAATTAGTCATGCCTTGTAAAGAATAGATGTTAAAGACTAAGTGAGAAAAAAACTATATTTATAGTGTAACTGAATACAAATTGAAGCCTTGCCAAAATGAAGTTTAAACAAATTCTTCTTTTGTACTTCTCCATACATTCAAACGCAAAAGAGATTTAAAAAAATGGAAAGAAAAATATTTAAAATTTCATTAGAATTGAAGAAAAGAGAAACATAAAATTAACATAGATGATGGCCCGAGGTTGTGCTTTTCATGAGCAGGTGCATTAGTAGTTTTTAGATGTACTTACCAACTATTTAGTGGTACTTAAACTTCAAAACAATTGAAATTACTTCTCATTCTCGCGATAACCACTTAAAGTATGTTGAGATGTACATAACAAATAAACATTTAAACACATAGATATTACATGAGGCAAAATGTAATATATTCATTTTCTTGCAATGATTTGAAATACCTCAGATTTTCAAATTAATCATAGTGATTATCTTGTAATTTGAGTACACTCCCTAGTTTTAGGTTAATATAATCAATTCCTAACACAGTGTTAATGTGTTCAGAAATTAAGAATGGGTAATGAATAGATGATCGTGTCCATAAGACATCAGAAAAACTAATCAAGAATGAGAGTCCACGACTCCTTATACTAATTGATAAGAGACATCCCACCATAATACTAACTTATGATATATCAAATAAAATAGTAGAAGGCATGGTGTCTATTGGTATAGATTTTAGTTGCTTTGTCCTAACCTATACCCTACTTCCCACTTTTATATTATGATGTCTAAGTTCCCAAATCACACAGAACGATTAAAATCCTACACTAAATCAATTCCACTAAATCACCCTAATATTTACAGTAAGAAAATTACGAAATATTTCTACAAAAATACGGAATATATCAAGAACTTGATAGATTCCTTAATAGAATCTCTATTGATCTTTGGTGAATAACACCTTTCTCTGTCATCCATTGTAATATATCTCTTTATATTCATAAGCATGAAATGAAATGTTACAATGGATGATAGGGCAAGGTGATATTCACCATAGATTAATAGAGATTCTATTAATGAGTTTAACAAGTTCTTGACATACACATCATTGGTATGAAATATAGTGGTTATAGACATCCTATTGTGGATTCTTTTTCCTTAAGAGTTCAAAATGTAATTCCTTAGACTTAAGCCCAATGTAAAGGGTTAGTTCTAATGTTTCCTTTTACTATCAAAATTACCACCTAGGGCTAAGGAACCCATTTTACACTGAATGAAAGGAGAAAAAATGTAAAATTTCAAAAAATGAGATGAAGTAGAAATTATCAATATATGAGATCATGCATTAGTATTGTCTTTTCATGCAATGTGGCATGTTTAGTTTTAATCTTTTATGTAAATTATCTCTATTTGATACCTCCTTTCACCACTTATAACTTTTATGTAATTGTATGCCAATTTATAATTGATAAATATTAGGTCAACATGTAACATGTTCATTTGATTAATAGGGAAATTTTATCACTCTAAACAAAGAGATGAACCACTCGCAGTTTTACAACTTCTGTATCAAAATATCTTATTCAAATCATAATCATTTGCCAATCGCAGGCCTTGAACCAATTCTCAAGCTTTATCATACAAAAATGTCCTCAACTATTACAAACTTCAGCATCTGGAACTTAGTTTTTCCATGATATTTATGGAATTATGTAATTTCTATATCCTATACTAAGTATATGAGAAGATTATGATAACCAAAGAAGATAAGCACACACATTTTATTCAAGTCAGAATACGATCCAAAATAATAGTCGATACTAAGGTAGGAATTTGTTAAACATTTTTTTTATTATTGATCAGAGTTCAGACATAATATTGCCTCTAATAAAACAAATACGCTAATAGCAAACGTGACAATATTAGGAGATAAGGTCTCCCTTCTAATTAAAGAAACAGATAAATCGCAACAATTTCATATAATATCGATTATAGAGTATAATCCAAGGATTTCCAGTTGTGAATATATATTTCAGAGATGAGAATGGAACCTAGATTAGATTATGACAATTGGTACTAAATCTCGTGTTAATCAATATTGTTTTGACAATCATAATACTGGATATAAACCATAATGTTACGTCACGTTTGAAAATAGTTTTGTCATGAATCTAGGATATTTAAACTTCATGCAATCACAAAATCGTAATTTATTTATAACTTTATCCAAACTAACCTTTGTCCATCACAATTGATTGGAATAAGATGACTTAAATGCTCCTGTTAAAGGTTCTTTTGAATCCCTTCTTAAATATCGCAGAATTACTCTCTTATGTGCCCAAATATTTGTGAGAAAATTCGAATAATAAGAATTTTGGATTTTCTCTCCCTCCTTAGAAACAGTGTGTATTAAGATGACTCTAGATGGTATTGAGGTCTCTATTTATAAGGGAAAGAGGGCCTAAATCCTAGTGGAGGTGGGACTCTTTCAAGTCTCCCACTAATGCCACTAACCATCATGTGACTATGGATAAGATTTACCCAAATCTTTTAATATCTTTATTTATCACATTCCTAATTAATTATCAAACATTTATCAAGACAACATAAATGGAAAATTCATAATTTAATACAATTAAAATTAAATAATTAATTTCGTCACTTAACATTAATTTCCAACAGTATCCCACTTGGTCTTAATAATTCGTATAATTAGATTAGGTGTCATAAGGTGCACAATCGTTGATAAATTTATTTTGCTAAATCAAATGATTCACGGATACGGGTCATGGCGGTTCCATACTTTTCAAGAGCATGGTTCCTTCCATGTACCACAACACCAATGTTTCATTCAACTGAGCCTTTAATATTGGGAATCATAATGGCCTCATAATGTCCTTTTGAATAAGGGCTATTTTTGTCAACAATAATTCACAATTATATGCATGCATTCACAAATGACAGAAATAATAGAAATCTGAAACACTTTTATTGAATTCAAGTAATAGTGTCAAATAACTAAGCCAAAATAGAAATCATAATCTAACTAATCGAGACCCATCCCTTTAACATGTTCCATAAAGGTCTTCGGAGATAGTCATTTCGTAAGAGGATCTGCTATGTTATCACGCGTACTAATGTAATCAATTGACACTCTTTATTTATGAACTTTTTCTTTAACTGATAGGTATTTTATCTCAGTATGCTTAGTAGACTTAGTATACCTATCGTTCTTCGAGAAGAAGACTGCAACGACATTATCACAATAAATTTTTAGTGGCTTAGATAATGACCCTATAATTCCAAATCCTGAAATGAAGTTTCGTTGCCATAATCCATGATTTTTAGCTTCGAAGCAAGCTACGTATTCAGCCTCCATAGTAGATGATGCAATGACGCTTTGCTTAGCACTTTTCCATGAAATGCCTCCTCCAGCCATAAGGAAGACATAACCCAAAGTTCTCTTCCTACTGTCAAGGCATCCCCCAAAATCTGAGTCTAAATAACCAATCACCTCAAGGTGATCAGTCTTCCGATATGTGAGCATGTAATCCTTAGTCCTTTGCAGGTACCTTAGTACTTTCTTTGCAGCTTTCCAATGGTAAGTCCCCGGATTTCTTTGATATCTGCCTTGCATCCCAATGACAAAATTGATATCTGGTCTAGTACAGACTTGTGCATACAACAAGCTCCCTACAAGCGAAGCATAAGGCATGCCTTTCATGTGATCCCTTTCTAAATCACTTCTAGGGCATTGACTTAAGCTGAACTTATCCCCTTTTTGAAGTGGAACATTAATGGGATTATAACTTTTCATGCTAAATCTTTCTAAAACTTTTTTAATGTAAGATTTCTGAGATAGTCCCAACATTCCTCGTGAACTATCCCGAGATATTTCTATCCCGATCACAAAGGATGCCTCACCTAAATATTTCATTTCAAAGTTTTTAGAAAGGTACTTCTTGGTTTCACTTAATAAACCAAGATCACTACTGGCGATAAGTAAGTCATCAACATATAGTACTAAAAACACAAACCTACTCCCACTGATCTTCAGGTATATACACCGATCAATAGTGTTTTCCTTAAACCCAAAGGATGTAATGGTATCGTGGAACTTAATGTACCATTGACGAGAAGATTGATTTAGACCATATATTGACGTGTTCAACATACAGACCATGTTTTCCTTTCCTTCCTTTTTAAAGCCTTGTGGTTGTGCCATATAGACTTCTTCTTCTAAACTCCCATTTAGAAAAGTTGTTTTTATGTCCATTTGATGCAACTCCAAATCATAATGAGCCACTAATGCTAATATAATTCTTAATGAGTCCTTCTTTGAAACTGGAGAGAAGGTCTCATTGTAATCAATGCCTTCTCGTTGATTAAAACCTTTGGCAACAAGTCTAGCTTTATGTCGTTCGATATTTCCTTTTGAGTCAAGTTTGGTCTTAAAGATCCACTTGCACCCAACTCATTTTTTTCTTTCTGGAAATTTGACTAACACCCAAACTTTGTTGTCATTCATAGATTTTATTTCTTCATTCATGGCATTAGCCCATTTATCTGAACCATCACTACTTACATCTTTTTATAAGAAAGTGGATCATTAATATTCCCTATGTTAAATTAGGTCTCTTGAAGGTATACCACATAATCATCCAGAATTTTCGATCTCCTTTCTCTTTGAGATCTTCTTAATGGCACTTCCTGTGGTGCATCAAAAGTTTCATCGGTTATAGTCTCATTATGTGGTTGTTCAGTTGGTTGATCATTCACTTGTTGTTCATTAATATTGATTGGGTCAATGACTGGTTCAACAACTACATTAGGAATAACAGGTATGTTATGAACTCTAGGTATAGGAATTTATACCCTGACTTTTCGAATGATTACCTCCCTTTATTTTATACTCCCACTTACTTCACCTTCTTCAATAAATTTAGCATTTCCAGTTTCTATGATTCTAGCTGTATGATTTGGACAATAGAATCTATATCCCTTCGACTTTTCTGGATACGCGATGAAATGACAAGATAATGTCCTAGGATTCAATTTCTTTTCATGAAGGTTATAGATTCTAGCTTTCACTGGGCATCCCCACACACGTAAATACCTTAAATCAGGTTTCCATCCTTTCCAAAGTTCAAAAGGGTTTTTTGAAACTGATTTACTAGAAACCCTATTTAATATGTGTACAACGGTATTTAATGCATGTGTCCATAAAAATGTAGGTAATTGGGTCCTACTTATCATACTTCTAACCATTTCTATAAGGGTACGATTATGCCTTTTAGATACACCAATCTTCCAAGGTGATCCTGGCATTGTGTATTGGGCACAAATACCTAATTTTTAAAGGAGTTTAGCAAATGGGCCAGGGCGTTGCCCTGACTCATCATATCCACCATAATATTCACCACCTCTATCAGACCTAATAATTTTCACCTTTTTTCCCAGTTGCCTGTCAACATCATTAATGTATATTTCAACGACGTTCACAAATTGAGATTTATCATGCAACATGTACAAAATGCAATAATGTGGAAAATCATCTATAAAGGTGATGAAGTATTTCTCTCCACCAATGGATGGAATATCAAAAGGTTCACATATGTCTGTATGTATTATTTCAAGTAGCTGGGTGTTTCTTATGGCTCCTTTTTTTGTATGTTTGGTCTATTTTCCCTTAATGCAGTCCGCACATACATCATAATTGGCCCAATCCAGGTTATGGAGTATTCCATTTTTAATGAGCCTTTCAATTCTTGGCTTGAATATGTGCCCTAGTATTTTATGCCACAAGTAAGTAGATTTTTCATCATTAAGTGTACGTTTCGTACCAACATTAGGATGCACGTGTAACAACCCGCCCTTTTGGAGAGGATTAAATTCCATAATTAAGTATAATTTGGAATTTGGAGAATTTCTCGAAATAGTAATTTTCGGGATTTTCGAAGGGTGTTATAAATTATTTTGGGACTGTATAGATCGAAGTAATTTAATTATATGTCGTCGTGGAGTATAGCGACAAAAGAGGTAAGATTTTGAGTAGAAGACCGCACATAATTATTTTGGGTTAGAATAGTGATTTGCGGTCAAGTACCTCGGATGGAAATTTCGATTGTGCCATGAGTCTCGGAATGTCCGAGATAGTCGAAAAAGAGTGTCCGATTGTCAAAATTAAGTTTCGGGAAATTTTAGAGGTAAAAGTAACTCGTAATTGGGTAAACGAGACGTTTTTGGGTTTTAAGGGTTTAAACCCTTTTTCTTTCTTTATAAAGAGGGAGAGGGGGAGAAAAGAGAAGAAAAAGAAGAAAGAAAAGAGAGAAGAGAGAGAGGAAGGAGAAAATAGGGGAGAAAAGGGAGATTCGGGCCAAAGGAGAGAGAGAGAGAGAAGAGAGAGTTGGGAGAAATGGAGAGTAAGAGAGAGAGATGGAGGATTTGGGCCGGAATCCGTCGCTACCGGAGGTGTTCAGAGACTACGAACCTCGAGGCAAGTTTCTTACTTGCTAGATATTGATTTAATGTGATAAATTGCATGTGTAGTTAAGTTTTGGGAGGTTTTAACCATAAATGGGTTTTGGGTGATTTTGGGTATTTAATCCTAAATCTTATGTTTTAATTTGATTTGAAGAGAAATAATTAGTCATTTGATACGTAGGAATGATTTGGTAGAATTAGATGTTGTTGATGTTGGGCAAAAGCAAAGATTTGAGGTTTTGGAATTTTAGGGTTTGTATAACCCGTCGCCCAAACTGGGCAAAATCTCAGGACCGAATCGATTCGGCCCTAAGGGCGAATCGATTCGGATAAGAAAAGGGTTACAGGTCTTGCAGACCGAATCGATTCGGGTTGAAACCGAATCGATTCGGAAATTGCAGAAAGTCAGTTTTGCTCACCGAATCGATTCGGCTGTTTAGCGAATCGATTCGCAAGGGCGAATCGATCCGGCCCAAGGGGCGAATCGATTCGGTTCCCCTGTTTTTGTGGGATTTTCTTATTTTGATTTTTTTGCCCTTCTTTTTTAGGTCCAAGGTTTAGGAACCTTTCCTTTGGGAAGTAATTTAGAGTCCTAGAGGGTGGTTTTGGGTAGACTAATGCCCTAGGACTAAAGGGGATATTTAGGCTTACCCGATGGCTAAGTTGCGTAGGTTAATACCCGAATGATTTAGGAGATTAACCTAGAGATGAAATTGGAAGTTAAAAACATTAATGTTTAGTTTTTGAGAGACACTCCATTATGGAGACTCACTTTGAGGGTTTATGAATTATATAAACTATTCGAGGTTATTTTGAGGTTAGTGGCACTTTGGGTCTTAGGTCATCGATGATATATGACTTAATAATAATATAATTGTACCTTCTAAAACTTGGTGCTAAATTGGCTAAGTGAATGATTTTTGGAAATATAAAATATGAGTTTTCAAAAATGGAAAAAGTAATGTTTTTCATAAATGATAATTTATGGATACACACCTCTCTAAATCGCTATCATAAGGGAAGTCGCGCGCGTTGTGGTGAAGCCCCCTGGCTAATGATGCAGGGTGGATATAGTCCCTAGGCCATGTGAGCGTTTGTTTATATTTTCTGCGCTGGTTAGGAGATTCCGGGTGTGGTCTTGACTATCCCGCAGGCACATGGTCGCTTCCCGACGTTTCGATAGGATCTCAGGTTGTCTTGGAGGCCCTGGAAGATGATAGCCATTTAGGGGCGCGCACAGTGGGGAAACCCGGACGGGCGGTCTTAGAATCGTTATATATATATATATATATATGAATATAACTATTCTAAATCAAGTTGGACTTGATGTTTGATGGGTGCCATAAATAGCACAGTAAAATGCCATATAGAGCATGATGAAAGTGCCATAAAGAGCACGATGTAAGGCCATAAAGAGCCTATGATAATGATTATATTCCTGATAAGGAAGATATTTTTACAAAGCGAACAATTGAGATAAATGCCTCTAGAGCATAAAAAGTATGATTATATTTCCTGATAAGGAACAAATTCATGAAATGAATTAGTGTATGATGAAATTAATTTGGTAAACACTTGATAAAGTGTTGTACCATTTATATGTATATTCCTAAAGATAGAATTAGGAATTGTGCCAATAGATGATGGATGGGTTTTACTTTCATATTCTCTTGGGTAGCTGTAGTTGTGACCTCCCACACTTATGCACACACATATATTTATTTATTACTTCGTGCTTAGGGTCTAATGGATCTCGACGATCAACCTTGCCTAAGTAGTAGTGTATCGGGGGGGTTCCTTGTTTGGATTTCGCTTTGCGAGACACCCCACGCACGAATAGGGCATAGTGTTGAGAATGGGAAAAAGTTAGCCCTTAGTACTTAGGGTTAGCTAGAACATCTCACGATATTGCGCTAGGTTGCTGCTAGATTGAGAGGTGAGAAATATTATTGTTATCTGCGAGAGAATCACGCACTTAACTGTCATGCATTTTAGTCACATGGTAATCATATCAAACCCGACCCTAATCGGTTTCTATATTTCCTTGTTTCTGCATATTCCTTGCCGTTACAGGTGCTCTTCCGCATGGACACCCGTGTTTACACTTCCCTTTCCAGTTGTCATGGAGCTACGGCATATTGCGGATGTTGTAGGATACTTGTAGTAGACGCTCCCCCTATTGTACTCTAGTTATGTTCAGTACATTTATTCGGGCGTGTTTGCCCAAGGTATTACACTCATTTATTATATTGTAAATATTGGATTGTAATACTTAATATATCATTTGTATTGGTCTGTGCACCAACAGCTTATTCGGTGATTATTTATTGTCTTGTCATACTTTATTCATCGATTTTGATACCCTTCGTTTTTACAAATGGGATTGTCTAAGTGTTTCTCTTTTACTTTTAAATTTTTTTGTATATGACAATCCGTTTTCTAAAATGATTGGTGGTTATCTCATACTATTATTTTAATCGACAGTGATGCTAAGAATGGACCATCTATGATTCCTGTAATTATTGGAGTATTGGGCTGGCCACCTATTATTTTAGTAGGCGGGTTGTCACAATAGTCCTATAGGCCATGTGAGCGTTTCTTGATATATATTTTTCTGCGCTGGTTAGGAGATTCCGGGTGTGGTCTTGACTATCCCGCAGGCACATGGCCGCTTCCCGACGTCTTGCGATGTAGGATCCCAGGTTGTCTTGATGATAGGCCCTGGAAGATGATAGCCATTTAGGGGCGCGCACAGTGGAGAAATCCGGACGGGCGGTCTTAGAACGCGTTATATTAAAGATATTCATGATAATGGATTGGCTTTAATTACATTTCCAGGATATAGGAAGGGAAATGGGTTATATGTTTAGCTTCGGTAACACTCCTGGATGGAAGAAGGGATGTGGAAGCATATGATATGGTAAAAGGATTTTTATGATAATAAAAATGGCTTTTAATTACATTTCCTAAGTATAAAAAGGGAAATGGGATAATTGAAAATGGAAAAGCATTTTTATGTTAATAAAATTGTCTTTTAAAAAGATATATGTTATGGTAAAGCAATTCATGCTAATGAATTGGCTTTTAAATACATTTCCTGGATATGAGAAGGGAAATGGAAGGTTTTGATATGAGTATAGAATACACCTCAGTCCGGGAGGTAGATCCGGATATGTATTATATAGTTTATTACGTAAACATCAGTCCGGGAGATATTATCTGGATGCATATTGTTGATGTATATATATATATATATATATATGTATTTATACATTTGTGTGTGCTAAGGGCCTAATGGATCTCTACCATTAACCTTGACAAGTAGTAGTGTATCGGGGGGGTTCCTTGTTTTGATTTCGCTTTGCGAGACACCCCACGCACGAACTTAGTGCAGTGTTGAGAATAGAGGGAAGTTTAGCCCTTAGCACTTGGACTATCTGGGGAAGATAGTAGTTGGGTGATAGACTAGTTAGGCAGGTATAACATGACTACGGTATGTTGTTAGGGTGCGTTAGGTGTGCACTATTAGAAGAGAGGTGAGGGGTATCTCATGGGAGTGAGATACCAATTTAAATATTAGATAAAAATATTTTTCTAAAAAAAAAATAAAGCATTTATGCACTTGCAAAATATTTTCAAAATTCGGGCTCTGACCCGCATATCTACTTTTCCTATCTTGTTGTATATTATATATATATATATAGGTGTCCAGACACAAGGACGCCTGGATGGCATTTCTTTCGAGTCAGACGTCTGTTGCAGCAGTTATGGATGCTTGCGGTTTCTCGGTAGACGCTTCTTTTCCTTGTCCTATAGATAGGAGGTATTGTACAAACATTCGGGCCAATGGTCCAACTGATTTTATTTATTCTTTGCACGATATTCGATATGGTTGTATAATTTGAACCGAGTGTTTGGTTATTTTAATTTATTTCATTTTCATTTCAGTTTTATTTACGCACTAAATTGTGGATGTTTTATTTTAATTGATGAAAAGAGTAGTTAAGTTAAAATTTTAACGCTCGCCTAATAGGATATTAGTAATTAAATGGATTTTCGACAGTGATGCTAAGAATGATCCATATGTAACTCATGTTATTATTTGATGTAGGAGTGATCGCCCGGTATCCCATTAGGCGGGTTGTTACAGATGGTATCAGAGCATCAGGTTCTAGTGTCCTTAGGAATCAGTGCGGACGTACTACGCTTTCAGCGTTGCTCTCGATTTGTTATAGAGCCCCAGGATTAGGATTGTTGATTTCTCTTGTGAGATTTCGTTCTCCTGCCATGCTAGAAGATTATAGAAATCTTTTACGCGCTCGTTGAGAATCATGTGCGGAGCTCGGAGGGAAGTAGGAGTTGGAGCTTAGCTGGGGAAGCTGATAGAAGTGGGGACGAGGACCTTAGTAGAGGCCACTCTCCTTGTGGCAAATTGCTAAGGATTGTTGCAACGGCTACTAAAGTATAGTAGTTATGAGCAACCAAGTACTACTGTGGTAGAAAGTGGTACTCAAGTTGAATTACCCTGTGGAGATAAGGGTTCCAAAGGGATCTTACGGATAGTTTTAGCCGCGAGTCCCCATGATTCTGCAGGAAGGAGAAGAATTTTGTTTCGTAATTATTCACATAAGGGTCAGCCAAGGACCGACAGTGAATAAAGAACATTATGGAGAAGTGAACTTTGTACCGAGGTGAGGAAGGTACAATGAAAAATGAGTCCTTTCTAGGAAGGATAGGCTCACTAGAGAAGTGTTGTTAACACTTATGGAGAATGTCGGTGTGTTCAGGTGCCTCGGAGGGGACATCCACATGGGGAGATTTGTTGAAATAGGATTGTTGGAACCGGTGGTGGAATTTACTTATAACAAAGGAGTTAAGAGGATTAGTAAGGTGATTGTATGGAGGGAGGTTATAGAGTCAGATGGCGTTGACAACCATATCATGGTTAGGAAGGCCAGTGATGGAAATGGTGTTGTGGAGTGTGGAGCCACACGGATAGTCTTTTCCGATAGGAATAAAGGAGAAGGTTAGGGTGCCCAGATGGGGCCTAGCGTTAAGAAATTCTAGTAAGAGGTGTGGCTAGATGAAGTTGTGGCGTCCGCTAGCCCTAGACTCGTGTGTGTAATTTGAGCTTTGTATTTGGTCACGATAACATAATAATGTTGGCTTGTGTGTTTTCCGCGATAGCGGAATTTTGTTTTCTTTCACTCGCCATAGAGGCGGGTGATTATATTTTGTATATATACGTATAATGTATTTGGTTGATCGGAGCGATAGCAGGCTAATGATGGCAAGACTATCGTGTCCATAGTTCCTGGAGGGAACAGATTGTGGTTGCGGTGTCTCACCTGGATACAGGTTGAGTACACCTTTGTTATTATGGATTGATGGAACCTCGATGAGTAGAGGTTTCCTTATTTTGGTTGGTATATGTGGCAACCTTATAGATATAATTTAAGGCCCAGAGGATCATTGTTGAGCTGTAAGATTTAGATCAGTACTGGTTTGCGCAAGGACTTAGAATTAGTGCGAGCGCTGGGTGGTGTGACTCTTAGTTAGAGATAGGAGTTCAGACCACCTTTCGATGAGAAGAGATAGGATTATCCCGGTTGCATATCTGAAATAACGGGACTCCGTGACCAACGAAGTCAAGTGTTAATGTGTGGAGGGGTTCCTTGTTTGGATTTCGCTTTACAAGACACTTCACACATGACTCTTAACGGCGCCGGGCATGGAGAGCTGTTATGGGATGCAAGGATGTGGGTTAGTCTTATCGTGTGGATGAACCACTATAGACTATGAGCCCTGTGATGATGGTACGCTTATGGAAATATTGTGCTATGGAAAAGCACTAAAGTTGTCCTCTCGCCACAAGTAGTTTGGTGGAGTAGGACTTAGAGAAATTGAGTTGAGGATAATAGCTAGGCCTTAATAAGAAGGTAAATTTGGAGGAAATCTGTGATCGGTGTGATATAAGAAGTGTTCCTACAGAGAGTAGGCACTTTGATTAGTTAGGTTTCCTTTCATATGGGCGGAAGGATAAGATAGTAGGAATGCGTTTGTAGGTTAGTTTAGTAAGATTTAGGACGTCCCGCTGGTGTGCCTTATGTCGTTATATCTCGATAACCGACAACACCAGGGAGTAGTGTAACGGGAGGGTTCCTTGTCTGGATTTCGCTTTGGCGAGACGTCCCACCCACGAAACCAGGCAAATGTCGGGAGTTGAGAGAGGCCTTGGGCACTAGGGATATAGTTAGGATACTCGTTTCGCTTAGGTAGGGTAACGCATAGATCATAGCATTTCTATGATGTAAGATCGCTAGAGTTAGCGGCGCTGAGGTTAGGAGGAATGAAATTTTGCGGGTCGGGAGGACCCATAGATGAGTATTACACCGAGGAAAGGAGACCCTTATTGGGAGAGAGTGTTACGTGTCAGACGTTCACTACGGATGTGCAGATGTGCACAAGTTGGAAAGGTGTATGGGCACCTTGGTAAGGTAGTCTTATGTATCGCCCGAAATAGGATGGGCGTAATATATAAGGTTGAAATTCATGCCAAGAGTCATTTTAGAGGATGGGTATTAAGTGACGTATTAGAGTCACTTTATGATCGCGGTAGCCACGTAGTACTTGGTTAGGATCCGTTGGGTTAGTGTCATTCCCCTTGAGGTTTAGGATTTGTAGTGATCCTAGATATATCTGAATTTCGAGGACGAAATTCCATTGTAAGGTGGGGAGTATGTAACAACCCGCCCTTTTGGAGAGGATTAAATTCCATAATTAAGTATAATTTGGAATTTGGAGAATTTCTCGAAACAGTAATTTTTGGGATTTTCGAGGATTTCATAATTTTCGAAGGGTGTTATAAATTATTTTGGGACTGTATAGGTCGAAGTAATTTAATTATATGTCATCGTGGAGTATAGCAGCAAAAGAGGTAAGATTTTGAGTAGAAGACCGGACTTAATTATTTTGGGTTAGAATAGTGATTTGCAGTCAAGTACCTCGGATGGAAATTTCGACTATGCTATGAGTCTCGAAATGTCCGAGATAGTCGAAAATGAGTGTCCGATTGTCAAAATTAAGTTTCGGGAAATTTTAGAGGTGAAAGTAACTCGTAATTGGGTAAATGAGTCGTTTTTGGGTTTTAAGGGTTTAAACCCTTTTTCTTTCTTTATAAAGAGGGAGAGGGGGAGAAAAGAGAAGAAAAAGAAGAAAGAAAAGAGAGAAGAGAGAGAGGAAGGAGAAAATAGGGGAGAAAATGGAGATTCGGGCCAAACTCCGCCGGATTCGACTCGAGGTCGTCGGATTTCATCCTCGAGGCAAGTGTTTACTTGCTTTATTTCATTTTGTGCAATTATCTCATATCACATTTGGTATAAACATGATTTTAGGGTTAGAACCCTTAAAATAAAATTGGTAAAAGTTGGATATGAGTTTACAAATTGATGAAATGTAAACTCTTAATGATTTCTAGTATTAAAATCATGTTAATGGAGTATAAAATGGAATTGAAATGGGAGAAATACCAAAAACTAGGTTTTAAGGATTTAGGGTTCAAATCCAAGAGATATGGGTTAATACCCCAAATTAATTGTTGTGTTGGTTGTAAAACCTAGATTAGATGTTTATTGAGTTGTTGGATGAGCTTAGAAACAACAAAAATGGAGAATAATGGAGGTTTGGAAAATTTTTGAAGATGATGAATAGTGGCCTGCGTGTTAACCGAATCGATTCGGCCTGATGCGAATCGATTCGGCTCTTGATCAAAAAATGAAATTTGTAGATCTCTTCGATGCGGTCGCGTGGGTGCTGACCGCGTATTTTTCTGATTTTTTTTGGATTTATAGTGATTTTTCTACGGAAAGCTATCCGAGATAAAAATAGTTAGTCAGAAATTAAGACTAGAATTATTTAGAGATAAATATTAGGGATTCTCATATAGAGTGTTAGGACCTCTAAAGGACTTGATGAGAGAGGAAAACTTTGGGTTTGGGGTTATATATAAAACCCTAAGCAGATTTGGGATTTTCGGACAAGCCGAATCGATTCGGACAGGCCGAATCGATTCGGTAAGAGACAGTTTGAAAGTAGAACCATTTCGATTCGATTCGAACATGACGAATCGATTAGGTGGCCAACGAATCAATTCGGGCAGGCCGAATCGATTCGGTCCTGGAAAATTTTTAAGGTTTTCTCCTTTTAAAGTTGAGGGAGATTTAAACTATGGTTTTGGAGTTTATTATCGAGGATTCTAGATATCACATTAGGACTCCTAGATAATGGTATTGAGGGTGAATAAACCCCGGGATAAAATAAGGAACCTCGGATTAATTTAGTGTACGATCTAGGGTATGGATTTAATGAATGCTTGGGAATACTTTGGGTTTAGTATCATGCTAATATGAAAGCATGATTATGATTCCTCAAGAGAATCTTTGGGATTATTGGTTATTGCTAAATGCTATAGGCCACTATGGCCGTTATTATATATATATTCTAGGAGGAGTATATATGATATGTATATACTGTGTGATTTAGGTATATATATATATATATGTTATGATGGAAATGATTTTTAAAATATAAAAATGAATATTTTCAAAATGGAAAGAGAAATTTTTTTCATAATTAATAAAATATGGATTACACACCTCTCTAAATCGCTATCATAAGGGAAGTTGCGTACGTATGGTGAAGCCCCCTGGATAATGAATGCAGGGTGGATATAGTCCTATAGGCCATGTGAGCGTTTCTTGATATATATTTTTCTATGCTGGTTAGGAGATTACGGGTGTGGTCTTGACTATCCCGCAAGCACATGGCCGCTTCCCGACGTCTTGCGATGTAGGATCCCAGGTTGTCTTGATGATAGGCCCTGGAAGATGATAGCCATTTAGGGGCGCGCACAGTGGAGAAATCCGGACAGGCGGTCTTAGAACGCATTATATTAAAGCAATTCATGATAATGGATTGGCTTTAATTACATTTCCTGGATATAGGAAGGGAAATGGGTTATATGTTTAGCTTCGGTAACACTCCCAGATGGAAGAAGGGATGTGGAAGCATATGATATGGTTAAAGCATTTTTATGATAATAAAAATGGCTTTTAATTACATTTCCTGAGTATAAAAAGGGAAATGGGATAATTGAAAAAGGAAAAGCATTTTTATGTTAATAAATTTGTCTTTTAAAAAGATATATGTTATGGTAAAGCAATTCATGCTAATGAATTGGATTTTAAATACATTTCCTGGATATGAGAAGGGAAATGGAAGGTTTTGATATGAGTATAGAATACACCTCAGTCCGGGAGGTAGATCCGGATGTGTATTATATAGTTTATTACGTAAACCTCAGTCCGGGAGATATTATCCGGACGCATATTGTTGATGTGTATATATATATATATATATATATATATATATATGTATTTATACATTTGTGTGTGCTAAGGGCCTAATGGATCTCTACCATTAACCCTGACAAGTAGTAGTGTATCGGGGGGGTTCCTTGTTTGGATTTCGCTTTGCGAGACACCCCACGCACGAACTTAGTGCAGTGTTGAGAATAGAGGGAAGTTTAGCCCTTAGCACTTGGACTATCTGGGGTAGATAACAGTTGGGTGATAGACTAGTTAGGCAGGGATAACTTGACTACGGTATGTTGTTAGGGTGCGTTAGGTGTGCACTATTAGAAGAGAGGTGAGGGGTATCTCATGGGAGTGCGATACCAATTTAAATATGAGATAAAAATATTTTTCTAAAAAAAAATAAAGCATTTATGCACTTGCAAAATATTTTCAAAATTCGGGCTCTAACCCGCATATCTACTTTTCCTCTCTTGTTGTATATTATATATATATATATATATATATATATATATATATATATATATATATATATATATATATATATATACTAGGGTATACCCGTGCTTGAAGGCACGATGTTAATTTTTCAAAGTATTAAGTTGTTTATAATTTAAGTCGGAGATTTTATATAACACAAATAATGGTAAATAATTTAAAGATGTAAACAAAGTTTCTTCTATTTATTGGACTACCCAACAACAATACTAATAGTCCGTATTGGACCTCGTATAAGATTGAGAAATACACCCTATACACAAAATCAAATAATATAAATATTCCTTTTATCAATAAACTACAAACCACGTGTGTACGCACAATATAATATATCTTCTATTGTATCATCAACTTCCTCAAATTTATCTATACATAAAAATAGGTAACTAAAAAAGGCACAATACAATACAACTAAATGAAGTTGTGTAAGGGTATACCTATTGTTACCAAACGGTACAAAATAGTTGTAAAGATTTATACATACTTTTCCATTTAATAGTGCCACCTCTAAATACCTTCAAATCAACTAAAACCCCCAAAAAAGGTTACATCAAAACATCAAATAAATGTGGGTAAAATAGACATCAAAGAAAAGGTAAAAAAAACTATTTATAGGAGCTCAAAAGGAGCAACAAAAAATGCCTCCAAAAAGTATCAAATGCCTCCATAATAACATTACACTAGTAGGAGACGTATATACAGTCCACTGCATAACAAACCGATTTCAGATCGGCACCTCTTGGCACCACCACGTCAACCATAGGAGCATAAGGCGACAAAGATCCCACGAACTGGACCCTTTAGATTTGCTTGTCGAGATGATTTTTTTCACCCGATCTATAACAGCACATAACGAACAGAGTACCTGAAACGCAAAAAAGAGATTGGGTTTCGTCAAAATGAAATAAAAACAAATTACATGAAACACCAAGTTGTTTTTTACCCAACCAAGTTATATGCATGTCCTTGTATTGAGATCCAACATGTTCCATGGAGGCGTTCATTATAGAGAGGAAAGTAACAACTGGCTTAATCTTCAAATCATTAACATTGATTCCTACAACTTTAGTGGTGAATTTATGCCAAGAATCTTCTTAAATTTGAAGGCCGCAATATATCTCGAGGATTATGCATTATCAAAGTTCAAACACGTACTTATGTCCCTATTACATAAAAGCTTCTAATACCAGGATATGGTGATTGTCTTCACGTCCATTGATTTCTCAAACGACTTTAAAGGGGATATACCATACTACGACCTACTTCTCTTGCCTCTAGTAGTCTATCATTTAACAGATCTGCAGCATTCTCGGTCAACGCCTTGTACATCAATGTCACCATACTACAGGCCACTTCCCTTGCCCCTGGTTATCATGTAACAGAGTAGAGAGTATTAATTTGGTTTTGAATAGAGAGAAACTAATACTGAGTAAAATACATAAGTTAATCATGTCGTCACACCAAAAATGACTCGAAGTTCACAATAGCTTGTGTGATTGATATTGTTATGATGGTTATATAACTAAGTAGTCTATCATTTAACATAGTAGAGAGTATGAATTTGGTTTTGAATAGCAAGAAACTAATAGTGAGTAAAATACATCAGTTAATCATGTCCTCACACCAAAAATGACTCAAAGTTCACAATATCTTGTGTGATTGTTATTGTTATATAAGAGTCACACAATAGATTGATCTTATCTCTAGTAGTCTATCATTTAACAGAGTAGAGAGTATGAATTTGGTTTTGAATAGCAAGAAACTAATTTGATTTTCAGTATGCAATCTGTTGCATTATTCAGCTATAAAACAGATGCTGATACTACTGATGTTGCATACTATAGAAAAATAAGCTATAGGATTGTTAAAATATAAATAGAACATGCCAAAAAAACGACATCCATAACACATCAAAAAAATACTCGTGATAACATTGAAAGTCCATTACACGCTCGCTCGTAACGCTCATTGTAAAAGTCCTCTCGATCCACTACCTTTGGAGCGCAAGGAGGGAACTATAGGTTATGTCTCTCCCCTCCTAAACCTGACCCAATTACAAAATGGGCATTTGGTGATCGAAGGAATGAGGAATGCAGGTCAGAACAGAAAAATAATGAACCGCCAAAAACTTGCATTTAAAAAACAAACCAAAAAAATATGAAATCGTTAAAAAAAGATCCCTAAAGGAAGAGAGATACCGAAATTTAAAGACATGCAAATGCAGACGCAATCAAAATAAATCCTATTTTTAGAAGATTAACCTTAATCCAAAATATACACATGAAGTTTCAAAACCAATAATTATAATAACAGATTGAAGAGGAGGCATAAAAAGTAGGGAAAAAAAGAGATGCATAGCTGGAAAAAACAGAGATGCAAAAGTATATTGTGTACTTTCTTCGAAGAAATCTTTTACCAACATGTAGGAATAATCAAACTATGTGATGCTTGAGCTGCAGGTGGAGCAGAATGTTGAGTTTGAGCAGAAGAAAAGAGATAATGTGGCCTTCTCGCCGAAAGATCATCAAGCTGTTGAATCATTTCTTCAGGTTAGATTTATATTTTGTCAGCTGCCAAAAAAATCTATTCTTCCATTGAAGAATGTAATTTTATCTAAGTTAAATAAACGGTTTATGCACAGCTAGAAAACGGCTTCCTCAATACTCTATTTACTCAATATTACAAATGTGCCATACAAAAACTGATTGGACCATAAGAAGAGAAATGATTTAATTTGCAATTTCTGAGGTCTAGGATAATACCTTGTGGTCTGCATCCTCGCGGGAGAAATCACCAATAGCAACATAACTCTTTTATGAGGAGAAATAGTGGTCTGCATCCTCACATAGATGGTTCTTACGATCACAGTTACGTGGTCACGTGGGATCAGGATCATGGGAATTAGGACTGGAATTCTCACCAAAAATCTGCCCCCCAACAGCAGAGAGTAGTTCCTAGGGTCTTTATTAAATTCCCACAGTATACTTCTACTCCGTTTATTCCTCCCCCAGCCATGTCTATTCGTTCTTTTGGAAATCCTATGGTTTACCCTGATGTGACATCTCCTGTGATGAATGTTCAAGGCCCACCTCCGGAGGCCCTCAAAAAGTCACCACATGCTATGTTTTTTCCAGTTCTCGATCCCCAGCTGCATAGTAAAATAGTGAGGCAGATATATTATTAATTCAGTAATGACAATCTGATTAAATATACATATTTTTGGTCCAGTACAATGTCTACCTATCTGGTCGGATTTGGGCAGCAACATTTCTATTCTGTGACACATTCCTATTCAGGAAAAAAAATTGTACTTAAAAAACCCCCAAAAGTTGCCCAGTGGCTGCAAAAGTAGTTTATACAACCTGATCTAGCCGAATTATATACACATACATGAGTGGCCTAGTGGCTACAAAAGCAAAATCAACTAAACATGTATCAAACTGCGTGAAATTAAATTTTTATTGTTCCAACACTAAAACATGCATCAAACAGAGTTGCAATTAGTATTGTTCCAAATAACTTTGATTACTTACATTCAATCCAAATAACAAAACAGCTTGTTGAAAATTCTCCAACCCAAATCACATTAGTATTGTTCGCTCCTCTTAGTCTACTATGAACACAACATGTCCACCCACGTTTGTTTGAAGGTCTAATTAGGTTTTGAGGCTGGAATTTCAAGGTTAAGAGTTGCAAAATGAATATCAACATAAGTTTCCAACAAAATATATAAAATGCAGACGATAAATGATAATGACGCAATGGTGAACAACACCAATCTGATCGATCTCGGGCATGGACTTAATGGACAACCCTGATGCAAGTTCTTACAGAAACAGATAACTGCCTAGTTGAGATTCTCAAGATCACTACCCTCGAACAACAATATCACCACAACTTTCCTTTGTACCAACTCCTTAACTGCTGGAACTGTATCTATTTGTTTTTCTTCAATATTGACATGAGTTTACCCTTTAATTTCGACTTAATCATTAACTACTGCAAAGTATTTAGCTGACATCTAATTTTCAGGCTGCAAAAAAAGTACAAATTTTGAGATATGGGATATTGTTTATAATTATGGGATATTGTTGAGTACAAAAAAAGTGCCCTTTAAACTTTCAGGCTATATGAATGTGCAGTTTTGAGAAGAGCAGAATAAATGAATACTTGAAATCTCTGCACATTCATGTAGGTTCTCACCTGTAATACCTGTAATTTCAATAGTACTTCAGCACAATTTCCAAGAGTACTTCTACTACACACAAAAACAAAAGTCACCCATTATAAATGTTATTTAAACTTACCTACAACATTTGCGCAGAACCAAACTAAATGAAACATGTGTGTAGCATACTTAATATGGTCTTATAGTCAACAAAGGTTTTAGAATAAAGAATCACATGTGAATCCTTAATAACGATTGACAGTGTCGTCGCATTATGAGAACCCTATTTTGTGTGGTCCAATAATAAAAATTCCAATTCTTCTTGAGCCCTACCTAAAATTTTCGATCCAAATAATAAAAATGTCGTCAGTTAAAGCCCTACCTAATATTAAACAAACTCAACATCCCCAAATTAAACTAAAAAAGTAATACGATACGCAATACCATGGAGCATTTGGTACGAAAACATTTTTATCACATGTGAATCCTTCTCGAAATCTTGGCACGGATCCATATGTTTCGTAAAATTAAACTCCAGATATTCAAAAAATAGATACAGATGCGTCATTGTGAACCTTGCAAAATTATAAAAAAAAAAGATTTGGCGAAAAAGAAATAGGCAATTAACAGATTTTGTGTTGGAGTACAATTGAGGGAGATTTTTTTTACCCATTTGATATGTTTCATCCTCACTGCATATTAAATATTCATATAAAATTTCATGTTTGAAAAACCATTTCATGTTCGAAAATCACATTGAGAGATAGAGTATTCAAAATCGTTTCATATGAAAACATATGAAACCCAAAAACCCAACTTAACTAATAAAAAATACATATGACACAAAACTATGGCCCAAAGCAAAAAACTCCAAAAGTAAAGAACTTACCAACTAATCTTCAACAATGTCAACATGATATTCACCTATGTTTTCATGATATGAAAAAACAACATAAATCAGTAAAGACAACAGGTAAAAAAAATAATGAGAGGGTAAATGTATCAAGCTTACGATAGCCATAATTTTGATTCCAACTAAAAAAATTCAAGAACCAAACTAATTATTTATGTTGTCCAGAGTGAAACTAATTCGTTACTTTGTCTGAAGCAGTTAATTCAGACCGTGTACCTTCATACATTGAAGAACGAATATAATTACTTGAAATCCAAAACCTAACAATAGTTTCAAAATAGTAGATTTGAAATGGGATTAATCAACACCAAATTTATTTGCAATAGTTAGAAGGCTTGGGAAGACAGGGATGGTACAACCGATTTACCTTCACATCACTAACAATTCGGACCAACTCAAATATTTCCAAACCTAAATCCAAAACATTCGTCCAAATAATGTAACAACAAAACTAAAAATATAAAAACAGAAACAAAAACAAACTCGTAACAGTACTGTTCATTCGTCCAAACAATGTAACAACAAAACTAATGGCTTTGGTACAAATTAATGGCTTCTTGATCATTCGTCAAAATAATGTAACAACAAAACTAATGGAAACCCTATTGAGAACCCGTTGAGAAACAAATAAAAAAAGCCTTTAGTACAAATCAATAGCTTCTTGCTCATTCGTCCAAATAATGTAACAACATAACTAAAAAAACAAAAAATGGAAATGAGAGATGCAATAAACGATGACATTTTTCACCAAAATCGTAATAGTGCTATACAATTCTTCTGGAGCCAAATGCGTAAACCTAGAAATTAACAATGGTGAAAATCCCCAAATGCGTAAACCCAGAAATAGCAACCCAGTTACACATGGAAACCCAGTAACAAAGTCTATACCCATTTCAGTGCGATGGAGGATTTGCACCCCTGAAATGTTTAAAAATAATAAAATAAAAGACTATGGTTTGAAAAACGTAAATTTGAAGAAAATAGGTCCCCTCGAAGTTACAAATCAGCGAGAGAGAGAAAGGTTAACCTGATTAGGTTTTCAATCTAAAAAAACATTTACAAAAGAAAAACATAACCAGTAAAATTGAAATCAGAGTGAGAGAATGTATACATCATTAGGTGTTTATCTTCAAAATAAAAAATGGAGAGGGTAAAATACCTCATTAGGTTTCGATTTGCCAAAAAACACAAATCAAAAGACAGGACAATGGTGTAGAATGATGGTGGGATGATGTAAATGGTTGTGGCTCGTTGGGAGAGAGAGATAGGAGTATGTGTGACAAATTTGGTACATAATAAGCTTACAGGGTTTAGAGAGGGGTCAAACTCGGCTGTTCAAATCTCTAAAGTGATAAAATACTATTTTATCCTTGTTTTTGAATTTTAAAAAGAAGGGGGAAATAAATTAGAGTGTGTTAAAGGAGGGGGAAATCAAAAATTTTAAGGGCAAAAGAGATAGTGTAGGAAAAACTTAAATGAATGACATCATAGGTTAAGCTTATGACATACATAAGTTTCCTACTTTATTATATAGATATACTAGCGGATGCCCGTGCCCGAGGGCACGGTGATAAATTTGTCCCCGTGATAAAACCCAGCCCATAATAACCCGTCATTTTTTAGAAAAAAAAACTTTAAAAAAAATATAAAAATATTTTTTTAAAAAAAATATTTAAAAAATTTATTATTTTTTTAAGTATTTTAATAAAATAATAATGTATGTATGTACGTATGCATGCATGCAACACATAAAATGCCATGCATGTTTATCATGCATGTCTTATCATACATAGGTTACTATTCATAACACCATTGTCCCATATGATATAGATATATATATATATATATATATATAGGTGTCCAGACACAAGGACGCCTAGATGGCATTTCTTTCGAGTCAGACGTCTGCTGCAGCAGCTGTAGATGCTTGCGGTTTCTCGGTAGACGCTTCTTTTCCTTGTACTATAGATAGGAGGTATTGTACAAACATTCGGGCCAATGGTCCAACTGATTTTATTTATTCTTTGCACAATATTCGATATGGTTGTATAATTTGAACCGAGTGTACGGTTATTTTAATTTATTTCATTTTCATTTCAGTTTTATTTACGCACTAAATTGTGGATGTTTTATTTTAATTGATTAAAAGAGTAGTTAAGTTAAAATTTTAACGCTCGCCTAATAGGATATTAGTAATTAAATGGATTTTCGACAGTGATGCTAAGAATGATCCATATGTAACTCCTGTTATTATTTGATGTAGGAGTGATCGCCCGGTATCCCATTAGGCGGGTTGTTACAGATGGTATCAGAGCATCAGGTTCTAGTGTCCTTAGGAATCTGTGCGGACGTACTACGCTTTCAGCGTTGCTCTCGATTTGTTATAGAGCCCCAGGATTAGGATTGCTGATTTCTCTTGTGAGATTTCGTTTTCCTGCCATGCTAGAAGATTATAGAAATCTTTTACGCGCTCGTTGAGAATCGTGTGCGGAGCTCGGAGGGAAGCAGGAGTTGGAGCTTAGCTGGGGAAGCTAATAGAAGTGGGGACGAGGACCTTAGTAGAGGCCACTCTCCTTGTGGCAAATTGCTAAGGATTGTTGCAACGGCTACTAAAGTATAGTAGTTATGAGAAACCAAGTACTACTGTGGTAGAAAGTGGTACTCAAGTTGAATTACCCCGTGTAGATAAGTGTTCCAAAGGGATCTTACGGATAGTTTTGGCCGTGAGTCCCCATGATTCTGCAGGAAGGAGAAGAATTTCGTTTCGTAATTATTCACATAAGGGTCGGCCAAGGACCGACAGTGAATAAAGAACATTATGGAGAAGTGAACTTTGTACCGAGGTGAGGAAGGTACAATGAAAAATGAGTCCTTTCCAGGAAGGATAGGCTCACTGGAGAAGTGTGGGTGTGTTCAGGTGCCCCGGAGGGGACATCCACATGGGGAGATTTGTTGAAATAGGATTGTTGGAACCGGTGGTGGAATTTCCTTTTAACAAAGGAGTTAAGAGGATTAGTAAGGTGATTGTAAGGAGGGAGGTTATAGAGTCAGATGGCGTTGACAACCCTATCATGGTCAGGAAGGCCAGTGATGGAAATGGTGTTGTGGAGTGCGGAGCTACACGGATAGTCTTTTCCGATAGGAATAAAGGACAAGGTTAGGGTGCCCATATGGGGCCTAGCGTTAAGAAATTCTAGTAAGAGGTGTGGCTAGATGAAGTTGTGGCGTCCGATAGCCCTATACTCGTGTGTGTAATTTGAGCTTTGTATTTGGTCACGATAACATAATAATGTAGGCTTGTGTGTTTTCCGCGATAGCGGAATTTTGTTTTCTTTCACTCGCCATAGAGGCGGGTGATTATATTTTGTATATATATGTATAATGTATTTGGTTGATCTGAGCGATAGCAGGCTAATGATGGCAAGACTATCGTGTCCATAGTTCCTGGAGGGAACAGATTGTGGTTGCGGTGTCTCACCTGGATACAGGTTGAGTACACCTTTGTTATTATGGATTGATGGAACCTCGATGAGTAGAGGTTTCCTTATTTTGGTTGGTATATGTGGCAACCTTATAGATATAATTTAAGGCCCACAAGATCATTGTTGAGCTGTAAGATTTAGCTCAGTACTGGTTTGCGCAAGGACTTAGAATTAGTGCGAGCGCTGGGTGGTGTGACTCTTAGTTAGAGATAGGAGTTCAGACCACCTTTCGATGAGAAGGGATAGGATTATCCCGGTTGCATATCTGAAATAACGGGACTCCGTGACCAACGAAGTCAAGTGTTAATGTGTGGAAGGGTTCCTTGTTTGGATTTCGCTTTGCGAGACACTCCACACATGACTCTTAACGGCGCCGGGCATGGAGAACTGTTATGGGATGCAAGGATGTGGGTTAGTCTTATCGTGTGGATGAACCACTATAGACTATGAGCCCTGTGATGATGGTACGCTTATGGAAATATTGTGCTATGGAAAAGCACTAAAGTTGTCCTCTCGCCACAAGTAGTTTGGTGGAGTAGGACTTAGAGAAATTGAGTTGAGGATAATAGCTAGGCCTTAATAAGAAGGCAAATTTGGAGGAAATATGTGATCGGTGTGATATAAGAAGTGTTCCTACAGAGAGTAGGCACTTTGATTCGTTAGGTTTCCTTTCGTATGGTCGGAAGGATAAGATAGTAGGAATGCGTTTGTAGATTTGTTTAGTAAGATTTAGGACGTCCCGCTGGTGTGCCTTAGGTCATTATATCTCGATAACCGACAACGCGAGGGAGTAGTGTAACGGGAGGGTTCCTTGTTTGGATTTCGCTTTGGCGAGATGTCCCACGCACGAAACCAGGCAAATGTCGGGAGTTGAGAGAGGCCTTGGGCACTAGGGATATAATTAGGATACTCGTTTCGCTTAGGTAGGGTAACGCATAGATCATAACATTTCTATGATGTAAGATCGCTAGAGTTAGCGGCGCTGAGGTTAGGAGGAATGAAATTTTGCGGGTCGGGAGGACCCATAGATGAGTATTACACCGAGGAAAGGAGACCCTTATTGGGAGAGAGTGTTACGAGTCCGACGTTCACTACGGATGTGCACAAGTTGGAAAGGTGTATGGGCACCTTGGTAAGGTAGTCTTATGTATCGCCCAAAATAGGATGGGCGTAATATATAAGGTTGAAATTCATGCCAAGAGTCATTTTAAAGGATGGGTATTAAGTGACGTATTAGAGTCACTTTATGATCACGGTAGCCGAGTAGTACTTGGTTAGGAACCGTTGGGTTAGTGTCGTTCCCCTTGATGTTTAGGATTTGTAGTGATCCTAGATATATCTGAATTTCGAGTACGAAATTCCGTTGTAAGGGGGGGATTATGTAACAACCCGCCCTTTTGGAGAGGATTAAATTCCATAATTAAGTATAATTTGGAATTTGGAGAATTTCTCGAAACAGTAATTTTTGGGATTTTCGAGGATTTCATAATTTTCGAAGGGTGTTATAAATTATTTTGGGACTGTATAGGTCGAAGTAATTTAATTATATGTCGTCGTGGAGTATAGCAACAACAGAGGTAAGATTTTGAGTAGAAGACCGCACTTAATTATTTTGGGTTAGAATAGTGATTTGCGGTCAAGTACCTCGGATGAAAATTTTGACTGTCCCATGAGTCTCGGAATGTCCGAGATAGTCGAAAAAGAGTGTCCGATTGTCAAAATTAAGTTTCGGGAAATTTTAGAGGTAAAAGTAACTCGTAATTGGGTAAACAAGACGTTTTTGGGTTTTAAGGGTTTAAACCCTTTTTCTTTCTTTATAAAGAGGGAGAGGGGGAGAAAAGAGAAGAAAAAGAAGAAAGAAAAGAGAGAAGAGAGAGAGGAAGGAGAAAATAGGGGAGAAAAGGGAGATTCGGGCCAAACTCCGTCGGATTCGACTCGAGGTCGTCGGATTTCATCCTCGAGGCAAGTGTTTACTTGCTTTATTTCATTTTGTGCAATTATCTCATATCACATTTGGTATAAACAAGATTTTAGGGTTAGAACCCTTAAAATAAAATTGGTAAAAGTTGGATATGAGTTTACAAATTGATGAAATGTAAACTCTTAATGATTTCTAGTATTAAAATCATGTTAATGGAGTATAAAATGGAATTGAAATGGGAGAAATACCAAAAACTAGGTTTTAAGGATTTAGGGTTCAAATTCAAGAGATATGGGTTAATACCCCAAATTAATTGTTGTGTTGGTTGTAAAACCTAGATTAGATGTTTATTGAGTTGTTAGATGAGCTTAGAAACAACAAAAATGGAGAATAATGGAGGTTTGGAAAATTTTTGAAGATGATGAATAGTGGCCTGTGTGTTAACCGAATCGATTCGGCTCTTGGTCAAAAAATGAAATTTGTAGATCTCTTCGACGCGGTCGCGTGGGCGCTGACCGCGTATTTTTCTAATTTTTTTTGGATTTATAGTGATTTTTCTACGGAAAGCTATCCGAGATCAAAATAGTTAGTCAGAAATTAAGACTAGAATTATTTAGAGATAAATATTAGGGGTTCTCATATAGAGTGTTAGGACCTCTAAAGGACTTGATGAGAGAGGAAAACTTTGGGTTTTGGGTTATATATAAAACCCTAAGCAGATTTGGGATTTTCGGACAAGCCGAATCGATTCGGACAGGCCGAATCGATTCGGTAAGAGACAGTTTGTAAGTAGAACCATTTCGAATCGATTCAAACAGGATGAATCGATTCAGTGGCCAGCGAATCGATTCGGGCATGCCAAATCTATTCGGTCCTGGAAAAATTTTAAGGTTTTCTCCTTTTAAATTTTAGGTAGATTTAAACTATGGTTTTGGAGATTATTATCGAGGATGCTAGATATCACATTAGGACTCCTAGATAATGGTATTGAGGGTGAATAAACCCCGGGATGAAATAAGGAACCTCGGATTAATTTAGTGTACGATCTGGGGTATGGATTTAATGAATGCTTGGGAATACTTTGGGTTTAGTATCATGCTAATATGAAAGCAAGATTATAATTCCTCGAGAGAATCTTTGGGATTATTGGTTATTGCTAGATGCTATAGGCCACTATGGCCGTTATTATATATATATTCTAGGAGGAATATATATGATATGTATATACTGTGTGATTTAGGTATATATTTATATATGTTATGATGGAAATGATTTTGAAAATATAAAATTGAATATTTTCAAAATGGAAAGAGAAATGTTCTTCATAATTAATAAAATATGGATTACACACCTCTCTAAATCGCTATCATAAGGGAAGTTGCGTACGTATGGTGAAGCCCCCTGGATAATGAATGTAGGGTGGATATAGTCCTATAGGCCATGTGAGCGTTTCTTGATATATATTTTTCTTCGCTGGTTAGGAGATTCCGGGTGTGGTCTTGACTATCCCGCAGGCACATGGCCGCTTCCCGACGTCTTGCGATGTAGGATCCCAGGTTGTCTTGATGATAGGCCCTGGAAGATGATAGCCATTTAGGGGCGCGCACAGTGGAGAAATCCGGACGGGCGGTTTTAGAACACGTTATATTAAAGCAATTCATGATAATGGATTGGCTTTAATTACATTTCCTGGATATAGGAAGGGAAATGGGTTATATGTTTAGCTTCGGTAACATTCCCGGATGGAAGAAGGGATGTGGAAGCATATGATATGGTAAAAGCATTTTTATGATAATAAAAATGGCTTTTAATTACATTTCCTGAGTATAAAAAGGGAAATGGGATAATTGAAAATGGAAAAGCATTTTTATGTTAATAAAATTGTCTTTTAAAAAGATATATGTTATGGTAAAGCAATTCATGCTAATGAATTGGCTTTTAAATACATTTCCTGGATATGAGAAGGGAAATTGAAGGTTTTGATATGAGTATAGAATACACATCAGTCCGGGAGGTAGATCCGGATGTGTATTATATAGTTTATTACGTAAACATCAGTCCGGGAGATATTATCCTGACGCATATTGTTGATGTATATATATATATATATATATATATATATATATATATATATATATATATATATATATATATATATATGTATTTATACATTTGTGTGTGCTAAGGGCCTAATGGATCTCTACCATTAACCCTGACAAGTAGTAGTGTATCGGGGGGGTTCCTTGTTTGGATTTCGCTTTGCGAGACACCCCACGCACGAACTTAGTGCAGTGTAGAGAATAGAGGGAAGTTTAGCCCTTAGCACTTGGACTATCTGGGGTAGATAGTAGTTGGGTGATAGACTAGTTAGGCAGGGATAACTTGACTACGGTATGTTGTTAGGGTGCGTTAGGTGTGCACTATTAGAAGAGAGGTGAGGGGTATCTCGTGGGAGTGTGATACCAATTTAAATATGAGATAAAAATATTTTTCAAAAAAAAAAATAAAGCATTTATGCACTTGCAAAATATTTTCAAAATTCGGGCTCTGACCCGCATATCTACTTTTCCTCTCTTGTTGTATATTATATATATATATATATATATATATAGGTGTCTAGACACAAGGATGCCTGGATGGCATTTCTTTCGAGTCAGACGTCTGCTGCAGCAACTGTGGATGCTTGCGGTTTCTCGGTAGACGCTTCTTTTCCTTGTACTATATATAGGAGGTATTGTACAAACATTCGGGCCAATGCTCCAACTGATTTTATTTATTCTTTGCACGATATTCGATATGGTTGTATAATTTGAACCGAGTGTTCGCTTATTTTAATTTATTTCATTTTCATTTCAGTTTTATTTACGCACTAAATTGTGGATGTTTTTTTTTAATTGATGAAAAGAGTAGTTAAGTTAAAATTTTAACGCTCGCCTAATAGGATATTAGTAATTAAATGGATTTTCGACAGTGATGCTAAGAATGATCCATATGTAACTCCTGTTATAATTTGATATAGGAGTGATCGCCCGGTATCCCATTAGACGGGTTGTTACAGATGGTATCAGAGCATTAGGTTCTAGTGTCCTTAGGAATCTGTGCAGACGTACTACACTTTCAGCGTTGCTCTCAATTTGTTATAGACCCCAGGATTAGGATTGTTGATTTCTCTTGTGAGATTTTGTTCTCCTGCCATGCTAGAAGATTATAGAAATCTTTTACGCGCTCGTTGAGAATCGTGTGCGGAGCTCGGAGGGAAGCAGGAGTTGGAGCTTAGCTGGGGAAGCTAATAGAAGTGGGGACGAGGACCTTAGTAGAGGCCACTCTCCTTGTGGCAAATTGCTAAGGATTGTTGCAACGGCTAATAAAGTATAGTAGTTATGAGAAACCAAGTACTACTGTGGTAGAAAGTGGTACTCAAGTTGAATTACCCCGTGTAGATAAGTGTTCCAAAGGGATCTTACGGATAGTTTTGGCCGTGAGTCCCCATGATTCTGCAGGAAGGAGAAGAATTTCGTTTCGTAATTATTCACATAAGGGTCGGCCAAGGACCGACAGTGAATAAAGAACATTATGGAGAAGTGAACTTTGTACCGAGGTGAGGAAGGTACAATGAAAAATGAGTCCTTTCCAGGAAGGATAGGCTCACTGGAGAAGTGTGGGTGTGTTCAGGTGCCCCGGAGGGAACATCCACATGGGGAGATTTGTTGAAATAGGATTGTTGGAACCGGTGGTGGAATTTCCTTTTAACAAAGGAGTTAAGAGGATTAGTAAGGTGATTGTAAGGAGGGAGGTTATAGAGTCAGATGGCGTTGACAACCTTATCATGGTCAGGAAGGCCAGTGATGGAAATGGTGTTGTGGAGTGCGGAGCCACACGGATAGTCTTTTCCGATAGGAATAAAGGACAAGGTTAGGGTGCCCAGATGGGGCCTAGCGTTAAGAAATTCTAGTAAGAGGTGTGGCTAGATGAAGTTGTGGCGTCCGATAGCCCTAGACTCGTGTGTGTAATTTGAGCTTTGTATTTGGTCACGATAACATAATAATGTAGGCTTGTGTGTTTTCCGCGATAGCGGAATTTTGTTTTCTTTCACTCGCCATAGAGGCGGGTGATTATATTTTGTATATATATGTATAATGTATTTGGTTGATCGGAGCGATAGCAGGCTAATTATGGCAAGACTATCGTGTCCATAGTTCCTGGAGGGAACAGATTGTGGTTGCGGTGTCTCACCTGGATACAAGTTGAGTACACCTTTGTTATTATGGATTGATGGAACCTCGATGAGTAGAGGTTTCCTTATTTTGGTTGGTATATGTGGCAACCTTATAGATATAATTTAAGGCCCACAGGATCATTGTTGAGTTGTAAGATTTAGCTCAGTACTGCTTTGCGCAAGGACTTAGAATTAGTGCGAGGGCTGGGTGGTGTGACTCTTAGTTAGAGATAGGAGTTCAGACCACCTTTCGATGAGAAGGGATAGGATTATCCCGGTTGCATATCTGAAATAACGGGACTCCGTGACCAACGAAGTCAAGTGTTAATGTGTGGAGGGGTTCCTTGTTTGGATTTCGCTTTGCGAGACGCTCCACACATGACTCTTAACGGCGCCGGGCATGGAGAGTTATTATGGGATGCAAGGATGTGGGTTAGTCTTATCGTGTGGATGAACCACTATAGACTATGAGCCCTGTGATGATGGTACGCTTATGGAAATATTGTGATATGGAAAAGCACTAAAGTTGTCCTCTCGCCACAAGTAGTTTGGTGGAGTAGGACTTAGAGAAATTGAGTTGAGGATAATAGCTAGGCCTTAATAAGAAGGCAAATTTAGAGGAAATCTATGATCGGTATGATATAAGAAGTGTTCCTACAGAGAGTAGGCACTTTATTTCATTAGGTTTCCTTTCGTATGGTCGGAAGGATAAGATAGTAGGAATGCGTTTGTAGGTTAGTTTAGTAAGATTTAGGACGTCCCGCTTGTGTGCCTTAGGTCGTTATGTCTCGATAACCGACAACGCGAGGGAGTAGTGTAACGGGAGGGTTCCTTGTCTGGATTTTGCTTTGGCGAGACGTCCCACGCACGAAACCAGGCAAATTTCGGGAGTTAAGAGAGGCCTTGGGCACTAGGGATATAATTAGGATACTCGTTTCGCTTAGGTAGGGTAACGCATAGATCATAACATTTATATGATGTAAGATCGCTAGAGTTAGCGGCGCTGAGGTTAGGAGGATTTCAGAAGGATTGCTACAGCAGGGTCACAAGGATTTCAGAAAAATTCTTTTCAAGATTCAATTGATATAAACCATATACTAAAAATCCATAACCAATATTATCAGAATTTTAATCAAACCAAAACCATTGTACTTAAATTCAATCGCAAAGCCGTCTAAAGCAAGTTTGGAAACATAAATTAAATTCCTAGAAACTATGGGAACATAAAAAGTTTCTTGCAAATCTAAAATAAATTCAGTGCTTAAAATCAGGCGAAAGACTCCAATAGCTTCTATTTTATCCTTCGCTTTATTTCCCATGTAGAGAAAATTCTCATTTGGATTTGTTTTGTCAATCGAATTGAAGTCCTGCAACGAATTAGAAACATGATACATAGAACCAGAATCAATCCACCAAGTGTTAGAAGGAGCGTTAATAAGGTTTGATTCGAAACAAACATAAATAAAGGGCTTACCCTTTTTCTCGAACTAGGCCTTTTGTTTCTAACAATCCCTCTGGAAATGGCCCTTCTTTTTACAGAAGTGACACTTGTCGTTCTTTTCCTTTTTCACAGCATTAGTTGATGGTTCAGCTTGATGAGACAGTCCAGGACCTTTCTTAATGCCCTTGTCGAACTTCTTCTTAAAACCAACTCCTTTGACAACCAAATTTGCCACGTGTCCCTTAGTCACATGGCCATTATGTTGCTTAATCCTTCCTTCCTCTTGTACCAACATGATTTGCAAATTATTTACATTCCACTTATCTTTTATAGTGTTGTAATTGATTTGGAAAAGCCCATACTTAGGAGGTAGGTAGTTTAGGACGAATTGGACGAGAAAAGACTCATCCAATGTCATGCCCAAAACTCTAAGTCTAGAAACCAAATTAGTCATTTCTATAATGTGCTCATTCATGGTTCGAGTACCATCGAACCTCAGTGTGGTCAGGTCAGCCATCAGTTTCCTAGTAAGGGAATTATCAGCAGAGCGAAAGCGTTCCTTAATGTTGTTCAAATACTCTTTTGCTTTCGTAGTTTCAGGTAGGGAGGTCTTAATGTTAGCAGCAATGCACATTCGCATAAACATAAGGGCCATCCTATTGGATCGAGACCATGCTTCATGGACAACAATTTCATCCTCGCTACTAGCATCAGTAATAACAGCGGGTTCATTACACATAATTGCCATGTCCAGGTTAAGAACCCCTAGGCTGAACTTAATTTGCTCATTACATTTAGAAAAATTAGTTCCATCAAATTTGGAGTAGGACTGATCTTGCGAATACATGTTAAGGAGAATTGCAATTAATAATAATATTCACAAATTAAATTTTCACAAACAACAAAAATTACAAAGGTCAAATATTGAATTGTTGACTAAAAATTTTGGCATATTTCCTTTACAATCTGAATATCACGGAATATGTGTTAATCATCACATAATGTTCAGATTGTAAAGATACACTACCCTATAATTCATTTATCATGGTCCCATAATTTTGGCATCTGTATTTGTTTCCTAAACATTTAATACCATGATTAATGGACTTAATGTCAACTATTCTATTTTAATAAAACCAGTTCTAATGTGGTTGAGTTCAGAAATTACCATGTGTTCCGCCTCAATCCAATTTTATAACTAACGTCACAATAAACCTTTAACGAACGCAAGTGTATTATTCTTACATGCAGTCTTAGCTTGTGTTTGGCCTTTGACTTAACTCAAATGAATAATTTCTTACATGTCCCAACTTAAATATAGTTAACCATTCATTAAATATTAACTATAATACGTAATCTACCAATTATTACAAATATACCAATAGTAGCTTAAATGCCTCAAAAAAAGAATTGCCCAAGTATAGTAAAAAAATACATAATTCATGAATTTTGCCAAAAATTTGAAAAATGAGTTTTCACCATTGAATTGAAGTAAAACATGCCAGAAAACAAAAACTTTTTGCGGAACGTTAATATCAATTTTCTGTAAAGATTTATAAGCCCTGAGATTATTTCCTAAAATGGCAAAATGGGGTTTTGAGGGTCTTAACGGACTCGGATTGCCGAAAACCACATTACATCACGGCCGAAGGCCCAATATAAAGGGTTGGTTCTAGGGTTTCATTTTACTATCCAAATTAGTACCTAGGGATAAGGAACCCATTTTATACTGAATGAAAGGTGAAAAAAATGTAAAATTGCAAAAAATGAGATGTAGTAGAAATTTTCAATATATGAGAACATGCTTTAGTATTGTGTTTTCATGCAATGTAGGCATGTCTAGTTTTAATCTTTTATGTAAATTATCTCTACTTGATACCTCCTTTCACCACTTATAACTTTTATGTAACTGTATGTCAATTTATAATTGATAAATATTAGGTCAACATATAACATGTTCATTTGATTAATAGGGCAATTTTATCATTTTAAACAAAGAGATGAACCACTAGCAGTTTTTCAACTTTTGTATCTAAATATCTTGTTCGAATCATAATCATTTGCCAATAGGAGACCTTGAATCAAATCTCAAGCTTTATCATACAAAAATGTCCTCAACTATCATAAACTTCAGCATCTGGAACTTAGTTTTTCCATGGTATTTATGGAATTATTTAATTTCTATATCTTATATTAAGTATATGAGCAGATTACGCTAACCAAAGAAGACAAGCACACACATTTTATTCATGTTAGAATATGATCCAAAATAATAGTCGATACTAAGGTAGGAATTTGTTAAACATTTTTTTTATTATTGATCAGAGTTCAGACATAATATTTCCTCCAATAAAAACAAATATGCTCATAGCAAACGTGACAATGTTAGGAGATAAAGTCTCCCTTATATTTAAAGAGACAGATAAACTGCAACAATTTCATATAATATCGATTATAGAGTATAATCCAAGGATTTCCATTTGTGAGTATATATTCCAGAGATGAGAATGGTACCTAGATGAGATTATGCCAATTGATACTAAACCTTGTAGTTCTAAAACTCAAAAACACAAGGTTCATTTTTTAAGACCAACATTTTATGGTTACCTTTAGAATATAAAAGGAAGATTTCTCTATAAAGAGAATTTATGGGATATTATCCTCTGCTATGGATGTTGAATATAAACTAAACTATGAGATAAATGCCGAGCCAAGAGACCGAGACTTGCACAACTAAAATGCATGTATTAAAAATACTTGTTAATGACATTCAACATGCTATTGCAATGCCAAGGCAATATTTCTTTTCATAAGCCGATAGTGCTAGTATATTAATTTAGCATGCACCCTCTATCTCTATTTTATCTTTTATCATACATGTAAAATTGTTTGCCTCCTAACTACTCCCCAAGTTAGATATCCACTTGAAATTAATCTCCTATTAAGTGACACTTTTTACAAGGGCGAAAATGTCGCATCCCGTATAACAAAACTTGTCTCAACCAATCATGATTTATATCTTCCAAAAATAAATCCACTACAATGCATCTAATGGCAGTGTGCAACTACAAGTGATGCTGTAAAGTCAATATCCCTCTTGACCTTAGAAACTTCATCTTCGAATTTGCTTCAAGCTCGATTTATCGAACATTTTTTTCTCGTATTAGTTGTTAATTAAGCTGCCTTTAAATAATTGTGTGATTTTCATTATCTCGTAGAATTGAACCCATTTTCCCATGCATAAATGGCCTCAATGAGATCATGTTAGAAAGAATTCGCAAAACTTTTCACATTAAGTTGAGCCTTGCACTCGAGTTGAACTTTGGCAAACCTCCGAGTTGTATCTTGCAATTATGTAAAGAGAAACTAAAGTTCCTAACAAGGATTCTGAGCCTCCTGAAGCTTATCTTAACACACTAAACAAGAGACAAGTTGCATCTTTATATCCTTTAAACCCCCATTAAATATGAGTTCGGTCAACATTAATGCATTTACGCTACTGATACACAAGCCACCTTCGCCATTCAAATCCATAACGTCATCACTCGTAACATATCCTAGTCGCATGAGGACCCTTTTCCTTTCTTTAAGTTCATATTTAAACATCAGTACCATGTAAGTTCTCATTTCTCGCTTAATTGACTTAAATTTGTTAATAAGTTCCTTTTTATGGTGTATAACATTGATCTTGTGCTCATTAGATGGTTCCAGCTTCTCATCCACCATAAGGATGAAAATCCCACATTCATCAATACCACGATGACCAGCATAACAACTCATTTGTACATAATCTTCACTCGGTATTCATTTATATTTATCTTCATCAAATTTACAAAAAATTAAGAAGACAATAGTTTTCACAGACATATTCAAGCCTATGGTGAATGTCTTTGTAGCACGCAAACACTTGATGAGCCCTTCTTGAAATAATATCCCAATCACTTCCTTAATATGGTAAGTAAACTAGAATAATGGCCACCTATTCCACATTTCACAAGGGATAGCATAATCAAAATGTGAGGCATATTTTTATCATCATCTGATAACATGTACATAGCCCTTCAATGAATGTTTTGTGTTCACTTACTCATCATCATCATTGAGATTCAGTTTATCCTTCTATTAATATAAGAAATTCAAATTCCCATTTGCTGAATCTGAAAATAATGGAAGGAACATATTGACACTACATTATCATTTTCACCATCTTAAACGTGTCACTTTATTCTCTAACTCTCGTAACTAACAGACCCTTATTCCCTTTCACATTCTCTCCTTTTTTCCTCGCACCGTCACTAGTGGGAACAGGATCATATAAACCTTTTTGGAAGGTATTCGCACGAAATTTCCCCTTTTTTCCACCACTAAGTACAGACCATCACCACCAGAAGGGAAAATATAATCTTAAAGGGGTGTTGTCTGATAACCAGTATAAACGATATAACATGGTTATCGGTGGATATTTACAACCAATTTGGCAAACTCCTTAGTGTTAGGCACTATTGGAGAGGTACAGAAATTGAGAGTTTTTTGGGGCCATTATAATTCTCTCTTCTCATACCACTCCTCTTTCACTATGACATATGTAATGAACCTCGTAAAAAATAACCCAAGCCATCTTCAGTGCAATTTCCATTATTTAGAGGCCGAGGACGGGCTAGTATTCTCTTCTCACTGTGATGCAGAGAAAAAAAGAACATTTCCTCTATATGATGCTTTTTTATCACGATAATGCCAAAGTAACATGAACATATCTACCTCAATAAACTAGACATATCGAGTGGAAAAAATAGTAATGAATCAACAGGCTGTCTTTAGAGAAAAAGCTACAATTAAATTTTCTTAATTTGCAAGCCTTTGTATTTCACTCCTAAGTCTTCGGTGTTGCCTCCTCCAATTCCAGCAGTAGCCAATAGGAGAAACTAGGCTCTGAACTAATGACACTATATATAAATTGCAACAGCAATCCCCCAAAGAGATTGGAACATTCCTACTCAACTTTGCAGGATTATAGGCCAATAATCCTCACTAGTCCATCCTAAATAAAACTTTTCACTTCTTATAAAAATCGGTGGTGTTAAATATCCATAATGCACACGTATGTCCATATTTAATACTAAAATCATAGTAGTCCAAGATTCTGCCACACCATACTTCATTTCAGTATCTTAACATTGCCTTTAAACTCGCTCAAATTGTCCCAGAGAGACATAAAAAGACACCCGCCTAAAACCGCCAAACCCATTTATTGCATTATTTTCCCTGTACTTCGGCTTTGGAGTTGGATAATCCTTAAACTTATTCTTCAATAGATTAAAACAATTAACTTCACTAGATTAAAACAGTTAATTTGGCACCACATTCTGGATTTTGTTGTGAAAGCCTTAGTACGACCTTTTAATTACTAATGAATAGGTCATAACAAAGACCTCGATGAAGCCATAACCATCATCGCGCAAGAAATCCGATGTTAGCGATCTCACGAATTATTTAGTTAAAGGATGACATAAGAATAAAGATTAGTAAGAACAAGTGAGAACAAAACCATTATAAAAATTCTACACAAAGGCTTGATGACCATCTTGGTCATAATTGGGTCTCCTTTCTTTCCAGGTTTTGGGAACAGTATCAACAGAAGTAATCTGGAACTTAGTTTGGCCATGCTATGTCTGGAATTAATTTTTTTCTACAAACTATTAAGCACATAATCAGAATCCACTAATGAAAAACAGGCAAAATAATAAATAATGGAAATCTGAAGAATGAATCCGTTAAACATGTATTGGTTATTATTAACTACAGTTTACTTTTATTAGTGCCCTCCAACCATGAATATAACAACATCACTAACAGAAAATGTCATAATATCAAGGGATGAGGTTTCTTTTTTAATTAGAGATAAGTAACCTGCATAAGAAGTGTTGGGAAAATGGTTCCAATTTTCAGATTGAATAATGATACGAGTACAAAAATCTCCACAAAAACATCCCCAAAATCTGACGTGGATTCCACCTATTCTCTCACCTACCTATTAAACATTGACTTGTGGTATGGGGTCCCATCAGGGCACCAATAACACTAATTTTTGTGGAGTTACTTTGTACCCATTAAAGGGTACAAAAAATATCACATCATAAAATATTACTTAACTAGTGTCATCATATATAACCAAACAACAATATAGTACATATTTTTCAGATGTCCTATTTTTCATGCAATTTTCATCTTTTACTTAAATTTTTTATGCCTTTGGTTCCTACTTCCAACACTCTTTGTACATGGTATACCTCTCTGTAATTGTCCATCAATATGGTGAACATTAATCATTTTGGCCTAATTCACAATTTTTTAACCCTAAATAGAGAGATGAACCATTAGCAAGTTATCACTTCGGCATCTAAATATCTTGTTTAGACTAAAACCATTTGCCAACAACAAGCCTTAAAGCAAAACCTCGAGGTCCACCGTATAAAAATCTCCCTAATGTATATGGAATTAAATCATTTCTACAACCTAATAAGTGAATTGAATGGCCTAACCAAATAAGATATACCTAATTATTAAATATCTTGTGTGTATTCATCTCACATCGAAAGATGTAGAATCCAACATATAGTACTCAAGTGGGTGTGACCATTTGACTCAGCACCGAGACCTTGTGGGTTCAAACCCCACACTGGGCTAGCTCCAAGTGAGTAATTTGAGGATAATATCGGTGGCTAGCTATGAGTTTAGGACCTAACGGTGGTATCAAATCCGATGGTTTGATCGGGACCATTAACGAGCTTTCTGTCCAGTTGCAATATGCGTCGATATAATCAATTCAAGGTAGTGTGAGTCACAGTGCATCATGGTGAACCTAAAAATTGGATTATTAATTAATTAGATTTCATGTAGTGTTGCGTTTTTTGGGCCGTGTTCGCGTTAGACAAAAAAAATAAAATTTAGTGTTGTGTGACATTGCATTTTAATTATGTCGTGTTTGGTAAAAAAACTCGCATCGTGCCTTAACTAACATAATTTAATTGACATTACATATGACATAAAATTTATTTTAACAAAAAAAAATTACTACCTAAAAAATGTCACAAAACTGATTTCAAAAACAAAAAATTATTACCTAAAAAGTTTACCACCACAAAAATTTGTGTTGTGTTGTGTCATGTCGTGTTTTAATTAGTTCATGTTCGTATTTAGTTAAAAAAATCATTTTTGGTCGCATTTAATTAGGTCGGGTTCGGGTTAGGTAATAAAAATAAAATTTCCTATAGGGTCTTATTTTAATTGAGTCATGTTCGTATTCCTTTTTTTAGTGGCTAAAATTTTTATTTTATTTACGAGTTGAAATGTGCAATTTTTTGTGTTGTTGAAATTGTAATTTAATACTATTATGATATGAGTTTCTTATAATTGGAAATAAAAGAGGGAGAGAAATGTTTGGAGATAATTTCAATATGGGAAAAAAGGGATAAAGGTCTTTTACTGTTAAGTCCTTGGACTAATAATTTTAGACTATAAATCGGGACACAACAAATTTTAAACGATTAGGTCTACCATATAAATACCCTCAAATCTCAAAACAAACACACCTTACAAGCGCGAACGATCAAAACCTCAACTTTCTCTCTTCCAATCAAATCCTAATCGTTGAATTTGTAATAAACGATTATCATTCTCAATCAGATTATTTCAAACAACAGTAAGAGGTATTATTCCATCCATGCTCATATATTGTTAGTTTTTCTAGTTTTTTTGGTTTGTAAACCCTAAATCGATGTAGTTTCTTACTTTATTTCACTTGATTTCTCTTCAAATGAAGAACACACTATACAAAAATGATTTCATAATGTATTTGATGTAATTTATTGTGTATTGAATGTAATATTATCTCCTTAAGTTTTGTTCTTAAGTTTATACCATACACTCTGTATATGTTGTGTTCTTAGCACTATATTTCTGATATCACCTGTTTATCATTGTATATTGAGTGTTTTGTTTTGTATTCCATGTAATATATATTTTTGTGTCCTTAGATTTTATATAACTTTTTTTCCTATTTTATCATGTATTTTATGTTCTCATATGTATAAATTTGTAGACATTGTGTATGGAGTGATGAAATTATATTATGTTGTTTGTTGTTGATACGAAATATACAATACGCGTCTAGCTTCTACATTTGTTGCCCTGGTTTTAATTAAAAAAAAACACACATTTTGCATGTTCACTGTATTTACGTGGTCTCTAAATTTTATAGCTCCTATATCATTGTGGTCCGTGCCATCAGAATTTCTTGAGGAATGTGAATATACATGTGTTCTCTATATTTAATAGGTTATATATTATTGTGGTTTGCGCAACCGACATTTGTTAAGGAATGTGAATATATACGACTCTCTATAATTAATAGCTCGTACATTATTGTGGTCCACTCAAATGCCATATTTTTAGGACTATGAATGAATATGCGCTCTCTATATTTTCATAGATCCTATATTATTGTGGTTCCCGCTAACGACATTTTTTGGGATTGTGAATGAATATATACGTGTTCTTTATATTTTCATAGATTCTATATAAATTGTGGTTGATTAGGCATAAATTCTCCCGATTTATCCTCGTAATTTAGAGACTTTTATTGCCCTAGGTAGTGTAATTTGTATTGATTTATCTCATATACTTGCTACTGACATCTTCCATCGAGTGCATCGAGTTTCGTGTATTTCTCGTACATTTTGCAAATATTTTATGCAAGTGAAGAAAAGAGAAAATTCAAAAGAGAAAGAGAAAGAAAATAAGAAGAGTCAAGGGAAAAATATTGATTTTACACCAGGAATCCGGACACGGAACCTCAAGGAAAGTTGAAGAACTCAAGTCCATAAGCATGTAGGAAGAAAGGTCATCCAAATCCGAATCCTGGGTAAAAAGTTATGAAACTTTGAAGTGGAGAAGAAATCAAGGAAAAAAAGGAAGAAAAATATAAAGTCACCGAATCGAACCGATGAAATCATCACCGAACCGGTTCGCCACACTGTCAGCACCAAACTGAATCGATGAATAAGAAGTAGAATCGGTTCCCCAAACTGGTATACACCGAGCTGGTTCGCCCCAGTAAAGAAGGAGAACCGAACCGGTTAGCCTAGACCGATTTTTAATTCTTTATTCCTCAAAAATAGAGTTGTGCATTGTACAAACACTTAAAATAACGTGGTGTATTATTCTTTTGTCATACCAAACATTATGAGGCTTATTTTTAAGTGTTTTGAGAGGTTTTTTAAGCTAAGAACTTTAGGATTCATCTTGTTCAACATTTGGTTCATCCTTTTGGATTAATTCAAGGCTCTTCTTCATTCCAAGTATTATTTTCTTCGTTGCTTTCAATTGTTTTCATATTTTCAGTTGGTGATTCATTATTTCTTAGTTAAAATTATTCTTTGCATGTTTCATTACACTTTTCACATAATTGTGATTTTCATCGCCTGTAACTTTAAGATTTGTATTACTTCTCACGTAACCATGTCCGACTGGATTTCTAAGGGTTGAAATGCATGAACCCAACTCGGTGTGGTTTGCATGGATATAAAAGTAATTCCTTAAATTAAATAAATGATTGAATCGCATTGATTAGTTATTACAACCGTTGTACGACTTTAACCTCGTTTACCCTAGGTAACCGGGGTGTTTAAGAGTGCGACGCAACCTAACTTATAACTGATAATGTGTGAGAGAGAGAGGGAGAATAGCATTCCTTCATGAGATAAATTTCTTTCAGGTATCCGTCGTTTCATATAAAGTGTGTCAAACGTTTGACCTTGTGTAAATTTACTCACCTCCTTACACACTAGAGAGATACACTTACCCGATTCTCAGAGATTTCGATTTAGAGAGATATATCCAGTGAGAATTGAAGTCAAAACATTGATTCTATAAAGGCAGTCTAAGAATTTCTCTAATGATACTTATGATTATTTCACACTAACACATGTTGAGTTTTAGGAAGGATTACACTTTGGGTATTAAGTGAATTTATGCCTTACCTTGATAGTTAAATATGGTGTTCATTGACGTCCTTTTAAGTTGGGTTGTATAGACCTTCATCATCAAATAAGAGACTGCATTTAAATAAAATTCTGAATTTTGTGGGTACATTGACTGCAAACCCTCACGAGACAACACTCATCTTGTAGGGCAACCGACAGGTTGAACGACTTGTTGTACATGCTAAGTGCAATCACAAGTGCCTGTGAAAGTGACACACTTTTGGTCATTTATCTCTTTTTCTCTCTATATTTGTTAGAGGACTAGCAATGTTCTGTTTGAGGGTAGTGTGATAAGTACCTAAAAGTGTCTATTTTATACCCTAAATATGTGCATTTTAGTCGCTCGATCTCAATAAAACTGGCCTTATGTTCATATTTTATTATTTCGCAGGTCAATCGCCAGTCGCGGTATCAAAATGTGCTAAATCGACGTAATTGTGATAAAGTAGTGGTAAAAAGCATTTAATGAAGAAAATCAAAGCGGTCGTGAAGCCAGAAGTCCCTTTTAATCTTTCCCCGATGAGTTATAATTCCCTAAACCCAAGTCTCGTAGCCTAAATCTATCCTGAACCAAGCCCAGTACATCCCTAACCTGTCCTATAACTGCTCAGTATGTGTGGTATTATTATTTTTATTATTTTATTCAGGTTGTGTTATTTTTATTATTTAATTTTCGATTTTAGGGTCTTTATTTTTAGTATTTTATTATTTTTATCTTATGTAAATATTATAACTTGTGTGTCATCATGTCAGTGTATTTAGATGTGTGTTTAATATTTTCTTTATTAGATTTTTAATATTCTTTGTTTTATATTTTGAGTCTTTTTATAATTTATATGTGCGTGTTTATATTTTTATAATATGTTCGTCGTAAATACATATATACATATTTTCTTATTTTATATAGTAAAGTACTTACACACTATTTCCATACACATAAATCACTCCCTACCCTACACCCCACATTCCATACACCTTAAACTCACCAAATCAACCCTCACACCGAACAGGGGTGAACCTAGGTGGTTTTTCCGCCCACCTTAATTTTTCGGATTTTTTTCCTGAGTATAGGATATTTTTTTTTTTGGATCTTTGTGTAATGTTGCATAATAGAAGGTATTAATTTTTGGGTCACATATAGAAATAGTTCATTTTCTACTACACGTGTTCGTTCTTCTACACAACACATGCACGTGTTTTTTTAAACATTTTAACCTATACTTAAATCTCTTCTCTTCAACCTCACTCAACTGCTCTCTCCCTCTCCTTCCCCTCCCCTCCCATCCTCCTCCTCCTCCTCCTCCTCCTCCTCTCATCTCCTCTCCTCTCCTCCCCATAACACAATCTAGCACATCTCTCCTCCTCTCCGCCTGCTCTTCGCCGCATCCACAAACCAGTAACAACACCCCCCCCCCCCAAGTCCAACCCAACTTCCAAGTTTGAACTCCAAGAATGTAGCGCATCTCAGACTCTGATCTGGGCAGGGCAGAGCATCTCTTCTCTTCAACTTCCAAGTTTCAAGCAGTCTAGCAGCAGAGCATCTGAGCAGATTTAATTTTTTTTATAACATTCAATGATTTTTTTTTCAATTCAATATTCAAGTTTCAAAACTAATAATTTTTTCAATATTCAGTGATAAATTAGTTTAACTGTTCAATTTTAAATGTTAATTAATAAATGCACAATGTTTAAATGACTAATTATTTTTTAGTTTTCTTTTAATTGTTGTGCCTATATTTGTTTAAAATTTTGAAAATATAGATTTGTTGGGTATTGATTTATTAGTATTTTAAAAATAAAATTACTGATTACTTTTAATTGTTGTGCATATATTTGTTTAATATTTTCTTATTAGAATTTTAAGATTCTTTGTTTTATATTTTATATTTTTATTTTTTAATTATGCGTCTTTTTATACTTTATATGTGCGTGTTTATATTTTTATAATATGTCCGTCGTAAATACATATATACATATTTTCTATTTTATATAGTAAAGTACTTACACACACTATTTCCATACACATAACTCACTTCCTAACCTACACCCCACATTCCATACACCTTAAACGCACCAAATCAACCCTCACACTCAACAGGGGCGGACCTAGGTGGTTCTGAGGTGGTTCTGAGGGTGGGTGGCCCAAATATAATATTGTTGGTGTTGATACCAAATTTAGTCTGCTGACATGGCTCAATTGGGTGAAGACACGTGGCAATCTGTGAGGAACTCGACTTCCCCGACCCACTGAGATACTCCGAGCAATAGATGCTCTCTGAGGAACCATACTGCAACGAGGAACTCTGCTTCCCCGATCAACTCAGACGCTCCGACCAATAAGATTTCTCCGAGGAACTTTAATACACCGAGAAACTTATGAGTACCGAGCTACATAGGTGGTCCGAGCAGCTTAGGCGGTCCGAGCTGCACCTCGAACAGAGCATTAATAGCAGGATAACCAACAGATTGACTGCGCATTAAATGCTTATTATTATCATACAGATGTATACGCCTAATAGATAGCTATTTATTACCCTTTCACATGTACAGCCTGAGGGCTATTAATACATTGTATCATCCTCATTGTAAGGGGACCGAAATTTCTTGATAAAACTTGTAATCAAGAATTCCCAAACAGTCAGCAATAACAGAAACAGTGGACGTAGGCCATTCTTATAAGGCTGAACCACTTTAAAATTTCTTTGTCTCACTTTATTTTATCTGTGATTAAATAATTAGATATAATCTAATTTTTTATATCAACAGATTGGCGCTGTCTGTGGGAAATGACTGCTAATATCATTTTTCATCAAAAACAATTCATTACAAATGGCTGATAATCCAGAACCAGCAATCAAAACGCTGGAAGCCCTCCAAATCCATCTGCTCCGCCAAACGTTCCAGATCTGGCTAGAATAATGACAAATCTGGCCCAGGGCCAGACAGCCATGCAAGAAACTATGCGACAACTCATACAAACCCTTCATGGCGGAGTTTCGACCCATTCAGGACATCGAAGTGTTCAAAGAAATACCCGTTTACTTTCTTCGCGTACTAGGCGTACCGATTCATATCGTACTGAGGAGTTTGAAGATTTTTCTTATCAACCTGGACCAACTTCGTCAGTACGAGCCACAGATACTGAACAACGTATCACTCTCTCTCCAGAAAGGACTAGTGCGCTAAAAAGGTTAAGCAGGGTATCTCCTTTTGATCGATTAGATTCTAGGAGGAACAAAAGTCCTCCTAAGGCTGAGTCGAGGAGCTTTCGACAACCATTAGACTTAAGGGAAGGATCTGCCCAGTCGCGACCAGCTGCTCGTCAAGATAGATCCCAGGAAGCCACATCAACGCAATCAGTTGCTCGAACCAACAGGCCCAAGGAAGGAAACGATGCATGGAAAGGCTCTATTCAGAGGCTGGAGGATAGATTAGGGGAAAGGGCTAAAGCCAAGAACACTCTACAACGAACTTTTGTTCAAGGAACACCTTTTGTCCAGGACATTGTAGATTTCCCACACCATCAAAGTTCAAAGCACCTATTGTGACCCCCAAATATGATGGAAAGACCGACCCTGTCCTTCATATAGAACAATACCAAGCTGCAGCCGACATCTATGTTGTTCCAGATGAGATGAGATGCAGAGCATTCTCGGGAACTCTTACCGGATCTGCTCAAATATGGTATAATAATCTTCCTCGGGGAAAGATCTCAACTTTCTTTCAACTGGTCGAGTTATTCATTGGGAATTTCTGTTTTGGGGCAAAGCCAGTTAAACGAGTAGCGCATTTGTTAAGTGTTAGACAAAAAGCTGGTGAGAGTACCAGAGATTATATAACTCGTTTTAATAACGAGAAGCTCGAAGTCATTAATTATGAGGAAAAGACAGCGATTACCGCCTTGATGAGTGGACTACTACCCAACAAGTTGTACTACACTTTGGCCAAAGATCCACCTAGAACCATGTCAGAACTGATGGGAAAAGCGGCCAAGATTATGAATGCCGAGGAGGCTATGGCTGCGAAGAAGAATATGGATGCCAAAGAAACCAAGGTGGAAACTGATAAAGCTAAGAAGAAAGAGCATAAGAACAATGGTAGTGACAAACACTCAAAAACAAGGTCATCATGGGAAGTATTGAAGAATTTTGATAATTATACTCCTTTGAAGAAAGACATCAACCATGTTCTAGAAGAAATCAAGAACAACGAGGAATTAAACTGGCCAGAGAAAATGAAGGCAGACCCTGACAGGAGGAATAAGGCAAAATATTGTGAGTTTCACAAAGATCATGGCCATATGACCAAAAATTGCATAGCTCTTCAGAATGAGATTGAAACACTCATCAGACAAGGAAAACTGGCAAAGTATGTTGATCATAGAAATGAAAGAAAAAATAGCGATCGAACAAGAGAAAGGTCTAGATCTCCTCGTCGAACAGAGGAGAACAAGAAAAGAGACCATGAAGTTGATCCAGAAGACGACCCTGATCTTCCCAAGAGACTAAGGCAGCCAGAACGTGAGGTATTTTCGATACGCTTTGGGTCATTTAATTGTAATGTTATTACAGGTGGAGATGCAGGAGGAGGAGACCTTACTGCAGAGAGAAAAGCTTACCTCTGTGAGGCTCAAGCTTGCTCATATATTCAACGAATAAATCTAGCTGAGGAGGATCACCCTATAAAGGTAAACAATGAGAAATTGGTCATTGGTTTCTCAAAGAACGACCTCGCAGGTGTTCTATATCCTCATGATGACCCATTGGTGACCAAAATGAGGATGAAGGAAGTGATGATTTCAAGAGTACTGGTAGATAATGGTAGCTCGGCAGACATCATGTTCTACTCGTGCTTCGACAGTTTAAATCTAAAACTATCTCAACTGGAGCCTTATCACAGACCCCTCCTGGGTTTTTCTGGTGAGAAAGTTTTTCCACTTGGGACGATCAAGTTGGATATATTCATTGGTACATGGCCTGCTTGTCGAACAGAAAAAATACTCTTCTTCGTGATGGATAAGAATGTTCAATCAGCATATAATATCATCATGGGAAGAGTAGGATTTAAAGAAGTTCGAGGTTGTACCATCTACGGTACATCAATGCCTAAAATTTCCAACAAATTTTGGAGTAGGAGTTGTGAAAGGTGATCAGAAAGTAGCTCGGGAATGCTATTATTCATCCACTGAGCAAGAGGAACTGGAGGAATCAAGGAAAAAGACTACTTCCTATCAAGTGGATGAAGGTGCAAAAATTGAAACATTGGATCCTAGAGATGAGTCGCAACTCGTGAAGGGTCAAGTGGTGGAAGCTACTGAAAACATCATTCTGGACGACGAGCACCCTGAACGAACTACTCAAGTAGGTTCGTCGTTGGAAGCCTCACTAAAACAGAAATTGATAACTTTCCTAAGAAGCAGAAAGCAAACTTTTGCGTGGAGTTATGAGGATATGCCCGGGATAGACCCAAATTTCTTATGTCACGAGCTCAATGTGAATAAGGAGATCAAGCCTGTGAAGCAAAGAAGAAGAGTATTCAGTCCCGAGAAGAATCAAGCTATACAGGAGGAAGTCGAGAAGCTCTAGAAAGCTTGCTTTATTGAAGATGTTAAATATCCAGACTGGTTAGAAAATGTGGTAATCGTGAAAAAGAAGAACAACAAATGGAGGATGTGTGTAGACTTCACCGACCTCAACAAAGCATGCCCAAAGGATCACTTTTTGTTGCCCCGAATTGATCAACTAGTGGATGCTACCTCGGGACACGAGCTGCTGAGCTTCATGGATGCTTATTCTGGTTACAATCAGATTAAAATTAAACCTGAAGACAGGGAGAGTACTTCTTTCATTACCCCTAGGGGAACTTACTGTTATAATGTTATGCCTTTTGGTTTGAAAAATGCAGGTGCAACATATCAGCGGCTGATGAACAAAGTGTTTGCAGAACAAATCAGTTGCAATATGGAAGTCTATGTTGACGATATGCTGACAAAGAGCAAGAAAACTGTTGATCATCTAGTTGACTTTGGTCAGACCTTTGATCAACTAGATAAATATCAAATGAAGATGAATCCAACGAAGTGCATATTTGGAGTATGAGAAGACATGTTTCTCGGGTACATTGTCAATCAGCGAGGCATTGAAGCTAACCCTGAAAAGATCAAAGCTCTGTTAGGGCTGTGATCCTCAACGACGAAGAAAGAAGTGCAAAGTCTTACAGGATGAGTAGTAGCACTCAACAGATTTGTATCGCGAGCAACTGATAGATGTCTCCCATTCTTCAAAACACTCCGAAAGACTTTTGAGTGGAATAATGAATGTGATAAGGCTTTTCAAGACTTGAAGAAATATCTGCGAGCACCTCCACTATTGTCCAGGCCAGTGATGGGAGAAAAATTGTACTTGTATCTGGCCGTGTCAGAGAATGCAGTTAGCTCGGCATTAATAAGAGTGGAGAATGGAGTGCAAAAATTGATTTATTACACTAGCAAAGTCTTCCGAGGAGCAAAAATCAGATATCCAAAGCTGGAAAAATTGGCACTAACATTTATCGAGGCAAGTAGAAGAATGAAGCCATACTTCCAGGCTCATACTATAGTCGTATATACCGATATGCCATTGGGGCAAGCTCTTCATAAACTAGAAAAATCAAGAAGATTGATGTATTGGGCAATAGAGCTCGGTGAATATAACATAATTTATGAACCCAAATCATCGCTTAAAGGACAAGCTGTAGCAAATTTTATAGCAGAGTTCACATATCCTGATTCCCCCAAGGAGCAAAAGCTGCTCACCGATCAACCTGTAGATGTTACAGAATCATCAAACTCAAGCCCAGACCAACTTAGGTTGGTAAAAGGGCAAGAAGTGATGATCGACGAATAGAAAGAAATATTAGGAGAGGGTGAAAGGAAGCAACAAATTTTCCACCGAGGAACTCTGTCAGATCAGAAATTTGAAGACGAGTTACCTATATGGAGTTTATATGTGGATGGATCATCTTGCACAACAGGCTGTGGGGAAGGGATTGTTCTTAATAGTCCAGACGAGGTCGACATGGAATATGCCCTACGCTTCCAATTCAAAGCTTCGAATAATGAGGCTGAATATGAAGCCATGATTGCAGGTCTTAGTTTGGCAAAAACCATGGGGCAGAGCAGGTTATTATCTTCAGTGACACACAATTGATCATAAATCAAATGATGGGAGTATATGCAGCCAAAGGAGAATTAATGATCAGGTATCTTGCAAAGGCAAGGGAATTGGTATCAGAATTTGCTTCTATTCAGCTGGTCAGAATACCAAGAATGGAGAATGCGAGGGCAGACGCCTTAGCTCGATTAGCATTAGCTACTCGTACCGAGCTACGAAGAACAATCCCAATTAAAGTTTTAGCTGGTCAGAGTATAGATGAAGATTTGACGATGAATTTTATTACCCTTAATTTAGGACCATCTTGGATGGATTCCATCAGGGCATATATTGAGGAGGGGGAATTACCAACTGACAAACTTGCAGCCAAAAAACTGAAGTTTAAAGCTGCTCGTTATGTACTGAATAATGGTATTCTGTACAGACGAGGAATTATAGCAGGTTTGCAAAGATGTGTGCATCCCACCGAGGTGAAAGACTTGATTGAAGAGATCCATGAAGGGTCATGTGGAGCCCATGTAGCAGGTCGGACTCTTTTGCAAAGGGTGATGATGCAAGAATACTACTCGCCAACGATGAGGGCTGATTCTATAGCCTATGCTAAGAAATGTGACAAGTGTTAGCGTTTCTCCTCCATCCGAAGAACTCCCCAAGCGTTGTTGACACCCATTACTTCCCCTTGGCCATTTGCCATGTGGGGAATTGACTTGGTCGGACCACTTCCAACAACCATAGGAAGATTTAAATATCTCATCGTCGAAGTGGATTATTTTACTAAGTGGATAGAAGCTAAGCCTCTTTTCGACATGACGTACGAGAAGGTGTATCAATTTATTTGGAAAAATGTCATCTATAGATATGGTCTTCCCCATGCATTCATTACCGACCATGGAACACAATTTGACAACGAGGAGTTCACTGCCTATTGTCATCAGTAAAATATCCTGAAGATCCACTCGGCACTAGGCCATCCCCAAAGCAATGGACAAACTGAAGTAACAAACAGAACGCTACTGAATGGCTTGAAGAAAAGACTGAATAACGTAAAAGAAAATTGGATCAACGAGCTATAATCAGTACTATGGGCTTACCGAACTACTCCCCGAGAAGCAACAGGGAAATCTTCATATATGCTTGCATTTGGAAGTGAAGCCGTTATACCTGCCGAGTTGGGTCTTCCGACACACAGAGTACTGAATTTCAATTCCCCTGTCAGCGACTTAATGAGAAGATTGGATTTAGACATGCTCGAGGAAGTTAGAGAAGAAGCACCCATCAGGAATGCTGCTTACCAACAACGAACAACTTTGTTCTACAACAAGAGGGTAAAGAAGTGCGACTTGAAAGAAGGAGACTATGTGCTAAAGAAAGTGATTCAAAAGCACAACAAATTGGAAGCAAACTGGCATGGACCTTACCGGGTTACAGAAGTTGTTCGACCGGGAACCTACAGAATAGCAACTTTAGAAGGGCAGGAGTTTAAGAATGCATGGAATGCAGAACACTTGCGCAAGTATTATCAGTGATGTAAACTCTCAAACATTTTCGTTAGTATGAATAAAGTGAAAATATTCTACCCAGTTCTCTCCTTTTGTTGGAAATCTTTCGCGGAATACTCGTGCTACACATTCAGCAAAAGTACTACTCAGACTACTCATAAATCTATTCCCGAAAATGCCAACTAAGGTTGGTCGGGATTTCATAAATCTATTCCTAAAAATGCCAACTAAGGTTGGTTAGGAAGTAAATATATTCCTAAAAATGCCAACTAAGGTTGGTTAGGAAGTAAATCTATTCCTAAAAATGCCAACTAAGGTTGGTTAGGAAGTAAATCTATTCCCAAAAGTGCCAACTAAGGATGGTCGGGAAGTAAATCTATTCCCGAAAATGCCAACTAAGGTTGGTCGGGAAGTAAATATATTCCCGAAAATGCCAACTAAGGTTGGTCGGGAAGTAAATATATTCCCGAAAATGCCAACTAAGGTTGGTCGGGAAGTAAATCTATTCTTAAAAACACCAACTAAGGTTGGTTAGGAAGTAAATCTATTCCCGAAAATGCCAACTAAGGTTGGTCGGGAAGTAAATCTATTCCCGAAAATGCCAACTAGGGTTGGTCGAGAAGTAAATATATTCCCAAAAACGCCAACTAAGGTTGGTCGGGAAGTAAATATATTCCCGAAAATGCCAACTAAGTGGTCGGGAAGTAAATCTATTCCTAAAAATGCCAACTAAGGTTGGTTAGGAAGTAAATCTATTCCTAAAAATGCCAACTAAGGTTGGTTAGGAAGTAAATCTATTCCTAAAAATGGCAACTAAGGTTGGTTAGGAAGCAAAACTATTCCTAAAAATGCCAACTAAGGTTGGTTAGGAAGAAAAACTATTCCTAAAAATGCCAACTAAGATTGGTTATGAAGTAAAACTATTCGTAAAAATGCCAACTAAGGTTGGTTAGGAAGAAAAACTATTCCAAAAAGTGCCAAAGTTGGTCGTTAAGAAAAAATTCACTAACTATGGTTGATCGGGAATAAAAACCCACTAACTGTAATTGGTCGAGAAGAAAAATTTACCGACTTTGGCTGGTCGGAAACATTTTATGAGTACAAGAAAGTGACCTTGGTTGGTCGAAAACATTTTATGAGTACAAGAAAGTGACCTTGGTTGGTCGAAAACATTTGATGAGTACGAGAGAGTGATCGAACAAAATTTTTGATACTCGTAACTTTTTAAATTACTACCAAGTTAGTCGAGAAACAAAACATCATTAAGTGTGGTTAGTTGTTAAATGATTACCACAAATTCAAACTAGTCGACAATAAGTTTTAGTCAACTCTAAGTTGATCGACAAATAACACAATGTTGTTATCTTTTTAACAGATATACATATATGAAGTGTTTTATAACCACAACGTAATGGCGATCAAGATTGCGAACAAAAATAAAAGTCTTTCATTAAATCACAAAACAAAATACATTGAGAATGAAATACAAATTAATTATTACATCAAGATTCCTATTATATTGGTTTCTTCCCCTCTGCTTTTGAAACAGGTTCCTCGCCAGCAGGAGGATTGTCTAAAGCATAAGGGGAGTTTATGAAATTAAGATCTTTAAGCATCCTGATGTTCATCACAGATGGTCGATCGAGTAGGTGCTCGGGGCGAGATATTTCAGCATTAGAATGGAGACTATAATCGCCAAGGTATTTGTAAATCAAACACTGAGGGATTCCCCGGGCAGGGATCCAGCTCATGTCGAGTTTAAAGGATGGAACTGGCAAGTCGAGTAACCCAGGATTATGATAATCCCACAAGTAGTGACCTTGTTCCAGTTGCAGTTCACCTAGGGCATTCAACCATCCTTGTTTGTAACCTTCATTATTCGCATTTTGGATCCGATCATCCAAATGGTAGAGATCCTCATTGTAGCCAGCCATCCAAAATTCTCTGGGCTGCTTGTGGAACTGTTAAGTCAACCTTTCCAACTGCTCGTGAAGACTTTTTATAAAAAGATCTTTATTCTCCAAGGTAGACTTCTATGCAGAAAGTAGCTCGTCCAGATTCCTGATCTTCTTAGACATCTCAGCCAATGCCTGGTTCTTTGCCATCAGTTGGAAGGCCTAGTTCTCCAGAGCATATTGAGTTCTCTCTTCCTCGACAGTAATCCGAGCAGCTCTTGCTCGTCCCCGAGGAGCTCTTGCTTGTCCCCGAGTAGATGTAGAAGGGACAACTCTCTTCAAGGTTTCTAATTCATCCCTCAGGTTGGCGTTTTCGACCTCCAAGAAAGAGAATCCCTCATCGTTTACAGGGACCAAAGCATTTGAGGTGGAACCTGCAGACTTCAACTGAGACACCTCTCTTTGCAGGTTATTATTTTCCTGCTCTAACAACTCAGCTATCTGTCTGTGCTCTTCGACCTCAGCCTTCAAAGTTCTCTCCCTCACATCGTAAGTAGCAAACAGTTTATCGTATCCCTTATCAGCACTGAGTTGCTGATACTTCTTCTTGTATCCTTCGTGCAAAAGGGGTGTAGATTCCTTATATTGCTGCTGAAGTTCTTCAAGAGTGCCCTGGAGATCTTCAATCATATCATAGTATGATATGTTGTTAGCCACTGCACGATTGAGCAGGCACTTCAAATACTGATAGGTTTCAATTGCTTGCTCTGAAGCACCTTGACCGAGGATGTCAATGATTTGAGCTGCACTCATGTCTGAATGACCAGCTTTGAAATACTCATTGCATTGCCTTAACTGTTTTGTATCGTGAGCGAATAATAAGTCCATCCTGGGCAGAAACTAGTAAAGGAAGAAAAAGCAAGAATCAATAAGAGTACAAGCAGAGCATGAAAAGGAGAATCAACAGTATGCATAAGCAAAAGTTCAAATTTTATTACATCATAAAGGAGAAGTACAAAGTTCAGAGTTACATTTGACAAATAAAAATAAAATAGAGAGAAATCCGAACAACTCCACACCTTTTCCTTGTCTCCCAAAACTTTCTCGGGAGGATGGGACGAGGAGGTAGGTTGCTCGAATGGAACAGAGGTTTGCTCGGCAAGTGCTGGAGGTTGCTCGGATGAAGTAATGGGTAGTTGAAGTTCCTCGCCAGTGGGCTGGATAGCCGGGGGATGAGAAATTTGATCTCCCATCACCATAGAAGATTCCTCAAAGGCAGCTTCGTCCTCTTCTTCTTCTTCAGGAGTTGGAGGGGGGCCCAGGATGTGTCGCTAAAATAGTTCAGAATTTTCATCAACTTTCATCTCTTGCAGAGCAGCGACCCATCCAGCTCTAAAGTATTTGAGGCTGACATATTCCACTTGTGACATCATGGCAGCCAAACCTTTATTCCACCCTTTATCCCAGCCGATGCTGAAGGATTTTTTGATAGCCAATTTACTTTTTGTCTTTTCCGAGGAAAGCTTATCGGAAAGAAGATCATCAACAGCCTTCAATTTATTCTCAACTTCCTCCTTCTGATGACTTACTTCCCGAAGTTGACTCAACTCCTCCTCAGCTGTCTTGAGATTATTTTTAAGCTCCCGAGCATTTTTGAGCTTCCCTTAGAGCTCTTTATTCTTCTCCTGCAAATAATTTATTTTTTACTCCAACCCCTTAGAGACCTCAATAACCTGAGCCTTCTCCTGCTCGATCGAAGTGAGCCTCTTCTCCCAAATCACCTTGTCATCAGCATACTTCTGAAGAGAATCCTTCAAGGATTGCGTCAGACCTACCAAGGCTTCCTCTACACCTGATGAGGAGCTTGAAGCTTTAATATCTTCATCTTTCTTCAGAATTGTATTAAAACAGGTCACCAACTGGGAAAATAAAAGCAAGTCAGTGCACAGATACAAAAAGAAAAGAATGAAAATTTAAGACTATAGGACTTACAGAAGCAATATGACTAGCTGCTAATGTGGTAACCATATCCCGAGAAAGGTTTTCTTCAATACCTTGGATATCGGTAATGATCCAAGTCTTCACCGAGTTCATAGCAGAGCTCGGGGCAACAAAAGTGGGAACACCACTAGTCGGGGGTTGAGAGATGGATTCAGCCAAATTGATAGAGGAGCTTTTTTTCAGCCTCCTCAGAGGAGCATCAACGTTCTCGACTAACGATGTAGTCTTAGTCGGAGAAATGACAATCACCTCGCTTGGAGCAACAACCTTGCTCGGGGCCACTGGGGGCTTCTCAACAACCTTCACAGGAGCAGCTGAAGGAGGTGCATCAATTTTCTTTGTCCCCTCTCCTGGGACATCAAGCTTACTTTTCTTTACCTCTCCAGCACCGGAGGCAGATTTCTCAAAAAGGGTAAGAGGTCCTCTTTTCTTCATCCTTTCACTCAAGGGAATATGTGACTCAGGTGAAGAACTTGTACAGGCTGGTATTGGTTCTGCGTCACTTATCACCGGACGAGCAGTAAAAGAGGAGGTGTAACTCTTGTACTGCAGCAAATATGAAGCTGACCTAATATGATCGTCAGCAACAGTCTGATGCAAACTCCAGATAAGTTTTAAATGCCTTATGTTAACGTCTATCTCTTTTGGAGATTTTCTTTTGTTGTCAACTGCAAATAAATCAAAATTAAAATATCAGTGACACATTTTATCAAACACAAAGGAAGCATAATTTTGAAAATAAAATAAAAACAACCTATCCCATTGCCATAGGGAGGACATTTGGGACCCTGGTAAACATCAGCTCCAGTTAATGGAGGGTGTTGCCAATTTTTCATAACAACCCCGTGCTCAAAGTAGTCCCTATTGGCATCTGGGAGATTGACCACTAAAGCTCTATTTAAAAACCTAGTTTTTAAATAAAAAGTATTATCACCCACAGACCATCTATAACAAAACATAATTTCAGGAATTCCTATACGAGTTCCATGAATTTGATTTAATCTATAAACTCTGTTAACTATTCTCCATGTATTGGGGGCTATTCTTGCAGGAACCACGTCAAAGTATTGACAGAATTCCAGACATAAAGGGTTTGGTGGAAAAGAAAAGCCACATTCAGCGACAAAGAGACTGGGGAACCTATGTTCCTCAGCCAAACGAAAATAGTCTGAAGGCTCAGAAGCTCTTCCAAAATAACCCATGAGGGAATAGAGAAATCAGAGCGAAACTTATCAATCGATTCTACAGGATAAACCATGATAAAAGAAGGAAATCAAAGAGAAAGAAGAAAATCTTAAATAAAGGGGATAAGTCTGTTGACAACAAATGATGAAAGAGATGAACGCACGGGAGAGAGAAATAATGGAAAACTCAAAGAGATGAGAATGAAAAAGTAGAAGACAATGGGATTTTCTGCAACGTTTAAATACTTTGCCTTGGCAATGGGTAAAGATAATGATTGCAAAAAGAGACGGTTACGTTATCGGCGGCTAAAAAGACAAAAAAGGGCGCGGGAATCGAAGCGATTATAAAAATTCAAAAAGAGCGATTCTACGAATTTGGAAGGAAAAATAAATACAAAAGAAAATACTCCTAAATTTCAGGATGATCATTTAAAAACCGCCATATTTCAAGAAAGAATGTTCCACACTCCTCAAATCTCGAACTGTGAAACATTGGGGGCTTCTGTTGATACCAAATTTAGTCTGGTGACCACGTGGCAATCTATGAGGAACTCGACTTCCTCGACCCACTCAGATACTCCGAGCAATAGATGCTCTCTGAGGAACCATACTGCAATGAGGAACTCTGCTTCCCCGATCAACTCAGACGCTCCGACCAATAAGAGTTCTCCGAGGAACTTTAATACACCGAGCAACTTATGAGTACTGAGCTACATAGGCGGTCCGAGCAGCTTAGGCGGTCCGAGCTGCACCTCGAATAGAGCATTAATAGCAGGATAACCAACAGATTGACTGCGCATTAAATGCTTATTATTATCATACAGATGTATACGCCTAATAGACAACTATTTATTACCCTTTCACATGTATAGCCTGAGGGCTATAAATACATTGTATCATCCTCATTGTAAGGGGACTGGAATTTCTTGATAAAACTTGTAATCGAGAATTCCCAAACAGTCAGCAATAACAGATACAGTGGACGTAGGCCATTCTTATAAGGCTGAACCATTTTAAAATTTCTTTGTCTCACTTTATTTTATCTGTGATTAAATAATTAGATATAATCTAATTTTTTACATCAACAGTTGGGTATTGATTTATTAGTATTTTAAAAATAAAAGTATTGATTATTTGTTATTGGGTTGTTGCCTATTCCGTGATTATATTAGGTTTCTCATTTTTTTGCTAATTTTAATTGTCGAAACATAATTTGGAATGAAATTTCAAATTTAGGGCAATTACGTTGAATTTTTTTTCTTATTTAAAATTTAGGGTAATATTATTGAGGGATTTTGAAAAAAGTCAAATAAAATGAGAGACAAAATGAGTGAATTTAAATTAACCTTTTTAGAGTTAAGTAATTGCAAATAAAGTAAAAATGTCCCTAAAAAATCATCTCGTGGATCCCGCCCCAACCCCCCATCCTTTGTAAAAGGAAAATGTTAAAAAGACCCACTTTGTGGACACATTTCGTGGACACGCTACATTAAAAACTTATACCTATAAAAGATTGTACCTATTTATGGGTCCAAAAAATGTGTCCACAAAGTGAATCTCCCTAGCATTACTCTTTGTAAACACATTTCGCGCCCGTAATGAAAATCTTGGGTCCGCCACTAAGACCCAACAACCAAATGAGATTGTCTCTCCTCCATTACCATCATCTTCTTCACCCATCTTCTTTTCTCTCTCCAAACATCAAACCGTCGGTGGCCTGCCCAACTCGAATCCAGCTACGAACCTACTCTCATGCCCACTTTGGCTCTGACCCAACTGCTCAAAACTAACAACCTGCCCGGCGACATCCTAAACCCGTCTTAAACCAAGAACCCTCTTCAATCCACCGAACCTCCATTTTCGAAGATCCTACCAAAAGACAAACTCGGATCTTCAACCCAGCCTCTACCCAAGCTTCCAAACCCGAAACCAAGACCCAATTCCATCTTCTCAACCCAAAACCCCATAAACTATAACTGTCTATAACCTGACGACCTTATAAATTAAACCAACAACCTCCAACTCCGGTCATTACCCTATATATAAAAATACTCTTAAAAATCAAGTAACCAAGAAAGTTGTAGGTTGGAACCCATTTTGAACCATACTATACCATACCACTGTGTCTGTGGTTACAATCTACGGGAGTCTTATAACTAACAACCCTTCTCCTAGATCTACTGATAGTGGGCCTCGACATCAAAACCCACTGCCTCATAAATATTACATCTGGGCCTCCCAATATATCACCACTTTCTATCTGGCAAGGGTTACACGTTGGAATCACATAAGGCGTCAACATAAATATTAGGGGCAAATCACTGTACGTATTCCATTCATTCATAAATATTACTAGCTCTCGAGGTGAAGGAATCAATTGGAGATGAAGGGGAGATGGCGCAACATCTATGTGTAATAAACCGTGGCTATCAATGTTCACCTTACGTGGATACAAAATCTCACAAGAATATCAATTTTCATCATACGTGGATACCCTACATGAGTTGGACTTATAGAGATTACTTGTTGTCCAATTTTATTCTCTAGATAAATCAAAGGTTATGAGTGAAAACGTTCGCTCTTTCTCAAAAAAAAAATTTATTTTATTATTTTTTATAAATTACGTACAATATTTTTAAAATAAAAAACTGTTTTTTATTTTTTTTTTTAAGTTTTTTTAAAAATTTTAAAAAAATTGTTCTAACTGTTTTATAAAAAAAAAGATTTTTTTCAAAAAAATAAAACCTGTTAACCATGAACATAAACTTCTTTACACTGTTAAATAATGTTTTTAACTTTTTAAAAACAATTTTTAATAAGAAACTGTTTTTAAAGGGTTTTTTTATACATAAAAGAAATGGTTTATAAACTTTTGAACTAAAAAAATGTTTTAAAATAACCGATTTTACCTTTTTTTAACAGCTTTATGAAATTAAGAAATTTTTTTAAAGTTAAAAAAAACATCTTAATTATTTAATATAAAAATATTCAATTAATATGAAAAATACCACGTTGTGACAACCCGCTGTCCCGAAATAGGGGGTGGCCAGCCCAATACTCCAAAATAACGGAATTATGCATGGAATCATTCTCAGCATCACAACAAAATATGAAGTATACGGGATAACCACTCCTTATTTCAGAAAAACGGGTTGCCAAAAATTTTGATTTTTAAAGTTAGGAAAGGGAAACAACTTAACAACCCAATAAAAGAAAGTTGAAATCCAGATAAAATTATATTATATGTCCACAAATGTACAATAAGGGACCGAATATGCTGTCGGTCACAGACTCATACAATAATAATAAAAAAGTTCATTAAATTAATTAGTACATGACATTAATCAAGTACAAAAGCTTGGGCCTCTAGCCCGAGTAAAAAGACCCGATCTTATCTAGAGTGCAAGGATGACGGCGTCTATTTCAAAATGTCCCGTAATACCCGCAAAGCATCACGGCTCGCCAAAGACACCGGGATAGTAATTCAAATCAAGCATCCTTGCGGCAGAGTACCTGAGCGGATACAAGATGCATACACAACAAGAAATATGAACGGGTCAGGGCCCGGTTCTATATGATTCCCAGATAAATAAAAAGTATGACAGTTATGAACGATAAATCATGATGAAAGAGAAATAAGAATCTACCTACACAATTTAAAACACAAGCTAAGCAGGAAAATAAAATGAATAACATTAATCTAAAACTTCATCATATGCACAAATGATCTCATATATCTTTTCCTTAATAGGAAATATATTTTATCACAATTTTATGATCTATATGGCATATTTATTTCACTTTTACATTTTGTAAAAATCCTTTCCTTATCAGGAAAATAGTCGTTTTCAAATGCTCTTTGTGGCATTTATATGTGCTCTTTGTGGCACTTCATTATGCTCTTTATGGCATATATAATCCATCAAATCCCACTTGATTATGAATAGTTATATTTATATACATATTACGATTCTAAGACCGCCCGTCCGGGTTTCCCCACTGTGCGCCCCCCTAAATGACCATCATCTTCCAGGGCCTACCATTAAGACAACCTGGGCACCTATAATGCAAGACGTCGGGAAGCGGCCATGTGCCTGCGGGATAGTCAAGACCACACCCAGAATCTCCTACCCATCGCAGAAAATATATAACAACAAATGCTCACATGGCCAAGGACTATATCCACCCTGCATTCATTAGTCAGGGGGCTTCACCTCACGCGCGAACTACCCTTATGATGTCATTTAGAGAGGTGTGTTTAAACCATTTTATTTACCATTTTCAAAAATCAAGTAAATTATCATTTACCTTCTTCATGATTAAGTAAATTATCATTTACCATCATCATTACCATTTCCATTTATGCATGCATGTTTCGTTTTATTTGAACGCATATTCATTTATATTATTGTAAATAATTCACCTTATTATCCGGAGCCATACGATAAATTATATCGTCACTACACCTCAAAGGAGTAAATAAACTCTTAATTATCTCCAACATTTTGGGGTATTACTTGAAAACCCCAATACTATCATACCTCAAAGGAATAAATAATCTTTCAATTTATCCTCACAACATTCGTTTACGGAGTTATTATGAACCATCAAGGTTAACATAGCTCAATTTAGCTCCTAAAATCTCCCAACATTCTTTTGGGGTGATAATATAAACCATCGAGACTAATATAGCTCAATTTAGATTCTAAAATCTCCCAACATTCTTTTGGGGTGATAATATAAACCATCAAGACTAATATAGCTCAATTTAGCTTCTAAAGTCTCCCAAACATAACACTACATCTCCTAGTTTCATAACAATCAACTAGAAGAAAGATTGCCCTAGCATTAATAGGCATGTAAGGACATTTTTGTCCATTAGCATTTTATATGTCGTACGCCGTTACACCGTTGAGAAAATTCAAGAATCATACGCTCATCAAGGGAATCCGAATATCAAAGGAAGAAAAGGAATCAGGGAAGAGACCGGACCGATCTGCCTGCTAAGGTGAGGCCAGTGTACCCCGGATCCATAGCGAACCGATGAAGCTAAAAAGCTGAACCGATCCGATGCCAACCGGATCGATCCGCCTTCAAAAAAGGAACCGATCCGATGTCACCAGACCGATCCGCCTAAAGAGGCCGGACCGATTCGCCGAGGATAACTTCAATCAGATCGTGTTCAGATCGTGTTCCGAAATTTATGTCCCGAGTCCTCTTATTTATACCAACTTCGGGAGAGTTATTTTTCAAGACTTCTACACGATTTTATGAGTTTCAAAAATCTAAAGTCTTCATGGTATTTGAGTCCATTGATTCATACCTTTGATTCACACAAATTCCATACCTTAGTGAATCACTTGGCAACCCAAGAACGCACTTTTTCTGTTCAACCCCTTATGGAGGAGACCGTTCTTCTTCTCCATTGCATCCCTACTGGATAGGGATAGTTCCAGCCGCCAGCCCTACTGGAAAGGGATATTTCCAGCCGCGACTACAGAATCCGATACCTGAGGGTAATTCTTAGTCAACTTGTATTTTCATTGTAATCCGATTGTAAGCCGTTTTCTTACAAATTATAGTGAAAATAAATGGTTTTGCCCCTGTGGGGGATTTTTCCTTAATTGCATGTGTTGGAATGTTCTTGCTTAGATTATCATCTTATTCAATCACATACTGCTGCATGTTTAGGGTTTGTTTGTGCTAAAAGGGTTTTATATATAATTTTATTATTTGAACGCGAGCCCACACGTTCTCAAATTGGTATCAGAGCAGATTACGCTAATCTATCGCGTATTCCTAATTTCCGCAAAATTCTTTCTAAGATATCAATTTTCTAAAAAAATTGATTTTTGAAAAAGTGCGTGTTCAAATGGAGAAGTTATATAATAAAATGCCTGTTTTGGACGGGACAAATTATGCCTATTGGAAAGCCCGTATGAGGTCGGCTTTAAAATCCATTGATGAACGTGTCTGGATTTTAGTTGAAAGAGGGTGGATTCCTCCCTCCGTGACTGTTGATAATGCGATTAACTTGAAACCTGTCACTTGTTGGACTGAAGAAGAATTTAAATGGTCATCTTTTAATTCTAAGGGTCTAAGTGCTATTTCTGGGTCTGTCAGACCTGATGAGTTCAAACGCATAATGACGTTCACCACGTCAAAGGAGGCATGGGATGTTTTTAAACTTACCCATGAGGGTACGAACGCTGTTAAAGAATCTAAATTACAAAATTTGGCCACCCAATTTGAGACTATCACCATGTCTAAGTCCGAATGCTTTGATGAGTTTTTTGCACGCTTGTCGGACATTGTTAACACTAGTTTTAATTTGGGTGAGGTAATTGATAACACGCGTGTCGTTAAAAAGATTTTGAGATCTCTCCCAAAACGCTTTATTCCTAAAGTCACTGTTTTGAACTCTTTGGGAAATTTGAAATCACTGAAGTTGGAAGAACTTGTAGGAGATCTTCAAACCTATGAGATTGACATGTTTCCCAAAACCATTAAGGCTAAGGATAATGGGATTGCTTTAAAGACTCATTTTCAGAAAAAGAAAGAAAATTTTTTTGAGTCCAAGTCTGAATGTGATTTTGACTTAGATGACTTGGCCCTGTTTGCAAAAAATTTCAAAAGAATTCTCAAATTCAAGAAAAGTGGAAATTTCATTGATAAAAGGAATGCTGAGAAAAATATTTTTGAAAAGGAAAATGAGAAGATTTCAAAGACCCTCCTAAGAAAGACTGTGAGCGATGTTTTGAATGCGATGGTAAGGGTCATAGAGCGTTTGAGTGTGCCACCCATCTGAATAGAGAAAAGGGAAAAATTGTCCTGAATACTACCCTTAGTGACGACAGTGAGGTCGAGTCGGTGGACTCGGGAGATGAGTCACCGCATGAGCGTAACTTCACCGCGTTCATGGCTAGTCATGTGAGTACCTCCAATGCTTCTCACGACGATGAGGATGCTACGTCACAAGGACACCTCGACAGTAAGAGCGATGAGAGTGAAGGGGAGGATGAGGCAAGTGAGAGAGAGTGTGATCTCCCACGCGCTTACGCCGAGTTATATTCTAAGTTTTTTGAAACCAAGAAGCGTAATAATGCTTTAGTCCTTAGGATCACCGCTTTAGAGAATGATTTAAGATTGTTTGGAGAAAGAGAGAGTTGTGGTGAGAATGAGAGAAATAAAAAACTTGAGAAGATAAGATGTTTTGAGTGCGATGGGACAGGGCACAAGAAATTTGAGTGTCCCACTAGACTTAAGAGAGAGGGAAAGAAAGTTGATATGCCCACTTCTCTAAGTGATAGTGAGGATGTTAATGGTGATGATAGTTTGATCCAAAAAGCCTTTAGAAAGTTGTTTATCGAGACCTTGGAAACAAAAAGGACTAATAGGATCCTAGGTCTTTGGATTGGTGAGTTAAAGGGAGAGAATGATGAGCTTAAAAGGGAAAAAGGTGACTTGACGAACACGGTGTCTAGTCTGACGACACGTGTATCCCATCTCGAGGATGACCTCAAACAAGAACGGGAGGTTCAAGTCACATTACAGAATTCACCCGAGCCTATATCCACCATTGTGAGTGAGTCCCATGGGTGTCCGTCTAGGAATGTTCATCCCAAAATTGTTGATAAATTACTTCCTAAACCGGTTTATGTTTTCTCCCACTGCAAGAAGCGAGGACATCTCAGGGAATTATGTTCTAAGTTGGGTTTTGTGCCTTATCATGCCACTTCACACATTCATGCACATGCACCCACTCATTATACTTTGCCTGCTCATTTTGATAGAGAGTTTGCACATATGCGCGAGCAAGTGAAGTTTTTGATCAAGACTACACATGATCTAGTGGAGTTGGTTCAAAAGATGTCACCATCTTTAGAAAACTCCACCGTTACTCCCGGTTGAGATCTAGTCTTGATTGCTAGCATAGGTTGTTTATCATGTTTTTTTTACCTATTGCTAGCATGTATCATTAGTTAGTTTTTCATTTTTTTTAAAAAAAAAATATACAAAAAGATTTTCCTTTAAGAAAATTTTTGAGAAAAGCACAAAAAGATTTTATTTTGATAAAAATTTTTAAAAAAGACCAAAAAGACTTTTCTATTTTTGCTCCTTTTGTGGATGAGCATTTAAGATAGACAAGTCACAACTTCATTCCATATCTCCATGTGACTGTTTGATAGAGATTTGAGAGGCTACATCATTTCATCCATGTGCTTTACAATTTATGGAGTCTTTGAGATGTAATTAGTGATATCTTCCTACATGTTTGACTCCTATATCCTTTATTGCACACATGCATGGCCATATTTGATTATTGCACTTGTCTATCTCATATTGGCTTAAGTGTTTCCATCTCAATCCTGTCTATACAATGTATAATATGCGATAAAACTTGACAAGATTGGAATGCATTTAAAAACCGTTTTGGTGAGACTGTGTGTTTTTGTATAATGGGGAGGGGCTGCGAAAGGTAATCTTCTATCCTTTGCGCAAAATCCACCCTTAAAAAGGACCTAAAAAATGGAGGAATTTTAATATCCGAGGTCCAAAGAGGTTAAAAGAGCCCGAAAAAATTTAAAGGCAATAAAAAGCTATACATGCCAAATATGGGCCACTTAGGTTTCACCATCAATTCTCCAAAGTTTGAGAATTTAGAATGCCTCTATTCAAAATAATATCTGAGGGAGTTTGGTTGGAGAATATAAACGGGTTTGCACTTCCTTGAAAGTCCTGAAAAAGCATAAAATCATTTTGGACGTTATTGGTGTGAAAATCATTTTGAGCTTTGATTTGTTGATTTGATTGAGTCAATATCTTATATTGTCATTGTTTTACACCAAAGGAAGCATTTGAGTTCATTCGCTAGGAATATCCAATATTCATCGTGCACATATGTCATGTTTGTATGCATTGATTTTCCTATAGAATTTGATCCCACCACTTCATTTACGCTATCATCGACTTGGTTGCTTTGTGTTCATTCATGGTGTGGTTTTATCCCAGTGACACCCCGCTCTTGCTTATTTGATTTATTTCTCTCATTTGTCTATTTGGGGACATCATAAAAAGGGGGAGAATGAATTATCTTATTATGGGGGAGTTTTGAAAGTTTGAGTTTGTTCATAAATTGAGTTTGTTCATAAATTGGTATATATGTTTATCTCACTTCAAACTCGATATGTCACGTGGTATTTTGCTTTTTCTCATGTGTGTAGGTACTACATGGATTATCATTGTATTGCACACCCTGATGAGAAAAGCGTTGAGATTCCTGAAGATTTGAAGATCAAATGATGCAGTCTTATTCACTTGTACTCTTTCAGTTTTGGGTTCATGGAAGGGTAGATTTGTATAGGCATTTTTTTTATGATTGATAATTCGGATGTTTGTTTTTATGTTTGTACCGGCATAGACATAGGGGGAGATTTGTAAGGAAATTTTTGTCCATTAGCATTTTATATGTCGTACGCCGTTACACCGTTGACAAAATTCAAGAATCATACGCTCATCAACGGAATCCGAATATCAAAGGCAGAAAAGGAATCAGGGAAGAGACCGGACCGATCCGCATAAAGAGACCGGACCGATCCGCCTGCTAAGGTGAGGCCAGTGTACCCCGGATCCATAGCGAACCGATGAAGCTAAAAAGCCGAATCGATCCGATGTAACCGGATCGATCCGCCTTCAAAAAAGGAACCGATCCGATGTCACCGGACCGATCCGCCTAAAAAGACCGGACCGATCCGCCGAGGATAACTTCAATTAGATCGTGTTCCGAAATTTATGTCTCGAGTCCTCTTATTTATACCAACTTCGGGAGAGTTATTTTTCTAGATTTCTACACGATTTTCTGAGTTTCAAAACTCTAAAGTCTTCATGGTATTTGAGTCCATTGATTCATACCTTTGATTCACACAAATTCCATACCTTAGTGAATCACTTGGCAACCCAAGAACGCACTTTTGCTGTTCAACCCCTTGTGGAGGAGACCGTTCTTCTTCTCCATTGCAGCCCTACTGGACAGGGATAGTTCCAGCCGCCAGCCCTACTGGAAAGGGATATTTCCAGCCGCGACTACAGAATCCGATACCTGAGGGTAATTCTTAGTCAACTTGTATTTTCATTGTAATCTGATTGTAATCCGTTTTCTTACAAATTATAGTGAAAATAAATGGTTTTTCCCCTGTGGGGGATTTTTCCTTAATAGCATGTGTTGGAATGTTCTTGCTTAGATTATCATCTTATTCAATCACATACTGCTGCATGTTTAGGGTTTGTTTGTGCTAAAAGGGTTTTATATATAATTTTATCATTTGAACGCGAGCCCACACGTTCTCAAGGCATAACCCCAAAAAAGTCCCCACATAACCCATTCCTAATGTATGGTAGTTAACTAACTCATCACACACTCTAGGACACTAAGTTTACTTCATTCAAGAAGGTTCCTAGGCCCTAGACTTAAAGAAAATGATTTGAACTTGAGTTGTAAAATTAACTCAAAAATAGCAGGAAAACGAATCGATTCTCCCTAGGGCCGAATCGATTCACCCAAAAAGAAAATCGGTTCGGAAAAGAGAACCTGGGACTCTGTAACCTACTGAATCGATTCAGCTTGGCCGAATCGATTCGGTCCAAACAGACCTGTAAGCTTACCCTATGTGAATCGATTCGCCCTAGGGCCGAATCGATTCGCTCCTGCGGATTTGCCAAGAATGGCTTTAAGGGTTATGAACCCTAATTTTTCCAAACCTCATATCTCTTCCATTTCAAACATAACCAACAACATTTATCTACCCAAAGATTATCCTACATGGTTTATAACCATTATAATCCCCCATTTTCTCCTCAAAACTAAGATTAGGGCTTAAATCTCATAAAGGCCACATTTAAACCATAAATGTCAAATACATAACTATCACACAAATTATTCAATCTTAAATCATATATTAGCAAGTAGAAAACTTGCCTTAGGGTTGATATCTCAGATTTCTTTGTGGTAGAAGCAACAATCCATCTTCAATCTTCCAATCTATCTCTTTTCTCCATTTTTCTCTCCCTCTCTCTTTCTCTCATTTTCTCTCTATGTTTTAAGACATGTAATAGGGAAATTAGGGGGATTTAGAAGACTAAAATCGGGGCTTAACACAAGTCTCCCAACTTAAGTGGTTAATACCACATTAAAATGACTCCCAAATACGCGTTTAAGTTAGAACCAGGTAAAAGTGCCCGGAACCCAAAAATACAATACGGCACTTATTTCGACTGTCTCGGACATTCCGGGACTAACGACACCCTCTAAACTGGCATCCAGAAATTTTATAAATTATTTCGAGTTCCAATTTCATTTAAACCATAATGTCATTTTAAATACATGACACTATAACACATGCAACCTGATGATATTTACTTTCACATACAGTAAATATACATCAATCTAGTAAATATTAACTTTCAATTCATTCAGTTAATATTGACTCCAGTTCCCAACATTTTATATAATTACCTTATGCGGTAAATTAAATATAAAATTAGCCTCCTAAAAGCGAGGGTTGTTACACACGTGGCATCTCAATTTCCTTCCAACATATCTATCATGTGTAAGCTTTGCTCGGAGGCTTTTCTCATTATTACTGTCCCTTTGGTTTCTCCACCTGTTTGTTTCCTTTTCAATTTTTTTAACAAATTACGTACAATATATTTTCAAATAACTTATGCAAAAGTACTTTTTAAACTACGTACCGTATTTTTAACCACGTATACATAATTATTTTATTATTTTTATAAATTATGTACAATATTGTTTAAAATAAAAAACTGTTTTTAATTTTTTTTTTAAATTTTAAAAATAATTATTCTAACTGGTTTTTAAAAAAATTTGTTTTTTAACAAAAATAAAATCTGTTAACGATAAACATAAACTTCTTCACACTGTTAAATAATGTTTTAACTGTTTAAAAATATTTTCTTAATAAGAAACTGTTTTTAAAGGTTTATTTTACACATAAAAGAAATGGTTTATTAACTTTTGAACTATTTTTTTTTCAATAACTGATTTTACCTTTTTTTTAACTGTTTTATGAAATTCAGAAACCGTTTTAAAGTTAAAAAATGTATTAACTGTTTAATAAAAAAAAATCAATTAATATAAAAATTATTTTACTATTCTTATTTAATAAATTACGTACAATACATCTTATGTATAAAAATATTTTTTTGATTTTTTTAAAAGAATTCTTTTTTATTTAAAAAAATGTTATAACTGTTTTATGAAAAAAATATTTTTTAATAAAAATATTAAGTTTGCTATATTTTTGCAGGATATTAACCTTATAATCAATTCTTAACATCCCACAAAACGCCATGTGGCACCACAATTTTTCATTAAACTTTGTTATGAAGTAATTATATCTCTCCTCCTTAGTCCATCTCTCTTCCAATTCTTCTTCCTTATTCACTCTTCAAATACAACCCTTTCGTTTTCTAAATTGTTTCGTCTGCAATAAAATTACACCCTTTATCTCCATATGTTGAAGTCCAAAGGACCATTTATGTTCTTCGACCTTATAAATCATTCACCAATAAACGTTAAAAAACACCCCTACACCCTTTCATTTCTTTTATAACAAACCCTTTATCTCCCTCTCTTGAAGTCCAAAGGATCATTTCTGTTCTACCACCTTATAAAGAATCCACCCATCAATGTAAAACAACACCCCTATTTTGTAGGTAGATATAAATTGTGGTGCGTTCAAGAGACAAACGATTTCTATTGTCAGTAAATTCTCCGATTGAAAATGGAAGCAACTAAGGACCCATCGGTGATTGCTGTGAAAGGTGAGTTTACACGGGTCTGATGTGTGGTTATTTATAACATTTTCAGATGTCTCAACCAATTGTGATAGTCAAGGTGGCTAAAGGATGGTTTGAATTGGGTTTAAGAGAAGCTTAGGTTGGAGGAGATGGGTAGCGGGTTCAGAGTTTTATGAGTTTCCATGGATTTAGAAGCCCGGGTTGAGAGCTGGTGGTTCCATGTTATGGAATTAGGCTGGATTCGAGTGTAGATGGTGGTCTGGGTAGTGGGTTCAAGTATGGCTGCAGGGGGTCGGGTTGCCATGGGTATGGTTGCGGGTCAGACTTCGGATAGTCAGAGCTTTGTTTTGGAGAGCTTGGGTCTGATTATCGTCGGGATCGAGTTTTCGCCTTTCAAGGTGGTCGGTATGAGATAGATTTGGTTAGAGGATGATTGAAATCGGTTTTAGGGTCAGTGGTGTGGGTTTTGATTTGGTCTGTAGATGTTGGATTTTGGGCTTAACCATTCTCCAATTTTTTTTATCAAATTCTCCACGTGAGCATCATTTATATATATAAAAAAAATAAGTCATTCCATATAGTTCATTATTAGGATTTTAATTTCAAATTTTCTTTAAAAAATATGTTATAATATTGCGAAGGTGATTGTTAGTTGAAATACTCTAATTTTTTTAATGATGTAGGGAAAATATATATAATACTTTATTTTAATGGTTTTAAAATTGACGTTTCAATGCTATGACTTTGAGTATTTCAAAATATATGCTTGATTTGGTTTTAAGTGTTTTGGATTTTTAGATCTAGGTATATACAAGAATGAGTTTCGATTATTTAGTTTTTTTGGCTTTAATTTAATCTCTTAAGATCTGTGCATCTTCACTCTCATTTATTTTTGAAAATATATTAAGTTTCATATCCATCTCAAATCGCCCATAACTGCTATGTGACATCCCTGCTTTTTTTTCCCCGAGAATACACTTATCCCATACATATTACAATACAACCAATAATAAAAATAAATAAAGACATGAGAGTGGATACAAATGAATCTTTAAAAATGAGACTAAATGCTTAAGATCCCTTAATTATTTGTGACATTATTATTTTCACCAAAATACCCTCAAATGTGATAATGTTCATAGCCCAATGTTTTCGGGTAAAAAGAAAAATATGAGGTTCATTTTAAGTTTGTGCCCATGTTAGTTATTGTCTATGGATCTCTTTTTAATTAACACTTTACTAGGCTTTTTTATGGCACCCTATGCACATTTTTATCTTTTTGAATATTGTTAATATCATTTGCCTTTATTTGCATTAATAATCCAATTTTTGTCTTAGTTCTATATATGTTTCAAAAAGAAAAAAAAAAGTTGCTGAATTGCCAAAGTATATATAATATGTACTATGTTTGACTATATATATAATCGAAGGCGCTATTTGAGATTGACTATTTCTGCAAATTTTCAAGTATACATGAAATAATAGTCATTTTACAAGAAAATAGTTGATATAGCAGTTGAAGTTAAACAACCATGCTTTTGAGTTCTTTTTTTTTACCACGAAATGGTCGTACAGTTTAATTTGTTATCATAATTCGTCAGTTAAAGACTAACAAGGATTGAGGGAGTATATTAGATAGGTGTGCTTAATTTCATTGAATGAAATTGAATCTTTTGGCCTCATTTTTATTTACATAATGTTCTATTTTTTTTCATTTTTAATATCATAATATGTTTAATCACTTAATTTAGGAACTAAATAAATATGTTAATATCAAATATATATATACTAGGGGTAACCCGTGCGATGTACGGGGATGTAACACGTCTTTAATTATAAAGTTTATGAAAATATTCATGATGGTAATCATGTTCCTTCCGTTGATATAGTAATTATTTTGAATAATTTGAAACAAATCAATAATAGTTATCTTCAAAATGTCTTTAAATTTTCGGTCACAAAAACAATATGAATACTCAATAAATAAACTATATGAAAAATAAATAATCGAATTGCTAAATAATTGATACACGGGCAAGGAGGATATAAAAATGGATTGTGAAAATCCACCATAGCATTATAAACTATATGTAATCAAACAGACACAACCACCTAACACAACTTGTACTACAAATTATTTAATAAATGTCAAGAAAACCCAATATATCAACTCTTAAAAAAGTAACACCAAATTTTACAAACTCAAAAGGCAAAAAAAAAAGCATTAAATATTATTAAGAGCAAGACTATAGTTGCAAAAAATTTACGCCTATCAAAAATAAATCTACTTCACCCCTAAAAACAAACTTAAGAAACAAAATAAATTATTTCACTCCATATAAATTAACCCCACATTAAATTTCCCAAACCTGTAGTAGCAGGGCGTGAAAACAATGAAAACTAAAGGCTATGGTCATTTGGATTAAAAAAAGGCATAGGGAAAAAATGAAGATCTTCCTTCTATAAAAAAAAACTAAAATAAAAATGTTAGTACATATAGCTACAAAAGTTTAAGGCGTCAAGTAGGTGGAAGGTGTTTAGCAAGATTGTGTACTTTAGCCTAAAGTCCTATACCCTTGGGGAGCAATAAATTATAGATTTACCAATCGAGGCCACCCAGTTAAGAAAAAAACACCACCATCCCCGTTTGAGATGATGAGAAAATACATGCTTTTCTTTAAAAAATATGTGGAAGCAATAACATATATTATTTTTTATAAAAAAAATATAACGACCGAGTGGAGTGCTTAAAATGGAAGTCGGGAAGGGAATAAACTCACTCAATAATTAAATAGCAACCAAAATTAGAAGACAGATATAAAAATGGGTTTTTCTCCTCACAAAGAACAATGACACACCCTTTCTTTTTTAATATTTATTGTCCTTGCGTTAATAAAAAAATTTGAACAAAAACTTAGGCAAATTAGGCCAACTGCCAAAGTTAGCACAATTTGATATGCAATGAGAATAAGAACTTGTACATCAACAGTTTACAAAAAAAAATAACTCTCAAATTTTAGAACATTAGACTTAACACCAATCTTGTGCATCAACCCGTTTGTACCTTATACACATGGGTACAAATCTAATTATGAAAAGTGTGAACAAACAAATTAAACACCCATTTTTATGAAAATGAGATATGCATTTGATATATATTCACACAAAATCCAAAACAATTAGATGTTCTCTCTTGCGTTTCTCTAAATCGAACATGTGAATGGAGTATTTAATTTCAAGAAACCAACTTTTAAACTTTAAAGAGGTTAACAAATTATCGTGCTTAAGTGTGTAGGAAAACTAATATAGCAGGAGCAATTCCACTATATTATACTTGATGTAAGTCTAAAAATGGCATAAGCTAAAAACTTTGTGTTTTCATTGTCTACACACACCTATCTAGTAGGAACCAAAACATAAATATTGATTCTAACCAACTAGCAAAAAAGAAACCTGTAATAACCCTCGCTTATGAGACCGTATTTTATAATAATTACTTAGTATAGTAATTAGAGACCAGTGTTGGGTTATGATTTGAATGACTAATTCAATGTAGAAAAGTTGATATTTATTCTGAGGTTGCATACATATCATAATTATGCGAAAATATTGCTATGTCATGCTTATTAATATCATCTGAATTTATAATGATATTTGGCTTAATAATGAGACCGGAACCTAAATTGAATTTTAAAATGTCCAAATGATAATTTGGAGGTTGCCGTTGATTCCGGAATGTGTGAAATAGTCAAATAATGTGCCATATTGTATTTTGTAGTTTTAGGCATTTTGACTGGTTGTGCCTTAATTATGCTATTGCGTATTATTTTATCGCACTTTTGGTTAATTTAGTGGGGCATTTGGTCTTAGGTCACGACTTGAGACTTTTTAGTCTTCTAATTCCCCAAAATCCCTTCCTAAACCTAAGAGAGAAAAGAGAAGAGTAGAGAGAAAGCTTTGGAGATTGAGAGAGATTGCTACTACACCAAGGAATCTGCATATTTGTTGAATCAAGGCAAGTTTTTACTTGCTATTTGTGTCTTGAGATAGATGATTTGTTATGATAATGGTGTATTGATTTTAGTTTAGAAAACTTAGGGTTTTCTCATTTATTTTTGGGTTTTGATTTACTCAAAGATGATTCATGAGGTTTTAGGTGATCAAGAGTATCATTGATGTTATTTTTGTGTTGGTATATAAGTTTGGTTGGGAGAAATTGGAGTTTGGGTAGAAAATGGAGTCCAAGACTCCATAGCCATTTCTTGGCAAAATCGCAGGCCCGAATCGATTCGGCCCCCTGGGCGAATCGATTCGGTTAGTTCCAGTGCCCAGGTCTTGTGAACCAAATCGATTCGGAATTTATCCGAATCGATTCGGCAGTTACGCAAAAACCCAGATTTTCAGTCCGAATCGATTCGGCCCTCTGAGCGAATCGATTCGGCTATTATGCAGAATCTCAAATTTTCTGGCCGAATCGATTCGGCCAAGGGGGCAAATCGATTCGGTAGCCCTGCACTTTTTGAAATTTTTCTTTTTCATTTTTTAACCCCTTTTCTTTAGGACTAATAATTTGGGACCTTCTTAAATGAAGTAAACATAGGGTTTAGAGTTCTAGTTGAGTTGGGTCGACATCCTAGACTCGAAAGGGTTCATCTAGGATTCATTCAAGGGGGAATTTAAAGTGATGCTTAGGCATTTCTTTTGTCTTGTAGTTTTATAAGGGTCTAGAATGTATTAAGTTCAATTTTGGAGACTTTAGAATTCGACTTGAGTTACATTTTGACTTGATGGTTTATTTTAAAGCCAACGGAGGCTTTGGGGATAACTTTGGAGTCTAAAATTCCTTTTGAGGATGATATGTCGGTACCACTTATACTTAGTCCCGAATTAGCTTATACGTTCAATTAAAGTGAGAAATTGTTAAGGTAAATGATAATTTACTAATCATGTAATGGGAATTAATAAAATGGATGTTACACACCTCTCTAAATACCATCTTAAGGGAAGTCCGCACGATAGGTGAAGCCCCCTGGCTAATGAATGCAGGGTGGATATAGTCCTAGGCCATGGGAGCGCTTATGGTTGTATATTTTTCTGTGGGGGTAAGGAGATTCCGGGTGTGGTCTTGGCTACCACGCAGGCTCATGGCTGCTTCCCAACGCTTTCGATAGGATCCCAGGTTGTCTTATGTTAGGCCCTGGAAGATGATGGTTATTTAGGGACGCGCTCAGTGGGGAAACCCGGACGGGCGGTCTTAGAAGCGTTATATTTATATTTATGACTATTCTAATTATCGAGTTGGATTCGATGGAACATTAATGCCCTAAAGAGCAAAATTATGCCGCAAAGAGCATGTTATTGAGATTAGTGCCATATAGAGCACGTGATGACAATTATATTCCTGATAAGGAATGGAAAATGAATATTTAAATGGAAATATGATTAAAGATGATAAAGGCTCATAAGAACTGTTAATTCTGTTTTATTATGAATCTCACTCTATGTAGTCCTTCACCAGTTTCAGTTCCTTATATGCTGTTAACATGCTAGACTATCATCCATGCTTAATTGTGCATCATTATCATACTTGTCATTTATCTATTGATCACATATACCCGGCCCTGACCGGTTTTCTTTTCTTGTGGTATCTCTATATGTATATGATCCGTTCAGGTGTTTCGCCGCACGGTCGCCAGTAATGACATTTCCCTTCCGCATGTTTTGAGGAGCCGTGACACTGTGCGGGTTTCACGGGATTTTGCGTAGACGCCTCTGTTTATGTTTCTAGTTATGTTCGGTTCATTCGGGCTTGTTTCCCAAACTGTTCTAATTGTATAATGAATTTATTATGTAACACTTGGTACTATATGTATGTTGTATGGATGGTTTTGACCGACGTTTTATTCGGTCCTTAGTATCTTTCGGGATTTCTTATATGTGCTTGTTGGGGGTTTCCACCCTCTATTTCTATTATGGGTTGTTGAAAATGTTTTTCTTTTTATTTCAAATCAAAGTTTTTGATAACCCGTTTTCTGGAATATAGAGTGGTTATTCCTTATACTTTGTATATTGTCGTGATGCTGAGGATGATATTATCCATGATTTCCTATTTTATCGGGGTATAGGGCTGGCCACCCTTTATTTCGGATAGCGGGTTGTCACAATTACCTCCTTGCCACTCGTAATAATAAATTTTCATATTTCTTGGTTATGTTCCTTTTACTCACTCAAAACAGGTAAGTACATGTCAATTTCATGTACTGCATCTTCATTGTTCATCACATATTTGAATTTAAAATTTTTAAAATCAACAGAGTTGGTTCTTATTTTGTTTGTTTTCGGTCCTTTACTACTTATTAGAATGTTTTGTGCTTGTTCTTCGTTGTAATTTATATGTATGAATGAACCAGCTTAACTTCTTATTAGGTCTATAAAAATATAGAAATTATAGATTAGTTATCAATTATTAAAGGATCAAATACCAAAAAGTCCCTCAAACATTTTTTAATACACATTTAGTCCAACCCTTTTATTTTGTACCAAAAAGTCCCTTATTCTCTTATCTTTAAAGGTCCGCACTAGCGGCATGGTAAAACTTTTTTGGCTTGGTGAAGGACTTTTTGGTGCAAAATAAAAAGGCTTCGAATAAACGTGTATTAAAAAAGTTCGAGGAACTATTTGCGTACGCGCGCGTGTGTATTTGATATTAGATTTAATGTTATATAATATTTTAATCCCTTATCAAACTTTAATTTTGAAATATGTGTAACAAATATGATGGGAATATTTTTAAATATGACAAAAATTATAATACGACAATCCCTTGTTATATAACGCTGCCTTAATTACACACTGTGGACTTCACATTATTCTACATTAAATTTTAAGACCTCAACTACAAATTTGTGGGGGTGATTATTCGTGTTCAAATTTCAGAGTTTATTACTAATGCCCTTAATCAAATTAATATTTGTAAATATGCCTCATACAAAAACTTCTCACGTTGGTTACACGTGCAATGTGTGTGTGTATCAATTAGTGCATGAATAACTATTATTTATGTGACCTTTGTAATTTCCCCCTAGATATCTAGCATCTAAGATGTAATTCCCGTCTTAGTTGTCATTTTCTAAATGTTAAATACAATTAAATGTGTCACAATGTTTTGTAACTCCAAAGCTTATGAACAAACCCAATCCAAACTCATATGTTGTTTCATCCCCTCTTTTCTTCATCCAATTCCTTTTTTTTCACGAATGGATTATGACCAACTTACCTTTTCAGGGATTGAGAATCAGTTTGAATTTGATTGGTTATATTTAGAAGAAAAGTCCCAAGGGTAATCTCATACTTACTAAAGCTCTTTAGTTTTGTCTCCATTTTGTACAAACTAACCTTATATGTTGTGTACCTTCTTTAGTTTGGTCTCCATTCTGTATAAACTAACCTTATATGTTGTGTACATTTTTTCTTATGTACAAAAAATTGGAGGAGTACTCAACAGTCGCTAATAACTTGGATTATAGTCCTTTCGGTGATCCTTTTGTAACACCCCATGATTTTTGGAGACTGAGAAATTAAATTTTTGGGAAAATAAAATTTAATTAAATTGGAGAATTCGAAAATTGGAAATTGAAGTCCAAAACTAGAGGACATTTTAAAGTATTCCGGATGATGATTTTGAGGATACCATCGATCCCGGAAGGGTCGAGATAGTCAAAATGACTGTCATTGGGTTTTATTTCGGCTCCGAAATATTTTTAAGATAGTTTGACTCGAATTGGAGTAAACGAGTCATGTAAAGTGTGTATTAACATTTAAAACTGGGACTTATGTTTTATAGGGTTAAGAGGCTTACGGATCAAGCCATCTCATTTAGAGAAAGAGAGAAAGAGAAAGAAGAGAGAAAAGAAAAGATAAAGAACAAGAAAGGAAGAGAGAGAGGGAGAAAAGCTTGGAGATTTCCGGCCCAACCGCGACATCGAGGACGATCCAACCTCTACAAATCTGAGGCAAGTGTTTAATCTTGCTAAATAGGTCATTTTTGTATTTAATTTCATAATTTGTGGGTTAAAGAAATGATTTTGGGTACTAATATCAAAACTTAAATTTTTGGGTTTAATCTTGAAATCAATGTTTAAATATGGGTTTAAAGGTGTAGAAATGGTTCGGATCAACTTTGGGTTGATTTAATGGCTTAGAATCATGTTGTGATAAATATTTGGGGGTTAGAATAGAAATTTTAAGGTTTAAAATTTGTGGGTTCATTGAAGCAGAAGAACCCTTCAAAATCTGCAGGCCCGGGCGCCCTATACGAATCGATTCAGTTTAGGGAAATTGGCAGGTCTGCATTGACCGAATCGATTCGGCCTGAGACAGAAGCCCAGGTCTTTGGACCTGAATCAATTCGCCTTGGAGGAAGAATCGATTCGCTGGGCCGAATCGATTCGGAATAGGGCCGAATCGATTAGGAAACAGGGCAATTTGTGTAATTTTCTCCATAGTGATTTCAAACCCTTTTGGTTGGGTTTATTGATTTAGGGGCCTTCTCTTATGATGTAAGAGATATGTTCTTGGAGACATATAAGGAGTTTCTCACATATTATGATTTTGGGGACTCCTTAGGGTAATTTGGGAGAAATGTATCCTTGTATGTATTGGAGTTGCATATAGAGATTATGGGGAAACCTCATTGAGGTTGGGGATACTAATTATAGATAAAAAGGTATAAATATGATGTGAGGTTGAGAACTCTTAGAGAGTGAGGGGTCACATATCCTTAGAAACGTTTAAATTAAGGAACAATAGGTAACCCGATGGGAGTAAGGGTTCATGATATTAATTGAAACGTAGGTAAAATTGGGAACAGCTTAGGATCGTACAATCAACTAGAATAGATGGTAGTATAATTCTAGTCAGGATAGTTTACACATAATTGTGTGGAAATAATCACATGGGATTTCAACACTTAAAATAAAGTTGGAATAAGTTGAGATTTGTAGACTTTTGGTTAGGTGTATACCTTTAGTCAAAATTTGTATTGGAGGTATTGATATGCTCTCAGATATAGGTGGTATGTGTAGTGATGGCTTCCTGCACAAAATTTTGGGTGATAACCTTAATGTGGAATATATATATGTATATATATACATATGACTTTGGGATACTATTCATCAAAGGAAATATGGTTGAATATGTTTCAAGTGAGGGATTGTATTCACATATCGAGGTAAATTAAATGAGTTTGTGGTGATGGCTTGTATATTGAGGATTATATATATTTATAGCCGAGTGTATGTATCTTATACATATGAACGAGAATTAGTTTGTATATGTAGATGTATGGATATGTGAATATATGTATATATATCTGTATGGATATGAATATATGGATATATTTGTGTTGTGAATATCTAAACCTTATGTGATGGTTTAATATTTGATCATACGATGGGATCATATGGATGTGTATATATTGTGCATGTGAATGATATATATACTTATGTGGTTAAGCATACCCCGCTCATGCTATCATTGGGAAGTTTCTGCGCAAAGGGTGAGCATTCTGACTAGAAAAGCAGGGTGTGGATATTCCCCAAGTCATAGTCGTCCCGTGTGTTATTATGTGATTTACATTTTTAGGATGAGACGTGGTGGGTATGTTTCGTCTCATTGTCGGTTAGGAGCTATGATCGCTTCCCAGGATGTCGTGTGCGTGAGTTTACCACGAGTTGGGTGTCTTTTAGTCCCACCATGGTGGCCCCAGTACTGCTACGTGAGCCGGGCACTGGGAAGATGATGGCATGATGCAGTTTTATTGGTGATATATATAGTCGAGTATATTATGTGGATGGCCATTGTACATCATATGTGGTATGTACACTTGGCTATGGGAATGGATGATTGTATATATATATATGGTTAGAATAAAATGCCTATATTTATATTTATATATCCTATAGATGAAAGTATATAGAATCTTTGTGGATTACATCTTGGATGATATGATGTACTAGATTGATGGGGGTTGATGTATCGCATTTAAGGAATATTTTGGTTACATCATCCCAAGGATATTATTGGAGATTTTAAGTTGCTTTCATATTTTAGTTTAAAATTTAGTAGTAGTAGTAGTATAATATGGTATGTATGGCATTATGGATCTCTAGGATCGACATTGTCAAGGAGTAGTGTAAGGGGGTGGTTCCTTGTTTGGATTTCGCTTTGCGAGACACCCCACACATGAAACGTAGTGCAGTGTTGAGATTGGAGAAAAGTTATGTCAAATATTTATGTGTAGCATGATGGATCTCTTGGATCAATGTTGTTAATGAGTAGTGTAACGGGGTGGTTCCTTGTTTGGATTTTACTTTGCGAGACACCCCACGCACGAAACATAGTACAATGTTGAGAGTGGAGAGAAGTTTTGTCGATAATAGTTTGTATGCATGTTAATTAGAAATTAAATCTTATGATTCCACCAAAATATAAATGGGAAACGTATTAAGAATTATAATTAATTAAATTATAAACCAGAATCCATTAAGCCTATTATGGCGTAATTGTTTGTAAAAATAATCTAGTATGATTAGAAAAAGGGTGGATTCTTGGGTTAAGATAGGAAGGCAAATCTCGTGGGAATAGGCGGGGCCTATGTTAAGTTAGGTTGTCCTTATAATTGGGTAATTTAACAAAAATTCAGGATGCGAATAGGTGCGTGCCTTTAGATGAGAGGGGAGTTGGGGTTTCACGAGAATGCGATTCCACTTTAATTATAAAATAAGTGCACCGATATTTATTATGCACGGTTAACACACTTGCTAAATATTTTTTACACTCGGGCTTTGACCCGTTTACTTTTCTCTCTTGCTTGTATATATATATTACTACAGGTGTCCTACCGCATGGATGTCGGATGACCTTTTATCCAGAGTCTTGGGAGCCGTGATAGGTGCGGACTGTTGCGGGATGTAAAATGTAGTCGCTTCCTGCTTTTTTTTTAAATTCTATGTAGGAATCATGTTTCATATCGGGCTGGTACCCAAGGGATATTTATATATGTATATATTCATTTCATTTCAGTCATTGTATTGGCTGTGACCCGACAGCTTATTCGGGTTTACTTCTTTGTAGTATATTCAGTTGTATTTATTTATTTCATTTTATTCTATCATTTCATTTCTCATAGTTCTTTCATGCATCTTTCTTTCCTTTACTAGTAGTGTTATAGTGTTGGTTTGTTGTCTGTTGCATATTTTATTTAATTTTAACATCTCGGTTTTATGATATCGGGTAGTTAGTCCAATATTATATAGTGCCGACAGTTGATGTTGAGACTGGACCATCTGAAACTCCTGATTTAATGTAGTATAGGGTTGGCCACCCGTTATTATTTTGAACGGGGTGTTACAGATGGTATCAGAGCATCAGGTTGTATAGTCTTTAGGATCTGTGCAAGTTTTATGCGTTCTTTTGTTAACGTTCTTGATATAAAGTCCTACTATTAGGATTGTTGCGTTCACTGCATTTATCTTCTTCTGTTAAGTGTATTCACTTGATCGACGTTCTGATAACAATTGCTTTCATTTCATACGTAGCCTAGATTATGTCGTCTAGGAAAGGACAAGATTAGAGATACAATACCCATATCATATTTGGGTACGCTTTAATCGGGGGTATTTATTTTTTTCTGATTCCGGCAGAGATATTGAGGAGATTTCTAGTGGTGGTTTAAGGTGATTTATCGATGGTTGAGTAAGAAAGGGAAATTTACTCGAATAGTGAATCTTGTACTTAGTAAGGAAAGTCTGAGGAGAGAGTAGTGTAGTCCTTGGGAGGTTTAGGTTGAGAAACCCATCAACCTTCGTTAAGAAACTTGATGTTGGTGACTCTCACCAAGGTGAAGTAGGTGGAGTTGTCCCAAAATCAGGAGTATTGCCTTCTGGGATGAGGGAGAAAGAGATTGGAGACTCAGGTTCGTTAAGTAGGACTGATGCAGTTTCGGTAGTTGCAATCGCGTTTTGTCCTTCAAGTTAGTTAGGAAGGATTTTGAGGAAGTTGTTCCTCTTGTGGAGAAATAGGTTTAGGAATAATGATTGTCCTGAAAGAAGTAATCCAAAGATGAAGTAAAGTAACTGGATTATGGAAGTATAAGGTAGAATACCTTTCTTTGGGTTTAAGTCACACTTTGTGCGATATTGACAACGTCGCGCATAGGGTATGATGAGCGGTTAGCCGTTACGCCCTAGGGTGTATAGGATTTCCCTGGAGGAAGGTGTGAGTAAGTATGGTATTTGTAGGGCATCTTTTGAGAAAATAAATCATCTCGTGAGGAGATAATCGAGAGTTATAATATTGAATTCCGGAAGGGCAAAATGTCGAGGTTTGTTGGGTAGTGATTATAAGGTTATTCATCTCATGGATGGGTTAGGTAGTGTAATTATAGTTCTCCAATGAGGGAAGAACTTAGTTTATGGAAAGGTGTTGATGTGATGTGGAAGAATTTTATAACTGAGAGGTTCAGAGTTTAGTAGATTTATTTTGAGCGGAGAATTTACTCATAGTTGTGCTAAGTTTTGAGAACTAGGTAGTGGTTAGAAGTATTGTATTTGTTGAGACCTTGTGTCTTAAACATGAGGTGCTTGTTTGGCGTGTCGAAAGACGCGGAATTTATTTATATTATATTGTTACATAGGCCCTCGGGCAATATCTAAAATATATGAAATCTTTTTATAAGACCTTAACCCTGGTTCAACTAATCTCAATCCCCGACCTAGCTACACAGTAGTGTATTGGGAGGGTTTCTTATTTGGATTTTGCTTGCGAGACCTCCCCCGCACGAAGGTAGCTAGCGTCAAGGATTGAGGAGCGTTCAACTATGGGAAATTTTAAAAAATTTTGTATAATTAATATGTTATTATAGATTATATTGGTGGTAGCTATGTTACGATTTGAGGCTAATGGAGCTTGATTATAATTCTACGAGTGGAAACTTGGGTACGGGGTGTATGGGCCCCTTGGGTAGTAGTTTGATTTAAAATTTATATGGTTTGATGTGACAACTGGAGAGGATCGGTATAGTGATCCTGAGGATTGATGTAAGGAATAGATGATATTATGGTCCTAGACATATCTTAAATTTCGCGGGCGAAATTTTTGTAAGGGGGAAGATTGTAACACCCCATGATTTTTGGAGACTGAGAAATTAAATTTTTGGGAAAATAAAATTTAATTAAATTGGAGAATTCTAAAATTGGGAATTGAAGTCCAAAAATAAAGGACGTTTAAAAGTATTCCGGATGATGATTTTGAGGGTACCATCGATCCCGGAAGGGTCGAGATAGTCAAAATGACTGTCATTGGGTTTTATTTAGGCTCCGGAATATTTTTAAGTTAGTTTGACTTGAATTGGAGTAAACGAGTCATGTAAAGTGTGTATTAACATTTAAAACTGTGACTTATGTTTTATAGGATTATGAGGCTTACGGATCAAGCCATCTCATTTAGAGAATGAGAGAAAGATAAAGAAGAGAGAAAAGAAAAGAGAAAGAAGAAGAAAGGAAGAAAGAGAGTTAGAAAAGCTTGGAGATTTCCAGCCCAACCGCGACATCGAGGACGATCCAACCTCTAAAAATCTGAGGCAAGTGTTTAATCTTGCAAAATAGGTCATTTGTGTATTTAATTTCATAATTTGTGGGTTAAAGAAATGATTTTGGGGATTAATATCAAAACCTAGATTTTTGGGTTTAATCTTGAAATCAATGTTTAAATATGGGTTTAAAAGTGTAGAAATGGTTGGGATCAACTTTTGGTTGATTTAATGGCTTAGAATAATGTTGTGATAAATATTTGGGGGTTAGAATAGAAATTTTAGGGTTTAAAATTCGTGGGTTCATTGAAGAAGAACAACCCTTCAAAATCTGCAGGCCCGAATCGATTCGCCCCCTAAGCGAACCGATTAGTTTAGGGAAATTGGCAGGTCTGCATTGACCGAATCGATTTAGACCCAAGCCGAATCGATTCGACCTGAGACAGAAGCCCAGGTATTTGGACCCGAATCGATTCGCCTTGGAGGCCGAATTGATTCGCTGGGCCGAATCGATTCGAAAACAGGGCAATATGTGTAATTTTCTCCATGGTGATTTCAAACCCTTTTGGTTGGGTTTATTGATTTGGGTTCCTTCTCTTATGATGTAAGAGATATGTTCTTGGATACATATAAGGAGTTTCTCACATATTATGATTTTGGGGACTCCTTAGGGTAATTTGGGAAAAATGTATCCTTGTATGTATTGGAGTTGCATATAGAGATTGTGGGGAAACCTCATTGAGGTTGGGGATACTAATTATAGATAAAAAGGTGTAAATATGATGTGAGGTTGATAACTCTTAGAGAGTGAGGGGTCACATATCCTTAGAAACGTTTAAATTAAGGAACAATATGTAACCCGATGGGAGTAAGGGTTTATGAGATTAATTGAACCGTAGGTAAAATTGGGAATGACTTAGGATCGTACTATCAACTAGAATAGATGGTAGTATAATTCTAGTCAGGATAGCTTACACATAATTTTGTGGAAATAATCACATGGAATTCCAACACTTGAAATAAAGTTGGAATAAGTTGAGATTTGTAGACTTTTGGTTAGGTGTATACCTTTAGTCAAAATTGGTATTGGAGGTATTGATATGCTCTCAGATATAGGTGGTATGTGTAGTGACGGCTTCCTACACAAAATTTTGGGTGATAACCTTAATGTGGTATATGTATATATATACATATAATTTTGGGAGACTATTCATCAAAGTAAAAATGGTTGAATATGTTTCTAGTGAGGGATTGTATTCACATATCGAGGTAAATTAAACGAGTTTGTGGTGACGGCTTGTATATTGAGGATTATATATATTTATAGCCGAGTGTATGTATCTTATACATATGAACGAGAATTAGTATGTATATATAGATGTATGGATATGTGAATATATGTATATATATCTGTATGGATATGAATATATGGATATATTTATGTTGTGAATATCTAAACCTTATGTGATGGTTTAATATTTGATCATACGATGGGATCATATGGATGTGCATATATTGTGCATGTGAATGATATATATACTTATGTGGTTAAGCATACCCCGCTCATGCTATCATTGGGAAGTTTCCGCGCAGAGGGTTAGCATCCTGACTAGAAAAGCAGGGTGTGGATATTCCCCGGGTCATAGTCGTCCCGTGTGTTATTATGTGATTTACATTTTTGGTATGAGAAGTGGTGGGTATGTTTCGTCTCATTGCCGATTAGGATCTATGATCGTTTCCCGGGACGTCGTGTGTGTGAGTTTACCACGAGTTGGGTGTCGTTTAGTCCCACCATGGTGGCCCCAGTATTGCTACGTGAGTCGAGCACTAGGAAGATGATGGCATGATGCAATTTTATTGGTGATATATATAGTCGGGTATATTATGTGGATGGCCATTGTACATCATATGTGGTATGTACACTTGGCTATGGGAATGGATGATTGTATATATATATATATATATCCTATAGATGAAAGGATATAGAATCTTTGTGGAGTACATCTTGGATGATATGATGTACTAGATTGATGGGGGTTGATGTATCGCATTTAAGGAATATTTCAGTTACATCATCCCAAGGATATTATTGGAGATTTTAAGTTGCTTTCATGTTGTAGTTTAAAATTTAGTAGTAGTAGTAGTATAATATGGTATGTATGGAATTATGGATCTCTAGGATCGACATTGTCAAGGAGTAGTGTAAGGGGGTGGTTCCTTGTTTGGATTTCTCTTTGCGAGACACCCCACGCATGAAACGTAGTGCAGTGTTGAGATTGGAGAAAAGTTATGTCAAATATTTATGTGTGGCATGATGGATCTCTAGGATCAACGTTGTCAATGAGTAGTGTAACGGGGTGGTTCCTTGTTTGGATTTCGCTTTACGAGACACCCCACGCACGAAACGTAGTACAATGTTGAGAGTGGAGAGAAGTTTTGTCAATAATAGTTTGTATACATGTTAATTAGAAATTAAATCTTATGCTTCAACCAAAATATAAATGGGTAACGTATTAAGAATTATAATTAATTAAATTGCAAACCAGAATCCATTAAGCCTATTATGGCGTAATTATTTGTAAACATAAATCTAGTATGATTAGAAAAGGGGTGGATTATTGGGTTAACATAGGAAGGCAAATCTCGTGGGAATAGGCGGGGCCTATGTTAAGTTAGGTTGTCCTTATAATTGGGGTAATTTAACAAAAATTCAGGACGCGAATAGGTGCGCGCCTTTAGATGAGAGGGGATTTTGGGTTTCACGAGAGTGCGATTCCACTTTAATTATGAAATAAGTGCACCGATATTTATTATGCACGGTTAACACACTTGCTAAATATTTTTCACACTCAGGCTCTGACCCGTTTACTTTTCTCTCTTTCTTGTATATATATATTTTACTACAGGTGTCCTACCGCATGGATGCCGGATGACCTTCTATCCGGCATCTTGCGAGCCGTGACAGGTGCGAACTGTTCCGGGATGTAGAATGTAGTCGCTTCCTACTTTTTTTTTTTAAATTTTAGGTAAGAATCATGTTGTATATCGGTCTGGTAACCAAGGGATATTTATATATGTATATATTCAGTTCATTTCAGTCATTGTATTGGATGTGACCTGACAGCTTATTCGGGTTTACTTCTTTGTAGTATATTCAGTTGTATATATTTATTTCATTTTATTCTAGCATTTCATTTCTCATAGTTGTTTCATGCATCTTTCTTTCCTTTACTAGTAGTGTTATAGTGTTGGTTTGTTGTCTGTTGCATATTTTATTTAATTTTAACATCTCGCTTATATGATATCGGGTAGTTAGTCCTATATTATATAGTACCGACAGTTGATGTTGAGACTGGACCATCTGAAACTCCTGATTTAATGTAGTATAGGGATGGCCACCCGTTATTATTTTGAGCGGGGTGTTACACCTTTCATCTTTGATCAATACCTATTTCCATAACAAAATAATCAAATTCCCTTTGATTATGATCAACATCAATTTTCACAACTAAATCGTCAAATTCCCGTTGATTATGATCAATACAAATTTTTGCAACAAAACAATCAAAATCAGTACCAATTTTCACAACAAGACAATTTCATTCCCCAATTGGAATTCACTGATTTTGAGAATATCGATACGGGTGATTTGTGTAGCTTGTGGGATGACAATTTTTCATCTATTAGTCAAGACCTTATTCTTGATACCAAGCAAGAACTATTGATGGATACTGAAATTTTGGGCTATTTCCCTGATGAAGGAACTTATATGATTGATCCTAAAAACTTTATGATTTCAAACACAAAAGGAAATCAAAGTCGACAAAACAAAAGATCGACAATGTCTCCATTAGAACTGCATGAGATCCAAAAGTATTTTAATGTTCCAATAACTCAAGCAGCCAAAGAATTGAAGGTGGGATTGACCACGTTGAAGAAAAGATGAAGAAATCTGAGTATTATGAGGTGGCCTCATAGGAAGATCAAGAGTATGAAGTGGTTAAGGTATCATCCTGCCTGCATGTTAAGATTCTTTCGAAATTTCATTAGATACTTTATTATTTTTCATTCATTTCCTTTCTTCCCAATAAAAGTTTACCGAATATATGTTTTTGGAAGTCATTTTAATTTATTATGTTTTTTTTACTTTACCCCCTGAGAAATGTAGCAATGACATAACCATCCGCTTTTTAGAAAAATAGACATAAACATCGTATGCATAAGGTACAAGAAAGTCAATACACATGTGGGTGGTCAAGTCTAATCTATTAAAAATAAAGGGGTAATATCTAATTATAGCATTATTGTACGACCTTTTTATTAGTATAATTATTTTGTTTTAAATTAAAATTTTAGGAGATAGGATTAACCAACAAGGTAGAGATGCTAGAAGAGAACAAAAAAATGATGGAGAAGCTACCTAATTTTGGAATGAGAGAGAAAATAAAAAAACTCAGGCAAGCTTGCTTCAAGGCCAACTGCAAAAAGAGAAGGCTCCTTGTTGACTAGTGATACTGCTTCTTCTCTAACGGCTTGGTAATTTGGGTTTATATTTGGTTTTAAACTTGGAAATGTTATTTCTAGTTTTATTTTGGCACTTTAATAACCTTTTGGAATCTTGTTTTCTTAGATATTGTAGTTCCTAAAGCATTACAACCAAATATAAGTTTAAATAAAGTACGGTTTTAATTTTATTTTACGTGCCTTAAAGTGAAGTTATGTGCCTTGTCATGGAAGTTAATAATTAACCTTAAATCGAGCTTCTTTCTTACTGCAAAATCAAACATTATGTAATGAGAAACATCGATGCATATGAGATTCTTATATATATATATATATTTGACAAGATAAGAAAACAATTTAAAACATAAATTATGTTAAAAAAAATTAAACAAAATTTTTCAATAGTCTATATAAAGTAACATATACGTTAAATCATTACTTTACCAAAACAGTGCAAATTCCAAATAAATCATTCAATATGTATTGTATGTAAAATACGGTAAGCTGGATCATCCAAGATTATAGCTTCTCTGGCTTATATATTAGAATCATTACATTAGTAAAACATCGGTAAGTTATAAATAGACCATTCAATATATATTATATCTATAGGTAACTGTAAAATACGTCCAGATGGATCATCAAAGATTAAAGCTTCTCTGGCTTATATAGAAATTGACATCAATGTTAGCCAATTAAAGACCATGCTCACACCATGGAGAGAAAATTCTAAAATATAATAATAAGGAACATAATTGTTAAGGCCAAACAAAAACACACAAAAAAATGCACTCTTACCAATTTTTTATACGATTTCTTTTACAAATTTATGTTGTAAGTGATATTAGAACTTTTTATTTTTAAAGTCTTAAGCAGTCGGGCAAATTTTTTATTTTTATTTTTATTTTTTATTTTCATAGATTTGATTAAATTACAACATTAGTCTTTTTCTTAATTCATGAATATGACTTGCATGACAATAAATGTCTTTATGTGTTGTTATGTACGTTAATATATACGTTTGTAACTCATTACAACATAATTAGAATTTAATTTTTTATATACGTCTGTTCATTATATATATAAATTTATATACACTCGTGTTAGCATTAAAGACCATTGTAAAATGCATCCATCTATTCATCTCCCTTTAATTTATATTCTAACAATCTTTTGTATGAAATCCTATTTATCTCCCCATAAATTTATACCCTTTATTCCCTTGTCTCTCTCTCTCATATTTGTACAATATTTATGAGACAAATAGTTTCTCTTGGCTTTTATAGTGTTAGCAAATATCGTATTTGTATATATTCTTTTGTATTTGTTCACCAACAATTCATGCAAAGTTTAGCAAAAACTAAATAAATATTTGTAAATAACAATTTGTCAAATTTATCACAAATAAGTGTATGAAATTTCAACCTCTGTAAAATCATATAATAAAAACTTCAATGCATCTTCTTCTGTTATTCAAACAAAAACACAAAAATACATATTTTTAATTGACCAAAATATATAAATTGTTTGTATAAATCAATGTGACAAGTGACACAACCATAAACCTTCTTCTACCTTTTTTAGACCATACACAAATAATTTTTTTGGTTATGAAATATGTATATGGGTGGATGTTCACTTTTATCTAGCATATGAATTAAAAAGTATTTCAAGATACCTGAATTCATACTATAAATAAAGAAAATACAAGTATGGATATACTAATTGAATGAAACATTTGCTCTCTCTCTAAAAAAAAATCCTTTATTTTTCACATGTTATAACACAAGAGCTTAATATAATAAAAAGAAAGATGATTGCCTCCTCGCCATGGATAACAACAAGTGATGGTAATTTTTGGTTCTTTTCTTTTCTTCACTGAAGACAAATAAGTACATGATTATTACCTTTTCTACTATCAATTTCATAGACTACATCTTCTTTGTCCCTCACATAGTTGAATTTGAAAATTTAAAAGTCAGCATAGTTGATGCTTATTTTGTTCATCTCTATTTATAAAGCATCAATTGTTTGCTTTTGGTCCTTTAATACATATTAGCAGGGCCGATCCCGAGATTTTAGCGTCAAGGCGAATTCTCGAACTGGGATCCATATTAAACAAGAGGTTTTTAATTAATATATAACCTATGGGTTTTTTAATCGAAAAGATGCCGACTTGATAAATTATTTGTCCCTTCAGTTTTTAATAAATTACTTGATAAATATTTATATGGGATCCATGTTTGTCCCTTCAGTTTTTAATAAATTATTTGTGTGACAATTGAAAAATGACGCTATAAATTTAAATACACAGATAAAATTTTGGGGGGCCTAAAATTCGTTGAATACCGGGGCCCGAGGCAACCGCCTCCCTGGCCTCCCCTCAAAACTAGCTCTAAATATTAGAAAGTTTTATACTTATTCTTCATTGTAGTTTATATATAAGAATGAATCAGCTTAGCTTCTGATTAGGTCTATAAAAATATGAGAATTATTGATTAGTAATAATTAATTAAACTACATCCTATAATATTACCTTTTCTTTTCGCCATGTTTTAAGGTATTTTAGTTTGGTCTTATAAGATTACAAATTATTTTACTTTTTGTTTCCTCCCTAGGTTTTAAACTATATGGGAAATAATTGCCTTAAAATATTAAAATGGCTATATTTTAGTTTGATCTTATATGCTTACAAATTATTACATTTAAATTTTGAGTCCTCTTATCATATAACCATTTTTAGCTACGACCTGAAGTTACCAAATCATACGATATTAAAAGACCTACACCATAATTATTCAACTTTGGAACTTGTACTTTTCTATGTTCTAATTTTAGTATTTGAAGTCCCTAAATTATTTTGACCTAAAGTTTCAAAGAAAATATATCACAATCAAACATGGAGTTTTAATTGAAAGTGTACAAACTGAAAGTCATATAATTTATATTGATTTTTTATATGAAGATCCATAATGATTATTGTGATCAAATGTTCACAAATTATTACTTGTAAATGGGATACAATTTCTTAGACATACTATTAAAAATGCACAAATCTCTCCTGTTATTTAACGATATTTGGATTAGAGTATCCAAAAGTAACAACCCCCATTTTCTCATGTAAAGATTGGCCAGACATGATACGCCGAAGATGGGGCTTGCTTGTCAATTTATATCATTCTTAGCATCGACCGAGAATAAACATTTATATTTTAAATCACATTTTAATTTAAAACTGAATTGAATTAACAAACAAGAGATAATAGTAAATCCAACATCCACGTTCAACAAAATAAAATCTAACATAATTATAACATCTCAACTAATAAAACTAAATGACTTCCGGCTTATGCCCATAAAATAATCCAAAATAAATAAAGATAGGAAGAAGTAGCAGCCTAAACTAGAATCAATAAATCGATCTTCGAGAAGCAATACGTGACAGCAAGTCAGATATTTCTTTAGTCCCGCTATCCTTGTCTACACAAACCTTGTAATTTGGGTCAGCACCCTAGAGTGTGTAAGAATTAACTTACTGAAATTGAAATACAAGATTACAGTAAATTTAAGTAGGTGTCTCCCATCGTCACTCGCATAGGATAATCTCTTCACCTCTCACCTAGGTGCAATATTAATCGTATCCTATCCCCAGAAACCAAATGCAATATAGATAACAAGATGATTGGGAAACATGTGATGCGTCTAGCATAGACTACAAGAAAAATGATTTTTAGTGACATAATTTTTTGCAAAAAAAATTTCTTCATGCTATTGCCACTAAAGGTGTTCCGCGGATTGTTTTCGTAGCAATTTATTAAATTTCCACTAAAATTTGACTTTTTAGTGACAAAATCACTTCGCCACCAAAACATCGCTTTAGGTGGAATTTTTTTTTTGCATCTAATAAAGATTAAATTGCCACTAATAGTTGATAGTTTGACACTAAAAGTTTATTTTTTGTGCAAAATAAAAATTCACCACCAAACTAACATTTCGTGGGAAAACAAATCGCCACAATTGAACTTAAATTTCTATGGAACGATTTTTTAAATATTAAATTGCCACCCATAGTTGATAGTTTACCACCAAAAGATTATTTTTCGTAGCAAACCAAAGAATCGCCATCCAAAGGGTTGTTTCGTGGAAAAAAAATCTTCACGTTTGATCTTAAATCTGTATGGAACAACTTTCTTAGCAATTTTAAATGACATTTTTTATTGCAAAAAAATCTCCATAAATTGATGCAATATTTTTCACAATACATATATACGTTGCTTTGGTAACAACTTGTGTCTATGAGTATATAACTTATACATCTACAACTTTCATAATTTTTGTTTTCTCAAAATCATAAACTAGTACTCCTAATTTGGGCTTCGAACAGGAAAGTCGAAATTTACCGAAAATCTCAAAACTTTCACATTTTGCGACCAAACATTGCCAATTTCTTATCAACACCCTAATTTACTTTTATAAACATAATCATGCATTAGAAACATATTTTATGATTCATTTAACCACATAACTAGTCATATGCTCTAAACATGTTATCCCCGATCATAAGCTCGATTAGCATCTAATATAAACCACATATATATCACATGAGCATGAATCCCCTAAACATGATAATTAATATGTTTAACACACATAAACAATTTATACTTAATAACTAATAACTTATACTTAATCATGTAATTAACCTTCCTAATCATGTTTTAGGGCCTTACACTATAGGACTCAAGCTATCAAAAGAAGGAGAAGGATAGTTTGTTAACTCTACTTTGATCAAAAGTATAGTTGGAAGCTTGAGGTACTTGATAATGATAAGACTTGGAATTTTATATGTAGTTGGACTTGTGTGTCGTTACATGGAAACACCAAGAGAATCTCATCGTCTAGCTACTAAGAGCATACTAAGGTATAATAAAGGTGCTCTTAACCCTGGACTTTTTTATGCTTATGGAGAAGATGAAAATCTGGTAAGGTATTTAGATAGTAATTGGGGAGGTTATCGAGATGAGGTGAAAAGCACTACAGGGTACATGTTCTACCTTGGTTCAACAACTTTATCTTGGCCATCGAATAGACATACAATTACAACATTATCATCATGTGAAACTGAGTATGTGATAACTTGTTCAATTGTTTTTAAAGGAATTTGGTTGAGAAATATGTTGAAGTTATTGAATCACTTATAAAAAGAATATACAGTGATTCATGTGGATAATAAGTCTGCAACAAGCTTGAAAATAATGTTGTACAACATGGAAGGAGCAAGCATATTGACATTAGGTTACATTTTCTAAGGCATTATGTGAAGTAAAAGACAATTGAACTTGTGTATTATCATACCAGGGAGAAGATAACAGATATCCCTACGAACCCTCTCCCGATTGATTATTTCAGAAAGATACGTGTAATGCTTGGGATGAAGGACTCTTGATATGAGGGGTGAATGTTGGAAGAAACACAAATCAAGTGTCTCTTGCACTATGATAATTAGTGGTAAACCTGACTATGCACTACATAAGAACTATGTGAAGTGATAATCCACAAAGACCAGTTTCATGATTTTTAATATTTCTTTCTTTAAGTGGTTTAGGTGTTAATTCATTTCCTCCATTGCTTTTTCTAATGGGTTAGATTAATGTTTCCATAATTAATTATGTTATTTTAGTTGTTCCACTTATTGTGTTATTGAGTGGGTTTTGTAACTCTGTAAATAGAGTTATAAGCTTGTTGTTTGATATAAGCAATAACAAGAGAAGAAAAACATTTTATCTCTAAAAATACTTGTTCTCTTTATTAGTTCTTATCTTTGAGAGAATGTACGCGTGGGTGTGATATAGTTTGAAAACTTATCACCCAAACAAGAAGTTTGGCATAAATAATTGAATACCAACAATAATTGCCTCCACTTTGTTTGGATCAACCTTCACACCATCACTTGAGACAACATAACCTAAGAATACTAAACTATTTTTCAAGAAGTCACACTTCTTCAATTTAATTTCTACTCACTCAATACATCAAAAACCTTTTGAAGATGCTCAGAATTTTGATTTTGCTCTTTGTTCGACATAAAAATGTCATCAAAGTAAACCACAGTAAACTTACTAATATAAGTCTTGAATATGTGATTCATAATACGCATAAATGTGCAAGGATCATTAGAAAGACCAAATGGCATTACTATCCATTCAAATAAGTCATACCTTGTCTTGAAAGAATTTTTCCATTCATCTCTTGGCTTTATGCAAATTTGATGATACCCACTTCGAAGATTAATTTTTGAAAAGATTACATCCCCACAAAGTTGGTCTCACCGAGTCAAGGAATAGGAAAATGATACTTAATGGTAATTTTATTCACCGTCCCACTATCAACACACATCTTCTAAGATCCATCTTTCTTTGGAACATGTAATGCCGAGATAACACACGAACTCATGTTTTCTATAATCAAGCCTTTCTCCAACACGTAGGCTACTGGAAGCATAGAACATGGGACAAGAGTAATACAGTGTTGACTCTCATCAATAGAAGGCGGGATGAAATTTCCTTTAGCACCACATCATAAAATTTATCGAGCAAAGGATGTAAGTTAGGTGGGACTTCGGACCTCTCTTCATTTTCCTCTATGAGAAGTGCAACGGGTGTGAAAATTAATATTTCGAAGTCATTAATCATCCTCCACATGGGCTACATATAAGCTTCTTCAAATAACAAGTGATTCTCCTTGGTCATCATATAAAACTTCACCCTCACTTTCATCTTCATCACTATAATTTTTTTCCACATCTTCATTGACGTCCACCTCCACTAATGAAACAATCTATTGATTTGGATATTCAGATGCAATATGCCCAAAGTCGTGACATTTAAATAATGGTGAGAATTTCAATTTGAAGATCCTTGCTGAATTGAAAGATAGCTTGAAAGATGTTTTTGAAGGCTTGGAAATAGAAGTACTCCCTGATTATAACCTCCACCATGACTCTAACTTCGAACACTACTTTTCTCCTTGAGTTGCTTATCCACCCTTAGAGACAAATGAACACATCATTATAAGTTCAATATGGTTGCAATTAAACATCATTTAAAATATGAGTCCTTAAACCACTAAGATAATGAGAAATTATTTAATCCTCTGACTCGAATAATACACATCGCATCATGATATGATCAAGTAGTCTTGAATACTCCTCCACGGACAACTAATTTTTAAGAAATTGTGAAACTTAAGAAAAGCATCTTGTACGTAATGACTAGTAAAAAATATTTTTAACTCCTTTTTCATCTTCTTCCAAGTTACAATTATTCTTTTAACTTCATATTCACGTTGCTTCTTTAAGTGCTCCCACCAAGTTGAGGTATGCTTCTTCAACTTTATGGAAACTAATTTCACTTTTTGTATTTCTATAATTTCATAGTAGTAAAAGATTCTCTCCACGGTGTTGATCCAATCAATGAATTCATCACTTTAGATTTGACCATCAAATTATTGGATCCTAACTTTTATATAAGCACAGTGATAGGGTTGGTTACTTCCACATATACGTTTCAAATGAGCCTCTTCTTCCGATGCATGGTCATGGGAATTATAAATGGGGTTAATTTTCTCTTCATCATGTGAAAATTCATTATAACTACTGCGATCCATCACATTCCTGAGATTCAAAGCGTACTGAACGCTGTTAGAGTTTTTCACCTGCCCCCTAAATTCATCTAGTTCAATGTCACGTAAGTCTCTTTCGCATACCGATGCACCAATATTTGGGCCATGACGACAGTTGCTGGCCATCAAAACCAAGTCTCTGATACCAATATGAAATTGGATAATGAAAGAGAAATATTCAACATTTTAAGAAGATGGCCTACTAATACCTTTATTCAAACACCAAATAAGAGCATTGTCTGCGAGTGTATGTCACCGATAATGACATCTTTTCAAGTCCGCACTAAGTGAACAAAAGAAATGACAGTTAATCAAAAGTTATGATTGATAAATGTGAAGAAAATGACATACCATTATTATTTTCAATAAAAAAAAAATAGAATTTTTAATAGGGGACATGCTATTTGATCACCATTTTACCTTAAACATGGCTAAGAAGATCTAAAGGCACAACATATAAGTATTAAATGGACACCTTAGTTTATGCTTACCCTAAAAAAGAATGACTAACCACTTAGAAGACTAGGTTATCATGTCTCTTCATTTGGTAGTGCATAACTACTTGAATGTTGAGGAAGAATAAGCATAAAAGGGAAAGAAGCATATGGAATATAAAATGCATGAAAATAGCAACGCATAGAGGCGGATGGAGGGGGCTTGGCCCATGCAAATATTTTCAAACTTTCTATAGCAACAAGTTTTTTTTATAGGTGTTATATATTTTTTAATATGGTTTGGTCCCTTCAAAAGTCATCTGTTTTGTCCACAACTCAACCAAAGGACAAAAAAGACATTTTAAGGTTTAGGTTAATATATAACAAGAAAACTCAATAGAATGGTTGTCGCTTTTAACTTTTACGAACCAAATAAATTCAAAAGAGAAACCACCTGCTAGGCTGCTGCAAAAACCCAAATTCAAAGAAACCAAACAACACCAAAATTTAACCATTGTGGGAAAGTAGAAAATTTGAGTTGGTTTTACGAGGTACTTTTTTTTTTCTCCTTTTTTTTGTTAGTTACAATTAAATATAACAAAAAGTATATTGTAACAGTTTATAAAATACAAAGTTGGGGAAATCCGATGGCTATCTTTTGTAGTTATTTGTCAAGTCCCATCCCATGATTTTCTTTTATGTTATTTTACAATGACTATTTGTTGGAGTATGGTATGGTTTGAACAAGAGTATTAGAAAATTTTAAAATTGAAATTGTAATAGTCTTGGTAATCTTAGTTAGAGAGTGGAAATTAAAATTGAAATTGTAACATTAAACATCTTTTTAATATAATTTCATATATGTGATATTGTTTGTTATTCTAACAATTACACATCTATATATGGGGATTTTATTAAATTAAATATCTTGAATATAGGATTTAGGTTTTAATTTAAAATCATCATTTCGGTAATTGTAGTTTAAAATCATTTCCTTATGTTTTAAAATTTTGACAGTTAGTTAAGGTCAAGAGAACAACTATTGATGCATTTTTCAAGAAAGGTGGTGTTGAAAGTTTATATGTTAGTGCACCGATATCCAATAAACAATCTTCCTCTAATGTCAAAGCTGAACAACGACCCTCCAAGGTTTCCAATATCAGCTCGATTGAAAAAGATCCAAATTTTTTCGAACGTGATCCTGGATTACGCCAACAAATATGGGAGTATCCATATAATCATCGTGATGAACTTTGATGAGCTTATATTAAAGACGGTACATATCAACATCTTCTTTACCAATACCCATTTAATGAAGATAAACATCCTCGCCGATTTAAAGATTCTTGGTTCAAAATGTTTTCAAATTGGTTGGAATATTCTCCAACTGCTGATGGGATTTATTATCTTCCTTGCTTTATTTTTACCAAAGCATTGTGTCGCCCCTGGGTCTAAAGCATTCATGGTGGAGGGATTTCGTTCATGGAATAAAGTTAATTGTGGTGTCAATTGTGCTCTTTTAAATCATGTTGGTAAAGATCCAAATTTGTTGCACAAGAATGTTATGGAGTATTGCCATGATCTCATTAACCAATTGCAACATATTGAGAAGATTGTTGAAAAACAATCTTTTGAAATTATGAAAAATAATATATTAAAATTAAAGACTTCAATAAATGGAGTTAAATGTCTCACATTTCAAGCTTGTTCTTTTAGAGGCCTTGATGAACGGCCAGAGTCGATAAATTGGGGAAATTTTATTGAATTGATAAAACTTTTGGCATCCTATAGTGAGGAGGTTGCTGCAGTGATCTTAGACTGAGCTCATTAAAATTCTATGTACATTTCTCATGCGACTCAAAAGGAAATTTTACAAATCTATGCAAGGAAAATTCGGGAGGTCATTCGGGAAGAAATTAATGATGCTAAATTTTGTATTATTGTGGACAAGTCCTGGGATGAAGCAAAAAGGGAGCAAATACCCATTGTTCTCAAATTTGTCGATAATGATGGATTTATACAGGAACAATTTTTTGATTTGATTCATGTAGGTGATACTATGTCATTGACTTTGAAGAAAGAAATATCACATATCCTTTCTAATAATAATCTTAGTATACAGAATATGCAAGGTCAAGGATATGATAGTGCTAGTAATATGCATGGAGAATGGAATGGGTTGCAAGCCCTTTTTTAAATGAGTGCCCTTTTGCATACTATATTCATTGTCTTTCTCAAAGTCTGCAATTAGCACTTGTGGCTACTTCGCAAGAGGTTTTATAGCCTTGGCGACTTAGATATTGACCCTATAATTCTAAATCCTGAAATGAAGTTTCGCAGCCATAATCCATGATTTGTAGCTTCGAAGAAAGCTACGTATTCAACCTCTATAGTAAATGACGCAATGATGCTTTGCTTAGCACTTTTCCATGAAACGACTCCTCCAGCCAAAAGGAAGACATAACCCGAAGTGCTTTTCCTACTGTCAAGGCATCCCCCAAAATCTGAGTCTGAATAACCAATCACCTCAAGGTGATTTAGTCTTTCGATATGTGAGCATGTAATCCTTGGTCCCTTGCAGGTACCTCAGCACTTTCTTTGTAGCTTTCCAATCGTAAGTCCCCGGATTGCTTTAATATATGCCTAGCATCCCAACGACAAAATTGATATCCGGTCTAGTGCAGACTTTTGCATACAACAAGCTCCCTACGAGCGAAGCATAAGGCATTCCTTTCATGTGCTCTCTTTCTAAATAACTTCTAGGGCATTGACTTAAGCTGAACTTATCCCCTTTATGAAGTGGAACATTAATGGGATTGTATCTTTGCATGCTAAATCTTTCTAAAACTTTTTTAATGTAAGCTTTCTGAGATAGTCCCAACATTCCTCGTGAACTATCCCGAGATATTTCTATCCCGGTCACAAAGGATGCCTCATCTAAATATTTCATTTCAAATTTTTTAGAAAGGTACGTCTTGGTTTCACTTAATAAACCAAGATCACTACTGGCGATAAGTGTAACACCCCAAGACTTTTGAGACTGAGAAATTTAATTTTGGGAAAATTAAATTTAATTAAATTGGAGAATTTTAAAATTTGGGAATTTAAGTCCAAAAATAGAGGACGTTTCAAAGTATTCCGGATGATATTTTTGAGGGTACCATCGATCCCGGAAGGGTCGAGATAGTCAAAATGACTGTCATTGGGTCTTATTTCGGCTCCGAAATGTTTTTAAGTTGTTTTGACTTGAATTGGAGTCAACGAGTCATTTAAAGTGTGTATTAACATTTAAAACTGGGATTTTGTTTTAAAAGGTTGGAGGCTTACGGATGAAGCCATTTTCTCATTTGAGAGAAAGAGAGAAAAGCCCTAGAGAGAGAAGAAGAAGAGGAGGAAGAAGAAAGGAAGAGAGAGAGGAAGAAAAGCTTGGAGATTACCGGCCCTACCGCGACATCGAGGACGATTCAACCTCTACAAACCCGAGGCAAGTGTTTAATCTTGCTAAATAGCTATTTGTGTATTTCATTTCATAAATTGTGGGGTAAAGAAATGGTTTTTGGGTATTAATGTCAAAACCTAGATTTTAGGTTTAAATCTTGAAATCAATGTTTAAATTGAGAATTAATGGCATAGAAATGATTGGGATCAACTTTGGGTTGGTTTATGGGCTTAAAATCATGATTTGATGAAGGATTGGGGGTTGGAATGAGAAATTTAGGGTTTAGAATTTGTGGGTTTTGAAGAAACAGATGAAACCTTCAAAAATTGCAGGTCCGAATCGATTCGCCCCCTCAAGCGAATCGATTCGGTTTGGTAAAATTGGCAGGTCTGCATTGACCGAATCGATTCGGACCCCAAGCCGAATCGATTCGGCCTATTGCAGAAGCCCAGGTCTTTGGACCCGAATCGATTCGCCTTGGAGGCCGAATCGATTCGCTAGTCCGAATCGATTCGGAACAGGGCCGAATCGATTCGGAAACAGGGCATTTTGAGGTATTTTTTTCTCCATAGTGATTTCAAACCCTTTTTGGTTGGGTTTATTAATTTGGGGCCTTATCTTATGATGTAAGAGATATGTTCTTGGAGACACATAAGGAGTTTCTCACACATTAGAGTTTTGGGGAATCCTTAGGGTAATTTGGGAGAAATGTATCCATGTATGTATTTGGAGTTATGTATAGAGATTTTGGGGGAAAACCCTTTGGGATTGGGAATCCTAATTGTAGATTAAAAGTAAGTGTAGATGTGATGTGAGGCTAAGAACTCTTAGAGAGATCTTAGATTAGGGTATTCACAAAGTGATCGAACCATAGTCGAAATCGAGGGAAATGAGATTATTTGATGATTGAAAGAATGAGCTTGAGGCTGATAGACTATTAGTTATATGTATACCAATAGTCAAAATGATTACTAGATTCTTTAATGTACTCGGAGATATAGATGATTTGTGTAGTGAAAGATTCCTACACAAAATCTTGGGTGATAGCCCTAATGTTGAATATATATAGGTATAGATATATACATATGGTTTTGGGAGACTATTCATCATAGGAAAATGATCGAATATGTTTCAAGTATGGGATTATATTCACGTATCGAGGTAAATTAAAGGAATTGTGGTGACGGCTTGTATATTGAGGACTATGTATACTTATAGCCAGGTATATATATATCTTATACATATGAACGAGAATTATTTTATGTATATAGATATAAGGATATGTGTATATGTGTTGTTATATATCCGTATGTATATAAATGTATGGATATATTTATGTTATGAACATACATGGTATGGATACTTAAACCGTATATGGTGGTTTATTATTTGATCCTATAATTGGATCATATGGATGTATATATATATTGTGCATGTGAATAATACATATACTTAATTGGTTAAGCATACCCCGCTCATGCTATCATTGGGAAGTTGCGCGCGTAGAGGGTGAGCATCCTGGCATATAATGCAGGGTGTGGATATTCCCCAGGTCATAGTCGTCCCTTGTGATTATTATACATATAGTTATATATTTTTTGGGATGAGACGTGGTGGGTATGTTTCGTCTCATTGCCGGTTGGAACTATGACCGCTTCCCGGGACGTCGTGTGCGTGTGTTTACCACGAGATGGGTGTCGTTTAGTCCCACCATGGTGGCCCCAGTATTGCTACGTGAGCCGGGCACTGGGAAGATGATAGCACTGATGCAGTTTATCGGCGATATATATAGCTGGGTATATTATGTGCATGGCCTTGTACATCATATGTAGTATGTACACTTGGCTATTGGATTGATGATGATATATATACGGTTAGAAATAAATACCTATATATATATATATATTTATATATATATATATATATATATATCCTATAGATGAAAGGATATGGACTTTTATGAAGTACATCTTAGATGATTATGGTGTACTATATTGATGGGGGTTGATATATCGCACATAAGGTATTATTTCGGTTACATCATCCCAAGGATATTATTGGAGGTTCTTTTATTTTATCTTATTTGTTTTCTTTCTTTTCTTTTCTTCTTTCTTTCTTTAGGAGTTATAGTTTAATAGTAATGTTAGTATATACTTGTATGTTGAGGATTATAGATCTCTAGGATCGACATTGCCCAGGAGTAGTGTAACGAGGTGGTTCCTTGTTTGGATTTCGCTTTGCGAGACACCTCACGCACGAAACGCAGTGACATGTCGAGATTTGAGAGAAGTAATTCCATAGGTGGCTTCTCGGATCTCTGGTCTTGACCTTGTCAGGAGTAGTGTAACGGGGCGGTTCCTTGTTTGGATTTCGCTTTGCGAGACTCCCCACGCACGAAACGTAGTACAATTTTGGGATTAGAGAGAAGTCTTGCCAATATTCCATGTGCATATTATTAAGTATATTAATTCTTACGTTTTTAGCCTATATAGGTATATATATATATATATATGTATATGTATAGGGGTAATGCTTTAGGAATTATGATAATTATAATTCATGAGTTTATTAAATCGGAATTCATTAAGCCTTTTATGGCATAATTGTTGTAATCATAATCTAATAGGATTAGAAATGGGTAGATCCTTAAATTATGACGGGAAGGTAGCTCTCGTGGATATAGGCTAGGCCTGATAAGTTAGGTTGTCCTAAAATCAATGGGGGTAATTTAACTAAAATTTGAGGACGCGAATAGGTGCGCGCCTTTAGATGAGAGGTGAGTTGGGGTTCCACGAGAGTGCGGTCTCACTTATTTATGAAATTAAGTACACCGGTATTTATTATGCACGGTTAACACACTTGCTAAATATTTTACACATTCGGGGCTCTGACCCGTTTTCTTTTCTCTCCTCCTTGTATATATATATGTTACCACAGGTATCCTACCGCATGGATGCCGGATGACCTTCTATCCTGAGTCTTGGGAGCCGTGACAGGTGCGGACTGTTGCGGGATGTTTCATGTAGCCGCTTCCTACTTCCTTAAAAAATTCTAGGTAGGATTCATGTTGTATATCGGGTTTGTACCCAAGGGATATTTATACATATGTTTATGTTCATTCCATTTCAGTTATTGTATTTGCTGTGATCCGACAGCTTATTCGGATCTACTTTTTGTAGTACATTCGGTTGTATTTAATTGGTTCATTTTATTTCTAGCATTTTATTTATTATAGTTCCTTCCTGCATCTCTCCTATTCATTAGTAGTTTTATAGTGTTGGGTTGTTGTATGTTGCAAGTTTTAATTTATTATAACATCTCGCTTATATGATTTCGGGTAGTTAGTCCTATATTATATAGTACCGTTAGTTGATGTTGAGACTGGACCATCTGGAATTCCTGATTTAATATAGTATAGGGCTGGCCACCCGTTATTATTTTAGGCGGGTTGTTACAGATGGTATCAGAGCATCAGGTTCTAGAGTCCTTAGGATCTGTGCGCGTTCTGCATTCTTCCGTTAACGTTCTTGACATAAAGCCCTACAAATAGGACTGTTGTGTTCACTGCGTTGTTTATTCTGTGAAGTGCATTCACTTGATTGGCGTTCTGGTAACAGTTGCTCTTGTTTCATTTCAGACGTCGCCTAGATTTTGTCGTCTAGGAAAGGATAGGATTAGAAGTACAATACCCATAGTATATTTTGGGTACGCTTCAATCGGGGGTATTTGTCTTCCCCGGTTTTGGAGGAGTTATTGAGGAGATTTCTAGCAGTGGTTCGAGGTGATTTATCGGCAGTTGAGTAAGGAAGGAAATTTACTCGAATTGCGAATCTTGGTCCTAGTAAGGTAAACCCGAGGAGAGGCATGTAGTGTAGTTCTTGGGAGGTTTAGATTGAGAATCTGTTAACCTTAGTTAGGAAACCTAATGTTGGTGACTTTTACCGAGGTGAGGTTGGTGTAGTTGTCCCAATATTAGGAGTATCGCCTTCTAAGATGAGGGAGAATGCCTTTGGAGACTAAGTTTCGTTGTGTAGAACTGAAGGAGTTTCCGACAGTTGCAATCGCGCCTTGCCCTTCAATATGGTTAGGAAGGATTTTGAGGAAGATGTTTCTCTTGTGAAGAAAGAGGCTTAGGGATAATGATTTTCCTGGAAGGAGTTGAGGACCCTGAGTTGAGATTCTAGGGTGAGGGGAAACCATTAGGTTATGGAATTGTAAGGTAGAATACCTTTCATTGAGTTTAAGTTACGCTTTGTGCGATAGTGGGAACGTCGCGTGTGAGGTGTGATGAGTAGCTAGCCGCTATACCGCTAGGGGGTATGGAATTTTCCTAGAGAAGGAAGTGAGCAAGTGTGGCTTTGGTATGGCATCTTGGGAGATGATACATCTTTTCGTAACGAAATAGTAGGGAAGTTTTAAAATCCCAATGAGGGAAGGATTTATTTTTATATAAAGGTGTTAATATGATGTATAGGAATTTCATAACTGAGAGGTTCAGAGTTTGGTAGATTTGTGACGAGCGGATAGTTTAGCTCATAGTTGTGCTAGTTTTGAGAACTAGATATTGGCTAGAGTATTGTATTGATTGAGGCCTTGTGTTTTAAACATAAGGTGTTTGTTTAGCGTGTCGAAAGACGCGGAATATATTTATATTGTATTATTGTATAGGCCCTCGGGCAATATCTAAAATATGTAAATCTTTCTTTTATAAAACCTTAACCCTGATTCAACTAATCTCAATCCCCGACCTAGCTACACAGTAGTGTATTGGGAGGGTTCCTTGTTTGGATTTCGCTTGCGAGACCTCCCCCGCACGAAGGTGGCTAGCGTCAGGAATTGAGGAGAGTTCAACCAGTGAAAATTTTCAAACTTTTATATATTTAGTATATTGTTATAGATTATGTTACCGAGGGTTATCTTACAATTTTGAGGCTAATGGAGCCTGATTAAAATTCTACGAGTGGAGATCAGGTACGGGGTGTATGGGCGCCCTGAGTAGTTAGTTGTTTTAAAGGATCTATATAGTTCGACGTGAGAACTAGAAAGGATCGGCATAGTGATCTTGAGGATTGATGTAAGGACTAGATGATATTGAGGTCCTAGGCATGTCTCAAATTTCGCGGACGAAATTCTTGTAAGGGGGGAAGATTGTAACACCCCAAGACTTTTGAGACTGAGAAATTTAATTTTGGGAAAATTAAATTTAATTAAATTGGAGAATTTTAAAATTTGGGAATTTAAGTCCAAAAATAGAGGACGTTTCAAAGTATTCCGGATGATATTTTTGAGGGTACCATCGATCCCGGAAGGGTCGAGATAGTCAAAATGACTGTCATTGGGTCTTATTTCGGCTCCGAAATGTTTTTAAGTTGTTTTGACTTGAATTGGAGTCAACGAGTCATTTAAAGTGTGTATTAACATTTAAAACTGGGATTTTGTTTTAAAAGGTTGGAGGCTTACGGATGAAGCCATTTTCTCATTTGAGAGAAAGAGAGAAAAGCCCTAGAGAGAGAAGAAGAAGAGGAGGAATAAGAAAGGAAGAGAGAGAGGAAGAAAAGCTTGGAGATTACCGGCCCTACCGCGACATCGAGGACGATTCAACCTCTACAAACCTGAGGCAAGTGTTTAATCTTGCTAAATAGCTATTTGTGTATTTCATTTCATAAATTGTGGGGTAAAGAAATGGTTTTTGGGTATTAATGTCAAAACCTAGATTTTAGGTTTAAATCTTGAAATCAATGTTTAAATTGAGAATTAATGGCATAGAAATGATTGGGATCAACTTTGGGTTGGTTTATGGGCTTAAAATCATGATTTGATGAAGGATTGGGGGTTGGAATGAGAAATTTAGGGTTTAGAATTCGTGGGTTTTGAAGAAACAGATGAAACCTTCAAAAATTGCAGGTCCGAATCGATTCGCCGCCTCAAGCGAATCGATTCGGTTTGGTAAAATTGGCAGGTCTGCATTGACCGAATCGATTCGGACCCCAAGCCGAATCGATTCGGCCTACTGCAGAAGCCCAGGTCTTTGGACCCGAATCGATTCGCCTTGGAGGCCGAATCGATTCGCTAGTCCGAATCGATTCGGAACAGGGCCGAATCGATTCGGAAACAGGGCATTTTGAGGTATTTTTTTCTCCATAGTGAGTTCAAATCCTTTTTGGTTGGGTTTATTAATTTGGGGCCTTCTCTTATGATGTAAGAGATATGTTCTTGGAGACACATAAGGAGTTTCTCACACATTAGAGTTTTGGGGACTCCTTAGGGTAATTTGGGAGAAATGTATCCATGTATGTATTTGGAGTTATGTATAGAGATTTTGGGGGAAAACCCTTTGGGATTGGGAATCCTAATTGTAGATTAAAAGTAAGTGTAGATGTGATGTGAGGCTAAGAACTCTTAGAGAGATCTTAGATTAGGGTATTCACAAAGTGATCGAACCATAGTCGAAATCGAGGGAAATGAGATTATTTGATGATTGAAAGAATGAGCTTGAGGCTGATAGACTATTAGTTATATGTATACCGATAGTCAAAATGATTACTAGATTCTTTAATGTACTCGGAGATATAGATGATTTGTGTAGTGAAAGATTCCTACACAAACTCTTGGGTGATAGCCCTAATGTTGAATATATATAGGTATAGATATATACATATGGTTTTGGGAGACTATTCATCATAGGAAAATGATCGAATATGTTTCAAGTATGGGATTATATTCACGTATCGAGGTAAATTAAAGGAATTGTGGTGACGGCTTGTATATTGAGGACTATGTATACTTATAGCCAGGTATATATATATCTTATACATATGAACGAGAATTAGTTTATGTATATAGATATAAGGATATGTGTATATGTGTTGTTATATATCCGTATGTATATAAATGTATGGATATATTTATGTTATGAACATACATGGTATGGATACTTAAACCGTATTTGGTGGTTTATTATTTGATCCTATAATTGGATCATATGGATGTATATATATATTGTGCATGTGAATAATACATATACTTAATTGGTTAAGCATACCCCGCTCATGCTATCATTGGGAAGTTGCGCGCGTAGAGGGTGAGCATCCTGGCATATAATGCAGGGTGTGGATATTCCCCAGGTCATAGTCGTCCCTTGTGATTATTATACATATAGTTATATATTTTTTGGGATGAGACATGGTGGGTATGTTTCGTCTCATTGCCGGTTGGAACTATGACCGCTTCCCGGGACGTCGTGTGCGTGTGTTTACCACGAGATGGGTGTCGTTTAGTCCCACCATGGTGGCCCCAGTATTGCTACGTGAGCCGGGCACTGGGAAGATGATAGCACTGATGCAGTTTATCGGCGATATATATAGCCGGGTATATTATGTGCATGGCCTTGTACATCATATGTAGTATGTACACTTGGCTATTGGATTGATGATGATATATATACGGTTAGAAATAAATACCTATATATATATATATTTATATATATATATATATATATATATATATATATATATATATATATCCTATAGATGAAAGGATATGGACTTTTATGAAGTACATCTTAGATGATTATGGTGTACTAGATTGATGGGGGTTGATATATCGCACATAAGGTATTATTTCGGTTACATCATCCCAAGGATATTATTGGAGGTTCTTTTATTTTATCTTATTTGTTTTCTTTCTTTTCTTTTCTTCTTTCTTTCTTTAGGAGTTATAGTTTAATAGTAATGTTAGTATATACTTGTATGTTGAGGATTATAGATCTCTAGGATCGACATTGCCCAGGAGTAGTGTAACGAGGTGGTTCCTTGTTTGGATTTCTCTTTGCGAGACACCTCACGCACGAAACACAGTGCCATGTCGAGATTTGAGAGAAGTAATTCCATAGGTGGCATCTCGGATCTCTGGTCTTGACCTTGTCAGGAGTAGTGTAACGGGGCGGTTCCTTGTTTGGATTTCGCTTTGCGAGACTCCCCACGCACGAAACGTAGTACAATTTTGGGATTAGAGAGAAGTCTTGCCAATATTCCATGTGCATATTATTAAGTATATTAATTCTTACGTTTTTAGCCTATATAGGTATATATATATATATATATATGTATATGTATAGGGGTAATGCTTTAGGAATTATGATAATTATAATTCATGAGTTTATTAAATCGGAATTCATTAAGCCTTTTATGGCATAATTGTTGTAATCATAATCTAATAGGATTAGAAATGGGTAGATCCTTAGATTATGACGGGAAGGTAGCTCTCGTGGATATAGGCTAGGCCTGATAAGTTAGGTTGTCCTAAAATCAATGGGGGTAATTTAACTAAAATTTGAGGACGCGAATAGGTGCGCGCCTTTAGATGAGAGGTGAGTTGGGGTTCCACGAGAGTGCGGTCTCACTTATTTATGAAATTAAGTACACCGGTATTTATTATGCACGGTTAACACACTTGCTAAATATTTTACACATTCGGGGCTCTGACCCATTTTCTTTTCTCTCCTCCTTGTATATATATATGTTACCACAGGTATCCTACCGCATGGATGCCGGATGACCTTCTATCCTGAGTCTTGGGAGCCGTGACAGGTGCGGATTGTTGCGGGATGTTTCATGTAGCCGCTTCCTACTTCCTTAAAAAATTCTAGGTAGGATTCATGTTGTATATCGGGTTTGTACCCAAGGGATATTTATACATATGTTTATGTTCATTCCATTTCAGTTATTGTATTTGCTGTGATCCGACAGCTTATTCGGATCTACTTTTTGTAGTACATTCGGTTGTATTTAATTGGTTCATTTTATTTCTAGCATTTTATTTATTATAGTTCCTTCCTGCATCTCTCCTATTAATTAGTAGTTTTATAGTGTTGGGTTGTTCTATGTTGCAAGTTTTAATTTATTATAACATCTCGCTTATATGATTTCGGGTAGTTAGTCCTATATTATATAGTACCGTTAGTTGATGTTGAGACTGGACCATCTGGAATTCCTGATTTAATATAGTATAGGGCTGGCCACCCGTTATTATTTTAGGCGGGTTGTTACAATAAGTAAGTCATCAACATATAGTACTAAAAACACAAACTTACTCCCACTGATCTTCAGGTATATTCACCAATCAATAGTGTTTTCCATAAACCCAAAGGATGTAATGGTATCGTGGAACTTAATGTACCATTGATGAGAAGCTTGGTTTAGACCATATATTGACTTCTTCAACATACAGACCATGTTTTCCTTTCCTTCCTTTATGAAGCCTTGTGGCTGTGCCATATAGAATTCTTCTTCTAAACTCCCATTTAGAAAAGCTATTTTTATGTCCATTTGATGCAACTCCAAATCATAATGAGCCACTAATTATAATATGATTCTTAATGAGTCCTTCTTTGAAACTGGAGAGAAGGTCTCATTGTAATCAATGCCTTCTCGTTGATTAAAACCTTTGTCAACAAGTCTATCTTTATGTCATTCAATATTGCCTTTTGATTCAAGTTTGGTCTTAAAGATCCACTTGCACCCAACTCATTTTTGTCTTTCTGGAAATTCGACCAACTCCTAAACTTTGTTGTCAATCATAGATTTTATTTCTTCATTCGTGGCATTATCCCATTTATCTGAACCATCACTACTTACAGTTTTTTATAAGAAAGTGGATCATTAATATTTCCTATGTTAAATTAGGTCTCTTGAAGGTATACCACATAATCATCCAAAATTTCCAATCTCCTTTCTCTTTGAGATCTTCTTAATGGCACTTCCTTTGGTGCATCAAAAGTTTCATCGGTTATAGTCTCATTATGTGGTTGCTCGGTTGGTTGATCATTCACTTGTTGTTCATTAATATTGATTGGGTCAATGGCCGGTTCAACAACTACATTAGGAACAACAGGTATGTTATGAACTCTAGGTATAGGAATTTATACCCTGACTTCTCGAATAATTACCTCCCTTTCTTTTATATTCCCACTTACTTCACCTTCTTCAATGAATTTAGCATTTCCAGTTTCTATGATTCTAGCTGTAGGATTTGGACAATAGAATTTATATCCCTTTGACTTTTCTGGATACCCGATGAAATGATAAGATAATGTCCTAGGATCCAATTTCTTTTCATGAAAGTTATAGATTCTAGCTTCCGTTGGGCATCCCCACACACGTAAATACCTTAAATCAGGTTTCCGTCCTTTCCAAAGTTCAAAAGGGGTTTTTGAAACTAACTTACTAGAAACCCTATTTAAGATGTGTACAACGGTATTTAATGCATGTGTCCACAAAAATGTAGGCAATTGGGTCCTACTTATCATATTTTTAACCATTTCTATAAGGTTACGATTATGCCTTTTAGCTACACCAATCTGCCAAGGTGATCCTGGCATTATGTATTGGGCGCAAATACCTAATTTTTAAAGGAGTTTAGCAAATGGGCCAGGGCGTTTCCCTGACTCATCATATCTACCATAATATTCACCACCTCTATCAGACCTAATAATCTTCACCTTTTTGCCCAGTTGCCTATCAACCTCATTAATGTATATTTTAACGACGTTCATAGACTGAGATTTATCATGCAACATGTACAAAATGCAATAATGTGAAAAATCATCTATAAAGGTGATGAAGTATTTCTCTCCACCAATGGATGGAATATCAAAAGGTCCACATATATCTGTATGTATTATTTCAAGTAGCTGGGTGTTTCTTCTGGCTCCTTTCTTTGTATGTTTGGTCTATTTTCCCTTAATACAGTCAACACATACATTATAATTGGTCCTATCCAGGTTATGGAGTATTCCATTTTTAATGAGCCTTTCAATTCTCGGCCTGGATATGTGACCTAATCTTTTATACCACAAATAAGCAGATTTTTCATCATTAAGTGTACGTTCCGTACCAACATTAGGATGCAGGGTCACAAGGGTTTCAGAAAAATATTTTTCAAGATTCAATTGATATAAACCATCTAATCAAAATCCAGAACCAATATTATTAGAATTTTTAATCAAACCAAACACAATGTACTTAAATTCAATCGCAAAACCGTCTAAAGCAAGTTTGGAAACATAAATTAAATTCCTAGAAACTGTGGGAACATAAAAAGTTTCTTGAAAATCTAAAATAAATCCAGTGCTTAAAATCAGGCGAAAGACTCCAATAGCCTCTATTTTATCCTTCGCTTTATTTCCCATGTAGAGAAAATTCTCATTTGGATTTGTTTTGTGGATCGAAGTGAAGCCCTGCATCGAATTAGAAACATGAGACATAGAACCAGAATCAATCCACCAGGTGTTAGAAGGAGCGTTAATAAGGTTTGATTCGAAACAAACATAAATAAAGGGCTTACCCTTTTTCTCGGACCAGGCCTTTTGTTTATGACAATCCCTCTGGAAATGGCCCTTCTTTTTACAGAAGTGACACTTGTCGTTCTTTTACCTTTTCACAGTAGTAGTTGATGGTTCAGCTTGAAGAGACAGCCCAGGACCTTTCTTAATGCCCTTGCCAAACTTCTTCTTAAAACCAACTCCTTTGACAGTCAAATTTGCCACCTGACCCTTAGTCACATGGCCATTATGTTGCTTAAGCCTTCCTTCCTCTTGTACCAACATGCTTTGAAAATTATTTACATTCCACTTATCTTTTATAGTGTTGTAATTGATTTGAAAAAGCCCATACTCAGGAGGTAGGGAGTTTAGGACGAATTGGACGAGAAAGGACTCATCCAATGACATGCCCAAAAAACTATGTCTAGCAACCAAATGAGTCATTTCAATAATGTGATCATTTATGGTTCGAGTACCATCGAACCTCATAGTGGTCAGGTCAGCCATTAGTTTCCCAGTAAGGGATTTATCAGCAGTGCGAAAGCGTTCCTTAATGTTGTTCAAATACTCTTTCTCTTTCATAGTTTCAGGTAGGGAGGTCTTAATGTTAGCAGCAATGCACATTCGCATAAACATAAGGTCCATCCTATTAGATCGAGACCATGCTTCATGGACAACAATTTCATCCTCGCTACTGGCATCAGTAATAGCCACGGGTTCATTACACATAATTGCCATGTCTAGGTCAAGAACCCCTAGGCTGAACTCAATTTGCTCATTACATTTAGAAAAATTAGTTCCATCAAATTTGGAATAGTACTGATCTTGCGAATACAGGTTAAGGGGAATTGCAATTAATAACAATGTTCACAAATTAAATTTTCACAAACAACAAAAATTACAAAGGTCAAATATTGAATTGTTGACTAAAAATTTTGGCATATTTCATTTACATTCTAAATATCACGGAATCTGTGTTAATCATCACATAATGTTCAGATTGTAAAGATATACAACCCTACAATTCATTTATCATGGTCCCATAATTTTGGCATCTGTGTTTGTTGCCTAAACATTTAATACCATGATTAATGGACTTAATGTCAACTATTCTGTTTTAATAAAACCAGTTCTAATGTTGTTGAATTCAGAAATTAGCATGTGTTGCGCCTCAATCCAATTTTATAACTAACATCACAATAAACCTTTAATGAATGTAAGTGTATTATTCGTATATGCAATCTCAGCTTGTGTTTGGCCTTTGACTTAACTCAAAAGAATAATTGCTTACGTGTCTCAACTTAAATATAGTTAACCATTCATTAAATATGAACTATAATACGTAATCTACCAGTTATTACAAATATACCAATAGTAGCTTAAATGCCTCAAAAAAAGAATTGCCCAGGTATAGTAAAAAAATACATAATTCATGAATTTTGCCAAAAATTTGAAAAATGAGTTTTCACCATAGAATTGAAGTAAAACATGCCAGAAAACAAAAACTTTTTGCGGAATGTTAATATCAATTTTCTGTAAAGATTTATAAGCCCTGAGATTATTTCCTAAAATGGCAAAATGGGGTTTTGAGGGCCTTAACGGACTCGGATTACCGAAAAATACATTACATCACGGCCAAAGGCCCAATATAAAGGGTTGCTTCTAGGGTTTCATTTTACTATCAAAATTAGTACCTAGGGCAAAGGAACCCATTTTATACTGAATGAAAGGAGAAAAAATGTAAAATGGCAAAAAATAAGATGAAGTAGAAATTGTCAATATATGAGATCATGCATTAGTATTATGTTTTCATGCAATGTAGGCATGTCTAGTTTTAATCTTTTATGTAAATTATCTATGCTTGATACCTCCTTTCACCACTTATAACTTTTATGTAATTTCTATAAATTCACTTAAGGATATATCTTTCACTACAATAGTTATATGGCAACTAGGTCTTTTTATCGCATAACTACGTCCTCGAGCTCGAGGTTTTAATTTCTTCACGGTAGTACCCTCGTTGACTTCGGCTTTACTAATGATTAAATTTTCTTCATTTGTCAGCATTTAGTTGTTGATACTTTTTCTCATACCCCTGATGCAAAAGGGCAGAAGATTCCTTGTATTATTGCTGAAGTTCCTCGATGGTACCCTGGAGATCTTCAATCATCTCGTAATAAGCCACATTATTGGCAACAGCTCGGTCGAGTAATCATTTCAGATATTGGTAAGCTTCCACTGCTCGTTCAGAGGCATCTGAGCCCAGGATACCAAAAATTTGTGACTCATCCAAATTTGTATGGCCAACTTTGAAATATTCATTACATTTTTTCATCAACTCAGTATCGTGAGCTGACAAGAGTTCCATCCTGGCCATAAACTAGCAAAGAGAAGCCATAAAAAGGATTAATAAATGATAAAGGCAGAGCAAGACGAAGAAAGTCAACATGAACAACAAAAACTCGAATTTTTATTCATCAAAAGATAAGTACAAGGTTCAGGGTTACATTCAAAAGAAATAATAAAATTAAAGCCCGAGCAACTTTACACCTTCTCCTTGTGTTTTGCGACTTCCTCGGAAAGATGAGATGAGGAGGCTGGTTGCTCGGAGGATAGCGGAAATTTCTCGGTTGAAATACTGGTGGGCTGAAGTTGCTCATAGAAAGTCTGAACAACCGAAACGGGAGGAATTTGGTCTCCAATCATCATTGAAGACTCTTCAGAGGCAGCTTCATCCTCTTCTTCTTCTCCAGGAGAGGGAGTAGGACCATGAACATGGCGCTGAAAAAGTTAAGAACTCTATGATACCTTTAACTCCTGTAAAGCAACAATCCATCCATCCCTGAAGAATTTGGCTAGCAAATTCCAGCTGAGAGGACATGGAAGCTAGGCCTTTGTTCCAACCTTTGTCCCAGCCAGCGCTAAAGGACTTCTTAACAACAAGTTTTCTCTTTGCTTTCTCCGAGGAAATCCTCTCAGTAAAAGTTCCTCGGCTACCTTTAACTTTCCTTCTACCTCTACCTTCTGACGATCAGCTTCACGAAGTCTACCAAGTTCCTCTTCAGCAGTTTTAAGCTTGGTCTCAAGCTCTCCAGCATTCTTGAGCTTTTCTTCAAGCTCTTCATTTTTCTTCTTAAACTCTTTCATTTTCCTCTCTAACTCCTGAAAGGCCTCCACAGATTTTTCTCTCTCTTGCTCGACGGACTTCAGTTGCTTCTCCCAAGCAACCTTATCTTCTTTATATTTTTAACGAGAATCCTTTAAGGATTGAGTCAGACCTACAAAAGCCTCCTCCACACCTCCCGAGGAGCTCTAAGCTTTAAGAGCTTCGTCCTTTTTCAAAATAGTATTAAAACATGTTACCAACTGATAAGAAAAATAACTTTAAGTCAGTACAAGAATAGAACATTAAAAAATGAAAGTTTAGATTAGTAATACTTACTGAGGCAATATGTTGAGCTGCCAAGGTGGTAACCCTATCCCGAGAAAGAGTGTCTTCAAGACCTTGGATTTCTGGGATAATCCAAGACTTCACAGAGCCCATGGCAGAGCTCGGAGCAACAAAAGTGGGAACACCACTTCCAGCAGTTAAAGGCTGATAGATAGGTTCAGCCAATTTATTCGAGGAACTTTTCTTTAACCTCCTCGTGGGAGCAGGAACATTCTCAACCAAGAATGTTATCTTGGTCGGTGATATAACGACGACCTCGCTTGGAGGAAAAATAGCTACAACCTTTCTCGGAGCCATAGGGGGCTTCTCAGCAACTTTCTTAGCAGCAGCAGGAGGGGGTGCATCAACTTTTCTTATACCCTCCTCTGGGATATCTTGCTTATTTCTCTTTACCTCTACATTGTCAGAGTCTGATTTGTCAAAGTATGAAGGAGCTTTTTGTCTCTTCATTTTGATACTGAGGGGAAGATTTAATTTAGGAGAGGAACCTTCAGAGGCTGGTAATGGGTCGATGTCACCCATCACTGGACGAGCAGTAAAAGACGAAGTGTAGCTCTTGTACTGAAGCAAGTACGAGGCTGATCTGATATGTTCGTCAGCAACGGTTTGGTGCAAACTCCAGATAAGTTTCAAGTGCTTCAAATTGACATCAGTCTATTTGGGGGATTTTATTTTGCTATCAACTACAAATAAACAAAAATTAAAATGTCAATCACGCATTTTATCAAACACAAAGAAAACACAATTTTAAAAATAAAATAAAACAAAAATAACCTATCCCATTTCCATAGGGAGGGCATCTAGGACCGTGATACACATCATTTCCATTTAATGGAGCATGTTGCCAATTTTTCATAACAACTCCATGCTCGATGTAATCCCTATTGGCATATGGGAGATTGACAACTAAAGCCCTATTTAAAAACCTAGTTTTTAAATAAAATGTGCTATCACGAACAACCCATCTATAGAAAAACATAATTTTTGGAATTCCTAAACGGGTTCCATGAATTTGATTTAACCTATGAACTCTATTAACTATCCTCCAAGTGTTTGGCGCTATTTTTGCAGGAACAACATCAAAAAATTAATAGAACTCCAAACATAAGGGATTTGGAGGAAAAGAGAAGCCCCATTCGGCCACAAAGAGACTGGGGAACTAATGTCCCTCAGCCAGACGAAATAGTCAGAAGGCTTAGAAAGTTCTTCCAAAGAAACCCATGAAGGAGTATATTACATACTGGAAAACTGTGAGTAAGGGTCCAATATAACCCGCAACACTTCAGCAGCGGAACCACGACAAGGTTGAGTTTGCCTCGATTGTATACTCTGATTTATAGGTACCCAATGCACCGAAAGATAGATAGGAGGACCCACATACATACGATGCACATGACCAACCTTCATCCTCAAATTTGATATCGTTATCATGGGAAGTTAAGATTGCAGATTTAAGTGGGAATGACACAACAGTCATTCAACTAGATCCGCTAAGTGAGTCGAATGACTTAGCACCGAATGAACTTTACTCACGCTCACAATGGGGTGATATGTTTTTTAGATAGGACTACATCCGAAAATTAAAATCCAAACTGTTAGATGTGGCAAAGGTGGTTGCGGGAGAAAGAAGAAGAGATTACAATCTGCGAGGCGCGAGATCGAGTTTGGCTTCGGAACACTACCTCGTTCTGCAACACACGATGTCATACATATATAAAGATGAATATCCTATTGTATCTACGTATATGGGTCATGCAACCTCACAAGATCTTGAGGGATCGTTTACTTAACCACCAATTGTCGATGATGCATTTGGAATTTTCAACACAATTCCTTACGACCAATATTTAGTTCACGGTCCGATGTAAAGTCATACTTGCAATGTAATAATTAGTTGTGATAATAAAATCCTTTTTATGATTAATAATTTCTTCATTTATTATATTATTGATAAATTTATATAGAAATAATCACACTCAAAGATTGAATAACTGTGATTTTATATTCAAATGCTTAAGTCAAACCTAGTAGAGGTACAACAAAATGGTTTTCCGTAACGCACTAAAATTTTGGTAAGTAAGATTGTTGCACGTCGGAATCAACATATTCTTTGTCTTAGTTTGATATATTTTATTTGTAATCTTCCCTATCATTTTCATACATGCATTCTGAGAAGTAGTCATAACCGGAATTGCTATAGTCAGAAATGTTGTTATCCGGTGCCAACGAGGTGTCGTGATAAATGTTACGAGTGATGACACTATGGATTTGAATGGGGAAGGTGGCTTGTGTATCAATAGCGCAAATGCATTGACGTTGACCGAACTCATATTTAATGGGGGTTTAAAGGATATAAAGATGCAGCTTGTCTCATATTTAGTGTGTTAAGATAAGCTTCAGGAGGCTCAGAATCCTCATTAGGAACTTTAGTTTCTCTTTACATAATTGCAAGATACAACTCGTAGGGTTGCCAAAGTTCAACTCAAGTGCAAGGCTCAACTTAATGTGAAATTTTTTGCGAATTCTTTCTAACATGATCTCATTGAGGCCATTTATGCATGGGAAAATGGGTTCAATTCTACGAGATAATGAAAATCACACAATTATTTGAAGGCAGCTTAATTAGCAACTAATACGAGAAAAAAATGTTCAGGAAATTGAGCTTAAAGCAAATTCGAAGCTGAAGTTTCTAAGATCAAGAGGAATATTGACTTTGCAACATCACTTGTAGTTGTACACTGCCATTAGATGCATTGTAGTGGATTTATTTTTTGAAGATATAAATGATGATTGGTTGAGACAAGTTTTGTTATACGGGATGCGACATTTTTGCCCTTGTAAAAAGTGTCACTAAAGAGGAGATTAATTTCAAGTGGATATCTACCTTGGGGAGTAGTTAGGAGGCAAACAATTTTACATGTATGATAAAAGATAAAATAGAGATCGAGGGTGCATGCTAAATTAATATACGAGCACTATCTGCTTACGAAAAGAGATGTTGCCTTGGCATTGCTATAACATGTTGAATGTCATTAACAAGTATTTTTAATACACGCATTTTAGTTGTGCAAGTCTCGGTCTCTTAGCTCGGAATTTATCTCATAGTTTAGTTTATATTCAACATCCATAGTAGAGGAGAAAATCCCATAAATTCTCTTTATAGATAAACCTTCCCTTTATATTCTAAAGGTAACCATAAAATATTGGTCTTAAAACACGAACCTTGTGTTTTTGAATTTTAAAACTATAAGGTTTAGTATCAATTGGCATAATCTCATCTAGGTACCATTCTATCTCTGGAATATATACTCACAAATGGAAATACTTGGATTATACTCTATAATCGATATTATATGAAATTGTTGCAGTTTATCTATCTCTTTAATTAGAAGGGAGACTTTATCTCCTAACATTGTCACGTTTGCTATTAGCATATTTGTTTTATTGGAGGCAATATTATGTCTAAACTCTGATCAATAATAAAAAAAAATGTTTAACAAATTCCTACCTTAGTATCGACTATTATTTTGGATCATATTCTGACTTGAATAAAATGTGTGTGCTTGTCTTCTTTGGTTAGCGTAATCTGCTCATACACTTAATATAGGATATAGAAATTAAATAATTCCATAAATACCATGGAAAAACTAAATTCGAGATGCTGAAGTTTGTGATAGTTGAGGACATTTTTGTATGATAAAGCTTGAGATTTGATTCAAGGTCTGCTATTGTCAAATGATTATGATTCGAACAAGATATTTAGATACAAAAGTTTAAAAAATGCTAGTGGTTCATCTCTTTGTTTAAAATGATAAAATTTCCCTATTAATCTCTGCTCGGGGTGGTGGCATCTCAAGTATGGCTTTCAACTTTGAAGGATCTACTTATATCCCCTTTTCGCTGACCATGAATCCCAAGAGTTTTCCCTTTATAACGCCTAAGACACACTTCTATGGATTAAGTCGCATCTCATACCATCGCACTCGTTCAAAAAACATCCGGAGAGCGGGAATATGACCTTCTCTAGTTTTGGACTTGATAATCATATCATCCACATAAACCTCGACCTCCTTGTGGATCAGTTTGTGCAGGATGGTTATTCTTGAGACCGAATGGCATAACGGTGTAGCAAAAGGTTCCCCATGGGGTGATGAATGCATTTTTTTCTTTGTGGTCTGGGTGCATCTTGATTTGGTTATATATGGCAAACCCGTCGATAAATGACTTGAGAGTATGATTGGATGTGTTGTCCATGATCATGTCGATATTGGGTAGCGGATAATCATCCTTCGGAGAAGCTTTGTTTAAATCTCGGTAATCCACACACATTCGAACCTTCCCTCCTGATTTTGGCACAGTTACAATTTTGGCTAGCCATGTGGGATATTCGATCACCCGAATGAAACCCACGTTTAACTGTTTGACCACCTCTTCTTTGACCTTGAGCGACCATTTGGTGCAGAGTTTTCTCAATTTTTGTTTAATCGGCTTGTAATCTGGGAGAGTGGGGATCTCGTGTTGAGCTATTTCAGGATCGATGCCGAGCATATCATCATAGGACCATGCGAAGACGTCTAAGAACTCCTTCAGCAATTCTTCGAGTTGTGCGCGCTCATGCTCGTCAAGGGTGACCCCTATCCTAATCTCGCGCAGTTGGCTACTAGAACCGAGATTAATAACAACGGTCTCTTCTTTAAACTTGAACGCAGTTATGTTGTTTATTATTAACCATATTTAGATCAGTTAAGAATTGTTCATTTGCAAAATCGTGATCATCAAAAGTTTGATTAGAATTCAAGCAGTTAATGTAAGGCACAACAAGATACTCAAAATCTTCATTTATTTCATTGATAGGAAAAATAGCATTGAGAACCTCATCAAAAGAGGTCTCGATTACATTTGAGCAAGGATAGGCAACATAAGAAGAAATAGGGTAAACATTGGGGTTAGGGGAGATTTCAAGGGGTAGAACTGGCACAGCATGCTAGTTGAGAAGAGGAGTATCAACAGCTTTAATCAGACGGGATGGGTCCATTGATGTAGTGCCTGAATTAACCATGCAGAGTGCCAGCCCCAGTATCTGTAAGTTGAAGCAATCTTTGAAATCTCTTTCCTCAGTCTCTTCGGCATCTTTGATGAGCGATTGTACTTGGTGTGGGAAACTTTAGGCCCATGGGTAGCTGTCTTGGAAAAAGATATCCATTCCCGACCTCATCTTCTTGTCTATGTGGTCATACCATGGTTATGAAAAACTGGAAAAGGGTAAGTCCTCACCTTCTTTGATGAATCGTCCATTTAAGGAGTCTCCTGAGATAGTTCGGATGCAGTTTGATCTTCTCTTCGGTCGAGACTGGCGGATCATTCCGAGCTCTTGTTCTGATGGTTGATACCCCAAGCCACAAGGAGGGAAAGCTTTCTTCAGATCGATGGGCCCAAGTATCCCTTGTTGCCTTTGCCCTAACCCCAGTCCGGGCATGAAGTGCATGTTTCTGAACATCTTAATCACATTGACATTGCCATGAGGGTCATATTCTGGATAAACACTTTCTTTAAAACTGTCCCTTGTCGGGAGTAGGAGTGTTTCAACTCGGAATCCTGATAGGAGCATATCATTTGACCCGTGCTATATCTCGAGAATTGGACTGCTGGTGTTTGCCCCCTCGGCATTTTCATTGTCACCCAAAATGGTGATGACTTGCCCGTCGATGAAGAACTTCAATTTTTGATGAAGTGAGGAAGACACACCCTTGATATTATGGAGCCAGGGTCATCCGAACAACAGGTTGAAATAAGCTGGGATGTCTATGACTTGGAATTCAACGACGGGGTTTATAGGGACAACCCCTATGGTAAGTTTTATGGACCCCATCACCTCACAACGGGTATTATCGTAGGCACGCACAGCAGCGAAGGTGGGAGTGAGGTTGCTTTCTTTCAGGCCTAAACACTTGAAAGTTCTCAGAGGGAAAACTTTCAAGGCGAATCCGTTATCGAAAAGGGAGAGTGGCACGACCTTTCCCATAACTTCGACGGAGATATTGAGTGCATGATTGTGATTCGGCCCAATTCTGGGGATTTCTTCTTCAAAAAATGATAGCATTGGGGTTGAGGTCAAGGATTCGACTAGATTTACCGCTTCTTCTGGTGTGGTAGAGGGAGGAACTATGGGTCCGGTGAGTAATTTGATTAAAGCATTTTTGTGGAGTTGGGAAGACATGAAAAGCCCCCATAGAGTGATGTTAGCTTGGGTTTTCTTCACTTGATCGAGGATCTTGCTCTCCTCGATAGTCGTCTCTGGCATAGGAAGGTTTTCAACGCCCTTCCCTTTGTCATTTGTTGGTAGTGAGCTTGGAACATGGTAATGTCTCCCTGATCTGGTCATGTGATTTACTGAAGAAGGAAAGAACATGAATACCATTTCCTCATCAATCTGAGGTTGTGCTGCCACCCTATTTATTTCTTCGAGGAGTTCTTCAAATGATATCATCCCACATATGTCAGCTACTAGGACAGCTCTTCTTGAAGCTTGTTCTTCACACGAATCTTCGAATTCTCCCCCCCATCCGGTGGTAGCAACTCTGTCTTTCCATGCAAAGTCAATGCATTCCACAACTTCACCGGCTTCTTCATACAAGTTCTCCCATTTTGTGGGGATATGTGTGATTGAAGGGACCAATCGCCCTTGTAGGTTCAAAGTTTCAAGTAACTCGGTGATACTGCAAATTCTGTTGGTTTGCCCGAATAACTCTGCCATAGTCTGGACAACATCATCTAGGCTGACTTCGTCGGTTGGTACCACCCACTTGTCTGAATCTCGATCCCATTTTGTGCCTCAAAGAACAGTGTGCTGAACTTCTAGCAATCGATGACCATCTGTGAGGGAAATTTCAGCCCAAACTCTAGGAGTTGGCTTAACACCTCTGACAATTCCATACTTCCATTTTCAGAACGGGTACAGACAGCGATGCATGCTCTGGTAAGGAGTGACAGTGCCTGATCAGCGAGGCTAGTAGGGTGTAGGAGGAAATATAGATAAATTTGAAGAGGTTTAGGAGAGTATATGGGTGTGATTTGAGTTGAGGGATCAAAATCTGGGTTTTCTTCTAAGAAGATGACATTGGTGTGATTCGGAAGTGGATTGTGACTAGTGTTTGGCTTAGGATTGGCTGGTGGGGTGATAGTACCCCGGTTAATGAGATCTTAGATTATGTTTCGGAGGTGAAAGCATTGGTCGATGGTATGGCCGGCAGTTTGGTGGAAGGTGCAATGAGCATCGGCCTTGAAGTTTCTTGGGAGTGGATTTGGCAATGGACGGGGATTCAAGGGTTTGATGAGGTTTCGACTTAACAGGACTTGGTAAACTTTGGAGAGGGGAGAATGGAGCTCAATGTATTCCCTTTGGATGGGGGCAGGGCATATTTTTGGTGCCTATGATGTGGTTGGTTGAGAGATGTTGTTGATGGTCGAAACGGTAGCACTGACAGGCTTGTCATACTTTCTAGAGGTGAATTGTCCAGACACCTTCTTTGGTTCAACCTCTGTTTTAACGAGGCTTTCCTCGAGTTCCACTCCAGCCTCTCTGAGAGCTCGTAAATGAGGGTAGTATTGTCCTCCCATCATCGCTCGGACATGGAGCAAGAAGTTCTTCTTTACTATGTTGACCTGTTCTTCTTCAGATGGCCGATTGGTCATGGTAGCTGCTCGCTCCCTCCACCGGGTTATGAAGTTACTGACTTATTCTCCTGCATTCTGTTTGATTAGCTCTAAATAATAATGTGTGACCTCAAGATCTTCGTTGTATTTGTACAGTGACATGAATTCTCGGGCTACATCCTCCCAGCTACGAATTCTGGATTCCTTAAGAGATAAAAACCATCGGAGGGCACTATCCTTCAAAGTTTGCTGAAACAATTAGTCCATCACCTCTTCAGAATCCCCTATTAGAGTCATGGAATGATGATAACTGCGAAGATGAACAATTGGGGGGTCCACTCCCTCCGAACTTCTCGATATTTGGCATCTTGAACTTCTCGGGTAACCTTACTTTAGGATAAGGAGACATGTGGGTTTAGACCATGTAATTCCCAGAGATCCTAACCTGGTCAAACTTCTTGGTGAGCCTATTGAGATCCTGTTTGACTTTATTTAACTCCTCCTCCTTTGGATCAATTACCAAAGAAAGGTTATCCATAGGATGGGCAATATTTGGCATGGGAAGCTAGGAAGGCGGTGACCCAATGGCAGGAGGGGCACGTAGAGCATGCTGATATTCTTCCAGAACCTAGATAGGCTCGGGTGGACCCATAGCATAAGGGAACATGGCCTCGGGCTCTTGAGGAATAGGAATCTGGTTTCGTTGCATCTCTCGAACCTCGATTTGAAGGTTGTCAATCTTGGACACGAGCTGAGCTAGGACTATCGTCAGATCCGGCTGTATGACTGATGCTTGATCTGTATTCTCTATGGAAGATGGATGGATTTCGGACTCGAAAGAAGTAGTAAAAGAACAGATGAAACTCCGGGGTGATTTGACTGAAGACCGAAGCCAATAGGGAGCCAAGCCAGGGGTTTGCGATCGACCTGAGAAGGCGTAGGATGAGATTTATTTTTGAGAAAAAAGGAAGAACTATTTTTGGATTTTCGATAAAGAAGGGAGAAATGTTTTTGGATTTTTGATAAAGAAGGGAGAAATGTTTTTGGATTTTTTGATAAAGAAGGGAGAAATGTTTTTGGAGACGGAACTCAGCATGATTATTACAATTATTATGTTTTCACTTGTATTTAATTCTCCTAAATGCAATGCCGGATGGGACCCGAGCCTGGAAAAGTGGGGGTCTTAATATATGAAAAGCTACGATTTGGACTTGTAACCAGGCTCATGGACAGGGCCCCGTTTTAAAAATGTTCAAAAATTGGGCGGCAGGCCGACCCAGAATTTCGGTTGAGTTTCGGGTTAAAACCGGCAATCTAAAGTGCGTGTCCTAGGTCTGACACCTATATGCGGGTATGCAGTTGGTTGGGTGAATCGGCATGGGTTCCCCCCTTTGGCGTGACTTCCACAATATACTTCTTGCTCTTGCGGGCAATCGGTACGTGTGGACAAGCCATTTGATATACCTAAGTGTACGTGAATTGCCTCACCATATACCTCATCGGGACGGTACGTGTGAGAGAGAATTCGATATACTCGACGTACGTGGACGAATTCCCTGCGATATACCTTCCGTCATGACTTCGGTCAAGCAGTACGATGCGGGGGAACCGTTCGATATACGTCAAAGGTACTTGGCCAATTGAAGGTGAGAGTCATATCGCTTAGGCTAACTGCGACCTACCGAACCAGTGCCCATCACGAAGTGACCCTCCAGTTACTGGGTAAAGTTTGGTCAATATCAATGCTCTTTGGTGATGTCATGTTAATCATGCATGATTCTATTATTAGTATCTTATGATGAGAATGCCTTTCTTGATTATTCCAAATAGGGAGCAAAGTATAAGTACCCCAAAAGGTACACCAAGTATGGATGGGTGATGCGTGCAACATGGGGATATACATGTGATCCTAGGTGCACATGGTGTGAAGTGTACATGGAGGAATTTCTACAAGTTTGTGAACATAAGCATAAGCATGGGATACATATGAGAAAGGGGAAAATGCAAATATGTGGGGAAACATAAGCAAATATAGCATTCATGTAAATAGAGTCAAGCCCACAAACAAGAACACATATCCCCAGCAGAGTCTCCACTGTGGCCATCCCCGATCCTCGTCGCGCGGGCGGGTAGCATGGAGGAAGGATCCTTAGGGTCTCGCGCGTCCCTCTTGGGAGCGCTTCGGCCGACGTCATTTGAGATGTGGGGTAAAAATGTAGAGAGATTCAGAGTCGCCAGTCTATTTTACTGAAAACAGACAAAAGAAAAAGGGGAAGCCAACCCGAAGGATGGCATCCAAAGACATACTAGTGCATGCGAAACCAAGATGATTAGAGAAGGGTTCGGAGGCTTAGTTACGAAATGGGAAGATATTAGGCACCCATTCCGCCCTTTTGGTCTCTCATGAATATTTACTATTTTCCTTTTGTTCCCCCCCCCCCCCCCCCCCCCCCGTGATATGTGTGCATGTGTATATATATATATAATGGAGGTAGGAATCCTCGACTTGTATCATGGAAAAGATAAAGCGATTTGTCCGTAGGAAGATATGAGAATAATATTAAAAAAATAAGATTTACACGGTTACCCCTACGTTGACCTTTATAATGGAACGATAACGCATATGGAACAATACGTTACTAAGGGAAAGTATATAGAATATAGGAAGATTAGATTTAGAGCAAATAGGAAGATGAGAGAAAAAGTGGGAAAAAGGACTCGAGTCTCGGGTTTTATCCTGAGATGCCTACGTAGCCTATAAAGGCATCAAAGTCCACGTAGTTCGCATACGAAACGAGGGGTGGGGTTTATCCCATAAATCCAAATGGGGGATCTCTCATTTGTAAGTGTGTTCGTTGTGTAGAAAAAGTGTTTTAGTTGTGAGGAAAGTGTGCGAAAAGTATGAGAATCCCTATTTGGAATTTATGAGAAACCCTCTTTTTCTTTTTTTTAGGTTTTATTTATATGAAAATAGGAGATGTGCAATAATAATAAATAAAAAAGGTATACTAGGATGTGTGAGATGAGATAATAAAAGCGCTAAGTAAGAAAACAAGTTATTGGGAATTTACGAGAATTTACGAGAGAGTTTGAGAAAATTGGACCTTCTTGAAGATCTTGAGCTTGATCTTGAATGTTGGAGAGCATCCCTTGCACTTGGATGATGATGGAGAGTGACTAATTCACCAAGTTTGATGAAGAGGGTGATGAAAAGTGGAAGAAAAAAGGGGATTTGGAAGTTAAAATCACGCTGCCTTCGGGAGAGGTTTCTGGGATGCGTTGAGAGAGATTTCTATCTGATCTGGTCTCCTTTTGCAAATGAGGTGAAGGCCTCTTTTTATAGGCCTAGGTAAGTTCCGATCGGCATAGAACCGTTCCTGCCTATCGGCACCTGCCGATAGGCAGGGTCTGAAGCCTGCCATTTGGCAATGCGCTTCAGGCTTTTTCGGAAAATCGGTCGCCGAGGGCAAACCGTTGGTCAGAATCGTGCATGGGGCATACCGTTGGAAAGGTAATTCAGAGACTTTGAAAGTATTTTGGACCGTTCCCAAGTTCGGGAGTTGACTTTGGGTCAAATATGGCTCAAAAGAGTTTGTCGGTCCATTGGATGGGGGATCGTTCGGACGAAAACGGATCATTCGTCCGCATAGTAAGTCCGAATCGGGCACGGGGTAGACCGTTGGAAAGTTTAGGAGATGTACTTTGACATTCCAAAGAGTTTGACCCGGTTTGGGGAGTTAACTTTGGTCAACCGGGCCCGGGAAGCATTCCGTGACCTCTCGAAGTCGAACGGATTATTCGTCCGCATGGTAAGTCAGAATCGCGCATGGGATGTACCATTGGAAAGGGTATTCAGTGCCCTTTGAAGATTCATTCAGTCTCGGTCGAGCTTAAGAGTTGACATAAGTCAAACAGAGCCCGGGAGTGCCCAGTGGCCTCTAGGTCAAGTTTCGAACGCAAACGGATCGTTCGTCCGCATGGTAAGTCGAAATCGCGCACGGGGTGGTCCGTTGGAAAGGTTATTCAGTTCCCTTTGAAGATTCATTTAGCCTCGGTCGAGTTGAAGAGGTCAAATAGGTGAAACAGAGCTCAGGAGCGCCCGATGGCCTCTCGGTCAAGTTTCGAACGCAAACAGATCGTTCGTCTGCATGGTAAGTCGGAATCGCGTACGGGGTGATCCGTTGGAAAGGGTATTCAGTGCCCTTTGAAGATTCATTCAGCCTCGATCGAGCTGAAGAGTTTGAATTTTGAGTCAAACTGAGCCGGGGAGTGACCGATGGTTTCTAGGTCAGTACTCGGGACAAGACCTAGGTTTGTAGTGATGGAGGGAGGTACTAGGGACCTAAGGAGAGTTAGGGGGTAACAGAATGGGGTGTCTACAAGGATCATCTTACTTACCTTCTTCGATGTATTCTTGATAGTTACCTTGACCTCTCAGGAACGTTTGAAGTCTTTATCGAGTTAGGATACAATGGCTTTAAGTTTCTCACGAGTCTCCACGGATGCTTGGAGATCTCTCGTAAGACTAGCCACCTTGTTGGTCAAGTCCTATCTCCCCAAGTTTCTCTCACTGAGAACTCACTCTCTCTCGCCTCTCTCAACTCTTTCTCTGCACTAAAACTCTTATAATTAACCCTTTTTTTATTTCTTAGTTTTAAAAGACTCATCATAAAGATCGACATAGGCGCGTTGTAGATCACTCTCGATCTCACTTAAAACATTCTCTTCCTTACTCTCCTCGGAACGAATAGACTCACTGTTGAGATGTTCATATTTAGTAGCTTCCTCATCATCATGCGGTGCCCAAATGTACTAACATGACTATCCATGAATTTTGTGAAGTTACATCCATGCGGTGATTCATCCCCCAAACTCACCGACTCGACCTCGTTATTGCTAAGCATGACATTTAAGGAAGCTTTTACTTTTACTTGACGTTTCAACCTAGTCGGACACTTGTGAGCTTTGTCACCCTTTCCTTCACACTCATAATATCTCTCCTCATATTTATTTAGGAAATCTTTCGTTTCTTTTTCAAAAAAATTCTTGCCCGATTTAAATTTTTTATCTTCCTCAAAACTCTTCTTTTCTTTGAAAGTATTTTGTTTTTTCATTTTGAGAATTTTTTTGAAATTTTTTAGCAAAAAGGGACAAATCATCTAAATCAAAGTCATACTCAATCAAATGATACTTCCTCTCTCTTTTTTAGATTGGGCTTTAAGTGAAATTCCCTTTTCCTTAGGTTTTACAATTTTGAGGAACATATTTATCTCGTATAGTTGAAGATCTTTTACTAGTTTTTCTAACATAAGAGTATCTAGAATCCTTAATGAATTAAGTACGGTAACCTTAGAAACAAAGAGAGTGTGGAGCGATCTCAAAATTTTCTTAACCACACGCGTCTCGGGTATTATCTCACCTAAATTGAAACTCGAGTTAACGATATCGAAAAGTCACGTATAAAACTCGTCAAATGATTAAGATTCAATCATTGTGATTGTTTTAAATTTTGTGGTGAGATTCTGCAGCTTAAAAGCTTTAACATCATTGGTACCCTCGTGAGTGAGATGGAGAGTATCCCAAGCTTCTTTAGACGTGGCGCACGTCATAATGCGACGGAACTCGTCAGGGTGGTGGCTCTCAAGATGGCATTAAAACCATGAGAATTAAAGTTACTCCATTTAAATTCGTCATCTGTCCATTGAGAGACAGGTTTAGGTCCAACGACATTGTCAACAGTAACCGTGGATGGTGTCCACCCTTCTTTCACAGAGTAACCAGACGCGTTAGTCAATTGTCTTTAAAGTAGACCTCATTCTAACTTTTTAATATGTATAGTTGGTACCATCAAAGATGGGCATTCGTTTATATAAATTATCCATTAAAATTCGGACTCTTTCAAGATTAATAATTTTTCAAAAAATTGATATTAAAGAAAAAACAATATCACATAGTAATTTTGTGTAACCTGCTCTGATACCAATTTGAGAGTGCACGCAATCTTATGGATTAATTTATTTAATTAATTTCCCCAAACACCCAATCTAATTTTTTTACCAATTTTTTAATCTCTAATTAAATTAGGTTTGCATATGATAATCGTTCCAAACACAGAAAAGAAACTACGCATGCAATCACAATCAGATATGAGGAAAAATACCTTTTCAGAGCAAAATCTTTTATATCAACACTTTAAAGAGTTTTACAAGACAATTTACTCATAAAACTTTCTAAATAAAATCACTCAAATCCAGAGCAGTCCATAGGAGGCGGTCCACCCTCAGTATCAACCGATTAACCTTTCTTCCAGCAGTGATACCTCGAGTCATAAAGTCAGTAGTAGAGATCTTTATCCACAAGTATAGATTAGGTATGAATCTTCTAATAAGGTTTCAAAAGGATTCACAATTATATTAGGGAGGATGTTTTGTGAACCAAAGAGGTGTTTTGACCGAAAAATTTGAGGACTTTTTTAATAGGTATGCAGGTCACGTTGTTTCAAAAGTTTCTATTAAAATCTTTTCGAAATAGGTATTTATAGGCCATGCATAAAATTCGAGGTGATGAATTTCATTCGAATGAAAATAGAAGTCATTCGAACGACAATGTCATCTCGTTAGAACGAAAACATAATTCATTCGAACGAGACTCCAATCTCGTTAGAGCCAGCTTCTAACGAGCTTCAAACGAGTTCAAACAAAACACCCTCATTGGATGTTCGTTCAATGTAGAGATCAAATAAGTGTTCTAATGAAATTGCCATTTTGTTCGGACGTGACAGAGATCTCATATGAATATCCATCATAAAATCTCATATCACATTGTCGTAGGCTTTGAAAAGGTCAATCTGTACAACGCATCTAGAACCAATAGATTTCTTGAGATAATGTCTAATGAGCTCATGGGTAACCAAGATATTATCCATAATAGATCGAAAATTTATAAAGGCATAATGATTTGAGAAATGATTCGAGTGGCCAAAAACTTTATCGTAGTCAAGAAATCTGAAGCAATGATATCTCAAGTAATTTTTCCTTGTGATCTCCCATGCTAAATGTAGTATGCTTGATTTCATCGAAATTAACCCAAGCCTCTAAAAGGTTGGCATCTTCTTCATTAATATGGGAAAATGGAGGTCATTCAAGTGATTCAACCTCGTCGACACTTCATTATTTGATCCCAACTAAAAAATTCGTACACAATATCATCATTACTCTCAATTCTGGACCCATCTTGTTTTTTAGTGCACATAATAGTGTTTTTAGAATTTCTCGAATTAACATAGTTGTGAAAATATGTAGTGTTTTAGGTCTCTATTAACCCTCTAATCCATTTTATATTTCGCCCTAACCATCATCCACCTCGGTAGTTCCAGCGGTAAGGAGAGGACTCGTTAGTTCAAAGGTCTAGAGTTTAAAACTTCCCACTAATACTAGACTCTAAGCAGGACGTGTCTTAGGTTGGCTCTGACACTGCGTTCCCCCTGTTTAACTCGCATAAGGGAGTCCAAAGGGCTCATTTATGTGAAGACTCAGGGTTAATAAAGAAAAAAATCTCCCTTTACATACTCTCCTCATAGTTAGACATAGCCTTGTATTGAGAAATTATACCTCTTTCCTTCAAAGCAAGAGTAGGCTAGAAGGGATTCATTCTAATCAGTGATATGCCCAAAGTGCACCCTCTTACTCAAAATGACTAACCTCTTCCAGTCTCATAGCCCATTTGACAAGAAGCCTATGACAACCATCAGTAAGGTCATCTTTTATAAGGTTGGCCCCTCATACACCAACCTTGCCGAGGTCAGCATAGTCTCATAGGCTCAAGAAACTACCAACATCATCATCTGCCTCAGCCGATGTTACAGCTACCTCATACCTAACCTCGGCTAGGCCTCCTGGCCGAGGTAGATTTGCTTAGAAATAAGACAAATCAACATTATCGAAATTCACCAACCTCATACTCATCCAGGCCAAGGTTACATCAGTCAACGACACAGGGCTGAGCATTTACAAACATATTTATGGTTTGGAACACATGGACAAATTAGATATAACCGAATCATTCCCCTCACATGAGGGAATATTGAGGTCATCATTATCTACATAAGATCATCCAGGTTTCATTCTCATACTGGTTCGATCCTCATGCGCATACTCATTACATGCTTAGGGGGTATATTACACCCCCCAAGCGCTATATATAGAGGTCATCCTCTACCTTGTAAAGGGATCGATAATTACAACCCTAGCTAGAACTCTATTAGTTTACACAGTAGAGAGAGAAAGTGTGAGAGATTGTATCCATGGCAATTAGTGACTTCATCTACTGATATTACTCACACACTCACAATGGACGTAGGCCAGATTGGCTGAACCACTTATATACTAGTGTTCATCCTCTTTTCCTCACCAACTTCTACTAGATATTTACTCTTGTGCAGCCGTTGTTATTGCTAGTTTGAGCTTATCAACACCTCATACCGGTAGTGTTGTTTCCAGCATCATCATTTTGGCGCCATCTGTGGGAATCGAAAAGATTCATCTCTTCCTCTTTTGTTGTTTAACCTCATCAGAGACTCTGGTGGTGAACCAAGCCTCATCCTTTGCGTGGATCATTTTCACCATTTAAAGGGTCCCTTAAGGTTTCCAAGCTCTATAGTCTTCTTATCAAAATCTCAAGCATATGGCACCGGAGTTACCACCACCTCCTCCATCATCTGGTGTTGTAGGACCCAGTTCCAGCTAGGAACCACCCCAATCCGAGATGGCTGAGGTACCAGCAGCCTTGAAGTCTTTAGCTTCAACTCAGCAAGTGATGTAGGAATAATTTGCCTAGCTCAGCCAAAACATAATGAGACCACCTGGGGTCCCACCGTAGATGATTACTCTGGTGGCTACTCAGCCATATCATGAGGCCAGGGGACCACCCCAGGCACCACAGAAGGACCAACCTACTCCTCAGCGGACGAGGGATGTTGCTGACCCTAGGCGTTTACACCTGGGGAGGTAAGGAAACCCTTTCCCTGAGGATATGTACGATGATATTAAGGCAGAAGATGCCCCTGCAGACTGTTGGGAGTCGTATGAGGTATCAAACAACACTGTACGTCCTATACAGCAGGATCTAGGTCAGTGTGAAAGACGAGATGGTGATGCATAACAAAGAGGGCCAACTTTTGATCGCTTATGTAGAGGGTCATCCTTTGAGAGGCTCAGCCCAATTAATGATCTCAGGAAAAGGCTATCCAGGTCAAGAAGCATGGCTGACTCGCAAAGGGAAGGTGGTGATAATTGGCCTCACCATGGCCGACCCCAACAGGGCTGAGACTGTGGTCAGGGGGAGGTTAATAATCGACGTTGCGCGGCAGTCGAGGAACCCTCAGTTCACCCTTTAGAAGTGGAAGGGGACAACCTCGGCCAAGCTTACATTTCCAAACCATGGAATGACTCTATTAAGAGGTTAGAATAGAAGATAGGGAACCTCATAAAAAGCCGAGACCCATTACAAAAGGGGTACTCAGAGGGCTCACCATTTATGGCAAGGATTGTCAACTTCCCAACCCCTGCCAAATTCAAACCCCTGGTGGTGCCTCCTAAGTATGATGGTAGTACTAACCCATTCCATCATATTGAAATGTATCGATCTACAATAGACATATATTCAATCAATGATGAAATGAGGTGCCAAGATTTCTCAAGCACTTTGACTGGGGCTGCACATATCTGGTTCACTTCTCTTCCTAAAAATTCAGTTAAAAATTTCAAAGGTTTGGCCGAGCAATTTATTCATAACTTCTATTTTGGGTAAGACCTCAGAAGAAGATGACTCGCTTGCTTTATGTAAAGCAAGGGAAGAATGAAAGCCTCAGAGATTACATCGCGAGGTTCAATAAGAAAAAATTAGAGGTAGAAGATTATGAAGAGAGCATAGCCATGACAACCCTTATTGGAGGACTTCAGAAGGGAAAGTTACTTTGGAAGCTTGTTGAAGACCCTCCAAAATCTATGGCCGAGCTGTTAGAAATAGCTGAAAAGCTCATGAATGCAGAAGAAGCAATGGATGCAAAGTATGAGGATGAGAATGGAAGTAGCAATGGGAAATTTCAGAGGAAAAAGGATGGAAAGAAGAGGACTACAGATGATAAGTTTGTACACTATACTCCTCTAACTGTGAGCTGTGAACACATCCTCAATGAAATAAAGAATGGTAGATCCCTGAGATGGCCGGAGAAGCTGAAGGTCCCTCTACATAAGAGAAATAAGAATCTATGGCGCGAGTTCCATTAGGATTATGGCCTTTTTACTAACAAGTTCTTCTCCCTAAAGGACGAGATTGAGAAGATGTTGAAGTCGGGAAAGCTCAGAAAGTATGTGGATGGTAGAACTTCTAAGGGGGGAATAAACGACCCCAAAAAGAAAAGAAATGATAAATATCGATAAGATATCCCTGCCATAAGAACTGATGACTCAGATAATGATGATGATGACCCTGACCTCCCACCAAAAGACGACAATGCCCCATAGAAGAGGGTTGGTATGATCTCTTTTAGTATGAACACTATCTATAAGGGACTAGCAGGAGGTGGCTCATATATAGCTGATCACAAGGCTCATATGGCATAGGCTAAGGCAGTGACTAAAGCTGAGGTTATGAACTTGGCCTCTGTAGAGGTTAAACACGAGAAGAGAAAGAAGGTAGATATGAACACCCTCATAGTTGGCATGACATGACTTGATTTCAAAGGTATCTTAGCGCCTCACGATGACCCTCTGGTAATCACTACAAGGGTACAAGGGTGTGAAGTTCAGAGGATCCTTGTTGATGGGGCTAGTTCAGTAGACGTTATGTTTTGGCCCTATTTTAAAAGCCTAGGCCTCAGCAGAGCTAGGCTTGTCCCTTATCATCATCCTTTGATTGGCTTCAGTGGTGAGAAGTTTCATCCATTGGGAATGTATGAGATGGATATTCGAATGGGAGATGAATGGCTAAGAGGTTGACGAGAAAAATCAATTTCTTTGTAATGGATGAGAACGTATTCTCATATTACAACCTCATCATAGGACGAGTAGCCCTTAAGTAATTTGAGGTCGTGCCTTCAACGGTCCACCAAATGCTAAAATTCCTGACTCCCTATGGAGTAGAGGAAGTTCAAGGTGACCAAACATCAGAACGTGAATGCTACTTCAACTCTGCGGAAGAGAGAGAGGCTTATAAGAGGGCAACAACCATGTACAACATCGACACACTTGATCCTAAAGATGAAATAGAGCTCAAAAAAGGAGAGGCCGCGGAGGATGTGTAATCCATCATCCTCAATAAGTATAAGCTAAAAAAACCATCAAAATCGATAAATCCCTAAGACCTGAGATCAAGGAGGAACTGGTAAAACTGTTAAGGAAGAGACAGAGTATCTTTGCATGGAGCCATGCAGACATGCCACGTATTGATCCTGAGATTATGTGCCATAAACTCAATGTTGTATAAGATGCCAAGACCATAAAACATAAAAGAAGAGTGTACTCAAGGGAGAAGTATGATGTCATCAGAGAAGAGGTTAGAATGCTTGAAGAAGCCAAGTTCATCAGAGAGGTCATATACCCTGAGTGCTTATCTAACGCTGTCATTGTGCCAAAATCTAATGGGAAATGGAGGATGTGGGTAGATTTCACTAATTTAAACAAGTCTTGCCCAAAAGAGAGTTTCCCCTTCCTCGTATTGATTAGATAGTGGATGACATAGTAGGCCATGAGCTCATAAGCTTCATGGATGCATATTCCGAGTATAATCAGATCTTCATGAACCCGAAAGACTCAGAGAAGACAATATTCATCACAAACAAGGAAGGTCATGCCCTTTGGGCTCAAGAATGCAGGGGCTACTTACCAACATCTTGTAAATAAGATGTTCGAGGATCAAATAGGCAAGTCCATGGAAGTATATGTGGACGACATGCTGACGAAGAGCCTGAAGGACGACACTCATATAGTCGACCTTGAAAGAATAGAATGAAGCTCAACTCGGCCAAATATGTCTTTGGGATAGGAGCGGGAAAGTTTTTGGGCTTCATTGTCAATCAAAGTGGAATAAAGTCTAACCCTGAGAAAATCAAGGCTTTGCTAGAAATGAAGACACCTAAAACTATCAAAGACGTTCAGAGGTTAACTGGAAGAGTTGCTGCACTTAACACGTTCATCTCAAGAGCTACAAACAAGTGTCTTCCTTTTTTCAAAGTGCTTAGAAAGGCCTTCAAATGGGATGAGGAATACGACAAAGCTTTTAAAGAGATCAAGTCCTACCTGAGATCCCCTCTACTCCTATCTCGTTCAGTTCAGGGAGAAAAATTGTACGTATATTTAGCTGTCTCAAAGTCAGCTATCAGTGCCGCAATTGTAAGAGAAGAGGATGAAGTGTAGAGACCAGTGTACTTCAATAGTAAAGCTCTTCAAGGGTCTGAACAGAAGTACCCTCGGATTGAAAAGTTAGCCTACTCCTTGATACATGCATCTAGGAAAATAAAGCCATACTTCCAATCCCACTCCATGGTTATCCTCACTGATTCCCCACTAAGACAGGTCCTCCGAAAGCTTGAGAAGTCAGGCAGGCTAATGACCTGGGCCATTGAGTTAGGGGAATATGACATTGTTTATCAACCCAGGGTTTCCATCAAGGGGCAGGCACTCACAGACTTTATAGCCGAGTTTACTTGGGAATAGGACGAGGTTGATATTAGTCAAAAGGCTACAGAGGAACCGAATAGAAATGTCTTCCAGTATCGAGATGAGGTCGAGTCAAGCAAAGCTAGAAAAAGAATAGTTGAGAATGAGGAAGACATATACCTTATCAAGGAAGGGAACCTATCAGAGGGAAACTTCTATTCAAATGCAACCATTTGGAACCTCTTCGTTGATGGGTTATCTTGTGAAAGCGGAAGTGGAGCAGGGTTGATAGTGTCAGCACCAGATGGTACCAATATTGAGTATCCATTGAGGTTCAAATTCAAAGCTTACAACAATAAGTCAAAGTATGAGGCATTGATAGCATGTCTCTCTTTTGCAAAGGCCCTTAGTGTCGGCCAACTCCTAGTCCACTGTGACTCAAGGTTACCAAATCCTGGGGGTGTATGAGGCCAAAAATGAAAGGATGGCCAAATACCTGAAGAGGGTGATAACAATGCTAGAAACCTTTAAGGAAGTAAATATGAAAAGGATACCTCGGCTAGATAACAACCGAGCTAATGCACTTGTGAGGTTGGCCTCAGCAACAAGAATAGACATAAGGAGAACAATACTAGTTGAGATTCTGCTCAAGCCGACCATCGAAGAGGAAGACCTTGCCTAAATTTGAGTATGGGAGCCTCATGGATGGACCCTCTTATCAGATACATCAGAGAGGGAGAGCTATTAGAGTCGAAGTTAGAAAGGAGAAAGCTGAGGTTCAGAGCTGTAAAATTCTCAATTGTAGGAGATGTCTTGTATAAAAAGGGGTTCCTACTCCCTCTACTCAGATGTGTTCACCCTTCAGAGGTTCCACACATATTGCATGATGTTCATGAGGGATCTTGTTCAAGTCACATAGGAGGAAGGCCATTGGCTAATAGGACAATCAATCAGGGCTACTGGTGGCCGGCCTTGGCCAAGGATGTAGCTGCGTATGTGAAGAAGCGTGATAAATGTCAGAGATTCTCCACCATCCCTCATAAACCACACCAACCTCTTACTTCTATCATCTCCCCTGGGCCATTTTCAATATGGGACTTTGACTTGGTAGGACCCTTACCAAGAGTTGTAAATAACTATCGGTTCTTAATAGTGGTAATTGATTATTTCTACAAATGGGTGGAGGCTGAGCCAATGATCACAATCACTAAGCAGAAGACCTTCTAATTCACCTGGAAGAACATCATATGCAGGTATGGTCTTCCAAACACCCTCATATCATATAATGGGACCCAGTTTAAGAATGTTTCCTTAGAAAAATACTGCGAAAGAGTAATGATCATGTAGTTCTTGTCTTCTCCCGATTGACCCCATGCAAACAGTCAGACCGAGGTCACAAACCGAATAATCATTGATGGGATAAAAAAGAGGTTGGAAGAGGCCAAAGAAAGATGGATAGAGGAGGTATATGATGCGTTATGGGCTTACAGGATGATTGCAAGGATGCCAATAGGAGAAACTCCATTTATGTTATCCCATGGCTCAGAAGCTGTCATCCCAATAAAGGTAGGACTTCCCACTTATAGGGTTCATAACCATGACCCTCAAAGGAATGGGGAACAAAAAACACTTGATCTTGATTTGATTGAGGACAGAAGACATGATGCAGAGATAAGATAGGCAGCATACCAATAGATAATTGCGAAATTATACAATCAAAGGGTGAAATCAAGGCCTATAACTGTGGGAGACCTAGTCCTAAAGAAGGCGTGGCCAAAGGAAAATAAAATCCATCCATATTGGCATGGTCCTTATAAGGTAATTTATGAGGTTGTGTCTGGTACCTATCGACTAGAAAATCTTGAAGGACAACCTTTCGCCAACCCTTGGAATGCCGATCATTTAAAGAAATATTACATATGATGTTGCAGTTATCTTTATAATACGTGTATCAATTTATACAGAGGATGTTAATAACAACAATATTGTGCTGGTACTTTTGTTGTGTTTCTAAACATCATTTGTTTGGTAAAATATGAGGTAAAACATCATAATTTGGTGACCTCGGACCCTTTAAACATCATTAGTTTGGTGAAATATGAGGTAAAATATCATGATTTGGTGATCTTAGACCCTAAACATCATTAGTTTGGTGAAAATTTATGAGGGTAAACATCATAATTTGGTGACTTCAGACCTTAAACATCATTATTTGGTGAAAATTTATGAGGGTAAACATCATCATATGGTGACCTCAGACCTTAGACATCATTATTTGGTGAAAATTTATGAGGGTAAACATCATAATATGGTGACCTCAAACCTTAAACATCATTATTTGGTGAAAATTTATGAGGGTAAATATCATAATATGGTGGCCTCGGACCTTAAACATCATTATTTAGTGAAAATTTATGAGGGTAAACATCATAATATGGTGACCTCGGACCTTAAACATCATTATTTGGTGAAAACTTATGAGGGCAAACATCATAATATGGTGACCTCAGACCTTAAACATCATTATTTGCTGAATAAATTTATGAGGTGAAACATCATAATATGGTGACCTCAGACCTTAAACATCATTATTTGGTGAAAATATTATGAGGGTAAACATCATAATATGGTGACCTCGGACCTTAAACATCATTATTTGGTGAAAATTTATGAGGGTAAACATCATAATATGGTGACCTCAGACCTTAAACATCATTATTTGGTGAAAATATTATGAGGGTAAACATCATAATATGGTGACATCAGACCTTAAACATCATTAGTTTTGGTGAAAATTCAAGAGGAAAACATCATAATATGATGACCTCGGTCCTTAAACATTATTAGTTTGATCAAAATTCAAGAGTTAAGACATTCCTCAGACCTTAAACATCATTAGTTTTGGTGAAAATTAAAGAGGAAAACATCATAATATGATGACCTCGGTCCTTAAACATCATTAGTTTGATCAAAATTTAAGAGGTAAGACATTTCAAGCAAAACATCGTATGAAGCAATAGAATCTGAAGAAGATTGTACTAATGATTATCATTAAAAGATTCAAAGTTACAAATCATCCAGTGTTAAGGAGCCATTAGAAGTTCACAAAACTAAGAGTTACAAAAATATAATGAAAAGCTTCACAAGGGCCTATATCTCTACATCTGTAGTTGTCTGGTCATAGTCGACGTTCGCCACTTCAACACCATCATCATGGTGAGTGGCGTCTTCTGTCTGAGTGACCTCGAGAGGAGCAGTCTTGGTTGGGGCAGCATCGAACTCTTCAACTTCTTACAAGGCCTGAGAAAACCGAGGGTCCCCAAAGCCGAGACCCACAAAGTTTGATGCATGCAAAACACCAGACTCGCTCTCCTTCGAGGCTGCCCATCTGCTAATCGCCTTGATACCTCTTTCAAGGTATTCAAAACCAAAGATAATAAATTAATCAAAGACCTTGTAGTCTTCGATGGTCTTCTTAGCAGCGTCTTCCAAAGCAGCCTTAACTGCAGCATTAACCTTAAACTGAAGGGCATCATCCTTGGCCTGCATAGCTACGTCATGGTCTTTCTTAAGCTTAATTATATTGTTGTCCCTTTTCTGGACAACTCCCTTCAGACTTTCAATCTCTGCATTCAAAGAGTCCTGAACCTTCTCAGCTTCCTGTCCCTTCTCTATAAGGGGAATCCTCTTCAGAGTCCAATCAATGAAGCGATGGAAAGACAAGACACCTTGTAGAAGAAGGTCAAATGTAAGAATATATGAGCTATAATTTCTAAAAATCCGAGGTTATACTTATAACTTATGAGAAAAAACTGGTAATTGAATTGACTTATGGAGAGCAAACTCGGCCAACAATGGGACGTCCAATGAGGGTAAGAAACGCTTGTCCTCTTAAGACATTATTGTGACGATAACATCGGTAGCCTTCAGACTGTGGCCGATCAAGCTATCACTGATTTTAAGCTGAGATGGACGAGAAGCTAAGGCATCATCTGTAGAGATGGTGATAGCATGATCACTGGCCTGAGCCTTACTCGGCCTCGTATGCTCTGGGTCGGCCGTGAACTTCCTCTTTTTATTAACATCGACTTTGGAGGTGCCGACGTTCTTCTTGCTGGCAGGTGGGGTTACATTTTTGCCACCCCTTTTCTCCATTAACTTCACAAGACCAGGAGCAGACATTTCCCAAAGGTCGTCTGATATGTCTGTTGGGCGCCCTACAAAAGATAAGTCTTTGAGTTAGTCAGTCAGAAATATAAAACATAAGAGGTACAGCTTGTGTAATAAAAATTAATACTTACGAAGCTCTTCTAAGGGACCACCCCCTAAACCTGTCCGAGATAGGTAATAGGGGGCCACATTACACCAAAAATAGGAATCTGGCACAATTTAAAACTATGCTAGATCAAATCTGGCAGGGTTTTGAACTGTTCCAGAATCAGGTGTTCCAAAGTGGCCATTTTTTGGCACAATTTAAAAGTGTGCCAGATTTGACCAAATAGGAACACTTTTGCCACACTTTTAAATCGTGCCAGAATTTGATATTCCTGGCACAGTCTTGAACTGTGCCAGATTGAGCACAACTTTTGGCACAGTTCAAAAACGTGCCAAAATTTTATACACTTTTGGAACGGTTTTGAACTGTGCCAAATTTTTGGATAAAAGAAAAAAATTAATTATTTGAAAACAAGAAAATTCACAAATTGCAAATCTTGCATGTTGTTGATAAACTAATGTACGTATAAAGTTCAAAATATTACAAGTCTTTAGTAGTTTACAGACCAAAAAAAAATTGGGCAGAGGTTCCTCTATTTTCTGGACATTCTAAAACCTGCAAATATAAAACCTGCATAACATAAAGCCTGCACGGCTATAAAATATATCAATAAACTTACAAAAGCCCACACGACGATAAAAGTTAACAATAAAACTACAAAAGCCCGCACGGCCATAACACAAAAAAATACAATCATGAATTAACTCCTTGTTGTAAACCATTGAGTTCTTCGTGTGTTCCACGTGAATAAATGCTAACGATAAAATGTTATCCTGCAAAAAAATAGGATACAAAAAAGAGATGATATTAGTAACCAAGTAATTTATCAAAAAAGCTTACTCAAGCTAAAAAAAACTACATATATGAGTTGCAATTATTATAATATTCTAAAATTAAAAATCTTACGCAAGTTATGACTACCTGATCAGTTCCTACGGGTTACATTGGTCTCATGTGAGGTGTTAGTGCTTCTTACGGGATCGTTTGGGGATTGGTTTGGGTTTTCACCCTTCAACGGATGGTTTTTAAGCCTAATCCATATATTATCAAATTATCATCATATTCTCAAATCGAGAGGCCCGTGACTACGCTGTCAGTTCGTACAAGTTACATTAGTCCCGTGCGAGGTGTTCGTGCCTCTTACGGGGCCATTTGGCTGCTGGTTTAGGTTTTCACCCTCAAACGGCTTATTTTTAAGTGTAATCTAGATATTTCCAAATTATCGTCATATTCTCAAATCGGGAGACCCGCGACTATGCGATCAATTCCTACAAGTTACATTGGTCCCGTGCGAGGTGTTTGTGCCTCTTACGGGGCCGTTTAGGGGCTAGTTTGGGTTTTCACCCTCAAACGGTTTGTTTTTAAGCCTGATCTACATATATTGAAATTATCATCATATTCTCAAACCGGGAGGCCCGTGACTACGCAGTCAGTTCCTACAACTTACATTGGTCCCATGCGAGGTGTTCGTACCTCTTATGGGGCCGTTTGGGGGCTAGTTTGGGTTTTCACCCTCTGAAGGTTTATTTTTAAGCTTAATCGATATATTTCCAAATTAACGTCATATTCTAAAATCGAGAGACCCACGACTATGCAGTTAGTTCCTACAAGTTACATTGGTCCTATGCGAGGCATTCATGCCTGTTATGGGGCCGTTTGGCGACTGGTTTGGGTTTTCACCCTCAAACGACTTGTTGTTAAGCCTAATCTACATATTTTGAAATTATTGTCATATTCTCAAACTGAGAGGCCTGCGACTACGCGGTCAGTTCGTATAAGTTACATTGGTCTCGTGCGATGTGTCCGTGCCTTTTACGGGGCCGTTTGGGGGCTAGTTTGGGTTTTCACCCTGTAACGACTTGTTTTTAAGCCTGATCTAGATATTTACAAATTATCATCATATTCTCAAACCGTTAGATCCGCGACTACGCGGGCAGTTCCTAAAAGTTACATTAGTCCCGTGCAAGGTGTTCGTGCCTCTTACGGGGCCGTTACTAGTTTGGGTTTTCACCCTTTAAGGGCTTTTTTTAAAGCTTAATCGATATATTTTTAAATTATTGTCATATTCTCAAATCGAGAGGCCCGTGACTATGCGATTCGTACAAGTTGCATTGGTTCGGTGCGAGGTGTCTGTGACTCTTACGGGGCCGTTTGGGGGCTAGTTTAGGTTTTCACCCTCTAACGGCTTGTTTTAAGCTTAATCGACATATTTCTAAATTATCGTCATATTCTCAAACCGGGAGACTCGCGACTATACGGTCAGTTCCTACAAGTAACATTCGTCCCGTGCGAGGTGTTCGTGCCTCTTACGGGGCAGTTTGACAGTTGGTTTGGGTTTTCACTCTCAAACGGCTTGTTTTTAAGCGTAATATAGATATTTTCAAATTATCATCATATTCTCAAACCGGGAGACCCGCGACTACGCGATCAGTTCCTATAAGTTACATTATTCCCGTGCGAGGTGTTCATGCCTCTTACAGGGCCGTTTGGCGGCTGGTTTGGGTTTTCAACCTCAAACGGCTTATTTTTAATCCTAATCTAGATATTTCCAAATTATTGTCATATTCTCAAACCGAGAGACCCGCGACTACGCGGTCAATTCCTACAAGTTACATTGATCCTGTGCGAGGTGTTCATGCCTCTTACGGGGCCGTTTGGGGGCTAGTTTGGATTTTCACCCTCAAACGGCTTGATTTGAAGCATAATCTAGATATTTCCAAATTATCATCATATTCTCAAACTGGGAGACCCGCGACTACGCAGTCAATTCCTACAAGTTGCATTGGTCCCATGCGAGCTGTTCGTGCCTCTTATGGGGCCGTTTGGCGACTGGTTTGGGTTTTCACCCTCAAATGGCTTATTTTTAAGCCTAATCTAGATATTTTCAAATTATCATCATATTCTCAAACCAGGAGACCCGCGACTACGCGGTCAGTTCCTACAAGTTACATTGGTCCCGTGCAAGGTTTTCGTGCCTCTTACGGGGTCATTTGGGGGCTAGTTTGAGTTTTTACCCTCAAACAGCTTGTTTTTCAACCTAATCTACATATTTTGAAATTATCGTCATATTATCAAACCGAGAGGCCCGCTACTATACGATCAGTTCGTACAAGTTACATTGGTCCCGTTCAAGGTGTTCGTGCCTCTTACGGGGCCGTTTGGGGGTTGGTTTGGGTTTTCACCCGGTAACAACTTATTTTTAAGCCTGATCGAGATATTTCCAAATTATCATCATATTCTCAAACCAGGAGACCTGCGACTACGCGGTCAATTCCTACAAGTTACATTGGACTTGTGTGAGGTGTTCGTGCCTCTTACGGGGCCGTTTGGCGACTGGTTTGGGTTTTCAACCTTAAACGGCTTGTAATTGAGGTCGAGCTTTCCCCGCTAGGAAAGAATGATGTGCTATTCACCGTAAATGTTATTTAATTTTGATATGCAGAGGGGTTTTATTCACATTCTGATTAATTCGTTGCTCCTCCATTTCATTCAACTTAGCCCGAGTAACAACGACATAAAATTGCTTCCTATAGTTAGAAAACAACAAAATATTTTGCTATTGAACTCGGGTGAATAATTCCCTCAGTTAAGCCTTTGATTTCCCTTAACCAAATTAATTACATATCAAGTGCCCCTTTTCCCTGAGATTTGAAATTTTCCTTAATTACACACCTACACCTAATCCCTGGATCAGCCACTGTTACCTCCAAACCCAAAATCACTTCAATTCAGTGTGTTTAGATTAAATTGTACATCCAGGTGTAGTATTGTGATTGTAATAACAACAGAATAGTAATGGATGATGGGATTTATTTGTTGGGTATTTATTGAAGAGGGAGTCGTGGGCTGACTGTATTGTTTCGTTTCACATTGACGTTGGTGATGTTTAAAAGCTATCTCTAATGCTTACATGTATCGCCCATTATATAACATTGGTGACGTTTAAAATCATGTATCACCCATTATATATAACAACTATTATATATAACAGCTGTTATATATAATAGTGATGTTATATATAACAACTTTTATATATAACAGCTGTTATATGTAACACCTGTTATAACAGTGTTGTTATATATAACACCTATTATATATAACAACCATTATATATAATAGTCAGTTATCATTAGAATTTTGAGATTTTTCCCAATAGGCTACTGTGCAAATGCTCTTCTTATATTCGTATTGACTTACTATCATGATTTGTGAAAGCACCACGTGTTAATAGTACAAAACAAATTATCAAACAAACAAAGGCAAATCAAGTATTCAAGAATAATTGATTTTAGATGTCAATTCATGTCTTAAAGCATCGTTGTGTTAATGGAACAAAAAAAATTAAAATACTAAGAACCTTGAAATGCCGAATTCATATAAACTAATTTAAGAGGAAGATACCTGGGGTATTCCTACGCTAGTTTTCGCCATACCTTCTGCACAAGTTCTTTTGGAGCTTGTGAACTTAGATGAGTTGAATTGTCCTCAGTTTCACCAGTTCCATCAGCAGAGTCATAATTTTTCATCTCCCCTGAGGCCATCGATTCTCTTCTTCCTTCAAAGGCCACCACAGACATGAGTTTAGGCACATATCTAAGTTAACCTAACATAGATTCCACCGACTGGCATGAAAATGAATATTAAGTTTAATAAAACGTTGAGAACACATTCTTGAGTAAAAGGATGTCGTGTGGAGAAAAGAGTACATGCAAGCATTAAGCGGTATGAGCTTGGCTGTGGCGATGAGCCTCTCCTCCTCTATGAGGGAATGCCAAAAGTGTTAGCATTGGCCATAAGGACATGGATTACCATTAAGTACCATATGGCACACCTGCCAAATTATAATCAATTAGCTCAATAATATTAAAGGCATTAAACATTGAATAATTATACGTGTCCCAAATAGTAAAAAATAAGTCTTGTAGCATGGGTTGCGAAGAACTGGGCGGAGCTCCTCAATGTCGTGGGCAAATTGGTAGTGATTACCATATGAGCAGGCTCGTCTACTGCCATTTGTTGCAAATTGGCAGTGGTCACCATATGGGCTTCCAATGGTTAGAGAATTACGTCGTCTTATGTTAGAGAACAATTGTTCTCAAACTCGTGTCCTCAGCCACTTTTACGCACTTTTAGTTCCACAGTTCCACCCTTGGTAGTGAGTAGCACATTGAGGACTTCCATGACTCGGTAATCATGAAACCATGATGACGGTCCTTGATGATTTCTGCAACTTGGAAAGAAAATATCCAATCAATCCATATAATAGTCTTAAGGCACAGTACTAAAAATCAAGTAACAATACGAAACCAAATGAACTTACCCTAGTAGGCTCTAAACCAATTAATCCATGGGCTCGTGGTGCCACGTAAGTGAAACTATGAGAAATAGCAGCGACTCCAATGGAATCGGGAACGGGATGTGAATATAAAAATAAAATAAAAAACACTCAAAAGTGTTGCACTTTACTTACCGGAATGAGTGTGCAAGACATCTCATCCTAACATGCATCTGGAGGATTCAAATGTCTTCAAAAGCAAAGGCACTTGAGTCAAGTTGCTTAAAAACAAATGATAAAATAATAAAGTCATCATTGCTATATAAACTTGAGCTCACGTGAGGGTTATTTAACTTCAAGCATTGAACTTGAATGGACAATGCTCTTGTTAGATACTAAAGGATCTATATGTAACACCAAAAACATAATATACCTACTAACCCGGGTAAAGTGTAGCAGTGACAGTCGCAGTATATAGTGTACACGCGTGACTCACATTAATATAATACATTTTCCATTAATGACATGACATATGTAACTACCGAGAATTGCAAAATGAAATGAAATTAAATGTAATTCGATTAAAATGTATCAAAAGCTGTTAGAGATTAGATAATCACCATGAAAAATTCATTGCAAAATGAAATATGTAGGACTACATAAATACTACATAGATACCTTCATCCCATAAATTCCACCACGCATTCATGTCGCCGGTTTAAAAATAATCACTTTGAATCGCATATTTAATAAAAACATAGAACAAAGTTCATATATTTAATAAGTTATATACTAAATTTTCACCAAAATGTAAAGGGTTAAACAAAGAAAAATGTGGGTCCTTTTTTCACAGCTTCCTAGAAGTAAGAGTCAAAGTAATAACGTACGAATTAATAGACACACCTTGCAAGTAACCAAAACTGACAAAAACATCGGTACCATGATAATCCACCACCACCAAAACAGGAAAAAACATTGGTACCAAGATTAATTTACGAACCAAACGAATAAAAACTAACTTGGAAGCTTTATCAAACACCTTGCAAGCACCAAAGAAATCCAAAACTAAAAATTCATTCCAATAATTTTTTCAACCAATTTCAAAATGGAACCCAAACTTGATTTATATGAAGGGGTTCCAATTGTCTAACATGGTAAAAAATTGCAAATAGAAACCCTAAAACATAAAATGCAAACAAAACACAATATAAAAATGTAAAAGAGTATACCTGTAAACAGGTTTGAAGTATAGGCTTTTGAGAGAGAACCAATAAATAAATATGAGTACCTGGTGGATGAGGAGACGGGTAGTGGAGGTGGGCGGCGAGCGACAGTGGTTGTAGACGGGCGGTGGGCGATGGTGGTGATCTTAGGGCATTTGTTAAGGGGGTGTGTTGTGGTCTAAGTCGAAAATGCGCGGAGCGAAGCGGGTGCGGGTGCGGGTGCGGGTGCGGGTGCGAGTGCATCAATTTTCAAAAAATTATAAATGCGGGAGTGACGCGAGAGCGACTATTAATTTAAAATTATATAATAATATTAAATGATATGTAAATATAGAGTAATATAAGTGTGTCAAACATACATAGTAGTATTTATAATTCACATGAGTTCATTTGAAATTCTAACCAATATGTGTTTAATACATCAATTGAATCACAAAAAAGAGTTTCCTAGTATTATTCATAAATATATATTCCAAAAATTGTAACATGACATATATATTATCAAGCACTTCTTTATCTTTTTTTTAACATCTAGAATAAATTTCAACAGCTAGCAGATTACATCCAGCTGGCAGAGCTAAAGCTCACCACAACCTCAAATGAAAACACATTTAAACCAGTACCACATAAACCAAAACCAACAAAACAAACCCATTGGTTTGACAGACAAATCGACCAAAACAAAACTGCATCTCAAACAGAAGAAAGCAAAAGATGGTTAAGACAAGACACCTTAATCGTCACATCCATGGAGTTCTACTCACTCGTTCCCTGTTGGCTTGAAATTAGTTTGAAGAATACCAACATAAATGAATGCTAGATCCCGATTCTAGAGTAGGGGCGAGAGCCATTTCTGGCGAACTGTGTGACTAAGGTTGTGCTGAGGGGAGATTTGTGAAATGGTCCGAATTTGAGCGTGAGAGAGAGAGCGGGAGGCGATATTGAGATATTGAGAGAGGAGGGAGAGTGGGATGCGATATTGAGAGAGGAGAGAGAGCGGGAGAACAAAAATTATTTTGGGGATTAATTTTTTTAAGGGTATGTATATTTTAGCGAAGTGTTCTCAATTTTGGCACACTTTAAAACAGTGCCAAATTTGGCACTGCTTAAAAGTGTGCCATATTGTTATAAAACTGTGCCAAAATTTGGCACAGTTTTAAAGTGTGCCAGATTTTTAATATCAAGGTGTGCCAAAATTGTGTTATTGGTATAATGTCATCAGATGTTCATATTTAACAAGCCGACCCTTCTCACCCTGACTGCGAAGGTCTTCAACATTTTTGTAAATGTCTTGGATAAGTCCAGGGTCGGCTTTGGTAGTAAGGGAGACCTTCCCCCATCTTAAGGGGGTCCTTGGAATTGATATTCCAGAAGCCTCATCTAAATCATATTCCTATTCCCCGAAAACAAAGAAGTATCGAGGTTTCCAATTGTGGTATAAAGTTTGGGTAACCAACAACATTTTCTTCTCTGATTTCCTGGATAAGAAGTGGTAATAGCTAGGGTGGTTTTTGGCAGATGAATGGACATAACAACCATTAAAAACTCTAACTAGAAGGTCTAAGTGATGGACAGCCCTCCAAAGGATGATGGCCCCAATCATAACCCTACAGTCATTAGGGGATAGTTGGGACGGGGCTAAATTTATATAGGAGAGTATGGCTCTGATGGTTAGGTGAATAGGAAGATGGAAGCCCAACTTGAACATCTGCTCATAGACGCAGATCTCTTCATCTCGACCATCAAAGGTCCTCCCATCCCTCAGAGGTTTCCTAAGGATGATGGAAGAATTTATGGAATAGAGATGCCTAAAAGTAAGAAGGTCGTACTCGCTAATGGTGCTTTCATACTCGGTCGCCTCAGATGTATTGAGATCACTCTCCTCTCCATCATCACAATCCCCAGCAACATCGGCCCGTGCAGGTGTCGGAGAACCACCAGGAAACCTTTGAGCAAATTCAGCCCCAGTGGCAGCCAACAGGGGAATGCCATTAATGGGTGGTGGAAGTGCCACACTTAGCCCTAAGATCTCAATGTCAGAAGACCTATGCGAAGTGCTAGCACCTTGGTGAGATGAAGCACGGCTTAAAACGTAGGCTTCCTCAAGAACCTCACCCCATCTAGGAGAATAGTCCATAGCCTCTTGAAAAGAGTCTACAGATTATCTTACTTCAGAGGTTAACATGGGGTCTGAGGAAGATGACTCAGACTCAAACATTGGTGGAGGACCCTCAAGAACCTATGCAGGCTTAGTAAGCTCGGCTGTCTCAAGGTATATAACCTTCAAAGGTGGAGGAAATATTGGTCTGAGGGGAAAGTTCTCAGCCCTATGAGCTTCCTCTTAGGCTATATTTATTTGCCTAATTTTCTCAAAGGTTTTCTCATGAAGAGGGGGTAACTCTTCTATAAGTTGGTATAAGGGTCTAAGCATAAGTGAGACGACGCTACACTTAAAGAGGAAGGACCCAAACCACAAACAGGTACACAACTTAAAAGAACCCAAGCTAAAGATCAAAAAGGGAAAGGTGGAAAGTCTCAAATGAAGAACACTAAGAACACTAATGGTCAGGTCTCCAGAGAAGGTAACAGGATGACCACCGGTGAACCTAAAAAGGGTTATTTGAGGCTGAAACAACCTCGGAGCAGCCTACAACAACCCCAAAATCAACTAATCGCTACAAGCCTAACCTAATAGCCACTTGGCAGTGGTGGAAAGCTTCGTCGAAAAAAAGGAAAACCTCGCCGAAAGTAACAATGGTGTAAAATAGTGACTAGAAATGGAAAAGAGAGGTGGAAAACAATACCTGGATAGTCGCGAGGGAGAGAAGAGGAGGTTTGGAACAAAAGGAAACTCTAAATCACATAAATCTATGGAAAGTTTGAAGAGGGGAAATGGCAGAAAAGCTTGGGAGGCAGAAAGAAAAAGAGAATAAAGAAAGATAAGGTGTTTTTAAACTTACTCAATAATGGGGCGCGATTCCCAATGCCTCATCATTGCCCTAGAGAAACCAAAAGATTAGTCAGAATCATCTCACCTTAGGGAATACATTTGTCACTTCAATAAGTGACATGTGTCAAGAAAATATTAGCACCCAAAGAGACTCAGCCTCGGCCTAACACGCATACCCCTCCATTTTCTATTCACGTAAAAGACTAAGGGTTAGGGGTGATTGATATGCCCAAAGTTCACCCTCTTACTCAGAATGAATAACCTCGGCCAGTCTCACAGCCGAGTTAATAAGAAGCCTATGACAACCATCAGTAAGGTCATCTTTTATAAGGTTGGCCCCTCATACACCAACCTCGACTGACCATCACCCGAGGTTAGTAGAGTCTTATGGGATCAAGTAACTTCCAACATCATCATTTATCTCATCCGACATTACAGCTACCTCATACCTAACCTCGACCAGGCCTCCTGGCCGAGGTAGTCATGGTTAGAGACAAAACAAGGCAACATTGTTGAACTTCACCAACCTCGTACTCGTACTCGTACTCGTCCAGGTCGAGGTTACATCAGTCAAGGACACAGGGCTAAGCATTTACATGCACGTGTAAGGTTTGGAACATATGGAAAAATCAGCTATAACCGAATCATTACCCTCACGTGAGGGAATATTGAGGTCATCATTATCTACATAGGATCAGCTAGGTGTCATTCTCATACTAGTTTGATCCTCATGCACATGCTCATTACATGCTTAGGGGGTATATTACACCCCCCAAGCACTATATAGAGAGGTCATCCTCTACCTTGTAAAGATATCGATAATTACAACCTTATCTAGAACTCTATTGGTTTACACGGTAGAGAGAGAAAGCTTGAGAGATTGTATCTATGGCCATTAGTGCCTTCATCTAGTGATATTACTCACACACTCACAGTGGACGTAGGAGAGATTGGCTGAACCACTTATATACTATTGTTCATCCTCTTCTCCTCACTTCCTTCTACTAGATATTTACTCTCGTGCTGCTATTATTATTACTATTTTGAGATTATCAACACCTCATATCGGTGGTGTTGTTTTCAGCATCATCAATCAGATCTTGAATCTCCTTTATCTCTCATTTCAACCTTTGGGCTTGCCCTGACTGGTTGTATAAATGCCTCTTTTACATTCTTTAATTTCTTAATCTAAACATTGGGTTCCCAAGCACATGGATGTCCCAACTATTCTTCACCACCTCCAAAAACTCTGGATGCTTCGCCCAGAAATTGAAGTATCTAAAATTGTACACATTGGACAAATTCGTATTGAATCACTCAATAATGCATGGGGAATGATCAGAGATTTCTGCCTTCAAAAATTCTGCTTCAACACCCAAAAATTCGTTCAGCCAAGCATTGTTGACGAGACATCTCTCTATTCTGGAATCAATAATCCTCCTAAAATGACTCCTATTAGTCCACATATAGAAGTAACATTTAGCCCCTATATCCTGCATCCAAGTCTTAGCAAGGCGATCTGTAAATTCTTTAGTCTCCCTTTTATTAACACTTCAACCCCCAATTATGTAAGAAGCAGCAGTAACCACACTTAAATCAACCATAATCACCCACGATTGAGATGTACTATCAGCAGTAGAGGAAAGATTTCTCCGCAAAGAGGTTATATGCACCTTTAGATTTCTGGCATAAACAACCGTGAGATGGCATAAATTACCATAATTGATTTCTTCGACTAGATAATGTATTAATTGCTCATGTTTAACAGCCGGAGTAAGTCTCGGTTTTATAGGTTTCCATACAACCATAATTCTACCAAAAGTAAATTCCTCATAGTTATCATCTTTAGCCCATAAAGGAGCAATTTTATTACTTACTCTATCGATTTTGGATTTAGAGATTTTAGTTTCCACCAAGCAAAGCAGTGTTAACTTCTTGGTCTCAATAAAGATTTTGACTTCCCTTTATTTATCCCCTCTGATATTCCACACCTTCCATTTAGACTTGGTTTAAGAATTCCTTTAAGACTTTAGTTTCTATTGGTTTTGGCTCTCCTATGTTTTCAGTTTTGGTTTATTTACAAATTTGCCATTTTGGCTCAAATCAATAAATACAAGTGTTATTTCTAGGTTTTGGAAGAGTGGGCATATTTGAGAGCTAATCAAAGGCAAAGAGAGATAGAGAGTTACTTTGAGTAAGGTGAGTTCTTGAGGTTGGTAAGGTGAGTTCTTGAGGTTGGTTAGCGATTGACTTTTGAGAGAGATAAGTGAGGTGTGTGTGTAACCATTGGTTCCTAACCATTTATTTATAAAAGAAGATATCTTACCATTTGTGGATGTGGTCCAAAGCTTGGGTGAACCACGTAAATTGTTGTTGCTTTGATTGTTTGTTTCTTATATGTTCTTATTGCCACTTCATTAATGCTTGGTTGATTTGATTGGGAGTTTGCACACTAGTTCATTTTCGAAACAAGGTCTTGGGTGTTTTCCGCACACCAAGTGTTTGACAAAATTCTTAAGTGAGTTTTATCATCTTGGTCGCTAGATATAGTCTTGCTTTAGCGCAACAAGTGGTATTAGAGCTTAGGTTGCATTATTTTCCCAGTATTTTTGTTCGAGGTTGAATCAATTTTGGAAATTTTGGTATAGCTTTTGTTTTTGTTCCAAATGACGAAAAATGTGGAGAGTACTCAAGAATCAACCTCTACGAGCAGAGGCTCTAAGAGATGGGATCCGAGTTATGTATCGAGTGGCTCAATGAAGACGAACATGAAGGCTTTTGATGAGAAAATCAATTTAGAGTTATGGCAAAGACGAATACGAGGCGTTCTTGTCCAACAGAGGTTGCAATTAGCATTGTTGGTGGTAGAGGGACGACCGGTAGGCATAACCGATGTCGAATGGATTGGCATTGATCAAAGTGTTGCTTCATGTATTGAGATGCTTATCACGGATGATGTGTTGAATAACCTGATAGCGAAGACGATGGCTAATGGCATGTGGGATATGCTAGAAGAGATTTATTTGGGAAAGTCATTGTCAAATAAATTGTTCCTCAAGAAGAAACTCTTCAAGCATGAGATGAAGGAGGGTGAGGATATGATGAAGCATATCAATGTTTTTAATGCCTTGATAAATGACTTGAACCGAATAGATGTTCAATTCATTGAGGAGGATCGAGTATTATTGTTGCTTGCATCATTACCCGATTCATACGAGCATTTTGTGACCACTCTCATGTTTGGGAAGTCTACACTCCATTAGACGTGTGGATTCCAAGGGGTGTCGGGTATCGGTGGCGGGTGGAGTATTGAAAGTCACATGAGGTTGTATGGTCCTAGCGAGGGGAGAGGATAGAGAGGGGTTGTATCGTCTAAATCAGACTTCGAGGAAGATGGGGAAAAGGTGTGAACAAGTGTTCAAATGTTCAAGGCATGTCTCGTTTGTGAACAAAGTGGAGACATTGGGTGCTAGATTTTTTAGAGTAGATGGTAGTGATGGGATAATACCTACTAGTGGAGGGGATGGATCTAAGTCCCCCTCCAGGGCCAACGGTGACATTGACTCGGTTTAGTTGCACACATGCATTGGCCGATTGGAATCGAGGAGGTGTAGGACTGTGATGGATTTGAGGTGTGTGTATCTAGTTCAAGGAAGGCCGATGAGTTGGAAAACTGGAGTATTTCGTAACAAAGACTTGGTACATCTTTCAAGGGTGAGATTTGGAGGGTGTGGGAGGTGAGGAATTTTCCCTCTCATCCATGGTTAATTCTCAAGGAGGAAGATGGTGTTGATGTGTTTGAATGTTTCTTGTAAAGAGGGTGAACGCTACATGTATTGTGTGAGGGTGTACTCACCGGGTTACATGAGGAGCGAGATTCACCGTATGGTTACATGGGAAGCATTCAAATGTATGAGATGGAGAGTTCTTAGTTTAAAACTTGGTTCCTTAGTGGGTGGAGTCATTTGGAGTCTTGGATTGAAGACCTGTGGTATCTCACTTCATGGTTGAAGTTTGGGGTGGCTTAGTGTCGGGTGGAGCGTATTGGCTTGTTAGATATCGGGATGATCTTCGAGCAAATTTGATGATTGTATTCTGAGTTCGGTTGGATTGTGAGTATCGCTTGGGGGAATCGCATTAGCTTGGTAGATGGTGGGACGATCTTCAAGCGGGTTAAATTTCAGCATTCTCGAGATTGGTTGGATCGTGAGGATCACCAAGGTGGAGTTTGTTGGTTTTGGCTCTCCTATTTTTTCAGTTTTGGTTTATTTAAAAATTTGATATTTTGGCTCAAATCTATAAATACAAGTGTTATTTATAGGCTTTGGAAGAGTGGGCATATTTGAGAGCTAATCAAAGGCAAAGAGAGATATAGAGAGCTACTTTAAGCAAGGTGAGTTCTTGAGGTTGGTTAGTGATTGACTTTTGAGAGAGATTAGTGAGGTGTGTGTGTAACCATTGGTTCCTAGCCATTTATCTATAAAAGAAGATATCCTACCATTTGTGGATGTAGCCCAAAGCTTGGGTGAACCACGTAAATTATTGTTGCTTTTATTGTTTGTTTCTTGTATGTTCTTATTGCCACTTCATTGATGCTTGGTTGATTTGATTGGGATTTTGCACACTAATTCATTTTCTAAACAAGGTCTTGGGTGTTTTTCTCACACCAAGTGTTTGATAAAATTCTCAAGTGATTTTTATCTTCTTAGTCGCTAGATATAGTCTTACTTTAGTGCAACAGTTTCTTCCTTCTCTTCCCCCTTTTGGGAGAATTAACATGATCCTTATCATTGTTTTTGTTATTTCTACTTGCCTCTGCCATCAATGGGACCATTCCCGCTATGTTTTTTGAATCTATTACTATATCAATGACTTGTTTGGTTGGGGTGTCTGATGGAGAACATTCCTCTATCTCATCATATGTATAGTCTCAATTAGTTCCCTTCATCGCTTTGAGCTAACTGGGGAACCGAATTTTGTCAAATTTTTGTTCTAGTATCTCTATTCTATTTGTCATTTTTTTTTCCTTCTTTATTTACAGTGTCTTTTTTAGTAGTTCTCTTCCCTTCGACATCAGTCCAATTGTATTTTCCTTCATCCAATTTTTATTTTACTCTTATACTTTGCTTGGTTACTTTCATTGAGTTTCTTGTAGGTAGTTCTCATCTGCAAACTTTGTGTCACTTTGATAGTAATCTCATTGCATTTTCCTTCAGCGTGACCAAATCATTTACAAGGGTATTAATGAATGATTTTGTGAGGGACCCATCCCCTTTGCCATGTGAATTTTCAACTTGAACACCAGTAAAAGCTAATCTTTGACTCTCTTACGTGTCTCTGTCAAATCTCAATGGTCCCCCTACAAAACTTACAACATAACTTATCCTAATAGGACTCTAAAAAAACTTGGTTAGGTTGTAGATATGTAACCAAATGTGTATCTTCTTCACTTAATTTCTAAGATCTTATATATCCTCATTCCAGTTAACAAATAGCATCAATTTTCCTCCAATGTGTATCTGCCCTCCATCTAAAGCTTTCTCTTTATCCTCAAGACAACTGAACTTGAAATAGAAATTCCCTCCATCAGACAGAATTTGTAGTTCTCCCAAGCATTTCCTCCTATTATGAATAACATTGCTAACTAAACTACCAACGTTAGTTAGCTATCTATATTTAGGCTCAATAATATACATGGGTTCTCATACTGCTGCCCTAATAATTTTATTTATTTATCTTTAGGCTCCTACACTCTTGTAAGAAGGTGTTTGATTTTTCCAATAATGTATTGCTATCAACTGTGTATGTGAATTTTATTTCCATTGTTTGAAAAGTTGTCATTTCATTTGAAGCAACTCATTGCTCTTCAAGGTCTATTCATTTACTAGAACAGTTGTCACACATAGAGCATGATTGTTTTCCTCTATAATAATATGTGAGACTAGGAGCATTTCTTCTATAAAATCTTATGTGGTATGTTTTAGCTGATGTTTTTCATTCATTTTGTTGTAGGCCCGTAATGTGAAATGGCAGAATGTTGACAGGCTTAAGAGTTTCTAAGAAATAATTTATTGATGCTTAGGTGAAGTTTGTCAACTTTAGAGACTAATTTATCAGTATTACTTATTCTTCCTTTCATATAGATGATAACTTTCTTCCTAGAAACTATGCAATATTCATTTCTTTAAGAAAAGTATTAGTCATGGGTAGTGGAGTTTAATTATTTCTTAAAAAAATCCTTTACTTTCTCTGTTTCACTTTAATTTTATTTTATTTTTCTGAGTGATTTGTACTCTTTCACATTATATTTCTATTTAGAATTAATATCCAGATTTATTCCCTCACTAATATAGTTCTTGCAATTTTTTTGATTCAATGTCTCTTTTTAGACTCGGTCACTGTTTGTTTTGTTTATTGATCTTCCCTATATTCTGAAGTTATATTTTGTCATTATATCCCATTAATAGATACTTTTTTTATCAAAGAGGGACTGTACCCCCACAAGTTTTATAAATTTTTAATAATATAGAAACAGCCTCCCCGTGGCTTAACAAACCCAGAAAAAAACTTACCTAAATCTAGAGGTTGGGTCCAATACTCTAGATGAAATGCGAGAAAATTTGGGGATTTATAAATATCCTCATTACAATGAGAGAAACCTTGAAAATTTAAACTTGGGGATTTATGACCCCATTACAATTTTATTCTTCTATGTTTGATTTGAGGAGAATGTATCCTATCCAATTTAAGAAGACCTTTGACCATTTGGGGAAGAGATTCAAAGTTCCAATATACAGCGTCAATGTCGCTCATAGATGCTCTTGAAGCTAGATGGTCTGCTACTTAATTCTTTTCTCTCCAAATATGAGTTATCTTAATTTGTTTTGTAGCACAAATGTTGTTTAAGATCTCTAAAGCTTGCCATGGAGGTTTTGATTTCTTCTCAATAACTTCAATAAGAAACTTGCAATCTGTTTCAATAATGATATTTTGAATATCTAAAATAGACACAAGATTTAGACCTTCCTTTAAAGACATTGTTTCGACAAAAAAAGAAGATTGTATCCCAATGGATTTATCGAAACCTACAATAAACATACCTGTAGAATTTCTAATAACACCCCCAATACCACTTGGACCAGCATTACCTTTAGAGGCTCCATCAATATTTAATTTAAAGTAACCTTTAGGAGAATTTTCCCAAGCACATTTAATGATTTGAACTATACTGTGAGAAATTTTAACTTTAAATGTGTTAAGAATGATGGAGTCTTCAAAAGAGCTTTTATCATAAAATTTGTTGTTGTTCATTATGGAAGTGGTAAGGAAACTTATTTGATAAATTATAGAAGCAGAATTCGCTTTAGAATTTTCAAAAACAATTTTATTTCTTGCCTTCCATAACTCCCATATAATAATCCTTGGAATAATTTGACAAAAGGATTTTAAGAAATCTTTTTTGTGATGTGTCATCCACCATGAGAGCAACATATAAGTGCAAGAAGTATAATTCGGAACCACACCAAACATTTGAGTAAAGTAACTCCAAACTTCCATGGAAATTTTACATTCAAGGATGACATGTTGGGCACTGTCAACATCTAAAAAGCATTATCTGCAGACTGATGCTAGTCTTATACCAGCCTGCTGAATTTGAGTCTCAAATGGCACCGAGTTATTAAGAAGTTTCCAAACAAAACTAGAGATTTTCAGTGGACATTCAGGGGACCAATTGATTTTCCAACTTATAGAAATAGGCCTCGATTGTGTACAAACATCAAACGCAGATTTCATAGAAAATTCTCTCTTTGAGGAGGGAGTCCATATATTTTTGTCTTCTTGAATGAAAGGATCTACTATAGACGAAATTTTATCCAATCTTTTGCCTGTATTTGAACTATTTCTAATGTTCAAACCTTTATTATACTTTTGTCTCATAAAAGAGGCCCATATACCATCCTCAAATTTAAATTTCCAATAAAGTTTAATACTAGAAGCAACTATTATGTCTTTTAAGCTTCTAAAGTTAAGACCCCCTTCTTCAAAAGGAAATCATGTTTCCTTCCACTTCATCTATTGAAATGGATTTTCTTTGTTGGCACCTCCCCAATAGAATTTAGCAAAAATATTGTTTAGTCTTTTTAAAATAATTTTAGGAGGGTTAAGAACAGATAAGGTATATACAGGAATAGAGAGAAGAACATGTCTAATCAGCACAGCTCTACCAGCTTTAGATAGTAATTTAGATGACCAAGTGTTTAGTTTGTCTCTAATTTTAGCCATAAGATTTGAAAATTGAAGAATTTTATTTCTCCCTTTATTTATATGACAACCAAGGTATTTAAGCGGAAGATTTTTCTGATGTAATCCTGCACATGTTTCTATTGCTTTTCTCCTGATAGGGCTAGTTTTTTTGTCAACATAGAAAGAACTTTTGGAATAATTTACAGTTTGGCCAGAAGTGGCCTCATAAACCTTAAGTAACTTAATTATATCTCGAATACTTTTACAACCACCATTAGAGAATATTATAATATCATCAGCATATCCTAAATGATAAATTAGCCTACACTTATTCGGTGAGAATAAGGGATTGCTTTCTTAGTTTGAAAAAGATTGTCAATATTTCTACTAAGGCTTTCAGCAGCTAGAATGAATAGACTTGGAGATAATGGATCACCTTGTCTAAGACCTCTAGTAGAATTAAAAAATCCCTTACTTTGACCATTAATATTGATAGAAAATCAATTATTAGAGATAATTCGCCAAACTATAGCTATAAACAGCTCATTGAAACCAAATTTTCTAATCACTTGACATAAGAAAGGCCAATAGACTTTGTCATAAGACTTTTCCATGTCTAGTTTAATTATAACATTGTTTCCATGAGCTTTTCTCCCTATTAGATGAACCATTTCTTGGGCAAGGAGAATATTGTCTTGTATACTTCTACCTTTGACAAAACCACTTTGATTAGGGGAAATAAGAGATGGGAGAATAATGGCTAGTCTATCATTTAGATTTTTAGATATAATTTTACTAGAGAAGTTGCAGAGACTTATTGGTCTATATTGAGCACAGGTTCTAGGAGTATTAACTTTGGGAATAAGAGCAATATTTGTGGCTATCCAGCTCCTAGGAAGCTCAACACCAGCAAAGAAAGCATAAATTGCATTAATAAGATCTATTTTAATAATATCCCAAAATTTTATGTAGAATTCACCCCCATATCCATCAGGGCCAGGGGCACTAGATGAATCTAAACTTTGAATTGAAGATAAAATTTAAGATTCTGTTGGAAAATCTGTTAATTTTTTATTCATATCTTTAGTTATAGAACATTCAATAACTTCTAAGAAGTTAGTGTTAAGTTATTTAAGATCTGTAGACCAAATTTGTTTAAAGTGAACCATAAAGAGATTTGCAATACCATGAGGGGATTCTTCCCATGTGTTATCACTGGTCTTTATTTTGGGAATTTTCATCTTTCTTATCCTATGATTTACTGAAGCATGAAAAAATTTAGTGTTAGAATCTCCTAGTCTAAGCCATTTTACATGGCTCGTTTGAGACCAATAACTCTCTTCTCTTTTCAAAGCTAGGCTTAAATGAGCTCTTGCTGCAAATAACTCTTCCCTAGTATTCTTATTTGTGGAAATTTCAAAAGAATATTCAACTAATTTAACCTTATCCTCAAAGTCACTAACTGATTGAAAAATATTTTTAAAAGTGTCTTCATTCCAATTTTTCAAAACAGTTTTTAAATACTTTAATTTAAGAGCAAATTTGATCATAGGGGAAGCTTTAATATCTCTAGTCCAAGCATTTTCAATGATGTCCTGCACATTTGATTGAATACACCACATGGATAAAAATTTAAAAGGTTTAGGATAGTTATCTGAGCTACTTTTTACAGAAAATAGCAGAGGACTATGATCTGAACAGGTTTTATGCAGATGAGTTATAGAAGAATTTGGGAATAGCATAATCTAATGATTATTTACTAATCCTCTATCTAATCTATAGAATATCGAGCCTGCAATTCTATTATTTGACCAGGTAAATCTAGATCCTATGTATCCTAAATCAATTAAGGAGCAAGTGAAAATCATTTCATTGAAATATTCCATAGCATGGAAATCAATTTGATTTCCACCTATTTTTTCTTCTTCTCTAGAAACCACGTTAAAATCACCCATTATTATCCATGGGAATGATGAAAAAGTAGAAGTATAATTTACAATGTCTTCCCATTAGGATCTCCTTTCTATAGCAGTGCATTTTGCATATACTAATATGATGAATATGGAAGTGTTTATGAGCTGAACATCAATTTTTAGGCAAAGCATTTGCTCAGAGTTGAAAATTTCCTGAACCTTAAGCTCATTATTCCATAAGAACCATATTTTGTTTGAAGAGTTTGCAATGATATAGTTAAAGCTCCATTTCATCTGACATTTCTTTAGTTTAATTTTATCTACTTTAGGTTCTAAAATTGCAATGCCAGGCAAATTGTATGCTCTGATCAGCTTTTTAATTCTTCTACTTGTAGCTCTATTTCCTACACCTCTAGCATTCCAAAAATAAGATTAATCATAAAACTAAATAGGAGGATTGAGAGTTAGAGGCTTACCTGAAGATCTTGTTAATCTTTTAAATAGAGGATCTAATTTTGATGTTTTTCCTGATTTGAGGTTCATGATTTCTGAGATATTGTTTCCAGCTTCTTTGATTTTCTTCCTGAATGCTTTTGTATCTTGAATATCCTTCCACTTAACATCCATCCACGGTGCGAAATTCTCCAGGTCCTCAATCACAGGCACAGCTAGCCTTGTGTCTTCCTTATCCGAGTGAAAATCTTTATCAGTAGCTGGATGTTTCCCATATGTTGGTACAACAAAACCTTTAGGAGATAAATTATACTGATCCACTATTATTGTTTCATCTGAATTGTAGCCCACATGATTGATTTTGAGGATAGGTTGAGGCTTCTGACTCTGAGTTGAACTTCTGACATGAGAAGTTAAGGTTATTTGATCATTAGTTTCCTTTTGAGGCTCTTGCTTCTCTTCAATATCTTCTAAATTATTTCCTTGCAAAATTTCAAAATGGTTTGACAACTGGTTTGAGATGCATCCATCTTTAGAGGTTTTCCTATTAGCTGTGCAATTGAATACAAGGCTGATTTCGCATAGAAGTGTATTAGTAGATTTGGGAGGTTTATCCACACCAGAACCACTAGACTCTCCTCATCAGGCTTAAAGTCAACAGACCATTTAAAGGTGCGCATGGGGAGCTTTCCAATATACCAGAGTTCTCTTAGCCATAGTCGCACATAATCTTCCTTGCAATTGAGACAAATTAGAATATGTTTTGAATCGATTAGAACTATAGAAAACTCTGGTGTTAAAGAAAAGGTATGGAAATATTTCCTGATGAAATCCATTGTAGGTTTTCCATGAGAAAATTTCCCAAGGATGGAGAACTTAAATGGTTCCACTAGAGATTAAATGTCTTCTTCAGAAAATATGACAGCTGGTTCTCCTTTAAATGTTGTTGGCCTCTTTAATTCCGGTTCTTTTGATGATGAATTCTTAATAACACTCGCAAAAGACTTAGCCCAGACATTTATTGGATCAGGCGGTTTTGGTTGGATCAAAGTGTCTACAGGAGGGATCGTTGAGTTTTCCATGAAAAGAGAATGTTTTTAGACCTAAGGGATAAAGAGAATTCTCCCTAGGTTCTTGATGCTTTCTTGGAGAGAATTCTCATCAGGTTTTTGATAGGTCCCATTGATAGTACTATAGGGGTACCCATTAATAGATACTCATTTCAAGTATTGACATATTATTTTTATTATACTTCTAGACTTATATTACTTATCACTGTATATGATAAATGGAAAATAAATCTTAGTTAAAACTGTCATATTACTGCAAATATCAAATTACCAGTCTTACTTTTTAGTGGAAATAATATCATATATAGTTTCAACTTTATCAAACATGATCTAACACTGGTTTGGACCATGTCTATATTGACTGAGCTTGACATCTATCTTTAGTAAGACTTGTGAACTTGAATCTTACCATACATATGGCATAACTAACATATAAGTTTTATTGCTATTGTATGTCTTTCAAATTGTTATCATATACTTATTCAGTGACAAGTGATAATCACTATTGCTATTGTATGTCCAAAATAACACTGTTTATTCAATTTTATAAATAAGTTTCCAATTCAAGTGTGTGTAGGCACGTGTGTTTGTGTATTATATCTACTAATGAACTTAAATCAGCAGACATAATGAACAGCCTCCTATTCTTTCTCTTAGAACATGTATGATTTTAGTTGCAATCTTAATGTTTTTTGTTTAATATTGACATGAAAATTTCTTTTTATGTTATGTCTATTTATCTTTCCCTTCTCGAAAATATGTTTTTTTTATATTGAACAGTCATTAAAAACTATTGATGCGTTATGATGAAAGATGATAAAGTGGACTCCTCTGCCTTCCGCTTCGAGTGATCCAATGACGATGAGTATGGTTATATTCATTATATTGTACTCCCTTCATCCCAAATTAAGAGTCCACTATTCCTTTTTGGGTTGTCCCAAATTAAGGGTCCACTTTCCTTTTTTAGACATAATCAACAAGCCAAGTTCCGTATTGGCGAACAAGAGTTAATCTTGATCGTTGATTGAGTGTATCCTTAATCTACACCAAATAAAAACATGGACTCTTAGTTAGGGATGAAAGGAGTATATGGTAAATTTCAAAAACCCTCCGACCTATGACACTAGCGCAATACCTCAATGGAACGTAAATTTTGTAAAAAAAATCCTTGAACTATTCCATTTTTTTTTTTTTTTTGCAATTTCCCCTTATCTATGTTAAAAATGTTCTTGATGATAATTTTCAGTGAGGTATAAGGGGGATATTTGCATCTTTTTCATAGTTTAGGGGTTTATACGCGACATTAGGGGGTACTTGGCATCAGCCTCGACTTGGATTAATAGGTTGAATAGTTCTAGGTGCTTACTGAAATAGATTCATATTATATTGATAAAATGTAGATGGAAGGATGAAATAGATTCATATTATATTGATTCATCAAGTATTTTTCCAAACATGTGTATTGTTTTATTTCTTGAATGAAAAGTTTTAAGTCCCTAAAAGGTTATTCATTGATTCACTGAATCCTATAATTACATAAACCCACCCTGGTTGGTCCAATGGTAAGAGGCGACTCGTTTAGGCCAAAGGTCTTGAGTTCGAAAACCCCCAGAAGATGTTTAGCTCGCATGGGGGAGTGCAAAGGGCTCGTTCATGCATTCGGAGGTTCAGGGCTATCAAAAAAATTATATGAGATCGACCAAAAATCTATTCTATATAGTTATTTATTTGTAATGATATGGAGGAACACCCCTTTGTTTTTTTCCTAATTCCAGATGTAGTTTACAGAAAGTTAAGAGGACTAAACTCAGGTGTCAAGCTTTAATTTCCCATGAGAATCGATGCCACAAATTATCTCACATTATCGTACAGTCGCAGCCACCTACATTTATAAAAAAAAAAAATCATCGGACACCAACCGTCCTCCAGCCAGGACTGGCGTTCGTGCGTACGGTCCTCTTATAACACGTGTGTTATAATGCCATTGCATATAGTAGTCAGATTTACTCTATCATATTTTCAAATTTTGACCTAAATTATTTATTTTAAATCTTGAGCTTGGTGATTTGATTTACCAATGGACACTAGATTTCTTTTAAAAACTTTGCTTTGTCTAATTTTATAAGAGAATATTGAGTACTTCTATTTGAATGTTCGTGTAAATGATGGATTGTATGCCCAGTAACTATTCAAATGAAGTCTAGATTACGTAAGTTTGAAGTATGATTAGTTATAGATATTTTTTCTACATGAATAGTGAATGTTTTGCTTATAATTTTTTTTATTCATAAACCATTTGTCAAGTTTATGCTGTAAACCACCCTGTTTGTGTAAATGCTTCAGTTATAGTTATTCAATTATGTGCACCAATTTACAAACTCATGAGTTCACTCTTTGGATTAAGTGTTCTAACTAATGTATATCCACTAACCTATTGCATATGGAGCCCAATTTATCCTTTACATTTGCAGTTCAAATAAGGCTCTGGTAAGTGATGAGAATTCAGATTTTACTCCATCCCAATCTAAGAGTCCCTATTTAACTTGCACATTTATTAAGGTACACTAATTAATGACCAAGATCAAGACATTAGATATTGTAACATTTGGTCCATTGATTTTTGACTACACAGGAAAGGGAGCACTTAATTCAAGACAGCCCAAGAAGAAATAGTGGACTTTTAATTCGGGATGGATGAAATATACTATATAAAGGTAGGAAATAAACACTAAATAATGTTGTTAGATGCCATGAGCGCTTGATACAAGTTTGGGTATAATGTGCCTTTTGCCAGAGTAATAAAATGGGTGGAAGAAAATTACAAACTCTTGGTATTTTTTCGTTGTAGGGTCCACAAATCTCAATGAAAATTTTGTCAAGAAGCTTTGGCGGAATTTATGTCAACAATCAGCTTTACTAATTATCTCCTCTTGCCCAAAGTATTAGATTTTACCAAATTATCTCCTCTCGCCTTAAAGTTAAAAGACAATTTTTCATTTGACCTATTATAATAATTACTTATAATCATCTCCATATTCAAGCAACAAATGATTTTATAGCAAGGCAGGTGAACAAAAGTGTGGTAATAAAATTCAGACATGTATAAATAAAAAATAAAAATAAAAGGATATTCTTTGGGGCTAAATTGGAGGCAAAATTTAATATAAAAAGTACTTATAATCATCTTCAATAAAACTGAAGCTACGAATGATTGTATGCAAGGAAGACTAGTAAAATTCAGAAAATATATATATTCTTTTGTACTAAATGAGAGGAAAATTGCATATACCACTTCTTGAAGTTTCAAAGGTGGTCCATAAAGAGATCTGGTATTGGTATAGGTTGAACAAATTTATTCAAGAGTGCAGGAATGCGAAGTTTGACGTTGACCTGCACAAGGGTCAAGATAAAGATTGTTAACTAATGATTAAAATTCTCATAATATAACATAAAAGTTCATTGAAAGGTCATATGACATAGGTTCCAAATTTATAGGAGAAGTCAAGAACTGCTACTTGGGCGGATATTGATCACTTCAAGTGGGCATTGCACCTAAAAATGGCAAAGATTAAAGACCAAAATTAAAAAATTAAAAAATAAATATCCACAACACGAGCAGCTAACAAGTTCAACAGAGGGGTTAGTTAAAGCCTATCTTGGGGTGCACGAGGCCAATTTCCTAATCAACGCAAAATTGAATAAATCTTGGTTAGTTCCAAAATTTTAGAACCGAAGCTGAACCAATCATTCATGTAAATGAATCGAACCAACCTTAATTAGGCCGCATTGGTTCCTTTTGAATTATCGTATTAATAGCTCAGTACAACCTATTTGTTTCTTTTGCAATATAACTTAGCACAACTTGAGCATAAAAGTACTTATTCTTGCAGAATTATTGTTAAAATGGAACAATGACATCTAGAATAACAATTGTTCATCATCTACATAAAGAGAAAACTTTGTAAATATTCAAGGGAAATTTAACAAGTCGTGACAGCATATAGTTTCTAATCTAAAGATAAAAATGCATAACAAATTGTCCATATGTACTGTGAAAATAGCAGCGTACACTTCCAAGCCTTTCAAGTATATTCATTTTAATCCAGCCATTTACTATCTATCTAGCTAACACATGTAAACATTTTCTCAATCTTATTTACCTAATAATAAATTATTAACTTAAGATCTACAGCTAAAACATTAATTATATATCGGTTTCGGTTTACCCATAGATCAAAATCGAAACCAAACCAATCCAGTAGTCTTACCAGTGCTCGTGGAGGAATAGTTTCTGGTACTAAAGAGATCTCCAACTTCAAATGGGATGGAGGCAACATCAGAGCTTGAACGAAAACAAGCAGAGCAGTATTCTTGTTTCCCAAGAAAAGCACAAATCGTCCATGATGAGCTCGCCACACAGCTTTGATGCCAGTCTGAGATGGTGAATAAAGAAGAATATGAACTCATATTACCTTATAAGCAGATGTCTTAAAGTAGACAAACACAAATAAATATGTTCCAAATAGTACTCAACTTGAAAGAATGATAGAATTGCACCTGAACATAAGGGTCCTCTTATAACACCCCACTGTCCTTCGGGCATAAATCGTGAAACATTTCGGCAATATTTTCTATTGGCTGCAAATATGTATGATGAAATCAGGCTTCTCATTACAAAAAATGTATAAAAACAACAGACAATTAGAGACTTCAAAATATATAAAGCTTGAAACATTAGGTTGAATTAATTAAAAAAAATCCCATAGAGTTGTTTAACATAGAGAAAAAAGAGAAACCAAAGGAAAGAGGTGCAATGCAATTTTTTTTTTAAATTCACGTGAACTACAAGCCAATGACCTAAAAATCAAGGCTACGATTTCTAGAGAGAGAAGCAAAAGAATTCTTATATTTCAAGAATTGGAGAATGTGTACAAATGAGATTACAAGAGGTATTTATATGAGAGATATTACTTGCTAATCAAGTAACAAGATAAGATGACTAAAAGGACTAACTAAAAATAAGAGAATGCATAATTAGTCCCAAACATGCTTGGAGCCAAATTAAAGAAAGAAAATACCTAAAAAGGACTAAAAATAGAAAATAAAAGGAGAATAAAATGGATTCCCTCACTCTCCTCCCCTCAAAAAGAGTTCGTCCACGAACTCAAAGGGGAAGGCCAGCAGAGTCACCCTCTAAAACTGTAATCAGTGCATGGCCAGGAGGATACTCGGTCTCATCAAGATACTCTGGTGACTGATCCATCGCTAACAGTGCCCGACGACGTGGCATAAAGCAATCTAAAGCTTGGTGTCCGACGTTGTCACAATGAAAGCAACGAAATGTGGAAGGGCCTGAATGTGTCACAGCGGAAGTACAGGTAGCTGGAGTAGTGGAAAAAGATATCGATGCTGCTGCTAGGGAAGCAGAACTAAATGAAGGTGGAGGCCGAGATGTTGGAGGAGTTGTCGGTGCTATATATGATAGGCCTTGACTTTGGTAGCATACTCTACCGCCTTCAGAAATTTCGGTATCTCTCTCAACCCAAAGTCGCGCTGAATATGTGGCTGGAGTCCCAGAATATAGCGGCTGATCCGCTAATCCTCAGTCTCGGGCATACGAGTTTCAGTGCATAGGAGATAGAACTGTTCCGTATACTCTACTACGAAAGACATATCATGTCGGAGTGACTGGATACGTGCAAAGAGGTCACACTCATATACCAAGGGAATGAATGAGGCTTGAAGAGCGGCCTTATGGTCAATCTAGTCCTAAATGGGAGGGAGCCTTGCAGCTATCCTATGGTAGCAAATATCATTCCACCAAACTCGGGCAAACCCCTGAAATTTGGTGGCTGCAAGGAGAACACATGAGTCGCTCTGAATCTGCTTATAGTCGAAAACTGTCTCCATTCTTGCCAGGCAATCAACCATGTCTTCTGGGAAGAATCTTCCATCGAACATAGGGACATTTATGTGAATATCTCCATGGAGACTTCGATAAAGAAGCTGAAGTGGTAATGAAAATAAGTCTTCATCCTGATGAGCTCTCAGACCCATCGCATCACCTGGCGCGGGTGGTGGACAAGGAGGATGATCATGCAGAGCCATGGGAGGTTTCGGGGGACCGCGCTGATAATGGGGGCACGTGTCAATTAAGTGGCCATGTTCTCCACAATAGAATCACTGACAGTCCCGTAGTGGAATGTAGCGATGGGGGCCGGGTGGGGGTAGGGGTGGGGGAATCCACTCAAAGATGCTACGATGAGTATCCCCAGCATCAGAGGAGGAATCGGTGTAAAGTAGAGAGGGGTCATGATGGGAGGTTGTGCGATATGATGATGGGGGAGGTGGTGTGTATGGTGGTGGGTGAGGATGTAGACGTGGATCAATATTTTCATATTCAAAAATATCAAAATCATACAGGTCAGGTGGTTCGATAGGTCGACTAGGATTGAGATTCAGTGGGTTGTATTTAGGGTTTTGGGAAACTCGGGTAAGGTTAAATTTTGGTCGGGAAAATTATAATGGGGTCCGAGTTTAGAATGGGTTTTATTAAGGTCTATAACAATGGTGTTATGGGGTTTTTCGGGGTCAGAATGGCCTCGATGTGGATTGTGGATTAGGTTTTCAATTTGGGCAGCCTTTTTCTGTGAATTTTTATTGTTGTCGGGACAACAGATTGTGTGAGAGGTTGTTTCTGTACAAAAATGTACTGGAATCTGATTGGAGAGGGTGGAGAGAGGACGGTTGGAAGGGTGTTGTAGGCCAGGGGTTATAACTGGTTCGTAGCTAGGGTTTTGTGGTGGGTGGGTGTCGGTAGGTCATTGGTAAATCGAGGACTAGGGTTTATCAGATCGCCAGCAGGTTGATGAGGATCTATCACTAGATGGGTGGTCCGACCCATATGAGAGGGTTTGTTGAAGTTTTTGGTGAGTTTTGGAGTTGCGACTTGCAGTTCTTGGTCCGGGTTTATATCGAGGTATTGCTGATTGACGACAACAGGATTTTGGGCAACTGGGATGGAGATCCAGCCTGTTGTCACTTCAGGACTGATGTTGGATGAACGAGGGTTTTGTAATTTTGTCAAAAGTTGAAAAATGGCATCCATTTGTTGTTTTATCTCACGATTGTTCTCTATCAATTCTTGATGGCTTTGTCTCAATTCTTAATTGCTATATTTCAATTCTTTGTTGGTTTGTCTAAACTCTTCGTTAATCTCGTCTTGAATTCGTGTCGCCTTCTTCGGGGCCACTGAGAATGTAGGGAACGATTTGATATTCTACACACATCGATACACACTAAAACGAATGTTTGGAGCGACACCCACTCTGATACCAATTTGACGTGAACTACACGCCAATGACCTAAAAATCAAGACAATATGATTTCTAGAGAGAGAAACAAAAGAGTTCTTATATTTTAAGAATTGGAGAATGTGTACAAATGAGATTACAAGAGGTATTAATATTAGATATATTACTTGCTAATCAAGTAATCAGCTAAAATGACTAAAAGGACGAACTAAAAATAAAAGAATGCCTAATTAGTTCCAAACATGCTTGGAGACTAATTAAAGAAAGAAAATACCTAAAAATAATAAAATGGATTCTCATAAAAAATACTTTACTATATTGAAATGCTAATTTACAGAAATATGAAAGAAACACAATTTTCAATCATTTATCATCTAAGAAACACGGATACGGACACAAGTGGCATGTCTAACACGACACGCTAACACGACAAATCTAAACAAATTAGGACACTCAGACACGTCAATAAATAAATATATTTATATCAATTTATTAAGAGAAAACAAGAACATGATAAGAAAAGAACAAAAAAAGAACATGTGTATATAATTATTAAAAAGAATGAACTAATATTTTAAAACAAAACATGAAAATAACGGTTTTGTAATATAATAATTTTCCGGGAGAACCATTCTAGGGCCATTAGAGCATATCATTGGAGCATATTTCTTAATTGATGGTGCTTAAAACAATACCACCATTTTAACTTAAAATGTTATATACTTATACATTAGGTATATACACGTGCATACAAACGTCGGACACACAAAAATAATTTCCGAACATGTTAAAATAAGTGCTGGACACGTTCATTTTATATTTAAATTTGGACACGTCAAAAGGAGTGTCGGACACGTGTCCGAGAGTGTTGGGAGAGTGTTCGTGTCTGACACGGTGATGGATACGGACATGTCACATTCTTAGAAGTGTCCGTGCTTTGTAGTTTACCATTTATAGTCAAGATTGTGAACTATTTACCATGTTCTTATGCACAAGTTGCATAACAACTGATGTGAATAAGGGCCTTTTTGGCATTTTTGTCAGTATTTCTTCTATTTTTAGTATTCATTGTGTTTTTCCTTTTGTTTAGTATTTAGAGGAAGGAAGGATAATTGGTACTTAAGAGAATAATTATAATTAGATTCTTAGCTTAGAGGCCAAACAACCTCCCCCCTATAAATACTCTTTTGTAGCCTCATATGAGGCACTCTTCCCTTTTAAGATATTGAGATTTGAGAGAGTTTAGAAAGATTTATCTTTTCCTGCTCCCATTTAACGTCATTTATGTCAATTGGTATCAGAGCCTAATCGGTTCTACTCGGTTGTTGTTGTTGTAAAACAAAAACTCGTAAACGTCAAGTGGGTCCAAGAAAGATTAACACCTCCGCGACGTATCCTTTCGATCAAATGATGGAATCCCTCAACCAATTGAAGGTATGAGATCGATGCACGAAATCCACCATCGGCAACCACCACGGATTGCCCCCACACTACTCCGGTAATATCTCAAAACCCTAACCCTAATTCCCCCAATTCAACCCATTTTACACCTCTACCACAACAAAATACTAATTTGGCAAACCCTAACCCCAATTTCAATCAAGAAAGCACCACCATCAAAAATGGTTCTCCACCACCACAAACCACCGTCCGGACAACCAAAAAAATCCAAGAACACCTCTACCGACCCGAAACTGCACATTCTCCTTCCGAAAACCACCATCGAACCGACCGGACCACACATTCCAACCACCGCTACTCTGGGACTGCCGAAAACCACCATAAACCCCTCAGCCCTCTCCAGTTATCGCCTCCAAAGCAGGATAGCCCAGGCGCAGGGCCAAACTACTCCATCCCAATTTGTGCTCAAATGCCGCATCCCATGATTAGAATGTACTCTCTAACTATCATCGAAATGATCCGTGACATTCGACATGCCAAGGGTTCCGATCCAACTCATCCCCAAGCAAAGGTAAAAATTTTGGTATCACATGAGTCCTACATGTATCGTCACCCAAATCTTGGACATCAAACCTTAGAATTTCAACCTTCGCACATTCCCAGTACCCTCACCCTCCATAATTCACCCACACCCCCGACATAACCTCCTCCACCATCCAACATATCAACACACCACCATGTACCCTCACCACACCTTCCTCCACCCCGAATTCTTGTTTCCTCTCACTCACCAGCACAAAACCCCCACAACTACCCCACATCTCCTCCTCATGAGTCATGACCACCCCTTACCTCCTATCTCTATTTACCCTTGTCATCACCGATAAAAACACCTCGAACCTCCCCATTTTCCCTCTAAACCCCCTGCTCCATTCGTTACCACACCCCCTCACCCACCCCATTTCGCCTTCCCAACGCTTTTGTCCTCACCTATCCCCCACACCTCACCCCTACCCGGTCACCCCACACATATACCCTAATCATCATCCAACATGGGATGCCCGTTCTGTTCATTTGGCACTCGTTGACTCCCATGAGCGGGTACGGGAGTGGATTAGTTTACCCCCACATGATGCCCCCCCTTCACTACGATCCCACTCCGCTTCAGAGTTTGAGCCACCCCCTCCTACAGAGTGGCGCACCAATGTCTCTCCTTTTAACTCTCTGGGTCCGAAGGTTACTCCCTATGCACCTCTTTCCGAGCGCCATTACTTTTTGTGTTATCAAAAAGGACAGCAGATGAACCACTGCTCCTACCACCAGCCGTTGATCCCATCTCCACCTCCTCATCCACCACGAGAGACCATTCCACCTTATACTCCCCCTCCACCCTCCTTGTTACCACCACCATCTCCTGACCCTCCTCATCCATCGCCTCGGAGATGACCACAACGAAACTTACTTCCCGAGCCTACGCCAGGTAATGATGACCTAGATGAGGATGCCCTGTCTCTACAGGGTGGTGATGCCATTACACAGGTAGTCCTTCACTTACTATCGAGGAGCATGCAGGGTGACATTTGGGTAGATATACGGATGTTTGATGGCCACTTACAACCCGATGCCGTTGTTGATTGGCACCGCCATGGAGAAGATATTTGAGTAGTAAGTGACTGAAAGGTCAACGATGTGTCCTGCTAGCGACGACCAAATTTCAGGGTTGCGCGGGTGTCTGGTGGAATGACTTGGAGCAGCGTCGTGTTCTTGAGGGCCAGCTTCCTATACAGACTTGGGCAGATCTCCCTTCACAGCTGATGACCACTTTTGTTCCTACCACCTATGAGCGAGATCTATTCTTGCGAGTCCAGTCTATTCGGCAGGACACTACAGTTTTAGACTACACCGAGCGCTTTCAGCTTCTTTATACTTGTGCCCACCTTGTTGAGAGTGAGGAACAAAAGATCAGTCGGTATATCCACGGCCTTCAGAGCTATATCTAGCGCGACCTTGCCTTACGTGACATCATCTCCTTTGCCAAGGAGGTGGAGTACGCCACTAAAGTTGAGTCCTTCCATCAGTCTGCTCCTCCTCCCCATGGCCGCTCCACGATAGCTCCTCCAGCACCAGTGACTTCTGCTCCTGCTATGACTCCGCCTACTGTAGATACTACTACTCCCATGGTTCCTCCTCCTGCACCCACTCATCCTGTGACATTCAAATGTTACAACTGTGGGGTAATTGTCCATAGAGCCTCGGATTGTTCCTTTCCGTGCCGTCGCGCTCTCCTAGCTTCAGGCGATCCTGAGTATCTTGAGGAGACACCGGAGATTTCACTGCAACCAGCTCTCCTTACTATCCTCGATGGTGACACTGAAGGACTTCCCCTCTGAGTTCGAGGACGAACGGTTTCAGGGGGAGAATGATGTGAATAAGGGCCTTTTCGGCATTTTTGTCATTTTTTAAGTATTTCTTTTATTTTTAGTATTCATTGTATTTTTCCTTTTGTTTAGTATTTGGAGGAAGGAAGGCTAATTATCACTTAAGGGCATAATTGTAATTAAATTCTTAGCTTAGAAGCCAAGCAACCTCCCTTCTATAAATACTCTTTCGTAGCCTCATTTGAGGCATTCTTCCATTTTGAGCTATTGAGATTTTAGAGAGGTTTATTTTTTTCTTGCTCCCATATGATGTCATTTACGTCATCAACAGTGTCATTGCTGCATGGAAAAGGTTTCTAACATTGTCATGCCAGGGTATAGGTCTCAAGAAGTATCCATTCCAATGTTACCAGAAACTTTATCCCCATTAAGCACCACATTCCAAATCGTGCACCCTTTAGGGAATTTTACGGTGATGTGTACGGGTTCCCCTTTGGGGGCAAGCGCCAGCTAGAGAGAGAGACAAACATTATTTTTATTTATTTTACTTATTCTATTTATTTTGGGCTTTATCTTTAATAAGGAATATGTCTCCCCCTTAGATTAGATATAGGTTTCCTAGTTTACCTTATATTTTTTTATTCCTAATCTTTGTCTAACAATGATAGTAACTAATGTAGGAGAAGGGCTGGACAAGGAATTCTTGAAGAGGTCATCTCAGATGTTTCAATTATTGTAGTAAGGATCCTTATTCCCCATTTCATTTGTACAACTTCTCCTTCTCTAGTTGATTTAATCAGTTGAGATTCCCTTTCATCAATTAAGCTACGTCATCTCTAGCTGAGTTGCCAATTATTTTATTAAAAACTCGTGTGTTCCATTTACTGCAAAATGATTGGAGTAGCTCTCTAAAACTTTGCTCTTTGACCTCAAGTGGTACATGAGGGTGAGGGTTTATATTTCCTGGTGAGAGATTTGTGGACCTTAATTGGGGCAAGCCGAAGACCTTTTTTCTCGAGAGAAATTCAATATTATGATTACATATATCTTGTTGAACTATGTCGCTTGGTTATCCAATTGCGCTAACCTGTGCTGCAGAGCTGTTCATTGATCCACCGTGTGAAATCTCTTACTACTTTCAGTGTTCCTTTCCATGCTAAGTTCCCAAGGTTGGAGGTCATGGTGGAATATTGTGATGAGTGTCGGGCTGTTGAAGTCGGGCAGGTAGCAGAGATACAGTAGCATCGTGGTCAAGTCGAGATTCCTTGTACACGTAGCATAATAGTAGTAGAGGCCAAATCGTAGGTGAGGTGGTAAGCAATATAAATTTGTTGGATAGGTAATGCTGACCATGTGTTCTGCGAGGCATTATATTGGGAGAATTGGTGTAATTGAGGGATATATTGATGAATGAAAAGTACAATAGAATTTACATTGAATTGATGTTTCTGGTGTGTATGTTTGTGTGTGCATGTGGATGTGCTTGATGCCATGCTTAGGTATATAGACTGATGAATGTGGGTCTTTGGCACGTTCGTGGAATTGAGTCAACGATGAAGGATACGTTTAACTGTAATTGTTACTTTTTTACTGCTTTATTATTAGTAGGATAAATGAGTATTTCTTTGGAATATTCTATTAGTTAGGAATTGTGATGTCATAATTGGGACCACTAGGCCCATGACATCACCCCTTACATCCTACTTAACTTGCTCACCAAATAGTGGGGGATTACAAATACCCATGTAGCCTCCCTTTTGTTAAAACCGATGATTACGAATGAATGAGAATGAGTGAGAGTTATCCTGATTATTTCATCTTTTAATTTGTGTGTGGGGGGGTAATTATTCCGTTGCATTTACGTCAGGTACTTTGAACCTAGATGAGGACTTGTCAGTATAAGATTATCGAACCTGAGGCAGTCTTGTGTTCGAAGGTGTGACAGGAAATATTTTTTTTGATAAGCCGTGACAGAAAATTTATAAATATGACAACGCAATAAATAAAATCAATAATGTCGCACTAATATGCATGATTAAATACATCATCTCAAAGAATAACCAGTAAACATGTAATGTGAACACATGAATAATCTACTTATCCAAGATAAAATGAAACAAAATTCAGGTGATCATAGGAGGAAATAAAAAGAAGAGAAAATAACAATATTTAGCACACCGAAAGCAGAGGAACTTTACTGCAGCCTTCAAAGTAATATTTCAGTGTCATTAGTATCGTCCAAGAGCATTGTTTAGAAAATTCGGAATGCTAAATTAGCACTGCACACACGACCCACCACAACTTCTAATGCACTCACTAAAATGAAACTGAATTTTTTTAAGGCTCTTGGGTTTGTGTTCTTACGTACGATAACAGTAATAAATCTACCGAATTGTCAAGGTCATTGACCTTGACAAATCCAACTTGTCAAGGTCAATGACCGTGACATTTCGAGGCGAGATAACTTTTTTTGTCACGGTCGTGTCGCGGTCAATGACCGTGACACGTTTGTCACGGTTATAAACCGTGACAAAGCCGTGACCCTTTTTAAAAAAATTGTCACGGCCATTGACCGTGAGACGTCCGTGACAACTTTTTGACACGGACGTGTCACGGTCAATGACCGTGACAATTCTATCTGCTGGGCAGTATGGCCACTGCCACTGCCCAGCAGTATATTTGTACCTGTTATAGCAACGTTGTACCTGTTCCAAACATCATATATCCAAACAAACTAAAGATAATGCAAATATATATTCAAAATAGAAACTATTTAAGAAGAAACAACATCATCATCAATTATCTCAAATCTACAAACTATTTGCATGGAAAAGAGATTTTGTACCGCGACGCTCGGGGACACCTCCTTATCCTTCCCTTCTCGTCTGAATAGCCACATAAGTATAGAGCATATGTGGCCTACCCTTAGGGCCACTCCCTGTCCCCTGAATTGAAATAAAGTAAAATTAGTATCCGCCCCTCAAATATAGATAAATATAAATCATAATTGAAATCGAAATCGAAATTGACATATAAATATAAATACATTACCTGTAGTGTCACTCAAACAGCTAACTTGAGCTCATATGGCACCTCCTTCCAACTAATGTACCCCGGGAAATCGTGTCAAATATAATTCTCTTCATATCTAAACACTAAGAAATACCATAATCCTATGGAGTTATGCGTTGCAAATTCCTTCCAACCGTTGTGTAGCCAAAAATCAGCAGTTGAAGTTGTCAATTTCACCTTTAAATGGTCTCCCATGTTTTGCTAGAAGTTCCAAGTGGTGGGGTATGGAAAGTGGAATTGACAACTTCAACTGGTGATGTTTGGCTACATAACGGTTGGGAGGAATTTGCAGAGCATCGCTCCATAGGATTATAGCATTTCTTAGTGTTTGGATAGACGAAGAGATTCAGTCTCCTCTCCACAAATAGGACACCCCAAATAACTACGTACTAATCACCTATTAAAGGTAAGAAGCGTATATTCATGGATTAGTATAAACAAAACTTAGATGTAGTTGGAATATTTATATATTAATCTCCTCTCCACATACGCACACTACACAAGAGTGAAAATGATAAAGTGCAGATCAATTAAAAGCATTAAAATGGATGTTTCGGTACAAATTGAAATATTTATTACAAATTGAAAAATTGTTTCAAATTCGGGTTATCATCAAAAATGGATTGATATTCGGTAGGAGCAGCCAAGTCATCCACACTACTATTTAGACGCCTTGGCGCGTGTTGGACAATTGACCACGGCTCGTTGTTGATATACTCCGAGTAAAACACTTGCTTAACCTTTTGAAATGCACAAACAAACGGCTCATCGCTCACGTGGTCGTTGCTCTTAAACTTGGACAACGTTTGGGTCGCCTTATACTCGCCTTAACTCCGAGCATAACTGTTGGGTCGCATTAAATTTTAAACTTTGGTAGTCATCGTCAAGTTTTATCGTGTTATCTTCACGAGCACTTGAATCTTCTACATCATCAGTAACCTCAGTTTCCTCAGCTTCATAAACGTACGCATCATCAACTAAATCCTCTAACATATTATGATCTACGTCGTCCCCTTCTACATCTATTCTACTTGTTGAAGGTTGTTGTGAAGGTTGGTCGGGGACAAAAGGAACTTTCAATTCACCGTGAAAACTCCAAAATCGATAACTATCTTGCATACCCGATCTTAACAAATGTAGTTCAAGTGTTTTCCACTCAAACACCTTACCATTCTTACACCTAGCACACGGAAATGGAAACTCTTCATCATTACGACATTTCTTTGCATATTTCACAAATTCGTTAGCACCTCTGCGAAACACATCCCCCATTCTATTAGTCTCACCCACCCACTCTTTGTACTTCGGATATCCCATCACAGCTACCACAACTAAACACCTATTAAAGGTAAACAAGACTTAGATTTATAGTATGTTTTATTTAATTATCCCATCATTTAATTATCCTATTAAAGGGTAAGTGATCCTATCCCATTCAAGACTGCATTTTTCTGTAATATACTTAACAGGTCATGCACATTGTTACGATTTGAAAAAAATTCGACAGCATATCCCCTTAGTTCTCCAAGTACACGACATAGATTGGCAGGTGTGAGTGTTCTTTCAATTGGTCAATTGAAATAACAGTCACACTTGTCAATCTAGTATGTAGCCAGAGAACATTAAGATACGACTGCAGAACTTCCTCCAAAAGTAACAACTTTAAGCCAATAAGAATATTATACAGAAATTATACAGTCTCAAACTGTCCAAACGGGACAATTCGAGAGATCTCATTACAGGGGTAATGACTCTCGAACGGGTCTAAGGGCTATTGAATGCGTACGCATAAGAACTAGAAGGCTAGTATCTAGGGGTGGGCACTAGTAGTATCTATGCGCACTATATTTAATTTCAAGTATGTTTCATATAATGGGTTAATTCAAATACAAAAATAAATTCATGGGTTAATTCAAATACAAAAATAAATTCATGGGTTAATTCAAATACAAAAATACAAATTCATGGGTTAATTCAAATACACACACACACACACACACACACACACCTCCCTCCACACCCCCCACTCACCACATACACACACACACCCACCTCCCTCCACACACACCCCCCACTCACCACATACACACACACCCCCACCTCCCTCCACACCCCCCACTCACCACATACACACACACCACCACCCCCGCTCACCACATACACACACACACAATAGCCCCCCACCCATCACACACACACACACAGTAGTGACTGTCTATTTAAAATAATCTCAATGTTAATTTCATGTATTGAATTTCTACTATTGTTTTGTGCTTTTTATAAATCATATTCAATGTTAGATAGGTGTTTTGTTAAGATATCTAAGTTGTTCTATAGAATTATTTTTTGTATCTTGAAGTTTAAGTTCTAAAATAATCAACCTAAAGTTGTGGTTCATAAAGTATTATCACAAATATAAACTAAGAGTGATAAAATAACTTTGAGGCATATAAATTAATTGTGACAAAGTAAGATTACGCACCAGAACCTAAAATTTAAAAAAAGTGTTTTTATTTAAACCCCACTTTTCTTTCTATAACTCCTATTTTATTAAACTTTAAATATAATTAAGGGTGTATAGAAAGAAAAGTTAAATAGGAATAAAAACAACATTTTTAAAATATGAAGGGCGCACCAATTTGATCAAATTTTTCAACAACATAGACTAAATGATATTTTATTTTTCATGCTTTTAGCAATTTCGGATGCCATTTTAACCCTTATTGTAGTTTTTTGTTGTAATGTCATTTAAAAAAAAAATTAGTTAGGTATGTAAATATATTGTAATCGATCTTGCCTTCCACAAAATGATATTTTATGGTAAAATTTTATTTGATGGATATAAACCCATGTGATACCTATATGTGTTATTTTGCATCTAATAAAAACAAAAAAAGCCATATATGATTTTTTTTCTCCATTAGTATAAGTATATAGCGATTATTTCACACTTAAATCACATATTAAGCCGGCCTTCATTTTTTTATGAAATTTGTAGAAAATTACTTATTTATTTTGAATGAAAATAAATTGTTATCCAATATTTTTGGATATTATTTATAATTATGAAACTCATACACAAATTAATGTTGTATCAAAATAATATTACATTTTTAATCCCCTAACCCCACCCTACCCCACCCCCTACCCCCACTCTGCCCCCACCCTACCCCCACCCTGCCCCACCCCCTACCCCGCACACACACACGCACATATATACACACATACACACATATATATACACACAAACATATATATAAATGGGAGAGAGAGAGAGAGAGAGAGAGAGAGAGAGAGAGAGAATTAAACCTGAAAGTAGAGAGAGAGAGAGAGAGCAGCGTCGAGAGAGAGAGAGGGAGGGAACGACGGGAGGGAAAAAAGAAGGGGGAAAGGGTTTTTGCTGCAAACATTGTCACGGTCGTGTCAAGGTCATTGGCCGTGACAATTATTTAAAGAATTGTCACGGTCATTGACCGTGACAAGTCCGTGACAAATTTACATTATCACGGTCATTGACCGTGACAAGTCCGTGACAAGTAAATTTGTCACGGACTTGTCGCGGTCAATGACCGTGACAATTCTTTGTCACGGTCGTGTCAAGGTCAATGACCGTGACACAAAACGCGTGTTTTTTGTCACGGTCAATGACCTTGACAAGGGTGACCGGCTGAAAGGTGACAATTTTGTCATTTTGGTGTAGTGTTTGTTTCATAGTGTCAGCCAAAGCCTTATCCAAACGACAGTTGGACATTTAAATGACACCTACTTTACTTCCTAGTATAGGAACATGCTATGCTAGGGAACACTTCTGATTGCACTGAGATTGGCTCTTCTTAAGAGTGCACACTATAGCAAGAGAAAGCAATACCTGGACAGTATCTGTCTGCTCTCCAACCAGTGCAATGGCTAGAGCGTCTTCTGCATTTGGAGAACCTTTAAATCCAGAGACAAAATTACACTCGGATTGGACAGCAGCACCAGGAGGGGCTTCAATAGCCAGTGGACTTAAAAAAATAGATCTCACCACATCGCTCATGCTAGGCAACTTGACCAGACTAAGCTGGCTCGTTGGTGGAACTCCATTAGCAGGGCGTGGATCCGTCACTACCAAAGCATTAGAAGTCTGCTGCTTTGCCCGCAACTTGATAGCACTTTTCTCCGCAGTATCAGCTTCAGCCTCTTCAGTTTTTTTAATCAACGAGGACTAATTCACAGAAGATATTGCAGTTAGAATGGGTAACAGTACGTATTGAGTGCAGTGATTTATATTCTGTCCATACACTCCGTGTGTGTATGGGTTGCATATTCAAAAGATACTTAGGATTAACCACCTCTGTACAGGCATAAATTACGTATTTCGTGTCTTAAACATCATATAACTGTGTTGTGCATTTCTAAAAACTAAGGCATTTTCTATTTATCGGAAAAACCAAGGCTTTTTCATTTGATCAACTGAGGTAATGTTAATTACGAACTTGGATTTTTAACTTTTTACTTGTTATTTTTCGTTTTCATTCATAGTTCCTTACTACTATTAGATTCGTTTATATAATCAATAAAAATTGGGGCAGATTTGGATTTTGTTTTTGGTTTGAAGTTTAGAGTTTAGAGTTTTATAAATGATTGTTGGTGTAACTGTTTCACTCAACTTCACAAAGACGTTTTCCAACTATTTGGGATGTTGTGAATGCTATTATTTGGGATGTTGTGACTGCTACGATTGTTGGTGTAACCTTTATAAATGATTGAATTAAACAAAATCATGTTTTGTAGCCTATGGAGTATTATTTTCGGAATTTTTTAACAATCCCCTAGTCTAGGCGTAAAACGTATAGCATCATATGGCAAATTTTTGTATGTCAGCTGCTTTGAGAGAACTGTTAATTTCCCTTTAAGTTACTATATTGGATGAAGTGACAGGGTAAGGTGTTGATGTTGGATATGGTGGTTGTTTTATCGACTAACAGTTTCTTTTGAAATGCCTTGAAATTTATCTAATTGGAACATGTGTGTTACCTGGTGTTGCTGGACCTTTTTTTTGTGCGGTTGACTTTGCTCGTGAAAAAAATCATGTTCAGTTCCTTTTACATTTTCTTTTACTTATAATGAAGTAATCTAAATTTGAAAAATGCATGTTATCTAATTCTCTATCTCTATCGGCCTGAACACAGTTTATACTGATAAACTTAGGTCGTCCACAATGGTCGGGTGAAATGCATTAGAAGTAGAGGATTGACGTGTGAGATTTGAGCGAGGCTCGAAGTGGGATCTGGTATAAATAAAGGTAAACGGATAAATTTCCCATGTTTGCCACTTAAAAAATAGTTTTTCAGAAGTGATCACTTACCTTAAACGTGGAAACGTCCCACGTCCAGACCGTGGACGGGGATCAATCAAACGCTTGAACTCCTGTCCCCTACTAAAGGATATCCGTTACCTCTACCATAATTCTTGGGGAGGGTTAATGGATCCCCTACTCTTTTACCGATTCTTCTCCCCATTATGACACAGTTTAGAGGATCCAGAATGGGTACCCATTGTGGATGGCCTTACTAACAGTTTGGCTTACTTCACTTCTTATACTGACCATAGTGTTGAAGGCTCTGTTTGGATACTTTTGTAAATGCTTCGTATATATAATTGATGTCAATAATTATAAATGCTTATCTATATAATCTACTTTAATAATTCGTATTTCTATTTCTCTGTCTAGCCAATGTATTATCCCAGATGCAACTGGTTGGTTTTGTATTGTCATTGTCCCAGTGTAACCGGTTGTTTTGGATTAGCTGTCCAAATATTGAGGAACAGTTTAAATTCATATCTTTGATAAGCATATTTTGTTGATAGTTAAAGAAGTGCCGAATCCAATTACTAACACTCTTTTTTAGAGGACAAAGGGTAAAACCATTTATTTTTCTTTTGTTTTTCCCTTTAGTTCTGTTTTAGTGCTTTTACAAGAAAATATATTTTTAAGGTTTTATTAAATCTCTTTATGATGTTGATGAGTGATGGGAGACTTAAATTCATATCTTTGACAAGCATATTTTGTTGATAATTAATGGCTACTGAAGGTTGTTTTCACCTTGTAAAGTCACTCTAGCATGATACATTTTAATTTTATAGAAGTTTCATGCCGGAGTTTTTTCTTTTTTATGTAATATTTAAGGTTGAGGAGATATAGAATGTTGGGTCAATTTTGTCATATTGGAGCCAAGTTACAAAATTAAGAAGTTTAAAATTTGATTAGGAAAATTTTAATATTTTCTTTGGGGTTTGAAATACATGTTTGGTTGGTGTTGTAAGGACAAAAAAATAACTATTTGCCTGTGGTTTGTGTTTACCTATCTGTGCCAAGAGACACATGTTATACTTTTTGACAATTTTAAACTGTGCCTTTATAACCCAAACATGGCCTGGGTATTATGCTAAGTATCTTTTTAATTATGTCAATATATATATATATATATATATATATATATATGTGTGTGTGTGTGTGTGTGTGTGTGTGTGTGTGTGTGTGTGTGTGTGTGTCAAGTCGCATAGCCAATGCATCAAATGATTCACGATTTGCATTACTATGTGATGTGTGAAAAACCGCATCCACCACCTGGAATTGGTGGAACAAAACGGAATGAAATTACAAATGCAAGTAGGCCACACTTCAGCAGTCCTGTATGATAAGAAAAGAACCACGGTATAAGCATTGCTCGACAACGGTCGGCAAAAATAGGAATCTGGAGTCGCTGATGTCTAGTAATATAAGTACTGCTCCCCTTTTTAAAGGTTGTTACTTTACATACGAAAATTTCTTCTCCAACCTTTGCAGGAACACTAAATGACTGAACTTATTTTGGGGAACATATATGTATTTGGCTCTCTTAGCAAATTCTGATTCATTTCTACAAGATTCACTAATTTAACTCCTTGACCTAGCATATTCCTTATGTTGAAGTGGAATTTCTCTCTTCAGACTTCGTAAAAAAAATGTTATATGACCAATCTAAAGATGCACTTGCACCCTCCAAGTAACTATGAATTCATCCTTTGAATCGTACCCAAACACTATAACTAATTGCAGAAAAAGTTCCCTAAATATATGTTAGATATTGGCATTTAGTGACTAACCGTATGAAATTTGTGAGCTTATGATCACTATTTCTCACTTATTCCTTTAAATATATAAATCTTGTCAAGAAAGCCTGTGACCTCTAATTGTTTATTTATTCATGTTTAAATATTTAATATCTGTCATGAAATATAGTATTTAACCAATTAGTAGATGTGTATTTCCTTGATTGTTCACAGTATTTCACGATTCTCCGAATATCTTGCAATTGAATCCATAATGTCTTGTCCCGTCTTTTATGCCTCTTATCCAATGAAGCTATTTTCTCATTCAGGTTGTATGACTCAAGATGATGAATGTATCTAATTCTCCCTCAATCCCAATTCAAAATTCCATATTGGACTATCGCGCTTATTAAGGATACGCTAATAAATGGTCAAGATGAAGATATGTTAGTGATTGTGACATTTTTTCCATTGATGTTCGACTAAAAAGGAAATCGAACTCTGACTCTTAGTTTGGAACGAAGGGAGTATTATATAAATTAAATCCTAGCTTTTCATCTCGTTGTGCAACACATAAAGCTTTATTATTCTATTTATGCCCCACTGCATCTTTACTTAATTCTCAAGATCTTTTTCTCTCTTAAACTTAGGTTGCATCACTAGAGCAAAGAATGTATGTAAATAAATGATGCTAAAATATTCCCCTTTTTTGTCTTATGGCTCATTGAGTGTAAACTCAATCTTTGTGTTATATCCCAGTTGCTTAAATAATGGTTCTAGCCTGCGATTCTTGATTTGTTCCATTTGCAGCCCCAAATGATTAACGTAATATCAATTATGTTCAAGCTGTAATCTTCATAACTATGTGTGTCGTGAGCCATTTTCGTTGTCACCGGTTTCACTCTCTTACTCTGTTGTGAATAGAACAATTAAGATATCATAAAATCCGAACAACACTAGATGGTTTTTCTTCTTATATTGGACACTAAGTTTTTGTACCGTATATGCTCTGACATTAAGTTTTTTGCACCAACAGTTAGGTGTTGTTGGGATAGTGTGTGTTTATTAGAAGTATAAATGAATGGGGGTAGTATCTTTGTTTCTGCATACTACTTTTTAGCAGTTCAAGCGCATTCGGATTTTATGTGGCCGTTTAGTTTCTTCTCACAGTTGAAAGAGAATAGTTAAAGCTGATTTTCGAATAGAAGTTTTCAGTTATTGGACCAAAGTTTGGTAATGTTTAACAACTAATTTTTGACAATATTAGTACTCATAAAATGATGAAGGCTAATGTCTAATTGTATATTGTACTGACGAAACACTTATATTTATAAGGAAAACATAAAAAAATGAGTTGAAAAAATACTATTTTTGTGCTTTGGTCATTTTATTTGCATTTATATAGACACATTAAATACTCAAATTGGGGATTGCACTGGTTTATTTTATTTCGTTCGTTTTACTGTGTCTTGCTTTTCTATCTTTTGTGTTTTTATTACTAATATTTTGCATTCACATAACTGTATTTTCTGAACTTCACAGGCTATATATACACACACAATATTTCTAGAGCGACTCATAATCCCGACACACTAACGTGCCACACCCGCATTAGCTCGTGTCCGAACTCCACTAATGTAGGTGCGACAGGTTAGTGTGTCACACAAATGTGTCACATTTCTTAATCAGCGTAGGACTCATACACATACATTACTCTATAATATAAATGCGAGGCCAAACTTTAATTATCCACATTTTTCCCAATTTGACATACACATTTTGCACAGGAAGTTTGTCTCACTATAGGATAAATTTGAGTCTTCTTTCCTTCCAATTGTCAGTTTAAAAAAATGATGAAATAATCTAAGGTTCGATAATTTGTACCAAAATTGATAACAGGCATTTTGTCATCCCATTTGCATCAATGCTTAGTCATGTGAAAATCTTAGTTACTTTTTTTCACTTTAAGATGTTAAATGTATTTTTGTTTTGATAATGTTAAATTTCATTTCTTTATTGGCATTGACTATCAATTTAAGTACTTTCAAGGCACTGACTATTATTCAGAAGCTGGTTAATGTTAGATTTCATTTCTCTATTGGCATTGACTATCAATTTAAGTACTATCAATTTAAGTACTTAACCACCTTCTGAATAATCTTTTCCTTACAAGGCACTGAAAACCATGGCATACTTTCAAACCCCTGTTTGAATGACTCTTCCTCTTCATCATCATCATCAAGAGGTAGCATGACAATCTCAAAATTCTCCCCATTTGCCATCAACTTTTCATAAACTTTAGTCAGTTTTTAGTAAAATCAAGGCATTTAGCATATGAAGCCAATGAGAAATACAGCCCCAATATCTTCCCCTCAAGCTCTCTAATTGGTACCTAGTCCATACAATATGCAAATAACATTTTCAGATCAAAAAAGTAACAAGACTAATATACAAAAATTCATAGTAATGATTCTACCTTCTTCCCATTAGCCGAGATTACAAAATCGCACAAAGGTGTGACTAAGAGAGATGTTAGAGATTGATTCTTTTTAGCTTCTTCTTCTTGATCTTTAATTTCTTTTACACATTTTGGGGTAAATAGGTACCCATCAGCACCATACTCGCTAACGATTTCAACCCTCATTAGTCAAAAGCTTCCCATTTTCATCAAAAATCACAAGGTGAGGTATTCCCCTCACCTTAAACAATTTATCCCTTTTGTCGCCCCTGTCAAAATTGGAAAATGGAATAGCCAACCATCGCATTTTGGAAAAATACCCTTCGAAAGATTCATCATCTCTGTCAGCAGCAGAGACAAATACAATCTCACAATCACCTTTTGGTAAGAGTTCATTGTAGACTTCCACCAGTTTTGGGGTGAACCTATGACATGGACTACACCATGATGCTGAGAAATACAATCCAACTTTTTTCCCTTTCAAACTGTCAATGCTAACCTGTAAACTTAAGAATTTAGTAAAAGGATTCCTTTTGGATTTTGGACAAAAATATAAGCAAACTACACATGCCTACGGTCTATTTTGATCGGTTTGATCCGTAAAAAGACCGTACTAATACCAAATCAATTTTGATAGATTAAAGTTGAAATTAACATTTGTACCATTCGGTACAACTTGACTTAAACCAAAATCGAACCACATATTTTGTGATAAACCGCGGTAATTGGATAAAAAATGGGTCAAAAAATTGTCAACCTTATAAATTGACAAATGCTTTACCTATTTTTTTAAATAGCACAAAAATATTATTTTGAGCTTAAATTTTTTATAAGGGTACACTTAAATGTTAAGAATGCATAAAAAAATTCAACGCAAAATTATTATTTTAACAAATTTCGTCCTTTAATTCGTTCCATGAGTGGTGATATGTTTAAGAGCCATTCCAAATCACTTTACCCCAACTTTGTATATTTATGTACAAATTAATCACAACATTTTCACTATACCCCCCAAAAAATAAGCTATAATATTATTTCCTATCATTTTTTCAATGTTACAATACTGCATTTTGGACAGTAATTTCGGTATTTAATTTTTATACAGTAATTTTGATAAATCGGTTTTTTTATATGTGTAACCAAAACACATCACAAAAAATTCAATAATTTCAGTTTCAGTAATTTTCATTTTCGATAACTAAAAAAAAATAAACCATTATCATTTTTAATCAGTACAATGCAAAATGATACGACACGAATTTTTAGCGTACCGCGAACATGGTAACATGATAAAAGAAAAACATTGATATTTATAAAAGATTCAACATGGAAATTAATCCGACAAAGAAACATAGCATACACACACAGAGACCTTATGAGGTCAACATGGTCCAAAAATTGTTGTTCAATACGATGACACTAAAATGATTTGTACACAATTATAGATAAGCAATAGTTGATTCCCATGGAGACCGTGTGAGGTCAGCATGGTCAACATGGTCCAAAATTCCATCTTTTATTTTACATCAACATATTTCATTGTTGTTCAAATAAGCAATAGTTGACTCTACACATGACAAAAGAAAACACTGAAATTCATCGGACAAAGAAACATAACATAATAGTGAAAATTCCCATGGAGATCATATGAGGTCAGCATACCAAAATTCCATCTTTTATCATGCATGATCACATTTAATTATTGTTCAATATGATGACACTAAAATTATAAAATTTGTACACAATAATAGATACCCAGTTGAGAGAAGCAAATGAAACGTGCTAACCTTATCAACGTTATTGCGAACGAGGTAGTTTCTCTCGGAAGAACAAAGCGTAGAAACAATTTCATGGGTACCGTTCTCAGCCATAGTTCATTGGAAAATCAATACACAAACACAAAAACATTGCAAGACTTGTGTACAAAATATAGGGGTGGCAATTCAGGTTAGTCGTGTCATTTTCGGGTCACGTTGATTTTTATTTTAGCATAAGTTTTAGGTATTGTTAAATCTATACAAGCTAAACGGGTCATATTCTGGTCATTTCGGATTATTACCGTAAACGGGTAATCGGGTCAAAAATTACAAGCTCTAAGAAAATATGACGAAGCTTTGGTGATATATATATACATTCACGTGCCTAATAACGACAAATTATTTAAAATATGTAACTTTTGATTTTTAAGTGAATGTTCACTTATATTTTTGTCTCTTGAAATGCTTTAATATGCCTTTTGCTTTTTGACTTTTTTACTATGTTTAAAAAGATTGGTTGCAACCATGTTGTAAAATTATATTTATACAATATTCATATCGTCACTAACATTGCTATTGAGACCTAAACTTTATTTTAATCCTATTAAATTTATTTTTTTTAAAATTTAGATATTAATTGTTCAAAAAAAAATTATTATTCGTTGAGACCTAAACTTTTTTCTTAAACATTGTTTAATATTTAGACATTAGTTTATATAATAATAATGCATGATATATTAATGTTACTCTAATGTTTTTTTTTTATCTTTAGTTAGTCATCGTACACGATTTTTTATTTGCAATTTTAATTATTCACATTTGAAAAGTACTAATATGCAACGATTATACGATATATTTATTTTTCATATCAACCACTCATTAAATTTTGGGGGCAACAAGTTCCCAAAATACAATTAGGACCCGAAGTTCCTAATTTATATTTAAATTTCGGACCTGAAGTTCCAAACGAATACCCCAAATCATCACTTCAAATTTTGATTATATATATGGGACATTATATGTACCCAAATAATTTGTAATTTGGTATATATATGTGTGTGTGTGTGTGTGTGTGTGTGTGCGCGCGCGCTCAAACCTGAAGTTTTGACACAATAGGGTGGGGATTTTTGAATCCCAAGCTATTAATAAAATTGAACTTGAAGTTCAATAATTTTATGTGTAGAACCTAAAGTTCTCACAAATAAATAGCAAGGACTTGAATCGTTATTTATAGTCCTAATTGCACACATGATATTTCTATCAGTATTGAATTTTTTTTCTTTGTTATGCATTCCGTATTTCTGATTCTAATTTATTTATTAAACAATTTAAAATGTCAAATATCTCTAAACTCGAATTTGAAGCACTTGAAATTTCTGGGGTGAATTATCTTAATTGGTCTCAAGATGTTGAAGTCCACCTCCAAGCTCGAAATTTTGGTGATGCAATAACACTTGAAAATACCATGTCCCGACGGGAGAAAGCTAAGGCCCTTATATTCCTTAGGCATCACATACACAATGATTTGAAAAGTAAGTACCTAACTGTGAAAGATCCTCTTGATTTATAGAACTCCCTGAAGGAGCGCTATGACCACCAAAAATCGGTCATACTTCCATGTGCATGCCATGAATGGCTCAACTTGAGATTTCAAGATTTCAAGACTGTGTCTGAATACAATTTTGATATGTTCAAGATTACCTCCAAGCTAAAGCTATGTGGAGAAAAGGTAGAGGATGCAGATATGTTGGAGAAAATATTTTCAACTTTTCACGCCTCGAATAAGCTCCTACAGCAGCAATATCGTGAGCGAGGGTTCAAAAAGTACTCGGAACTAATCTCATATCTTCTAGTTACTGAGAAAACCAATGACTTACTGATGAAGAATCATTCCTCAAGACCCAATGGATCTGTAGCACTCCCTGAAGTGAATACTAACTCAACTCGGAATTTTGAAAGAGGCCGATGAAATATAAGGCACCACTGTGGCAACCCCAGAAGAGGTGCTTATCATAACCAAGGGCCTAGACAAAATACAAATTTTAAGAACCACAAGAAGTGGAATGGACCCAATAAAAAATCAAATCAGAATTCAAACATCGCACAACCACGAGACACTTGTTATAGATGTGGTGGCAGTGGTCATTGGACCCGTAATTGTCGTGCTTCCAAGAAATTTGTGGAAAAATATCAAGCTTCAAAGAAGGGGTGGAGACAAACATGATGGAAGGTCCAGAAGACCGTTGGAAGATGGAAGGTCCTGAAGACCACTGGAACATTGGTAATACCCAGCTCAATGCTGATAATTTTTTTAAAGATGAAGATGGCAATCCCATTGCTAATGAGACATTTGATGCTATGCTTGGCAAACCCCCAAAAAACTGAATAATTTATGTTTTCTTCATATGGCTACAATAATGTTTTTTTTCTTGAAACATCCTTATGTTTTTCTTTTTCCCTTTCACTGCTTACTGTAATAAATTTCATGGTTTTACATTTATTTTAAATGCTTATATGGTTTGTAACCTTAATTGTGTTACCCGTATAAAAGGTATGGATCCTAAATTACAAGCAAGTGATGATAATTATCTAGTTGACACTGGAACAACTCATACTATTTTGAAAAATCAAAAAAAATTCTCCCACTTAATGTATGATACTGCAAATGTTTCCATAATAGCTGGCCCTACTAAAATTATTGATGGCTCTGGAATAGCCCACATGATGCTACCTAATCGTACACAATTACTGATACAACATTCCATAAACTCAACAACTTCTTTAAGAAATTTGTTGAGTTTTAAAGACATCATAATGAATGGGTATCATATGGAAACAAGGCATGAAAATAACAAATAATTCATTTGCATTACTTCTAGTGTTGGAAGCCAGAAGCTCACACTAGAAAAACTCTCTGCATTATCCATGGGGTTATACCACACAACATTTAGTGTTGTAGAATCACACTTTGTCATGGGTTGAAATCTTAGCGATCCTAATGAGTTGATAGTATGGCATGATCGTTTGGGTCACCCTGGATCCAACATGTTTCGTAAGATCATCAATAATTCGAATGGACATTTTTTGGAAAATCAACAACTCACGCTACCAAGCGACCATTTTTGCACCCCATGTACACAAAGAAAATTAATTACTAAACCATATTTTCTCAAAATAGCATCTGAGTCACCATCCTTTTTACAACGCATTCAAGGGGATATTTGTGGCCCTGTTCACCCTTTTAGTGGACCTTTTAAATATTTTATGGTTTTTATTGATGCTTCCACTCGATGGTCACATGTTTTCTTACTATCCACTCGCAATTTGGCTTTTGCAAAATTACTTGCTCAAATGATTAAGCTCAGAGTACATTTTCCTGATCATCACACCAAATCCATTCGCTTAGATAATGCGGGAGAATTTACTTCTCATGTTTTTATGATTATTGTTTATCCATAGGCATTGATGTTGAGAACCCAGTTCCCCATGTTCATACCCAAAATGGTTTAGCTGAGTCATTAATTAAACGTTTACAACTGATAGCCAAATCATTGCTTAAACAATCAAAACTCCCAGTCTCAGCGTGGGGTTATGCCATCCTACATGATGCCAAGTTAATTCAACTTCGACCAACTTCTTACTATTCTTTTTCCCCTTCAAAACTTGTGATTGGATATCACCCAAACATATCCCACTTGCGTAAATTTGGTTGTGTTGTGTACATACTTATCTCACCGCCACAACGTACCAAAATGGGTCCCCAACATCGTTTGGGCATTTATGTAGGTTATGATTCACCATCCATTATTCGTTATATTGAACCATTAACAGGTGATGTGTTTATCGCTAGATTTGCGGATTTTCATTTTGATGAAACCACCTTCCCATAGTTAGGGGGAGGGAAAAACGTACCTGAAGTATGGTTCGAACCTGAAGAACGATGAGAATTAACCTGGAATACTTCCATATTGTCTCATCTAGACCCCCGTACCTCACAATATGAGCATGAAGTGTGAAGGATAATACATCTTCAGGGAATTGCAAATCAATTACTCGATGCATTCAATGATGCTACGAAAGTAACCAAATCTCATGTACCCGAGACTAATGGACCAGCCAGAATTGAAGTTCCAGTGGGAGAAAATTTGATTTCAGCAGAAAATGATTATGTTGCATGCTAGAAGCATGGCAGACCTATAGGTTCCAAAAATTCAGCTTCCCGAAAGCGGAGATCAAATGAAAAATCATGCCGTCATAACGCTGCAGAAGAGGTTATGGATAGAATATCCACTTTGTCTAAAACATCTGAAGAGGTTAGTGTCACTGAAAAGACACAAGTCCCTGAAGTGACTATAAAATCCCCTAAAGAGGTAAAGGTACCTAAGAACAATAATGAGATCTCTATATTTTATATATGTTCAAGAGAAATGTGGGATCATAATGAAACAATCATCGATGACATATTTTCATATGCAGTAGCTAAACAAATTTCAAAGGGCATTGATAATGATAATGAACCACGTACTATAAATGAATGCCGATAAAGAGAAAATTGGCCAAAATAGGAAATTTCCATCAAGGCAGAGCTTGAGTCTTTAAATAAACGTGGTGTATTTGGACTTATAGTGAAAACCCCAAAAAATGTTAACCCGGTAGGTTACAAATGGGTATTTGTAAGAAAGCGAAATGAGAAAAATGAAATCACTCGATATATGGAACGACTTGTGGCCTAAGGTTTCTTGAAGAATCCAGGGATTGATTTTGATGAAGCATACTCCCCCGTTATGGATGGTATAACTTTCAGATATCTGATCAGTTTAGCGATCTTTGAAAATCTTGATATGAGGCTCATGGATGTTGTGACTGCTTATTTATACGGGGACTTGGACACGGAAATTTATACATGGATGTTGTGACTGCTTATTTATCTCACAAGAACAAAGGGCAGAAACAATATCATGGGTACCATTATCACCCATAGTTCTTTTGAAAATGAATACACAAACACAAAACACTTTAAGACTTGTGTTGAAAATATGACTAAGCTTTGGAGAGAGAGAGAGAGAGAGAGAGAGAGAGAGATCCAAATGCTCTTTTGATCATATCCTACTTGAAAAGAAAAGATAAAAATGATATTTAGTAATTGCTCTCTAGATTAATTAAAAGAGGTGATTGAAAGGGAAATTAATCATTAAACATAAAATTAAATTAAAAATAGCCGCAAATTTGATAGCATGGAAGAAACAAAAATTGTAGAAATAAATAATGCAGGTTTAAAATATAAGATGATTTATATAAGCAAGTATAGTAATAAGTTTTGAAGGAATGGAACACATATCTATTAACTATTTGAAAATTTTAGAAGAAATTAATTTTAATGAATAAGAAATAAACAAAATGAATACAATAATGCAACAACCTAAAAATGAAGAAAACTAAGTCATTAATATGAACATAGTCCTACACCAAGCTATATATATGAAAATACTCTTCAAAATTTCAGGAGAGATCAAATAAAAAATTTACCAAGAGATTAAGAGTATATAAGATGAACTGAAGTAGGCATTTTTCTTAACAAAGAAAATTCGTTAGATAGGGTATCACCTAATAGTGGAAATTTCTCCCGTTAAAACCAATCAGTAATATAGGTTATATATTGGATATAGACTGTGATATAAATGTAGGGTAAGTAATAAGATAATGGAAAAATTAAATTCATCGTGTTTTAAATATGAATAGTAAAAATTGAGTGTAGTCTTTCAAGAATAGTGGAGGACTGATATGATAACTTAGTAGAAACTAATAGGAAGACACTTAGGCATGAAACTATTCTGGAGTCATTGCTTAAAAAAATGTAAAAATTTAGAGGAACCCATGAGTTTTTTTTTTAAATATCTTATTTTTTAGCAATAAACGACTCCCTTCATCTCAATAAAAATAGGGGTGGGACAATTTAGTTGGATTAGATGAATGTTATCGTTGAAATTTGTTTATGGATATATCTTAGCTAAATATTTTAATTATCGACTGATAAACATATAAGAGACTGAATTGATGAAATACCAAAGCAGGAGAGAGAGAAAGGAGAATAATCAAATTTACGTGGTTCGGCCCAACTTGGTGCGTACGTACATAGGTGCTAGTGTTTTCTATTGATTACTGGACAATCGCCATGAATAAATACAAGATACATGCTCTCAATTTCTCTATAGATTTGGACAACATAACAGTAATGTAAAGTCTCATAAGATACTCACATGAGGTACGCGTGTGTGTACATTATTTATACGGTGTTAGAGGATAGAGAAAAGAGTAGAATACGTGGATCAACTTTAAAGATGACTTGAGTACATGTTTTACAATCATAGTGATAGAATAATCTCAAATTAGTTATTGGAATATGGGGATAATATATGCATATCTTCTCCACATGCTTGTGTATCTGGGTTGCTAACGTCATGCAGTCATGAAGTACATTCATGCCTTAACAATGTTAGTTAGCAGTGTCAACTAACAGAGTTATAAAACTATGTAATGGATGGTCGATCCAATCTCAATACGAGCTGACTATACTCTTAGCTTTGGTCGACTGCATTCCCAGTAAGCATGCGGGTACAAGTGTCATCTTCTAATTTTTCCATGAGCCATTCCATCTTTTGGTTTTTCTTTCTCCTTAGCATCATCATCAATATTATCATCATCTTTGTTGCCCTTTTCTTCTCCCAAAGCACACTTGGGGTGAATATAAAATTCACACTCTTCACACTTGAAAGACTACACCCCCCACTTCTTCACACCCGTCACATGTATATATGTGTAATAGAGTGAGGACGAGCTCGTGCTCTTGGAGTGTATGCTTCACTTTCTCAGGCCACCCCTTTGCCATCTCCTTATATTCCTCCTCAATCTCCTTCAAACCATCCTCTGTGAAAGGATATGTGGACTCCCCATGAAGCATAATGAGAATTCAAGCATCCGTGGTGATGATGTTCCAATTTTTTCCAATTGTGACTAACGTTGGTATTCCAAGAACCTTTAACAGGCGGCTTAGTGATTTCTTCCTCTCATCACCAAAAGGAAGACCCAACCATGGCATGTCCAAACAATATTTCTCTAAATAAGACTGGTCTATGTCACTTGAGATGAAAATCACTTCGAATTAATCATCCTTCGCTTTAATTTTGTGGTAAACTTTAATTAGATTCGGTGTAAATCCATGGCAAGGTTAACACCAATGAGAGGAGAAGTATAGGAGGATAATTTGTCCAACAAGATCAGAAACAGGAACCTTCAAAGTAAAGAGTTTTTGTCAGGAATCACAAATTAAAGAGGGGGGCGAGAGAGAAGATTCTAAAAGCTTGAGAATATTTTTATAACTTAACGATTGAGTTAGGGGCATACATTGTTACCTAAACTTATCACCTTGACTCCATATTTACCAATTACAAAATTAAGGTCTTCAGGTACCAAAATAGACTCCAACGTTTGTGCTTTGCGCTTCTCTTTCTCAATTTCCTCATGTACTAAAAACTTCTCGGGCGTAAAAGGATATGTCATGGATCCATGTTCTTCAATAGCTTTAGCCACATTCCAATGAACTGTTTTTCCATCTAGCCTGATGATGACCAAAGTTGGCAAGGTTGAGAGTTCAAAGTACTTAACCACCTTCTGAATAATCTTTTCCTTATAAGGCACTAAAAACCATGGCATACTTTCAAACCCCTGTTTGAATGACTGTTCCTCTTCATCGTCATCATCAAGAGGTATCATGACAATCTCAAAATTCTCCCCATTTGCCATCAACTTTTCATAAACTTTAGTCAGTTTTTAGTAAAATCAAAGCATTTAGCATATGAAGCCAACGAGAAATACAGCCCCTATATCTTCCCCTCAAACTCTCAAACTGGTACTTAGTTCATAAAATATGCAAATAACATTTTCAGACCATAAAAAAACAAGACTAATATACAAAAATTCATAGTAGTGATTCTACCTTCTTCCCACCAGCAGAGATTACAAAATCGCACAAGGGTGTGACTAAGAGAGATGTTAGAGATTGATTCATTTTAGCTTCTTCTTCTTGATCTTGAATTTCTTTTACATGTTCTGGGGTAAATGGGTACCCATCAACACCATATTCACTAACGATTTGAACTCCTTTATTAGTCAAAAGCTTCCCATTTTCACCCATAACCACAAGGTGAGGTATTCCCCGCACCTTGAATAATTTATCCAATTTGTCGCGCATGTCAGAATCTAAATATGGAATAGCCAACCATGGCATTTCAGAAAAATACGCTTTGAAAGATTCATCATCTCTGTCAGCAGAGACAAATACAATCTCAAAATAACCTTTTGGTAAGAGTTCATTACAGACTTCCACCAGTTTTGGGGTGAACCTATGACATGGACCACACCACGATGCTGAGAAATATAATCCAAATCTTTTCCCTTTCAAACTGTCAATGTTAACCTGTAAGTTTAGAATTTAGTAAAAGTCTCCCTTTTGGCTTTTGGAGAAAAATTTAAAGCAAAAGTTGATTCTACAGAAAACTACGATCGACTTTCGATCGGTTTCTTCCATAAATAAAACGTACCACCACCAAATCAATTTTAATAGATTAAAAATAAAATTTTAAATTTGTATTGCTCGATACAACTTGATTTAAACCAAAATCGAACCACACATTTTTCAATAAATCGCGATAAATGGGTAAAAAAAAGGTAAATCTGTTTAATTTATAAACAGATAAATGCTTTACCTATTTTTTTTTAAATATCAAAAAATATAATTTCGAGCTTAAATTTTTTATAGGGGTGCCCATAAATGTTAAGAACCCAAAAAAAATTCAGCAAAAAATTATTGTTTTAACTATTTTAACAAAATCCGTCCTTTAATTCGTTCCATGAATAGTGATATGTTTAAGAGCATAATGTCCATGGAATATCACTTTACCCTTATTTATATATTTATGTGCAAATTAATCATAACATTTTCACTCTACCCAAAAATAAATAAGCTATAACATTATTTCCTATCATTTTTTCAATGTCACACATGGAAATTATCAGACAAAGAAACATAATATACACAAAGAATAAAAATTCCCATGGGGACCATATGAGGTAAACATGGTCCAAAATTCCATCTTTTATCATGCATGAACAAATTTAATTATTGTTAAATATGATGAAACTAAAATGATTTGTAACTAGTGGAGAGAAGCAAATGAAACTTGCAAACCTTATCACCATTATTGCGAATGAGGTAGTTTCTCTCGGAAGAAAAAAAGACAGAAAAAATATCGTGGGTACCATTCTCACCCATAGTTATTTGGAAAATCAATACACAAACACAAAACATTGTGAGACTTTTGTTGAAAATATAACAAAGTTTGGATATATATATATATATATATATATATATATATATATATATATATATATACACGGGGATAGTAGAAAATAGACAAAGTATAAATGCCAAACACGATACGAGTAACTCCTTTGTGGGTTCTAATTTTTCTTACCAACTAAGGAATACATGTAGAGGAAATAGATAATTTTTTTGGTTTATTGGCTTACCAATAATGGTACCACATTATGGTATATATTATTAGCTTATTTAAGTGTCTAAAAGTACAAGGTAAAAAATAAAAGAGAAGTCATAGAAAGAGTCAAAATAACTAAATCCCAAAATAGGTGGGCCTAATAATAAAATGTGTAACACTAATGTGATATCCAACACTCCCCCTCAAGATGGAGTAAAGATATCCACCAAGTCCAACTTTCCAATAGATGAGTGAAGCAAAGAGGTTCCAACCGCCTTAGTAAGACAATCTGTAGTCTGAGCTGATGAATGGATAAATGAGGGACGAATGATGCCTGTAGAAAACTCCTCCTGGAGAAAGTGAATATCCACCTCAATGTGTTTGGTTCTCTCATGAAGAATCGAATTAGATGACAGAATAATAGATAATTTTTTATCTCACAAAAAATTAGAAGGACTGTCCTTGGTAAAGCCCAGCTCACCCAAAATCGATCGAAGCCAAAAGAGCCCACATATACCATGGGCTATAGCACAATACTCTGTTTCTGGTGAAGAACGAGAAACAACCGCTTTCTTCTTACTTTTCCATGATATGAGATGAGAATCATAAAAAGAACATAAGTAAGAAGTAGAATGCCTATCAGTCCTACATCCTGCATAATCAGCATCGGTGAAGCAAGAGAGACCCCTTTGGTCTCCTAAAGCATAAAATAGACTAAGACCCGGTGAAGACTTAAGATAACTCAAGATATGATAAACATCATCAAGATGGGTGGTGAGGAGCATGCATGAATTAACTAACAATACTCACAGCAAATGCCAAATCAGGATAAGTGTTGGTGAGGTAGATAAGACGACCAACCAAACATTGATACCTAGACGGATCAAAAAGTAAATCCCCTGACTCGACCGTAAACTTCACATTCGGATCCATAAGAGTAGAAGATGGATAACAACCAACCATCCATGTATCATGTAACAGATCAAGAGCATAATTCCTTTGTGACAAGGAAATCCCACGATGAGATCTTGCCACCTCAATCCCCAGATAATACCGAAGAGAACCCCAAGTCCTTAGAATAAGTACCATTGTTTTCAAAGTACCATTGTTTTCCAAGGCATCCATCTCAGTTTTCATGGTAGCTACCCATTTTAGATTTTGGAGAGCCTCATGCAAAGACCGGGGAATAGAAATAGAGTCATGACAACCTAAAATGGCATGATAGGACTCTGAAAGACCTACATACAAAATATTCTCGAGAAGAGAATTGTTAGTGCTACAAAAGTTAGCATAATGAGAAGGAAGACGGCGATCACGAGTGGGATAACGAGACTAAAAAACAGCAAGAGGTGAGGGTGGGGGGACTGAAAAATAGAAATAGGTAGAGTGGGGATGGGGGTGGGGAAGAAGGAGTATCAACAATACCTGAGTCCGTAGGAGGAGGAGGTAGGGGTTGCCGAGGGCGACGAGTATATACTTGCAAAGGGGGTTCCTCAGGAAGAGAGGGATAAACATCCAATAAAGGGATAGGACACGCCACCAGGGAAACCTTCTCAAGAGGAGGAAGGGGTGGGGGTGGGGGTGGAAGAGTAGTAAACCTACCATAAAAGGGAGTAACCTTATGGAAGGTAACATCACGAGAGTGATACATGCGTCAAGAGAGAGGATCGTAACATTTATAAGCTTTAGACATGATAGGATAGCCCACAAAAATACATTTAATGGCCTTATCATCAAGTTTGTGACATGAGGGATGTCGATCCTAAACATAGCACACACACCCAAAAACTCGAGGTAATATAGGAAAAAGGGGGGCAGTAGGAAAGATAAAGTGAAGAGGTCTTTTGCCATTTAAAACTTTGCTAGGAGTGCGTGTAGCAACCCTTACTTTTGAGAGATCTATTTTATATTAATACACTGTGTGAAGTGATTATATAAAATAATGGATGATGGAGTAAATATCAATTAAGTGAGTTTAAAAAGAATATTTACTAGATTGTTGCATATTTACTGTTATTGGAACATAAATAACATTGTGTTATATTTTATTATGTCATGTGCTTAAAATGACAATTTTGGTTTAAAATGAAATGGGTTATGAAAATGACGTATATTATTCCGGATGCCAATTTAGGGGGCGTAGTTAGTCCCGAAATTTGCGAGATAGTCAAAATAAGTGTCATATTGTATTTTTGTGTTTCGAGCACTTTTGACTTGTTATGGCTCAAATGTGTAGTTACGAGTCATATTAATGAGGTATTAACAATTTGAGTTGGGAATTTAGTCTAAGGACACGATTTAGTCTTGCGGCTCATTTTATTTTCTTAAGTGCATTTACTAAACCTCGAGAGAATGAGAGAAGAAGAGAATTGTGGAGAAAAGAGAAGAAAGGAAGAAATTGAAGATTTGGAGTTTGATCTTGCATTCATCTTCCAGAAATCTGAGATTTCAACTTCAAGGCAAGTTTTCTTACTTGATAATATATGATTTAGGTCAAATAAATTGTGTGATTGTTGTGTATGTGAACAAAGATGGATATTATGGATTTTGTGGTGTTTGAGCCCTAATCATAGTTTAAATAGATGTTATGTGGAGTATAGTAATTAGTATTCATGTAGGAGTGTTTTGGTTGAATTAATGGTGGTTGTTGTGGGTAATTATGGAGGAGAAATGAATGTTGTGAAAATTAGGGCATAAAACCCCATTGCCGAAATGGGGATTTCTGGACTAGACGAATCGATTCGCCCTTAGCGAATCGATTCGCTAGAGGGGAAGCTTACAGGTATGATTGGACCGAATCGATTCGGCCTACCCGAATTGATTCTGTAGTATGCAGAAAGTCAGGTCCTCCTGTCCGAATCGATTCGGATGGTCCGAATCGATTCACTTTCAGGACCGAATCGATTCCGCCAGGGCGAATCGATCCAGAATTTCTGCTATTTTGAGTTAATTTTCTAACTCAATTTCAACCCTTTTCTTTTAGGCTTAGGACTTAGGAACCTTCTTCTATGAAGTAAACTTAGTGTCCTAGAGTCTTATATTAGTTAGGCAACTACCTTATGTTAGTAGCGCAATAGTTGGGGTTTATTTTCGGGATTAGTAAATGAATGTTTAGGTATTTCTTCTCCTTGACAATTTAGTTTGATATTAGGAATGTAGAATAAAATAATTGAAGAAATTTTGGCACGTTATTGGTAGATGCTAGACTTGATGGTTTATAGTATCACCACAAAATGCTTGGAGAATGAATTAGGGGTATATCTATCTTTGAGGATATAATGATGGTATAAATTACATATGGCTCCGGATAAAATGTGATGTATATTTTAAAATGGGAATAAAATTGTAAATGATAATTTACTTAAACACACCTCTCTAAATGCTATCATAAGGGAAGTACGCGCATGAGGTGAAGTCCCCTGGCTAGTGAATGCAGGGTGAATATAGTCCTCGTCCATATGATCGGTTATTATATGTATGTTTATTTTGCGATGTGGGGTAATTCAGGGTGTGGTTATGATTCACTCGCATGTATATGTCTGCTTCCCGACGTCTCGCGTTGTATGATGCCCAGGTTCTCTTCTTTGATAGGCCCTGGAAGATGATAGCCATTTAGGGGCGCGTCCAGTGGGGAAACTCGGAAACACGGTCTTAGAATCGTTATATGTAATTAAATATAACTATTCTTATTCAAGTGGGACTTGATTTATGATAAAGTTCTCTAAGAATTAAAGGGCTTTGAATATATTTCCTAATGAGATACGGAATGATAAAATGAAACAGTGTAAAGGATGGAATTTTTTAGTGAATAATAATTATTTATATCCTCATGTGAAACTGAATTAATATTATGGTCATTTTAATTGCCTTAGTTTATTCCCTTAAATTGAGTTGCTAGATTCTTATCATTATTAATCATGATTTACTGTTCATAACTGTCATACTCTTTATTCATCTGGTGATCATATAAAACCGGGCCCTGACCCGTTCCTATTTTTTGTTGTGCATGAACTTTATATTCGCTCAGGTTCTTCGCCGCAAGGACGCCTGTACTGACTTTCCCTTTCCAGTGTCTTGGAGCTGCAACACCTTGCGGATGTTGCGGGATATTTTGTTATAGACGCCTTCATTTTTGTACTCTAGTTATGATCGGGTTATTTATTCGGGCGTGTGGCCCAAGCTTTTGTACTTACCTATTGTAGTGTATTATGTAACTTAAATTAATTGTTGAATATATGTTGTATGAGACTGTTAACCTATATCTTATTCAGTTATTGTGATATATATGTACTGTTCAGTTCAACTCTTGTAGATTATATCCACCTTCCTTTCAAATTGGGTTGTTTAAATGCTTTTATTTCAATTTACAAATAATATTTTGACAATCCGTTTTTCAAAATATAAGGTGGTTATCCCGTATACTTATTATATTATTGTGATGCTGAGGAGGGTCCATCTATGATTCGTGTTATTATTGGAGTATCGGGCTGGCCACCTCTTATTTTGATAAGTGGGTTGTCACAGATGGTATCAGAGCATCAAGTTTTTGATTCTTTAGGATCTATGCAGACTTGTCACGTTCTACTGTAGAGTTCTTTGATATAGAGCCTAAATGTTAGGGCTGTTTTGTTGCATATGCTTGTGATCTCCTGCAAATTAGATTGTTCTAAAGAGTATTCTAAATTCTATTATTTCTTTGTCTCAGATGCCGCCTAAGAGAGGTCGTCCCGCTAGAAGGGATAGAGTTGTAGAAGAGGAGGTAGGTCCTCCACTGCCACCACAGGGGACTATAAATGCTGCCGAGGTAGCAAATATTGTGGCTCAGGTGTTCAACGCCGCGATGACTACTGTAGTTCAGCAACTGCCACAAGCCCAACAACCACGAGCTCAAGATGTATAAGCTCCTGCGGGACCTTCTCCGTGGGAAAGGGTCAGAGAATCCTTTTTAAAGGGACACCCCCCGGGGTTTCAAGGAGGTTCTGACAAATCCTTGCAACTTTTAAATTAGTTGGAGATGCATTACATTGGTGGGAGTCAATGACTACGCCAGAGCAGAGAGATACTATGACGATCACCGACTTTTGGGTTCTGTTTGATCGGAAGTATTTTCCTCCCGCCATTCAAAGGGAGATGAGAAGAAAACTTCAAGATGTGGTGCAAGGTGAGCATTCAGTTGCGGAGTATGAAGAGGAATTCACTCGGTTAACTAGTTTTGTACCGAATGAGGTGACTCCGAAGGAGAGGAGGATATCCAAATTTATTGGAGGTTTACACTGGAGGATACGACAACATTTGTGTGACACCCCGCCCAATTAAATATAGGGTGATCATTCTTCTACCAATTTAAAACAGGATATTCAGTTTGTTCATTCTCAGCATCACTGTCGACAAACTTTTTAACATATTAATCTCCTAATATAAAATTAAGCTAGGTCTCAAAACATTTCCAATTTTAGTAAAACCAAGTAAATCCATTTCTTTCCATCATAAAATATAAACCATTCACCACACATAGGAATGTAAATAAATACTGAACATGAATCAAGTACTGAAATAAATAAGACTGGATAAAACCTCCCAGTTCAAAACTCCAAACCATACAATAAACTGATTACAATATCTCTGATGAAAGAACTAGAAGTGGACGACATATGCCCTAAACAAGAAGTCTGGATGAAACTGAATGGAAAGGATAGATGCGTCTACTGCAAGGACCTATAACTTCCACAACAGCTGCAGCACGTCAAGCAATCCAAATATCTAAATCTGATACTCCTGTGGCTGAGCACCTGATATAATACATTTATATAGCAAAAGAGAGAAGAGATACAAGAAACGGGTCAGAGCCCGATGTGTAAAAATATTTTAGCAAGTATTTAAAACTGGTTCTTAAAAAAAGTCTTATAAGCATGTTAGTTATCGAACTCTCACATGAGTTTCTCACCTCTCGTCTATTGTGTATGCCTAACTTACATCTAATCTCCCCCTAGTTATACCTCCCAGTCTAACTAGTCCGAAACCATACTAATACTAACTATTCTCACTAGTAGTATTCCCGTATCGCCCATACAATACGCCATTCAGATAGTTTATCTCACATACTAAATTTCATTATTCACCGTTTAAATGGTTAATCTTGTATTCACTAAGATCATTTTACTTCTCATTTTCATTTTATCTACTAGTCTCACAAAGTAGAAAGTTACCCAAGTACACTCATACATATATATAGTCTCATCATCCCTATATATATACACTAATCCTGCACCCTTAGGTTAAGACCACTTGGTGCAATGTAACAATTATTATTATTACCAAGTCTACGAAATTCACACAGTAGACATATTCACAAGTCCATATATATATATATAGTCATATCATCCCTATACATATATATATATAATAATTCAGCACCCCCGGGTTATCACCCATTAGTGCGCCTAACCATAGAATCTTGCATCCCCGGGTTAGCACCCATTAATGCACCTATCAATATTAATCCAACACCCCTGGGTTATCACCCATTAGTGAACCTAACAATAATCATCCTTGTACCCCCGGGTTATCACCCATTAGTACACTTAATGATAGAGTTTCTGCACCCCGAGTTATCACTCATTAGTGCCCTTAACTATATGGTTCTTGCACCCCCGGGTTATCACCCATTAGTGCTCTTACAATAATATCATATAATAGGCATACACACATCCTATTATAAATTATAGGTATTTCTCCAACCTACATATATACTCTTCATACGTATTTTAACCTCATCACTTACGAATAGTATAAATATTTAGATTACTATCTCTCTCGTAATCTCCAAGGTATACTCTCTCTCTATACCGAAATAATTAAAGTATTTATTCTCACATACCTTCTCAAAATTTCATCTTATTTAAATTTACTATCTGGTAGTTTCTCTCACTCCAATAAACTGGCAAACTCAAAACTAAACTTTGAGAAAATTCCCAAAAATTCGACGGGCAATCCAGCTTTGCAGACTTTTGGGGATATGATGAACGCAACGTTACTCCATTGTCAAGAACATCGGTTGTATGTTTAAGGTAGTAAGAAGGCTTCATTTTTGGGGCAAGCGAGTAAACCCGGAGGCAATGGGGTAGGAGGAGGAGCACTACCCTCGTCCCAATCTTCGGGAAATAAACAAAAAGAAAGAGACACCCAGCAAGGGGACTTGTCTAAACGGCAGCGCTTTGGTGGATTCAATGTTGGTGGTAGTAATAATAAGCACGGTCAGGGTGCCCCGCAACAACAACTAGTAGGTCGGGGTGGTAATGGAGGTAGGCCAAGGCCTTGGGAAGTTTAGAAAGAACCGGGGCCGAAATCAGGAGAATATGACGGGTTGATGCTTTCAATGTGGAGAGTTGGGTCATTACAAGAGGGTGTGTCCTCAGTTGATTGAGGGATATCTTCTTACGGTTCCACAGCATCCACAGACCCAGCTTCTGCCATAGGTACCTAATCCAGTTGTCCCTCCACAGCAGGGACATCTACAGTATGGTCGTGTTTACCACATTCAGGATGATATGCTTCCTCCGGCTCCGCCCGCGCCACCAGTCATCGAGGGTAAGTTTCTCATTCAGGGGAATATGGGTCGTGTATTATTTGATATGGGTGCAACACACTCGTTTATTTCTAGAAGCTTTGTTCAATCTACAGAGTTGATTAAATCTGCGGAAAGTACCTTCACTAGTGTTGAATCTTATATGGGTGACGGTTCACTCAATCTACAGAGTTTTTAGTGGCTATGACTCGTTCGGAAGGAGGTTCTATCACTTACTTGTATTGTATCGCAAAGGAAACTTCTCGGGATGTAGTCGTTCCCATAGATTCGATTCCGATTGTTAAAGATTTCCAAGATGTTTTTCGGGAAATACCGGGTTTGCCTACGAGTACGGAAATTGAGTTTGTAATTGATTTAGCACCGGGAACGCGACCGATTGCTCGATCCCCGTACCGTATGGATCCTATTGAGATAAGGGAATTAAGGGATCAAATTCAAAACTTGTTAGAACAAGGGTTCATTAGGCGAAGCATGTCACCGTGGGGCGCTCCGGTGTTATTTGTGAAGAAAATAGACGGTTCTCTCCGACTGTGTGTTGACTACAGGGAGTTGAATAAAGTCACCATCCGGAACAAATACCCATTGCCTCGAATTGATGATTTATTTGATCAACTTAGGGGAGCATCGTTCTTCTCTAAAATAGATTTGAGGACGGGTATCATCAGTTGAGGATACGAGAGAAAGATGTGTCCAAAACTGCTTTTCTAACTAGGTATGGGTCCTACAAATTTATGTTTATGCCTTTCGGACTAACAAATGCCCCTGTCGTGTTTATGGACCTTATGAATAGAGTGTTTAAAGACTTCCTGGACCAGTTTGTTATCGTGTTCAGTGATAAAATCCTAGTGTATTCTCAAATCGAAGCCGAACATGCTACTCACTTACGGTTGGTCCTGCAGACGTTGAGGGATCATCAGTTGTATGCTAAGTTTGAGAAGTGTGGTTTTTGGTTGTAGGAAGTACAGTTTCTGGGTCACATTGTGATAGCCCAGGGTATTTTAGTAGACCCGAGTAAAGTTGTTGCAGTGAGGGAATGGGGTCAACCCACGACACCTACCGAGGTCCGTAGTTTCCTGGGTTTGTCAGACTATTACCGCAGATTTATCAAGGGTTTTTCAAAAATTGCAAGCCCTTTGATAAATTTAACCCGGAAAAGGGTGAGGTTTGTTTAGGATGATTCTTGTCAATTAGCTTTTGATGAGCTGAAGGATAGGTTGACTTCTGCTCCAGTCCTTGCGTTACCAAAACCAGGATTGGAATATTTGGTCTTCACCGATGCATCTCTATAAGGATTGGGAGGTGTACTACAACAAGAGCAGCAGGCTATTGGTTATGCTTCTCGCAAGCTAAATCCCCATGAAAAGAATTATCCGGTGCATGATTTGGAACTTGCCGCAGTAGTTTTTGCCTTGAAGATTTGGAGGCATTATCTCTTGGGGGAGAAATTTAGTCTTTTCACGGACCACAAATCGTTGCAATATTTGTTCTCACAGAAAGATTTAAATATGCGACAGCGCTGGTGGTTAGAGTTTGTGAAAGACTACCAATTTGACATCCACTATCACCTGGGCAAGGCGAACGTGGTGGCTGATGCGTTGAGTCGGAAGCCCGATGGCGAGTTAGCGGAGGTATGTAAAGCTAAATGGAAGGAGCTCAGCCAAGAAGATGTGGTTGTTAGAGCATGTATGTCGGTGTTAACCGTTGCGCCTATAATAGTGGTAAGGGTTGTTGAGGCTCAAAGAAGAGATAAAAGTTGTTCGGACCGTATATGTCAATTATTGACCGAGGGAGCAGAATCCTACTCTATAAGCTCTGAGGGTGGGGTATTTTTCCACGGGAGACTCATTGTCCCGGATGAAGGGGATTTAAATCGGGTTGTGATGAAATAATCGCATGGATTTAAGTTTACAGTACATCTAGGTAATGACAAGATGTACCAAGACATGCGCCATCAGTATTGGTGGCCAGGCATAAAACGGGACATATCTGAATTTTCTTCCCAATGCACCACTTGTCAACTGGTGAAAGCAGATCATCAAAGACCAGTGGGTTTATTACAACCATTGGAAATACCGGTATGGAAGTGGGAAAGTATCTCCATGGATTTTATCACGGGATTACCAACGATGCCGAGCGGTCACGATTCCATTTGGGTTATTGTTGACCGTTTGACTAAGTCGACACATTTCCTACCCATGCGCATAGATTTTAATAATGCTCGTTATGCCCGGCTATTTATCGCATAGTTTATTAGACTTCACGATGTGCCCATAAATATAGTCTCCGATAGAGATAAGATTTTTGTATCCCATTTTTGGCGAAGTTTCCAAGAAGCTATGGGAACCGAATTGTAATTGAGCACTTCTTATCACCCTCAAACAGATGGGAAGACAGAAAGAGTCAACCAAATGTTGGAGGACATGCTCAGAATGTGTGTGCTTGATCGAATTTGCTTATAATAATTCATACCAATTCACCATTGGGATGGCACCCTATGAGGCACTTTATGGTAGGTCATGTAGATCACCCACTTGTTGGTGAGGTGGGGGATAATAAATTTCTTGGACCTGAAATGGTCCAGGATACTTCTTCCAAGATTGAACTCATTCGAAATCACATCCGAATAGCTCAAGATCGACAAAAGAGTTATGACGATGCGAATAGAAGGCATGTAGTGTTGGAGGTTAGAGATCAAGTGTTGGTGCGAGTATCGCCGATGAAAGGTATAAAGCGATTTGGGAAGAAAGGAAAGCTTACGCCGCAATATGTTGGACCTTTTCCCATTATTTCCAAGGTAGGCCCGGTGGCGTATCAACTTGACTTACCGGAACACCTACAACAAATTCATGATGTGTTTCGTGTTTCCTCCTTGAAAAAGTATAAGAGGTGTGAAGGATCTCATTGGCATATTCCTTTGGATGATATAGAATTGAAACACGATATTTCGTATGAGGAACAACCAGTGGCAATCTTAGAGCACGGGGAGCGAAGACTGAGATCTCGAGTGGTGCCCTTGGTTCGTGTTCAATGGGGCCATCACAACGTCGAGGAATCGACGTGGGAGCGTGAGTATGATATGCGGGATAGGTATCCACATCTCTTTTTGCAAGGTATGCCTGAATTTTGAGGGTAAAATTCCCTCATAAGGGGGGGAGTATGTAACAACCCTTACTTTTAAGAGATTTATTTTATATTAATACACTGTGTGAAGTGATTATATAAAATAATGGATGATGGAGTAAATATCAATTAAGTGAGTTTATAAAGAATATTTACTAGATTGTTGCATATTTACTGTTATTGGAACATAAATAGCATTGTGCTATATTTTATTATGTCATGTGCTTAAAATGACAATTGTGGTTTAAAATGAAATGGGTTATGAAAATGACGTATATTATTTCGAATGCCAATTTAAGGGGTGTATTTAGTCCCGAAATGTGCGAGATTGTCAAAATAAGTGTCATGTTGTATTTTTGTGTTTCGGGCACTTTTGACTGGTTATGGCTCAAATGTGTAGTTACGAGTCATATTAATGAGGTATTAACAATTTGAGTTGGGAATTTAGTCTAAGGACAAGATTTAGTATTGCACCTCATTTTATTTTCTTAAGTGTATTTACTAAACTTAGAGAGAAGGAGAGAATTGTGGAGAAAAGAGAAGAAAAGGAAGAAAAGGAATATTTGGAGTTTGATCTTGCATTCATCTTCCAGAAATCTGAGATTTTACCTTCAAGGCAAGCTTTCTTACTTGCTAATATATGATTTAGGTTGAATAAATTGTGTGATTGTTGTGTATGTGAACAAATATGGATATTATGGATTTTGTGCTGTTTGAGCCCTAATCATAGTTTAAATAGATGTTATGTGGAGTATAGTAATTAGTAGTCATGTAGGAGGGTTTTGGTTGAATTAATGGTGGTTGTTGTGGGTAATTATGGAGGAGAAATGAATTTTGGGAAAATTAGGGCATAAAACCCCAAAGCCGAAATGGGGATTTCTTGACTAGGCGAATTGATTCTCCCCTAGCGAATCGATTTGCTAGAGGGGAAGCTTACAGGTCTGATTGGACCGAATCGATTCGGCCTACCCGAATCGATTCGATAGTATGCAGAAAGTCAGGTCCTCCTGTCCAAATCGATTCGGCTGTTCGAATCGATTCACTTTCAGGATCGAATCGATTCGACCAGGGTGAATCGATTCGGAATTTCTGCTGTTTTGAGTTATTTTTCTAACTCAATTCCAACCCTTTTCTTTTAGGCTTAGCACTTAGGAAGCTTCTTGTATGAAGTAAACTTAGTGTCCTAGAGTCTTATATTAGTTAGGCAACTACCTTATATTAGTAGCGCAATAGTTGGGGTTTATTTTGGGGATTAGTAAATGAATGTTTAGGTATTTCTTCCCCTTGACAATTTAGTTTGATATTAGGAGATGTAGAATTAAATAAATTAAGAACTTTTGGCACGTTATTAGTAGATGCTAGACTTGATGGTTTATAGTAACACCACAAAATACTTGGAGAATGAATTAGGGGTTTATCAATCTTTGAGGATATAATGATGGCATAAATTACATATGGCTCCGGATAATGTGATGTATATTTTAAAATGGGAATAAAATTTTAAATGATAATTTACTTAAACACACCTCTCTAAATGCTATCATAAGGGAAGTACGCGCATGAGGTGAAGTCCCCTGGCTAGTGAATGCAGGGTGAATATAGTCCTCGGCCATATGACCGGTTATTATATGTATGTTTATTTTGCGATGTGGGGTAATTCCGGGTGTGGTTATGACTCACTCGCAGGTATATGGCTGCTTCCCGACGTCTCGCGTTGTAGGATGCCTAGGTTGTCTTCTTTGATAGGCCCAGGAAGATGATAGCCATTTAGGGGCGCGTCCAGTGGGGAAGCTCGGAAGGACGGTCTTAGAATCGTTATATGTAATTGAATATAACTATTCTTATTCAAGTGGGACTTGATTTATGATAAAGTGCTCTAAGAATTAAAGGTATTTGAATATATTTCCTAATGAGATACGGAATGATAAAATGAAGCAGTTTAAAGGATGGAATTTCTTAGTGAATAATAATTATTTATATCCTCATGTGAAATTGAATTAATATTATGGTCAGTTTAATTGCCTTAGTGTATTCCCTTAAATTGAGTAGATAGATTCTTATCATTATTAATCATGATTTGCTGTTCATAACGGTCATACTCTTTATTCATCTGGTGATCATATAAAATCGGGCCCTGGCCCGTTCCTATTTCTTGTTGTGCATGAACTTTATATTCACTCAGGTTCTCCGCAGCAAGGACGCCCGTACTGACTTTCCCTTTCTAGTGTCTTGGAGCTGCTACACCTTGCCGATGTTGCGGGATATTTTGTTATAGATGCCTTCATTTTTGTACTCTAGTTATGATCGGGTTATTTATTCGGGCGTGTGGCCCGCGCTTTTGGACTTACCTATTGTAGTGTATTATGTAACTTAAATTAATTGTTGAATATATGTTGTATGAGACTGTTAACTGATATCTTATTCGGTTATTGTGATATGTATGTACTGTTCAGTTCAACGCTTGTAGATTATATCCACCTTCCTTTCAAATTGGGTTGTTTAAATGCTTTTATTTCAATTTACAAATAATATTTTGACAATCCGTTTTTCAAAATATAAGGTGGTTATCCCGTATACTTATTATATTATTGTGATGCTGAGGAGGGTCCATCTATGATTCCCGTTATTATTGGAGTATCGGGCTGGCCACCTCTTATTTTGATAAGCGGGTTGTCATAGTGCGGTTAATAATAAATGTGGCAGTGAGAAGAGCAAGGTGCCAATAATATTTAGGAATATGCATACTCGGTAAAAGGCACCTAACCATTCCCATTAAGTGACGTTTCTTACGTTACTCCACCCCGTTTTGCTTCGAAGTGTAGGGGCAAGTAAGTTGGTGTAAAATGCCCTTTTGGTTAAGTTGTGAACGAAAAGCATGAGAAACATACTCCCCCTCATTATCAGGTCGAATGTTACAAATAGTAGTATTAAATTTTGTTTTAATCATTTGGAGGAATTGAACAAATAAAGGTAACACCTCAGATTTATGTTTGAGTAAATATACCCACGTACATATAGAGAAATCATCAATAAAAGTAACATAGTACTTATGACTCGATAAAGCAGTGACAGGTGAGGGTCCCCAAACATCAGAGTGAATAATATCAAACATACTAGGTGGACGAATCATATGGGAAATATAACTAGTACGAATATGTTCAGACAACTCACATGTCTCACAAGTAAACCTCTTGTTTTTACAAGTTTTAGACAAAGAGAGAAAAAGTAAACATAAGTACTGAAAATTGACATGTCCTAAACGGGGATACCACAGATAACAAGTTTGTAAGGAAACATCAAAAGAAATAGGCTCAGTGGAAGCAAAGGCACGGAGTCCAAAAACCAAAGTAGTAGGGGTAGGAGGATCCCCAAAGTGGCATAGGCCATCGCACTCATATCCCCTACCAAAAATCCTCTCTTAACTCTGGTCTTATAAATAGCAATGCAAGGATAAAAATATGTCAGAACAATTGAGATCTTTACAGAGTTGACGAACATAGATGAGATTAAAAGAGAGGTCGGGAACATGTAATACATTAGATAAAGTGGGAGAGGGTGAGAGACGGATGTTTCCCTTGCTATAAATACGAGCAAGTGAACCATCCTGAAGACACATACTACGACACACAGGGGTAGTGGGGGAAGTAAAAAAATATATCTCACCAGTCATATGATCATATGTTCTAGAATCCAAAACCCAAGTAGGCTTAACAGCCTTAACATGAAAAGTAAATTAGGTACCTGAAATAATAGTGGCAGTGAGAGTAGAGTGCCCAAAAGAGATCAACTATGCCTAGAGAAGATCACTCTGGGCCTGAAGATGACTGTCATCCTTGGGAGCACTAGGAGAAGAAAATATGGAAGCCGCGACAATGGTAGTAGTCCTGGGAGGGCCAGAGTGTTTGGCCTTAGCAAACTTCTACCTTAACCCGAGATGAAGTTTGAAGCATCGGTATCTAGAATGGAAAAAACCTCCACAGTGATGACATGTCATTTGTCCGTCACGAGTATGGGAACCAGTATGAGCCACAAATGCCATCTGATTAGTAGGAGGAGACCGAACCCAGGCACCAACCTGAGAGGTATGAGATAACAGGAGACGACGATCCTCTCCATCTATAATAGCAAAGGCCTCTCGAAGGGGAGGCATAGGAGATGTGTTTATGATTTGATTATAGAGAGCATCATACTCATATCGTAAACCCATAAGAAACTAATAAGTGTGCTGACGATCCAGACGCTGACTCAGGATAGAAACGTCCCCAGGAGCAAAGGTAGAGAGAGTCTCAAACTGGGTCAGCTCCTCCCAACTGCATAATAGATATCCAAAGTAGTGGGAAGCAAAAAGGTTGAGCGATTATTGTAAGGAATGAGCGATTTTTCTATAAATCTAGAATACTCGGGCATCATTATGAGCATGAGCATACATCAGATTAAGAGCTTTACATAATCCTGAAACAGACTCATAGAACATGAACATAGTATAAATGCGCTCTTCCATGGAATTGAACATCCATCCTAAAATCGTGCAACGGTCCATCTCACATTGATTAAAAATGCAACATCCTTAGAATCCGGTTGGGTTTAAGTGCACAACAACCAACTAGTCTTTCCTTTCGACCAAATAAATAGACAAAGACATCTCGACAACGAATTAAAATTCATTTCATTCAATAATACACTAGTCACCCGATGAGTAGGTGTATGTTGGGTAGAAATTACATCTTTTGGACCATTCAAATCAGCCATGACTTCCAAATACCCAAATAAAACCAACAAATACACAAGAAAGTCCAAAAAATTGGCAATGGGGTAATCCAAAACATTCGGCAGCAAAGAGGGGAATAAAACCCACACAAATAAGGCCAAAAAATTAGCAATGAGTGAATCAATCTAATTCAACAAAAGATAAGAATATAAACCCTCAAGAATCATCAAATAAATGAAAATTAATAGCCTACTTCATGGAAATAAAACCCAACAGCAAGAGAAAATAAACCTTACCCAATTAAACCAGCAAAAATTAGTTTCCCTAAGTAGAGAAAGAAACTCACTAGTGTGTAGAAGATAAAACCCACGAATCCAACCAACAACTACAGCCTTAGGTTGGACATATCTGGTAGAAGAGTCACTATCCAAATTAAAACTCCTGCCAGAAGGAGGTCGGAGGCTTGGGGCTAGGGTTTGTTTGGTAGGGATGAGTTTAGGGTGTCATTTAGCTCTGATACCAAGATAATTTTTTTGATGCATTGGCTTACCAATAATGGTGCCACATTATGGTATATGGCATTAGTTAATTTAAGTGTCTAGAAGTACAAGGTATAAAATAAAAGAGAAGTCATAGAAAGAGTCAAAATAATTAAAGCCCAAAACAGGTGGGCCTAATAATAAAATGCGTAACACTAATCTGATATCCAACAGAAATTGCGTTGTTTCTTTCATTAAAAAAAAAGGCTCAAAATTATTGATACAATTACTAAGATACTTCCTCGCGTACCTAATTAGGTCAGATAACTTAAAATAATGTAAGTACTTGATGATTTATTTATTTTAATAGAAGATAGACATATTATTTATAGATAGATACAATGACTTGATTTATTAGTCAATATTAATAAGTCTTAAAGTACGTTTTCTATAAGATTTTGATACATGAACTCTCGATGCGCATTTGATTAAAAAATTACAAAATATGCACATAAATTGATAGCATATGTACATTATTATGCTTAATACTTTATGGTTAAAGAGACCAAAATAAGGGACTTAAAAGTTGGGTTACAATTTTATGCATGATATAATAAAATCATTCAAAAATGGCATAAAACTAAAAGGATATGTCTTTTTTGTGTCATGTTTATGTGAAGACCGTGACACGTCTTAGTCGTAACATGTCGTTGCCTTATTCATATTTTTACTCATATTTTTTTATTATCATGTTTAATTACATCTTATAATTATTAGTCGAATTAGTCATGTCGTGTTTTAAGTCAATCGTATTTATTTGAGATAAAAAAAATTATTTTGTATCATATCATGTCTGTAGTTAGATATTACATATCATATGGTGTAAGGTCCAAATATGAAGGAACTAAAATATAACATTGCATGCAATTATTTACTCATAACTAGGGCTGAATGAGTTGATATTATTTACTCATAATTGTAAAATACATGATCTTCCCCTAGAATCCCACAATCACATGCAATAAGAACCGTATGTGCAATGCCCACAACATGCAATCGAAGAGTTCATGCCCTATGCCTAATCAGTGAAAAATTAAAAGGGTTACAAAAATATTTTATAGGTCAATAAAAAAAATAAACCCGAGTAAAATAATAATTGAGATTACAACTCCAAGTTAGTTTATATTTATCTCCATCAAAATCATCCTCATTGAAAATCTAGCCTACTTATCCTCAAGTAATATTTTATATTAAATTTTGAGCATATTAGTTTAAGTACATACCCACCAAATAATAAGACAAAGTCTAAGGGCACATTTTTTAAAATAAAGAAGTCGTGGGCTCATCACCCTGTAACGCTTTTTGATTTTAGTCATTCCAAAGTCCACCCATGTCAAAACCCCCTTCTTTCTCAAATACCCATCGGGAAACAAAACAAAAAACAAACGAAATGAAATAAAAAACTTGGCCATATAAATCCGACAGCTCCCACTACACCTCCGTCCCATTCCACACCCCAAAAAAACACCAACCCGTAAAAAATTATGCCTTCTTTAAAAACCCCATCATCTCAAAATCTCCCTTTGTCCTCAAATGAACGTGGTTTTTCATTTCTTTCGATGATATTTTAATATAGATTACAATGAAGTTTAGTCTCCCGAATCTTTAGTCAGCTTCTTTGGTGTGTTCATGGAGGAGTGGTCTGAAGTTATTGAGAGAGTCTATGTTATATTTGGTGTGTAAGTCATGATACGATTTTGTATCATATCATGTCCGTAGCTCTGCTGGTTAGTTTCACCTTCATCTCAATCATTTCTCATGTTTTCTTAAACCTTCCTCTTATTGGATCTATTACTTCTGGTACTTTTTGTCACACCCCAAACCCAATATCCATACTAATCATTTCTAATTAGAATAATTAGATCATAATCTTGAGCCCATTGGAAATATAATTCATTTATCAATATTTTCCTATATAATGTGCACAATGAACATTTTATTATTCTTATTCCATACCGAAATCAATATCAGAGTCGTAATTAAGCAGGCATACAATAATGTGATTAACTATGATTAACTCAATCCATGTTAACTCAATATATACAATATGTGAGTGTATTAAAACCTCAGTGTGATAATGACAAAACCCCCATGTCTAATCCCCATCTCTTTCTAACGGTGCAACTCTTAAATCACTGATCATATGACATCCTAGCTGGCAGCTTACAACCCTGAAAATGTCAAAATATAAACCATAAACATTAAGCTTAGTGAGGTACTCCTTCCCTGAAATGAAATAATAGTTATATATCAAATCTATGGATATTAATCCAACCAATCCTACGATACTAAGAATTAACAGTTATATATCAAATATGTGGATATTAATCCAACCAATCCTTCCATATAATGAATTAATAGTTATATATCAAATCTGTGGATATTAATCCAACCAATCGTTCCATATAATGAATTAACAGTTATATATCAAATATGTGGATATTAAATCCAACGAATCCTGCCATACAATGAATTAACAGTTATATATCAAATCTGTGGATATTAAATCCAATCAATCCTGATCATTGGCACTAAAAAATCCTGGACCATAAGGCCCAAATAATTCTGCCCATTGGCAATGATAATTCTGCCCATCGGCAATAGTATGTCTGCCCATTGGCAATAGTAATTCTGCCCATTGGCTATAATAAGTATGCCCATTGGCAATAGTAATTCTGTCCATTGGCAATAATAAGTGTGCCCATTGGCAATAATAATTCTGCCCATTGGCAATGACAAGTCTTCACATTGGCAATAACAAATCCTAGAACATAAGTTCCAATAAATTATTGGATCTTTGTCCAATTCCAATCCTGGATCATAAGACCCAAAATAATCCTGGATATTTTAATATCCAAACAAATCCTGAATATCGAAATATTCAAACCAATCCTGGATCATGAAACCCAAACAAATCCTGGATATTTTAATATCTAAACAAATCCAGAATACCGAATTATTCAAACAAATCCGCTCTTAGAGCTATATTCATATTTATATATGAAACAAATCATAAGAACACTCACCTTGACAGTTTAACTGGCTTTTCCCTTGCCTTTATCCGGTACTTGTTCAATAAGATCTTCTTCCCTTCCTATCATTATTAAAATATTAGTATCATCATAAGAATATCAATAATCCAAAGAATTATTTAAACATAATTCAATCCATAAGCATCACATGATTCCAAATCATTTGTCACAAATGAAGTTTCATCCAAATTCATGTTAATATAATTGTCATATCCAAATTATAGACCAAACATATATTCCTTTATTCTTGGTAATTTAATCCTTATCATATTAATATTCCAATACAAAATACGGTGCATCGTTTCAATTCTGCTAGAGCAAGATATGCCCATTTCTTTACCACATAGCAAATCTGCCCTATATGCTCTTTTATCGTTCATTCAACTTCCAGGAATTTTCATAATTTTTCTACATCGTAAATTTATATGATATTTCACCCAACATCAGTAAACATATTGAACAATACAATATTAAAATTTCATAATTTTCAGAGTTCATTTGCTATGTCAAGTAAGACATCAAACATATGGTATGCATACTTTCACCCTTGGGGCAGATTTCATACCCGAACTTCAAACTCTCACCAAAGACTCATTTCTCAGTATTTTCACATTATTTTCGGATATGTCATACATATATGATTTCAGGTTAATCTCCAATTAGAATAAATCAATTTCAGTAAGTATACAAAAAAATATGATAGTTTGAATACACAAGGTTTCTAAACAAGGCAATTTCAAGGGTTTACACATTCAAGTTTGCTTAAACATGCATCTATCTATGAGTACACTTCAAGACATGGAATTTAATTAAAAAATGATCATTTCTATCATTTAAATAAGCAATACAAAAAAATCAAACAGCATTTATGGATGGAATTACCTTAGGGGCTTTTATGTAATTTTCTATGAATTTTTCTTCAATTTCTCCTCACACTTTCTTCCTAGACTTCAAAACTCCCTTTCCTTAAGTTAAAACTCTTCCATGGCTGAAATATGCTGAAGGGAAATCTTAATTCAAGGGCTTTAAGTCGGCCTAAGGCCACCCCCTCTTGGTCCAATCAAAATATAACATGTGGTGCCATATAAGACTTAAGGCTAAATGACTACTTTACCCCCTGTTCGTAAAAAGATGATATATTCTCACTCGAATGTCCGTTTGATGCACCGTTTATTGTGTTAAAAACCTAACTCATATGTATACATCTATCTAGTTTATACCTCAAGTCAATTGTTATGTCATAAGGGTCAAAACTAGTCTTCAACATGAACATTCCTACCGAAAACATCAAATTTTCATATTTGTAACTAATTCGGTATTTCATGCTTTATGAAGGTAGGATTAGACTAAACATAATGACTTAACATTATATACATTAATAACATATTATCCATATCACATAAGTTAATCATGATTTAAACATAATTTATCATAATTATATTCGAGTTGTCACACTTTTGGTAATTCTTGGGTTTGATTGTGTAAGGGTCTTGAAAGTATGTGTTGTGTTTATTCTTGTGGCTAATATGCCGTTTTATTTGACTGGGGTAGTTGAAATGGTGAGGGATGGGAAAGGTCAATAAATTTAATAGATGATGGAAGATTAAGGAAGATAATCGAAAAGACTAAAGGAGAGAATCGAGAATTTTATACAATAAATTTTTTTCATTAATACATAAAGCCTCATTAATACCTCTAATACTATAATATGGATTTCAATAAAACTTTTGAGTAAATTACACTATTAGTCTCCAAACTATAGTTTTAATATAGTTCATAAACTATAACACCCATTAATTTTGTCCTTAGAGTATCATAAGAGTGTTAATGTAGTCCCTAAAGTTTAAGTGTATCGAATTAGATTCTAAACTACAATAAGTATTTTAATTGATTCCCTCTTGAAAATTCAAAGATTTATAATTTTACTCCTTAACCTTGTTTTTGTATATTTTTAATACTATTTTATGAGTAACTGATCTTCCAAATTGGTCCCAAGCAACAATATATATAAGTATAAGATACACTAAAGAAACCAACATAGGTAATTAAAATATTTATAATTTAAACTAACTCAAGTAATTTCAACAACTTTACTTCTCTACAAATAATTATAGAACAAAATAATACTTTAATAAGGTTACTAAAAGATATTGTAGAAAAATTCAAAAGTGACCAATTTGAAGAAATCAATGAAGGAAGACACCTCCAAAATAGTATAAAAGAAAAGGTACTAGTAACTAGGCAAGAAGACTAAGAATATATAAATTATTAGCCAAACATTTATAAATAGAGAGAGAGAGAGAGAGAGAGACCAAATACTATTTTGAGCCTATCCTACGTGAAAAGAAAAGATAAAAATAATATTTAGTAACTACTCGCTAAAACAATTAAAAGAGATGATTGAAAGGTAGATTAATCATTAAATATAAAGTAGAATTAGAAATAGTCAAAAATCACATAAAAGGGAAGAAACAGAAATCGTAGAAATAAATAATGTTAGGTTGAAAATATAAGATGATATATATAAGTAAGTTTGGTAATTAGTCTCGAAGGAACGGAACGCAAATCTATTGACAATTTTAAAAAAATTAGAAGAAATTGATTTTAATGAATAAGAAATAAACGAAATGAATATAGTAACGCAATTAGCTAAAAATGAAGAAAACTAAGTTATAAGTATGAACATATTCCTAAACAAAGTCATACATATGAAAATACTCTTCAAAATTCTAGGAGAGATCAAATGAAAAATTCACCAAGAGATTATGATTATAGAAGTTGAACTAAAAAGTGTTTTTTTCTTAACAAAGACAATTCGTTAAATAGGTTATCACCTAATAGTGAAATTTTTGTACAAAGAAAAGAAGTATTTATGAATGAAGTCCCGTTAAAACCAATCAGTAATAATATAGGAGAAGTAACAAGAGAATGAAAACATTAAATGCATCATGTTTTAAATCTAAATTCTAGAAATTAGAGTGTATTCTTTCAACAATAGTGAAAGACTGATGCGAAAACTTAGGAGAAACTAATGAGATGACTCTAAGACAGGAAACTACTCAAGAGTCATTACTTAAAATAATTGTAAAATTTTAGATGGACCCATGAGTTTTTTTAAAGATCTGATTTTTAGCAATATACGTCTCCCTTCATCTCATTAAAAATAGGGTTGGGATAATTTAGTTGGACTAGATGATTGTTATTGTTGAAATTTTTATATGGACTCGTCTTAGCTAAACATATTAATTACCATCAGATAAACATATAAGAGACTAAATTGATTAAAAACTAACACAAGTGTAAATTATAGGGTAAAGAGGGAAAGGAGAATAATCATATTTACATGGTTCGGATAAACTTGGTGCTTACATCCATAGGTGCTAGTGTTTTCTATTGATTACTGGGCAATCACCATGAATTAATATAAGATACATGCTCTCAAGTTCTCTATATAATTGGGTGACATAACACTAATGTAAAGTCTTATAAGATACTCACATGTAGTGCATGCATGTGTTTACGTTATTTATAGGATGTTAGAAAGAGAGAGAAGAGTAGAACATATGGCTCACCTTTAAAGATGATGTGATTATATGTTTTACAATCATAGTGGCAGAATAATCTCAAATTAATTATTGACGCATGGGGGGAGAATATTTGCGTATCTTCTCCGCATGCACATGTATTTGGGTTACTGACGTCATGTAGTCATGAAATACATGCTTGCCTTAATGGTAATAGCTAATAGTATCAACGAATAGAGTTAAAAGACCATGTAATGTATGGACAAGCTAATTTCAATACGAGATGACCATAATCCTAACTTTAGCCGACTACATTCCCAATAGGCATGGGGGTCCAGGTATCATCTTCTAATTTGTCTACGAGTCATTTTATATTTATGGTATAATAATATCCCCAATACTTTGCCCCTGATTGTGGCTTGTAGAAGATTCCCTGGAGTGTTGCATCTTCTGGGTACGTGTCTGGTCTCGTCACTTATCGACCACATTACCTTATGTTTTTTTTGTAAATCTTATGGATGTAAGTGTTCCACGTGTAGATCACTAGCTGCAGCGGTAGGTAATATGTACCACGGGTGTGGCTTGGATAGTGCGCACACAGTTTCAAGACATTAATGTGTTTCCCCAAGTCATTATGTCATGCCTTTTTCAAATAGGTAATAATTACAATTGATCAAGTATAAAAGATTGGATATCCCATCATTTCAAACCTTTCCCATTATAAACCTCCATACATAAGTTTTCAGAAAGAGCTCTTTCTCGTTTTCAAACTCTTTCTTTCATGTCTAATTTCTCAATTTATTATGCCATTTTCAATCGTTAATATGCTTGAATCCATCATTTTCGAAAAGAGTTCCCCTTTCCTCACATTCATTGTTTGATTTGGGCAATCTCTTGAGTCGCTTTTTACCGTTTGGGACACCAGGTACCCCCTTTGTCCCCTTTCCTCTTGTTTCCTATGGTTTTTGGTAATTTGCTTGATTTTTGATTGTGATTCAGCTAAAAAGTGGTAAATATTGACGTTTAGTCTTTTAAATTGTTGTTAACTGGTGGATTTGAACGTTTTGGTGGCCTTTGAGTTGGTTACTCCTAAGCATTTGTAGCATTTAGGTATTTCTTGACTAATTTCTTCCCTTTCCACCGTTGGTCTGCCTTTGCATTGATTTTTTTCCTTAATTTTATCATTTATGATTATTTCTTTATGGGTTGAGAGAGTGTTGAGTTGGATTCGTAAGTAGAATACCATCCAATCTCCTGAACCCCTAAGACTTGTTCCTCTATCGATTGTTCTTCCTATTGAGGAAGATTGTGAGGATCCCAACTTTGTTCCATTTATTTCTTCCTCTACTATGTTAGTTACTCATCCACCAGACATTCAATTCAATAGGTCTGAGTTTTAGGCCTCCATCAACTTGTATAACGGTGGGAGAAGTGATCCAGTTGGGAGAAATTATGTTGATAAAACCTCTAAAGATTTATGTGTACATAATAGGGTCTTCCATTAAATTAGTTATTTATTCTGTACCTCCTTCTAACCCTCATAGTTCCCTAGTAGTTGTACCTTTAGGACCATCTGAGTCGTAGGATGGTGAGATTACTCATTGTCATTCCGATGAATCGTATGACTCGTCGAAAATCGATGCGAAAAAATTTTCCAGTGACGTTACTGAGTCGGAGTTGATCGCACTAGGGGATTTTTATAATATCCCTCTAAGTATAACTTGCAGGATATTTGATGAAGACAGGAAGGCTTATGATCGAATTTATGCTGATGATATCCCCTTCCTACTCTTGACCTTATTTTTAGGTCTTTATCTTCAACTTTACCTAATCAATAGGAGCATTTTGGAGTGTTATAGAGTTTCTCTGACCCTACTTCCCTTTAATGAGTACAGTATAATCTTAGGGTATATGGTCTTCTGGAGAGAGCATTCTGGGTTTGACATTAATGAGGATATTTTTTTTATTCATCCATGTCATAAAAGATAACCCCAAATCTCATGGATATTATATGTTTCTCCTCGAAAACCCCATCAAAAGTCGGCGAAAGTGGTTCAAACTAGCAACCACTTTTGGAAGCTCGAATTTGTTTATCTAAGTGGTGGCTGGGAGTTCGGCCCCATTGAAAGAGGAAAAACGCTAGAGTTCCTTGAGATTGGAGTGGGCCGAACAAAATTGGTATATAATTCTTGTACGTTTATTTTTATTTCCTAACTAACCTGCATTTTAACCCGCCTGGGTCTTTTTCATAATAAAAGTTTCTCCTAAGATCTCTACTCCCAATAAAATATTGGTGGATAAATTTTATGTTGTTGAACCCCCAGTATTCGAGGATGTATTTTCTTTGGAAAAATTCAATAAATTTGGCTACTACAATCCCCCAAACCAAGCCAAAGTCAACGCTCTAGCTCAAGGCCCAATCGAAGTCGAGATCGAGGCCAAACAAAAGTTAAAGAATGTAAAGGAGATTTTCACGAGTGCCAATTCGTCTTATATTCATACTTTTGCTAACACTTGTGTTTTTCTTGTGCATCTTCTACCCCCATCCACTTCAATCTTCCATGTTGAACCACTTTCGTAAATTACACCAAAAATATCATATTGCGCTACCATAGAACGCCTGTGCACACAGCATGTTTAGGCTGCAAAGAAAAAGGTTGAGGACCAAGACGGGAAGAAAAAAATTAACTGAGGTTGTGGTTGCTAAAAAGATAACCTAGTCCACAAGAATGGCGTGGAAGTAAGAGGCCAATTAGGCACTCCACCTCTTACTCCAACCCCAAACAACTGAGGTTGGAGGAGCAGATGACGGTAAGAGCAGGGAAGACTCCAGTTATGATTGAGGAGAAACTGGCATGTCACTTGGCTTAGGATTTTAAGGGATATTGAAAATCTCTTTTGCGTGTGTTTCAATTCAAACCAATTTATTACTAAAAAATTATCCAACTTTCAATGTGCACCAAACCCCGTTGTGAAAATTGTGTAGTGAGATTTTGAAGTTTTGATGCCCTAACCGTGCTAGTGCCCTCGTGAGTGAGTGCCAAAATATCCCAAGACTCTTTTGATGTTTCATAAGTCATAATTCAATTATATTCTTCTGGTGAGACATGTGAAGAAATAACGTGCAAACCCTTAGAATTATATCGTGAAAGTTTATGTTCAGTTCCATTCCATGACTCAACAGGCTTTAAAGTAGTGACCTCACCTATAACACTAACAGGGAGTGTCCAACCTTTCTCAACAGCTAGCCACACATTCTCATCAATAAATTTTAATGCACTTTTCATTCTCATCTTCCAATAAGTTTAATTAGTGCCATAAAAAAAAGGAGATCAAAAAAGTTCGTTATTTCCAAATTCATCTTTGAAAACACACGGGATCACAAAACAAATAAATTAGGTTTTCTAGCTATGATACCAATTTGAAAAATCCCTTTTGAGTGTGTTTCAAATCAAACCAATTTTTTACCCAAAAATTATCCAACTTTTAATGTGCACTAAATCCAGTTGTGAAAACCCAATTCTTACTTTAAACCAATTTTATCTTGATTAATCCTAAATATGCATCTAGTGATTAAAGAAATTAAAGTAAAGTAAAGATACTCACAACGCCGGATGTATGAAGAAAAAACCCAAAACGGAAAAACAACCTCGGACGGCCCAAGCCAGACAATCCCTATGAACAATGATTTTACAAAGACAGATTAGCCTTACTCAATGACTCGATCCCCACGGGTCTTGAATCTCTTTATGGTCTTCTAACGTTCTTTAATAGTATCCACACAGAAATACCATCTTCCACGATACTCATCCACAACACACGCGTCCACGTATGTCTCGGTGTCAACCGAATGGCTTTGATTCCTCTACGATGTCGAACAAGAAGTCCTTATCTTTTCTTCATCGCAAAACCCTGATGTTCAATGGTAGAACAAACCTTCTCAGTGAAACAAGATCACATAAGCATATAAGAATGATAACTCGGATCTTTGCAAACTCTAAGGATGTGTTTAAGCTTTGTAAACCTTAGAAAATATGTGCAAAACTCGTACTGGATGGTAAACTGTTTTTCCGGAATGCACACTTTTTTTCGAAACTCTGATGAAACCACACTTTAAATAAGATTTAAATGCCGCCTCTAAAAATGTGGCGTTCAAACGATAGGGTCACGTCGTTCGCGCGACATAGGTATCTCCTTCGAACGAGATCTTATGTCGTTTGAGCGACGCTGCGACGGTTTGACTTTTTGTTCAAAACGTCTCTTCCAAAAGGTATCCAAATTAGTCAAACTCTATTTCGAGCTTATCAGAATAAAACGTAGTGTAAACCATTTAAAACACTTTAAAATATTTTTCTTTATAAAAATACATCCTTATCTTTTCTAAAAACAATTTCGAGCACCATTAATTATCAGCATTCGTACCTGAGTGATCTCGGAATGCAATTAACTTTGAAGACGAATAAACTTCCACCGATTAAACTTTGGCATGATTAATTATTCGAAGCTTTGCCGCAACATCTTCAATTTCTTCAATACGTCATAAACCAAGTGGGATCATGAAAAAATAAAATCTCCCTATGACATATTACAAACACAGTTTTGTTGACGGAATTAAGTCAACACAATACATGGACTTAATTGGAAATTTATGTCCTTACAAATCTCCCCCTTTGACTATTCCGGACAAAACTAAACCAGTGAAATGACTAAGCCGGGCCCTCAAGCCATATGATGCCTAAATCCCATCCCATAAACCCAAAGACAAAAATTACAGGACACAGGCTAGTATATGTAGCACCTGCAAGCACGAAGTGTCTGAATGTGATGTAGACTTGAAATGTCGAATCGCTGAAGCATACCTACACACATAAAACAGACAAACAAATACACAGTGAAGTATGGAGGAACAAATTAAACCAATATATATATCCAAATGATACCAAACGATAATAGATACCAATATGAATGAACTCTGAATAATCATTTGTTAAACAATTTGAGCAACAAACTGATACCAATGTGTACTACCAATTTGAGATACCAATTTGTAAACATATGTAAACCAAAACATGCTCAAAACTCCCCCTACATCACATACATCTCTCCCCCTTTTTGTCTCGAATAGACAATCCGGTGAAAATATAAACCAATGAAAGTATCTAGCACTAGAATATATCAATTTGTATCAATGTGAAATCGCTAGATAATTATGAAATAACCAGCTAAATATGATCAAGTAATGTCAAATCAGTAGCTAGTAAACCAATGAATCACACAAATAATATAGCAATCTAATCAGGTGTGATAAACGGAATCATATGCAAAATACCAATTTTGAAGATAGTAGAACCTGCATATAAACCAATCAGTCCAAAAAAGCTTCCAGCAGTACCAGAAAAATATCACAATTTGAACTAGAGGACTGCAAACCAATCAGAAGCAAAAACTCAGACTGTCGTTCGAACGAGCCAGGGACGGCGCTCAAACTAGATGAGGACGTCGCTCGAACGAAGAATAAATGTCATTCATGCGACATGGAGATGTCATTTTAACGACTTCTCACGACCTGCCAAATTTCCCAGATTCCCAAAAATATTATAAATAATTGCCCAATGAAAAAATTTCCACAAAAAAAATCCAGGAAGGGCATGACAGCAGCAAAACAGTGCTAAAACAGTAAGCTTTTAACACAAAATGCATAAAAACTAATAATGCGAGTTACATGCAAACATAGTATCGATGTGCTCAAACAGGGATATGGAATGAATGGGCGTGAAACTACAACAAATGAGTCACAATTCCAACACATCGAAACGATCAAGAAGCTCTAATTGATAATGATAAATCATTAAACTTTATCATAGCCATATGATAATTAAAGTGTGACCTTAATGAAATAAACATACTGCATGCACAAAAATCCATAATTTTGACGATTCTACAAACAATAGTGTCAAATTTCAATGTTTCAACATTAGGATTAGTTGTGCAATCCCATTTAAATTTTTAATCCATCCAAACTCCATCAATAATATCATATTTTCTTTGGAATGAACTAAACTAATTTGGACCTTTTCTTAGAATTTTCCCTTTTTCTTTTGGACTCTTTTAAACGGTGGCTTTCACGACGAGTTAATTTAGAACTCTCGCAGCCCTTTCCCATAAATCACGTATTTTTTCAATTAAGTACCAATTCAAAACCTCACGGTAAACTGTTCTTACATGCACACTTCTCCTTAAGTCTACTTATGCATGTATGACAAGATTGAGATAAGAATGCCTCACCAAATTCAAATATGCGAGAGAAGTCAAACTTCCATATAAACTCGTGCATGTGTGCAATGTTGGCATATATACAAAGTTGAATCAAAATGCATATCAACTTCGAAACAACCCCATATAAACAATGGTTAAGATCACTATAAGCATCGATAATAATGACCAAATGTCCTAGCCACATGGATAATGAAACGAAAGGGGGGGGGTCCAAGCACACCATTATGCCACATCAAACATGTAAACTCAAAAACAAAAACCAAAAATATTTTGGCTTTTCAAACATATTTTGACTCAAAGAAAAGACAAATGTTTTTGGGTTTTCCAAAATTTTCTCAAAATCAAAATCTTTTTGTATTTTTTCAATAGGACTCAAACAAATGAAAACTATGATACAAAATGATAAACATGTCACTATACTAGCAATGAATATATCAAGAAGCAAACTAGCATATGACAAATAGGACAACACTATCATCCTTTAGATTTCGCATGGGAAGAATCAAGTGCACCCAAACGAGAATAATGAAGTTTAATACCTAAAGCCGCTAATTCTGATTTCCTAACCCAAGTAGGTGTAAAACGACGCATGGGGGTTTGGGGAACCGGGGAAACTTTATTCCTAAACTTCCTTAGAGCTTGTCTAAGGTCATAACAATAACGCCTAAGGTGACCTTTCCTACCACAAAACGTACAAGTGTAGCGATGGTGGGAATTATTACCTATATGTGGACCTTTTCTAACCTTCCTAGTGTTTCTCACACGTGCAGGGGGAATGGGAATAACTCTCTCACCAAAACCCATACCTCCCATATCTCCCTTAATTTGGACGGTGCCTAAGATCTTATCTAGCTTCTATGACCTAGCCTGCAAATCAAACTTAACTCTTGAAGGCTCTCTCAATCTCTCCTCTAACTCATGAATCCTAGACTCTAGCAAACGCCTAGACTCCTCAAACGCTAAAATCTCCTTTTTCAAGGACTCCATCAAACCACGGAGATTATCTCTATCTTTATCCACAAACTCTAGTTTCTCCCTAAACTTATTCTCTCATGCCCTAAGATCCTCAATCAAACTATCATTTTTTTCTATGGCACGCTCATTCAACTTAGCTTGAAATTTTGAGTTAGCCTTTTTCACCTTCACCGTCTCGGCATACAACTCATTAAATGTAACTTGTAACTCTTTCACATCTATCTCCTCCTCGTCACTCTCTTCACCCTCACTAACATGGGATTCACTTAAAACCTCCTCAGAAGTGTCATTCACATGAGAATCATCATCGCTTACATGAGATGCCATAAATGCAACAAAGTTACGCTCAATGGGGGAACTCTCTCCCTCTTCCGGATCACTATCACTTAAGGTGGTACTATATGAAATGGGTTGCTTTCCCTCTTTCTTAAGTCTAGTGGGACACTCCTTAACTTTGTGACCGTACCCCTCACACCCAAAACACCTATCCGACTCATCTCTCTTAGGCTTCTCAAACTTATTCTTAGAGGTGGAATCTACTTTGTTGTTCTTGAATTTTTCAAATTTCTTGGCATCTTTCGATTGCTTTTGAAACTTAATAAATTTTTTAAATTTCTTTGCCAATAAAGCAACATCCTCAAAATCAAAATCGGAATCAAAATCCAAAACTTTAATTTCCTCCTTCCGAGTTTTCAAAGAAATACCCTTTTCTTTATTAGGCACTTGCTTGGAGGCATCATGTCAATTTCATAGGTTTGTAAGTCACCTACAATATCTTCTAGTTTCGTCGACTTTAACTTACCCAAGGAGTTTAAAATGGTCACTGTCGCATCAAACCTACTAGGAAATGACCTAAGGATTTTCTTAATGACATGGTTGTCAGGAATTTTCTCACTTGAGTTAAAAGATGAGTTGACAATATTGGACAACCTAGAATAAAACACATCAAAATTCTCACTCTCTAACATCCTAATGGTCTCAAACTGTGTATTGAGATTTTGAAGTTTTGACACCCTAACAATGCTAATGCCCTCGCGAGTGAGTGCCAAAACATCCCAAGCCTCTTTTTATGTTTCAATAGTCATAATTCTATTACATTCTTTCGGTGTGACATGTGAAGAAATAATGTGCAAACCCTTAGAATTATATTGTGAAAGTCTATGTTCAGTTTCAGTCCATGAATCGACAGGCTTTAAAGTAAAGACCTCACCTATAACAGTGACAGGGGGTGTCCAACCTTTCTCAACAGCTAACCACACACACTCGTCAATAGATTTTAATGCACTTTTCATTCTCATCTTCCAATAAGTGTAATTAGTGCCATCAAATATAGGATATCGAAAAAGTTCGTTATTTACAAAATTCATCTTTGAAAACACACGGGATCACAAAATAAATAAATTATGTTTTTTTAGCTATGATACCAATTTGAAAAATCCCTTTTACGTGTGTTTCAAATCAAACCAATTTATTACCAAAAAATTATCCAACTTTTGATGTGCACCAAACCCAGTTGTGAAAACCCAATTCTTACTTTAAACCAATTTTATCTTGATTAATCCTAAACATTCATCTAGTGATTAAAGCAAGTAAAGTAAAGTAAAGATACTCACAACGCCGAATGTATGAGGAAAAAATCCAAAACGGGAAAACAAACTCGGATGGACCAAGCCAGACAATCACTATGAATAATGGTTTTACAAAGACAGATTAGCCTTACTCAATGACTCGATCCCCACGGGTCTTGACACTCCTTCTGGTCTTCTACCGTTCTTCAATAGTGCCCACCCAGAAATTTCATCTTCCATGATACTCGTCCACAACACACGCGTCCACGTATGCTCGGTGTCCACCGAATGGCTTTGATTCATCCACGATGTCGAACAAGATGTCCTTCTCTTTTCTTCACCACAAAACCCTGATGTTCAATAGTAGAACAAACCTTCTTGGTGCAGGAAGATCATGTAACCAAATTAGAATTATAACTTGGATCTTTGCAAACTCTAAGGATGTGTTTAAGCTTTGTAAACCTTAGAAAATATGTGCAAAACTCTTACTGGATGGTAAACTGTTTTTCCAGAATACACACTTTTTTTGAAGCTCTGATGAAACTACGCTTTAAGTAAGATTTAAACATCGCCTCAAAAATGTGTCATTCGAACGACAGGGCCACGTCGTTCACGCAACATAGGTATCTCGTTCGAACGAGATCTTATGTTGTTTGAGCGACGCTACAACGGTTTGACTTTTTGTTCAAAACGCCTCTCCCAAAAGAGATCCAAAATAAGTCAAACTCTATTTCGAGCTTATCAAAATAAAACGTAATGTAAACCATTTAAAACACTTTAAAACATTTTTCTTTATAAAAATACATCCTTATCTTTTATAAAAACAATTCCAAGCACCATTAATTATACACATTCATACCTGAGTGATCTCGGAATGCAATTAACTTTGAAGACGAATAAACTTGCACCAATTAAACTTCGGCATTATTAATTCTTTGAAGCTTTTCTGAAACATATTCAATTTCTTCAATACATCATAGACCAAGTGGGATTGTGACAAAATAAAATCTCCCTATGACATATTACAAACACAGTTTTGTTCACGGAATTAAGTCAAAACAATAAATGGACTCAATTGGAAATTTATGTTCTTACAGATATTATAAATATCCTGTAGTTGAAGAGTATAACAGGGACCCAAATAACCCTGTGACATATGATATGTTGAGAAGGATGAGAAGTCCATAATCTACAATTTACCCAATGCTCTAGACATCCTCGGCTACCATGGGGACAATCTTAACTTTGAATATCTTAAGACTTTGAGTAATGACTCCCTGTGGACCTATGCTCATGAGAAGATGGTTTTGTTAGGATTTGAATAATTTATTAATTTTATGAAATTTCTACTATTTGTCAATTTAATTTTCTTTTTTTATAGGGTAGCATGGCGACTATTGTTCTTCGGGAGAAAGCTACAATAGTTCTAGCTAATGTTCAAACTTTTGAGAATGAGAAAAATATGAACCAAGAGGTCCGAGCTCATGTTATCAGCTTAACCGATCAACAAATCGCTTATCAAACTGAGGATTTCAAGGCTCAAAATGATCTGAAGACAAAGACCAATGAACTGAAGCTAAAGAATAACTAACTGAAGCTGAAGGAAAATTAACTTATTTTGAAGACAAAACACTCATCACGACTGAGGGTGAGATCACTAAAGCCAAGGACCGAGAAGTTTGGATGAATCCACCATCCAGTGTTTGAAGGTGGCTCTATAAAAGTCCTAGAAGGAAGTTTAGGACAAATACAAAGCTTATCCAGACTTTAAGATGGAAATAATGTCCTTATTTATCGAAGGCTATGAAGAACTCAAAAAGAGAGTGATGAAGCATTACCTTAATATTACATGAGTTATCCACACCTAGGAGGGGTCCATGAGGTGGACATGGCTTTGGTCATCGCTATTGTCATTCATGTGGACAATATTATCATCCAAGTCAACTACAATGCACCTAATGAGATGATCACAACTAGGCCATATATTCTACTCACACCTGAGGTGGTGATCTAAGAGATCTCTCAAGATACTCTAACGGTTGATATTGTTGTCGCCAACTCTTCACAAGACCCCCTACTAGTTGAGTTTTTCTCTTTGTATACGTTGTCTTACAAGTTTTCAACAATTAGTTTGTAACTCATAACTTAAATATGTTTTTAGTTTTTTATTTGAATGGATATCTCTACTTTTCTTGATTAATCAATTTGATGTTTGAATATGTGTAGTATTTATCTTGCATGATGTATGTTTTCTGCTAACTTATTATGTTCGGTTACGTTGTTAGCCCTCATATATAACTCGTGTTTTTGAGAATTATTTATGTTATGTAGTAATGTTTTTCACGGAGTTAGTTTATCAACTGCTTTTGAAACAGTGCTTTTAGTTTGTTTTGTCTTGCCACTACTTAAGTCATTACACAGTCTTGTAGTCGGTTGTGAAATAACCTGACTTGACTACTAGCTACTATTGGACAAACATGTGTTATCTCGATAGGGTTTTTATAAGTATATACTTAGTGTTTCTTGCGATACCCAGTAATATTTAAAAAGAAGTCCAGGAGTCTAAATAAATGAGTATTATTCTAAGCATGCAACAAAAGAAATATACTTAAATCAAAACTGAATATCCATAATTAAAAATATTCCAAAACTCTGATACCATCCACATAAGTCAAATCTAACATGCCAAAACAACTAACTATAGACTATACAAATGTATGAATACAAATATGTATCTCTCTCTACTATGACGAAGAACAAATGAACTGATAGAACTGGCACACAGGGTAGTGATACCTATATCCTAATGTAGATCTGCAACAGAAGGATGAAGGACAACAACATTATCGATTAAGGTTGCGGGTAGCCTCAGCCCTGAAACCTTTAGTCCATAACGTTAACACCAAGCTTAAAAAGAATAAAAGTATTAAAAAAGTTGGAATAAGTCGCAACTATGCATTTGCCTCTAGATTTTTAACAACTTTTAGATTTACCCCACCCTGCAATCCTAATATCATGCGCATATAAGATTCCAAAACCCATACAACCCCATGTTTATGTTTTATTCTACATATATGAAAATAAAAATTGAAATTCGGGATAACATTACACTAAGAAAAGCGAGGTGTTATAAAAGAAATTCAGATAATCTTAGAGTTTAATGATCACATAAGTAAGTTAAGGAACAAAGACCTATCTCTAATGCCTTTGGGGATCTGTCGTGCATACTAAGTATAGTCTCTGGTTATCCCAAACCTATGATCTCACCAAGGTAAGGGATAAATCACCACGTTTACCCATCAATCATATAGCTTACCATACCCAATGTTGTATAAAGGAAATATCCCCATAATCCACCTTGAACATGGGTACCTAGACGTGTGACCGAGGGATAAAAATTGACTAAGGTATCTCGTGTACTCACTAAGGTACCATAATGGTCTCAGTCGTGCATGCACCTTCTAATGGACTTCCCCCTTAGTAAGTTCTCCACGAGTACTCAGGAATGGTATATATTACATAAAGAACACAACAATTAATATCCATCTCAACCATAGTGTTGATACCAAATTTAGTCTGCTGACATGGACTACTCACTTACAAACACGTGTCTGCTAACGTGGCAAATATGTACACTTCTACCGAGCAACTCAAGATCACCGAGCAACTAAAAATCCATGAGGAACTCAGGGGCCCTGATCAGATCGAGCGTGTCGAGCTACTTAGGCAGTCCAAGCAGTTTAAGAGGTCCGAGCTACTTAGGCGGTCCAAGCAACTTAGCATTCTAATCAGGATAATCAAGGAGACGACTGCGCATTAAATGCTCATTTATTATCATACAGATGTACATGTCTACTAGATAACAGCGCATTGTCCTTTCATTTGTACAGCCTCAAGGCTATAAATACATTGTAACCTCCTCATTGGTGGGGGACCAAAATTTCTTGAGCAAACCATTCCTCGAGAATTCCAAACAAACAGTCAGTAATAACAAAGACAGTGGACGTAGGCCATTCTTGCAAGGCTGAACCACTATAAAAATCTATTGTCTATTATTTATTTATTCTTTTTATCTGTGGTTAAAATAATTAGGTCAAATCCAATTTTTTACATCAACAAATTGGTGTCGTCTGTGGGAAACGACTGTAATTATCATTTTTTACCAAAACAATTCATCACCGATGGCTGATCATCCTGAATCCAGCAATCGAAATGCTGGGATCCCTCCAAATCCTCCATCTACTTCTCCAAATGTTCAAGATCTGGCTGGTATAATGGCTAATTTAGCCCAAGGGAAAACAGCCATGCAAGAAACTATGCGTCAACTCATACAAACCATTCAAGGCGGAGTGCCAGCCCAATCAGGGCAACGAAGTGTTCAAAGAAATACTCTTTTACTCTCTTTGTGAAATAGACAAACGTTATTCCCAGAAGAATCTCAGTCCAGACGCACCGGTTTATATCGTACCGAGAGATCTAACGATCCTTTTTATCAGCCTGGATGGACTTCCTCGGTACGAGCTACAGACACTCAACAAAATATCACTCTATCTCCAAAAAGGACAAGTGCTATTGAAAGATTGAGTAGAGTCTCTCCTTTTGATCATTTGGGTCCTAGGAGGAATAGGAGTCCCCTTAGGACTATGTCGAGGAACTCTCAACGACCATCTGATTTAAAGGAAGGCTCTGACCAATCACGACCAGCTGCTCGTCATGAAAGATCCCAAGAGGCAAATTCAACACGATCAGTTGCTCGAACCAATAGGGTCGAGGAAGGAAATGATGAATGGAAGGAATCAATTCAAAGGATGGAGGATAAATTAGGGGAGATGGATAAAACCAAAAATCCTCTATAAAGGACTTTTGTCCGAGGAACACCATTCATACAAGAGATTGTGGACTTTCCCACACCGTCAAAATTCAAAGCCCCGATAGTAACACCAAAATACAATGGAAAAACTGATCATGTTCTCCATATTGAACAATTCTAGGAAGCTGCTCATATCTATGCTATTCCAGACGAGATACGATGCAGGGCCTTTTCAGGAACCCTTACCAGATCTGCTTAGATGTGGTTCGGGGGAAAATTGTGACTTTCTTTCAGCTAACAGAACTCTTTATTGGAAATTTTTATTTTGGAGGAAAGCCAGTCAAATGAGTAGCACACTTGCTAAGTGTTAGACAGAAGGCAGGTGAAAGCACCAGGGATTATATTACTCATTTCAATAATGAGAAGCTCGAGGTCATCGATTACGAGGAGAAAATAACAATTACTGCTCTGATGAGTGGACTATTGCCAGATAAATTATATTACACTCTAGACAAAGATCCTCCTAGAACCATGGCAGAACTAATGGCAAAAGCAGCCAAGATTATGAACGCCGAGGAAGCTATGGCTACGAAGAAGAATATGGACACCAAAGAAACCAAGGTTGAGGTTGATAAGCCTGAGAAGAAGGAGCAAAAGAACAATGGTGGTAACAGACAGTCAAAAGCAAAGCAAGCATTCGAACAATTAAAGAGATTTGGAAATTATACTCCTTTAAAAGTAGATATAAACCACATTCCGAAAAAGATCAAGAATAGTGAGGATCTAAACTGGGCAGAGAAAATGAAGGTAGATCCTGACAAGAGGAATAAGTCCAAATATTGAGAGTTCCATAAAGATCATGGTCACACGATCAAAAATTACATAGCTCTTCAGAATGAAATTTGATCACTCATCAGACGAGGAAAGCTGACCAAGTATGTTGATCGTCGAAATGATGGAAAGAACAACGACCGAGCAAGGCAGAGGTATAGATCTCCTCGTCGAGCAAAAGAAGATAAGAAGAGAAGTCATGAAGAAGAAGACCCGAATGATGACCAAGACGACCCCGATCTCCCCAAAAGACCAAAACCGCCAGAACGTGAGGTATTTTCTATCCATTTTGGATCATTTGAATGTAATGTCATTACAGGTGGAGATATGACTGCTGAGAGAAAAGCTTACCCCAATGAGGCTCGAGCTTTCTCGTACATTCAGCGAATAAATCTAGCTGAAGATGATCGCCCGAGGAAGGTAAATAAGGACAAACTGGTCATTGGTTTCTCTAAGAACGACTTGGTAGGTGTACTATATCCTTATGATGACCCATTGGTGATCAAGATGAGAATGAAGGGGATTTCATGAGTACCGGTGGATAATGGTAGCTCGGTAGATATCATGTTCTATCCATGCTTTGACAGTTTGAATTTGAAGTTATCCCAGTTGGAGCCATACCGTAGACCCCTCCTTGGTTTTACTGGCGAAAAGGTTTTTCCACTTGGGACGATCAAATTGGATATGCTTATTGGTACATGCCCTGCTTGTCGAACAGAAAGAGTACGCTTCTTCGTCATGGATAAAAATGTCCAATCAGCTTACAACATTATCATGGGAAGGGTAGGACTAAAAAAATTTGAAGCGATACCATCTACTGTACATCAATGTTTAAAATTCCCAACCAATTTTGGAGTAGGAGTGGTGAAAGGCGACCAGAAAGTAGCTCAGGAATGCTACTATTCATCTACCGAGCAGGAGGAGCATGAAGAATCCATAAAGAAGACTACTACCTACCAAATAGAAGATGCATAGATTGAAACATTAGACCCTAGAGATGAGTCCCAACTCGTGAAAGGACAGGTCATGGAGGATACTGAGAATGTCATTCTGGACGACGCGCATCCAAAACGAACAACTCAAATTGGTGCATCCTTGGATGAATCAATAAAACAAGAATTGATTACATTTATAAGGCAAAGAAAGCAAACTTTTGCGCGGAGTCATGAAGACATGCTAGGAATAGATCCGAATTTCTTGTGTCACGAGCTCAATGTGAACAAGGAAATCAATCCAGTAAAGCAGCGAAGAAAAGTGTTCAGTCCTGAGAAAAATCAAGCTATATAAGAGGAAGTAGAGAAGCTAAAAAAAGCCTCTTTCATTAAAGATGTCAAATATCCTGACGGGCTAGCAAATGTGGTGATGGTAAAGAAGAAAAATAACAAGCGGAGGATGTGTGTAGACTTCACCGACTTTAACAAGGCATGCCCAAAGGATCATTTTCCTTTTCCCCGAATTGATCAACTAGTGGATGCTACCTCGGGGCACGAATTATTAAGTTTCATGGATGCTTATTCTGGTTATAACCAGATTAAAATGAAGCCCGAAGACAGGGAGAGTACCTCTTTTATTACCCCAAGGGGAACTTATTGTTATAATGTTATTCCTTTTGGACTTAAAAATGCAGGTGATACTTATCAGCGGTTGATGAACAAGGTGTTTGTAGAGAAAATCGGTCATAACATGGAGATTTATGTTGACGATATGCTAACGAAGAGAAAGAAAGATGATAATCATCTAGTTGACCTAGGACAGACCTTGGATTAACTAGAGGAATATCAAATGAAGCTGAGTCCCACCAAATACATATTCGGAGTACGAGAAGGCATGTTTCTCTGATATATTGTTAACCAACGAGGAATTGAGGCGAATCCTGAAAAGATCAAGGCTCTATTGAAGCTGCGATCTCCGACGACGAAAAAGGAAGTGCAAAGTCTCATAGGGCGAGTTGCAGCACTTAATAGGTTTGTGTCACGAGCAACTGATAGATGTCTCCCATTCTTCACAACACTCCGAAAGACTTTTGAGTGGAATGATGAATGCGATAAGGCCTTTCAAGAATTGAATAAATACTTGGGAGCACCTCCATTGTTGTCCAGGCCAGTGATGGGAGATAAATTATACTTATATCTGGAAGTTTCAGAGAACGCAGTTAGCTCGACGTTGATAAGAATGGAGGATGGAGTGCAAAAACCCATCTATTACACTAGCAAGGCCTTCCGAGGAGCAGAGATCAGATATCCAAGGCTGGAAAAGTTAGCACTGGCATCGATCGAAGCAAGTAGAAGGATGAGGCCATATTTCCAAGCTCATACTATAGTTGTGTATACAGACATGTCGTTAAGGCAAGCTCTGCACAAACTGGAGAAATCAGGAAGATTGATGTACTGGGTAGTAGAATTGGGCGAATACGATATAATTTATGAGCCTAGGTCATTGCTCAAAGGACAAGTAGTGGCAGATTTTATTGCAGAGTTCACTTATCCAGACATCTCCAAAGAGCAGAAGTTGAATACCGACCAGCCTGTGGATGTTACAGGATCATCAAATTTAAACCCCGACCAACTTAAGTCGGGTGATGAGCAAGAGAAGATGGTCGATGAACAGCAAGAAGTGTTAGAAGAGGACATGAAGAAGCAACAAATATTCCACCGAGGAACTCTGCCTGACCAAGAATTTGACAATGAGATACCTGTGTGGAATTTATATGTAGATGGCTCTTCTTGCACTATAGGCAGTGGAGCAGGGGTTATTTTAAACAGCCCTGATAAAATTGATGTGGAGTATGCTCTGCGTTTTCAATTTAAAGCTTCTAATAATGAGGCTGAATATGAAGCTATGATTGTGGGTCTCAGTCTAGCCAAAACTATGAAAGCGGAGCAGGTCGTTGTATTTAGTGACTCGCAGTTGATTATAAATCAAATGTTGGGAGTATATGCAGCAAAAGGAGAATTAATGATCCAATATCATGCGTCAAGCTTTAACGCAGTGCAGTTAATTAGAATACCAAGGTTGGAGAATGCAAGAGCAAATGCCTTAGATCGGTTAGCCTCAGCCACACGCACCGAGCTGCGAAGAACAATCCCAATAAAAATCTTGGCTAGTCGGAGCATTGACGAAGATCTGATGGTGAACTTCATTACCCTTGATTTAGGACCATCTTGGATGGATCCCATCAGGGCCTATATTGAGGAGGGGGATTTACCAACTGATAAACTCGCAGCCAAGAAACTAAAGTTTAAAGTTGCTCGCTATGTATTGGCTAATGACATTTTATATAGACGAGGAATTATAGCGGGTTTGCAAAGATGTGTCCACCCCTCCGAGGTGAAAATTTTGATTGAAGAGGTCCATGAAGGGTATTGTGGAGACCATGCAGCAGGTCGGACACTTTTTCAAAGAATGATAACGCAAGGGTATTACTGGCCGACGATGAGAGCTGATTTTGTAGCTTATGCCAAGAAATGTGATAAATGTCAACGTTTCTCCTCTATCCGAAGAACTCCCCAAACATTATTAACACCCATCACATCCCCTTGGCCATTGGCTATGTGGGGAATAGACTTGGTCGGGCCACTTCCAATAACCAGGGGAAGATTTAAATACCTCGTAGTCGTTGTGGATTACTTTACTAAATGGGTGGAAGTTAAGCCTCTTATTGATATGACGTATGACAAGGTGTATCAATTTATTTGGAAGAATATCATTTGTAGATATGGTCTTCCCCATGCATTCATTACAGACCATGGAACTCAGTTTGATAACGTGGAGTTTACTGCATACTGTCATCAGTCAAACATATTGAAGATGCACTCTGCACCAGGCCACCCCCAAAGCAATGGACAAACTGAGGTAACAAACAGAACGCTATTGAATGGTTTGAAAAAGAGATTGGATAATGCTAAGGCAAATTGGATTAACGAGCTACACTCGGTGCTATGGTCTTATCGAAAAACACCACGAGCAGCAACAGAAGAATCTCCATACATGATGGCATTTGGAAGTGAGGCTGTTATACCTGCTGAATTGGGTCTACACACACACAGAGTATTGAATTTCAATTCTCCTATTAGTGACTTGATGAGGCGATTAGATCTGGATATGCTTGAAGAAGTAAGAGAAGAGGCAGTAATTAGGAATGCTGCATACCAACAACGAACAGCTCTGTTTTACAACAAGAGGGTAAAGAAGTGTGATTTGAAGGAAGGAGATTATGTGCTGAAGAAAATAATTCAAAAGCACAACAAACTGGAAGCTAACTGGCATGGACCATACAGAGTAACAACGGTTGTTCGACCAGGGACATACAGGATTAAAACCTTGGAGGGAGAATAATTTAAGAATGCATGGAATGCAGAGCATCTACACAAGTATTATCAGTAGTTGGTGTTCCTATGTAAATGCAGTTTTCTTTAGTATGAATAAAGTGTTGAATTCTTTACTCAGTTTCTCTCTTTTTGTTGAAATTTTTCAGAGTATTAATGCTACACACTACGCATCAAGATCTGAACAAATATCCACCAACTCCGGTTGGTCGGAAAATTAATCTCCTCCAACTCCGGTTGGTCGGGAATCAATATCCACTAACTCCGGTTGGTCAGAAAATTAATCTCCTCCAACTCCGGTTAGTCAGGAATCAATATCCACCAACTCCGATTGGTCGGCAAATTAATCTCCTCCAAATCCGATTGGTCGGGAAGCAATATCCACTAACTCCGATTGGTCAGCAAATTAATCTCCTCCAACTCCGGTTGGTCGGGAATCAATATCCACCAACTACGATTGGTCGGCAAATTAATCTCCTCCAACTCCGGTTGGTCGGGAATCAATATCCACCAACTCCGATTGGTTGGCAAATTAATCTCCTCCAACTCCGGTTGGTCGAGAATCAATCTCCTCCAACTTCAGTTGGTCGGGAATCAATATCCACAACTATGGTTGGTCGGAAAATTAATCTTCTCCAACTCTGGTTGGTCGGGAATTAATATCCACCAACTCCGGTTGGTCGGCAAATTAATCTCCTCCAACTCCGATTGGTCGGGAATAAATATCCACCAACTTCGGTTGGTCGGTAAATCAATTGCAATCAACTCCGGTTGATTAAATTAAGCATGATCATGGGATGTAAGTCGTTTCATTTCTTAGAATCAAAGAGTGATAACTCACTATAATCAAAAAACAAAACATATAAAAATACGCATGTATTCACAAACAAAGATATTCTGCAAAATACTTAGAAGAAAATAAAATAGCAAAAGATGAAAAAATTTCTTCATTCAAATTAAGAAGAATTACATATGCTGTGAAAACTACAAGTCATTACATCAAAGACCCTATTCTATTGGTTTTTTCCATTCTGCCTTTGAAACAAGTTCAACTCTAGCAGGAGGATCGTCTAAACATAAGGAGAGTTTATGAAATTTACATCTTGAAGCATTCGAACATTCATCACTGATGGCCGATCAAGAAAATGCTCTGGGCGAGATATGTCAAAATTTGAATGAAGACTGTAATCGCCGAGGTACTTTGAAATCAAACACTGAGGAATTTCTCGAGAAGGAATCCAACTCATGTCGAGTTTAAAAGGAGGCACGGGCAACTCAAGCAATCCAGGATCATAATAATCCCATAAGTAGTGACCCCGCTCCATCTTTAGCACGCACAATACATTCAGCCACCCTTGCTTGTACCCTTCATTATTTGACAGTTGAATCTGATCATTAACATGGTAAAGGGCTTCATTGTAGCCAGCCATCCAAAATTCTCTGGGTTATTTATGGAACTGGTAAGTTAACCTCTCTAGTTTCTCGTGGATATTCTTCACCAGGATTTCCTTATTTTCCACGGCAAAGCTTTGTGTGGAAAGTTGCTCGCTGAGGTTCAGATTCTTCTTGGACATCTCTGCTAAAGCTTGGTTCTTTAACATCAATTGAACTGCCTAATTTTCCAAAGCTTCTTGAGTTCTTGCATCTTCAATAGAGATCCGACTTTCCCTTGCTCGTCCCCGAGAAGAAGATCATGCTCGTCCACGAGTAGAGGTGGAAGGTCCAGCTCTTTTTAAAGTTTCCAATTCATTTCTTAAGTTGGCATTTTCGACCTTCAAGAAAGAGAAACCTTCATCAGTGACAGGGACCAAGGCCCCCGAGGAAGATGCGACAGAATTAAGTTGTTTAATCTCTCCCTGCAAAATAAGGTTTTCCTGCTCTAACAACTTGGCGATATGCCTGTGCTCTTCAACCTCAAGTTTCAAAATGCTCTCTTTTTTCTCATAAGCAGAGATAAACTTATCATATCCTTTGTCAGCACTCAGTTCCTGATATTTTTTCTCATACCCTTGGTGCAAAAGGGTAGAAGACTCCTTATATTGTTGTTGGAGTTCATCGATGGTACCCTAGAATCTTCAATCATCTCGTAATATGCCATATTATTGGCTACTGCTCGATCGAGCAAACACTTTAGATACTGGTAAGCTTCAACTACTCGTTCAGAAGCATCTGAACCCAGGATATCAATTATTTGAGCATCATTCAGATTTGCACAACCAGCCTTAAAATAGTCATTGCATTTTTTCATCATTTCGGTGTCATGAGCTGACAAGAGATCCATCATAGCCATAAACTAGTAAAGAGAAGAGATAGAAAGAATCAATAAGAATGTAGACAGAGCAAGTAGAAGAAGAAGTCAAGACAAATAACCAAAAGTTTGAATTTTATTTCATCACAAAAAGAAGTACATAGTCCAAAATTACATTCAACAAAAAAGCAAAAGAAAGATCCGAATAACTCTACACCTTCTCCTTATTTCCTAAGATTTCCTCGAAAGGCTTCGACTAAGAGGTTGGTTGCTCGGAGGGCAATAAAAGCTACTCGGTAGAAGTGTTTTCTGGTTGGGGATGCTCGGAGCAAGGTTCAACAACAGGGACCTGGTCCCCAATTATCATGGAAGATTCTTCTAAGGAAGCTTCGTCCTCTTCTTCTTCTCCAAGAGAGGGAGGAGGGCCATGAGTGTGTCATTGGAATAGTTCAAAATTCTTAGAGATTTTTAGCTCATGTAGGGATGCAACCCATCCATCCCTGAAATATTTAAGGCTGGGAAACTCCATCTGAGAGGACATAGCGGCCAGGCCTTTGTTCCAGCCCTTATCCCAACCAGCACTGAAAGACTTTTTAACAGCATTTCTTCTTTTTGCCTTCTCCGAGGAAGTCCTATCAATTAGAAGTTCCTCGGCAAACTTCAATTTCCCTTCCACCTCTTGTTTCTGGCGATCAATATCATGAAGTCTACCAACTTCCTCTTCAGTAGTTTTGAGCTTATTCTCAAGCTCTTTATCATTCTTGAGCTTCTCCTCAAGCTCTTTATTATTCTTCTCAAACTCTTTCAATTTCTTCTCAAATTCCTTGGAGGCTTCCACAGCTCGATCTCTCTCCTGCTCAATGGACTTAACCTGCTTCTCCCAAGCAACTTTATTCTCCTCATACTTCTGATGAGAGTCTTTCAAAGACTGGGTTAATCCAGTAAAAGCCTTTTCCACTCCATCTGAGGAATTGGAGGCCCTGATGGCTTCATCCCTTTTTACAATGCTATTGAAACATGTTACCAGCTGAGAAAAGAAATAACTCTAAGTTAATATATGAATATATTATTAAAAAATAAAAGGATCAGGTCAATAATACTTACTGAGGCAATGTGTTGAGCAGCTAGAGTAGTAACTCTCTCACGAGTAAGAGAATTTTTAATGTCAGGGACCTATGGGATAGTCCAAGATTTTACTAAGCCCACAGCGGAGCTCGGGGGAATAAAAGTTGAAACACCATCTTCGACAGTTGATGGTTGAGAGACTGGTTCAGCAAGTCTATTAGAAAGATTTTTCTTTAACCTCCTTGGAGGAACAGGGAAATTATCAACTAAGGACGTTGTCTTAGTTGGTGATATGACAATAACCTCACTAGGAGGAGTGATAGCAACAATCTTGGTTGAGACGACAGGGGGCTTTTCAACGATCTTGCTCGGAGCCACAGGAGGCTTCTCGCCAAATTTCTTGGTAGCATCAGAAGGGGGTATCTCTACAGTCTTTACCCCCTCTTCTGGGACATCTTTTTTACTTCTCTTTGCCTCCACAGCAGTAGAATCAGACTTGTCGAAAAAAGGAAGGAGCTTTTCTTCTCTTCATTATGTCACCAATAGGAATATTTGACTTTAAAGAAGAACCTTCCACACTAGTATCAGCAGCTGGCACTTGGCCAATGTCAACCACCACTGGACAAGCAGTAAAGGATGAAGTATATCTCTTGTACTGCAACAAATAAGAAGTAGATCTAATGTGTTCCTCGGCCACAGACTGGTGCAAACTCTAGATAAGTTTCAAATGCTTTAAATTAACCTCTGTCTCCTTTGGAGATTTTCTTTTGCTGTCAACTACAAATAATAAAAAATTAAATGTCAATGATACATTTTATCAAACATCTAGAAAACGAGATTTCAAAAAATGAAAAACAACCTATTCCATTGCCATAAGGGGGACACCTGGGACCCTGATATACATCATCTCCATTTAATGGAGCATGTTGCCAATTTTTCATAACAACCCCATGCTCAAAGTAATCCTTATTGGCATCTGGAAGATTGATAACTAAAGCCCTATTTAAAAACCTGGTTTTTAAATAAAAAGTACTATCGCTGACAACCCATCTGTAGCAAAACATAATTTTTGGAATTCCTAAACGGGTTCCATGAATTTGGTTTAACCTATGGACTCCATTAACTATTCTCCAGGTATTTGGCGCTATTCTTGCAGGAACAACGTCAAAATATTGACAGAACTCCAAATATAAAGGATTTGGAGGAAAAGAAAAGCCACATTCGTCCACAAAGAGACTTGGGAACCAATGTCCCTCAGCCAAAGAAAAATAGTCAGAAGGTTCAGAAAGTTCTTCTAATATGACCCATGAAGGAATTGAAAATTCAGAACGAAATTTGTCAAGATATTCAACAAGGTAAACCATGATGAACAAAATAAGTAAAAGAGAAGGAAGAAGAGCTTATAGGAGAAGAGTGAATCAGTTGACAACGAACAATGGAAGAAACGAACGCACAAGATAGAGAATAAATGAAAAGTTTGAAGACACGGGTTTGAAAATTAGAAGACGATAGGATTTTTACCGTGTTTAAATACTTTACCTCGGGAATAGAGAAAGGTAATGATTAATAAGAAAGACGTTTCCGTATCCGGCGGCTAAAAGAAGAAAAAGAGCACAAATATCGAAGCGGTCATGAAAATTCAAAATATTTATGAGGCCTGATACTGTGCACCCAAAAAAGAAGTTATATACAGTGAATGCTCTCCTAAAAAATATACAACGAGTGCAGTTTCTAAGAAGAATGTTCCATACTTTTCTTCAACATCAAACTATGAAACATTGGGGGCTTCTGTTGATACCAAATTTAGTCTGCTGGCATGGACTACTCACTTACAGACACGTGTCTGCTAGCGTGGAAAATATGTACACTTCTACCAAGCAACTCAAGATCACCAAGCAACTAAAAAGCCACGAGGAACTCAGGGGCCCCGAGCAGCTCGAGCGTGTCGAGCTACTTAGGCGGTCTGAGCAACTTAAGCGGTCCGAGCTACTTAGGCAGTCTGAGCAACTTAACATTCTAATCAGGATAATCAAGGAGACGACTGCGCATTAAATGGTAATTTATTATCATATAGATGTACATGTCTACTAGATAACAGCGCATTGTCCTTTCATTTGTATAGCCTCAAGGCTATAAATACATTGTAACCTCCTCATTGGTGGGGGACCGAAATTTCTTGAGCAAACAATTCCTCGAGAATTCCAAACAAACAGTCAGTAATAACAAAAACAGTGGACGTAGGCCATTCTTGCAAGGCTGAACCACTTTAAAAATCTATTGTCTATTATTTCTTTATTCTTTTTATTTGTGATTAAAATAATTAGGTCAAATCCAATTTTTTACATCAACACACAGAATTCGAGTCCCGATGAGATTTATCCACTTTAATTCCATTTAAAAGTAATTAAGAAATCCATCCATTACCTTAAATCAAAGTCATCGAATTCATACAATAAATAAGTCATATATATCAATTTAGGTCATAAGTCATCCCAAAATAAAGCCCTAAATACTAACTTCCCAAATAAAAAAAAAATTCCAAAATAATAAATGGAAGTGGTTGATGGAGGGGACAGGACCGGTCGATCGTGGGCTTCAATGTTTTAAAAAATTTCCCCTAAGGGGGTTCTCTTACACAAAGCAACAAAATTCAATTCAAACCTCCATTAAAGACTATAAAACCTTTATATATGATTCACATAACATATAAACAATATATCCACATACATAACATAATTGGATCATAATTAGGTCATCAAAGTTCTCATTAAAGTACAAGAACCCAAATAAAACCCATTTTCTATCTCAAGAACCCTAACATTCAAATTTTCAACAATTTGATTTCAATTTTCTACAAAATATACATAAGATCCTAGGGTTTTGAATGGATTATATTAACAAATCAGAACCTAATTGAGATCTAATCAAAATACATCAATTATTGGGATGATTCAATAAGAATGATGTTAAATCAGTCCTAATTAGTTCCTAATTGGGTTAATTACAAAATTACTTAATTTAAATCATCTAAATCAGATTATAATCACTTAATTAGGATTTTAATTCAAATGAATAGGCATAATTTATGGTAAATTCAATCCTACAAGATTTCAAATTAAACTTGCCTCCAAATTGGTGTGGAACTAGGGCTCAAATATTCAAAGTCCTCTCTCTTCTTTTTAGCCCTCTTCTCTCCATGCTGCCACATCCCCAATTTTATGTTTTCTATTAAATGAGTCTTCTAATGGTTCAATACTAACTCTTAAAGACCTAATTGGTCTTGGGCCTAATTTGGGTCTTAATGAGCTAACCCAAAATGCCCGTTAACTTGTCTAAAAAGTCTCCCATTCATATTTTAATTCAAAGAAATCATCATTTTAAATTCTCTAAACCCTTATAATCCATCATCCTCATAACCAATAATATATAATAGCACATATCCTAATTATTAATCACATTAGTCATATTTGACTTGAATCACAATTAAAATATTATTTAATATTTTATTTGCTCTTAATTTCAAACTTTATTTATATGCGCATAATTAAGTTGTGAAATTATGTCACTCAAAAACATCTACAACACACAATATTCTATTTATTATATCGAGAAAGTACGTTGTATTACATTCATCCCCCCTTATTCAAGAAATTTTGTCCTCAAAATTTGGAATAAACCTGGTTAGGATAACTTTGGGAACCTCGTATGCGTGTCCTCCACGCGCTACCAAGTGGAATATTCCTCACCATGATGTCCCCACTGAACTCTTACTAGATGAATGACCTTCGATCGTAGGGTCTTGTCTCTACGATCAAGGATTCATTGCAATATCTCTTCAAAACTAGCATCTTATTACAACTTCAGCCCATCTAGATCTATGTGTTGATACTCATCCTCACGCCTTAAGAATTTTCTCAACATGGATATGTGAAAAATGTCTTTTATCCTTTGAAAGTGATCGGGAAATATAGACGATATGCCACCAGACCCTCTCTCTCAGTAATCATGAATGGTCCTATGAATCGAGGAGCCATTCCCCTCCATTCCAAATCAAACCACCCTTTTCATAGGAGATACTCTCAACAACACTTGATCCCCCGCTAGGATCTCCAATTTACACTTCCTCTTATTCGCATAGCTCTTCTAATGATCCTAGGCTATCTTTATTTTCGTTTAAATAAGCCCCATTTTCTCCGAAGTGTCCTTGATAATGTCTAGTGCAAACATCTGATGTTCCTACGATCTTGCCCAATAATTAGATGAATGACATGACGATCCGTATAATGCCTCGTACGGTGCCATCCCGATTGTCTTTTGGTGGCTATTATTGTAGGTGAACTCAACAAATGGTAAATCTACGTCCCAATTTCCCCTCATAAAGGTGTGAGAAATAAACTCCCATTAAGGATGGTTACAACAAAAATTCTATTTTTGTATTTTTTTTTTAATTTTAAAGATTAAAGCCTTAAGCAGATAAGCCCAAAAAAATATGTTCACCAATTTTAATTTGTGTTGTAGCAATAAACCAATTTATCCAATTTTATCTTTTTAACCTAAAGCATGCATCTAGGTGATAGCATAGTGACAACGCATGAGTCCACGTAGTAATTCAATCTTCAATAATGCATCTGGAGTCTTCAACAACTCCTCTACAGTGACAACGTAAGAATTCACTTACACAAAAACTGCCACAACGCACGAGACCACGCACGTCTTGGTATCTACTGATTCAGGCTTAGCAACTGTCTATGGATTGGGACACGGAATCTGTCGCTTCTTCACCACAACACAACAAATACAAAACTCACCGTAAAGAAACAATTCTCACAAAGATATGGATAATAAACTTGGTGCCCAAAAAGGATCTTTAAAATATATTTATAATCAAACTTGGATCCTAAACTTATTGGGTGAAAAACTAAAGTTCTTGAAGAATTTAAACACAAAAGGAACTCTTAAAAATGATCTCAAAAAGTCTAACCCCATATCTATATTTACAGGAAAGTAGTTGCAAAAAGATATGCATTGGAGATAAGGATCAAATTTGTTTTAAAAAAACACTCGCCCAATCGTTCGAACGTCTCATAAAATCTCGTTAGAACGAGATCGAACGAGGTCATCAAATGAAATTCTAGAGAATGAGGGAAAACAGGGTCATTTGAAGTTCAACCAAAACAAGTTTGAATGACTAGTCCATATCGTTTGAACAATGCCAAATCTTGTCCGAACGAGGCATCATTTTTTAGAAAATCCTCTTTTTTTAAATTCTAAAACCATTTTAAAATAATATCACCCAATAATGAAATATGCAAGGCTCAAAATAAATACGCATTCGTACCTGAGATCCTTGGAATCGTGAAGACAAAAATGACTACGAAACAAGACACGGCGATATAATCTCTGAAGCTTTTTCATTATGTCTTCATTCAAACACGTCAAAGGTTTGAAGGAATAACACCAACTCTAACCAATGACTCAAAATATTTTCTCCTAAATTAAGTCAATTAGAAATTTGACCTTACAAATCTCCCCATTTGGCTATTCTGGGACATAACCAAAAAAAACTATGGGCGGTCTAGCTTTCTAAAAAGACTCATTCCTAAACTCCAAAAGGGAAAAAGTATAGACGCTCGACAGACACAAAAATATGAGTAGCTTTTCTTTGCTTGAGAACTATGTTGCATAGATGTAATCATGTAGTCCTTCACACTTGAACACACCTTCAAATTCAAAGAGCATATAATAAGTATAAATCCACAAATGAATAAACATCTAGCAACCTTTAATATATCCTTACCATGAAAAGGAAATATACCATTTCTCCCACTTTTTGTTCAGGACTAGACAAAACAAGTTGGCATAAAACAATTACTCCCACTAAAAACTAAGTCTCCCCCTAAATATGTAATCATAAGATACCATTTATAAATAAAGGGATAAGAATAAATCAATTAATAGTGTAGGATTCAATAATCACACAACTTGGCAACTCACGCACAAAAAAACCAAGCTATGGTCAAGCATATGACAACCAGAGACTAAATGTAAACCACAAACACTCAAAACATGATGCCATATCTAATATATGCAAAATTTACCAGTGAAAATTTGGCACACACATATATATGTATTCAGACTTTTTTTCTCTAGATAAAAGTGGCCCATGTTCGATAATACAAACGACCAAGCCACCACAAGAGAGGGACCGCTGGAGTGTTCACAGAAATCCCATCTTAGCCTACCTTTGGAAGTAACAAAAATGTCATCATCATAGAGACCTAGAATGTAGTTACCAATGCTTGAGGTTATAAAAGAATATTTATAGGGTTATTTAGAACCAACACTTTTACTACCGAAAGGATCCATTTGCGTGAAGAGAGAAGGAAAAACGAAGAAGATAAAAAGTTTAGAGAAAAAGATCAAAATAACGGTTGATTAGAGCAGTGACAACCCCAAAACCACAAATCGCTTACTTGTGCAAAGGGGTAATCATGGTCAGATGCGGGATAATTATGTGGGTTAATGTCTTAGAGGAGCTCAACAGTCCACTAATTCATTTTCTTCAAACTATAATATGAAAAGAATGGGAAACTTACATGCATGACGTTTGTCATAAATTGGGATATTTTATTTCAAAATTGAAACATACTATAATTCAAATTAGTGCATTAGCGTACCAAGTGGGAAAAAATCAAATGGGTGAGTAACCACCTAGTAGTTTCCAAAGAGAAGTTACGTTATATGGCAAAACATTATAAATAATCAATTAACCTAACGAAGAAGAGAAAACTCTATCACCAAAAATGCATTTATTTTACTTTTATCATGTTTTCATTTTCATTTCTTTTTCTTTTCTTTTATGTACAAGATTTTTTTCATTCTTAGTAGATTGTAAGGTAGTTTCTAACCTTTTCTTTCAAAGTTTAATTAAAGTTTCTTGCCTGCGCATTTTTTTTCATTTAATGTCGTGTTTTACATCTCTTTAGTGTAGTTATTTACTTTACTCACACATTACTTTATTGCAATCCTTTACTTTGATCACATTTTCTTTTCTTTTATTTTCTAATCTTTACTATTCTTTCAATTCATGCAATTTACTATTTTTGTTCTAGTTATTTAGCCAAATTTAAGATTTACGTCAAAGTCTTCCTTAAGGGAAGCGTAAGTCCTCTTAATTGAGGTATTAATTATTTAAGTATATTTCATTCCACTAAATAATTATGATCAGACTCCAGCTTAATTATCTCAGAAATCTTCAGACATAATGAGGCCTTATTTACATTGTTGATTATGGTGCATAATTTGATTCCCCACGTTAAACTTTCGATACCCTCTTGGTTAAGTCAATTTGTTGTTAATCGACTTTGGCCAACATCTAATAAATTTCCTCGATTCACAAGCTTAACTTTTTTTACTACCTCCACCGGATTATAAATAATCCACTGATCAGGTTTATTGTCGGAAACAAAAATTTACAAGTCAGTTAAGAGGGAATGAGGTATCCTAAGATGATAATTCCTCCGAATTAAGATATCAGACCTATTTGTATAATTGTTACCCAATATGCAGGGATCATTTAGTTCTAATATCCCATGTCAATCAAGGTGATAATTACACATGTATCTCAATCCTCCTGATTCTCAGGATTAATAATCTATGAAACTAATGAAAATGATGTGAGATATCATGAGTATAATCATGGCATCCCTTAGACTCTGATCTTACAGGTGTTCCCGTTCAATATAATCCGTGTATGTACCGAACACAATCCTCTATTGAGCTATCTCATACGTTCTAGAACTATTACCAGTTCCTCGTGTTTTGAGATAAACTACTAGGATTGTATCACAATCATTTTGATAGGATGTCAAGTCCCTATCTATTTTTGTGAACATTTCAATAGTATTAGGGTTGAAATTCAAATCTCCTCATGATTGAACCGAAATTTTATCACTATAATTCTTACTAAGCTCTATTAACCGACATTAATATGAAATAATATATATTTAAACAAATACAAAGCATTCTTGCAATTTGATTCTTGTTTCAAAATAAATAAAATAATTCATTTATTAATAGATAATAAAATGTTTTACATGTGATTTTATAAATAAACCCCAATAACCTATAACACCCCGCCTAATTAAATATCGGGGTGTTACAGGTGGTATCAGAGCATCAGGTTTTAGTATCCTTAGGATCTGTGCGGCTTATTATGCTTCCAGTGTTTCTTTGTTTGATATAGAGCCCTATGTTTAGGATTATTGATTTCTATGGTGAGATTTTGTTCTCCTGCTATAATGTATATATATTAGTGAATCTTATTTGCGTTCGGGCATGTTCGAACAATGAAGTATGACAAACGAGGGCCGTTAGGTGGACATCAGGAGGCAGAGCTCAGTTAAGGATAGAGGGTATTTTCAAGAATGATGACCGTAGTTGAGATCACCTCTATTATGGCATGATAAGCTAGGACTATAAACACGGCTAGGGCACAACATATGATTTCCAATGCTCTTATAGTCGAGCATGGTGCCAAATTTGACTCACCCAACTTGGTAGGACTGGGAGAGAGTCAAACGAAACAATGAGGAGAGACATCAATAGAAGTTCTAAAAATTCGAGAATTGTGTGTGTTAACTAACGAAGAAAATATATCCAAAGGCTTGGGCGTATGATAGAGTGTGGTTAATCGAAAGAGAAGATCTAGGGAAAAAAATTTCTTGACTCGTCGGAGCAAAGTCATAATGGTGGGAGTCAGCCACCACATTTTGAATTGGAATGTTGTGTCAATGGAAGGATCTTAGGTACATTTTAACCGCACATTCCTTCATCAGATGTTTAGAATAAGATGTGAACGTTGTTCTGAACTCATCATGGGAGGGACGGACAAAGGTCCATTTATGAAAATGAATTTAAACTTTTAGCAAATCTTGTATCGACGGAAGTAAATAAAAATGGAGGAGAGGATTTCAAGTGGGAGATCGACTCGTAAGAATAGTTAATAACACTTAAAGGGAATTATCCTGGACAACCGATTCAGAGGGTGACAATGTCGTGCTTTGTCAATGGAGATGATAATGCTTCTTTGTGTCGGAAGCTAAAAGAATCGAAGAATTTAGTCAAGAATAAAACTGGATGAAATGGTGGTAGTGAAGCACCACAAGGGGGAGACCCATCAGGGGACCCATTTAAATGATTCGGATAGCTGAATTGTTACCAAGAAATGGTGAAATAAATAAGGGATATTAAAGCCAGTAGCATATTCCTTAGGGCCAATAAAGCTATGGGAACAACGGGGGTAGTCCTTAAGATTGACACTATCAAAGTCCGAGAGAAGGACAACCCTAATATAATCAGTATGACAAGAGATAAGTGGGTTATGTGTAGAGATTGTTTTTGGAGAGTAAAACCGCATGTGTTAATTTTTCCCGAAGAGAGTAAAGGGAAAAGGGTATGGTGCCTGCAAGAGCAATGATTAATGTATTTTTCGGTATGGCTCAAATAGGGGTGTTATGTCCAGGAAACCATTTGAGCAGCCAGGGCGATTGGCACGGTAGAAGTATGAGTTTTATCCTCGGATAATGAGGCATGTTTTATGTGACACGAATGAGTCATTATATTTTTATTTTTGCAAGATTCGCACGTGAAACGAGCTTAATGAGTATATCGATAATGTTATCATTATGTGAAAATTTTCCCTGGTATACCGGGATTATCTTTAGTGTTATCCGCGGAGGATGAATGGGTGTATTGATAGTGTTATGTACCTTATTGAGGGTACTCATTTTAGTGATGTGTTATACGAGTATAATATTATCTTGATTATGTTTTATAGTAATAATTAGACCGATAGTGGGCGAATATCGCAAGTCTATCGGGTTGCCGTCGTAGTGCAGAATGTTTTGTTTTGGCGAAGCCTCACCTACGAGAAGGTAGGGCTCGCATTTATACCATATATTATAGAGACTTCGAAGGGTAAAGTGGTATCGGAATTCTTAGTCTCTGGGTGTACAAGGAATTTATTATCTTGATTCGATGAATATTGGGCTTACTATTAAGCGAAAATATTTAACTCATTATTATGTTAGTGCTCAGGACTGGATGATTGGAAGAGTGCATTGTTATATCTATCCTTTAGAGATGCGGGAGTTAAGATTTATATTCATATGTTTGGGGACATGATTTCGAGAGTCCCGATTGTATGTGTACGTGGTTTATGGAATGTGATTACCACCAATGATGAGCGATAGTTTAATTGGCGAAATGTTCCTTGCTTAAGTGTTGTTGCAGGAGGAGATGTAACTTTTATGCCAAGAGACGGGAATATAGGGGTACATGTTATGGACGAAGGGCCTAACGGATTTCGATAACTGACAATGCTAGGTAGTAGTGTATCGGGGGGTTCCTTGTTTGAATTTCACTTTGTTAGACATCCCACGCATGAAACTTAGCGTAAGGTTGGAAGTAGGGAGATGTTTGGTCATTATTCCACGAGTTCGGTACCTCGATCGTTATAGGAGCAAGTAGTTATAAATGTAAGTTGGAAGTTAAATTAGGATTTAAGGCTAGTGGAGCCGGTTGTGTGGTAAGGAAGCATTGAAAATTTTATTTTATCACCACGAGTTGAAGGTTGGAATGATGTTAAGGAGGATTTAAAAATTCGATTTCTAGGGTGATTGAGAATACCCAAGTGTTATAGACACGTTGTGAATGTAGGGGCAATAAAGAATTGAGTGTTATGTGTGAAGTGTATGAGATTTTTATACCGATATGCACGGTTTATAGGCTGTGTGGGCATCCTGGTTAGCTGAGGTTAGAATCGTCCAGGCTAAAGGAACGTACGAATAGATGTGTGAAATATATGCATGTGGGATTAATATAACGAAAAAGGAATGGTAAAATGGATTAAGCATCGTCTGAGAAGGACGATAATCCATATATACATGTGCAATCAGAATAGCATACCCGAAATTGGTTTAAAGGCTGTGGGAAGTCATTTAAAATGGGGTATTCCTTGAGAAGGGTAAAATTTAACTATTATGGAGAACACTCGGAGCAGAGTTTTACCTAGTCAAATGTTGAGAGCGACTTGCATGTAGATAGAATGATACTGTTAAGGTATAAAAAGTTCGGTAGTGCACATCGTGGAGAAAAGTTTACGAGTCGAAACTTTCAATATACACCAAGGAAAGAATGGGAGTATTAACTATCACTTAATGAGAGACATTATAAGTGGAAGTCGATGTTGAGAGGGACATAGTGAGTACTCTCTACGTGCACCACTCATAAATAGAAATCAGTTAGAGCAAGAGGATCAGCCAGAAAATTTTGTAGCAAGCCAATGATTCCTGTAATGGAAGAGGGTAGTCAATTTGGTAAATTTCTTTGATGGGTTGCCAACCTTAAGGTAAGGTCACGAGTTCATTTGAATCAGTGGAATAAGTTAACCTAAAATAAAGTAATTATTATTCTTTTAGGTGATATACACTATTAGACAGTATGCCCCAGTCTTTCTTTGAAAAGAAGGATTGCGCCAGTAAGTGGTCCTTCCCGGTATTATTCCGAACTAGAATGAGATCATTGAACCCCACATTCAATACAAGATTTAGGGAAGCAGTGGGGATGACATTTCGTTTCGAGCAGGTTGCTTCACCTATAGCCCAAGGAGTAGGCAAAAGGTGATAAACGACTAGTAGAGCGGTACGATTGTAATTTTGGACTCACTGAGGTCATTTCATATCCACAACAATTATTGTTAGTAAGTGAAGCATATTACTGTAGTGTGTAAACACTCATACCTGTTTATTATGGACAAAATACTTATTGAAATTTTGTGTGGAAAAATCTTAACTATTATCCCTAGAGTTGTTTAGAGGCGAGCGGTTAATCAGAATTTTGGATTTGTCGAGTTAGAGTCAGATGACTATAGTGGAATAACCACAAACTGTCTTAGGTGTCTTCTGACTGTCGTAAGAGTTACGTCGTCGGAAATCGAGATTCAAAGAATTGACAAGAGTAGTCAGATGTTCATATAGTTTCACTCAGGATGAGAGTTTTGTATTTAGATAAATACAAGTAGTTGACACGTAATGAGGTGCGGCCTCCAAATAATATTGAGATAATGAGGGCCAGTGATGTATGGGCCCATCTCATTCGATTGTCATCTGTTAGAAGCACAATGTGAAGTGTCGTATTTGAGGTGTGACCCTATAACTGATAAAGTGTTGAGTGCGTTAAACAAGCTTGATGTGAGGCGGAGGCTATAGTGATTGAGTGCATTACTCTGAAGTTAATTTTGCGTACTGATAAAATATATAGATTTATTTTTACCAGGTATGCCTTATTTTCCAAATTTTGGGATGAAATTCTGTTATTAGGGGGGCAGTATGTAATACCCCGTATTTTTATGACTTTTAAAATTGGGGATTAATTATATTTAATTGAGATAAATTAATTTAATATTAATCCAGAGTTAATTTAAATATTTACTAGCGTGACGAGAGTTAGTAATTATTGGGAACTTGGAGAATATTACTTAATGAGTAAAGTAATATACAGAATTGAATTTATGAAAAATTGTCGCGAGTAAATAATACGACAATTATGAAAAATTAAGTCGGGACACGCATGTATCGTGTCCGGACTAAATTATTATAATAAAAGTGGATAAACTATAAGTCACCCGTATAGTCATTTCGAGTGAGCCAAAGTGTCCGAAAGGGTAGAGATAGTCAGAAAAGTATACCTAGAGGTTTAATGTGGGTCTCGGGACATTTTTAGGCCTAACCGAAAAACCTGAGAGGGCTTTTTAGTAATTAGTCATTTTTAGGCTTAATGATGGACGAAAATAGTAGGTTTATATCTGATGAATTTAGAGTCCTCGACGGTTAGGGAGTTATAAAGTTACAGAGGGGATAAGTTAGAGATAAGAGGGAGACCTTCCAAGAACGAGAACCACCAATTAACAACTTTTCTTACCGGATTCCACCACCGTCGCGTAAATCGGGAAACAAGGATCTCAGCCATACCCATCAACACCTGGAAATCAGACTTCCATATCCAAGGAAAGTATATATATTGTTGATTCCTAGTTAATATTTCACCCATGTTAGATTAGGAATGGTGAATACATGTTTTTATTGAAGAACTATATGATTTAGGAAATTTAAATTCCATGTTTTAGGAGGAATGCATGTAGTCTGAAACCCTTCACATATGTGGAGGATCACCCACGAATTTGTAATGATTTAATAGAAATAAATCTGGAAAAAGATTAACAATATTGGAATTTATGATAAAACTAGGGTTCTTGATAATTCTACTGAATTTTTCCCTTTAAATCCAAGACTTTGATGAATTCGTACATGTTTTATGTATGAAATCATGTAGATAGGTTGATATAACTCTTGGTTGAATTGTTTGGGAGTTTGGGATGCATTAATCATGATTTAGAGGTTGAAAGGTGATGAAACCCGTAGGTTGGAATAGCAGAACCTGGGCAAGAACTGCTCGATCGATCGATCGACTAAGGAATGTCGATCGATCGATCGACCCCTCCTAGAAACTGAATGTCTTTCTTCTTTTTGTTTAATTCGGATAAAATGCATAGGAGCCCTTGAATATCATTTAAAGGTCACAATGGGCCATGAAGAGGACCAATAGGGTCTAAGTAGGTTCCATTGAATATAATTTTTATACGGGATGTAACCGTGGGATAACAGGGGTATGACACATAGTAGAAATTGTGCGTACATTAACTAAGGAATTGAGAGATTCATGAAGGACTTAGACCAGTATGTTAATGAGGGTGTACCTACTGAATTTACCTTTAGGAAGAGAGAATACTTCGTGGGATGAGAAGTAATTATGAAATGATGATAATTGAGGATAAAAAGAAATGGGTTGATTAGTTGTAGGAATTGGGGTGAATTATACAACATACGGTTAAAAATATTATTATGGGTCGTTGGCGAACGTAATTGAAAAATGTGAGTATTTATATATATGACTGAGTGCTTGTGTACATATATTGAATGCATATATTTGTGTATAATCATACCCGCGCTACTTGCTATCAAGGATATTACCGCACCGGGACAGTCTTATCTCGATGGGACCTTTATAGTGGATATTTACTTGTACCCTAGAACATAGGATTCCTTGGTACAGGCTATCTGAGAATGATAGTCACATGGTTATAAGAGACGTGAGGGGTATATACTGACCTCTTAGTGAATTAGAACTATGCTTCCCTCCATTTTGTGTGTATTGTGTTAATACAATTCGAGAGTGATTCTAAACTAGTATTTCCCTTGGTATGAGAGATACGGGGACATGATAGCAGAGTATGCCAGCACCATAGATTTTATGTGGGGTGTCGATAGTAAATATATTATATGAGTGATTAATATATATATATATATATATATATGGAATTCTTCTACTGTGCGTACACTACACCAAAATGGTCAAATTGACACCCTTCAAGTGGCTAGCCTTGTCACAGTCATTGACCATGACAAAAAAAACACGCATTTTTTGTCACGGTCAAGGCCATGACAAATGCTTGTCACGGTCATTGACCGTGACAAGTTCGTGACAACTGTACTTGTCACGGACTTATCACGGTTAATGACCGTGAAAATCCTATAAAGTTGTCAAGGTCAATGACCGTGACATGTTCGTGACAATTCTGTTAGTAAAAAAACCCTCTCTTCTTTTTTCCCACCGATTCTAATTCCCTCCATTTCTCTCTCCCTCTCTCTCTCTCTCTCTCTCTCTATGATTTTGGTAAGTTTTCTCTCTATTTCTCCTCCATTTATATATATGTATATATGTATGTATATATGCATGTGTGTGTGTATATATGTGTGTGTGTGTGTGTGTTGTATATATGCGTGTGGGTGGGGAGGGGGCAGGGCTGGGGGGAGGGGAGGGGATTTTATATGTGTGTGTATATGTGTGTGTGTATATGTGCGTGTGTGGTAGGAAGGGGGCAGGGGGTGTGGGTGTATATCTGCATGTGTGTATTTTTTTTAATTAATTTTTTATTGGTTTATTAGATATTGCCCCTCATATTGTTGTTCACCTTCTAAAAGAATTGATTGATTAAATTTTTAGTAGGATTGCCCCTCATTGTAAATTAGTAAATTAATAATTGTATACTTTAATTGTTAGTTTAATTGATGAAAATAATTAATTGAGTATCTGAATTAGAAGGAGTACGGGATACACATTTGTTGTTGCATTTCGATTGGATTATAGTGGATCGATGTTGGGTTGATTAATTTTAAAAGTAGCATGACCACTGGATTAGTATCCATATGGGGGTGGGATTTTTCAACTTTTTTTAAAAAATTACTTCGTATAACGAACAATATATATAGTATGATAATTAAATGAAACATACTTGAAATTACATATAGTGTGCATAGATACTAGCCTTCTAATTATTTTGCGTACGCATTTAATAGCCCTTAGACCCGTTCGAGAGTCATTACCCCTGTAATGAGATCTCTCGAATTGTCCCGTTTGGGACTGCATAATTTATGTATAATAATACTCTTAGTGGCTTAAAGTTGTTAGTTTTGGAGGAAGTTCTGTAGTCGTATCCTAATGTTCTCTGGGTACATACTAGATTGACAAGTATGACTGTTATTTCAATTGATCAATTGAAATAACACTCACACTTGCCAATCTACGTCGTGTACTTGGATAACTACAGGGATATTCTGCTGAATTTTTCTCAAATTGTAACAATATGCATGAGTTGTTAAGTATATTACAAAAATATGCGGTCTTGAATGGGATATGACCACTCACCCTTTAGAGGAGATGGAGGAAATAGGAATTTCTATTATAAATTGAATTTGAATTTGAAATTTAAAAATTGAATATAAATAAGACATAATTAAATGAAACATACTATAAATCTATGTTTTGTTTATACTAATCCATGAATATACGCTTCTTACCTTTAATATATAATTAGTTGGGGTAGTTGTGATGGGATATCCGAAATACAAAGAGTGGATGGGTGAGAAAAAAACAATGGGGGATGTGTTTCGCAGAGGTGCTAATGAATTTGTGAAATACACAAATAAATGTCATAGTGATGAAGAGTTTCCATGTCCGTGTGCTAGGTGTAAGAATGGTAAGGTGTTGGAGTGGAAAATAATTGAACTACATTTGTTAAGATAGGGTATGCAAGATATTTATCGATTTTGGAGTTTTCACGGTGAATTGAAAGTTCCTTTTGTCCCCGAACAACCTTCACAACAATCTTCAATAAGTAGGATAAATGTAGAAGGGGACGGCGTAGATCATATTATATTAGAGGATTTAGTTGAAGATGTGTATGGAGTTTATGAAGCGGAGGAGAATGAGGTTACTAATGATGTACAAGGTTCAAGTGCTTGTGAAAATATCACGATAAACCTTGATGATGACTATCAAAGTTTAAAATTTAAGGGGACCCAACCATTATACTCTGGATATGAGAAAGATCAAACAAATTTACATGCCATGGTTGGTTTGAACAGTTTGAAGACGTAGTACGATTTGTCTGGCAATAGCGTGACAGGAATTCTGAATTGGGTGAAGGGCTTACTACCCAAGGAGAATACGCTTCCAACTAGATATCCTGTTATGAAGAATAGTTTGAAAGGTTTGGGAATGAAGTATAAATTGATTCATGCTTATGTGTATGATTGCATACTATACCGAAAGGAGTATGAAAATCTTGATCGTTGTCCGGTCTGCGATGAACCTAGATATGTCCAATCTACTAGCAAGGAACGCACAAGCTCAAAAGTGCCTCAAAAGTGTTGAAATATTTTCCCGTTGGGCCTAGATTAAAGTGATTTTTCACTGTACCATGGATAGCGAAGGTAATGACTTGGCATGCTAGGGCAGAAGTAGCGGGTAATCTCATGCGTCATCCTATTGATTCTAAAGCTTGGAGGAGGATGAATTATGAGCATCCCGATTTTGCTCGAGAATAACGTAACATTCATTTATCTATATCAACAGATGGTTTTAATACATTTGGAAATCTAAGCACCAATCAGAGTGTATGGCCAGTGATCCTAGCCCCACTCAACCTCCCTCCTTCACAGTGTATGAGACCTGAATTTTTTATGTCGTCTTTGTTAATACCTGGGCCAAAGGTACCAAGTGATGACATCGACGTCTACCTGGCTCCTTTGGTAGAAGAATTAAATGAGTTATGGGAAGAGGGTGTGCAATCATTTGACTCTTTTAGAAAATAAGAGTTTACGCTAAAAGCTATGTTGATGTGGGCAATTCATGATTTTCTAGCTTATGGGACATTATCCAGTTGTGTAGTACATGGTTATTTGGGGTGTCTTATTTGTGGAGAGGAGACTGAATCTCTTTATCTCTACTCTAGCTCAAAAAATGTATACCATTACCATAGGAGGTTTTTACCCTCGGCTCATAGTTTCATATTTGAGAAAGGTTCCAATTTTTTATCGAGCGGGGTTGAACATAGGCTACCCCCAAGACAACTTTCAAGTTCATAAATTGAAAGTAAATCTTTAAGAATGTCAAGCATAAGAAGACCCCAACTGGGAATGAAACTGAGACAAGAAAGGCATGGTCTAGGAGGTCAATTTTATTTAACTTACCTTATTGGAAGAATAACCCGGTGCACAATGTATTGGATGTGATGCATGCAGAGAAGAACGTCGCTAAACATATTATGGGCACTTGTCTTGTGGGGGTCGGGAGTTATTTGAAGGATGGAGAAAATGCACGAAAAGATCTTAAATTATTGAAACTTAAGCCACAACTATGGTCGAAAGAAGATAGTAGGGGAAGGACAACAATTATCCCTGGTGCGTTTACTTTGACGAGTGGGGAAAGGAAGGTTCTTTTAGACACAATATATAATTTGAAGGGACCATCTAATTTTTCGTCTAACTTGCAAAGTATTGTTAATTATGCTACGCATGATTTACATAAGTGTAAGTCCCACGATTGGCATGTGATCATGAAATTGGTCCCTCAACTATTTAAGCACTGTTTCTCCAAGCACAAGGATTTATGGAGGGCTATTATGCAAATTAGTATTACCTTCTCACTTTTGTGTGAGAAGGTAGTCAATCGAGAACACATAGTGGTCACAAAATTGGCAGTGACCGAAGCGATTTATGTGTTGGAGAAGTAATTTCCCCCAACATTCTTTGACATAAGTGTTCACTTATTGGTACACCTATGCGACGAGGCACTTTTATGTGGTCTAGTTAGATATCGGTGGATGTATCCGTTTGAAAGATCGATGAAAGTTTTTAAAAATTACGTCAAGAATATGCGATACATTGCAGGTTCAATTGCAGAGGAATACATCACCGTGGAGTCATAAATCTATACTCGGGAATATGTGCCTGACTCGACCATCGTTGATGACACTAATGATTTCGTCGATGATGGTGGTCATGTGATTGGAAAACGAGTGAAATTAACGAGTTTGCAACATAAACAAGTAGCTCGTTATATATTTGACACACATGAAGATGTCGAAGAATGGAAAAAGTAAATTTAAATTATTTTAAGTTTTACATTATTTTAGAATATTTTAGATTATTTTATACATGATTAATTTTGTAATATGCAGAAAACATGAAGCCTGTGAGAACAATAAAAGACGAAAAACAATGGTACAATCAGACAACGAATTTAGGTTGTGGTTGTCATAAGAGGTAATTATAATGAAAATGGTCGTTATACAACATTACATTACACTCTAACTTTACAAATAACCTAATTTATTTATCTATATTCTCAGCTCTTAAAGACGGGTGATGGGACATCAAGGCTTACTCATCTAGCCACTGGACCCTTGTTTATGGCACAAGAGTACAAAAAGTATCGATTTAACAGTTACATATTAGGTGCAAATGTGTATGAGGAAAGTACAAATGTATAGAACTTGGGCATTTTATACAAGGCTCTTACTTTCTTTCGAGCGAGCGCAAAAGATAAAAACCTCGTTGAAGCTGATATGACTTACTATGGTGTAATTCGAAATATATTTGAATTGGATTATATAAGCTTCAAAGAGGCTGTATTTTACTGTGACTAAGTAAGAGTTGAGGATAAAAATTCTTGTAAAGTTGATCCTGGAACCAATTTGATCATGGTTGACGTGTCCAAGTTGAAAAGCAACGACCACGTGAGCGATGAGCCGTTTGTTTGTGCATTTCAAAAGGTCAACCAAGTGTGTGTTGTGTTCGTGTGTGTTGTGGTGGTGGGAGGCAATGTGTGTATTGGGGGGGCAATGTGTGTGTAATGTTCGTGCGTGTGTTGGGGGGGTCAATGTGTGTGTAGTGCTCGTTTGTGTGTTAGGGGGGGATGTTTCGGATTTGGATTTGTAGTGATTGTACATATTTGCATGTCTTCTTCAAATTCATTTGGATTTTTACTAATAACAAATTTTTTTTTACAGAAAATGTCTCCTTCAGGTATTAAGGTGAGGATAATGATGATGTCGTCTGGTCTCGGTGGTAGCGGAGGCGAGGAGGGATCCTCGACCCCTAGCCTCCCCAAATGGGGCAAATTGGGGATGGCCATGGAGAACAAGACCGGGCTATTAGCGAGATCCCTCGAGCTGGTAAAGACTATCATCGGCCTGGGGTACACTAGTTGGAGGGAGGTGACAAATGAGCTCAAGTTAGCTATTTGGGTGGCACTACATGTAATATATTTATATTTATATTTATATTTATATGAATATTTCAATTTCAATTTCAATTTATATTTATTCTCAACTAACACTGTATTTGTTGGATAGGAACAATTCAACTTGAACCCAAAACTACGCGATTCTGTCTTGGAGCAGTTGAGGGAGCAACACAAGTCGTGGAAGAAAAATATGCGAACCCAGTATTTTGGGAAGACCTGAGGGTCCGTTATCCGAATGCGTGAATACGTCCTGCCGAAGGAGCCAATCTCATTGGCAAAATGACAAAAGTTCATTGACAATGAGATCGGAGAGCGACAATTAGCATCTTGCCAATCGAGGAGGGAAAATCGAGCAAAAAAAACGGACATGCACTACTCCGGTCGGACGTCTTACGCCGAGGTGGAGCATAGGATGATGGTAAGATTTAAATTTCCTATAATTACAAAAATATGTTATTCTGCATTATTTTACTTTGCGGGGTCAATACTAATTTTGCATTATTTTATTTTCGGGGACCGGGAGTGACCCTGGGAGTATTCCACATAGGCTCGATACTTATGTGGCTATTCGGACGAAGAAGGGGAAGGATAAGGAGGTCTCCCCGATTATCGCATCCACAATTGTAAGTAATCCGACAGTTTACTTTTTCTTAATTACATTGTAATGTTTTTATTTACTTATTTAAGTAATCATGTGATTTTTGTCATTTCAGGCAAAGCTTAAGGAAGTGCATGAGTCATAGTCTGATGCTGACAAGGCATCTTTGTCCACAGATGCACTCAGATAAGTGCTTGGCACTGATCCTAAGGGGAGGACAAGGGGGTGAACTCGTGGGTGACCAAATCTAGGATCATCGGATTGGAGACGAGCAATATTGTGTTAGCTCGAACGGTGGTCTCGCATGACGCGAAGCTGTCTCGTTTGGAGGTGACGGACCAAGATATGTTCTCATTCGTGAAGTGTTCGTTGGTCGAAAATCGTAAGGGGAAAGGGAAGGAGAGGTGGTAGAGGAAGAGGTGCGGGATGATGAGGAGGTGGACCTCACTGCTTCATCGTCGACACATGTGGACTTTGATGATCCAGTCCCCTATTGGCTCACTTCGACTGAACGATGTCGACACTTGGTTGGTCGAGCGTGTTTATACTAGACATATTTGATGGACAGCGGATAGGGTGGGGGTTAAGGGAATCGAATATCATCCAGGGTATTCTAGTTCATGGACGTTAGCTTTAAGACATTGAGTCTAAGGTGCTCGTCACGCAAGTGATACCCGGGAAGGAGAATTCCCCATTGTGGTGGCGCGAACAATAAGGCACGGTGTATATTTTTGGGTGTGTCAATTCGTATATCATGTGGCCTACTCACCTCCTTAGAGCTAACCTTACCCCAGACATGTAGTGACATTATTTGAATTGAATTGTTTTAAGTTGTTACATTTGAATTATATCATGATGCATATTGTTTTGAATGTATATTTGCATTATCTCTATTTTATTTGGATATATGATGTTTGAATAGGTACACCGTTGCTATAACAATTACAAATATATTGTTGGGTAGTGGCAGTGGCCATACTACCCAGCAAATTTTTTTTCAATTCTACCCAGAATTGTCATGGTCAATGACCGTGATAAGTCTGTGACAAAGGATAATTGTCACGGACTTGTCACGGTCATTGACCGTGATAATTATTTAAATATTACCGCGGGTTTGTCATGGTCCTAAACCGTGACAAAACTTGTTAGGGGCAAAGATCATGACATGACCGTGATAAGTCTAATGACAAAACTTGTATGATTTGATTGATTTCTTCCTAATTTGTTGGAATGATGGTGATTGGTGGGGCTACTTTCTCGGTTTGCCTCCCGATGAGTACAAGTTTCTTTGGACAACAGAGTTTGTTTGAGGGTACGTGGATCCCTTATAGGAGGATTTTGAAGCACGGTCGGAGTTCGAGATGAAGGTCTTAGTCTCATGGGTGCTTATCATGGGAGACTTAGACTACATTTTGCATCGTTGGCCCTTCCCGAGGCATGTAATCCTTAGTTTTCATCATTAAAAATTTCGAGGTCGAGTTTTAGCTTGTTGGACATTGTTGGATTTTTTTTACTATTTTTCTTGTGTATTTTTCTAGGCAATATGTCGAAGGATTTCAAAGACGATTTCCTTTCCAAGGGGGGATTCCATTGTTAGTTGCTTTGCGATGATGTCACATTCCTCCCATGCTCGATACTAGTGTTTTTAAGTAGGGAGAGCGAGGTGTACGGAGTCCTAGATTTATTTGTATTTTTTGTTTATTTTAATTTTCATGTTTTATTAGGTTATTTTCCTATTTTAGTTGTTATATTAGGTTAGAGGGTGACATTATCTTTTAATGTCTTTAAAGTTTCCTTTTTAGTCTTTATATCTTTTTAGGCTTAGCTTAACTTGCAAGCAAATTTTTTCCTAGAAATAAGGCCCTTGGCCAATCATTGTACTTACTATACATTTTGAGAGATAAATTAGAGATATTTCTTGGACTATTAACCTCTAAAAATTATATTATTGTTGTTGTGTAGTTGGCAATTTACGCTTTCACCTTTAAACTTCACATCAACATTACTTGGTAAAAAGGATATATATCTAATTTGAACCCCTTCGTGTAAAACAGTGTTGAGAATTATTACAAAGTCAAATTGATGAAAATCATTCCAATAGTAATTTTTTTGACATATACATCTTCAAGTATTCTTTCTTTATTACTGTAATCTTGCTTTATTTATTTTCTAGGTTAACAACTGGATTAAGGTTTGAGTTTTTCAGAGTTAGGTATTTCTGGATGATTTGTTGGAGATTATTGGTTCAAATTTTCGTATTTGTTTATTTTTTTTAAAGATTGTTGGTTTGAATCCAAATTTTTGTTTTTTATATTATTTGTTTGAAATTAATTATGCTTTTGTAATCTTTTGGGTAGTATGTCGATATTTTATTTGTAGGGGAGGTTTTAGTGTGTGTGTATCTAGGTTGGGTTACAATTTAGACTTGGGATATTTTGGAACACTTTTATCTTGATGTTATATGTTTCTCAATTCATCTTAGTGAAGATTTTGATGATCAAATCTTGAAAAAAAAAGGAAAAAAAACTACTTATTCAAACTTTTGGGAGGTTTCAAAGAAGGAAGCTTCAACGAATTATTGAAGGAACGTGTGTTTCTTATTCCTTCCTAATTTTCTTATGTTTGTATTTGTTATGGCTTGTGTGGGGCTCTATATTGCTGTATAAAATTTGTGTGCAAGACTATGACGTAATTTTTTTTTCAAAGTAAGTTGAGGAATAGCAACCCAGACCGCATATATTTATATAAATGAAGCCTAGTAGGGAAAACAACCCAAAAAGACAATAGGATCCTAACCGGGACCCAAAATCTAAAACCAATCTAGAGACTCCAAACTTCCCAAGAAAAGTACAAAAAACCTCAAAAATGACATCCTCACATACACACGATTTTTACATTCTCTACATGCAAAATTATCTTAAATTTTGTTCAAAGGTCCAATGAACCTATTAGAGCCTGCAGAACCCTCTTTTAAAGCCATCAGATCAGCCACAGAGTTTCCTTCTATGTAGACATAGTTCAATTTAAAGTGTTACAAGACCTCTATAAGGCCCCTTATTCGATTGATGAGGTTCTTAATTCTTCATGGAGGAAAAGCTTATTTGTTTACCAAGTGGGTTACTTGTAGGTTGTGTAAGGACATGTTTCTCAAGTCCAATATGCTACATTTGTGTATGTTGTACGCCGCTATATTTGAAACATCACTTCAAGATATCACATGACGACTTCTATCCGAATTCTAGGAATCAAGCATTCAACATCTCCATCAAGTGTCCCACATCTGCCTCAACGACTTCATGTTCCACGATTTTATGGATTTTATAAAAGTGGTACGCTGGAGAAGTAAAAACAATGAAAGAAATACAAGATAGGAAAGTTCAAGGGAATTTTGGTACTTTTATAACCATAGTCCGAAGGTCTGGTTAACTGGAAATTTGAAGATCTCAATGCCACTAAGATACTAGAAGAAACAACAACTCAATCCGAGCTACGGTGAAGCAGTTATGACCTTTTGAAGATGGAGAAAATTCCATAAAAGAATGTTTATTTCTTTTAACCCCAAACCAGTGAGGTACCGCGAACCACATAGTGAACCGGTTTGGGGGGGAACCGGTTCGGGGTACATGGCGAACCGGTTCGGGGTACATGCACAACAAAAGTCCCACCGACTCAAAACTCTTTTGGTTTTCCTATAAAAGCCAACTTCGTGTGAGATATTTTTTAATACATGGAGAGATGTTTTTGAGAGTTCTATTAGCTCAAGTCTTCATATTTTTTAGTCCCAAAACTCTTGTTTTGATTCACACGTCATTCCCATATTTTTGTGAATCCTTTTGGAACCTAAGAACATATTTTGTTGTTTGTTCATTCTTTATGGGGAAAGCTCTACAACCGACAGTTGCATGCTATTGTGGAGGGAGTCCTTGTGAAGATTTTAGACTATGTGTCTAGGACTGCGTGTCCTTATGGTATAGCTATGTGTGAACCACTACTGATTTCTAGTCATTTCTTTGGAGGTTTGACGAAGACACCGTGCGTTACTCTTGTGGGAGAAAGAAAGATTGTATGTAAGTCAATGGTCTTGTAAACTTGTCACAGTTCTAGAAATAAAAAGGTTTTGCCCTTTGGGGATTTTTTCTTAAACTTGTGTCGCATGCTTTATTTATTTATGTTTTGACATGCACACACATAGTTACACGTGTTGGGGCTGATTTAATTTTGTTTAAAAATAGACTCTAATTAAATAAGGTTAAATTGGAATCTTATGAATTTATTTAAATCGATATCACACACCATTGTCATGTTTTTCAAATTGGTATCAGAGCAGGTTGTGCTAATTTACCGCATATTCCTATTTTCTGCAAAATTTTTAATAAGGTGCCTATTTTTTATGAGAATAATTATGCCTAATGGAAAGCTTGCATGAAATCTAGTTTAAAATCTATTGACGAGCGTGTTTGGTTCCTTGGCGAAAATGGATGGAATCCTCCCATTGTCACCATTGATAATATCACTTCTTTAAAACCTGTGTCAGATTGGACTGAGAACGATTTTAAAATGTCAAATTTTAATTCTTGTGGACTGAGTGCTATTTTTGTAGATGTCACTCCTTATGAGTTTCGCCGAATTATGACGTGTACCATGTCTAAAGAGGCTTGGGATGTTTTGAAATTGACACATGAGGGTACGAACGCGGTTAAAGAATCAAAATTACAAAATTTGGCCACCCAATTTGAGACTATCATCATGTCTGAGTCTGAATGCTTTGATGATTTTTATTCACGTTTTTTTAATATTATAAACAACAGTTTTAATTTGGGTGAGGTGATTGATGACACGCGTGTCGTTAAAAAGATTTTGAGATCTCTCCCAAAACGCTTTATTCCTAAAGTCTCTATTTTGAACTCTTTGGGAAATTTGAAATCACTTAAGTTGGAAGAACTTGTAGGAGATCTTCAAACCTATGAGATTGACATGTTTCCCAAAACCATTAAGGCTAAGGATAGTGGCGTTGCTTTAAAGATTCATTTTCAGAAAAAGAAAGAAAACGTTTGTGAGTCCGATTCTGAGGAAGATTTTTATTTTAAAGATATGACCTTGTTTGCGAAAAAAAATTCAAAATTTCTCAACATGAGCAAAAATAATTCTTCAAAGAAAAGATTTTTTGAGAAAAATAAAAAGGCCAAAGAAATCAGTAAAGAAGAGAAGGAGAGAGAAAAAAAAAGAGTGAAGAAAATTTAGAAAATTTAATGTGTTTTGAGTGTGGGGGTAAAGGGCATAAGGTTTATAAGTGTGCCACTAGACTTAGGAGAGAGGGAAAGAAAGTGGCTATGCCTGCCACACTTAGTGATAGTGAGGGAAATGAGGAAGATGAGTCTGGAGATGATTTAGCACATGGGATGGTTGTCAGTTTTTCTATTCGTGTAAGAACACCCACTTTGTCTCATGAGAGCGATGATAGTGATTTGTGTTCTTCGAGTGAGGAAGATAGCGAGGAGGAGAGTGGAGATGAAAGTGAGCTCCAAAAATCTTTTAAATATTTGTACGTCTAAACCTGAAAACAAAAAATTCCAATAGGGATTTAGGTCGTCGAGTGTTAGATTTGGAGAGAGAGAATGAGGTTTTAAGAAAAGAAAAAAATGATTTAACCGACACGGTGTCTAGTCTGACGACACGTGTATCCCAACTCGAGAGTGATCTCGAACGTGCCAGGGAGGTCAAAATCAATTTTGAGAACGCACCTAAGAAGGTTGAAAAGGTGGTTCTTAATCCCGATAAGGGTAGAGTTGATGGGCTAGGAAAAGGTCATGACGGTGCTTCCACTTCTTTTGTCGCACCCGAGCTGATTCTCACTTTAGTGACAGATTCACATGGCCCAAAAATTAACCCACCTAGGTGGTCATTTCCCGTTACGAGAGCACGTCCTAGAGTTTTTGAGAGAGGTGTTACTAGGCCTATATATGTTTGTTCACATTTCAAAAGGAGAGGACACCTTAGGGAATTTTATTTTAAGTTGGGCTATGTGTCACGTTTTGCTACTACACGTGTTTCTACCAAACATGCACCCACACATGATACTTTACATGATCCTAGAGACTACATAAGAGAGTTTGCACATTTAGGTGAGCAAGTTATGTTTTTGTCCAAAACTTCACAAAATTTGATGGAGGTTTTTCATAAGTTGACACCACCTTTGGAAAACCCCTCCACGCCTAAAAATTGAAGTTTGAATTGTTTACTAGCATAGGATGTTTTTCATTATGCCATTATTTTCCCATTGCTAGAATGTATCATTTTTGTATGTTTTATTGTTTCTGAAAAATTTGGAAAAATACAAAAAGATTTTATTTTGATAAAATTTTGAAAAATCCAAAAAGAGTTTTGTATTTTGTTTGCACCTTTTATGGATGGACACTTATGATGACCAAGTCAAAACATCATTCCATAATTTTTCATGTGTCTATTTGATAGTGTTTTGAGACAATAGGTCAATTCATCCATGTGCTTTACAATGTTTGGAATCATTGAGATGTAATTAAGTGTTACTTCCTAGATGTTTGACTAATGATTTCCTTTATTGCACGCATGCACGGATTTGTCTGATTATTGTGCTTGTCTTATCTCATGTTGGTTGTGTGTTTTCACTTCAATCCTATCCTTAAAACGAACCAAGCGCGATAAAACTTGATAAGAAAGTTGTGCATGTAACAGTCGTTTATGAGGTTGTGTACTTTATTTGAAAACGAGGAAGGGCTACGAAAGGTTTACATTTGATCTTTGCGAGTACTAAGCCACCGTTATATCGGACCTAAAAAATTGAGGAATTTTATTACCCGAGGTCCAAAGAGGTTTAAAAGAGTCCAAAAAAATTTAAAGGCAATAAAAAGAAATTCATGCCAAAAAGTGGCCATTTAGGTTTTTGCACCAATTCTCCAATGTTTAAGAATTTAGATTACCTCTAAAAGAAAATATGCATGAGGGAGTTTGGATGGAATTTAAACGGGTTTGCACGTCCTTGAAAGTATTGAAAAAAGCGCTACATAGTTTTGGACGTTATTGGGGTGAAAATCACTTACTTTGATTTGTTGATTTACATAAGACGATGTCATCTAAATTCAACAATTTTTACACCTAAGGAGGTTTTTGATGTTTATTCGTTAAGAGTACACGTATGCATCGTGCACATATGATTGATTGAGTTGATTTACCTATCGAATGTGTTCACACCCATTCATTCCATTTCCATGACTTGGTTGTTTGAGTTTAAATCCATGGTGTGATTTTTGTATCTTATTTTTTTGTACGAAAAAATTTATAAAATAAAAAATAGTTTGTGAATATTTGTTAGATACTCCTTTGCATGCGTGTAGTTTGATCCTTATTTGCTATGCATTTTTATCGTGACACTCCATGTTTTGATTATTTCTTCTTATGTGTATATTTGGAGACATCATAAAAAGGGGGAGAAGGAATTATCATGTTATGGGGGAGTTTTTGCATTATGGGGGAGGTTTTATTTATTAATGCTTTATTCTTATATCGTTTCAAACTCGATGTGTCACGAAGGTTTTTGCTTTATCCCATGTGTGTAGGTACAAATATTGATGATCATTATGCTGCACACCTTGATGAGAAAATCTTTGAGATTTGATGAAGATTTTGCAGAAAAGTTTGAGAACTTGCAAATTTGTACCTTTTCAGTTTTGAGATTTATGGGATGGTAGATTTGTATAGGCAATTTGGTATTTGATAATTTGGATATTTTTATGTATGTACCGGCATAGTCATAGGGGGTGATTTGTAAGGACATGTTTCTCAAGTCCGATATGTTACATTTGTGTATGTCGTACGCCGCTACATTTGGCACGTCACTTCACGATATCACATGATGGCTTCTAGCCTAATTCTAGGAATCAAGCATTCAATATCTCCATCAAGTGTCCCACATCTTCAACAACGACTTCACGTTCCACGATTTTATGGATTTTATGCAAGTGGTACGCTAAATAAGTCAAAATAATGAAAGAAAGATAAGATAGGAAAGTTCAAGGGAATTTTGGTAATTTTATAGACATAGTTCAAAGTTCTAGTCAACTAGAAAGTTAAAGAGCTTGACGCCATGAAGATACTGGAAGCAACGACACCTCAATCTGAGCTACGGTGAAGGAGTTATGACCTTTTGAAGATGGAGAAAATTCTATAGAAGAATAATGATTTCTTTTAACCCCAAACTAGCGAGGTACTGCGAACCACATAGTGAACCGGTTCGGGAGGGAACCGGTTCGGGTTACATGGTGAATCGGTTCGGGGTACACGCACAACAAAAGTCCCACTGATTCAAAACTCTTTTGGTTTTCCTATAAAAGTCAACTTCGGGGGAGTTATTTTTTAAGACTTGGAGAGACGTTTTTTAGAGTTCTATTAGCTCAAGTCTTCATATTTTTTAGTCCCAAAAACTCATGTTTTGATTCACACGTCATTCCCATATTTTTTTGAATCCTTTTGGAAACTAAGAACATATTTTGCTGTTTGTTCATTCTTTGTGGGGAAAGCTCTACAACCAACAATTGCGTGCTATTGTGGAGGGAGTCCTTGTGAAGATTTTAGATTGCGTGTCTAGGACTATGTATCCTTATGGTATAGATGCATGTGAACCACTGCTGATTTCTAGCCGTTACTTTGGAGGTTTGACGAAGACACCGTGCGTTACTCTTGTGGGCGAAAGCAAGATTGTATGTAAGTCAATGGTCTTATAAACTTGTGAGAGTTCTAGAAATAAAATGGTTTTACCCTTAGGGGATTTTTCCTTAGACCTGTGTCGCATGCCTTATTTGTTTATTGTTTGACACACGCACACACGTAGTTACATGTGTTGGGGCTGATTTAATTTTGTTTAAAAATAGACACTAATTAAATAAGGTTAAATTGGAATCTTGTGAATTTATTTAAATCGGTATCACACACCATCGTCACGTTTTTCAGGTTCTCAACCTCAGCTTCGATATGTGGGAAGCCCAAGTCTAAAGCGTATTTAATTCCATCATCAAAATAGATTTTGAAGTCTTAGAATCTGTATATTCCCCTAAAACGCCTCTGGTATGATCTCTAAGTGATAAAGCACCCAAAAGTGTATAATTTATGCCCCAAATATATGCATTTTAGTCACTCATTTTAATTAAAATTGGCCTTATGTCGTATTTTATCATTTTGCAGGTCAATCACCGGTCGCAGTATCAAATAATGCTAAATCAAGTCGATTGCGACGCAGAAGCGGTCAAAAGTATGCATCGAAGAAATCAAAGGAGACTGTGAAGTGAGAAATCCATTCTGAGCCTGCCGAGATGTGATTCGATGCTCCGAAATAGTCCCGTAACCTTAACCTAGCCCAAACCGAGCCCAGTCCATACCCTGAGCCCGGTGTGTGTTGAGTCTGTACCTTTATTATTTTTCTAGATTTTTATTTTTAGTCATTTTATTTTCTATTTTTTTTATTCTTTATTCTTTATTTTGATTTTTATTTTATTAGTTTTTAATTTCTAATCTTTATTTTATTTTATCATTTTTTTTAGGATTAGTTTCTAGAAATTTATTTAGTTAGTTTTTAGTCTTAATTTATTTAGTTAGGATTTTTAGTTTATTTTAGTTTTTATAGAGTTTTATTTATTTATTATTATTTATTTTTAATTTTTTTAGTCTCTTAGTAATAAATTAGAGTTTTTCTAGATTTTTATTTTATTTTTAGTTTTAATTTTTTTTAGTGTGTCATTTTTAAGGGTATAAATTAAACACACACACATTAAACACTAACACACCCAAACACTTCCTAAGACACCACTCACCCTCACCCACACACTAACCTCCCTACACCATCACACACCTAACCAATTTCTCACCCATCTTCTGCTCTTACACCTCGGCCCCTGCTCCCTCCATACATTACCAACCCTAGACCCACATGGGCGCGACCCGAAGGAAAAACCGCGATCACGCCGGCGCTAACCATCATCAAAACCCAAACCCGAAAATGAAACCCATCCTGACTCGCTCCGGAACCACCAAAACCTACTGACCCAAGTCCAAACCGCGAGCTAGCCCAGCTCCAACCCGAACCCAAATTTGTTCAACCCTTACCCACTTCGAAGCCTTCCACAGTCAATCCCAAATCCTTTAAAAATCGAATACAAATTCAAGCCAATAAAATCCCCTAAAAATCTCAATATCATGGCTTTACAAGAAGGGTATGGCATCTCACACAAGAAGACTCTCAGAGAGATAAAAAGAGGGATACGTAGAGAGAGAAAAAGAGGGTGTATATTATGTACAGCTTAGGGTCAAAAAAAAATTCAGAAAAATTCCAAAAAAATTAGTTTAGCTTTAAAATATGTTTTAGGTTTAGTTTTTAGTCTTATTTTTGTAATCAAGTGCTGAAAATGGTGAAGAAGTTGGACGCGTGTCAAGGCACTTTTCAAGACAAATTTGAGAAAAAAATTGCATATTGTATTTCTACCTTTTCTTTTCAATTTATTTCCTTCTTGACATATTATCTATTGTTGTTTATGCACACATGAGAATGTTTGGCTAAACACCCCGTTCAAGGGGTGGGATGCACTACGAATGATATTAATTTAATTAATTGGTTTCATTAATTTTATATTTCTAGGTAAATTAATTTTAATTGTCGCCAATTAATTTATGTAACGAGAGTTAGTAAATTAATTGAACGAATTAATGTTTGAATTTAGGAATCGAACTAGAGATAGGTTTTTCCGATATTTGAATGTTAATTCGGTGTTAAAATTTAAGGATTGCTATTGTTTTCATTAAATTGATCCTAGCGGGTAATTTTCTGAAAATAATATATGTCCTAATTTTTTACCGTGTGACAATTTTAAATTAATTTTTTGAAAAAGATTTTATTAAATTTATAATTATAACGAGAGTTAGATTATCGATTTAATATTATCTTGAAATATTTCAAATTGATAAATTGAGAAATTAAAATAATTGAAAATGCAGTGTAATCCCATCTCTTAACCTTCTCACATTATTTGACACTCGGTTGCACATTTTTTTCAGTATTTAGTCATTTTATAATTTTTAGAATTTGTTAGTTAATTTTTCCCTTGAAATTGTTTTTAAAAATTTTAAAAAAAATTTAAAAAATATTTTCATAAAAAAATTAGAATTGCACGTTTTCACATTAATTGTTTCACCTTGAAAGTTGGATTGATACCCGTACTTACCGCAATACAAGTTATTTTTAGACAAGTTTTGTAGGTACTCAAGGAAATTTTGAGAGTGGCTTTTGCAATACAATGATGCATACGCAAAAAAAGCTAGTTATCACTAAGCACACCTCCCCAGCTACCCATATTTCCTCTTATAGAACCATCTGAGTTAAATTTAATCACACCAAGGTTAAGTGGACTCCACAATAATAACTTTGGGGAGGGACCTAAAAAACACTCCAATAGCAGTTAAAGGTGGTGTCTCTTATGTTATTCTTGTGAAACTAGAGCCTCGAATATTTTAATAAATTCGCCCACATTTTAGAATGCCAGGAAGAGAGATTCTATTTATACCAACACAGTTTATCCACTGCTTCCACTCAACTTTAGACTAACTGCAGTCAAAGAATAAATGGTTCATGTCTTCATCCTCGTTATCACAAAGTTCACACGAGTCGACGCCTGATATCCCCTTCCTCTTCATGTTATCCATGGTAGGAAAAATTTTGTCTCAATATCCCTTTAGGGTCCAAACATATTTGTTCCATATAAATTCCCCTCTAGTAGTTCTTATGTCTTCATAATCTTTGGTCATAGAGAACTCCCGATGTTACTACTCTTCCAAATTATTTTCTCCCTTCCACCATTAATGATCACTCTTCTAATCTTGTCCTAACATTCATTAATGATTATGAAAATTCTTTTAGGAAGTTGTAACCCCCATGTTGAATAACTTGGTTCACCGCTTCGTTGGGTCATATTCTAGTATTTAGTAATTGTGTAGAGTTTAGCCTTTCCTACATAATCCCCCTTGTAACCAAGGGTCATGCCAGAATTTTGTACCCGTACCATTCATTGTGTTATAAAGAAATCTTATCTTTACAAATCCTAATTGTTTATGATGTATATCTAAACCCAACACGTGTCAGTAGGCACTTGTATAGTCCAAAGATTTTTATCTTTAATCATATTCTTCCACATGCAGGTCGACCAAATATTCTCCCTTTTATCGCACAACTTCATGAGAAGGTTACAACATGCCATAGAATTGCAATGATTTAGGTTGGTTAGACCCAAACCCCTATCTCTCTTGGGTCTAACAATGCTCTTCCATACTATTGGGATTATCTCCATATTCTTTCTTTGGCCACTACGTACGTATATTAAAATATTTGAGATATTGAATTCAATACGTTTTAGGTAGAAATAAACAACTACTCCAATACACCTATATTCTAAACGATACAACTTTAACTAGGAAAATCCTCTTATCAAATGAGAGAAATCTAGCCTTCGAGTTGGTGATTCTAGCCACAATCTTCTCAATAATAGGAAGACAGTCCCTCACTATATGTCTATCACTGCAGAGGTACAGCCAAATAGTTGAAATCTGGGGAAAATAGGCAAAACCTCAATATGTCTTTGCTTTCTTTAGATTCAATGTCTTTAAAACAATAACAATTATGAGGCTCTTTGTGGGGTTGTCACACTTCCCAAATAGTTTGGCAAATCTGTATAAAACAGACATAATAGATTGAAGATTAGTAGTCTTGGGTTTAGTAAAAATCATAAGGTCATCAAAAAAACATAGTTAGTGAGAGTGCGCACGATCTAATGGATTAACTTATTTAATTAAATTGCCCCAAACACACAATCCAATTTTTTTACCAATTTTGTTTAATCTTTAATTAAATTAGGTTTGCGTATGACAACCGTTTCAAACACAGAAAAGAAACTACGCATGCAATCACAATCAGATATGAGGAAAAATACCTTTTTAGGACAAAACCTTTTATATTATCACTTTAGAGAGTTTTACAAGATGATTTACTTATTAAACTTTCTAAAGAAAACCACTCAGATCTAGACCAGTCCACAGGTGGCGGTCCTCCCTTGGTATCCATTGATCATATTTTCTTCTAGAAGTGATCCCTCGGTTCACCATGTCATCAGTAGAGATCTCTCTCCACAAGTATAGATCAGGTACGAGTCTTCCAAGGTTTCAAAAGAATTCACAATTATATTGGGGGAGGATGTTTTGTCAATTAAATCGGTGATTTGACCTAAAAAAATTTCGGACTTTTAGAACGGGTATTCAGGTTACATTTTTAAAAAGTCTATCAAAATCTTTTGGAAACAGGTATTTATAGTCCATGCACAAAATTTGAGGCGATGAATTTCATTGGAACGAAAATAGAAGTCGCTCGATCGAGAATGTTATCTCGTATAAATGAAAACACAATTCGTTCGAACGAGATTCTAATCTCGTTAGAACTAGCATCTAACAAGCTTTAAACAAATTTGAAGATAACCCTTGTTGGATGTTCTTTTGATGTAGAGATCAAACGAGCATTCTCACGAAATTGCAATTTCGTTCGAATGAGATAGTGATCTCATTTGAATGAGGTAAAAAAAATTAATTTTTAAAAGTTTTAAAAGTTTGCCTCAATTTTTTCCAAAAATACATCTCCCAAATATGAAGGTAAATAAATTCGAACTCCTAAATGATTTATACCTTCATAATCTGGAGATGTCTTGAATTTGGAGATATTGGAGATTCGGTTCATCGTGTCGACACGTGTCGATTTGTAACAGCATGTGCTAAATGTGCCATGGTGCAAATAAAATAGATATCAAGCCTAAGCTAAACTATTCACCCTTACAAATCTTTAACTTTGGCTATTCCGGAACAAAATTAATCGAAACCAAATTACAAAAAAATCCCTTTAAGACCAATTTTAATACCTTTCCCAAACCCTCGAAATGGAATGTCATGAAAATTTTGTCTTGAATCTGCACTTTTTCTTCTTGATCTTCCCTTAGGAACTTTGCCTTCAAGTGGTGCAATGTGTTCTTCAATTGGATACATACACACATGATACAAAGAAAAATACTCATGATGCATAAAATTTGAAATGAACAATAAAAACACGTAAATCATAAAAATAAAAATAAAAATAAAATCAAACTCCGCCCTTAATTTGTTCTCTCCCTTTTTGCCCGAAATAAACAAAGGAGTATAAACTAAATGTGGCATGCAGAGAACATCACAGATAAGAAATAAGATAGAATCACAAAGATATAGAAATAATGACATGCAATGATAATCTCAAAGGCTTCACAAACTATTTTTGAAAACTTTCAAAAAAAATTAAGTATAAATTTTACAAAAACAGCACACCATGAATTAATGCAAAAATACTCGAATCATGGAAACGGAATATAGGGTTGTTAACATATTTTATAGGTTAATCAACGTAGACAAACATGCCGCGTATGCAAGAAGGATTGAGATACCACTAACAAAAGATCTTAAAGTTTACCTTAGGTTTAAAAGATTGTGAACTCATGTGAAATTGACTTAACCTAATCAACAAATCAAGACCGTAAGTGATTTTCACACCAATGACGCCCAAAACTATGTAATGTTTTTTCCGAGATTTATATAATTTTTGAAAACCCATGATCTTCAACTTAACTCCCTCAAAATCTCACATAACTCAGAATATTCTCAATTATTTTAGAAGAAATTAATGCTCATTTGTAGCAAGCATCAATGTTAAAACAAATTGGTCTAGCACTTCTATTTTTATGTGCCTCTAATCTTTTTAGGAACTTTTCATTGCAAATGGCGTCTTTTAACGCGAAGACTTTTGTCTTTTGTAGCCCCTTTCCATTTCTTAATATTTAACAAATTTTCTGAAAAAATGATTTGAATTCGAGCAATGGTTCTTACATGCACAAATTTTTATCTCGTTTTTCGCATTTGGTTCATCTTAAAGAAAAATTGAGATGAAAACACTATGATCGACCTGTGGCAGGTAAGTGCAATATGAAAATAAGATAGTGCTCGTGTTCATTAAAGGAGACAAGGAGTCCAATATGTAGCGGTTTATCATCAAATCACAACTTAATAACTCCACATATTATTAAGCACATATATGCGTGTTCATTAAAGGTATTATTAACCTAAGTCTACCTAAATCCCTGGCAATGGCGCCAAAAACTTGACACGACCACAAATGTAGGCTCAAGTGCAAGCCTGTCACTCAAGTAATAATTCGATAAGTCGGGTATCGATCCTCAGGGAAACAGGACGAACGAAGTCTTGACGACATTGGAAAGATGAAGAAATCCGAGATTTGACTCTAAAAAGAATGAAAAGGTGATTTGGAGTACGAAACAACTACAACTAGATGCAAATTTGAGAATAATTAACTAATGAAACTAAAATGAAAAAAATGCAACTACGCTAATTAAACGAGAAGCTGATGACAAATGGACTAGAAGTTTAACTATGAAATGAGAACAATAGGTCGAGTTACAATCTCCCACACCCTAGTAACTCACTTAGTAGGATACTAGATTCGGAATTAGAATTTTAAATGAACCCGGTCTTTAGTACTCCCAAGCATTACATATATGAGGGATCATACCCCACACAGTATGTAATCAAAGGATGAATAAAGCGATGTCGCATTAACTAATACGCGCATCGCATTCTTAAGCATCCCGATTACCTAGGGAAAACGGGATCAAAAGTCCTACAACGGTTGCACCAGTTATGCAACACGATTCATCTAAGATTTTAATTCAAAAGTCTATTTCCATTATCGTGAATTACATCGGGTTTGGTTCATGCACCCCAACCCTTAGAAAATTAGCTAGACACGATTAAATTAAAAGAAAACATGGATTGAAAAGAAGAAAACATTATAACTAATAGAAACTTAGAATTAAAGAGATGCGGGATTAATAATTAACAAACCAAGGCAATTATGAACGAAGGAATGGAAAGAAATTACTTGAATTGAAGAATCAAACTTGAAATCCTACAGCTATCTCTTTAAATGAAAACTAGGGTTTTGTGCTTCTCTCTCTAAAACTAATTAAAAACCTTCCCTAAAAACTAATTATAAGCCCTCCCTAATGTCTGGGAGGAGTTTGAAATATATACACTACGAAAAATACCAGAGTTGGATTGATACAAACTCTATCTTAAAGAAGATAATCTCAAATCTCGAATCCCGGATCAATTCGGTCAGGACATTTCGGATCGATCAGCTTAATGGCCGGATCGATCCCTTTTTTATTTCACCTGGATTGATCCGGAAGATATCCCTTTATTTAGTGAACATAGGGGGTTGGATCGATCCTTTTTTTTATGAGGATCGAATCGATCCTGTAAATGCTTCCTTAAACTCTCTCTTCATCTCCTCCTCAAAAGTGTGAGCATGGGGGGAGAACCTGGATCCAAGGACTATGTCATCCACATATACTTAGGCAACCAAAATGGCACCACTATCTCTCCTCACAAATAACATCTTATCTACTCCAACTCTTTTGAAGTCGCGAGCGAAGAGATATGAATTAAGCCTCTCGTCCCAAGCATGGGGTACTTATTACGAACCATACAAGGCTTTCCTAAGATATTAGACATGTCCTGGGTGCTTAGGATCTTCAGACCCTTTTGGTTATTCCATGTAAACCTCCTCCTGTAGAATGCCATTTAGAAGGGGACTCTTAACATCCATCTGATATAACTAGAAGCACAGATGCATACTATAGTGAGTAATAAGCAGACGAACCCAAGCCTAGTAACATGAGTGAACGTCTCCTCAAAGTCTACACCCTCGATCTGTGTGTAGCCTTGAGCGAATAACCTAGCCTTATTGCTAACTATGGTACCATTTTTATCCACCTTATTCTTAAAAATCCACTTGGTACCCATCATGTTATTCTCTCTAGGCCGAGGTACCAACTCTTAGACATAATTCTTTCTAAATTAAAGCTAATCTTCTTGCATGGCATGAATCCAATGCTCATCCTTGAGTGCTTCTTTCATATTCTTAGGCTCTACTAGGGATGTGTAGCACAAATAGCTAATAAAGTTTTTGAGTTGAGCACGAATCTTGACACATAGTGTACACCAAGTACAGCATAAGGTTCATGACTCTTTCGAACCTAAGATAGTGTTTCCTTTAAAAAAGGAATGGGGTCGACTATGGTAGTGTGAGTAAGGATGGAATCGTCACTAGGAGGTGTATCATCCTCACATTGTGAACTAAGAGCAACAAAAATCGGTGGATCTTCATCTCTAATCGTGACATTTATTGACTCCATAACCTTAAATCTAGCTAGATTATAAACTCGATAAGCCCTACTCATCAATGAATATCCTAAAAATATCATCCCGTCGCTCCGGGAGTTAAACTTTCCTAAAGGATCTCTATCTCGCAAGATGTATCAAGTACTCCCAAAGACACGAAAATATGATAGGTTAGGCCTTTTCCCTATCCATAACTCATAAGGCGTGTGAAGTGTGTGCGAACAAAGATATACCCTATGAGATTATTCATTGTATTAAGCTAGAAAAGCTCCAACTGCGGTGTCTATTACGGTCAAGTATAGGAGTAAAGAGAGACCAGGTTGTGGTGGCATGAGTACCAAAGGTCGGGTTAGATATTGCTTAATTCGTTTAAAGACTTCCTGACAAGCTTCATTTATAATTTTGGCAGAATCCTTTCTGAGGGTTTTGAAGATGGGTTCACACATAGATGACAATTGGATAATGAACCGACTGATAATGTAATTTTCCCAAGAATCCCCGAACTTCCTTCTTCGTTTAGGGTGGTGGCATTTGAGTAGGACTTTCAGTTAGGCAAGATCTTCTTCAATCCCCTTCTCGTTAACTAATAATTCTAAAAGTTTTCCTTCGCTGACTCCGAAAATGCATTTATGCAGATTAAGTCGCATTTAGTATCGCCGCATTTGTTTGAAGAACTTGCAAAGAGTTGGAACATGACCTTACCGAGTCTTAGACTTGATTATCATATCGTCCACTAGACTTCGACTTCTTTGTATATCATATCATGTAAGATGGTTGTGACAAACCTTAGGTAGGTAGCCCCTGCATTTTTGAGATCGAGTGGCATAACTGTGTAATAGAAATTCCCCAAAGGGTGATAAATGTGATTTTTTTCTTGATGATCAGGGTGCATCTTGATCTAATTTTATTAAAAAATCCATAAATGAATGACTTGAGAGGGCGAATGGACATGTTGTCCACAATCATATTGATTTTGGGTAATGGGTAATCATCCTTCGGAGAGGCCTTGTTCAAATCTTGATAATTAACTCACATGCAGACTTTTCCTCCTAATTTTAGTACGTGTACGATGTTGGATAACCATGTGGGATATTTCATTCACCCGGATGAAGCCTACATTTAATTATTTGACCATCTTTTCTTTAGCCTTGAGTGACCATTCCGTACGGAGCTTTTGTAGTTTTTGTTTGACTGGTTTACATTCTGAGAGAGTTAGAATCTCGTCTTGAGCGATCTCGAGATGAATATCGGGCATGTCCTCATAGGACCATGTGAACACTTCCACAAATTCCTTCTAGAGTGGATGAAATCCTAATCTCACGCAGTTGGCTACTGGAACTGAGATTAATAACAATTTCATCTTCATTAATTTCAAGGCGGTTATGTTATTTTTTATTAACCTTATTAAGATAAGTTATGAATTGTTCCTTTGCAATATCATCATCATCAAGAGTTTGATTAGAATCACGGCAATTAATTCAAGTCACAACAAGACACTCAAAATCATCGTTTATTTCATTCTTGGGAAAAACAACATTGAGAACCTCATTGGAGGAGGTCTCAATTACATTGCAATCAGAACAAGGAGGAACAACAAAAGAAGATGAAATAAGATAAACATTTGGGTTGGGTTATATATCAACAGGAGGAACCGGTATAGCATTCCAGTTGAGGAGGGGTGCATCAGTAGTCTTGATCAGGATAGATGGATCTGATGATGTAGCATCTGAGTGGATTATACAGAGTGTCAGCCCCAGTGTCTGCACGTTGATAATTCCCTGACTCAGTTCTTCATCTGAGGTATCATATCATCCCCCCCATCCGATGAAATCGGTGTCATCCTTCCACGAGAAGTCAATGCATTCTATAACCTCGAGGACTTATTTATATAGATCCTCCCACTCAATGGGGAGATGCATAAATGAAGGGACCAATCGCCCTTGTAGCTTTAATGCATCGAGTAACCCGGATATACTGCAAATCTCATTGGTTTTTTGGAAAAATTTTGCCATAATCTGGATGAAATCACCTAAACTGACTTCATCGGTGGGTACCACCCAATTATCTGACTCTCGAGCCCACTTCGGGCTTCCAAGAACAATGTGCTGAACTTTTGGTAGTCAATGGTCATTTCAAAGGGAAATTTCAACCCAAACTCTAGGAGTTGTTAAATAACATAGCTTAACATTTTTAATCATATGCATATGTTTCCTAAATACGACATCTCCCATAAGCATTTTAACACATGTGTTTAACTACACATTTCCATATGAAATTATAAGCATTTATATTTCATAAGGAAGGTCACTCACCTTGTATTTGATGCTAATATTAATACCAACTACTTCCTTGGTATGGTAGTATTAGTTGATTCCCCACCTAACAAGTCAATGTCATTAGTATTTGAATACACTGATTAGCATCAACCCAGTAACACATCACATCATTTGGTCAATCAGAAATAACTGAGGAGGAATTAAATATGACACTTCACATTTCTATAACACCCAATTAATTAGGGTTCTAACACAATTTACAGAATTGAATTACGAATTCGCTAGACAAAGTTATGCCCATTTTATTACAACCTTTTCCAAATCGTTTCTCAAGAAAAACAACAACACAACTTCAACTTCCTGGAATTCTCATAATTTTTATACAACATAACTTTCCATGATATTCCACCCAATATCAGTAAACATATTTAATAATACAAAATTAATGTTTCATAATTTTTAGGAATCATTTTCTATGACGAGCAAAACGTCAAACACCTGGTATGCATTCTTGCTCCTTTAGGGCAGATTTTAAACCAAAACTTAAAACTATCACCAAAGGTACATTACTTGGTATTTTTATACAATTTATGGATATGGTATACATGTATGAGTATATTTTACTCTCCAACTGGAATCACTCAATTCCAATAAGTATTCCATGATTTATGCCATTTTTAGTACAACTAGGTCGAAAATGAACATTAAAGCATAGCTTAACATTTTTAAGCATACATTTCCTCCACCTTGGGTATCAATCATGGAAACATATAATATAAATGTTTCAACATATATAAACATCAAAAACCAGAATTTCGTAAATAAAAAAACATCACGAGGAGGGAATTTAAATCTAGAACATTAAAGTCAACATTTACGATCCTAATACACGTTCTTACACATGTTCTTAAACCATCCTTGTTCCAACCTAATTCAGAAATATGGGTATCATTAAAATATATATTCAAATCAAAAATAAAAACATGCCAATTATAGAACTCATCCATGTGACCAACTTTAATAAAGAAGTAATTACCATACGAGGATTTCTCGATTTATAGAATTTCTTCGAAGATTTCTTTCCTAGCTTTCTTATCTTTCTCTCTCTTTAGGCAAAACTCTTGTTCATGGCTAAATTGGTTGAACAAGTGAGTTGTTTTCACAAGTTTAAGTCGTCCAAACCATCACTCACCCTTTAACCAATCAAAAAATAGCACATGGTATGCTAATAAGACAAATGTCACCTAAGGGATGGACAGATTTGCCCTTGTTTCGTACTTTCAGTATAACGTCTTGTACGAGCCTCCATTTAACCCATCGTTTGATGTGTTATAACATTAATTCATATATCTACAACTTTCATAATTTGTGTTTTCCCAAAATCATAACTAATACGCCTAATTTGGGCTTCGAACAGGAAAGTAGCAATTTACCAAAAATCTCAAACTTTCACATTTGGCGACCAAATATCGCCAATTTCGTACCAACCCCCTAGCTTACTTTTATAAACATAACCATGCATTAAAAACATATTTTATGGTGCATTTAACCGCATAACTAATCATATGCTCTAAACATGTTATCCCAGACAATAAGCTCAATTAGCACCTAATGTAAACAACACATATATCACATGAGCATGCATCCCCTAAACATGATAATTAACATGTTTAACACACATAACCAATTTATAAATTATAACTCGTAACTTATAATTAATCATGTAATTAACCTTCCTAATCATGTTTAAGGGCCTTACATTGTTCCATCTTGTTTTCCTACTAAATACCGCATATGCATTGACCATCATAGGCTCAATGCATTTACTATGAAATATTATTTTCCTCTACCCTTCCTTCCTCGATTAAATTTTAGAAAGGGTAGTCGGTCACAAGTTTTACTTTTTTTTAATGGGTACTCAGGGTAAAATCAAATAAAAAATATCCCCTAAGGATCAAGAAAATACTACTTTCACTTACTTATATGATACCTTTTGCCTTTCGTAGAATGTCCTTTAGAGTTTGTAATGCACTGGCGACCTTTCAGTGGAGCATGCTGAGTATCTTTAGTGTTATGGTGTAAGATTTTATTGAATTATTCATGGAGGACTTCAGCGTTCTTGGTGACTCTTATGCAGCATGTCTACCAAACCTCGAGTGGGTGCTAGAAAGAAGTGTTGAGAAGAACCTATTTTTTAACTGGGAGAAGTGTCACTTCATGGTGACACAAGGGATCATCATGGGCCATATGGCTAAGATTGATGTCATTTCCAATCTTCTCCCTCCAAAAACCCTCAAAGATGTGAGGTCATTTATTGGGCACATTAGTTTTTATCGAAGATTCATTCATAACTTCGGCACTATCTCACCCCCTATTTGTGGTATCCTGGCTAAACATATTCCATTTCTATGGATATACCCATGTCAAGAATCATTTTAGAAGTTATAATCTATCTTGACCACATCCCCATCACGCAATCACCTTATTAGTCTCTTCTATATGATTTTATGTATTGTTCTAGTGATAATGTCATAGGGGTTATTTTGGGTTAAAGAAGGGACAAGAAGCCCCATTTGAAGGGACAAGAAACCCCATTTGATCACTTACCCCAATCATACACTCTATAGTGCACAAGTGAACTACTCAATGACGGATAAAGAGTTTTTAGCCATAGTTTTGCATTAGATAAATTTTGGGATTACCTAGTGGGATCATCCTATTTCACCGATAATGTTGCTCTTAAATACTTTCTCTCTAAGAAGGATGATAAGCGTAAACTTATTCATTGGGTGTTATTCCTTCGGGAATTTGACCTCTTAATAAAAGATAAAAAGGGGGTTGATAAATTCTTCACGAACCACTTGTTTCGATTAATGTTTAATTACGATCATATTAACCCAATCCCTATTCGAAATTGATTTCCTGAAAAGCAACTCATGGTCGTTTCTATCTTGCAATGGTATGTTGATATTGTTAATTTCCTTATCACAAGGGCATACCCACCGTAGTTCTCCCCAAGGACAAGAAAATATTTTTGATAGTGGATTGGTCATTCTTCTTTGATGACCCTTATATGTTCAAATATTTTCTGGACTAGATTATTACAAAATATATACCCAATGACTACATTCCTAGTGTTTTGTCGTTCTGCCACAATGAAGCATGTGGGCGATATTTTTCTTCCCAAAATATCGCATTCAAAGTTATACATTGCAAATTTTATTGGCCCACACTTTTCAAAGATGTGTAATCGGTATGCATATCCCGCCCTCACTGCTAATTACTTAGGAAGGTCACTAGATGGAACATGATGCCTCTGTCCCCCATCCTTAGGATTGAAGTCTTTGATTGTTAAGGCGTAGACTTCATGGTTCCATTCACAAAGACAACAAGTTCGAGTATATATCAGTCAATGTCAACTATGTGTCCAAGTGGGTAGAGGTTACGTTGTCACAAAAGAACACTGCGAAAGTAGTGTTGAACTTTATAAAAGATCATAACATTACTCATTTAGGAACACCTAAAGTTATCATTAGTGACCAAGGTGTTCAATTTTGTAATGATATTTTCACCTCCTATATGTCTCAATGAGACATCACCCAATAAGTCTCCACCACATACCATCTGAAAACTAATGTCCATGGTGAGTTGGGAAATAGGGAGATAAAAGGGATATTGGACAAGACTATTGATCCCTTGACCAAAGATTGGCTTTTTTGTTTAATCGATGTTCTATGGCGTATCAGACAACTTATATGACCCATATAGGTATGTCTCCCTATTGCGTCATGTAAGGAAAAGCATGTCATTTGTCGGTCGAGCTTGAACACCGGGTATATTGAGCCATAAAAAATATCAATTTTGACATACTGGAGGGAGAAGTTTTTTAAAAGCTACAACTCACTGAATTGGATCAAATGAGGAACAAATTATAAGAGAACTCTTGTATTTTCAAGCCCAAGACAAAAGACTTTCATGACAAGAGGATAGTGCGCAAGTACTTTGCGGTAGGAAATAAAGTTTTATTATACGACTCCCATTTACACCTTTTTCCCGGGAAATTTTAATACTAGTGGCAAGGACCATACATAATACGTCGTGTCTATGATCACAGAGCAAGTTATATTGAGAAACCATGAACCGGGACCATGTCAATGGTCAACGACCTAAGACTGAAAGGGTTTCTCAAAGATTTCAACCCACTGTTGAAATAAATCACTTTAAACGAATCATCTACAGGTCCCATCTCGAGCATTTCATAAACTATCTCATTTTTAACAGAATTTGAGTAGTGCCCAAACTCATGATTATTGGCAATTTCATATATCCCATTTAACAAAAAGGGAATTTTTCTTAATCTTATTTTGTTATCTACTGGCTTGGAATTAACATGTTTTTCAATAAAGTACCACGCCATCATCCAAAGGATCACTCCATTTATCGGTTCATAAACCTACCCCTCCTACATTGACGTGATTATTGTTCTTAATTAAACATTGAGGACAACGTTCGGTTTTAATTATGGGTAACTTTGCATATCTTCCATATTCACATGTTATCAACAAGTTTGTAATTGTTTGTTAAGTGATTATTGGCAAAAGTTTTTTGTGAAACCGACTATAATCATTTAAATTTTTAAAAAAATTAAAAATATTTTTTCTTCTTTTTAGGATTTTTACCTAAATTTTTTATTAGATTTTACTCTCCAAGTTACTTCATGCTTGTGAGAGCAAGAAATATCATAATAAAGATCCATGAAAAATAATAACGAATGCAAAAAGTAAAGATCATACACATAACAACGATATATGTGGTTCGACAACTTATTTACATCCATGGAGAGGTTATTATGTTCTTATTAGTGTCTCTCAATGCTCAAGTTGTTCATCATTCTGCCCTGGATCGGGGCTTATAATTTATAGATGTATACAATAAGAGTTTGAGTTGTTCAAGTAACTCGATTAGCATGTGCACAACTCGTGGTGTCCCTGAATATCTCCTCTGAGATTGTTTGTAACCAATTTGAGTATATTTTTAAGTATTTGAGTATATGTGAAATACACGAGTCTTTAATGGATAGTGGATTTGGTCCGAGCAACTCCTCTCGCGGGCAGGGCTGGTCGGCTACTTTCATGGGCCAAGATAAAAGGGTCCCCACAACTGTCCCAAAAAAATTTAGGCTGAATATTTGGGCTAATAAATTTTAACTGAATTGAAATCCCATAACTTAAAAATTTATTTTTAATATCAGAGTGGAATTTTTAAAATTTTGGCGAATTGAAAAGAGTACGCTCGTCCTGATGTAAACACCAGGTCAAACTTGTAGTTTCATTGAAAAAGTGAGGGTACACTCGTCTGAGCAATTAACTGAAGTGCCTAAATCCTCCTTGGATGTCGTGTTCCATGATTAGCTCGAACTTCAAACTAGAGTTACATCTCTTACGTTAGTTTTCTTTCAATCTTTCCTTTGACTACTGAGATCGTTTCATTTTCTTCAGAGATCCCACCAATTCTTATAAGTTCTGCTAATCTTTCTCAGATTTTTGCTTTTGTGATTGTGCTTTGATTGTAGTTAGGGCTTTTCCTCTATTATATCATTCATGGGGTCATTGAATAACAAGCCGATAGCAAATTTTAGGAAAACCTATAATATTTCGAACTGTGTTGAAATCGATTCTTCCCCTTTCCCTAAAAATGTCCGTGACATTAAGGGGGGCCCTAGATTCACACCCTACTGATCACCCAAGGGGGTTGATAATTCCCCCAAACCCTCTTTTTCATAGATTCTCCAAATACTTTGATATTGTCCCTGATCAGTGTGCCTCCAATGTTTGGAAGATTATAAATGAGGTATATAGAATAAACACACAATCTTGGACCAACATGGGTCTTGCTGAGCTCTATTAATGTTATGTTTGGTCGCTCACTAATGATGGTATTTTGTATTTGAAGACCACGAATGATAGGGTCCTGGTGGTAAACCTATCAGATTCTCATTAGGATTATTGGGGTCATGGGTTTATTTCCAGATATTGGCAACATGCTCCTCATCCTAAGGGAGAGAGATACCGTAGGCCTTCGATTTTTTACTTTGGGGAAGATTATATAGGATGTTTTTCTATTTTTCTTTTATTTTCTTGTTGTTTCTTCTTTTACAGACTTGTTTGCTACTCCTGTTCCTGTCCTCTGACTAATGTTTTTCTTCCTCTGTTATGCATCTCATGATAAAAATCAAGAGCCTTATTTAAGTGAAGTTAGTGTTACTGATCTTTTGCAGGCCTGTATGGTTAAGGAGAGGCTTACAAACGACGAGCATGTAAGATCTGCAGCTTATTTGATCAGATATAAAAATACTACCAATAGCTTTATTACTCGACTGATCGATAAGGTCCCTGACTTGAAGGCTCGTGAAGTTAGGCCCTTTGAGACAATTATTTTAGCGTAGAATGAATAAGAGGAAGAGGAAAAAAATTAAGAGGAGGAGGAGGAGGAAGAAGAAGAAGAGGAAAATGCAAAAAATATGGCTCCCGTTGTTAAGAGGAGGATTCTGAGGAGTGATGAAGAGGAGGATTAGGTAGTTTTGTCTGATCGATTCAAGTCTTTGGAGAGGTCAAAGGTATATTCCCCTAGGTCTAGTGGTTCTAGCCAAGGGGGAAAAAATAGAAGGATAAGAAGAGAGGCGAAGAATAATAAGAAACAAGGAGAGAGAGAGAAAGAGATAAGACCAAAAGAAAATTAGTCTTAAAGTCCCCTGTAGTCCCTTTCCCCACTACTTATACTGAGGGGCCTAGTGTAGGCAACAGTCCTGCCCTTGCTCGTAATCTGCTGAAGGGGACTGTGCTCACTGCCGATTCCGAGCATTCTTCATGGTTGGGGGAGTCCCAACTTGCTCTTAAATTTTCTCAAGTACTTGTTTTGGAATTTTTCTTCCCTTTATCCCTTTACTATTTCTTGCCTTCATTTTTCTTCTTTTTGTACTAACTTATCATTCCTTTCTCTATGCAGTTCTTGGCTATTTTTATCACTCTTTTGGATGGTCACGCCGACCAGGACAAAAATAAGTAGGAGCCAAAAGATGCTCTGAGAAAGTTTGAAAAAGACTTTATTGATGCTCGTGCAACGTGGGAGAGGGAGAAGGAGAAATTAACAAAGGTCTATGCCGATATCCAGGCGTCTAAGAACCTAGTGGTCACCGAGAAGGAAGAGCTGGCCAATAAAAACCAGAGTCAATCTGGAAAGGTTCAAAAGTTAGAGGAAGATCTACCGCGTGAGAAGAATGGAAGCTACACTACAGGGTTAGAACGTAGCCTATGATGATGCTGAGCACCAGATAGACTATATGAAGAGGGTGGCCTTTAAGAAAGGTGCAAAGAATATGTCCTTTAAGAAAGGTTAGGACCAAGTGTTGGGAGCTATGGGGGATCCTTCTAATTATGAGCATTTTGTCTATCATTCTCTTGGGCCCAACCTCTTTACAGAGGAAGAGTAGAATATTGGTTAGCCAGTCGACCATGTAGAGAATGTGTCTGCTGAGGTCGAAATGGTTGCTAACCAAGACAAAAGGGTTACCGAGAAGGGGAAGGTAGTGGTTGAATCCAAGGGGGTGAAGGAGTAGGGCTTTTAGAGTAAGAGTTTTTTCCTTGTTCTGCATAACTTTTTGATTCACCGTAATCTTCTTCTCTGCTTTGATTGTACTAGCCTATGGACCCTCTTTTACCAATGAATGAAAGAGAATCCTTTTACATATATTGATTCGTTCCTTCCATGCATACTGATATTTGTTTGTAATTTTATTTGTTGTGTTACTTGTAGCCTGATGAAGACTATATTCCCCCTACTTTAAAGTTGGGTATGCTCCTGAGACCCAACATTAGTCCCTAAGCTCGTAAAACATTTTGTAAAATTTTTTAAGTCTTTGAGGGCGAGAACTGAGCAGTATAAAAATCAGTCTGAACTGGTTGCCAAGTTGAAGGATGATTTTCAAGTTATGGCGGAGATCGATTATTCAGTTCAAGATGAGTTGAATGGTTTGAGGGACAAACTTATGGAGACCAATAAAGTGGGCCAAGTGCGTGAAGTGCTCCAAGCAGAGAATGGTGCCTTAAGGAAGGAGGTTAAAGAGATGAAAGGAGATGTTCGAAGGGCATATGTGATTGCAGTCGGGCTCCAAAGAAACGTCACAAGGTAGAGACACTTATTCAGGATGGGACCCCAAAAAGCCTGGGCAGATGGATTTAATGACGGTTGGATTGATTCCCTATCAAGGCTGAAGGAGGCAACGAATCTCGTATTTTCTCATGGGTTGCTAAGTGCCTTTAGGGAGGTTAAGACACTTAAGGAATTCGACATGTGGTATAAATACCAGGTCGAGTGTGCATCCTAATATCATAACCCTTTCTTAAACGATGATAAGTGGATCCCGATTGTTGTTATCCCTGCCCAAGTCCTGGATGATTACCTTGAAGACAATGTGGAGGTGTTATCTCACAACCCAGACAATGGCCGAAGAGCACGTATTACGAATTATCTTACTTGCAATCATGAGACATTTTAGGTTTTTATTAGGTCTTTGTATATTTCATCTCGATGTAATTGTACTTTCCAATTTTTGTCAATATAAAGATTAATCTATTAATTTGTTCCATATTTTAATCATGTCTGACTAAACATGACTTAATAATTGTCTTTATGTTTGAACTAGAAAGAGATGTTATTTGTTAACTACTTAAGATCTTTTGTCGACCAAGTAATACCTTTTGACCATCTTAGGCCCTTTGCCAATTAAATGGGCTAGTAATTCAGTTTAATAATTTTGGGCTTCTCAACTGAACAAATGATTTTAAGAACAAGTGTTAACCATTTGTTAACATGTGTTTGAACATTCTCCTAGTTTCATATACCTTAGCAGTGGTTATTTCGTCACACTCATTTAGGCTTAAGTGAGATGATGGAAAGAATGTACCTAGTCGATGAGCCATCCACCCGAGCAGGCATTTTATGACCAATCTGAGTTGGCTTTATTGCCTAAGGATCACCTATAGGGCTTTTTTTGTTATCGGGGCAACTCTTGAGGTCTATCGTGTTCATGACAAAGACCTAAGGATTGTAGTAATTAGGTACTTTATTAACTTATTATAACTACTATAAACCCAACTCGGCACATGATATTCCTCGATTGAAATAAGTTGAACAACTTATTGTAATCCTCAGGATTTTTACTATGCACGAGGGAGTTCTTTGGCTAAGACAAGCTAAGCAGCCTTATGTTAACCAAAGATAACTTCTTCTAGCGGTCAGGGGAGTTATCATTTGGAAATGGTGCATACTATTGAGATGAAATTAATAAATTCAAGTGCGAGATACAACTGGCCTTTATTCATTGAATATTAACTTGCAAGTAACATAAGTTTAAAATATAAATTTGCATAAAGTAAATGTGCTAATATAAGATAAAGAAGACTAAAAATAGAACTTCTTGAGATTGGATGCATTCCACGCTCTTGATATGTCTTTTCCCTCCAGCGTTTCCATGTGATATGCTCCTTGGAGGTCGTCCGTTATCAGCTTAAAAGGTCCTTCCTAGTTTAGTTCCAGCTCTCCATCTGATGGTTTCACCGCACTGCCGAGAACTTTCCTTTAGACATAGTCCTCTACTAGAAACTTTCTTGGATTGACTTTCTTATTGTATTGCTTGGCTAGCTGCTTTTGATAGGAATCTGACTTGATCATGACCAGTTTTCTTCGCTCATCTGCTAAGTCAATTTCAGTGCATAACACATCATCGTTAAGGACTTGGTCGACCAAGGGGGTTCTCATAGTGGGGAAACCTGCTTCCAGCGTAATAATATCTTCCATTCCATAAGCGAGCGAGAAGGGTATTTTTCCATTTGGTCTCTTAGGAGTAGTGTGGTAGGCCCACATAACATGGGGGAGTTCACCCACCAAGGCACCCTTTGCTCTTTCCAGCCTCTTTTTAGACCATCGAGCATGATCTTATTGGAAGTTTCATCTTGATCGTTTCTTTGGGGATATGCCACATAACTAAAGTGTTTCTTGATTCCATGTTCATCACAAAAACCTTGAAAGAATCTTCTTTCAAATTGTGTATCATTATCAGTAAAGATAGTCCTTGGTACCCCAAAGCGTGTTATGATGCTTTTCTAGATAAACCAGGTTATATCAACATTATGAATGTTCGCCAATGGTTCTGCCTCTACCCACTTGGTGAAGTAATCTATGATGACTAGCAGATACTTGTGATTTCTAGGTGAGGTAGGTAGAGATTCCACGATAACTACCCCTTTGCGCGAATGGCCAAGGACTCATCAGAGATTTCAGGTTGCTAGTTAGCTGGTGGGGCATAGGAGATAATTTCTGGAACTTTTCACATGTACGGACATAGGTGTTTACGTCCTTTTACATGTGAGGCCACCAGTAACCTTCCTTAATCTCTCTAAAGTCCAATGGCATCCCTCATGCTTGACCTCCACAAATACCATCGTGAAGTTCACTAAGAACTTGCGCAGTGTCGTGTGGGGGATGCATTCGAGGTAAGGGCCTATGAATGATATTTTGTAGAGCTTTCCTCCTGGGGTGAGGTAAAAATGGGAAGTTTTTCCCCTCACTTGATGAGCCAATCTCTTATCATCGGGAAGTATGTCGCTCCGTAGATAGGCGATGATGGGATCTATCTAACTAGGGGCCTGCTCTGTGAGGAGGACTTATTTGGTGACCATCGTTTGATCGATATTTGGCTGGGTGAGGAAATCTATCTGGATAGTTCTTAAGAGATCGGATTCCACCATTGATCTAAATGATGCTAAGGCATTAGCGTGACTATTCTGCCCCCGGGGGTGCTATTGAATGTCAACCTTGTCAAATTCTGCCATAAGTTCTCTTACTATGGACAGGTAGGCTTCCATCCTATCATTTTTTGCATTGAAATCTCCACTCACTTTCTTGGAGACCAATTTGGAATTACCAAATACTTTGAGGTGCCTTTCCCCCAGCATTTGGGCCTGCGCGAGCCAGCGATCATTACTTCGTATTCGGCTTTATTATTGGAGGCTTCAAATCCCAGTCTAGTTCTTTGTTCAGCCTAATTCCTTGTTCGATGACAGCGTCTTCTCGTGTGACGAGGATGATTCCTACCCCTTCCCCCTTAGAATTGGAGGCTCCATCAATATATAGGGTCCAGTCCTAAGACTGTGCTTCCTAATCTATTGACTACTCCATTTCCTAGTGGTCGATAGGCTAGTCCCCCGTAAATTCGATGATAAAATCAACCAGGACTTATCCCTTAATTGATATTCTTAGTTGAAAGTGGATATCGAACTTCTCGATCTCGATCGATCACTTTGAGAGTCATCTAGAGAGGTCGTCTTTCCAAAGAACAACTTTAAGGGGATAGGATGTGATCATTATTGTTGAGTAAGCTTCGAAGTAGTGCTTTAGCTTCCTTAAGGCAATAACTAGTGCATAAGCGAGCTTTTCCAAAGGGAAAGTAGCGTTGTTTTGTATCCAAAAGTGTTTTACTGGCATAATATACGGGTTTAATCCTCTGTCCTTCTCACATACCAGAGTTAAGCTCATAGTGTGGTCTGATACTGCGAGATAGATATATAGTGGGTATCCATCATTGGGAATCACCAATAGAGATGGTTTGCTAAGGCAGAAATTGATCCCCTCCAAAGCTTTGGAACAATCGTTGTTCCAACTGAGGCTTTTCTTTTTATTTAAAAGCTGCTTACAAATGAAGCGATTGAGTGACGCGAGCATACCAGTGAGGTTTTGGATATCTCACAACATTTGTGGAGGCTGGATCTTAGTGATTGCGTCAATTTGGTCTGGATTGGCCTCAATTCCTCTTTAGTTTACCAAATAGCCCAGAAACTTTCTTGACTAGGTATCGAATGAACACTTACTTGCATTAAGTTTCATCTGATATTTCCTAAGGATTTTGAAGGTTCTGCTTATGTTCGTGAGGTGGTGGTCTTTATTTTTACTCTTGATTAACATGTCATCGATGAAGACCTTCATTGTGTCTCCTATTTATCGCTCGAATATTTTTATGACCGTCCTTTGATATGTTGCCCCTGCGTTCTTCAAGCTAAATGGTATGACTTTATGGAAGTATAACCCAACAAGGGTTATGAAGGACGTTTTGTCTTGGTCGGAACCAAATAATGGAATTTGATGGTACCTTGAATAGGCGTCCAGGAAACACATCCTTTCGTGTGCTTGCGTAGCATCAACTAGTTGATCAATCTTACGTAGTGGGAAGTTGTCTATGGGACATTCCCTATTAATATGTGTGAAGTCAATACAGACCCTGCAATTTCCATTGTTCTTTCTTACCACCACTAGGTTGGATAACCATTTGGGGAACTGAACTTCCCTAATGGATCCTGCATCCAGAAGCTTCCGTACTTCGCTCCCCACTGCTTTAGCGTTCTAGGGGGCCATTAGGAGAGCCTTCTGAATAATCAACTTAAAGGTCAGGTTAATGTACAAGAGATGGCAGGGTACACTTGGATCAATCCCAAACAGATCATATGGACCCCAAGAAAAAAAATCCATATTGCTTCTCAGGAAGGAAATCAATTCTTTTTTGTGATTGGCAAGTGCGGTTCCGATCAGAAATTTTCTCTCTGGGAAGTCGTCATCAGTTCCAACTTCCTCTATGCTTTAATGACCCTGTCAGTAGGGTGGACCCTAGACTCCTCTACCCTGGTCGGCCATACCGTAATTGCTATTTATAGGGTATAGCCTTATCCTGGGCTTCATCTTGAGCATCTTTTGATTCCTTTTTCTTTTCCCTTCTACGATGGATAGTCGTAATAAATCACTTATATGTCGTGTCCTAGTCACCATGAATCTTGACCATACCTCGATCGGTGATACACTTCAACTTCTGATGGTAGGTACACGGTACTGCCCTCATGGCATGTAAATAACATTTGCCCAGAATGGTGTGATATGAGGACTCTATATCTACCACCAAGAACTCGATTAGCATTGAGATATCTTTCACTCTAACTGACAGGACTATCTTTCCCAGTGGCATCATAATTCGTCTTATGAAGCCGACCAATAGAACCGTGGCCTCCTTGAGATCGGTGAGGTTGAAGTTCAGTTTGTGGAACAATTCTAGGTACATTACCTATGAATAGTTTCCCTGATCCACTAACATCTTGTCGACGTTCGGAATTACAATTCTTAGGGTCATTATGAGTGCATCATGATGTGGGGTCCTCACTCCGACCAGATCTTCCTTAATGAAGATGATGTATTTGGTATAGTCGACGTCCTCTTTTCGTCGACCCTTTCCATATTGGCTCTTTGCAGGGTCGATCTGGAACGCTCCCATGATAACAGTAACCTTTTTCAGTTCCATCCCACCATGAATTACTATGAACTGCTATCCCATGTCATCATCAAGGACATTTTCTGGCTTCTGGTCACCATTACCTACAACCGTGTCAGGTTTTTTTTCTATGTACTCATTAAGATTCCCTACTTGGGCTAATTATTCTAAGTGTGACTTCATAACCTTTAAATTCTTAGTTCTATGGCCACCCTCCTTATGAAATTCACATCTCAGTGCATTGTTCCTTTTCGTTGGGTCATCACCCATCTTCTTGGGCCACTTAACGAATGGTTGATCCTTGATCTTGGTCAAGATCTTATAGATTGGTTCCTCAAAGACTCTGTTAATAGCCTGGAATGCTTTTAAGGGATCAGTCTCACTCCCGTTCATAGAACCATTTTTGCCCATGTTCTTATTACCTTTCTTTGGAGTGTCGCTCTTATCTCCTCCTTTGATTGCCTTTGCTTGACCATTGTTCTTTTCATTAAAGTGAGCCACATCTTCAACCTTGGCGTAGTTCTTAATATGAGTCATAAGGTCGTCGATGGTGCTGGATTCTTTCATTGATAGGGACTGGTGTAGAAAAGATATGGTCAGTAAAATCAATTTTGAAGGATACAATGACAACATGCTCCAAGCAGTCCTCCCCTTCATTAAAAACTTCCCAGTATCTCTTGGTGTAATCACGAAGGTTATCTTGTGACTTTTTCTTCATCGTGAGTAGCTCATCCATCCACTTGGGGTGGGAGCTACTGGTTATGAAGAAAGCAGTAAAATCCTCTGCAAGGACCTTGAATCTCTTTACTAACCTGTGAGCAGCTTCTGAAACCACTTTTATGTTACATCGTGTAGGCTAGAAGGGAACATTTGACACATCAATGCGTCGTTATGAATCCACATGATCATTGCTTGCCTGTACTACCGAACGTGGTGTATGGGATCTGTATTTTATCATAGGTATTGAACCTTAGAACAATAAACTTCTTTGGGGGTTCTTCCTCTTCAATCGCCCTTGAAAATGGGGATTTCATAGTGTGTTGAGAGATCCCTAACTAGCTCCCTAGTAGACCCTGTCCGCGATGGGTTGGATGTTAGTCCATCTCCCTATGAACCAAAATTATGATGTCCTCATTTTAATGATCATTGCTCTTGTGGTACCTTTCTGACCGGTCACATTTTGATCTACCATGCTTTAACTTTCCACGTTCATATCTGTCTTGGTCGTGCCTGGACCTCCTCCCTCGACTATGACTATTGCTCGCCGGAGGATTAGGAGTCCTATCACGATGCTTCCTGGTATTTTTATGGAGATCTTTCTCCATCCTTTCAAGTAACCTTTGTAGGCGAGAATTCTCTTCCACCTAAAGGCGTGTGGCCTCCTCTTTTTCTTGAAGCCTGGATTCATAAGATCTAACCAACCTAGAGATCTAGGTAGACCTAGGTGGCCCTTGGCTTTGTTCAGAAGGCTGCCTTTCTTGGAGAAACATGGGATTTGGTTGTTGGCGAATCTATGACATGACCCTAAGTGAGACAGGGTCTTGTTGTACATCGCCAGCCTGAGGAATATTACTGTTGTGGTGAGACACTACGGACTTTCTATTGATGAATGTTTTCACAGGAATGAAAATTGCTTCCCACAGATGGCGTCAATTGTGAGTGCAAAAAATATCATAATAAAGATCCACGAAAATAATAACGAATATAGAAATTAAAGATCACACACACAACAATGATATACGTTGTTTGGCAACTTTCCTACATCCACGAAGAGAATACTATGTTCCTTTTAGTGTCTATTAATGCTTGAGTTTTTCATCCCTTTGCCCTGGGTTAAGTTTTACAATTTATAGATGTATACAATAAGAGTTTGAGTTATTCAAGTAACTCGATTAGCATGTGAATAACTCGTGGTGTCCCTAAATATCTCCTCTGAGATTATTGGTAACCAATTTGAGTATATCCGTAAGTATTTGAGTGTATGTGAAATACACGAGTCTTTAATGGATATTGGATTTGGGTCTAAAAGCTCTTCTCTTAGGTTGGGTTAGTCGTCTACTTTCCTGGGCAAGATAAATGGGTCCCCACTATTCTTTTAAAGAAAAAACAATAAACATATCTAAGAGTTTACTTGTCTAAATATCTCTTTAGTTTATTTTCCATCACTATTAAGATTTATTAATTCATATGATGCATGTATTGATACTTTATGTACAACACGAATTATACTTGCGTAATTGTTAAAAGCTAAAGGGGACTTGGAAAATTTAAATATACATAAGTATACTTACCATGTGAGCTTTGTGTTCTCTTCCTTGTTCTGAATGATGTATACACTTTTTCATTATTCTTTTGGAAAATATTTTAAAGTCGATGGTAATCTCAATATCCTTATTTTGACTGTCGAATAAAGAATGGAGATATGATATTTTTCGAATCAAAATTCAAAAATTATGTTTTAACCTCACTTTTGATAAGATACAATTCATTTTCACCATTTCACCCATTTCATCAATATCTTGTAAAATGATTCAAAAATAAAAGTGAAACGAGGACTGGAAAAAAGGGAAAAGAAAAGAAAAGAAAAATAGGAATAAAGGAATTCAAAAAGAGCTAAGAATTATAAAAGAAAAAGGAAAAAAAAGTTAGTCTTATTTATAGATGTTGACCATTATCATGCTTTCATGCATTTTCCATGCTTAGAATTCCTTAAACGATCACAAGGTTAACAATATTTTATTCAACATTGAAAAGATTACATTTTCGTGAGATTACATTTACACATTTTATATGAATGTTTTTTATCACTAACATATGCAAGGCTTTGTTTCCAATTACAATTATTCTTTATGCCTACATGTCCCGAGTGACTTACACTAATTCAAAGTGTTTTCAATTTTTGAGTGTAATCCTCGGCGAGAATTTAACTACTACGCTTCATTATAAACATAAAGTCATTAAAACTTATATACAATTTCACTTATAAATTTTATGATGACACACACCACGCACTCAGTCAATATGTATAAATCTCTTGAATTTCTTTAACATAATGGTAATAATAAATTAACTATTAGATAAATCTGTTAGTCATTGCAATATAGTCGTTACAAATTAGGATTGTGAAAAAGCTTTTTGATTAAAAATGGGTAACTATTTTGAGAAAAATCTGATGTTTGTGAGTATCATCACTTTAAACTCTCATGAGATAAAACTCGCCCACTAAGGTAACCTAGGGGTATAATTACTTGTTGCATAAGATAAATGCAATCGTCTATCCCATGAAAATGGATATCTAACCTTTTTTAATTTTTTGGAATAAAATAACGATTATAACACGAACAAATCTTTTACTATATCGGTAGGAACTAGTAACATGTTAGTCAGGGGTGTGGTTAATTCCAAATATTGCATTTTATTACCCTTTTTACTGTGCAATATTAGAGTCACATGTTCATTAAACCCATGTTTTATACTCATTTACTATATAACCTTAAATATTCATGGTTAATCGCTTGTGCGAGGTTTATTTGAGTATTTACAGGGTTTACGATGTTACTGGAGAAGTCAAGAAGCAATCGAAGCAAGAAACATTCACATACGCACTTTGAGGGGGAAAATGGTAATTTCAATTGACCAATTTCAGACTCGAACGCTTCACTGAAGTTGTCTAATCAAGGAACGTCTGGGTTTGAATGGCGTATCAATCTGATCTAAAAAAAACTTATGACCGGGTAAATTGAACCCAAAATAAAGTCAAAACTCAAAGCCCCAAGTCAAACCTAAAGTCAGACCTAAGGACCCGGGCAATTCTGGGTAATGATTAACTGTTATAGTCATAGTATTGTGTCTTCCATATCGGGTTAGGAGATTTTTTGGTGGTGATGCCTCGTCCTGAGGAAGGTTCATCCACCCATTTATATTATATAGAGGAGGAGACCTCTAAAGAGGTGGTGATTCCACTTGATTCGATTCCGGTTGTTATTGAGTTCGCTGATGTATTTCAGGATATACCAGGGCTACCTACCAGCAGGGAGATAGAGTTTGTGATAGACATGACACCAGGCACTCAATCGATTGCCTGTGCACCTTACCGTATGGCTCCGACAGAGATGAGGGAATTACGGGATCAGATCGAGCAGTTATTGGGATGGGGCTTCATCCGTAGGAGTACCTCTCCTTGGGGATCTACCGTATTTTTCATAAAGAAGATAGTTGGGTCATTACGATTGTGTGTGGACTACCGGGAATTGAATAAGGTCAGAATATGAAATGAGTATTCATTTCCCCGAATCGACGACCTATTCGACCAGTTGAGGGGTGCTGCCTACTTCTAAAAGATAAACTTGAGGTCGGTATACCATCAGTTACATATCAGAGGGGAGGACATGTCTAAGGCTTCCTTCTTGAGATTATATGGATCCTATGAATTCAGGGTTATGCCATTTGGGCTAACCAACGCACCGGACATATTTATGGACTTGATGAAAAGGGTGTTCAGAGAGTTCTTAGATCAGTTTGTCATTATCTTTATTGATGACATCCTGATTTATTATCGGAGGAGCATGCCGAGCATTTGAGGTTATTTTTACAGACACTCCGAGAGCATGATATGTATGTGAAATATGAGAAGTGTGGATTATGGGTGAGAGAAGTTCAGTTTTGGGGGAACATTATTTCTAAAGAGGGGATATCCATAGATTCGAGGAAAGTGTCAGTGGTAAGGGAGTGGGGGTAACCCACGACACCAACATAGATACGTAGTTTCTTGGGGTTGGAAGGATACTACAGGCGATTTATTGGGGGATTATCGAAGATACCGGGTCCGATGATGAATTTGACTCGCAAGGGGGTGCCATTTTTATGGAATGATGCCTGCCAGTTTGCTTTTGATGTGCTGAAGGACAAGCTGACTTCAGCTCCAGTTCTAGCACTACCCAGGTCGGGGTGGAATACCTGTTTAATACTGATGCGTCCTTACTAGGACTTGGGGGTGTGCTTCAGCGGGAGGATAAGGCTATAGCATATGTTTCCCATAATCTTAAGCCTCATGATAGTAGTTACCCCACCCACGACTTAGAGTTAGCGAACATTATATTTGCACTTCGGGTATGGAGATATTATCTCTTGGGGGGAAATTTTTCTTATTCACATATCATAAGTCACTGCACCTATTCACGTAGCGGGAGTTGAATATGCGTCATCGGAGGTGGCTTGAATTTGTGAAGGACTATCAGTTCAACATCCATTACCACCCGAGGAAGGCTAACGTGGTAGTAGACGCGTTGAGCCATAGGCCAGCAGGTGAAGTGGTCGAGGTGTGGAAGGTAAAATGGAAGGAACTGGGACATCAGTATGCGATTGCCTGCTCATTCATGTCAGTGATAATGGTTACACCCGAGATCGTTACTAAGGTGATACAGGCTCAGGCAGCAGACTCGTTCAGTCAGGATCGGAATGTACTGCTTCTAGTCAAGGGGGAAGAGTCGTATTCTGTCAGCTCCGATTGGGGCTTACGCTTTAATAGAATACTAGTAGTTCCGAAAGGGGAGGAGTTACGACATGCCGTGGTGGCGGATTCTCATAGGTCACGATTTGCGATACATCTCGGAGGGGATAAGATGTACCAGGATATGAGGCGACAGTACTAGTGGAGTGGAATGAAGAAGTACATCGCCAAGTTTGTTTTGAAACGTGTCACTTGTCAACTGGTAAAAGTGGACTACCAGAGACCGCCAGGGCTCCTATAGCCGTTAGATATCCCTATGTGGAAATGGGAGAGCATTTCCATGGATCTCATCACAGGGCTGCCTACCTCCCAGAGGGGTCAAGATTCCATATGGGTGATTGTGAATCGGTTGACCAAGGTAGCTTATTTTCTTCCAATTCAGACCGATTATACTACGGGGTAGTACGCTCAGATCTTCATTGCATAGGTAGTGAGACTCCACGGGGTGGCCCTCGATATTGTGTCCGATCGGGATAAGATCTTTGTGTCCCAATGTTGGGAGAGCTTTCAGGAGGCCATGGGTATAGAGTTATGTTTAAGTTCGGCCAATCACTCGCAGACGGATGGGAAGACAGAGCAGACAAATCAGATGTTAGAGGATATGTTTCAGATGTGAATCCTTAATTTTGGCAGGGGTTGGGAGTAGTACCTTCCACTGGTGGAGTTGGCCTATAATAACTCCTACAAGTTTACTATTGGCATGGCTCTATTAGAATCATTGTATGGTAGGCCTTATCATTCTCTATTGTGTTGGCTAAAGGTGGGGGATAACAAACTACTTGGGTCAGAGGTGATTCGGGATACCTCGGCCAGAATTGGGATGATTCGGAGCTATATTTGGGTTGCTCTGGATAGACAGAAGAGCTACGCCGATGCCAAGAGGTTCTTCAGAGAGTTCAATGTGGGGGACCAGGTGTTGTTACGAGTATCTCTTATGAAGGGGGTAATGCGGTTTGGGAAGAAAGGGAAGTTAGCACCTAGGTAAGTAGGGCTATTCCCTATTATTGAGCGGATTGGGCCAGTAGCTTACAGACTTCGATTATCGGAGTACTTTTGTAGGATTCATGACGTGTTCCACATTTCTTCGCTGAGGAGATATCTTCGGGATGACATGGCCCACACTCATATTGCTTTGGAGGAGATTGACCTACAGCCCGACAGTTCTTATGAGGAAGGGCCAGTTGCTATCCTAGACCATAGCGAGAGGAAATTAAGTTCAAAGGTAGTGTCGTTAGTGCGTGTTCAATGGTGGCATCATAATATCGAGGAGTCTACTTGGGAGTGCGAGGATGAGATGAGCGATAAATATCCCGAGTTATTCTTACCAGGTATACCTTTATTTTTCAAAATTTTGGATGAAATTCCATTATTATGGGGAGTATGTAATACCCCGTATTTTTAATGATTTTAATTATGGGATTAATCGAGGATTAATTGACTTAAAATAGGAGTTTTATTTATAATTAATCCAGATTTAATTAAATAATTACTAGCGTGACGAGTGTTAGTATTTATTGATGTGAGTTATGTTGAATATTACTTAGTGATTAAAGTAATATATGATTATTAAAATATTAAAGTTGTCGTGAGTGAAAAAAATACGGTAGTTACAGTAAACTTAGTTCGGACGCGTGTGTGAGTCGTGTCGAGACTTAAATGAGGAATTAAGGGGTAATTTTATTTTTGGATATTCGGATGGCTGTTTTGTGTACGCCAATGTGTCCGGAAGGGTCAAGATAGTCAGAAAAGCCTACTCGGGTGTTTAGTTTGGGGTTCGGGGGAGTTTTAGGCAAACCCGACACCACGGAGGGGTCTTTTTAGACTTTTGAAATTTTAGGATTTAATTATGGACGAAAATTAGGATAATAAAACTTCACGTATGTGGGTGAGTTAGGGTAATCAACTGACAAATCCAATAGAGAGCTTGAGAGGAAGGAGGAGAAGATATTTCTAGAATCTCTAAGGCCAAACTCAATCTTCTTTCGTCAAAAATACCATCAAAATGTAGATCGGGAAGAGAGGATCAAGCGGATACCAATTTCAAGCAACGATTCAGACCTTCGTGATTAAGGCAAGTGTTTATCTTGCGAAATTTTAGAGCATATAATGTCCATGTGTAATTTTGTTGGTGATTTATTCATGCTATTATGGAATTGGGACTGCAATTAAGCTTTAAATCTACGATTATGGTATAGGTTTTGCATGTAGATGAATAACAATATATTAGGGATTAGAAACCTGGATTTTTATGTTGCAATTACGAATTTAAATCTGGGTTTAGTTGTGATTAAGGGTGGTTGTGTGAAAATAGGGCTTTTGATGATTTGAGGAATAAATCTAAATTCAGATTATAATTTTAAAGATTTGATGTTAAAAACATGTTAGGAATCATTCTATTACTAGTGGGTATAGTTTTAACTCATTGGATTTGAGTTAGAATCGGTTTTTGAGAAATTTGGATGATGAAAAGATAAAAAAACGCAGGTTTAGAACTGACAAAGACGAACTGCGGTTTTCTCATTCAAACGACCTCGTTCGAACGGAATTCCAACGACAAATCCTATGAGAATTCAGAGAGTAGTTCATTCAAAGTGGAGTATTTCGTTTGAACTACCTCGTTCGAATGAGAATTCAGAGCCTTAGTTCGTTCGAACAAAAATTGCCCAACTTCTAATGAGATTTCAAAATTTCTAATTGTTACCCGTTCGAGTTAAAATCTTTGGAGGTTAATTCAAGTGAGAGCAAATTACCTACGCTACCCTCGAGTGACTTAAATACATAGTCTAGTGGTGAGAGGATTGTGTAACTACTAAGGGTATATGCTAGAATAAGAGGGCCTTATGAAGTATGTAGCGATGGCGATAAATCGTGTGGATATATTAATGTGAGTTTTAGGAGTAATAATACTACATATGAATTCGGGGACTTAGGTTGCGTGAATACGTAATGATTATTATAGGTTATGTATATGTACCTATTTAAGGAATGATTATGTGTATTACATACATATGCTATTTGCTAATGGGTGAAGGTTGTGCATTGTGGACGAACATATCTTGAGGAGCCTTCGAGGGGATTTTAATTCGTATCACTAGAACATAGAACCTTGGTACGAGTTATGAGTGAGAACGATAGTGTTGACGGTCATATGGGTGTGTAGGTATGTGCATACCCCATGGGCTTGGAACTATGTTCGCCTCCAATATGTGTGATTGTTTTTATGGTTCCTGAGAGATTGAACCTATAGTCCTCTATGCAATGAGCGATGTACCGGTACATGATAGAAGAGTATGCATTGCACCAAGGGTCCTAACCTAGGGGTGCAGGATTTGTATATATATGTATAGTGTGATAAAAATATGTAGTAATTAGTAGATATGGAAATAATAATACTTAAAATGTTCTTAGTGAGAAAAATAATACTTATGGGAATAACGGTCATGTAAATGAATAACAATCCTTAAATAAGTGGTAATACGGAATACAGATGATACGGGTGAACGCGTGAGATTATTGGTGGGATAATAGTTATCTTCGGACTAGTTAGATGGGGTAGCATAACTAGGATGGGTTAAGAAAAATATACGTTAGGTGTGCACATCAGATGAGAGGTGAGTATCTTAAGTTAGAGTACGAACATCTAACATGCACACTATATGTGATATTGTTTTCATTTAAGAACTTGCTGATTTTAAACTGTTTTTAACTCGGGCTCTGACCCGTTTATTGCAAATCTCTTTTCTTTTGTCAAAGTGTTTTAGGTGCCCAGCGGGACACCAAGGATGGGAGTTTCATTCATTTGACGAGTTGTAGCTGCTGTGGAAGTTACAGGACTTGGTAGTAGACGCCTCAATGATTCTCATTCCTCCAATTTCAGTTAGCTATATCAGTTAGGGCATTACGTCCCTTTTTACTTATTCAGACAGTCATAGATTTGTGGATCAATTTATTTATTTCGTTCAGTAGTTGGTTGTTTTGTTAGATTATTGTATTTAGGATTTAGGCTGGATGTGTTTACTTCAATATCAATTATTATCTTAGTCATTTTATTTCAAATGAGATTTGTTTGAATGGTGTATGATTAGCAATATATTATTTTTCTTTTCATCTTGATTAAAAGATAAAATTTTGACATCAACCTTTTTAAATATTAGGTGGTTAGTGTTAATAATAAAGTTTTCGACAATGATGCATATTCTGAACCAACTGGATATTCTGAATTAATTTAATAAAGGACTGATCACCCGGTATTTAATTAGGCGAGGTGTCACTCCCATTTGTTTCCTATAATTAATTTCTACTCCATTTCATAGGTGTTAATTTTTTCCAACCACGATTAAGTTATTCATACCAACTTCTTAAGTGTTTTATCACCTTAACACCTTTTACACTTGGAGTAATATTGTCCTTACTTTCCTTTTGAACTTCAACCTTTTTTAACATTTTTACTAACCATATTTCCAATTACACATTTCTTTACTTTTCCATTCAAGAAATCTAGTTAGACCCAAAAACTCATTTTATAAGAAAATGCCATTTCTTTTTATCAACACATGTAGTCTTATAATTTCATGTTCATCATATCTTTAAGTCCCAATTTCACACACTTTGAAGACTAAATTTCTTAACTTTTATTATTTCATGTTTAAACCCAATAAAATCTTCTTCAAACTGTTTTATACATTCATCATCCAAATATCACAAGTTTATATGCCTGAGAAGATGAATTTTAAATCCCAAAATCCTACTATATGGTTCAAACATACATATTCATCTTGGAAATTTATTTTTAATTGCAAAATACATTTTTAAGGTACAAAAGACATTTTTACTTCTTCACCCTCAACAAATGCCTATTTTCCATAAAACTTTCATTTTTTGCAAGAACTTTGAAATATTTTTATCTCACCAAATATTCCAACATAATCACATCATTTACAACATTTTATGAAATAAAATGTTTAACCTAAATTATTCTTGAAAATATACCATTTTCAAAAAATACCCACTTTTAACCTTTCAAAACCTTGAAATATTTACCCATTCTTTATTTCTAATAAAATAACATTTTTCCAACTTTTTTATTCCATAAAAATATTTATTATTTTCTACACACCAACTACATCATTTAACTAAATTCACCCTACTCAAATAGTCTAACCACAAGATTACAATATGCAAAAATAAGTTTTTTCCACCTATAATGGAGCTCCAAAATGATAGTCATGAAAGTTCTAAGGAAATGGCAACCTCCCATCTCCTAAGGTGACCTCAAGAAAGTTGCTTCACTCCAAAAGCATGCTCCATTATGCCTCCAAGTAAAAACCCACTTTAACTCCATTAAAACCCACCTTCATCTTCTCTAAAAATCCCCCCAATACCACACCAAATTTCACAGCTCTCCTGCTACAATGGTGAAAATGGGTGTTCGGGCTTGAATATGGTGGAATATAATGTAAAGTGGTGGTGGAATTATGGTGGGTGGAGGTGTAAGACCACCCACCTTCCTCTTTCTCTCTTACTCTGTCTCTTTCTTCCATTTCTCCCAACCAAATAACCTTAACCAACCAAAAAACTCCTATAATACCCCCTAAGGTCAAAATTCCCATTTTTCCCATTCTGGGTTAGTCTGAGCTCGATAGCTCAAAAATTCAACGCTCCAAATTGTGACAGCGCACAAGGTTAACTGAGATTAAAAACTCGACCACCGTCGTTCGAACGACTTCCCTATGTCGTTTGAATGACTTATATTATGTTGTTCCTTACCTAGTTCGTGTGAATCTTTGAGCAACCTGCTACTGTAAGTCAGTAGCACGTCGTTAGAAGCCTTGTATATCGTGACCACACATTGTCGTTGGAACGACATACCATTGTTGTTTGAACGATCCACTTTCTTCTTCCTATATTTTTCTCCAATTTTATCCACAATTCTGATATAATTATCATTACTCCTCCTCATTTATAATCCACCTATAATTATATTAAATTTTTAGGACAGGGTATTACAGACACGATTGCATCACATCCTTTCATTAACACTATAATTTCTTGTGAGATGGTTTAGTGGATAATGTTTTTATGGTCATAGATTTACCATTGGGTAGTGGGACTCTCATTTGTTCCATCCTCAAAGGAGCGGGCATGGACATTGGAAGGTTATGTTTTAAGTCGATCTACTCATTTTAGTGATGTACGAGTATGATGTTATCATGGGTATGGACTAGTTAGCGATGGTTAAAGCGACGATGAACTATTATAGTAGGACTATTGTGGTTCCTATTCCAGGGCAGGAGAGGTTTCTTATGATGATGCCTCGCCCAGAGAGAGGGTCGAGCACGCATATGTGTTATATCGAGGAGGAGACTTCGGAGGGTGATGATGATGTAAATAGCACCACCAGGTAAGGTGTTGACAAGCTCAAACTAGTGACAACAATGGCAGCATAGGAGTGAATATATAGTAGAATGAGGTGAGGAGAAGAGGATGAACACCAGTATATAAGTGGTTCGACAATTGCCTACGTCCACTGTGCAAGTGAGTGTAAGTATCACTATCAGAAGAGGGCTCTAATGGCCTTGGCAATATAATCACTCCACTTTATCTCTCTCCTATAAATGCACCAGAGTTTGGCTAGGATTTGAAATTATGGATCCCTTTACAAGGTAGAGGATGACCTCTATATATAGTGTTTGGGGGGGGGGGGTAATGTACCCCCCAAGCACGCAATGAACATGTGCATGAGGATCGAACCAGTATGAGGATGACACTTGGTTGATCTTATGCAAATAATGATGACCTCAATTTTCCCTCACGTGAGGGGAATAATTCAGTTATAACTGATTTGTCCACGTGTTCCAAACCTTTCATGTGCTTGTAAATGCTCGGCCCTGGGTCCTTGACTAATGTAACCTCAACATGGACGAGTACGAGGTTAGTGGAATCAGATGTAGTTGATTTGTCTTATCTCTAATTAAGATGACCTCGGCCAGGAGGGTTGGCCGAGGTTAGGTATAAAGTAGCTGTAACATCGGTTAAGGTCGATGATGACGTTGGCAGTTGATTAACTCGTGAGACTCTGCCAACCTCGGCTGATGAAGAGATGAGGTTGGTGTATGAGGATCAGAACTTATGAGACACGACCTTGCTGATGGTTATCATTAGCTTCTTGTCAATTCGGTTATGAGATTGGCCGAGGTTAGTGTCTCTGAGTATGAAGGCGCACTTTGGGCATATCAATAACCCCCTTGACCTCAGTCTTCTATGTAAATAGATGATTGAGGGGTATGTGTGATAGGCCGAGGCTGAGTCCCTTTGGGGGCTAATATTTTCTTGACACATGTCACTTACTGAAGTGAGATGTACTCCCCAAGGTGAGGCGATTTAGACTTGTCCTTTGGGTTCCCTAAGGCAATGATGGGGCATTGGGACTCGCGCCCCATCATTGGGTAGGTTTAAAAACCCTCTTCTCTCTCCTCATTCTCTTTCTTCTTCCTATTTTCTCCCGCCTAAGTTTTTTATGCAATTTCGATTTCCTCCAAACCTCCATTATTGGCTGCGATTGAAGGTTTCCTTCACTTCTTAGCCTCTTCTTCCTTCACTTATGACTAGCCGGGTATTGTTTTCAATCTTTCTTTTCCATTTCTGGTCATTGTGTTACATTTCTGAATTTCCAGTGAAGTTTTACATTTTTCAACGAGGGTTTCCACCAGTGTTAATGGTTATAGGGCTAGGCTCGTGGTGGTTAGGTCATTTTTGGACTGTTCCAGGAAGCTCCGAGGTTATTTCAGCCAAAAATATACCTTTTTAGATTTATCGATGGTCTTCCGGTCACCTTCTCTGGTGACCTGCCCTTGAATATTCTTGGTGTTCTTCGATTAAGTGTTTCAACTTCCCCTTTTTGAACTTAAGTTAGGGTTCTTTTAAGTTGTGTACTTATTTATTATTTGAGTTCTTCCTTCAAGTGTATCGTCGTCTCACTTATGCTCAGACCTTTGAAAAAATTAGGCAAATAGAGATAGCCCAAGAGGAAGCTCGTAGAGATGAGGCCTTCCCCCTCAGATCCATCTTTCCTCCACCCCTAAAGGTTATATACCCTGAGCCAGCCTATCCTACAGAGACTACAGAGGTTCCTAAGGATCCATCACCAATATCTGAGTCTGAGTCTGAGTCTGAGTCCTACTCCTCAGACCCAATGTCTGTAGACTCTTTTTAAGAGACTATGGATTATTCTCCTAGGGAAGGTGAGGTTCCTAAGGAAGCCTAGGTTTTAAGTCGTGCCTCGTCCCACCAAGGTGTTAGCACTTTGCGTAGGTCTTTTGATCTTAAAATCTTAGGACCCAGTGTGGCAACTCCCCTTATTATTGATGCCATTCCTCTATTGACTGCCACTGGGGCTCAATTTGCTCAGTGGTTTCCTGGTGGTGTCCCTGCACCTGCCTAGGCCGATGTTGCTGGGGATGGTGATGATGGCGAGGAGAGTGATCTTGATACATCTGAGGCGGCCAAGATTAAGAGTATCGTCAGTGAGTACGACCTTCTTGATTTTAGGCACCTCTATTCAATAAATTTATCCATCATCCTTACGAAACCTATGAGGGATGAGAGGGCCTTTGATGGCCGAGACGTAGAGATATGCGTTTATGAGCCAATGTTCAAATTAGGCTTTCGTCTTCCTATCCACCCTTCTATCAGAGCTATACTCTCCTATATAAATCTTACCCCTTCCTAACTACCCCCTAATGCCTGGAGGGTTATGATTGGGGCCATCGTCCTTTGGAGGGTTGTCTACCACTCAGACCTTCCAGTTAGGGTTTTTACTGGATGTTATGTTCCTTCCTCTGCCAAAAACCACCCTAGCTATTACCACTTCTTAGCCAGGAAATCAGAGAAAAAAATATTATTGGTTACCCAAACTTCAAACCACAATTGTAAATCTCGGTACTTATTTATTTTCGGGGAATGAGAATTTACTTCATATGAGGTTTCTGGAACGTCGGTTCCAAGGACCCCCTTGAGATGGGGGAAGGTCTCACTTGCTGCCAAAGACGACCCTGGACTTAGCCACGATAATTATAAAAATGTTAAAGACCTTCGCAGTCAGGGCGAGAAGGGTCAGCTTATTAAATATGAGCATCTGATGACCCCCTATTACCTATCAGACAGGTTTAGGGGGTGGTCCCTTGGAAGAGCTTCGTAAGTCTTACTTTTTCTTATACAAGTTGTACCTATTATGTTTTATATCTCTGACTGACTAACTCAGAGACTTTTCTTTTATAGAGCGTCCAGTGGGGATATCAGACGACCTTTGGAAAATATCTGCTCTAGGTCTTGTGAAGTTGATGGAAAAAATGGGCGACAAAAATGTACCCCCACCTGTCAACAAGAACAATGTCAGAACATTCAAGGCCGATGCAACTAAAAAGAGGAAGTCCATGGCCGACCCTGAGCATACGAGGCAGAGTAAGGCTCTGACCAGGGATTGTGATATCCCCATCTCAATAGACGATGCCCTAGTTGCTCGTCTAGCGTAGCTAAAAATTAGTGACAGCTTGATCGACCACAGTCTGAAGGTTACCGATGCTATCGACACAATAATGACTGAAGAGGACAAGCATTTCTTATGCTCACTGGATGTCCCATAGTTGGCCGAGTTCGCCCTCTATAAGTCATTTCAGGTACCAGTTTTTACTCATAAGTCACTCAAGTGTAACCTCAATTTTTTATAGCTCGAATTTTCTTAAATCTGATCTTCTTTTGCAGGGTGTCTTGTCGTTCTATTGCCTCATTGATTGGACTCTGAAGAGGATTCCCCTTATAGAGAAGGGTTTGGATGCTGAGAAGGTTCGAGCCTCTTTGACTGTAGAGGTTGAAAGGCTAAAGGGAGTTGTCGAGCAGAGAGACAACGACATGTCTAAGCTCAAGAAGGACCATGACATCGTTCTAAAGGCCAAGGATGATGCCCTTCAGTCCAAGGTTGATGATGCAGTCAAGGCTGCAGTTAAAGATGTTGCTGAAAAGACCATCGAAGTCTACAAGGTCTCAGATGAATTTATCAACTTTGGTTTTGAATACCTAGAGATGGATATCAAAGAAACTGGCAAATGGGCAGTCACTAAGGAGAAAGAGTATGGGAACTTGATTGATCCAGACTTTTTGGGTCTCGGCTTTGGAGATCCCCGGTTTGCTCAAGCCTTGCAGGAAGTTGAGGGGGCTGATACTGCCCCGACTGAGACTGCTCCCCTCGAAGTCACTGAGATAGAAGACGTCGCCCATCATGATAACGGGGTTGAGGTGAAAAACATCAGTCCTAACCAGACGTCTGTAGCTGCAGATATATAGGCCCTTTCCTTGTGTAGCTTTTCAAAGTTGTAATTTTGATTTCCCTTTTTATCTGTACCTTTTAAATTTTGTGAACTCTGATGGCCTCTTAGTACTTCTTGATTTGTAACTATGAATCTTTTTAATGATAACCATTAGTCCAATCTTCTTCAGATTCTATTGCTTCATACAATATTTTGCCTGAAATGTCTTACCTTTTAAATTTTTCACCAAACTAATGATGTTTAAGGTCTGAGGTCACCAATAATATTATGATGTTTCACCTCATAAGTTCACCAAACTAATGATGTTTAAGGTCCGAGGTTACCATATTATGATGTTTCACCTCATAAATTTTCACCAAATTAATGATGTTTAAGGTCTGAGGTCACCATATTATGATGTTTCACCTCATAAATTTTCACCAAATTAATGATTTTAAGGTCCGTGGTCACCATATTATGATGTTCCACCTCATAAGTTCACCAAACTAATGATGTTTAAGGTTTGAGGTCACCATATTATGATGTTTCACCTCATAAATTTTCACCAAACTAATGATGTTTAAGGTCTGAGGTCACCATATTACGATGTTTCACCTCATAAGTTCACCAAACTAATGATATTTAAGGTCTGAGGTCACCATATTATGATGTTTCAACCTCATAAATTTTCACCAAATTAATGATGTTTAAGGTCTGAGGTCACCATATTATGATGTTTCGCCTCATAAATTTTCACCAAATCAATGATGTTTAAGGTCTGAGGTCACTATATTATGATGTTTCACCTCATAAGTTCACCAAACTAATGATGTTTAATGTCTGAGGTCACCAGATTATGATGTTTAATGTCTGAGGTCACCAGATTATGATGTTTAAGGTCTGAGGTCACCATATTATGATGTTTAACCTCATAATTTTTTACCAAACTAATGATGTTTAATAACATAATACAAGTATCAGCACAACGTTGCTATCTTTTCATTAACATCATTTGTATAAACTGGTACATGTATTATAAAAAGATAAGAACAACTGCAACATCATATGTAATACTTCTTTAAGTGATCGGTATTCCAAAGGTTGGAGAAAGGTCCTCCTTTAAGATTTTCTAACTGGTAGGTACCAGACACAACCTCATCAACTACCCTATAAGGACCATGCCAGTTAGGATGGAGCTTATTTGCTTTTTTCCACGTCTTCTTTAGGACTAGGTCTCCCACAGTTATGGCCCTTAACTTCACCCTTTGATTGTAAAATCTCGCAGTTCTCTGCTGATAGGCTGCTTGTCTTATCTCTACATCCTCTCTTCTCTCTTCAATCAAATCCAGATCAAGCCTTCTCTCTTCCCCGTTCTTCTGAGGGTCATACGTCTGCACTCTATGAGTGGGGAGTCCAACCTCTATAAGGATGACAGCCTCTGAGCCATGGGCTAGCATAAATGGAGTCTCTCATATCGGTGTCCTCGATCTCATCCTGTAGGACCATAACATGACATGTACCTCCTCTGTCCATCTCTCTTTGGCCTCTTCCAACCTCTTTTTTATCCCTTCAAGGATTTTTTGATTTGTGACCTCGGTCTGCCCATTTGCCTAGGGTCGGCTAGAAGAAGAGAGGAACTGCTTGATCCCTACTCTTTCGCAGTATTTCTCTAAAGAGACATTCTTAAACTAGGTTCCATTGTCTGAGATTAGGGTGTTTGTAAGACCATACTTGCATATGATGTTCTTCCAGATGAACTCGAAGGTCTTCTGCTCAGTGATTGTGATCATTGGCTCAGTCTCTACCCATTTGGAGAAGTAATCAATTGCCACTCTTAAGAATCGATAGTTGTTTGCAGCTCTTGGCAAGGGTCCTACCAAGTCAATGCCCCATACTGGGAATGGCCAAGGGGATCTGATAGAAGTAAGAGGTTGGTGTCGCGATTGAGGGATGGTGGAGAATCTCTGACACTTATCACACTTCTTCACATACGCAGCTGCATCTTTGGCCAAGGTCGGCCACCAGTACCCCTGAGTGATTATCCTCTTAGCCAATGGCCTTACTCCTATGTGACTTGAACAAGATCCCTCGTGAACATCATGCAAGATGTGTGGAACCTCTGAAAGGTGAACACATCTGAGGGGAGGGAGTAGGAACCCCTTTTTATACAAGACATCTCCTACAATGTAAGAACATAATTCTTCGTATATTCATTTGGTTTAATTGTCTTAATTCCGGACAAAATAAATTAAGTATAGGCTAGTTATTCATGGAGTATATTTAAAATCCTTAAACTTAGTTCAAAGTCCAAGAATGCGCAATCAAAAATTTCAAGAAGATTATATGTCAAGACTGTTTCATATGTTTAAGATCACTCAGGTACGAATACTTATGTGTAGTTGAGTAATGTGTATATTGATTAAATACTGGGTGATTTGACTGTTTGGGAATTAAAATTATTTTATCGTTTTTAAAAATTATTTCTGAGTTGCAAACAGTCTAAGAAAATTCGAGGATCAAATTAAAAAGAAAATAATATTTTTTACTGTGTCTCGCTCGAACGAGATTGAGTATCGTTCAAACGACATTGCATGTTGTGCGAACGAGATCTCATCTCTCTCGAACGACCTGCCACCTCGATTTTTATGTTTTCGTTTTCTTGAACTCTGTGTAGCTCAGTTATATATAAAATATATCTACTAACGTTTCTAAAGGCAAAACAGTTTAGAAAAACTTATTCCCATATAAGTTTTTCATCTTTCGGTGTCTATTCAAGATCGTATTACTCAATTCCAAAGTTAGGTGATCTTGAACGTGTTTACCGGAAGATAATTCATTCACCACATCGTGTTGCACTTTATGAGGAGAACTCTACAATCGAAGAGCTGCATGTTATTGTAGAAGGAGACCTTACGAAGTATCTTGTGAAGGACCCGTTCTTTTCTTCACTGCTGCCCTCCTGGAAAGGGAAAGTTCCAGTCGAGACATCGAAACCAACACCTGCGGGTATTTCGTATGTCACACTGTATTTTCATTATAATCCGTGTAAGCCGTACTCTTACAAAATTATTATGAAAATAAAAGGTTTTGCCCTTCGGGGATTTTTCCTGAAATTGTTTCTTTTATCGCATGTTTTATTCATTGAATGGATTTAATCACTTAGATGCATGTTTAGGGTTTAAGAAGTTAAAAATTGGTTTTAACTAGTATTCGAACAAAGTTGTTTTTTACCTAAGTACACTAAAGGGCCGTTTCATATAATTGAGATTTTGGCAGCTCTGAACCTCAGCTTTCTCCTTTCTAACTTTGATTCTTGAAGCTCTCCCTCTCTAATGTATCTGATAAGAGGGTCCATCCATGAGGTTCACATACTCAAATTTAGGCAGAGTTTGGCAACCTCTTCTTCTTTTATGGTCGGCTTGAGCAGAATCTCAACTGGTACAGTTCTTCTTATGTTTGTCCTTGTTGCTGAGGCCAACCTCGCGAGTGCATCAGCTCGGTTGTTATCTAGCCGAGGTATCCTTTTCATTTTTACTTCCTTGAATCCTTCTAGCATAGTTCTCACCCTCTTTAGGTATTTGGTTATCCTTTCATCCTTGGTCTCATACACCCCCAGGATTTGGTTGACAACCAACCTTTAGCCACTATGGACTAGGAGTTGGCCCACACCAAGGGCCTTTGCTAAAGAAAGACCTTCTATTAATGCCTCGTATTCTGACTCATTATTGGAAGCTTTGAAGTTAAACCTTAACGAATACTCAATATCGGTACCATCTGGTGCTAACACTATTAGCCTTGCTCCACTTTTGCTTTCATAAGACGACCCATTAACGAAGAGGTTCCAAATGGTTTCATTTGAAGAAAAGTTTCCCTATAATAGGGTTCCTTCCTTGAAGAGGTATCTGATATGACCAAATTGTTCCCTCCTCTCTTAGGACGATGGGCCTCACGTCTCACGGTTGATTCATTACAAGAGCCTCACATATCATTAGAGGGGTCATCCAGATAAGGGTCGGCCTCAGCAGGTTCTGCCATGGCTTAATCCTCAGCAGTGTCGTCCAGATAAGGGTCGGACTAAATTGGGTCGGCCACGGTTTAATCATTAGCAAGGTCGTCCAGATAAGGGTCGACCTCAGCAGGGTCGGCCACAACTTAATCCTCAGCAGGGTCGGCCAGACAAGGGTCGGCCTCAGCAGGTTCGACCATGGCTTAATCCTCAGCAGGATCATCCTAATAAGGTTCGACCTCAGTAGGGTCGTCTATGACTTAATCATTGGCAGGGTCGTCCGGATAAGGGTCGACCTCAGTAAGGTCGACCATGGTAAATCATTGGCAGGGTCGTCTAGATAAGGGTCGGCCTCAGTAGGGTCGTTCATGGATAACTATTAGCATGGTTATCCAAATAAGGGACAGAACAAAAGACATTGGCCTCAGCCTCAGCCCCATAGCTCTCACACAGAAGCTCAGCCTTGACCTCAGCCTCATAGATCATCACATTGTACCTCGACCTCGGCCTTCTCCAGCATCAATGTCATCTCAGCCACAACCAAGTTAACAAGAAGCTTATGATTACCATCAGTAAGATCATCTCTCATAAGGCTGGCCCCTCATACACCAACCTCGGCTTTTCATCAGTCGAGATCAACAGAGTCTCACAGGCTTAATCACCTGCCAACGTCATCATCGGCCTCAACCGACGTTACAACTACCTTACATCTAACCTCGTCCAGCCATCCTGGCTGAGGTCATCACTATTAGAGACAAGACAAAGCAACTACAGCCGATTCCACTAACCTCGTACTCGTCCAGGCCGAGGTTACATCAGCCAAGGACATAGGGTCGAGCATTTACAAGCACATGTAAGGTTTGGAACACGTGGGCAAATCAGTTATAACCGAATCATTCCCCTCACGTGAGGGAATATTGAGGTCATATTATCCACATAAGATCAGCTAGGTATCATTCTCATACTGGTTCGATCCTCATGCACATGCTCATTTAATGCTTGGGGGGGTACATTACACCCCCTAAGCATTATATATAGAGGTCATCCTCCACCTTGTAAAGGGATCCTCAATTAAACTAGCCAAACTCTAGTGCATTTACAGTAGAGAGAGAAAGTGGAGTGATTGTATTGCTAAGGCCATTAGAGCCCTCTCCTGATAGTGATACTTACACTCACTTGCACAGTGGACGTAGGCAATTTCCGAACCACTTATATTGGTGTATTTATCCTCTTCTCCTCATCTCCTTCTACATATCTGTGTTGTTATTTGCTGCCATTGTTATGCCTGTTTGAGCTCTACTACCTCTTTGTCTGATGGTACTGTATATTGCATCATCATTTTGGCATCGTCTGTGGGAATGATATTCTGTCTCTTCCTCTTTTTTTTCTTAACCTCACCGGAGACTCTGGTGGTGAACCAGACCTCACCCCTTGCGTGGAGTTATTTCACCATTGAAAGAGGTCCTTTAAGGTATTAAGCTCATCTTCTTCACAGGATCTTTAGTTTTAGCATATGGCACCGGAGTTGCCACCACCTCTTCCACCATCTGGTTTTGGAAGACCAAGTTTCAGTCAGGCACCACCCCAGTCTGAAATGGCTGAGGTAGCAGCAGCCTTGAGGTCCTTGGCTGCAACACAGCAAGCGATGAAGGAGCAATTTTCACAGCTCAGTAAAAATATGATGAGGCCACTTGGGGTCTCACCGGAGATGATTACTCCGACAACTGTTCAACCCCATCCTGAAGCCAGGGGATCACCCCAGACACGCGAAAAGACCAACCTACCCCTCAATGTAGGAGGGATATTATTGACCCTAGGCGTTTACGTTTGGGGAGGCAAGGAAACCCTTGTCCTGAGGATAGGTATGATGATATGGAGGCAGAAGATGCTCCGGAGGACTGCGGGGAACCATATGAAGTTTCGAACAACACTATCCGTCCTATCCAACAAAGTCGAGGTTGTGGGGGCAGAAGAGATGGTGGTGCCCAACAAAGAGGATCAACTTTTAATTGCTTGAGCAGAGGGTCGGCCTTTAAAAGGCTCGACCCAATAAATGACCTGAGGCAGAGGTTATCCAGGTCAAGAAGTGTAGCAGGCTCACAAAGGGAAGATGGGGAACATCAGCCTCGTCATGGATGACCCCATCATGGCCAACTCCAGCAAGGCTGAGACAGGGATCAAGAGGAGGTCAATAGCCGATGTTGTGCAGTAGCTGGGGAATCCTTAGTTCACCCCTTGGAGGTGGTTGGGGACCTCGGTCAGGACGACGTTGCAAAGCCATGGAATGACTCCATTCAACATCTTGAAGAGAATATAGGGAACCTCATCAAAAGCCGAGACCCACTACAAAGAGGCTTCTTAGAGGGCTTTCTATTTGTGGCACGAATTGTGAACTTCTCAACCCCTGCCAAATTTAAATCGCCAATGTTGTCTCCTAAGTATGATGGTAGTACCAACCCTATGCATCATATAGAGATGTACCAGTCTGCAGCATACATTTATTCAATCCCAAATGAGATGAGGTGCAGGGCCTTCTCAAGCACTTTAACGAGAGTTGCACATATTTGGTTCACTTGTCTCCCAAAGAACTCTGTTGAGAACTTTAAAGGCTTGGTTGAACGGTTTCTTCACAACTTCTGTTTTGGGGTAAGACCTCAAAAGAAGACCACTCATCTGTTGTTCGTCAAGCAGGGAAAGAATGAGAGCCTAAGAGACTACATTACAAGATTTAACAAGGAGAAGCTAGAAGTGGAAGATTATAAAGAGAGTATAGCTATGACAGCTCTCATTGGAGGACTTCAGAAGGGAAAGCTACTATGGAAGCTTGCTGAAGACCCTTCGAAGTCTATGGTCGAGCTGTTGGCAACAGCTGGTAAGGTCATAAATGCCGAGAAAGCCATGGATTACAAAGAAGAGGATGAAACTAGTGGAAGAAAGTCTCATAAAGACAAGGATAAGGACGGGAAGAAGAGGTCGGCTGATGATAAATTTATCGACTACACTCCACTCACTGTAAGTACTGATATAATTTTAAATGAGATTAAAGAAGATAGATACTTGAGATGGCCTGAGAAGATGAGAGATCCTCCATATAATAGGAACCAGAGTAAATGGTGTGAGTTTCATAAAGATCATGGTCATACAACTGACAAATGCTTTGCCCTCAAGGACAAGATTGAGAAGCTCCTAAAGAAGGGAAAACTCAAAAAGTATATTGACAAAAGTGTTACTAATAATGATTCCAAGAAAAAGTATGTCCAACCGAGACGAGATGTCCAAATAAACATAAACGACGAAGAATTCGAAGATTGTGGAGAAGCCGACCCTGACCTCCTGCCATAGGATGTTGCACCAAAGGGTCGGCTGCATTAAAAGTTCAACAGAAACTGTCCCACAACTCTTCATCCATGAAGCTGACCCTCTTCTATCTCAGACATGTACTCGATACCACATATATATCGGCTATCTGTCTTATAAGAAAAGGTCAATAAAAAATTTCATATGTTCTCTTTCTCATATTCTTCTTATAAGACGTGTTCAGTTGCATGTTTTAACTCGTCTTAAACTATAAAGCATCATTATTTTTTTGAGAAACCCTCTCAGCGAAAAGACAGTATATGGACGAGACGAACCTCATCCATACACTCTCAAAACGATGAGAGGGGACATGGAAGAACGCCATAATTTGGCGAATTCAAATTTCAAAAATCATTGTATGCTCCTCTCGACGAAAAGACAGTATATGGACGAGGGTCGTCTCATCCATACACTTTCAAAACGATGAGAGGGGACATGGTCTAACACTATATTTTGGTAAACCTAAATTTAAAAAACTATTTTTCTATACTCATCTCGGACAGGGATGAGACGAGTATAGACTAACATCATTAACTTGTTGATCTCATATCTGAAACATCATTAACTTGGTGATCTCATATCTGAAACATCATTAACTTGGTGATATGAGGGTTAACATCATTAACTTGGTGGCCTCATATCTAAGACAAACATCATTAACTTGGTCATCTCATATCTGAAACATCATTAACTTGGTGACATGAGAGGTAGCATAACTAACTTGGTGACCTTATATCTAAGACAAACATTACTAACTTGGTGATCTTTTATCTGAAACATAATTAACTTGGTGATCTCATATCTGAAACAACATTAACTTGGTGACATGAGGGTTAACATCATTAACTTGGTGGCCTTATATGTGAGACAAACATCATTAACTTGGTGATCTTATATCTGAAACATCATTAACTTGGTGACATGAGGGTTAACATCATTAACTTGGCGGCCTCATATCTGAGACAAACATCATTAACTTAGTGATCTCATATCTAAAATATCATTAACTTGGTGACATGAGGGTTAACATCATTAACTTGGTGGCCTCATATCTGAGACAAACATCATCAACTTGGTGATCTCATATCTAAAACATCATTAACTTGGTTACATGAGAGTTAACATCATTAACTTGGTGGCCTCATATCTGAGACAAACATCATTAACTTGGTGATATCATATCTGAAATATCATTAACTTGGCGACATGAGAGTTAACATCATTAACTTGGTGGCCTCATATCTGAGACAAACATCATTAACTTGGTGATTTCATATCTGAAACATCATGAACTTCGGGATCTCATACTTTGAAAACCATTGGCTTGGTTAGAGACAAACATCATTGATATGCCCAAGTATACCCTTGTCCAAGCTTGGTACCCCTCAGCTAAGGTCAACCTTAAAAAATCATCAGACAGAGATATTATGACTCGACTTGGGGGGTCGACGCAGGAAGCCTCGACCTCGTTCATAACAGTACATCCGATGATCTCATTGCCAGTAACTGTCCTATCAAAAGACCGACTCATCATCTCGGCTTACACCAACACAGCCTCATCCTACCAAAAGACTAGCTTATTATCTCAGTCTCATCCCGAAACGGACCCCTCGGCTAAGGCCGACCAACAGTGGTACCATCAGTTTGTGTAAAGTACAAAGAAGGATTTAAGCATCAGAGGTCTTATGACCCAAGCACCCTCGACCTAATCCACCATATGAAAGAACATATCATCAACTTCTCGGTCCAAAGATACTTTATCCCTCAACCTTCTATCTACATTGAAGACTAAGGGTTAAGGGGTAATTGATATGACCAAAATATACCCTCGACTCTCAGGACGACGGGCATCACATCTCACGATTGATTCGTTATAAGAGCCTTACATATAATTGGCGGGGTCATCCAGATAAGGGTCGACCTCAGTAGGGTCGGCCATGGATTAATCCTCAGTAGGGTCGACCAGATAAGGGTCGGCCATAGCTTAATCATTGGCAGGGTCGTCCAGATAAGGGTCGGCCTTAGCAGGGTCATCCACGGCTTAATCCTCAATAGGGTCGTCCAGATAAGGGTCGTCCACTACTTAATCCTCAGCAGGGTCATCTAGATAAGGGTCGGCCTCAGTAGGGTCGGCCATATCTTAATAATTGGTAGGGTCATCCTAATAAGGGTCGGCCTCAGTAGGGTCGGCCATGGTAAATCATTGGTAGGATTGTCTAGATAAGGGTCGGCCTCAGTAGGGTCGGCCATGGCTAATCATTGGCAGGGTCATCCAGATAAGGGTCAAAACAGAAGATGTTGGCCTCAGCCTCAGCCTCAGCCTCATAGCTCTCATACAATAGCTCAACCTTGACCTCAGCCTCATAGATCATCACATTGTACCTTGACCTTGGCCTTCTCCAGCATCAACATCATCTCAACCACAGCCGAGTTAACAAGAAGCTTATGACAACCATCAACAAGGTTATCTCCGATAAGGTCGGCCCCTCGTACACAACCTCGGCTCTTCATCAGCCGAGGTCAGCAGAGTCTCATGGGCTTAATCAACTACCAACGTCATCAACGACCTCAGTCGATGTTACAACTACCTCATACCTCACCTCGTCCAGCCTTCACAGCCGAGGTCATCACGATTAGAGATAAGATAAAGAAACTATAATCGATTATACCAACCTCGTACTTATCCAAGCCGAGGTTATATCAGTCAAGGACATAGGGTCGAGCATTTATAAGCACATGTAAGGTTTGGAACACATGGGAAAATCAGTTATAACCGAATCATTCCCCTCACGTGAGGGAATATTGAGATCATTATTGTCTACATAAGATCAGCCAGGTGTCATTCTCATATTGGTTCGATCCTCATGTACATGTACATGTACATGATCATTACATGCTTAGGGGGTACATTATACCCCCTGATATGCCCCAAGTGTGACCTCGGCTCGGAGGCACCAACCTTGGCCGAGACCGTGGCCGATCATAGAGAAGCCTTGGGCATGCGGCATCAGCACTCGACCATAGCAAGGTCGGCCCAAGCCGACATTACCACCAGGCTCTCGAAGGGACATCGCATGCATCACAAGGATCGGCAGCATTCTCGTATACCTTGGAATGGCAACCTCGGCCAAACATAAGCCTAGCTTGCAAGAAGCCACCAGCAACCTCATCAAGACATTAGTCGATGCTCCAAACACACCAGCTCAACCTCGGCTCAAGTCGACCTTGTCCATTGTCTCGGTTAGGATTAAGCCGAGACCTCCATGGTCACCTCGGACTGAATAAGCACCTGGACTTACCAACCTCGGCCTCTCCCAGGCCAAGGCCATACACCAGGAGCGATAGCCGAGCATCTACTGACATTTGGATAAGGGCACGTGGACACAAATCAGTTATAATAAGATTATTCCCCACACGTGGGGAGAATATTGCATTATTATTCTCTACATGTGACAGTGACAGATGGCTTTCCCATATTGGTGAGGCAATCTCACACATGCACATTACATGCATGGGGGGTACATTACACCCCCTAGGTACTATATATAGAGTTCATCCTCTACCTTGTAAAGGATCCAAGATATACAACCCTAGATGAAGCTCTGTCTAGATACACAGTAGAGAGAGAGAGCTTGAGAGATTGTATCCATGGCCATCAGTGCCTTATTACAGTGAGGTTATTCACACACACAGTGGACGTAGGCCAATTTAGGCTGAACCACTTATATTCTGGTGCTCTCCCCTCTTCTCCTCATCTCCTTCTCCTGCCTTTTACGTAACTATGCTGCCATTGTTGTTCTTAGATTGAGCTTGAAAACACCTTACCTGGTGGTGCTAATTATAGCATCATCATTTTGGCGCCGTCTGTGGGAAGAGAAAAAAAGCTATCTCTTCCTCTTCTTCAGCTTAACCTCACCGGAGACTCTGGTGGTGAACCAGGCACCGCCCCTTGCGTGGAGTTGCTTCACCATTGAAAGGGGTCCTTTGAGGTACTAAGCTCATCTGCTACTCAAGCTCTATAGTGTTAACATATGGCACCAGAATTACCACCGCCTCTTCCGCCACCTGGGGGTGGAGGGCCTAATTCCACTCAGACACCGCCCTAGTCCGAAATGGCGGAGGTAACTGCAGCCTTGAGATCTTTAGCTGCAACATAACAAGCTATGCAAGAGCAATTTGCACAGCTCAGCCAAACTATGAGGAGGCCACCTGGAGTCTCACCGGATATGATCACTCCGGCGGTTGTTCAGCCTCATCCTGACGCCAGGGGACCACCCCAGACACCAATGAAGGACCAGCCTGCACCCCAGTGGAGAAGGGACGTTGCTGACCCCAGGCGCTTGTGCCTGAGGAGGCAAGGAAACTCTTGCCCAGAGGACAGGTATGACGATCTAGAGGTAGAAGAAGCCCCGGAAGACTGCTAGGGGTCATATGAGGTGTCAAATAACACTGTACGAACTCTTCGGCAAAGTCAAGGTTGTGTCGGCCGAAGAGGTGAAGAGGCCCAACAAAGAGGGTCAGCCTTTGATAGGTTGAGCAGAGGGTCGTCCTTTAAGAGATTGGGCCTGATGAATGACCTAAGACAGAGATTGTCGAGATCAAGGAGCACAGCAGGCTCTCAGAGAGGGAATAGGCAGGGTCGGCCAGATCAAGGCCGACACTGTGAAAGAAGAGGCAGGTAACAGGAAGAGGTCAACAGTCGACGTGTCGCGGCAGGGGAACCCTCGGTCCATCCCATGGAGGTGGCTGGGGATAACCTCGGCTAGGTCGATGGCAGAAGATCGTGGAATGACTCTATCCAGCGCCTTGAGGAGAAGATAGGAGACCTCATTAAAATCAGGGACCCATTACAAAGGGGTTACTCAGAGGGCTCTCCATTTGTGGCTAGGATAGTGGGCTTCCCAACCCAACTAAGATCAAGCCTCCTACAGTGTCTCCCAAGTATGATCGCAGCACTAATCCTGTACATCTTATCGAGATGTACCAGTCGGCAGCAGACATCTACTCGATACCCGATCAGATGAAGTGTAGGGACTTCTTTGGGACCTTAACAGGGGCAACGCACAGTTGGTTCACCTCCCTTTCGAAGAACTCAATTGAGAACCTCAAAGGCTTGGCTGAACGATTCATCCACAACTTCTGCTTTAGGGTGAGACCTCAAAAGAAGACTACCCACCTGTTGTATGTCAAGCAGGCCAGGGATGAGAGCCTAAGAGACTACATAGCGAGATTCAACAAAGAGAAGTTGGAGGTCGAATATTATGAAGAGAACATAGCCATGACCGCCCTCATAGGGGGTTTACAGAAAGGGAAGCTATTGTGGAAACTTGCGGAAGACCCCCCTAGGTCTATGGCGGAGCTCCTGGCAACCGCAGGGAAAGTAATGAATGCGGAAGAGGCAATGGCCGCCAAGTATGAGGATGAGAACCGCGGTGGCAGTGGAAAGTCCCAAATTAAGAAAGATGGGAAGAAGAGGTCGGGTGATGACAAGTTCGCTCACTATACTCCTCTAACTGTAAGCTTCGAGCACATCCTCAACAAGATTAAGAATGACATGACTCTGAGATGGCCAGAGAAACTGAAAGCCCTACCACATAAGAGGAACAAAAACCTATGGTACGAGTTCCACCAGGATCATGGCCATGTCACGGACAGATGCTTCACCCTGAAGGATGAGATTGAAAAGATGCTAAAATCTAGAAAGTTGAGAAAGTATGTGGACGGTAAAGCTCCTAAGGGTGGAAGAGATGACCCTAAGAAAAGGAGAAATGACAGATGCCGTGATAATGTCCCGGCCAGAAGAGACGATGATTCAGAAGGTGATGATAAAGACGATCCGGATCTTCCGTCGAAAGATGACAACACCCCGGTGAAGAGGGTTGGTACAATCTCGTTTGGTGTTGACACCATATGTGGAGGATTTGCAGAAGGTGGCTCTGAAGTAGCTGATAGGAAGGCTCACGTAGCAGAGGTCAGGTCAGTGGCCAAGCTTGAAGTTGTGAATCTAACGTCTTCCGATACAGTGCAGAAGAGGAACAAAGTAGACATGGACACCCTCGTAGTTAGGTTCTCCAGACTCGACTTCAAGGGTATCTTAGCCCCCCATGATGACCCTCTGGTCATAACAACATGGGTGCATGGGTGCGAGGTGCAGAGGATCCTTATAGACGGGGGCAGATCAGCGGACGTGATGTTCTGGCCTTGCTTCAAGATCCTAGGTCTTAGCAGAGCAAGACTGGTACCCTATCATCACCCATTGATAGGCTTCAGTGGCGAAAAGGTCCACCCCTTGGGCATGTATGAGATGGACGTACGGATGGGTGATGAGTGGCCTAAGAGGCTGGCCAAGAAGATAAATTTTTTCGTCATGGACGAGAACATGTTTTCGGCCTATAACCTCATCATAGGAAGGGTGGCCCTTAAAGAGTTTGAAGCTGTGCCATCGACGGTCCATCAGATGCTAAAATTCCCGACTCCTTATGGGGTAGGGGAAGTGCACGGTGACCAGACTACAGCGCGAGAATGTTACTTTAACTCTGCCGAGGAGAGATAAGCCCATAAGAGGGCAACCACCACTTATAGCATCGATACGCTTGACCCAAGAGATGAGACAAAGTTGAAGAAGGGAGAGGCCGCGAAAGAGGTAGAATCCATCGTCCTCAAAGAGGACGAGTCGGAAAAAACCGTCCAGGTCGGTAAATCCCTAAAGGAAAAAATCAAGGAAGAGCTGATAAACTTCCTCAGGAGGAGACAGAGTGTCTTCGCATGGAGTCACGCAGACATGCCCGGCATCGACCCTGAAGTTATGAGTCACAGGCTCAACGTGACCAAAGATACCAGGCCAATCAAACAGAGACGAAGAGTCTATTCAAGGGAGAAGTACGACGTCATCCGAGAAGAGGTCAAAAAGTTAGAAGAGGCTGAGTTTATAAGAGAAGTCACATATCTGGAATGGTTGTCAAATGCAGTCATCGTGCCCAAGGCCAATGGGAAGTGGAGAATGTGTGTTGATTTCACTGACCTGAATAGATCTTGTCCAAAAGACAGCTATCCCTTACCTTGGATAGATCAGATGGTGGATGCTACGACGGGACATGAGCTCATGAGATTCATGGATGCGAAAGACTCGGAAAAGACGAGCTTCATTACCGACAAAGGGACGTACTGCTACAAAGTGATGCCCTTCGGCCTGAAAAATGCAGGGGCGACATACCAACGTCTTGTTAATAAGATGTTCGAAGAGCAAATAGGTAAGGCTATGGAGGTGTATGTAAATGATATGCTAACGAAGAGCTTGAAGGCTAACACTCATGTAATGGATCTCAAGAAGACCTTCGACATTATGGACTCATACAGAATGAAACTCAATCCCGCGAAGTGTGTCTTCGGAGGAGGAGCTGGGAAGTTCCTAGGATTTATCGTCAACCAGAGAGGGATTGAAGCGAACCCTAAAAAAATCAAGGCTTTACTTGACATGAAGACACCGAGGAGTATCAAAGATGTTCAAAGACTTACGGGGAGAGTGGCTGCCCTTAACAGGTTTGTTTCTAGGGCAACAGACAAGTGCCTTACGTTCTTTAAGGTGCTGAGAAAGGCCTTCCAATGGGACGAAGAGTGCGAAAAAGACTTCAACCAGCTCAAGTCTTATTTAGGGTCTCCCTTATTGCTGTCTCGGCGTGTAGCAGAGGAGAAACTGTACGTGTATCTGGCAGTCTCCGAATCAGCCATCAGCGCAGCCATAATACGGGAAAACGCTGGAATCCAAAGGCCTGTATATTTCAACAGTAAGGCCCTTCAAAGGGCCGACCAGAATTACCCTTGCATGGAAAATCTAGCTTACGCCTTGATACATGCCTCGAGAAAGATGAAGCCTTACTTCCAGGCCCACTCCATGGTCGTCCTCACTGACTCCCCACTAAGACAGGTCCTACATAAACCTGAGAAGTCCGGACGATTGATGACATGGGCCATTGAATTGGGGGAGTACGATCTTACCTACCAACCTAGGACGGCCATCAAGGGGCAAGTCCTCGCAGACTTTGTCGTTGAGTTTACATGGGAAGAGGCCGAGGCAGAGAATGGCCTAGAGGGTGTTGAAAACCGTGGTGTCTTCCGAAATTCGGAAGAGATGACACCAAACATCTTCCAAGATCAGGAAGAGATCGCATCTAACGGGGCCAGGAACCAAGTTGCGGAGAACGAGGAAGATCGGTACCTCTTCAAAAAAGGAGTCATGACAGAAGGGGTCTTCTCATCAGGTACAAATATTTGGAGCCTCTTCATTGATGGCTCTTCCTGTGATAATGGAAGCGGTGCGGGGTTGATACTCTCGGCTCCAGATGGTGCCAACATTGAATACGCTTTGAGATTCAACTTCCGAGCTTCTAACACTGAGTCCGAGTATGAGGCCATGATAGCAGGTCTCTTATTGGCAAAGACTCTTCGCGTAAAGCGACTCCTACCCCACAGCGACTCGCGGTTAGTTATCAATCAAGTATTGGGAATTTATGAGGCCAGAGATGAAAGGATGGCCAAATACCTGAAAAGGGTGAAAACAATGTTAGAACATTTTGAAGAGGCAAGACTGAAGAGAGTGCCTCGACAAAGTAACAGCCACGCAGATGCATTGGAAAGGTTGGCCTCGGTAACGAAGATAGATGTTAGAAGGACCATTCCGATCGAGGTCTTGGGGAAGGCAGCCATTGAGCAAGAAGAGGTATATAACCCTTGTCATAATTTGAACTTAGGAGACTCATGGATGGACCCCCTCTTCAGATATATCATAGAGGGAGAGCTACCTGAATCCAATATTGAAAGGCAGAAATTGAGATATAAGGCTGCCAAGTTCTCGGTAGTAGGAGACGTCCTGTACAAGAAAGGATTCTTGCTACCTCTCCTCAGATGTGTGCACCCCACAGAAGTTCCGCGGGTCTTACAGGAGGTCCATGAGGGTTATTGCTCTAGCCACATAGGGGGAAGACCCTTGGCCAAACGAATCATCACCCAGGGGTACTGGTGGCCAACCCTGTCCAAGGACGCTGCAGCCTACGTGAGGAAATGTTATAAATTCCAGAGGCTCGCCGCCATCCCTCATCAGCCTCATCAGCCTATGACGTCAATCACTTCTCCATGGCCATTTGCAGTATGGGGGATTGACTTAGTAGGGCCCCTGCCAAGAGCTGCCAACAATTATAGATCCTTGATAGTTTCCATTGACTATTTTTCAAAGTGGGTGGAGGCAGAGCCGATGATAACGATCACAGAGCAGAAGACCTTCCAATTTATTTGGAGGAATATCATATGCAGATATGGCCTCCCAAACACTCTCATATCGGACAATGGGACCCAGTTCAAGAACTCCTCTTTAGAAAAGTATTGCCTAAGAGTAGGAATAAAGTAATTCTTCTCATCCCCTAGCCGACCTCAGGCAAATGGTCAGACCGAGGTCACAAACAGAACAATTCTCGATGGAATCAAGAAGAGGTTAGAAGATGCGAAGGGAAGATGGACTGAAGAGGTCTACGCGGTGTTATGGGCCTACAGAACCACGGTAAGGACACCGACAGGAGAAACCCCGTTCATGTTGGCACATGGCTCAGAGGCCGTCATACCAACAGAAGTAGGGTTCCCAACTCATAGGGTTCAAACCTATGGCCCTGATAATAATGGGGGGGAGAGGAGGCTAGACTAGATCTTATCGAAGAAAGAAGAGAGGACGCAGAGGTCATACAAGCAGCCTACCAACAGAGGGCATCAAAATTAATCTCACCAAATTAATGATGTTAAGGGTCTGAGGTCATCCCATTGTGGTGTCCAAGCTCAGACCTCGTCACCACTGAATGTGTTATGAAGGTCTGAGGTCATCACCTAAAATGTTATCCTCATAACTAATCTCACTAAATTAATGATGTTAAGGGTCTGAGGTCATCCCATTATGGTGTCTGATCTCAGACCTCGTCACCACTGAATGGTGTTATGAAGGTCTGAGGTCATCACCTAGGATGTTAGCCCCATTAGTTAATCTCACCAAATTAATGATGTTAAGGGTCTGAGGTCATCCCATTATGGTGTCTGATCTCAGACCTCGTCACCACTGAATGGTGTTATGAAGGTCTGAGGTCATCACCTAAGATGTTAGCCCCATAAATTAATCTCACCAAATTAATGATGTTAAGGGTTTGAGGTCATCCCATTATGGTGTCTGATCTCAGACCTCGTCACCACTGAAGGGTGTTATGAAGGTCCTACGTCATCACCTAAGATGTTAGCCCCATTAATTAATCTCACCAAATTAATGATGTTAAGGGTCTGAGGTCATCCCATTATGGTGTCTGATCTCATACCTCGTCACCACTGAAGGGTGTTATGAAGGTCCGAGGTCATCACCTAAGATGTTAGCCCCATTAATTAATCTCACCAAATTAATGTTAAGGGTCTGAGCTCATCCCATTATGGTGTCTGATCTCAGACCTCGTCACCACTGAATGGTGTTATGAAGGTCCGAGGTCATCACCTAAGATGTTAGCCCCATTAATTTCTGAAGACTCGGCTCTGAAGACTCAGACCCTTAACATCATTAATTTGGTGAGATTATGAGGACATCTTAGGTGGCGACCTCAGACCTTCATAACACCATTCAATGGTGACGAGGTCTGAGCTCAGACTACTAATTTGGTTTAAGCAAACACCATTGCATAAGCTTTAGAGAAAAAACATCATGACATACATACAACAAAATAAGATGGTCCTCTTCAGAGAATAACACATTCAGAGAATAACACATTCAGAGATTATAAATATTCAGAGATTATAAAGAATGGAAAAGTGAGAGCCATGTTCATTCATAAATTATAGATGTGCAGGGGTTACAAAATGTTCAAAAATTCTCTAAGGGTTTGAGGGTGGAATGCTAGTATCTTCGGCTTGGTTAGGCTGGAAAACGTTGGTCACCTCGGCAACGTCATCATGATGGTCTGCCTCTCCAACCTCAGTACCGTCCAATGTGGCAATCTCGGCAGGCGCGGAAGCCTCCTCCCCAACCTCCTGAAGGGCCTAGGCAAACTGAGGATCAGCAAAGCCAAGGCCTATGAAATCAGAGGCTATCAAAGTGCCAGCCTCCCTCTCCTTGACATCAGCCCACTTGATAGTGGCTTTGATACCTCTTTAAAGGTATTCAAAGTCGAAGCTCATAAACTCGTCAGAGCTTTTGTATTCGGCTATTATCCCCGCTGAGGCATCATCAAGGGTTGCCTTCACGGCCGAGCTGACCTTCTGCTACAGAACATCGTCCTTGTCCTTTAGAGCCGCAGCATGGTCCTTGTTAAGCCGAGAGACCTCCTTCTCCAGCCCATTCACCTTCTTGTCAGACTCACCCAGCTCAGACTTCAGCCGGTTGATTTCTACATTTAAATAACTCTGGACCTTCTCAGCCTCTTGACCCTTCTAGATGAGGGGAAACTTCCTCAGAGTCCAATTGGAGAGGTGGTGCATCGCTGCCAGGCCCTGCATATTTTGTGATCAGGAATGAGTTGAAGACAAATTAGAGGTTTTACTTGGGAATTGGAAAGAAAAGTGAGGTCATACCTGAATGGATCTGTGAATGCCGAATTCAACCAGCAAAGGAGTATCAAGTGACCTGAAGAAGCACTTGTCGACCTCGGTCATTGTAGAGTGGAAGGCATCTAGGGCCTGAAGACTATGGCCGACTATGCTGTCAGTAATTTTTAACTGCTCTAGACGAGCCGACAGGGCGTCTGCTGAAGAGATGGGAATGGCAGTATCAGCATTCTTTTTCTTCGGCCTCTGATCCTCAGGGGCATGACCAGCTGGAGCCCTCTTCTTTGTGTCTTGGGGCTTCGAGGCAGGGGGAGCTGGGGGAGGAGCATTAAGTCCAGCTTTCTTTGCAAGTCTCGTCAAGATGGGTGGAGCCATTTCCCAGAGTTCGTCTGAGATATCCTTCGGACGCTCTGCAAAAATCAATAGATCTGAGTTAGAAGATCAGACATAAATAAACTCAGAGGTTCAACTTCAAATAGAAAGCGCTTACCAAGCTCAGAAAGAGGACTTCCATCGAGACCTGTCTCAGAGAGGTAATGGGGGGTCATCAAATGTTTGAACCTGACGAACAGACCATGTACCACCTGATCTTGAAGGGCTTTCACCTTCTGAAGGTTTGGTGGGCTCAGGCCAGGGTCATCCCTCACAGACATTGTGACCTTACCCCACCTAAGGGGCATCCTCAGCTCCAGAATGGATGAGGGAGCACATGGGCCAAATTCCCATGGTCCAGAAGTAAAAAAGTAACGTGGCTTCCAGTTGTGGTTGGAAGTCTGAGTTATTTGAAGCATCTTTTTTTCAAGCTTCCGAGCTACAAAATGATAGTATCTCGGATGATTTTTGGCTGATGAAGGGACATAGCAACCTACAAAGACCTGAACTGGGAGGTTTAAGTGGTGGACAGCCTTCCATAAGACTATGGCCCCTATTATGACCCTCCAGACATTAGGGGATAGTTGAGAGGGGGCCAAATTGATATAGGCAAGGATAGATTTGATAATGGGGTGGATGGGCAGACGAAACCCCAACTTGAACATCTGCTCGTACAAGAAGATTTCACCGTCTTGGCCGTGAAAAGCCCTCTCTTCCCTCAGAGGTCTTCTTAGCTTTATGGAGGGACTAATGGAATATAGATATCTGAAGCAGAGGAGGTCTACCTCAGTTACATTACTCTCGATCTCAGCCGCCTCAGAGACGTCGACATCACTTTCAACGTCATCATCATCTAGCTCAACATCGGCTGGAGCAGATGTTGATGGGTTACCCGGGAACCTCTGAGCAAACTCGGCACCGATGAAGGCCGATAGAGGAATGGCGTCAAGTGGTGGTGGAATGGCCACACTCGGCTCGGCGATCTCAACCTCTGAGGAAGAGGCTGAGGAGCTTGAGTTATTATGTGATGAGGCCCGGCTGGAGACCTCGTCCTGATCAGGGGCCTGATCTTCCCGAATTGAGAAGCCCATGGCCTCCTAGAAGGAATCCACAGACATGGGGCCTGAGGTGGAAGACTCAGACTCAGACATTGGTATAGGATCGACAGGAACCTCTGCCTGGTTGAAAGACTCCGAGGGATCAGGATATATCACCTTCAGGGGTGGTGGGAAGATAGGTCTAATAGGGAATTATTGTGACCTACGAGCCTCCTCCTATGCTCTTTCTATTTGTCTAATTTTTTCTAAAGTCTTATCCCTAAGGGAGGGGAACTCCTCAAGAAGTTGGTATAGGGGTCTGAGCATCAGAGGCAGACACTACACTTAGGGAGGCTTCCTAAACTACAAACAAGATTGGCTAATGAAGTAAGGCAATTTAAAGATCAAACCAAGAAGCCTAAGGCAAATACAGTTCGCCTGAAAATATGAAGTTCTCGCCTAAAAATCCCTAAGCTCGTCGGAAAACACAAAAAACAGGGGAAAACAGGGAAAAACAGGGGAAAACGAAGGGAAAAGGAGGGCGGAGAGTACCTGAGGAAGTAGTAGTGGAAGGAAACGAAGAAAACTCGAGAAAATCCCCACCAAAGACCTCTGCAGTGAAATCGTGAAGAGAGTGCCTTTAGAGAGAGAAACACTTGGAATGCAAATCATGCAGGAGAAAGAGAATTGAGGATGGAGGGGAAAATGAGGGTTCAAAACCCTTAAATGTACAGGCGCGATTCCCAAAGCCCATCATTACCTTGGGAGCCCCAAAGGGCGGCTGACAACACACGCTTGCCAAGCAAGCCATACTTCAACACTAGACAAGTGTCAAACAAATACTGGCTAATATTGAAAAGGCCTCAGAGATGTGCAAATCCCACAGTCACCTGCTTTCGCATGTCACTAAGGGCTGGGGGTGATTGATATGCCCCAAGTGTGACCTCGGCTCGGAGGCACCAACCTTGGTCGAGACCGTGGCCGATAATAGAGAAGCCTTGGGCATGCGGCATCAGCACTCGGCCATAGCAAGGTCGGCCCAAGCCGACATTACCACCAGGCTCTCGAAGGGACATCGCATGCATCACAAGGATCAGCAGCATTCTCGTATACCTTGGAATGGCAACCTCGGCCAAACATAAGCCTAGCTTGCAATAAGCCACCAACAACCTCATCAAGACATTAGTCGATGCTCCAAACACACCAGCTCAACCTCGGCTCAAGCCGACCTTGTCCATTGTCGCGGCTAGGATTAAGCCGAGACCTCTATGGTCACCTCGGACTGAACGAGCACCTGGACTTACCAACCTCGGCCTCTCCCAGGCCGAGGCCATACACCAGGCGCGATAGCCGAGCATCTGCTAACATTTGGATAAGGGCGCGTGGACACAAATCAATTATAATAAGATTATTTCCCACACGTGGGGAGAATATTGCATCATCATTCTCTACATGTGACAGTGACAGATGGCTTTCCCATATTGGTGAGGCAATCTCACACATGCACATTACATGCATGGGGGGTACATTACACCCCCTAGGTACTATATATAGAGGTCATCCTCTACCTTGTAAAGGACCCAAGATATACAACCCTAGCTGAAGCTCTGTCTAGATACACAGTAGAGAGAGAGAGAGCTTGAGAGATTGTATCCATGGCCATCAGTGCCTTATTACAGTGAGGTTATTCACACACACAGTGGACGTAGGCCAATTTAGGCTGAACCACTTATATTCTGGTGCTTTCCCCTCTTCTCCTCATCTCCTTCTCCTGCCTTTTACGTAACTATGCTTCCATTGTTGTTCTTAGATTGAGCTTGAAAACACCTTACCTGGTGGTGCTAATTCTAGCATCATCACCCCCCCCCCCCAAGCACTATATATATAGAGGTCATCCTCTACCTTGTATGGGGATCCTCAATTAAAAACCCTAGCCAAACTCTGGTGCATTTACAGTAGAGAGAGAAAGTGGAGTGATTGTATTGATAAGGCCATTAGAGCCCTCTTCTGATAGTGATACTTATACTCACTTGCAAAGTGGACGTAGGCAATTTCCGAACCACTTATATTGGTGTGTTTCTCCTCTTATCCTCATCTCCTTCTACATATTTGTGTTACTATTTTCTGCCATTATTATGCATGTTTGAGCTCTACTACTTTTTGTCTGATGGTGTTATATATTGCATCATCAGTATTTGTCTTCCTCATTCTCAACTATTTTTTTTATCGCTTTGCTTGTCTCAACCTCGTTCGGATCTTAGAAGACATTTCTATTTGGTTCTTCTGCACCCTTTTGACTAATCTCAAACTCGACCTCTTCTCATGTAAACTCAGCTACAAAGTCTACGAGTGTCAGCCCCTTGATGGCAACCTTGGGTTGATAAATAATGTTATATTCGCCCAACTCGACGGCCCAGGTCATTAGCCTACCTGACTTCTCAGGCTCATGGAGGACCTGTCTGAGTGGGGAAACAGTGAGGATGACCATGGAGTGGGCTTGGAAGTATGTCTTCATTTTCCTAAATGCATGAATCAAGGCATAGGCTAATTTTTCAATCCGATGGTACTTCTGTTCAGACCCTTGAAGAGCTTTACTATTAAAGTATACTGGCCTCTGCACTCCATCATTTTCTCTCACTATTGCAGTGCTAATGACTGACTCTGAGATAGCTAGATATACATATAACTTCTCGCCCAGGATTGGCCGAGATAGGAGTAGAGGGGATCCGAGGTAAGACTTGAGCTCCTTAAAATCTTTGTCACATTCCTCATCCCATTCGAAGGCCTTTCTAAGGACTTTGAAAAAAGGAAGACACTTATGTGTAGCTCTTGAGATAAACCTGTTAAGTGCAACAACTCGTCCGGTCAGCCTCTGAGCGTCTTTGATGATCCTGGGAGTCTTCATTTCCAATAAAGCCTTGATCTTCTCAGGGTTTTCCTCTATTCCCCTTTGGTTGACAATGAAGCCCAAAAACTTTCCTGCTCCCACCCCGAATACACATTTGGTAGAGTTGAGCTTCATTCTATACTTTTTCATGGTATCAAAAGTTCTTTCAAGGTCGGCCACATGAATGTTAGCCTTTAGACTTTTTGTCAGCAAGTCATCCACATATATTTCCATAGACTTGCCTAGCTGATCTTCAAATATCTTATTCATAAGACGTTGGTAAGTAGCTCCTGCATTCTTCAGCCAGGAGGGCATGACCTTGTAGAAATAGGTCCCCTTATTTATGATGAATGATGTCTTCTCTGAGTCTTTCGAATTCATGAAGATCTAATTATACCCGGAATATGCATCCATGAGGCTCATGAGCTCATGTCCTACTGTGACATTGACCATCTGATCGATACGAGGTAGGGGGAAGATGTCTTTTGGGCAATACTTGTTTAAATCAGTGAAATTTACACACATCCTCTATTTCCCATTAGCTTTCGGCACAATGACAGCGTTAGATAACCACTCAGGGTATATGAGCTCTCTGATGAACCTGGACTCTTCAATCTTTCTAACCTCTTTTCTGATGACATCATACTTCTCCCTTGAGTACACTCGTATTCTTTGTTTGATGGGCTTGACGTCTTCTACAATATTGAGTTTATGGCACATGATCTCAGGATTAATACCTGGCATGTCTGCATGGCTCCATACAAAGATGATTTATCTCTTCCTTAGCATCTTCACCAGTTCCTCCTTGATCTCAGGTTTTAGGGCCTTTTCTATTTGGATGGTTTTTCTGGTTCGTCCTCATTAAGGACTATGGATTCTACCTCCTTCACGGCCTCTCCCTTTTTGAGCTTTGTTTCATCTCTAAGTTCAAGTGTGTCGATGTTGTACGTGGTTGATGCCCTCTTATGAGCCTCTCTTTCTTCCCCAGAGTTGAAGTTGCATTTGCGTGCCGATGTTTGTTCACCTTGCACTTCCCCTACTCCATATGGAGTCGAGAATTTTATCATTTGATGGACCGTTGAAGGCACGACCTTAAATTCCTTGAGGGCTACTCGTCCTAGGATGAGGTTGTACGCTGAGAAGATATTTTCATCCATTCTGGTCAGCCTCTTAGGCCATTCATCTCCCATTATAACATCCATCTCATACATACCCAATGGATGTACCTTTTCACCGCTGAAGCCGATAAAGGGATGATGATAAGGGACAAGCCTAGCTCTGTTGAGGACTAGGCTCTTAAAATATGGCCAAAACATGACGTCTGCTGAACTTCCCCCATCAATTAGGATCCTCTGAACTTCACACCAATACACCCTTGTGGTGATTACTAGTGGGTCATCGTGAGGAGCTAAGATACCTTTAAAATCAAGATGTGAGAAGCCAACTACGAAGGTATCCATATCTACCTTCTTTCTCTTCTTAATTTTAACCTCTGCAGAGGCCAAGTTCACAACCTCGGCCTTTGCCACTGCTTTGACCTCTACCACGTGGGCCTTGCGATCAGCTACCTCTGAACCTCCCCCTATTAGTCCTCCATATATGGTTTTCACACCAAAAGAGATCTTACCGACCCTCTTCACTAGGATATTATCGTCTTTTGGTGGGAGGCTAGGGTCATCATCATCGTCATTTAAGTCTTCAGTTCTTGTGATAGGGGTATCTTCTCGGCATCTCTCATTTCTCTTCTTTTTAGGGTCTTCTCTTCCCCCCTTAGGAGCTCTACCATCCACATACTTTCTAAGATTTCCAGACTTTAACATTTTCTCGATCTCGTTCCTTAGGGTGAAACACTTGTCACTTAGATGGCCATAATCATGGTGGAACTCGCACCATATGTTTTTATTCCTTTTATGCGGAGGGGCCTTCAGCTTTTTCGGCCATCTCAGGGATCTATCATTTTTTATTTCATTGAGGATGTGTTCACATCTCACAGTTAGAGGAGTATAGTGTGCAAACTTGTCGTCTGCAGCCATCTTCTTTCCATCCTTCTTCCTTTGAAATTTTCCAATGCTACTTCCATTATCATTCTCATACTTTGAAGCCATTGTTTCTTCTACATTCATAACCTTTGCAACTGTCGCTAACAGCTCGTCCATAGACTTATTAGGGTCTTTAGCAAGCTTCCAAAGTAGCTTTCCCTTCTGAAGTCCTCCAATGAGAGTTGTCATGGCTATTCTCTCTTCGTAATCTTCAACCTCAAACTTTACCTTGTTGAATCTAGAGATTTAGTCTTTGAGGCTTTCATTCTTGCCTTGCTTTACATAGAGCAGATGGGTTGTATACTTCTAAGGTCTTACCTCAAAACTGAAGTTGTATATAAAACGCTCAGCTAAACCCTTAAAGTTCTCACGAAATTTTTAGGAAGAAAAGTGAACCAAATATGTACAACTCCCATTTAAGTGCTTGAGAAATCTCGGCACCTCATCTCATCAATAAATGTTTTTTGCAGACTAATGCATCTCAATGTGATGCACTGGGTTGGCACTACTATCGTACTTGGGAGACACCATCGGTGGTTTAAATTTGGCAGGGGTTGGGAAGTTGACAATCTTTGTCAGAAATGTGGTGCCCTTTGAGAATCCCCTCTGTAGTGGATCTCAGCTTTTTATGAGGTTACCTATCTTCTCTTCAATCCTTTAGATGGAATCGTTCCAGGGTCTAGTAACGTCAGCCTGGCCTAGGTTACCCCAGCCACCTCCAAGGGGGTGGACCGAGGGTTCCCCAGTAGCAGTACAACGTCGGCTGTTGACTTCCCCCTGACCATAGCCTCGGCCATGTAGGGGTCGGCCATGACGAGGCCTATGTTCATCACCTCCCCTTTGTGAGATAGTTATGTTCCTTGACCTGGATAGCCTCTACCTCATATCATTAATTGGTCCGAGCCTCTCAAAGGTCGACCCTCTGCTTAAGCGATCAAAAGTTGACCCTCTTTGTTGTGCATCACCATCTCGTGTTTTATACTGACCTCGACTTTGTGGTATAGGATGTACAGTGTTGTTTGAGACCTCATATGGCTCCTAACTGTCCTCCGAAGCATCCTCTGCCTCAATGTCTCAGGGCAAGGGTTTCCTTGCCTCCCCAGGCGTAAACGCCTAGGGTCATCAACATCCCTCCTCCGTTGAAGAGTAGGTTGGTCCTTTAGCGGTGCCTAGGGTGGTCCCCTGGCCTCAGGATGTGGTTGAGCAGCTACCGGAGTAATCATCCCCGATGAGACCCTAGGTGGTCTTATTATGTTTTGGCTTAACTGGGCAAACAGCTCCTGCATCACTTATTGAGTTGCAACCAAGGACTTCAAGGCTGCCGCCACCTCACCCATCTCGGACTGGGGTAGTGCCTAGATGGAACTGGGTCCTCCAACACCAGATGGTGAAGGAGGTGGTGGTAACTCTGGTGCCATACGTTTTGACTAAAGAGCTTGCAATGGAAATATTGGAGAGCTTGATACCTTTAGGAACCTCTTTTAATGGTGACACAGCTTCACGCAGAGGGTGAAGCCTGGTTCACCACCAGAGTCTCCGGTGAGGTAAAGCTGTAAAAAGGAAGAGATGAATCTTCTCGTTCCCATAGACGGCACAAAAATGATGATGTTATAAATAGCACCACCAGGTAAGGTGTTGATAAGCTCAAACTAGTGGATGTTAATTTCTGTGTGCTTAATATTATTAATTTAATTTTGTGAAATTAAATTATATTTTGGTAAATGTTAATTATCGAGATAAAGAATTAATATTTATTATTAATATTATTTACTTGTGTGTGATAAGTAAATGGAGATATGATTTATTACATGCCACACGTTAGTGAAAGGGACGTTTTATTTCTATGTGTCAATAGAGTGTTACATTGACGGATCGGTATAGTTTATGGGCGATGCGTACGGTACGCGCGTGTCGGACCGGGTTAATGATATGTTAGAATATTTAGATTTGGATGACTCAGATGACCTTTGTAAGTGCACCGGTGATCTGGAAAGGGTCAATCCAGATTAGGTACCCGGGTTTTATGATTGGGTTTCGTAGACTTTTTAGACATAACAGTACCCGTACAAGGATAGGATGGTCATTTTACACTTCAGGTTAAGGGAAAACGGGATTAAGGTAATTAAGGAAGTATTTAAAAGGTGGGGAAGGTGGATGGCAGGCATCCCACCTTTGATATCTTGCATATGAGAGACTGAGACGGAGTTCAAGAGAAGAGAAAAGAGGAAGAAAGGAAGGGAGAAAGCTTGGTAAGGAGAAGAGAGAGGATTCAACCCGTCATCAAACACGTAGAGAACGTCGGATTTTAATCCACTACGGCAAGTACTTACTTCATGATTAGAGATATAAATATGAGATTTAAAGTATTGAAGATTAAAACTTTGGTTGATTAATGTAGACATTTAAATGATAAGGGATCACTGATTTTAAATTGATTATTAATTGGAAATAATCACATTAGAATTTTGAAACTAATCCTGGGATTTAAATGATGAGCATGTATAACTTGGATCGGAAATTTGAATATTTGAAATAAAATTAGGGAAAATTATGCGTTGAATTAAATTGATGTTTTATTTGTAATCCAATTTATTTGATATAGGATTCATGGTTATATATATGTGTGTCTAAATGATTTAGAGACATTAATATAATGATATATGAGGTATATTTGAGATTTGAGGTGGTTTGAACCTCCATTTGAGGGTTTGGATAAGAAAAACCCGAGGTAGAAGATTATAGGCGACCCATCAAATCGAACTGGTTAGCTAGGGGAGCCAACCGGTTCACTTAACCAAACAGGTTCGATCTGCTAACGAACCGATTCGATTTGTTAGCCTGCCCAGTTTTTTCGTGGGTTGTTTTGACCCGTTAGGGTTTAGGGAATGACTGTAAGGGCTTCCGGAGTACTGTGGGATTACTAGAGAAGTCTTTCCATGGTTAGCTACGCATAACAGACCAACGAATGGATGAGTTCTAGTTAAGAGGATTGACAATTCAAGTGAGTGACATTTAAATAATTAATCGAAAAGTTTCGAGATTAGGTGACCGTGCATTGTGGGATACGCGTACAAGTTTGGTACTTTATATATATGCATATTTGAGTGAAATGTATACATATATGTATGTGTGTATGATACTTGTTTTTATTAAATATATCAACACGGGAGTGTTATCGTAGGAGGTAGTGTGTAGTGGACAGTCCACTTGGGTCATAGGACTATTGCATGGTCACCATCCATGTGTGAGTATAGGTAGTGGTTTGGATACCAGAAGGGTGCGATGTGTTATGGTTCCGACCCTCGGACATTTGTCTATGATCGCCTTCGTTGTATGTGTTTATATTTGGTTTGAGTTTTTAGACAGTGGGCATTTATTTATCTTATTAGTGTCATGTGTGTGGTTAATCTATACACGCTTGAATGTGATGAGAAACTAGTAATGAATTTGAAACTTTTTGCAACTACATTTTAAAAATCTCAGAACATTTAATTCTATTAACAAGGTTAAACATGAATTAAAATAAAGGAAAGGATATAGCGCAATGGCTTGATACATTAATGTAGAGTATAAAATTAAATCTAGCTACGTTGGTTAACACCTGCCCCTTGTAATAAGGTCTCTTTCATCCTCACTTAGGAATATTTGAGATGGGGTGTTAATTTTCACAAAAATGATAGCTTGAAATGCACCATGATTATTTACCCCATGAGTGTAAGTATGACTTCTCGCCACATTATGACAATCCTCACCAAACACTCCATCACAAAATTTACTAAAGAGGTTATTGTTGACACGCTTTATACATTAATTTAGTGCAAAAATTAAAGTTAGCCACGTCGGTTAAGTACACCATCCCCTTATAATAATGTTTATTTCATCCTCACTCGGGAAATATTTGATATGGGGTGTTAATTTTCACAATAATAATAACTTCAAATGCACCACGATTATTTACCCCATGAGTGTAAGTTAGACTTCTCGCCACAGTATGACAATCCTCACCAAACACGTCACTACAGAATTTATTAAAGAGGTCATTGTTGACACGACCATCTATTGCATCCACATTAGAAAATCTTCAAACTCGAAATGCATTGGTAGGTAAAAAAACATTGAATAGGTGTCAAACGTAAATGTTGAAAAGTGTGCTCCACCAAATCCATATGACCTCAAACTCGATTAAGTATATCCATGTTGAGTTAGTTCAGGCCAATTACAAAGTAGGTTGATATTAAATGTATCTATTAAAAATGGTCGGGTGGGCTATGAACCGCCTTGACCTAACAACAAGGTAATGATAACCAATAATTTATGGAATTTCAATTGGTAGAGAGGTGACCATACTAATTATAGTTGATGAGTAATTCATTCATAATGTCGGGTATACGGCTATGGTGTATGGAAAAATTGTTCCCACTCATACGGCTATTCTTACACGTTATATAACCTAATTTTAATAAAGTGGAGTGAATTGTCAACTCCGGAATGACAATACAAGCAATAATGTGTCAATGATCTAATATCTCGAAATGACCACACTAGTTTCATACTTTGTCTCTATCATTTACCTCCAGCATAATCTTTATAATAATCTGTCAAATGTCCACACACAGTGTGTTGTCTTATCGATTGACTAAACATAGTGACCTTGTAAATGATCAAAATAATGATCATGGCAAGTTATTTGAACGGGACTCTATTTTTTACATGACAACACATATCATATCATTTATAATTAATAATATATGGTGACATTATAAGTATCTTTATCTGAATTCTCTTTCATTTTATTATTATATAATATTGGTCACACCACTAACGATTTTAGATATGTTACCGATTCTGCCTGCTGAAATTAGGTACGAGATCCTAGATCGAACATAAATTCAAGGTCACAACACATAATCCGGCATCGTGAGCATTGGTTAAGACTTGATCAGATGCACAGTCTTTATACGACTGACCAAGCATTAGTTTTCCATGGCATACACTCGTGTGCTTTAACGCTCCAATGCCCTAGTCAAAAGTTTTTATAGTTTATATGTGGTAATTGTTCAACACTTACCACATGCCCCTTGTCTTCCCCCTAACTATATTTAATTCTAAGAGGTGGTTATTTTTTAAAATCATCCTTTTGGACAAGTTTTGGTATAAGGGTTTTCAGGTAACATTTGTTAGTGGTTGTGTAAGGACACAAATTTCCAATTGAGTCCTTTGTAGTTTTGGCTCAATTCCGGACAAAAATGTTTGAGTCATAGGATAGAGTTATTGACCATCCTTCAAGCCTATGACATACTAAAGTTGAAGACGTAACGGCCAAGTTTAAAGCTTCATCAAAATGTCGAGTTTATTGTGCCTCGTTTCTACGTCCCCAACATGGTTCCATTGCTCCAAAGTTATGAATGCATTTTAATATATATATATATATATAGGAGCTTGGAACAATATTTAAATGGGTGTACTTTGTTTTTAAACTGTTGTTTATTTTCAGAAAAATTTTTATTAAAACTTTAAAATAAAGTATATAAAGTTTCTGGGCTAAAAATCGAATTTTATACTTTCTGGTTTTTTGTTCGAACGAGTTTGTCGTTCGAACGAGAATGTCGTTCGAACAAGTTTGCCAACGAGTTCCCACATTGGCCACTAGAATGTCGTTCAAAGTGTCGTTCGAACGAGAATGATGTTCTAACGAGAATGATGTTCGAACGAGAATTCCAACGAGATTTTTAACGAGTTCAACTTTTAATACACTGGAACTTCGTCAGAAACTTCGTTCGAACGGAAATCTCGGTCGAACGAGTTTTGGCGGGAACAGTTAATTGGTAGTTTTTTGAGCCGTTTTCCCTCTTTCCCACTACTTTTTCCACTAACTCCTTTCATGAATATATAAGTGAGGGAACCAAGTTTTTTAACTTAACTTTTTCATAGCCTACAACCTCCAAGAGAGTGTTTTGAGAGCAAAATTGAAAAGAGAAAAAGTTCATGTTTGAGTGTTTAATTTTTCAAAGAAACATCTTTACAACACTTCTGTTTTACACCCATTATTTATTATACCAAGCTTCCATATATATACTTTGCTTGGAGTGTTTGGCACCGGTTTATCTCTACATCCGTTTGAAGAGAAGTTTGGGTTTTCTTCTAAATCCCTCAAAGAAGAAGAAGTTTTTTTTGTTGCGGCATTCTCACATGGTGAAAGGAACCATGTGTGGTTGACAGTGTACCTATGTCTCATTGGTGATTCCAAGATTCCGATGGAGCTCCGGGGTTGTCGACTAGTCGGAGGTGTTTACAAGAAGACGCGTCAAGGTTGAAAGGGGTCGAGTCGAGGAAGTAAGGCATCTGTCTTGTAATTGTAAAACCATACTTAGTGGACTTAAGGCTAGGGTTGTCCGAGGTTTTTTCCCGTTGTGGGTTTTTCCTCGTACATCGCGGCGTAGTGATTCATTGTTTATTTTATCTTGCAAAATCACCTAGAATGCATGCTTAGGTAAAAAGATAAAATTTGGTTTAATCACTAGTTGTTTAATTTGGTGCTAATTTAAATTTGGGTAATGTTTATGTTAATTTAATTCAAGTCATCACTTTTTTGGGTACACGGATTTGGAATGACGGGCATAGACGAGTATCCCAATTAAAACGGCCCAAAGTCCAAGCCCTTCACACCTTAACATTAATTATGTTATGACTTAGTCTTCTCCCATGTTCTCGTATAGAGGTGTTCCAGGAGAAGATGGTAAACGTGGGGGTGTCCAACACCCCCACTCCCTGAAGACAGACATGTATATAATAAACCCTAAGTCTGGGGCATAAGACATGCACTGTAATCTCTGTAAACGCTCCCCGGAGTATGTAGAAATAATACTGACTGCACCACCGTGGACGTAGGCATTCTTGCTGAACCACGTATATCTCCTGTTGTGTGATTGACATTTCATCGTCTATATTTTGCTTGGTGATTGTGCTTCTCCTATCAATTTATGTTGCATAATAATTGTCACCACAATTGGCACCATCTGTGGGAACGTTTTTCTTCCCTGAGAAAGCCCATACCAACAAAGGAGTTCAAAATGTCTAATCACAGTAGTAATGCTCCTTAAGAAGGAGATATCCAAGAATAACCTGCTCCTCGCAGGATCAAATCTGAAGTTCGGCGTTCAGATCAGAGGGCTCGCCTAGAGAGGCCTGCCTCAGAAGAAAGCCAAGGACCAGCGAGGTCCACACAAATATCCAGGTTGATTGATGCATATGAGGTGAGGCTCCAAGAGCAGAGGGAGTCTTCTCGCAAGCACGAAGATGATAATACTCGCCTCAAAAGAAGGTTAGAAAGAATGTAGAGAGAGCTCCATCGTGGCACCAAAAGGCGTCCGTACCGCACTCCTAGCCCTCAGGCGAGCAAGTCTCGTAGTCGAGGAAGGAACCCTAGACGCGGGTCCTATAAAGTTGAGGGAAACGAGTCAGAGGACGACCTGCTCCAGCAACTGCGACTAATTCGCGATCACAGAAGCCCAGCTCACAGCAATGAGAACATACGAAGTCTGGTCTAAAGGGGGATGGACCAACACCCTGCGCATCGCAGTACCAGATCGACCGGAGAACTCGCTAGGCGAGCTCTCAAAACTCAGATGAAATCACCTTTCTCAAGGGAAATAGAAGAAAAGGAAGCCCCCAAGAAATTTGCTACTCCAAGGTTCAAGATTTATGATGGTAAAACTGATCCCATTGATCACGTCAGGCAGTACAGGCAAGCCATGACCCTCTGGAACCATCTAGACACACTGATGTGCCTAATTTTTCATTTGATCCTGCACGACGTGGCACAGAAACGGTTCGAAAGGCTCCCCCACAGGTCCATCAGAAGCTTCAAGTCCCTGGCCGAGCTCTTTACTGCCCGCTTCATTACTAGTAGCTCCCATCCTAAAAGGATGGATGCTTTGCTAACAATGAAAAAAATGCCTCAAGAGACCCTCTGAGACTACGCAAAGAGGTACTGGGAGTTATTCAACGAGGTTGAGGACTGCTCGGAGCAAGTGGCAGTGGCCTCTTTCAAAATTGGGCTACCCAGCTCTTCCCTTCTGTACCAGTCCTTGACGAAGAAAGAGGCCATGACCATCGACGACCTGATGGCTCTCATCAAGAAACATGCCAAGGTGGAGGATGTGACCCGCCTCAGCACAGGGGAAAACGGTCGAGCTAAGCTCGCTGCCAAAGGCAGTGACAAAACTGAGAAACAGAAGAAAGGAGGAAAGAATGAGGGCAAGAATGTGTGAAACCCCGCCTAATTAAATACCGGGCGATCACTCCTTTATTAAATTAAATCGAGGTAAACAGTGGGTTCATTCTCAGCATCACTGTCGATAAAAATAAATTTTCCAATTTAACACCCTAAATAATTAAGCTAAGTGTCAAAACCATTTTCATACATACTTTCCAAATTTTATTTAAAGAAAAACATATATTTTATTAACAACATCAATAAATAAGAATTACACCACAATAACCTGGAACATAATCCAATAATTTATAACATTCGTCAATCGAATGTCAACATGCGAAATATAAAGTAACACAACTACTGAATAAATCCCATAGTAACAGTACTGGAAATAACTGAAATACAAATGTCCCAATAACAATAAAATAATGGAAAGGGCGACACATGCCCAATAAATGAGAATGCTAGAAGTGGAGTCAATAAAGGAAGTCGTCTATGCAAGTGACCTGCAACTCCCACCTAAGCTGCAGCACGTTCCTTTCAAGGGATCCTAAGCAAGACGCCCCTGTGGCTGGGCACCTGAAATATATACATATATATACAAGAGAGAGAGAGAAAAAGAAACGGGTCTGAGCCCGAAAGTGTGTTTGATTTAAAATACGTTTAGCAAGTATTTAAATTGATACAGGCCAATGCAAAAACATATTAGTGCGACACTCTCTTGAGAAATTCTCACCTCTCTTCTAATGTGCACACCTATCGCACTAACCTTCCCAACGATTTATCTCATCATTTTATCATACTAACCTTCCCAACAATTTTGCTTATCTTAACTTACTCATAAGATTTCAAAACCGAACAATATCATTGTTTAAAAAATTTTACTTCCAATTAGCAGCACAACTCTCGTTTTAGCATTATTAATTTATAAGGTTTCCCAGTGTCATATTATACTTTCACAAGACAAGTATTTACTATTTGAGTCATCAACCATGTCCTACTTATCAAATCACAGTAGGCAGTTTCAAATTTCCAAATCTCATATATATATTAACTACTCGTATAATATATATAAAATAACAGCACCCCAAATAAAACTATGGTGCGTGCATACTTCTACTATCCAAACCCCATACCACTCATATCAAGGGGAATACAAATTCGGAATCACTCTCGAATTGTATTAACACATACACAAACAATATCGAGGCGAAGCATAGATTCCAAGTCTCTAAGAGGATGGAACATACTCGCATCTCTTAGGACCGTCTGAACTATCAATTCGATAGCCTGTACCAAGGATATCTATCTTCTAGGGTACAAGTCAATATCCCCTATAAAGGTCCCATCGAGATAAGACTGTCCCAGCGCGGTAACCTCAAGGATAGCAAGTAGCGCGGTATGTTTTTCACATGTATATAATATATGCACACACAATCATATAAATATACCACTTTTATCATATTAATATAGGTTCCTCTCGTCACCCATAATTACAACATTTATCCTTAATTTCACATTAGTTGTATTACATATAAGGTTTCATCTCTAACCTTAACTCGAAGGGTTTTCTCACTTATTACGTGACACTCGTCGACTCTATCCTTCCAAGTAGAAAATTCAGTAGGTGTTCTTACTACGTTTCAACGTAACTCTCTTACACGCCTCACCCTTTAATATAATAATTTACTAACCCTAAAGTAAATATCCCATAAATACCATTCTCATCGAATATTAATGATCCCAACATTTTCATACGCCCTACTGGTCCTCCATGTCTCCTAAATCATTATACTAAGAATGCCCAAGAATTATATCACGAAAATTCGATTTTTAAATCATTTACAAAGGGAAAATATGAGTCTGCCAGGAGGGGTCGATCGATCGAGGTTTGGGGCTCGATCGATCGAACCTTCGATCGATCGAAGCTCTAGGCTCGATCGATCGATCAAGCAGGTCTGCGAAATCTGCAGAATTGCAGTTACGGGTTTCATCTCCAAATTTACACCAAATCCATATTTTTAAGTTCCAATCGTCCCAGAATTAATACTACTAACCTTATATCATCATAACAGGTATATTCAACGTAAAACATATTAATTTACATCACTAAACATGGATTTATCATGCCATAATTCATTTAAAACTCAAGAACCCTAAAAATCTCTAACTCATGATTCTAATCTGTTTAATCCCCGAATTTCCTTCCTATTTACACCAAAATTTCGTGGGTTATCTTTCTACATCACAAGAGACTTCCAGAATAAGGTTTAAGTCTTTACTACATGCAAATTCCTATCACAATTTGGGTTTTCTTCCATATTTTTCATCTCAAACCATTCCTAAACTAATATGGAAACGGCACCAACGAAAACAGCAAGATAAACACTTGCCTGGGATTTTCAGAAGTCTGGCTTGCGGCTGATTTTGGTGTGGTTGTGTTCCCCTTCTCGCGATCTACGCGTTGGTGGTGGCGGCGGTGCACACCGGTGACTTTTTGGCCTTGAATTGCCTTGAGAGCTTCCTCCTCTCTTCTCCAATGGCCGTTCTAGGGTTCTGAATATTCTAACCCTAAATGACTAACCTAAATGGCTGATATAGGTTGCTGAATTTCGTGGGTTTAATTACCCAATAATGCAAAATGACCAAAATGCCCTCCCGGGTTACTAATTAGGCCTAAAACGCCCCGAGACCCAAACTACACCCCCGAGTACACTTTTCTGACTAACTCGACCCTTCCGGACGCGTTGGCGCACTCAAAATGACCATACGGGCAACTTATAAAATATTCACTTTTTAAGTATCAAAATTTAGTCCCGACGCGACACGTGTGCGTCCCGATTCAAATTTCCAAATCTGTCATTTTATTCACTCGTGACATTCAATATAATCAATATCATATATTACTTTTCTCATTAGTAATATTCAACAAATTTCCCATAATTACTAACTCTCGTCACGATAATAATTATAACATAATTAATTTCCGGATTTTTATTAAATAATTCATTCACATTAACTTTAATAAATCCCCAAATTAATATAGCATAAAAATACAGGGTATTACATACTTCCCCCCTAATAACGGAATTTCGTCCCGAAATTCGGAAAATAAGGCATACCTAGTAAAAAAAACTCTGGATATCTCTCGCGTATATCTGCCTCGCGCTCCCAAGTGGATTCCTCCACATTATGATGCTCCCACTGGACCCGCACAAGTGGAACTATCTTTGACCTCAATCTCCTCTCACTATAGTCTAGGATAGCCACCGGTCTCTCCTCGTAAGATCTATCAGGCTGTAAGTCGATCTCATCTATCGCGATGTGAGTATGGGCCATATCATCCCGAAGAAACCGTCTCAACGACGAGATGTGGAATACATCGTGAATGCGATGTAAATACTCTGGCAGTCCCAACCTGTATGCAACCGGCCCAATTCTCTCAATGATGGGAAATGGTCCCACGTACCTCGGAGCCAACTTCCCCTTCTTCCCGAACCTCATCACTCCCTTCATAGGAGATACACGCAATAACACTTGGTCCCCCACATTAAACTCTCGAAAGAATCGTTTTGCATCGGCGTAGCTCTTCTGCCTGTCCTGGGCTACCCGAATGCGACTCCTGATCATCTCAATCCTCGCGGAGGTCTCTTGAATCACCTCCGGTCCTAGCAACTTGTTGTCCCCCACTTCGAGCCAACAAGTGGGAGAACGAAAAGGCCTGCCATACAAAGCCTCAAATGGAGCCATACCAATCGTAAACTGATACGAGTTATTATAAGCGAACTCTACCAGTGGAAGTTGTGGCTCCCAACCTCATCCAAAATCAAGAACACACATGCGTAGCATATCCTCTAACATCTGATTAGTACACTCTGTCTGTCCGTCTGTCTGGGGGTGATAAGATGAACTCAACCTCAACTCAGTACCCATAGCCTCCTGAAAGCTTTCCCAGAAACGTGACATGAAGATCTTGTCTCTATCTGACACAATATTCAGGGGCACCCCATGTAATCTGACAATCTCAGAAATGAACAACTGAGCATACTGACCCGTGGTATAATCTGTCCGCACCGGCAGAAAATGAGCCACCTTGGTCAAACGGTCTACAATCACCCAGATAGAATCGTGGCCCCGCTGTGATGTAGGCAACCCTGCGATAAAATCCATGGAAATACTCTCCCACTTCCACGCGGGTACTTCCAATGGCTGAAGCAATCCTGAAGGTTTCTGGTTGTCCACCTTTACCAGTTGGTAGGTAGAACACTTGGACACGAACTCGGCGATGTCCTTCTTCATCCCACTCCACCAGTATTGTCGCCTTATATCCTGGTACATCTTATCGCCTCCCGGATGTACTGCAAATCGGGACCCATGAGAATGAATCATCACTGCATGATGTAATTCTGCTCCTTCTGGAACCACCAATCTCCCATTAAACCGTAAATCTCCATCGAAACTAACAGAATAGGACTCAGCGCCCTCGGCTAAAACTCGCATAATCTGCTCTTGGCAAAACGGGTCTGTGGTCTGTGCCTGTATCACCCTCATAACAATCTCGGGTGTGACTGACATCACGGATATGAAAGAACGTGTTACTCCGTCCTGGTGACCCAACTCCTTCCACTTTGCTTTCCAGACGTCCGCTACATCGTCTACCGGTCTACGGCTCAACGCATCAGCAACTACGTTGGCCTTCCCCGGATGATACTGTATTTCAAACTGATAGTCTTTCACAAACTCTAACCACCTGCGCTGACGCATATTCAGCTCTCGCTGAGTGAACAGGTACTGCAGTGACTTATGGTCTGTGAACAAACGGAATTTCTCTCCCATCAAATAGTGCCTCCATATCCTCAATGCAAAGATGACCGCTGCTAACTCCAGGTCATGGGTGGGGTAATTCTTCTCATGCGGCTTAAGCTTGCGGGAGGCAAAAGATATAGCCTTCTCCTCCTGCTGAAGTACTCCCCCAAGTCCCCGTAAAGATGCATCGGTGTAAACTAGGTACTCCACATCCGGCTTCGGTAACGCAAGGACTGGCGCTGAAGTAAGCTTGTCTTTAAGCTCGTCGAAAGCCAACTGACAAGCGTCATCCCAAACATATGGTACCCCCTTGCGAGTTAGATTGGTCAATGGACCCGCTATTTTGGAGAATCCCCGAATGAATCTCCTGTAGTAACCAGCTAACCCCAAGAAACTACGCACTTCCGTCGGTGTCGTGGGCTGTCCCCACTCCCTCGCCGCTGACACTTTACTCTGGTCAACTGCTATCCCCTGCTCAGAAACAACATGGCCCAAGAACTGTACTTCTCGCAACCAAAATCCACACTTCTCGTACTTAGCATACAACTGATGCTCACGTAGATTCTGAAGAACCTGCCTCAAGTGCTCGGCATGCTCCTCCTCGGAGTGTGAATATATCAAGATGTCATCTATGAAGACGATGACAAACTGATTCAAGAACTCTCTGAATACTCGGTTCAACAAGTCCATGAAAAGGGATGGGGCATTTATGAGTCCGAACGGCATCACCCTGAACTCATAGGACCCATATCTCGACAAGAAGGCAGTCTTTGAAACATCCTTCTCTCTAATACGTAACTGATGGTACCCCGACCTCAGATCTATCTTCGAAAAGAAAGTTGCTCCCCTCAACTGGTCGAACAGATCATCGATTCGAGGCAACGGATACTTATTCCGTATCGTTACCTTGTTCAGCTCCCGGTAGTCCACACACAATCTCAGTGAACCATCTCTCTTCTTCACAAACAAGACTGGAGCGCCCCAAGGTGAGGTACTCCTACGAATGAAGCCCTGACCTAACAGCTGCTCTATCTGATCTCGTAGCTCTCGCATCTCTTCCGGAGCCATACGGTGCGCGTGCTATAGGTCTCGTATCTGGCAATAAATCTATAAAAAAGTCTATCTCTCGACTGGGGGGTAGGCCTGGTATCTCCTGAAACACATCGGTATACTCCCTGACAACTGGGATCGAATCTAAGGGAATCACAACCTCCTTAGAGGTATCATCCTCTATGTAATACAAATGAGCGGTCGAGCCTCCCTCTGGGCGAGGCATCGCCACTACAAACATCTCTTGCCCCGGAATGGCAAAAACAATGCTCCCACCGAAGCAATCAATCATGGCTCTATAAACTGCGAGCCAATCCATACCAATAATCACATCATGCTCGTGCTTGTCTAAGACTAACATGTCTGCAGGTAATACCAAGCTACCAATCTCTACCCCACTCCCCAGCATATAAAGAAAATAAGTGACCCACTCCCCAGTGGTGAGTCCACACACGTCACTGTGCTCTCTGCTGTGGCTAACAACCCTAAGGCCTTCGCAAAATGCATAGCTATAAAACAATGTGTTACCCCCGTATCAAACAAAACCCGACCCATAGTACCATGGATAGGAAACATACCCTCAATCGCGGGTGGTGCCTGTGGAGCTGCTGCCTGGTGGACGTTATAGACACGTCCATACTGTAATTGCCCCTGCTGCACTGGAGCTGCTAAAATGGCTGGTAGGGATGGCACCTGGGATGGAGCTGGGAGGGCAGGTGGAAATAGTAGCCTATGTGGCTCATTACGGGCACCCTGCTGCTGTGGGGCCCTATCTCCCTCTGGATAATCCTGGCGCCTATGGCCGAGCTTACCACACCCAAAACATCGGCCCTTGAAGTTGCCTCCCCTCTGTCCCTGCTGACTACGGCCCTGCTGGCCGTTACCTCCACGCCACTGGCTCTGTTGGCCCTGATGTGCACGTTGTTGGCCCTGCTGGCCCTGCTGTTGTCCCTGCTGTCGGTGTTGGCCCTGCTGGCCCTGATGATTAGGCTGGTCCTGCCTATAGCCCCCATATCCCTGCCTAGAATTACCTGAACGGAATCGCTTAGCAGGGTCCCCCTGATGGGAACTCTGCTCGTGCTGACGAGTCTGTCCATGAGATGGTGCCCCACTGGCACTATTACCCCCGGTCCTGCCCTGTTGGCTGGACTCTCCTGCTCTCTTGCTTCCCTGCAGATGGAAGCGGTGATCCTGGCAATGTAGCAACGCGGCATTGAGTACATCAGTGAATGTACTCAGGGATAGGTTCCCAATAAGGTGTTGACGGATCCTCCAAGCTAACCCGTCGACAAACAGCATAATCTTTTTGCTCTCAGTAGGTGCCTCATCTGGCACAATGGTGAGAAGTCTCGTGAACTCCTCCTCATACTCCGCTACGGTAAGACTCTCCTGCTTCAGATTCAGTAATCTCCGCCTCATCTCAGTCTGCACTGCTGGTGGAAAATACTTGCGGTCAAACCACTCCCAAAATAACTGAATAGGGATCGTGTCCCTCTCCTCCAAAGTGGTAGTGGACTCCCACCACTGTAATGCGGCTCCCACCAGCTTAAAGGGAGCTAATAACTGCTTTTGCACATCAGTGCACTCATACATACGGAGATGCCGCTAGATGGCTTTCTTCCATTGGCTAATTGTAACAATATCGGAGCTACCAGAGAACTCAGGGGGATGCGCTTTCTGAAAAGCATCCCGAACCCTCTCCCATGCAGATGGAAGTTATGCTGGTACTGGCGCCACTGCCTGAACCTGGGGTGGAGCCTGCTGAATCACCGCTATCGCGGCATTCACCGCCTGAGCAACAATGGAGGCTACTTCATTTGCATTCATTGTGCCTTGTGCCGGAGCTGCTGGCTGCTCGGCCTGGGCACGTCTATCTTTCGGAGCACGTCTCGGAGGCATCTGAAACGTGAACAAGTTTATTAGTCTACAGTTATTATCAAATCTCAAATAGCTGATGACTTAAACGTAAAAGCAAGAATACAACAATTCTAAAAATAGGGCATTATAGCAATAACGTTAAGCTGAAAGCGAAATAAGCCGTACAGATCCTATGGACACTAGAACCTGATGCTCTGATACCACCTGTGACACCCCGCCTAATTAAATACCGGGCGATCACTCCTTTATTAAATTAAATCAAGGTAAACAGTTGGTTCATTCTCAGCATCACTGTCGATAAAAATAAATTTTCCAATTTAACACCCTAAATAATTAAGCTAAGTGTCAAAACCATTTTCATACATACTTTCCAAATTTTATTTAAAGAATAACATATATTATATTAACAACATCAATAAATAAGAATTACACCACAATAACCTAGAACATAATCCAATAATTTAAAACATTCGTCAATCGAATGTCAACATGCGAAATATAAAGTAACACAACTACTGAATAAATCCCATAGTAACAGTACTGGAAATAACTGAAATACAAATGTCCCAATAACAATGATATAATGGAAAGGGCGACACATGCCCAATAAATGAGAATGCTAGAAGTGGAGTCAATAAAGGAAGCCGTCTACGCAAGTGACCTGCAACTCCCACCTAAGCTGCAGCACGTTCCTTTCAAGGGATCCTAAGCAAGACGCCCCTGTGGCTGGGCACCTGAAATATATACATATATATACAAGAGAGAGAGAGAAAAAGAAACGGGTCTGAGCCCGAAAGTGTGTTTGATTTAAAATACGTTTAGCAAGTATTTAAATTGATACAGGCCAATGCAACAACATATTAGTGCGACACTCTCTTGAGAAATTCTCACCTCTCTTCTAATGTGCACACCTATCGCACTAACCTTCCCAACGTTTTATCTCATCATTTTATCATACTAACCTTCCCAACAATTTTGCTTATCTTAACTTACTCATAAGATTTCAAAACCGAACAATATCATTGTTTAAAAAATTTTACTTCCAATTAGCAGCACAACTCTCGTTTTAGCATTATTAATTTATAAGGTTTCCCAGTGTCATATTATACTTTCACAAGACAAGTATTTACTATTTGAGTCATCAACCATGTCCTACTTATCAAATCACTGTAGGCAGTTTCAAATTTCCAAATCTCATATATATATTAACTACTCGTATAATATATATAAAATAACAGCACCCCAAATAAAACTATGGTGCGTGCATACTTCTACTATCCAAACCCCATACCACTCATATCAAGGGGAATACAAATTCGGAATCACTCTCGAATTTTATTAACACATACACAAACAATATCGAGGCGAAGCATAGATTCCAAGTCTCTAAGAGGATGGAACATACTCGCGTCTCTTAGGACCGTCTGAACTATCAATTCGATAGCCTGTACCAAGGATATCTATCTTCTAGGGTATAAGTCAATATCCCCCATAAAGGTCCCATCGAGATAAGACTGTCCCAGCGCGGTAACCTCAAGGATAGCAAGTAGCGCGGTATGTTTTTCACATGTATATAATATATGCACACACAATCATATAAATATACCACTTTTATCATATTAATATAGGTTCCTCTCGTCACCCATAATTACAACATTTATCCTTAATTTCACATTAGTAGTATTACATATAAGGTTTCATCTCTAACCTTAACTCGAAGGGTTTTCTCACTTATTACGTGACACTCGTCGACTCTATCCTTCCAAGTAGAAAATTCAGTAGGTGTTCTTACTACGTTTCAACGTAACTCTCTTACACGCCTCACCCTTTAATATAACAATTTACTAACCCTAAAGTAAATATCCCATAAATACCATTCTCGTCGAATATTAATGATCCCAACATTTTCATACGCCCTACTGGTCCTCCATGTCTCCCAAATCATTATACTAAGAATGCCCAAGAATTATATCACGAAAATTCGATTTTTAAATCATTTACAAAGGGAAAATAGGAGTCTGCCAGGAGGGGTCGATCGATCGAGGTTTGGGGCTCGATCGATCGAACCTTCATTCGATCGAAGCTCTAGGCTCGATCGATCGATCAAGCAGGTCTGCGAAATCTGCAGAATTGCAGTTACGGGTTTCATCTCCAAATTTACACCAAATCCATATTTTCAAGTTCCAATCATCCCAGAATTAATACTACTAACCTTATATCATCATAACAGGTATATTCAACGTAAAACATATTAATTTACATAACTAAACATGGATTTATCATGCCATAATTCATTTAAAACTCAAGAATCCTAAAAATCTCTAACTCATGATTCTAATCTGTTTAATCCCAGAATTTCCTTCCTATTTACACCAAAATTTCGTGGGTTATCTTTCTACATCACAAGAGACTTCCAGAATAAGGTTTAAGTCTTTACTACATGCAAATTCCTATCACAATTTGGGTTTTCTTCCATATTTTTCATCTCAAACCATTCCTAAACTAATATGGAAATTGCACCAACGAAAATAGCAAGATAAACACTTGCCTGGGATTTTCAGAAGTCTGGCTTACAGCTGATTTTGGTGTGGTTGTGTTCCCCTTCTCGCGATCTACGCGTTGGTGGTGGCGGCGGTGCAAACCGGTGACTTTTTGGCCTTGAATTTCCTTGAGAGCTTCCTCCTCTCTTCTCCAATGGCCGTTCTAGGGTTCTGAATATTCTAACCCTAAATGACTAACCTAAATGGCTGATATAGGTTGCTGAATTTCGTGGGTTTAATTACCCAATAATGTAAAATGACCAAAATGCCCTCCCGGGTTACTAATTAGGCCTAAAAACGCCACGAGACCCAAACTACACCCCCGAGTACACTTTTCTGACTAACTTGACCCTTCCGGACGCATTGGCGCACTCAAAATGACCATACGGGTAACTTATAAAATATTCACTTTTTAACTATCAAAATTTAGTCCCGACGCGACACGGGCGCGTCCCGATTCAAATTTCCAAAACTGTCATTTTATTCACTCGTGACATTCAATATAATCAATATCATATATTACTTTGCTCATTAGTAATATTCAACAAATTTCCCATAATTACTAACTCTCGTCACGTTAATAATTATAACATAATTAATTTCCGGATTTTTATTAAATAATTCATTCACATTAACTTTAATAAATCCCCAAATTAATATAGCATAAAAATACGGGGTATTACAGAATGGCTCCAAGAATGGAGGCAGCAACGATGTGGCAAAAGAATTTCAGGCGGTCAACATTGTCTTCAGAGAACCAATTTATAAAATTCTCATAAAAATCAAAGACGATCCATTCATTAAGTGGCCCAGAAAGATGGGAGGAGATCCCTCAAAGAGAAACAACGCGCTGAGATGCGCTTTCCATAAAGAAGGAGGACATCAGACTGAGAATTACAAGGCTCTTAAGTCCCACCTCGAAAAGCTGTCCCAGTCCAAACATTTGAACGAATTCATGGAAAAAAAGGCAGAGAAAGTTACTGCCCATAGAGAAGCAAGGCCTGACAACGTACTCGAAGACGATGTCGGCCATGAATTTACAGTAATTCATGGGGCATCTGATGTGAAGCAGATTCAAGGAAACTCAGCTCGAATGGAGGTAAAAAAGTTTACAGCAGTAATGTAAGCTTTTCAGATCGATCCAGCAAAAACACAGTCAGGAAAGCGTCGACGAGTAGACGACGTCGACTATAGTAAGCATATCGTATTCACAGATGAGGATCTAGTGGGAGTGATAACCCCACATCATGATGCTTTGATCATTACTCTTAGGATAGCTAACTACAACATCGATAAGTTACTCGTCGACCAAGGAAGCTCATCCGAGGTAATGTACCTCGACCTGTTCAGAAAACTGAAGTTAAGCATCGCCGACCTAAAGGAAGCCACTTTCCCTTTAGTTGGCTTCGCTGGGAAAGTGACCATGCCTTTGGGAAAGATCGTGCTGTTGGTGAGGGAAGGAAATGTCTCCAAGATGATTGAGTTTCTAGTGGTTGATATTTACTTGCCATACCAAGCTATCCTCGACAGAGGATAGCTGCACGCGATGAAGGCAGTCTCCTCGACGTACCATCAGAAGCTCAAATATGTGACCGAGCGAGGAGTAATGGAGATCCATGGCGATCAAGCGATGGCAAAAAGGTGCTTCATAGCATCCATCCGCCCGAGACCAGAGAAAAAGGCTGACAAATCCAGGGAGAAAGTTAAAGAGCAAGAAGATATGATACCTTCGAAATAGCAGTTAAAATACGGAAGGCCTGGAGTGGAGGAGACCAGGCTCCTCCCCTCTGAATGGGTCATCGAGGACCTGGAGGAAGTCACAGCTGGAGATAGCGACGATAACAGGATCTTCTTAATTGGAGCTTCTCTCACAGATCAGGAAAAGAAGAAGTTGACGATTCTACTGAGAAGCAATGTAGACATCTTCGCATGGGAACCATACGAGCTACCTGTAATAGATCCTAGTATGGTTTGTCATCAGATGCACGTCAACCCCACCTTTAAACCAATCACGCAAAAGGCACGGCGAATTGCACCCGAGAAGGCTAAAGCCGTGGAAAAAGAAGTTGAAAAACTACTGGATGCAGGATCCATACGAGAGGTCCAATTTCCCAAATGGTTATCCAACCAAGTAGTAGTTCCAAAGAGCAACGGGAAATGGAGAGTCTACATCAACTTCACTGACCTTAAAAGGGCGTTCCCTAAAGACAGTTTCCCCCTTACAAAAATTGATCAACTAGTGGACGCCACAGCAGCTCACGAGAGAATGAGTTTTCTGGACGCATACTCAGGGTATCATCAGATCCCTCTATACGCTCTAGACCAGGACAAGACAACATTCATCACCACCATTAGATTGTACTGTTACAAGGTAATGCCCTTCGGGCTCAAGAACGCAGGGGCAACCTACCAACGGTTGGTCACCAAGATGTCCAAGGACCAAATGGGAGACACCATGGAAGTCTATATCGACGATATGATCGTCAAAAGCAGGAAGAAAGAAAACCACCTCTCAGACCTATCAAGAACCTTTGAAATCCTCAGGAAGTACCGAATGACACTTAACGTAATCAAAGTGTTCTTTCGGTGTCCAGTCAGGAAAATTTCTTGGGTACTTGGTCAATAAGAGAGGCATCGAGGCTAACCCAGACCAGATCGATGCAGTAAACAGGGTACAACCTCCTCGCACAATTCGGGACGTACAGAAGCTCACCGGTATGCTTGTTGCCTCGAATATTTTTATCTTAAAGTCCTCCGAGAAATGCAAGCCTTTCTTCCAGCTCCTAAAGGGAAACAAAACACTATAATGGAATCGATATTGCTCACAGGCATTGGACGAGCTCAAGGCTTACCTGAGTTTATCACCACTGCTCGTCATACCCCAGGAAACAGATTCCTTATACTTATACCTCGCTGTTTCCAACCACACTGACAGTTCTGTATTGATGTGCAAAAAAGCAGGAATCTAACACCCCGTTTATTACGCGAGCAAGACTTTATTAGAGACCGAGTAGCGGTACCTACCACTAGAGAATCTCACCTTTGCACTTGTTGTGGCTTCGAGGAAGTTGAAGCGCTACTTTGAAGCTCACACTATCATCGTCTTTACATCACACCCCCTTAAAGCAATCCTGGGGAAAGCGGATTTATCGGTCAGACTGTCTAAATGATCAGTTGAGCTCAGATGATTTGACATCCAATTTTAACCAAGGAATACAATCAAAGGGTAGGTCCTTATTGATTTCATAGCCGAATTCACGGGCGAGCAGACTCTCGGCCAACTTCAACCCGTGAGGCAAAGAGAGAATCACACAACAGAGGGTGTCTGGAAATTGTTTATTGATGGAGCCTCGAATTCAAAGGGGGAAAGAGTAGGCATTGTGCTTGTCACTCCAGAGGATACAATCCTTAAATAAGGAATCAGGCTTGGATTTGAAGCCTTAAACAACGAAGCAGAATATGAGGCTTTAATAGCCAACCTCCAGAAGGCACAAACTTTGGGGGAAAAGCAGTTATAGGTGTTCGGCGACTCACAATTAGTCTCTAATCACATAAATGGAGACTACAATGCGAAAGATGAAAGAATGACAGCCTACCTCGCATTGGCAAAAAGTCTAATGGCCATCCTTGAGGAGGTCCGCGTCCTCCAGTTTCCCAGAGGACAGAACAGCCATGCCGATGCTCTAGCAGCCCTGAGTTCGGTAATTGATTCTGACTTAAAGAGAATAATCCCTATTGATTTCCTCGCTCATCTGAGCATAAACCGTTATAGTGAGCTGCCAAGCATGGAGTATGTGCTCCATATTGAGTCGGCACCAAGTTATATGGACCCCTTAAGGGACTATTTGAAGGAGGGGGCACTCCCAAGTGATAAGAAGATCGCTCACTAGATAAGAGTCAAAGTTGCTCGCTTTCACTTATCTTCTGAGGACAAGATATATAAGAGATCGTTCTCCGGCCCTTACCTTCAGTGTGTTCACCCGAGGGATGTCGAATGAATTCTACACGAACTCCACGAGGGAATCTGTGGAGGCTATATTGGAGGAAGGTCATTGGCTTTCCGAGCAATGAAGGAAGGCTATTGGTGGCCATATATGCAAAGAGACTCTGCAATGTATGTTCGCAAATACGAGAAATGCCAACTTCATGCTCCCATGGTCCATCAACCCGTTAGCGACCTAAAATCACTTTCCAGCCCATGGCCATTCGCCCAATGGGGAATGGACATCATAGTACCTCTTCCTACTGCTGCCGACAATCGCAAATATCTGTTGGTTGCAATTGACTACTTCACCAAATGGATAGAGGCAGAGCCACTGGCGAACATCTGAGACGCGGATATGATAAGATTCATATGGAAAAATATAATCACACGTTTTGGGATCCCTAGGACCATCATCACTGATAATGGAACGCAGTTCGAGAGCGGATCCTTTCAGAATTTCTATAATGGCCACGGAATCAGACACCATTTCAGCTCGGTGGCCTATCCTCAAGTAATGGCCAAGCCGAGGCTTCCAATAAAATGGTGATCGATGGGCTAAAGAAATGATTAGAACGAGACAAAAGTGCATGGGTGAATGAACTACCGCATATTCTGTGGGCCTACCGTACTACCCCACATCGAACAACGGGGGAAACCCCATTTTCACAAACATATGGAATGGAAGCAGTCATCCCATTGGAAGCAGGCTTACCCATTATGAGGTCCACCCTTGTCGACCAGGGCCAGAATGATGCAGCATTGCTCGCTGAACTTGACCTAGTCGACGAACGCCGAGAGCTTACCCTGGTAAAACTAGCGAGCTATCAACAACAGCTCGCAAAGCACTATAACAAGAAGGTCAATCCAAGGGCATTTTGAGTTGGGGACTATGTCCTAAGGAAAGTCTTGGACAGCGCAGTAAAACCATCAGACGGCAAGTTAGGGCCAAACTGGGAAGGACCATTCAAGATAATAAGAGATGATCTACGAGGAGCCTATCACTTAGAAATGCTGGAAGGCAGAGAGATACCCCGAGCATGGAATGCTGCCAATCTTAAGAAATTATATTTCTAGATTCTTCTTTTGAATTGTACTTATGAAACTGGAAGCTCATTTCCTTATCATTAATAAAAGTTATTTAGCAGTTGCATTTAACGAAGTGTCAGTTAACTAGTATCTGAACTTTATAACTCACACACCTTTTCCAAGTGACAGGCACACTAACCATTACACTATAGCAGGGAAATCACCCTCCTCAGGTTTTAGTTATGAAACATAAAAGACCTCTTAGCATTGCCCCTGGCAATATATGAAGCCCTACAGGAGATCCTTAGGCAATATGGCCAAGTCAAAATTGGTCGCCAAATAATGTTTGGTTAATAAAATCATGATCGAATAGAGCATCCAACACTAGGTGTGTCCTCGCCAATTGCCACACTTAGGCCTAAGGGAGTGTGACGACATGACCTAAAAGGTAAAGTGGGGAAGAATGGTATCACATAAGCATACTGGATTGGAGGGACACTCACTTGACAATGCAAACTTACAAATCTAGTCAGCCAAGAGAGGCCCAAGATTATTGAGCAAAGTCTAAAAGATGTGAAAAATATACAACACTTGTTTAATAGACAAATTCTCCCTGAACATAAACTTTATATTACTTCATCATAATTACAACGAATACTACCTATATTTAGTCGGCGAGCTCTCCCAAAACATCAATATTACATTACTTTATTACAAAATATACAGAGTTACTATTGCCAAAATCTTAATAAGGTCGAGGCCTCTGAACGAGATAATCAGCCACTTGGGCTCTTCAACCGTCGTCGGGATGGGGAACTAGCTCCTCCTCGACTTCATTTGCATCCGACTCCAATAGCTGCCGAGGGATGGCATCAATAGGGTGTAATAACCCTAGGTCTTGGAGACGAATATTTATTTATTTTGGGAGAAATAAATAATATTTTATTGGAGAAATAATAAAATTGGCAATTAAGGTCAAAATTTGGAGTCATTAGAAAGAGTGTCGAATGTCGATTCTAAGGGTACCATTATTTCCGAAAGGGTCAAGAAAGCCAAAATGACTGTACTTGGGGTCTATTTAGGTTCCGAAATAATTTAGGACCGTTTGACTCGAATTAAAGTTGTCGGGTCATTTAACAGTGTGTATTATCATTTAAAGATGTGTATCTTGTGGGTTAAGGCTTAAAAGCCACGTGAGAAGTCATTCTCACTTAAGAGAAAGAGGAAAACCCTAGAAAGAAAGGGAGAAGAAGAAAGAAGAAGAGAAAGAAGGAGAAAAGGGAGAGAAAGTGAAGATTTCCGGTTTCCACGCGATCTCAAGGCGGATTCAGACCCTACGAACCCGAGGCAAGTGATTAAACTTGCTAAATAATTGTTGTGTACCAATTATTGCATGACTTGTGGATTGAATTTTGGGTTTTAGGTTTATTTTGTTAAAACCTAACTTTTGGGAAAAACCTTAGATTTGTAGTGTATAAAATGGATTTAAGGTTAGAAATTAGTTTATAAGTATTCTAGAATGAATATTAATGTTATGAATACGGTTGGGTTGAAGATTTGTGGTTGAATGGAATTATATTGGGGTTTTTGAGAAGTTGGAGTTGTGTCAAAATGGAGTTTGTCCGTGGTGCCTGGTAGGGTCGGTCGACCGCGTACAGAGGGCCGGTCGACCGCGCCTCCAGAACTGGGCACACTGTCTTCGATTATAGGCAAAATTAAGAAACGCGGTCGACCGCGGTCTGGGCACCGGTCGACCGGTCCCCTGTTTTGGGTTCAAGTTTGAGAATTTAAGTTATCCCTTTCTTCTTTGGGTTTGTATGAATGGACTTCCATAATCAGAGTATCATAAAGTATTAAGTGATTATATAAGAGGATTATAGACCTTAGAATCATAAGGCGATATATGAGACTAATTGATAAATAAATGACTAAGTGAAAATGTCGGGGAGTTTTAGTGATTGAATTTTGAGACCATTCATTATTAGAAGCGTCAAGTGAGCTTCAAGTGAGTATTAGTATAGCATATACTAAGTGGGGTTATTGTGCGAGAATTGACGGTTAGTGTATCAAAAGAGAGAGATATACTAAATAATGATATTAATCTTTTGTGCCTAAGGGCATATAATGAATATGAAATGATGTGCAGGTATACCTTATATAATGGTATATCTTTATTATGTGGGATGTATGTATACCTTATATGATGGTGTATATACATGTTAAGCATACCCCCTCCTTGCTATCATTGGGAAGTTTCGTGCGTAGAGGGTGAGCATCCTGACAAATAATGCAGGGTGAGGATATTCCCCAGGTCATGGTCGTCCTTTGTGGTCAACAAATGACATTTATGATATACATTTATTTATTTTGGGGGTGAGAGAAAGGGGGTATGTGTCGCTCTCACTTGCCGGTTATGAACCATGACCGCTTCCCGGACGTTGTGTGCGTGAGTTGATCACGAGGTGGGTGTCGTTGAACCCCACCAGGTGGCCCCAGTTTGCTATGTATATGGGCTACTGGAAGATGATAGCATGTGAGCCTGCGTCCTTAGAGTTATAGCTCGGTTGGATGGTTATTATTGCTTGTGTTTGTATTTGGGTGTCAAGGGCATAATGGACCTCAATGACCTACATTGCCAGGATTAGTGTATCGGGGGGCTCCTTGTTTGGATTTCGCCTCGGCGAGACATCCCACGCACGAACCGCAGTGTAATGTTGGAACTTGGGGATAAGTTTAGTCCCTAATGCTCTTAATTAATTATATATATATCACCTATCCCGACAATCGACAGTGCCAGGAGTAGTGTAACGGGGGTTCCTTGTTTGGATTTCGCTTCGACGAGACGCCCCACGCATGAAACGTCGTGTACTGTCGAGAATTGGGAATATTAATTAATTAAAATTGGATAATAATCTTTTGGGTTACATGCATCTTGCATTGAGGGCCTAATGAGCCCCGAGGACCGATACGGTCAGGAGTAGTGTAACGGGGGGGTTCCTTGTTTGGATTTTGCTTCGGCGAGACGTCCCACGCACGAAACGCAGCGCCGTGTTGAGAATCAAGAGGAGTTTAGTCCTTAACTCTCGATGCTGATAACTCTTATAATTATTATATGTATGGCTTCATGCCTTATAAGGGCATCACTAGAATATAAAATTCTAGTAAATGAGATTCTTGATGTATTGTGATGATGTGGGTATGATTGGATCATGTAACTTTATATGTTCAACAAATGAACAATATAAAGATAATTATGACTATTGCACTAAAGTTGATGTTTATAACTTGTAATCATGGAAATATGTAGATGGGGAGATAGGTTAGATGATTTCACTTAAATACTTCTTTTGAGTTTAAGTTAGAATCCTCTTTCCTAAATTAGAATCGGGCATCCATTTGGAGATCACGTGCATACGCTTAGTGCGCGCTTTAGTTGAGAGGTGATATGGTTTTTATGGAGAGCTCGATTCCAAATAAATCATGTAATAATGCATTTATAATTATTTTGCATTTTAATACACTTGATATAAAACGTTATTCAAACTCGGGCTCTGACCTGTTTATATTTCCTCCTCCATGTATATATATTGTATTACTTCAGGTGTTCCTCCGCAAGGACGCCTTTGATGTTCATCCATTCAGGATTCGTGGAGCTGTGGCAGTAGCGGACTGTTGCGGCACTTTGTTTTAGTCGATTCCTATCTTTGTACATCTAGATTAGAATTCAGTTGTATTGAGTTAGTATTCAAGTTTTGTAGATTAACACTTTCTTATTTCATTTCTTAAATTATTGTATTGTCTGTTACCCGACAGCATATTCGGGTATTCCATTGTTGAGATTTTATTGTACATGGTTTTGTACTCCTTTATTTTATTGGAGTTCGCACATTTCACTCATCATAGTTAGATGTATATTGTTGGTTGTGATTGCACTATTGGTTTTGTTGTTGTTGTTAAAAAAAAGTATTAATTTTTTGGCAATTCGCTTTTAATAATTATGGGTAGTTAGCCTTATATTATAGTGTTTAGTTGTTGATGTTAAGACTGTACCATCTGAGGTACCTGATTTATGTAGTATAGGGCTGGCCACCCGTTATTACTTAGAGCGGGTTGTCACAGATGGTATCAGAGCATCAGGTTCTAGTGTCCTTAGGATCTGTGTGCGTTACTACGATCTTCCGTAAGCATTCTTGATGTAGAGCCTTATTATTAGGACGATTACACTCATACGTCCATATCTTTCTGTGATTCGAAAATATTTGAAAGGTGTTCTGATACAATTGTTCTTATTTCAGATGCCACCGAAGGGAGGTCGTTCAGCCAGGGCAAGTAAAGGGCAACCCCAAATGCCTCAAAGGAAGATGACTACGGATGATGTTGCCAATATTATGGCACAAGCGGTCACTGCTGCCGTTTCTACGATGGCTCAGCAATCTTCCGCTCAAGCAGCCCCACCCCATTTAGGATTGTCTTTATGGGAGAGAGTGAAGGAAGATTTTAGTAAGGGGCATCCTCCCGAGTTTGCAGGGGGAGTAGATGCAATGGCTGCAAGTCAATGGAAGAATTGTATACAGAGGCACCTTCGTATGGTTGAGTGTAGTGAATTGCAGAAACAATTTTTAGCCACTTTTAGGTTATCGGGTGCAGCTCTTCAATGGTGGGAGTCTGTCACTGCATCTGAACAGAGAGATACTTTGCCCATAACAACATTTTGGGAACTTTTTGATCGAAGGTATTTTCTTTCCCCTAGTCGAGACATAAAGATTTTTCAAGGTAATAGAACAGTGGCGGAATATGAAGAAGATTTTTCTAGATGGGCGAAATTAGTACCTAATGAGGTAAATACTGAAGAGGAGCGTATGTCAAAGTTTGTTCGAGGTTTAGATTGGAAAATCCGACAACATTTGTTAGGAAGTCCTAGGTTAATGACTTTCGATGAGGTCGTGAAAGCGGCACTACTAAAGTGTCATGAATATCGCCTTCGTCCGCAAGAGGATAAGAATTTTGGAGATTCGAGTTCGTCAAGTTTGGCAGAGAGAGTGCCAGTAATGTGAGTGCGCAGAAAGGATTTGCGGGTAAGTGTTTCTTTTGTAAAGAAATAGGTCATAAAAAGAGAGATTGTCCTCAAAGAGGTAAAGGACCGCAATTTGATGAAATTTTGGAAGTGCAACCCCTACAACAGATTCGAGGTCGCTTTAGACCAGGGGACTACGTTTGGGAGCCCATTGATGAGGATGGGCAATCGGACTAAAGATGGGTAATGTAAGTTAATTTTCCTTTATAAATAGGATGATTACAAAAAAATGAGTTTTGGGAATATCGTATATGAGATAATTGTGAAAGGGTAGTACTACAGCTCTATTATGTAGATAATGACCCTAAAGGGGGGATTTTGAGCAAGATAGGCTCTTACTCTATTATTTTATAAAAGGATAGATGATTTTGCAAGGTGCTCAAAAAGAGCTTAAAACCTTATGGTAAATGTAACTATGGTAAGGGTGATAAGTAGTAATGATAAAATCTACTTCTTTTTATATAGTCATGATAGACTATTATAATTGTTGAATTCCAGATATGGATGTGCCTTATAAAAAGGCTATATATATATTGAAATGATGTGAGATGTTGTTTATGTTTGAAGTCAAGATTGTGGTTTGTTGGGACGCAGGTAAAATTTTAGCTTATGATAGATGGTGATCATAAGCTAAGACCTTGTGTTGGACATAAGGCATTTTATGTTATATTATATATATAAACAGTTTTCCCAAAATAAATTAGCTTTCCAGAATAAAACTTTTATCGGCCTTCGGGCCCTTTCAAAATAAATTTTCCACCAAAATATTTTCAAATTTTAGTCCGGATTTAACAAACTCTCAATCCCCGACGTCGCCACACACTAGTGTATTGGGAGGGTTCCTTGTTTGGATTTCGCTTTTGCGAGACGTCCCCCGCACGAAAGTGGCGAATGTTAGGAGTTGAGAGGAGTTATTTCTTTGGACCATTCAAAATTTTCTCTATTAAAATGTTGGCATTATTTATATTTATGGAAATGTGGAACTTTCGAGGCAAATAAAGCCTCATTATGATTGGTACGAGTGCTAACTCGAATATAAAGAGTGTATGGGCACCCTTGTTATGGAAATTGGTTCTATTTAACTCATAATTAACTTTATAATAAAATAATTAAATAAAGTCGTCGTGGGAAGTTAGAAGTTGGAGATAGGATTAGTGAGTGTGGGTATATTAAAACTAGTTGAGTTTTGGAGGATAAGGCTTAGCTAAATTTCGAGGACGAAATTTTTGTAAGAGGGGAAGTTTGTAATAACCTTAAGTCTTGGAGACGAATATTTATTTATTTTGGGAGAAATAAATAATATTTTATTGGAGAAATAATAAAATTGGCAATTAAGGTCAAAATTTGGAGTCGTTAGAAAGAGTGTCGAATGTCGATTCTGAGGGTACCATTGTTTCCGGAAGGGTCAAGAAAGTCGAAATGACTGTACTTGGGGTCTATTTAGGTTCCGAAATAATTTAGGACCGTTTGACTCGAATTAAAGTTGTCGGGTCATTTAACAGTGTGTATTATCATTTAAAGATGTGTATCTTGTGGGTTAAGGCTTAAAAGCCACGTGAGAAGTCATTCTCACTTAAGAGAAAGAGTAAAACCCTAGAAAGAAAGAGAGAAGAAGAAAGAAGAAGAGAAAGAAGGAGAAAAGGGAGAGAAAGTGAAGATTTCCGATTTTCACGAGATCTCAAGGCGGATTCAGACCCTACGAACCCGAGGCAAGTGATTAAACTTGCTAAATAATTGTTGTGTACCAATTATTGCATGACTTGTGGATTGAATTTTTGGTTTTAGGTTTATTTTGTTAAAACCTAACTTTTGGGAAAATCCTTAGATTTGTAGTGTATAAAATGGATTTAAGGTTAGAAATTAGTTTATAAGTATTCTAGAATGAATATTAATGTTATGAATACGGTTGGGTTGAAGATTTGTGGTTGAATGGAATTATAAGTTGGAGTTGTGTCAAAATGGAGTTTGGCCGTGGTGCCTGGTAGGGCCGGTCGACCGCGTACAGAGGGCCGGTCGACCGTGCCTCCAGAACTGGGCACACTGTCTTCGATTATAGGCAAAATTAAGAAACGCGGTCGACCGCGGTCTGGGCACCGGTCGACCGGTCCCCTATTTTGGGTTCAAGTTTGAGAATTTAAGTTATCCCTTTCTTCTTTGGGTTTGTATGAATGGACTTCCATAATCAGAGTATCATAAAGGATTAAGTGATTATATAAGAGGATTATAGACCTTAGAATCATAAGGCGATATATGAGACTAATTGATAAATAAATGACTAAGTGAAAATGTCGGGGAGTTTTAGTGATTGAATTTTGAGACCATTCATTATTAGAAGCGTCAAGTGAGCTTCAAGTGAGTATTAGTATAGCATATACTAAGTGGGGTTATTGTGCGAGAATTGACGGTTAGTGTATCAAAAGAGAGAGATATACTAAATAATGATATTAATCTTTTGTGCCTAAGGGCATATAATGAATATGAAATGATGTGCAGGTATACCTTATATAATGGTATATCTTTATTATGTGGGATGTATGTATACCTTATATGATGGTGTATATACATGTTAAGCATACCCCCTCCTTGCTATCATTGGGAAGTTTCGTGCGTAAAGGGTGAGCATCCTGACAAATAATGCAGGGTGAGGATATTCCCCAGGTCATGGTCGTCCTTTGTGGTCAACAAATGACATTTATGATATACATTTATTTATTTTGGGGGTGAGAGGGCGGGGGTATGTGTCGCTCTCACTTGCCGGTTAGGAACCATGATCGCTTCCCGGACGTTGTGTGCGTGAGTTGATCACGAGGTGGGTGTCGTTGAACCCCACCAGGTGGCCCCAGTTTGCTACGTATATGGGCTACTGGAAGATGATAGCATGTGAGCCTGCATCCTTAGAGTTATAGCTCGGTTGGATGGTTATTATTGCTTGTGTTTGTATTTGGGTGTCAAGGGCATAATGGACCTCAATGACCTACATTGCTAGGATTAGTGTATCGGGGGGTTCCTTGTTTGGATTTCGCCTCGGCGAGACGTCCCACGCACGAACCGCAGTGTAATGTTGGAACTTGGGGATAAGTTTAGTCCTTAATGCTCTTAATTAATTATATATATATCACCTATCCCGACAATCGACAGTGCCAGGAGTAGTGTAACGGGGGGGTTCCTTGTTTGGATTTCGCTTCGGCGAGACGTCCCACGCATGAAACGCCGTGTACTGTCGAGAATTGGGAATATTAATTAATTAAAATTAGATAATAATATTTTGGGTTACATGCATCTTGCATTGAGGGCCTAATGAGCCCCGAGGACCGATACGGTCAGGAGTAGTGTAACGGGGGGATTCCTTGTTTGGATTTCGCTTCGGCGAGACGTCCCACGCACGAAACGCAGCGCCGTGTTGAGAATCGGGAGGAGTTTAGTCCTTAACTCTCGATGCTGATAACTCTTATAATTATTATATATATGGCTTCATGCCTTATAAGGGCATCACTAGAATATAAAATTCTAGTAAATGAGATTCTTGATGTATTGTGATGATGTGGGCATGATTGGATCTTGTAACTTTATATGTTCAACAAATGAACAATATAAAGATAATTATGACTATTGCACTAAAGTTGATGTTTATAACTTGTAATCATGGAAATATGTAGATGGGGAGATAGGTTAGATGGTTTCACTTAAATACTTCTTTTGAGTTTAAGTTATAATCCTCTTACCTAAATTAGAATCGGGAATCCATTTGGAGATTACGTGCATACGCTTAGTGCGCGCTTTAGTTGAGAGGTGAGATGGTTTTTATGGAGAGCTCGATTCCAACTAAATCATGTAATAATGCATTTATAATTATTATGCATTTTAATACACTTGCTATAAAATGTTTTTCAAACTCGGGCTCTGACCCGTTTATATTTCCTCCTCCATGTATATATATTGTATTACTTCAGGTGTTCCTCCGCAACGACGCCTTTGATGTTCATCCATTCAGGATTCGTGGAGCTGTGGCAGTAGCGGACTGTTGTGGCACTTTGTTTTAGTCGATTCCTATCTTTGTACATCTAGATTAGAATTCAGTTGTATTGAGTTAGTATTCAAGTGTTGTAGATTAACACTTTCTTATTTCATTTCTTAAATTATTGTATTTTCTGTTACCCGATAGCATATTCGGGTATTCCATTGTTGAGATTTTATTGTACATGGTTTTGTACTCCTTTATTTTATTGGAGTTCGCATATTTCACTCATCATAGTTAGATGTATATTGTTGGTTGTGATTGCACTATTGGTTTTGTTGTTGTTGTTAAAAAAAAGTATTAAATTTTTGGCAATTCGCTTTTAATAATTATGGGTAGTTAGCCTTATATTATAGTGTTTAGTTGTTGATGTTGAGACTGTACCATCTGAGGTACCTGATTTATGTAGTATAGGGCTGGCCACCCGTTATTACTTAGAGCGGGTTGTCACATAGGGATCCACTGATCATCTCTCCGAAAGGGATTGGGCATTAGAGTGGAAGGAGAGATCTCATGACGATACCAGAGCATTGAGTTCCTTGGGACTTGCAGCTCCTTCAGGTCACTCAACCATCCCCTAATAAAAGAAAGCTCTTCGAACTCTGTTAGCCTCATCAGAGCATCCAACCAACCTTGGTTGTAACCATCGGCCCATGCTTGCCGAGGTCCTCTCTTAAACAAATGCCTTAGCCGAGTGACATCCCTTTGAAGCACAGCAGCAATCACATATGCTCGTTCGACATCACCACGGAACTCTTCCATTTCCCTAGCTGAACTTCTTACATTTGTACCAGCTTACGGAACAGTCAATGGGTTAGGACCTCGCAGCACCGGAGGAACATAGCTTGGTCCAACTCTAGCTCGTGATGAGGAAGAACCTCGTAATACTGCAGGAGCGATGCTCGGCGCATGCTCCCTGAGTCACGAGACTTCCCTCCTCAAAGCCTCATTCTCTTGCTGAAGAATTTCTCCAACCTGGTTGATCTCAGAAGTATCTAGAAGCCTTGCTCTCAGAGTATTCACCTCTTCCTGGACTGAGGCACTGACCTCTTCCATCTCTTGGAGCCTATCTTTCAGTTTAACGTCAAGCTCAGTCTTCTCTATGAAACGCTTGTTCCTCAATCGCAGTGATTTGAAAATCCTCACAAAGGTATGACGAACTTCAGAACTTACATCAGGACGAAGCATTCTTCCCAATTGAGAAGTGGTTGGTATATAATCATCAACATTAATTAACTACAAGCAATAAAAGAGCAATGAAAGATATAATTATTCAGTACACTAAAGGAAAAAGTCTTCTCATTTCATTCATACGAAAAAGATCAAAATACATTGAAGAAGCAGAAGGGAAAATTACAAACAAAAATACAAGAGTAACCCTAAGGGTAAATTAGCTGACGACCTCAGGCTGCCCAGAAGAAGCTAGTTGCTTCCCCTTGTCAGCAGCAGTATAAGCACCTCCCTCATCAGGAACAACCTTTGTCGCCTGAGCAGGAAGGGCATCAGCAGGAATTGTTTGGGAGGCAGGGTCAACACCTTCGACGGCTGGGGCAGGGGCTTCATCCACAATTGGCTTTGGGCCTAGATCGTGCTCATAGAATAAGGGAGAGGCAACATCCACACCAGCATCCAGAAGGGCCTTGTTCCAGCCCTTCTTGAAGTTCAGACGGCTGATGTAGCCTATCTAAACCTCGACATCTTCATACGCAGTAGCCCACTCGGAGTTATACGATATACAAAGGAGCCATTATGACAAATCATTTAAATTTATTGAGCCCAAATTGTGGCCTAACAAACTTAGGGGCAATTGTGGGTACACGGATTTGGAATGACGGACCTGGACGAGTAGCCCAATTAAAATGACCCAAAGTCCAATCCCTTCACACCTTAACATTAATTCAGTTATGACTTAGTCTTCTCCCATGTTCTCGTATAGAGGTGTTCCAGGAGAAGATGGTAAACGTGGGGGAGTCCAACACCCCCACTCCCTGAAGACAGACATGTATATAATAAACCCTAGGTCTGGGGCATAAGACACACACTATATTCCCTGCAAATGCTCCCCATAGTAGATAGAATAATACTGACTGCACCACCGTGGACGTAGGCGTTCTTGCTGAACCAGGTATATCTCCTATTATGTGATTGACATTTCATCTTCTATATTTTGCTTGGTGATTGCGCTTCTCCTATGTATTTGTGTTGCATAATAATTGTCACCACAACTTTAATTTGATAAAATTGGTTTGGCCTAATTTGGGAATATTGAAAATATGATTTAGGAAAATTTATAGGACTTGGGTTAAATTAATTGTGTTTAAGTGAAATTAAAATTGTGTGTGTGTTTTAATCTTATTTCACTTGGTTTAATTTTAATTTGAAAAGAAATTAAAATTTGTTAATTTGAACCATCTTCGCTTTCGCATCTCATAAAAGAAGATTACTTTTTTGAAGTAAAAAGGTTTTAAATTAAAATTGGGGGCCTACGCCTTTTCAAATTGGTATCAGAGCCAAAACGATAAATTACTTTGTTAAGATCCTTCAAATATTTTTGGCTAAAATAGAATTTTCTCCATTTTTAAAATTTCCTATTTTCGATGGTTCTAATTACGCATATTGGAAAGCACGAATGAAATCGACACTTAAATCTATCAACGAGAGGGTTTGGTTGTATGTTGTTAATGGGTGGTCCCCACCAATACATTTCGTAGAAAATGAACGTGTTCCTTAACCGACCAATAGATGGAATGAGAATGAATTTAAACTTTCAAATTTTAATTCCCGTGGTTTAAATGCCTCATTTAGCGCGGTCACACCGGATGAATCCGTCGCATAATGACGTGTGAAACCGCTAAAGAAGCTTGGGATATTTTACAACTCACTCATGAAGGTACTACTGTCGTAAATGCTTCGAAACTCAAAAACCTCACCACTCAATTTGAAACCGTCAAAATGATTGAAAAAGAAATATTTTATGAATTTTATGCTAGACTTTCAGATATTGTTAATGCATCTTTTAATTTGAGAGAGAAAATACCCGACAACCGAGTAGTAAATAAAATTTTAATGTCCCTACCCGATAGATTTATTCCAAAAGTGACCGTTTTAAATTCTTTACCAACTTTAGCCTCTACGAAATTAGAAGAGCTTGTAGGTGATTTACAAACCTATGAACTGGACATGTTTCCCTCTAAAACTGAAAAGAAAATAGAAAAGGGCGTTGCTTTAAAAGTCCGAAAAGAGGAAAAACAAGTAGTAGAGAGTGAAAGTGATAGTGACTCGAAAAATATGGCTATGTTTGCTAGAAAATTTCAAAAATTTCTTAAATTTAACAAAGATAAATTTAAAAATGATTTTAAGAAATTTGAAAAATCTACGCATGACAAAGCCGAGAAGATCCCTAAAGCTATTAATGAAAGGTTAAATAGGGACGAGTCAAATAGGTGTTTTGGTTATGAAGGGTATGGCCATAGGGCAAAAGAGTGTCCCACTAAACTAAGGAGAGAGGATAAGCAAGCAATATCTTTTAATGCAACCCTTAGTGATAGTGATTATGAAGAGGGACCCAATTACCCCACTAAGCCCAACTTTATGGCTTTTATGGCTATTCATGTGAGCACCGATAATGAATCTTCCCATGAAGATATTCAAACACATGACACTTTCGTGGTCAAAGTTTATGATTCCCTTGCTTTTGATGGTAGTGAGAGTGAAAAGAAAGAGAGAGTGAAAATGAAGAAGAGGTTGATGTGAGTGAACTTCAAAATGCTTTTCAAGAACTTTATGAAGAATCTATTAAATTAAAATGAGCTAATTTGAATTTAGAAGCCTGTTTAAGAGAGCGTGTCAAGGTCGTTGATGATAGTGCATTAGTGGAAGACCTTAAGACACGAGAGATAACTCTTCGAGAGAAGCTTGAATATGCAGAAGGCGAGAGAGATAGCCTTAGAGGTTTAATAAAATCCTTGAAAAGGGAGATTCTTGAGTATGAAGAGAGAAATGTTTTCTTAGAGTCTAATATTTTAGAATTAAAAAATAAATTAAAAGACTCTAGAAAAGTCAAATTTGATTTGGAGTGTAGGTCCAAAAAACTAGATAAAATCTTAGGCACGGTCCAAATCAAAAATGACACTTGTGGTTTAGGCTTCGATACTTGTAATGAATCTACTCATAAAGCCAAATCCAATGTTTTAGGAGAATCACCTAGGAAAGATTTTAGAGATCACTCCTTTTGTAAGTCTTTTCGCCGTGTCTTTAAGTGCTCACATTGTGGTCGAAAAGGTCATCTTAGGAAATTTTGTTTCGATCTTAAACAAGTTCCTAGAAAATCCAACTGTAAGGCAACCGAGGTAGCCAAGATTCCTACAACCCTAGATCGTCATTCATCATTAGTTTGGGTTAGGAGATCCGACTTAGTAGCTTTACAAGATAGAGTTTTTTATTCTCATTTACTATCACATGCTTCCTCACTTGCTAAATCTAAAGGCTGAATGTATTAGTTTTCTTTGCATGCTCTAGCTTTTTGTGCTTTATATTATATATCATTTCTAGGTGTATGCATGTTTAATCAGTTTCTAGTCTATGCTCCATGCTTAATAACATGCTAGAATATTGATTTTTGTTTATCTTTTGTATTATATTTCCTTCATTTTAGTTTGCATTAAATGAAAAATACAAAATAATTTTTGTTTATCATTTGGGTTTTTATCTCTTGGTAATTTAAGCTTAATGAAAAATTCAAATGATTTTTGTTTGTCTTTTGAGTATATATTTTTATTTTTGGTCAAATATTGTCAAAAACTCAAAAAGATTTTTATTTTTGTGTGTATTTTAGTTTGACACACTTTATGTGTCATACACTTATGTTAGAATCCCATCTTTTTCGCTCCTATGTGGCTAGAACTTTTGGTTAAGATTGTCAATCCTTATTATGTTCTTTACCATGCTTACATGGAGTAGTTGGATTTTGTGTTGTTTAAATGGATTCTATTTTTATATGCCTTTATTCACACGTGCACGATCTCTTTTAAAATTTAACTTCATATGTATATTTGAGCTTTGTGAGGTGTTCTCCTACCAATCTTGGCATCTACATACTTGTGACCTAGGAGAACTAGTGCATATCAAAATCCGTTGCACGTGAGATTTGTGAGATATAAAAAATGATAAATATAAATGTGCACAGGGAAGGGCTCCGAAAGGATTTATTATCCTTTGCGAATAGTTAGCCACCATTTGTTTGGACCTGAAAGAAATACGTGGTCCAGAGGCCTGAAAATAGAATTATGGCATTAAAAAGAAAAATAATTGCCAAGGCCTATTTTTGTTTGATATATTCATTCAAATATATATGCTTATTGAGGTAGATTATATGGTATATCAATGGTTTGCACAATGTCCGTTTATCCTAGTTGCGCTTACAATGTCATGACTCTATTGGTTTGTAGAATCATCAACATGCTAGGCTTGTATGCATTGTGTATGTTTCTTCATTGAATTCAATTTAAATTGTCACATGAGGTTATATTCAAATGTGATGAAGTTTGCAATCAATTGAGAACTCCGTGAACATGTTTTAAGTCATTAGGTTTAAATTTAATTGTTACTAGTTCACACCCCAACACTTTCATTTCCATATGACACATTTTTGCCATACGAGTGTGAAAAGCTTATATTATTTTGTGTCATTTGTGTGTTTATATCTATCTATCTATATATATATATATATATATATATATATATATATATATATATATATATATGCGTGTGCATCTTTGGTATATCTAGAGTATGTATATATATGATATTTTTTTTGGTCATTGCCTTGCTTCCTAGTCCATCTATGCTTTAATTCATAATTGGTATCTATCTTGTTGCATTCTTTGTTGATATCATATGCTTAATACTTTATGTATCATATTGGTATCATTTTCTTGCATCTTAGTTGTTATCCATTATTATTTGTTGGATTAGGTATGATTTTGTTGCCCATGTACTTTAATGTTTTCATCATTTTTTGCACAATTGCATGTTTTAGCTTGTTATCCCATTCTATTTATCCCTTGTTTAGTTTAGGGGGTGTCTATGCTTTAATTGGTGAAGATAAGTTAATGTTTTGATTCTTTAGCCTTTTTCTATTCCTGAACAAAAATGGGGAGAATGATAGGGGAGAAATGGTATCTATTCCTATTATAATCATATCTTAGTTTGGGGGAGATTTATCTTAGGGGGAGACGTCTTTCTAAGTAGGTCATTTGTTTGATAAAGGTGAGAATTAATTTAGGGGGAGTATTTATTTTATATGCATTTAATATTCTTGATATTCCATATGCGTTTGATAGTTTGCTAAAGTGTGCAGGAATACTTCTATATGGAAACGTTCATCATCGGGCAAAGATATTGATCCTTGGGTTGTTTGAGTCAAGCATTGTATTTTTATTAGTCTAGTAGAGCTTGACGGCCCTTTAGGATTTTTGTTGGTTTTAGTCCTAGAATAGCCAAAGGGGGAGATTTATAAGGACACAAATTTCCAATTAAGTCCTTTGTAGTTTTAGCTCAATTCCAGACAAAAACGTTTGAGTCATAGGATAGAGTTATTGACCATCCTTCAAGCCTATGACGTACTAAAGTTGAAGACGTAGCGGCCAAGTTTAAATCTTTATCGAAATTCCAAGTTTATCGTGCCTCGTTTCTATGTCCTCAACGTGGTTCCATTGCTCCTAAGGTATGAACGCATTTTAATATATATATATTATATATATATATATATATATATATAGGAGCTTGGAACAATATTTAAATGGGTGTACTTTGTTTTCAAACTGTTGTTTATTTTCAGAAATATTTTATTAAAACTTTATAATGAAGTATATAAAGTTTCTGAGCTAAAAATAGAATTTTATACTTTCTGGTTTTTCGTTCGATATTGTCGTTCGAACGAGTTTGCCAACGAGTTCCCACATTGGCCACTGGAATGTCATTCGAAGTGTCATTCGAACGAGAATGATGTTCGAACGAGAATTCTAATGAGATTTCTAACGAGTTCAACTTTTAATACACTGGAACTTCGTTAGAAAGCTCGTTCGAACGAGACTTCGTTCGAACAAAAATCTCGTTCGAACGAGTTTTGGCGGGAACAGTTAATTGGCAGTTTTTTGAGCAGTTTTCCCTCTTTTCCACTACTTTTTCCACTAACTCCTTTCATGAATATCTAAGTGCGTGAACCAAGTTTTTTAACTTAACTTTTTTCATAGTCTACAACCTCCAAGAGAGTGTTTTGAGAGCAAAATTGAAAAGAGAAAAAGTTCATGTTTGAGTGTTTAATTTTTCAAAGAAAATTTTTTACAACACTTCTGTTTTACACCCATTGTTTATTATACCAAGCTTCCATATATATACTTTACTTGGAGTGTTTGGCACCGGTTTATCTCTACATAAGTTTGAAGAGAAGTTTGGGTTTTCTTCTAAATCCATCAAAGAAAAAGAAGTTTGTTTTGCTACGGCATTCTCACATGGTTAAAGGCACCATGTGTGGTTGACGGTGTACCTATGTCTGATTGGTGATTCCAAGATTTCGGTGGAACTCTGGGGTTGTCGACTAGGCGGAGGTGCTTACAAGAAGACGCGTCAAGGCTTGAAAGGGGTCAATTCGAGGAAGTAAGTCATATGTCTTGTAATTGTAAAACCATATTTAGTGGACTTAAGGCTAGGGCCGTCCGAGATTTTTTCCCGTTGTGGATTTTTACTCGTACATCGCGGCGTAGTGATTCATTGTTTATTTTATCTTGCAAAATCACCTAGAACGCATGTTTAGGTAAAAACATAAATTTTGGTTTAATCACTCCCCTTTTAATTTGGTGCTAATTTAAATTTGGGTAATGTTTATGTTAATTTAATTCAAGTCATAACTTTAATTTGATAAAATTGGTTTGGCCTAATTTGGGAATATTGAAAATATGATTTAGGCAAATTTCTAGGACTTGGGTTAAATTAATTGTGTTTAAGTGAAATTAAAATTGTGTGTGTGTTTTAATCTTATTTCACTTGGTTTAATTTTAATTTGTAAAAGAAATTAAAATTTATGAATTTGTTGTTTTGTTTAATTGAACCATCTCACGCTTCCGCATCTCGTAAAAAGGAAATTACTCTTTTTAAATGGTTTAGGTTTTTCAGGTTGCATCCAGACAAAGTTTATTAAATAAATGAGACAACAATATTGATCATGAAATTTAATCACATAAACTTAAATGACAATAACGAAACACACAATTCCATGAATATGAGTTAGGTTGCCTTAAGGGACATTAGGTCGATTGCGCCACGTGGCATAACATGTGGCACCTGGAAGTCAAGTTGACATAGTCATCCAAATATCATAGAGTCACTCACAGAGAATTAAGAGGAACCATAGCCTAACACGGTCTACTACAAGTCAATTACAACTCTACCACTCCATAGATAAGATCAAAGAAGATAAACGATAAACAAATGCGATACCTATATTTGTAAGGCACTAGTACTTATAAATATGATCCACCCCAACTGATTCGGTTACGAGTAATTGCACTCTTGTAGTCATGTCTTGGACTCTCAGCTAATAACACTAGCACTCCAGTCGTTATATGTTATTCTCAATTGATAAATAGCTACATCCATTCCTCGTGGACATAGGAAGAATTATCTATCGAAACACATAATTCTCTATGTCCTTTATTATATTTAACTCATATTTTGGGTCAGAGTATATTGTAATTATTGTGGGTTCGATATCCCATACAATTATCAATGACAATGCGTTCATTCACTACCACCCTAAATATTCTTTAATATATAACTACGCATGCCAAGAATAAATTTGGCAATCAAACTCTCTTTACATAGGGGAAGCATTCAGAAAAGATTAAAGAGTTTCCATATTAGAATCTTATCATACCGATACATCGCCTCGTGGATTTTCAGGCTCTAGTGATGATGAAAATTTAGGGTAGCTAAACGTTCAAATCGTGTTTATATTACGTTTTAAGTTGTATATAATTATCTAAATGAATTTATAATATAACTATTTATGTAATTTTTATTATAACCTAATTTGAAATTAGTTTTAAGTCGAGACAAAGTCTGACATAAACATTTACACTTAAAGGAGTCATAAGCATGATGAATTTGACAATTAGTTATTAGTGTATGAACATTACCTTGATAGTAATGACCATACATAACTCACCACCTATTATTAAATACATACCGAAATATTCATAAATTCATATCATAGTGCAAGTAAATTTGGAATCCCAACCATAGCTAGTAAACAAAGACATCCAATTACTCATTCAAATTACTATGTATCTTACATATAATCCGACTAGTCGACCTTCAATCAACACATACAGGCTGGTTGAGTGTCATTGGGTTATACCACCAAATGCAAGTAGGGTGCACAATTCTAATAAGAATTGTGCCCGTTAGTTCACCCACAAGATCAAATTTTATTTCTACCACGAACCAATCAATGTTGTTAGGTTTGGTTAAGACAATGAAAATTTTAAGATGATAACATATGATGATAATGCATGGGAAAGATCTTGTCTTCAGAACCCAAAGTTCAAATAAGTATGCAATAAACCATGCGATTTGTGTCATGAATTAAAATGTCTCGGTAATGACTTGGACTCCAACTCTAACTCTAAAAATTAACATATTATTAAGGGGAATTGGGGAAAGTATTGTCAAGTTCATAGGTGACATATTTATTAGGTTTTCATTTTGCTAAATATTATTTTGTCATATCATCCCACCATCTAAGTGATCTCAGTATTATGCCTTGGTGAGAATAAAGTATTTTCATGATTAGTGACGGTTGAATTTCATTAATTAAAGTAATAAATCCATACCAATTGGATTTTCACATAAAGTTGTTAATAGAGAAATTCTAATAGGATACACGATTTTAAAACGAGACTCGCCTAACTCTTTATCCATTAATTTCATGTTCCTCATTGGGAATTATTTTGCGAACTTCACCCTGCATAATGGTTAACGGTGGTTGTCTTGATGGGGTTATGAGCACGGTTGCGCTTGTCATAACTAACACACGACCACCTTAAACCCCATATCTAAAAACACTTTTACTAGCCATTATAAATCTCAATTATCCATTAGTATTAATTTTAACTCCACCGACGTTATGGATTGGTGTGCAACTTACTACCAAAGCAACCACTTAATTATACAATGAATACAAATGAGTTTAGTTTGCATAAGTTAAAATAAAAACATAAGTACCAAAAAAACAAAAAGGACCACTACTTTAGGGATTACCGTTGATTCACTCATGTTGATAATCTCTTGGAACTTTGGTAGTACACCTCTCTCATCAAATGTCCCACTATGAACTGGATGCAACCAATATATTTTTCCAAAAGCATCACCCGTTAAATTATGTATTTACTTTTTTGGGCGGGGTTATACTGTTGCAGTATTTTGGATATATATGGGAAGATAATAATATTTAATATGAAAATAGGAAGATTTGACAAGACATGTAATAAATAAATAAACATGTATTTATCATTAATATACTCTCGATATGAACTTTAACATTATCAACTTTTAAACATGACATGATTAGACGAGATAATACGACAAACTTATGTGCATGCACAACTTAAAAATCATTATGTAAATATTGCACTTCATACTGTTAGTAGATAAGCTTAAAAATAACAACATTAACACAATAAAAATCCCATGGGTAAAATTATATATAATGATGATTATTAAGTGTATCTTCTCTTTCCATGCAATCCTCTTGTCCTTACAATGGAACCACTCTAGATTGGACTGTTTGTTACTCGTGGCACACTCTCCAATGCTTAGCTCCACAAAGTTTAGTTTGAAATTTATTATAACTTGGTTTTTACGTACTATGTAGTGTATGTGTATTACTTTGTCCATGTGCAATAACACGCCAATCTTCACCAAATACTTATGTCAAAAATTTATTAAACAATTAATTACTTACACAATCCAGTAACACATCCCATAATATAAGTAGATTAATATCAAATGCAATTGGATATAGGATGTGTTAAACAAGTGCCAAATGTACAAGGTTATCTTGGATCTGGAATTTTACAAATTAGATTAGACTCACTTGGACAGTTCATTAATAGTGTTTGACAATGATCGAGGGACCGATATGATCATTCTATAAGAAATCGAATGCCTATTACGTGTCACAATTCCACAAGTAGTGAGTTGAAAAACTCTATCAATGATGTAGGATAGATCATCATTCAAATTTCTAAGTTAAATTATTCGAGACTGTTTGGACATAGTGAGTTAATAAACTCTAGCATCCACAAATTTATAGACCTTTCCTCTTATTGTATACACGTGAACATAACTAAAATCCAAAGTACATATAATAAAACAAATGTGCCTTGCTTACTAAATATTCTCTCAAATTAATTATTATATTAAAGAGGCATATGAGAAGAAATAGAGTAACTGCAACCACTTAAGTAGCAAAAGAAACCACAATAAAATAAAATCCAATAACAATAGATGTTCAAACAATATGTCGGAGGTAGAGTGCACACTTCACTTCATTGATTAAATAAAATGGTTCTACATGGATGTCCCTGCACCTAGGGACTTGTTGGCACAACCTTTCTCATGATTCCTCGTTACGAACAACTAACGTGAAGTTTGAGGCATCCCAACCACATCTTCCAATGATTACTTCTTGGTGGTGATACAAATATAGTTTATGCTTCGGGATTAACTAATGATGTTAAAAATCTTAAAGATGTTTTCAACAGGGCCTATACCCACTTGTGATCCTCCAACGGTCGGACACAGTTCTTATATTATTGTGACAAACTATTTAGGTATGCTTGTCATAAAGGTAATTCATCAATTCTAATGTTATGTAATAATTCTGCCATTAACTATTATGACGTGTTCATTGCGGTGGTTAATTGAAAATACCAAATGGAAAACCTCTATATCTGATAACTATAGATTGGCTTTAATTTTAAAATAAGTAACTAGTGTAGTCTTGGTATTGTCTTTGTGTGAAGAGTGTGATCTAGTAACCTCATCCGTGCATGATATGCCTACTATTATTTAACGTAGAAGATCCATATAATATGAATTGTATCAATTTTTCTATCACAGTGATGATATATTGTCAGTTCTCAAAGATTTCCCAAAATTCGGGCTATAATCTAAGAGATAGCGTGGTCAAGTCCTATTTTATTGGCCTTTCATGTTTTGAAATCTAAGAACTAGTGTGTTAAAGTCATGTTGCCTATTTGTGCAGTTTTTTCCATCATAGTGTCTTCTTGTGGCCTTTTGCATTATTGCCATGCCTTCTTCTGTATATTACAGAAAAGCTATATGGCTGTGTTAATGGGCAACATTTTGTCAATTCCATTTTCCAGAGTATTAAACTTTTTTATATTTACAAACTATACTATAAATATTATTTTTCTGAAAGTGGTATTTAATACCTTGTCTTTTAGTACCTTTAAATAAATATATTGTCCAATATCATTAACATACCTTTGCAGTTGAATCATGTCAATAATCAAATACCTTGTGGTTTCTAATGGTAGGAAAACCACTATTTTCAATAGTTGAGAGGACTGTAAACCCTCAATTGATGGGGTACCAGATGCTCTTATTGAATGCTTCGACAATTATGAAGGTGCTAAGAATGCGTATATGATGTATATATGGAGATATAGACATCGTGGTATAAATCTTAACCCATCTAAATACAATGTTTCATCTATGACTAATGTTCTTAGCTTGCATGAAACTGATACTACGTATGTTAGCTCAACAACGTAATTTTTACTGTAATGTGGTTTTTTAGTTTCTAACATCTATATGTTTGTTATGTGTAATCAAGTGCTAGTTATTTAAAATTAAGAATATAATGTTATAATTTTAACTCGTTCATTATTATAGTCCCTTCTATTAATTAAACAACCCATGTATATGTTAACAAAGTTTATTCTCCAACATAATCTTTATAGCATATAATTAACTATGCAAACATTTTCCAAAGTTACAATATCAAAGTTAATGAGGGTAAATTCAATAATTATTCCTCGAACAACACACTTCATTAGCTCCAAAACATTTACAAGATTGGTTGGGTGGTGTTGATATAGGCACATTCCAACTAGGCATGAATATGAAAACTGTAAGGACACCATCCTCCGGTTGAGTCTTAATGTAGTATTGTCTCAATTTCGGACAAAAAAATTTGAGTCGTAGGATAGTGTTCAAGTTTATCCATTCAAGCCTATGATGTGTTAGTTGAAGACGTAGTGGCCAAGTTAATAAATCTTCATCAAATGCCGAGTTTAGTGTGTCTCGTTTCTACGTCAACAACATTGGTTCCGTTGCTCCTAAGGTATGAATGCATTTTAAATATATATAGGAGCTTGGGACAATTTATTATTGGGTGTAATTTTATTTTAAACTGTTGTTTATTTTAATAAGGTTTCATTAATACTTTAAAATAATGTTGCTAGGCTAAAATTGAATTTTTAAGCTTTCTGGAAGTTCGTTCGAACAAGTTTTTCGTTCGAACGAGGTTTGCCAATGACCTGCTCTGGAACTTTGTTAGAAGTATCATTCGAACGCGACTTCGTTCGAACGAAAATCTCGTTCGAACGAGATTTGGCGGGAACATGTTTTTTTGGTAGTTTTTGACAGTTTTCCCACTTTTTCCACTTCTTTTCCCCACTATCTTTTGTCAGATTGATTATGTGCGGGAACTAACATTTTGGAAGCAACTTTTTCACATACTACAATCTCTAAGAGAGAGTTTGAGAGCATAATTCCAAAAAGGAAAAAGTTCAAGTTTTGATTGTTTTATTTTTCGAGAAAAATCCTTAAACACTTTTGTTTATGCCCAATTGTTTGTTTATCCAAGTTCCTTAATATATATACTTTGCTTGGAGTTTTGGCACCGATTTTTCTCTACCGCGTTGAAGAGAAGTTTGGGTTTGCTTCTACATCCCTCAAAGAAGAAGTTCGTTTGCGTTGTCACACCCACTTGGAGAAAGGCTCCTTGTTCGGGTGATGGTGATCGAAAAAGTCCGATCGGTGAATTCCAAGACCGCGGTGGAGCTTCGTGGTTATTCGTTAGGAAGAGGTGTGTACAAGAAGGAACGTCGGGGCTTGGACGGAGTCAAGTCGAGTGTTGTAAGTCTTTTTTGTCTTGTACTTGTAAAGCCATACTTAGTGGATTTATGGCTAGGGTCGTCCGAGGTTTTTTCCCGTTGTGGGTTTTTCCTCGTACATCGCGGCGTAGTGGTTTGTGATTTATTTTATCTTTCATAAAATTCACCTTAGATGCGTGCTTAGGTAAAAAGATAAAATTTGGTTTAAATCACTACTTGTTTAATTTGGTGCATGTTTTATATTTAGGTAATGTTTAATTTAATTCAAGTCATTAATTTTATTGGTTAAAATTTGGTTTGGCCTAAAGTGCAAAAATGAATATTTATTGTTAGGCAAATTTCTAGGACTTGGGTTAAATTGGTTTGAGTGAAATTAACATAAGTGTGTTTTTAATCTAATTTCACTTTGTTTTATTTTAATTTAAAAGAAATTAAAATTTGTGTGTATGTTGTGTTGAACCATCTCCCGCTTCCGCATCTCTAAAAGGAAATTAATACTTTTTGGTAAGATTTTAAAATTTGGGGGCCTATCGCACTTACAAATTGGTATCAGAGCTGTAATTGTTGACTCGAGTAGTAGTTGTAATGGTTCTAGCACATCTTGTTCCAATATTTGTGTTGCTAAAGCTAAGACCATTGTTTGTTTTAGAGGGTCAACTTTATCCAAAGACTTTAGAAAAGGTCACACCTTAGGTAACATTACTCATGTTTACACATGCTTACATTATGGTAGGAAAGGTCACCTTAGGTCATTTTGTTTTGATCTTAAAAGAAGTCCTAGGAAGTCGATGTCTAGCATTTCATTAGTTCCCAAACCCCATCATTTTAAATATATATGTATATGGGTTAGGAAATCATTTTTAGATGCTCTAGATATTAGATTTGTTGATTCTCATTTACTTTCACATGAAACCTCCCTTGCTAAATTTAAAGGTGGAATATGTTACTGTTGTTTGCATACTCTAGTTTTTTGTGCTTCATATTATATATCATTGCTAGGTGTATGCATGTTTAGTCATTTTCTAGTCATTGCCTTATTTCATATCTCATGCTAGAAATCATGACTTGTTTATCTTTTGTATTATATTTAATTTGTTTGCATTAAATGAAAAATACAAAAAGATTTTTGTTTATCTTTTGTGTTTTACCTTTTAGTAATTTAGGCTTAATGAAAAATACAAATGTTTTTTGTTTGTCTTTTTGAGTAAATATTTTTATTTTTAGTTAAAAATTTCAAAAAACTAAAAAAAATATATTTTGTGTGTATTTTAGTTTGACACACTTTATGTGGCATATACTTGGGTTTGAATCCCTTCTTTTTCGCTCCCATGTGGCTAGAATTTTTGGTTTGATTGTCAATCCTTAAAATTTTCTTTACCATGCTTACATGGAGTAGTTGGATTTTGTGTTGCTTAAATGGATTCTATTTTTATATGCCTCTAGTCACACATGCACGAGCTCTTTGAAAATTTAATCGTCACATGTTATATTTGAGCTTTGTGAAGTGTTCTCTTACCAATCTTGTCATCTACATATTTGTGACCTAGGAGGACTAGTGCATGTCAAAATTCGTTGCACGTGAGATTTGTGAGATAAAAATGTTATATATAAATGTGCACGGGGAAGGGATCCGAAAGGAAATATTATCCTTTGCGAGTATGCCACCGTTTGGAGTGGACCTAAAAGAAATTCGTGGTCCAAAGGCCTAAAAAATAGAATAATGGATTTAAAAAGAAAATACTATGCCAAGTGCTATTTTGTTTTATTGATATATTCATTAAAAAATACATGCTTATTGAGGGAGATTGGATAGTATATCAACGGTTTACATAATGTCCGTTTATCCTAGTTGTACCTTAAATGTCATGACTCTATTGGTTTGTAGAATCATCAAAATTCTAGGCTTGTATGCATTGTGTATGTTTGTTCATCGAGTTCAATCTATATTGTCACATGAGGTTATATTCAAATGTGATGAAGTTTGCAATCAAATGAGAACTCCGTGAACATATTTTAAGTGATTGGGTCTAAATTTAATTGTTGTTAGTTCACACCCCAACACTTCCATTTCCATATGACACATTTATGCTATAAGAGTGTGGAAAACCTTATGTTACTTAGTTTGTGTCATTTTGGTGTTTATATCTATATGTATGTACTTATGATTAGTTTGAATCTATTGTGTATACATATATATGATATTTTATTTGTTTTTGAGTCTTTGCCATGAATAGCTAATTCATTTATGCTTTTAATTTATTTTTGGTATCTATCTTGTTGCGAATTTTGTTTCGATATCACATGCTTAGATTACTACAATCAATTGATATCTTTTGTTATCGCATCATAGTTGATATTCATATCTTTATGTGGATTAGTTAAATTTTAGTTGCCCATGTGCTTTAATGTTCTCATCACTTTATGCACAATTGTGTGCTTAGCTTGTTATCCCATTCTATTTATCCCTTGTTTAGTTTAGGGGGTGTTTATATTTTAATTGGGGGAAATAAGTTAATTTTTGATTCTTTAGCCTTTGTCTATTCCTGAACAAAAAGGGGGAGAATGATAGGGGAGAAATGGTATCTAATCCTATTGTAGTCGTATCTTAAGTTTGGGAGATTTAACTTAGTGGGAGACGTCTCTCTAAGTAGATCATTTGATAAAGGGGAAGAACTAATTTAGGGGGAGTATTTATTCTAATTGCATTAAATATTTTGGTATTCCCTATGCGTTTCATAGTTTGCTTAAGTGTGCAGGAATTCTTCTAAATGGCAACTTTCATCGGCAAAGTTATTGATCCTTGGGTCTTGAGTCATGTTTGGGTTGGATGTTTGAGTCTAGTAGAGCTTGACGGCCCTCTAGGATTTTGGTTCGGTTTTTGTCCCGGAATAGCCAAAGGAGGAGATTTGTAAGGACACAATTCTCCGATTGAGTCTTAATGTAGTATTGGCTCAATTTATGACAAAAACATTTTAGTCGTAGAATAGTGTTCAAGTTTATCCATTCAAGCCTATGACGTGTTAATTGAAGACGTAGCGGCCAAGTTAATAAAGCTTCATCAAATGTCGACTTTAGTATGCCTCATTTCTACGTCAACAACATTGGTTCCATTGCTCCTAAGGTATGAATACATTTTAAATATATATAGGACCTTGGAATAATTTATTATTGGGTGTAATTTTATTTTAAACTGTTGTTTATTTTAATAAGGTTTCTTTAATACTTCAAAATAAAGTTTCTGGGCTAAAATTGAATTTTTAAGCTTTCCGGAAGTTCGTCCGAAATTGTCATTCAAACAAGTTTTTCGTTCGAACGAGAATTTCGTTCGAACGAGGTTTGCCAACGACCTGCTCTGGAACTTCGTTAGAAGTATCGTTCGAACGCGATTTTGTTCGAACGAGATTTGGCGGGAACAGAGTTTTTTGTCAGTTTTTGACAGTTTTCCCACTTTTCCCACTTCTTTTCCCCACTATCTTTTGCCAGATTGATTATGTGCGGGAACCAACATTTTGAAAGCAACTTTTTCACATACTACAATCTCCAAGAGAGAGTTTGAGAGCATAATTCCAAAAAGGAAAAAGTGTAAGTTTTGAGTGTTTTGTTTTTCAAGAAAAATCCTTAAACACTTTTGTTTACGCCCAATTGTTTGTTTATCCAAGTTCCTTAATATATATACTTTGCTTGGAGTTTTGGCACCGATTTTTCTCTACCGAGTTGAAGAGAAGTTTGGGTTTGTTTCTACATCCCTCAAAGAAGTTCATTTGCATTGTCACATCCACTTGGAGAAAGGCTCCTTGTTCGGGTGACGGTGACCGAAAAAGTCCAATCGGTGGATTCCAAGACCACGGTGGAGCTTCGTGGTTATTCGCTAGGAAGAGGTGTGTACATGAAGGAGAGTCGGGGCTTGGACGGAGTCAAGTCGAGTGTTGTAAGTCTTTTCTGTCTTGTACTTGTAAAACCATACTTAGTGGATTTGTGGCTAGGGCCGTCCGAGGTTTTTTCCCGTTGTGGGTTTTTCCTCGTACATCGCGGCGTAGTGGTTTGTGATTTATTTTATGTTTCGTAAAATTCACCTTAGATGCATGCTTAGGTAAAAAGATAAAATTTGGTTTAAATCACTACTTGTTTAATTTGGTGCATATTTTATATTTGGGTAATGTTTAATTTAATTCAAGTCATTAATTTTATTGCATAAAATTTGATTTGGCCTAAAGTGCAAAAATGAATATTTATTGTTAGGCAAATTTCTAAGACTTGGGTTAAATTGGTTTGAGTCAAATTAACATAAGTGTGTGTTTAATCTAATTTCACTTTGTTTTATTTTAATATAAAAAATTTGTGTGTGTGTTGTGTTGAACCTTCTCCCGCTTCCGCATCTCTAAAAGGAAATTAATACTTTTTGGTAAGATTTTAAAATTTTGGCGCCTATCGCACTTACAAAAACATTGTTGTTTATTATCATAACTCCAACATGAATTTGATGTGCAAAGACTCAATAAAAAATAAAATATCATATATATATGTATAGACAATAGATTCAAACTAAGCATAAGTACACACATATAGATATAAACACCAAAATGACACAAACTAAGTAACATAATCAACAATGTCGGTGTGTGGGTGTGTGGGTGATTCAAGGATATGGAGGTCCACTTTCCGCCAGTCATGGCGGCGACTTCGCGGTCCGCCTCGGATATAAAATTGGTCGTCGTCAAATGGGGTAACACGAAGAGATGGAATTGCCAGCCTATTTTGCTCAAAATAGGCAAAAGAATGTCGTTACCTTGAGAGAATGACATTAAGGTCACACTGATGCATATGAAACTAGGTGATTCAAAGGTTGGGGACTAAGTTATATAATGGGAAGGTGTTAGGCACCTATTCCGCCCTTTAGGTCTCTCATGGGCTATGTTCATCTCTTTTTTTATTCGTGATGTGTGTGTAAATGTGTATACGAAGAACAGGAGAAGTGAATTATTCGATTTGCGTCATGGAATGGATGGAATGGACTCATCCATAGGAGTGTACCCAAAAATAATAATAAACATATGTTGTAGGTGTTCACCGAGTCATGAATCACTATGAAAGAGCGAATGTGCATGTCGAATGAGACATAAATATGTAGAATTCCAAGACTCACAAAATAGTTACAATATAATATAAAAGACATTGAATGAAAAGAGAGGACTCGAATCTGGGGATTGGCCAAATGCACTTTTGTAGCCCAAGGGGCATCAAAGTCCACGTAGTTCGAAAATAGCATAGAGGTGGGGTTCAACCCATAAATCCAAATGTAGAACTCCTTTTTTAGTACTTTTGAAGGAAAATGTGTGCAAGTGTGAAAGTGTGAGAAAAGAGTGGAAGTCTTACTTTTAGAATTTATGAATAAACCCTATTTTTGTCTTTGGGTTTTTTTAATAAAAATAACTTGTGTGAAATACTAATAACAAAAAAATGAAGATTACTTGATGTGAGATAATGAAATAAAACTAGGAGAAATCACAATATGAGGATAACGTGAATAACACCACTTAAATGAATAAAGTAGAAAAAGGGTAAGGAATGGACATCCTTGTAGATCTTTATTGCTAAATTTAGAATGTATGTAGACAGGTTTTTGTAGTGGTGTGAAGGTAATATGATTGGGTATAGGGTGAGGTGGATGACTAAGTGTGGTAAGAAAGTGAGGTGGAGGAATGTTGGAGAATGGAATTTTTTGGTAATGAAAAGGCTCTGATTTCGAGATAATGTTTGTTGATTACTAAAAAGGGTCCTCCTTAAGAGTGAGGTCATGAGCCCTTTATATAGTGCCATTTAAGATTGGGGGTGATGATCAGCATGGACCCAAGCCTACTGATCGGAACAATGCCTACCTTATTGGGTAAGGAAAATACACCATGCCAGCAGGCAAGGGGTCTAAGGTGCCAATATGCAGTCTAGACGGGACTTTTTTAGAAAAATCGGCATAAAATGCGGATCGTAAGTTTGAGTTGCACACAACTAGGACCATTAGAAGGTAATTTAGAGCCCTTTAATAATCCATTGAGCCATTCCCGAGTTAGGAAGTTGAACAAAATTAACAGGGCTTAGAAGTGCCCGATGATCTCTTAACGGGGGTTTTTGAATGAAAATGAGTCATTCATGCGAACCGTGAGGCCGGTTTATACATGATATGGAGCGTTGGAAAGAGGTTTCGAAGCCCTTTGAAGTTTCATTGAGCCTCATGTTGATCGAGGCTAAATGGGGCCTGAGAGTGCCCGATGGCCTCCAGCTCAATACTTAGAGTAAAATGGATCGTTCGTGCGAATCTTGAGGCTGATTCGCACACGATATGGTTCGTTGGAAAGAGGATTTAGATCCCATCAATGTTTTATTAAGCTTCACTCAGGTTGAAGAGTTAATTGGGTTCAAACGGGGCCAAAGAGTGCCCGGTGACCTCCAGATCAGTACTCAGAGTATGACTCTGGGTTTACGATGAGTGGATGAGTGTTAGGGACATAAAGAAGTACGTAGGGATACTATGATGGGGTGTCTACATGTGGCTCCTAAAAGCAAGACCTTTCGGTGGATGGACTTGCTCAGGGTACCCGTTAAATATCTCAACTTCACAATTTTGTCACCCAAACAATTTGGGTGGAGTGACTTAATGATAGCTACAACCGATTGCATGGACTTTTTTAGTTTAGATAGATATCTACACATAGTTTTAGGTCAATATTTACACTCACCAAATATAAAATGCTATTATCAAAATATTTATAAAAGAAACCTTGCGATTCGAGTTTAGGAGCTTGAACTTTTTAGATAAAGTTGTATGACCGAACTCCATGTACCCATAGTTTAGGTTCGTGGTTAGGGTTCTTTGCAGAGGTCATCATCGTATTCATGCTTAACTAGGCATTCTAGTATGAAATGTTGTGTAGGGGTAGTACAAACTGCTTTTATAGTCTTTTTATGTCTCAATGCCTTTTGGTTCGTACCTGCTGGTATAGCCATAATGTGATTGAAATGGATCATGTTGTATTTCAGGTGCTTGGTTAATGTAATGTTATAATATATCTTTCTGTGGCGATGCTTTCTCTACCTGATTTTCCTTTTTTTCTCAATGATTTGCCTTCATACATTTTGTATTTGTCTAAAATTATTTTTTAACAAATTTCAGGTTAATAAACCACTTGAATAGCATTTGAACATATTTCAAATTTAAAATATTATAGGAATAATTAAAAAATACTTACAATATAATTTGAAAATTCGTAATAGATGATGAGAAATAAATCCTCTTGAACAGTTTTTGGAAATGGTCAGAGGCAGAACAACAAAGGGTTTTCATCTCGATATATTAAAGTGGCTAATGACTAAGGGGGATAATAAAATCTTATCGGCCTTTTGAATTCGCACATCCCAAATGTGAAATCAATTTAAAATAAATTAACTGATTTTACTTTTGGTAAATGCGAATTCACTATAAATCGTGGTTTCAAACTAGGAGATCAACTTAAAAATGAACAATAATTATAATTGTGGGTCAATAATTTCACTTGCACATTCCTAGCCATGTGCGCCCCGACCACGTGAACCTATAAAAAATGAATACTCTAAGTAAGAGAAGAATTATTCAATAATATCACTTGTAACATTTTATCATGATCAATGATAAGTCTGAACTCTTAGGGATAGTTGTTAATGGGGATTAGGACTCTTTTTAACTTTCTTATAAATATAAATCACCCCATATGAATGCGTCATGCATTATTGTGATGTGAAGCAAACTACGACTCTATCGACCCGAGTTTTTTATCAAAATAGTACAAAAACCTAGCATCTCGTGGACATAGGCAAGTTGGTGAATCATGTACATATTGTGTTGTGTGTGTGACGTCGTTATTTTATGCTATTATTATTTCTTTTGCGCTTGTGTGCATTAGATATCATTATATGTAAGAGTTTATAACCTATAATTGACTCTATAGGAACGATCTTAGTTCTTTTCCACTAGCCAAATTTCGGTTATGTCTCACTCACCCAACCGAGATTATTAAAATCATGATGACCAAGAGGGCCATCAGCAACAAATATATGGAGACTAAGAAGGTCACCAACTGGATTATGATAGTTATGATGACCAGGAGGGTCATCACCCTTCTCCCTTGCCCCAAAGTGTCATATCAGAAATTAGTGGCCATTATTAATCTCCTGAAACACATTACCATCTTTAGAAGGATAGGATAGATGAGAGATATGAGCCCCGTTGATTTAAACAGATCTCAAGGCTCATTAATAACTATGATAAGCGCCTTGGAGATGCGAGGGTTGTTACTAGACGTAAGCAGGAGTAGAATGGTGTGCTCCAACGACGTCTGGACAGGTTGAAGAGGGGGGCCCATAGGGATAAGTGTAAGTGTGTCCATAGGTCACATACTCCTAATACTTATATGAGCAGATCTCGTAGTCGAGGGGTGAGTTCTCCACACCGAAAGGAAGGTTTCTCCTCACGAGAGGTCACTCGTACGAAGACCCACTCAGATGAGCGGGGAGGAAAAAGGATCTTTATGAATTTTTCAAGAGAGAAGTGTACAAGCACCATGCTCATCAAAGAGTATGTACGACTTAGGAGAAATCTAGATTAGCCCTTGTCATCTAGATGAGATCGTCGATTAGCCAAGCTATTGAGGATTTTGAACCTCCTACAAAGTTCATTGCTCCACGATTTAAGATTTACGATGGGAAGACATATCACTGACCATGTCCGATAATATCTCCAAGCTATAATGTTTTGGAATAACAATGAGAGTTTAATATACTGCATATTTCCCTTCGATCTTAGGGATATTACTTAGAATTGGTCCAAGAAGTTGTAGCACTAGTCGATCATATTTTTTAAGCAGCCCACTAAGGCCTTTACGTCTAAATTCATCACGAATAATATATATCCTAAATGGATGGACTCGTTTCTTATGCTGAAATGGAAACCTTAAAAAATGCTTCGCGAATATGCCATAAGGTAGTGCGAGGTGTACAATGAAGTGAAAGACAACACTGAGAAAGTTGGAGCGGCTTCCTTCAAAATTGGACTGTCGAGCAGTTCCATGCTTCATCAATCTCTCAGCAACAAGGAGGCCATTACTATTGATGACCTCATAGCGAGGAATAAAAAGTATACGAAGGTTAAAGATAAAGTAGTTGTAGTTGGATAGGAAGGTGATCGACGTAAGCTGACAAAGAATAGGGACAAAAAAGGAACGAGCAAGAAATAAAGGAAAGGCATAATTGGAAGCAAAGGAAATCAAAAAGGTGTTTAATTCTATCAACACGGTCTTCACCAATGCCCCTTGGGAAGGTCATTCTCCTTGTCCAAGCAGGAGTAATTTCCAAAAAAAATTATTTCATCATAGTAGACATATGTTCTCGCTATAATTATATACTAGGCATAAGGTTATTGCAGGCCGCGAGGGTAGTACCTTCCACATACCACCATAAGTTGAAGTACATCATTAAGAAAATGGATAATGGAATCAGGGGAAATAAAGCATTACCACTGTAGTGCTACATAGGTCCCATCTGAGCAAAGTAGGAGAAAAAGAAAGAAAACATTATGGAAGCAACATAGGGATCTGTGCCCTCTTACTAGAAATTAAAGTATGGGTGATCTGGTGCTGAGGGAACCCGGGTTGCCCCTACCGGTCAGGTCATGGATCCCCTCCAAGAGTTGGTCTTTGACAGCAACTAACCTCATAAGAAGTTTTTGATAGAAAAAATTCTTATTTGAGAGGAAAATAAAGAACTCGTTACTTTTCTCAAAAGTAATCAAGATATTTTTACTTGCTAACCACATGACATGCCAGGAATTGACCCGGAGGTTATGTGTCACAAGCTCCACGTGGACCCATCACATCCATCTATCACCCAAAAGGCACAAAGAACTGCCCTCGAAAAGGTGAGGGAAGTAGAGTAAGAAGTAAGGAAACTTTTGAATTCACGTTCCATCAAGTTTAATTCCCCAAGTGGCTATCAAATCTACTGGTAATTAAAAAGATTAACGAAAGGTGGAGAGTCTTCATAAAATTCACAGACTTAAATAAGGCTTGCCACGAGGATAGTTTTCCTTATAAAACTTGTTTAATAAGTTAATAACAAAATGTTATAGGTTGAGTAAAATTCGAAAACAAACTCTTTGAACAAAAATCTTTTCAAAATACAACACAAGATGTGTTAAACGTTTTCTGAATATTTCCTCCAGATTTGTTAGTTTGATTACCTTAGGTTTTTAAAACTAAAACATACAATTAAGTCTTGAGTAAGATAATGTTCACAAAAGCAATTAAGAACATTCAAGCAAATAACACGCGATTTTTTACGTGGTAAAACCCTAAAATAAGGGAAACATCCACGGTGACCTCTACGCCAGAAAATAAAAATCCACTAAAATCACAAGGCACAAGTTACTACACTAAGCATGCAATAGAAGATCCTAAATCTAAGCTCAGAAATTTACCAACACGAGTTACTCCACTCTCAAAGGCATCTGACTTGATACGATCTTCCTCCCGCAGCTTCCTTGCTTTTTCCTTGTCCACTAGATTATAGCAGCTCAACAAACAATATATCTCACCAAGAACCACAATATCTAAGTGTTCGTGTGAGATTGAAAGTGTTTGTGAATTGATTTAAATGCAGAAATGCATATCACATCTCTCAATCAACTGTACAACAAATTCTTCCGAATTACAAATCGTTCTATATGATATGAATATAATCTCAAATATGTTTTGAATAATAGACTTCAAAAAAATTTCAGATCTGGAATAAACTCTTTTTAAATTAAGACTTGTTTCAAAAATTATTTATGTTCAAATTTATTTCACCAATTTGTGAAATTATATTTTGAAACTAAAAATGTATTTACAAATGTGAATATATACACAAGAAGAAGTCTTATGTGTCAAAACTTATTTGAAACCACAATGTTGGATCAAAATAACAACAACAACAAGATCCAAGAAATCATAAATAAAGAACCTAAAAATTATTCTATGTGAAAAATATGGTTCTTAGAGAAATATATCATTGAAGAGGTCTTCAATCTTGAATCAAACCAGTAATACCCCTACTCACATAAACCCCAAACATATTAGCTCTAAAAAATATGGATTTACTGTTTAAGAACAAATGAAAGATATGGTATTTCGGTTTGGAAGAGATATGTGTATGGTTTCTCACTCTCGGTTTCTCTCTATGAGGACAAAGTCTCTTCACCTCACTCTATACTGTTTTCATACAGTGCCGACCTCTGCTCTCTCTAATCTCTCTTAGAGAAAAAGGTTATGCTCTCTCTATTCCGTTTTCTCTCTAATGGAGATGTCGACCCTCTCTCTCTCTCTCTAACTAACCAAACAAATGTAAACCCGAACATCTGTTATATAATCAGTATCGAAAGGTTAGTTACAAACTGAGGGCTGAGATCGGTTTAGCAACTTTGGACTGGAATCTGACGAACAAAAATCTGCATCTAATGGTTTTAATGTTCACCGGTGGGAAATCAGATTGAAGAAGGTTGTATAAGAAATGACGAGAATTGAGGGTTTGTTGATTTTTTATCGTTGATAAATTTAGAATTAAGGGACACAATCAAATCCAACTGTATCTAACATCTGTTAAAGGCTGCGATCTGGTTGACTTAATTAAAAGACTCGCAGATTGATGTTTTTGTATCTGGAACCCTAGATTAGGAATGAAGATCAAGGGTCTCAGTTTGGTGCCATCTCAGATTGTAAAAACATAAAAATGCATATGGCAAAACCAACAATCAGATGCAAGATTTTAACAAAGTTTTGAACATTTCAAGTTTTCTCCACAAAAGTTAATATTCATTTTAGCCTCAAACATTTAAAAACTCAATTTTAGTTAATCAAAAACATTATTTCAAATGATTAAAAAATGTTTTAAATGACTTGAAAAATATGTTTGAAAAGGATAATCCACCAAATAAATTGTGCACACGTAGTAACATATATGCAGTGTATGCATTGTGTGTCCTAATGTGGTTTAAGAGTTCAGTACGTCCCTTTACATAGAGCATTAAGGCATTGGAGTTCTTGAACTGGGATTACTTTGATGAAGCTTGGATACCTTTTTTATATAGAGTAACTCATAAAAATTCTAATCATATTTTGTCTCGATATCCAAACTAGTTGGAACTCCTATATGGCACAAACTCAAGTAAGTCAACCATATAGTGTGTTCTCATTCTCCCCATTTGGATATTAGAGACAAAATTTCCTTGGGTACCCTATACTCGTGGGTAAAAATGGAAAATCCTAGATTTCTTATACAAAGATCTCTATCTACCATTCTCATCCTAGAATCGAAAATAAGATAAGAAAATACATTACTTAACTACAATACAGATCAATACCCTAATAAATAGGACTAGCTATTCCACCGGGTCTGAAGAATGCCTGAAAAGGAATAATCACTGAATTGCATATTAGTTGAGTTAGTAAAGAATAAGATATGAAATTATAATTCAGGTACTCAAGTTCCTCTCTCCCAATTTTACTCAAATATACAACGGGGTAAAAGAATATAAATCGGGAGAATATGATATAAGATTTCAACACAAGCAACAACATATACAAGGGCAGATTCAAGGGTCTCCTATATTAAACAGATATTAGGAGGCGTCTTTTGTCATTTGAGAAACTTAAATGCCCTAAATCCTCATAAATCAATTATTAGCGTGCAACTACCGAGGTTATTATTGATGTGTGAATTAAGTAAGAACTATCATACCATTGGCATTACGAAGATACTCAAATCTAATATTGTCAAGAGGTGGTGAATTATTCCTAAGGTATACATGATTAATGATATGACAAGCCGTTTGAACAGCTTCGAACCAAAAATACTTAGGTAGATTTTTCACATGGAGCATAACCCTAGCGATCTCTTGTAAAGTTATATTTTTCCTTTCAGCAATGTCGTTCTGTTGAGGTGTCTTAGGCGCACTAAATTCATGTTATAACCATTGCCTATACAATATTCTTCAATATCAGAATCTTTGAATTCTCCACCTCTATCACTTCTGATGTGACATACTTGGGTATCCATCTCTTTATCTATTTTTAAAAGTATTTTTAAGAACTCATCGAAGGTATCTAATTTATTTTTTATAAAGGCTACCCATGTATATCAAGTGTAATCATCCACAAAAACAAGAAGTAACTGTTACCACATAAGCCGACAATTCTAGAGGGACCTACAAGGTCCATGTGGATTAATTCCAAAGGTTTTGAAGTTAAAACATCTTTAACTTTCTTGTGAGGAGATTTACTTATTTTCTCTTCCTGGCAAGGACCACAGACAGGATTAAAAGAATTTTTTATTTTAGGGAGTCCTTTAACAATTTCTTAGGAACTTCACCTACGAAAATTATCAAAATTTGTATGTCCTAATCTATTGTGCCAAAGATCATCATCTTCTAATCTGGAAATATTACAAGATTCAGATGTAGGAGTGACTGTGTAATAGTTATCCTCATTTATGTTTCCTGCTAAAATACAATTTCCCTTTTCATTAAGGATTTTGCAATCAGTTTTAGAAAAGGTAACAGTATCATTGGAATCACAAAATTTAGATATGCTAAACAGGTCAGCCTTGAGACATTTAACTAGGAGTACATCATTTAGATCGGGGAGACCTTCCTCACATAATGTTCCCTTACCTATGATCTTAGACGAATCTCCATCACCAAACACAGCACTACCTCCATGGATGTCTGTTTTGTTTATTAATTTTGTTTCATCTCCGGTCATATATTTAGAACATTCGGAGTTAAGGTACCATGCAGACAAAGTGTGTTGTGCCTTAAAAGTAGATATGACAATATTGCACTTGAGCTGGGGTAACAAGTCATCTTTTCTAATCCAAATAGGCCTACTTTTGACAGTTTGATTGGCCTTAGATTTAGAAAAGTTTTATTGGGTCTATCTAAATGATTTCTTCTTAGTTTTAGGTCCTCCGTTATTTTTATGGTTAGAGGTGTGAGTGGTCTGTCTTGGGAGAACATAAGTATTCTTACTCTTTCTAGAATAGTTAAAATTTGAATAAGTAGGTGTATGCACTATCTTTTGAAAACATTCGGTAACATAGTGGCCATAGACATCACAGTATGAACAGCACTGATGTGTGGCGGACTTGACTTTATTACTAAAGTCTTTGAAATTTGGTTTATCCCTAATAGGTATGGTCGTCCAGGTGTCATTATTTTAGGGGTTTTGACATTGATTTCTAACAGGAGGACGGGCGTACTTAGCTGGACTATTAGATTTGGACTGTTAAGTATAGTCACTTTGTTTTGCCTTAGAGACATCTTTAAAATAATTTTCTTTCTGAGTGTTTTGAAGATTCTGGCCTTGTTTTACAAAAACAACATTTTTAGGAGAAACATTTTTGCTAGTATAAATTTTTTCTCCAAATCCAAAACCAGATTTGTCGTCAGAATCAAACTTGATTCCTATAATAATTTCTTCGTAGGATTTAGCTCGAGTTTCAAAGTGTAAGCATTTTTCAAACACGTTTGAAACTTTTTGCTTAGATTCTTCAAGTTCAACCAAAGTAGACTTTTATTTTTGTTCGAAAATATTATTTTTTTCATAAAGATCTTCTATTTTTGCAGAGAATTCCCTAGTTTTAGTCTCATGGGCAACACATTATGTTGTAAACTCTTCAACGTTCTTCCTAATAGTTTGGTTAATTAAATCAATACGCTCATTCAGTAGCTTAACCATTTTCTCAAGACGGGCATTTTTCTTAAGCGTTTTCGTGCATAGCTTCTGAAGATCTGGAAGATCATCATCATACTCACAGTGTAGTATGTGTAGTGTCTCTTATAGTGCTTATTTCATATGTGGGATTCTCACACACTTCAGGTTCATCGACAATCTTTTCAATTTGACCCACCCTTAACCTATCACTAACAGTGTTGTCTTCATCATCAATAGTCACAACATTCTCAACAGCGGATGCAAAAATAGGTACAATAGAATCATGAGTAGTAAAACATTCATTATCATCATGGTATATGATCCTAGCATAATATGACATACATGACTCATAATTATGGGCTGACTCGGTTTCATCTTCTTCAGAATCACTAGAGTCGTCCCATGTCTTACACATATTAAGTCTATTTGGGTAGTTATTAGCAAGATGTCCCATTTTGCCACATCCATAACATTTGACATCTTTTATGTCTATCTTAGGTCGATTATTGTCATAGGTCCTTTTGTTGTCGTGTCTTTCATGAGGTATGTGAATTTGATTACCTTGATAATTTTATCTGCCTTATTTACAAGCTAATGCATTTCTGAATTTAATCATCTTTTTGAAATGCCTGCTCATAAGAGCTATTTAATTATCAAGATGATCTAAATCATAATCATCATTCAAGTCAAGGTCAAAGTTCAAGCGACTGGATTTAGGTGAAGTTAATTGTGATGAAAATACAACATTAGATCCAGTGAGTCTCTTGTTTTGGGCAATCAATTATTTTTTAAACTCTAACTCCATCTCAATAGTTCTTAATTTGCTACTTAGCGATTCAGGAGTCAAGTATGGGTCATTCACTTCTTCCATGGCATATCTCTTATTATCAAACTTAGCAGGTAGGGACCTACGAATCTTTTGAATGATTTCTTTTCTACTATAGATTATACCATTTGCATGTAATTTTGTGAAAATATCGGTTAACCTAATGTAAAAATCATCAAAGGATTCATTGTCATTCATAATCAGTATATTATGCAATTGGACAAGCATTTGTGTTTTTTCGGCCTTAACACGTTCATCACCCTTATGTGCGGTGACTAGAGTGTCCTAGGCCTCCTTAGAGGTAGAGCAAATAGATATTCTTTTAAACTCATTCTCAATAATGGACATAAAGATAGCATTCTTGACCTTATTATTATCGAGAGACTTCTTTTTCTCTGCCATAGTAAATTCGCTAAGAAGTTTCTTAACCCTTGTCGGATCAGTATCAGATAAAGACTTAGTGGGATGTTCATAACCATTTTCAATCATATCCCAAACGCCATCACCAATAGTTCCTTGAATGAAAGCAACCATTCGTATTTTCCAGTAAGAGAAGTTGTTTCCATCAAAGAGTGGTGGTCGGGAAAGGTTACCTAACTTCTCAAATCTTTCATTCATATTCAGAAATAGATTTTGAAAAAAAAATTGGAGTTTCAGGATAGAAATTTTTTTTTGATAAACCCGCTCCGATACCACTTGAAAAACTTGTTTACTAAGTTAATAACAAAATGTTATAGGTTGAGTAAACTCCAAAAACAAACTCTTTGAACAAAACTCTTTTCGAAATATAACACAAGATGTGTTAAACCTTTTCTGAATATGTCCTCTAGATTTGTTAGTTTGATTACCCTAGGGTTTTTAAATTAAAACCTACAGTTAAGTCTTGAGTGAGATAATGTTCACAAAAGCAATCAAGAACATTCATGCAAATGACACACGATTTTTAACATGGTAAAACCCTAAAATAAGTTAAACATCCATGGTGACCTCTACGCCACAAAACAAAAACTCACTAAAATCACAAGGCACAAGTTGCAGCACTAAGCATGCAATACAAGGTACTAAATCTAATCTCGGGAATTTACCTACACGAGTTACTCCACTCTCAAAGGCTTCTGACTCAATATGATATTCCTCAAGCATCTTCCTCATTTCTTCCTTGTTCACTTGATTACAGCAGCTCAACAAACAATATATCTCACCAAGAATCACAATATCTAAGTGTTCGTCTGAGATAGAAAGTGTTTGTGAATTAATCTAAATGCAGAAATGCATCTCACATCTCTCAATCAATTATACAACAAATTCCTAAGAATTACAAATCATTCTATATGATATGCAAATAATCTCATATATGGTTTAAATAATAGACTTCAAAAAAATTTCATATCTGGAATAAACTCTTTTTAAATCAAGACTTGTTTCAACAATTATTTATGTTCAAACTTATTTCACCAATTTGTGAAATTATATTTTGAAACCAAAAATGTATTTATAGATCTAAATATATATACAACAAGAAGTCTTATGTTTCAAAATTTATTTGAAACCACAATATTGGATCAAAATAACAACAACAACAACAAGATCCAAGAAATCATAAATAAAGAACCTAAAAATTATTCTATGTGAAAAAATGGTTCTTAGAGAAATATATCATTGAAGAGGTCTTTAATCTTGAATCAAACCAGGAATACCCCAACTCACATAAACCCCAAACATATTAACTCTAAAAATATGGGTTTACTGTTTAAAAACAAATGAAAGATATGGTATTTCGATTTGGAAGAGAAATGTATATGGTTTCTCACTCTCAATTTCTCTCTTTGAGGACGAAGTCTATTCTACTCTCTCTATACTGTTTTCATACAACGCCGACCTCTGCTCTCTCTAATCTCTCTTGGAGAAAAATTTTCTTCTCTTTCTATTCTGTTTTCTCTCTAATGGATCCAACCAACAATTGTAAACCCTAACATCTGTTATATACTCAGTATCGAAAGGTTAGTTACAAACTGAGGGCTGAGATCGGTTTAGCAACTTCAGACTGCAATCTGACGAACCGAATTTGCATCTAATGGTTTTAATATTCCACGGTGGAAAATCAGATTGAAGGAGGTTGTATAAGAAATGATGAGGATTGAGGGTTTGTCAATTTTGGATCGTTGATAAATTTAGAATCAAGGGACACGATCGAATCCAACTGTATCTAACGTCTGTTAAAGGCCGCGATCTGATTGGCTTAATTAGGAGACTCGCGGATTAATGTTTTTATAGATGGAAATCGTAGATTAGGAATGAAGATCAAGGGTCTCGGTTTGGCCATCTGAGATTGTAAAACGTAAAAACGCATATGGCAAAACCAACAATCAGATGCAAGATTTTAACAAAGTTTTGAACACTTCAAGTTTTCTCCATAAAAGTTAATTTTCCATATTAGCCTCAAACATTTAAAAACTCAATTTTAATTAATCAAAAACATTATTTCAAATGATTAAAAAAATATTTTAAATGACTTTAAAATATGTTTGAAAAGGCTAATCCACCAAAAAAACTGTGTACACATAATAACATATATGCAGTGTATGCAGTGTGTGTCCTAATGTGGTTCAAGAGTTCAATACTCCCCTTTACATAGAGCATTGAGGCAGTGGAGTTCTTGGACTGGGATTCCTTTGATGAAGCTTGGATACCTTTTTGAGATAGATTAACTCATAAAAATTATAATTCTATTTTGTCTCGATATCCAAACTAGTTGGAACTTCTACATGGCACATACTCAAGTAAGTCAACCATATAATGTGTTCTCATTCCTTTATCGAAGATTGATCAACTGGTCGACACGACTGCAAATCACCTGCGTATGAGCTTCCTCAACGCCTACTCAGGGTACCACCAGACCCACTATTTGACCCAGATCAAGACAATACCTCTTTCAACACCACAGTAAAAATATATTATTACAGGGTAATATCGTTCGAATTGAATAATGTCGAGAAAACTTATCAAAGACTTATAATAAAGATGTGAAAGCAGCAATTAGGAGAGATAATGGAGGTGTACAATGAATTATTGATGATATGCTTATGAAGATAAGGAAGGAATACGATAATCTAATTGACCTAACAATAACTTTTTAAGTCCTTTACTACTACAGATTGAGGCTGAATGCAACCAGGTGCTCCTTTGGAATGTAGTCGGGAAAGTTACTTTGATACCTGGTTAGGCAAAAGGGGATTGATTCCACCCTGACAATATCAAAGTGTTAAAAATGTGCAACCTCCAAGAATCATGCGCGAGGGGCAGAAGTTGATTGGCATTATCCCTGCACTTAACAGGTTCATATCAAGATTTTTCGAGAGGTGGTGACCTTTATTTTAGATATTGAGGAAATAGAGAAATGGGATATGGAAACAACGAATGTGCCTAGACACTCAAAGAAGTAAAGAAGTATTTGAGCCAACCACCACTAATAATAATCCTTGATGACGAGGGACCCTTGTGCTTGTACCTACTAGTATCCAGTTATGTAGTTAAGTTAACTCTCGTTTGCGAGAAGAACGAAAGTCAATATCTCATATATTATATGATAAAAAAGTTACTCGGCATCCAGAATAGATTCCTCCTATTGGTAAAACTTGCATATGCACTAGTGATAGTCTAACGCAAGTTAAAACATTACTTTGAGGCACACACGATCATCGTCTTTACCTTCGTCCTTCTGAAGGCAGAACTCTAAAAGGTCGACTTGTCTAAATGAATGTCCAAGTGGTTGGTGGAGTCACTACACCAAAAACAGTAAATTAACACACCTTAATATTAAAATTTTAGCACATTTTAAAACTATGCCAAATTTTGGCACGATTTAATGATAATCTGACACAGTTTAAAACAGTGCCAAAATTTGGCACTGTTTTTAAGTGTGCCAAAATTGAGCATAATTACTAAAATATAAAATGCTCTAAAAAAATTACACTTCCTCACTTTTGAGACCTCCCGCTCAAACCCAAACCTTAATCTCTGCCTCTTTCTCACGCAGGCACTTAGGTTAGTTTTCCCTCATTTCTTGTGATTTCTTCATTGCTTCTTCTTGGATTTATGTTTTCCTTGCATGATTTTCTGCTTAATATTGATTGAAATCATAAATGAGATTTTGTAGAAAACCTAGGGTCGAACCCCTGCACGGAGTAATATTAATGGAGTAAATGGAATGCGTCTCCCAAACTATGTTTATTTAGTATTTATGAATAGTTTGACAACTAATTTAAACATGTATCCTTTATAACTTTGAATTATATGTAAATATAGTTAATATACTTTAAGTTGTGGTGACACGATATTCCTTTCTATGTTATATACTATGAATATATGTTTTTTAGCCTAATATATTTGGATGTATGTCACTAATATTATTAATTTGAGAAATAGTGAGATAAATTTTGACACTAAAAGCATAGTACAAGTAACTTCTAGTGACAAAATGATTTCACCTTTTTGTCTCTATAGATTTAATTTTGGTCGTAAATCAATTTTGTCGATGATCAACTGCATCATAAGATAATCATCTTTATAGAGGATTTAGTTTTCAACAAAAAACACTTTTTCCATATCTCTATACGATCCTCTCCTTCATCTATTTCTCCACTATCCATGATGAAATAAACTTTTTTGCGAAGAAATAAATGAATGGTGAAGAATTTTTTCGTCATTGTATTCTAGCTTTGCACAACAGTTACGTTTAACGATGGGGATTCTGCAACAAACATGCATCAAAAGTAATTCATATCTAAAGGTTTTAGTGAAGAAAACTATTGCATTAATCATACTTGAATCATACCTGAAGGCGCTTTTTGTGATTTATATGAGTAGAATTCATTGTTGTATGTTCTATATAGTTCTGACACTATATGCCTTTGTATATACATTTTCCCCCTTTAGGTTGTTTGTTTACAAAATGTGATAGGCTTTGGGTTAAAATTAGTCTTTATTAGGGGATTATTACTAACAATGTCACGGGTAAAGTTAAATGTTGTATGTGTCACACCCCGCCTAATTCTGGCATCGGTCGCCACCAAAACTATGCCTGGCGTGAGTAAATAAATATCATCCTTAGCATGAAACAGATATGAGACATAAATAAACCAGTCCATAAGATACATAATTTAATCAAACTTAAATACTCATAAACAACTAAGCGATAAAAGATCCATCACATGCTAACTCCAAAAATCCATTATCTAATAATGATTAAATAAAATCTGAAATAATCCCAAAATAAATCCTCTAAACAACTTTGGAACCGAATGGCCCAATAAAACTCAATTGAAGTCTCATAATTAAATACGACTGGAAAAGAAAGTCTAACTAAACTATGCCATAAAATGAATAACTCTAGCTGCACCTCCGAATGATAACTCTGATAAACTTATGCAGCTTCTCCAATTCTAATCCTCGAAAAGATTTGTCAACGCATGGGTCAGATCCAAAGCCCCGAGCAAGAATACACATTACTCCCCTCAAATAGGATCCTTGAATCCAGACAGTAGCATTATACGCAATAAATATCACAATAGAATATTTTAAATTAAACGGAATAATTTAACCGCGATAAATAGCAATTACTAACTACCCACAGAAATTCCATTTATAAAGGCACACCAATATGATTTTAAATTCTCAAGTCCCACGATGTTAATTTAATTAAATTAACCAGCTTTTATCATAGTTCTCACTTTTTATTAAAGTATCACACTTTCCCTTATCAATCGCCCTCTGACCCGTTTAAACTGTCGGCCCCGACACATGATAAGGTTCCACACACGACACGACATAAATCGCCCGCTGGCCCATTTAAACTGTCGGCCCCGACACATTATGTCGCCACAAATTTTAATACTCGTTTTTATCTTAGGCATTAATTCTCAATTTTTCAATTTATAATCACCCCACCATTTTAATCGATGTGAGATCCTCAAAATACCCCTTAGTCCCATAACTAAGGATCCCCAAGTTATCAATACGTCCTAACCTATGTATAGGAAGATTTTTTAACATAAATCACAACCTAGTGTCGTACCTAGACTAGCGTAACGACAATAAAGTGCTAAAAATCATCCCACCACCGATATGATAAAACCGTGATAATCTACCCTCACTAGTCCCATACCTAGAAGGCGTAAATTATCAAAAGGCCTATCCACTAGTCCCACACCTAGAAGGCATCCTAAAATATAGAGAGAGAAAAATTACCCAACAATCCGTCGTCACAAATGCAATATAATAATACCAACAAGTCACACAAACAAGCATAATTAATCAATATATAAAACTATGCATGATAGTCCAATTCAATTAAATCTTAATTTAATTATCGCATCATCATAAACATCCAGTTAATTGTTTTAAATTAATTATACCGAGTTTTCATCATTTATACATCAAGAGTCAAATTTCATCATCTCTACACAAATTACATGAGTTATACGCCCCCAACTTCATTTATTTTAAAACTAGGGTTTTCTACATGCGACCTACACCAATAAAACCCAAAATCACTCATGAATCCTACGTACCCAAAGGGTTATGAATATTATTCAGATTAAAAGATTTTATAAAAACAGCCCCATAATTAGTGTCAACTTTTTCTAATTATGTTACTAATTGTTTTTAAGAAAACATGTAATTAAATATTTAGGCGACACATAAAATGCATAATACTAAAGAAAAAAAATAGAGTATTCTGCCTGTAAAGATCATGTTGAAAATCTGATTAGAAATCTGGATTCCTTGCGAAAAATTAGCAAAAGAGTGTTCTTAAACAAACTTGATTAAACTCCAAATAAGCCTCCAAAAACTTGTGCCAAAAACTTGATTATGAAGAAGGTTGATGATTGTGAGTGAGAAGAAAAATATTTGGAAGTGTTCTCTGGTGAAAAACTGGAGAAAAGGTGATTATGAGAAGTCCCACTACGGATTAACAAGGTTATATAGTGATTAGGAGTCCTAATCCTACACAAATTCTAATTAAAAACAACATCAGCACACGTTTTCTGAAGGCATCGATAGATCGATGCCCAGGCGTCGATCGATCGATCGCCCAGAAAAACTGACAGTTTTGCTTAAAAATTATAAGGGACAAATATTTCAAAAAATCAAATAAAATCCATTTTAACTCCGATTTCAATTCCGCTTGAAGTTCTAATCTTCTAAAATGAAAACCAACATATTTAGCCAATAAAAATCATTAAATTCAAAATTTTATTTTTTTTCGAATATTCCAATTAATTAATTAAAATAATAAATAAAAACACGGGGTGTTACAGTGTGTTTGACATAAATTTGATACTCTTATGTCTTTGTATTTACATTTTCCGATTCATAAGATTAGTTTGCAGTAAAGGGTAGGTTTAGATTTGAAAGACTCTACAACGGGAGAATATTAGTACATCCTAAACTTTTTAGTATGGCATTGCAATTGTGAATTTTATTCTATTTAACTAATATCTATTAGTCTACATTAAAGGTGATACATACTGTTAAAGCTCAATGCGCCATTACAAATGTGGCACAAGCCTACTCTCTGACAAAATATAGTTGTTCAATATGAAATAATTTCAACAAAGGGATCAAGTGAGCAATTTAATAAACTATATACAATTTGTGACTGTTTATTACTGAATTAGATTGTGATTTGTTTGATTTCGAATCTATTTTGAATTAGGAGTGTGACTTAAATAGTATACACCGTCACTAAGTTTTATTTTTAATTATCCATGTCATGTTCTTGAATTTAATTACCCATGTAATGAACGTGTCCTTTAAGGATTCATGTATATTAAACACCACAATGCATTAGTTTTACCCTTTTTGATATGGAGAAAGTGCAAGTTTATTTTGTTCTATAATTTTGGATTTTCTTTTGTTATAAACATTACTATTTTGTTTCTTATTTATTGCTTTTTTTATACATACTATGAAAGGCTTTTGAGATTTGATCTGATATGAACTTTGCTCCAAGCTTTTGAGAGGTAATCCGTACAGATATGTTGGTGATAGATATGTTAGCGACTGTTGATGTAAAAAAACTAGACTAGGTCTAACATTTTAATCACAGATAAATATATATAAATGAAAGAGAGAGCCAAAAGGTTTTTAAAGTGGTTCGGCAATAAGGGAAAGCCTACGTCCACTGTTCTTCTTATTGCCTTGTATTCTATCTTGCCTCCCGTGTTTTGAATGACTTGAACGTGCCCATAATGAAGGGATTACAATGTATTTATAGCCAAGTAAGAAGATAAAGAGATAAAATATTAATAGATGGAATGTCATTATAAATTAGGCATTTACATCAGTACATTACGTCCATAATGCTCTTGGTTGTTAGCGTTTTGATGATTAAGTTGGTCGGCCTTCCTGGAGTTAGTTGGCATTCTGCATGTTAGTCGGCCTCCTAGGTCTTAGTCGATGATGCTATGACTTGCTGACTAGGATTTTTTCCGTGTAGGATGATACATGTCCATCTCTGATTGGTCCACATAAGTGGGTAATTTTTTGTATCAATAAAACCCCCCAATATTTCATGCTTGATGATTGCTTGAAAATATGGAGCATTTAGTCCTGGTCGTAGCTCGAGCTACATTAATAATACTTAGTCGGTTAATGATTTCCCATACTTGTAAAAATTTACTGGTATTGCTAGTGGCGTATGTTGTCAATGGTATTTTTGTAAATATCTTGAATTACAGTGAACCGCGTTTGGGTATATACGTATTTTTCGCATCACCACCATAATTTCAATCGTCGTTTTACTTTAATTATAATGTTCGTCGATTTTTGAGGCAATTTATAAAAGGCAGTAAATTTTTCGATCGTCTATTTACTCCAAACCTTATAACTGTTGCTGCCTTGAGCTTTCATGCGATCGTTCTTCCTTTCTTTTCGTTCTTGCTGAATCATTAATTTTCTATAAGAATCCTTTTCTTTTCTTATTTTCTTCATATTGAATCATGGTTTACATTGTTGTCTATCTAGATGAGTTTAGAAAGGAATGAAATATACCAGATTGGGCAGACTTAGAGTTCCCTAGTCCCCTTGTTGATTTTTTCTCTTTGTCTGAAGGTCATTGGATTCCTTCCTTATTTATAGATGAATGTGGCTTCACTTTCCCCCAAATTGTTTTTTCTTAGAGTTTTGTCAATACTTTGATATTTTACCTGCTAGAATAGCCCCCAATACCTGGATAATAGTTAAAGGTGTCCATAGGCTTAATCAAATCCATGGGAACCATATCAGTATCCCCGATATGAGGTTCTGTTACAAATGGGTCACTAGTCATAGTACATATTACTTGAAGACTAAATTTGCCAATAGAGCTTTAGTCATCAATTTGCCTGACTCCAATAGGGACAACATTGATCATGGGCTTATTACTAAGAATTGGCAATATATCCCTCTTAAAGGGGATGAAGTATACGATGAACCAAGATGCCCTCAAGAGGGTCGTGGCATAGGTTGTAATAAATATATTTTGTATATCATGCTGATGAATTACCTATTGATATGCTAATTAACCTTTATTGTTTACTTACTTGCAGTTGATAAGAAGAAGTAGTGTCCTAAAGAAAGTGACATCAAGCTTTAGGAACTCAAGTTTTTGTGAGGCATGCACCAAAAGATAGGCGAGGAGCATGTTAGGTCAACTTCATACTTATTGAAGTATAAGAGCTCTGTTACTTCTTTTGTAGCCTGACCTCCAACTACTTTTCCTTCCATTGTAATTGACTTGGAGAAAGACTCAGTACCCACTTTATGTGACACTACATCTCGTGGTGGTGAACTTTCTATTGGCACCTCCTCCTCTTTTGATTCAGATCGTCCCCTTTTAATAAGTATGGGAAAAAGGAAATTTCCCAATCTCTTGGGAGATGTTTCTGCTACTCATACCACTAAGCGTGTTGATAGTGGTGTGTCAAAGAAGAAAAATGGCATTGGCAAGGAGCCCCCAGCCAACAAGGATGATGAATCTCTTCTGAAACAACTGAGGAGAGGTCTTGCTGATAAGTAGGTTAAGAAAGCTATTGAGGCCGACCAACAGGGCTTGGTAGGTATTTCTCCTTCTGCTACTAGCTCCTATGTGGCCATGGGTCCTGGATTGGCTAGGAAATTAATAAAGTCTGGTACTCTTCCAGACCACATGGTGCTGCTGCTTCCATGTCCCGACTAAAGATATCTAAGAGGGCTGCTCAAAGCCTTGCTCTGGTAAGACATCTTTTTTTATGCTTTCTTCGTGCATTATCTTCTACTTATTATGTTAACTTTGTTTTTTTTCTTTGTAGTTTTTGGTTGATTTCAACTAGATGTTGGAGAAGTATGATGCTCTTCGTTCTTCTTCGAATGATGTGTAAGAGGCCTTTGATCATATCAAAAGATATTTGCTGGAGTCATAACAGGACTTGGCAACGGAGAAGAAGGATTGGGAGTAGAAAATCAAGGACGTTAAGGAAGCTCAACAGAAGGCTGAATCCACTACTGTTCAAGCTGAATGTAGGGTAAAGGCCACAAAAAAGCAGGTGGTTGAGCTAACCAAGGGCCTAAATGCTGAGAAGGTAAAGAGGAAGAAATCGAATAAATATTCCTTTAATAAAGGTTGGGATAAGGCCACTATTGCTACCTTTCCTCAAATTGAGTATGTAAAGAGAAAATATTTCCAGGATGGTTGGTCGGCTTCACTAAAAGAGGTCGGCACGGTACAAGACTCTGAACTCTTCCAAAGACATGAGCTTGACTCCCCCCCCCCCCCCAACATGGACGATGAAGTTGAAGATGATATTGGTTCTGGGGAGTCTTCTCTGATGGTTGAGTCTTCAACTGACCAACTTAAATGTTGTTGAGTCAACCATCCCCTCTACCGAGCAACATAATCCAGCTACCCCTTCTGCCGACCAAGGTGGAAGTGTTGAGACTGATAGAGAGAAGTTGCAGACTTGCTCGACATTTAACCTTTTTGTCTTTCTCTTATTTCTTCTCTATTATACTTGTAATATCCCTTTATATATTAATAAAAAACTTTTTCTTTATGCTTTTTGTCATTTATGGATTGCTGTTATATTTTCTTCTGTTGTTGATCGGTTGTTACTTCGTTTTTCTAGTTTATGGCCAAGATGGAACAACTTTCTTCTAATGATTCTGATTTACTCAAATGTTGCAACCGTTTATTCAAAACTGGTCACATGACTTTAACCGAGGAAGAATTGTCAGACTTGCTCGGAGAAGATGCTACTGATCAAGACAGGGATGCATATATTTATCTCAAGTTTCTTATTGATTGGGTTGTGACCATAACGTGGCTTACTCTTAAATGATTGCAGAACTTCAAGAGGAGCATAATGAGGCCAAGGCTTTGCTTCATGGTGACTATAAAGCTAAGTATAAGTCTTTAAGTGAAGCTTGGGGTTTTAAAGAGAAATTGGAGAAATTTATTGTGCTTTTAGGAAGAAGGAATTTATGTTGAAGTGTGAAGTTGATGAGGCAAGAGAGATTCCCAAAATATTGGAAGAAGAAAATAATAAATTGAGGAGTTAACTTAGCTCCTTGAAGAATCCTCCTGCTACAGTTGTCGACGAATGTGCATCTTTCCTGGAGAGTGAGAATGCCAATTTGAGAGAAGAGTTAGAAACTCTGAAAAAGTCTAAGCCTGCCTCATCTTCGAGATAAAAGGTCAGCCGACCAATGACTAATGAGACTAGAATACAAAAAACCTTAGATAACCAAGTTATCCAGCTAAAGGCTAAGAACCGAGAAATTACTGAGTTATCACAGAAGCTCAAGACTCAAGATAACACACTTTATAACCAATCATCTAAATTGCAGGCTAAATATGGAGTGTTGAAGAAACTTCATCATTCCATCAAGAAATTGACTTTCCAGTTTCATAAGCAACCTATAGAGGTATGGATGGAAGGATATAATAAGGCTCTTGGGCCTTTTAACCGTCACTTCACTCAAGCTCTGCGTGAAGGTTATAAGTGGGGTTGGACCAATTACTTAAATGTTATGAAGGTTGATCAGAATAGTAGGTTGTGGTACTAGGTTGATCCCAGGTTCTTAGACTGTGACAAATGTCCCTTTAGTCTTGACGTTAATTGGATCCCTGTAGAATCCATTCCTCAGTGCCTGATACCCAAATACTTAAGGGATTATGGACTGCATGATGAGTTAGAGGTAGTTCGACCTTCACATTTGTGGAACACATCGAGCAGTAGTAATAGGAGAATGATTTAAGATTTTAATTTCATCAACTCTCCTTATACCCTGGATGATCCTCCTGCAGGCATGGAAAATGCATCGACTTCCTCCAAGTCTGAAGGAAAACGTCCAGTAGAGTAGTTGTCATGTATTTCATTTGAAAAAGAATATTTGCATGTGATCATCATTTATATTAATGAAATGCGTTGTTTTCTTTATTAACTTATCTTGTTAATTTCTAAATGTCTTAATGAACTTGTTGTGCCATTAGTTCTATTGATTCATTTATACATTTGCCAAAATTTAGTACCAGTTACCAATGATGTTATCATAGTATCTACTGATGCACTTAGATTTCTAAGTTTAGCACCAGTTACCATTGATACTGTTATAGGTTCTACTAATGCACCTAAATCTTTAGGTCTAGCATTAGTTACTAGTGGTGACCAAGTGTATGTGGAATATGTGTTTATATTCCTATTTAGGAATTTTCACAACCTTCTTCCTCCATTTTTCTCAATTCGGATAAAACTTGTTGATTTTTATACAGAGTTTTATCTCTATTTTTTTTACCAAGTACTGAGGACTAAAATTTTGTTTGGACTTGGGTTTGATTATTTTATCGATCGAGTATTGCCTTTGCTGACCATATATTTCATTTGTCGATCATGTGTTGCCTTTGTCGACCAGGTATACCAAGTACTGAAGATTAAAATCTTGTGTTGTAGGGATCCATATCACCATACTCTAATAAAAAATCGAAAAAATGGAAGAAACTAACTCTTTATTAATATTGAAATAGAGGATTCCAAAAGCTTTTGATCGTTAGATCACTGTTACTACTTTCATAAATGCTCGGCATTCCAAGGATTTTTAAATTCGTTCCCCTCCAGAGTTTCAATCCTATATGTTCCTGGTTGGATGACTGTTGAGATACGATAAGGCCCATGCCAATTTGCTTCAAGATTGTTATTCTTCTTAAACACCTTTTTATGGATATAATCACCCTCTTTCAAGTTGGTTGGCTTCACCGTTTTGTTGAAAAAACGTTCAGTTCGTTGTTCATAGGCAACATTCCTCAGAGCATCGTCTTTATGTACCTCTTCTAATATATCAAGGTCTAGCCTTCGCAATAAATCACTAACATGGGAGTCAAAATTCAACACTCTATAAGTTGATACGCCGAGCTCGACTGGTACCATTGCTTCTGTCCCAAACACCAGCATGTATGATGTTTCTCCTATAGCAGCTATTAGAGTTGTTCGGTATGCTCATAGAACTGAGTGAAATTTATTGATACAATTACCCTTGGCATCATCAAGTTTTTTCTTCAACCCAGTGAGAAAAGTTTTATTGTCACCTTTGTCTTTCCATTGCTTTGAGGATGACCTGGAGCAGAATGTAGCTTTTGGATCTTGGAATGGGCACAATACGCTTCAATATCTTCATTATTGAACTACATGACATGGTTGGTGATAAAAGCTTATGGTAAGCCATATCTGTAAACGATGTTCCTCCAGATAAACTGGTACACCTTCTCATAGGGCATGTTCACCAATGGTTCTGCCTCAACCCATTTGGTAAAATAATACACAGTGACGACCAAGTATTTGAACCTTTCTCTGGTGGTCGGTAATGGCCCAACCAAGTCTATCTCCATATAGTAAACGGGCAAGGTGAAGTGATTGGAGTTAGAGCAGCATGTGGGGTGTTGTTAATGTTAGAGAACCTCTGGCATTTATCACACTTCTTCGTAAAAGTTTTACAATTTCCCCTCATGGTCGGCCAGCAGTATCCCTGGGTGTTGATTTGTTATAGTCACGACCTTTCTGCCACATGATCTCCATAAGACCCCTCATGAACTTCTTCGATCAGGTCTTGAACCTATGTTTGGTGAATATAGTGCTACAAAGTGGTTGTTAACCCTCTTCTGTATAGAACTCCCTTGTCTAATACGTATGTTGATACCAAATTTAATCTGCTGACATGGACCAATCATACAAAGACACGTGGCTATCTACATGGCAACAACAAATACTTCCGAGGAACCCACGCGCTCCAAGGAACAAGACTACAACGAGGAAGACTAGTTCCCCGAGGAACACTGCTTCCCCGAGGAACTCTCACGCTCCGAGGAACAATGCCTCTCCGAGGAACTCTTGAGTACCGAGAAGCTTAGGCGGTCCGAGCAACTCAGGCGGTCCGAGCTGCATCTCGAACAAAGCATTAATAGCTGGATAACCAACAGTTAAACTGATTCATTAAACGTTTATCATTCAGACGCACACGCAAAAAGGGCATTAAATGTATTACCCTTTCATATGTATTACCCTTTCACATTACAGCCTCAGGGCTATAAATACATTGTACAATCCTCATTGTAAGGGGACCGAATCCCGAATCCAAACCCTGGAATCGAGAGAGGAATTTCTTGAGAGAATTTGTAATCAAAACATTCAGCAATAACACAACAGTGGACGTAGGCCATTCTTATAAGGCTGAACCACTTTAAAATCTTTTGTCTCATTTATTTATCTGTGATTGAATTATTAGAGTGATCTAATTTTTTACATCAACAGATTGGCGCCGTCTGTGGGAAGCGACTGGTAATATCGTTTTCTCACCAAAAACAATCCATTACCAATGGCTGATATTCCTGAATCCAGCAATCGAAACGCTGGAACCCCTCCAAATCCATCTGCTCCACCAATTATCCCAGATCTGACTGGAATAATGGCAAATATGGTTCAGGGCCAGACCGTCATGCAAGAAACGATGCGACAACTCATCCAAACCCTCCATGGCGGTGCATCAACCCATTTTGGACCACGAAGCATTCAAAGAAATACTCGTGCACCTTCTTCGCGTACTAGGCGTACTAATTCATATCGCAATGAGGAATCTGAAGATTTTTCTTATAAACCTGGACAAACTTCGTCAGTGCGAGCCACAGATACTGAATAACGTGTCACCCTCTCCCCAAAAAGGACCAGCGCATTGGAAAGATTAAGTAGGGCTTATCCTTTCGACCGATTAGGCCCTAGGAGGAACAAAAGTCCTCTTAATGCAGCGTCGAGGAGCTTTCGACGACCATCAGATTTAAGGGAAGGATCTACCCAGTCGCGACCAGCTGCTCGTCAAGATAGATCTTATGACCAACCAACTGCTCGTCAAGATAAATCCCAGGAAGCCACTTCAACGCGATCAGTTGCTCGAACCAATAGGCCCAAGGAAGGAAATGATGCATGGAAAGGATCTATTCAGAGGCTGGAGGATAGATTAGGGGAAATGGCTAAGGCCAAGAACCCTCTACAACGAACCTTTGTTCGAGGAACACCTTTCGTCCAGGACATTGTTTATTTTCCAACACCATCAAAGTTCAAAGCACCTGTTGTGACTCCCAAGTATGATGGGAAGACTAACCTTGTCCTTCATATAGAACAATACCAAGCTGCAGCCGACATCTATGCTGTCCCAGATGAGATGAGATGCAGAGCATTCTCGGTAACCCTTACAGGATCTGCTCAAATATGGTATAATAATCTTCCTCGGGGTAAGATTTCAACTTTTCTTCAACTGGCCGAGTTATTCATTGGGAATTTCTGCTTTGGATCAAAGCCAGTTAAACGAGTAGCACATTTGTTAAGTGTTGGACAAAAAGGTGGTGAGAGTATCAAAGATTATATAACTCATTTTAATAACGAGAAACTTGAAGTCATTGATTATGAGGAGAAGACAGCGATTACTGCTTTGATGAGTGGACTATTGCCAAACAAGTTGTACTACACTTTGGCCAAAGATCCACCTCGAACCATATCGGACCTGATGGGAAAAGCGTCCAAGATTATGAATGCCGAGGAGGCTATGTCTGCGAAAAAGAATATGGACGCCAAAGAAACCAAGGTGGAAGGTGATAAAGCTAAGAAGAAAGAACATAAGAACAATGGTGGTGACAAACAATCCAAAAATAGGTCGTCATGGGAGGTCTTGAGGAAATTTGATAATTACACACCTTTGAAGGCAAATATCAACCACGTCCTGGAAGAAATTAAGAACAGCGAAGAGTTAAACTGGCCAAAGAAAATGAAGGCAGACCCTGACACGAGGAATAAGGAAAAATATTGCGAGTTCCACAAGGATCATGGCCATATGACCAAAAATTGCATAGCTCTTAAGAATGAGATTGAAACACTCATCCGACGAGGAAAGCTAGCAAAGTATGTTGATCGGGGAGGCGAAAGAAGAAACAATGACCGAACTAGAGAGAGGTCTAGATATCCTCGTCGAGCAGAGGAGAACAAGAAGAGAAACCAAGAAGTTGATCCAGAGGATGACCCCGATCTTCCCAAGAAACCAAGGCAGCCAGAACGAGAGGTATTTTCAATACGCTTTGGGTCATTTGATTGTAATGTTATTACAGGAGGAGATGCGGGAGGAGGAGACCTTACTGCAGAAAGAAAAGCTTACCTCGGTGAGGCTCAAGCTTGCTCGTACATTCAGCGAATAAATCTAGCTGAGGAAGATCACCCGAGAAAGGTGAACAAGGAGAAATTGGTCATCGGTTTTTCAAAAAATGACCTTGCAAGTGTTTTATATCCTCATGATGATCCACTGGTGATCAAGATGAGAATGAAGGAGGTAATGATTTCAAGAGTGCTAGTCGACAATGGTAGCTCGGCAGATATTATGTTCTACTCGTGTTTCGATAGTTTAAATTTAAAGCTATCTCAACTGGAGCCTTACCACAGACCCCTCATCGATTTTGCTGGCGAGAAAGTATTTCCACTTGGGACGATCAAGTTGGATATATTCATTGGTACGTGGCCTGCTTGTCGGACAGAAAGAATACGTTTCTTCGTGATGGATAAGAATATCCAATCATCGTACAATATCATCATGGGAAGAGTAGGATTGAAGAAGTTCGAGGCTGTGCCATCTACAGTGCATCAGTGCCTAAAATTTCCAAAAAATTTTGGAGTAGGAGTTGTGAAAGGTGATCAGAAAGTAGCTAGGGAATGCTATTATTCATCCGCCGAGCAAGAAGAGCTGGAAGAATCAAAGAAAAAGACTACTACCTATCAAGTGGATGAAGGTGCAGAAATTGAAACACTGGATCCTCGAGATGAGTCGCAACTCGTGAAGGGTCAAGTGGTGGAAGCTACTGAAAACATTATTCTGGACGACGAGCACCCTGAGCGAACTACTCAAATAGGTTCATCGTTAGAAGCCTCATTAAAACAGGAATTGATAACTTTCCTTAGAAGAAGAAGATAAAATTTTGCGTGGAGTCATGAAGACATGCCTGGGATAGACCCAAACTTCTTATGTCACGAGATCAATATGAATAAGGAGATCAAGCCTGTGAAGCAGAGAAGAAGAGTATTCAGTCCCGAGAAGAATCAAGTTATACAGGAAGAAGTCGAGAAGCTCCAGAAAGCTTGTTTCATTGAAGATGTTGAATATCCAGATTGGTTAGCTAATTTGGTGATGGCAAAGAAGAAGAACAACAAGTGGAGGATGTGTGTAGACTTCACCGACCTCAACAAAGCATGCCCAAAACATCACTTTCCATTGCCCCGAATTGATCAACTGGTGGATGCTACCTCGGGACACGAGTTGCTGAGCTTCATGGAAGCTTATTCTGGTTATAATCAGATCAAAATGAAACCTGAAGATAGGGAGAGTACTTCTTTCATTACCCCTAGGGGAACTTATTGTTATAATGTTATACCTTTTGGTTTGAAAAATGTAGGTGCGACATATCAGAGGCTGATGAACAAGGTCTTTGCTGAACAAATCAGTGACAATATGGAAGTCTATATTGACGATATGCTGACGAAAAGAAAGAAAGCTGTCGATCATCTAGTTGACTTAAGTCAGACTTTTGATCAACTAGATAAGTATCAAATGAAGCTGAACCCGACGAAGTGCATTTTTGGAGTACGAGAAGGCATGTTCCTCGGGTACATTGTCAATCAACGAGGCATTGAAGCAAATCCTAAAAAGATCAAAGCTCTATTAGGGCTGCGATCTCCAACAACGAAGAAGGAAGTACAGAGTCTCACTGGACGAGTAGCAGCACTTAACAGATTTGTGTCACGAGCAACTGATAGATGTCTCCCATTCTTCAAGACACTCAGAAAGACTTTTGAGTGGAATGATGAATGTGAGAAGGCATTTCAAGACTTGAAGAAATACTTGGGAGCACCTCCACTGTTGTCTAGGCCGGTGATGGGAGAAAAATTGTATTTGTACCTTGCAGTGTTCGAAAATGCAGTTAGCTCGGCGTTGATCAGAGTGGAGAATGGAGTACAAAAGCTAATTTACTACACAAGTAAGGCCTTTCGAGGAGCAGAGATCAGATATCCAAGGCTAGAGAAATTGGCACTGGCGCTGATTGAGGCGAGTAGGAGAATGAGGCCATACTTCCAGGCTCATACGATAGTAGTATATACCGATGTGCCATTGAGACAAGACCTTCATAAGCCAGAAAAATCAGGGAGATTGATGTACTGGGCAATAGAGCTCGGTGAATATGATATAATTTATGAACCCAGATCATCATTAAAAGGGCAGGCTGTAGCAGACTTTATAGCGGAGTTCACCTATCCTGATACCCCCGAGGAGCAAAAGTTCCTCGAGGATCAACCTGTGGATGTTACAGGATCAACAAACACAAGCTCAGACCAATTCCGATTGGTAAAAGGGCGTGTGGATGTTACAGGATATGATGTAGAGATAGTTGTGAGGACTCCGGAAGAGGAACTAGAGTTGCTCGTTGATCAACCTGTGGATGTTACAGGATCAACAAACACAAGCTCAGACCAATTTCGATTGGTAAAAGGGCGTATGGATGTTACAGGATGTGATGCAGAGATAGTTGTGAGGACTCCGGACGAGGAACAAGAGTTGCTCGCTGATCAACCTGTGGATGTTACAGGATCGACAAACACTAGCTCACACCAACTCCGGTTGGTAAAAGGGCAAGTGGATGTTACAGGATCATTAAATTCGAGCTCAGACCAACTCCGGTTGGTAAAAGGGTAAGAAAAGATGATCGACGAGGAGCGAGAAAAATCCGGGGAGGATGAAAGGAAACACCAAATATTTCACCGAGGAACTCTGACTGATCAGAAATTTGAAGACGAGTTACCTATATGGAGGCTATATGTAGATGGCTCATCTTGCATTGCAGGATGTGGCGCGGGGATAGTTTTGAGCACTCCGGACGAGGTCGACGTGGAATACGCCTTGCGTTTTCAATTCAAAGCTTCCAATAATGAGATTGAATATGAGTCCATGATTGCAGGGCTTAATTTGGCAAAGATTATGGAGGCACAGCAGGTTGTGATCTTCAGTGACTCTCAATTGATCGTAAACCAAATTATGGGAGTATATGCAGTTAGAAGAGAATTAATGATCATATATCATGCAAAGGCAAAGGAGCTGGTGTCAGAATTTGCCGCTATTCAGCTGGTCAGAATACCAAAAATGGAGAATACAAGAGCAGACGCCCTAGCTCGACTTGCATCAGCTACTCGCACCGAGCTACGATGAATAATCCCAATTGAAGTGTTAGCTGGTCGGAGCATAGATGAAGATCTGACGATGAACTTTATTACCCTTGATTTAGGACCATCCTGGATGGATCCCATCAGGGCATATATCGAGGAGGGAGAATTGCCAATTGACAAACTCGCAGCCAAGAAATTGAAGTTCAAAGTTGCTCGGTATGTATTAACTAATGGTATTTTATATAGACGGGGAATTATGGCACATTTGAAGAGGTGTGTACATCCCTCCGAGGTGAAAGAATTGATTGAAGAGATCCATGAAGGGTCTTGTGGAGCACATATAGCAGGTCGGACGTTTTTACAAAGGGTGATGACGCAGGGATACTACTGGCCGACGATGAGGGCTGATTGTATAGCCTATGCCAAGAAGTGTGACAAGTGCCAGCGCTTTTCCTCCATCCGAAGAACTCCACAAGCATTGTTGACACCCATAACTTCCCCTTGGCCATTTTCCATGTGGGGAATTGATTTGGTTGGGCCACTGCCAACGACCCGAGGAAGGTCCAAATACCTCGTCGTCGCAGTGGATTATTTTACTAAGTGGGTAGAAGCTGAGTCGCTTATCGACATGACGTACGAGAAGGTGTACCAATTTGTTTGGAAGAACATCATTTGTCGATATGGTCTTCCTCATGCCTTCATCACAGACCATGGAACACAATTTGATAACGAGGAGTTCGCTGCCTACTGTCATCAATCAAATATTTTGAAGGTCCACTCAGCGCCAGGCCATCCTCAAAGCAATGGACAAACTGAAGTGATAAACAGAACGCTGCTGAACGGTTTGAAGAAAAGATTGGATGATGCAAAAACAAACTGGATCAACGAGTTACAATCAGTACTCTGGGCTTACCGAACTACTCCCCGAGTAGCAACTGGAGAATCACCATACATGCTGGCGTTTGGAAGTGAAGCTGTCATACCTGCCGAATTGGGCCTCCCAACACACAGGGTACTGAATTTCAATTCCCCTGTCAGTGATTTAATGAGAAGGCTGGATTTAAACATGCTCGAGGAAGTTAGAGAAGAAGCAGCCATTAGAAATGCTGCTTACCAGCGAAGAACAGCTTTGTTTTACAACAAGAGGGTAAAGAAGTGCGACCTGAAAGAAGGAGACTATGTGCTGAAGAAAGTAATTCAAAAGCATAACAAACTGGAGGCAAACTGGCATGGACCATACCGAGTTACAGAAGTTGTTTGACCAGGAACTTATCGAATAGCAACTTTAAAAGGCGAGGAGTTTAAGAATGCATGGAACGCAGAGCATCTGCGCAAGTATTATCAGTGATGTATATGTAACGCAGTTCCATCAGTATGAATAAAACGAAGATATTCTGCCAAAGTCTCTCCTTTTTATTGAGAATTTTTTGGGGAATACTAGTGCTACACACTACTCGGCAAAGCTCAGACTGCTCAGCAAAATATTCCTAAAAATGCCAACTTCGGTTGGTTAGGAAACAATATATTCCTAAAAATGCGAACTTCGGTTGGTGAGGAAACCATATATTCCTAAAAATGCCAACCTCGGTTGGTTAGGAAACAAGATATTCCTAAAAATGCCAACTTCGGTTGGTTAGGAAACAAAATATTCCTAAAAATGCCAACCTGTTTGGCTAGGAAACGAAATATTCCTAAAAATGTCAACTTGTTTGGCTAGGAAACGAAATATTCCTAAAAATGCCAACTTGTTTGGCTAGGAAACAAAATATGCTCGCAAATGCCAACTTATTTGGCTAGGAAACAAAATATGCTCGCAAATGCCAACTTATGTTGGTCGGAAGGTACGTACATTCTCAAAAATGCCAACTTATGTTGGTCGGGAGGTAAGATTATTTCAGAAAGTGCAAAAGTTGCTAACTATGGCTGGTCGGGGATAAAAACCCACCAACTGTAGTTGGTCGACAAGAAGAATTTATCGACCTTGGTTGGTCGGACACATTTTATGAAAAAGAGAAAAATCTACCAAGTATGGCAGGTCGGGGATAAAAACCCACTAACTGTAGTTGGTCGACAAGCATAATTTAACAACCTTGGTTGGTTGGAAACATTTTAAACATTTTTATACTCGTGAATTTATTATTAAATGATCGAGCAACATTGTTGATACTTTTAACTTTTTAATTATTATTGAGTTGGTCGACAAATAACACAATATTGTTATCTTTTTAACAGATGTGCATAAATATAAAGTGTTTGATAACTACAAGACAATAGCAATCAAGATTTGCAAACAAAAATGAAAGTCTTTCATTGAATCCAAAATAAATTACATTGATAATGAAATTAAAGTTACATTGACATGTATACTAACTATTACATCAAAAATTCCTATTCTACTGGTCTCTTCCTCTATGCTTTTGACACAGGTTCCTCGCCAGCAGGCGGATAATTTAAAGACAGAGGAGAATTGATGAAGTTGAGATCCTTCAACATCCTGACATTTATCACGGATGGTCGATCTAGGAGATGCTCGGGACGAGATACCTCGATTTGAGAATGTAAATTGTAGTCGCTGAGATACTTGGAAATTAAGCTCCGAGGAATGGCCCGAGCAGGGATCCAATCCATGTCCAAATTGTATGGTGGCACAGGCAAGTCGAGCAACCCGGGATCATGATAGTCCCACAAATAATGACCTTGTTCGAGCTTCAGCACACCTAAGGCATTCAGCCAGCCTTGCTTGTAGCCCTCATTGTTGGAATTCTGGATACGATCGTCCAAGTGGAATAGTGCTTCGTTGTATCCAGCCATCCAAAACTCCCTGGGCTATTTGTGGAATTGATATGTTAGCTTTTCTAGCTGCTCGTGGAGATTCTTAATGAAAAGCTCCTTATTCTCCAAGACTGACTTCTGCGCGGAGAGCTGTTTTTCCAGGTCCCTAATCTTCTTTGACATAGCAGATAACGCCTGGTTCTTCGCCATTAGTTGGAAGGCCTGGTTCTCTAAGGCAGACTGAGTCCTCTGTTCCTCGACAAGAACCCGAGCTGCTCTTGCTGGTCCCCGAGAAGATGTAGAGGTTCCAGAACTCTTCAAAGTCTCCAACTCGTCCCTCAACTTGGCATTCTCAACCTCTAAGAACGAGAATCCCTCGTCGGTCACTGGGATCAAGGCACTGGAAGTGGCAGCTGCAGACTTCAATTGTGACAGTTCCTTTTGCATGTTGATGTTTTCTTGTTCCAGCAACACAGCAATCTGTCTGCATTCCTCGACCTCACCTCTCAAGGTCCTCTCCCTTACATCATATCCAGCAAAAAGCTTCTCATAACCCTTGTCGACAATGATCAGCTTGTATTTCTTCTCGTAACCCTCATGCAACAGGGCAGTTGATTCCTTATATTGATTCTGAAGGTCTTCGAGGGTACACCGGAGATCCTCGATCATTTCATAATAAGCCACATTATTGGCCACTTCTCGGTCAAGTAGACACTTCAAGTACTGATATGCTTCAACTGCCTGTTCTGAAGCATCCTGTCCGAGGATATCGACAACTTATGCTGCACTTAGGTCTGTGTGACCAGCCTTAAAATAATCGTTGCATTGTCGCAGCAACTTTGTATCATGGGCAGATAGCAGTTCCATCCTGGCCAAAAACTAGCAGAGAAAAGAAAGAGCAATCATCAAAAAGAGAAACAAGCAGAGTATGAATAGAAGATGAACAATAGTATGGAAAAAAGTTCAAGTTTTATTAGATCATAATTCAGAGTTACATATTCTGAGTTACATTTGAAAAAAGAAACAAAATAAAGAGAAACCCGAACAACACTACACCTTTTCCTTATCTCCTAAAACCTTCTCAGGAGGCTGGGATGAAGAGGTAGGTTGCTCAGAGGGAAGGGATAGTTGCTCGGGGCGAGTAGGCAGTTGCTCGGAGGAAGAAATGACTTGCTGATTTTCCTCAGCAGCAGGCTGGATGGCTAGGGCATGATCTCCCATCACCATCGAAGACTCTTCGGAAGTAGCTTTGTCCTCTTCTAAGTCTTCTGGAGTTGGAGGGGGACCAGGGATATGTCTCTGGAAGAGCTCGGAAGACTCATCGACCTTCATTTCCTGAAGGGCAGTAACCCATCCATCCCTAAAATATTTGAGGCTGCCATAGTCCACTTGAGACACCATGGAAGCCAACCCCTTGTTCCACCCCTTGTCCCAGCCAGAGCTGAAGGACTTCTTCACAGCAACTTTCCTCTTCAGCTTCTCCGAGAAAAGTTTCTCGGACAGTAGGTTCTCAGCAGCCTTCAATTTATTTTTTGCTTCCTCCCTCTGCCGACCTACTTCTTGAAGCTGGCCCAACCTTTCCTCAGCAACCCTGAGCTTATCTTCAAGCTCTCCAGCAGCTTTGAGCTTCTCTTCGAGATCTTTATTTGCCTTCTCCAAGGCATTCTTTTTCTTCTCCAACTCCTTGGAGGCATCAACAGCCCGAGCTTTTTCTTGCTCGGTGGAGGCAAGCTTTTTCTCCCAGATAGCCTTATCAGTGGCATACTTCTGGCGAGAGTCTTCCAAATATTTGATAGCCTCTTCCATATCTCCCTCCACACTGGACGAGGAGAATGAGGCCTTAATCGCTTCATCCTTTTTCAGGATTATGTTGAAGCAGCTCGTCAACTGTGAACAGAAAAAGAAAGCAAGTTAGAAACAGAAATGACAAAGGAAATATGAAAAATTTAAAGTAAAGATACTTACAAAAGCAAGGTGACGAGCAGCTAGTGAGGTGACCATATCCCGAGTAAGGTTTTCTTCAGTACCTTGGACCTCGGGAATGATCCAGGACTTTACCGAGCTCATGGCAGAGCTCGGGGGAACAAAAGTGGGAACTCCAGTCCCAGCAGCTGGGGGCTGAATAATGGTGTCAGCCAAATTGACTGAGGAGCTCTTCTTCAGCCTCCTCGGGGGAACAGGTACATATTCAACCAAGGAAGAACCCTTGGTCGGTGATATCACAATCACCTCTCCAGGAGTAGTAGAGCTGCTCGGAGCCACTGCGGGCTTCTCGGCAACTTTAGCAGGAGCAGCTGGAGGAGCTGCATCAGTCTTCTTTGTCCCCTCCCTTGGGATATCAATCCTATTCCTTTTTGCCTCCCCAGAATCGGAGGCAGTTTTCTCAAACAGGGTAGGAGGTCTTCTTTTCTTCATCCTTTCACTTAAAGGAATATGGGATTCAGGCGATGAGCTGGTGGAAGCTGGTACTGGCTCTGACTCACTTATCACTGGACGAGCAGTGAAAGAAGTGGTGTAGCTCTTGTACTGGATTAGATACGAAGCTGATCTAATGTGCTCGTCGGCAACACTTTGATGCAGACTCCAGATAAGCTTCAAATGCCTTATATTGACATCTGCTTCTTTTGGGCACTTTCTCTTGCTATCAACTGCAAATAAATAAACATTGTTATCAGTGGCACATTTTATCAAACACAAAAGAAACATGATTTCAAAATAAATAAAATAAAATAAATGTAACCTATCCCATTGCCATAAGGAGGGCATCTGAGACCCTGGTAAACTTCATCTCCAGTTAATGGAGGGTGTTGCCACTTTTTTATGACAACCCCGTGTTCAAAATAATCCCTATTAGCATCAGGGAGATTGACTACTAAGGCTCTATTTAAAAATCTAGTTTTTAAATAAAAAATATTATCATTAACTGCCCATCTATAGCAGTACATGATTTCTTGAATTCCTATACGAGTTCCATGCACTTGATTTAATATATGCACCCCATTAACTATTCTCCATGTGTTGGGGGCTATTCGTGCAGGAACAACGTCAAAGTACTGACAGAATTCCAGGCACAAGGGATTTGGTGGAAAAGAAAATCCACACTCAGCAAAAAAGAGACTGGGGAACCAATGTCCCTCAGCCAAATCGAAATAATTAGAAGGCTCAGAAAGCTCTTCCAAGACAACCCATGAGGGAATGGAGAAATCAGAACAAAACTTCTCAAGAGACTCAACAGGGTAAACCATGGTGAATAAAGAAATGAAGAATAAGGAAGAAGATCTTACAGGAAAAGAATGGATCTGTTGACAACGAACGACGAAAAAGATGAACGCACAAGAGAGTAGAAAGAGACAACGTAAAACTCGAAGATAAAATTTGAAAAGGTAGAAGACGATGGGAGTGTCTGTGAAGTTTAAATACCTTGCCTTGGGAAATGGTGAAGTAATGATTACAAAAAAAGGATGATTACGTTACCGGCGGCTAAAAAGATGAAAAGTGGCACGGGAATCAAAGCGGACAGCAGCGGCTAAAAAGACGAAAAATGATGCGGGAATCGAAGCACGCATAAAAGTCCAAAAAAGCATGATTCTACGAATTGGGAAGGAGAAATAAATACAAGGGAAACGTTCCTAAAAATCAGGAAGACTATTTTAGAGCTACCATATTCCGAGAAAGAATGTTCCATACTCCTCAAATTTCGAACTATGAAACATTGGGGGCTTCTGTTGATACCAAATTTAATTTGCTGACATGGACCAATCATATGAAGACACGTGGCTATCTACATGGCAACAACAAATACTTCCGAGAAAACGACGTGCTCCGAGGAACAAGACTACAACGAGGAAGACTAGTTCCCCAAGGAACACTGCTTCCCCGAGGAACTCTCACGCTCCGAGGAACAATGCCTCTCCGAGGAACTCTTGAGTACCGAGAAGCTTAGGCGGTCCGAACAACTCAGGCGGTCCGAGCTGCATCTCGAACAAAGCATTAATAGCTGGATAACCAACAGTTCAACTGATTCATTAAATGTTTATCATTCAGACGCACACGCAAAAAGGGCATTAAATGTATTACCCTTTCATATGTATTACCCTTTCACATTACAGCCTCAGGGCTATAAATACATTGTACAATCCTCATTGTAAGGGGACCGGATCCCGAATCCAAACCCTGGAATCGAGAGAGGGATTTCTTGAGAGAATTTATAATCAAGAATTCCTAAACATTCAACAATAACACAACAGTGGACGTAGGCCATTCTTATAAGGCTGAACCACTTTAAAATCTTTTGTCTCATTTATTTATCTGTGATTGAATTATTAGAGTGATCTAATTTTTTACATCAACAACGTACCTCGCTGCTTTATACTTCAGCTTTTTGGCCATTATTGGATCTTTTAGAAAAGTTCCTTCCTCAATATATGCTCAGATGGGATCCATCTAGGATGGTCCCATATCTATTGCAACGAAATTGACCATCAAATCTTCATCAATGCTCCGATTATCTAAAATTTCTAATGGGATGGTCCTTCTGAGTTCAATCCTGGTGGCTGATGTTAGTCGAGCAAGTGCATCAGCTCGAGCATTCTCTATCCTTGGAAGTTTGCTCATCCGAACAGTTAAAAATTTAGTTATAACTTCCATTGCTTTAGCAAGGTACATGGTTATCAATTCTCCTTTGGCTCCATATAAATTCAATACTTAGTTGACCTCCAATTGTGAATCACTGTGCACCGCCACTTGCTCGGCGCTTAAGGAATTAGCCAAACTTAATCCCACTATCAGGGTTTCATACTCTGCTTCATTGTTAGAGGCCTAGAACTGGAATCTGAGAGTGTACTCAATATCAATCCCAACAGGGTTATTAAGTATGATACCTACTCCACAGCGTGTAGCACATGAAGATCTATCCATGTATAAATTCCATATTAGGATGTTGCTATCAAAGCCTTGGTCTGTCAATGTCCCATAATGGAATACCTTCTTGATTTCCTCCTCATATCTTTAGGCCATCTCCTGTATCCTTGAAAATTTTGGTTAGTCGGCAACGATTTTGGTTGAGCTCTCCCATGTTAGGGTCTGCTCTGCCTGAAAGCCTTATTGCTCAGGAACCTCTGGATCAGTAAACTCTATAATAAAATTAGCTACAGCATGGCCCTTTAATGAGGACCTCGGATCATATATAATATCGTATTCTCTCAGCTCTACTGCCCAGTACATTAGTCTTATCGACTTCTTAAGTTTGTTGAGCGTTTGCCGAAGTGGCAAGTCAGTATACACCACTATGGGATGTGCTTGGAAATAAGGTTTTATACGTATGAACGCCTCAATAAGTGCGAAGGCTAATTTTTCCAAGCGTGGATATCTGATTTTAGCTCCTCAGAATGCCTTATTGGTGTAGTAGACTGGCTTCTGGACTCCATTGTCTTATCGTATTAAAGCCGAGCCCATAGCCGACTCAGAAATAGCTAAGAACAAATATAATTTCTCCCCAAAAACTGGTCAGGAGAGAAACGGGGGTGATCCCAAATACTTCTTTAACTCCCGAAAAGGTTTTTTGCATTATCCATTCCAGTCAAAGGTCTTCCTCGGCACCTTGAAGAATGGAAGACATCTTTATGTTGCTCTGGACACAAATTTGTTCAAAGTAACTACTCGCCCAATGAGCCTTTGAACTTCCTTATTGCTAGTCGGGGGCTGCATTTCAATCAAACCCTTTATTTTATCTGGATTATCCTCAATTCCCCTCTGATTGACTATGTAGCCTGGGAACATCCCTTCTTACACGCCGAACACACACTTGGTCGGATTTAGCTTCATTGGATGTTTCTCCAACTGGTTAAAAGTCTGGCTGAGATCGGCAACATGATCAGAGGCTTTCTTGCTCTTTGTTAGTATATCATCCATGTAAACCTCCATATATATGCCTATTTGATCTTTAAAGACTCTGTTCACCAGTCTCTGATATGTTGCACTGTATTTATAAGACCAAAAGGCATCACATTATAACAATAAGTTTCGGGAGTAATGAAAGTTGTACTTTCCCTATCTTCAAGTTTTATTTTTATCTGGTTATAAACATGGTAGGCGTCCATAAATCTTAACAATTCATGCCCCGATGTAGCATCCACCATCTGATCAATCCTGGGCAAAGGAAAGTGATCCTTTGGGCAAGCTTTATTCAAATCTGTGAAGACCACACACATTATCCACTTGTCATTTTTCTTTTTAACCATAACAGCATTGGTTAACTATTCTGGGTATTTCACATCTTCAATGAAATAAGATTTTTGGATCTTCTCGACCTCCTTCTAGATGGTTTGATTCTTTTCGGGACTGAACACTCTACGTCTCGACTTGATCGGCTTGGCATCCTTACTAATATTTAGCTCGTGACAGAGGAAATTGGGATCAATCCCAGGGATATCCTCATGACTCCATGCAAACACATTCTTCCTCTACCTCAAGAATGTCACCAGTTCCTCTATAAGAACAAGATCCAGTGTCAAGCTGATCTGAGTAGTCATTTCTAGCTTGTCGTCATCCAGTATGATACTCTCAGTAGCTTCCACAATTCGTCCTTTAACTAGCTCTGTTTTTTCACTTGGATCTAAGGTTTTAACCTCAAATTCACTATTGGGCTCTGTAATATCCACTTGGTAAGTAGTGGTCTTCTTCTTCAGTTCTTCAAGATCTTCTTGCTCGGCATAGGAGTAATGACATTCCCTGGCTACCTTCTGATCACCCTTTACAACACCTACTTCAAAGTTGGTCAAGAACTTTAAGATTGATGGACTGTGGAAGGAACGACTTCAAACTTCTTCAATCCTACCGTGCCCGTGATCATATTGTAGGCAGATTGAACATTCTTTCCCATCACAAAGAAACGTACTTTCTCGATCCAACTTACCAGCTAGTGTAATACCCCATATTTTTATGACCTTTAATTATGGGGTTAATTAAATTAAATTGGGATAAATTAATTTGATATTAATCCGAATTTTAAAATAGATATTTACTAGCGTGATGAGAGTTAGAAATTATTGGTGCGAATTATGTTGAATATTACTTATTGAGTAAAGTAATATATGAGACTGAATATATTACAATTATCGCGAGTGAATAATACGGCAGTTATAGAAATTTAAGTCGGAACGCGCGTGTGGAAATAAATTAATGGAATAAAAAGTAAATTAATTCTAAGTCGCTCGTATGGTCATTTCGAGTGCGCCAATGTGTACAAACAGGTCAACATAGTCAGAAAAGTGTACCCGGGAGTTTAGTTTGGGTCTCGGGACGATTTTACGCCTAACCGGCAACCCAGGAGGGCATTTCGGTAATTCTCCATTTTTTGCCTTAATTAATGACGAAAATTGAAGGGTTATATCTGATGGGAGTTAAAGTCCTCGAGGGTTAGAAACATTGGAGTTGCAGAGTGGCTAAAGAAGAGAGAAGGTTTCCACGGAGGAGAACCACCAACCCTACACTATCCTCGCCAATTCCACCACTAACGCGTAGATCGGAAGAAGAGGATCGTTCATATACCACTCAAATTCGTCGAATCAGACATTTGATTTCCAGGCAAGTATCTAACTTGTTATTCTTTAGTTGATAACACATCCATGCTAGTATGGGAGATAATGATTTTATGTCTCATCAAAATATAATATTGTTTGGGAGATTATTATTGTAATTTGGAGTAGAAACCATGTTAGGATGAATATCTTGTTATATGTAGAATATTAACCACGAAATTTGATGCCCAGTAGAGATAAAAAAATTGGAAACTAATAGAATTCGTGAGAAAATTAGATAAACTATTGTTAAATGATAAATTCTTGAATTAATCCATTTGATGATGATTCTTGAGGAATTAATGAATGTTTTACGTTAGAAATCATCCTTATTGATTTATATAACGTTTATAATGTTTGGTTGGGAGTTTGGGACATGTTAATAAAGGTTTGAAGATTTAAATTGGACGAAACCCGTAGGCTTGATAAACAGAATTCTGGGCAATAATTGTTCGATCGATCGATCAACTCAAGAATGTCGATAGATCGATTGGATTGATCGATCGACCCCTTTCATCGATCGATCGACTCCTCCTCGAAATTGAAACTTATTTCCCTTTTAAATGTTAACGAAATACCAATGTGTAAGGATCTTTGGACATAGTTTAAATATTATAATGGGACTTGAGAAGGACCAATAGGGTATAGGCAAGGTCCGGGTAACGCGACATTATATATGAAATTTAACCGTAGGATTTCGGGGGTATGAAATGGAGTGGAAAATGTGCGTACGTCAAATTTGGTCTTGTGGGAATTAAGAATGCCTTAGACCAGTAGGGTAGAGAGCGTACACCTACTTATTTTATATTTATCATGATGATACACTTCGAGAGTCGAGAAGCACTTAAGGACTTACGATAATTGAGAAAGTAAGAATGGATTAATTATACGTGGGGCTCGGGCGCTATTTGTCACGTATGGTCAGAATATTATACAAGTCGGGTGTGTACCTGTCTGAATGATGAAAATATAAATATGTGTGTGAATATTTATTATATAAATATCAGTGTATAATCATGCCCACGCTACTTGCTATCACGGAGGTTTTCGCGCCGGGACAGTCTTATCTCGATTGGACCTTATGGGGGATATTGACTTGTACCCTAGAACATAGCATCCCTAGATAGAGGCTATATGAGAATGATAATCAGACGGTCCTAAGAGACGTCAGGGTATATGCTGACCTCTTAGTGACTAGAAACTATGCTTCGCCTCCAATATGTGTGTTTTATAGTAATACAGTTCGAGAGTGATTCCGGACTAGTATTTCCCTTTGTACGAGAGATACTTGATAGTAGAGTATGCCAGCACCATAGATTTATACGGGGTTACCTATTAGTATATATATTATGAGTGATAAATATATATACTTGTGATTAATCTACTGTTCTTGTAAGTAGGTAAAATTATATAATTAATATTAAATGAATTAAGTGGTTGAGAACTTAAGGTTGTATTGAGATGAACATAACTGGCTTAATATATTCATAAGAAAAGGTTATCAGATATAAGCTATAGTTATACGATTTCTTGAAACAGTATTTGGTGAGGGAAAATTGGGTTAGACTAGTGAATTGGGTTAGCTTTATCTATATTAGTTTAGTAGTACGTTAGGCGTGCACACTAGTTGAGGGGTGAGAATTTCCAAGTGAGTGTCGAGGTACTAACATGTATGTAATATCAACTGGTAAGCATTTTAAATACTTGCTAAACTATTTTAAAGTTGTTTTACACTCGGGCTCTGACCCGTTTCCTATCGTCTCTTCCTTATCTTGTATATATATATATATATATATATATATATGTATTACAGGTGCCCAACCATTGGGGCGTCAGGCTTAGATCTTTGGACTATTGACGTACTGCAGCTAGTGTGGGAGTTGCATGTCCTTACAGTAGATGACTTCATCCTTGTTTTACCAGTCGTCTATTTAGTCATCATTAGATAGGGCAGGTGTTGCCCATTTCTAGTTTTATCTAGTTTAGAGAGATTTGTACTCCTTATTTATTTCATTATTCTTTTTTAGTTGGGATTACTTTTGATTATTACATCGTCCTTCGAATTGGGATATTTTATTTGGATGATTTACTTAGCATGTTTATTTCATTTGGATGGTTTGGTTTTAAAATAATTCGTGTTCATGAAAATGGTTTCGTATATTAAATCATAACAATAGGACTTAATCTCTAAAATGAAATGTTTTGACACTTAGCTTAATTATTTATTAGGTGATTAGTAAAGAAAAAAAAATCGATAGTAATGCTAAGAATGAAATAACCGGACACTTTGATTTAATTTAATAAAGGACTGATCACCCGGTATTCAATTAGGCGGGGTGTTACAGGTGGTATCTGAGCATCAGGTTCTAGAGTCCTTTAGGATCTGTGCGGCTTATTGTGCTTCCAACTTAGCGTCTTTTATATAGAGCCCTATTTTCAGGACTGTTGTATTCTTATTTATGCGATTACATCTTCAGCTATTTGAGATTTGATAATAACTATGGACTGATAAATTCCTTCTTATTTCAGATGTCTCTGAGACGAGCGCTGAGGCATAGAAATGCCCAACCAGAGAAGCCAGCGGCTCAGGCTCAGGGAACGATGAACGCAGCCGAAGTTGCTCAGGCGGTGAATCTAGCTCTAGCGATGGTGCAGTAGGCCCCACCCCAGGTTCAGGCTGTGGCGCCAATTCCAGCTCAGTTTCCCACTACAAGGGAGAGGGTTAGGGATGCCTATCAGAGGGCACATCCCCCAGAATTCTCGGGCAGTTCTGATATTGTCATCATGAGCCAATGAAAGAAAGACATCCAGAGGCATCTTCGCATGTACGAGTGCATACACATTCAGAGACAATTACTGGCTTCCTACAAGCTAGTGGGGGCCGCTTTACAGTGGTGGGAGTCCACTACCACCTTGGAGGAGAGGGACAATATAACGATTCAGAGCTTTTGGGTACTGTTTGATCGCAAATACTTTCCTTCCACCGTACAGACTGAGATGAGGCAAAAACTATTGAATCTCAAGCAAGAAAGTATGACTGCCGCGGAATATGAGAAGGAGTTCATGAGACTGATTACTATTGTGCCAGATGAGGTGCCTACCAAAGAGATTAAGATTCGAATATTCATGGATGGTTTGACCTGGAGGATTCGCCAGCACATCTTGGGTAATATACCATTGGGTACCTATACTGATGTACTCAACGCCGCCCTATTACATTGCTAGGACCACCGCTTCCACCAGCAGGGGAGCAAACGAGCTATCGAGTCCAGCCAGTAGGGCCGGATAGGAGGTAGTAGTGCCAGTGGGGCACCAACAGCTCAGGGGCAGGTCCTTCAGGGTGAGCAGAGTTCCCATCAGGGAGACCCTGCTAAGAAATTCCGTTCTGGCAACTCTAGGTAAGGATAGTGAGGCTATAGGCAGGGCCAGTTCAGCCAGCATGGCCAGCATCGTTATCAGTAAGGCCAACAACGGTATTAGCAGGGCTAGGAGGTCAGTGAAGGGGTGGTAACGACCATCAGGGTCGAGGACAGCAGAGACAGAGGGGAGAAAATTTCAGGGTCAGATGCTTTGGTTGTGGTAAGAATGGCCATCGACTTCAGGATTTCCCCAAAGGGGACAGGGCCCCGCAGCAGCAGGGTGGCCATTAGGAGCCACAGAGACAGATCTTCCCAACCGCCCTCCCAGCACCACCTCAGATACCAGCCTTACTAGCCATCCCATCAGTCCCAATTCAACAGGGATAATTACAGTATGAACGCCTTTATAAAGTCCACCAAGTAGTAGAACTACAGACGTCACCCGCAGTTGAGGGTAAGTTTCCTATCCATGGTATTATGGGGCACGTTTTACTTGACATTAGGGCATCACACTGCTTCATAGCCACTATTTTTGCACGGGCCACGGGGTTGTTAGACTCGGCAGAGAGTATAGTGACATGTGTATACTCACCGTTGGGTTGTGGGTAGTTGATTTTCTTTATATGTCGGGGATTAGGTATAAAGATTGGGGGCCTGATCTTGCGTGCAGATATGCCAGTCTTAGATATGCACGAGCATGATGCCATTATTGGCATGGATTGACTTGCTGCTTATAGAGTCATGATAGACTATTTCAGTAGGAGTATTATTTTTGCTTTTTTGGGTGAGGCGATGTTTCTGGTGGTGATGCCTTGTCCTAAGGGAGTATCGTCCACCCATTTATATTAGATAGAGGAGGAGACCTCTAAGGAGATAGTGATTCCCATTGATTTGATACTTGTAGTTCATGAGTTTTTCGACGTGTTCCTGGAGATGTCGAGACTATCACCTAGCCGAAAGATAGATTTTGTTATAGATTTGATGTCGGGCACTCGATCGATAGCCCATGCACCATTCCGTATGGCTCCAGCTGAGATGAGAGAGTTGCATGATCAGATTGAGCAGCTGTTGAGACAGGACTTCATTCGTAAGAGTACCTCGCCTTAGGGTGCTCCCATGTTATTTGTGAAGAAAGGATATGGGTCAATGAGGTTGTGTGTAGACTACCAAGAGTTGAACGAAGTCACGATACAAAATAAGTATCCATTGCCCCAAATCGATGACTTGTTTGACCAGTTAAGAGGAGCCTTCTTCTTCTCAAAGATAGATTTGAGATCGGGATGCCATCAATTACGGATTAGGGAGCGGGATGTGTAGAAGACTGCTTTCTTGACGCGATATGGATCCTACGAGTTTCGAGTTATGCTATTTGGGCTAACCAATGCTCCAATCGTGTTCATGGACTTAATGAACAGGGTGTTCAGAGAGTTCCTGGATCAGTTTGTCATTGTCTTCATAGATGACATTATGATTTATTCCTAAATTGAGGAGGAGCATGCCAAGCATTTAATAGGGGTTCTTCAGACTCTATGAGAGCATCAGTTATATGTTAAGTATGAGAAGTGAGAGTTTTGACTACGAGAGGTTCAGTTCTTGGGGCACATTGTTTTTGCCAGGGGGATATCCGTGGATTAGGGAAATGTGTCCGCAGTGAGGGAGTGGCGGAAGCCCATGATACCGTCAGAGATTCGAATTTTTTTAGGATTGGCAGGTACTATAGACGGTTCATTCGAGGATTATCGAAGATAGCGAGTCCATTGACTAATCTGACTTGTAAGGGAGTACCGTACATATGGGATTATGCTTGTCAATTGGCTTTCAATGAGCTAAAGGACAAGTTAACTTCGACACCAGTCCTTGCTTTACCCAAGCTAGGAGTGGCGTACCTGGTGTATACTGACGCTTTCTTACAGGGACTTGGTGGAGTACTTCAGCAGGAGGAGCCGGCTATAGCTTATGCCTCCCGTAAGCTCAAGCCTCACGAAGAGAATTACCCCACCTACAACTTGGAGCTAGAGACGGTCGTGTTTGCCTTGCATATTTAGAGACACTACTTATTGGAAGAGAAGTTTCATTTGCTCACCGACCACAAGTCACTGCAATACTTGTTCACTCAGCGTGAGTTGAACATGCATTAGAACAGGTGGATGGAGTTTGCGAATGATTACCATTTTTAGATACAGTACCACACGGGGAAGGCAAACGTAGTTGTTGATGCGTTGAGCCGTAGGCTAGTAGGTGAGGTGGCGAAAGTGTGGAAGGCGAAGTGGAAAGAGTTGGGATATCAAGACGCAGTGGTCCGATTCTTTATGTCCGTCATGACAGTCACACCTGAGATTGTTACTAGGGTGATCCAGGCCCTAGACGCTGATTCATTCTGCCAAGATCAGATTGTACGACTTCTAGTTGAGGGCGTGGAGTCCTACTCAGTGAGTTCAGATGGGGGTTTGCGATTTAATGGGAGATTAGTGGCCCCGGAGGGGGAGGACCTATGTCATGCAGTGATGACAGAGTTGCATGGATCTCAATTTTCGGTACATCCCGGAAGGGATAAGATTAGGGGGTGCAAAAAAACCGACTAACCGAAAACCGAACCGAACCGGCCCGAACCGAACCGAATCGAAACCGACGATTTTTTAAGCTCGGTTCGGTCTGCGGTTCAAGGATTTAAAAAAATGACCATATCGGTTTGGTTTGCGATTTAGACCTAAAAAAACCGATTTAAACCGAACCGAACTGACATTAATATTTATATTAAAAACCCATAAATAGTTTCTATTTTCATATCCAAAAACCATTATCCGATCTTAAAAATCGACCAAAACCGAAAATCGTCCTAAAAAAACAGCCCAAAATTAAAAATCGATCAAAACTTAAACGAAACCGAACCGAACCAAAACTGAAACCGAAGTGAACCGAAACCGGCGGTTTTTTCCATCATCGATTTGGTTTCGGTCTAACTTTTTCCAAAACCGAACCGATCGGTTCGATTTGAATTGCGGTCCAAAATCGAACCGAATCGAATCGTGCACACCCTAGATAAGATGTACCAGGATATGAGGCGACAGTATTGGTGGAGTGGGATGAAGAAGGACATTACGGAGTTCATGTCAAAATATGCCACCTGTCAGCTGGTAAAGGTGGACCATCAGATACCGCCAGGGTTACTTCAACCGCTAGAGATCCCTATGTGGAAATGGGAGAGAATTTCCATGGATTTCATCACTGGGTTGTCTACATCACAGCGGGATCACGATTCTATATGGCTAATGGTGGATCGATTGACCAAGGTAGCTCATTTTCTACCGGTGCGGACGGACTACACTACGGGACAGTATACCCAGTTATTTATTACTGAGCTAATGAGGATGCATGGGGTGCCCTGGATATTGTGTCTAACAGAGACAAGAATTTTGTATCACGCTTTTGGGAGAGCTTTCAGGAGGCTATGGGTACCGATCTGCGGTTGAGTACGGCTTATCATCCGTAGACAGATGGGAAGACTGAGCATACTAATTAGAATCTGAAGGATATGCTACACATGTGTGTCCTTGATTTTGGAGGAGTATGGGAGCAGTACCTTCCACTGGGGGAGTTCCCTTATAATAACTCCTATAAGTTTACGATTGGAACGACCCCTTTCGACGCATTATACGGCAGACCTTAGCGTTCTCCCACTTGTTGGCTAGATGTGGGGGATAACAAACTACTGTAACACCCCGTATTTTCGTACATTTAATATTTAATTAATTCGGGAATTTTAAATTACTTGTGTGTTGTAATTTTAATTGAATTAATTATGGCAATATATATATTTAAATATTAATCGGGGAGTGAATGGTTAATGTTTAGGAAAATTTATTTACTAAGTGAATAGTAATAATTTAATTACGTCATTTCGAGTATTAATGACGAGGTATACACTTATCCCAGCCGGGAGTCGGTATAGACTAAATTGGGTGTGAGATAAAGATTTTAATAAATTAATTCGGATGCCAATTCTGAGTGCGCGGTTGAGTCCGGATGGGTCGAGATAGTCAGAAAAGAGTACCCGGTGTAGTAATTGGGTCTCGGAGTATTTTGGGGCATAGCCGGACCCACACGGGGTGAGTTGGGCCGCTTTAATTAAGCCCATTTGGTGAAAAACGGGATTGAGGGTTTTAACCTAAGTGAGAGATTAGGAAATCAGCAGCCAACACAATTCTAAGCCTAGAACTTGAGAGGAAAATTTAGGAAAAGCTTAGCATAAGCCAATTTGGGGATTTTGGAGCCAAATTGAGGGACTACGCCAACGGATCAGGCACTACGAACACTTACAGGCAAGTGGTTAACTGTTGTGATTTCTAAATTGATGATAATCAATTCATATCATAGTGATGTGTAAACCAAAATTCATTTTGGGGATAAATGGGTACAAAATGGGGTTTTTGTTCATGAAACTATTGAATGAGATTCATAGTAAAAGTTATTGTGTTGAACATATCTGAGTATAGATATTTGATTGGAATAAAAATTCGAAATATAAACTGGGGGGAAATCTGGATTTGGAAATTGGTTTGTAGAACAAGATTTATGAATTTTATTTGGAATACCCATCTTTAAATATAGTGAGATATCGTATGAATCAAGAGTGCTAAAACGGTTATAGATGATTGAGACTTGTTTTGGGAGTAATTGATTGGTTAAAAATCATCATTTAAGGTTGGAAAATGGAGAGGTAAAACTTTGGAAATTCGGTCATGGATGAAACAGCAAGCCGAGGAAGACAACCACCTACTCGATCGATCGATCGACCCAGGGGGCTCGATCGATCGATCGACCCAGGGGGCTCGATCGATCGAGGGTCCCAGGAATTTGGCAGTTCGGCCAGTTTGTTCATAATGAGGGTTTAATTTAAGTTTTAATTCCCTTACTTTTATTTGGTGATAAATTTATATGGTACATATGTTTCCTTAACAATTATAGGGTGATATAATTGGGTTTAGGAGGGTGTGAACGGTATGTCATGAGATGAATGAATTTGGAGAAATAATTCAATTATTGATATTGGGCCGAAGAATGATATTCGGGAATTGTAGTTGGGTGACACTACATTATTAAAGGAATTTAAGTGAGATATTTAATTGTGGACCAAGTGGGCGAGTCCGGGTATACTAATAATTATAGGTAAATATAATTGGAAAATTTATGGAAATAAATGTGTGACACATTGTAGGCGAATATGTGGGTGTAAAATTATGAGATGTAAGATGGACCAAGTGAGTGAGTCCGGGTATATTGGTGAAGTGATACCAAGGCATTAAATTAATTATTGAGAGAGAGTAATTAATTTGGAGTCGGAACATAGACTCGGGAAATATTAAGATACGAGCCAAATAAGTGAGTCTGGGGTAATGGTTGGGAGACACCAAGATTATTAAATTAATAGGTGTGATAATTAATTTAATTAGAGTCGGATTGTAGACTCGGGTAGGATTAAATTAATAGGTGTGATATTAATTTAATTAGAGTCAGTTTGTAGACTCGGGTAGGATTAAATTAATAAGGGTGTTAATTAATTTAATTAGAGTCGGTTTGTAGACTCAGGTAGGATTAAATTAATGGGTGTGATAATTAATTTAATCAGAATCGGATTGTAGACTCGTGAAGGGTACTAATTAATTAATGTGATAATTAATTATATTAGAGTCGGACCACAGACTCGGACTTTGGGTTAATTAATTAATGTGTAAATTAATTGTATTAGAGTCGGACCACAGACTCGGATTGGTATTAAATTAATATGTGTGTTAATTAATTTAATTAGAGTCGGGCGATAGACTCAGGGAGGTATTAAATTAAAATGTGTGTTAACTAATTTAAGGAGAGTCGGACCATAGACTCGGGGAAAGTATTATATGAATTGAGGTGTGAATTAATTATATTAGAGTCGAACCATAGACTCGGGAAGAGGATAAACTATTAAGTGAGAAAATTAATTACGTTGAGTCGGGCCACAGACTCAGGAAATTGCAGGTAGTGTACGAAACTTTGAGTAAGCCGGGGTTTATATTATATATATATACGGTGTAGTGATAATATATATATATATATATATATATATATATATATATATATATATATATATATATATATATATCTGTGTGTGTGTGTGTGTGTGTGTGTGTGTGTGTGTGTGTGTGTGTATTGTGTGTGATATTACATTACAGGCAGTGTACGGGATTTTGAGTACAAGGTAAAGCCGGGTTTATATTATATATATACGATGTCGTGATAGTATATATATATATACGTGTACATATTGTGTGTGATATTAAATATCGTGATTAGATATTGATTTAATTTATATACTCTAATGCTATCAAGGGAGGTTGCGCGATGTGGGTGAATCCCCTAGCTTGAGGAGTAGGGCGAGTATATCCCCAGGTCATAGCGCCCAGTATATATGGGTTCATCGGGAGAATCAGACAACATTTAATTGGTAAATACGCATTAGTAGCTTGTACTGATGTCGTTAATGCAGCACTCCGGCACTGTCAGGAATATCGCTTCCATACGAAAGGAAGCGGGAGGGGAGTGGGAATTAGCCAGTCAGAGAAAGAAGGAGGGAGCAATACCAGTGGGGTATCCCAGCAACAGACTGGGGGAGATCAGGGGCAGGATTTTTGGCAGGGAAATCATGCCAAACGATTTAGAACTGAAGGCAATCGGCAGGATGGCCAGGAATTTCAACAAGGTCGACATGGAAGGGACCAGTGATAGGGTGAATGTATTAGAAGGTGTTTCGTTTGTGGAAAAAGCGAGACACATGAAGAGATATTGATTTAAGCGAGGCAGGGGTCAACTAAAGGACGAGGTCCTGGATGTACAGCCACTAAAGCAAGTCATGGGCGTATTTGGGAAAGGAGAAGATGCTCCAGAACCCGGGAATCAGCTGTTTCAGCTAGGGTATAAAGGTGATTATTTGTACCCTAGGGGCAGGGGGTATATTTTTGAGTGACAAGGAGGATGTCACAATATAAGACTTATTTTTCGCTAATGATCGCGGGTGAGTCGAACTTAGTAAGTACGTTGGCAGTAGCAGCCATAGTATGTGGATAAACTTTTCGTGGAGTAGCGGAGTTCCTTGGTGTTCTTCACGGGAGAGTGAAGGTGTACGCTGCGTGAAGGTTTAAATTATGCGAGGAGTCACTACTTTCGAGAACTATGGGAGTAGGGTTGACAATATTTCCTAAATATCGGTTGGATAACGATGGAATTTAACTATTGTGGATAATGGTTTTAAGTTTTGATGTTCGCGACACCAGGGTATGGTTGGTACTAGGTATCAATGGAGAGGGAGTATAGCCTATATATATGTGGATATATATGTTGTATTGCGTGGTGCGATAGCACATAGTGAAGTTTTGTGTTCTCACGTTTTATCCCATTAAGTAGGGATGTTTACTGAAGTGAATCAGGGTGGTTAGATTTATTTTCGAGCAAAGAGGGATAGCTCGGGGTTTATTTTGCGCAAGGACTAGTGATAGTAAGGGCGCGGTATTTTATGTTGTCTTTGGTAGCATAAGGATAAGCGTATATACTTTTGTGTTGAGAGACAAGTATTTTGGGGGAAGATGTTTCGACGATAGTACATGGGTTAGATACTCGGGCAGTAGATATATATATATATATATATATATATATGTGATATGACTACGGGTCCAAAGTTATATCACGTGTTACGACTAGCATAGTCGGGTAACTATCGTGCGGTAAAGCGCGGGGATAGGGTGTATGGGTACCGGGGTTAATTAAGGCAAATTTTGTGCGGTTAAGCACGGGTACAGGGTGTATGGACGCCCTGGTTAATTTCAATACATACTTGTATAACGTATGGTTAAAAGAGGATGGGATAGATATAGCGGGCTTGGAGGCACATGACTAGTGAGTAATATGTGAATATTGGAACACTAGGTTTATCTTAATTTCGAGGACGAAATTCCTTTGTAAAGGGGGAAGTATGTAACACCTCGTATTTTTGTATATTTAATATTTAATTAATTCGGGAATTTTAAATTACTTGTGTGTTGTAATTTTAATTGAATTAACTATGGCAATATATATATTTAAATATTAATCGGGGAGTGAATGGTTAATATTTAGGGAAATTTATTTACTAAGTGAATAGTAATAATTTAATTACGTCATTTTGAGTATTAATAACGAGGTATACACTTATCCCAGCCGGGAGTCGGTATAGAATAAATTGGGTGTGATATAAAGATTTTAATAAATTAATTCGGATGCCAATTCTGAGTGCGCGGTTGAGTCCGAATGGGTCGAGATAGTCAGAAAAGAGTACTCGGGGGTAGTAATTGGGTCTCGGGGTATTTTTGGGCATAGCCGGGCCCACACGGGGTGAGTTGGGCCACTTTAATTAAGTCCATTTGGTGAAAAACGGGATTGAGGGTTTTAACCTAAGTGAGGGATTAGGAAATCAGCAGCCAACACAATTCTAAGCCTAGGGATTGAGAGGAAAATTGGGGGAAAGCTTAGCACAAGCCAATTTGGAGATTTTGGAGCCAAATTGAGGGACTACGCCAACGGATCAGACACTACGAACACTTACAGGCAACTGGTTAACTGTTGTGATTTCTAAATTGATGATAATCAATTCATATCATAGTGATGTGTAAATCAAAATTCGTTTTGGGGATAAATGGGTACAAAATGGGGTTTTTGTTCATGAAACTATTGAATGAGATTCGTAGTAAAAGTTGTTGTGTTGAACATATCTGAGTATAGATATTTGATTGGAATAAAAATTCGGAATATAAACTGGGGGGAAATCTGGATTTGGAAATTGGTTTGTAGAACAAGATTTATGAATTTTATTTAGAATACCCATCTTTAAATATAGTGAGATATCGTATGAATCAAGAATGCTAAAACAGTTATAGATGATTGAGACTTGTTTTGGGAGTAATTGATTGGTTAAAAATCATCATTTAAGGTTGGAAAATGGAGAGGTAAAACCTTGGAAATTCGGTCATGGCTGAAATAGCAAGCCGAGGAAGACAACCACCTGCTCGATCGATCGATCGACCCAGGGGGCTCGATCGATCGAGGGTCCCAGGAATTTGGCAATTCGGCCAGTTTGTTTATAATGAGGGTTTAATTTAAGTTTTAATTCCCTTACTTTTATTTGGTGATAAATTTATATGGTACATATGTTTCCTTAACAATTATAGGGTGATATAATTGGGTTTAGGAGGGTGTGAACGGTATGTCATAAGATGAACGAATTTGGAGAAATAATTCAATTATTGATATTGGGCCGAAGAATGATATTCGGGAATCATAGTTGGATGACACTACATTATTAAAGGAATTTAAGTGAGATATTTAATTGTGGACCAAGTGGGCGAGTCCGGGTATACTAATAATTATAGGTAAATATAATTGGGAAATTTATGGAAATAAATGTGTGACACATTGTAGGCGAATATGTGGGTGTAAAATTATGAGATGTAAGATGGACCAAGTGAGTGAGTCCGGGTATATTGGTGAAGTGATACCAAGGCATTAAATTAATTCTTGAGAGAGATTAATTAATTTGGAGTTGGAACATAGACTCGGGAAATATTAAGATACGGGCCAAATAAGTGAGTCTGAGGGTAATGGTTGGGAGACACCAAGATTATTAAATTAATAGGTGTGATAATTAATTTAATTAGAGTCGGATTGTAGACTCGGGTAGGATTAAATTAATAGGTGTGATAATTAATTTAATTAGAGTCGATTTGTAGACTCGGGTAGGATTAAATTAATAAGGGTGTTAATTAATTTAATTAGAGTCGGTTTGTAGACTTGGGTAGGATTAAATTAATGGGTGTGATAATTAATTTAATCAGAATCGGCTTGTAGACTCGTGAAGGGTACTAATTAATTAATGTGATAATTAATTATATTAGAGTCGGACCACAGACTCGGAATTTGGGTTAATTAATTAATGTGTAAATGAATTGTATTAGAGTCGGACCACAGACTCGGATTGGTATTAAATTAATATGTGTGTTAATTAATTTAATTAGAGTCGGGCGATAGACTCGGGGAGGTATTAAATTAAAATGTGTGTTAATTAATTTAAGGAGAGTCGGACCATAGACTCGGGGAAAGTATTATATTAATTGAGGTGTGAATTAATTATATTAGAGTCGGACCATAGACACGGGAAGAGGATAAACTATTAAGTGAGAAAATTAATTACGTTGAGTCGGGCCACAGACTCAGGAAATTGCAGGCAGTGTACGGAACTTTGAGTACACGGTAAAGCCGGGGTTTATATTATATATATATGGTGTAGTGATAGTATATATACATATATATATATATATATATATATATATATATATATATATATATATGTGTGTGTGTGTGTGTGTGTGTGTGTGTGTGTGTGTGTGTGTGTGTGTATATTGTGTGTGATATTACATTACAGGCAGTGTACGGGATTTTGAGTACACGGTAAAGCCGGGTTTATATTATATATATACGGTGTCGTGATAGTATATATATATATATATATATATACGTGTACATATTGTGTGTGCTATTAAATATCAGTGATTAAATATTGATTTAATTTATATACTCTAATGCTATCAAGGGAGGTTGCGCGATGTGGGTGAATCCCCTAGCTTGAGGAGTAGGGTGAGTATATCCCCAGGTCATAGAGTCCGGTATATATGGGTGAGGGATTTATCTCACTTTCAGGGAAGGAATATGACCGCCTCCACTACGTTTATATTTTGGGCCAAGTTGGTGAGCGATTTCAACTTGGGGAACTAGGTTTTGTGAGCACACCTAGTGAGATAGCATTTTAGAGGAAATCATCCGGCGAGGGTATACTCGAAGGGATGGATATACGTATGTTATATGTGTGGTTAATGTGGTAAAGGTACGTATATAATGGTAATAAATATTATATACGGGTAATAATACAGTGTGTGATGTATTTACTTTATATAACTTGTGACACAGTTATATGCTACTAATTAAGAGGAATTAATTAAGTTAATTGTGAGATAACTTATAATGCAAGAATCATTATACTCGGGTTAAAGTAGTATGGCAAGGGAAGGTTATACCAGGACTAGTTGGGTGGGGTTAGTACAACTAGGTGGGGTTAAGAAAACCGGTAGGTGTGCACAATAGTGGAGGGGTGAGAATGTCCACAAGGGAGTGCGACGCTAACTTAAATATGAAGCGCATTCATGCATTTTAAATTACTGCAGTTAATTCACTTGCTAAATATTTTCAAAATGTTTTGGGTTCTAACCCTTGCTATAAAACTATTTTCAAAACCTTTTAGGTGTCCAGCCACAGGGACGCCATGATTGATATTCTATTCCAGGACCACGAAGCTGCGGCATATGTGGATGCTAGCAGGAGTTTGGGATTAGACGCATCATTCATTCATTCCTAGAGTAGGAATCACTCATCAGTTCCAATTTTATTTAGGGCATGTCGCCCAGACTTTCAGTTCAATTTTCAGATTTGTTTTATTCCGATGTTGAATATTGTATTGGGTTATTTCATTTGGGTGGCCGACGGTTTATTCGGCAAGTTGTGTAATAATTTATTCAGTTGAATTTTATTCAGTTGTGTGAATGGTTTATATTTATTTCTGCATGTACTGTTTTTGTTTAATTAAAAAGTTAATATTGGCACCAGTTTTTGGAATACTAGGTGGTTAGTAAGTCTTAAAAAGTTTTCGACAGTGATGCTAAGGATGATCCAACTGAGATTCTTATTTTAATTTGGTATAGGACTGATCACTCGGTATTTTATTAGGCAGGGTGTCACAACTACTTGGGCCAGAGGTGATTCAGGAGACGTCAGTCAGGATTGAGTTAATCAGGAGTCGCATTCGGGTAGCCTAGGACAGGCAGAAAAGCTACACCGATACAAAGCGGTTCTTCAGGGAGTTTTGTGTAGGGGACCAGGTACTATTGCGAGTGTCTCCTGTGAAATGAGTAATGAGGTTAGGGAAGAAAGTAAAATTGGCTCTGAGGTACGTAGGACCATTTCCCATTATCGAGAGGATTGGATCGATGGCATACAGACTTGGGTGGTCGGAGCACTTCCACCATATTCATCATGTGTTCCACATTTCATCGTTGAGGTGATATCTTCGGGATAATTTGGCCCACACTCATATTGCGATAGAGGAGATTGATTTGCAGCCCAACAGTTCTTATGAGGAGAGACCAGTGACTATCCTAGACCATAGTGAGAGGATATTGAGGTTGAAGGTAGTCCCACTTGTACGGGTTCAGTGGGAGCATCAAAATGTAGAGGAGTCCACTTGGGAGAGCGATGTAGATATACGCAAAAAGTATCCGAAATTGTTTTTACTAGGTATGCCTTTTTTTCGAATTTCGGGATGAAATTCCATTATTAGGGGGGGAGTAAGTAATACCCCGTATTTTTATGGCGTTTAATTATGGGGTTAATTAAATTAAATTGGGATAAATTAATTTGATATTAACCCGGATTTTAAAATAAATATTTACTAGCGGGATGAGAGTTAGAAATTATTGGTGAGAATTATGTTGAATATTACTTATTGACTAAAGTAATATATGAGACTGAATATATTAAAATTATCACGAGTGAATAATACGGTAGTTATAGAAATTTAAGTCGGGATGCGCGTGTGTTGTGTCGGGACTAAATTAATGGAATAAAAAGTAAATTAATTTCAAGTCACTCGTATGATCATTTCGAGTGCGTCAATGTGTCCGAACGGGTCGAGATAGTTAGAAAAGTATACCCGGGGATTTAGTTTGGGTCTCAGAACGATTTTAGGCCTAACTGGCAACCCGGGAGGGCATTTCACTAATTCCCCATTTTTTGCCTTCATTAATGACGAAAATTGAAGGGTTATATGTGATGGGAGTTAGATTCCTCGAGGGTTAGACACATTGGAGTTGAAGAGAGGCTAACGAAGAGAGAAGAGATACGGTTTCCAAGGAGGAGAACCATCAACCCTACACTATCCTTACTAATTCCACCACCAACACGTAGATCGGAAGAGGAGGATCGTTCCTATACCACTCAAATTCGTCGGGTCAGGCCTTTGATTTCCAGGCAAGTATCTAACTTGTTGTTCTTTAGTTGATAATACATCCATGCTAGTGTAGGAGATAATAATTTTATGCCTCGTGAAACTATAATGTTGGGAGATTAATATTGCAATTTGGAGTAGAAACCATGTTATGACGAATATCTTATTATATGTAGAATATTAACCACAAAATTTGATGCCCAGTAGAGATAGAAATCTGGAAACTAATGGAATTCTTGAGAAAATTAAATAAACTAGGGCTAAATAATAAATTCTTAAATTAATCCATTTGATGACGATTCTTGAGGAATTAATGAATGTTTTACATTTGAAATCATCCATATTGGTTTATATAACGTTCATAATGTTTGGTTGGGAGTTTGGCACATGTTAATGGAGGTTTGATGATTTAAATTGAAAGAAACCCAAAGGCTTGATAAATAGAATTCTGGGCAATAACTGTTCGATCGATCGATCAACTCAAGAATGTCGATCGATCGACCCCTTTCACTGATCGATCGACTCCTCCTGGAAATTGAAACTTCTTTCCTTTTAAAATGTTAATCCAATCCCAATGTGTAAGGACCTTTAGACATAATTTAAATATTATAATGGGACTTGAGAAGGACCAGTAGGGTAACACGACTTTATATATGAAATCTAATCGTGGATTTCGGGGGTATTTAATGGAGTGGAAATTATGCGTACGTTATATTTGGTCTTGTGGGAATTAAGAATGACTTAGACCAGTAGGGTAGAGAGCGTACACCTACTTATTTTATATTTATCATGATGATACACTTCGAGAGTCGAGAAGCACTTAAGGACTTACGATAATTGAGAAAGTAAGAGTGGATTAATTATACGTGGGACTCGGGCGCTATGTGTCGCGTATGGTCAGAATATTATATGATTTGTGTGTGTACTTATCTGAATGATGAAAATATAAATATGTGTGTGAATATTTATTATATAAATATCAGTGTATAATCATACCCGCGCTACTTGCTATCACGGAGATTTCTACGCCGGGACAGTCTTATCTCGATTAGACCTTATGGGTGATTTGACTTGTACCCTAGAACATAACATCCATGGATACAAGCTATCTGAGAATGATAGTCAGACAGTCCTAAGAGACGTGAGGGTATGTGATGACCTCTTAGTGACTAGGAACTATGCTTCGCCTCCAATACGTGTGTTTTGTGTTAATACAGTTCGAGAGTGATTCCGGACTAGTATTTCCCTTTGTACGAGAGATACGGGGACTTGATAGCAGAGTATGCCAGCACCATTGATTTATACGGGGGTCCCTATTAGTATATAATGTGAGTGATAAATATATATACCTGTAAATAATCTACTGTGCTTGTAAGTAGGTAAATTTGTATAAATAATATTAAATGAATTAAGTGGTTGAAAACTTAAGGCTGTATTAAGATGAACATAACTGGCTTAATATATTCATAAGAAAAGGTTATCAGATATAAACTATAGTTATGCGATTTCTTGAAACAGTATTTGGTGAGGGGAAATTGGGTTAGACTAGTGAATTGGGTTAGCTTTATCTATATTAGTTTAGTAGTACATTAGGCGTGCACACTAGTTGAGGGGTGAGAATTCCCAAGTGAGTGTCGAGGTACTAACATGTATGTAATATCAATTGGTAAGCATTTTAAATACTTTCTAAACTATTTTAAAGTTATTTTAGGGCTCTGACCCGCTTCCTATCGTCTCTTCCTTCTGTTGTATATATATATATGTATTACAGGTGCCCAGCCACTTGGGCGTCAGGCTTAGATCTTTGGATTGTTGACGTGCTGCAGCTAGTGTGGGAGTTGCAGGTCTTTACAGTAGATGATTTCATCCTTGTCTTACCAGTTTTCTATTTATTCATCATTAGATACGGCAGGTGCTGCCCATTTCCAATTTTATCTAGTTTAGAGAGATTTGTACTCCTTATTTATTTCAGTATTCTTTTTTAGTTGGGATTGCTTTGGACTATTACATCGTCCTTCGAATTTGGATATTTTATTTGGATGATTTATCGAGCATGTTTATTTCATTTGGATGGTTTGGTTTTAATATTATTCGTGTTCATGAAAATGGTTTCGTATATTAAATCATAATAATAGGACTTAGTCTCTAAAATAAAATGTTTTGACACTTAGCTTAATTATTTATTAGGTGATTAATAAAGAAAAATTATTTTTCGACAATGATGCTAAGAATGAACTAACTGAACACTTTGATTTAATTTAATAAATAACTGATCACCCGGTATTTAATTAGGCGGGTGTCACAGTCAGGTGCCGAGCAACACTTCCAACACTATTGTTACCAAGGGATATATTTTTTCGCCAGAGAGGTCGATCAGGGGCCTGTGATAAAGATCCAATTGGCTAAGCTTCAAGTTCAATTTTTTAAAATAGGGTAGAACATGATGTCTACCGAACTCCCATTGTAAATCAATACCCTAGAGATCATTGAATATTGAATTCTGAACTTGACTACTAGGGGATCGTCATGGGGATAAAGGACTCCGGAGAGGTCATTCTTGGAAAAACCAATCACCAACTTGTCTTTGTGGACATTCCTCGGTTTATCTTCCTTGACTAGATTGATTCTCTGAATATAAGAACAAGCTTGAGCCTCATTGAGGTAAGCTTTTCTTTCAGCAGTATGATCTTTTCTTTCAGCAGTATGATCTCCTCCCTCTGCATCTCCACATGTAATCATCTAATAGTCAAAGGAACCGAAACTAAGCATATATACCTCATGTTTTGGTTACTTGGGTTTCTTAGGTAGATCGGGATCATATTCCTAATCATCTTCATGAGTTCTTTTTTTTCTCATTTATGGGCTTGCAGGGAGATTTTGACCTTCATCGAGCTCTTCTGTCATCCTGCCGATCAACGAACTTGTCCAGTTTCCTCGACAGATGAGGGTTTTTATCTCGTTCTGTAGAGCAATACAATGATCCGTCGTATGTCCATGGTCTTTATGAAACTCACAGTACTTGAACTTGTCCCTCTTCCCAGCAGGTGCTCTTAACTTCTCGGGCTATCGTATCTCCTTGTTATGCTTGATTTCCTCCAAAATATAGTGAATACCCATATTTAATGGAGTGTAATTATTATACTTCCTGAGCATGTCATCCTTCCTTTGCTTTGATTCCTTCTTCTCCTTTTGAACCTTCTTCTCAGTTTTAACCTCAGGCTTTGTGACTGAGCTCTATTTCGCTCCAATTACTTCCTCGGCATTCATTATCCTGGCTGCTTTGGCCATCAATTCAGTCATAATCTTGGAAGGATCTTTGGCAAGAGTGTAATAAAGCTTCTCGGGAAGTAATCCACTCATAAGAGCTGTGATGGATGTCTTATCCTCATAATTAATCATAGGAAGTAGTCCCTGGTGCTTTCTCCTACTCGTTGTCTCATGCTTAGCAAGTAAGTTACTCTCTTTATTGGTTTGGCCCCGAAGCAGAAATTACCAATAAACAACTCGGCAAGTTGGTTAAAATCAGTAATTTGCCACGAGGTAGGCTATTGTACCATATTTGGGCAGGACCCGTTATTCTACCTGATAATGCCCTACATCTCATATCATAAGGGACAGAATAAATGTCTGCTGCTGCTTGGTATTATTCTACGTGAAGAATAGGGTTAATTTTCCCATCATACTTGGGAGTAACAACAGGAGCTTTGAACTTCAAAGGAGTAGGAAAATCCACAATAGCTTGAACAAAGGAGACCATTTCAAAAAGCTTCGTTGTAAAGGGTTCTTCACCGTCACCATTTCTTATAACCTGTTTTCCAACCTCTAGATTGAGCCTTTCCATACATGATTACCTTAATCAGATTTATACAATTCAGCTCGACTGTTTCGACCAGCTATCTGTGTTGAGCTCTCTTCCTGAGAGGTCTGCTCGGTATGAACAGTTCATCGGGCGCATAATCTAGATTGGGTTGAGGCCTCATGTTGGTCTACTAGTCATCGAGTATGCCTTGACAATGACCCGGGAACATTTATATTCCCTTTGGGTCCCAAACGATCAAAGGGCAATGCTCGGCTCAGCCTTTCTAAGGCACTTAGCCTTTCAAGAGAAAACGACTACTCATCATATGACTCTAAAGTCCCGAGGAAAGAACTTGCTCATGAACGATAGGACGTATCTTTAAAAGTCCTGGAGTGGCTATGCCTGTTGGTTCTTGGAGGTGGCGGAGGCATATTTCTATGAATAGACAAAGAAGGAGATCTGGCCTACAGTGTTTGGTCCAATTGACTGATCGTATCTTGCATGGCCTCTTGTCCTCTAGCGTGACTAGCCAAGATTTCGGTTAGATCATTATTTGTTGGAGGAGCAGATGAAATAGGCGGATTATCATCGTTTCTAGCACTGAACTCGGGAATTCCAGTAATCTTTAAGTTATCGTAAGGGAATGAGAGTGAAAACATTTAGAAATACGTTCACACAGAGGGTGCCAATTTGTTGATATAAAAAACTAGACTAGGTCTAACTTTTTAATCACATATAAATATGTGTAAATGAAAGAGAGAGACAAAAGGTTTTTAAAGTGGTTTGGTTATAAGGGAAAGCCTACGTCCACTGTGCTTCTTATTGTCTTGTATCCTGTCTTTACTCTCGTATTTTGAATGACTTGAACGTGCCCTTGATGAATGGAATACAATGTATTTATAGCCAAGTAAGGAGATTGAGCGATGGAATTTTAATGGATGGAATCCCTTTATAAATTAGGCATTTAATCAGTACATAACGTCCATAATGCTCTTGGCTGATGGCATTTTGCTGATCAAGTTGGTCGGCCTTCCCACTATTGGTCGAACTTCCTAGAGTTGGTTGGCATTCTGCATGTTGGTCGGCCTCCCAGGTCTTGGTCAACTATGCTATGACTTGTTGACTAGGATTCTTGCCATAAAGGATGGCACGTGCCCGTCTCTGGTTGGTCAACGTAAGTCGATAATTTTTGGTATCAACAGCGACATACATGGTTTTTGTGAGGTGATCTGATATGACATTATGTCGACATATATGGTTTCAGAAGACATAAAATTTAGTTTTGAAATGGTTAAAGAAAATTGGTTTGGGTGGTTAAACAATGATTTTTTTAAACTCAATGTTATATTTCTAACTATTGATTGTGATAATATTGTACCTGTCATAACGTATGCTTGGTTTCCGGAATAAGTTAACAAAACACAATCATGTGTTCAGGACCAAGTTACCCTCTATCCAAACAGCCTTAAGCTATAAAACTAAGTAACAAAGATAAAATCATGTGTTCAAGACTTTTCATGTGCAATAATAATAGTTAATGTGGCCTTATTCTCAAATTTAGTTGCACTTATATATTATGGTTCCTCTGTTGTTTCTCGATATGAATAACTTTTCTTACGCTCGACTTTATGCATCTTATATTTATGCGGATTGTGTTTGATGGGAGTGGACATATTATATTTAGTTGCACTTATAACTTCTCCTTGGTTAGGTGCACAATCTACACATAGTGCTCATTTGATAGAAAATAGAGCCAAGGTATGAATCGCATGTTCATCTCTTTGTCATTTTGTCACTTTGAGCATCGTATTGATATTATTGTCTCTATAGATTCGAAAATGAATGCCAGTTTCCTAGATATTATTGTACGAATGATAATATATTTTCCTCAGGAAACCATTGGGAGAAAGGCCATAACTTTTTAACCGTAAATCCGAATGAGGTGATCCCGGTGCCATTGGATTTATATCACCCGTCCCTAGCTAAATACATTTCGAGATGGTTTTGGCGTTGGTAAAGGGGTCAAAAATGACTTTAAAGTTAGTAGTGCCTTTTTTCATTACTAAATTTGGCTCGGGTATGGCTTTTCTTCTTCTTTTTGCCTATTTTAATGAAAGGTAATGTCACGTCCACCGAGTTGGTGTTTCTTTTTTCAATAATTATAGATTAACTCTTATTTAGTTCATATCCTTCAGCAGTATGATACAAACAGATGTTGTGATATCATTCAGGTCATATAGGATTTGGGTGTTAAAATCTTCAAAGTGAGAGATTCCTCAAGCATGGGCTTGCTTATTGAAACCCAACTTTGAAACAATTCACATTTGTTCACATATACAAACAGGTGTTGTTGGTTGTGTTATGCACAATAAATATATGTTGTTGGTTGTGTTATGTATCTTTGATAAATTATGCATAATATCACCAACAACCTTAAATATACTAATTAGATAGAGTTTCCTCTATAACATTTTAGTTAAAAATATAATAGCCTTAATTATACTAACTCATCCAACTATAAAACTGAGTTCGATCAAGATTGAATATATCGAAATATTTTTGTTTAAAATTCATATAATGAAGCCTTTGTGAAACTGTAAGCCTAATTCCAACAATTTCTCTTTATATTTGTTAAGTGAAGTTTCAGACTCGCTTTGGCAATGTAACAAAGACTCATTATTGTACGAATGATAACATATTTTCCTTGCACATATGTTATTGCTTGTTCTAGTAATTGAGACCATGGCCCCCTTGGCCTCTTGAAATTTCTTGGGATAATTGCATATATAAGTGAAAAAAAGACTGAATTTTAGATGTTCTCATACATTTATAGAAGCTAATTATGCGACTAATTGCCTTGATAGTATGGGTATTAACTACCCAAATGTTTTTTAGTGTGATTTTGCCCCCAATTATATTTGTAAACATATTTATCATGGCATATTAGGGGATTTTATAAGAGAAAATGCCTAGCAGATACAAGAACTAGATGTGTAGTCATATGAGAAAATGAATTTATATTCCAGATATCTTATAATCAACTCCCAAAGAATATATACACCCCCAAATCAGTGATGATTTTAAATTTGATTGTTTGATATTTGGAATATAAAATATCCCAACTCTTGATAATATGCAACATTCTATATGCAATTCATCATGTAAGAACAGACTCCATGTTACAGCTTTTAAAGAAACTCAATTAAGCTTGGGCCTCGCCTTAAGTCTCATGCCTAGGCAAATAAGGCTCTCTCCATTTTTCGATGGTATGACCTTCTTATTTATGAAATGGACTAGATGCACGGGGGAATTAATGGTCCAAGTCATCTTAGGAATTAGGAACCATATAAAATACATAGATTAGACCAATTGAGACCAAACCAGATCACTATTAGAATTCTTCCTTAAATAAGAAGTTTCAGTTTTTCTTGTTCCTTCTTTTCGATGAGAACCAGGTTAAACAACTTGACTTTTGGGTATGATACTAATATCTTTTCTTATTTGTTTTTTGTAGGATAATTACTTGGACGTCAACACATATGCATTCACACCCCAATTATCATCCATGTTTGGTCGCAAGTATTAAATTCAACCTCACATAATTTATATTTTTATTCGGTTGATTCCTTTCTATTTACTCTTGGATAAGGAGATGAAAATTATCCGTGGATACATAATAATTATGGCACAAAGCATGACATGTATGCATACTTATAGGCGTGCCAGTTGCGCATCTTTCCAAGAAATAAGTCTATGTTTTTTGCCCTCTTTTACTTCATTTTAAATTTCTCAGGCAAGATTTCTTGTCCAGATAGGTCTTTTCCTTTCGTAAGTAGGTCCTTGGAGGAACAAAATTTTGGAAAAAGGTCTAGGTACTTGATTGTATGGTATTAATATTTTTTATTAAGTATTTGACCTGTAGGAGCACCCCAACATTATATTTCACTGAGGCACTTTTTTGTGAAACGATAAACCAAGTGGACTTTAGTTAGTCAATTAAGAATATTGCGGGAACCTTTCTTTAAATTTCTACTTATCATTATAACAATTAATGGTGTGCTTGAACTAGGTACGCATGGTAGAAGATGATTCGATATATAGAACATTCCTTGAGGTATATGAGAACCATTATGCTATAAATGACCATGAGGCATACTTGCCTATCACCTATTTTAAGGAGAAACTAAGCCCGGCCATAACTAGCCAGATATCACCCGAGGCTAATGTAGATCTCCGTCTCCAGGCTTATAATGACATTAAAAAATCTATTGTTACAGCCAACATATTCTCCCAGTACATGTACAAGACTCTGGTGAGTGGGAGTCATGTGGGGGGTTTTAAAAATTAATTTGCCATCCATTTAACTCTCTCAAGTTTCATGTCGTTTATGCTCCAAATTGGGGGGAGGTCCCCGAACAATATATTATTTGCAAAGAACACTGGAAATATATTCTTGTATTTCAACCACTTTCTTAAAAAGGTTAGTTTATAGTATATCAAAGATCATTGCTTTTATTTTGATTAAGCTTTTGTTATGAAGTACAAATGTTTTTTTAGGTGTTGTATTATTACTTGCTAAAGGTTTTTTAATCCACCCAATGAACTAAAGTTCAAGAATGAATCCACCTGCTGAACTAGAGTTCAAGAATGAATGATCTTCAACAGTTTGATAAACAATTGAGATTCAACTGTCGAAAAGGTAATCTCTACGTAAGCTGAAATTACACACCGCATATATCCTTTTTTTAAATCGACAGATTACCTTTCCGGAGACTCTGCCAAAAAGGTAATCCATATATTGTTTCGATGCGCGGGGTATGGAGTAACAAATCCCTTATTCAGGTAACTAAATTTGTAAGGGGTTTGTTTTTAAGGGACTTGAGTTTCATCTGGATGCATTTTACACGAGATTCTACCTTCCTGAACTTGTATGTAAGCCCATTCTAAGATCCAACCCGGCTATGCATACAAGAGCCTTACAAATTTAAATTCATAGATTATTAACAGATTTATGTATGTATTTATTACAAATTCAAATAGTATTTACGAGATCCCTTATATATAGATTATTTACAAATTTAAATTCATAGATTATTAACAGATTTACAAGAGCCCTTATAAATAGATTCATTACAAATTTAAATTCATTATTAACAGATTTACATATGTATTTGTTTTCAATCCTTTTTTTTGTAAATGGAATCCAATCGTTTAGAAACTTTTATGCATCCAAGGCATTCTTTGATGCAGGTTAAAATGGTATGTAAGTTGTGCCATTCGAAACCTTGATTTTCTTGAGATGTGGACACCATTATTTTAACCCTACCATCTCATCATCTCCAAGATGACGAGTAAGAGGAAATGTGAAGCACGTGTTTAAAGTGAGTCTTGTGGGGACCACCATCATACACTTCATGCAAACCGAATGCCTAATCAACGATCATTTAATTGATGTATTTGAACATACTTGTTCTATTTGATATAGATTTCCAAAATTACATCATGTATTGAGATGAATTTCATATGTATTAAGATGACTTTTCTATTAATGGAATTTGAGACATTAATTTTTATTGGGCTTATTGTCTGGATGTGTATTTACGTTATTGCGCACTATTTCTATTGTTGTTGTAATATTTTTGTCGTGCGAAATTTGTATTATTATTGAATTATTATTTTGGTAAACCAGATACGAAAAATAGTGGAAATGTTACTGATTTTTGTGGGTAATATTATTTATAATTAATTTTTTTCTTTAATCCAAAAATTTGGCACATTTCAAAACTGTGCCAAAAATATCAAATTCTAGCATGGTTTAAAAGTGTGTCAAAAGTGTTCCCGTTTGGCCAAATCTAGCACACTTTTAAACCATGCTAGAAATAAATGCCCATTTTGGAACACTTGATTCTGGCATAGGTCAAAACCATGTCAGATTTGATCTGACAAAGTTTTAAACCGTGTCAGATTACTGTTTTTGGTGTAATGAGTTAAGGAGGTTTGATATTCAGTCTCGGCATAGGACTTTAATCAATGGGCAGGTTTTAGTTAACTTTATTATTGAATTCTCTGGAGGTCAGGCACCAATTGAAGTTAGCACCGAAAATGAAAAAAATGTTCAACAACCGATTGAAAAGGGGGAGAGATCGATCATTTATGTGGATGGAGCCTCAAATTTAAAAGGTACAGGAGTGGGGATAGTGCAATTATCCCCGTAGAAAATATCCTCGAGCAGGCAATATGCTTAGGATATGAATCTTCTAATAAGAAGAGGAGTATGAAGCATTGATCGATAACTTAAAGACGACACTTTCCTTGAGCGCCCATTACCGTGGTTGGTGATGCTGGAAACAACACTACCAGATAAGGGGTTCGCAAGCACAAGCAAGTGATAACAATGGCAGAACATGAGTATATATATATAGTAAGAGATGAGGATAAGGGGATGAACACAACAATATAAGTGGATCGGCAATTGCCTACGTCCACTGTACAAGTGAGTGTAAATATCACTATCAAATGAGGCTCTAATGGCCTTAGTAATACAATCACTCCTCTTTCTCTCTCTACTATAAATGCAATAGAGTTTGGTCTAGGGTTTCTATTTTCGGACCCTCTATAAGGTAGATGATGACCTATATATATATAGTGTTTAGGGGGTGTAATGTACCCCCTAAGCATGTAATAAGCATGTGCATGAAGATCCAACCAGTATAAGGATGACACATGGCTGATCTTAAGTAATCAATAATGACCTCAATATTCCCTCACGTGGAGGGAATGATTCAGTAGTAATAGATTTGTCCACGTGTACTAAACCATGTATGTGCTTGTAGATACTCGGAGTTCTTTGATTGGTGTAAGCTCAGCCCGATAGAGTACGAGGTTAGTGAAGTCCGACTGTTACCTTGATCTGAGGTTATTCATAATGACCTCGACCAGCAAGGCTAACCGAGTTTAGGTATGTGTAGTTCTAACGTCGACCTGGGCCAATGATTACGTTACCAGATGATTAATCCCCATATAACATTACTGACCTCGGTTGATGATTCGTAACCTCAACTTAGGCCGAAACCCATGAGTCCTTGTTGTCCTCTGTTGATGCACAACCAAGGTTGGTGTACGAGATAGTTGCAATGTCGGTTGGGCTGACCTTCTGAGTAATGGCCTTACTGGTGGCTGACAGGCTTCTGGTCACCTCGGCTATGAGGTTAGCCGAGGTTGGTTGCTCTGAGCAAGAGGGTGCACTTTGGTCATATCAATCAACCCCTAGCCCTTAGTTACCTATGTTAATAGGTAACTAAGGGGTAATCATGGTCGAGGCTGAGTCTTCTTGAGTGCTAATATTTCTTTGACATGTGTCACTTGCTGAAGTGAGTGGCATGCCTAACAAGGCATGATGATTTTGATTTGCCCCCTTAGGTTCCCTAGGCAATGATGGTCTTGGGACTCGTGCCAAAATGATTAAAAGGGTTTAAAACCCTTTTTTTCTTCTTTTTTTTCATTTCTTCTTCATTTTTCCCGCCTGAGTTATCTATCTGCAACTGCAATTACATATTTCTATCGTTGGTTATTGTTCCGAGGCTTCCTTATCTCTAAAACTTCCACTCTCTTATTTTGCGACTAGCCAGGTATCATTTTAATCCTCTTTCTTCCATTTTTAACCTTTTATTTTTCATTTCTGCATTTCTCAGTGAAGACTTGTGTTTTTAGGTGAGTTTTTAGGTTTTTCAACCATCATTTGCATTTTCTGATGACTTGTTCTTAGATGTTCTTGATTTGAAAAACCTTCTAAATTCTAAGTTTGATCTTTGGTTTGGATTAAGTTGAGTTGCTTGTCTATTTGTGGTTTTGAGTCAAGTGTTGTGTCGTCTGCCTTATGCTCAGACCTCTGTATCAACTCATAGAAGAGTTCCCTTCCCTTCGTGAGAAGACTTTAGAAAAAAATAAGCAGATAGAGTTATCCCAAAAGGAAGCTCATAGGGCTGAGGCCTTTCCTGTTAGACCCATCTTTCCTCCACCTCTGAAGGTTATATATCCTGAACTAGCCGAGACTACTGAGCCAGCAGAGATTCCAATGGACCCAACATCGATGTCCGAGTCTGAGTCGTCTACCTCGGACCCCATGTCTGTAGACTCTTTCCAAGAGGCTATGGATTACTCAATAAGGCATGATCAGGTCCCTAATCAAATCGAGGTCTCGAGTCGTGCCCCGTCTCATCAGGGGGCTAATTCCTCACAATCTTCTTCTGATGTCAAAATTATAGGGCCAAGTGTGGCCATTCCCCCCCATTATCGATGTTATTCCCCTGTTGGCCCCTACCGGGGATGAGTTCGCTCAGAGGTTTCTTGATGGTACCCCAGCCTCTGCCCGGGAAAATGTTGCTAGGGATGAAGATAATGGGAATGAGAGCAATATTAACACATCTGAGGCAGCCGAGATTGAGAGCTCAATTAGCGAGTACGATCTTCTAGTTTTTAGGCACCGCTACTCAATAGGCCCTTCCATTAATATTAGGAGACCTTAGAGAGGTGAGAGGACCTTTGATGGTCGAGATGGGGAGATCTGCGTCTATGAGAAGATGTTCAAGTTGGGCTTTAGTCTCCCTATCCATCCTTCAATTAGAGTCGTATTGTCCTATATAAATCTAACCCCTTCACAATTATCCCCCAATTCCTAGAGGGTGATGATTGGGGCTATCGTCCTTTGGAGGGTAGTCCACCACTCAGACCTTCCTATTAGGGTCTTCACAGGCTGTTACGTCCCTTCCTCTGGTAAAAACCACCCCAGCTATTACCACTTCTTAGCTAGGAAGTCAGATAAGAAAATGTTTTTGGTTACCCAGACCTCAAATCATAACTCAAAACCTTGATATTTCTTCGCATTCGGGGTATGGGAATTTGGTCCCCATGAGGCTTATGGAACATCGGTTCTAAGGACCCCTCTGAGATGGGGGGGAGGTCTCTCTTGCTGCAAAAGTCTACCCTGGACTTAGCCAGGAGAATATTCAAAAAATTAAGGACCTTCAAGATTGGGGGAGCAGGGTCGTCTGGTTAAATATGAACATATAATGACCCCCTACTACCTCTCTCAGATAGGGCTGAGGGTGGTTCTTTGACAGAGCTTCGTAAGTATCATTTTTCATAAGTTGTATCTTTTACTTTTCATGCCTCTGATTTACTAACTCAGATATTTCTTTTTGCAGAGCGCCTTGAAGGTATTTATGTCGACCTTTTGGAAATGTCTGCCCCAAGTCTTATGAAGTTTATGAAGAAGGCTGGCCAGAATGTACCACCTCCTACCACCCAAAAGAACGTCGGCACATCGAAGGCCGATGATACAAAGAAGAGGAAGACCACAACCGATGCGGAACCTTTGAGGCAGAGCAAGAATCAGAGAGTGGATCGTGCTATCCCAATCTCTACAGACGATGCCCTGGCTGCTCGTCTGGCTCAGCTTAAGATCAACGATAGTCTGATAGGACATGGTCTGAAGGTTATTGATGCCACCGGCTCAGTGATGATCGAAGAGGATAAACGTTTCCTATGCTCTTTAGACATCCCATTGTTGGTCAAGTTTACCCTCCATAGATCAATTCAGGTACTAGTTTCTATTTATTTGCTTTCCTCAAATATAACCTCGGTTATCTTATATTAATGTGCTTATACATCTAACCTTCCACTGCAGGGTATCTTGTCCATGCACCATTTTATGGACTGGACTCTGAAGAAAATGCCCCTGATAGAGAAGGGTCAAGAAGCTCTGAAAATCTAGGCCTCCTTAAATGCATAGGTTGATCGTATAAAGGAGGATATGAAGGAGGTTGATAAGTTGAAGGAAACTATTCAGTAAAGAGAGAGGGACATGGCCAAGCTCAAGAAAAACTATGAGTTAGCTCTGAAGGCTAAAGACGATGCTCTGTAGGCTAAGGTGGTTGCTGCGGTTAAGGCTTATTTAGAGGGCGCTTCAGAGAAGATCATTGTGGATTATAAGGTCTCTGATGAGTTCATCAGTTTTGGCTTTGAATACCTCGAAAGAGGTATAAAAATAACTAGCAAGTGGGCAGCCTCTAAGGAAAAAGAGTTAGGGAGCCTGACTGCCTCGGATATTGAGGGCCTGGGCATTACTGACCCCCGGTTTGCTCAGACCTTACAAGACGTTAAGGAGGTCGATGCTTCTCCTGATGACACTGCTCCTTTGGATGTCACTGAAACTGAAGAGGCTAATCCTCAGGATGATACAGTCGAGGTGACTAACGCCGGCCAAGAAGGCACGGCTAATCCTCAGGATGATACGACCGTAGATATATAGATCTTGCCTTGTGAAGCTTTTGTAATTTATTTCCTTTCGTATTTGTACCTCTTAACTTTTGTAAGCTCTGATGGCATCTTGGGACATCTGACTTGTATTATAATCATTAATACCATCTTCTTCAGATTATGTTGCTTCTTTCAATGAATGTCTTCTCTTACATGTTGTTTTAAAGGTCTGAGGTCACCATAATATGATGTTCACCTCATAACTTTCACCAAATTAATGATGTTAAAGGTCTGAGGTCATCATATTATGATTTTCACCTCATGACTTTCACCAAATTAATGATGTTAAAGGTCTGAGATCATCAAATTATGATATTTCACCCTCATAATTTTCACTAAATTAATGATGTTTAAGGTCTGAGGTCACCATAATGTGATGTCACCCTCATAATTTTCACCAAATTAATGATGTTCAAGGTCTGAGGTCACCATAGAATGATGTTTCACCCTCATAATTTTCACTAAATTAATGATGTTTAAGGTCTAAGGTCACCATAATATGATGCCAGCCTCATAATTTTCACCAAATTAATTATGTTTAAGGTCTGAGGCTACCATAATATGATGTTACACCCTCATAATTTTCACCAAATTAATGATGTTAAAGGTCTGAGGTCACCATAATATGATGTTTCACCCTCATAATTTTCACCAAATTAATGATGTTCACGGTCTGAGGTCACCATAAAATAATGTTTCACCCTCATAATTTTCACCAAATTAATGATGTTTAAGGTCTGAGGTCACTATAATATGATGTTACACCCTCATAATTTTCACCAAATTAATGATGTTTAAGGTCTGAGGTCACCATAATATGATGTCACCCTCATAATTTTCACCAAATTAATGATGTTTAAGGTCTGAGGTCACCATAATATGATGTTACACCCTCATAATTTTCACTAAATTAATGATGTTTAAGGCCTGAGGTCACCATAATATGACGTTTCACCCTCATAATTTTCACCAAATTAATGATGTTCAAGGTCTGGGGTCATCAAACATTGATGTTTCACCCTTATAATTTTCACCAAATTAATGATGTTCAAGGTCTGAGATCATCAAATTATGATGTTTCACCCTCATATTATCACCAAATTAATGATGTTTAAACATAATGTAACAAAAGTATTGACACTGGAAATGATCTTTTCATTAACATCATCTTTATAAAATGATACATGTATTACAAAGAAACAACTGCAACATCATGTGTAATATTTCTTCAAGTGGTCAGCATTCCAACGATTAGAAAAAGGTTCCCCTTCAAGATTTTCTAGCCCGTAAGTACCAGGCACAACCTCATCAGCTACTCTGTAAGAACCATGCCAGTTTGGGTGGAGATTATTTGCCTTCTGCGACGTCATCTTTAGGACTAAGTCTCCCACAACTATAGGTCTTGATTTCACCTTTTGGTTGTAGAACTTTGATGTTCTCTGCTGGTAGGCTGCCTGTCTGATCTCTGCATCTTCTCTTCTTTCTTCAATTAAACCAAGTCAAGTCTTCTTTCTTACCCATTCTTCTGAGGGTCATAGGTCTGAACTCTATGGGTGAGGAATCCTACTTCTGTAGGGATGATGGCTTCTGAACCATGAGCTAGCATAAAAGGAGTCTCTCCCGTTGGTGTCCTTGTTGTCGTCCTGTAAGCCCATAGCACTGCATATACCTCCTCTGTCCATCTCCCTTTGGCCTCTTCCAACCTCTTCTTAATCCCATCAAGGATTTTTCGATTCGTAACCTTCGTTTGACGATTTTCCTGGGGTCGGTCAGTAGAAGAGAAGAACTGCTTGATCCCCACTCTTTCACAATATTTTTCTAAGGAATAATTCTTGAACTGGGTTCCATTACCTGAGATGAGGGTGTTTGGAAAGCCATATCTGCATATGATGTTCTTCCAGATGAACTAGAAGGTCTTTTGTTCCGTAATCGTGATCATCGGATCAGCCTCTACCCACTTAGAGAAGTAGTTAATTGCCACCACTAAGAATCGAATCGATAGTTGTTTGCAGCTCTTGACAAAGGTCCTACTAAGTCAATACCCCATACTGCAAATGGCCAAGGTGAGCTAATTAACGTCATAGGTTGATGAGGTTGGTGAAGGATGGTGGAGAATATCTGACACTTGTCGCATCTCTTCACATAAGCAGCTGTATCTTTGGCCAAGGTCGGCCACCAGTACCCCTGAGTAATTATCCTCTTAGCTAGAGGCCTCCCTCCTATGTGACTTTAGCAAGAGACCTCAAGTAAATCTTACAAGACGTGAGGAACCTCTGAAGGGTGGACCCATCGAATGAGAGGGAGTAGGAACCCCTTCTTATACAAGACATCTCCTATAATTGAGAACTTGGCAGCCCTGAACCTCAGCTTTCTCCTTTCCAATTTTGATTCTGGTAGCTCTCCCTGTCTGATGTATCTGATGAGTGGGTTCAACCATGAGGCTCCTATATTCAGATTGAGGCAAGTTCTGGCAACCTCTTCTTCTTTAATGGTTGGTTGGAGCAAGATTTCAACTCGTATCGTTCTTCATATATCTGTCCTCGTTATTGAGGCCAACCTAACGAGTGCATCGGCTCGACTGTTGTCTTACCGAGGTATCCTCTTCATCTTCAGCTCCTTGAAGCCTTACAGCGTCGTTCTCACCCTCTTCCGGTATTTGGACATCCTTTCATCTTTGGCCTCACATACCCCCAGAATTTGGTTGACAACTAACCTCGAGTCACTGTGGACTAGGAATCGGCAAATACTAAGGGATTTTTCCAAGGAGAGACCTGTTATCAATGCCTTATACTCTGACTCATTATTTGACGCCTTAAAGTTAAACCTCAGCGCATATTCAATGTCGGTACCATCCGATGCTGACACAATCAGCCCTGCTCCACTCCCGTGTTCACAAGATGACCCATCAACGAAGAGGTTCCAAACATCTTCACTTGAAGAGAAGTTCCCCTCTGACAGGGTCCCTTATTTTTTAGGTACATGTCTTCCTCATTCTCAACTACACTTTTTCCGAGCCTGCTTGACCCAACCTCATCCGGATCTCGGAAGACGCTTCTGTTTGGTTCGTTAGTAGCTCTTTGGCTAATTTTAATCTCAATTTCTTCCCAGGTGAACTCTTCTACGAAGTCTGCAAGTGCCTTCCCTTTGATGGCAACTCTGGGTTGATAAACAATGTCATACTCCCCCAACTTGATGGCCCAGGTCATCAGCCTGCCTGACTTTTCAGGCTTATGGAGGACATGTCTTAGCGGGGGATCGGTGAGGACAACCATAGGGTGGGCTTGGAAGTATGGCTTTATCTTCCTAGAAGCGTGTATCATAGCATAAGCCAATTTTTCTATTCGAGGGTACTTTTGTTCAGACCCTTGAAGAGCTTTACTGTTGAAGCATACTGGCCTCTGCACCCTATCGTCTTCTCTTACTATGGCTGGACTAATGGTTGATTCTGAAACAGCTAAATATACGTACAACCTTACCCCCAGAATGGGCTACGACAGGAGTTGAAGGTATCCGAGGTAGGACTTGAACTCCTTAAAAGGCTTGTCTCATTCCTCAACCCATTCGAAAGCCTTTCTAAGCACTTTAAAAAAAGGAAGACACTTGTCCGTAGCTCTAGAGACGAACTTGTTCAACGCAGTAACTCTTTCGGTTAGCCTCTGAACGTCTTTGATGGTTTGGGGTATCTTTATTTCCAGTAGGGCCTTGATCTTCTTGGGTTTAACCTCTATCCCCCTCTGATTGACGATGAATCCCATAAACTTTCCAGCTCCTACCCCGAAGACACACTTGGTCGGGTTGAGCTTCATCTTGTATCTGTCCATGGTGTCAAAAGTTTTTTCAAGGTCGGCCACGTGAGTGTCAGACTTAAGGCTCTTCGTTAGCATGTCATCCACATAAACTTCCATGGACTTGCCTATTTGATCTTCAAACCTATTATTTATAAGACGTTGGTAACTATCCCCTGCATTCTTCAGTCCGAAGGGCATGACCTTATAATAATAGGTCCCCTTATCTGTGATGAACGTTGTCTTCTCTGAGTCTTTCGGGTTGATAAAGATCTGATTATACCCGAAATAGGCATCCATGAAGCTCATGAGCTCGTGCCCAGCTATGGCATCCACCATCTGATCAATACGAGGCAAGAGGAAACTGTCTTTTGCGCAAGACTTGTACAAATCAGTGAAGTCTACGCACATCCTCTATTTCCCATTTACCTTTGGCACTATGACTATGTTGGATAACCACTCGGGGTATATGACCTCCCTGATGAACTTGGCTTCTTCAAGCTTTCTGACCTATTCTCTGATAACGTTATATTTCTCTCTTGAATATACTCTCCTCCTTTATTTGATGGGCTTAGCGTCTTCCATAACATTGAACTTGTGGCACATGACATCAGGATCAATACCAGGCATGTCTGCGTGGCTCCAGGAAAAAAATGCTTTGTCTCTTCCTCAAAAACTTCACCAGCTCTTCCTTGATCTTAGGTCTTAGGGTTTTGATAATTTGGACGGGTTTTTTTGGCTCGTCCTCATTAAGGACAATGGATTCTACCTCTTCCATGGCCTCTTTTTTTTTAGCTTTGTCTCATTTCTAGGGTAAAGGGTGTTGATGTTGTAAGTGGTTGTTGCCTTCTTACGGGCCTCTCTCTCTTTCGCGGAGTTGAAGTAGCATTCACGCGTCGATTTTTCGTCACCTTGCACTTTCCCTACCCCATACGGGGTCGGTAATTTTAGAATTTGGTGAACTGTTATAGGCACTTCCTCAAATTCTTTGAGGGCTACTCTTCCTATGATGAGGTTGTAGGCTGAGAAGACGTTCTCATCCATCACAAAGAAGCTGATTTTTATGGTCAACCTCTTAGGCCACTCATCTCCCATTCTTACATCCATCTCATACATGCCCAACGGATGAACCTTTTCTCCACTAAAACCGATCAAAGGGTGATGATAAGGGACAAGCCTAGCTCTGCTGAGGCCTAGATCAATACCACATTACGTTTGTTGAACTTCCCCCATCAACGAGGATTTTTTGTAACTCACATCCATGCACCCTTGTGGTGATTACCAAAGGGTCGTTGTATGGAGCTAGGATACCTTTGAAATCAAGTCGGGAGAATCCAACTATAAGAGTATCCATATCTACATTCTTTCTCTTCTGTTTAACCTCTCAAGATGCCAAATTCACAACATCTACTTTAGTCACTGACTTAGCCTTTTCCACATCGGCCTTGCGGTCGGCTACCTCTGAGCCACCCCTTGTTAGTCCTCCACAGATGGTGTTGACACCAAAGGAGATCATACCAACCCTTTCCACTAGGACATTGTCGTCTTTTGGTGGGAGGTCAGGGTCATCATCATCGTCATCATCTGAGTCCCCAGCTCTTCTGGTTGGGGCATCTTCCCGACACCTGTCATTTCTCTTCTTTTTAGGATCGTCTCTTCCCCCATTAGAAGCTCTACCATCCACATACTTCCTGAGCTTTCCAGACTTCAATATCTTCTCAATCTCATCCTTAAAGGCAAAGCACTTATCAGTCAGATGACTGTGGTCTTGGTGAAACTCGCACCATAGGTTCTTATTCCTCTTATGCGGAGGTGCCTTAAGCTTCTCCGGCTATCTTAGGGACCGATCATTTTTTATTTCTTTGAGGATGTTTTCACAGCTCACAGTTAGAGGAGTATAGTGTGCAAATTTGTCGTTTACAACCCTCTTCTTTCCATCCTTCTTCCTTTGGAATTTTCCACTGCTACTTCCGTTCTCATCCTTATACTTTGCGGCTATTGCCTCTTCAGCGTTCATAACCCTACCAGCTGTTGCTAACAGCTCGGCCATGGATTTTGGAGGGTCTTCAGTAAGCTTCCAAAGTAACTTCACTTTCTTTAATCCTCCTATAAGAGCTGTCATAACTATATTCTCCTCATAGTCTTCAACCTCTAATTTTTCCTTGTTGAACCTTGCAATGTAGTCTCTGAGGCTCTCATTCTTGCCTTGTTTTACGTAGAGTAGATGGGTCTTCTTTTTTTGAGGTCTCACCCCAAAACAGAAGTTGTGTATGAACCGCTCAGCCAAACCCTTAAAGTTCTCCACAAAATTTATAGGAAGGTAAGTGAACTAAATGTGAGCAGCTCCCGTCAAAGTGCTCGAAAAAGCTCAGCACCTCATCTCATCAGGGATTGAATAAATATATGTTGCAGATTGATACATCTCAATATGATGTACTGGGTTGTTACTTCCATCATACTTGGGAGACACTATAGGTGGTTTGAATTTGGCAGGGGTTAGGAAGTTCACTATCCTTGCCACAAATGGGGAGCCCTCTGAGAACCCCCTTCGCAGTGGGTCTCGACTTTTGATGAGGTAACCTATCTTCCCTTCTAATTTTTGGATGGAGTCATTTCATGGTTTAGCAACGTCGGCCTGTCCGAGGCTATCCCTAGCCACCTCCAAGGGGTGGATTGAGGGTTCCCCAGCTGCAGCACAACATCGGTTATTGACCTCTTAGCCACAATCTCGTCCATGTAGGGGTTGGCCATAGCGAGGCCGATGTTCATCATCTCCCCATTAAGAGCCAGCTTCACTTCTCGACCTGGATAACCTCTACCTTAGATCATTAATCAGGTTGAGCCTTTCAAAGGCCGACCCTCTACTCAAGCGATCAAAAGATGATCCTCTAGGCAGAGCATCACCAACCTCAACCCTTCTTGATCCACAACCTTGGCTCTACTATAGAGGTCGTACTGTATTGTCTGAAACCTCATATTGCTCCCAATAATCAGCTAGAGCATCATCTGCTTCGATATCATTGTACCTATCCTCAGGGCAATGGTTTCTTTGCCTCCCCAGATGCAAATGCCTAGGGTCAGCAACGTCCCTCCTCCGTTGAGGTGTAGGTTGGTCCTTTCGTGGTGCCTAGGGTGGTCCCGTGACCTCTGGATGTGGTTGAACATCCGCCGAAGTAATCATTTCCGATGAGATCCCCGGTGGCCTCATCATATTCAGGCTCAGCTGGGCAAACTGCTCCTTCATTGCTTGTTGCGTTGTAGCCAACGATCTCAAGTCTGCTGCCACCTCAGACATCTCGAACTGGGGTGGTGCTTAACTGGAACTAGTTCCTCCAACACCAGATGGTGGAGGAGGAGGTGGTGGTAAATCTGGTGCCATATGTTAAGATATGAAAAAGCTTAAATACCTTAAAGGACCTCTTTCAATGGTGAAACAGCTTCACACAAAGGGTAAAGACTGGTTCACCACTAGAGTCTCCGATGAGGTTAAGCCAGAAAAGGAAGATATGAATCTTCTCGTTCCCAGAGACGGGGCCAAAATGATGATGTTAAAAACATCACCACCAGATAAGAAGTTAGCAAGCACAAGCAAGTGATAGCAATGGCATCACAAGAGTATATATATATAGTAGGAGATGAAGAAAAGGGGATGAACACAGCAATATATGTGGTTTGACAATTGCCTACATCCACTGTACAAGTGAGTGTAAATATCACTATCAAATGAGGCTCTAATGGCCTTAGTAATACAATCACTCCTCTTTCTCTCTCCACTGTAAATGTAACAGAGTTTTGGCTAGGGTTTCTATTTTTGGACCCTCTACAAGGTAGAGGATGACCTCTATATATAGTGTTTAGGGGGTGTAATGTACCCCCTAAGCATATAATGAACATGTGCATGAAGATCCAACCAGTATAAGGATGACACTTGGTTGATCTTAAGTAATTAATAATGACCTCAATATTCCCTCACGTGGAAGGAATAATTCAGTTGGAACAGATTTGTCCACGTGTACCAAACCATATATGTGCTTGTTGATGCTCGGAGTTCTTTTATTGGTGCAACCTCGGCCTGGCAGAGTACGAGGTTGGTGAAGTCCAACTGTTGCCTTGCTCTGAGGTTATTCATAATGACCTCGGCCAGCAAGGCTAGCCGAGGTTAGGCATATGTATTTGTAACATCGGTCTGGGTCGATGATGACTTTGCCACATGATTGATCCCCATATAACATTACTGACCTCGGTTGATGATTTGTAACGTCGGCATAGGCCGAAACCCATGAGTCCTTGTTGTCCTCGGCTGATGCCCAGCCGAGGTTGGTGTACGAGATAGTTGCAATGTTTGCAATGTCGGTTGGGGCCTACCTTCTGAGTAACGGCCTTACTGGTGGCTGACAGGCTTCTGGTCACCTCGGCTATGAGGTTAGCCGAGTTTGCTTGCTCTGAGCAAGAGGGTGCACTTTGGGCATATCAATGGCATTTTTTGGGACTCAATGATTGTATCATATCACATATCAGGAATTTACCATGAAAAGGTAGAATGTTTGATCGCTCAGTTCAATCATGTACAAATGCAATAATTCCCAAGGGGAACAACAATCATGCTGACGCTTAGCCACACTCTACAAGGGGAAACTGGATGAAAAGGTTATGTCCATTGACATGGTCCCAAGTTGTACGGATCCAATTGCTCACTATCTTAAAGAGGATATTTTGCCTGATGATAAGAAGGAAGCATGAAAAATCTAAGTAAAGGCTGCTTAGTTCCACTTATCACCATACGAAAAGCTTTATCGTCGCTCTTTTTTAAGACCATGTCTTCGGTGCGTTCACTCAGATGATGTTGACCAAACCTTTTATGAGTTTTATGAGGGGATATATGGAAGACACGCAGGGGACATATCATTCGCATTCAAAGAGATGAAATAGGGGGTTGGTGGACGTATATACAGCAAAACACAGTCGCATATGTCCGAAAGGGCAATTCTCACCTTTATTGCATCAACCCGCTAGCAACAGCAAATCCCTCACAAGTCCTTGGCCTTTTATGCAGTGGGGGTTAAGTATCGTTGGTCCACTACCCCTCGTGCTCGAAATAAACTATTTCGCTAAATGGGCTAAAGGATAATTATTGGAAAACATTTGAGATGTTGGCATAACTAGATTCATTTGGAAGAACATCATAATACGTTTTGGCATTCCTTAGATCATCATAACATATAATATAACTCAATCTGAGAGCAGCCTATTTTAAATTTTCTACGAAAAATACGATATTAAGCACTACTATTGTTCAGTGCCCCCCCCCCCCCAAAAAAAAAAAAAAACAATGGACAAGCACAAGCTTCCAAGAAAACTGTCGTCGACGGGATAATAAAGATATTGGAAAAACAGAAAGGCGCATAGGTCGACCAGCTCCCCCACATTCTCTGGGCATTTCGAACTATGCCTAAGAGATCAATGGGGAAAACACATTTCCTTAGATCATGGTATAGAAGTCGTTATTACACTGGAAATAGGTCTGTCAACCATAAAGTCCTCCCTAGTCAGCGAAGATCTCAAAAACAAGGCAATTAGAGTTGACCTTAACCTAGCTCGAGAAATAAGAGAGATGGTCCTTATAAAGCTTACCTCCTATCAGCAATAGTTGACAAAGTAATACAGCGGGGAAGTCAATGCGAGGATTTTTTAAGATCAAGGGCTACTTACGAAAGAAGAATGTGGGCGATGCAAAGAAGCTCTTAGATATAAAGTTCGTACCTAACTGGGAAGGTCCATTCAAAGTTATCAGAGAAGACTTACAGGGAGTCTAACACTTAGAAATAATGAAGGACAAATAAGTTCCCTGAGTATGGAATGCATCTAACCTCAAGAAATTTTACTTTAGTTTTAATTCATTTCAGTTTTTAATTACTTTTTGGAAAATTTTCATTTGTCAAGCGTGAGTTTAGTATTATATTTCACAAACTTATGTTTTTATTGTTCATTTTTACAACTGACAAACAATGAATATTTAATAAAGAAGATCGATTAGTCAAACAAATTGTGTTTAGTGTATAATCTAGATATTTGTTTTTTTCTAATGTATTCTCAAAACTGGTTGGTTGATCGACCAACAACCACCCTATGATCCCCGAGCAAGGATACTTCTTTTTAATATCTTATTTAAGACTGATTGGTTGGTTGATCAAAGACTACAACTCATTCCCCGGCTAATAGTACTTATTTAAATGCTTACTTTTAGACTAACTGTATGGTCGACCAATGACCAACCAAAAATTCATTTTATTTTGTTACTTAGTAAAACATACACAATTGCTCAAGGCAAATAAAAGGCCTACGGGGAAACCCTAGTCACCTAGTACGGACCAAGTAGAAATATTGCAGCTTGGAGACAACCTCACAAACATGTACAACTTTTCTTTTGTGGATCTAGGACTAAGGTTTGATGTGACAACATCACCTAAAAGTCAAGGCCATGGACCATGTGACATAAGGAAAAGCAAATTGTTAAAAATTCCATTAATATTTAAAGTTATTACTGGGAAATTAATACCACGAATAATTTACAACAAAAAGGTAATTAAGATGGCCCTCTTGAAGGTTCAACTCTAGTGGACAAAACGTCTAGCCCAGAAAGACTAAAGGTATCAACTAAGTTTCTAAATTTTGATGCCCCCCTGGAGTCACCCCGTTGACTAAGTCTGGAGGTCGGTGGAGTTCATCATCCCCATCAAGTGCGTAGTCACCCAAACACTTCCTTATAAAACTAATAGGTATGGCATTCGTTGGTATCCATGAAGAATAAATCTTATAAGGGGGTTATGATAATCACGACAATCAAGATTATCTGGGATGGAAATCGGGCGGGTATGGGGAGGGTTTTGCTAAACCCTACTCCACCCTGCAAAGGAAATTAGTGTCCCGAACTCGTCCCAAACTTGGGACGGGTTTCACCTCTAAACTCGAACCCTACCCATAAACAATTTACACTAACCCAATCCCGCTTCGTTCCGCCACTTTTACATGAAAAAAAGTTATTGAAAAAAAGATAAAAGCCTTCTCCAATTTGTAGAACACAGTCGACTTTTGAACACCACAACATGATAATAACAATACTTAAAAAAATTATCTCATTTGTAAAATATAACCAATAATCACAAATAAATCAAAATAAGTTTTAAATAAAACATATATAAACAAAAAGAACCCTAATCTTGAAATAAAAATTGAAAAAATAAAAATTACCTAATTCATGTAAATCAAGGGTGCTAGGCATAAAACAACGATTTAAGATAGTAAATAGATTTCAATAATCATAAATAGGTTGGAAATTTATGGCCTTTGAATGGAGCGCCACTTCAATATTAAAATCGATATGTCGATGGTCGAACATAGTGTGATGACGAAGATGAAGTCATTGATGAATGTAACTTACGAAGCTTTTTGTTGATGTCCGGATTGATTTGTAGAGAGAAAGAGGTGAAGTTTCAACGGGTTGAGATTTAGAGAGCATCTTTGTGTTAGGGTTATGTGAAGAATATTGGGAGGATATATCATACATTTATTTTGTAAAGTTATGTTTATGAATAGTAAGGACAAAAATGTACATCAATTAAATAAACACGGAGGAACGGGGAGGTTCAAATTGCCATCCCTAAGGATCTTACTAGTACCCTAACTTGGAAACCATTGGCACTTTCACATCAACTAAAGTGCTGAGCCATTTATTTTCTTAACTAACGTTTCGATCATCATTCAAAGTAACTTCATAATTGAGGAGAGCCTCATCGTAGCCATCATTCCACACTTATTGAGGTTATTGGGGGAATCGTAATCTGAGGCGATCAAGTTTCTCCAATAAACATTTTATGGTTGCTCTTTATCATGCAAAGATTTTTTGGCCTTCTCCAGCTCCTCCCTTAGCTGACCTTCTCATTTTCAAGGAATGAAACTCCTTCTCCAAATTGTTTATTTGGAAGATTTTTGCTATCCCAAGCTCGTCTCCTTCTTTCTCAAGAAGAACAACAACCTCTCTCACTCCCACGAGGTTGGCTTATATAATAAAAGTCTTTATAGCGTACAATGACTCAATATTTTCCAACTTTTAGTCGAGTTCTCATTCTCTATCCAGCTCGACCATGTCCTTATCAAGCTTAGCCCTAAGATTGGCTAACACTTCATCGTAACTAGCTTAGGTGGCGCAAATTATATCACGATTGACCGCTTTAGTCTCCACAACCCGATGGAAAAGTCGACGTAGATATGAGTATGCCACTTTTGCTCATGAAGATGTATCAGAGCCCAATATCTAGTAGAGATCATCAGTATCATCCCAACTAGCATCAAGAAGTCATGTATGCCTCTCTTAAAAGTCATAATGAGCATCGACGAGTGTTACGCAAATCGCATCAAATGACAAATGCAAGGACAAGTCGTTGGTCATTCAAGCTCGGTAAAAGATAAAATGCACATAATATTACAAGATAAGTGAATAAGTAAAGTTAATCAAAACTTCAAGTTTTATTAATGATGATCAATAGGGAAATCCCTTACATCACGAATTGAAGGAAAAATAAAAACAAGTACAATATTTTGTAAGTCCACCACATTTGCATCCTCGTCGACTTGAACATAGACTGTGTCTGCCAAATGGTTGGCCCTAACCTTAGCTTTATCGACATCTTGATAAATGTTGACTTACTTAAGAGCCTTGGGAGCGTTTGAGTTGCCTTTCGCTTTCTCAATTTCCTGATAAGCATCGAGTTTTTTTTAATAATCAACACAAACATCAACCACCTCGACACCAATATTGGCAACTTTAAGACCAGAAGTCTGCACATTGATTACCCCCTCCTCACCCTCCTCCTCATCTTTATTATCAATTGGAGGAGGTGAACCTACATTATGCTCCGTAAACAACTCAAAGTCTTCATCAATGCTTTCCTTAACAAGAGACTCGTACCAACCACTCTTAAAATATACCTTCCTCAAGTATTCAATCTGAGATTGGGATTTGACAAAGGCCTTATCCCAGCCTAGAGTCTAAGCGTCAAACTTGGCTTGTGCAACTCCAGCCACGACCTTCTCAACTTTAGCTTTCGCCTCCTCGGCGTTAACCATGCCATTCTTAAACTTAACTATGGTTATCTCGGTATCAACCTTATCCTTTCTGGCAACAACGACTATGCCATTAGACTATTTGATATTCCTATTAAGGTCAACATTGGTGACCTCTAAGTTATTGACTTTCTGGTCTAGCTTTTCCTTATAAGCAATCTTAGCTTGATCGACCGCCCGAGAAGCATCCAAGGCCTTAATTGCCTCATCCAAAATTACCTCCACATTGGGGGGGGGGGGGGGGGGGGGGGGCTTACTCAATTCAGTCTCTCTCTAACAACTTGTCATAGTCAACCATGAACTGTAAGAGATAGGGGAAATAAAAATTAGTTGCTTGTGAGTAAGAAGTATACAATGAAAAATATGTATGAAGAGATAAACTTATAAGATAAAGGTTGTGGTCACCGTGTTTCACCAACTGAGCATGAGTAAGGCAAGCAGCTGCCTTATTGGTAGGAATGCATGCCAACCTGATCAAACCACGTGCAAGTCAAGATGGGCAACAACATAATGGGTGATAGCCTTGCCCTTTCCAGTAGTATTTTTACCCACATCAGCAAGTGGGGGATGAAGAGCTTAATATTTCTTCCTTTTCTTGGAGGGGGCTTTGCGTCCTTGGTAGGGGAGTCCCCAATAACCAAAGGGTTAGCTTGCCCCCCAAACTTCCTTTTGGTGTAAAAAATAAAGTGAAAACAATTAAAACTAATCAAATAAAAAGGAAAATATAAATCAAGGTCACAATTGCAAACTAACCTATTCATTTACCTTCCTGAGGGAACTTTAACCCATCACACTTTCTGCCCTCGGGAAGGGGAATGTGTTGCCAGTTATTCACAATCACACCATGATCCCAATAGTCCTTGCTGGAATCAGGCAAGTTCATTACTAGAGCCCGATTGGCTACCCTCATTTTCAGATAATAAATATTTTCATAGGTCAACGCCCATTGATTATAGTACATGATGTCAAGGATACCCAGATTGGTCTCGTACAACTCGTTAATGTGGTGAACCCCATTAACGATCCTCAAATTATTTAGAGTGACATGGGTCGAGACCACAACAAAGTATTGACAAAATTCAAGAAGAAGTTGATTCAGGGAAAAATTACCCCATACCCAATAATAAAAATCGAGGGCAACTAATGGTCCCCATCAAGTTTACAAATTTCATAGGGCCTTCCACCGATTCTACTTTGACCCATTATGGGATATAATTAATTTTGAACTTATTTATGGTGTATTTACTGATTACGTACACCATTATTGAAGAACGAAACAACTAAAAGAAAGAGCTAAAGAAAATAAATTCATAAATACAGATAAATCGAGAGAAATGAAGATAGAGTGCTTACAACGAAATGGAGGAAGTAAACTTCCTTCTTTAAGTGATCTGTTTTTAAATGAGAAATAGAAGGAGGGAAATGTTCTTTTGTGGTGAGAAATGACTTTACGATTCCTGAAAATGATTATTACATGCACGAAAATCGAAATGAAATGTAACGACTACTGAAACGATGGTTGTATCTCCCCAAGGCTAAGTAAATATGCCAAAATTACGAGCATGCCCCGGGGACACTCAAATCGACGAATGCTTTTTAGTTCTCGAGACACATACAAAATTTCCCTCTAATCAATGTGCAGAAATTTTAGACAATTAGGAAGAATCATGTCATCCTAAAAGAGCAAGAATACTTGTTCAAAATTAACAACAAACCTAGGTATAAAGCCCAACGACCTTAGTGAGCTCCTGGACTTCAGGGGCAATTGTGGGGTCAAGAATTTCACTAGCACGTGCTCAGCCACATGTGCCTATGATTAATGAATACTCCCAGTCAGAGAAGAATTATTCAATGCTATCACTTGTAACGGTTGATTATGATCAAGGATAACCCTGAACACTTGGGGATAGCAGTTAATGGGGCTTATGATTCTCCCAAGTTGACTTATAAATGTAAACTCACCCCATATGAATGGGGAATGCATTATTGTAGCATCAAACAGTACTACAACTCTACCAAGTTGAGTTCTTGATCAGTAGAGAATGAAACCTAGTACCCCCATGTACGTATGCAAATTGTCGACCGACGTACATCTTGTGTTTTATGTGTGACATTATTTTATCTGCTATTATTTTATTTTTTTTGGACTTGTGTGCATTGAATATCACTATCTGCAGGAAATTACCACCTACAATATTTATCATCCCGACTAATCTAAGCCAATCGCGAATTAAACTAAAATATACAGTTCTCCAAAAGTGATATATTTTCATGAATAGCTATTATGTACTATAATACGCTTAACAGACATCCATTAGAAGTTTGTTCTATTTGGTTTTAAAAGTATCTAGGTGGCACTTAGTTTTGACCTATCAATTTTTCCCTCAACGTCTCTTCTTCTCCTACATTATATCCTAAAGTTCCCATACATTTTTCCCCGCCACTCTTTCTTTTCCTTCCATCTCACAGTTTTATTTTCTTGACCTTCGAGATCAAGATTTCTCTCACCCTCAAAATATCTCTTCATAATCTGACGGACTGCCAACTGTATATTTACTCCTTCCGAAGATGATGTAAAATGATAATATATAAATGTTTGTGTACATATGCCCATCTGTGTGAACAAGGACGCCTTACGATTTTTTTTACAGATATTATATTCATTTCCAAATTGATAGTCAACAATCATTTGTAAATGTTTATGTGCATATATACTCCATTTCAATTAGAGGCTACTTCCATTCTTCTTCGTCGTCATTATTATCACCTCCTATATTTTTTAATCCATTTAAATCAGACTTGAAATAAATCTGACACTTAGATGTTGTTTAAATGTTGTTGGATAATGTTATGTGATATTTCTATACATTTTCGGTCTAAAGTGATTTAGTTAGGTTTTTGTTCTATTGAGTCAACTGTTACTTCCATGTGAAATAGGTCAAAAGATCATCCATTTAAGAAAAGTTGCATTTCATTTTTGATTTTTTAACTTAAATTGAATTCTTATATCGAGTTCATTTTCACTTTAACAATCATATATAATGAGAGTGTATTTATTCATCTGGGTTGTAAATGATCACTAATTCTTTACTTATATTTCTTTTACTTTTATAGATTATTAATTGTTGTACACAACACACTTTACTGGAGCAACATGGGAATGATTTATAACCATATTTTTTTTGCTAACACAAAGAAAGTGAAAGATAAAATCATGGTTATATTTTATACAACTATTATTTGTGTTTTCTCATTAATATTTTGGCTATCAAATCTAATTTATGTTGCACTATTTTTTGCCAGATTTAGTAAGATATTCATCACAAAAGGTTACCATGTACTATTAGAGGTAATTTTTTAGTTTACACTCGATTATTTTTTTAATCATTTTAAATACTTATTTTCCGAAGTTACATCGAAAAGGGCACACTATAAATATTAGAAGTGATAAAAATAGGAAAAAATGATACTAAAAATACACAAAAGACCGAAATCATCGAAAGTAAAAACTATAAAACAAATTATCAAAGACCTCTCAGTTTAGCATTGGTAAGTGTTTCCCAAAAAATTGAATACGAAAATAACTAAAAACACTATATCGTTTACTGATAGGGAAATTTTTGTTACTTTCCACAATAATGCTTTGTCCTATTTACTAAAATTTTCCATCTTTATAATATCATGATGGGATTTTTGCATTATTCCCTTTTTTAGACAATTACAAATTCAATTCAATATTAATTAACCACAAAACTAATATTTAATATATGATAAATAGTTAATAATAGGGGTGACTTTTTGTATGTGTTAAAAAAAAGAACAAGAAATTCTTTAATTTTTAGCTTTGGCCAATATGTTGAGATGAGTTAAAACTACAAATTTATTTACAATCTCCATAAGTCAACAAATTTATTTACTAATTTCTTTCTTCTTTTTTTTTTGTATTATTGCAATGATATTAATTATATTATACTCTCAATTATTGAAAAACTATGAATAAATGTAAGATTTCATTTATTATATTAAAACTAAATAATTTATTATGACAAATTAACAATTTAAGGTTTGAAACGACTGTTACAATAGTCTTTGTTTTGTATGAAATGTGATTTTATTTTAACAAGGAAAAAGCCTAAAAATATGTACAATGTGACCAAACAAAAGCCACAATTTCAGACCAACCCAACCCAAAATAAAATGGCAACATAATGTTTAAAAATAGGCATACATGCCCAATAAAATGCAACACTGCCAAAATGCCCAAAAAACAAAGATAAAAGCCCTACCTAAAAACCTAAAGACCAAAAAATCTACATAAACCAAGGTCCAAAAACAAAACCCAACCAGCCCAATAATTCTCTAGATGGCATGCGTGCCTACCACCTCAAGACGAGCTAGTCAAATATTACAACACTCTGATTAACGAGGAGGGACGTGACTCAAAATGTGCCTCTAATGCGTGTGAATTACGGCTCAAGTGTAAGTCGATTGCATAAGTAATAATCTAAGCAAGTCGGGTATCAAACACAGGGAATATAACGTGGAATATGACGACGAATAGGAACGACAATTAACCTGACATTTGACTCAAATGAAGGAAGAAAAATATGATTGTTTGTGGGACTTCCTATTAACTAATGCAGATTAATTAAGATTATAAACTAACTAAGCATGCAAGACTAAAGAAACTAGATTGTAAATTTGTTGAGAAGTATAGGATTAGGATACACTCCTTCGCCCCTCGGTAGATTCACCGAATATATAACATATCAAGAATTAAATGTTTAATTGAAAATAAATCTTCAATTCCTTTAAAGAATCATATATTGGGGAATTAACCCACGCGATACATGATTAAGAGTAAAATCTAGGTAAGTAATAAGATTATCGATACTCGCGGTGCATTCTTAAACACTCTGATTACCTAGGGCAAACGGAGTTAAAAGTCCAACAATGGTTAATCGACAAAATGCTACGTTTCCAATTATTCATTTACTTTTTGATTATAGTCTATAGCCACGCTAAACACCTCGAATGGGGTTCATGTACCCCAACCCTAAAAGAACTTAGTCGGACATGGTGATGTGAATCATAAATGAAATTCTAACGTAGCATGAATTCACATTTGTGATAAAAGTGTAACTAAACATGCAAGAAGTTCTTAGAATCCCAAAAAATATATTAATCATGCAAAAAATAACAAAATTCATGAATAAGAAATAGAGAGAAAATTTTATTAACAAAAACTTGAAATTTAAACCACAAAATTGCAAACTTGATGAAGACTTTTGTTCCTAGGGTTATTGCTTCCTTTCTTGCTCTCGAAACTAGGTTAAAACTATTCTCTTCCATATAAGAATAAAGAAGGAATAATAAATCACATTTTTACAAGTGTTTTAAACGAAACAAACTCTCCAAAATAAATGGAATTAAGTTGGAATTTTTGGATTATAACAAATCGAACCAGTTACACTTTGAAACCGAACCGATTATAGTTTCATTAAAACCCTTGAAAAGGCGAACCGGTTCTGGTTTCCTCTTTAATTCTTCTCATATTCTCAATCTCATGTCTTCTCAATGGTAGCTCGGATTAGGTTGTCCTTTCTTCCTATATACTCATGAGCTTGATGTCTTCAAGTTCTCTTTAGGTCCCGCATCCGGATTCTGGCTGTACATTTACGAATTTTCCATCGACTTTGCTTGTTTGCTTTTTTATTCTCATTCCGGTTTATCTCTTTCTTTAAAGTGCATAAAATACCTACAAAACATAATAGACATACATGACATAAAATATACTTGTAGGAAGAGGTCAGTAGCAATAATATGATATAAAATCATCGAATTAACATCGTACGAGATAACAAAAGTATATAAATTACGGGGGTAAAAATGAAGAATTTATGCCTAATCAAATCGGTTTGAATCATCCCATTTTAAAAGTGAAACTGCCTCGCATTATACGAGAATATAATGCATCCCAGAGTGACAGTTCGTTCGGGATACAAGAGGTCTCTTATAGGGCAGTATGATAACTCACCCTCACCCGTAATAAAACTACCTTGATCCGACATCGCACTCTCACTAATAGTATCACTCCCCTTTTAGGACTCTCTAGACATGTGACTCGTAATGGAGTTAAGTGTTGTACAAGGTGGCACCAAAAACTGTGGACCGCGTGGAGTGTGTGGGCTATTGGAATTGTACTATACTATAGGATTTCGTGAATTTTGGTAGGAGTATACCGAGGAGTTGGTTGAGGATTTTACATGTAAGGGCTGGAAAGATCCTATTATATATTTATTTATTTTTATTCTCTTTACATTTTTGGATTTTTTTTAATTTTTTTTTTTTGGATTTTTTAAGAATTAGAGTCAAATTTTATATTCATTCAACCTAACCTAAATGTATACCTAGTCCCCGGCAACGGCACCAAAAACTTGACACGACTCAGAATGTGTTTCTAATGTGTGTGAATTACGACTCAAGTATAAGCCGATCATGTAAGTAATAACCCGAACAAGTCGGGTATCGGACATAGGAAATAAGGCGTAGAACGTAATGGCAAATGGGAACAATGATTAATCTTACGTTTGACTCAAAGGAAGGAATGAAAAAATGATCATTTGTGGGACTTACCATTCAACTAATGCAGATTAATTAAGATTATAAATTAACAAAGCATGCAAGACTAAAGAAACTAGACTGTAAATTATGCGAGAAGGATAGGATTGGGATACACTCTTCTGCCTCTTAGTAGATTTATCGGACATAGAATATATCAAGAATTAAATGTTTAATTGAAAACAAACCTTCAAATCCTTTTAAGAATCATATATATGGGGGAACACGATACATGATTAAGAGTAAAGTCTATGTATGCAACAAGATTATCAATACTTACGGTGCATTCTTAAATACTCCGGTTACCTAGGGCAAACGAAGTTGAAAGTTCTACGACGGGTATATCAACAAAATATTATGTTTCCAATTATTCATTTACTTCTGAATTATATTCTATAGCCATGCAAAACACCTCGGGTTGGGTTCATGTACCCCAAACCTAAAAGAACTTAGTCGGACATGGTAATGTGAATCATAAATGAAATTTTAACGTAGAATGGATTCATATTTGTGATAAAAGTGCAACTAAACATGCAATAAGTCCTTAGAATCCCAAAAAATATATTAATCATGGAAGAATAATAGAATTCAAGAACAAGAAATAGAGAGAAAACATTATTGATGAAATCTTGAAATTCAAACCACAAAATTGCAAACTTGATGAAGACTTTTGTTCCTAGGGTTCTTGCTCTCAAAACTAGGTTAAAACTATTCCCCTCCCTCCAAGAATAAATAATGAATAATAAATCACATTTTTTTTACAAATGTTTGAAACAAAACAAACTTCCAATTAAGCTGGAATTTTTGAATTACAACGAATCGAACTGGTTCTGGTTTCATTAAAATCCTTGAAAAGGGGAACCAGTTTTACTCAAAACCAAATCGGTTCTGGTTTCCTCTTTAATTATTCTCATACTCTCAATCGTAGATCGAATTTGGTTGTTGTTTCTTCTTATATACTCGTGAGCCGATGTCTTCAAGTTCTCTTTAGGCCCCGCATCCGGATTTCGGCTGTACATTTACGAATTTTCCCTCGAGTTTCCTTGTTTTCTTTTCTATTCTCATTTTGGTTTCTCTATTTCTTTCCAGTTGTATAAAATACCTATAAAACATAATAGACATACATAAAACACAATCTACTAGCAGGAAGAGGTCAATTGCAATAATATGAAATGAAATCATCAAAATAACATCGTACGGGATAACAAAAGTAACTAAATTATGGGGATAAAAATGAAGAATTTATGCCTAATCAAGGAGCACTTCTTCCTAGCATAAAACCATTACCAAAATAAAACCCATATTTTCCAAGACAAACCATAGGTATACAAATTCTTCGTGTAAACTAGACGAGAGCAGAGTAAACTCAGTAAAAAAATCAAAACCGCCATCAACCCCACCAATAAACGAGATGAAAGACTCTATTATCCTTACTTGAATCCTACCCTGTGTCGCTTCGTGCGGTAAACGAAACACCACACAAGAAGCAATAAGGGTAGGACTCAAGACAATGATAATCAACACCCTGCATCAGACAAGCTAAATCCATGGAACTTAGAGGCCCCCTAATATCGTAGTCCCCCCAATTGGAGAAAGAAGACATGACCAAAGACCAAATCTAAACTTCGATAACAATATTTATCAAATAGCTAAGGAACTTTTCTAAAAAACTCTTCCATTTATCCCCCATTTACTGCATACACTATTGTTCTTAGTGTTTTCCTTTACATTTCTTCCTCTATGAGTACTTTTGTATATCATCTTCTCAATTTTCAAAAAAATAAGCCCATCAAAAATCTTGAAATTCTTGTAAATGATCTTATTCCTTACCCTCCAAATAATATAAACAGTGATAGATATGCAGAGCTTGAGAAACATGGCTTTAAAGTCTCTACTATTTTTATTAAGAAGCCTAACCTCCTCATTAAAAGTTTTAATATTCCTATACTCACCACATTTAATCAATACTTTTCCCCCAAATATCTCTTGAAACCTCACCAAAAAAAGGGAGATGATCTTTGGATTCCTTCTCTTTACTACAAAACATACAAAGATCTTCATTAATAGTCCCCCATTTAACTAATATGTCTTTTGTCCTCAACCTATCAAGGCAAGTCATCGATAAAATGAAAGCACGTCTAGGAACTCTCTTTGGAAACCACATTGTTTTAGCCCAATTAACCTTTGTTTTCTTTTATCTTAAGTTATCATATGTAACCTTGCAGTTAAAATTCCCATATTTAGCAATCGCCCCAAAACCCCAGTCCCCTCTATTACATTGTGGTGAAATACTTCTCCTAGCCATGTCTAAAAGATCATTGAGAGAAGTCTAGGGAAATTCCATCCATCCTTAACAATGAAATTTGAGGCCTTGGCCAAATCTGAACTAGCAGCATCATAAGCAATTATGCTTCCATAGTAACTAATTAAAGGTCCACTTTCATGCCAATTATCAATCCAAAATGAGTCTTGTCCCCTCTGTCTTTATGATATTTAATAAACTTTTTACCTTAATCCCTCACTCTCCATAGCTTCCTCCAAGTCCATGATGCATCAAGTGATAGTTTCACTGTCCAAGAAGATTCCTATTTGATTACCTCATTGTGTATCCACTTAACTCACAGTATCATTTTTCTTAGCCACATCCCACAAGTGTCTCGTCATACATGTCTTATTCCAGTCCACCAGATTCTTGATCCCTATACCTCATTCTTCATATGAAAAATAAACATCATCCCATGTAACTTTAGAGCATGATTTCTTAAGATCAAATCCTGATCATATGAATCTTTTAATTACTTGATCTATATCTTTAATCACCTGTTTAAGAATAATAAATATATAAATCTAGTAAACTTAAATGCTTTCGAGGACAACAATAACCAACTTAACTCTCCCTGCATAAGATTACTACCTGTTTGTCCATGTTTTGACTTTAATCATAAGTTTCTCCACCATAACTTTACAATCTTGAAACTTAAATATAGTATAAATTAAAGGAACTCCAAGATATTTAACTCGTAAATCACCCATAAAATTTGTAAGACCATTCCTTTTTCCTTCTTTAATTCCAGTAAAGAAATTTTCACATTTTGTATAGCTAACTCCAAGACCAAAAATAATTTTGAACTCTCTAAGAACTTTATCCACAATCTTCAAAGAGTTCAAATAAACCTTAGCCATAATGAACAGGTCATCAACAAACATCATATGGGATAAATTTAAACTCCACGGTTGGGGTGGAAACTAAATGAACCTATACTATTGCACCATCCGATACCCACGAAAATCCTTCCATAACTAGAAGAATTAGGTAAGGTAGTAAAGGGTTACCCTGCCTTAGCACATTAGTTCCTTTGAAAATTCCATTAACACCTCTATTGACACTAACAGAATAACTGGTAGTCATCACGCATTCTTTAATCCACTGTATAACCAACTAAGGAAATTCCATAGTATTTAACACATCAATGATAAACCCCCAGTTAACTAAATTATAGGCTTTCATCAAGTCAATATTCATAACAGAGGTGTACCATTATTCTTATGATGACCTCTCACTACTTCTTACATAAAAAGCACACTATCAGTAATATTTCTCCCCTTTATGAAAGCAGATTGTCTATTGATAACAAGTTCAGGCATAACCCCCTCAATTATGTTCACAATAATTTTGGAAATAATCTTGTAGGTGGTATTACATCATGATATTGGTTTGAAGTATTTCATAGTGTTTGGTGATTCGTATCGAATATTGCATATTTCCGCCCGTTATCTTTATGCATTCTAGCACTTTTACGGTTCTAAATGCCTATAATTATGCTCATTAACCAGACAACCTTGGATTTGGATATATGCATGCTTTGCAGGGGTTATTTGTGCTTTTGTAGGTATTGGAACGCTAAAAGTGAGGTTCGGTTGCATTTCGAAGAAGTTCCATCATTGAATGCTACTAAAAGGGTAATTTGGTCTTTTCAAACTCACTATTTTTTATGGAATGAAGTTACCAACATGTAGATCATCAAATTATCTTTCCATGGCCACTGACCGTGCGTCATTCTGACTCCGTATGTGGAAGTTATGCCCATTTTCGGAAGGTTTCGGTATTTTCTTCTACTAAAAGGGCATTTTGGTAATTTCATACTGCATAATTTGGAGGGTTTCAAAATAGAATCATGTAGAGAATTGAATTAGCTTCGCGTCGGTTCCGATCACGCCTCATTTCGATTCCGTATGAGGGAGTTATGGCCGTTTTCGTGCAACGCGTCAAAATTGGTTCGGAGTGGAAAAGGGGCCTGCCTCCAGCCCAAGGCAAATTCCAAAAGTGAGGTCGACCGGTCACAAAATAGAGGTCGATCGGTCCCATTAGATATGGACGAAAATTGACTTATTTTGGGTTTTTTGGCTTGGTTTTTTGGGGGTTTATTTTGGGGTATATCATGTATGCTCCGTGCTTACGACCTTGCGTGCGTAATTTTCGGGATATTTGTTGACACCAAAATCTTATTAGACTTTTATGTGAATTTAGGGGTGTGACAACACTTGATTTAATTAACTGTCGAAACGAGACGCGATCTTAATAACTCGTCGACCCATGTAACCATTTTATACTAATTAACTCGGGGTGAGGGATATTCGACGCAACCTATAGTTTTTATTCACTTTGTTAACATAGTTTAATTACACTCGCCTATTTTAATCTTTTCTCTTTATTATCTTTTCCTTTTTGTTAAAATTACCTTTTACACTTTTATTTCGGAATATTAAATCATATAAATTCTAGCAACTCGTCTCTGTGGATTTTCAATACCCAACTTACCGCTATACTCACCCGTTGAGTGTAGTCGTAACTTAGGTTTTTGTATAGTTCAGGTGAGCCGAATTCAAAAATGACCGGCGCGTAGGTGACTCTCGCGCCGCGGTAAAACCCTGTCTATCAAATGGCGCCGTTGTCGGGGACTAGTTTGTTTTAGACTTTATTTGATTTAGTATTTCATAGTATTTTCTTTCTATTTGTATTATTTGCTAATATTTTGCAGGACTTCCACATTTGAGCACTTAGAAACGCTCGAATTCTTCCCGCGTGCACTTACTTTGTGGAATTCGCCACTTGAGCCATTTTTGGGGTAAGCATGTCTTATTCCAATTCTTTCGGTAATCCTTGTTATAATTCTCAAAATTCTCGCAAACCTATGACTTTCGGTGAATACTTAGCATCCCAAAGTGTAACAAATTCAAATATTACTTTGGGCGAGTATAACGAAAGTCAAAACTTAGGTTATTGGAATTTTGATGATGATGACAATGATTTTGGGCCTTTACCTCCTTATAATAGGAATTTTGAAACGAATTGCAATAGTTTTCAAAATTCCTATAATAATGAGTTTTTGTTTAAGCCCGATGACAACTTTCAAAGTTCCCATTTACATGCATCCGCACCTCGACCTATGACATTCGGTGAGGGTTTGCGTATGTATGAAAATGAGAAAATTGAAAATCGTTATCGGGAAGAAAATCGTTCGTGGGAACATGAGTTGGATTTATTATTTGAGTCCGACGACGATTTTGCTTCCGAGACTTTCGAAGTCGACGAATGTTTTGAACCAAATGAGGTACTTGTACCTACTTTGGAACAAGCCATTCTAGACTTTGCCCATCTCGTAATAGATATTGAAAGTGAGGATGAAAATGACGTAATATCTATTTGCAATGAAATGATTTCTTCTTTGGCCCCCAAAGAAGAACATTTCATTGAAAATGATATTATTTCCTTTGAAATTCCAACTTCATGCGATGATGATTCATCTCATGAGTTTGAATTTCTTTCATCCCCATTTTCATTCTCTATTACCCCACCGGAACAAGTACCCGGTGATTCGGTTTCGAACTTTAATGTTTTAAACCCTATCGCCGATGAGGAGTACTTACTCGAGTCGCCCTCCACGATCGCATCTTTGCCTTTGTGTGCGCCGCCTCCTATTCCAACTTCAAAATCATTGGGAGGATATTCGGCTTTTCTCGTTCCCCACTTGTTTTTGTCACCCGTTCAATCCAAAACCCCCATCGTCCCTCCAAAACTTTTAATTGGCGATGGTTCATTTCTTCCGCCTTACACATGCCTTCCGTTGTTAAAACGGAATTCATATTTTTTGGAAGGCATACTTGTATGTGAGGGTACACCGGTTATCCTCCAAATTCAAATCGTTCTTATGGTGGACCCTCAGCTATTTAGACTTCTAGTGTACAGTTAGTGTGAAGTCTAAATAGTAGGTTGTATATAGCTAGCTTTTTATTTTCTCTTTTTATTTTTTCCTTCCTTTTTAATTTAGTCTAATGTAATTAGTTAACTTTTTATAATTTTTTTTTGCTATGCTCGGTACTAACTTGTTTTGTAGATTCTTTGGACTTGTTCTTATGGGGATCACTCCACTTTTGGGTAATATCGCTCTTTTCCTCTCTTTGACTTGGTTCTTAATTTACATTGAGGACAATGTCAAGTTTTAAGTTAGGGGGTGTGAGATATTCTATCCATTTCATTATTTAGTCCATGATTTTGCTCACATGTTAGTTACTTAGTATGCTTTTCTTATAAAAATTCAAAAATTTCAAAAAGATTCTTTATTTTTTCTCCTTTTTGGGCATTTTGCCTTTCTTTCCGATGATAAATTTCAATAATTGCCCGATCCAATAGACAACCCAATGATGCATGTTCTCGATTTTAGAAGTTATTAGACTTTAGTCTCAATTATTGATATGATGAATAACTTCATGAATTAAACTTTAATCCCATGAGCACATGCACTTTTATTGTTATATTGATTTGGTTTAAGATTTTTATAACTCGGTAATTTTTTGTTGCATTGTATATACTTACACCGAGTAAGCTTTGTACCTTTCGTCGCTTGTGAGTGTTATACACTATTCTTTCCTCTTTGAAAACATTGAATTCGTTGGTAATCTCACTATTCTTTCATTTGACCGTTCATTAATTGAGTTCATACTTGAAATGTGTTACTTGAGCATGATTTTCATATATTGTTTTGATTCGATAATTGCGTAAACTTTGTGAAATGATCATAGGCCCTCTTTGTTATATCACCCATATTAGCCTTGACCTCACCCTTATATATTTACCCTCGTTAACCCCTTTGAGCCTAAATATTAGCCTTTCGTTTCATAACCCCATTACCATAACTAACTCTAAATTGGAGTTTTAGCCCATACATACACTTTCCATACCTTTGTTTGGAATGTTACTTAGGATTGAATGATGTTGTTATGATGCCGGTTGCAATTTAGGCATATGAGAGTTTGATAAGTAAAGAAAAGAAAGTAGTGAAAAAAGTGAAGAAAAAGAGAAAGCAAAAAGCAAAAGAAAACAAAAGAGAAAATGAGAAAAAGAAGAAAAGAAAAAGAAAGAGAAGTTTGTATATGTTTTATATAGTTCAATAATCTTTGATTACTCTCCCCGATGTTATATTCGATGCCTTTTGGAACTTGTTTTCCAATTTTGATATTGCCCGCGTCGTCCTATTATCCCGAGTTTTCATCCCGAACACTTTGAATCCGTATATACATTCCTTTCATTTCATACCCTAGCCATACCTACATTATAACCCTATTAAAGTCCTATGTGATCTTAAGTAGATGCAATTCAAAGGTTTAAATAGTTATGATAATATGTGAAAATACATTTTCTCCCCTTTAATGAGTGGTATCCTTTCATTGAGATTACATTTTTCATTTTATATATAGCGTTCTTCATCTGTGACATGTGTGTGGCCTAGTTTCCATTTACATTTACTCCTTATGCCCGCATGTCCCGTGTGTTACCTCCCTGTTTCGAGTGAATTCGCTTGATGAGCGTAATGCCCGTGAGGATTGAATATATGCTTGCTTTAATGTTTATCCGGTTTATATAAGTTTTTGCCAAATCACACTTTGCATGTGCTCGCTCCCCTCCCACATTTTAAGGTTTCAATTCTATGAGGTGCATTCTATAATGTTAATGATTCGAACTTATGTGTGAATTCATTCACTTTGCTAATAATGCATATGAAATCTTTTTCACTTTTGTTGGGCTTGTCGCATGTTGGTTTGGGCATATTTTGAGGAAACCATATGATGTTTGTGGGTATCATCCCTGAAAACCCTTACGAGACGACACTCGTCCACTAGGGTAACCTAGGGGTTTAACGGCTTATTGCATATGCTAAATGCAATCGTGTTCCCTACGAAAGTGGCAATTATATTTCAATGCATATATACATTTTGTATTTCCTTCTGTGGACTAGTTTTGTTCGTTGCATCACTAGGGACTAGCAATGTTTAAGTTAGGGGGTGTGATTCGTATCGAATATTGCATATTTCCGCCCGTTATCTTTATGCATTCTAGCACTTTTACGGTCCTAAATGCCTATAATTATGCTCATTAACCAGACAACCTTGGATTTGGATATATACATGATTTGCAGGGGTTATTTGTGCTTTTGTAGGTATTGGAACGCTAAAAGTGAGGTTCGGTTGCATTTCGGAGAAGTTCCGTCGTTAAATGCTACTAAAAGGGCAATTTGGTCTTCTCAAACTCACTATTTTTTATGGAATAAAGTTACCAACATGTAGATCATCAAATTATCTTTCCATGGCCACTGACCGTGCGTCATTCTGACTCCGTATGTGGAAGTTATGCCCATTTCGGAAGGTTTCGGTATTTTCTTCTACTAAAAGGGCATTTTGGCAATTTCATACTGCATAATTTGGAGGGTTTCAAAACAGAATCATGTAGAGAATTTAATTAGCTTCGCGTCGGTTCCGACCACGCCTCATTTCGATTCCGTATGAGGGAGTTATGGCCATTTCCGTGCAACGCGTCAAAATTGGTTCGGAGTGGAAAAGGGGGCTGCCTCCATCCCAAGGCAAATTCCAAAAGTGAGGTCGACCGGTCACAAAACAGAGGTCGACCGGTCCCATCAGATATGGACGAAAATTGACTTATTTTGGGTTTTTTGGCTTGATTTTGTTGGGGGTTTATTTTGGGGTATAAATAGAGTGTTAGGGGCATTTCTTTGGATATATATTTCATTTTAGATACTTAGTTTAGGGTTTGGATTTTGAGAGCTCATCTTCTCCTCTCTTTGGGTGTTCCCCATTTGGGTGTTGTAAGGTTACTATTCATTATCTCTTCCAATTAATTTAAGTTCTATTTCCTTATTTTCTTGCTTTGTAGTTAATTTACTTGCTTTCTAATTTAGTTTACTTGCTTTATTTATTGCTTTCACCTAAATACATGTCATTTACCATGCTCTGTAGCTAGGTTAAATTAGGTTGTGTCGGATTGAACTCACCTAGGGTTGACGTGTTGCTTTGCTTTGGTGATGGAGTTTACGGGTCTATTTCGAGTGTGTTATCCTAGTTATTACGCCTAGGGGATTTGACGGGGTATATCATGTATGCTCCGTGCTTACGACCTTGCGTGCGTAATTTTCGGGATATTTGTTGACACCAAAATCTTATTAGACTTTTATGTGAATTTAGGGGTGTGACAACTCTTGATTTAATTAACTGTCGAAACGAGACGCGGTCTTAATAACTCGTCGACCCATGTAACCATTTTATACTAATTAACTCGGGGTGAGGGATATTCGACGCCACCTATAGTTTTTATTCACTTTGTTAACATAGTTTAATTACACTCGCCTAGTTTAATCTTTTCTCTTTATTATCTTTTCCTTTTTGTTAAAATTACCTTTTACACTTTTATTTCGGAATATTAAATCATATAAATTCTAGCAACTCGTCTCTGCGGATTTTCGATACCCGACTTACCGCTATACTCACCCGTTGAGTGTAGTCGTAACTTAGGTTTTTGTATAGTTCAGGTGAGCCGAATTCAAAAACGACCGGCACGTAGGTGACTCTCGCGCCGCGGCAAAACCCTGTCTATCATTTGGGTTAGGGACTTTAGTTATTAAACTGATTATGGTACTATTCCACTCCCTTAGCATTCTTTCATTTCTGAAAAAATACATCACTGCTTCGATATTATCATCTCTAATAATATTCCAGTTATTCTGAAAGAACCCAGCACTATAACCATCAGGATCAGGGACTTTGTTGGGGTTTATATTAATAAAGGGCTTTATTGATTTCTTCTTTATAAATAGTTCGTTGCAAGTTCTCCTTCCGCTCCTCATTCAACCATCTTTTTTTATAGGTATAATTTTATCATATGCTTCATTACTAGTTCCATTCTTAGCTCCCTCAGAAGATTTTTGAAGAACTCCATTGCTTCCTCATGAATTACGTTTTGCCTAATATACACATGACCTTCACTATCTTTAACTAGAATGATTTTATTTATGCTATTATGACATTCAACTTTCTTGTGAAAAAAGGAAGTGTTTTTATCATTAAGATCTAACCAAGTAATTCTGGATTTTTGCCTATAGAAATCTTCCTTAATATTCCTTAGCTCAAGATACTCACTTTGATAAATCTTCCTAGCTTTAGGCAGGTCTTTATCCTCGATGATACCGAAATTGGTATCAACAAATCAAAGTGATGAACAAGTTTATACCAATACAACAATGGCAGATATACAACAATATAATAGTAGAAAAAAATGAGGCAAAGAGGAAGTAAACACCAGATATAAGTGGTTCGGCCGAAGCCTACGTCCACTGTATAATGTGAATGGTGATTTTCATTATAACAATGGCTCTATTGGCCTGAAAATACAACACTTAAGCTTTTCTCTCTCACTAAGTATTTTAACAGAGTTATGTTAGGGTTGTGAAGTATCCATCCCTTTACAATGTAGAAGATGAAGTACATTTATCGTATTTCAGGGGTGTAATATACCCCCATGCATGTAATAAGCATGTGCAGAATGTTCCTAGCCAATGAGAATGAGCTAGCTGTCTATGTCACGTGTAGGTTATGATAATAAAATATTCCCTCATATGTAGGGATTGACATTGTTATAATATTTTTAGTCCACGTGCGATCTTCACCCCACGCGCACACTCTCACGCTCCCTGCCGGCTGTATGACCTCGGTCAATCACACCAGCCGAGGTTGGACGGATAATCTATAGTTCAGGGGAGAATTAACATATGCGACATTTAGTAATCTCGGCCTGTCTTCATTGGCTTGATGGGGGGTGAGGATGAGGGTTATTTTTCCCTATAATTACTGCTCCAGGACATATCGATTAGTTAACAAAGGTCGAGGCCAAGAACCCGTGTGCTGTCCCATTAGTCAAGAAGCTCATTTTTCAAGGATTCCATTAAACCCCTCAGGCTATCTTTCTCGCCTTCTATATATTCAAGCTTCTCTAGAAGAGCTTTCTCTCGTGTCCTAAAGTCTTCAACCAACATACTATTATCAACGACCTTGACACGTTCTTTCAAACTAGCTTCTAACTTCAAATTAGCTCTTTTCAATTTAATAGATTCTTTATAAAGTTCTTGAAAAGCATTTTGAAGTTCACTCACATTAACCTCTTCTTCATTTTCACTCTCTCTTTCTTCTCCACTCTCACTATTATAAAAAACAAGAGAATCATAAACTATGACCTTGGAAGTGTCATGTGTTAAAGTTTCATCAATCGATGAGTTCTCACTATCACTCACATGACTAGCCATAAAAGCCACAAAATTAGACTTAGTGGGGGAATCTGGTCCCTCTTCCTTATCACTATCACTAAGGGTCGCATTGTATGCAATGGGTCGTTTACCCTCTTTCCTTAGTTTAGTGGGCCACTCAGAAACCCTATGGCCATAACCCTCACAACCAAAACACCTATTAGACTCGTCCCTATTTAAATTTTCATTAATAGGTTTAGGGATCTTCTAGGCTTTAGGGATCTTCTCGGCTTTGTCATGTTTAGAAGTTTCAAATTTCTTAAAATCATTTTTAAATTTATCTTTGTTAAATTTAAGAAATTTTCTAAATTTACGAGAAAAACAAAGCCATATCTTCCGAGTCCCTATCACTCTCGCTATCTACTACTTGTTTGACCTCTTTTCGGGCTTTTAAAGCAACGCCCTTTTCAATTTTCTTTTCAATTTTAGAGGGAAACATATCTAGTTCATAGGTTTGTAAATCACCTACAAGCTCTTTTAATTTCGTAGAAGCTAAAGTTGGTAAAGAATGTAAAACGGTCACTTTTGGAATAAATCTATCGGGTAGGGACCTTAAAATTTTCTTTACAACTCGGTTGTCGGGTATTTTCTCTCCCAAATTAAAAGATGAATTGACAATATCGGAAAGTCTAGCATAAAATTCATCAAAAGTTTCATTATCGTTCATTTTGATAGTTTCAAATTGAGTGGTGAGGTTTTGGAGTTTCGAAGCTTTAACGACACTAGTTCCTTCATGAGTTAGTTGTAAAATATCCCAAGCTTCTTTAGCGGTTTCACACGTCATAATACGTCGGAATTCATCTGGTGTGACAGCGTTAAACAAGGCATTCAAACCGCGGGAATTAAAATTAGAAAGTTTAAACTCATTATCAGTCCATCTAAATGAGTTGGTGGAGACCACCCGTTAACTACAGACACCCAAACCCTCTCATCGATAGATTTTAGTGCCGATTTCATTCGCGCTTTCCAATACGCGTAGTTAGAACCATCGAAAATAGGAAATTTTAAAAATGGGGAAAATTTCGTTTTAGCCAAAAATTATTTAAAAGATCTTCAACGAAATAATTTATCGCTTTGGCTCTGATACCAATTTGATGCGTTGTCAGTCCTCGATTTTTAATTTTCTCAATTAAAATATTATTTCCTTTTCTTGTTTACTATGCGGAAGCGTAAAAGGTGATGGTTTAGTTAAAACAAAATTTTAATTTCAATTTCAAATTAAACTCAAGTGAAAATAAATTAAACATGCAAATATTAAATTTCACTTAAACCAATTAATTCAAGTCCTAGAATTTGCCTAAGTCATAATTATCAATATTTCAAAGTTAGGCCAAACTAATTTTAGCAAATGACTTGAATTAAATAAACAATTATCCAAATTTAATTAGCACCCAATTAAATTAAGTGTGACAATTAAAACCATTTTTATCTTGAATTACCCTAAGCATGAGTTCTAATTCATTATGCAGGATAAAAATAAACAATCAATCACACTACGCCGCGATGTACGAGGAAAAACCCACAACGGGAAATAACCTCGGACGGCCCTAGCCTCAAATCCACTAAGTACGGAATTTACAAATACAAGACAGAAAGGCTTACAACACACGACTCGATCCCTCTCAAGCCCCGACGCTTCTTCTTGTAGATACCTCCTCCTAGCGAATAACCTTGGAGCTCCACCACGGTCTCGGAATCCACCAATCGGACTTTATATGGTCACCGTCACCCGAGCAAGGAGCCTTTCTCCAAGTGGGTTATGTCGCAACAACCTCTTCTTCTTTTTGTATGGGATGTAGAAGAAAACCCTAAACTTCTCTTTGAACGGAAGAGACGAACCCAGTGCCAAACTCCAAGCAAGATATATGAATATGGGAACTTGGAAGAAACTAATTTGGGTGTAAACTAGAGTGGTGTATATTTTTCTCTTTGATAAAAACTCACTCAAAACATGATCTTTTTCCTTCTTTGATTTTACTCTCAAAACACTCTCTAGGAGTTAGTAAGATATGAAAAAGATGATTTAACAAAAGTGATTCCCGCACATATTAAAGTCTGAAAATAGTTGGTTGAGAATCAAGTGGGGAAGTGGGCGAAAACTGCTCAAAACTGCCAGAAAACAGTTCCCGCTGGAAACTCGTTCGAACGACATCTCATTCGAACGAGTCTTCTAACGAAGTTCCAGTATGAACTCGTTAGAAGATCGTTAGAAATCTCGTTAGAACGACAATCTCGTTCGAACGACATTTTGAACGAAGTTCCAGTATGCCATTATGGGAAGTCGTTGGCAAGTTCGTTCAAACGACATTTTGTTCGAACGACAAACTCGTTCGAACGACTCTATCGAACGAAAAACCAGAAAGTAGGAAAATTCAATTTCAGCCCAGAAAACTTTATAAACTTATTTAAAGTTTTAATTAAAAATCTTTCTGAAAAATAAAAACGCAGTTTTAGATAAACCTAACACCCAATAAACAAGTTCCAAGCTCCTAAATATATATGATTGCATTCATACCCTGGGAGTATGGAACTATGGTTGATGACGTATAAACGAGGCACGAGACCAGCATGATGATGAAGCTTTATACTCTTTATCGCTACGTCTTCAAACAAACTTTTCATAGGCTTGAGAATATTACAATTAAATACAATCCTATGTATAAATGTTTTTGTCCGGAATTGAGCCAAAACTATATATGGACTCAATTGGAAATTTGTGTCCTTACACAATCACCCCCAGCCCTTCGTCTCTGACGTGAGGATGAGGCTGAGGGGTAATGATGTTTAGCGACGTTGATGGCAATTGTTGAGAGGACACATGGAAATCATCGGTGGTGCGCAGGTTGGGTGTGACAACTATCACAGTTCCCATAGATTTATGTCCAATCGAGGCATGAATGACGGCTAAACGCTTAGGGTTTCGTACCTGAAATAATGAGGCGTGTGGGAAACTTGTGCCGCTTGGGAAATCTTGCACAAATCATTACTGGTACTGAAATGTTTTTTCAAAAAACATTCTCTCTTTCATCTCTTCAAACCTTAGCGTGCATTCTCTCCCCAAAACTAGTGCTCATGCTTCCTGTTCCAGCACTTCCAGGTAATTTCCAAGCCTATTCTCACGTCCTCGTTCTGCTATCCCCTCCAGGTAACCTTCTTCTGCATCTTTTTAAAGCTTTATCTCTTTTAAAGTTGATTATAAGCTTTTTCCATTTTTTGATGAGCTTGTTCGATATTTTGGCGACTTCATTGGGTTGTTAGGGTTTATCTCTGGGTGGTTATTGGGTAGGAATAGGTTCTTGAGGGCTACTGTCGCCTAGTTTTGGGCTTGATCGGCCCTCATTAGGCTTTTCAGTTAACTCCGACGACTTTTTGATTATCTTCTTTGGCGAACACTCAAGATGTTCTTGAGTGTTCTTTAAGTGTTCTTTAACAAAATGATTCATTCCCCCATTTTGATCTTTGGGTCAAAGTTAGTCAAAGTCCCAAGTTGTGTGCTTTTTTTAAACTGTTTCTGGTAGATTAAGTCTTACCTCATCTCTTGGATGCTACGAAGGCTTGACAAGTTAGCCGAAGAGTTCCCCACACTTAGGGAAAAATGCTTCAAAGAGATCCGTATGATTTAATAAGAGTACAAGGCTAAGCATAGGGTAGACCCTATTTGGGTACGACCCATCTTACCAGTTCCATTGAAGACTACATATCCCTCATCCTCTGAAGTTAGAAAGGTGGAGATGGTTGGATCATCCTCTGCTCTGACCGATAAGAAGGATTCATTTGAGGAAGCCTTGAGGATGTCCCCTTCTCATATTATTGACCTTGAGGTGGCTGAGACCTCAGCTCGTGCCTCATCATCTAGACATGTCAAGTCACCAGGCCGGGATAACTCCTCTCTCAAAATCTTGTATAAGGAGAATTCGAGTGACTCTTCAATCCAGGTCATCTCTGAGCCTGCTAAGTCGATCGTGAACATTACCATTCCACCACTCGATGTTCCCCTGACTGCCATGACGAGTGGTGAGTTCCAAGAGAGGTTCCCAGATGAACTTTTAACAGCTGAGTACAAGGCCGAGGCAGGGGATAAGAGTGAAGACGATGATGGTTGTTGCTTTGAGGCCGAGGTTCCTGTTGATTATACTTTTACTAATTAATTTTTATCTTCTGTAAAAGAGTCTGATCTCCTCCTCTGGACACACCTCTACGGCATCAAATCTGACATCGTCATGCGTGTACTGGCCGATGACGAAAGAGCATATGACTACCAAAGGGGTGAAGTTATTATATACGAGCAGATGTTTAAGCTCGACTTTAGGTTGCCCTTTCATCCTTTCGTACGAGCCATATTGTCTAGCCTGGATCTTGCTCCAACCCAACTGGTGCCAAATTCTTTACGGGTCATCCTCAACTATATTACCCTGTGGATGAACAAATTTATGGATTCCCTTTCTGTGGAGATTTTTAAAGCATGTTACCATGTGTCATCCTCGAAGACTAAAACAGGTTACTATCACCTAAGAGCTATGAAATCTGAGAAGAAGATAATCCAGGTCACCCAGACTTCAAATCATTTCTGAAAGTCGAGATTCTTTTTTATATCTGGGGCCTGGGAAATCTCGATCAATATCGACCCATCCGAAGACGAGCCGAGAGTCCCTTGTAATTCGACTAACCCTTCTATATGGGCCAAGTTGGACCCCTGTTTAAGTGTGTCAAATCGAGAAAGGGTTGAATATCTGCAGCAATAAGGGAAGCAAGGTCGGCTTCCCAAGCTTGAGGACATTACGAATTCCACTTACTTGGAAAATGTCGGTCTGGGGGTTGATTCCCTAACTGAGTTGTGTGACTGACTTTTATTTTGTACTCTTTAAGTCTTTTATCCACTCTACGTATTTTACTAATCACTTTTATTTCTACCTTACAGATCGTCCTCCACATATATCGGATGAGCTTTGGGAGATGACTGCTCCAATCCTAATGAACATTCTAAAGAGGGGGAAAAACCCCGCAAAGGAATCTATGACTGGTGGGTCGGCTCACACTGAGGTCGACCACAAGAGGAAAGCACCCCCACCCCTACTGACAACTGACTGGATTACCAAGTGAGGCAGAAGATGACCCCATCTTCCAACATGCCTCAGGTGACTCCGACCACCTCCAGGCCTAGCTCTTCATCCGGGAAGTCTTTTGACACCTACTGGTCGCCCACTGTTGCCCAACTGAGGGCTTGTCCCAGCTCGATCTTATCGTCGGCCTCAGGGGATAAGAGGGCCATGCTTCACATCCCTACCAAATATGACTATAACTTTCTGTCTAAGGTCCCTATTCCATAAATTTTTTTACTTCAGCCTTCATTCGCTAGCTCAGGTATTTGCCTTCTTCTAATGGGCTTTCATCCTTTCTTATGACACTTGCATTTTAATATTTGCTCGTCTTTTACAGTCTATCTATGGCATTACCTCTGCTACCAGATGGATCACCGAGAACTATCCAAAGTTTATTGAGGTCGATAGGACCTTAAAATCTGAAGAGGAGTTGAAAAAAAAATTAAGGATTACCAGTCTGAGCACTCGAAGGTCCTTTATGCCTTAGAGGAGAAGGACGAGGCCATAAAGACGAAGGATGAGCTCTTGAAAAGCAAGGATGAGATCTTGAGAAAGAAAGATAAGGATCTCATTGATCTTGGCACCCAACATGTCAAGGTCCTCGATGCTGCCATCATCAAAGCCAAGGATAAAGCTCTGTCAGCCAAGGCACTTCAAAGGATCAAGGAAGAGGCTATAGAGGTGTACAATGCATCTGAAGAATTCATAGGCTTTGGGATGGGGTACTTAGAAAGGGGCCTCAAGACGGATTGCAGGTGGATCCTTACAAAATTCTCAATAGGGGTTTCTTTCATTAGCTCTGAGTTAGAGTCTCGTGACATGGAAGATTCTTTTATGAACAATGCCTTGGAATATGTCGAGTCTCTGCCGACATGCGAGGAAGATGCTGCGACGATTGGAGCCACTTCTGAGGTTGACATCAATACCTTAGTTGTCTTTCCTCAGATCGAGGAGTCAGTCATGGTGGTGGAGTAGACACTGGCCGATGAAGGAATTGAAGGACATGTTGCAAACACAGAGTCGACTTCATAGAGTGGTCATCTGTGGCCAATACCCTTTCCTTTGTAATCTTTTATCTTATGAACATTTCAACCTCTTTAAAAATGAATGAAGCTCTTTTCTTTTTGTCTTCTTTGTGTTATGAAAATATGTCTGATCTAATTCTTCATTGGTAGCATAGTATGAATCCGTCATAATTCACAAGTCCCCTTTCGTCATTTTGAGAGTGTATGGATAAGAATCGTCTCGTCCATGTACTACTAGAAAAATAGCAATTAAGGACAGCTAATTTGTGGTCCCAAAAGCTCATTTGTTGTCTCTAATATCATTTGGGATAGTCATAAGGATAGCAAGAGCTGTCCTAATAGACGGGCATCATAAAAGGCTAAAAGGACAGCAATTGCTGTCCTTTTTGAGTATTCGGAACGACAATTGCCATCCTTTTTGTTCCGTCCTTTTAAATCCATATATTATTACATATTTATAAGGAAAGATGTCGTTGTCCTTTAAAACGAAGTATTAGGGACAGAAGTAGCAGTCCCAAATATATTTTGGCGCCAAATGAATATTTTAAAAGACAGTTATAGCTGTCCTAAAAGATATATATATATATATATATATATATATATATATATATATATATTATAACTTTATTTTATAATCAGCCTAAATTTAATCTCTAATATAATAACATTAAATTATAAAACAAAAACACAAAGACATTGTCAAAATTTAACCTTAAATATAATAACAAAACCAATTAGTGTCTTATCACACTTCAAAAAATAAACACCACCACATACTTTCAAATTGTCATTTCCACTTCTAAGTTAGTTACATTAATACATAGTCCAGCGTGGTTATCGATAGTATTAAATGCGGCTGCTGCTGCTAGTGGTAGTGGGATGCCCGCCTCTCGTATCATACGAGCGATTTCAAGCCTAGCTTCTGCTAGAGTTTCTCTCTTAGCCCTCGCGACTCTTTCTTGTATTTCATTTTCTAAATCGGCACGCACCGTATCAATTTCTTCTTGATGACGATTCTCTTGTGCCTCCACCTCTTCCCGATAACGAGTATCTCGCTCATTGGCCTCCTTCTCTAGTCGAGCAATCTCACTGTGATAATAATTAGATGATGTGGTTGAACGTGAAGAAGTTGGTTTAATGCATACTCCCATACACAATGCTCGTTCATGTTCGTGAGGTCCTATCACGTCCTCAAATATAGCATCCCTCACTTCAATCTGATTTTGTTGATCAACTGGCAACACATCCAATTGTCTTTTAATCATTTCCTACAAATTGAGAAAAAACATATAGCACAATCAACCTCTTTCCGTAAATGAAACTTGCAAATATCCACCAAAATAAATTTCGTAATGTAACTAAGTCGTTTGGATTGCAATTATCAACATATTTATACCTCTCTACTATCCGCTCCATCATCGACATGGTATGTGAGATCCTTTTTCTTACGTGTCCATCTCCAAACACTTAATTTGTCAATGGGCTCTTTTTTTACTTCATCTAATTTATATATAAATAGAAAACATGTTAACAAAATCCTAAAAGAACATAAATATAATCATATTTTAGTAGAACATATATATAATTATACTTAAGTAAGAACATATACTAACTTGTTGCTTTATTACGGCAATTGAAGTTCTCCCAATTCTGGAGTGGGAACAAAGATAAGCACGGTTAATGATATTCCTATTTGCCACTCGTTGCAAGTGAAAATAAATAATGTTAATGACATTTCAAGTTACTTGGTATTGTATACTCTCCTCATCAATTCAATGTATTATTTTTAGACATTTTCGACAGAGTCTTCTTTGTTTTTACATGTAATCCAACCTGTTCAATCATCAACATAACATCAATAATTAAAAAAATAACATGCAAAATTCTGTATACCAATTCGACATAATACCTTTGCTTTTTCTTAACCCCACTGTTTCACTAAGACTTTTCATTGATTCGGGCTGACTTGGGGGGGTGTCATTACTAAACGCTCTGCATCCATGTTCAATTCCGTATAATACTCCTTCTCGGTCTCATACTTAAAGGATCTCCATTGAATTCCAAGCTTACGACAACATATGTTTCGGTAATTGTCTGGCACGTTTGTGTTAATCTAAGAACAAAAAAAATACATTAGTTAGAAATACTAATAATTTTAAATATTTGATTTTGCTAATACGAGATTAATTTAGTATTACCTTCACTTGTTCCCAAACAAAGTCGAGCTTTCGTTGATTCGCTTTTATCCAAGAAGGCAAAGTCAAAGGAAACAAATCCCCTTTATGTGCATAATATCCGAGTTGACTCGCTAACTTCGTCTCATATGGTCCAATTGGTTGGCAATCTTCGTTCCAACCAAGTAACTTTTTCTCACCATTACCCCATTCATTCCATTATTTGGCACTCCCTATAACCTTCCTCTTATGAGAGGACGTGTTAATAGTATCACCTGTTCAAAAGTAATGAGCAAGCATATATAAAAATTTACAAAATTCTGATATATAGACATCTTTTAATATATACCATCATGTGAGATGCTCTGCAAGTCATTTGTCATTCCACGGGAGGGTGTACCATCGATACTTCCTGTTAAAAAAAAAGTATGTTTCTCATTTAATTCAGCAAATGCAGTAGCATTATTCAAATCAGATCAGTATGAATTTCAGTAGCATTATTCAAATCAGAAGCATAATGAGGGTTTGAGTGTAAAAATAATACAATGAATTCACACGGCCCAATATGAGAGAGTCAATTCCATATAATAGACTTAACATATTTTTTTTATCTCTATTGACTGGGAGTTGATGTTTCCAGGGGCGAGGCAAGAGCTTAGGCATATGATCACATCGGATCATTTTCAAATTATTTGTACGCTCATGAAACACAGAGTTGTATGTAATCTGAACTGCATTTTTATTATCGCAATACATGGAAGTTGGGTTAGAAACAGCTACCCCAAAATTGACATGTATGAGACAAATCAAAATAACTTCTTAAATGGTAACAACCATGAGACAATATCCTATTTACATATCAAGGGAATAAGGGAATCACCAAGAAATATACAATATCCTATTGTGGATATTCTATTAGTGACATCACCTGCCCAGTCAGCATTAGAATAGGCCCTCAATTTCGAGATGATGATTAAAAAACTAGTAAACTGTAAAAGAGAGTACCCCAAAGATTACAAAGAATCCTAAGAACTGTTTCGCAATGAATAGAAGTAGAGGATGAGATAAATTGTTTGATTACTTTAACAACATATGTGATATCATGACCTGTAATAGTAAGGTAAACCAATCTACCAACAATGGTTCTATATATGTTTGGATTCTTTAAAGGGACGCCATCAAAATGAGTGAGACGAATATGAAGCTCAATAGGAGAATCTTCAGCCATAGTGTCAGTTAAACCAATACTCTCAAGAATATTTGTAGCATAGTTAGACTGAAATAATAGGTAGCCTTTAGGAGAATAAGCTACTTTAATGCCAAGAAAATAGCAAAGAGGCCCCATATCCTTCATCCCAAATTTGTCCTGTAACTAAATCTTTATATTTTTTATCCAAATGACATTATTAACAATTAAAATCTTATCATCAACATATGGTATCAGAAAAATACTTGCAGTATTAGTGGAGAGAATAAATAAGGTAGAATTAGAATCAATGCGGCGAGAAACACATTGTAGAATAAATCTTGAAAATTACGCAAACCAAACACGTGGGGATTGTTTAAGACCATATAATGCATGATCTCAACCCTACAAAGATGATTATAAAGTACATTAAGAAGTTACTTAGCTCCTTCTTTTGGGGGTCAATACGGATTATGGTAAAAAAATACCGTTGGATTAAATGGGACTTCATATGTCTGCCAAAACAGTAAGAAGGATTAGATATCAGAAAACTATCTACTGTCATTAAAGCCTATAATATTAAGCTAACATGGAATTTTAAGGAAGGTAAAATCCTCTGGTCCAAAATTATGAATTCAAAGTATGGTAATTAGGGTAAGTTAAATGGATTTATGGCTTATAAGAGAATTCAATAAGCAAGACAGTGGATTTGAACTCAGAATGGTTAGAAGAATTTCTAGTTTGGAAACTTATAACCAGTGGACATTTTAATTTCACTTTAGCTTATGAGCAATCTAAAAGTCACAAATTCTCATCATTGGCTTTTAAGTCCATTTGGGAGTGCAAGATCCCTGTAAAAATGTCAGTTTTTGCTTGAAAGCTCTGTCTAACTGTAAAAATGCAGTGGTCATTTTGGCTACACGATTAAATATTTCCACATAGTCAATTCCATATTATTTTATAAAACCACGAGCTACTAGTCTAGCTTTGTATCGTTCCACTGGTCCATCTGAATTAATATTAATTTTATACTCCCAATAATGGAGTCTTACTATGATTAGTGGAATGACACATGACATAAAAGTACATCCAAAGACTTTTAAGAATGAGTAATCAGGGGCTCATCCATATGATCATTCATAAGGGGATATGCCATCACTTAATGTAATTGGGATTCTATTTATCAGATGGAACACAAGCAACAACATCCCCCCCCCCCCCCCCCCCCCCCCACACACACACACATTTTTTTATTATTAGGGATAAATGTAGTGAGAAACACATAGCAAGCAAACTTCAAGATATGGTGGCAACTCCATTTTGATGATGAGTTATTGAAAGAAAAATATAGCGAGTAGTCTCCGAGATAGGGACAGGTGCATGGAGATTAATGAATAGTTCCACCAAACGATAATAACTTTGTAATATATATGAACTTAGAACGATACTTTCTGATAAAAAACAACAACAATGAGAATAATCATCAATAAATGATACATAATAATGATATCCTACTTTATTGGCAATAGTGGTGGGTCCTTAAACACCGAAATGGATTAAATCAAATGGTTCATAAGATATAAAGGTACTACTAAGAAGTGGTAAGGCTGAAAATTCTCCCAATTTACAAACCTTACAATCAAGAACATCAAGACAAAAGACATCCCTCAAAGCACCATTAGATAGTAGAAACTTTAATTGAGATCTAGAAATATTACCTTGCTTGGAGTGATACAAATAAAATTTTATAAACTTAGAGCCCAAACGAAAAGAAGACACATATACTTGTGCAATAGACAAAGTAGAGGCAACGATGGAAGAAAATGGAAATCATATAGGATATGCAAGCCTAATTCTTTACATCGAATCATTTTCAAATCATATAGGCGAGGCAAGAGCTTAGGCATATGATCACAAAGATGCTAAGTACAACACCCTGTCCCAAAGTAAGTAAACAGGCAACACTTTCTCTGGGAAAATACGTGTGTTCTAGCCATAGCACTTTTTATGGGAGCTTCTAGATACAGTGGGATGGTTGATAATGGTACACTCTACTATTCGGTTTGAAATGCGATGACTCTGGTTAAAAAAGTGATGGTTGACTTCCAGTAATTTTAAATAAGCTCTATAAATGTATATTTCTTGGTCCAGAAACTAAGAAACCTAAAAGGCTGTTTAATTATGTCTACAACAATCTTCATTTCCACTATAATAAAATTACGATCAGATGCAAGCTCATTCAAATGAGAGGTTTTAACATTAAATCCCAATGACATCAGGTCTGCATTGGCTAACGATCTATCCCATCTGCTCCATATTCTAAATCCCCCATCCCTTTTGTTAAATCAAGTATAGGTTGATCCATTATAACCCATTAAAGAAGGTTGTTTGCCCTTTATATTTCTATTAAAGGAATTTGTATAGATAAAATCCATTGGAGATGGCCTAAAATCCTAACCACTAATGAAATATTTCAGTAACATGTGATGTCATGGATGACAACATCGTTATGGTGACACATATCCTACCTTATATAGAAGATTTTGTAGTCCTTATTTACAAATGAAAGAAAACATCCTCCTACCTACTTATAAATGTTGAAAATAAAAGAGAGAATAGGGAAATTAAAAGTCAAATATGATAAGTGCTTCCAAAGACCTCTCTCTATATCTCTAGATTTCAATGGAAGTGGTTCAATTTCAATGGTTATATGTTATTGGATTAATTTCAATATTCTTCTTCTATAACTCCTTGATACCGTTAGGGGTGTAGTGAAGTTGCAAAAATGGTGGCAAAGCTTGGACAAAACATCAACCTCAAATTCTAACGGGGTAAATATTGGTGTTGGGATAATAAAGTAGATAAAACAAAGGAAGTATTAATACCCCGTACTTTTGGCTATATTTATTTTGGGGATTAATTAATTAAATGCGTATTAATTGGAAATTAATCCGGGTTATAAATACTAACGAGATGCGAGTTGGTATTTGATTATGTGCATATATGATTATATATGAATTTAGAATTATAAAATTTATCGTGAGATTAATATACGGCAATTTGGGAATTTTGTTGAGACGCGTGTGATCGCCGCGTCATGGTATATTATGTTAATTATAAAAGTGATTTTTATTTCTATTATCCGTATGGTCGTTTTGAGTGATCCAACGCGTCCGGAAGGGTCGAGATAGTCAGAAAACACTAGCCGGGGGGTAGTTTGGATTCCGGGGTATTTTTAGACCATACCGGCATCATAAAGGGTATTTTGGTAATTTTACATTTTGAGGAATTAAAAGTGACGAAAATTGGGAGTTTTAATCTGATGTGGATTTAACCCACTAAACCCACTAACCAACCCATATTAACCCATTAAGCTACGGAGGCTATCATTAGGTTTACAACTTTCCCAAAGAAAACCCTAGTCACCTTAAGCCACCATTGGAGAAGAAGCTTGGAGAAGAGAAGAAATTCTGCAGAAATCTTCATCAAACCATCATCCAAACTCAGAGACAATCAAGGCAAGTGTTTTAATTATATTTAAATTCGTAGAATGTTCCTTCCATGTTAGAAAATTGAAGAATATCAATTGTTCTTGAAAGATAATGAAAACCCATGTAGTTTGGAACTTAGAACTTGAAAATCTTGAGGAGAATTGCATGTAGAATGATAGGTAGATGAGTATTCCCATAATATTTGTGATTGGAAGAAATTAAAACGGATTTATATTGGGTTAATTTATGATTCAAAAAGTTAGGGTTCATGTTCTTGATAAAATTGGGAAAAAGTGTAGAGATTTGTAAATTTGGTTGATGTTAGGATGGATTAATCCTTCAAAACGTGTTAGGATGTGATTATAATATGTTTAGGATTGTTTAGAGACCTTAAAATGATTGTTGGGACTTAGTTCAGAAGAGATTTGAGGAGTAAGAATGGTGAAAAAACGAGATTAGACAAATCTGGGACGAATCTGGTAGGTCGTTAGAAGCCCCTGCCCAGGTCGTTCGAACGAACTCGTTCGAACGAGCTTCTAACGAATTGACCAGTCGTTCTAACGAAAGGGAGCCTCATTCGATAACTTCGTTCGAACGAGATCTCGTTAGAAGGTACAATTCGTTCGAACGAACTGGATCTCGTTCGAACAGCCTCGTTCGAACGAGACTTCTAACGAGCCGACAGTGGAATCTCGTTCGAACAGTCTCGTTCGAACGAGACTTCTAATGAGTTGACAGTTTGGGTCTTTTTGGACTGTTTTGATTTTTGGAGTCCCATAAACTTGTTCGAGGATCTAGATAACATTCCGATGATGATGTAATGATAGAATTGGGACTTTTGGGTATTTATAAGAAGGAAATTATATACGAGAGTTATATTAAATGGACGGTCTGGGTTGAGACGTGAGTGTCTACTACGACGTGAGAATAAATTGTGGCGCGTATGATGATAAACCGGAATAGTATAAATTGCGATAATTATAAGTTAGTACGAGAATGCGATATGTACTACGATTAAACTACGGGATTACTAAGATGTGTGTTTACTTAGTATTGGTATATGAATTGTGTATATAACATACCTACCATACTTGCTATCACGGGAGGTTTGCGTTCGCTTAGGGCCCTCTAATCCTTATGTTGCCCGGATTTAGACTGGTTACCTTGATGAACATAGGTCATAGAAAGACTTATTGGGATATTAATAAGTCCGTTGATCGTGGGAGCATAGGTATGTGCGTGACCCATGTGATGTGACTGTGTTCGCCTCCATTGTTTGTGATGTTGTTATCGGTGAACTATTCCTGAGAGATTCGGAATATGTAATCCTTATGTACGTGATGTACCGGGAGGGATAGCAGAGTATGTGTGCACCACAGCTTAGTTCTTGGGGTGCTTGTATTGTATATTTATGTTGTGAATAATATACACTTAATTAATGGGAACCTTCATGTTAATGCTATGAATATAATTACGGTATTGTTTCAAGAAATATAACGAGTTAACTGATAGTGATATATATTGCATATTGAGCATCTGGGTTTACGTTAAACCCTACTTAATTACGAGCGTTATAATGTTAATAGAACCGAGTAATAAGGGTAGGACCTATGGCAGTCTAGCTAGATAGAATAGCACTTAGCTAGTGGTTTGTATCGTTATAGATGGGTACTTACGTAGGAGTGCACAGTTAGACGAGAGGTGAGAATATCATGTGAGTGTACGTCCTAACATGTACTTTGCATTTAATATTTTAAATGTTTTTAAAGCACTTGCAGGTTTTTAAAATATAACTCCACATTCGGGCTCTGACCCGTTTGCTTTTCAAATCTATTTTCTTTGTAAAATCATTTTAGGTGCCCAGCCACAAGGACACCATGCATAGGATACTCATTCAGATGACGAGCTGTAGCTGTTTGTGGAAGCTACAGGGATTTGCTTGTAGACGCTTCTTTCACTTGGATTTCAGATTCATTATCTATCAGTTGTAGGGCATGTTGCCCATTTCTATTAGAGTTACATTTCCATTACAGTTTTCAGACTTTGGCATGTACTGTTTTAGTGTTCGGTTTACTTATTTTCGTTGTGGGATTGTAGTGAGGAGTTTTTCCTCCATACTTTATTTACGTTATGTGATGGTCATTCTATTACTTTATTATGGTGAATGGTGTTATTACTCGTTATTACACTTGTTGCATGTTAATCAGACTTTAAATAAAATTTGGCACTTACTTTTTAAATACTAGGTGGTTAGTAATAATAAAAATGTTTTCGACAGTGATGCTATTAACTGAGCCAACTTGGCATTTTGAATTAATTTAACAAAGGAGTAGCTACCCGGTATTTAATTAGTCGGGGTGTCACAGGCAGGATCGTCAATAAGGTCGAGTAAAATCAAAATTAACTTTGTTTTGATCCCTAAAGGTTACAGATGGTAAGGGGAGGCATTTCTTATAATATTTAAGCAGATTTAGGCAAGGAATCTGGTATGGGGAATCTTATAATATTCAACAAAGTCTTTTCCCAATTTTATGTGTAGAGCATCCATAGCTTGAGTAAGAGACCTGATACCTAAACACCCCTCATCTAAATGTTTACATGTGGTATCATAGTTGATCCAATGATGTTGTCTTTTCCATCAGATATTGAGAGAAAATTTTCATAAAGTGAAGCAAAAGAATCTATAATTGTTTTGGGAACTCTTATCGCATATATAATGTAAATGGGCATTGCAGTTAATACTCCCTTGCTCAAAGTTATTTACCTGCAAAATTCAGTAGCCTAGCTTTCTATCCTTCAATCCTCCTTCCTCATAGTAAGATGGGGGGTAATGTATATGGGAATTAGTATTATTTTCAAGTGCAATATTTGAACTTCTCGATAAGTAAAAATTTATATACCTGAATCTGAGATGGGGGGTGATGCATGTGCCGCTCCACTAGTAGACGAGGATCTAATCATACTGAATCTATTACAACAAAACTATATATATGATTAGTTATCGTATTAATAAAAAATATGATAAAACATAACAAATCGTTGATAAAAATAAGAGAAACATATGTCATAATGCTTACATATAAATTTACAACTTATCAACTCTCATTCGTCGTCCATATTATCCTCACAATCATCAACACCAGGCATAGATGTATCAATTATGTATCCATCTACATCTTGCCTAACACAAGATACGTTTTGATCATGTTCCAACTCTTGCACTCTAAACGGCTCGAATGGATGCACTTCTAATTCTTCTTATGTGGTTGAATAACTATCAAACCTATCTCTAAGCGTCATTTGAACAACTACATGCCAATCTAGTTCCAAAGGGTCTTGCACGTACCACATTTGTTCTGCTTCGGATGCAAAGATAAAAGGCTCATCGCTCGATCGATTATCTTTGTACAACAAGTAATTGAAATTTACTAATGTAAAGTTGAACTCATCTACTCGTTTCCCCAAACGATTTTCTATCCAATTGCATTTGAATAGTACCATTTTTTTGCCATTAAAATATTGAATTTCAATAATGTCAGTCAGTTGTACATATAAAGTAACATCCCCAGACAAAGGATTGGAGTCTTTTTTACTACCATAGCTCTTTTGTTCTGCTTTTAAAATAACTCCACTATTATGAGTTTTTCGGTGACTATCAACTTCCTTTGTTCGAAATCTAAACCCACGAATAATATATAACTTGAAGCTTAACACATCCTCCAGAGGACCCAATGCCAAACTCAATATTTCGCTAGATAATTCGATATCTTTTGGCAATCCATCCACCTAATATTTCAATAAATAAGAAAACTACGATATAAAAATATAATTAGAATACTAAAAATCAATAAACATACTTACATAATCCTTAAACCACGTGTGGAAATGTTCATTGTGAAGGCGTTGCACAAAATGTTTTTGTGAAACGTGAGGATATTGTTTTGTAAGTTCAACAATGTGTTTTCTGAAAATATCATACGTGTGCCAAGTTAGAAAGGGAATTCAATAATGAATTTTATATAAAAATTACTTATGGCTAATATATAACTTACTCAATAAACGGCACAACTGCATCACTGTTGGCAAGCACATATCGATGCGCTTGTATAAGAGTTACTGAATCAAGCCGAAATTTTCGACCTTGCCTCACACCACTCCCAAGGTCATTACCTCCATCATCATTTCTAGAAGGCCGATTAGACTTAGTTTCCACATCTTCAGCCATATATCTTGAGCAAAAAGTGGTGCATTTTTCCATAATAACAGATTTAGCAATTGAGGCCTCGGGATGAGCACGATTGCACACAAAGAGTTTTAGAGTATGCAAATACCTTTCAATTGGATACATCCAATGGTATATTACTGCACCGGTAATTACTAACTCATCAACCAAATGTATTGGCAAGTGCTCCATCACATTAAAGAATCCCGGGGGGGATTTTTCTCAAGACTGCAAAGTGTAAGAGCCATACGATCTTTTAATTTTTCTACATCAACCAAAGTATTTGTACTTGAGCATAACACTAAAAAACAGTTGCTTAGTTCAATTAATGTTTTGATAATATGTTTCGGAAGTACCGTCCGTAGTGCTATTGGAAGTAATTGTTGCATTAAAATGTGATTGTCATGGCTCTTTAGTCCCCATATACTTCGCTCTTGAGGGTGAACACATCTCGAAATATGCGATGAATAGCCATCTGGTACTTTAACATCCTGCAACACTTTTAGAAAAATATCCTTCTCTTTGTTGCTCATTGTAAACTCTACTGGATCTATGTACTCCAAATTTTTCCCTCGTGTTTGGGGATGTAGTGGTCGTCTGATGTGCATCTATTGCAGGTCTTTTCTGGCCTTCAAACTGTCTTTGGTTTTATCTTTAATGCCCAGCAATGTAAATAAGGTATTGTCACACACATTTTTTTCAATATGCATAACATCAAGATTGTGGCGGATAAAATCATGCTCCTAATATGGCAATTCAAAAAAGATACTTTTCTTTTTCCAATTTAATCTCGTCTTCGGCACCACATCTTTTGTTGTCTTCGCAAGCTCTTTTTCTAATTGTTCTCTGTTCCTCTTTCTAAAAACATCTTCCTTCTTGTATTCAGTTTCAATATAGAGCTCATTTAACTGTTGCAAAACTTGTGAGCCTGATAATTTCAACGGAGGTGGTCTGAAATCAACATTGCCATTAAAAGTTATTTTCTATTTTCGAAACCTATCGCGCAGAGGTAAGAATCGACGATGACCCCAATAACAATACTTTTTACCATAAGTTAATTGAGTCACTTGATAATCTTTGTTACTACAAGGATAAGCAAATTCACCTTTCGTGCTCCATCCCGATAGCATGGCATATACCGAAAAATCATTAATTGTCCACAACAACGCTGCACGCAACTGGAAAAATTATTTACTTGATACATCATAAGTAGTCACTCCATCACTCTTTTATCTCATAAATGAATGGTTGTAAAAATACATTAATTTTATCACCAGGCCCTTTTGGCACATCAATAAGAATCGATAAAATTAGGTTTTGTTGCTTTATACATAACCATGGACTCACATTCAAGGTCATGAGTACAACTGGCCAAGTACTGTGAGCAACGCTCATATTACCAAAAGGATTGAATCGGTCACTTGCTAGCCCAGGTCTAACATTACTACTATCACTTGCAAAAGATTAATTACTCTCATCAAACGATTTTCAATCACGAGAACCAGCCGGATGTCTTTGCACACCATCATCAATACAATCCTCGGTGTGCCATTTCATTAACGAAGCATTATATGATGACCAAAACAATCTTTGCAATCTTGGTTTTAAAGGAAAATACCTTACCTTTTTAGCAGCTACTTTTGTACTTTGATTACTCCGTTGCGCTTGATCAACATCACTGCCAACATTTTATTTATATCTGGAAGCCCACAAATGACACACTTCTCTAAAGTCGCATTTTCATCTCGAAATAACATACAATTGTTAGGGCACGCATCCCACGTTTCATACTTGAATCTCAAATCAGAAGTGAGCTTGTTAGCCTGATAAAAGGATTTTGGAATTTTGGCATTAGGGAATGTCTTATCCAATAGTTTTAGCAACATTGTGAAAGAATTATTCGTCCATCCATTTAGTTGCTTTAAGTGCAAGAGTTCAACTATAAATGAGAGTTCAGTAATACCCTCCAGACAATTTTCATATAACTTTCTTTTCGCATCTTTTAGGAGTTTGAAATATTTTGGCATGTCACCATCAGGCACCACATCTTCTACTCCATGTCCATCACTGCATGAATTTGCATGCATCTGTGGAACTCCCCTTCCCTCTTGAACCATTGCAATCATATTTCCCCCAAGCTCGATTCATATGATATATCATCAAGTGACACATCATTACTAAAATTACATGTATTATCCTCCAATGCATCGACCAACTCCCCACGATAAATCCAATCCTTATAACTCCTGTCAAAACCATGCATCTCTATGTGACCTTTCACAGTGTGTAGGTTGTGGTAGACTCGATTTACACATTTACAACATGGGCATTTGATGAATGACGATTGCATATTTTTATTCCTATATGCAAAACTAATAAACCTTTCAACCCCATCTATGTATTCTTTTGAATTCCAATCACGTGATTCGATCCAACTTTTATCCATATCAACTCCTAAGACGTAATTCGATAAACAACAAAAATATATTAGCATACATATACAAGATATACAATTTAAACATAACAAGATATAGAGAGTTAGTGTGACATGATATTAAAGGAAACATCGTTTGAGTAATGTGAAAGGCTTTTATATATTATAGTGATGAGCCTCCTTGATAGTGGTTTCAACAAAGAAACACGTACTCTCAGCAGGTAGTGCTTTAAGTGTCATTGTAGTACATCATGTTCTAAACATGCCCAAACACATGTTGACTTGTTAAAAAAGAGTAACATTTTATTATTTTGGACATGTTCAGACACGTCGGGGATACGCTTACACACGTTGGGTATCGAGATAAGGAGTTTTGAATGTCGAGATGCTTAATTTATGAAATCAAAGTGTAGACATTATATGTGCATATGATTTTTGTACTTATAAAAAATTCCATTAACTTATGTTATGATGTGTTTACAATAGATATTTGTGTTTTGATGTCAATATAAATTATCAAATCAGTAATGTCAATATAAATGATCAAATCAGTGATGTCAATATAAACCATTTTGAATTCACTATGATCAAATTCTCCGCACTATTTATGTAAGCGTTCTTTTTTTACTAAGTTGTGACTTCATGGTGAGATTCACTGAATGTGGATCCCTTAATTTCACCGAATAATCCCATAAACCACAAGGCAATTAATTCACACAATTGCAGAAGTAGGAGGAACAAATCTACATGTGTGTGTGTGTGTATATAGAGAGAACAATATGAGATATTCATTAACAGCACCAACAACGACAGATAGGTAGAGTAAACTAAAGACACAGTGGCAACCAAAAAGACCAATAGAACACAAACACAATGAAAACATGGATTTTTTTTTGTCAAAATCAAAGTGTATAATTACATGTATATACATATATGTGCAAGTATACATACAGTCATAACAATCAAAATATGATATTTGTTGCACTTCTTCAATTCCATCTCCAACTACACACACATACACATAAGTAATCAATTCATTAATGAGCACACACACGCGCGTTTGACGATTAATTATAATTCTAGATAACCTTTATTTCTCATTTTATTCTAAATTTTCAGTGATAAATCTCATCTTTAATTCACTTCTACCCTTCCAACTACAATTCCACACACACACACAAACAAACATACATGCGATTACTTTTAAATCTAAATCATTCCACAAGCCTATATTTTCTCATTCTAAAAAATCTTATCATCATCATCACATTTTCAGACATACATAAATATAAATCTAAAACTACATCATAAAAAAGAAACCTGCAAATTCCCAAGGCTCAGACTTATAAATATCAATTTTTGAAACAGCTTGAAAGCGAAAGGGCTTGGCACACAAAATTTGTAATGTATGATTCATAACTGATTTGTAATGCAGTTCATAAGTTATGAAGTTGAATGACTTTGCACACAAAAGCAGTCTATAATCAAACACAAAATCAACTCTATAATCAAAAACAAAATCAGTTCTATAATCAAACACAAAATAAAATTAAAAATCAGTTCTATATGAGTAATCCCGCATACCTTTATTCTTCAAGAGTTATTCTTCAAGAGTTTATTCTTTAGGAGATAACCCGACGAGTTTTACGAGAGAGAGAGAGAGAGAGCACGATAGAGAGAGCGAGAGAACAGAGAAGCGGGTTTCACAAAACCTTCGAAGGTTTCACAAAATTGTCCGAAGATATCTGTTTCATGAGAGAGAGAGAGCGCAATTAAGAGAGCGAGAGAACATATATATGTGTTCTCACGATATCTGTTTCCACGATATTGTGAGTGTTGGCTTTGATCGGGTGAGGAGATGAGAGAGAGAGAAGCGGGTGAGTCCGTTATCTCATAATAGAGGGAATGAAAAAATAATATGGGGAATGGAGGGAGAAAAAGAGGGAAACGAAAATTTTAAAGGACAACTATTTGTTGTTCTATTAGAGGACTTATAAAGGACAATAAATATTTGATGTCCTTAAAATTATTATAAATGACGTTAAAAAAATTAGCTATCCTTTCTAATAGATATAAAAGGACAGCTATAATTTGTTATCCCTTATATATTATTTTAAAGGACAGTTTTAAAGTTATCCCTAATATCGGTGTCCTTAATTGTCATTTTTCTTGTAGTGATGCACTGTCGTCTCGACCGAGAGTGGATTGTCACCAAGTTAATGATGTTTTAATAAATGAACCGCAACTAAGTGGTTTTTCAATTTGAATTCACCAAATTATGGTGTTATATCACAAGTTCCCTCTCGTCGCTTTAAGAGTGTATGAATGAGAATCATCTCGTCCATGCACTGTCGTCTCGATCGAGAGTGGATTTTCACCAAGTTAATGATGTTTTAATAAATGAACCACAACTAAAAGATTTTTCAATTTGAATCCACCAAATTATGGTGTTATATCACAAGTCCCCTCTCGTTGTTTTGAGAGTGTATGAATGAGAATCGTCTCTCCCATGCATTGTCATCTCGGTCGAGAGTGAATTTTCACCAAGTTAATGATGTTTTAATGAATGAACCATAACTAAGTGATTTTTCCTCTCTCGGTGTTATTAAGAGTCCATGGACGAGGTCGACCCCATATGGACTGTCATGTCACCGAGGGCAATTTAAAGCTACCTCACCAGAGTTATGTTTTATAGCTTAATATGAGTTGATACATTCGAGTAACAAAGATTACAATAAAAATAAGAGAGAACACTCGCAAATTGATTCATGATCTTCTTCTCATATACATAAGCAAATGGCATGAATTCAAATAAAACTAATACAAAACTCTCACTGATAGTATTTCTTAAGAAGATCGGCATTCCATGGATTAGAGAAAGGCTCTCCTTCTAAATTTTCCAATCGGTATGTTCCAGGACCCACTTCTTCCACCACTCTATACGAGCCATGCCATTTCAAATGAAGCTTGTTGGGTTTCTGCCATATCTTCTTCAAAATAAGGTCTCCTACCTTCAGTAGCTGAGACTTCACCCTCTTATTATATAACTTCGTTGTCCTTTACTGGTAGGCAGCTTGACTAACCTCAACATCTTCTCTTATTTCTCCCACAAGGTCTAAATTAAGTCTTCGTTCAACAACTTTCTCATCTGGGTCATACGCCTGAACCCCGTGGGTTGGAAGACCTACTTTAGTCGGTACCACTGTCTTTGAGCCATAAGCTAACATGAATGGAGTTTCCCCAGTTGGAGTCTTCTCCACCGTCGTGTAAGCCCATAGGACAGTATAAACTTCCCCGACCCATCTCCCTTTGGCATCCTCCAATCTTTTTTTGATCCCATCAAGAATAGTTTTATTCGTAACTTATGTCTGCCCATTGGCCTGGGGTCGGCCAGGAGTGGAGAAGAACTGCTTGATGCCGACTCGTTCATAATATTTCTCTAAGGATATATTCTTGAACTGCGTTCCATTATCAGAGATTAAGGTATTAGGTACGTCGTACCTATAAATGATATTTTTCCAGATAAACTATAATGCCTTCTTTTTTGTGATTGTAATCATCGGCTCAACTTTCACCCACTTAAAAAATAATCAATCGCCAAAATTAAATAACGATAATAATTCACAGCTCTTGGTAATGGCCCAACCAAATAAATCCCTCAGACCGCAAATGGCTAAGGAGAAGTAATGGAGGTAAGAGGCTGATTGGGTATGGTGGTATACCTCTGGCACTTATCACACTTCTTAATATATGAAGTTGCATTGTTCGCCAACGTCGGCCACCAGTAACCCTAAGTGATGATCCTCTTAGCTAATGACATCCCTCCAATATGACTGGAGCAGGACCCTTCACGCACATCCTTTAAAATATACTCTACCTTAGATAGATAAACACATATGAGTGGGGGAAGCAATAACCTTTTCTCGTGTAAGATGTCTCGTATGAGGGAGAACTTGGTTGCTTTATATCTAGGCTTCTTTCTCTCGGCTCTTAACTCTGGTAATTCCGCCTCTTTAATATTCTGGATGATATGATCTATTCAGGAAGCTCGCATCCCCAAGTTGAAGCAAAATTTCATAGTATTTTCTTCTCCTTCAATCGTCGGCCAATGGAGAATCTCTATTGGGACCGTTCTTCTAATTTGAATTTTAGTGGCCGAGGATAACCTTGCTAGAGCTTCGGCTAGGCCATTGTCTAGTCGGGGAATCCTCTTCAGCTTCACTTCGCTAAAATGCTTTAATGGTGTCTTCACCCTAACCAGGTACTTGGCCATTTTGTCGTCCTTGGCTTTATATACCCTTAAATTTGGCTAACAACCAACCTAAAACCACTATAGATAAGGAGTTCACCGATATTCAGTGCTCTGGCAAGGGAGAGGCCTGCTAAGAGATCCTCATACTCTAATTCATTATTGCAGGCCTTAAAGCTGAACCTCAGTGCATATTCTATATTAGTCCTATATGGGGCAGACACAATTAATCCTGCTTTACTTTTGTTCTCACATGAAGATCCATCAACGAAGAGGTTCCACACAGTACCATTTTGAGAAAAATTATGCTATTCCAGGGTTTCATTCTTGAAGAGGTATCATTCCTACTCATTATTCGACACCTTATTTCTTATTGAACTTGTCTCGAACTCGGTCGGGGGAGGACACACCCTGCACTCTTGTTCATAAGTCATAGCTTCAATCTCTTCAATATCAATCTCATCTCTTGTAAACTCGACTACGAAGTCTTCCAGGGCATGCCCCTTAATGGTTGTTATCATATGGTAGAAGATATTGAATTCCCCCAACTCAATTGCCCAGGCCATTAACCTTCCTGACTTCTCGGGCTTGTGGATGACCTGTCTGAGGGGTGAGTCTGTGAGGACCACCATGGCATGTGCCTGAAAATAGGACTTTATCTTCATTAAGGAATGGATCAGAGCATAAGCTAGCTTATCCATTTTTGTGTATCTTTGCTCGGCCCCTAGGAGGGCCTTGCTATTAAAGTAATATGGTTTCTGAATTCCATTATCTTTTCTGACAATAGCGACACTAATGGCTAACTTTGAAATCGCTAGATAAAGATACAACTTTTCTCCTTGGACTGGTCTAGACAATAATAGTGGAAAGCCGAAATATGACTTCAAATCTTGGAAAGCCTTATCACACTCATCGTTCCATTCAAGATCTTTTCTCAACACTTTAAAGAAAGGAAGGCATTTATTAGCAGCTCTAGACACAAACCTGTTTAATACGACTACTCGTCCAGTTAGTCTCTGCATATCCTTTATTGTTGTGGGAGTCTTCATCTCCAACAAAACTTTGATTATTTCAGGGTTGGCTTTAATCCCCCTCTTATTCACGGTGAAACCTAAGAACTTACCTTCTCCCACGTCAAAGACACACTTGGTGGGGTTGAGTTTCATCCTATACTCATCCATCATGTCAATAGTGCGCTCAAGGTTGATCACATTAGTGTCGGCCTTGAGGCTCTTCGTTAACACGTCGTCGACATATACTTCTATCGTTTTCCCAATCTGGTCCTCAAACATTTTATTCACCAGCCTTTGATATGTTGACCTGACATTTTTTAATCTAAAGGGCATGACCTTGTAGTAATAGATCCCCTTGTCAGTTATGAAGGTTGTCTTCTCTGCGTCGACCGGATCCATGAATATTTTATTATAGCCCTAGTAGGCATCCATAAATCTCATTAATTCATGGCCAATAATAGTATCAACCATATGATTTATCCTTGGTAATGTGAAGCTATCTTTAGGGTAAGCTTTGTTCAGATTCGTAAAATTAACACACATCCTCCATTTGCCATTAGCTTTGGGGACGATGACAACATTGTCCAACCACTCGGGATAAATGACCTCTCTGATAAAGTTTGCCTTTTTCTAACTTCTTCACCTCTTCTCAAATGATATCATACTTTTCATGAGAGTAGACTCTCCTTTTCCGTCGAATCGACTTTGTATCCTCATCCATGTTGAGCTTATGGTAAAGTACCTTTCGCTCAAAGAAAATATACTTTGTCTCTTCTGTAACAGTTTGATTAGCTCCTCTTTGACCTCTTTCTTTAGGGCTTTACCGATTTAGATGTTTTTTTTCGTCCTTATTGAGGATAATGGATTCTACCTCCTTAGTAGCCTTTCCCTTATTCAACTTCTTTTCATCTCTAAGGTCCAAGGTATCAATGTTTTAGGTCGTAGTGGCCCTTTTATATGCTTCTCTCGCCTCAGCTGAGTTAAAGTAGCATTCGCGTGCCTCAACTTGGTCCCCCTGAACTTTCCCTACCCTATATAGGGTTAGGAATTTAATCATCTGGTGGATCGTTGAGGGCACGACCTCAAATTCCTTAAGGGATACTCTTCCAAATTGTAAGCCGAGTAGACGTTTTCATCCATGATGAAGAAGCTGATCTTCCTTGTAAGACATTTCAGCCAGTTATTTCCCATTCTCACTTCCATTTCATATATACCCAGGGGTTGCACCTTCTCACCACTAAAGTCGATGCGTGGTTGGTGATAGGGAATTAACCTCTTCTTGCTCAGATCTAGACCTTTATAATAATCCCAAAACATCACGTCGACTGAGCTGACACCGTCTACTAGAATCCTTGGGACCTTGTACCCATGTACCAAAGTAGTAATGACCAAAGGGTCATTATGTGGAGCTAAAATTCCCTTGAAATATAATCTAAAAAAAATGACAACTAAAGTATTCATAATGACCTTAGTTCTCTTACATTTGACAGGCTGAACTGTAGCTAAGTTGATAGTTTTAGGCTTTGGTGGAAGAGCTTTTACCTCGGCCACATGCGCTTTCCTATCTGCAATCTCCTTTCCTCCTCCAGTAAGACCCCCAAAGATCATCTTGACCCCATGCGAGATCATATTGAGCCGACCCTTTGGATCAATAAACTTATGAGGAAGGTCAGGGTCATCTTCATCATAGTCACCCGACTCATCGTCATCTCGATTGGCTTGAGCATTCGACTTACACTTGTCATTTTTTTCTTCTTCTGAGTGTCATATTGGCCACCCTTTGAATTACGATTGTCTACATACTTTATCAATTTCCTAACTTTTAACTCAATTTCATCGATGAGAGAAAACACTTGTCGATCAGGTTCCCATGGTCTTGGTGAAACTCACACCATAAATTATTATTCTTCTTATATGGAGGAGCTTTCATATTTTCAGGCCACCTTAGAGACCGATCATTTTTTTTATCTCATTCAGTATGTGCTCACAACTGACTGTCAAAGGAGTGTAGTAGGCAAATTTGTCATTCGTTGACATTTTCTTGTCATTCTTGTTCTTTTTCTAGAACTTGCCCACAATTCCTGTTCCCTTATCATCTTTATTTTTCATTTTCATAGCCTCTTCGGCATTCATGACCTTGCTTGCCATTTCCAAGAGTTTGACCATGGTCTTTGGCGGGTCTTCGATAACTTTCCAAAGTAGCTTTCCCCTTTACAGACCTCCAATTAGAGCTATCATTGCAATGCTCTCCTCATAATATTTGACATATAGTTTTTCTTTGTTGAACCTCGCAATATACTCACTGAGAATCTCGTTCTTACCTGCTTTACGTACAACATGTGTGCTGTCTTCTTTTGGGGTCTCACCCCAAAGTAGAAGTTGTGTATGAATCTCTCTATGAGCTGTTTGAAATTCTCAATTAAGTTCTCTGGGAGTGATGTAAACCAAAAATGGGTTGCTTCAGTCAATGTGCTTAAGAAGGCACGACATCTCATCTCATTTGAGATTGAGTAAATGTCGACAGCCAACTGATACATCTCTATGTGGTGGATTGGATTAGTTCTCCCATCATACTTGGGAGTGAACACCAGCGGCTTAAATTTGGCCAGGGTTGGATAACTGACGATCCTAGCCACGAATGGGGAGCCTTAAGAGTAACACCTCTGCAAGGGATCTCAACTTTTGAGGATGTCTCCAATCTTATTTTCTAACCTCTGGATCGAGTCATTCTAAGGTTTCTCGGCTGTAACTGCAGCATCGGCCTGGATAATATTATCTCCTGCCACCTCGACAGGTCAAACCGAAGGTTCCATTGCCACAAACCTCTGTCGGTTGTTTACCTCTTTCAGCCCCCGTCTCGGCCACATGGAGGTTGTCACCCTGCTCCTTCTTTCCCGGAGCCAGTAATATTCCTTGACCTAGACATCCGATCTTTGAGATCCCTTACTAATTAGAGCCTTTCAAAGGCCAACCCTCTACATAGCCGATCAAAAGTTGAGCCGCTTGGTTGTACGTCCTGACATGGCCTCCTACTGTGCCATCGACGGACTTGAACGGGGCGTATAGTATTACCTGATATCTCATATAGTTCCCAACATTCTGTATGGGCGTCTTCAACCTCATAGTCATCATACCAATCCTCTAAACAGAGTTAACCTTGCCTTCCCAGGTGTAAACGCCTTCGGTCAGCAACGTCTCTCTCCTTATGCGGTGCCTGGTGTGGTCCCCTGACATCTGGGTGCTGCTACATGGCGACTAGAGTAATCATCTTCGGTACTACCCATGCGGGTCTCACCAATACATTTTGGCTGAAGGTATCTAGTTGCTCATGCATCGCCTGTTGGTTAGCCACTAATGGTTTCAATATCATCGCCACCTCCGCCATTTCTAATTAAGGAGGGGCGTGGCTAGAGCTAGGTCTACCAGCTGGTGGTAGAAATTTTGATTCCATGTTTTAAATCTGATGGATGAGAGGGTCGAAAGCTTAGAAAGCTCAACAAGAGCTCGGTGAAACAACTCTACAACAGGGGAGGACTAATTCACCATCAGAGACTCCAATGAGTATAAGCTAGAGAAGGGAAAAAATGATAATCCTCGTTTCTACAGACGGTGCCAGACTGATGATACCAGAATTGGTATCACAAGATCAAAGTGATGAACACGCTCATACCAGTACAACAATGACAGATATATAACAATATAATAATAGAAAGGGATGAGGCAAAGATAATGTAAACACCAGATATAAGTGGTTCGGTCGGAGCCTACGTCCACTGTACAGTGTGAATGGTGGGTTTCACTATAATAATGGCTCTGTTGGCCTGCAAATACAACACTCAAGCTTTTCCTCTCACTAAATATTTTGACAAAGTTCCGTTAGGGGTTTGAATTATCCATCCATTTACAATGTAGAATATGAAGTATATTTATAGTGCTTAGGGGGTGTAATGTACCCCCAAGCATGTAATAAACATGTGCAAAATGTTCCTAGCTAATGAGAATGAGCCAGCTGTCTATGTCACATGTTGGGGATGATGATCAAATATTTTTCTCACATATGTGGGGGAGATATTGTTATAAAGATTTTAGTCCACGTGCGATCTACACCCCACGCACCCTGTCAGCTGTATGACCTCGACCGACCACACCAGCCGAGGTTGGACTGATGATCTGTAGTTCAGGGGATAATTAACATGTGCGACGTTGAGTTGTCTCAGTCTGTCTTCATCGGCCTGATAGGGACCGAGGACGAGGGTTATTTATCCCTATAATTACTGCTTCGGGACATATCGATTAGTCAACAAAGGCCAAGGCCGAGACCCCCTGTGCAGTCCTATCGATCGAGTCAGTCTTGGCCGAGCCTGACCCGTTCGAGTTATAATTCACCACTTCTGGATGTTTGGCGGTGGTTGGCCATGGTCGAGGTTGTATTGCCCTGGATGTGGTTGCATTTGGCATATCAATCCCCCTATTACCAATAAGATTTTCCTGAATTCTATAAAATTCAATCTTATTAGCATTGACTCTGAATGATAAACTATAGTAATGACTCTTATTCAACTCCCTTAATTCCTTTTTCAGTAACTTCAATTTTTTGGCAACAGAAAACATAGGATTTCCTTAAATCTCTACCGCCCAACCTTTCTTAAGGATATCAATGAAAGAGTGATGTTTGATGCAAAAATTAAAGAACTTAAATGGCTTGTTAATTTTCTCTCTCCATATAGAGGCTCAGCACTAAGGGGCTATGCTAAAAAATACCTGAAAGGTTAACCTGCACCTTAGTATCCATAAATATATTTAGTCATTCTTCATTGTGAAGGATTATGTTAATTATACTTTTAATATTAGCCTCCCCACCCCTACCATTGCTCCAAGTAAACTAATTACCTTTAATGGGGAAATTATCAACCAAAATGTTTTTTATACATTCATTTAAATCCTCAACTGTATCTCAATTTACTCAATTACTCCCGGTTCTTTCTTCACTTCTTCTAACCACAGGAGCAATTGACATTAAATATCTCCACAAATCATTCTTAGGCCCTCTATTATTATCACCATAAGCACCTGTAAAGATAAACGACTTACTTTGATTTTTGAATTTGATTTTCACAGTTATTGCTTGTTTCATACTACTCAACTCTTTAATTTTAACATATTAGGATCCCAGGCTATCCAGACTCTTCCAGGGCCATTATTAAGAGTATTATGAATTAGATTCCAGTGAAAAAAACAATCTTCCTTAACCCTATTGATGTTATTTCACTGACCTTTATTTAAATAAGACATATAATACTAATATTAATATCTATAATATACTTTTGAACTTCTCTTTGCTTGTGAGGAGCATTGCATCCCCCAATGTTCCAAATGGCAAACTTTATTACGTTATTATTTTGTAGTGACCTTTCCCCCCTCTTTTCTTGACTTTATTTGAAAATTTAATTATTTTCTTGTCTACTATGCTGCTATTTTGGTTGGTTATTTGTTTTCCTTTTTCACTCATTTCATCTTCAATGCTCTCTTCAGCTGTTTCAGAATTTGGGACGTCTTCATCATTAGGACTTCAAACACATTTTTTATAGCTACCCGAACTCTGCTAGGACCGATAATCACCTATGCAATATTTAAGTCTTTAATATCATGAACTTCAGCATTGATTGCGACTTGTGTGGTGGTATTTGTAATTTCACCCTTCTGCACTGGACTTCCCACATAAATCTCTTATTCTTTATTGACCTGCTTATCTGCTATAACACTAGGCCCAATTTCCATAATCTTACTTGTAATTATTTCCTTTTCCACCTTCTTCCAAAATTGAGTTGTTGGTTTTCAAATTTCGCAACTTTCATCTTTATGCCCAAAGATTTTGCATTTAGTGCACCTGGTTGGAACCCATTCATACTCAACCCTTTGCCTAATTAAGCTGCCTTCATGGTCATAGACTGAAATATACTTAGGTAAAACACTCCATAAATCAATTTCCACACATACCCTTGTATAGGCCAATCTTTCTCTTTTTGTTGTCATTATCTCAGTGAAAAGTGGCTTACCAATCATACTAGCTAGTTTGCTTATGACTGCATCAGACCACATGTATTGCTTTAGATTGGGAAATGTAACCCATATTGGTAGTTTTGCCACCCTTTTTTTTTCCAGGCTAACTTTTGTGTTATAAGGTTTAACAATTAAAGGTCTATTATCAAAGGACCAAGGTCTTAATTCCATCACTTGCTGTTGGGCATCCAAGGATTCAAAAACGACAACAAACACTCCAGTTTTGAGCATAAAAATTTAAGGGTTACCATATTTGCTCCATTTCCTCATAACATAACCTCTCATGGACCCATATGACACATTGATTCCAAATGCATAAACCACCACATCATGATTCCATCTCTGAATTTCATCTTCTACCTCACTTGGATCAACTTTCACACAACTATTACCTTCTTCATCTTTACATTCTGGAATATATTATAATTTGTTCCCCCAATTCTCATCACGATTAGCACAATAACATTTGCCCATGTTTTAGCTTTATGACTGACATATGATTTTCTGTTGTCATTTTTCAAGTATTCTTCACCACAGATATTACCAGAACCCTTCAATTTGGGAAATTGCCATCAACCTCAATAGTCTCCTCAATAATTGGTTCCTTTCCTTCTCGATGTTCAATTATGATATCTTCAACTGCATTTATAGGGTTATCGTTATCATCACACAAGTGTTTGTTATCAATCTTCTAATACTCTGTCCTCGATCCATTAATACTCAGATTAATAGAACGAGATTCTTCAATTTTTATTTATTTAACTGCAAAAGGTCCAATTGTTTTATCCAGAATTTGCAATTCTCCATATGACAATTTCTCTGCTTTCTCCCTACTTATTATTATACTCTTTGTATTTTCCAATTTCTTCGTATGATTAACAATAATAGGGATTTGAAATTTATCACGATTTTCCCTTTGAGAAACTTTTTTTCTCAAAATATTCCACTATTTTCCTAAAAAATCACTTGCGAAAAAATCCCGAGGTGGTCCTCTAACCCTAGAAGACACAGAATCGAAAAAGAGATTGGAAGGATCCAAAATATATGAGTTTCTTGCAATCGAAAAAGATAGGTTTTCCAGAGAGAAGACACAGAATAATATAATTTAAATATAGACGTTTCTCAATAGCTTTTTCTCGTGGGTCAAAGTAACTCAAGGTTTAAAATTTAAGGGGCCACATGTAATTAATAAACTTCGAAACAACTACTTTAGTGCTGGATTTTGATTACACATAGCCGTAGAGCAAGCATATCACGCCCTATTACAATAGTCTATATTGCGCCTTATACATAGAGATGAAAAGTTACATTTTTTAGCGAGCGATAAATAATTGCGGATTGTGCATATATATCAAGAACCGAAAGAGCATTTCACCGGTTTCGTAAGAAACAAAGGTATTCGGCATATTTTGCATGCAAATCTAGGTTTTATCCTACCGACCACTAAAACGTAAATTTCGCACCCGAAACTATTATACCAATTGATTGCCTGACTACGACTCTCTAGGTTTGAACCTTTTTTTAATCTACTGGGTGTTTGATATTTGTTCAAATCTTTGTTAAAATTATAGATTTTTTCGGGGCTGTTCAATTATACACCTTCGATTTTGTAAATTGGGTCTGAAAAATTGAGGACCATATAGACTACCTTTTACCCAAAATGACCACTTACAATTTGTTCAATCATTCTGTTTTAAGTTGATTGTTTTTATTTTGGGGTTATTGCAATAAGGATGAAGTAAGAATTGTCAAAAATATGTACAACTTTGTACCCTTTACAAGGTTTGTATGAAAATTTATTTAGAAGAATAGTTTAGTGTTGTACTTTAATAATGTTACATAATGAATACTTGGATTTATTATAAATGATGTTAATAAAATTTATTTAGAAGAATAGTTTAGTGTTGTACTTCAATAATGTTATATAATTACATAATGAATACTTGGATTTATTATAAATGATGTTAATAAAATTTACTTAGAAGAATAGTTTAGTATTGTACTTCAATAATGTTACATAATGAATACTTGGATTTATCATAAATGATGTTAATAAAATTTATTTGGATTTATCATAAATGATGTTAATAAAATTTATTTAGAAGAATAGTTTATTGTTGTACTTCAATAATGTTTAGGTATTTTATTAACATCATTTATAATAAATCCAAGTATTCATTATGTAATTATATAACATTATGTAATTATATATTATGTAATTATATAATAAATCCAAGTATTCATTATGTTAATAAATTTTATTAACATCATTTATAATAATACTTGGATTTATTATAAATGATGTTAATAAAATTTATTTAGAAGAATAGTTTAGTGTTGTACTTCATTAATGTTACATAATGAATACTTGGATTTATCATAAATGATGTTGATAAAATTTATTTAGAAGAATAGTTTAGTGTTGTACTTCAATAATGTTACATAATGAATACTTGGATTTATTATAAATGATGTTAATAAAATACCTAAACAGGTTCTCTCTCCCTTTTCTCCTCTAACAACCGGCCGATCAAGACCCAGGCAGCTCCTGCCACCGCCGCTCCTGCTCATTTCAACTCAATCGCTCACTGTTTTTGTTGAGTTCAACAAACAATAACAACAACAAGTATGTATCCCTCTTTGTGGTTGGTTCAAGGTTAACAAAACCCATTTCTTTGCAGATATTGTAGCAGTGTAAGGTTGATTCCCATCGTATAGCGGTATAATTTCCTTTCCTGTTAATCTGTTTGGTAATTGCAATTATGTTATCTTTGTTATTGACTGGGTAGAGTAAACCATGGAAGATCTAGCATTGTAATAGACTATTAAATTGGGTAATTCTTATTGTTATTCTGGATGCCTGAGTGTTTTATTTCCCATGTACTCTGGAGTAAATGATGTTACAGCCGTAGTTTTGGGTGATCTCTTTACTTGCTTGTTTTGATTATGTTACTATCATTTGTTCCACTAGTTATGAGAGTTCTTTTACCAGGAATCCCTATAAAAACATTTGGGCATCTGAGATGAGAATGCCTCCTCCCCAACTACCACAATGGTTCTTAGGGTGTGTTTGATAAGACAGATTTTCTATGAAATATATGGTTTCTCAAGCATTTTCCCACTTTTGGTAGTGTGCGTACAATTACCCTGAAAACACCCTTAGGTACAACATGTTAAAGCTTTAAAGGTTTCACTTCCAACTTTTATTTTCTCACCTACTCCATAGGATCTTTTTTCCCAGAGCGAATACGTCTTGGTTTGCCTAAATGGATAAAATCTCCACGGGAAGTTTTCCCCCTTTACAATTTATTTTAAGCAAACGCGCCTTTAATTTTTTTAAATCAATCGAGGAGAACTCCCTTCAATTCCAAAAAATTAATCGAGGAGAACTTCTCTAAGAATTTTGCTCTGGGAAGAGCTAAAGACGAGGCTTATGCCTTTCATTTGGGCCAATAACATGCAGATTTCAAATAATGTCGAAGTGATTTCTCCAACAATTGAACACAAATTGAGTAGAGATGGTCTATTTGATGACGATGTGATGACAATACACTATTTTTTATTTTGATTATGTTACGTTACTTTTATTATTCAAACTCAACTTTTTAAATAATTTTTTGTTCGTTTTATTTTTTTAAATTGAGGTTTACACCTCGCCTTGGCTGGCCAAAACGCCTCCGAGGCTCCGCCTCATGCCTTTTTAGACATTTGGCACCTTATGGACAACTCTCTCTTATGAACATCTTGTTTAGGTGGAAAACTGTGATGGCATCTTCAGATGATGAGGGTGAAGCTGTGCCACAAGCTGTCTCAAACTATCATTTCGTGGATGACAAGGATGAGCCTATCTCGTTTTCGGAGTTGCCATTTAAATGGGAAGAGGGTGGGAGTCCTGATGGCAGGGGTAAACAGATATTCTTGCATGGGACTACTGATAACGGGTTACAGAAGATATATAAGCAGGTCGTAGCTTGGAAGTTTGATTTTTCGGAAGCTAAGCCACATATCTCCGTGCTATCTAAGGAAAATAATTGGATCGACCTTCAAAAACCGAGGAAGAGTTTTGAAGATACAATTAGGACAATCTTGATCACTGTGCAGTGCCTGCACTTTCTGAGGAAAAATCCAGAGACATCTGGGAAGGCTTTGTGGGATCACATGTTCAAAGTTTTTAGGTATCCATACAGATATTTAAATCTGCTCTTTTCATTTTTGTTTGTCATTAACACACATTTTCACAGTTCTATGCAATTTGTAGTTTGTATGAGAGCAGGCCTTCTGAGAATGATCTTTTGGATCACACGGATTTCATTACTGAAGCTGTTAAAAGGGATGAAGTATTAGCGAACTCCAAGGTTTGTGCTACTTGTTTCCATTTCCTTTTACCATTGAAGTTAAATCATAGCGTGAGCATCTTATAATCCATTAATAAGCAATGAGCTATCAAATGGAAAGCATGATTTGAGTGGAGTAAACATTAAAAATGGCTTTTTGTTGGAAGATTTATGAGATTGACACAGATATTTTGTGGATTGTCCTCTATAATTATACCCCCCTCATCTTATGCTAAGAGCCGTTTTACAAATTTGACTTTATAAGGCACACAAGTTCTATGTTTTTCACAGTTGTTACATATGGAAATTAACATTTAGAACGTAAAAGATTTACATACAAGATTTTGTGAAAACTTTCCAACTTATCCGTAAGGGCGATTTAGACAATTTAACATTGTTTTCTGAAATGGGATGTGGCTTGATTATTTACTTTTTTCTTTTTAAGTTGACTGGAACAAAATTTTTTGCGTTGAACAGTTTTTACTTACATTTCTGGAGAAGCCCAGGAAGAAGGAAACTTTTGACGAGGTTATATTTTTACTTTTTTTTCTCCCCATCCTCTCTTCTTTGTTTCATTTGATTCAATATGTTTATTTATTTATTTTTGGTGGGAATGTGCACTTGTTTGGGCAGGATGCTGGAACTAAGTTTATAGCTGATGATGATGATATGATTGATGAAATTGAAGAAGAAGAAGGGTCTGATGAAGAGAGTGACCTCTTCGATTCTGTTTGTGCTATTTGTGACAACGGTGGTGATATATTGCCGTAAGTAGTTCTTGTCTTGTTTCTACTTCTTAATCTCTTATATATTATCTTTCATGGATATTTTTAATACATCTTATCTTGTAAGTTCAGCAGCTACACCACTAAATGTTTTTTACATGTCTAATAGTTCTATGCTAAATGCTCTAAATCACGGTCACTATTATTAGTGCTGTCTATGTGGGAGAGTTTCATTTACAACGTTGTTTTATGTAGCTTCTCCATCAACATTTGAGGAGATTCCTTCCTCCATTTGGTGTGCCCCTCTTAAAATATACTGATAGTCATAGTTGGGGTAATACTTCTGATTTCATCAACATCTTTACATGGTACAAGAAGGAAAAGTGGAAAGATGGCTGAACATTATTAGGAGAAGGGAGTGTGTTAGAATATTTTTTTTAATTATTATCATATTTTTGTAAGGACATTTAATAAATAAGTATTAAGATTGGAGGATTAATTGGTAAAACATGTATATATTACGTTTCATTCCTTTCAAACTAAATGAATAAGATGAAGTTTCGTTTCCCTTATACTTTCCGATGTAGTGCAGCTGAATTAATCACCAAAACGCAAAACTCCAACGATTACTCGATTGAATAAAAATGTTTAGGGACCCCTTAAATATGGGTGCTATTTTGCTATTTCTGAAAGTTGATTGAAAAGTTGGGGTTAATTTTGAAACTTGAGGGCAGGGGTTTGTCAAGAGGTTGAATAATGAGGGGTTTAAGGCCGCAATTACTCTCTTTTAATGGATTTGATGAACGAAGTTAACAGACCCTTTGCATCTAGGCTGGAGGCTGCCCGTTGAGGCCTTGTGGGTTGATGACTTCCAGCAACAGTTTGAGTTCTCTCTGAATTGCTTCTGCAAATCATCAAACGGAGCCATGCAAATAAATTTTGCATCTTTTCAAGAATCGATGGAGATTCATTCACGTTTGGATGTTTTCGTGGACCCATTCTATCACGAAAACAAACATGTACATCCGTACAATTACTCACTTGTATCAAACGGCACAAACAGGAGGGTTGTTCTACCAGTTTGATGTATTGCATCAGAGTTAATCACCAAGAACGAAACGTCAAAGAAGAAGAACACCAACATTTTCTGTATTAATTGCTCAGGCTAACAAAAATGACATGGAAGCCTTTATACTTGTTCTCTTAAAAAGGGTCTAATTTTTAAACAAATAACTATAGGATAATTTTAGATAAACTAAAAGGTAAACCTTACACTACATCTAATAGCTAATATTAATTATCCTAATCACTTACTATTACTAATATCAAATTACAAGATAATTACACCATATAATATATAAAACCCCATTGTCCTAACCAAGAGATGTGAACATCACTTTCCCTCTTTTCTATATTACCAAGCACAAAGGAGAGAAATAGTATTTCATTCCTTCATGGATAGCAAGCCCATAACTTCACTTTTTCTTTTTCAACTTTTTCCATAATTCCTCCTACCAAATGATGCCGCAAGGAAAAGATTTTTATGAAAAAGAGAAAATTATGACTGGTCGGTGGATTGGTTTGTTTTGAATTTCCATGACATATAGAATATAGTTGAACCAAGTGTAGTGACTTTCATATGTGCGAGAACGTTTCTTGCTGAGTATGTTAATTGGTAATATTAGTTAGTCATTTTCAGTAATTGTTATTCTTTTTTTTTTCTTAGCGTAATTTTTTTTGATGTCTTTGGGTTTCAAAATACTTAAAACCAAAAACTACTGAAATCATTTTCCAGAGTATTAAAAACATAAATCAGAACTTTTTTCTGGCTCAGTTCTCGGATGGTACCTTGACCCTTTTTTTGACCTTGTAAGATTCGTTGGTGCTTCTTCGTGTGTGACATTTGAGCAACTTTCTTCGCATTTCTCATTTGAAATGTATGGTGCATTTGATCTTAAACAGTTGCGAAGGGAGGTGTTTGAGGTCATTTCATGCAACTGCGGATGCTGGTTCTGATTCAACGTGCGATTCTCTTGGCCTTTCTGATAAACAAGTAGAAGTACGCTCGCCATCCATTTAACTTCGTATTCTTTTTTCGACTGCATCTTATTACATATTTCCTATTTATTAAATTTATATGCTTTCTTTCTTTTGCAGGCAATACAAAATTTCTTTTGTAAGAATTGTCAATATAAACAACACCAGTGCTTCTCTTGTGGAAAATTAGGGTCTTCTGATAAGTCTTCTGGTGCTGAGGTACGGGTGGTTCAAGTGAATATTAAAATATTAATGTTTTGCCTGATATATATCATAGCTTTTCAGAAAGCCACTTGATTAAGGATCCTAAATAAGTTTATATCGTTAAAATTGATGGCTGTAACAGTAGGAGCATTGCAACAACTGAAGCCCCCCTCCACCCTCGCACCTTTTCATATAATTTGTGTACTAAGGAAGCTAGTCCTAAAGGATCTATTGGGTTAATTATGAGGAGTTGATTTGGAAATGTTAATACTAGTCTAGGGAATTCGGGAGATACTGTGCAATGCCCTTTTAGGACTGCTTTATCTCATGATTTCCTTCCCATCTCCTTTTATTTTTCTTTTATAGCGAGTTCATTCATGTTTACTTGTGGCGGGTATTGAAATCGTAAGTGACATCTGGACCTCAACAGTTTAAAGGGGAGAAGTGTCAAAAGTTACGACAAGTATTGAAAGTGGCTCGGATCTTAACTAAGGGTCCTATGCATAGTTGTCAAAATCGTACGATTCGCGATTCGAATCGTACGATTCGCGATTCGAATCGTACGATTCGATTCACACATAAAACGATTCAAATCGAGTTGAGAATCGCAATTGTCTAAAGAATCAGACCGAATCAGCGATTCACGATTCGAATCTTCCGATTCGGGAATCGGGTCCGATTCACCTTTTTTTTTCACGATTTTTTTATCTTTTACTTTTTTTGTTATAAAACTTTTGTATTTGTTATAAAATCTTTGAAGGTATATTTTTTTGTTGCTTTAAATTAATATGAAGACTGTTATAAATTAATATTGTTTTATAGTTAATCTTAGTATTTGTTTTATTGTTTTAAATTAATATTGTTTTATAGTTAATCTTAGTATTTGTTTTATTGTTTTAAATTAATATGGTTTACTGTTTTAAATTAATTTTGTTGTAATTTTGTAGGTTGGTTTAAATTAATATTGTTAATCTTAGTAAGTAGGCTGTTTAAATTTTTTGGAAGTATTTGTTTTACAGTTTTACTGTTTTAAATTAACCTTAGTATTTATTTTATTGTTTTAAATTAATATGTAGGATGCTTTAAATTAATATGTAGGCTGTTTTATGATATATTTTTGTATTTTACATTTTTAAGCTTAAAATGAATGAGAACATGTCCTACGGTTAATTTTTGTGATATATTTTGGTATATTATCATGTGCTATGATTAGTTTTTTTTGTCATATTACGCTTAATTACCAATTCTATAGTGTGTTAAATCTCATTTACGTATGTTTTACTACGTTTTTATCATTTGGTTCCGATTCGACCGATTCACGATTCGCGATTCGGGGGGTAAACGATTCACGATACGATTCGCGATTTGACAACTATGGTCCTATGTCCAATGTCAAAGGGTGGTGTACTATTTATTGGATCATAAAGAGTTATTACAATCTAGGAGACCTCTTGGGCTTTGGCAAAAAGTCCGAGGTCCATGCGGCCTTTGTCATCAATCCAAAGGACGTTAGGAAGTAACCGCTTGACATCCCTAAGAGTTCTTGAGTGTTGATTTAGGGCTCAACAAGGGATATCATAAGTAAAATAGGTGGAAATGATCCGAATTATGGTTTTATATTCACAACACAACAATGGGTAGCGAAAACTTGGAGAAGCTAAAACCTTTCGCTCGGTGGAAGTATGATGATTTCAACCTGTCTTTAACCCTTCTCCAGCGTCATTTGCAAACTCTTGGCGAGTGAATAAGTGGACTGTTACAACATGGCTGTGGTGCCTGTCAGTAAGGTGGCGGAGTGTTGATTAAAGGTTTTGCAGGTGGTGTAAGGTAGTTGATGGGCGCATTTAATGCGAATGAGAGTCATCAATGCAAGTGGAACTGAGTGGCGGCGGTAGGTGGAATCATACGAGCAACAGGGGTTTTGCCAGACGCATATAACGTAGCGGAAAACGTGAAAATAAAAGAACGATCCTTGAATCCATAAGTCCCACTTAAAAGAGAAGAAAACTCAAGTTTATATTTGAAGTTGGGGTGATTTGAAACACTTGCAAGCTTGCTCTTATATAGTGAGCTACAAAAGACAATTGTTAAAATTCTAACACAATACACTTTGGGTATCCAATGGGGCATAAAAGATCATAACTTATTAATATAATGACATAAAAGGGAATCCTAAGTAAAAGGGAAACACACTTTTAGATAGTTTTAGGGAAATAAGGAACAAAAGGAATATAAGGGATGTGGAATTCAAAGGGGATCTAGTGGCAGCTGGATACGGGACTGTTCATGTATACAACTACTGTTCACGCATATGCTGATTTTACCTTTTCAGCCTTCCCGACTTGCGGCGATCATGTGTAACTATATACTCTAATGCTAGTTGTTCTACATCAGTCTCCCCATTCTGAAAAGAACTCGTCCTCTAGTTACCCGAATCTGGGAGATAATACTTATTTACGTCCGTCACATTGAAGGTAGAAGAAATGGACATGTCAACAGGTAACTCAATCACGTAGGCATTGTCATTGATTTTCTGCAGAATTTGATATGGCCCATATTTCTTAGCCTTCAGTTTGTTGTAAGGCCCCACTGAAACCTCTTTCCTTAAGTACACCATAACAAACCCGCCTTCTTAAAAAATTTTCTTCGTCCGCTTCTTGTCAGCGACAGCCTTGTACTTGGCGTAAGCCTCCTCTAGGTGTTTCTTGACACCTTCTTGAATGGCTTTAACGTGCTTAGCCATTTTTTCGACAGCAAAATTCTTCTCTGGTAATTTTGGTAATGATAGCAAATCCAGAGACACCTTTGGAGGACAACAATACACAACTGCAAACGGGAATTTTTTCGTGGACCGGTTAACCATGCAATTGTAAGCGAACTCAGCCTGGGCAAGGGCACGATCCCAATGCTTTGTTTTTTTTTCTTGAAATACAGCGAATCAAATTTCTAAGGGTCTTGCTTACCACCTCCGTTTGACCGTCAGTTTGGGTGTGACTGGTGCTACTGAAGTTAAGAGATGTGCTGAATCTCTTCCATAAAGTTCGCCAAAAGTGGGACAAGAACTTGGTGTGACGATCCGAGGTGATGGACTGTGGGACACCATGTAAACGAACCATCTCCTTAAAGAATAGATTGACCATCTGGAGTGCATCGTTTGTCTTCCTGCACGAAATAAAACGGGCCATCTTGGAAAATCGATTGACTAACACAAAAATAGAGTCCGCTCCTCGCTGCGTTCTTGGCAGCCCTAGAATGAAAATTATGGATAAATCCCCCCCATAGGGCATCTGGTATAGGCAAAGGTGTGTAAAGGTCAGTATTTTGTGATTGTATTTGCTAGTTTGGTAGACTATGCATCATTTTACATGATTCTGGCCATCTCTTTTGAGCTGCAACCAGTAGTATCGCTCTTCTACCAGCTCTCGCGTCTTATCTCTTTCCAAGTGACCGCCTAATCCTCCGCCATGTAATTCACGTACCACCTGCTCTCGCAAAGAGCTTTGAGGGATGCACAATTATTTTCCTTTAAATAGGCCGTGTTTGTTTGTTAGGAAAGGAAAAGAAAAGTGAAGGAAAATAACTTTCTTTCACTTTTTGCTGTGTCTGGTTAGCAAGAAAGTTGTCGAAAAATGATTTTTTAAAATTTTCCTACAAGATAAAATTTCCCACAAAACACATCCTACCAAAGCCCTAGGATTTTGCAGGAAAGTATAAGGAAAGTAGGTATATCACCTTGTAAATTATAATTACTATTGTTTTTACTTTTATTATTATTATTGTTGTTACAACTAGTAATAAAATATTTACCATTAAATATTCGTAATATTACGCTATATATTGATATTTTTACTAATTAAATGTTCATAAATTTTTTATTCATATTTACTAATGTTTGAGTTAGATGGATGTTTATTATATAAATCATATTCTTTGGTGATTGAAATAAGAAATATATAATACCTATGCTTATTGTAACATTATAACTATATATGTGTATTTGTATATAATTTTTTATTTTTTTGTTTATAATTTTCTTGCATTTTTCCTCCTGTTAATCAAACACACATAAGAAAATAATTTTCCTTTTTCTTTCCTTCGCTTCATTTGACTTTTCTCGGGAATCATTTTCCCATTTAACTTTCCTGACAAACAAGCAGAGCTAAAATGAATCCTTCTTGCATATGCAACCCCTTAAAGGTCTGTCCCTGTTTATAAGCTCTCCATGCTTGACCAAATCTTTGCTAGCATAGTCGATTCTTGTGATTTCAGCTCTCAAAGTTATCGAACAAATTGCTACGGTTTAATGCATCTGCAACCTTATTTTGCTGATTCGACTTGTGTTTCAGCGAGAAGGTGGATCATTGGATATAAGCCAGTCACCCATCGCGTGTGCATCCGATTAACGTTGTTTTGATTATTAATGGATTTTAGCGCTTGGTGATCAGTAAACGAATCGAACTCTCGCCGGATCAGATAGAGCTCCCACGTATGCAAAGCATGAACCGAAGCATATAATTCCAGCTCATGCGTGCCTCACTTAGCTTCTCATTGTAAAATGCCACTGGCTTCCCTTCCTGTGACAAAATTGCTCCTATTCCCACAATTGAAGCATCACACTCCACTTGGAACAACTTCTCAAAATCTGAAAGAACCAATACTGGTGCTGTTAATAACTTCACTTTCATCAAGGTAAAACTTATTTCAGCTTCTTCTCCCCATTGAAACTTTCCTCTTTTCATGCACTCGGTGACGAGGGCCATAACGCTATTGAAGTTTTTGATGAACCTTCGGTACAACGTAGCTAGACTATGGAAACTGCGTACTTCACTCACATTCTTCGGCGTGGGCAACTCCCGAATGGCTTTTACCTTATCTTCGTCTTTTCGAATACCATCCACAAATCACAAAGCCAAAGAACAATAGGCTCGAGGTAATAAAACTGCACTTTTTCATGTTAATGTACAACTTATTTTCTTGCAAAGCTGTTAGTACCTCCCTCAAGTGCAAAAGGTGTTATGCTTCTATCTTACGATAAACTAGAATATTGTCGAAGTAAAAACTAGTTTAGTTCTTGATTCATTAATCGCATGAAAGTGCTAGGTGCGTTGGATAATCCAAACAACACGTATAGTCCTTCATTTGTTTTGAACGCTGTTTTCCACTCATCCCAGGGCGGATTCAAATCTGATGGTATTATATCTTAAGGTCCACTTTGGTGAAAATTTATACACATTCGCCAACTGCCATCCTTCTTGGCCCTGTAATCACTTTTGTAATAACTCCTCGAGACTTGTTCTTGCAGAATTTGGCTTTCCTTGGGCCTGTAATGAGGTCGGTTTGGTAGGCTCGCCCCTGGCACCAAATCAATGTGGTGTTGAATGTCCCTCATGGGTGGAAGACTGTCAGGGAGGCCTTCCGATACTAAATAAGAGGTTGTACGACTACTGGTGTAGTAATAGGAGGTTGTTTGACCACTTCTCCTTCAAGCAAAACAACAAAGATCTTAAGAGCTGTCTTTACTTCGTCCATAAATTCTCCTCGGCTAATCAACATAACTGGATTTCCTTTGGCTAGGGTAGCCTTAGCGAATTCCTCAACTTTTAATGGTTTAAGAACGATCTTTCGACCATTCTTGTATAGAGCATAAACATTGTCTCTACCACGGTGAGTGGCATGGACATTACACTGCCAAGGCCTCCCTAAGATCATGTGACAAGCATCCATATCAATCACATCACATTGTTTCTCTTTTGCGTAGACCTTCCCAATTGAGACTCGGACAAGGCAGGTTTCAGTCACTCGCGTTTCTGAACCTTTCTTGATCCATCCAATTGGGTGAGCATGTTTTTCTGTTTTCAATCCCAAGTTTAGAACCTTTGTTGAGGAAACAATATTCTCACTACTGTCACTATCAATGATAGCGTCTAGGGGTGTTCAGAAAACAGAATGGACCGGCGGACCGAACCGGACCGTCCTAATTTTGCCGGTTTTTTTTAGTCGGTCCGGTCCAGTTTTTTTTTTTACAGACGGTCTAACCGGTCCGGTCCTCCGTCTCCCTTATTAAATATCCGGTCTGGACCGACCCGGACCGGTTATTAATATATATGTATTTAATTATATTTATACATTTATATTAACACGTACACAACACAAGTTCTAACTTGGGGTACGCTCGTAAAAAAAAAGGAAACCCTAAATCTATCTAAAACACACGCACGCACTAGTCTCTCACAAGTTCACAAAACATTTTCATTTTTGCTGCCGTTTTTCATTTCCTCTTCTCAAGTTCTCTCTAAGTGAGAGACTCTCGTTCTGCTGCAGCTGCTATCCTGCTTCAGATTTTCATTTGTGCCGCCGCTCTCTCTTTTGCTCAGCCCTCTCTCTCTCCATCGCTCTCTCCTGCTCCCTCTTCCCATTGTGGCCCCGCCGCTGCTCTCATTTCATTTCTTTCACCAAGGTAAATCGACACTCCTCTCATTTTTTGTTACTAAACAAAACATAGGTTTTTTTTGTGACAAAACATTTCACTCACAAGTTATTTTTGTGAAAAAAGAGCTGAAGAAATTGTAAGAGACTTGTTTCTTAATGGGTCTCTTTTTACTGATAAGTTATTCTCCAATTTGTGAATTTGACCATAGAGGTTAATTTAATGGTGTAAAAGTTTACTAATCCAAAACATGGAAGTCAAATATCCTATCCTATTGTGCTAGATGAAATAAAGGAACAATATTTACTAGATAGAAGAACTGTTAAACATTTGAGGATTCTATTCACTTTGTGGGATCTTGTCTCTCATAAAAGCTTTTATTACTGTTGGGGGTCATATGCTTAATTTCTTTGTATAATTGAAGTAATATTACTGTTTTACTAATGTTGATATCATTCAGCAAGTTTATGTCGAGTATGTTCTTGTATTGATATGTTCACATTTAGCAGTAGTAATGTTTTATAATCTATAAATTTTCGCTTCCATTTTTTCTGAAGTAATACATTCCAGCACTCTTTCGCTTTCATTAATAAGATTAGGACTGACAAGTTTGACCGGACCGACCATACAAAAAATCGGACCGACTAAGCCAGGAAAACCGGTTTAATCGGTTTGGTCCTTTGTTTTAAGGATCGGTTTAATCGGTCCGGTCCTTAAAATTACTAAAAACCGGATCGGACCGGACCGCGAACACCCCTAATAACGTCACATACCTTCCGATTGACAGTGCAACGTGTACGAAACACGTTATGGCGTTGTGGATGCTCCTCTTTTTTAAGTTTGTACATCATCCTCCTTATAACCAAAGAATGGGACAACAACTCGCCGCCATCCCCTTCAATAATCTTGTCGTCCTCATAAGTAGGGTCAAAATCGACTTCTTCATTCTCGTCTCCTTCGTGCTCGACCAAATTCACATTGAATCGTTTTGGACAAACGTTATTTTCCACACCAATAACACTTGCTCATGCCTAAGTGTGCATATGTAGGGAATGCTACCCTTGATGGACCCATTCTAGTGTCTTGTCCTGTTGCATGACGAGAAATTACAGTGGTTTGTTTACCTTTGTCCTGTATAGGGTGTGGGGTATATGAGCCATGATATCGATTTTTGGCCCTTTCCAGTAGTGACTCTGTTCTCTCAGCTGCTTTGACAATGTTGGACAATTTGAACAACAATTGTAGCGCCACCTTTTTTCAATATCTCATCATAACCCTCCTTTAAGGCGGGCCACCATACTAAACTCAGGTTCCAATAGGTAGTTACGAGATGACAATCGGTAAAACTTTTCAGCATGTTCAAAAACGATTTTATTTCTGTGTGCAGATTTGATATTATTGGTAAAGAATCTGCTCATTATCAAGGGGTAAAAATCGGGCTTTCAACAACTTTTTCAACTTGATCCACAAATGAACTGGTTCCTTACCCTGACGTGAGCGGGTAGTTTGCGTTTGATCCCACCACGCAGACGTGCCTCCTTTTAATTTGTATGCGATTGATTTGACTTGTTTCTCTTTTTGAATTTTCATATAATCAAATAGGCCTCAATGAGTTCCTGAAATTCTTTCCTGAGCTCAATCAAGCCCCTTAACTAATAGATGTTAATAGATGCTAGTTGGGGGGGGGCATTTGCTAAACCCAACCCCAATCTAAGTAAGTTAAGGGGCTTTGGCTCCAGGCTCCAACTCGATCTTGTGGTCGACCGCCCTCCTTGGGGTACTTGGCAACTCACTCGTGGGGCATGAAATCCCAAAATTTTCCTAATTATAGCAACACTAATGGCCTTAGCCCACTATCGTCTTTTTAACGGGCCTCGCCATTTAGGAAAGTGTTTCTTCGATCTTGCAACAACCTTTTCTTTCAAGGAAAAATATCTTTTTCCTTCCGCATGCGCAATTGTCCTTCTTGTTGCTCCAGGCGGTAAGATTGCCTTTTCTATGGATGTCAATGCTCATATAATCAAAGAAATGTTCGACTTCAGTAATCCAATCCAAGAATTCTTCAATACGTAGATGACCTTGAAAAGTTGGTAGGTCAATCTTCATACGAAAAACCCTGGAATCATTTTACTCCCATCGACCTCGATTGTCTTCAAACACTGGTGCGACACAGTTTTTACTGAAACCGACATTTCACTCAGGCTGGCGGCCCAATTGGGATGTGCTTTGATTGCGATTATCGGTAAGACGTCCATGATCACCGTGGTTGGGTATCGTTCTCGCAGTTAAGTTACAGCACTGTCATTCTTGTTAGGATTTGCCGCATGGTTTCGTGCAAATAGATCAAGCTTTGATTGATGTTGGTTTGAAACTCGATAAATTCAAACCTCAAAAGAGCTACTCCATTACGATCACGGTCGTTGGAGGTGTTGATTCCATCACGTGAACCGACCTTCGATTCAAAGGCGAATCTTAGGATTCAAAACCTCGCTCTGATACCACCTAACATAGCGAAAAACGTGAAAATAAAAGAACTATCCTCGAATCCACAAGGCACACACTTAAAAGAGACGAAAACTTAAGTTTATATTTGAAGATGAGATGATTTGAAACACTTAAAAGCTTGCTCTTATATAGTGAGCTACAAAAGACAATTATTAAAATTCTAACCCATTTACTAAAGGGGAAACACACATTGGGTATCTTGGGGGGTATAAAAGATAACAACTTATTAATATAATGACATAAAAGGGAATCGTAAGTAAAAAAGAAGCACACTTTGGATAGTTTTAGGGAAAGAAGGAACAATAGGAATACAAGGGATGTGGAATCCAAAGGGGATCTAAGGGAGGATCATATGGGCTGCTAGATAATGTATGTATGAACTTTACATACGGGACTTAAGTATACCATTATTGTTCACGTATATGCTGATTTTACCTTTTTAACCTCCCCGACTTGCTGCGATCCTGTGTAATCATATACTCTTTTGCTAGTTGTTCTACATCAGCATGAGAGGTCTCGAATCACAAATGGTCGGCCATAGAATGACTTGGAAGTATGTTGCAACGATACACCTTTGGCTGTGGGTTAGATGAGCTCTGGAGGTAATTTTTCCTTGTATTGAGGCCTGCTCTGTATGTCAGACACGGCGAAACATTTGTGCTGTGGTTTACAGAAACTTTGTTGGAACGACTAAGCACTTTTGGGAGGTTGAGGAGATTTCTGAGGATCGCTAATGTAATATGGTCCTTTCTTGAAGACTACGCAGGTGGTTTGGCAGAGGTCTAAGGTCTACCGTAGGACCTCAGTCCTTGTATGTATCATCAGTAACCCCTCGTTATTCTTTGCAAGAATTGGAAGGGGCAACACTCGTCCATTGCTCAAGTTAGGGGTAGGAGCGTAACTAACCACTGAGATCTCACCATGATTAGATTGCATCGGGAAGAAGCTTGAATTGAGTATCCAAGTGGCTTTGAGTACTTGAGGCGACGTGACTTGGGGGCTATAAAGGAGTCCCTTGGTTGGTTTGAATCCCTCTCCTTCCATTCCAACTATCTCCTCTTTAGAACTCTTGAGCAATGTTTTAAATTGAGGCCCGACAAGGTATTGCGTTTGATCATGGGGTCGTGTTGCGCAAATAGCGTCACGTGTCGCGCAAGCTATTCATGCATTTGATTTTTATAATTAAAAAATATAAAAACTATATATAATGCACAAAAATTCATACCGTCATCTCAACATAGTACTAGATTCTAAATAAATCACTACATCATTTCATAGAATAATAAACGAGCACATCTTTCCAAACAAAGTCGTAAACAACCCAAGCAAATTCATACAATCATCCCCAAACACATAAAATTTTAAAATATTAAATTGACAAGCAAATGAGAATTCAAAAAAGGCCCCCTCATCCAACATATAGGGAATTGAACACAAAAAGATAAATTATATAAGATTCAAAGATCCACCGACCCAAACTAATTATACAAACAAAAAAGATAAGATTTTAACCCCACAACAATACCTAAGCCATCTATGCGATTCACGCGAAGCAACATGTAACTAAACTACATACAAATAGAGATGCGATCGAATGTTAAAAAATAAAATTAACACTTGCAACGTAATATCAATAGACAGAAGTTTTCTCTTTTTTATTGTCTTATGCGCCACTTAGCTTTCCTTTTTTCTTTAAACAAGCTTGTTTTGAAAAAGGGGGGTAACAATAAAAAAGCACGAATAGCGGACAATAGCGCACGCTATTTGAAATGAACGCTATACCAGACGCGCAATATCGCGTTTTAATAGTGAAAAATGCAATCGATCTCACAATAGTGCGCAATTTAAAACATTGGTCTTAATGCAAGAGTACCCAATTCTTTATATTTAGTTTTGAAAACGTTATAATATTACTTCAGTTGAATAATTTATTTTTACCCTAAAACTGTGCAAGAAGTATTTACGTTAAAAGTTTGGATCTATACTATCTATTAATATATGCGTATTAAATTAAATAGGTAGCATGGGACTTTTTTGCAAGAATTATAGTTCGAGTGTTTTTTTTCTTTCTTTCCAATTTGATGCAGTTTTTAATTTTTTTTTTTCCCAACTAACTCATATCATTATCATCTTCTATTAGGAGACGTTTTATTTTCTTATTTTTTTTATAATCGTTTATTAGAAGTTTTTTTCAAGAGCTAATCCATGATATCATGCATGGTTGCATTGTCATTAAAATGTCAGATTTCCACCCTACCGTTTTGATAAAAATAGAAATAACTGAGGTCAATCCATTAGCATGGCACTATCAATATCTGCAAATTGCTATGAATAATCATTTTTTTTGGTCGCGCATGTGGGACATAACTGGTCTTTTGTTCCTAAATGTTTTCTAGGTCTTTGCTTGTGTTTCTGCAACCTGTGGTCGTTTTTACCATCCACATTGTGTAGCAAAGCTGCTTCACCGTGAGGGTGGATCTGAGGCGGAAGAGGTTCAGAACAAGATTGCTGCTGGGGAATCGTTCACATGTCCTGTCCATAAATGCTATGTCTGTAAACAGGGAGAAAATAAGATGGATCCCGAATTACAGTTTGCTATGTGTAGACGTTGTCCAAAGTCATACCATAGGAAATGCTTGCCCAGGCACGTCTTCAATTATCTGCTATCATTTTTTTTTTAAATTTGTCATTGAATCTTATGATTCAACTCTAGTAACTAGCGTATAATGGTTGAGCCTTTGTTAATTTTGACCAGTAAGATTGCTTTTGAAGATGATGAGGATGAGGGCATCATTCAACGGGCATGGGAAGGTCTTATACCCAACCGTATACTGATATATTGCTTGTAAGTACTTTATCTCCTTTGATTTTGTCTTCTGTAGCTTAAGAACTGTAACCTAAGTTATTTCCTTCTCATCAGGAAACATGAGATTGATGACGAACTTGGAACTCCTATAAGAAACCACATAAAGTTCCCAAATGTTGGCCAGAAGAAGAAGAGGCCAGCATCAGAGCTGCTACCTAGCAAAGAGAAAGTTGAATCAAGGGAGAGAAAACTGACCTCAGAAGACACCTCTGGGAAGAGAGTTGCTGTGAAACCACAAAAAGGCATTGATAGGGTTTCTTCATCTATGAAACATGGCAATTCTCTCAAAAAGAGAGAGGGAATACTGTCTGGGCCAGAATCCTCAAAGAAGCAGAAAGTTACGAGTTCCTCTGGAAAGTTTTTGAACAAGAGTTCGTCACTGAAATCCAATAAATTTACTGAGGATGAAAGCAAGGGCTCATTGGGGGATAGGTTATACACCACCTATTATAACAAGGGTTCTGAGTCATTTAAGTCTAGGAAAGGCGATACAGCTGTTAGTGAACCTGAGCAAACCCAGGTTGTTAAGGCTGTTGCAAAGGAGAAGAGCAGTTTAGTGCCTCTAGATGCTGATTCCAAGAGAAGGTTACCCTTTTCTTTACTCCGTCATATACTTGCAGCCTTTTTTTGGTTGGATTTGTACGATTATCTAGTTGTAATTGAAGTGATGGTGCATATAGTAGGCGGTGTCATGTTCTGATGACGTGATTTCTTGAAATGTAGAATATTGGCTCTGATGAAGGAAGCATCATCTTCAGTTACGCTGGAGGAGATTGTGAAAAAGCACAAAGTGCCAACGACTCATGCAAACTTCTCGTCTAGGAATGTAGTGGACAAGACCATTACCTTGGGAAAGGTGGAGGGCTCCATTGAGGTATGTTGTGGTTAATTTGACAATATCTGTTGATGAAACATGTTCTATGTGTTTCAACGTCAATTTGCTATACATTCGCAGGCTCTTCGTGCAGCCTTACAGAAGCTAGAAGCGGGGTGCAGTATTGACGATGCAAAAGCCGTTTGTGAGCCTGGGCTTCTCAACCAGATAATCAAGTGGAGGGTAATTGTGAATTGTTACTATGTTTGGTTGGCAAAACTTTTCCTGAGATTTCATTGATTTACAGGATTTGATTCATTTTTGCTTTGTCCACCAAATCTTTTAGAATATACCTTTTTTAGATCCCATAAATTGTTCAAAGCATATTTCATGCTGATGATCTTTCAATGGGAGTAGTACACTTTTTATATCTAGTTTATGGGATGTAAAACTATTGTTGTATTCAAGGGTGGAGTAGGGTGGGCTAATATTCTGACAACCTCATAATAAATTGGTCCTACGCCTGATTCGAGATAAAATACTTTGCAGTGACGAAAAAAGTAGTGAAATATAATTTCACCTGTGGGGTTGATTCTGTTCATTATTTTTGTTTAAAATTATGTGATTTTGGGGTGTGTTTCGTTACAAAGTTGAAAAAAGGATTGAAGAATAGTTCATTTTTTATCGAAAGCTGAAAATTGAGTGGAAAAATATGAGAGTACTTTGATTTTCCTTTTAAAATTTTCCATTAAATCAATTTTGGGGGTGCAAATGATAAAATTATGAACTATTATAAATATCTGGAACTTTTTTTTTATTTTTTTATTTTTACGTAGAATTATTCGAAATCAAACACCAAAAAATAAAAATAATCAACGTTAATCAAAAGGTCATTAATTTAAAAAATGTGGAAGAGAATCAGATTGCTTCACTTTTCACGATCTAAAATGTTTAATTATTAACCAAATGTACCCTTGAGTGAGGGAAAATAGCTTGCCAAATTTTCTGGATTTTATATCCATTAGCCAACGTTGGTTGCGAAATCGATGACATTGTTGGGGAAAAAACGGTGCATAGGCATTAAAGTCTCAATAAAATTATAATACATATTATTGCATTATTAAAAAATCAACCAATACAAACATATATATACAAGTGGTGCAATCTTAAATTCTGATATATATAGAGTAGTCGAAAGAAGAAAAAAAATTAAAATGACTCTTGGAATACTAATCTCGATTTAATGTTTGTCCAAAATCATGTTAATCTAAAACAAAATCAGTGCTAAAAATGTTAGCCGACTAACATTTTACTTCAATACTCATGTCTCAGAATTAAAAATGCTGTTTTGGGGTGGGTTTAAGTGTGCTAAATTGGGTGTGGGGTTGAGCAAGGAAATGACTAGTAATTTTTTTTTGTGTTTGGGGTGGGCTACAGCCCTGGTCTGCCCACGCCTAGCTCCACCATTGTTTGTATTTGATAGACTCTTCTCCTTTCTTATTTCTGTGGGATTGGTAAGAGGTTTATGGAAGGTGGGAATTTTAAGCTTAGTATTGAGAGTTGTGATTCTGACATGAAATGATATATATCTCACAGTATCAGTTGTTACTGTGGAAAATTTGTGTAGCTCAAGTGCTAAAGAGGATATACCTCTTCCACATTTATTCATCGTAGAATCAAATTCTTATTTCGTCATTACATAACATCACATCACATTCTTATTGTATACTAATAAGATTCTGTCATTTGTGCAACAGTGTTAGTTTACCTTACCTGAACCAATCTTGGTGGAACGAGAAGAAGATTTTCATGTCCACCAGTTTAAAACATGAAAAAAATAATAACTCCTTATAGTACTTTGGGCCTCATTTTTGAATGGACTTGTTGCTGTTTTTCTATTTTTAATTTTAAAGTAGGGATTGGGGTTCATTATCTTTCATTTGTGTGTCCCCGCCCTCAACACTACTGTACTGACAGTTCTCAGCTGCGTTGAACTCAACAAAGCATTTCTTAATTATTTGGAGTGGGCTACTTAATCATATTTTTCATTTTCGCCTTTTCTAGTATAATGTTGTCAGTTAAACCACACGACATTGACAAGCTCTCAGCAAGTCATTTTAAGTCTACCTCGTGCTGCAACATTACTATCAATATTGGCCTCTTCCTCAAGCTTGGACTTCGTTCCATTACCAAGTTGCTTATGATTGTGGCTTTACTTTTTGATTTTTCAAGAACCTCGCCAACTTATCCACATCATGTTATTCTCACTTCAACAATGCATACCTCGTATTTTAGCACTTCATCTTTAAATAATTATAACTTCTCTCCTTTTAAGTTCCACCATGCAGTTTATGGCGTAAACTTCTTTTTTGCGCACGTGATTGCTTTTAATGTTTACATCCTATACGGTTGTACCAATGTTTCCTTAATCACGAGTCTCTATCTGATGTGTATGGGATTTATCGCGACACGTGGCGCGTGGTTGTGCCTACGGGAGAAGACTGTCTTTTATTTTGCATTTTTAGTTTAGGATTTATTGTAATTATCCTTTATTTTTAATGTTTAATTAGTCTCCAAGCATGTTTGAGGCTAATGGGTCATTTTTAGGTATTAATTGTCCTTTTTGGTCTTTTTGGGTGTAACCATTTGGCCAGCAAGCTAACTCTTTCTATAAATAGGCTTTTTGGCCCTCATTTCATACCCCTGCAAACCTTAAAACCCCACCCTACCACCTCGCACCACGACCCTCACCTCCTCCAAATTTCGGCCTATCCCCGCCACCACCCCCAAAGACACCTTGAGCCACCCACCACTATTAACCCAAACCTCCAAAACTCGTCTACCTACGCTTCCGCAACCCATTTCACACCTCTACCCCCCAAAATCAAAATCCTAACCCTATTCACTCACCGCCACATCAAGAACCACCATCCAACCAACCTTTGCCGTCACTTCCCTACACCAGCAAGGGCAGAACCCCTTTGCGACCTCCGCCCCTCACCAACAAGGACAAAACCTACTCCTTGCTGCTTTAGATCCCTCGGCCATGAGGCGGAGCCTCAACCAACATATCGGCCAGCCTTCTGCTGCTTTTTCTGCCCCGGTAATGGCTTGCCTACACTCGGATGCAGCCCTGCTCCCCCCATTGGCACAGTAGACTTCAAGAACTGCTCTCACTGGTTCGAACAGGGGAAATACAAGGCCAGTTGGCCTCCTGTCATCCCACCGGTGATTCATGCTCTGATCCGAAGCTCTGACCAACCAACCACCAGTGCCGAGGGCTGTTCAGGACAGCTAAGGCAGACTTACTCTTCTCCAGAACAAAATACACCACTTTGGGTTCAATCCGGCCCTCCGGTGATCGACACTCCCAAACAATCGCCGACATCATCCGTGGTCTTCAACGACCGAAAGAGACCATAAAACTCATGGAAAGTGTTCAAAAGTGCTCCGATCTCAATCCCGCAATCAAGAAGTCCAACTATCAAGATTTTGATCCAGAAACCCTAGGGGTTTTACCCCTTCATGTTCAAGAATCCATAAAAACAACCCCTAACACCAACATATACCTCCTTTTGTTCGGATCCTCTCAAGAACATGTTCAAGAATTAGGGTTTGGTACCAAGAAAATGGTTTTTGATTTCGGGGAAGATATTTTTGCAGATTCCCATGAAAGGCAAGAGGAAGATGATGATCTTGACACAAGAATTGAAGGATTTTCCAAAAAATTTCAGAAATTAGTTTTGGCCCCACAAGTTTTGCATCTCTTCCACTTGCATCTCTTCCACAATTTTGCATCTTTTTCGAAGCCGGAGATAATGGTGTGAATTTGAAGTTTTGGGGCTAATTTTAGTATTTTTAGGCATTAGTGGCATTTTTGTTATTTTCCTCATTTTGATTTATTATCTTTTAGTAATTGTTTGATTGGTATTATAGGAAGGAAGTGACAAAGGCTGGTTGGGATATATTTATAATTAGAACATTGCTTGGAATCTAAGCTACTTCCCACTTATAAATACCCCTATTATAGTTTCATTTGAGACATTTAATATTTTGGAGAGTTATTGATTGATGGTTGAGACGTGTGAGATATCTACCTCTTATTACCCCCATTTGGCATCATTTACATCAGGATTACCTTATATTTTTTGCACGTCAATTAATGTACTTCCGTTATGTAAAATTCTATCTGACTTTTATGTATTTAACTTTTATAAGTTTTCAAATGTTTAATCCCGTTTTGAAGTATGTTTCTACTAGCATAATTTTATAAGCGATTGAAAAATTTGAGGTAGACTCAGCGTTTTCATTCTTATATTTAAAACTGATGTAAATGAGCATCAAATGGAAAATAAGAAGATGATTTAACTCTCGTCTCAACTCTCCCTCAATATCTCAAAAATATAGGAATGCCTCAAATGAGGCTACATGAGGAATATTTATAGGGAATGAGAGAGGCTTTTAGAAGTTGTTAGCCAAGTATGAGTTGCCGTGACAACTCATCCATGACAACGGTAACTAGTGGAACCTTCTAGAAACTTCCATCTCAACCCTTTCTACAACTAAAAATATAACAAGAATACTTAACATCCAATAAAAGGAAAAATATAATGAAATAAAAAATTACAAGAAAATACTAAAATAAATCGTATTTCACATCATTCACCCCCACTTAAAACCAAGCTCGTCCTCGAGCTTTGAAACTTTTAAGGACTCGTGCAAATTTTAAAAATAGGTGGGTTAGAGTATTTTTGCTAAAAGAGCAGTCGGGTCCCTCAAAACAGGAATGCCCCTTTTGTTAGGACATTTGAATTGGTACTTTAGAGCCATTAGCGAAAACAGTGGGGCCACAGCACCGATGATAGGATGTGCAGGCTTAACACGCAAAGCAGGTGAAGTCAGTACAATTCCCTACACATTCCTTCAATGTGTGGATATGAAGCTTCAAAATCACAACTCCTCCAGTTGAGTGACCGAAAGGGAAACACGGGATGCAGAAATTTCTGACTTGACTTTTTCCAGGAAAGCCCTCTGTGGTATTGCTCGACAGATGCTTGTTCCTTCTCTTCTCGATTTGATATTTTGTGCTTCTTCATCTTTTACCGTCGATCTCCCGGTTCACTTATGGCTTGGTTGTAAACGACCTTTGCTGCGATCAAACATCCGAATATGGGAAAAAAACCTTAGATCCAGTCCTCCGTGGTCATAAATGGTCGGATCTGATGTTGTCGTGGGTTGTCAGAGCACAAGAAAAGTTGTTGAGTTGAAACGACGACGGAGACAGTTAATTTAACCCTGTTTTTACTTGTTTTTCTCTCTACTTTCTTTTCTCTTCTCAGCCCTGACCAAGGGCTGAATTTCAGCCCCTTTTTTGCTTTTTTTTTTTGCTTGAGTTTGTGGCTTCACAACGCTTTTATTTTTCTTTGCTTTTGGGGCTTTAACAGAGGTCGTGTTTAGGGGTATGTTGTGGTGGGGGTGGCGTAGGGTTGGGGATAGTGGCGGAAACGTGTGTTGAAACATTTTGGTGGCTAGGGTTAGAGTTAGGGTTTTGTGTGGCGGTGGGGGCGGAGTGAGGGCGACTCGTGGATGCATCGGGTGGAGGAAAGCGAGCATCGAGAGCGTTAAATCGCGCTACGAGGCGGTTTAAAACCTCCCCAAGCCTATTGTGCGCGAATCAAAGGGGGCAAACTTTTTTTGAGGTCCCATTTTTCGCCGTCTACGATTTGTTGTACAACAATAACAACAACAATAACAACGGGTGGAGCCAACGAGGCTCTGATACTAAATTTGCGTCAAATGGAAAATAAAAAGATGATTTAACTCGTCTCAACTTTCTCTCAATATCTCAAAAATATAGGAATGCCTCAAATGGGGCTTCATGAGGAGTATTTATAGGGAATGAGAGAGGTTTTCAAAAGTTGTTAGCTAAGTATGAGTTATCAAGAGATCGAGTTGTCCTGACAACTCATCCATGATAACGCTAACTAATGGAACTTTCTAGAAACTTCCATCTCAACCCTTGCTACAACTAAAAATGTAACAAAAATACTAAACAACTAATAAAAGGAAAAATACAATGAAATAAAACAATACAAGAAAATACTAAAATAAACCCTAATTCACATAAAAAACTATGTCCTCCATGCAATGTCTAGCACACAATTTTCTCATCCACGGTCGCTAAAATCTCCCTTATTGTATACTTTCTCACTAACATGAATCACACTATGAAATTATGGGAAAAGATTATAGAACAATGATTAAGAATGAGTCAACTATGTCGGACAATCAATTTGGATTTATGCCAGGGCGAGCCACCACTGAAGCTATTTACTTATTAGGAAAGTTAATGGAGAAATGTAGAAGTAAGAATACAAATTTATATATGGTCTTTATATATTTAGAAAAGACTTATGATAGAGTACACAAGGATATAATTTGGTGGGCTTTAAGGAGGAAGATAATCTTTATTAGTTATATTAAAGTTTTTATAGATATGTATGATAACACATAGACTAGCGTAAGGACATATGTGGAGAAACTAATGACTTTACTATCAAAATGGGTTTACATCAAGGATCGTCCTTGAGTCATTTATTTGCCGTAGTTTTGGATGAGATTACTAAGGACATACAAGAAGACGTTCCATGGTGTATGTTGTTTGCGGATGATATAGTTTTAGTTGACACTTCAAAGGAGGGCTTAACGATGAGAGTAGATACTCGGAGAAAAGGCTTAAGAGTCTAAGGGACGAAAAATCAGTAGAAATAAAACGGAATTTATGGAATGTAAATTTAATAATGAGGTGTCGAGTAACATAATGTTAAAGATTGAAGAAAAAAAGATAAAACAAACTAATAAATTTCGTTATCTAGGTTCAATGTTACAAAGTAATGCGGATATTGATGAGGATGGTACAAGTAGAATATCAACTGGTTGGATGAAATGGAGACAAGCGAGTGGGGTTGTTATGCGATAAGAGGACAACTAATAAATTAAAAGGCAAATTTTATAGAACAGTTGTTAGACTAGCGACCCTATATGGAGCGGATTGTTGGGCGTTAAAGAAAAAACATGAACAAAGTGTACATATTAGATGAGGATACTTCGGTGGATGATAGGAATTACTAGAAATGAACAAATTAAAAACCAATATGTGAGAAAAGTTAGGAGTAGCTTCCATTAGCGATAAATGAAGAGAAAGTAGACTTAGGTGGTACGGACATGTGTTGCGTAGCAATAGATGCCCCTATAACAAGAGGGAGATTGTTGGAAATAGAGGGTAAAAGAGAAAGAGGTCGCCCTAAGTTATTGTAGGAGAAAATAATTAGGAGAGATCTTAAGGAATTAAACTTGAATGATAATATTGGATATAATAGATTAGAATGGAAAAAGAGAATCCATGTGGCTGACCACATATGATGGGATTAAGGTAAGAATGATGATGATGATGTAGTTGAATTATTCTTTCATACATTCGCATAAGTGAATTTGAGACTATTAGATTTATAAGTACTATTTTATCACCTTTTCTAGTAGAGTAATGCTACATTTGCCAACATTTCTGTAATACCCCGTATTTTTGGCGATATTTATTTTTGGGATTAATTAATTAAATGAGAATTAATTGGGAATTAATCCCGATAAAATACTAGCGAGATGTGAGTTGGTATTTGACTATATTGAGTATATATGATGATATATGAATATTGAATTATGAAGTTTGTCGTGAGATTGATGTACGACAATTTGGACATTTTATTGGGACGCGTGAGACAGTCGCGTCAGGATATAATTATTTTAATCATAAAAGTGAATTTAAATTCTATTAACCGTATGGTCGTTTTGAGTGCGCCAACGCGTCCGGAAGAGTCGAATTAGTCAGAAAACACTAGCCGGGGGTTTAGTTTGGGTCCCGGGGTATTTTTAGGCCATATCGGCAACATAAAGGGTATTTTGGTAATTTTTTATTTTTGGGAATTAAAAGTGACGAAAATTAGTAAATTATATCTGATGTGGATTTGACCCACTAAACCACTAACCAACCCATGTTAACCCAATAGGCTACGTAGGTTATTAGAATTTAGGTTTCTAATTTTTCCCAAAACAAACCCTAGCCACCATAGCTATTGGAGAAGAAAGCTTGGAAAGAGAGAGATAGAGGAGAAAAGCTTGGAGAGAGAGAGAGAGCTTCATCAAATCGTCATCAAAATCTAAGATTTAATCTCAAGGCAAGTGGTTTAATTTACGTTTTTATGCAGTAAATGCTTCTTCCATGCTTAGACTATTCCATAATCATAATTAATTGGGAGATAATTGAAAACCTATGAAACTGGAGTTGTTAATAAATTTTGGAGATAGGTTTGCATGTAGAAATGTTATTGGAAGATCGAATTAAGAGAATTATAAGTTTATGTGTTATAAAAACGGATTTATTTCTGGAAATTGATGAGTTATAATCTTAGGGTTTATGTTCTTGAAAAATTGGGGAAAAGTGATGAGACTTGTGATTTGGTGATGTTTAGGATGAATTATTCCCTTAAAACATATTAGTATATGACCTAAATACGTTTAGGAATGATTAGAGACTTTAAACAATCGTTGGATTTATGTTTGAATGAGATTTGAGGTGTAGAGAAATTGGAAAAACGAGATAGGAATTTCTGGGCTTGAAACTGGCCACTCGTTAGAAGACCTACCCAGGTCGTTCGAACGAGCTTCTAACGAGTTGACAGTCTGGGTTCTAACGAGAGTGATGTTCGTTCGAAGATTTCGTTCGAACGAGATCTCGTTAGAAGACCCAGTTCGTTCGAACGAACTGTCGAACGAGTTGACAGTTTAGGCTTTTTAGCCTGTTTTGATCCCGAGTGCCCCGTAACCTTGTGTATGGGTAGAGATAGCCTTTCCTCGATGAGTAATTGTTATATTTGGGATGTTTGGGATATAATGAGGAGTCAAACCTAGAAGTGTAGTTTGAGCCTAAAGGAAAATATGAAGTAGGACGTGAGTGTCTATTACGATGTGAGCTATTGACGGCCTAATTAATTATATTAACCGGGATCATATAAATGGTGTAGTATTATATGTCAGTACGAGAAGAGATATGTACCAATATATTATGATGATTACTAAGACGTGTCTATACTTAGTATATATGTATTGATTTTATGTGTATGACATACCTACCATACTTGCTATCACGGGAGGTTTGCGTTTGCTTAGGACCCTCTAATCCTTGTGTTGCCCTACCTCGATGAACATAGGTCAGAGAAGGACTTATTGGGATGTTAATAACTCTGCTGATCGTGGGAGCGTAGGTATGTGCGTGACCCATGTGATGTGACTGTGTTCGCCTCCATTATTTGTGATGTTATCTGTGAACTATTCCTGAGAGATTCGGAATATGTGATCCTTATGTACGTGATGTACCGGGATGGATAGCAGAGTATGTGTGCACCGCAGCTAGTCTCGGGGTGCTTGTATTGTATATTTATGATGTGAATAATATACACTTAATTGATTGGAACTTCATGTTAATATTGTGAATAAAATTATGGTATTGTTTTGAGAAAACATAACGGGCTAACCAATTGTGAAATATATTACATATTGAGAATCTGAGTTTAAGTAAAGCCCCTATTCTTTGGTAACGTTAGAATGTCAATGGAGACCGAGTAATAAGAGTAGAACCTATGACAGTCTAGCTAGATATGATGTCACTTAGCTAGGGATTAGTGTCATTTTAGATGGGTACTTACGTTAGGAGTGCACATTTAGTCGAGAGGTGAGAATTTCATGTGAGTGCACGTCCTAACATGTACTTTGCATTTAATGTTTTAAATGTTTTTAAAGCACTTGCAGGTTTTTAAAATATCTCCACATTCGGGCTCTGACCCGTTTGCTTTCAAATCTATTTTCTTGTAAAACCATTTTAGGTGCCCAGCCACAAGGACACCATGCATAGGATTCTCATTCCGATGACGAGCTGTAGCTGTTTGTGGAAGTTACAGGGATTTGCTTTTAGACGCTTCTATCATTTGGATTCCATGTTCAGTATTCCTCAGTTGTAGGGCATGTTGCCCAAATTCTATTAGAGACATTTCCATTTCGGTTTTTCAGACTTTGGCATGTATTATTTCAGTATTCAGTATTTCGTTACTTATTTCAGTTGTGGGATTTGTTGTGAGGAGTCTTTTTCCCTCCGGGTTTATTTATATCATGTGATGGTTATTCTATTATTTCGTTATGGTGAATGGTGATATTATTCTTGCTTTAAATCTTTTACTGCATGTTAATCAGACTTTAATTAAAATTTGACAACTTACTTTTTAAATACTAGGTGGTTAGTAATAATAAAATGTTTTCGACAGTGATGCTGTTAACTGAGCCAACTTGGCATTTTGATTTAATTTAATAAAGGAGTAGCTACCCGGTATTTAATTAGTCGAGGTGTCACAATTTCTTACAACCTTTTTCTTTCCGGTTGCTTTAACATGCTTGTACATTTGACTTTTTAGTCAACCATACTCAACTCAACAAAGCCTTTTCCCAATTATTTGGGGTCGGCTACATGAATCCTATTTTTCCATTCCACTCTGTCCAGTGCAATATCTTCGGTTAAACCACATGACATCATGTCCTTTATAATATCCCACCAAATCAATTTAGCCTACCTCTACCCCCTGTGTTACCATCAATAGTAGCTAAATCACTCTTTCTTACAGGAGCATCCATTGGTCTTACGCTTGACGTGTCCAAACCATCTAAGTCGATTTTCTCTCAATTTATCTTCTATAGGAGCTACTTTTACCGTTTCACGAATTTGTTCATTTTTAATTTTATCCTTTCGAGTTTTACCACAAATCCATCTTAGCATTCGCATCTCCGCCACACTCATTTTCTTCACATTTTGTTTCTTGGTTGCCCAACACTCTGTCCCATATAACATGGCAGGTCTAATGGCCGTCCTATAAAATTTACCTTTTAACTTCAAAGGCCTATCACACAAAATGCCGGTAGCACTTCTCCACTTAACCTAGCCTACTCTAATCCTATGAGTAACATCATCACTAATATCTCCATCTTTTTGGATAATCGATCCTAAATAACGAAAATGCTCATTTCTAGGTATCTCTTGACCCTCCAATTTCACCACATCTCCATTTGTCCTCCTATTACTATTAAAATTGCACTCCACATATTCTGTTTTAGTTCTGCTTATTTTAAATCCTCTTGTTTCTAAAGTTTCTCTCTACAATTCCAACCTAGCATTAATCCCCGTCTTAGTCTCATCCACTAAAACAATATCATCTGCAAATAGCATACACCATGGCACCTCATCTTGTATTTGTTTAGTCAACTCATCCATAACAATAGCAAAGAGATAAGGACTTAATGCTGAACCTTGGTGTAGACCTACCGTAATTGAAAATTTACTACTTTCTTCGGCTGATGTTCTTACTGTAGTCATCGCACCATCATACATATCCTTGATCACATCAATATATCTGCGAGTCACTCCTCTTTTATGTAGAACCCACCATATTATATCTCTGGCATCCTATCACACGCCTTCTCCAAATCTATAAAAATCATACAAGCATTATAAACAACTGGTAAGATAAGGTGGTAAGAAATGGTATCATATTTGTTTCTAATAACAGTTATGCATATCTACTAAGAGCCTTGTACTATTTCAACTCCACTCCTACATATTAAGGGTCTTGTACTATTTCAACTCCACTCCTACATCTCTGTTTGCCAGTATAATATAGTATAAATCCTGCATTTTCTGCTTCTCTAGCTTTCTCTCCTACTGACTTAGTTTCCTGAAACACATGCTATATATATTATTTACTTATTAGCCATGGTACCACTAGCTGCATTTCTCTTCATGTGCAAGTTCCATGCAAGAAACCTTGTACCGCTTTCATTGCACCCAGTCACCGATGCAATGGGACTCTTGTTGATTTGATTTTTATGATGTTTGATATTTTATATGGTGATAGATATCTTTAATAATATTGGTTAAATGTTTTTATTGACTTGTATTAATGCAGAGCAAGCTCAGAGTGTATCTTGCTCCATTTCTACATGGCATGCGCTACACGTCCTTTGGTCGCCATTTTACAAAAGTGGACAAGCTGAAAGAGGTGAGTTAGAAGTTACAATTATATCTTATGAAAACATATATATGTGCTGGTTGTTACATTCACTTTATTTGCCTGCTAGGCCTACGTGAGAAGTGGTAGTAGGTCAATTTCTTTGGCCAATTTTTAGTGTAGTCCTCTGTGTTATCATAGATGGATTAAAGGATATTTAGGGTTGGCCGTGTTGATAATAAAATATGTGTGGCTTGGCATGATGTTAATTCTTGAAGAAGTTATTATTATCATTATTTTATATATATATATATATATATATTTTTTTTTTAAAATTTTATGGTTATTGCAGATATTGCTTGCATTTGTCCCCTGCTTATTTAATAACCTTTCATACAGGCTATTTCTTTTGCATCATTTTGAATGATAAAGTATTTAACCCTTCAAAAATAGAAAAAAGAAAGAATGATAAACGATTCGTTTTCCATATTTCCTTGCATCTGTTTGGCATTACTGATATTTAGTTGTGTTGATTCAAAAACCTTAAAATTGAAGCGGCTTGTGTATTTTGGGGGCTTAGTAGTATTTGAACATTAATTCATAATTATTAGCAGTATAATTTGTTACGACCATTAAAAATGCATCTTTTACTCAACTCAACAAAGCCTTTTCTCAATGGTGTAGGCCACACGAATCCTATTTCTCCATTACGCAAATTGTATTATAATTACCATAATTGTATTCCATTTTCTATACTCAAACCGTATACCACTTAACTACTTAATCATGAAATTTATAGTCCAAGCCAGAGTGTCCTCCAATTCAAGCTCTGGTATTGGAATTGAACAAAATTAACTTACAATTTAAATTATTTTTCTTAAATTCCAATTCAAAAGCCTGGAATCAGATCTCCTAGACACACCCTTGAGAAATTTCTTTGGCTATGTTTAATAGTGTCGCTTAGTGCATATTAAGTATGCATTTACAACTTTGTGGAACTAAGTCCTCTCAGTTCTTATCCTCGGGCATAAACAAGTAAAATATGATGAATGCGGTCTGAAGGACATTAAAGTCATGTTTGGTGCCCGTATTTTTGTTGTTGATGGTAAATCATTTAGTTTTTAACCTTTTCATGCCACAAGTTTGAAGGTCTAATAAGTATCATCTATCTTGGTGTGAAGACACATAGTGGTGATATTTACATCATTGCTACAGGAGATTGTGGTGATAGTTCCAAAGGCTCTCTTGAGCAATACGGTCATTACCTATTGAACATGATATTTTGATTGGGCGAAACCTCATTTACTGACAGGAGAATGCTCCTTTGAATATATACTTTATTATCTGCTTATCTTAACTCATGTTTCAGTATCAAAATGGCCATTTCATGCATAAAGCTGGGCCCTCAATGCTGAACAGTGTTCAAGTGCAACCACTTTGTGATAAGCACAGAGAGTCTTAGTCCATTGTTGGGATTAATATTGTTTCAATGATCTTTTCATGTATTTTCGGTCATTTTAGTTGGATTTAAACGGTCTATTGTTTAGTATAGATGTTTGCGAGTCGAAAGCCATTTACTATTATATCCAACTTTGATGAATACTGAAATGTGATTTACATCGTGCAGATTGTCGATATGATCCGTTGGTATTTTCAAGATGGTGACATGGTGAGGATTTCTCTCTCTAAAGTTTAATTATATATTTTGGCTTTTATGTATCTGAATTTACCTGTCCATGCAATTTTAGTTATACTTACAAGCCGTGTTCTAAAAAGCGCGCCTAGGCTTGAGGCTTGGGAGAAACGCCCCGCCTTAAGCCTTTTACGCCTTATTCTTGATAAAAGGCTCAAGGCGCACTTGTTTTTTTTAAAACAAAAACGCTTTAGTGAAACGATATCGCCTTTTAAAGACTTTTTTTACAAACCCGACCAATATTTCGTCCAAAACAATCAAAAGACAAAAAGGATCCCAAACCTCTCTGCCTTTCGTCCCAAAAAAGGCTGACCAACTTCCGATCTAAAGTCCATACCTTTCATTTGAAAGGTGAAAAATACATTTCTTATATTGAATCATTTGTATTGATTATTGATTATTAAATGATTATTAATATTGATTATTGAATTATGAAAAATATATTTTGTATTTCGCTTATTAAATGTTGAGAAATACATTTTATATATCGATTATGGAGCATGCATATGAGAAAGACGGCTACCAAACATACGGATATATTTTCAAAATTCAAGGTATGTATTATTTTATTATATTACTAGCCTTAGAATAATTAATATAATAATAATTAATATAATAAAAAAAGGGAAAACACCTTTATACGGCTAGGCTTCGCCTAAGCGCGTTTAGGCTCTTAAGGCTTGAGGCTTGACATCTACGCCTCGACCACGCCTCGCGCCTTTTAGAACCTTGCTTACAAGGGGTGCTGCCCTTGGGCATGTTTTAGATGGCGTTTGGACGTGACTTTGAACTCGTCTCTATTTTCTTTAGTAACCTGGATAATTAAGTTTTCAGATTACAATAAATATTTATGAAAGAATGCTATGCGCACGAATGAGGTGGGCAACATGCATTATATTTTGGGAGGTGTTGCAACTGAAGCAGTACATTTTCTTCTGATGCATCTTTTCCTTAATTCTTTATGTGTATGTGTGGTGGGGTATAGGGGGAATTGAACCTCTAACCTCCTTCATGAGGGTGTAATCCCTGGCCACTAGGCTAGCCCAAATGCTTTACATTTACTTGTGATGTATCTTCTCTATCTTATGTTTGTTCTGAGACTTTTAATGTAATGATTGTAACCTTTCCTCCCAGCCCAGCCCCCACCCCCCAAAGAGGGAAAAAAAAATTTCTTTCGATAGCATGAATAATGTCCGTGTCCAACTTTTAAAGTTCGTGTCTGATATTTCAGTCCATTTTAAGTATGCTAAATACACACATATTACATGCGTGCGTATATGTTTTCTAGTGTTTTGCCGATAACTGGTGCTCTATGAAGCACCAACACTCTCCTGGAAGCCACGAGTCAGCTTTGACACGAGTCCGACACGCTCCGACACGTTGGGACATGTTTGGACACGTTGCCGACACGCTGGGACACGTTGCAGACACGTTGGCCGACACGCCGGGACACGTAAAAAGGACACTTTTTTTATTTTATTTTATTTTTTAATTTTATTTTTTTATGCGATTATGATTCTGCCTTATTTATGATTTTTAATGTTAAAGTGTGTTTGAATTTTGTTTTATATGGTCCATTTTCTTAATTTCATGTTAAGAATGCTCTAAAAATGTATTTTATGGAAAAAAAATTGTTTTATTACATTCATATATATATGTAAATATATATTATTTATTTGAAAATATATTATATATTATACGTATCCTAGCGTGTCGTATCCTAGTTTCTGGAAAAATCACGTGTCGCGTTTCGTGTCGAAACACATATTACGTGTCGAGTCCGTGCTTCATAGCTGGTGTGTTTTTGTATGTAGTCTGTGTTTGTTTTGTTGCAATCTTTTTAATGATGCCACTGTGCACCTTATCTGTTAGTGTCAATGTTTTAACACAAAAATAAGGGGAAAAATCTCAGTTCAAATATGCACACTATTTACTTTGTTTCTGTATTCAGAGCTGATTGGCTGTTGTTCCTTTGAGCAGTTAGTTGATTTCTGTTGCGGTGCCAATGATTTTAGTTGCCTCATGAAAAAGAGGCTTGATGAGATGGGGAAGAAGTGCTCGTACAAAAACTTCGATGTTTTACAAGCGAAGGTGAGTGCCACCTTTAAATTATCAGAACTATTTCGTTATTGAATGCCAAGTATGTAGTACTATGATGAGTTATCGTTGTTTGGATAGTCTATTTTTATGCCTTACAAGTATTTGCTTAAGTTGCGCATCAGGATTCAGTGTGAGGAGCAGGATCAGATATTATCTCGTTCTTATAAATTGTTACGGAACAAGTACTACTAATTTGTCAACACTTGACTTCTCATCTATTTCGTAACTTCTCATCTATTTCTTTAAATTTAAACAATCATGACCAGCTTCGAGCTTTATAACTTCTCTAATTTGAATGTTACAATCATGTCCCGTACCCTTTCTAATTTCATCTTTAAAACAGCTTCTCCAAATGCGAAACCTTTATTTTTGAAATTTATAGTGTTTATGTATGTTGAACATTAAATTAAATTAAATTATTAGCTTCTCATGAATCATGGTTTAAGAAATAATTTGTCAAATGATTGGTGTTGTTTTATGCTGTTGATAATTGGTCAAATAATTGGTGGCCAGATATCATTGTGTTATAAATAATGACTTGAGACGGTTAGAGAAGTTTTCAAAACTTGTATTTCCTTATATTAAATAAAAATCTAGCCTCATACTGGTGGGAGGTTTGGTTGAGAAAGGTCATTTATGCACTTCCTGGGGGTAAAATGAAGGAATTTTATTATTTTATCCTAGTAACAATACAATAGTAAACATACCCCTAAAATATTATAAATTAGAGATCCCCTAATTTTTAGATGGTGTCTGACTGTAATCCGCTTGAATTTAATGATATTTGACCTAAATATTCTCCTTCACGTTTCTCTTCCTCTGTTCGTCCATTGTTCACTTCTCTTTCGTTTCTTCTGCCTGCAAAATTCGCACCACCATTGCACTGCAGCTGCAGGTCATCAAATTGTGATGAATCTACTAATCAAATCGTCAGCCCCAAAGCGTAGCCTAATGTTGTAGGCTTTTATTTTATATGGTCTTAACACACCCTTAGAGATGAAGTCCAATACACTAATATGCTTGTTTAGGAGGGTAGTAAGTCAGTGGTATTCCTAATTTATAATTTATTAATTGGTATCTGATGTAAGTATAATATCATATTATGATTAGGGCTAAACCATTGTTGTTAAAGGCGCGCGCTAAGGTGCACCATTGATGCCTTCCCTTACCTTAGGCAAGGCGCTTGCCTTGTGTGTATAGGCACCAAGTGCGTCTTAGGGGCGTGCTTTCATTTTTTTGGGTAGACATCCCAGTACTAGAATGAACCAATGGATATGCTAACTTTATGTATTATCCAGTGAAATATGGAGCAATGGATAATTCCACCCAAAAAAACTAAAATCCAGAATATCATATTATTAATTGGCATCTGATGGAAGTATAGTATCATATTATATTATTATTAGGGCCAAAGCATTTTTGTGAAAGGCGCACGCCAAGGCACACCATGATGCCTTCCCTCACCTTAGGCAAGGGGTGTGGCTGGTATGTATAGGCTCCAGGCACGCCCGGCGTGCCTTCATTTTTTTGGGTAGACACCCCAGTATTGGACCAGTGGATATACTGATTTTATGTATTATCCAGTGAAATATGGAGAATTGGATAATTTTCCAAACCAAACCAAAATCGAGAATAAGAATCTTCGAGTCTTGGTGCAACTCTCTTTTTCTGGGTACTTAGGAAAAAAACCCAACTTGTTCATTTTTGGAACAATGTATATGCTGTTCTAAATATATGAATATCTTTGCTTTTGTTGATTATTGGATAATTTGTTAAATAATTTTTGATATATAAATTTTTAATTTTTTCATATAGTGGTATTTTTTGTCTTTTAACGTGTCTCCTCATTAACCGTGTGATGGTGATTTATGCTATATGTCTAAAATTTTAGATCATAAAATAATCTTCTTATTACAAGTACAACTTTTGCTTGTTTTATAGACTTTCTCCTCACTTGGATTAGGCGCGTGCCTCGTCTTGCGTCTAGGCTTTGAGCAGACTTGGTGCGCCTTAAATCATTACGGGCCAAACTCAAAATCTCAAAAATTAGTGATGGTGATAATTTATGGACAAGTTCCTTTACACATTTCTAATTATCACTCTTGCAATTAACGGTTCCGCTCGAGTCATTGGATAATCTATACGATGAGTTTGCTTTTATTTGTGACATTTTACTGAAGTGTGATTGTGAAAATATTGGGAAATCTTATCTTATAGCTGTAGTCTGGGTGGGGAGTGATACCCTAATTCACCACTCAAGGGTGACAGACGTGCACCGAAATCTCAAATCTGCCAAGGCAGTTCAAAATCTTAATGAAATGCGCTCTTAACGTCAAACACAGTACTTGGTTTGGTCAAAACTGTGTGTCTTAACTTTAAACTGATGTTGGATCGATTATTAGAACCCTTAAAAGCCTAGGCCAATGGAAAATTACGAATAAGAATCACCAAGGCCCATAGAATAGGCCCATTTAGAAGTAATAAGCTACTTTCGCAAAGTTTTTATAAGCCTTTAGATATAATTTGTTTTCTTCTCCAACCGATGTGGGAATTGGGATTCAATGCATAAAAAATTATTTCTTGTGTTGATTTTTCTTTGCATTTTTGCATTCATGAAAACATTTGCAAACCCAATGGATGTGGAATGTTTTATCCTTGATTTTTTTTCTTCCCACAGACAAAGCTCATCTTCCTCTTCTTCCATGTATTAAAGCTCTAAATGACTATGTAATATTAATTGTTACAGAATAGAATGACTAATAATTGCGAAATGTTATTGCCAATACTTAAAAAAAAGGATTATTGTTAATGACCTCTTTTTAAAATGCTTCCCAAGTAATATAAAATGTTTAAAAGTAAATAAATCTATATAAATTTGAAGTATGTATATTATTTTAAATAAAATATAATATAAAAATATAGACATTGGTGGTGCTCTCAAGTTCCACTCATTTTAAATACAACACTTTGGCGCTCTCACACCTGCACGCACCTAGGGGTAGACATGGGTAGGTTCGGTTCGGTTCCATACAGAAACCTAAACCAGAACCTATGTACTTCGGTTCCACAACATTGGAGCCATACCTGAACCAATTATGTTATGAAACCAAAGCAAACCAGCCATGGTTCGGTTCGGTTCGGTTTGCGGTTTGGTTTTCGTTTGGGTTGCTTCGGGTTTCTTTACGGTTCAATTTAAACTAGTAAAATATTACACCAACATATCACAAAATTTAAACACATGTATAACTAAGTTAACGCCAAAAATAACATATGTTTACTAATGATAAAATATATCACTACTTCCAAGTTTAAAGTTTCAAGTGCCAACCACAAAAATTAGTAGTTAAGGAGTACATTAGTTGTAGTCACAAGTTCCAAGAAAAAAAGAAAGGGCAGTCCTTCGAAAACCCTTATTCCTTCAAAAACCCTTATTCCAATAGTTAGGAGTACATTAGTTGGGTCTAAGAAAAATGTCGTGAGATGAGAGGTCTTTGTTTTGGGACCAAATAGCTAAAACCTTATTACTCGTAATAATTATACTCATATATTGTGTGTGTATATATATGAGAATTCTCACCTACATCATGCTGTATGCATCATTCATACATCACATTTAGTTGTAGGCCTTAAAAAACGTTTTTTTTTTCAATTTTTTTATTTTTCTCTTGAAATTAACCTTCCAATAAACTCATGTTCAAAAAATTAGGTCAAAATACATTTTGTAGTTATTTTTAAAAAATCCACACAAAGCGGGTCTGAGCCAGTAGTTTTTTGTGGATTTTTTAAAAATAGCTACAAAATGTATTTTGACCTAATTTTTTTGAATATGGGTTGATTGGAAGATTAATTTCAAGTGACAAATAAAAAATTTGGAAAAAAGATTTCTTAGGTCCGAGAACTAGGTGTGATACATCATGATATAGGTGAGCCTTCCTCACTATATATATATATATATATATATGTATAATTAAAAATATATGACTGGGTATAGGTGGATATAGGGTAAGTTTAGGTTCGATTTATATTGGTTTCACATCGGTTTGGTTCTCGGTTCGGGTTGAATTGAGTTTGGTATAAAACCAAGAACCGACCCAATACGATCGGTTTATTAAAGTTTAGGAAACAAAACCTACCCAATGGTGTCAAAAAACCAAACCAAATTTGGCAGTTTGGTTCGGTTCTTCAGTTTGACAGGTTCCGCTGTCCACCCCAATCTGCACCTGCACTGTGTATGTCTAGTGTTTGATACTATTAGTGATTTCGAATACTTGGTGTGTTAAAAAAAGACCTTAATCTAGTCAGTGAAGAATTTAATGGTATTATGTGAATAATTTCCATCTTCATTTGAATGATTCTTTGTCCTAATTTGCAGAATGATTTTAACTTTGAGAAGAGGGACTGGATGACTGTGAAAACGAAGGAATTGCCGGCAGGGTCTCAGTTGGTGAGAAACGCAGCTTATTTTTATTTTTTATGGACATATAAAGCAAGTCCTAGTAATTCACAAGAACTCACAATGTTTTGTTTCTTGAGTAGATCATGGGCCTAAACCCCCCTTTTGGAGTTAATGCGGTCTTGGCAAACAAGTTCATCAGCAAGGCACTTGAGTTTAAGCCAAAGCTCATTGTCCTTATTGTTCCACAGGAGACCGAGAGGTACTTGCTTATGTATTTGTTCTTGTTCCTCTCTCTCTCTCTCTCTCTCTCTCTCTCTCTCTCGCACTCACTCACTCATATCGGTTTGCTCTTCACCAGGTTAGATAAAAAGAATCCTCCATATGATCTGATTTGGGAGGATGATGAGTTGCTTACTGGCAAGGTAAAATGAGTGGCTTTTTTTTTATTCTTTTCTCTTTTGCGTCTCTTATATGAATTATCTCAATGAGAATGGATTTTTGTTTTGGTGGGCTTAAAATGACGACGTCTTCTTCCCTTTGCAGTCATTTTATTTACCTGGGTCGGTTGACATAAATGACAAACAAATAGAGCAGTGGAACGTGAATCCACCCCCACTCTATCTTTGGAGCCGTCAAGATTGGACTTCTAAACACAAGGCAATCGCTCATCAGCACGGCCACTTATCCAGGGTACGAAACGAGTCACATCCGGTAGAACCTGTTTCAGATCTTCCTATAGTGGATCATGACGAGATCCCCGCAGCAGTGGATGATCATCCTCTAGCAATTGATAAGCCAGAGCCACCCCAAGAAAGAGCAGCCGTTGGAATAAAAAGCAATAAAGACGACCGTGATACCAAGACAGAAGAAAGCCTAGGGAATAATGGCAGTGGCAAGAAACAACCTAATGCGACTCCAAAGAAGAAGAATCAGCGTGGTGGTAAGGGAAAGCAGAAAAAGGGTCCAAGCGAGAAATCGCCGGAGGACAGTAAAAAAAGCGCAAATTCTTCCCTGCCCAACAAGTCTGGTGGTCTGCCACCCGTGGAGAGTTACTCACCTAAGCCTCTCGAGACCCCCTTACAAACAGGCCCTGAGAAGGCAAGTTATCAGCAGGTCGAGCCGAAAACGTCTGGATCACGTTCACCATTTGGAACTGAATACGATGGAACCCGGAGTGATGACGTGGCAAGGAGGTATAACCCGAGCAACGAGGAGCCCTATCCGGGGTTGACCTACGCTCGGTCAAATGGTGCTAGTCTGGGTCATGATTACGGCGCTGGAATAGACAGTCGTGGTTATAGGCCATCATACATGGACGGTGTGGGTAATTCTCAGATCGGCCAGTATGTGAGACGCGAAGCCGATTATTTGAGTCAAAGAAGCAGCTATTTATCAGGGCCCGATCCAGTATTTTCAACTCCTTATGCGGGTCGCAATCCTGTTTATCCGACGCCTTATGGGTCTCTAGGGTCTGCAGCTGATTCATCTTATAATAGGGTGAGCACTTCTGCGATGCAGAGATATGCGCCACGACTTGACGAGTTAAACCATACGAGGGTGAATAGTATGGGGTCTGAAGTGCCTTCTATGAATAGAAGTGGGGCCTATGATCCTCTTGTTCCTAGACCAGGATTTCGGTCCGACTCGTTGGGCAATGCTCCTGGCCCTTATGGTGGACCCCCCTCCTATCAGCAACAATCGGGATGGCTTAATGAGTAGATGGTACGACAATTTTATTTAGGCCGTATTTCCAGTTTTGTTCATGGGAGCATGTGAAAAGTTGGTGACCATATATGACTAAGTAACATGTGAAAAGTTAATTCAACTTTCGGAAGGTTTATGTCTATATAATATGGAAGTTTTGTTTACTTAATTGTCTTAATGCTCCAAAGCAACAGCAAAAGTTTTGATGGCTTAGGAAAAGTATTGAGGATTTAGAGAATGAGCAGAAGGCTCAAGCTTTGATAAAGTTCAAATTGCCAATTTGACATATAAGATTGCAAGTGGAACTTTGTAGTGTTAAAAAGTGCCATTATGTCAAGCTGGTGCGAGTGTGCGAGAGTGGCGGTAGAGAACAAAGAAACTAAATATAAATTACTTGCATATACTTGATTCAACCATCACCTTTAAGGTAAATTACTTGCATATAATTACTTGCATATACTTGACTAACTTAACCCTACCATGAAATCTCCGGCCAGCCTCTAAAACAGAGAATCATATCTAGGCAACTTAACTATGTATTCCAATTCCCATAAAACGAAGCGAATTTCTTCAAAATTTGCTTTCACATAGCGCGTGCGCACATATATATATAGAGAGAGAATCATATCTAGGCAACTTAACTATGTATTCCAATTCCCATAAAACGAAGCGAATTTCTTCAAAATTTGCTTTCACATAGCGCGTGCGCACATATATATATATATATGGGTGGGGAGGTTTAGTACTGCATATATATGTATGTATGTTATGCATGCATGTATATGTATGCTATGCACCCATGCAACACATAAAATATCATACATAAGAAAGCAGAAATGTCATGCATACATTTTCACATCCACATCCCCTGATATATATATATATATATATATATATATAATAATGCTCTTGTGTGGACTAGAATGCGGACCGGACATTTGTCACCTAACGGTGCGCCTAGAAATTATCGCCTAAATTATAGGCACTCTCTCTTTTCTGGGCTCATCGCCAGGTGACACATGTTCGGTCTGCATTCTTAAAATGCGAATTAGTTTGCACAAGAGTGTGCGGACTAGTCCGCATTTTAAGAATGCGGACCGGACATGTGTCACCTAACGGTGCGCCTAGAAATTATCGCCTAAATTATAGGCATTCTCTCTCTTCTGGGCTCACCGCCAGGTGACACTTGTCCGGTCCGCATTATTAAAATGCGGACTAGTCTGCACATGATATATATTTTATTAAAATTTGGTGGGGAGGTGTAGTACCCCGCGCGCGCGCACACACACACATATATATATTTTATTAAAATTTGGTGGGGAGGTTAGTACCACATAACATCATATAGGCTCTTTGGAGCTTTAGGTACAATTATGGTTGGACTTATCTTTTTTTTTTTAATTTATTATTATTTTTTTATACTAGGTTTGAAAAAACTTTTGAAGATAGTGTGAGTTGTTTATTGTTCATTGTCTACTAGACAAATGTCATTATATAATGACAGTTTAAAATTGTCAATTACAACATTCAATATAGGTTGTGAAGTGAGCGCGAGTCCAAGTATGAATAATAATAAACTATGTTATGGTCTTTGGAGAGCGAAACAAATGGAAGTACTAAAAAAATCTCGTATCAAATAATGATCAAATATTCAAATAATGAGATGGATAATAAAAATTTTGCCAATTAAAATTTAGAACTTTGGATTAATAATTGATGAATTAAAATTTTATAATCTTACGATATGTTAGAAATTTCAGGCTCCGAACATCTTGAAGCTTTAAGAATATTAACATTTTTGTCATACTTTAATGTTAAGGACTTGTACGTGTAAATGTAGAGTGAAGGAAAGGGCATTTAATACCACATTTAAAGTATAAAAAAAAGAAAATGAAAGATGTGAAGAAAAATTGATGCACAAATTTTACAATGAATTAAAAATTTGACATGTGAAGAAAACAACATCAATCAACTCATGACTAGTTTAGGCTTTTATAACAGGTCACCTGTTCAATGCTTGCCCGGGGAAAAGATCATTAACACAGGGAAAAGGTGAATAGCAACTGTGGATGAATCTTCTTTGTCCATATAACATTGTAAAGCTCTTCACAATAAAGTAGACAGGGCGGTCCTGAGCATTTGCCAAGTGGAAGATTACATAGGGCTTCTCGTTAGTCTATTTGTTATTATTTATACGTTGAGGGCCATTTTTTATATCAATACACATAAAAGAGACCTATTTTATAATTTTTGCACGGAACCTTGTCAGTTTTTATCAATCTCAGGACTGGCCCTGAAAGTAGATTACCACAAAGACACATGATTACAATCAAGTCATTTAATAAACATACAAATTTGCAAATTTAGAGAGAGAGGCCTAAATTGAACCCTACATTTCTATGATTATAATTAAAAAAATATATCAAACTACATGACTACTTAGTCGTCACTTGACCTTATAGAAGGAAAACAACTAAACTTCTTACATTAGAAAGAATATAAAACAAATTGATCAATATTGGGTTCAACAATAAATCAAGAAATTTAGTAGGACACAATGTGACAAAATTAATAGTCAAACCATTACAAATATATCATCAAAACACAAATTACATTAATTTAGATTTGGTGAATTTCAAACCACCCCCACCCCCACCCTAGTTGTGACTTCTCGATATGCTCGGTTTGGCTCTTGTGCGAACCTTTTGATATGATAAAAATCACACTAGCTACATATTCATTACCATACCCAAAACACGCACATATGAGATGAAACATTTAAGAATACAAAATTTCCTTTTCAAATTAATAAAATGTTCCACCATACCGCAATAGTGGATGGTAGATGGGCATTCACATAAATTTATTATTATGTTGCAAACCTGAAAGAAAAAAAAACATGAAAAAACTATGTAAATTACAGAAAAAAACAAAAAAGTAAAAGAATCATTGAATAGCATAAAAAATGAAGTGATACTTGATTGAATCATTTAATATATATATATATATATATATATATATGGTATTGACATTGCAAAATAATAATCGTTTCTATGTATTTAGTGTTGATAATTTGGGATTCCATAAAAACTACAAAGATTTATTATACTCGAGTCATATTTCAAACCCCAAATATGGGTTTTGAACCCAAATTTCAAAATAGTAAAACACTATTTATTAATCTTAATATTTAAATATTAAACTAAACACCATGAACTTGAAAAGGAAAATTTTCAAAAGTTGGAGGAGGTGATGATGGACATATCTTGGGATGTTATGGAGTTGTGAAGAACACTGAAAAGAGTTCCAATTTTTTTAAAGTTAAAAACTCCAAAATCGAAGGGCCTTCATGTATGTAGGGAAAAAATGTGGAAAGAATGAGTATGTATGATAACTTACATGTCATGTATTTAGAAAAAATAGGGTGAGATAAGGAGCCTGCCTTAGTGTATACTTAAATTAACTGTGGTTTAAAGATGAGTATATATATATATATATATATATATATATATATGTTATCGCTATTATAAACCTTGGGAAGATGAATAGAGGATTAAAAATCTCGAAAGAAAACTGTTCAGTAGACACTAAATGTGTGAAAGAAATCAAGAGACAGATAAAAAGGTTTTAGAAGATATAAATGAAGGATTGTATAATAACATGAATTATGAGAGAGAATATCAACAATCGTTAAATTGGGTGGAGAGATTGAAAATAGAGATGCCATGTGGACAGGTTCAATGGTGTTCAAAATTAATTACAGGTTCCGATTATAGTATTATAATAATAGATACTAGTGGTAAACCTGCGCGATGCACGGGAGAGACGATTGTGTACGCGTGGTTAAAAATATATATGTTTTTTGAAAACAAAATTCCCATTTCAATGGTTACAACTCAGTACCATCCTTGAGAAACCGGTTGGAAAATAATCTTGGACCACTTTTTCCTCTCTGCCTTACTACGTCTTATTCCGACGCAACACATATATCATAACATTACTTTTTCAGCAAAAGGTGTCAATATTTTTCTGAGATAAAAATCCAAAGTATAAAAATATAAAATTATTAATTTTTTATCCAATTTCTCAACAACCAAACAAACGGCCACAAAATTCTAACAAAAAAAAAACAGAGAATAGTTCCAATGACTCCACCCAGTGTTGTCATCTCCAAATGACACCAATGACTCCAAATCATGAAATGACACCAATTCTTCTTCATTATGCTGATAAACACGAAAAATAACAAATATTACATTCCAAAAATAGTCCACAGTATTTGGACACTCAAATTCAATCCAATAATTGTACATAGATGCTGAAATTTCTAACAAAAAAAAAAAAAATAGAAAACAGATCCAATAACTCGACCTAGTGTTTTATCTTTAAATGACACCAATGACTCCAAATCATGAAATGACACCAACTCTTCATTATGCTAACAAACCCGAAACATAACGTTACTATTATAAACAGTAAATAGAATGCATGTTAATAACCATGAAAAAATAAAAATAAGAGTAATTTTAGATATCCCGCCTCTATACCGCCTCCAAATCGCATCTCTCAATTTGTTTTTTGTATAAGTTTCTTATTCTTTTTTTTAACAATTGTGTACATCACCTTAAATTTATTTATCCTATTAATATAAAAAAACAATTTTTTTATTAAAATTAAAACTGTATTTTATTAAAATTAAAATTAAAAAAATATTTTTTCATATATAAAAAAAACTATGTTTACTAATAAAAGAATCTATAAGACAGTTTTTTTCCTTCATTGTGATCAATAAATTCATCAAAGATTCCCTGATCAAAGAACATCTAGTGACAAAACCCAAATCCAAAGACCAAATAATTTAAAATAAAAGAAAAAAAATCTCCCATTTTTTAAAGTCAAAATCGAACAATAACCGTTATAAATAAATACGAAAATAAGAACTCACATACTTGTATCTGGTGTCCTCATATGAGTTTCTCAGATGTGGAATGTGAAGAACCTCATCAGCTTCCACTAAAAACAAATGCATGTTGCAAATTCACTTTTCACCCTCTGAATTGCTCTTGCCTTTTGGTATTGACTTGGTGCTCTAATTGGTCAACTCCTTAACAAAACCTTACCAGAATTATACATGACTACGGGAAGAGATCTCATATATTTTGGACAAAAGAGAACTCGTGATATCGATTAATAGGATTGGATCCTCTCCATTTTCTTTTTACTTCATTTTTTCCACTTCCATTTCATCATCAAACCGAAGATATTTAATTTGAGGCTTCATCACGTACATCAAACCAGTGATGAAGGTGTCTGACACATCTTGGGATTTGGGTCCGGTGATGAAGGTGCTTTACTTTTTGAGATTGCTGGAGTTTTTCTCGCTGGCATATTGGATGAGAGAAATAAGAGTGTCTGAGTTTTGAGATGAGGTGGTGTAATCTCTATCGGTGGGAGGTAAATCTGATGTGGGCTGACCCGTTGGGGCGTCGGATGAAGGGTCATTGGTGGGTGGTTGTGACAACCTGCTCAAAATAATAATGGGTGGCCAACCCTATACTATATTAAATCAGGTATCTCAGATGGTTCAGTCTCAACATCAACCGACAATACTAACTAATATAAGGCTCACTACTCGAAACTATTTAAAAGCGGATGCAAAAAAAAAAAACTAAATAAAACATACCGCGAACAACAAACCAACACTATAGAACTACTAATAAAGGTAGAATGCGCAAGTATGATGATGAAAGAAAGTGCTAGTGTAACGTGAAATGCGTATATACAAATGAATATACCCGAATAAGCTGTCGGGTCACAGTCAGTACAATGATCATGGGAAGAAATATAAACAATTATAAATATCCCTTGGGTATAAACCCGATATACAACATGAACCCTACCTAGATTTACAAGAAGTAGGAAGCGACTACAATCAAAATCCCGCAACAGTCCGCACCTGTTACTGCTCCCACGACTCTGGATAGAAGGGCATCCGGCATCCATGCGGTGGGACACCTGTAGTAATATATATATATATAGCAGGAGAAAATATAAACGGGTCAGAGCCCGAGGTGTAAAAATGTTTAGCAAGTGTGTTAACCGTGCATAATAAATATAAATGCACTTATTTCATAATTAAAGTGGAGTCGCACTCTCGTGAAACCCCCAAACTCACCTCTCATCTAACAACACGCACCTATTCGCGTCCTGGAATATTAATTAAGTTACCCCACCCCTAAGGAGAACCTAACTTGTAACTGTACCCTGGAATCCTTTCCATTCTAATCACTCTTAATTATTTTACACATAAGCGTTATTTTAGGTTTAGTTTAATTTTCGATTTATAATTTAATCAATTATAATTCTTAATACATTACCCATTTGCATTAGGTTTGAATCATATGATTTAATTTCTAAGTAATATGCATACAACTTAATAAGGACAAAACATCTCTCTGCTATCAACATTGCACTACGTTTCGTGCATGGGGCGTCTCGCAAAGCGAAATCCAAACAAGGAATCCCCCCGATACACTACTGTGACACCCCGCCAAATTAAATACCGGGCGATCACTCCTTTATTAAATTAAAATCAAGGTGAACAGTTGGTTCATTCTTAGCATCATTGTCGAAAAAAAAATAACTTTTCCAATTTAAACACCCTAAATAATTAAGCTAAGTGTCAAAACCATTTTTAGACATTATTTTCCAAATTTTATTTTATAAACCAAGATTTAAATCTTTACACAATTCAATATTAAAGAATCACACCGCAATTATACTGGAACAAACCATCCAATTTAAACATCCAACTAAATGAATCCAACATTTAATACTTAAATGAAAACATCCCGACAATAACAAATCCCAAAGAATAAAATACTGGAAATAAATGAATAACAGTGTTTGCTAAATATCTGAATAATGGAAACGGGCGACACATGACCAACTGAATAAATATGCTAGGAGTGGAATCAAATAAATGAAGTCGTCTAAGCAAGAGGCCTGCAACTCCCACCTAAGCTGCAGCGCGTTCCTTCCAAATGATCCTATGCAAGACGCCCCTGTGGCTGGGCACCTCTAATATATACACATATATACAAGAGAGAAAAAGGAAATGGAAACGGGTCAGAGCCTGATAGTGTAAATGATTTAAAATGTGTTTAGCAAGTATTTAAAATGTTTACAGGCCAATGCAACAACATATTAGTGCGGCACTCCCTTGAGAAATTCTCACCTCTCTTCTAATGTGCACGCCTATCGTACTAACCTTCCCAACGGTTTAACTTATCTTAGGTTATTCGTAAGATTTAAAACTGAACAATTTAATTGTTTAAGAGGATAATTTCATTTGATCACAAAGTTCTCATATAAACCTTACTTGCTAATAAAGTTTCACATTACCCTTTTCAGATCAAGTATTTTCAAATTGGAGTCATTATTCATTTCTTACTTTCAATAAGCACAATATGAAATTCTAAATTTCAGAATTTAATATATATATTAAATACTCGTATAATATATATATTCTAACAACACCCCACATAAAAATTATGGTGCGGGCATACTCTGCTATCCAATCCCCGTATCACTCGTACTAAGGGAAATACAAGTTCGGAATCACTCTCGAACTGTATAAACACATACACACAATATTGAGGCGAAGCATAGATTCCAAGTCTCTAAGAGGTCAGTACATACCCTCACATCTCGTAGGACCGTCTGACCATCGATCAGATAGCCTGTACCAAGGATATCTATCTTCTAGGGTACGAGTCAATATCCCCCATAAAGGTCCCATCGAGATAAGACTGTCCCAGCGCGGTAACCTCAGGGATAGCAAGTAGCGCGGGCATGATTTTCACATGTATATAATATATGCATACACACAGTCATATAAATATACTACTTTTATCATATCAATTTAGGTTCATCCCATCACCCATAATCACGACATTTATCCTTATTTTCCCATTATTAGTTATCACGTATAACGGTTCGTCTCTAACTTTAATTTGAGGGATTATTCCAACTTACTACGTAACACTCATGGACTCTATCCTCCCAAGTGTAAAATTCAGTAGGTATTCATCTATTCTCCATCGTAACCATTTTACGTATCTCTCCCTTTAATATAAAATTTCATCGTCCCTTATATAAACACGCCAAAAATGTAAATTTCACCTTACATTAAAGGACTCATCATCATTAATAAATCCTACTGGTCATCTTTATCTCCCAAAATATTTTAATAAGGATGTCTAAGGAGTATTCTTCATTTAGAATTAATTCAACTATTTAAAAAGAGGGAAATATAAGTCTGTCAGAAGGGGTCTATCGATCGAGGGCTGGGGCTCGATCGATCGAAGCTCTTGGCTCGATTGATCGATCAAGCAGGTATGGCGAATTCTGCAGAAAACCAGTTACGGGTTCTATCACACAACCTCATCCAAATCCATATTTTTCATTCCCAATCGCCCAGAAATTCGTACTACAATCAGTATACACCCATATTATACATCTTCCACGTAAAGCATGCAATTTTCCATCAATAACCATAGATTAATAGGCCAAAACTCATATAAAACTCAAGAACCCTAGAATTTCTTAAACATGGTTCTAATCAGTCTTTTCCCAGGAATTTCTAATCCTAATTCATCATAAATTCGTGGTTAAGCCTCTACATGTGAAGGGGTTTCCAGATTATCATTGAAATCATTACTACATGCGATTTTCCTAACTCCGACATGGATTTTTTTCTACCAAACTCATCCTAATAACCCTAGACTAATATGAACGATGCATTAACGAAAATAAGCAAGATAAATACTTGCCTAGAAATTTCAAAATTCTGGTTTGCTGATGATTTTGGTGTGGTTGCGTTTCCCGTCGCGCGATCTACGCGTTGGTGGTGGTGGCGGTGCAATCAGATGACTTTTTGGCCTTGGATTGCTTGAAAAGCTTTCTCCTTCCCTCTCCTATGGCCGTTTTAAGGTTTTGAGTCTGATAACCCTAAAGGACTCTTCTAAATGGTTGATATAGCCTAATAATTTTCGTGGGTTTAATTACCCAAAAATGCAAAATGTCCCAAATGCCCTCCCGGGGTGTTAAATAGGCCTAAAAACGCCCCGAGACCCAAACTAAACCCCCGAGTACACTTTTCTGACTATCTCGACCCTTACGAACATGTTGGCGCACTCAAAACGACCATACGGATAACTTAAAATATTTCACTTTTATTAATAAACATTTATTCCCGATGCGACACAGGCGCGTCCCGACTTAAATTTCCAAAATTGTCATTTTATTCACTCGTGATATTTCATAGAACCAATATTATATTACTTTACTCATTAGTAATATTCAACAACAAGTTTCCCATAATTACTAACTCACATCACGTTAATAATTATAAAATAATTAATTTCCGGATTTATATTAAATAATTAACTCACATTAAATTTAATAAATCCCCAAATTAATGAAGCATAAAAATACGGGGTATTAAAAATTTCCCCTTAATAACGGAATTTCGTCCCGAAATTTGGAAAATAAGGCATACCTGGTAAGAATAAATCTGGATATCTCTCGCGCATATCTGCCTCGCGCTCCCAAGTGGATTTCTCCACATTATGATGCTCCCACTGGACCCGTACAAGTGGAACTACCTTCGACCTCAATCTCCTCTCGCTACGGTCTAGGATAGCCACCGGTCTCTCCTAGTAAGAGCTATCAGGCTGTAAGTCTATCTCTTCTATCGCGATGTGGGTGTGAGCCATGTCATCCCGAAGATATCGTCTCAACGACGAGATGTGGAATACATCATGGATGCGATGCAAATGCTCTGGCAGACCCAATCTATATGCCACCGACCCAATCCTCTCGATAATGGGAAATGGTCCCACGTACCTCGGGACCAATTTCCCTTTCTTACCGAACCTCATCACTCCTTTCATAGGAGATACACGTAGTAACACTTGGTCCCCCACATTAAACTCTCGGAAGAACCGTTTCACATCGGCGTAGCTTTTCTGCCTGTCCTGGGCTACTCGAATACGACCCCTGATCATCTCAATCCTCGCGGAGGTTTCCTGAATCACCTCTGGTCCTAGCAACTTGTTATCCCCCACCTCTAGCCAACAAGTTGGGGAACGACATGGTCTTCCATACAAAGCCTCGAATGGAGCCATGCCAATCGTGAACTGGTAAGAGTTATTATAAGCGAACTCTACCAGTGGAAGATGTGGCTCCCAACCTCCTCCAAAATCAAGAACATACATGCGTAGCATATCCTCCAATATCTGATTAGTACGCTCTGTCTGTCCATCTATCTGTGGGTGATAAGCTGAACTCAATCTCAACTCTGTACCCATAGCCTCCTGAAAGCTCTCCCAGAAACGCGACACGAAAATCTTGTCTCTATCTGACACAATATTCAGGGGCACCCCATGTAATCTGACAATCTCAGCAATGAACAACTGAGAATACTGACCCGTGGTATAGTCTGTCCGCACCGGTAAAAAATGAGCCACCTTGGTCAATCGATCTACAATCACCCAGATAGAGTCGTGGCCCCGCTGTGATGTAGGCAACCCCGTAATAAAGTCCATGGAAATACTCTCCCACTTCCACGCGGGTATTTCCAATGGCTGAAGTAACCCTGACGGTCTCTGATGGTCCACCTTTACCAGCTGGCAAGTAGCACACTTGGACACGAACTCAGCAATGTCTTTCTTCATCCCACTCCACCATTATTTTCGCCTCATATCCTGGTACATCTTATCTCCTCCAGGATGTACCGCAAATAGGGACCCGTGAGACTGGGTCATCACTGCATGACGTAATTCTGATCCTTCTGGGACCACCAATCTCCCATTAAACCTCAAACCCCCATCTGAACTAACAGAGTAAGACTCAACACCCTCAGCTAAAAGTCGTACAATCTGCTCCTGGCAAAACGGGTCTGCGGTCTGTGCCTGTATCACCCTCGTAACAATCTCGGGTGTCACTATCATGACGGATATGAAAGAACGGGCTACTGCGTCTTGGTGACCCAACTCTTTCCACTTTGCTTTCCAAATGTCTGCTACATCGCCTACCGGTCTACGGCTCAACGCATCAGCAATTACGTTGGCCTTCCCCGAATGGTACTGTATGTTGAACTGGTAGTCCTTCATAAACTCTAACCATCTGCGTTGATGCATATTCAGCTCTCGCTGAGTGAACAGGTACTGCAGTGACTTGTGGTCTGTGAACAAGCGAAATTTCTCCCCCAATAAATAGTGTCTCTATATCCTCAATGCAAAAACGACCGCTGCTAACTCCAGGTCGTGGGTGGGGTAATTCTTCTCATGCGGTTTAAGCTTGTGGGAGGCAAAAGCTATAGCCTTCTCCTCCTTCTGAAGTACTCCCCCAAGTCCCTGTAAAGAGGCATCGGTGTAAACCAAGTACTCCACACCCGGCTTAGGTAAAGCAAGAACTGGTGCTGAAGTAAGCTTGTTTTTCAGCTCGTCGAAAGCCAATTGACAAGCATCATCCCAAACATATGGTACCCCTTTGCGAGTCAGGTTCGTCAATGGACCCGCTATCTTGGATAATCCCCGAATGAATCTCCTGTAGTGTCCGGCTAACCCTAAGAAACTACGCACTTCCGTCGGTGTCGTGGGCTGTCCCCACTCCCTCACCGCTGACACTTTACTTGGGTCGACTGCTATCCCCTACTCAGAAACAACATGGCCCAAGAACTGTACTTCTCGCAACCAGAATCCGCACTTCTCGTACTTGGCATACAACTGATGCTCTCGTAGAGTTTGAAGAACCCGTCTCAAATGCTCGGCATGCTCCTCCTCGGAGTGTGAATATATCAAAATGTCGTCTATGAAGACGATGACAAACTGATCCAAGAACTCTCTTAACACTCGGTTCATTAAGTCCATGAACATGGCTGGAGCATTTGTGAGGCCAAATGGCATCACCCTGAACTCATAGGACCCATATCTCGTCAAGAAGGCAGTCTTTGAAACATCCTGCTCCCTAATACGTAGCTGATGGTACCCCGACCTCAGATCTATCTTCGAAAAGAAAGTTGCTCCCCTCAGCTGGTCGAACAGATCATCGATTCGAGGCAACGGATACTTGTTCCGTATCGTGACCTTATTCAGTTCCCGGTAGTCTACACACAGCCTCGGTGAACCATCTCTCTTTTTCACAAACAAGACTGGAGCGCCCCAAGGTGAGGTACTCCTACGAATGAAGCCCTGACCTAACAGTTGCTCTATCTGATCTCGTAACTCTCGCATCTCCTCCGGAGCCATACGGTAGGGAACGCGTGCTATCGGTCTAGTATTCGGTAATAAATCTATGACAAAGTCTATCTCTCGACTGGGGGGTAGGCCAGGTATCTCCTGGAATACATCGGAATACTCACGAACAACTGGGATCCAGTCTAAGGGAATCACAACCTCCTTAGAGGTATCCTCCTCTATGTAATACAAATGAGCGGTCGAGCCTCCCTCCGGGCGAGGCATTGCCACTACAAACATCTCTTGCCCCTGAATGGCAAAAACAATACTCCTACCAAAACAATCTATCATGGCCATGTAAGCAGCGAGCCAATCCATACCGATAATAACGTCATGCTAATGCATATCTAAGACTAACATGTCTGCAGGTAATACCAATCTTCCAATCTCTACCCCCACACCTCGGCATATAAAGAAAATAAGCGAACCATTTCCCAGTGGTGAGTCTACACACGTCACAGTGCTCTCTGCTGTGGCTAATAATCCTAAGGCCTTCGCAAAATGGGTAGCTATAAAACAGTGCGTCGCCCCAGTATAAAATAAAACTCGACCCATAGTACCATGGATAGGAAACATACTCTCAATCGCGGGTGGTGCCTGTGGAGCTGCTGCATGGTGGACGTTATAGACACGTCCATACTGTAACTGCCCCTGCTGCACTGGAGCTGCTGGAATGGTTGGTAGGGCTGGTACCTGGGCTGGTGCTGGGAGGGCAGCTGGAAAAAGTGGCCTCTGTGGCTCATTACGGGCACCCTGCTGCTGTGGGGCCCTCTCTCCCTCTGGACAATCTTGGCGCCTATGGCCATTCTTACCGCACCCGAAACATCGGCCTTTGAAATTACCTCCCCTCTGACCTTGCTGACCACGGCCTTGCTGGCCGTTACCACCCCGCCACTGGCCCTGTTAGCCCTAATGAAAACGCTGTTGGCCCTGTTAGCCCTGCTGCTGTCGGTGTTGGCCTTTATGGCCCTGCTGATTAGGCTGGCCCTGCCTATAACCCCCAAATCCTTGCCTGGAATCACCTGATCGGAAGCGCTTGGCAGGGTCCCCTTGATGGGAACTCTGCTCATGCTGACGAGTCTGTCCCTAGGATGTCGGTGCTCCACCAGCGCCACTACCCCCTGTCCTGCCCTGCTGGCTGGACTCTCCTGCTCGCTTGCTTCCCTGTAGATGGAAGCGGTGATCCTGGCAGTGTAGTAATGCAGCATTGAGTACATCTGTGAAAGTACTCAGAGATAGATTCCCTATAAGGTGCTGATGGATCCTCCAAGCTAACCCGTCCACAAACAACATTATCTTCTTACCCTCAGTAGGTGCCTCATCTGGCACTATGGTGAGAAGTCTCGTGAACTCCTCCTCATACTCAGCAATGGTAGAATTCTCCTGCTTCAAGTTCAGTAACTTCCGCCTCATCTCAATCTGCACGGCGGGTGGAAAATACTTGCGGTCAAACCGCTCCCAAAATAACTAAATAGGAATTGTATCCCTCTCCTCCAAGGTGGTGGTGGACTCCCACCACTGCAAAGCGGCCCCCACTAGCTTAAAGGAAGCCAACAACTGTCTCTGCACGTCTGTGCACTCATACATACGAAGATGCCGCTGGATATCTTTCTTCCATTGGCTGACGATGACAATATCTGAACTACCCGAGAACTCAGGGGGATGCGCCTTCTGAAAGGCATCCCTAACCCGCTCCCATGCAGAAGGAAGCTGTGCATGTACTGGCGCCACTACCTGAATCTGGGGTGGAGCCTGCTGTACCACCGCTAGCGCGGAATTCACCGCCTGAGCAACAATAGCGGCTACCTCATTATCATTATTCGTACCCTGTGCCGGAGCTGCTGGATGCTCGGCTGGGGCACGCCTATCCTTTGGTGCACGTCTCGGAGGCATCTGAAACGTGAAGAAATTTATTAGTCTACAGTTATTATCAAATCTCGAATAGCTGAAGACGTAAACGTAATAGCAAGAATACAACAATCCTAAAATAGGGCTCTATAGCAAAAATGTTAAGCCGAAAGCGAAATAAGCCGTACAGATCCTAAGGACACTAGAACCTGATGCTCTGATACCACCTGTGACACCCCGCCTAATTAAATACCGGGCGATCACTCCATTATTAAATTAAAATCAAGGTGAACAGTTGGTTCATTCTTAGCATCATTGTCGAAAAAAAAAATAACTTTTCCAATTTAAACACCCTAAATAATTAAGCTAAGTGTCAAAACCATTTTTAGACATTATTTTCCAAATTTTATTTTTTAAACCAAGATTTAAATCTTTACACAATTCAATATTAAAGAATCACACCACAATTATACTGGAACAAACCATCCAATTTAAACATCCAACTAAATGAATCCAACATTTAATACTTAAATGAAAACATCCCGACAATAACAAATCCCAAAGAATAAAATACTGGAAATAAATGAATAACAATGTCTACTAAATATCTGAATAATGGAAACGGGTGACACATGCCCAACTGAATAAATATGCTAGGAGTGGAATCAAATAAATGAAGTCGTCTAAGCAAGAGGCCTGCAACTCCCACCTAAGCTGCAGCGCGTTCCTTCCAAAGGATCCTATGCAAGACGCCCCTGTGGCTGGGCACCTGTAATATATACACATATATACAAGAGAGAAAAAGGAAATGGAAACGGGTCAGAGCCCGATAGTGTAAATGATTTAAAATGTGTTTAGCAAGTATTTAAAATGTTTACAGGCCAATGCAACAACATATTAGTGCGGCACTCCCTTGAGAAATTCTCACCTCTCTTCTAATGTGCACGCCTATCGTACTAACCTTCCCAACGGTTTAACTTATCTTAGGTTATTCATAAGATTTAAAACTGAACAATTTAATTGTTTAAGAAGATAATTTCATTTGATCACAAAGTTCTCATATAAACCTTACTTGCTAATAAATTTTCACATTACCCTTTTCAGATCAAGTATTTCCAAATTGGAGTCATTATTCATTTCTTACTTTCAATAAGCACAGTATGAAATTCTAAATTTCAGAATTTAATATATATATTAAATGCTCTTATAATATATATATTCTAATAGCACCCCACATAAAAATTATGGTGCGGGCATACTCTGCTATCCAATCCCCGTATCACTCGTACTAAGGGAAATACAAGTTCGGAATCACTCTCGAACTGTATAAACACATACACACACAATATTGAGGCGAAGCATAGATTCCAAGTCTCTAAGAGGTCAGTACATATCCTCACGTCTCTTAGGACCGTCTGACCATCGATCAGATAGCCTGTACCAAGGATATCTATCTTCTAGGGTACGAGTCAATATTCCACATAAAGGTCCCATCGAGATAAGACTATCCCAGCGCGGTAACCTCAGGGATAGCAAGTAGCGCGGGCATGATTTTCACATGTATATAATATATGCATACACACAGTCATATAGATATACTACTTTTATCATATCAATTTAGGTTCATCCCATCACCCATAATCACGACATTTATCCTTATTTTCCCATTATTAGTTATCACGTATAACGGTTCGTCTCTAACTTTAATTTGAGGGATTATTCCAACTTACTACGTAACACTCATGGACTCTATCCTCCCAAGTGTAAAATTCAGTAGGTATTCATCTATTCTCCATCGTAACCATTTTACGTATCTCTCCCTTTAATATAAAATTTCATCGTCCCTTATATAAACACGCCAAAAATGTAAATTTCACCTTACATTAAAGGACTCATCATCATTAATAAATCCTACTGGTCATCTTTATGTCCCAAAATATTTTAATATGGATGTCTAAGGAGTATTCTTCATTTAGAATTAATTCAACTGTTTAAAAAGAGGGAAATATAAGTCTGCCAGAAGGGGTCGATCGATCGAGGGCTGGGCTCGATCGATCGAACCTTCGATCGATCGAACCTTCGATCGATCAAAGCTCTTGGCTCGATCGATCGATCAACCAGGTATGGCGAATTCTGCAGAAAACCAGTTACGGGTTCTATCACACAACCTCATCCAAATCCAGATTTTTCAATCCCAATCGCCCAAAAATTCGTACTACAATTAGTATACACCCATATTATACATCTTCCACGTAAAGCATGCAATTTTCCATCAATAACCATAGATTAATAGGCCAAAACTCATAAAACTCAAGAACCCTAGAATTTCTTAAACATGGTTCTAATCAGTCTTTTCCCAGGAATTTCTACTCCTGATTCATCATAAATTCGTGGTTAAGCCTCTACATGTGAAGGGGTTTCCAGATTATCATTCAAATCAATACTACATGCGATTTTCCTAACTCCGACATGGATTTTCTTCTACCAAACTCATCCTAATCACCCTAGAATAATATGAACGATGCATTAACGAAAATAAGCAAGATAAATACTTGCCTGGAAATTTAAGAATTCTGGTTTGCTGATGATTTTGGTGTGGTTGCGTTCCCCTTCGCGCGATCTACGCGTTGGTGGTGGTGGCGGTGCAATCGGATGACTTTTTGGCCTTGGATTGCTTGGAAAGATTTCTCCTTCCCTCTCCTCTGTCCGTTCTAAGGTTTTGAGTCTGATAACCCTAAAGGACTCTTCTAAATGGCTGATATAGCCTAATAATTTTCGTGGGTTTAATTACCCAAAAATGCAAAATGTCCAAAATGCCCTCCCGGGGTGTTAAATAGGCCTAAAAACGCCCCGAGACCCAAACTAAACCCCCGAGTACACTTTTCTGACTATCTCGACCCTTACGGACACGTTGACGCACTCAAAACAACCATACGGATAACTTAAAATATTTCACTTTTATTAATAAATATTTATTCCCGACGCGACACAGGCGCGACCCGACTTAAATTTCCAAAATTGTCATTTTATTCACTCGTGACATTTCATAGAACCAATATTATATTACTTTACTCATTAGTAATATTCAACAACAAGTTTCCCATAATTACTAACTCACATCACATTAATAATTATAAAATAATTAATTTCCGGATTTATATTAAATAATTAACTCACATTAAGTTTAATAAATCCCCAAATTAATGAAGCATAAAAATACGGGGTATTACAACTACTCCTTGACAATGTCGATCCTAGAGATCCATTATGTCATACACACAATTCTACTACTAACATTTGGATTACTAACTAAGAGTAACCCCTATATCTCCAATAAATATCCTTGGGTTGATGTGATCGAAATATTACTTAAATGCAATACATCAACCCCCAACATCCTTGTACACCATAATCACCCAAGATGTACACCATATAACTTTTATATCCATTCACCAATAGGATATAAATAAGTATATATATGTATTTACTTTAAACATGTATATAGGTACGATCATTCATTCCCATAGCCAAGTGTACATACCACATATGATGTACAATGGCCATTCACATAAAAATAACCGGCTATATATATCGTCAATATATTGCACCATGCTATCATATTCCCAGTGCCCGAACCACGTAGCATATTGGGGACCACCTGGTGGGGCTAAACGACACCCACCTCGTGCTAAACTCACACACACAACGTTCGGGAAGCGGTCATAGTTCCTAATCGGCAATGAGACGAAACATACCCACCACGTCTCATTCCCCCCCCAAAATATGTAAATCACATAATAACACAATGGACGACTATGACCTGGGGAATATCTACACTCTGCTCCTCGAGCCAGGGTGCTCATCCTCATCACGAAAACTTCCCAATGATAGCATGTGCGGGGTATGCTTAACCACATAAGTATATATATCATTCACATGCATAATATATATACATCCATATGATCCCATCATATAATTAAACCATCACATACGGTTTAGCTATTCACGCCATGAGTATACTCATATATTCATATCTATACAAATAAATATACATACATATATACATACAATCTTTCGTTCATATGTATAAGATTTATAAATTCGGCTATACGTGTATATAATCCTACTTATACTAGCGTTGTCTCACGCGTATTTGATTTAAGTCCTTATATAAATACGATCCCTCACTTGAAGCTTATTCGTCCATTATCCTTATGATGAAAATAGTCTTCCCATATTCAACATTAAGGTTATCACCCCAAAGATTAATGTGTATAACAATCACCATACATTCCATTAATATTTGAAAGTACATCAACCCACGATACTTACCTCCATCATAGGTAATCACCTAATTAATAATCGATAAGCCTCAAGCTCAAACCTAAATTCATTTCATGATCCCATCATGTATTGGAATCCTCAATATTAATCACACACGGATATACAACGACTATCCCAACTAGATTTGCAACCCATCTTGACCTAGTTGATAGCCTAATCACATTATTCCCAAAATTCCGTCTACGGTTCACTCGCTCTAATGAACCCTAAATCTTATTATATTCACAATCTATTCCTTAAGTCTATCATCCCCCAAGGATATGCGACTTCTTTTTCTCGTCGGTCCTAAATCATTATCTTAAATAGAATCCTATCACTATAAGGTTTCGACACAATTATCGACCTACAATTCCCGCTATACTCTCACAACTTCCTCAAAGAATCCTAAACCTTAAATTATATCTGAACTCACTTATGACCTCAAGCTAAAACTCCCGTCCTCACTGAGGTCTCCCATTATACCTCGGAATATCCATTATTACTACGCATGTCAGCAAAAAAAAAAGGGACTATCTCTACCGTCTATAACTATCTCATGATAACCCACCTCTATCATGATAAAATAATCCGCCAATCACTTCAGTTCCATATTCATTTCATTACTAAAAGAGGCATCCCCCCTTCCTAAATCAATTTAACATAGGCCCACAAGTCCCTATTCGACCTAGGGCACCTATTACCTTAACCTAATATCATAACCCTCCATAATAAGCCCATTAAGAAAGCCCCTAAGAATAAAACTCCAAAAGAAAAAGGGGGAGAAAGAAATCCAAATCTTGTGCTAAAAACAGGGGACCGGTCGACCGGTCCCAGACCCCCGGTCGATCGCGGGTCAAATTTTTTTTAACTACGAAGAAATGCAGTAGGCTTTTTCCTTAGGGCGCGGTCGACCGGTCCTCAGACCGCGGTCGACCGGCCATACCAGATGTCTTGGCCGATTTCCATTTTCCAACAAAACCCCAACTCTCCAAACACCCAAATCTCATCATCTAACCCCCAACTTTTAACTCAATCCTATTCCTCACATCAAAACCCAACCTACATCTCATCTAATCAATTTAAATGTCATCAATCCCATATATACACATCAAAATCAAGTTTTAGTCCCCAAAAATCTAGGTTTTCACCCATAACCCAAAAATACATTTCTTTTATCCACAAATTACGAAATGAAATACACACATGAAATATTTAGCAAGATTAAACACTTCCCTTGGATTCGTAGAGGTTGAATCTTCCCCAGAATCGCGTTTGGGCCGAAATCTCCAAGCTTTTTCTCCTCTCTCTCTCTCTCTCTCTCTCTCTCTCTATCTCTCTCTCTCTTCCTTTCTTCTTCTTTCTCTCTTCTTTTCTCTTTTCTTTATATTTCTCTTTCTCTCAAATGAGAAGGGATGAAATCGTAAGCCCTTAAATCCCTTAAAATAATAAACCCAGTTTTAAATGTTAATACACACTTTAAATGACTCGTTTAGTTCAATTCGATCCAAACATACTTAAAAATATTTCGGAACCGAAATAAAACCTAATGACAGTCATTTCGACTATCTGGACCCATCTGGAACCAATGGCGCACTCAGAATTATCATTCGGAATACTTTAAAATGTCCTCTATTTTTGGACTTCAATTACCAAATTTTAAATTCTCCAATTTAAATAAATTTTCTTTCTCCCAAAAATTTAAATTTCTCGGTCCCGAAATCGTGGGGTGTTACAGTGGTGCGGGTGGAGAAGCCATTCCCGGGGTTGAATAGGAGGGGTCGATGATGTCATGAAGGCTGAAGTGAGAACCATCAATTAGATCATCCTCTGGTCTAAAACAGAACAATCAACACATTTTTTTTTAAAAATAAAAGTTGTTTTTTTAACCATAAACAAATCGACATAACAAAGTTCACGACAAATTACAGCACACAAATGTCTATTTGTAGTTGATATGGGACTTCTCTATTAGTTTTATGTTTTATTCCTTAAGATAACATTTTTTTCTCTTACTTTTAACCGTACCTTTGAAATCCTCCGCACCCAAATTTTCCTCTTCCTCTTCTTGATCTTCATCACTTCCTCAATTTCTTTTGGGTAATTTTCTTCCCATTCCCTTTTTCTATTCTTGTACATTGATTTTTTGGTTGCTTTCAAGCATTGAGACTTGGACAGTTTCTTCAATGACATTGGTGGTTTTCTTCATCATTGTGCAATTATTCTTTCACGAAGACTTCTTCATAGCCATTTTCTCCCCCCTACTTTGTCTGCGTGTTTCATTATTATGAGTTTTCTGAACAATCAACACATTAAATAAACGTTCATAGAAAATGTTAAACATACAACAAAGTTTAAAACCAAAACGTTAAAACCACAAAATCTTGTTACGGTGTCGGTAACCCGTTGAACAAAAATTAAAACAGAAGAATGAAGGCTACTGTGTGGCCTACCTGAGTTTTTTCACCTTGGCTGGGGTATTTGGTTTTTAAAAGAAAATGTTATTGGTGAGGGTGGATATGCGGTGTAAATAAGAAAAGAGAATGGGAAAGGTTGGAATGGGAAAGATTGGAACAAAGAGAGAGAGTTGAAACGGAAGGGATAAATGGAAACGGAAGGGATAAGTTGGAGTAAATGGTGTACTGACCTTTCATTTCTAAAAGACCAAATGCTACGTAAATAAAAAGCACACAAATAATAGAGGTTAAAATTCATGATGCCACGTGGATAGCCTAGATAAAGAGGAGCCTTTAAAGTCTTGTATATCATTTTATAGAGAATGGGAAAGGTTGGAATGGGAAATATTGTAAGAGAGAGAGAGTTGAAATGGAAGGGATATACGAAAACGGAAGGGATAAATTGGAGTAAATGGTGTACTGACCTTTCATTTATAAAAGACCAAAGGCTACGTAAATAAAAAGCACACGAATAATAGAGGTTAAAATTCATGATGCCACGTGAATACCCTAGATAAAGAGGAGCCTTTAAAATCTTGTATAGAATTTTATAGTATATAAAGGATTTCGTTTGAAAAGTGATAAGAACTTCAGGTTCTCTATTTAATGTCACATGTATATGAATCTTCGGGTTCATATAATTTATAAAATTAAAGCCCAGGACTTCAGGTGCTATATTAAAATAACTCACAAAGTGACTAGTGCGAATTATGTATAAAACTTCATTTCTTTTTAATCATTTGTATGTGAGAACTTTTGGTTCTACACAAATAGTTGAACTTCAAGTTCAATATTACTAGCGTTGAAGGACATTGAATTATCTACTCTTTTGTATCAAAACTTCATGTTTGATTAAGCGGTAAAAATGTTAGAGAATCTTGTGAACAATTGTTGAATATTTTTATTAACCCCGACCAATAATAACTCAACTTCTTTATTAAATTATGAGGGGCTTAATTTTTCACATTCTCTACACATTTCCAAGACTTTAATGTAGAGTAAATAATTGAAATGTGAAAGGGAGTTAAAATTAAATAACATTAACATTAATTCAATACTCAAATGAAGCGAAACACCAAAAGACAAATGTTTAATGGTTAAACCATTAAGATAATAGTTAAAGGGACACTTAACCATGTCTTCCAATTCCCATAAAACGAAGAAAATTTCTTCAAAATTTGCTTTCACATAGCGCGCACGCGCATATATATATCCCGTGCGTGAAGGCACGATGAAAATTTTCAAAATGTACGTAATCGCAAAACGGCAAAAATTTTCAAAATATGTAATTGCAAAACGGAAAAAATTTCGTTCCCCAACAAAACAAAGTGTAATTTTCAAAGTCGTGTGCGTGCCTGAAGGCACAACGACAATTCTCCTGTATGAATCGTGTGGTCAAGTCATAAAAGTTTTACTATAGTATAATTTTCCAAAATATCAATTATGGTCAATTTTTCTTAAGGTCGGATATTTTTTTCAAAATTATTTAATCGATTCTAATTTTCGAAAGTGTACATCATTGATAGGACCATACATCAGAATATGTTAAAACATTGACGAAAAACCCTTACACGAACCAAATTCGGCAATGAAAAATAGATCTTTCGACTTTAAAGTCAATTTTGACCCCCTCAAACAATGTCGAAATGACCCGAAACGTGACTATAATTGTATATTTTCCATTTCTGGTTGTATTAATTACATAACAGTTTTTAATTTAAGGTCATTTAAACTTAAACTCCCTTTTGGAACTTAATTATTCGACACCCAAAACGTTCCACGATGTTACAAACCCATTAGATTGTTTCACCTACTTGTAAAGAATATTTTACACTTCAAAACATAAAACATTTTAGATAACACAAAATTTACACTTTAAATAAAATATAATTTATTTAATATAATTATTTTATTTCAATTTTTGACTTTAACACATTACAAATTATTTTAATTAGACTACTTGTAAAAAAATAAAAATAGTTTATAACAAAAAGTGGTTTTGAAAATCATAAAGAATAGTTTTTTCGGGTAAAAAAGCTTATAATATAATAAAAGAGCTTTTCAACAAAATAAAAATAATTTTAACAAAAAAAAAACTTTTTTAACAGATTGTCCGTGCCTGAAGGCCCGAATTTTTTTTTCAAAGTAATTAATCGAAAAACGGTGAAATTTTTCCAAAATACGTAGTTGTAAAACAGAAAAAAATTCATTCCCTAACAAAACAAAGAGTAATTTAAAAATAAACGTGCCAATGTAGTTTTGTAACGACAAAAAATTCCAAAAATTGCGTCGACTAAGACTTGGAATCATAGAATTTATAATAAAAACACAAAAATGCATACATGATTTAGAAAACTTGGACAAAATTTCTTCTATTTGTAAAACTATTCACCAGTTTAATAAACCAAAACAACTCATGACTATTACTTCACCCAAAACAAAACGTTGAGTAGATACCTTCGTTCTATCTTTGCTTTGAGACACAATCTGTTTAAAATGATTCTGGTCAATAAATTGAAAATCTTGAAGAACACAGATTACCTATGATTAAACATTTTTCTAATTCTTCACCAAACATGGTTCATAAGAACATCATTGAAATTATATTTTGGTTGCATTTGAAGTTAGTTTATACTTTGGCTGGCCCAAATTATATTAATTTAGTTAATAAATTTTAATAAAAAATAGTTAATAAATAGCTAATAAATTTTATCCTAATGAGTTAGTTTCAATTTTTCAGAAAAATATATTTAATAACTAATTGGTTGCATTTTAATATTTTGTTATTATAAATAAGGAAAGACATCATAATTTTCTTAACCTTTTGCCAGCTACTGTAACTTTGATCGCTTGAAATAGATTGAATGATGCAAAGTAACTACTACTTTATTTATTTTATTTGATTGACCACAAACAACAGATTAAAAATCTACTTGGGCCTATTTAAAATATCATGGTATGATATGTGAATTTAAATTTAGGTATGAGTCTATTTTGGAAAAAATATCAAAACATTTATTAATTTTATTAATAATAAAAACATTTATTAATTTTATTAATAATAAATTTAGGTATGAGTCTATCTAGGATGCCTGAAGGCATGCTGATAATCATAAACAATGAAAATTTTCAAAATATGTAATCACAAAACAAAAAATATTTCCAAAGTACGCAATTGCAAAACGAAAAAAAATCGTTCCCGAACAAAACAAAGTATAATTTTTTAAAAAAATGGTCATAATTTTAAAAGTCGTACATGTGCCTGAAGGCACGATGACAGTTCTCCTAGGTATGAATCATGTGATCAAGTCACAAAAGTTTTGTATTATAGCATAATTTTTCAAAATATCGAACGTGGTCAATTTTTCTAAAGGACAGATTTTTTCCAAAATTATTTAGTCGAGTATAAATAATTTAATTGATAGACACGACGTAAATTTTCAAAATTGTACATCATTGAGTGGACCATACATCATTTAGTTCGCAACACCATTTAGTCCATCTTAGACCTGAAGGCACAACGAAAATTTCCAAAGTACGTAATTGCAAAATGGTGAAAATTTCCAAAGTACGTAATTGAAAAACAATTTTTTTTTTTAAATGTATTTGTGTTTGTGGCACGCCAAATTACGATTTAAATTGAAAAAAGGATCTTACATATCGACATATGAAATCTAATATATTGCAAGGATCGACATTATTGTAAATTTAAACTCGCATATTGGTTGACACACTTAAAAATCTTATACCAACCCATAAGAAATCAATAAAAAAACTCGAGGCTCTTAATAGTTTTTATAATATTAAAACTCACTATATGTGTGTGACTTGAAATCAAAATTCACTATATATGAATACTTCATAACAAAAAAATGCACATAATCAAACTCATTTATTAGTTTTTTACACAGGAGTCTAAACAATTACTATGGCTAAGAACATTCAAACTCATTTGAGCTAAATAATTGAAAACTTTTTCAATTTTCCCTACTATCCCACATAACCTCTCACTTCTCCCTCACCCATCACATGTCACCCTAATCCCCATGAAAGACATCTTAAGCCATTTCAAGACATTCCATCTTAACATCCGCAAATCCCACAACACAAAAAAAACCCACCATTCCGTCTCTAACACATCCATCTATTTTATTGTTGCGAACCATTACCATATACACACCAGCTCAACCCATATAACTGTGTATTTAGAAAGAAAAAAATCGGTAACATGCGGGTCATGTAAACTGAATAACAATAAAGTATTCTCCAAAGTTCAAACTACTTGAGCAGATGGGTTTCTTAAACTTAAACAATAAACCCAATGAAAAATTACTGTGAAAAATAATATAAAATTCACATATAACATTTAACTATAAGATGTATCAATGGCTCTTTGGTCTTAATTAAGATCCTATGCGATTTTTTTTATGAAATAATCTAAGTGCACATAAAAAAAAATTTACAAACATATACATCCAATTTTTTTTCACCAAATAACTTGCATCGAAAACTGAAAAATAAACTAACATGTAAAATGGAAAAATATGCTGGAAAGGATAAATAAAGAGGCAGAGGCTAAAGTGGAGGGTACAATGGAAAAAAAATTAAGTGACTCGAGAAACTTTTTAGATGACATCTCAAAAGAATAAAAATCATAAGTACAAATTTTTTAGCCACATATGACGTCCCAGAGTTAAAGTGACCCCAATTTAAAACCCAACCATTTCTTCTTTGTTAAGAGTACCATCGGTATATAGATGCTATGAACACTGTCAAACGTAACAAATTGGAACAACATCGAAAAAAATGACTATCAGTTCCAAATAATGGTAATAAAAAAAAGTTTAAGACAATAAGTAAAAATACATATCGAAAAACTATCCAGAAGAAAAAACACATATCAAACCTTGTACCGATCTAAGAACATTTTATTATTTTTATTGATGTAAACGTCTAGATTTAGTATAACCTAGGTCACGTGTTCGATGCTTGCCCGGGGAAAAGATCATTAACACAGGGAAAAGGTGAATAGAAACCGTGGATGAATCTTCTTTGTCCATATAACATTGTAAAGCTCTTCATAATAAAGTTGACATGACGGTCCTGAGCATGTGCCAAGTGGGCGATTACACAGGACTTCTCGTTTGTCTATTTGTTATTATTTATACATTGAGGGCCATTTTTTATATCAATACATATAAAAGAGGCCAATTTTATAATTTTTGCATAGAACCTTATCAATTTTTATCAATCTCAGGACCGGCCCTAAAAGTAGATTACGACAAAGACACATGATTACAATCAAGTCATTCAATAAACATACAAATTTGCAAATTTAGAGAGATCTGGGTGAGAGAGACCTAAATTGAACCCTACATTTCTATGATTATAATTAAAAAAATATATCAAACTACATGACTACTTAGTCGTCACTTGACCTTATAGAAGGAAAACAACTAAACTTCTTACATTAGAAAGAATCTAAAAGAAATTGATCAATATTGGGTTCAACAATAAATCAAGAAATTCAGTAGGACACAATGTGACAAAATTAATAGCCAAACCATTACAAAGATATCACCAAAACACAAATTACATCAATTTAGATTTAGTGAATTTCAAATCACCCCCACCCGCACCCCCACCCTAGTTGTGACTTCTCAATATGCTCGGTTTCGGTCTTGTGCGAGCCTTTTGATATGATAAAAATCACACTAGCTACATATTCATTACCTTACCCAAAACGCGCACATATGAGATGAAATATTTAAGAATACAAAATTTCCTTTTCAAATTAATAAAATGTTGCACCATACCGCAATAGTGGATGGTAGATGGTCATTCACATAAATTTATTATTATGTTGCAAACCGGAAAGAAAAAAAACATGAAAAAACTATGTAAATTACTGAAAAAAACAAAAAAGTAAAAGAATCCTTGAATACCATAAAAAATGAAGTGATACTTGATTGAATCATTTAATATATATATATATATATATATATATATATATATATATATATATATATATATATATGATATACCCGTTTATATCCTCGGCCTGGCTGAAGATTACCTCCAAACGGACGACCCCTATGAGGGGCCGACCTTTCACCAGGATCTAGACGACCCTGTGAGGGTAAGACCCTTCACCAGGCTCCAGACGACCCTACGAGGGGCCGACCCTTCACCAGGCTCCAGACGACCCTACGAGGGGCCGACCCTTCACCAGGCTCCAGACGACCCTACGAGGGTACGACAGTACGAGGCCAGAATTGGGCCAGACTCACTGCCGGAAGGAACTTTGCCCTCGGCCTCGGCCCATAGGCCGAGGGTGACATCATCGCAGCGCGTGGTTTGGGAGACGCGTGGAACAGTGCGCGTGAGGCTCACATGGCACATGGGAGACCGTTATAACCAAATCACACCCTCACGTGAGGGAATATTATGTCATCATTTGGCATCTACAGGTGTCAACAGGGGATTGGCTAGATCATCATTCACATGCACCATGCATACTTGGGGGGTACACTACACCCCCCAAGACCTATATATACTTGTCACCTACAACCCTACAAGGGATCGATCAATTCATTGTAACCCTAGCTAAAACTCTGCTTGTACACACAGTAGAGAGAGAGAGTGAACTCATGTGCATTGTATCCAAGGTCATTAGTGCCCATACTTAGAGGATCACACACTCACAGTGGATGTAGGCCAAAATTGGCTGAACCACTATATATCATTGTCTTATTTCCTCTTATACTCATCCCCTTCTGCATACTTATACACTTATACATTTCTATGGCTGCCATGGTTACTGATGTTTGAGCTCATTATCACTTATCCGGTGGTGCTGAAATCTCAGCATCATCAATATATATATATCGTATTGACATTACAAAATAATAATCGTTTCTATGTATTTAGTGTTAATAATTTGGGATTCCATAAAAACTACAAAGATTTATTATACTCAAGTCATATTTAAACTACAAATTTCAAACCCCAAATATGGGTTTTGAACCCAAATTTTAAGATAGTTAACACTATTTATTAATCTTAATATTTAAATATTAAACTAAACACCATGAACTTGAAAAGGAAAATTTTCAAAAGTTGGAGGAGGTGATGATGGACATGTCTTGGGATGTTATGGAGTTGTGAAGAACACTGAAAAGAGTTCCAATTTTTTTTTAAGTTAAAAACTCCAAAATCGAAGGGCCTTCATGTATGTAGGGAAAAAATGTGGAAAGAACGAGTATGTATGATAACTTACATATCTTGTATTTAGAAAAATAGAGTGAGATAAGGAGCCTGCCTTAGTGTATACTGGGGTTATACTTGTCATAAGTTAACTGTGGTTTAAAGATGAGTATATATATATATATATATATATATATATATATATATATATATATATGTTGTCGCTATTAAAAACCATGGGAAGATGAATAGAGGATCAAAAATCTCAAAATAAAACTTTTCAGTAGACACTAAATGTGTGAAAGAAATCAAGAGACAGATAAAAAGGTTTAGAAGATATAAGTGAAGGATTGTATAATAACGTGAATTAAGAGAGAGAATATCAACAATCGTTAAATTGGGTGGAGAGATTGAAAATAGAGATGCCACATGGACAAGTTCAATGGTTTTCAAAATTAATTATAGGGTTCCGATTTATAGTATTATAATAGATATTTCGTTTGAAAAGTGATAAGAACTTAAGGTTCTCTATTTAATGTCACATGTATATGAATCTTCGGTTTCATATAATTTATAAAATTAAAGCCTAGGACTTCAGGTGCTATATTAAAATAATTCACAAAGTGACTAGTGCGAATTATTTATAAAACTTCATTTCTTTTTAATCATTTGTATGTGAAAATTTTTGGTTCTACACAAATAGTTGAACTTCAAGTTCAATATTACTAGTGTTGAAGGACATTGAATTATCTACTCTTTTGTATCAAAACTTCTTGTTTGATTAAGCGATAGAAATGTTAGAGAATCTTCTAAACAATTGTTGAATATTTTTATTAATTCCGACCAATAATAACTTAACTTCTTTACTAAATTATGAGGGGCTTAATTTTTCACATTCCCTACACATTTCCAAGGCTTTAATGTATAGTAAATAATTTAAATGTGAAAGGGAGTTAAAATTAAATAGCATTTAACACTCAAATGAAGCGAAACACCAAAAGACAAATGTTTAATGGTTAAAGCATTAAGATAATAGTTAAAGGGACACTTAACTATTAATAGAGTATTTAAAAAGACATTCCATTTAATAAATGAAATGAAAAGCCAAGAACTTGAAAATATATGTTTAAATACTCAATTTATTTTGAAACTAATCCCAACAAAAATGATATATTTGAAGCTTCGGGTTCAAATTATAAATAACTATTTGAGAACTTTTAAAATTCATACCCTATGAATTATCAAACTTCAAGTTTTGATTTATAGTATATTTAAGTTGGATCTTCAAGTCCAAATAATCGGAAATAACATGTGAGCTTCCGACTTCATATTCTATATCCCAGTTTAAAAATATATTTTATGAACTTCTGGTCACAATAATGAATATGAATCTTCATATCACAAAAATAATTAGGGGACGCTATACCCTGTCAATTAGATAATCAAAACCTCATATTGTGATATATTTTCTTTTGACACTTTAGGTTCAAATAATTTAGGAACTTCAGGTTCTAAAATATGAACGGGAAAAAGTTCAATTTCTATATTTGAATAATGATTTGAAAACTTGAGGTCCCAATTGTAAATAACTAGGGCAACTTCATATCACAACATTAAATGTTTAGGGACTTTAAAAGTCCAACCCAATTATATCCAAACTTCATGTTTGATAAGAGGTAAAATTGTTTGGATCTTTAGGTTTAAAATATAAATAACCATTATTGGATATTTAAAGTCCCTACCCTTATTATAGAAATAATAAAAAATTCATGTTTTGATTTAAATTATATTTTATTAGAACTTGGGGTCCAAATTTAAAATACTAATTCAGAACTTTTAGTCCCAATTTTAAATGACTTGGGAACTTCAAGCGCCAAATTAAAATAATTATATGGGAACTTCAGGTTCCAAAATTTAATTAGTTATGGAACTTCAGGTTCGAAATCTAAATATAACAGTGAAATTTTAGATTTCAATAATTATAGAAAACTTCAAGTCCTAATATCTAATTTTTTCTATACTAAAAGTTAGGTGCGACATAATAATTATTTACAAATAAATATTCAAAATTTGAATATGTAAGTTTTTATGAATAACTAAATTTATGGGATTAATAAAAGTATAAGTACATGTAATTACCTTTTTCTCTTTCATATTCATAATGAGTTCTCACCGAATCAGTCGTATGAACATTCACATCATGCTGTCAAAATAAGAAATCAAGCGTTTCATATCCTTTGTGTTTTCATTAAACAACAAATTTGGGAGCAAAAGGGGACACGTATTGAATTTATAGGGGGAGCAAAAGTGGACACATATTGAATTTATAGGGAGTTAGTCTTTGATTTAATTGATATATACGTACTCAAAGGGTATGACCCGTATTTATAGTACAAAATAAGGTAAAAATATAGACCCCTTAATAATTGTAGAATACCAATGGATTGGAATACAAGTAAACATCCGATTAATACACATTTTATTAAAAAATCAAAATTTAAGCTAAAAATTTAATCTATTTTGGCCAAAAATATGGATCTAATGTGAAGGTAATATGTGACCTTTAAACGTCAGTCTCACTGCCACCCCAGTCCCATCAATCTATCCCCCAGTTGATCGATTCTTGTAAATGTCTTTTCTAAAATCATAATTCAATATCAGGTTTGTTCTGTAGTTATATTTTTCTTTTGATTACAAATTCATACACAAAAGTTGAAACCAAAATAAACTATGTTTCATTAAAATAAAAAGAGTTAAAATATAGATTCAAAAGAGTAAACCTAATTAAATGAGTTTAACCCATTTGCCCAAGTAAAATGACCCAACATCCAAAGGTGGTCTTAGCGCGCATTCCAAATTAGTGTGAAAATGTTTACCCTCATAAACTGGTGGGACCTAACTAGTAAATGCATTGGATTCATATATAGATTTGCATATGTGATGGTCCATATACTGAAACTTGATCATACCCGGGCTTGGCTAAAACCATTCATTATTATTTGATTCAATTTATATATATTTTCCTGAAATAATTTTTTTTTTGGTGAAATGTGATTTAATTAAACAAGGCAAAAGTCCAAAACAGAGACAAAGATACAATGAGAAATTCCATCCCACAGACCAAATCAGCAAACAAGACAACCAGCTGTCACAAAACAGGCATGCAGGGCTAAAGAAAAAACATAAGACATGGACAAAAAACCCAACAATTCCATTCAAAAGCCTAAAATATCTAACCCACCCAATCAACAGGAATATCCACATGTAAACATGCACACGAAAGAAGATAGACTCACAAAACAAGATCAAGACACATAACCTCACCGCTGTAGTGTCCAGTGAAAATGTAACACATTTGGGCACTACAACCAAACTTGCGAAACCATTATAAAAAACCATCAAAATCTAAATGGTGGAAATACAACCAATGATATCAAACATTTGTCTCACAAACAACCCAGTAGAGCCAAAACCACTTCCACCATTTTCAGTTGAGATCCAAACGAAGCCAAAACCACAAGTAATACCTTAGAACCCATTTAACATCTACAATTTACAAAACCAACAACCAACGACTTCTTCTAATATAATGAAAAGGTATGCACTCACTTTTAAATAAAAAAGCCCTGATACCAATTGGTAAAAAGTGCGCTACAACGGAATAATGCGACTTCTCAAAATAAATCCAATTTTAATTAAACCCAAATTTTAATTAAACCCTAACACATGCATCTAGGTGATTTGATAACATAAAATCATTAAGCATGCAAAGGAAATAAATTTCAGGAAAAATCCCCGAAGGGCAAAACCTTTTGTTTCATTATAATTGTAAATCACAACTTACACGGTTATAATAAAATAGATTTTTAACACACGAATACCCGCAGGTGTCGGTCTGTGTCATCAACAATAGATCCACGCACAACGAACCTACAAGAACCGCTGTCCTATCTTAATCCATGAATACCGCAACACTCCCTAATGACATGTAGTCAATCAACCTAGTACCTCCCTCATGTGGTACCTAGATTAGCAGTAGGTTACCCTCCTTATAAGAGCAAACTTGAACCAAATGTGTGTTCTTGGGTTCCAAAATAATTCACCACAGCATATGGGATTTTTGTGAATTGAAAACAAAGATGAAGCCAAAAGTGTTTTGTTGATTTCACAGTGTTTTGGAATGAAAAATGAGAAAGACTTCTTATGAAAACGGAGCTGAAGAGTCCTTTTCATCAAAACTTTAAGGTGACAGGTCGCTCAAACGAGATAGTATGTCGTTTGAATGAGATGCAGTGTCTTTTGAACGACATCTTGCATTTCGCACGACATACAATGTCGTTTGAATGACATACGATGTCGTTCGAACGAGATGAAAAAATTCAATGTTTTCCTTTTTATTTTTCTCGTTAAATGCACCACCTCCAAAACTCCGAAAATTATATTTTTGACGAAAAATATTTAAAGCTCCGCTCCACCACTTTGAAAATATTTTATGAAAAATATCCCAATATCCTAAGTGAATAATTATGGAATAAAACATAATCTTTACCAATTTCGTCTTGTAGAAGCTTCTTGATGAGTAACTTTGATATTCGGATCTGTCTTGATGCTTGAATGATCTTGAATAATTCTTTGACGGTTGTAGCGGTATAGGACATACTCAATTAATAATGGACATTTATAAATTATGTCCTTATAAATCTCCTCCTATGTCTATGCCGGTACAAAATAAAAACATCTGAATTATAAAAAATAATGCCTATACAAATTTAATACCCTCCCATGAACCCGAACGTGAAAAGGTACTCGAAATGCAAGTCTTCAATATTTTCTTAAAAAATCTTTATCAATCTTCCTTGTCATCATCAAGGTGTGCAACATGATCTTCAATTGTTCCTACACATATGAGACAAGAAACAAATACCTTCGTGACGCATCGAGTTTGAAATGATATAAGAAGAAATCAATCATCATAATCAAATCTACCCCATAATGAAAAAACTCCCCTATAATTCGTTCTCCCCCTTTTTATTTGACTGAAATAAACATGAAAACGAATAAACAAAATAAGCATGGAGTGTCACGACAAACAAATCAAACATGGATCAAACTACGCACATATAGAGGAAATACTCAAGATCCACACACTATTTTTGATTTTTCAAAATATTCAAACAAAAAACAATTTACAAAAATCACACCATGAATAACATTAAGACAACCAAATCGTGGATATGGAATGAACGGGTGTGAACAAATTCAATAGGTAATAAAACTCAATCAAGCATATGTGCATGATGCATAAGTGTACTCTTATCGATTGGACATCAAAAATATCCTTAGGTGTAAAATTATTGAAATTAGATGATATCGACTAAATCAAATCGACAAATCAAAGCCTAAGTGATTTTCACACTAATAACGTCCAAAACTTTTTAGTGCCATTTTGAGAATTTTTCAAAGGACGTGCAAACCAATTAATTAATTTCCAACCAAACTCCCTCATATATAATAATGTAATTTTTATATCTAATGAAGTACTTGTGACAACCCGCACTCCGAGATAAGGGGTGGCCAGCCCGATACTCCGACATATACGGTAATCATGGACGAAAATCATTCTCAGCACCACAAATATAGCAAGAGTAACCGAGAAAACCACCCATTAATTCAGAAAACGGGTTGTCAAAATAATTTATGTAATTTAAAAGTTAAGTTAAAAAAAACAATTTAAACAACCCATTCTAGAATAATAGTGGAATTCAAAAAAACATAATCAACATGCGACTAAAACAACTATATACAAGGGGAGAACCGAATATGCTGTCGGTCCACAGCTACACAAAAGTAATTACAACCGTTAGATGTTATATACTACATTCATTAAACAATTACAAGTTGGGCCACTCGCCCGAGTGATAGACCCGATCATAACTAGATATCAAAAAGAACGATAGCGTCTAGCAAAACATCCTGTAATATCCGCAATTTCATACAGCTCCTTGAAAGCAAAAGAGTAGAAATATCAACACGGGCGTCCTTACGGAGGAGCACCTGGGCGGACACAATAATATGCACGACATAGAAGAAAAATGAACGGGTCAGGACCCGGTTTTTATATAGTTCCCAGATGAACAAAAAGCATGCTAGATATGAACAGTAAATCATGGAAATGGAAATCAGAGATCTAACAACCTAAGCATGAATTTTTATATAAGACAACTAAAATGACATGCCTAAAATAAACTATGCAAGAAAATGAGATGATGCATTGATTAAATTAAAAGCTTCTATTCACCGATTTCCACTTTAATCTAGTTTCAATTCCTTAACAGGAATACAATATCATTGATTTCTTATTTCTTTCCAAGTCTCATTCCTTAGCAGGAATGTAATTTTCATAATGCAATTCAGTGGAAAATAATACAATCCTCAAGTCCCACTTGAGTTTAGAAAAGTTATATTCTTATACATATAACGATTCTAAGACCGCCCCTCCGAGTTTCCCCACTGGGCGCCCCCCTAAATGACTATCATCTTCTAGGGGCCCATCAAACAAGGCAGCCTGGGTACCTAACGCACGTCGGGAAGTGGCCATATACCTGTGAGTGAGTCATAACCACACCTAGAATTACCTCACTAGCGCAGCAAAATACATATAATAAACCCACATATGGCCGAGGACTATAGTCTCCCTGCATTCACTAGTCAAGGAACATCACCTCATGCGCGAGCTTCCCTTATGATAACATTTAGAGAGGTGTGTTTAAGTAAATTAGCATTTACTATAAAAACCATACTTTTCCTTTTCATTACATTTACATGTTTCATTTGTTTGAAACCGTTATCATAGTATATTTCATTTATCATCATCCTAGGTTATACCTCGAATAAAACTCCAAGGAGGTTATTTTCGTTTCCCAAGCTTAAGGTCTTATGTGCCTAAATTCAAGCCCCTAAAGTCTCCAAGTATGGGCCTACAATTCCCATCCATATTAATAGGATGCACAAAGAAAAGCGATGCCGTAACATCACTTAGGACAACCCCTCCCCCGGACTTAACCCCAAGTGAAACCCATTCAACACTAGGGTGACAACCAACTCAACTAGGACTCTAAAAGCCAAGGTTTACTTCATTCAAGAAGAGTCCTAAGTTCCTAGGGGAAGAAAAGAATTAAAAACAAAAGTAGGAAATTGGGTAAGAAAAACAGGGGACCGGTCGACCGGTCCCAAGACCGCGGTCGACCGCGTCTCAAAATTTAGCCTATACTGGAAAGCAGAAAACTCATTTCGGACGAGCCGGTCGACCGCGCCCTTAATTTCATGCCTTTGAAAGAAAGCAGTGTGCCCTCCTCCGAAGGCCCGATCGACCGGTCTGCGATACGAGGTCGACCGGTCATTGCAGACCTAGACCTATTTCTCCTATTTCCTTCGAAACCCAAAATCAATAACCAAACAAAATCATCCAACCACATTTAATGATACTAAAAGATCATAAATGCTCCCATTAATATTTTTCTACCTCAATCAACAATCTATCTCTATCAAAGATGTTGATACCCATAAATCCAACCAAAAACCACAATTATATTACATCAAAACTATACATAACTACCCATACTAATTATTCATCTTAAACCATATAATAGCAAGTAGAAAACTTGCCTTGGGGATTCAATTTCAGACATGGTTGAAGAAGAATGCAAGATCAACCCACAAATCTTCAAGATCTCTCTTTCTCTCCAATCTTCCACTCTCACTCTCACTCTTAGGGCTAGAACACTTAGGGCAAATTAGAGGAAATGAAAGACTTGGGGAAAGACAAAAACGTGGCTTTAGATTAAAAGTCTCCAACCTTTAAGTAATAATATCGCAATAGTTAATTTCTAATACGCAATATGCCAAAACCAGTCAAAAGTGCCCAAAATCTAAAAATACAATATGGCACACATTTCGACTGTCTCGCACCTCCCGGAACTAACTACACCCTCCAAATTATCATTTGGAGATTTTATAAGCCATTTTAAGTTTCGGTTTCATTTTAATTCAAATTGCCATTTTAATTTCATGACAAATAAGAGCACCACATGGTAATAATCACTTACCCACATGGGAATTATGCAACCTATTAGTAAATATTAACTTATTTCATCAAATTAATACCTACTCACATCCGGCATTTTATATATGCAACTACACAATATAGAAAATAATTATAAAATGGGTTCCCAAAAGTGAGGGTTGTTACATACTCCCCCCCTTATGAGGGAATTTTGCCCCCAAAATTCAAGCGTACCTTGGATAAAAAGATGCGGATACTTTTCCCGCATATCATCCTCACGTTCCCAAGTAGATTCCTCGACGCTGTGATGACTCCATTGTACTCTAACTAAGGGCACCACTCGATATCTCAATCTACGTTCCCCATGTTCCAAAATGGCCACTGGTTGCTCTTCATACGAAACATCGGTTTGTAACTCTATATCCTCGAAAGGAATGTGCCAAAGGGCACCATCACACCTCTTATACTTCTTCAAAGAGGAGATGTGGAAAACATCGTGAATTTGTTGCAAAGGTTCCGACAGGGCAAGTTGATACGCCACTGGACCTACCTTAGTGATTACGGGAAAAGGTCCAACGAAACGTGGTGCAAGCTTCCCTTTCTTTCCGAAATGCTTAACGCCTTTCATAGGCGACACTCGAACCAACACTTGGTCTCCAACTTCCAACTCCACATGTATTCTCCCCGCATCGGCATAGATCTTGTCTCTGCCGGAAACAATATTCAAAGGCACCCCATGCAATCTAACAATCTCTTCAATGAATAACCGGGCGTAACGAGCGGTATTATAATCAGTACGGACGGAAAGGAAGTGCGCCGACTTTGTCAAGCGATCTACGATAACCCATATATAATCGTGACACTTTTGTGACGTTGGTAAGCCGGTGATAAAATCCATTGAAATACTCTCCCATTTCCAAATAGGAATTTCCAACGGTTGCAACAAACCTACCGGTAGCTGATGATCAACCTTAACTAACTGACAAGTAGTGCATCGAGATACAAACTCCGAAATATCTCGTTTCATACCCGGCCACCAATATTGACGGTGCATATCTTGATACATTTTATCATTTCCCGGATGTATAAAAAATTTAGAGCCGTGAGATTTCGCCATCACAGCCCGTCGCAAATCCCCATCCCCCGGGACAATAAGCCTTCCATGAAAGAGCAATCCACCCTCAGAACTTACCAAGTAGGATTCCGCTCCCCCAGTCAGTAATCGGCGAATGTGGTCTTGACATTCTTTATCTCTGCCTTGGGCTTCCACAACCCTTGCCACAATCGTCGGAGTAACGGTCATCACGGACATAAATGCCCTAGCAACCGCATCCTCATGACTGAGTTCCTTCCATTTAGCTTTCCACACATCTGCTAATTCTCCCTCGGGTCTCCTACTCAAGGCATCCGCCACCACGTTCGCCTTGCCCGGATGATAATGAATATCAAATTGATAATCTTTCACGAACTCCAACCATCTTCGCTGCCGCATATTCAAATCTTTCTGAGAAAATAAATATTGTAACGACTTATGGTCCGTGAAAAGACTAAACCTCTCCCCAAGAAGATAGTGCCTCCAAATCTTTAAGGCAAAGACAACTGCGGATAATTCTAAGTCATGCACCGGGTAATTTCTTTCATGAGGCTTGAGTTTCCTGGAAGCATATGCAATAGCTTATCGCTCCTGCTGAAGCACGCCTCCCAAACCCTATAGAGACGCATCGGTGAAGACCAAATATTCCAACCCCGGCTTGGGTAAAGCAAGGACTGGAGCCGAAGTTAATCTATCCTTAAGCTCATCGAATGCAGCTTGACAGGAGTCATCCCAAACAAACCTAACCCCTTTCCGGGTCAAATTTATCAAAGGACTAGCAATCTTAGAAAATCCCTTGATAAATCGACGGTAATAACCCGCCAAACCAAGAAAACTGCGTACCTCGATAGGTGTCATGGGCTGACCCCACTCCCTCACCACAACAACCTTACTTGGGTCCATCGATATACCTTGCGAAGTCACAACATGACCCAAAAATTGCACTTACCGCAACCAAAAACCACACTTCTCAAACTTAGCGTACAATTGGTGATTTCTTAACCTTTGCAGGACCAACCCCAAATGAATAGCATGGTCATCTTCCGTTTGAGAATACACAAGGATGTCATTAATAAACAAGATAACAAATTGGTCCAGGAAGTCCCGAAATACCCTATTCATAAGATCCATGAATACCGCAGGGGCATTGGTTAGCCCAAAAGGCATAACCAAAAACTCATAAGACCCGTATCTCGTCAGAAAAGCAGTCTTGGATACATCTTGATCTCGTATCCTCAACTGGTGATACCCCGTTCTCAAATCTATCTTGGAGAAGTAGGTCGCTCCCCTGAGCTGATCAAACAAGTCATCTATGCGAGGCAAAGGGTATTTATTCCGGATGGTGACCTTATTCAACTCTCTATAGTCAACACACAACTGGAGAGAACCATCTCTTTTCTTCACGAATAACACAGGAGCACCCCACGGCGACGTGCTACGCCTGATAAACCCCTGTTCCAACAATTGTTGAATTTGATCCCTTAGCTCCCTCATTTCCACAGGAGCCATACGATAAGGAGTTCGCGCAATCGGTCGAGTTCCCAGCGCTAAGTCAATCACAAATTCAATCTCTCGACTAGGAGGCAAACCCGGTATCTCCCGAAAAACGTCCTCAAAATCTCGAACAACAGGAATAGAATCTAAGGGAACAACTACACCCCGAGAACTCTCTTCCGCAATACAATATAAATAAGTACCAGAATCTCCCTCTAAACGAGGCATAACCACCAGGAACATATCTTGTCCCGGAACGGTGAATATTATACTCTTCCCGTAACAATTTACCATAGCATGATACTTAACAAGCCAATCCATGCCCAAAATAACATCATACCCGACCATGTCTAGTACGAGTAAGTCGACCTCAAAACACAAATTTCCAAAAGTGATCCCTATATGTTTGCAAACAAAGAAAATAAGGGAACCGTCACCCATAGAGGACTCCACACTAGTAAAGGTACTCTCCGCAGATTTTATCAACTCTGTGGACTGAGCAAAACTTTTGGAAATAAAAGAATGTGTCGCCCCCGTATCAAACAGAACGCGACCCATGTGTCCCTGAATAAGGAACTTACCCTCTATAGCTGGTGGCGCTGGCTGAATAGGAGGAAGCATAGCATCCTGAATGTAGTAGACTCTCCCATACTGTAGTTGGCCCTGCTACAGAGGGACAACTGGATTCGGTTCTTGTGGAGGGAACTGCACATAAGGCTGCTGAGGAACTCGTGGAGGTTGTCCCCCGATCACCTGAGGAAAATCTCTCTTAAAATGACCAGCTTCTCCACATTGGAAACATTTCCCCACCATATTCTCCTGACCTCGACCTCTGTTATTTCTAAAATGCCCGAAACCTTGGCCCGGATGGCCTTTACCTCCCTGGCCACCCCGACCCGCTTGCTGTGGTACGGCACCCTGACCTTGCCTGTTAGCATTTCCATTAACATTAAACCCGCCAGAGCGTTGCCTTTTCGACCCATCCCCTTGCTGGGGATCCCTTTCTCGTTGCTTATTACCCGCAGGTTGGGACAAAGGAAAGGCTCCTCCTCCATTCCCACTCACCCCGGGCTTCCCTACTTGCCCCATTCCTGTAGCTTTCTTGCTATTTTGTATAAACAACCGATGCTCCAATGCCGCATTCATCACTTCACCAAAAGTTTGTAAAGCCGGATTACCCAGCAAATGCTGCCGGATTCTCCAGTTTAGACCTCCCATAAATTTTGAGACTTTTCTTTCCTCCGGAGTCACCTCCTCCGGCACAAAACTAGCTAGCCGGGTAAAATCCTCCTCATATTCGGCAACCGATCGTTCTCCCTGAACTAGATCTTGAAGTTTCCTCCTCATCTCCCTCTGAATCGCGGGAGGAGAATATTTCCGGTCATACAAGACCCAGAAATCAGTAATAGACATAGTATCCCTCTGTTCTGGCGTAGTCATCGACTCCCATCAATGTAACGCTACCCCAACCAACTTTAAAGTAGCAAGGACTTGCTTCTTTTCCTCACTACAATCCACCATTCGCAAATGGCGTTGCATATCCTTCTTCCGTTGATTTTCTCGAACAACATCAGAGCTTCCATCAAACTCTGGGGGATGGCCCTTTAAAAAGGACTCCCTTACTCTTTCCCACGGAGAAGGTCCCGTAGGTGCTTGAGCATCTTGTGCCCGTTGTTGAGCTGTTGGCATCTGTTGAGCTACTGCGGTCATGGCCGCATTTACTGCATGAGTCACAATGTTGGCTACATCCGCAGCATTAAAAGTTCCTTGGGGCGGTGGAGGACCAACATCCTCTTCTACAACTCTATTACGTCTCGCAGGGCGACCTCTCTTAGGCGGCATCTGAGATGAAGGGACAATAGTGTTAGAATACTATTCACAACAATCTATATCACAGAAGATCACAAATTTTAAGCAACAAAGCAGTCTTATCATTAAGCTCTATATCAAAGAACGCTACGGTAGATCGTGATAAGTCCACATAGATCCTAGTACTTTAGAACCCAGTGCTCTGATACCATCTGTGACAACCCGCACTCCGAGATAAGGGGTGGCCAGCCCGATACTCCGACATATACGGTAATCATGGACGGAAATCATTCTCAGCACCACAAATATAGCAAGAGTAACCGAGAAAACCACCCATTAATTCAGAAAACGGGTTGTCAAAACAATTTATGTAATTTAAAAGTTAAGTTAAAAAAAAAACAATTTAAACAACCCATTCTAGAACAATAGTGGAATTCAAAGAAACATAATTAACATGCGACTAAAACAACTATATACAAGGGGAGAACCGAATATGCTGTCGGTCCACAGCTACACAAAAGTAATTACAACCGTTAGATGTTATATACTACATTCATTAAACAATTACAAGTTGGGCCACTCGCCCGAGTGATAGACCCGATCATAACTAGATATCAAAAGGAACGATAGCGTCTAGCAAAACATCCTGTAATATCCGCAATTTCATACAGCTCCATGAAAGCAAAAGAGTAGAAATATCAACACGGGCGTCCTTGCGGAGGAGCACCTGGGAGGACACAATAATATGCACGACATAGAAGAAAAATGAACGGGTCAGGACCCGATTTTTATATAGTTCCCAGATGAACAAAAAGCATGCTAGATATGAACAGTAAATCATGGAAATGGAAATCAGAGATCTAACAACCTAAGCATGAATTTTTATATAAGACAACTAAAATGACATGCCTAAAATAAACTATGCAAGAAAATGAGATGAAGCATTGATTAAATTAAAAGCTTCTATTCACCGATTTCCACTTTAATCTAGTTTCAATTCCTTAACAGGAATACAATATCATTGATTTCTTATTTCTTTCCAAGTCTCATTCCTTAGCAGGAATGTAATTTTCATAATGCAATTCAGTGGAAAATAATACAATGCTCAAGTCCCACTTGAGTTTAGAAAATTTATATTCTTATACATGTAACGATTCTAAGACCGCCCCTCCGAGTTTCCCCACTGGGCGCGCCCCTAAATGACTATCATCTTCTAGGGGCCCATCAAACAAGGCAGCCTGGGTACCTAACGCACGTCAGGAAGTGGCCATATACCTGCGAGTGAGTCATAACCACACCCGAAATTACCTCACTAGCGCATCAAAATACATATAATAAACCCGCATATGGACGAGGACTATAGTCTCCCTGCATTCACTAGTCAAGGAACATCACCTCATGCGCGAGCTTCCCTTATGATAGCATTTAGAGAGGTGTGTTTAAGTAAATTAGCATTTACTATAAAAACCATACTTTTCCTTTTCATTACATTTACATGTTTCATTTGTTTGAAACCGTTATCATATGATATTTCATTTATCATCATCCTAGGTTATACCTCGAATAAAACTCCAAGGAGGTTATTTTCGTTTCCCAAGCTTAAGGTCTTATGTGCCTAAATTCAAGCCCCTAAAGTCTCCAAGTATGGGCCTACAATTCCCATCCATATTAATAGGATGCACAAAGAAAAGCGATGCCTTAACATCACTTAGGACAACCCCTCCCCCGGACTTAACCCCAAGTGAAACCCATTCAACACTAGGGTGACAACCAACTCAACTAGGACTCTAAAAGCCAAGGTTTACTTCATTCAATAAGAGTCCTAAGTTCCTAGGGGAAGAAAAGAATTAAAAACAAAAGTAGGAAATTGGGTAAGAAAAACAGGGGACCGGTCGACCGGTCCCAAGACCGCGGTCGACCGCGTCTCAAAATTTAGCCTATACTGGAAAGCAGAAAACTCATTTCGGACGAGCCGGTCGACCGGTAGGGGGATCGCGGTCGACCGTGCCCTTAATTTCATGCCTTTGAAAGAAAGCAGTGTGCCCTCCTCCGAAGGCCCGGTCGACCGGTCTGCGATACGAGGTCGACCGGTCATTGCAGACCTAGACCTATTTCTCCTATTTCCTTCAAAACCCAAAATCAATAACCAACCAAAATCATCCAACCACATTTAATGATACTAAAAGATCATAAATGCTCCCATTAACATTTTTCTACCTCAATCAACAATCTATCTCTATCAAAGATGTTGATACCCATAAATCCAACCAAAAACCACAATTATATTACATCAAAACTATACATAACTACCCATACTAATTATTCATCTTAAAACATATAATAGCAAGTAGAAAACTTGCCTTGGGGCTTCAATTTCAGACTTGGTTGAAGAAGAATGCAAGATCAACCCACAAATCTTCAAGATCTCTCTTTATCTCCAATCGTCCACTCTCACTCTCACTCTTAGGGCTAGAACACTTAGGGCAAATTAGAGGAAATGAAAGACTTGGGGAAAGACTAAAACGTGGCTTTAGATTAAAAGTCTCCAACCTTTAAGTAATAATATCGCAATAGTTAATTTTTAATACGCCATATGCCAAAACCAGTCAAAAGTGCCCAAAATCTCAAAATACAATATGGCACACATTTCGACTGTCTCGCACCTCCCGGAACTAACTACACCCTCCAAATTATCATTTGGAGATTTTATAAGCCATTTTAAGTTTTGGTTTCATTTTAATTCAAATTGCCATTTTAATTTCATGACAAATAAGAACACCACATGGTAATAATCACTTACCCACATGGGAATTATGCAACCTATTAGTAAATATTAACTTATTTCATCAAATTAATACCTACTCACATCCGGCATTTTATATATGCAACTACACAATATAGAAAATAATTATAAAATGGGTTCCCAAAAGTGAGGGTTGTTACAGTACTAAATTATCAGCTTAGAGAAAATCTATTATCCCAAATTTGGGAATATTTCATTTTTTTATTGCCTTAATTTTTGTGCGGGATCTTTTCAAATGGTGGTTTTCACACAGAGTCAATTTTGTACTCTCGTAGCCCTTTCCTATGCACTCATCATTTTTTAAATATAAACATATTCCTCACGGACAAAGGGTTTTACATGCACTAGTTTTATTACTCTTGTATTGTTTCACTTGGTTCATTTTAAGGACATGATTGAGATAAAAACACTCGACCACCATGTGATAGATAAGTACAATAATCAAACAAATCTGTGCACGTGTGCAGTAAAGGAAATAATGAGTCAAACATGTAAGAAGTATCAACTAATACCATCTCAATAACTCCAAACATTGTAAAGCACATGGATGACATGATATATTGTCTCAAAACACTATCAAATTATCACATGGATGAATGGAATGAAATTTTGACTCGGTCATCCTAAGTGTCCATTCATATACGGTGTAAAACAAAATACAAAACTCTTTTTGTCTTTTTCAATTTTAAAAAAATGAAAATCTTTTTGTATTTTTCTAAATTTTTAAAAAATAATAAATACAAACATAATACACACTGGCAATAGGCATAATATCGGCATGAGCAACATCCTTTGAATGAGAAGGCTTCACGCGTTATCATAAATCAGTCAAACGAAAACTTATCTCGTTTGAATGAGAAAAACACATTTTCATAGATTCCCGAGAAAACTAAATGGATTTTCCCAGTGCAAAAATTACGTGAAAACAGTACTTGGAAGGGGCAAACAGTTCCAAAACAGTGCTAAAATAGTAGCATACTCATAAAACAATGTGAACTATAACAAAGTGAGTCATAAAACTAGTTAGAGTATATCAAGGAGCACCACTAGAGTATGACAAATATCAACACAATCAACCAAACGATCTGAATCACGTGCAAGCAAACGAGAGTCATGAACAATTATACCATAAGCCTCTAAATTCGATTTTCTCACCCAAATCGATGTGTAACGAGGTGTGGGGGTTTGAGGAATCGAATTTACTTTTCTATTAAACTTACTAGGCCCTTTTAAAAGCTTGTAACAAAAATGCCTAAGATGACCTTGCTTACCACAATGTGTGCAAGTGTAAACCGGGCGGTGAATGTTACCAAAAGGTGGTCCTCTCCTCAAATTCCTAGGTAGCGCTCTCCTAATGATCCTAGGTGGCTCTTGCTTAACAACCCTCAGTGCCTCTCTCTTAATAACCCTAGGAGACGCTCTCACACGTGTGGGGTTGGTTTTGGGAATGGGTGCAACACTCTCATCAAAGCCTATACCACCCTTATCCTCCTTAATTTGGACAGTCCCTAAAATTTTATCTAACTTTTCTGACCAAGAATCCAAATCAAATTTTACCTTGCTTGATTATCTTAAACTCTTCTCAAGCTCACTTATCCCCGACTTCAGTAAACGTCTAGAATACTCAAACTCTAAAAGTCCCTTTTTCATAGCCTCCATCACCCCTCAAAGACTATTTCTCTAACCCTCGACATATCCTAACTTCTCTTTCAAAATTTTCTCACGTGCCCTAACTTCTTCAACTAAAACATCATTATCATTTTTTAAGGCAAGCTCTTTCAATTGAGCTTTTAATTTCAAATTTTCTTTCTTTATTTTCAAAGCTTCAACATAAAGTTCATTAAAAGCCGTTTGCAAGTTACGTTCATCTACACTTCCCATCCTCACTCTCATCACTAATCACACGGGTGGGAAGCTCTCGCCTAGAATCATAAAAAACTTCTTCTTTCGAATCACCATCACTAAGGGTAGAAATATGAGATGACGGCTTATTCAATTTCTTCCTTAAATTTGTGGGACACTCATTTATCGTGTGACCAACACCCTCACAACACGAACACCTCTCAGAATCATTTTCTACAAAAGATTTAAAACAATAGATTGTGTGAATTTTCCAATTAGACTTTTCAAAAAGTTGACATTGAAAATCATCAAAAGCCATTTTTAAGAAAAACACAATTTTTCGACAGACCAAGATCAAACGTGAGAAATTAGCGTAACCCGCTTTGATACCAATTTGAAAACGTATGCACTCGCTTTTAAACAAAAAAGCTCTGATATCAATTTGTAAAAAATGCGCTACAACGGAATAATGCAACTTCTCAAAATAAATCCAATATTAATTAAAACTAAATTTTAGTTAAGCCCTAACACATGCATCTAGGTGATTTGATAACATAAAATCATTAAGCATGCAAAGGAAATAAATTTAAGGAAAAATCCCCGAAGGGCAAAACCTTTTGTTTCATTATAATTGTAAATCACAACTTACACGGTTATAATAAAATAGATTTTTAACACACGAATACCCGCAGGTGTCGGTCTGTGTCATCAATAATAGATCCACGCACAACGAACTTATAAGAACCTCTATCCTATCTTCAGCCCAGGAATACCGCAACACTCCCTAATGACATGTAGTCAATCAACCCAGTACCTCCCTCAAGTAGTACCTAGATCAGCAGTAGGTTACCCTCCCTACAAGAGTAAACTTGAACAAGATGTATGTTCTTGGGTTCCAAAATAATTCACCACAACATATGGGATTTTTGTGAGTTGAAAACAAAGAAGAAGACAAAAGTGTTCTGCTGATTTCACATTATTTTAGAATGAAAAATGAGAAAGACTTCTTATGAAAATGAAGAGTCCTATTTATAAAAACCTTAAGGCGGCAGGTCGCTCAAAGGATATAGCCTATCATTTGAACGAGATGCAATGTCGTTTGAACGACAACTTGAACTTCGCACGACATACGATGTTGTTTGAACGACATACAGTGTCATTCGAACGAGGTGAAAAAAATTCAATATTTTTCTTTTTCTTTGTCTCGTTAAATGCACCACCTCAAAAACTCCAAAAAATTATATTTTTGACGAAAAACATTTAAAGTTCCGCTCCAACACTTAGAAAATATTTTGTGAAAAATATCCCAATATTCTAAGTGAATAATTTTGGAATAAAACATAATCTTTACCAAATCCATATTGTAAAAGAAGAACTTTGATATTCAGATTCGTCTTGATGCTTGAATGATCTTGAATAATTCTTCGACGGTTGTAGCGGTATACGACATTCTCAATTGATAACAGACATTTATAAATTATGTCCTTACATACAGAGATCAATACCCGTCCAAAAATAAGCAGTAGAGAAATTGAACTAAAGAAACCCTAAATTTCATCTCCTTGATCTGTCAATCTACAAAACCAAAGCTAAGAAACTTCAAACAACACATCTAAACAGAGAAAGGGCTAAAAGAACAAACAAAACCATTAGAGCCAAGTACAAATTTCCCGCGATCCTTGAAACAAACCAAAAACATCAAAGAAAAAGAGTAAATCAGGCCGTCTTCAACCATAGCAACAAGTAGAACTATAAAAGTATCAGATCTGAAATCCTAGTTCCAACGATAAGGAAATCGATATCTTCATAAGAACATGCAAAACATCAGAACTAACCAAAGGTGAGTAGATTCAAAAAACCTGTATCAATTTAGTTACCAGACAAACTAGCAACCACTTTTGAAGGCATCAACCTCTCAAATATGACTTTCTCAGATATCTTTCCATCTATCCTCCATTTTATGCAAATATTATTATTTTCTGAATTTTTCTCAATATTCCTCCATCTGCATGTGCTTTCCTGAATGATCTTTTCAATTTATGCAAAGATAAAATTTACTTCCATGCATGTATTATTAAAAGTTTTCTCATTCCTTATTCTCCAAATGCTGTAGACTGTAACTGGAAGACTAAGTTTTTTCGTATTATCTTTGAAAGAATTGCTATTTTTATTAACCTTCTTAACTTCATCTTCAAAACTATGATATCTTCACATGTCTTCATTATTATACTGAACTCTGCCCCAATATTTGCTTTGTAAACACACAGTCAAAATAAAGATGATTACTGGTCTCCTTTTCTCCACAACATAATACACACAAATCTTCATTAATAATCTCCAAACTTTAAGTTTATCTTTAGTCCACATTTTATCATGACAAGCCACCCAAATATTAAATGCACATTTTGGAATCCTTTTAGAAAACCAAACTGCTTTGGTCCAAGGAATATTTTCCTTCTTAATTCTCAGACTATCATTAGTCTAAGGACAAATTTCTAATCGAGTCATTTGTAGTATTGGCTACATTCCGTTGGACAAAACTCTTTTGGGTCATATTAAGTCTATCATCTTACAACCTAGGAGAATTGGGCATTCAAAGTTCACGCTACATCAAAACGCATTCCAATTCCTTTTTCCTAAAAAGGTATATGATCAAAAATCTTTTTTAAGTGTTGGAGTAATTTTAATTTACTTAAAATTTTTATGAATTTTTTTGAAATTATTTTTTAAATCTTTTTTAAAGAAAAAGGAATTTTCGTTCGAAGTTTTCCCAGGTCGTTCGAATGACCTGGGTCTAACGAACTAGTTCAATGTTCTTAGGAAACTTGTTAGAAGGATCGTTAGAAATGTCGTTCGAACGAATTTATTCTAACGAGATTTCTAACGACTTCCTTTATTTATACACCGGACTTTCGTTAGAAACTCGTTTGAACCAGGTCGTTCGAACGAGATTTGTCAGTTTTGAATTTTTTTCCTGTAGTTATTTTAAATAACTGCCCTTGTCCACCTCTTTTCCAGTTTTCATAATATGGACGAAAATTAGTTTTTCACAAGGAATCTTCACATTTTGAGAGAACAACTCTTGTCTTCCTTTTAATGAAAAACTCTCCAACACAAATTTGATTTTTGAATGAATCAAAACCCCAAGCTTTCAACCTGAATTTCATCATGGACATATGCGGTGGATTTCTGCGTCCTAGTTAATATGAGACAGTTCTTTGGCCTTCGATGGATACCGAGACACGAGCAGTGTTATGCAATGTGTTGGAGCTTCCCGTACTATAAACGAAGGTATTAGAGATGGCAGAAATGAGTCTTTGTGACTCAAGTTTGTAAGTCTTTTGAGTCTCTTTGTAAAACCATATTTATAGTGGATTTGTCTAGGCCCAGCCATTTGAGGTTTTTTTCCATTTGAGTTTTCCTCGTACATCGGCGCGTTATGGTTGTGATTTCTTATTTCATTGCATATAATCACCTAGATGTATGTGTAGGATAAAAGGATAAATTTGTCTAATTTGTATCTCTTAATCAAGTTAAAATATCCCATCACTTTAATTGATAATTGGTCATGCTAACTTACGAATTTGCAAAGGATATATAAATTGGAATATTTCTCTTTCTGGAAATTTTTTATAAGTGTAGTGTGTGTCTTTTACGAAATAACCTCAGTTCATATAACCTTATAACTTCAAGTAGTCATCCTGCAGTTAAACTTCCCATCTTTAGATATCATCTAGTAAACACTATCCTCTTTTTAACTTTAGGGAACGATACTGGTCCAAGCCAAATCCATAAGACCACTAGAGATAGGTCTAGGAAAATTCCAGCTATTATTATCAATGAAATCAGAACCCTAGCCATCATCGAACTTGCTGCATCATACACAATTCTGTTTCCATAAAAATCAATAATAGGACCCCTTTCATGCAAATTATCAATCCAAAAGAGAGTATCCTTACCATTTCCAATATGGTATTTAATAAATTTTCTAGCTTGATCTCTTAATTTCCATAACTTCCTCCATGTCCATGAGGCATCTGCTGAAATAAAGTTTAATGTGATATATATTTCTCTTACACACCCACCCACACACTCTCTCTCTCTCTCTCTCTCTCTCTATATATATATATATATATATATATAATTTTTATTATTTTCTAAATTAAGTAATTAAAGGCTCTAATCCAGAAATTAAGCCTAGGCCCCAAAAATAGCTTTTACCCAGTGAGCCCAAGACCTGCTCAAATGGCCCGAAACTTGGCACAAACCATATACTAACCCAATCGGCTAATTCCACTATTTTAAGCAAAAAAAGAGTTTTCTAAGTATTTCAAAAGTCAATCCTAAAAGAGAACATGTAACGCCTCGCGACCTGCCCTATTCAGTCGTGACCATTATAGTCATTTTGTTCTCATATGAGAATTTTTTTAAACATTATTAATAGGGCAGTCTTACACAGCCGTGACCTTTAATAGGCCTCGGCCTAACTAACAAATTTAGAGGGTAAATCAATTATCATAGTTTATAATCAAACAACATAATTAACCATTCGGTAATCACTAATTCCACTCATAGTACTAAAAAGTCTCTATTACAAGCCTTAACCATAATAGTCCCTCTCTTCTTACAATTTATTACAATGAAAACTCTGAAGGTGATTAAATACAACTAAGAGTGAAATCTATAAGAAAACATGTTCAACTGCTATCAATATTCGCAGTTTCTGTACACACCACGACTCTTCTATAATCTTACACCGCTACTACCCTTATAAAACAAGGAATATGAAGGGGTGAGCTCAAGTATCTTAACAAGGTTTAAATCAAAGTGCTCAGCCCCCTAGAAAAGTTAATATTAGCAAATAAAAGATATACTAACAAGGTAATGTAAGGAAAATAGTGAAATTAAGAAAGATGGTGCAATATAAGCCATTAGTCTGGAAAATAATATGAATTTGCCAACCCCTTAGGTAACCTCGATGACTTAATCTCCCTTAGTTAACCACTCCATGGCTTATCCCAAGGCTCAATATCCCTTGGTTCACCTAATAGTCTGTGACCTTTATTTATGACCTTAGATATGTCATTCTCCATGACTTTATTTAAGGTATCTTACAATTAGTCATGCAACAAGCCGCGACCTCCCCTTTTTCCAAAGTCCAGGATAGAAGATCCACAAACTGTTGTTAACTCCATACCTTGGTCGAGATCTACTGCAGTGTAAGCCACATAGTTAATCCTATAATCAATCTAACTTGAACTAACCATATTGACCTTAAGCACTAAGTAAGAGGCCCTCAATAGATAATGAGACCTTAGCCCAGACAAATAATGCGGCAGTCTTAGCATCGAGTACCACCCCATTGATAACCCATACACAATATGATTCTGCCTAAACTTTGCAGCCTTACAGAAGGAGTTGGAACTCCTGATCGACAACTAACACGGGTAACCATCGTTTTAAAACACTAATTATCACTCAACTCAGTTTCTCAAAGATCAAAGGTAAAACCCTAAGGAAAACTTCTTAAGATCAATATAAATAACATAAAAGACTCATGTCCTGTACACAAAATCTTTACGCAACAAACCTAGGTGAAAATTACTAGATTAACAAACTTAATATGGACAGTAACATTCCCAGGTCTCTAAAATCCCAAATTAACTGTGAGACTCCATGGCCCTTAATTCTCGAAGAGCAGTAACTGTTCATGGCCTAAAAACCCACCAAAACCACATGAATAGTAAAACTCCATGGCCACTAAACCCAGAAACATACAAAGTCTCATCTCATTCAAATAGAAATATGAAAACTAGGGTTTTAACCAAATAAGAAGAGAAATAGGACAAATACCGTACCTTGATGGGTTTTACTATGATGAACAGTAACCTTCCACCACCTCTAAATACTTTTTCGGTGAACTGTTGACGTACACAACCTCTTCTCTAGCAACAACTCCTCTCTCCCTCTCTCCCTCTATCAAAATCTCAAACTCTCTCTTTATAGTGGGGAATAGGGTTTTAACATTATTGAGAAGTGTTCCAAGGGTTTATATTTACAGGAATTTCTAAGTAACGTAGGGTTTCCTTTATGACATCACCTTTCCATAAATACACCTTCAAAAATGTTTCTAGAACCTTGAGGGCTTATTTTCAAGTTATTACCCACATAGGCCATGTAATCAACTCATGTGCTGTGCCTTTATAACTCTAGGCCATTAGCCACTGTGGCCTTCTTCCTTAGGCCGTGGACTTCCTTTTACATTCATGACTTATAAACCCAAGGGTGCATCCCCTACTTAGGCCCTCATTTATGGCCGTGATCTCTTATGTCACTGCGACCTCAATGGGTTTTCAGAGTCATTGCAACCTGTAACACCCCGTGTGCTCGAGGACATAGGAATTAAATTTTGTGGTGAAATAAATTTATTTCATTAGGAGTCTCAAATGAAAATTTAGAGTGAACGGTTGATTCGGGATGGGCCGAGATAGTCTAAATGACTGTCCGGGGGTTTTATTTGGGTTCCGGAGTATTTTGGACCTAGTTTGACCTAAAAATGAGTAGACGAGTCATTTAAAATGTGTATTATCATTTAAAGTTGGGAGTTATTAGAGATAAGGGTTATGTAAGCTTGGAAAACTTAGGCTTATCTCATTTTTGTGAGAAAAACACTAGAGAGAGAGAGATAAATAGAGATAAAGCAAAGGAAAAATAGGAAGAGAAGAAAAGAGGAGAAAACTTGGAGCTTTGGAGATTTTTGGCTCAAATATGTGGATTTAAGGAAGATTCAACTGCTAAATAATTGTGTGTGAGAGTTATCTCAAATTTTTGTTGGTAATTTAGTTAATTTTGAACTTTTATGGTTAAACCCTAAAATTTAATGAGTAAATCTTGTATTTAGGGTTATATTTGTGGTTTTGATGATGATAATGGTGGGGATACTATATGTTTTGGGGGTTAGGATATTGTTGGAGTAAAGTAAAAATTTGTCTTTAGGGATGTGGAGTAGATTTTGTTAAGAGTAAAAATATGGTTTTGGGAGTAAATTTCATAGGATTAAAGTTAAACAACACCGGACCATTTCATTTTTATAAGGCATCGGATCGATTCGATCATTAAAGGTTTTCTATCAAATGTTAGGAATCAGACCGGTTCTTTTTTGAGGTCCCTCTGAAAGTGTGAGTGGCCCGATATGTGTGTTTCAAACAAAACCAATTCTTCTCCGAAAAAGATCCAACTTTTAATTATGCACCAAACCAAGTTGTGAAAAACCCAATTCTTACTTTAAACCAATTTTATCTTGATTAATCCTAAACATGCATCTAGTGATTAAAGCAAGTAAAATAAAGTAAAGTAAAGTAAAGAATACTCACAACGCCGGATGTACGAGGAAAAAACCCAAAACGGGAAAACAACCTCGGACAGCCCAAGCCAGACAATCACTATAAACAATGGTTTTACAAAGACAGATTAGCCTTACACTAAGACTCGATCCCCATGGGTCTTGGCGCTCCTTCTGATCTTCAACCATTCTTTAATAGTGTCCATGAAGAAATTGTGTCTTCCACGATACCCGTTCACAACACACGCGTCCATGTATGTCTCGGTGTCCTCTGATATGGCTTTGATTCGTCTACGATGTCGAACAAGAATTCCTTATATTTTCTTCACCGTAAAACCCTTTGATGTTCAATGTGTAGAACAAACAACTTTGGTGCAACAAGATCACGTAAACATATAAGAATGATAACTCGGATCTTTGCAAATTCTAAGGATGTGTTTATGACTTTTAAACCTTAGGAAACATGTGCAAATAAGGTTCTGGTTCGTAAAACTGTTTTCTAGAAAGCACACTTACGAAACTATGATGAAAATACTGTTTGAATAGGATTTAAACGCCGCCTCGAAAAACGTGTTGTTCGAACGACTTGAGGAACTCGTTTGAGCGACATCCCATCTCGTTCGAATGAGATTGGATGTCGTTTGAACGACAACACGAAATTTTGACTTTTTGACTTTTTATTTAAAACGTCTCTTCCAATGAGAGATCTAAAAATGTCAAACTCTTTTACGAGATTATCATCATAAAACATAGTTTGAACCTTTAAAACACTTTCAAAATATTTAAAAACATTTTTCTTTATAAAAATTACATCCTTATCTTTTATAAAATAATTCCGAGCACCATTAATTATACGCATTCATACCTGAGTGATCTCGGAATGAAATTAACTTTGAAGACGATTAAACTTGCACCAATTAAACATCGGCATGATTAATTCTTTGAAGCTTTGGCGCAACGTCTTCAATTTCTTCAATACGTCATAGATCGAGTGGGATCGTGACAAAATAAAATTCTCCCTATGACATATTACAAACATAGTTTTGTTCACGGAATTAAGTCAAAACATTACAGGGACTCAATTGGAAATTTATGTCCTTACAAATCTCCCCCTTTGACTATTCTGGGACAAAACTAAACCAGTGAAATGCCTAACCGGGCCGTCAAGCCGTATGACGCCTAAATCCCATCCCATAAACCCAAAATCAAAAATACAGGACACGGACTAGAATATGTAGCACCGACAAGCATGAACTGTCTGAATGTGATGTAGACTTGAAATCTCGAATCCCTGAAAGCATACCGACACACATGAAACAAACAAACAAATACCCAGTGAAGTATGGAGGAACAAATGATACCAATTTATATTTCTAAATCATTTGAAGCATGAGAGAAATTATTTGATACCAATTTGAAACATATATAATTAAACAATGTGTAAATCTAGATATCAATAGAAGCGCTCAATAAATCTCCCCCTACATCACAAACATCTCTCCCCCTTTTTGTCTCGAATAGATAACCCGGTGAAAAGATAAACCAATTTGAAATATCTAGCATGAGAATATGATACCAAATTGAATCAAGTTGATACCAATTTTAAAAAAGTGAAAAATGCTAGATAAACATGAAACAACCAGCAAACCAATCAGAAGCCATTTTTGATTCTGTCGTCCGAACGAGCCAGGGACATCGCTCAAACGAGATGAGGATGTCGCTCGAACGAAGTACAGAAGTCGTTCACTCGAGATGAGTTGTCATTTGAACGACTTCGCGCGACCTGCCAAAATTTCCCAGTTTCCCATAAATATTATAAAGTATTGCCCAGTGAAAAAATTTCAACAAAAAATTCTAGGAAGGGCCTGATAGACACAAAACAATGTTAAAACAATAGGCTTTTAACACAAAATGCAAAAAGTCATAAAAACTAAAAATGCGAGTTACATGCAAACATAGTACCGATGTGCTCAAACATGGATATGGAATGAATGGGCGTGAAACTACAACAAATGAATCACAATTCCAACACATCAAAATGATCAAGAAGCTCTAATTGATAGCAATAAATCATCAAACTTTATCATAGCCATATGACAATTAAAGTGTGAGCTTAATGAACTAAACATACTACATGCACACAAATCCAGAATTTTGACGATTCTACAAACAATAGCATCAAATTACAATGTTTCAACATTAGGATTAGATGTGCAAACCCGTTTAAATTTTTAATCCATCCAAACTCCCTCAATAATATCATATTTTCTTTGGAATGAACTAAACAAATTTGGCCCTTTTCTTAGCATATTGCATTTTCTTTTGAGCACTTTTAAATGGTGGCTTTCACTACGAGTCAATTTTGAACTCTCACAGCCCTTTCCCGTGAATCACTCATCATTTTTACCAATTTTAAATCCTCACGGTAAACGATTATTACATGCACACTTATCCTTAAGTCTACTTAAGCATAGATGACAAGATTGAGATAAGAACGCCTCACCAAATTCAAATATGCAAGAGAAGTCAAACATCCATATAAACTCGTGCATGTGTGCAATGTTGGCATATATACAGAGTCGAATCAAAATGCATATCAACTTCGAAACAACCCCATATAAACAATGGTTAAGATCATTCTAAGTATCGATAATAATGACCAAATGTCCTAGCCACATGGATAATGAAACGATGGGGGGTCCAAGCACACCAATATGCCACATCAAACATGTAAACTCAAAAATAAAAATTGAAAATCTTTTTGGCTTTTCAAACATATTTGACTCAAAGAAAAGCAAAATCTTTTTGGATTTTCAAAAGTTTTCTCAAAAAACAAAATCTTTTTGTATTTTTCAAATACGACTAAAAAAATTGAAAAATAAAATACAAAGAGATAAACATGTCATATCACTAGCAAATAATAAATCATGATGCAAGGGCTAGCGTGTGACAAAACATGCAAGCTACTATCCATAAGAAATATCAAGAGATGAATCATGTGCATGCATGTGAGAATCAACTAACGAAGCATTTAGCATCTCCAAAACGGATTTCCTAACCCAAACAGGTGTATACCTAACAAAACGGGTTTTGGGAACCAATGGGACACTACGTTTAATCTTCCTAGGGTCTTTTCTAAAATCAAAACAGAAACTCCTAAGGTGACCTTTCCTACCACAATGCGAACATGTGAAAACACGACGAGGAACGGGACCTTTAGGTTGAACTTTTCTAATAGCCTCGGATGTGGTTGACGCTCTAAAACAAACTATGGTTTTGGGTTTTACAATCGAACCACTAGAACAAGATAAGCCGCTACCATCACTACTCGAGTCATTTAAATCATTTTTTAACTTCAAAACTTTCGACTCAAGCAAACGATTAGACTCCTCAAAAATTCAAGACTCCTTCTTTAAATTTTCAATTACCCCTAGAAGGTTATCTCGCTCCCCCTCAATGTGAGCAAACTTATCCGTAAGAGCCTTTTCTTGTGCCACAAAATCATTAATCGAATTATTTTCCTCAACGGCACAAACTTTAGAATTTTTTAAATCCTCAAACTCTTTTTCTAAAACGAGGACTCTATCATCACTCTCCTTTTTGCCCAATTTAATCATATTAAAATCTTTAAACAAGGAACTAAAGTGCTCACGACAAATATCTCTTTGAATTTGAAACATTTGCAAATATTCAATCTTATTTTTAAAACCATAATTTTCTTTTTCCAAAACTTCAATACGATTTGCAAACTTTAAATTCAAACGATGTAGATCGTCAACGCTTAGAGAATCCATTGAGAGAAAACAAACACAGGAGAGATAAACAAACAAACGGGATCACAAAACAAATAAAATATGTTTTCTAGCTCTGATACCAATTTGAAAGTGTGAGTGGCCCGATATGTGTGTTTCAAACAAAACCAATTCTTCTCCGAAAAGATCCAACTTTTAATTATGCACCAAACCAAGTTGTGAAAAACCCAATTCTTACTTTAAACCAATTTTATCTTGATTAACCCTAAACATGCATCTAGTGATTTAAGCAAGTAAAGTAAAGTAAAGTAAAATAAAGAATACTCACAACGCCGGATGTACGAGGAAAAATCCCAAAACGGGAAAACAACCTGGGACGACCCAAGCCAGACACTCACTATAAACAATGGTTTTACAAAGACAGATTAGCCTTACACTAAGACTCGATCCCCACGGGTCTTGACGCTCCTTCTGATCTTCAACCATCCTTCAATAGTGCCCACACAAAAATTCCGTCTTCCACGATACCTGTCCACAACACACGCGTCCACGTATGTCTCGGTGTCCTCCGATATGGCTTTGATTCCTCTACGATGTCGAACAATAATTCCTTCTCTTTTTTTCACCGCAAAACCCTTTGATGTTCAATGTGTAGAACAAACAACTTTGGTGCAGCAAGATCACGTACACATATAAGAATGATAACTCGGATCTTTGCAAACTCTAAGGATGTGTTTATGACTTTTAAACCTTAGAAAACATGTACAAACAAGGTTCTCGTTCGTAAAACTATTTTTCAGAAAGCACACTTACGAAACTATGATGAAAACACTGTTTAAATAGGATTTAAATGCCGCCTCAAAAAAGGTGTCATTCGAACGACTTGAGGAACTCGTTCGAGTGACATCCCATCTCGTTCGAACGAGATTGGATGTCGTTTGAACGACAACGCAAAAGTTTGACTTTTTGAATTTTGTTTAAAACGTTTCTTCCAATGAGTGATCCAAAAATGTCAAACTCTTTTATGAGCTTATCATCATAAAACGTAGTTTAAACCTTTAAAACACTTTTAAAATATTTAAAAACATTTTTCTTTATAAAAATTATATCCTTATCTTTTAATAAATAATTCTGAGCACCATTAATTATACGCATTCATACTTGAGTGATCTCGGATTGAAATTAACTTTGAAGACGATTAAACTTGCACCAATTAAACATCGGCATGATTAATTCTTTGAAGTTTTGCCGCAACGTCTTCACTTTCTTCAATGCATCATAGACCGAGTGGGATCGTGACAAAATAAAATTCTCCCTATGACATATTACAAACACAGTTTTGTTCACGGAATTAAGTCAAAACATTACATGGACTCAATTGGAAATTTATGTCCTTACACCCTCGGTCCGGTCCGATCACAGCTTTTTGCCAGCTCTTATTTTACCCCTTTTCAATTGGTTTCATTACTTAGGGACCCTCTGATAGAGTGTAGTAAACATGTTTATAAGATATTTTGAGGTTCATATTTGGATATAAAAGAGAGGCCACTTTGGGGGGGGGGGGGTATAATAGTGGTATATATAAGAGTAGATGGTGTTGTTTTCTTTTAGTTAATCCTCCAAGGAATGAGGATTCTTTTGAGGATGGTTACGGTTTATTATAGAGGCATATTTGGGAGTTTAACATACCGAATATTTTTGTAAATTCTTCGAGTAGTTGAAATTTACTTAATGGCGAATATGGACTGGGGGAGAGAGGGATATTATGTGACCTTAGTGTTGATTAAATTGGGCGATTATTCATATCTTAGGCGTGATGGATTAGAAAGTTTCAAGTGAGGGATTGCATAATAAATGAATTGGGAACGTATGCGACAGTGTATCGGTGAGTATAATGAGAGTTATACACATATAGCCAGATTCTTTACTTTTTACATAAGGACGTGAGATGGTGTATATATATATATATAAATGGTGTGGATGTGTGTACCTTGTGTGATGGTTGGTATATATGATGTGCATGTGCATATATATCTAGTGTGTATGATATATATTATGTGGTGCATACCCCTTTAGTGCAATCATGGGAAGTTGTGCGATGTGAGTGAATCCCCTTGTCTTGAGGAGCCGGGAGAGTATAGTCCCCATGTCATAATCATCCATTATTTATATTGTGTGATTTTTTCAAGGGGTAAGACTGAAGTTGCAAGGTTATATAGACTTAAAATTAATTCGTAGAATACACACACCACAACATTATAAAATTAGGCAAAGATATAAATATTCCAATTTTTATATTCTTTGCCAATTCCAAAGTGAGCAAGAACAATTATCTAGTAGGTTGTGGGAATTTTCAATTTAAGTAGGAGATAAGCCAAAATTTATCCTTTTAGCCTACACATAAATCTAAGTGATCATGTGATATGAAATAAGAGATCACAACCACAACATGTTGTTGTTCGAGGAAAACCCAAATGGGAAAAACCTCGGACGACTGGACCTAGACAAATCCACTACAAATAAAAGTTTTACAAAGGGAGTCAAAACACTAGCTGCTGTCGTCTCCTCTACCTCCGTTTGTAGTACGCGAAGCTCTAGCACATTGCACAACATTACTCGTGTCTCGGTATCCATCGAAAGCCAAAGAACCATCTCTAATCAACTAAAACGTAGAAATCCACCGCATATGTCCATGATGAATTCAAGGTAGAAAGTATGGGGTTTTGGATCTTCAATGTGTTCGCTCAAAATCAAAATGTGTTGGAGAAAGTTTTTCTTGAAAAGGATAATATGAAATTGTTCTTTTCAAAGTGCAAGTTCTTTATTTAAAAACTGTCTTTTCGTTCACTATATGGATCTGAGAAAAGTAGTGGACCAAAACAGTTAATAAAATAAACTGCTGAAAATTTTAAAAAAAATTCATAACTGATGAAACTCGTTCGAACGAGTTTACTAACGATAAGTCAGGGAATTATAAATAAAGTCATTAGAGACTTCATTAGAACATATTCATTCGAACGACATATCTAACAAACCTTCTAATGATAATTCAGGGAATATTTGCAAGCATTGTTAGAACCAGGTCGCACGAACGACCTAGGCTGACTTCGAACGGAAATTTTAATTTTCTAAAAAATGATTTAAAATTAATTAGAAAAATTTCATAACCATTTTAATTAGATTAAAAATTAACTCCAACACATAAAATTGTATTCGGGTCATATACCTTTTGGGAAAAGAGAATGGGAAGGCGATTTGAGCATGCATGAAAGGTCAGATGCCCAAATTATTCATGGATGTTAGATGTGTGACTTAGTATGACCCAAAGATGTTTTGTCCAATGAAATATAGCTAATACTAAAAATAACTCGATTGGAAATTTGTCCTTACAAAGACATAATGGGTATGATTTGTCTTATTTCCAGTGAGAAACTATGGCCGCTTCCCGTACGTTTGTGATTTGGTTTATACCAAGTCGGTGTGAGAGTTCGACCGCTGGTACCCAGGATGATGTGTGAGTAATTCCCTGGAAAATGATAGCATTATATAGACTATTAGTATACATATATTATGTGTGTTATGTATGTGTACTTGCTAGAGAATGATAAATTATGTATAATACATGCGAGTAATATTATACAAGCTTTATAGATAGTGTGTGATATCTTAATATTATAACTAGAGAAAGTTATAAAGATATGTATTATGTGTCGTCTTTTGTAGCATGAGAGTGGACGAGTATACTCTTGTGATGATAGACGGGAAGTAAGGGGGTTGTACTATGGACCGAGGGCCTAACAGATGACCAAGATCGACAATGTTAGGTGGTAGTGTATCGAGGAGTTAGCATAATGTTGGGCATGGGGAGATGTTTGGTCCTTAGTTCTTAGGTATAGGTGAAATAGTGGGAGTATATTACTAGAATTAATAATGATGTGTGATATCTTATGCTAATAACTTGTGAAGGTTGAATATTAGAACTGATAAATACAATTGAGTTGTATTATTGTATAAGTTTGGGCATAAACTTAAGAGACGCTAGAAGAAGTAGATAGACGGTTATGTTAGTGATAGTGGGCTATGCGAATGAGGCTTAGTCATAGACTTAAGAAGATTTATCCCTAGAATGTGTCGGGTAGCTTAATTGAGGTTCAAATGCATACGTTAGGCGCGCGCTATAGATGAGGGGTGAAGTTGAGTCCCAAGAGAGTGCGACATCACTTTAATTATGAAATTGGTGCATTCATAATTATTATGCATTTTAATTCACTTGCTAAAACTATTTTCAAACCTCGGGCTCTTACCCGTTTATATCTTTTCTCTTGCTATACATATATTGTAATATATTATAGGTGTCCCACCGCAAGGATGCCAATGATGCCTATTCTGTCTAGAGTCCTTGGAGCTGTAGTAGATGCGGAATGTTACAGGATTTTATTGTAGCCGCTTCTTATTCTTATAAATCTAGTTAGGGATCCATTTTTGTATATCGGTTGCATATACCCAAGGGTTGTATATATGTAGCATTTTATGTTTTTATGATTTGGATGTTGTATTGTCTGTGACCCGACAACGTATTCAGGTATATCCTTTGTTGCAGTACTCGTGTTTATGTCATCTTATTCTATAATCATTATATATGTTGGTTTGCGGTTCTTGAATGTTTTTTAATTTTTGGCATCCATTTTTTTATAATTAGGTGGTTAGTTAGATTTTTAGTCTGTGCGACAATGATATTAAGGATGATCCACTTGAGATTCCGGTTTAATCTTACTATAGGATTGGTCACCCGTTATAAATTTAATCGGGGTGTCACAGGTTGTATAAGAGCATCAGGTTCTAGTGTCTTAGGATCTATGCGAGTTTTCTACGTTCTTTTGTGAGCTTTCTTGACATGGATATTATTAGGACTTTTGTGTTGATATTGCATTTACGATCTTCTATGATGCATAATTTCTTGAACTGTGTGCTAATACAGTTCAATCTTATTTCAGATGCCGTCGAAAAGAGGTCACCCGACTAGAGAAAATAGAAGGGATGAGAATGTGGAACCCAAAGTGCCTCAGAGGACTATGACTGCAGTCGAGGTTTCCAACATCGTGGCTCAATCAGTCAATGTGTCCATGAACGCCATGGCTCAATAATTTCCTCAGGCTCAACAACAGCCTGTAGCGCCGGGAGCTCAAACTCACATGGGGTTGTCTATGTGAGAGAGAGTTGGAGAAGCTTTTCAAAAAGGTTATCCTACAGAATTTCAAAGGGGAGCTGATGTGGTATATCAAGTCAATGGAAGAAGGATATTCAACATCACCTTCGTAGGGTGGAATGTAGTGATGTTAAAAAATAATTACTTGCCACCTTTAAGTTAGTGGGTGCCGCTCTCTAGTGGTGGGAGTCGGTCACTACATCAGAGCAGAGGGATACAATGTCTATATCATATTTTTGGGTTCGATTTGATTGTAAGTATTTCCTTTCAGTTATTCAAACATAAATGAGGAGAAGATTGTTAGAAGTGAAGCAGGTGCATAGAACGGTGGCGGAGTATGAAGAGGAATTTACTCGGTTGGCGAACTTTGTGCTCGATGAGGTAAATACGAAGGAGAAACGTATATAAAAGTTCTTGGGAGATTTAGACTGGTGAATTCATCTGTATTTATTAGGTAACCAAGCATTACATACTTTTACTAATGTGATGAATACGACATTGTTACATTGTCAGGATCACCGTCTTCGTTTAAAAGGGAATAAGAAATTTAGGGACCTGGACTTGGAAAGTAAGTTGGGAGAAAGTGGTGCCAGTAGGGCACAATCATCACAACATCCGAGGAATAGGCAGAAGAAGCAGGATCTCCATTTAGGGGCTTTAGGCAAGAGGCATCGTTCATGAGGTCTTAAATTTGATGGTAGTGGCTCTAGACGATATTATCAAGGGTCGTAGCAGTGTTTTGTTCCTCATGGTCAACAAGAAGTATTTAATGGGAACTGTTTCTTCTGTGGGGAGGTAGGCCATAGGAAGAGGGATTGTCTTGAGAGAGGTAGAGGGCAACTTTTTGAAGAGATTTTGGATGCACAACCCCTACAGCAATTTATGGGCGGGTTCGGACAAGAGAACTTTGATTAGGGACCCATTGATAAGGCAAGGCAGTTAGATTATGAAGTAATATATAAATTATTTTTCCTATGTGTATAGGTCATGCTTTCAGTGATTTTGGTAGCGTCGCATGTAAGATTATTATCTCTAGATTTCGCGAGTGGGTCGAATTTAGTGAGTGGTTGGCCGTTATAACCAGGTTGTGAATACATATAATACCTTGATTAGGGTAAGTGTGGTACTTAGATACTATCTTTTGGGAGAATATATAGTTTTGCATTGTGCTAATAGAGTTATGGTTTTTTTGGAGTACAACTGTTAAGCCGTGTTGAGTGGCAACGGTAAGAGTATCATTTTATTATTTGGCAAGATGCATGTAATTGCTATGCCTTAGTTGTGAGCGGGTCTATCTTGTGGTGATATTTTGAGATGATGTAATGGGTTTTCATTGATGATATTCAGGGTTAGCGGGTTCATTATTGAGCAAAGAGTTTTAGCCCATGGTTGTGTGCATGTTGAGAACTTAATGTTGGTGAGAACATCGTATTGATTGACGCCTTGTGTCTTGGGAACATTATTTAATTTGTGTGTGTCAGAAAACATGAAATTATTTTCTATATTATATATTTTAGGCCTATGGAGCCATATAAATTGATATAAAAATCTTTTTAAAACTTTAGTCCTAGTCTGACCAATCTCTATCCCCGACAGAGCTGTACAGTAGTGTATTGGGAGGGTTCCTTATTTGGATTTCGCTTGCAAGACCTCCCCCACATGAAAGTAGTGAATGTCGGGAATTGAGAAAGGTTAGATCTTCGGAAATTCTAAAAATTATTATTTTAGTATGATTTAACGAATTAATTTGTTGGGAGTTAGCGTATCCCTGTAGCTTATGGGACTGAGATTAGTTATTGGGTTGGTGCCTTGGTTATTTCAGGCATAAAATTGTAACAATGAGTGGAATTTATTACACAATTTAAGGCTAGTAGAGTCGGGTAAGGATTGTGCAGTTGAGCACGGGTATATGTTGTATGGGTGCCCTGGTTGTATATTGTTTTAGTGAATTCACTATTGGAAAGTGGTAGAGATTGGCGTAACGATCATGAGGGTAAATTGGATATTTGAATTAATGCACTTATCCGAATTTCGGGGACGAAATTCTTATAAGGAGGGGAGATTGTAACACCCGTGTGTTCAAGGAAATATAAATTAAATCTTGTGGTGAAACAAATTTATTTCATTAGGAGTCTCGGATGTAAATTTAGAGTGCACGGTTGATCCGGGATGGGCCGAGATAGTTAAAATGATTGCCCGGGGTTTTTTATTTTGGTTCCAGAGTATTTTGGACCTAGTTTGACCCGAAAATGAGTAGACGAGTCATTTAAAGTGTGTATTATCATTTGAAGTTGGGAGTTATTAGAGATCAGGGTTATTTAAGCTTGGAAGACTTAGGCTTATCTCATTTTTATGAGAAAAACCCTAGAGAGAGAGAGAGAGATAAAGCAAAGGAAGAAGAGGAAGAGACGAAAAGAGGAGAAAACTTGGAGCTTCGGAGATTTTCGGCTCAAATAAGTGGATTTAAGGAAGATTCAACCTCTACAACTTTGAGGCAAGTGATTAAACTTGCTAAAAATTGTGTGTGTGAGTTATCTCATAATTTTTGTAGGTGATTTAGTTGATTTTGAACTTTTATGGTTAAAACCTAAAATTTGATGAGTAAATCTTGTATTTAGGGTTATATTTGTGGTTTTGATGATGATAACGGTGGGGATAATTTATGTTTTGGGGGTTAGGATATTGTTGGAGTAAAGTAAAATTTTGGTTTTAGGGATGTAGAGTAGATTTTGTTAAAAGTAGAAATATGGTTTTGGGTGTAAATTTCATAGGATTAAAGTTGAACATCACCGGTCCGGTTCATTTTTATAAGGCACTGGATCGGTCCGATCATTAAAGGTTTTCTGTCGAATTTTAGGAATCGAATCGATTCATTTTTGAGGACCCTCGATCCGGTCCGGTCCCTACTTTTTGCCAGCTCTTATTTTACCCCTTTTCAATTTGTTTTATTACTTAGGGACCCTCTAATAGAGTGTAGTAAACATGTTTATAAGATATTTTGAGGGTTCATATTTGGATATAAAAGAGAGGCCACTTTGGGGGCTATAATAGTGGTATATATAAGAGTAGATGGTGTTGTTTTCTTTTAGTAAATCCTCCAAGGAATGAGGATTCTTTTGAGGATGGTTATGGGTTATTATAGAGGCATATTTGGTCGTTTAACATACCGAATACTTTTATAAATTCTCCAAGTAATAGGAATTTACTGAATGTCGAATACAAACTGGGTGAGAGAGGGATAATGTGTGCCCTTAGTGTTGATTAAATTGGGTGATTATTCATATCTTATGCGTGATGGATTAGAAAGTTTCAAGTGAGGGATTGAATGATAAATGAATTGGGAAGGTATGCGAGGGTGTATCGATGAGTGTAATGAGAGTTATATACATACAACCGGATTCTTTACTAATTACATACGGACGTGAGATGGTATGTATGTATATATATATATATATGTGTGTGTATATAGTGTGAATGTGTATACCTTGTGTGATGGTTTGTATATGTGATGTGCATGTGCATATATATCTGGTGTGTATGGTATATATTATGTGGTGCATACCCCTCTAGTTCTATCATGGGAAGTTGCGGGATGTGGGTGAATCCCTCTGACTTGAGGAGCAGGGTGAGTATAGTCCCCATGTCATAGTCGTCCATTATTTATATTGTGTGATTTTATTCAGGGGTAAAACATCTTGGGTATGATTCGTCTTATTTCCAGTGAGGAACTATGGTCACTTCCCGAACGTTTGTGATTTGGTTTATACCAAGTCGGTGTGAGAGTCTGACCACTGGTACCCACGATGATGTGTGAGTAATTACCTAGAAGATGATATCATTATAGAGACTATTAGTATACATATATTATGTGTGTTATGTATGTGTACTTTCTAGAGAATGATAAGTTATGTATAATACGTGCGAGTAATATTATACAAGCTTTATAGATAGTGTGTGATATCTTAATATTATAACTAGAGAAAGTTATAAAGATATGTATTATGTGTTGTCTTTTGTAGCATGAGAGTGGACGAGTATACTCTTGTGCCGATAGACGGGAAGTAAGGGGGTTGTACTATGGACCGAGGGCCTAACAGATGACCAAGATCGACAATGTTAGGTGGTAGTGTATCGGGGGGTTCCTTATTTTGATTTCGCTTTGCGAGATGTCCCATGCACGAAACTTAACATAATGTTTGGCGTGGGGAGATGTTTGGTCCTTAGTTCTTAGGTATTGGTGAAATAGTGGGAGTATATTACTAGCATTAATGATGACGTGTGATATCTTATGCTAATAACTTGTGAAGGCTAAACATTAGAATCGATAAATATAATTGAGTTATATTATTGTATAATTTTTGGCGTAAACTTAAGAGATGATAGAAGAAGTAGATAGACGGTTATGTTAGAGATAGTGGGCTACGCGAATGAGGCTTAGGCATAGACTTAAGAGGATTTATTTCTAGAATGTGTCCGGTAGCTTAATGAGGTTCAAATCCATACGTTAGGTGCGCGCTATAAAAGAGGGGTGAGGTTGAGTCCTAAGAAAGTGCAACACCACTTTAATTATGAAATTGGTGCATTCATAATTATTATGCATTTTAATTCACTTGAGATTCCTATTTAATCTTAGTATAGGTTTTGCCACTTGTTATTAATTTAAGCGGGGTGTCACATAACCTCCCTAACATAGAAAATTATGTGCTCAGAATTTAATAAACTAAAAGTAATAACTCAAACCATACCATGTAATAAATGTGGGTACCTTTCTCTGATAACCGACTCAACTCCCAAGTGGATTCTTCTACGGCCTGGTCTCCAAAGTACTTTGGCTTAAGAAATGGACTTTTTCCTTATATTTTTTGCTTATATTTTCTCCTTTCTTTCCAAGATTTCCACTGGGGACTTATCCTAGTTCAAATCTCCGTGGATCTCAACAGGCTCGAGGTTAATGATATGGTTGTGGTCTCTAATATAGTTTCTCATCATTGAGATATGGAACACATTGTGTACACGAGGCAATTTTAGTGGAAAAGAAAGTTTGTAGGAGTCTTTTTAATTCTCTCAGGTATCTCAATAGGTCCAACATACCGCGGACTCAATTTTCCTTTCTTCCCAAATCTCATAATTCCTTTCTAAGGGGAGACCTTAACGAATATATGGTCCCCTTCCTCTAAGTCCACCTTTCTTCTTTTGATATCTACACAGCTTTTTTTGTCTACTTTGAGCACTCCACAACCTTTGTTGAATAAGTCTTACCTTGGACGTAAAAAGTTTTTCCATCTCAGGTCCCAAAAGTTAATTTTCTCCAATTTTATCCTAACACAATGGGCTACGGCATCTTTTCCTGTATAAGGCAGTGTAAGGGAAAATATTTATACTTGCCTTGTAGCTATTGTTGTACACAAACTTCACTAGGGGTAGATGGCCCTCCCAACTTCTGAGAAAATACAAAACATAAGTTCTCAGTATATCCTCTAGGGCCTCATTAGTCCTCTTGATTTTTCCATCTGCCTGCGGATGGAAGGCAGTGCTGAAGTTTAGTCGCGACCCCATTGACCTTTAAAATATCTTTTAAAATACCGAAGTATATCTTGGGTCGTGTTTAGATACTATTGTGGCAGGCCCATCGTGGAGTCTTAAAATTTCCTTAATAAAAAGCTTGGCCAACTGATCAAAATTGACCGTGGTCTTGTCAACCAGAAAGTGCGCCGACTTAGTCAATCTATTCCAATAATAAAATATGTGGAAATATTTTCCCACTTCCATTATGTGATAGGTAGATGATGTAATAACCCAGCTGGTGTTTGGTTCTTAGCCTTAACCTACTGACATACTAAGCACTAAACAACATAAGTCTCTTTCTTCATGTTATTCCACCAATAGTTTTCCTTCAAGTCCTAATACATTTTATTGCTTTCGAGGTGAATTTAAAAGGGAAAGTACTTCCCTCCTTTAAACACCTCAGTCTTGATCTCGTCATTCCGTGGCACACACAAATCCTTGTGTAACACCTTGCCTATTCTAATACCAATTGATCAAGCCTTTATTAAAATGAAAAGGGAATCAATTATTATTTCATTCTCAACATCATTGTCGTAACATATAATATAAATATAACCAACATGAACATACCCTAAAATGAAATGACAGGATAATTGATAAGTATAAATGTAAATGACATAAATCGGATAAACCATCGGTTACCACAAATATAAACCTACATAATAATAACGAGAAGTAATAACTATCTGACATAAATGAACTCCTATCCAACTATGGGTAACACTCCCAAAAGGAAAACTAAAACTGAAACTGAATCCTAACTAGGTAGAAATGAACTCAGGCGGCTACAACTAATCTCGCAGGATACACAACTACTTCTCACAATGGCATGAAAGAACTAACCCTGTTGTCCCTGTTATTGCACACTTGGGTTTTTGAAAACAAAAATATATTTGACAGTTGGTCAAATATCGTAAAACATTTGAAAATATTTTGCAAGTATTTAAACGCTTTAAACATAAACGTGTAGTGTATTACCTTCATAATTAACTGACCGGTCTCACTCACATGAGACTTATCCTTGCCCCTCATCTACAGTGTGTACCTAATTCATTCATTTTATTATCCTAATCGTACTACCCAGTATAACTAGGACAATGATCGCTATGAAGCCCAGCCTGCTAAATGTCATCATTAGCTAAATAAATACTACCCTCACTAGGTATACTTTCATAAGTAATAACATAGCTACATACATGCTATAAATAGATATTCACACAATATCTCACATACACATACATACATACATATATATATATATATATCATTCTTTATATACGTATAAATCGCATCCCCAAAGCTATACCTCATGGATGCATCCCTCGTGTGCAATCGGGCTCCGGGTATACCACATACCACAACTGGGCCACCGGATTGGAATCTCACGACTGAACCCAAATGTAAACACAAACAGACTGAGGCGTTCATAAACATACGTCCAGAGATCATAACCATACCACATCTCACCCAACCAGTATCCAAAACAACACCTATCCTCACACATGGATAGCGACCATGCAATAGTATTATGACTTGGGGAATCAATCTAACACATGTTGGTCAATGCCAGGGTGGACTGCCCACTACGCCAGAATCCTAACGATAGCACTATCGAGTAGGTGTGTTCAACATAAACAAGCAATAACGCGCGCGCGTGCACGCACACACACACATACACACACACACACACACACACACACACACACATATATATATATATATATATATATATATATATATATATATATATATATATATATATATATATATATATAGGGAGAGGTTCACAAGTGAACCTAAAAGATGAACTTTCTAATGAACCTTAACAAAATAACACCTAACAATTCCTTACTTTTAATTTCTATGTTGTAATTGGTCCGTGCCAGCGGCAACGAACATGCGTGTCGATTGATCCCAACTCCCTCACCCCCCGGTACCCCACCCCCCACCCCCACCCCAACCACCACCACCATCACCATGGCAGCCCTTATAACATCCCTTATGGCAGCATGGTTGCCATGGGGGTGGGGTGGGGGCGCCGGGGTGGGGGGGATCAATCAACACACATGTACGTTGCCGCTGGCGCGGACCAATTACAACATAGGAATTAAAATTAATTAATTGTTAAGTATTTTTTTGTTAAGGTTCATTAAAAAGTTCATCTTTTAGGTTCACTTGTGAACCTCTCCCTATATATATATATATATATATATATATATAGAGAGAGAGAGAGAGAGAGAGAGAGGCCCCCTCCTGTAAGGACTCTTTATGGTGAAGACCCTTGTACATACCATTTTTCTAAAATAGTGACAAAATTAATCTTGTGATGAAATTTCATGGATATGATCTCCACGATGAGAAGATCATCTTCAATTTTTTTCATCAAAAAATTTAATAAAAACCCCGTTGAAATGAGGTGATATGTAAAAAATTAGTATAAATATGAATTTTCAACTGTTGAAATATTGATGATCATCTTACCCACTTTTTGATTGAATTTTTTGATGAAAGTTCAGGGATATGATATCGACAGTGAGAAAAGTATCATACAAAAATTCAATAAATAGAGTGGCTGGCGCCGACCCAACATTTTAACGGTTGAAATTGAATATTTATACCATCTGTTTTACATACCACTTCATCTCAAAGGTTTTTTTATTGAATTTTTTAATGGAAAAAATTGGAGATGATCGTCTAACTGTGGACATCATATCCATGAAGTTTCATCAACAAATTCATTTTTTTACTATTTTAAAAAAAATGGTATGCACCGGGGTCTGCACCACCACAATGAGTCCTTATAAGAGATTTTATATATATATATATATATATATATATATATATATATAGAGAGAGAGAGAGAGAGAGATTCACAAGTGAACCAAAATAATGAACAGTTTAGTGAACCTTAACAAAAAACCTAACAACCAATTAATTTCAATTCCTATATTGTAGTTGGTCGGCTCTAGTGGCAACGAACATGCATGCTTTTTACTATACACATATTCCCCCTACCCCCCAACCTATCCACCTGCCTAAACCCATGAATGCTAAACACACAACACCAAAACCAAGCCCAAATCGACCAAAACCTAACAACCTTACCTTGCCCCCCATAACCACTGCCTTAATCCTCCAATACCGACGAAGAACCCACTTTTTACCCCTAACCACAAACCAACACGTGTTTGACCTGTGAAGATTTATTTTTTGAGAGAAATCCCATCAGTCGATTTAGCATATTTGTCGAACTCTTGAGCATGGCCCACCATATTTCGTTAATTAGATATATCACAAAGAAATGGGCTTTATACCTATTCAGTGTGAGAAGAATAGTTGATATGGTTGTGCAACAGGTCAAAAGTAGCGATTGTACATGTCAAAAGTAGCAGGGGGCTAAGGTGTGTGTATTAAAAGATACGCGTGTCCATTGCCGCTTGTAAGGACCAATTACAACAAGGAATTTAGGGTAATTTTTTAATGTTTTATTAGGTTCATTAAAGTGTTAATTATTTTGGTTCACTTGTGAACCCCTCTCTCTCTGTGTGTGTGTGTGTGTGTGTGTATATATATATATATAATCCCCCAATACACATATATATAAAGTGCTAACTACGTACGTAAATCCCTCAGAATACTAGTCTACCAATCGTGAAGCCCGAACCGACTTCCCGATTTACTATGTAAGTGTTCACTCACTTGTAGCTTGATTCGTCTCACTAGAACCCATCTAACCATTAGAGTAACACACGTACCAACTCTTGTTAATATTTCCAAGTAATCCAAATGTACCCCGAAAGCCCATACGCCCATTTACCAAGCACTAACGGGTCAAAACGTAGCATAACAAACATCGGGATAGGCTAGCAAATCAAACCAGTTCGCTTGGAAGACTGAACCGATTTGTTCTCCTAGCGAACCGATTGGGTTTGCTGGGCTACCCTTCGTATTTAACCTCGAGTTTCCATATCTTAAACCCTCCAATGGTGGTCCCAAGCCTCCTAAAATCCCAAATTGACATCCCCATCAATATATAACCAACCCAGAAGTATTATAACACTGAAACAAACTCGAATCCATCATCAAAACATAGTGATTCCTAAACATCAATCAAATTCATTTAACTCAGAATTTATCAAATCTTGAAATTTATGGATTCTAACACCCTATCAATGCTCTTCATCATATACCCACATTAATATTACAAATTTCTCACTTATTCATTATCGATAATTATTAATTTCGATGAGAGGTTAAATACAAATTAATTCCTTTTAATTAATCCCCAAAGATCTTATTTTTTAATATCAAGATTAATTACTAATCATTTATGAACATAATTAACTGCTATAATTGCAAATCTAAAGCAAGTAAACACTTGCCTTATTGGATTAAAATCCTTAGTCTCAACACGTAGAGATGAATTGAATTTCGGAGATGTTCTTCCTCTTTTCTCCAAGCTTTGTTCTCTAATTTCTCATCTCTTTGGGTCTCTCCTTTAATCTCTAATATACAGAGGCAAGAATGAGGTTATCATCCACCTCTCTTAACCTTAAATTCTCCTTAATCACACCCTAATCCCATTTTCAAGTGTCTCTCTGAGGGTAAAAAGACAACCATAACCCCATACGGGAACTAATATGTCTAAAAAGCTTCCAAAATTCAACTATAACCTCCGGGTACCTATTTTGGACTATTTCAACCCATTTTTTATCACCGATGCACTCAAAAAGATCATTCGAGTCACCCATCTAAAAATATGCCATCATATCATTAACCGGACCCGACACATGCGTTCAATACGCTTTGCCCTCAAACTATTTAAACCTGTCGTTCTAACTCTCGAACGACATAATATTATAATTCCACGCCTTTCACTCATAAAATGACAATATAATAATTCACATAACTATTTATTTATTACATGTAAGTAAATAATATTTATGATAAATATTCATCCTTAACTCATGAATTAATATTTATCGAAACCAATTTAGTTTTCTTAAATAAATAAATAAATGCACATATAGAAATTAAATACTCATATATTACATTCTCTCCCTAATAATGAAATTTCGTTCCCAAAATTCGAACATACCTTCCACAAAGAGATTTGGATACTTTTCTTACATGTTATCCTTACATTCCCACGTTGATTCGGCAGCACTGTGGTGCCCTCACTGTACACGCACTAATGGTACCACCTTTGATCGAAGCTTCCACTCACTACGACCCAAAATGGTAACAAGTCTCTCCTCGTAAGTCTATCTCCTCTAATTCTATATGCCGATAATCTAAGTCATCCCTAAGATACATCCTCAATGATGACATATGAAACACAGCGTGGATCCGTTGCAACTGCTTCGGTAAGGCAAGCCTATACGTAACTGACCCTACCCTCTCAATGATAGAAAAAGGCCCTACATACCTAGGCGTGAACTTCCCATTTTTACTGAACCACATCACTCCCTTTATGGGAGATACCCGCAACAACACCTAATTACCCACATCAAATGCCAAGAGTCTCTGGTTTTCATTTGCATCACTTTTCTGACGATCTTGAGCTATCCGAATACGAACCCTGATCAACTCAATCTTTACCGACGTATCTTGAATCACGTCTGACCCAAGAATATTATTATCCCTCACCTCTAACCAATATGAGGGTGAACGATAAGGTCTCCCATACAAAGCGTCAAAAGACGCCATGCCAATAATAAACTAGTATGAGTTATTATATGAAAACTCCACCAACGGTAAGTACTGCTCCTAGCTACCGTTAAAATCTTTAATACACACCCTCAACATATCCTTCGACATCCGATTCACCCTCTCCGTCTAACAATTGGTATGTGGGTGACTTGTCATTCTCAAACACAACTTCATCCCTACAGTCTCCTGGAAACTCTTCCAGAAGTGTAATATAAAGATCTTATTCCGATCCGAAATAATGTTGAGTGGTACCCTGTGTAGTCTCACTATTTCTGTAATAAAAAGTTGGGCATAATTCCCTGTCGTGTAATCCACTCGAAGTACTACTAGAAATTCTATATCTTTCCCTCCATAACGAGTACGAACGACGATACATGCTCTTGTAAGAAATGACAGGGACTAGTCGATAAAACAAGTAGGGTGCGGGAGAAAATAAGGGTAAACTTCAAGGGGTTTTGGTGAATATACGGGTATAATGGTTGATTTATTGGATAGACGAGTCAAGTTCTAGGTCTTCTTCTAGGAATATGGCATTTATATGATTTGGAAGTGGATTATGGGTAGTGTTGGGTTTAGGATTGACTGGTGAGGCAATAACACCTTGGTCAATCAGACCTTAGATTACATTCCAAAGATGGAAGTACTGATCAGTGGTATAGCCGGCATTTTGATGGAAATCATAATGGGCGTCGGGTTTGAAATATTTAGGAAGTGTGCTTGGTAATGGACGAGGGTCTAATGGCTTGATGAGATTTCGGCTCAAAAGGGCTTGGTAGATATTAGAAAGGGGAGCATGAAGCTTGGTGTGTTATTTTCTGACTGAGTTAGCACGACTTTCTAGTGACCAAGAGGTAGCAAGCTGTGAGATATTATTGATGATAGAAACTGTAGTATTAACAGACTTCTTATACTTTCTTGGAGTGAATTGTCCAGATAACTTCTTTGGCTCAACTTTTGTCTTGGAAAAAATTTCTTCAATCTCCACTCTTGCTCCACGAAGGGCTAAAAAATGGGGTAATATTGTCCTCCAATCGTTGCTCGGACATGGGGTAAGAAGTTTTTCTTCAAAATACTGACTTGCTCCTCTACGAAGGGCCGATTGGTCATGGTGTCCACTCTCTCCCTCCACCTTGCTATGAACTTTCTGACAGTTTTCTCAAGATTTTTCTTGAGAAGTTCTAGATCACGGTGTGTAACCTCCAATTCCTCGTTGTATTTATACTGTGACAATAATTCAAGGGCAACATCCTCCCAATTGCTTATTCAAAATTCGTCTAGGGATAGGAACCAGTAAAGAGCGTTGTCCTTCAAAGTCAATTGGAACATCTGGGCCATTATTTCCCCTGAGGCACCTAGGAGAGTCATGGCTTGGTGGTAACTTTGGAGATGGAAAATTGGGGGTTCTCTACCCCCGAACTTCTCGATGTTGGGCATCTTGAACTTTTCTAGCAACCTTACTTTAGGTTAGGGAGACATATGGGTATAATCTATGTAGTTCCAAGAGATTCGGACTTGAACAAACTTTTTGGTTAACAGCTTAAGGTACTCTTTGACCTTGTTAAACTCTTCTTCTTTTGGATCAATGGTCAATAGAAGGTTAGCCCCTGACTAGGCAAGATTCGGCATAGGGAGATGAGCTGGCGGAAGCCCATTGGTAGGAGGGTCACGTGGAGCATGCAAATATTCTTCTAGGACCCAAATAGGTTTAAGTGCGGGCGGACCCATAGCGCGAGGGAAGACCACCTTGGGATCTTTGGGAATAAGTACCTGATTTCGCTGCATCTCATGTACCTCGGCTTGAAAGTTGTCAATCTTGGCGATAAGTTGGACTAGGACCGTTATCAAATTAGGCTTCATATTCTGTACTTGATCTGCGTTCTCCATGGAAAGTGGGTGAGAGTGGATTTCGAATTCGGAGGAAGTTACGAGAGAACTGACAAAGCTTCGGGGCGATTCGATGGAAGATCGAAGCCAAGGGTCGGGTATGCGATCGACCTGAGAGGGAAAAGCGATTTGAATTTATTTTTAAAAGAGAAAGGGAATAATATTTTATAGGAAAAGAGGAAAATGTTTTTGACAAATTTTTGGAAAGGGAGGGACAATATTTTTGGTATTTTTTGATAAAATGAAGGAAAAAATATTTTTGGTATTTTTGAAAAGAGGGAAAAAAGCGTTTTTGACACTTTTGGTAAGGAAAGAGGGAAAAAAATGAGAAAATGGTCTCAGCATGATTATTATTATTGTTGTTGTTGTTGATGAAAAAAACTAGACTAGGATAATTACTTGATCACAAATAAATATAAATAAAAGAGACAAGAGATTTTTGAAGTGGTTCGCCTTAAGGGAAGAGCCTACATCCACTGTTATGTATTTCTTTGAGATTGTTCAATTGCCTCTCTTTTCACATGTCTTGGATGTAGAGTTTATAATGTATTTATAGCCCCCCAGGGGGGGTGTACAAGAGCTGGAATATCAAAGGATGGAATGTCTTTATATCATAGACATTTACATCTCTACAATCATTAATGTATACAACAGTTGGTGTTTCCCTATCATCGTTGGTCGGCATCCCTGGTGTTGGTCGGTATCCCTGATATTGGTGGGTATTTTATCCTTGATGACTAGGATAAATCTTCCACTGTATAACACATGTCAGTATCATAATGGTCCACGTAGATGGACAATTTTTGGTATCAACAGAAGCCCCCAATGTTTCATGCTTGAAGTTTTCACAAGAGTATGAAGCATTTGGATCTTTAAGTTGCTCGGGCAATAATTTCAGGTCAGGTCGGTTGTTGACCTCCCATACTTGTAAATGATTATGGTTTTAATTATGGAAATATAATGCGTGTGGCATTTTTGAAATTATCCACAACCTTAATGAATCGTTTTTGGGCAAATCCGTCTTTTTGCTTTTAGCCGCCACCAGTTCAATTAACGCTGCCTTTTAATAATTATTTTTCCAGTTTTTGAGGCAACCTATAAAGAGCGAAAAAATCCACGAACTTTCATTACCTTGAATTTTCTGAGTGTTTTTGGCTACATTGTCTTCAAGCTTTCTTTCTATCTCTTGTGCGATCGTTTTCTGTTCTTCAGTTTTGTTTGAATCCTTAATTCCTGAAGAACTCTTTCTCTTCTCTTTTATTCTTCATCATGGTTTACTCTATTGATTCTCTTGATGAATTTAGAAATAAATTTAAGATTCCTTATTGGGTTGTTTTGGAACACGCTACTTTACCTGCTGATTTTTTCTCACTTGCTGAGGGTCACTGGTTTCCCTCTATTTTTATAGCCGAGTGTGGGTTTACCTTTCCTCCCAATCCACTGTGCCTTGAATTTTGTCAATACTTTGACGTTTTTTTACTAGGGTAGCCCCCAATACTTGGAAAGTTATAAATGGGGTGTATAGGTTGAATCAAATTCATGGAATACAGACTAAGTCTATAAACAAAGCGCTAGTAGTTAATCTTACAGACTCCAAGAGAGATTATTTTGAGCATGAAGTTGTTGTGAAAAATTGGCAATATGCCCCTTTGACTAGAAGTGCTAAGTACCAGGGGCCTAGATGTCCTCCTTTTGGGAATGGGATAGGTTATTCCTCATTTAACTATTTTGCCATGTACATACTTGTTTAAATGTGACACTAATTGTTGCTCTGTAAATTTGTATTGCAGTTGATCAGAAGAGAAGGTGCCCAATGGAGAGTGAGGTGAACCTCAAGGAGTTAAAATTCATTTGGGACTTCACCACAGGATTGGTGAAGAGCACATTAGGTTTGCATCCTACTTGTTGCAGTACAAGAATACTATTTCCTTTTTCATTTCTCGTCCCACAATAGAAATTATTTCCCTTGTAATTGACCTTGAGCAAGGACCTCCTTTGACTTCCTCAGCTACTGCATATGGCCATGGTGATCTTTCTTCCCTTTCTCCCTCTTCCTTAAATTCAAATTTGCCCCTTTCCATATCCATTGGAAAGAGGAAGTTTATAAACATTTTGGGAGATATAACTGCCAATCCCCTCCCAAAAAAGCTGACGAAGGGGTGAAAAATAAAGATGAGACTCAGAAGAAACCCCCAACCAAGAAAATTGAAGAGATCCCTTTGAAAAGAATAAGGAAATGGATGACTTCTAAGTTAGTAGAAGGTTCTTTTTGGCTTCCCGACCAACGAGAGCTGGTCGATCTAGCTTTTGCTGCCTCTCCAGTGGTCCTTGGCCCTATATTGGTAAGACAATTAATAAAGTCTGGGACTTTGCCAGACCAAAGGGGTACTGCAGCTGCCTTACCTTATTCCAAAAGTTCAGATAGGGCGGCTCAAAGCCTTTCTCTGGTATATTCTGTTGCCTTCTTTAATTTTCTATCTCTTAATTTGTTCTTCATAATACTGACTTTCCTTATTGTTCTTGTGCAGTTCCTCGTTGACTTTAATAATATATTGGAGAAATATGAGGCTTTAAGAGCTTCTTCTAGTGAAGTTTAAGAAGATTTTAATGAGCTAAAAAAGTCAGTGCTGGATTCCCAATAACTATTGGCTAATGAACAAAATAAATATTATGAGAAGATTAAAGTTGCTGAAGAAGCTGTTAAAACTGCTCGTGGTCTGGCTGACAAGTTGCAGGTCTGCCAACTACAGAAGGACTTAGGTGCTGAGAAGGTGAAGAGGGATAAGTCTAAAGAGACTAGCTTCAACAAAGGATGGGATACGGACATTGGAGAAGCTTTTTTGCAAATTGAGTTTGCAAAGAAGAAATGCTTCAAAGATGGCTGGTCTGCTGCTCTGGTAGAGGTCGACACCCAAAAAGATTTCGAGCTATTCTTACGACATAATCATGGGGTTCCTCCAAACCTGGACAAGGAAATTGATGATGGGGGTTCCAGTGAATCCTTAATAATGGTGGAGTCTGTCGATCAACACCGGGATGTTGATTCTACTGTGCCCTCCAAAGTTAATCCTCCTCCTCCTTCTTCAGCTAATCCAGAGGTTGATAAGAAGAAGGTGTAGAACTAAGCAACTTTTTATTTTCCTTTTTTTAATAGTTTTCCTTTTTTTTAAGATGTATCTGTACTTTATTTTTTTTACTAATGAAAAGAGAAATATTTTTGTTCCTCTGCTTGTATTTTTTAATACTTTGAACTTTGTTGATTGATAACTTTCTTCTTCTTAATAGTTCATAGATAAATTAGAATATTTCTCATTTACTAATTTCAAGATACTCCAGAGGTGTTATGAGGGTTTCAAAGTTGGTCACTTATCTCTGATTGATGTCAACCTACTGAAGTTTCTCGGTGAAGAGGTATCCGAGTAAGCCAAAGAAGCCTATGTTTACTTAAAGTGTCTTCTTGATCGGGCAATAACCAATAATGTTGCCTAATATGAAATGATTGAAGAGCTATAGGAAGAGTATAATGAAGCTAGGGCACTTTTTCATGAGGATTATGAGAAGAAATTCCATTCCCTTAGTGAAGGTTGGGGGTTGAGAAAAAGTTGAATAAATTTGCTTCTCATTTTTTAAGATAAGAATTCCTGCTTAAACGTAAAGTGGATGAAGCAAGGGACATTGCCAAGCTTCTAGAGGAAGAGAATAACAACATGATATATGAGCTAGATGCCTTTAAGTCATCCACTACTATTGTTACTACTACAGATGAAGGTCATTCCTTCTTGGAGGCTAAAAACGTAAAGTTAAGTGAGGAGTTGGAGGCTCTGAAGAAATTAAAACCTATTTCTTCATCTTCTCGAGCTAGAGTCAAACTTGGATGAGGTACTACAGAGGAAGTCAGGACCCAACAGACCCTTACCAATCAGGCTACACAATTGAAATCCAAAGATTAAGCCATTGCTAAGATGTCCCAGAAGCTACAGGCCTTGTCCGAGCAACTATCCACTCAATCTTCTCAGTTACAAGCTAAGGATGGAGCGTTGAAGAAACTGCATTACCAAGTTGACAAATTGAATTTTTAATTCCATAAACAACTAAGGGAAGTCTGGATGGACGGTTATAATGAAGCTTTGGGGCATTTTGATGATAATCTTCAACAAGCTAAGAATGAGAGCCATAAATGGGGTTGGATGAATGCTTTGGCAGTGATGAAGGTGGATCAAAATAACTCATTGTGGGACTGGTATGATCCAGGCTTGCTTGATCTTGATAATCTCCCCTTTAAATTATATGTCAGTTGGATTCCATTCCATCGTATTCCTCAATGCTTGATTTCAAAATACTTGGGAGATTATGTGCTTCATGATGAATTAGAAATCGTTCAACCTCCTCTCCTGTTTGATCTTCCTAGTAGTAGCAATACCAGAATTCTTCAGGATTTTAACTTCATTAATTCTCCTTATACTTTAGATGATCCTCCTGCTGGAATGGATTCTATTTCCAAAGCTGAAGGGAAACGTCCTGCAGAATGAAGCTTTGTATTTGGTTTTGTTAACACAATCATGCAATTTATTTAATTTAATAAAATGGAAATTTGTTCAACTTATTTTATGCTGGGTGTTAATCCTTTTCTATCATTAATTCTATCGATACACTTTGATTAAGCTGAGTATCAATAATCAATGAGTGCAGATGTTATACTAGCATACTTAGATTAAAATCTAAATTTAGAGCTAGTTAGATGAATACATAGATTCTACTAGCATATCTAAATTTAGAGCTAGTTACCCATGTATCTCAAAAGGTTTTATTAATTCACCCAAATGTTAAGGTTTTTGCATTAGATAGCAGTGGTGTGGCCAGGCGTTTGTGGAATCTTTGCAATGTCCTTCATGTACTTTGCCTAGTAGGATAAAGATATTATTTTATCCTTATGTTTGTGGACCAAGTTTCTTGAGGATTTGACATCTTGTTGACTTGGTCTTTGTGTATCAACGATAAAGTTTATGGCTGCTTTAAGCAACTTTTGTGGCTGCTCCGAGCAGGGAAATATTTGTTGAATCAATTTTTTGAGCCGTGCAACAATGCTAGTTAGAGTAGTGCATAGCATTAGTACTCCAAAAAAAATTAACAACAAAAATGGAAAGAACTGAAGATTTTATTAATACTGCAAGTTGATTTCAAACTGATAACAACATCATTGATAATATTTTCTGAAATGCTCTGCATGCCATTCTTTTTTTGAATTCTTCACCTTCCAAGGTTTCAATTCGATAGGTTCCAGGCCGGATCACTGCTGAAATGCGGTATGGCCCATTCCACTTGGCCTCAAGCGTGTTATTTTTTTGCAGCACTTTCTTCAGCACATAATCTCCTTCCTTTAAGTTGGTCGATTTCATCCTTTGGTTGTAAAAGCGAGTTGTTCTTTGTTGGTAGGCTGCATTTCTTAGTGCAGCATCTTCTCTTACTTCCTCCAGCATATCTAGATCCAACCTTCTCATTACATCACTTAAAGGAGAGTTAAAATTTAAAAACTCTATGGGATGGCAAGGCGAATAATAGCTTCACTCCCAAATGCTAGCATATATGGGGATTCTCCAGTTGTTGTTCTCGGCGTTGTTCGTAACTTCAGTTTGTCCATTACTCTGGGGATGCCCTAGAGCAAAATGCAATTTTTGAACATTGGACTGAGCACACTAATTTACGAATTCATCATTGTCAAATTGTGTTCCATGGTTGGTAATGAAAGCATAGGGTAGTCGATACCTACAAATAATGATTTTCCATATGAACTGATAGACCTTTTCATTAAGCATGTCTATTAGAGGCTCTGCTTTAACCCACTTTGTAAAATAATTCACGGCGAGAACCAAGTATTTAAATCTTCCTCAGGTGGTTAACAGTGGTACGACTAAGTCTATTCCCCATATGGAAAATGGCCATGGTGAAGTGATGGGAGTGAGAGTTGACTGTGGAGTTTTTTTAATGGTAGAGAATCTTTGACATCTATCACACTACTTGGCAAATGTTGCGTAGTCTGCTCGCATTGTTGGCCATTAATACCCTTGAGTACTGATTCTTTGCATAAGTGTTCTACCTGCTATGTGATCTCCATATGATACTTCATGCACGTACTAAATTAGATCTTAGACCTCTGACAGATGCACACAATGCTGCAAATTGACTGTTAGTCCTCTCCTGTACAAAACACCTTTATCTTATACATACTGAGTTGCTTTGTATTTCAACTTCTTTATCTCCACCATATCTGTTGGTAGAGTTCCTTCTTCAATGTATTCTCTGATGGGATCCATCCATGATGGCCCCATATATATGGCAATAAAATTTATCATCAAATCCCCATCTATGCTCCTGTTGTCCAAAATCTCAATAGGGATAGTTCGTCGAAGTTTAATTCTGGTAGCAGAGGCTAGTCGAGCTCGGGCATTTTCTAACCTTGGGATTTTGTTCATCTGAACAACTGGTAATTTTGTAATGACTTCCATCGCCTTGGATAAATACTTGGTTGTCAATTCTCCTTTATCTCTATATAAACCTAATATTTGGTTTACTACCAGCTGAGAGTCACTGTGTGCCACAACTTGTTCGACACTCAATGAGTGAGCTAAACTTAAGACCATAATAAGAGCTTCGTACTCTGCTTTATTATTTGAAGCCTAGAGTTGAAAACGTAGTGCATACTCAATATCAATACCATCAGGAGTGTTAAGTATTATACCTGCTCCACTACCGGTTGAACAAGATGATCCATCAACATACAAGTTCCATATTGGGATGTCATTGTCAAATGTTTGATCTATTAAACTCCCATAGTGAAATATTTTTTCTTTGGATTCTTCATACTTCTTGGTCATCTCACGTATTATAAAAGAGGAATCTGGCAGGTTTGCAATCTCTTCTTTTGAACAACGTTCTTCGGGAGCTTTCTTGTTAACATCACTTTCTCCTGTCTCTTGTTGTGCATGCTTACTTTGTTGCTCGAGGACTTCAGAGTAAGTGAACTCTGCTATGAAATTTGTCACTGCTTGGCCTTTCAAATAATACCTTGGCTCATATATGATATCATACTTCCCTAATTCTACATCCCAATACATTAATCTACCAGATTTCTTCGATTTATGCAAAGCCTGCCTTAGAGACATATCAGTGTAAACTACGATTGTATGGGCTTAGAAATAAGGTTTCATATGTCTGGATGCTTCAATTAGTGATAAAGACAACTTTCCAAACGAAGGTACCTGATTTTTTCTCCTCGAAAAGCCTTACTGGTATAGTAAACGGGTTTTTGAACTCCATTTTCTTCTCGAATCAATGCAGAACTTACTGCTGATTCAAAAACAGCTAAATACCGGTACAATTTTTCACCTGTGATTGATCGAGAGAGTAATGGAAGTGATGCTAAATACTTTTTCAAATCCGCAAAAGCTTTTTCATATTCTTCTTCCATTCAAATCTTTTTCTGAACACCTTGAAGAACGGTAGCCACCTATTTGTAGCTCGAGACGCGAATTTTTTCAAAGCTACTACTCGTCCAGTCAGTCTTTACACGTCCTTCTTGCAAGTTGGAGATTGTATTTCAATTAATGCCTTGATCTTATCTGGATTTGCTTTAATTCCCCTTTTATTTACTATGTACCCGGGGAACATTCCCTCTTCACTCCAAAAATGCATTTGGTCGGATTCAGCATCATATGGTGCTTCTCAAGTTGATCAAAAAGTCTGGCTCAGGTCGGCAATGTGATCGGATGCCTTTTTACTTTTTGTTAGCATATCATCCACGTAGACTTCCATATTCTTGCATATCTGCTCCTCGAACACCTTATTGACCAGCCTTTGATATGTAGCTCCTATATTTTTCAAACCAAAAGGCATAACATTATAACAGTATGTTCCACGGGGAGTGATGAAAGAAGTGCCCTGATGTTGCATCCACGATGTTAATCTATTAGGGGCAAAGGAAAATGATCCTTTAGACATGATTTATTTAAATATGTGAAGTATACACACATTCTCCACTTGTTGTTTTTCTTTTTTACCATAACAACATGGGCCAACCAATCTGCGTATTTCACCTCATTAATAAAAGTTGCATTCTAAAGGTTTTTGACTTCTTCCTGTATGGCTTGGTTCTTCTCAGGGCTGAACACTATTCATCTTTGTTTTACTGGTTTAACTTCTTTTTTTACATTAAGCTCATGACAAAGGAAATTGGGATCTATCTCAGGCATATCTTTATGACTCCAGGTAAACACATGCTTTCTCTGTTTAAGGAAGCTCTCTAGTTCCTATTTAAGAACATGATTCAATGTTGTTCCTATTTGAGTGATGCGCTTCGATTTATCATCATCTAACACAATGTTTTCTATTGATTCCACAATCTGTCCCTTTACCAGCTCTGTTTGCTCTCTTGGATCTAAGGTTTCAACATCATATTCTTCATTAAGCACAGGAGTATCTACTTGGTAGGTAGTTATTTTCTTCTTTATTTCCTCCAAGTCTTCTTGCTCGGTAGAAGAGTAATAACATTCACGAGATACTTTCTAATCACCTTTCACAATTCCCACACCAAAATTAGTAGGGAATTTTAGATATTGATGAACAGTGGGTGGTACTGCTTCGAACTTCTTTAGCCCTACTCTTCCCATGATTATGTTGTAAGCTGAATTGACGTTTTTATCCATTACAAAGAAACGAATCTTCTCTGTTCGGCTAGTTAGCCAGGTGGCTATCATTATCTCCATTTTAATGGTTCCCACAGGAAATATTTTCTCACCTGCAAAGCCTATTAGTGGTCGATGATAGGGCTCTAATTGGATGAGTTTAAAATCCAAGTTACTGAAATAAGGATAGAACATGATATCTACTAGTACTCTAGAGACAATGATCTCTTCTTTTTTTACTTTGATTACTAATGGGTAATCGTGAGGATACAGTACTCCTGAAAGGTCATTTTTAGAGAAACTAATTACTAGTTTATCTTTATTAACCTTCCTTGGTTTATCTTCCTCTGCAAGGTTGATCCTCTATATGTACGAGCAAGCTTGTGCCTCATTGAGGCAAGCTTTTCACTTTGCTGTATGATCTCCTCCTCCTATATCTCCACCTATAATCATTTGGCAATCAAAAGAACCAAAATTGATACAGAATACCTCACGCTCTGGTTGACGGAATTTTTTAGGGAGATCGGGCTCATCATCCTGGTCATCTTCATGAGTTCTTTTCTTCTCCTCTCTGGGTTTGCAAGGAGATTTTGATCTAGGTCGAATTCCTTCATTATTCTGCCGATTAACATACTGATTCAGCTTTTCTCTTCGGATGAGAGTTTCAATATCATTTTGAGGATCTATACAACGTTCCGTCATGAGAGCGTGATCTAGTACTTAAGTTTCAAGGTTCTAAAAATGCGGGCGTGATCGAGGCGTGGAGGTCAAGTCTTAAGCCTTAGAAGCCTAGGCGGGCTTAGGCGTAAAAAGGCGTTTCGGCCTTCTTAATATATTTTAACCATAACAAGGCTATTAAAATACTAAAATTGTCCATATCATAAAATATGTCTGAATATATGCAAATCAAAATACTATTTCATTATTTTGGATGAGATAATGGTCCAATTAGTAAAAAAAAATCTTTAATAGGCGATATCGTTTCACTAAAGCATTGTTGTTTTTAGAAAAAAGTGTGCCTTAAGGGTTTTACCAAGATTAAGGCATAAAAAAAAGTAAGGCAAGACGTTTCTCCCAAGCCTTAAGCCTAGGAGTGCCTAGGCGGAGCCTAAGCGGGATTTTATAAATATTGGTTTTATCTATCTTGGTCGGGGAACTTGTCAACTTATCAGGACAATGCACATCTTTATTATGCTTGATTTTTTCCAAAACATGATGAATTCCCATGGTCAATGGAGTATAGTCGTTGTACTTCTTGAGTTTCTTCAGAACTCCTTCCTGTTTTGGTTCCTTATGTTCTCTGGGGTCTTTATGATCTTTCTTATCATTTTTACCATTAAATTTTTTGCCCGAGCTGTGCTTGGCTACCATTGCTTCCTCGGCATTTATGATCTATTTCGCTTTAGCCATTAATTCTGCCATTGTCTTCGGATGATCCTTGGCAAGAGTGTAGTATATTTTTTCGGGGATCAATCCACTCATGAGGGAAGTTATTGCAGTCTTCTCCTCATAGTCTACGACTTCTAATTTCTCGTTATTAAAATGAGTGATGTAATCTCTAGTGCTCTCTCCTTCTTTCTGTCTCACACTAAGTAAATGTTCAACCCTTTTCACAAGCTTTGCTCCAAAGCAAAAGTTGTTAATAAAGAGCCTACATCCATTGTTTTGTATTGCTTTGAGATTGTTCATTTGCCTCTCTTTTCGTGTGTCTTGGATGTAGAGTTTACAATGTATTTATAGCCCCCGGGGAGTGTACAAGAGCTGGAATATCAAAGGATGGAATGTATTTATATCACGGACGTTTACATATGTACAATCATTAATGTATACAACTGTTGGTGTTTCCCTGTCATCGTTGGTTGGCATCCCTGGTGTTGGTCGGTATTTCATCCTTGATGACTAGGATAAATCTTCCACTTTACAACACGTGTCATTATCTGAATGGTCCACGTACGTGGATAATTTTTGGTATCAACAATTATTATTATTATTATCATTATTATTATTATTATTATTATTATTATTATGTCTTCACTTGTATTAGGTTTACCTAAATGCAAAAGAAATGTCGGACGGGACCCGAGCCTGGGAACAATTGGGTAAAAAAAATGTAAAACACAATTTGACTTGTTATCAGGCTCATGGATAGGGTTCTGCTTTGGAAAAAGACAAATTCAAACGAAAATTTTGGGCGGCATGCCAACTCAGAATTTCGTCAGAGTTTCAACTAGTAACCGACAAAGCGAAGTATGAGTAACCAAGGTTTGACGCCTCTATGAGGGTATGGAGTTTTTGGGTTAGTGGAAAGGTTCTCTCCTTTGGCATGACTTCTACGATATACATCTTGATTTTGAGGGCAATCAGTACATGTGGATAAGCAATTTTATACCTGAGTGTACGTGAATTGTCTCACTATATACCTCGTGAGGACAATATGTGTGAGAGCGAATTCGATATACTCGACGTATATGAACGAGTTCCCTGCTATATACCTCCCGTCATGACTTCGGTCAAGTGGTACAATGTGGGGGGAACTGTTCAATATACATCGAAGATACTTGGCTAATGGAAGGTGAGAGTCATATTGCTTAGACTAACTGCGACCTTCCGGACCAGTGTCCATTACAATGTGACCCCCAGTTACGGGACAAAATTAGGTCAATAGCCATACTCTTTGGTGATGTAGTGTGCAAAATGCATGATTCTTTATTAGTATATTATGGAGAGAGTATTTTATTTGGCATGATGAGGACTATACTAATAAGGGAGAATGTAGAAGTATTATGAAAAGTAAATCTAGCATGGAGATTATACTAAGCATGGATATATGAGAGAGTGATATGTGAATATCTATAAGTTTGTGTGTGTAGTGAAACTAAGCATGGATCATCTACAAGTGATGTGTGATAAGTGTGAGTGAGCATGGATATATACAAGTGTGATAAATGGAGATGTGTATTAGTGACACCTAAGCAAGGATATTCTAAGTGGTGTGTGCAACATGTGGGTATAAGTTAACCTATATACAAGTGTAGGTAGTGTGAGGTGTACATGGACAGTATATAAGCATGAGGTATATATATACAAATAACAATATAGGAGAAAAAAAGGAACGTAAAGGTAGGTGTACACGCACATAAGCTGAAAAAAATGATAACACCCATGCAAATAGAGTCTAGCCTTCATAAGTCAGTTCCCAATGGAGTTTCCACTGTAGCCATACCTTTAACTTTTCCTCCGTCTCGGGGGTCGACACGCCTGCGCGCGCATTTATAGAGGGAGAGAAGGTCTCACACTCTTTTCTAGGAATGCTTAGGCCATCGTCGAAGTGAGGTGTTGTAAAGAGATAGAATCGCCAGCCTAATTTGAAGAAAACATCCAAAAGAACATGTCGCCGCCTTGAAAGAGCTAGTGATGCTTAAGAAACCAATAGTTCATAGGCTTAGGGGTTAAGTTACGGAATGGGAAGGTGTTAGTGTAACATCGTGATTTTATTTTAAGTTAAATTGAATTATTTATGTGTCAAAATGACTTTTTACGAACCATTAATTATAGGGTTGACACGTTTATTTTCTAGCTCCAAATAGAATATTTTTCATATAAAACGGATAGTAGAACGATTTTAAAACATATAGTTCATAACTATTATTTAAATTATAGTGTGTATAAATTAGCGTTATTCAAAAGTGTTGTCAATGTGAAAAAATACAGAAACGTATCCTAGGCACTCCACTACGAATTTAAAGTAGGTTAAAATTTCAAGAAATATAAAATTCAATGCCCGCTAAAAATTATACATGAGTACCAAATACACCCAATTGCGTATTTATCCTATGCTGACTGTACCCAACCAAAAAACTATAAATCGGACTCAACCCTTTGTTATAAAAACACACAATTTACTTTATCTCTCTTTAAGAAAAACCTTTGCCCACAATTATTTTAACCCCATATCCCTCACCCACGATTCCTCTCCCTCTCCCCAAACCACGCCGACCAGCCTCCCCTTGGTTACGTCGCCGACCCCTTCTACCTCCTCTTCTTCATCTAATTTCATTTTTTATTTTTTTATATTTCATTTGCTTCCATTAACCAAGTTCGAAGCTTCTGTAGATTATATAGATGAATGGATGTATGTATGTGCGTGCCTTGAAGCTCTGACCACCACCCATTTCCATGGTAGTGACCGACGACTGTCAAATAACCCCAAACAGGGGTGGGTTTCCACTATTTCGTTATATATATATATATATATATATATATATGGATTCTCGTTCAGAGATTATTTAGTATTGTTGTTTTCTTTGTTCGAATTTCATCTCGTTTTAGTTTGGATGTTAGGGTAGTGTAATCTCAATTGTCTAAGTGCAATTTTTTATTCGAAAAATACCTATTTATTATTTATACTCATTTACGTATACAAATGGTCATAAACATGAAATCCTAACACGTACGAGTAATCGTATTTCTGAATATATTTGGACTCGTCGTCATTTTTCTAATAAAATTGTAACTTTTCTTTTAATATTATGTTTAAAACGAGTTGTGATACCAAACGACTCAAAATTTTGTCGTTATAGTCTAAGATGCTATTACGAACCATTTTTATTAAAAAAAATATGATTATGCAGGTGTTGGACAAATTGTTGTGTTGTGTTGATTATATTTGAAAGTGGCACAACCACTGGTTTATTGTTCAAATAAGGAAGGGTTTTTTTACTTTATTTTAATTTTTATTGTATCACGTATATTAATTTATACTCATTGTAACGGTACTAACAGTCGAACAATATAAAATATAATAGACGGAGAATAGTAAACACTAACACGATGTCAGGTTTGAACTAATATTTTAATTAATTTAATTAAATAATTAATCTCGGACTAACCTTGAAATTAATATTTTTGGAATTAGATATCGAGACAATACCCGAAAAAAGATCTTTACATTCGTATAAAATTGCGGATTTTGTTCAAATAGTCAAATCATATATTTGACCCGTTGAATGTTTTAATAAAATATCAAATTGTTGCTTATTCAAACAAACAGAATCTTTTAATTCCATATAAATAATATTTTTTTCGAAAATTGTATTATTCAAATATATAGTTGCCATATAAACATATTTTCTAAATTCCAAATATTACTTATTTTGTCAACGAACTAAAGAGCGTAATATAGAATTATATACACAATTCCTATATATATGCTTGTCGTAGCATAAGCTTTATTTGTATTACCGAACGACATCAGATATCCTAAACCCGGACCATCTTTCCCAAATACCGATATACTACCCTCATTTTAACCCTCGGGCAATTAAACTACGGGAACTGGAACGCAACAATGGAAAGATCCATAAATAAGAACGAAAGGTTCGTAAACACGAGTAGGTGGTTCTATTTCAAAATAATACTTTGAACTTATGTCTTTGACGTTATTGCTTGTTATATCACTATATGATAACCTTGAAATCATATTCTCATTCATGAACTCTTTTGATAGTTCAACTGTACTGTGAATATCGATTCAATCTTATATTTGATTAAACTAAAGCCAGCCCAACTCTGACAACCTATTTGATTTTAATAAATTATTTGGATTGCAGTACACCATTGTATCCTGTTGAATAATTATTTAAACTGTTTTACCATATTGCAGTACACCCTGCATGTTATTAAACTTTGGTTTCAATCATATGATTTGAAATATAGCCTTTTATAACTATTATCAGTGAAACCTTTAGTAGCATACCTTATGATCCAGGGATTAGTCCCGATAAACCCCCGATAACTCTAATTAGCATAAAGGACTCTGATGTTGAGTGCCTTGTTGTTATATTTGCTCTACGTATGAGTGTCACTCTAGCTAAGTGTGCCAAGTTATTTCGTCATTCCCTACTTATTTGGGATTACGTGTTCAAGTGTATTTTATGCCTTGAGCAATATTATAATGGTATGTCTCCGCATTTGCATCCCATATAGACGATAATTTATGGGCTATCGTATTATAGTATGAACCTTATTTATAACTCGATAAACACCATATCTGTTTATAATAACCATCCAGTTCTTTCACATATATCGCAGACTTCGGTATACCCCTGTTTTGTTCTATTGATATATCATTTTACTGCAGAATTCCATACACTGTTTTATATTTTGAGCATTTCAAACCTAGAACAGATTTCCATATTTACATTGTTATAGAACTAGAATTATCTACTGGGTAAAGTTTTGCTTATTCCTTCTTTTTAAATTATTTTACACGGTTACTAATAGGCCATGATGAATAGTTCAGAGACCAACTAATAAATGGAGACAAAGAAGGATAATATTATAAGAAAATGAGCCTAGTTAGCAAGAGAAATACTTTTTAATTGTTCCTGAATTTCAGTTGTAATACATTTGAGAATCAATAAATGCCTTAGTTATTTTAGTATTTAGATTTATTTATGATTCAGCAATTATAAGGTTAACCCTCACCCTCGACAAATTTGGGATGTGACAGTTAGGCACCCATCCTACCCTTTCAATCTCTCATGGTCTTATGTTACTGTTTTACTTAATTTCTCGGTGAAGTGTGTGCGCATGTATATATAAGTGGAGATCGGAATCGCTCGATATCATGGAAAGGATGGAGTGAGGTCATCCATAGGAATGTTCCCAAAATAATAATTAGAAAATATGATGTATGTGCTTATCGAGATATTGATCATTATAATGGAACGATAATATTTGTTAGATAAATCGCAAGTATGAATCACAAATAGGATACATATGAATGAACTATGGATAAAATAGGGAAAATGATGAAAATAGGAAAATTGGACTCGAGTCTCGGGTTTTAGCCCGAAATGCCTGCACAGACTATAAAGGCATCCAAGTCCACGTAGTTCACATGCGTCACACGGGAGGAGTTTATCCCATAGATTAAAATGGGAGTTTACTATATGTGTATGTGTAGAAAAGATATTTTTAGTTTGAGAAAATATGGTGAATAATCCCATTGGAATTTATAGGTGTAACACTCTTTTTCTTTATTTTTGGTTCTTTTATAGAAAATAAAGTATGTGAAATATAAATAATAAAGGATGAGATGTTAATGCGTATGATCTAAAGTAAAAGATAAATTAAGAATTTATATAACTAATACGAAAACATTGAAATTTAGAGAGAGAGAAGGGTATTTGAACCTTCTTTAGAGATTCGAGGCTTAATCTTGATCCTTGATGAGCTTACTTGAAAGTTGGGATGGATATTGGATGAGAAATAAGGGAAATTTTGCTAAATTGGATGTGAAAATGATGGGAATGAAAGATTTAAAGAAATTTCACACAAGGGAACTTCGCTGATTACAAAAGAATATTGTTGAGGTCGCAAATATTGATGGATACGCGATGTCTCTTGGCAGTGAATTCATTCCCTCCTTATATAGGGTAGGGGGACTGCTGATTAGCATATCCTAAGCCCTTCCAATCGCTAGGTAACCCTAGACACACTGTCGATTGGCAGGGAGTTGACTTTGGGTCAAACGGGCTCGGAAGCGTCCGTCGGTTCTTTTGGACAGGAGATCGTCAAACGATAATGGATTATTCGTCCAAACTGTAAGTCCGAATTGCACATATAGCTGACCGTTGGAAAGGTTATGTGAGGCACTTAGACGTTCCAAAGAGCTTCGATTGGTTTGAAGAGTTTACTTTGGTCAAACGGGGCCCGACAGTGCCCGATGACCTTTCGAACTAAAATGGGTCGTTCATCCGTACTATAAGGCTGATTTGTGCACGTGGCGGACTGTTGGAAAGGGTATTCGAGTTGAAGATTTGACTTTCGTGAAAGGGAGATCGAGATCACCTGTTGTCCTCTGAACCAGTTTTTAAGGGAAAATGGATCATTCGTCCGAACTGTTATGCCATTTTACGCACGGGGCGGACCTTTGGAAAGGGTATTCGATGAACTTTGAAGATTCACTGAGTTTTCGCTCTGACCATAAATTTAACTGGGGTTAATTCAGGCCCAAGAGCGCCCGTTAGCCTCCAAATCAATTTTTGATAGTAAAATGGTTCATTCGTCCGAGCCGTTATACCGATTTGCACATGGAGCGGACCTTTAGAAAGGGGATCACAGTCCTTCGAAGATTTATTTAGCTTTTTCTGTAAAGAAAGAGTTAACTGGTGTCAAATGGTCCCAAGATCTCCCGATGGCCTCTAGATAGGTACTTAGAGTATGACCTAGGATTTTTAATGGATAGGGAGGTGCTTGGGACTTAAGGAGAGACTCAGGGGGTCCTAAAATGTGGTGTCTATAATATGATAAGGACCTTTCCAGTTGGGCTCCAACTTGTTTCCCTTCTAAATCACCTTTTTAAGGGCATAGTCTCTTTTTCTGGTTGGTCGGCTTGACCCTCGTGTTGTAGAATCTAGCAGTCCTTTGTTGATAAGCAGACATTTGAATTACAATATCTCCTCCGACCTCTTTAATCATGTCTAAATCTAATCATGTTCAGGGATGAAATCATACGACATCCCATAGCGACATATGATATGATTCCAAACTAACTGAAAGAGTCTCTGTTAAGGCATGTCAATCAAGGGCTCAGCCTCCACCCATTTGGTGAAGTAATCCACTACTACAACCAAACACGTGAACTTTCCTTTGGAGGTCGACAATGGGCCAGCTGTGTCAATCCCCTTAATAGCAAACGGATAAGAAAAAGTGATGGGAATTAAGGAAACCCCTGGTCTGCTATGAATAGTGGCAAATTTCTAGAATAGTTTGTATCAGTTCCCACATCGATGCTTCTGTGTGTTAGGATCTATACTGGAATGGTTCGTCTGATTTTTATCTGAGTTGCTGACGTTAGCCGAGCAAGTGCATCTGTTCGGGCGTTCTCCACTTTAGGGATTCAAATCATCTTAATTGTGGGAAATAGAGAGATAACCTCCATAGCTTTGTCCAAATACCTTACCATAAGTTCTCCTTTAACTCCATATATCTGAAGTATTTAATTGATAATGAGTTAAGAATCATTGTGTGCTATCACCTGCTCGACATCCAGTGATAAAGCTAGTTCCAAACTCGTGATCATCGCCACATACTCGGTCTTATTTTTAGAAGATTAGAACTAAAAACATAAAGCGTATTCCACATCTATGTCATTTAAAGTGTTGACGATACTCCACTACTAGCAATGCATGAAAATCCATCCATAAATAAGTTTTAAATTGAAATGTCGTTATTGAATTCTTCCTTTGATAATATTCCATGTCTTAATATTTTTATGCTATGTTTAGCTAATCGCTAAGCTATTTTTTTAGCAACTGATGTTTTTAGTTGGTCAGCAACAATCTTAATTTGCTTTTGAGATGAGCTCTCCTCTGAAGAAGTATGCTCGGTAGGCAAACTTGGATTATTCATCTAGGTATGTAAATTTTATAATGAAATCTATTATTGCTTGCCCATTCAATGCAGTCCTTAGCTCATAGATAATATCATACTCCCCTCGTTCAACCACCTAAGACCTCAACCTTCCTGACTTTTATGGTTTGTGCAAAGCTTGTCGTAAAGCCAAATCAGTGTACACCATAATAGTATGGGCCTGAAAATATGGCCTCATTATCCTGGATGCTTCAATAAGTGCAAGTGTTAGATTTTCCAAGCGTGGATACCTAATTTATGCTCCTCGAAATGATTTGTTGGTGCAATAAACAGGCTTCTGAACTCCTCCTTCTAGTCAGATCAAAGTCGAACTAACAGATGACTCTAAAACAACCAATTACAAATACACCTTCTCCCCCCAAACTGGACAGAAGAGCAATGATGGATAGATATTTCTTCAACTCTAGGAAATATTTCTCATATTAATCATTCCACTCAAAGGACTTTTTGAGAATTTTGAAAAATTTAAGACATTTGTCTATTGATTGGGACACAAAAAGGTTGAGGGTTGCTACTCTTCTAGTTAATTTCTGCACATTTTTTTTTCATGTGGGAGATTGCATCTCAGTTAAAGCTTTTATCTTGTCTGGATTGGCTTCAATTCTTTTATGGTTCATAATATCCTAAGAACATTACTTCTTTTACCTCGAATATACATTTGGTCGGGTTAAGTTTCATCGGGTGCTTCTTTAACTGGTTAAACGTTTGAGCCAATTTAATGAGTTCAGCGATAACTTTGCTCTTCGTGAGTATGTCGCCCACATATACTTCCATGTTTTTTCCAATCTTCACTTCAAACACTTTGTTTACCAGCCTCTAGTATGTTGTATTAACATTTTCTATCCCAAAGGGAATAATGTTGTAGCATTATGTACCTCGGCTAGTGATGAAAGATGTGCTCTCCTTGTCTTCTGTATTTATTTTTATCTGGTTGTAACCAAAATAGGCATCTATGAAGCTCAGTAACTCATGACTTGCAGTTGCATCTACCAACTGATCAATCCTTGGTAAAGAAAAATGATCTTTGGGGCATACTTTATTGAGGTCAGTAAAGTCAATGCACATACGCCATTTGTTCTTCTTCTTCTTAACCATCACCATATTGTCTAACCAATTGGGATACTTGATATATTCTATAAATTGAGCTCTCCATAATTTCTCCACCTTCTCTTGGATGTCCATGTTCTTCTCAGGACTGAACACTCTGCATTTTTTCTTGATCGGCTTAGCATTTTTATAAATGTTGAGCGCATGGAAGATAATTTAAGGTCAATTCCTGGTATATCCTCATGGCTTTAAGCGAACACTTTCTTCCTCTCTCTAAGGAATGTAATTAATTCCTGTTTGAAAGAAGGTGTTACATTTGATCCAATTTGAGTGGTTCTTTCCAGTTTCTCATTATCAAGCATAATGGTATTTGTTGCCTTCATAACCTGTCCCTTGACCAAATCTTCTTCTTCCTGAGGATCTAGAGTATCAATATGATAAGTGGTAGTGCTCTTCTGGACTTCCTGCTGGTCGGCAGAAGGGTAATAGCACTCTTTAGCTTCCATCTGGTTGCCATTCACTATGTCGACTCTATAATTAGTTGGAAACTTCATACAATGATGTACTACAGACAATACTACTTCTAACTGCTTCATCCTAACTCTATCGATAATCATGTTATAGGCAAAAGGGATATTTTTATCTGGTACAAATAGGAAAATCCTCTCATTTTTACTTATTGGCCAAGTGCCGACCAATACATCTAGCTTGATTATCCCTTAGGGATAACCTTTTTCTCCTGACAATTCGACGAGGGGGTTGTGATAAGGTTATAATTTGTTATCTCGTAGCCCTAAGTTGTGGAAACAATTATTGAATATGCCATCTGCTGAATGTAATACTCTGCCTAATTAAATACCGGGTGATCAGTCCTTTATTAAATTAAAGCAGAATATCCAGTTGATCCATTCTTAGAATCACCGTCAAAAACTCTTTAATATTTACTAACCACCTAGTATTTGAAAAACTGTTGTCAAATTTTATCTTTATAATTAACACGTAATGATCTAAAATAATTAAATAAATAAACATCAAATTCACCATTCTAATTAATCAACATCAAAAATAATGAAATAACTGAATCAAATTAGATATGACTGGAATAAACACCCCAGTCTGAAACTCCAATACAATAAATCATATCTCAAACTAAATCCACAACTAAAATAAATGAAGTACAATGTCTCTGGAAATAATGACTAATAGAAGATGGGCGACATTCCCGACTGAGATGAATGAAAGGTTGCATCTGATCTAAAAGAAATGGAGACGTCTACCAAATAAGACCTACAATCATCCATAACAACTACAGCAATGTCAAATGAGAATGAACTCCTAAGTTGGGCATGCCTGTGGCTGGGCACCTAAAATGGTTTTTACTAAATAGATTTGGAAAAAACGGGTCAGTACCTGAGTAAAACAGTTCAAAAATATTTGCAAATATTCAAAATGCATAATCACTAGATATTATATAAATGTTAGTTTCGCGGCTCTCACTTGAGGTCATCACCCCTCAACTAGTGTACACGCCTAACGTAATTTCCTGGCCCGTCCTAGTTATACTACCCCGTCTAACTAGTTTGAGTTAAATATCTTAATACACCTTCTAACTCTTTGTGTTCACCCGTATTACCCATACAACAACTATTAAAGATCTATGTCTATTAGACAATTATGAATTTCTCATTTAGGGCTAAGTTCCCACATATTTAGATTAATTTAGATATCACTATATTTCTCATCTACTAAGCACAAATAGTAGAATTAAATCACAAGTGTATATATATACATGTCACTTCAATTTTATATATATACTAATATAGCACCCCTAGGCTGAGTTGCGGTGCATGGATAGTCTCCTATCAAGTCCCTATACATCACGTACAAATAGAGGACTAAAGGTCCAGGATCACTCTCGAACTAGAAATACAGATCACAAATATTGGAGGCAAACATAGTCTTAGGCATTTGGGCTACGCACATACCTATGCACCCAAATGATCGAGCACACCCTCATTCACACAAGTGTTGCTCATCCCTAAGTTCTATGTTCTGAGGTACAAGTCAAAATCCCCCAAGATGGTTTATCAAGATAAGACTGTCCCCTTTCCAAACCTCCCATGATAGCAAGCAATGTAGGTAAGTCTTACACAAAATAAGACACATAATAGGTATTAAGACAACCTATGTATATACATTCAATTAAGGTAATCTCGTACCCCATGATATAGTCCGTACATAGTCTACATACTCTCGCATAACCTATATATTATTAGCGTACTGTTAAACTTATTATTCGCATAAGCTCGAGTGTCTCCCATCACTTGGAAGGCTACCAATTGTCCCTTAAGTCTATTCAGTAGCTATCTCACTCATTCCTTCATGGTTTAGGTCATCGTTCTCACCGAATTCCTGCGACACGATATCATTCTCCAAATTAGGTTTTTATTCCTCAACTAGACCTAATAAATTTTAGCCCTCAATTTTTTCTCATGTGACTAAAGTTCAAACCTAATATTGACCTACTGGTATCTTTCAAATAACTCTCTTTCCATTTAAAAATTATCTCAAGGGTTAATTCGATCGTCCCCCATGAGTTATAAACAAAAGGGAGAAATTTTCTCAAAATCTGGGTTGCCGAATCGATTCGACCCTGAACCTTATCGATTCGCCTATCGATTCGACCCTGAACCTTATCGATTCGCCTATCGATTCGCCTACCTGAACTGAATTGATTCGCCTACCGATTCATGAATCGTTAGGCGAATAGATTTAGTTTAGGTAGGAAAATAGATTCGATTCGGGACCAAATCGGTAGGCGAATCGATTGGGTTCAGGGCCAAATCGATAGGCAAATCTAGTCGGTTCAGGGCCGAATAGATTTGGCTGCCCAAATTTTGATAAATTCTCACCCTTAACTTTTTGAACTCATGGGGGATGATCAAATTAACCCTTGAGATATAACTCTTTATTGCCTATGATCTCCTCCATTATGTGATACACGCCTTTAGCGAGGTGGTATATTCATTATACTTTTTTTATTTTGTCAACCTTCTTATCTTTTTTATCCTTCTTGGGTGAATTCTTTTGGATTTCATCCTTAACCTCTGGAGTTTCTTTAGCAACCATTGCCTCCTCGGCGTTTATAATCTTCTTAGATTTAGCCATCAATTTTGTTATGGTCTTGGGGGATTTTTTTGCCAACGCATAGCAAAGATCTATGGCGAATAATCCACTCATCAGCATTACAATAGTAGTCTTCTCTTCATAATCAATCACTTATAATTTTTCATTATTGAAGTGTGTGATGTACTCCATAGTAGTTTCTCCAGGTCTTTGGCAAAGGCTCAAGAGGTGAGTAACATTCTTGATCGTCTTAGCCCCAAAACAAAAATTATGGATAAATAATTCGACCAAATAAAGGAAGCTAAAAATTTTCCCTCTAGATAGGTTATTGTACCATACCTGGGCTGAGCCTTTAATAGAATTTGAGAATGTCCGAAAGTTCATCTCATCAGGGACAGAGTATATATTAGCAGCAACCTAATATTTCTCAATATGGAGGAATGAATCAGTCTTCCCATCGTACTTGGGAGTAACAACTGGTGGCTTGAATTTAAAAGGTGTAGGATAATACACAATATCCTAGATAAAAGGGGATCCCTTCACAAAACTCCTTTTCAAGGGGTTCTCTGTTTTAGCCATTTCTCCCAATCGATCTTCTAGTCACTGCATGGACCCTTTCTAGGAGTGATCCTCTTGTTTAGACTTAGCTGAGGCAACATGGGTGGCTTTACTGTGCACATGTGCTGAACTCTCTTCCTAGGAAGTCTTCTCAGCGTGCATAAATTCTCTTATGCTGGCCCTAGACCTAGCAGATCCTTCTCTGTGCTTGCGGGATTGATCTGGCTCCCTGTGATAATCTCTGCCTGCTCGGGGCCCCAGATGTTAAAAAGTAGATGCCTTACTTAAGCGTTTTAACATGCTCAACCTTTTAGAGGAGAAAGATTGACCATCATAATAATCCATTAATTGTACTGACAACGTTTCCCCCGGGTGATAAAATCTATCACGAGAAGATCTGGAGCGGTTACTTATTTTATTTATAGCTGGTGGAGGTGGCATGTCCCTTCGGGATGGCTCAGTAGTGGACTTATCTTGTAGCATTAAATCCAATTGTCAAACTGATTCTTACTTGGCTTTCTTCCTTTTAGCAAGGTTAAGTAAAATTCTTTGAAGATCTGCCACACTAGGAGGAGGAGATGGAATAACATAATTCCCTTCATTCCTAAGGTTGTTTTCTGGGTCAATTATTTCTTCGAGGGAAAAGAAATGAAACAAGTGGCAGAGAAAGATTACAGACAAACGTTCCCACAGACGACGCTAATTTGTTGATATTTAAAAATAGATTGGGTCAAAATTTATAATCACGGATAAAATAAAGATAATAAAGCAACAAATAAGGTTTTTAAAGTGGTTCAGTTATGAGAAAAGCCTATGCCCACTGTATTTAGTATTTCTGGTGGTTACAATAGCTCAGAGTTGGGTATGTTTGTGCCTGGTCAAAATTATCCGCTTGAGCTAAGGGAGATCGTGTATTTACAATGGTTAAGAAGCTAAGAGATGGAATGCCTTTATATATCCAGGCATTTACATCTGTATATAATAAATAATACTATTGATATTCACATGTTTGTGTACAAGGGACGTTAGTTATTCCACCTAAGCGATTGTTGCTATTATTGATAATTCGTATTCTTGAGGTTGGTCGGTCGGTTGGCCTACCAAGTGTCTCTGGAGCTGACCAAAAAAATAAGTATTGTGAGGATAGCCACATTGGAGGACATTTCTCCATCTCTCATTGGTCCACGTAAATGAATAATTTTTACATACAACTTAGGTCATTCGCACTCTTTAATAAAATGAGATTGTTGATAGAAAGAGCCAGACGATACAAGAAATGGCTAGATCTATGCTTCTTGGGAGAAACATGCCTAGACGTTTTTGGGCAGAGGCAGTGAGCACTCCATGTCACACAGTGAATAGGGTACATCTTTGTTCATACACACTGCATATGCCTTATGAGTTGTGGACATAAAAGAAGCCCAACATATCATATTTACTTATCTTTAGGAGTACTTACCACATCTTATGAGATAGACAACCCTTAGGAAAGTTTGACTCCCGAAGTGACGAGGGGATATTTTTAGGGTATTCATCGACGAGTAGGGATTATCGGGTTTATAATCTAACTAGATCTAAGGTTATGGAGTCAATAAATGTCACGATTAAAGATGATGAGCCACCGACGTTTGTTGGTCCTAGCCCCCAGTGTGAGGATAATGCACCTCCTGGTGATAATCCCATCCTTCCTCATGATACCATGGTGGATCCCATTCTTATTTTAGGGGAGACACATCTTGGGTTCGAAAGAGTCATGACCCTTCTGCTATACTTGATGATCCTACATTTGGTGTCAAGACTCGTGCTCAACTTGAAAACATGGTTAGCTATGTGTGCTACACATATTTAGTCGATCCCAGAATGTGAAAAAAGCACTCAAGGAGGAGAACTAGATTTTTTCCATGGAAGAAAAGTTGCTTCAATTTTGAAAAAATGATGTTTGAGAGTTGGTCCCCCGACCTAGCGAGACTAATGTGATAGGTACCAAGTGTATTCTCAAGAATAAGGTGAAAGAAAATAGTACCATAATTCACAATAAGACTAGGTTAGTCACTCAAGGCTTCACACAGATCGAGGGTATAGACTTTGAGGAGACATTCACTCTTATTGCTAGGCTTGAGTTCGTCCGCTGACTACTCACCATAACATGTCATTTGCGCTTCAGGTTATATCATATGGATGTCAAGAGTGACCTTCTAAATGGTATTCTACAGGAGGGGGTTTACCTGGAACAACCAAAAGGGTTTAAAAATCCTAAGCACTCAATAAAGTCTTGTATGGTTTCAAACAAGAATACCGTGCTTGGTACGAGAGGTTTATTTCCTATCTCTTAGCTTGTGGCTTTAAAATAGGGGGAGTAGATAAGACATTATTTGTGAAGAGAGAGTGTGGTGCTATTTTCGTTGCTCAAGTCTATATGGATGGCATAGTCTTTGGATCCACATGATCCCGCCATGCTCACACCTTTGAGGAGGAGATAAAGAGTGAGTTTGATATGAGCATGGTAGGTGAGCTTGCATTCTTCTTAAGTCTTCAGGTTTGTCATATTGAGGACGTGATATTCATATCTCAACCCAAATATACAAGAGACCTTGTGAAGAAATTTGGTCTTCACTCTACTAAGCACTTACATACCCCTATGAGTACATAGACAAAGCTTAGCAAAGACACTTTAGGCAAGGACGTTGAGCAAACCTTATATCGGATTATGATATGTAGTCTTTTCTTATTGAGTGCTAGTCCTGATATCGCCTTTAGTGTTGGAGTCTATGTGCGATCCCAAGCATCCCCGAAAGAGTCACACTTTCATGCACTTAAATGTATCATCAAATACATGAGTGAAACTCTTTCATACAATATTTGGCATTCCTTTGATGCGATGACCGTTTGTCCGCCTATTCAGATGTCGATTGGGTTGGGGATGTAAATGGTTATAAGAGCACTTCGAGTGGGTGTTTCTATTTTGAGAGTGCTCTTGTCTCTTAGTTGAGTAAGAAGCAAAACTCCATATCATTGTCCACAACGGAGGCTGAGTATATTACCGCCGAAAGTTGTTGCATGAAACACTTATAGATGAAGAAAATATTGGAGGATTACCGTATTTCACAGGGCACGATGACTATTTCCTATGATAGTACGAGTGTTATTCACATTTTTGTAATTCAGTCCTACATTTGTGCACAAAACACATTACGATATGCGAGCACTTTATTCGAGACCTAGTTGAGGAGAAGGTCGTGTCTTTAGCTTTCGGAGCACCAATCATCATTTAGCCGATATATTCACAAAACCTTTAGATATGCACTTCGATTTGAGGACCTTAAGAAATCTTTAGGTATTTGAATTGTTGACTGAGTTCAAATATTTTATCTAGTATTAGATGTTTATCATGATTATATCCATTTATTCATATTACTAGATTGTATTATTATTATATTATCATTGTATGTATCTTTTTCATTTTGATATTTTTAGAAAAATCCAAAAAGATTTTTATTTTTCTGAAAATTTTTGAAAAATACAAAAAGATTTTTTATTTTTAAGAAAAAGGGTAAAGGCAAAAAGATTTTATTTTGATAAAAATTTAAAAAAATACAAAGAGTTTTGTATTTTTTACACCGTATATAGATGAACATTAAAGATGTCTGAATCACCCATTTATTCCATATCCACGTGTTCACTCCATATGTGAACACGTGTTCACTCCATGAAAAATACAAAGATTTATTTTTATAATTTTGTACCCAATGTGTTCACTCCATATGTGTTTGCACCTTTTTTTGTTACGAGTGAGGGTGGGGGGTATTTTGACTCACCCGCTATGTAATAATCACTATTTGACTTTAGTCCATGTTTTATTTTTCTTTGGACTTTACCCACCATTTTCACTTTTACGACAAAGAAAGCATTGCAAAATTTTGAAAATAGCGTCGCTAAAACTGAAAATAATGGGTAAAGTCTAAATAAAAACATAAGTTATTAAATGCAAATATAATCATGATTGGTAATGTCGAAATGCCTTTATTATTTGTGTTTGCACCTCGTCGTTACTGTGTTTATGTTAGTTAGTGTTAAGATATGCATAAAATTAGTTTGTCATTATCCTTATACATGTGAGGTACACATGTATGCAATTGAAAAATAAATCTCATTCACGCAAAGAGATAAACAAAATCTCTCGAAGGTTAAAAAACCAAGGCTTCAAAATTTAAGAGAAAATACACTCTAATTAAGTGAAATTTCCATGAGAACTATACTTGTAAGTTCCTCTTTCTTGATTATATGTCACGTAAATTCGAGTTGGATTTCCCCTTTTCATTTGTTGGAAGTTAAACGAAGGAAAAATGTTTATATATTTATGTTTTTATTGATCCATGACCTAAATCGCTTTTTAATTTGACATTTCTTTGTTTTCACTTAAGATTGCAACGTAGACTAAGTGGATCACTAGGAATCTTAGGCTTTATCATTGGATTAGTTGGCATGAAGGAGTATTATGAAATGCTAAGACTTATAACTATAGGGGTGGTAGTTTCAAGGAATTAAAAGACGTCCATTATAACTTTGTTTACTATCAAAAAACTATAGACGTGGACCATGAGCTTTTGCTAAAAACAAGACGCCATTTGGTTAATATTTACCATATATTTGTAAAAATTAGACTTCAAATTACTATGGAAACATGCAAAGGAATAATCATGTTTGTTATATATAACCTCAAACTACAAAAGTCCCTATAAAGAGAATCCAAAGCTACAACAAGTTGAAGTATCATCAAGAGCAAGAAAAAATGATACAATGATACATCAAAGAACAATCCTACTCAACTAAGAACAGGACAACACAAGTTCCCTCACTCATTTTATCAAACTCAATTAAGGATGACAAATACAATCAAACAAGCTCTCATTGTTGGGGTTTTATTTTTAAAACTATGTAGGGAATTTACTTTTTTGTAAATGTGTGTTAGTTGTTTTTGAAAAAAGAATCGTATTTATGAGAATGCCTTATAAGTAGAAATTTCAATGAGTTAGGTTTATCTTGATCACAAGATATCAGAATTCTGGTTATATCTCAATTAAATAAGTTCAGGATATAGAAAGGAATTGACATCATATCGATAAATCCGCGTGTGAAATCCTAGTAGTTTATCTCAAACTACGGGTTATATATATATATATATATATATATATATAATTTGAAATATGAAAGTGATTTCTCTCATATTTCACTAAAGTTTCATCTTCAAGAGTTCCCACACACAAGGATTACTTTGGGTGGATCATACACTCAATAATTTGAGAGATCATCAACTTCATTAACATATTTCTCCTCATACGGATCACAAAACGGTTCGTAAGGTTTTGTATTTGAAACCCTAAGTTTGTCCGTCAAACCTAGTTCTTGATTGTTACTTTCCATTGCATAATCAATAGAATTTCTTTGGGATGAATTTTTTTCTCATTTAAATTTAATTCCAATCACCAACAATTGATATCAGAGCCTCGATTATAGATTGATCATGTTTTGGAAAGGTTCATGCTGTCCAACGATTGAACACTTAGTTTTGCATGTTATGAAGTATGTGCATGAAGTGTATGTTTTGTACTAATATGGTTTTGTACAAACATGGTTTTGTAGGGTTTGATAAATTTTATTCCTTCCATCATGGTCCATTGTACGTTTACTTATATGGTTGGATCTTATCGTAGTTTATTAATAGTTAATTTTCTTATATTTGATTTATTTATAAAAGAAAATAGGTTATTTTAATTATTACATTAATCGATATATTTAGAGAAGTTGTGAGGGATGTACTATTTTTTAAAACCCTAGTTTTATTGGGTTTTGGATTGGTGGTTTTGCATGGAGTTTCAATTTTCATTGATACAGGTTTCGCTGTGAGAAAAGGAATTTTTTTTCAACCTATTCTAACTTGCGTACAAAGGAACAACGAGTTGGGTCGTGAGTTGCATGTTAATTGGAGATATATTAACAGGTTATTTATATCACATGGGGTAAATTTTACATGGTGTAAAATCAAGGATGCTTTTGATTCATTAAAATGAATTATGCCTAAAGGACAACCATTTTTTATGAAAGTTATTATAAGTGGGACCCATATTAAATAAGGCAATAGAATCTAAGCCTTTTGATTTTTAGTCTTACGTGATGGTGAACTTTTGTATATCAACTGGGAATTTTTATTTATGCATGTGTTTTGAATGGAAAGTTTGGAATTTTTTTATTCTTGATGTTGCATCTGAAAAGGAGCACGTGGGTGAGATCAATTTCTTGAAGGTACAACAAGTTTTGTTGTTGCTATTCAACAATGAGTATTTTTTTGTCAACGCGTTGCGTGTTAATTCAAAAATGGAAGATAACTTTTCTTTCTTTCTTTTCTAACTCAAGGCTTGCGTGCTAGGGCAATGGTTCAACTCAAATACCTTGTTTCTTATTGGGCATACCGTTGTACGCATCTTGGATATAAAAAAGGAGTACTATTTTTTTCCTTTGGAAGTTTGCATGTCTAAGTTCAAATGCGAGATGTGGTTTCACTATACCAAAAATGCCAATCTGGCATGCTTACAAAGGAAAAATCTAGAACGGTTCGTGCTGAAAACGTGCCAAAATTAAGAGTCTAGCATGATTTTAAATCGTGCTAAAAGCGTATCAGATTGCCAAAATCTAGTACAGTTTAGAACCATGCAAAAAATTAGCACGATTAATTTTGGCATGGTTTTAAACCATGCCAGATTGGGTTTGGCACGGTTTAAAGCCATGCCAGATTGTTGTTTTTGCTGTAGTGTTTCCATATGGTAAAGTTAGAAGACCAAATTCATTTTTATGGTGCACGTGTGTTTCCTGAAGGGACTAGCAGATTAAAAGACCTGACAACAAGTTTTTTATGAGACCCCACTAGATTTTTGTGTGTTTTTGAAACTACATGAGCAATTTCAGGATTATTACGTCTTAAATGTGGACTTTAAGGATATTTATTTGTAAGGACATTGTCCGTCATAATTAATTATGTCGTATTCCGCTACAAGTCGTCAAAGAATTGAGGAAGCTAACATCTACAAAAGACAGATCCAAATTTCATATGGACTTCAACATTCATGCCCAACAAGATGAGTTTGGTAAAAATATGTTTAAGTTCCATTTACATTTCATATTAAAAGTGTTGGGATATTTTATGAAATTTTCATAAATGGTTTTTATAAAAACATTTTCTTATAAAAGTCCTTTTTGTAAAAAGTTTTCTGATCCCGTAACAAGATTTAGTTTTTGACGTTTCCAACTTTTTTCAAAGTCTAAAGTTTTTTGGGATCAGCACCTCTGTCGTTCAAACGACAACGTATCTCGTTCGAACACGATACAGTCTCGCTCAAACAGCGACGTATGTCGCTCGAACGACAGGTCTTTTAACTTGACAAGTCACCGCCTTAACTGTTGTTATATATTGGGCTTCAGACTATTTTTTTAGGCGTAAAGAAGCACTGCTTTTAACAGAATACTTTTTCCTAGTGTTTGTATTCTTATCCAACCATTTAAGGGTTCAAACGTTTTATTTTTCAATTCACAATTTCAATTACTTTTATGTGAGTTGTTCTTGTGGAACCTAATACATATTTTGTTGTGATTTTATGTTGCTGAACTAGGTACCTTTGAAGGTACTGGGTTGATAATAGATATTGCTTGAGGGAGGTACTCGGCTGATCGACTGTGTGTCATAGGGAGTGTTACGGTATTCCTGGACTGATTCGAACTGCGATTCTTGTGGTATAGCTGCGTGTGAACCACTGCAGATTTCATTGTAATCCGTGTAAGGTACTTATGAATTATAGTGAAATAAATATTTTTACCCGAAAGGGGTTTCTTCCTGAAATCTGTGTTTGTCAGCTTAATCAACGCATGGTTTAATTTATTGATTTGATTTAACACATAGATGCATGTTTAGGGTTGAATAAAATTGGTGTTTGATTTGAGAAAAATTAGACATTCGATTAAATAAGTTTGATTTGAAAATTTGCGAATCCATTTGAATCAGTATCGCACACGGAATTTTAAAAATTGGTATCAGAGCAGGTTGCGCTAATTTATCGTGTATTCCTATTTTTCGCATAAATTGTGTGATATTGATTTTTTTTTAGAACTCTGTTTTGTGAAAAATCACTACTTTTTGATGGATCACTTATATAATCGAATGCCTATTTTTTACGGGTCCAATTATGCCTATTGGAAAGCCCATATGAAATCACAATTAAAAGCCATTGATGAACGTGTTTGGTTGCTTTATGAAAGAGGGTGGACTCCTCCCACTTTCACTTCTAATAATATCACCTCTTAGAAACTTGTGTCAGATTGGACTGAAGATGATTTTAAAATGTCTAATTCTAATTCCCAAGGTTTGATGTTATTTCTAAAGCCATCTCCCCCGACGAGTTTCGCCGAATTATGGTGTGCACCACATCTAAAGAGGCATGGGATGTCCTTCAATTAACACATGAGGGTACGAACGCGGTTAAAGAATCAAAGCTATAAAATTTGGCCACCCAGTTTGAGACTATCACCATGTATGAGTTCAAATGTTTTGATGAGTTTTATGCACGTTTGTAGGACATTGTTAACTCAAGTTTTAATTTAGGTGAGCCAATTGACAACACGCGGGTCATTAAAAATATTTTGAGATCTCTCCCGAAACATTTTATTCCTAAAGTCATTGTTTTGCATTCGTTGGGAAAGTTAAATTCACTTAAGTTAGAAGAACTCGTATGAGACCTACAAACTTATGAGATAGACATGTTTCCTCAAACCATTAAGTCTAAGGATAGAGGCGTTGCTTCAAAGACTCTAGTTAGGAAGAAAAATAAATTGAGAGTTTATGAGTCTAATTCTAAGGGAGAGTTTAGTATTGACGATGTGACCTTGTTTGTGAAAAAATTTAAAACATTTCTCAAAACGAACAAAAATAATTTTTCCAACAAAAATTCTTTTGAGAAAAATAAAAAGCAAGAAAAGGCCAAAGAGGGTAGTGAAAAAGAGAGGGAGGGTGATAAAGAAGAAGAGAGTGAGGAAAAATTATATGATATGCCTTGTTTTTAATTGTAAAGGCAAAGGACATAGAGCATTTGAGTGTCCTACTAGGCTAAGGAGAAAAGGCAAGGAAGTAGCCACGCCTGTCACTCTTAGTGATAGTGAGAGAGATGAGTTCGATAAAGGTGTTAGCACATGGGAAGTGTATAGCTTTTTCGAGTCGTATGAGCACACCCACTTTGTCCCACAATGATTGTGCTCACGAGAGCGACGATGATGTGTCGAGTGTTTCTAGGGTGAGAGCGAGTTTGAGAGTGGAGATGAAAGTGATCTCCAAAAGGCTTTTAGGGGGTTGTGTACCGAGACCTTTACAACAAAGAAGTATAATAGGGATTTAGGTCGTCGATTTTAGATTTTGAGAGAGATAAAGAAGGTTTAAGGAGGGAAAAGTGTGACTTGACCGACACATTGTCTAGTCTGATGACACGTGTATCCCAGCTCGACAGTGATCTCAAACGTGCTCGGGAGGTCAAAGTCCCTTTAGAGAATGCATCTAAAAAGGTTGAAAAGATGGTTCTCAATCCCATTTTGGGTAGCAGTGAGAGTACAGAAATAAGTCATGACGGTGCATCCACTTCTTTTGTTGCACCCGAGTCAGTTCCTACTTTAGTGCTAGATCCACATGACTCTCGATCCGACCCACCTAGGCGTCCCGTACCTGTAAGGAGAGCACATAGGAAACATTTTGAGAGAGATGTACCTAGGCCTATTTACGTTTTATCCCATTGCAAAAAAGAGAGGACACCTTAGGGAGTTTTATTTTAAGTTGGATAATGTGTCACGCTTTACTTCTACACATGTTCGTACACATGCACCCACCCATGATACTTTCTTGCACGCAATGATAGAGAGTTTGCACATATTAAAGAGCAAGTACAGTTTTTCATCAAGACTTCACATGACTTGATGGCGTTGTTTGAAAAGATGTCACCATCTTTGGAAAACTCCACCGCACCTCCTGAATGATGTCTAAACTTTTTGCTAGCATAAGATGATTTATATAATCACAATTTTGCCTATTGCTAGTATGTGTCATTTTGTAGTTTACATTGTTTTATTATTTTTGCTATTGTTTTGGATATGTTTGCCCATTCCAGGAACTGTTTTCACGAAAAAAAAATCACTAGACAAAACTGCATGTCATTCAGGGTAAACTGTGAAAATTTGATTTTTTTTTGTTCAAACGAGAGGAGTTTTCGTTCGAGCGACTTCTGATGTCGTGCGATGCTTTTTCTTCTCGAGAAGCCTTGTCGTTCGAGCGATATGGCACTTCGTTCGTTCGAGCGACATGGCGCTTCGTTCAAGAACTCCAGCACCAACAAAATTATAGTCACAGAAGAAATTAGAGTTTCAAAAGGAGTCTCCTTACAATAGACACTAGGCCATTAAGGAAGGGATTTATTTTCCATTAGTTCTATAATTGCATGTGTTATATTAATTATAAGTGTGTCATTTTAGTTAATATTTTGATAATTATATATGCGAATTAATTTTTTTAATTAGAGTACTCAGTTAATTATGGACAATATGGATTAATTACATGATCGGCCTATATCATATTTTTTCTAAAAAATCACTTTTGCTTTTTATTTTTAAATTGAATTTAATTGGATAATTAATTTAAAGGTATAAATTAAATTATGATCTCCGAGTTTCATTTTAATTTAAAATATTGTTATTTTATAAAATTAAAATAGTGAGATCGGGTAATTTAATTTGTATAAAGTAAAATGGGAATTATCAAGAATTTAATTTGGGCATTAGAATTGAATGAATTATTTTTCAAAATACGCTCGAGTTTAAAATATTAACCTTGTTGTTTTTTCACATAAACCCCACGGTCTCCATTGTTCTTTTGAGAATATGATATGATTACTTCCTAGTGTCAGCTTTATTTGGCCCCCCGTCGGGTGAATATTATTCACGGCATCTAGTAATCTTGATACTCTTAAGTGATAGTTCATTGAAATTTAATGAGTGACTTAGGTTCACCCATGTATGAAGTTCTATACGAGTGGATTTAATTTCAATGAACGAACTGATAGTAGATATTTAAACACAACAAATGATATCCTCTCCATCAGAGTCACTATCATTAGATATGGTACTAAAAGTCGTCGGCTATTGATTGTGTTGGACAATAGTTTTATGGATTATCTAGACAATATAATAAAAGATGAAAAATCTATCTAGTTCAAGATGATGTGATTTAATCTCCCATTGAGAAATATCACTTTATAAAGAACTATGATGTCTGACACGATTAGTTTTTAATTGGCACTAGAGGGATGCCAATTTAAAATTTAATCGAATTAATTATCACGTTTTAATTGAAATTTTTTTTTTTTAATGATGATTCTAGGAATAAATTTAATATTCACTCACCGATTTTAGTCTTAAAGTTTTAACTAGAATAAAGTTCAAGGACTAAAAATGATAATTGGACAATATTAAAACATAAGAGGATAATAAACTAATTAAACCCATGATTTCCATCTACATTTTAAAATTATGATATGATTTATTCCTCGTGTTAGTGTTTGATTTTCCTCCCCATCAGAAGGAATTGATCACGGAATCATAGTATTTTTAAAATTTATGGTAATTCTTTTAAATTAAGTGTGACATACGTTCGGTCCCCCCCCCCCCCCCCCCCCCAATCGAAGAAGTTCATGAATGTTTTAATTTTAATTAATTAACCAATGAGAATTTGTAAACACCGATGTTGGTTGATGACGTTAAATCAAGAATCATGTTCTTAACATGATTTTCATCATTGATTGAACAAGGGGTTGTTTGAATTAGATATGGTAGGAAAACCCGAATCCATTTCATAATCCGAGAGTGAGCATCATCGGTAGCCAAGGGATGGTGTTAGTTGTTAAGAAGAACTTTAATTCTTTCTTAAAAGAAATGTGGAAGGATAAGGCTAAGTCTCTAGTGCAACGGTTTGGGGTTAAGAAATTTCATATTCCTTAGTAGTAGTGAAATAACCGAAAGGCAACATTCTCTTTACAAGTAGTTAGAACTTCTATAGCAATGATGTTCGATTTTTTCTTGATTTATAAGGAAAAGGAAATGGTAATGATGTTTCTCTTAAAAGTAAATGCATGATCTACGGTCCGAACTATGGCAACCTGATGTGTAGACTCGAGAATCACAAATCAAGACTGCAATTCTTTGTAGAGATTTCAGGTAACCGGACAATTACTTAAAAGAGAGAAGTTCATAATTATGGGTAGTAAAAATAAGGCAACGGTATTAGTAGTAGGGTATCCTTCTTGGATTATAGTGGATACATAAAGATGAAATAGATAATTTATTTAATGTATCCAGTTTTAGAAGAAAAGTTAATTTTTGGTTTTTAAATTAACTTTGAATAAACATTCGATGATTTTAATAAACTTATTTTTTTAATAAAATTATTATATCTTTTATTTGTTCCGCTATATTGGAAAATAATTTATTCACTATATGGCTTGTCTCACCAACACTGCTAAACACTTAAATGAATAACATTAGTGGGAAATTATTTAATAGAAAGAAAAAAAAAGAATAAGGTTCCTTTAAATATGAAAAGGTCTATAGCTAGTTATTCAGGACTGCAATATTTTTGTTGGGATTTTGCATTACAGATGTCCATATACATTTTAAATTTAGTTCTATCTAAATCGACATCTTCAACTCCGATTGAACTGTAAAGTGCTGACAATTTAGTCTGAGGACATGTTAAGATCTGGGGGTACCCGACACTCATGCTGTGGAAGGAGCCAAGTTAGTTGGAATAAAGGACAAAAGTATGTCTTTTGTTATTTATCTAATGGTTATAAAGGTAGTTTGTATCATATTCTTAAGACACTAAGGTCATTGGTCATATGAATTCCCATTTCTTGAAAAAGGATTATGTAATAAATCGCGAGCTCAGGAGCAAGCTACTCTTACAAGATATAAAGGAAAATCATATTACAAATGTTGTTAGACCACTCGTATATGATGAAATACAACTTGATATTAATAATATACTGCCTACCGATAGTGGGAGTATTACCAATGATTAAGATACACATGTCACTTATACTTGATAACAAGTGGTGTCACGTCGTAGCGGGAGCATCTAGAGTCATCCTTATTGATTATTGTTTTGGGTAATCATTTCAATGAGATCCCAGGCACACATGAATTGGGTCCCGGGAACTACAACGAGGCATTCTAAGACAAGACTTTTAGCTTTGACTTATGACTGTGGATACTAAAAGGAATTTGTATTCGAATCAAGTTTTGGGACTTGTAAACTTGCTGCTGGGATAAAACCCATTGGGTGCAAGTGGATCTACAAAAAGTTAAAAGATAGATGGATAGTACAATGTAAACCTTCAAAGAAAGGCTTGTAAATGGGTTTACTCGGAAAGAAAGAGATTGACTATGATCAAACCTTTTTGTTAGTAGCCATGCTAAAGCCTATCGCGATTCTTTTAACGTCAAGACAGTGTTCTTAAACGATTATCTTTGCACATGTATAGTAAAAAGTCAGGAAAATGAAGTGATGTAAGCTTGTAAAATACATTTATGGATTTAAGATAACATCGAGGTCTTGAAACATTTGGGTTGATCGGGTAATCAAGTTTTTGATATTAACCAAAGCCCAAATTATACTTGTTTGTATAAGGGGTATGATGAAAATGTGGTGGTATTTTTAATACAATATATGGATAATATTCTCCTAATCGGGTATGAGGTGGGTGTATTTTCTTGCATAAGAGTGTGGTTGTGCGCATAATTTAATATAAAGAACTTAGGACAAGTCGGTGACGTCCTTACGATCAAGCTTGCACTAAATTACATAAAAAGGATGTTAGGCTTATCCGAAGTCAATTATATTTATATTGTGCTCATTTAGCATCGAGACTCAATGAAATGATTTTATTTTCAAGTGTGGAATCATTCTATCTAGGAATCGGTGTCCTAAAACACTACATTAAATGTAGAGAATGAGGAATATACCTAATGCTTTAGCAGAGGTTACACTCATATATGCTATACCGTGTTATAGACTTGATATTTTCTATGTCATTGGTATAGTCAACAAATTTCAGTCTAATAGTCTTATACCTTTTAGGAATAAAGAGTCAGTTTTCAGTCAGATAAGGATTCCAAGTTTTCTACTTCAGAATATGCGTTTACCCATGCAGGTTGATCTATAAGTTGGAGGAGTGTGAAACAATCTTTCATTGTTGACTCCACCAAGGAAGTTGAACTAGCTACCACTTCGGAGACACCTATAGGGGTTATATGGCTTAGGAACTTCGCCAGTAACTTGGGTGTGATTCCTTCAAGTATAATTGGCTATTACACTTTATAGTGTTCATAGTGGTACAATTGCAAGTCTGAGAGAACCATAACCCATAAAAGGTTTAAGAACATTGAGCGTAGGTTTCACTTAGTTCGAGCGATAAAATATAGAGATGATAAGTTTATGACCAAGGTTGCATCGAATAACACTCGGTTAATCCTTCTACAATTAGCGATATAGACTACCTAGTAGATTGGTTGGAAGTTATATGCATAGGTACATTGCTTTAAGACTGAGTGGGAGATTATTGTGGTTTTATTCTTAAAACCATATATGACGTTTACTTTTCAGTAAAAGCGTGTCAACTCATTTTGAAATAAGAATCGTGTTTATGAGAATGCCTTATATATATATATATCAATTGAACTTAGTAGTAATTCTAGTGAGTTGGGTTTGACATGATCACGGGGGATCGAAATTTAGATTCTAATTCAATTGAATAAGTTCACAACATAAATAGGTGTTGACATCCTATCAGTAAAGATACGTGTGCAATCCTATTCATTTATCTTAAAGTATGGGAACATGTTTGATGGTTTGAGAACTTGTTTGATAGTGTAAAGAGAATTTTGATCTCTATATCTAGGATTGTATTAAATATGACTACTCGTGAGATTCAATTCCAAGGGCTACCTAGATTAGACTTTGACAATCTCATACCATTTTCAAAGGGTGCATAAAATCTTAATCCTGGGGGTTATGGGGATTGGCGTGCTTGCATAATTGTTGTTATGATCTCTATGAGTGCAATTAAATAATATATTGAACCAATAGATTCCAGCAAGTTGGGCAATTATTGTGTCAGTAGGTCTGAGATCATCATTCAGAGGAATCCATGTCTAATAGATATCCTGGACTATGATACCCTCTTGACAGAATTATTTGTTTTGTTTTTACCATTTAAATCCAACTTGTGGATTATTTTATATTCTGGTAGAGTGGAAAATAAGTTAAGTCTGAGAATCAAGGAATTGACTAGATGTTAGTTAAAATCGATTAGCAACAAGTTGATTCGACTAAGCGAGTGCCTCTCACTTAGCTTGGGGAATCATATTATGTACCATAATCAAATTTGCAAATAATACTTGTTTATTCTGAGTGATTTAGAGATAATTAAATTGGTGTGGATTCGTGATTGTTTGGTGGAATCAATTGCAATTAAATAAGAAAGGAAATAAATTATGATAATTATAATTTGGGATTTTTGAGTATTTATTTAGAAGCAAATTTAGTTATTTGTCCTGAGTCCTTAGTATGGCTTATTGCCCAAATAGTAAGATCAACACTCTCTAGAAGCCTAGTTTAGCTAAGGCCTATGACTTATACCTATATATATTTATGTAAGCTAGGGTTTTAGAGTAATGATCCATTATTGAGGGTTGGAGAGCAAGGGGAAAAACACTATTCAATTTTTTTGTGAAGGGGTGAGGAGAAAGAAAGTGATTTATCTCATATTTCACCAAGTTTTCATCTCCAAGAGTGCCCACACACAAGGCTTACTTTGGATGGACCATATATTAAAATATTTGAGATGTTCAGAGGATTCTAGTAAGATTTTTGGAGACCTTGGGAGGGCAGCAAGTTCATCATCTTCATCAACATATTTATCCCATACAGATCACAACAATATCCATAAGGTATTTCATTCGAAACCCTAAGTATGTTCTTCAAACCTAGTTCTTTAGTTTTACTTTCCGTTGCATTATCAATCAAAGTTCTTTGGGCTGAATTTTTTCGCGTTGGAAGTCAATATAATCTACAACACTCATCACACAATGAAACATTATCCACCTGAAAGGTCAAAGTCTAATCTAAGTTTACAAGTCTTAGTCAACATTCAAGGAGACCAACTTAAATGGATACTTGAGAGGGAACTATGTATGGTATAACATCTTTCAATTTCATTAAACAATGGCTCAATAAGTCATAAACAATTGAAATGATGTTCACAACACAAAAAATCACTTATGGGTTAAAGAGTCAATTACATTGCCAAAGATTATGCTATGTTAATTAAAATCAAGCTATTTCAAAACAAAGAAAAAAAGAAAAAAAAGTTGACTAAGTCTAAATAGTCAACTATGTTTTGATATAGTCAACTATATAAGACAAAAAAGGGACAATGACTACTTTTTTAAAAGTACAAGAAACAAATTTACCCAATCAAAGCCTAGCTGATAGGTTTTGATTCCACACTATATATGAACCTTGAAATAACATTTTTAAAAACAAGAGAACACACAAACAAAAAAACACAAGATCAAATGCTCACAAAAGAATAATTTCAACCAAAAGATTCATTAAGACTTCCAAAGCATGAGAAAGACGCGTTCAAAAGTTGAGAAAAATTCACTATATATTCTTGCACTTATTAAGCCATAGTTCATTTATTTTTAGAGCGTTATAATATTATATAGAGATATTTCATTCAAGCAAAGATTATTATAGTCTTTTATTCTTAAACTTTCATTTCAAGTCATTTGTGGTTGTCAACTTCATTATATCTTCTTGGTCGATAGTGCCTTGGTAGAAAGGGTTAGGGGAAGGGTAGAGTTCCCTTAGATTTTTCATGATCACTTTGATAAGGAAGGGTGAATTTTTCCTATTAGTAACAGTTTCAAAGAAGGATTAATTCCCTTATAAGGTGTCAGTTTCACTACAAAGAACCACAAGATGATGAAGTTTTTAAATATTATCTCGATTATGGACGTAGGCAAATGTTGAAGCAAAAAAATCATGGTTTACTAAATTATGGTGTTGTGGTTGTCGGAGACGAGGGATATAAGGATATATATGTGTGTGTGTGTCCCTAGACAGGTGATAATGTTTGTTCCTCGATCTCCGATTCTCTTTTAGATCAATTTTGTTATGCCCAAGAAGTTATTAGACACCATCTCCAGTTTGTGTATGCCCCTATTATGCCTAAGCCTTTCTCGCATGAGGGGTTTGGATTTCTCAAAGTTTCCAGTTCATTTATATAAAAACAATTAAAATGGGTTGGCTAGCCCTTTTGAGCTTACCCTAAGGCCATTTTGAGGCCTGCAGATGGCCTAGAGATTCATTATAAAAACTGGGTTACGAATGATGAAGGTACTACACACCCCACTTAATCTTTATGCTTACTTATCTATATACTTATTGTTGCATTTTACTTTACAATTACAGTTAGTTTTATTTTAGAACATGCCAAGCGACCTTATTTTATTAGAACTCCTAAAATATTGAAATATGCTAAGGTATAAACAAATATATTAGTGAGAGGTGTAGGGACGTCCTTAAGAAGGTATATGGGTATATAAGAGTGTGTGTATGAATATGTATACAGGTAATGGGAGGCCACTCGTGTATGTATAACGAGAGACCATTAGCACGTGTATGAGTAGCGAGAGGCTATTAATGCACGTAGATTTAATGACCATTCGTGTGTTGAGGTGTAATGGAAAGTCGTTAGAGTGTATGGGTGTAATAAAAGGTAACTAGTGTGTAGAGGTTTTTTATCACAAGGGGAAACTCGGTATTGAGCCAATGTATCCGCTTATTCACGAGAGAAAAAACTATGTATTATATAATCTAGTTTCGTCACATGGAATATGTTCCAAATTGACGTGTTTGCAAGTGTGAGGACTTAGATGGGGAGGGTGGGTATGTGTTTTGTACATCTTGTAAATCACTTGTACAGTACCTGGCTGGGTAGTTGTGTAATGGAAGTCATGTTTTTGAGCCAGGAGGTATGGTGTTTCAGAATGGGAGTGGACCAAATGTTATTGATAGGGATCTTCGTATCACTTATCAAGTGACTTATATCCTGAAATTTTCGTGGGCCTCTGGTTGGTTTAAGATTCTTAATATGTACATCTTTAATGGGGGTTTAGACTAGAGATGGAGGCATCCCTATAATAATACGTTAAGAGGCGTATTGTAAGGATTGGACTCACGAGTGGGGCTCAATATGGGAGACTTGGGATCAAAGTCTACATTGTTCCAACTAGGAGATTGTATTTACATGTATAGGCTTCGAGATACCGAGTATAAATGGTACATCATTATAGTATTTAAGGAGCGTAGTCCTTTATATTTGCATGTCTAAAAGTACATAATCAACCAAATGTGTTTGATTATTTCAGGAAAACATAGCTTTGTGGGTGTCACTATTGAGATGAGAACGTTTTCTCAGAGAAGTGGTGAGGATTATTCCATCTTTCGACTTTGGATTTCACAAATAGAGCGGATTATCCCTCTTCACAAACATTTTCCTGAAAATGAGTATAAATTTAGGAAAGAGAATTTTGTGTGATACTTACTTTTACATGTTTTGATTAGTCCTTTTACGGTGAGAACATAATGATTATCTCATTGGTGTGAATTGCTGGAGGAGGAACAGGCTTTAAAATATAAACACTGTAAAATGCATACTTGGATCCCTGGTGGGGGTTGAGTTATTATATTATTTAAGACACATTACTACTTTTGTATTTAATGTGGTGTGAAAAGTATAAAACCTGCTATTTATCTCATGTCGTGTTAAAGTATAAAATACAAAAGTAGTAATGTGTCAAAGTCACTTCTTAATTTTTTACCAAAAAAATACAATTTTATTAAAAAATTATGTTTTATAAGAAATTATAAAAAATAGAGTTTTTAAAAAATATAGTTTATAGTAAAAGTTCCGACCATTTTTTCTTTTAAAAACAATGTTGTCCAGTATTTTTGTTTGAAAAAGAATGTTCATTTTTTTAAATAAATAATATCGCATTTTTTTTATTAACTTCCACTTCTATAAAAAAATAATAATAAGTTTTTTTTCCAGAATATTTAAAATTATTTTTCAGAATATTAGATTTGTTTATATTCAAAATATTATGCTTTTTTATTTTCAGAATATTATGTATTTAAAAATAAATAATAGATTTTTTTATAAAATATTATATTTGTTCAAAATAAGTTTTTTTTTATAAATAAATGTATTAATAAATTGTTCAACTTAAGTTATATGTATAGAAGGACATTTTAGTCATTTTTGTGTTTAGAGTTAAAGGTGGAGTGGGGGAAATATTTTTTGGAGTGGGAATAAGGGCTCCCTTATTACATTTGTGTCTACTCCTTATATTGTTGTAGATGTTCCACTTTAGTAATTATTTTTATTAAAATATTATCTTTTACCATTACTATGGGTTACGCCCATGCTTGTCATTAAGTACCGCGGGTTTAATTATTATCTTACAAAGACCATTATATAATATGACCAATTTTTGAAAACTAATTTGTAACTCTCAACTTTTAAGCACGATCTTTTTTTATTTCTTTTTTCCACTTTTTCCAAAGTCAATCGGGTTTATTTTAACTTCGTAGGGAGGGATATCAGTGCTGGAAATTCATAATATTTGAGCTCATATATTTAAATTGACAAAGCAATTCAGGCATGATTGAACCTTGTCACATCAGTGGGAGGTGGCATTTTAAGTCGTACCAAATGTTTTTTGGAGTTTAACTTCCTTTTTTAACCAAATAACTATTTGCTTGCATCTATACCAACTCCAAATGTATGTAGTTTTTGGTCATTTGGGTATATAAAACAACTCAAGTTGTGTGCAGTTTTTCATCATTTACTAATTTACACATAACTTACTCCCAGTATCTGGGCAAATGCCCGAATATCATATAACTCGACATGAAGAAAAGAAAAGGAGAAAAATAGGAGTGGGAAAAAATAGAGCGACAGGACCCTTACCCCTTAATGGTCAATTTTGGGCACAAATAGCTCAAACTGTGGATCGTATAATTGGTTTTTGTCATTATGCCCGCATGCATGGATTATTTTTTGTTGGACAAAATAACTTTTTGCATCTATACCCCTTCCACTGGAGTTGGTCGAGAACCTTAGCTTGTGCATCTACATATTAGTCTCGAAAATAGGTGCCTCAATCGATCACAAAAAATGGAATTAGAGTGATGTTAAGTTTCCCAAATTACAATCTGAATTGACTTGTAATTTGTATAACAGATTAACATAATTATTTTGTTCAGGCTGCATCATTTGGGCAGGCACGATTTTCATAATTTTGGTACAAAACTAAGCCCATGTAACCCAAAATGCAAACCACAATTTCTACACATAAAGATGCAATAAAGACAATTTTATCAATCCTCATGGTGTGTTTGGTAACCTCCATTTCATGCCATGAAATCGGAATTGTAAAATTTCCAGTTCAAATTTCAAAATTTTTGAACTAGAATATTTTCAATTCCCATTCCAAACACCCTCAAAGTATCCATCTGGCAAAATCCAATAGGAAAATGCCAACCACTTTAGACAATCTACAAGTCATCCTCTTCTTTATCTTCCCACTTTGGATTATGCTTAATGAAGAATCCCATATATCCCTGTCAAGCACTTCTACCTAACCAACCTTCATTACATTTTTTCTCCAAAGGGAAACTAACTATGTTTCTTAACATGGTCTAGAAGCCAATGACTCGTGGTTTTCATCTAAAAAGGATAAAGCCTATTAGAGAACTATTTAAAAACATGAGAATCACCTCAATTGGTGCAACCATCTGCCCTCAATGAGGTTAAAATCAGTTCCTGCAGAGTGAGTTTACTTGCATTCTTGATCAACAATTATTGTTGCTTCTCTTGTTTTTTATTTTCCATTGTACATAAACATCTCTACGCTTTAAGCTCAGTGATGAACGCCGATAGACCAACACACTCATGGAAATCCTTTTAGGGCTCATATGCTGAACACTTAGGTCTAATCCTATTTCTATTCTCAAATGATCGATTAGGACCGGTGAAGATGACTTGGTTAAGAGTTTTAAATTGGGAGGATTATAGTATATAGTAACATTTAGTAGTAATGTGGTGAATTTTGTTTATACCATGTTTGATGCATATTTGTACTTAATATGTAAAAAAACATTGGAGATGGTATGATTAATAATTTGATAAGAGGCTAATTAAATTAGGTCCAAGACAATCTTACAAGTCACTTTACATATACACGTCTCTTGGCCTATTAAACATTTGGTTAGGACAAGGCACATTGTGAAATAGGTGATGAAAGCAAAAGTATATCCATACTGTTAAGAGCTCCCAAATGAAAGAAAGAAATCAGACAACCAAGCAAATGAAAACTTCTCTTCAAGACAACTTCATTGTGATTCTTATTTCTTTTTCTTACTATTCAATTTATGCAATTTTATGAATATGAAATTTTCACCATTTTTGTCAAGAGTTTTCAAAAATACACCATATTTTGGAGACATTTCCACTCCGGGACAATCTTAAGGGACATATGATGCATCTTTAGAGTGTCAATTTTCCCTGAAATTTTTTCTTAATGATTTTATTTGTCACTAACTCTAAATAGACCTTAAAGGAAGGTATATTAAAGTTAATAAAAGTTAGTGACGTGTACTAAAGTCTGAAAAGTCATATTACGGAGGTATTAGTATCTAAAAGACCCTTTAGTTATTTAATATTCTTATACGTCTTGGAGAGCAAGATTATTGAAAATAAAATCTTATTTGAGAGATTTTTATTTTTTCATTAATCCATACTAGATCCTTTATTCTCATCGTTACATAATCGAGTCCTTTTTCGAGTATATTCAAAGAAAGAAATCACATTCAGTAAAGATTTATGATACATGTATTCGATGGCCAAGCAAGAAGTAAAGGAAGAAATAAATTTTTTGGCACTTCTTTTCGATACTGATTGAAGATGCGTTGTTGTTTCAGAAGAAAGATAGCTATACTGATTCGGTAAACTTACTTGACCTTATGGCATTAGGTACGCATCAGCCCCCATACATGATCTTGAGACTTTGGGGATACCAATATTTTTGGTAAACAGTCGCTCGGGTCTGATCACGGCGACCACATTGTGAGGGGACACCCCTTCGGACAAATTAGATGATCAAATAATTAAATCTAAAATTTACTATCCTTTGAATCAGGTGCAAAACATTTTTTACCCAACTCACTACATTCTTGTTATGAATGGAAAGGAACTTCGAGAATCCTTATACCTTTTTTCCAATTCAACAGGCGCTAAACAACCTAGAAAACATAAGCTCTCATAATAACTCAACATAATATATATAAAAAAAAGTTATTCACTTCAACATTTTTTTCTTCAAAAAAACCAACACCAAAAGATCTCACAAATCGATCCAAAAATTAGGATTGATTTGGAAAATCTTCTTCTCCTCAACATAGTCCTTGCTAGACACACATGAAGAAGAAAGAAGAAGAATATACAAGTTTTTCCAAATAAGTCCTAATTTCTTGATTAGTTTGGGAAATCTTTAGGGGGTGATTTTTTTGGTAAAAACATGTTATGACTAGATCGTTTTACTATTCGCCCTAAAATATATTGTACTTCAATCCCCAAAAAATAACTAATTTTATGTATGTGCATTATTTTCCATAAACCCAATTTGAAAAGGAGCAACTATACCACAAGATCTCACAAAGTCGATCCAAAAATTAGGATTGATTTGAAAAATCTTCTTCTCCTCAATGTAGTCCTTGCTAGACACATGTGAATAAGAAGAATATACAAGATTTTCCAAATAAGTCCTAATTTCTAGATCAGTTTGGGAAATCTTTAGGGGGAGATTTCTTTGGTAAAAACATGTTATGAATAGATCGTTTTACTATTAGCCCTAAAATATATTGTACTTCAATCCTAAAAAAATAACTAATTTTATGTATGTGCATTATTTTCCATAAACCCAATTTGCAAAGGAGCAACTTTACCACAAGAGTACCAATGAACAAGACCAAATGTGTTACCCGACTAGCAACCTCAAGCCGACAAAGCTTGAGCTAGTATTCAATGTTGAATGTCAGTCTAAGTTTCTAATTAGAGAAGCATCAAGGGGTCTCGGTCATTATTTTTCGAAGGGGAATGGTGAAGTCACTCTAATATTCTCACTACAAAGTGTGTGTGGGTTCTTTGATATTCTTCTTCAAATGTTTAAGGTAGAAAAAAAGGAGAGGGGGGTCTACATTAGAATGCCAAATCCCTCATTAAGTGGAAGCGCGAGTACAAGACAGTCTGGGTCAACAAATAAATATACAAGCAATAACAATACAAATAAGAAGATACTAAAGCATTAAGAATACAAGACAACGCAAAATTCGTGCGGCTAACCCTCTCTAATAAGGGTCACTTCATCAGCATGGACGATCTGTATTGCTAAATGGAGGCCAAAACTTGTAGAACATTTAGACTCCCACCCTAAATTAAAACTCCAATACTCGCACAAATGAATCCACACCCACTCAATATTTTTACCACAAAATAGTATGTGCTCTCACAAAATAAAATATCATCCCAAAAATAATCTCCAATGAACCATCTTGAAGAATGCACACAAAATACTCTAAACGAGTATATCTCTCAAAACTATTTAGGTTCTCACTTAATTACAGGTTTTTTCTTTCCGCTCTAAATACCTTTCATTATTTTATTTTTATCAAAATGGAAGTCATTTTATTAATGAAAATGGTGTATACATACACGAGTCCTCATAAAAAAAAAATCAAGATTGAGGATAAAGCCTCTACCCAACTCAATTGTAATGTAGTTGAGGATAGTCTTTGAAAGGATTCATGGATGGGGTCCAAAATGATATTCTGGACTTAATTATCTCCCACAACCACTCCTCTTCCTTTCCTTAAAAAATTCTATCATTCCACAAGCATCATAAAAAGAATATATCTACAGAGACATTTAACTTTAGAAGACTCTTCAATATTTCCCACTTCCATAACCATCAAATTAGTCCCATTTGTAGTTAAAACCTCGAGAATATTCAACCCTATAAAATTCTTATTCCTAAGGAAGCTGGAGATCAAACAACGGATCAACAAGTGATTATATTTTCATTGTTTTGCTTGCAAAGACAACACCAAAAAGGAACGATATGGATTAAAATATCACAAGTAATAACTTTTCCGTGATCCACGAGCCAAGAAAAGACTTAATAGGGATTTCAACTGTCGAGTTTAAGAGTTCGTAGGATGAAATCATATTTGAAATATAATCATGATCTAAAGATATCCAAGAACTACAGTTAAAAAATATGGAACCGTCAACCAGTTAATTCGTTCTAATTTATTAATTTAATCTCGCACGAATATAAGAAAACGAAAAAAAAACATCACTTTGAAAGGGGCGAGAGAAGGAAATGAAGAATAATTAACCAGGAAATTAGAGAAAGAAGTATAAGAAAATCTCTCCAACCTTTAAATCCCAAATCCTACCATCCTCTTTCCCCGGATGTAAATGACATCCCTCAATCATATTTAAAAGAGAAAAGAATTGCGGCATCATTCAAGTTTCTAAACCGAAGATACAAGTAAACTGTCACCCAAAGGAGCCAAAGGTACGATGGAAGAATTATGATTCAAAGACTCTCTAAGCCACTCTAAAATATGTAAGGGACACTAAACCTTTCCATACATCTTCCCAAAAACGAATGTTAGCCCCATCCCCCACCTCCAAATAGATGCAACTTTAGAACAAACTCAATTCCATGGGAAATATACTTATTTCAAGATTTCTATACCACTCTTTTGGAATCCCACCCATTCTTGCTCACCTCGTATTTTTGTTAAATAATTTTGCACCAAAGGAACTCTCTCTAGCTAGGAAACCTCCACAACCAATTACCCATTCCTTAATATTAAATTACCAATACACCATTCATATTCCCTTTCTTATTTTGTAGGACAAGACATTTTGTTCCACTCAACAAGATGATCTTGCTTCCCACGCCCCCATCCTTCCCAAAGAAAGTCCTTTTATTCTTCAATTATTATTATTTTTTTATTTAGTTTTTTTTTTTTTGGGGGGGGGGGGGGGGGGGGAGGGGGGCGGTGGGGGGGGAAGAGGTAGAGGGACGACACCCCAATTTTATTAGATCATGAGATGATGAAATACCCATCCAAGTGGCTTACAAAGCAATAAAAGATGACTTTATAAACTAGCCACTAAAGATTACCAAAAAAATATTCTAACTTTCTAAAAGGCAAAAAACATCCTTCTTAAACCTTGGATCTTCTAAAAATTGAAAATTTGCCTTTGTTCATCCCCTTAAGCAAGGAAGGAAAGTCATTTAAATCTTCGTAAACCTTCTTGCTGATTAAATTATGACCATAAGTAGCCAAAAAATATGCACTTGTATTACCTTCTTGAAAATTATGATGAATAAAAACAGTATCCATTATCATTAATCTCTTAATCTTTTGCACAAATACTCTGATCACCCATGGGCATTTAACCCTGTTTAGGAGCATCCACAAGAGTTTTGGAATCTGACTCCACTACTATCTCATACATAAATATGTCACCACACATTGTCAAGTCCATAAGAATTGCACAAACTTCAACCACTACATTTGGAACTTTCCCCAAAGGAGTTGTTAATCCTCTTAGAAAATCACCTGAACTTGATCTAATTAATGCAGCTATCCCACTTCTCCCTGTACTATCTTTGGCACAACCGTCCACCTCCTTCTTTTACTGTCTTTAGAGGCTTTGTTACTTGTATCAAAAGTTTGAACCAACTAAAGGATGTTAGCTTTTATACCAGGGGCAAACATTTTGCAAGATTCAAATCTGGATTTATTTCTAGCTATTCAAAGTTCCCAACAAATATATGATGGCAGTACCATTTTCTATTGCCCATACTATGAAGAGTCTGATTGATACTACCATGCCAAAATTCTGCCGCCGATTGAAGTGTTGTTAGATTGAATTCCCCATTTTTAATTGTAAAAACTCTACATCTCTATAACTATTTCACTTTCACCAAATAAATTATTTAGAGTCTCCTCCTTACGACTTTTACATCAATCACACCATGATGGACCTCTTATCCCCAACTTTTTGATACCATCACTAGTAGGTAAAATGGATCTTAAACGCCTCCACGATTTTAATGGGAATATGACTATGCTAGATGAATTTTGAAGACTAATCTATATAATGCTTTTTCCTAGCTATGTTCCAATCTAACTTTAATGAGAATTACCCCGATGTGTCTGCAGCCCATACAAGTTCATCTGGAGCATCAACTTCTAACTTATTCATGCTAACAATGTTATATAATACTGATTGAGGGAAATAAGTAGTAAGTTTGGCTATATCCCAATCACCATGGACATTCCAAGTATCCACCACTTTTTTATTCAAGCAATTATAGCCTTTTAAAGCTAAGCAGCCCTCTCTTGTCAGATTATCACAAACTAAACTTATCTCACCTTTTCCCATAATCCATCTAATCTGATCTTCTGATTCTCCTCTATCCTTGAGCATCTTCTTCCAGTTGTTTGATCCAGACTCTCTATTAACTTGGCAAAGGTGTTTAAGCCTACAATATTTGGACATCATAAACTTGGCCCATAAGGATGTATTTTTCCCAAATATCCACCACATTTTAATACTGAATGCTTTTACTCGGTCCTCCAATAATCAAATGTTCAACCCTTCCTCTTGATTTGGGAAACACAATTCCTTCCATTTGGCTAATGATGTATAGGAACACCTTCTCTAGACCCCCATAAAAAATCAACCATTATGTTTTCAATAGCATTGAGGACATTTTGCGGGGGGTTAAATGCTACAACGAGATGCAAAGGCATTGGTTAGGAGCACACGAGTAATTAGGACAATCTTTGCTCCCATGGACATCATTTTCCCTTGCCAACCAGCTGGTTTACTTCTGATCTTATTTGTAATGTCTGGAAAAAATGCACTTCCTACATTGTGTAGATAAGGCATCCCAAATATAAGTAGGGAGTTTTCTTGGTGGTAATACCCGTAATCCTCTGCAATCTCCTGATTTTAGCCTCATTTATCAACTTGGAGCAATACATAAAGCTTTTCACATAGTTGATTTTCTACCCTGAATTAGCCTCATATCTGCTCACCAGCCTTTTTAGATTCTTTATTGATCTCACAGTACCAGAAGAGAAGATAATAACATCATCAGCAAGTGCTAGATGAGTTATATTTGGATATTGTTGGGAACTCTGAAACCTCAATAAGTTGTACCTTTTGCTTGCTTGTTAAGACTCCTACTAAGCAATTATGCACAAAGAATGAAAATGGCAAGAGATATCGGGTCCCCCTTCCTAATACCTTTATGAGATTTGAAAAAACCTCCCATATCCCCATTCACTAACACTGGGAAGAAACTATTTGAGATAATCCTCCACATTCTGTATATCCAGACTTCATCATTTTTGTTATAAAAAACTAAGATAAATTATCATAGGCATCTTCCATAGCTAGTTTTATGGCTACATCCCCACCCACCCCTTTTCATTTCAACATTGAGAACATTTCTTGGGTCAACAAGACATCTTCACAACAAATCTAGCTTGATTAGGAGAAATTAGCTTTGGCAACAGAATTGAAAATTTGTCTGCAAGGATTTTTTTAAATGACTTTATTAGCAAAAGTACACAAACTTATATGCCGCATCCCATTTAAGGAAGATGGATTCTCCCTCTTTGGAATAAGCATGATGATGGCTGAAGACCAAAATTTAGGCATTTTCATCGCCCCCTCCCCCCACCCCCACCCCCCAAAAAAAGCCTTCAATAGCCCCTATGCAAGACTTCTCTACCACTTCCCAAGCATAAGAAAAGAATTTCCCAGTAAACCCATCCATACCTGAAGCACTAGCCTTAAGTGCCTCATGAACATCTTCCAAAGAAGGATTTTGGTTCAACATTGAATTGTCCTCCTCTGAGATCAAAATTTGGGATCACATCTAAGAACTCCTAATCTTGGGAGTCCATTGTTAATTGAGAGAAAAGATTGGCAAAATAATGAATTATGTCCTCTTTGATCGCTGCACAATCGTTTAACCAAGAGCCTGTGCTATTCTTGATCTTCTGGGTGAACAACTTTCTTCTTCTTTTTTTTCCTTACAGAGGCATGAAAAAACTTATTGTTATATCCCTCTTTAGCCCATTTTAGATTGGCCTTCTGACTCCTATATTTTTCCTCTACTGCCAGGTGTCTACCGAGAATAGTTGTAGCCTTTGCCAATTCTACTATGTTCTCTTCACTTGGAATGGTCTCAAATTAAATTTCCTCTTTCTTAACTTCATCTTCTGCATCTATTGTTTTTTGAAAAATGTTTCCAAATGTAACCTTGTTCCATATAATCAACTCCCTCCTTAATTTTCAAAAAAAAATCGAAAAAAGCATACATAGGGTTGCCACTTGAGAATTTAGTCCACAAGTTTTTCATCACATCCAAAAACAGAGGATGGTTTGTCCAAAAGTTTTTGAAAACAAACCTACCAAGAAATTTGTCAAGATCTGAAGGGACATCAGCAAGAGCAGGGGGGATGATCGGAAGCAGTTTTGTTTAAATGCTTTATGTTGACATTTTCAAACAATCTAATCCATTTATCATTTCCCATCCATCTATCAATCCTTTCCAATATGCTAGCAATGCCCTTCCTTTGATTCCACCAAGTGTATCTTCACCCACTATATCTCAAATCACAAAGACCTGAGTTACCTACACAATCCTAAAAATCTGAAGAAGCATTCCCGTAAAATTCATTTCTTCCTGCCTTTTCATTAGAACTTGTCACCACGTTGAAATTACCCCCCACCGCCCATGGCTCATTTGAAGCATCAGCTACCAAGTAATCCCATAGACGCATTGTATCTCTCCTAGTACACTTAGCATGAACAACAGTTACTTTTAACCTCGGACCTTAAGGCTGGATGAGAAACTTTAATATAAATTGCTTGGTCCATCTCAGATTGAATAGAGAATGTAATTCCATGCTTAAAGAAACACCAAACAGTACTAACTTGATTTTGGGCCACTGAAGTAATACCAGATTTGGCTTTGAACTCTTCAATTCTACTTTGCCACTTTAGATTCAAAACACACCACCATTGATAAGTTATGCATTTTACACAGCTCTTTAATTCTTCTCGAAACTCCTTTCTTAGCAATTCCTCTCACATTCCACATAGAAACTTTAATCATGATGAACTTGTTGGGATGAAACATTTGTTGTATATCTTAAAACCCCTTGCGAATTGGCCTTTACTGATGATTTACCTTTTTTTGGAGAGTCTCCTCTTTTTATTCCCCACTGTATTCCATTCATCACTATCCATGGAGATCCTCTTTTTTCACGGCAAAAATATCCTCACATGGAGCCTCTTTGTTGCCTTATTTTTGCTCTCACTTGGCATAATTGTCACCTGACCTTGCTTATCTTAATTCATCGTTAATTTATGAGCCATTGTCATTCATTCTCCATACTTCCTCATTTGCTTGAGATACACCATCATGACTTGATTGAATCTCTGTAGAATAATCTGCTATCTTGTCTTCTTGAGTTTCTACCAAAGCGTTTTATTCAGCTTAGATACCACTTACCTCCACCTTATCTACATCTTGCTCCACTTCATTACCTGCTTTTATATTTGCTTCTGTCCTAATTGACTTAGGTTGATTAGCAAAAGTTCTATTCACCCACTCCTTATTGGCTCTTTGTTTTTGGTTATTAAATTCTTCATTGTCTTTCATCTTACCTTTTCTCCCCAATTCTTCCCTAATCTTGCATTCTTTTCCGGATGACCCTTCTTCTCACATATTTCACAAAAGCTTGGAATATTTTCATAGATGACACCTTGCCAAAATCCTTTGCCTTCCTTCCCATACCCAATCCATACCCTTTTAATAGGTTGTTTTGGAAGATCAATTTCAATATATACCCTCGCAAGACTTAAACGAGATATTGCTACTGTAGGAGCATCTCCTTTTAGGAGGGGGGGCAAAAGCACTTGCTATAAAGAATATACTTTTCCCTGTTACATGGATGAATAGGAAGCAAAGGAAGAGATATCCATACTGGTAATAGATGATTCTTTTTTCCGGATGAAATTCATACGTCCACTTAAAAGTCCTCATAAGATACCTTTGTATGAACCATGATTCGCGTAGCCAAAGTCTTAAAAATCTTCATGAAAGCAACGAATTAGAATGTGTTTAGCATCGATCACACCAATATTTACTGCGGTCTTGAGACCCAAAGAAGAAAAAACCTTTTCGATCACATCGGTTGTAGGCCCTCCAAGCGAAAACTTGCCCAACCAGCATATATTTGAAAGGCTCTGAAAGTCCTTTGACAAAAAATCACAGGCTCCCCTCTGTGCTTGCAAACTTCTTTGAGTTGAATGCTTTGGGACACCTTGTTACCACCAACAACTAAGGCAAAGGACTTACTCAATGGAGGATCCGCTGGTCCTGTTTAATTAGACTGTACTTGTTGTGGACCATTAAGGTTTTGAGTGGCAGCCTCCATGCAGGAGGCAGCATGAGTAGCCATGTAGAATGGGTTTTGTAAATCGCCTTAAGCGAGAGAGTTTTATTACTTCAATTAAATTTGCCAAATTTTGGAAATGGATAAGTAATAGATTGAAACACTACTTAAACCAGTTAAAGTGAGTCTACCACGATAGATAAATACCTCTTTCTGTCCATCTATACAATACCTCTTTCTTTCCATCTATACAATACCTCTTTCTTTCCATCTATACAATCTTTTATTATTTTTTTTCCAAAACCGGCTTCCAAAACATCAAAGAAATGGGATTTCCTCCCAAAGGCAACCCTAAATAGGACGAAGGCCACCCCTCCCTCCTTGCTATATATAGACACAAATCCAAAAGCCTAATCCAATATTGAATACAAGTACAAAGAGAGTAAGTAAACTAAATCCTAAAAGAATTAGGATTACCTCCCGGAGCCAAAATAAGGAACCGGGAATTTTAATTCAAGTAGAATTTCAACAATCTCCTCTGAACACCATCATAAAGAGTCCTCCATACATCCACCCTCTTGTTAAGGCACTTTTGATGTTATTTGAAGTTATATTAATAAAATCATTAAAATACACGTGAGAGGGAGGAAGAATGAAGCACGCGTTACATAATATTAACCACAAACCATTGCTCAACCCATAACCTCTTACTCTGGCTTAATTAATAGAAAATACATTTAGGGCTCGTTTGGTTCGAGGTTTGGAAAGGGAATTTAGGATTCCTGGAATTTAGAATTCCCCTCATTTAGAATTACAATGTTTGGTTGGAGATTTAAGGGGGAACTTAGAATTCCTGGAATTTAGAATTCCCACGAAATTGGATTCTCCTTTCCCCTCTAAAATGGGGGTAATCCTATATTCCCGGACATATTACCTTACTTTTGTGGTGAGACAAAAATACCATTTCACATAAACTCATAAGTACACTTTCTCTCTCTCATACACACACACGCATTCTCTCTCTCTCTCTCTCTCTCTCTCTCTCTCTCTCACACACACACACACACACACACTCACACACATACTCACTCTCTCTCTCGCACACACATACATATACACACTCTCTTTCTCTCTCACTCACACACATGCTCTCTATCTCTCTCACACACATAAACACTCTCCCTCACACACATACACACACACTCTCTCTTTCTCGAATTTTTTTTTTATGTGTTCAACGACATCAAGTTTTGATGTCGTCCAATCACATGATTTTTTAAGAAGTGTTCTCTCACTTCATTTAATGATTCATTATCTCATATTCAAGTGACGTTCTCTCACTTCATTTAATAGGAAATAAAATAGTTTACACCATTTATATATAAAAAAAAGAATGACATTTTCATACTATAACATTTTTTCTTTAATAACAGTTTTGATATATAAAAATATTACAAAAATGTTTAAATGTTTTTAAAACTCTTTTTTTTAAATAAAAAAGTTAAAAAATAATTTTCTATATAAACTATTAATTTTTTTTTAAATATGTACTATTTTTTTAAAAAGTTAAAAAACGTGTTTTTTAAAACTGTTTTTCATATATAAACATTTTTTTAATATATTAACAGTGTATTATAGATTAAAACTATAAAAATATATTTTAAATGTTTCTTTAAACTGATTTTTTTTAAAATAAAATGTTAATATATATTTCTAATATATAAAAAACAGTTTTTTTAATGTTTTTCGCCATTCAAAAAACTGTTTTTGTACAACAAAAAAAAATGCAAAAAAAACTGTTTAATATGTTAATATATAAACACATTTTTATTTATATAGACACATTTTTTAATGTTTAATAAACACATTTTTTAATGTTTTAAATATGTGCTATCTGTTTAAAACATTAAAAAAATGTGTTTTGTTAAACAGTTTTTATATATAAACAGTTTTATTTTTGCATTTTTTTTTGTTGTACAAAAATAGTTTTTTGAATGTTTTTATATTTCTAATAAAAACATTAAAAAAACTGTTTTTTATATATTAGAAATATAAAACATTAAAAAAACTGTTTTTTTACAACAAAAAAATTGTTTTTTTGCTTAAGGAAAAAAACGGAAAAAAAAACCATTTTTTACAACTTTATTTTTCAGGAAAGATTAATAAAAAAAGTTATTCAAAAACTTTTTTTTGTTTTTATTTAAAAACTGTTTTTTTACAACTTTATTTTTTTATAAAGAATTAAAAAAAAATTACTAAAAACTGTTTATATTTAAATAAAAGTGTAACAAAACACGTTTTTTTAAACTTTTTCAAAAAATAGTATATATTTAATATATTTTTAACAGTTTACATAGAAGGGATTTTAGATGGCGGGAAAAAAGAATTCCTGCTTGAACCAAACAATGGAAAGGAATTGAAGATTCCAGGAACTTAGAATTCCTGGAATTATGAATTCCTATTCCCTTGCCAAACCTCGAACCAAACGAGCCCTTAATGTCTCCAAAAATTATCTCCATGTTCAAAATGAACCCAAGGGAATGAACAAAGGGCTGGATGTACAATGCGATCAAGTAAAAGAATGGGCAGTATGCAATTGAATAAATTCATAAAACTCCCATTAAACCATACACCATACCTTGCTTTCGAAACCAATGTGCAACATGTCAAATTCCGAGTACAATAACTTCATTAAACAAACGCCATATACAAATCAAACCAAACAAAGAAAACTGCTGGAATGAATCCTCAGTTCTGAGACAGCATAAGAAGCTTACTCACCTGCTGATGGATTTGTCAATAGTTCAAGCGATTTTTTAAGGAAGTCCACAGCAATGGAAACATCATCGAATGCCAACGCCCCAACTGCAAACCTTGCCGCCTTGTGTGCTTCAGCAATTTTCTCTGGTGGAGGCTGGTAATTGCTGTCATACTGATATGATTGTGGAGGAGTTGGCGCAGCTTCTGAAACAGTCCCATTTCTACCACTTGAATTGTATTGAGCTGTCGGCTGGTGGTTTGTCGTGTTAGATGTTGGTGGGATAGGGTAAGAAGCTTCAGAGCCCTGATAATAAGAAGGAATATGAGATGGAGCAGTTGGAAGGCTACTCTCAGTAAAACTAGGGTAAGATTGGAAATTGGGATACGAGAAAGAGGGAGTTTCATGAGATGGATAATTGTGTGGCAAGTGCTGAGGGGGCTCTTGCGGGTAGGTTTGATGTTGATAAGGCTGAGGATAGGTAGAATCGTCAGATCTGTTGGTTGGAGGTTGGTGGTAATTATGGGAAGGATAATCGTTGGTAGAATTTTCGGGTCCGCTGGATGGAGGAGGTTTGTGGTAATTATGGGAAGGAAAATTATCGGTAGAATTTTCGGGTCTACTGGATGGAGGAGGTTGGTGGTAATTATGGGATGGATACTCGTTAGAATTTTCAGATCTGTTGGTTGAAGGAGGCTGATGGAAGTTATGGGAAGGATAATCGTCGGTAGGAAAAGGATGTGATGGTGGAATATTTGAGGCACGTGATTGCGGAATATTTGTTGGAGGTGATGGCAAAACGTTTGAAAAATGTTGAGGGTCAACTTTATCATATGACTGATGTGATTGATCAAATTCTGGTGCAGGTTTGGTAGCCCGATCAGTGCTTGGTTCAATATCCTACAAAGATGCAGGAATTAGAATTAATATAAAATGAAAAAAAATAAAAAACTACAAAACGCTTAGCTGACATTTGCCAGTTTCCTCATCAGATCTACACTATATATATATATATATATATATATATATATATATATACGGAACTAACTCACTAATTGTGAAACCAGAAGTTCCACTAAGAATACGCTCAATTGCAATGATGGAAAAAGGACAAAAAAATCCAAGCTAAATTTTCATCTATTGTGTGCTTGGTGTTAGTTGTGGAAAATGATGTTTTTATTTAGACTAAACCAACGCATACTTGACCTGAAAAAAGGAAAACAAAAATCTTACGGGGGGAGGTTGGAAAAGGAAAAGGATTAAAGCTTTAGCAATTTGTCCCCAAGAGTGGGTGGAATAATCTTCTAGGGTAAATATGCTATCAAACAGCCTGAAAAATGGAAATGGTTGGCAAATTTTATTTTCTCAAGGCAGATAGTGGCTATCAAACACATCCTAAGTTCTATTTTCCACATTAAATGTGTTTGTATAGTGCTTCAAGCTTCAAAAAACAACCGTGGCATTAAATATATCCACTACCATTAACATCATCACAAACATGTCCAAAAATTTGCACAAGTTTCTGTGCTCATAAGAAAGAACTAATTGTACGGATTCAATCTTCCATCAATTTAAAAAAGGGTTCTTAAGTATTTACTCCCATTTTTTAAGATTTATTTGTAGTCACTTTCATGTTTTTATTTTTTCAGTTGTTGGTCCTATTGTAACTACTATGGAGCAGGTGTCATCATCTGCGGAAAGGAAGAGTAGCGGTTACAGAGTAGTTATGGACAGTTTTTGGTAGTAATGAGACTTGCTACAATTTAAAAAACACATGGGATGAGATACTAATAAATCTTAGGAGATGGGGCTAAAGCCGAAAAAACTATTTTAAAAAAGGGGCTAAATATATCACCTTGATATGGGGCCACAAGAGGAAAAGTCAGATAAAAATTGAAGTATTGTCAAGAATCATACGTATTCATTACTTGAAGTCCTGGATAGATCTGTATCGCCACCAGGGGGACCAGGTACAGGCTTCCTTCCTTCTTTGATAGCTTTTCTTATGTCTGCGGCTTTCCATACTGCATATTTCTGTTTCTGCTCAAGCTGTTAAAGGGGGATCATAAAAAATTAAAATCAACCCAATACAAGCAATTGAATATTTTATAAATAATAAAGAAATTAGTAGATCAAAGATCTAAATCCATTAAACACCATATAGAGTTAATAACCATCAATATGGAAACTAATAATGAGATCAGAAACTCACATCAGGTTGAAGTTCACCAAATTGATTAAGAACTTCAAAGAAAATGCTGGCAGCGTAAAAAGTCTTTGCAGTACTCCTGTAACAAGCTCAAAAGGTTATAACTTTCAAAGAACCACATTCAGTCACCACCGTGTATGTGTCAGAAGAGCTTTACACACAATATTGTTAAGAAAATTAAAGATTGTAGCCGTTATGAATTATGATCATGAGATGTCATTGAAAGATTTTCAGGATGAAATAATAAAGCCTGTGCATACCACAAGGTCACGTTTTTAGAACAAGGTGCTCTTGTTCTCTTATAATTTGGGAGAAGTGAACCTTCACTGATATTTCTCAACAACCATTCTGAAAGGCGTAGATACCGGCAAAAATTTCAATGTCTTACATGGTGAACTACAAACCTTTAAAAATGCAGACTATCTTTGAAATAAAATCAGACATGAAGCAGCCTTATCGAACCAGTATTCTCATAGAAGGCGAAAAAGGAATCCACAAGATTTATATATCCCTCATATGATCATATCTCTGTTGGGTTGGTTTCAACGGTTGGATGTTGAAACAATCTCATATACATATAGATATATGTACATGCATGTATATATATTTTAATACATACACATATATAAGAAATGATTCAGTAAAAACATCCTCTACACTCACTTTAAAAAACTAATTTTCCATATATACTGTTAGAGGGCTTCTACTGTGACTTAATTTTTGACATAATTTTTTGGAACAGTCAGTTTGTTCCAAAAAATTATGTCAAATTAAGTCACAATAGTATTTTTGATACTGTTATATAAGACGAACGCTATTTTATAAAATATGCCCATTTGGACTTGTTGACAATGCTAGTTTAAACACGGGCCGTTAATTTTGCAGCCCTGTTCACATATGCAGCCTTTGCCATTTTGTTATTTTGCAGCGCTTTGGCAAATAAGGATTTCAGGTGGCACAAGGCTTGCCGCCCAGTCCATTTCGGGAGGGGCAACCCTTATGTCGACTAGGCTCGACACATTAACAAAACTCAACAGAAAATAAGCAAAAAAAATGACTAGGGACACTCTCTGCCGAAAACTAATAGACTTCAATAAATTGAAGTGTCATCATGTAAAAAGCAGATCTTTTCGGAGTTCATGCATAATAATAAGAAAAGTTAAAAATGAATGAAGTTAGAATCTGGCTTAATTTCAGTGCATACTTTTGATTTATAGTTTAACTGTTATTACAAAATATCTAACCAAGTTAATTTTGATAAATTAGTTTGACAACCAAAGCCTTTTTTTAGTGCAAAATAGATTAACTATAAATATGTATATAAAACCAATCAAGAAGAACAAAAACATGCTCATGGTAATGGTAATGGTAATGGTAATGCAAAACGATGTCCCTTATAGGATCCGTTAAAAATTCCACTATGAGTCCGCGCCTGATCGTCTCTCTCTCTCTAGCTCTCATACATACCAAGTTTACATACCGATTTTTTTAAATTAGTAAAAAAATTATTTTTAGTTGAATTTTTATATGGTATTTAAACATTTCAAGGGCCACATATAAAAAACAATCAGCTCAAAATAACTTCTTTTGTTATTTTTCAAAATTTGGTCGAACTTTCACAGCTTTTAAAGCACTTTAAAAGCTATGAATGTTTGACCGATTTTTTAAAAATACCAAAAAAAGTTATTTTGAGCTGATTTTTTTTATATGGGTCCTTCGAAATGTTTAAATATCACATAACAAATTCAACTCAATAATATTTTTTTTAATATTTTATTAAAATAGGTTTGCGCCAGCAAGTATGTAAACTTGGTATGTATAAGAGTCTGCCTCTCTCTCTCAATATATATATATATATATAATTTTTTTAGATTTACCGTGTCCATGTCCATGTCCGTGCCCGTGTCGTGTCGGACACGACCCCCGTACCCATGTCCATGCTTCCTAGCTTAACAATGATAAAAATGACTAAAAACTAGTAAAATAATCACACTTGAATTTAAAACAACAAAATTGTAAAAGGTGAGCCAAATATGATACAAACTTTAAACTATTGAAAATAGTATTAAAAAAATAAAACAATACCAATGTCATGAGATGTCAATTCAAAAGACTTCGGAATAAAGTTTAACAATTTAAACTATAGAGTAAATAAAGGTAAAAATGTACAACTTAGTCCAAAGAGATAAATATGCATTCTGTGGGTCACATTTTGTGTTCGGTTTCATTAGCAGTTCGGATTGTTTGGGGTTTCAGTTGAGTTCTCAAACTGTGATTCTGGAACCAAACCACTCATTTATGTGATTTTTAGAACCAGAATCAAACAATGTGGAGAATACTAAACCAATCCAACCCAAAAAGATCAGTTCCTCAGGTTGACCAGTTCCAATAAAAAAAACTAGCTGACTCCCCTAAGATTACCCATTCAAATAAAATCTTGTTAGCCTCACTCATTCATTTTCTTTTCTTTCTGCCACAGCATAGAAAAATTTCATCCGCTCAACTACTCAACCCAGCCCAACCCGTGTTTGGCCTGCCCAGACCTGCCCAATTGCCAGGCCTACTCCCAACCGATTTCTATGAGGCGGCATGAGATTGGTGCTCCTTGTCAATTAAACAATGCAGAAGGTCTAGCCACTAGCCTTGATGAAAAATAAGCCATGTACGACTACAGTAAATGACTGAAGGAAGTGTAACAATAACCTCACAAGGTGTAGCTTTTGCTAAGCTACATAAATGATTTACAACAACTACCTTGAAGAATGATATGAAAATGCTTGTTCATGGAAATTATTTTGTCCAACCCTAAGCCCTTAATTTATACATAACTAATAATAGGTACACAATGAGATCGAAATCTAGATTTTGTAGCAAAAGCACTTGTTAACACATGATGTATCATCACAAACATTCCAGTTTCAAGGAATGACGAGTTCACTCGGCGTGGACTTAGAGCCATGACAAAGATACCTACATGTTACCTTAAGAAAAGGCACCACAATATTTTTATTGCAATGACCTTTGCTTTTTGTTTGGCATTATTACAGACACCTACCCTGTTGCTTCAAACATTACACCAATGACCCCCCCTTTTTAAAAAATTACATTTCCATACCCTCAAGTTTTGTTTTTCTAACCCTCATATAGGGGTAGTGAGTGCATATTTTAAAACAAGAGAAGAAGAGAGTATTATATTTAATATAAGAGGATTGTCTAGTGTAACATTTTAAACAAGGGAGGCATCTGTAATTATGCCAGATAATAGGTATATCCATGTTTTCACCCTCTAATTATCATATGAAAGAAAAAAAAAAAAAATATATATATATATATATATATATATATGGTACAAATCCAATTATTACACTTGCATCGTCGCCTCTTGTTTTGTTTCTGTAACCCTCATAGGGGTAGTAGTGATTGCATAAATTAAAACAAGAGGGGAAGAGATTATTATATGTAATATAAAGGGAAATGTCGAGTGTGAAATTTGAAACAAGGGAGGCATCTGTAATTAAGCCAAATAATAGGGATATCCATGTGATTTTATCCTCCAATTATCATAAGAAGGAAAACATATATATATATTGGATGAATCAGATTATTATACAAAAAAAGGTAAAATTATCATACAAATCTGCTCGGCCAGCCCGATCTTGCTTGTCTGCCTTTGCAAAGACACTCGAGGCAAAACCCTCGAGGTGCAGACTGTCATCGGGTCCGAACTTCAGCGACTTCTTATCCTGTAAAAAAATCAATGAATCAAACTGATGGACATCAATAAGATTATCACTACAAAGAAAATACAAATGCAGATACCCAATAACCAAATTTAACTGTTGGCTCTATCTTTGTATTGCATCAGTAGTTATCTTATAATAAATACAAGTCTATATGTTAGTGAGGAGATGGAAAAATGTAACATCACCCCCGCATATAAAGGTGAAAGAAAGACCAAAATGAATTAATGTCTGGACTAAACATTAAGAATTTATATTTTTTGAGAAAAGAAAGTTGATTGATAAAATAATTGATTACATTGCGTCAAGGACGAGCTGTTCACAATATTCTTTGGCACAATATTCTGTCAAAGGAAAAACAACGACACAAAAATTGAAGTAAACAAATACGCAGGGAAAAAGCACAAGCTGCAAACAGCCCCTCCACCAAATAGCACAAACTCCACGGCCTCTTGCCAACAGCCACAGAGAATCACTGCTCGCAGAATTCGAACAAAAAATGCATTTGTAGGCTGTATGCAAATAATCCCCTCGAGTTGTTAGTTTGTTACATGTGCAGAAACTGCCAGACTCAAACATTCCTTTGATGTTGAAGCTCAAAGAGAAGCACAAAATTTTATCGTATCTCATAACTCCTCCACCTTTTCCATTACCTTATCCCCAAAAATCCTTGGATTTCTCTCCAACCAAACTTTTCATGCACAGATGACAAAATACAGCGCCACATGCATTTTGACCTCTTCTTATCCTAAAAAAATCCTTGAATTTCTATCCGGAGCTCCATAAGAAAGATGAACCCCCAGTAAAAGATTTGACAACACAAAAAACTCATTGAACTCGATCACTGAGATTCCCCACCGACCGACCCAATCATCTCATCTGTCCAAGCACTTAACAACCCTCCATTAAATTTCAATTTTCTATCTTTCACTTTCTCTATGAGTTGATTTATGAACGTTGGTTTTCAAGGGTCAAACTTCACAAAGTGCACAAATAGAACTAATAAAACAACACCCTAATGTGTGCATATGCATATTATGGACTTCCTGAACCTAGCCACTATCATAGTTCAGATGGCAGTAGAGTACAACCACATAGTCACAATAAATGTAAATCAATTTAACTGATTCCGTGATTCAACTGATATATTGTTTTGTCTTTCAGAATTACTATTTTTATCCAAGCACATTCAATCTGATATTTTTTAGAACATATCAACAATTTATAATAATATAGTAATAATTATAGGTTGTCCATTGGTACCAGCACAGCATAAACCCCGCAAATCTCCACAAGAACTTGTCCAAAAATATATGAATGAAGATAAATCTTCTCACACTTAAGGAGAGAAAAGATTCCATCCCGCAAATCTTCTCTAAAATCTCTCGGTAATAGGGTCCCTTAAGGCTTTGGACTTTGGAGTTGTGGATGGCACCCAAAACAGAAGGAACAAATAAGTGCAAGGAAAGGAGTAAACCTTAAAACACATAATATCCTCCAAAGCACTCAGCTCCTCAACCTGTCCCACGTGATTGAACTTGCACTTCCTCACGTTTATTGTTATAGCCGACACCACCTCAAAACACACAATGATCATTCTCAGGTAGTTCGACTAATTCCCATTGGCATCTCAAAACACGATGGTATCATCTAGCAAAGAGCAAGTGTGAGATGCGGACAAAATAACCACCTCTACTACCCAACTGAGAACCCTTCAACACAACTCCGTCAATGGACCTTGAGATTAATAATATCATCTTGCAAAGGGCAAGTGTGAGATGCAAACAAAATAACCACGTCTACAACCCACCCGAAGCCCTCTAACATACCTCCTTCAATTGACCTTGAAATTAGCATAATATCGCATCCATCACCATGAACAAAAATGGGACGGGGAGTCTCCCTCTGAACCTCAAAATGAGCCTACTATCACATCCAATGTGATGAGCAAAAGAAGGGGAGAGGGGATGTCCTTGCCAAAAATCCCTCTAACATCCCATTCACAAGAAAAGAAGAGCTCGCCACCGCAATTCATGTTCTAATCCATCTTCTCAATCTACCACCAAACCCCATCCTCTCGAGCAAATAAAGATAAGAATCCCATTCAACATGATCATAAGCCTGTCTTTTCGTTGTCTCACTTGCAAACAACTCCAAGAACATTCTAATGCAACCTATTTTCCATTGGCCATTAGCATCCAAAAATCAAACGACCCCTCACAAAGGTATTCTGACAATCCGCGACGATGTGCTCAACACCCAGTCTGACTATGAAACACCAGTCTGACATCAACTCTATCCTAACCACCTCTCAACGGGATTAAAAATAAGCCACACTCAAGTTGTCCAGCCCTGGATCTTCATCTCCACAACAAGAAAGAATAACAGGAACTGCCTCTTCCTCACTAAAAGGACAGTCTACTCACTCTTTGTCCTCTCTAGAAATCGACGCAAACTGTTGTTGCTTCTTCCATGCGCAATTTTCTATAGATTAAACAATACCCCTTTGTACCTCCATAATATCGGGCTCTCTATCTATGACAATGCTACTGTTGTGACTACATCGCCGATGATAATTCTCTACCCTGTGAAAAAATTTGGTATTCTATAAGAAGTCCCTGAGTGAGTCTAATTATTGACAAAAATTAATCACTGAGTAGCTTTTCTTCTTAATTGACAAGTTGAGTAAACAAGACGCGTATAGAGAGCTCTACAAAGAACAAAAACTGGTCAACCAAAAATGAGCCCAGAAAAAATAATTAAAAAAAATACATCAATCAATATCCTAAAGCAAAGGACCCCAACAAAACTTCGCAAGGGTACACCCCTCTATGCCAGAAAAGAACAATGTGCTCCAACAAAACAAATCTATTCTTCCATGGTGAAGTGAAGACTCGACACCCTTAAAACATCTACTACACTCTCCATATGTTCCACAAATGCACGAGGAAGCAACCACCCAACTCTCCCACGCCTCTTTCCTCACCCAGCCTCACTACCAAGAAGTCAATGCATCTATAACCGCCCTCGACAAAGTCAAAGCCATCCCAAAAAGAGTGAGAATTGAATCCTACAAACTCTTTCTCCACAATGTATCAAAGATGATCAACAATCTGCTCCGTTTTACAAAGTCAACATCTAATTCTAAGTAATAGAACCTAACTGTAACGAGTTGTAATAGGACCTAACTGTAGCGAGGTGTAATAGGACCTAATAGTGAAATGTCCTCCCCTCCCCCCTTCCATCCCAACGTAAGGAACACCGATCTCGTAGAAATTGCCCAAATAGGTTCTCCACGACTTCCGATTCTCCGTCATTTTCATCTGAAACACAGACTCCACAGTGCTTTGCCTCCTACAATGGAAACATACTCGATCACTGAAAGTCTGCTAGTTGTAAACTAGGATGAGAGCAAGAAAGAGCCACCCTAACGTGATACTACCACACAAAAGATCCTACTAAAATCACCCATTTCGGAGACGAAATTACTGAATTCCGCTCGTTGTTCATAAACGCACACCATCTAGACCCTGAAAATCATCATCCTATCAACAGAAGACATAAAAACCAAATCTCGCCACGTCTCGGCAGACACTCTTCCAACAAAACCTCCAAAGCCACTTCCCCAAAAGAGCTCGAATAGCTGGAATTGGTAACTTAAACAATCCACTAAATGAATAACCAAAAAAGTGATGTGACAACCTTTGATTATATAATTTTTCTTAGGCCATTAGAAATATCTGATGAATCAAAATGACTTTGTGCATCATCGATGTTAACAACGATCTCCCTCGGTTGTGGGGAGCCCATGAAACGGGGGGTATGAGAATATTATGCAAGGCTCAATTGCGGAAGGATCCCTCTCCTCCCCACCCATATCAATCCTTAAGATTAATATATAGTCTAATTAGTGTTGTATCGGGTTCGGATTGTATTTAAATCGTGTATTCATGATAAATGGGAGGTATGTGTTGTGTATAGTTGTGTTAGAGCCAATCGTTTTATTGTCAAGTTAATGTCGTTTCAAAAGTTGCCAGTGCTAGGTGCAGCCCCCTTTACCATTCCTGAGTAGTAAGAGCCTTTATGGTAAGTAATGTAAGAATAAAAAAATTAAAAACTAGTGATATGTAAGTGGATGTAAAAGAAGAATTCTCGTCTTTTGCTATGACTAATCAGCTATTTCTATAATAAACTGGTGTTTTCAAAACCGTGTTGTAGTTTGGAAGTGCCAATTTTTGGAAAATGAACTCTTAAATCTTATGGAAGAACGAGATTTTTAATCTTGATTCACACACACACATTCTTTTTTTTATAAGCTCTAGATAGGAGTATGATTTCAATCTAAAGTAATATTTTAATTTAAAAAAGATGATGTGGAACACAATCAGGGTAGCCCTCTGACTAAGTATAAATTCTTCTGAATTTAGCCCCTTAATTTAGTAATTTTAATATCTCGAACAACGTAATTGATTTGCTTTTATCCCATATCATTGCTAATGACTTCTTCTAACAAGTACCCCGAGTTTCGTGTATTTCTTACTGATTTTACAGGTATTTAGTACAAGAAAGAAAGAAACTGGAAGAAAGTCTAAGAACAAAAAGAAGGCAAGTCAAAGAGCAAAAGCATAACTCTACACCCGGAGTTCGGATTTGAAGCCTAAATGAAAGTTGAAGATCATCATCTCATAAGTGTGTAGGAAGAAACGGCAGTCAAAATGGAGCTCTGGATCGAAAGTTATGACAAGTCAAAGTTGGTAAGAAAAAGTCAAAGCTGAAGAAAGTCGGACCGATCCGGTTGAGATCGGACCGATCCGAAATGCATCCATTCCAGTAGCCCCCGGATCGATACAGAACCAATGAAAAACAAACCGATCCGACGGGATCCGGACCGGTTCGGTAGAAAGAAAAAAAAAACGATCAGGCTAATGAAAAACGAACCGATCCGATGGGATCCGGACCGATCCGACTGTTCGAAATTCTGGCATTTATTGGGAGGCTAAAGAGTTCCAACTCTTGGAAATCCTTGTATATTTAATTGTTATCAGCTGTAAAAACGATACTTGGGTGTTATAAAAGGCCAAACCCTAGAGGAAGAGAGAGACTTCTTTTTGGCATACAATTTCATACTTTCTTAGGATTTAGAAACCCTAGTTGTAATTTGGAGGCAAAGGAGTATTACAGCTTCAAGTTCAAATTTCAGTCCAAGTTTTGATTACCAATTTCAATCTTCGATCCAAGTATCAATTTCTATTCTCTTATTTGTGTCTTTATTTTACTTTTAATTCAATTCTCAATTGTTTTGCAATTCTCTTTTGAAGCAATGTTTCTTAGATACATGATTCCATGCATAGTTATAATGTTGTTTTCATCTAATAAAACTATGTCTAGCTAAATCTTCAAAGGTTGGGATGCATGAACCCATCCTGAGGTAAATTACCCATGTAGAAAATAGAGTGTAAATTAAAAATTAACCGAATCGTGTAGGGAAATTATACGAACATAGTAGATCTTTTAATCTCTCTTGCCCTAGGTACTTGGGATGTTTAAGAATACTATGCAAGTGTAATTGTTCTACACCGCTTTATATTTACCTTTGATTTCATATGATGTGGGCTAGTTCCCTCATATATGTAACGCTTAGGATCTATAAAGGCTGGGTTCAGTTAAGATTTTAATTTACAATTCTAGTATTCTATACGTATAGAATACTAGAATATACGTTAAAATACTTTATATACTTTATAGATCCTATACTTTATAGATCCTAGAATTGTAAATTAAAATCATACATACTTTATAGATCCTATACTTTATAGATCCTAGAATTGTAAATTAAAATCATACGTATAGAATACTAGAATATACGTTATATATTAATTAAAATACTTTATATACTTTATAAATCCTAGAAAATTGTAAATTAAAATCATACTAGAATTGTAAATTAAAATCTTAACTGAACCCAGTCTTTATAGATCCTAAGCATTACATATAGGAGGGAACTAGCCCGCATCATATGAAATCAAAGGTAAATATAAAGCGGTGTAGAACAATTACACTTGCATAGTATTCTTAAAAAAAACAAGTACCTAGGGCAAGAGAGATTAAAAGATCTACTATGTTCGTATAATTTCCCTACACGATTCGGTCAATTTTTAATTTACACTCTATTTTCTACATGGGTAATTTACCTCAGGATGGGTTCATGCATCCCAACCTTTGAAGATTTAGCTAGACATGGTTTTATTAGATGAAAACAACATTATAACTATGCATGGAATCATGTATCTAAGAAACATTGCTTCAAAAGAGAATTGCAAAACAATTGAGAATCGAATTGAAAGTAAAATAAAGACACAAATAAGAGAATGGAAATTGATACTTGGATCGAACATTGAAATTGGTAATCAAAACTTGGATTGAAATTTGAACTTGAATCTGTAATACTCCTTTGCCACCAAATTACAACTAGGGTTTCTAAATCCTAAGAAAGCATGAAATTGTCGGCCAAAAAGAAGTCTCTCTCTTCCTCTAGGGTTTGGCCTTTTATAACACCCAAGTATCGTTTTTACAGCTGATAAAAATTAAATATACAAGGATTTCCAAGAGTTGGAACTCTTCAGCCTCCCAATAATGTCAGAATTTCAAACAGTCGGATCAGTCCGGATCCCATCAGATCAATTCGTTTTTCATTAGCCAGATCGGTTCGTTTTTTCTTTCTACCGGACCGGTCCGGATCCCATCGGATCGGTTTGTTTTTCATTGGTTCTGTATCGATCCGAGGGCTACTTGAATGGATGCATTTCGGATCGATCCGATCTCAACCGGATCGGTCCGACTTTCTTCGGCTTTTGATTTTTTCTTACCAACTTTGACTTGTCATAACTTTCGATCCAGAGCTCCGTTTTGACTGCCGTTTCTTCCTACACACTTATGAGATGATGATCTTCAACTTTCATTTAGGCTTCCAATCCGAACTCCGGGTGTAGAATTATGCTTTTGCTCTTTGACTTGCCTTCTTTTGTTCTTTTCCTTTCTTCCGGTTTCTTTCTTTCTTTTCTTGTACTAAATACCTGTAAAATCAGTAAGAAATACACGAAACTCGGGGTACTTGTTAGAAGAAGTCATTAGCAATGATATGGGATAAAAGCAAATCAATTACGTTGTTCGAGATATTAAAATTACTAAATTAAGGGGCTAAATTCAGAAGAATTTATGCTTAGTCACCCTCCCCATTTTGAATCAGTTCCATGGTGTATAAGCTATAAGCCTTTTGACTTTCTTGCCCCGAAGGCTTTTGATTTCAGTTTCATATATAATTGTATTAACAAAAGTTGAAATTTTAACATTTCCATGCATAAACATTTTGTTCTCTGAAAATGATCATTTGACAAACACCACATTATATCTTACCTCGCTAATGAGTTCATAGAATACTAAATTGAAAATGTAAATGAATTAGGCGACTAAATTGGAAAACACCTCATATCAAGTAAAATACATAAAAGATACATTCATAGAAAAGAGCAAAACGCAGCATTCTTAATCTTGAGGCTGCCTCTATTTCCGTCTCTATTTTAAAAAAACTAGCAAAGCTAATGAACAGGCCAAATCAATTGAGACAACGCATGCTTGTTTAAATAGGAAAATCATACTAGATTTGCCATAAATTAGTGACTGAAACAAACTTTTAAAGTGAGCATTTTATTGAGGTTAGCCCAAAATCACCAAATAAGTTACCCTGTTTGGTTGCGCAAATTATCTGATTATGTAAATTGGTTCATTGTGAATGAGTAAATTGTAAATGAGTGGATTTAAAATGAGTTTAAATCCAATTTTACGCAATGTTTGACAATATGAAATTGATATTAAGGTTTTATAAGGAAAAAAAAGGATAAAAACAAATTAAGAGCGAGGGGGACGGGGAGGGGGAGGGGGAAGAGAGAGAAAAACATGCACTTTATATGACTCATATTTCAAATGGATGCATTTCACGTTTTTTTGTAAAATGATCCAATTTCAACTTTTACACGAGCTAAAATGGGGTAGTTAATGAATTATTTCATTAATAAAACCAAACACAATTAATGGATCAATTTGGCCCAGTTTGGTTGCGCAAATTATTTGATTATGTAAATTGGATGATTGTGAATTAGTGAATTGTAAATGAGTGAATTTGAAATGAGTTAAATCCAATTTTACACAATGTTTGGTAATTTGAAATTGATGTTAAGGTTCTATGAAACAAAGATAAAAACAAATCAAGAGAAGGGGGGAGGGAAAGAGAGAGGGGAGGGGGAAAGGGGACATGCACTTTATGTGACTCCTATTTCAAATGGATTCATTCCAACTTTTTTGTGAAATGATCAAATTTCAAATTTTGCGCGCGCGCGCGCGCGCGCGCGCACACACACACACATATATATATATATATATATATATATATATATATATATATATATATATATATATATAATTGTGACCTTTTCAAGTTGTTTCATGATGGAAATAAGGAGAGAGTTGGTGGTTTTGGTACGCTCAGTCTGAGGGATCTTCAATCCTCGTTCCATGGCATACAATCGGCCTGAAACATATTCGATGAATCAATCAGTATACAGAAAGACGTATCATTTAGAAAATTAGGGTTTGGAGTAGGAAAATAATAAAGATAAAGATACATACAGTAGTATGCGACGAGGGGTTCGTGTTTCTGCAATTCATCGGCCCGTTGTAGGTATGGTAGCAGCTGTTTTGCTGGTTCGCTCTCGTTTGCCATTCTTAACTTCAGAGACAAGAATACGATGACTTCAATCTAATTTCTTCCGACACCAATTTTATGGAAAGACTAATCTTCAACTCTTCAATTTTGGGACAATTTATTTCAATTTTATGGAAAGACGCCCTTCTATAAGGTGATCGGTCCTCCGCATGCCAATTTTACCCGATCCGCAGGGTTCTCATCCAGTCCCGTTTCTAATGGGCTGGGTTAAAAATCCATTTAAATTAATACGGGTGGGTTTGAATTTTTAAAAAAATCTCATTTATTAATTAGATTTTTATGGTCTTGGATTAATAATTTTGAACAAAAAATTAAGCACAGCAAATTTTAAACGATTAGGTTCAACATACAAATACCCGAAATTAAAATAAACACGCACTATTCAGATATCGAAGCGCCAAAAACACTGTATTCTCTCTTGAATCAAAACATTAATCGTATCATCTCTTCAATCAAAACCACAAAACGAATCTATTTCTCAATCAAATTTTGATCAACAAGAACATATAAATACTCCTGATCGAAGCGCCAAAAACTCTCTTCGATCAAAACCTTAACTCTATTCAATCAAAACCTTAACTCTATTCAATCAAAACCCTAACTCTATTCAATCAAACCCTAATCGTTGAAGTTCTACCGAGCATTTCAAATTTTAAATCAAATTCTTCCAAATACCACTAACAAGTATGTATACATTCTCTTATCACTTGTTTGTCCTTGTGTATTTTGTGTTCTCATATGTATAAATTTGTAGACACGTGCACTGATGAAATCACAGTCTTCTTCTTCATGATTATGAAAAAATATATTTGTTTCCCTCATTTTAATTGACAAACACACTTTTTGCATGCTAGATATATGTATTTCATTATTGTACTTTTCCTCCCGTATACATCATTTATCGAGGATTTAGAATATGTACAAGTACAAGCCTGTTTTATTGGGTGTCCTCTGTTTATTTTGTGTGTACTTTCAAAAAGTATAAGCAAAATACACAGAGTACACGCACATTGGAATTGAATTTCTCAATCCAATATGCGTGTACTTTTATGTTTATACATGTACTCTATAAAATATATATTTCAAATCCATATTTGATCAATCCTATATTATTTTGGTCTGTGCCAGCGGCATCTGAATGATATTCCATGAGTTTGTAAGAAGTATTATTAGTGTGTTAATATTTAGGAGTTATTTTGGTCCTCGCCAGCGGCATTTGAATGATATTTTATTAGTCTGTAATTAGTATTATTGCGTGTACTTTTTCATTTTTTCGTGTACTTTGTTGAAAGTACACGCAAAAAGTTAATAAAGTACACGCACATTGAAATTCAATTTGTTCAATCCAATATGCGTGTACTAGTGTGTATTGTGAGTGTACTATTTTGTATTGTTGTGTTATTGTTTAGGAATCATACGATCAAGCATGTTCAACTACAAAACTGCTGCTTGCACGTTCGAAGATCTTAACAATACAAAACCTTTCATATTGACAATCAATAGTACTAACGATGACGAAATTTATTTTCTCCTTCGCATCAATGATAGAGCTAAAAGGTTACTTGGTTTCTACTACTACTATGAAGACATTTACTGTACTTTTGATGTGCAACAGCTTCAAGTAACTGAATCGAAAGCGAAGGATTTAGCTAAACGAATTGAGCAGTATTGCTTAAGGGGATTTGATAATGTTGGAGCTTTTAGCATGTAGCTATTGTATCACTTCTTTGCTGAATATGTTAGGAATAGAGAATCTTGATTTTTTACTTGTCTAACAACCGCTGTTAGGTTTTACCATGAAACGGACGATATATATTATCCCCTTTAGCATGTATTTTGTTGAGAATTGTATGAATTGTTTGTGAGAATATTGCATGTACTTTTTTTAAATACGCTTGTATTTTATTGTTTTAGTATATTTTTTATTCGAATTCGCATGTATTTTATTTTGTGTACATATCATTATAGGTTAGTAATTTAAATTTTGTTTATAAATCAATAGAATAGGGATGAAGATGAAGGCAAGAAGAGGAAAGAAACAAAAAAAGAGTAGTTGTGATAATCGTTCTTCATCCGGTTTCGGTTCTAGTTCTAGCTCTAGTGTGGCATTGAAATCTAAACGTCCTGCAAAGAAGAATGACCAATATCGATCAAATATTGTTAGCTTTCTTCATGATTTGCATCAAATCAAAGAGAAAATAAACAATAGGCATATTGAACTTCTTAAGATGACTCCATTTTGGGGATTTTTTAATGCCTACTACAGTGAGAAAGTAGTAGAAGTGGACCACAAGAAGACGGATAAAAATATTTTATCAATTATCCAGCTGTACAATGCGGAAACCAAAAGTTTCTGTATGAAGAGTAGGATTGCAATAATGTCAATAGATATAAGTGAAATATTTGGCATACCACTGGTTGAGGGTTTTAAATCAATAGAACTGAAAAAGCGACAGAATACTGCTAAAAAACCTGGATTACATGCACGATACTTCGCAAAAAGAATAGGAAAGTCAGAAATATTGAATGGTTTGAAAAAAATCAGGCGAATTGGAGACAAATGAAAGCATTGCTGATTTTGTAAAAATTGTGTGTCTCCACTTCTTGAACACGTTATTTTTCTCCAACTCAAACTTCACCCTTGCAGAATTTTGGTTGAAATACATCGACAATATTGAGGAAATGAATAAGTATGATTGGGCATCTACTGTACATGAGTTTCTCATACATTCACTTGAAAAATCAGCAAGTTCAAAACCTAACACAGTTACTGGATGTGTCATTTCCCTACTGGTGAGCAAAAAAACATCCTGATATTTCAAAATTTACATATCAATACTCATGTGTACTTAATAAATATCACGTGTGTTTTGAAAGTACACGTGATATTTTCACGTGTACTTTCAAAATACACGTGATATAAGAAATGTATTTTCAAAATACACATTAAATTATCACGTGTATTTTGAAAATACGCGTGAAAATATCACGTGTACTTTCAAAATAAATGTGATATAAGACGTGTATTTTCAAAATACACGTGATATTTTCACGTATACTTTCAAAATACACGTCTTATATCACGTGTATTTTGAAAGTACACTTCTACTTTATAAAGTACACTTGTATTTTACGAAGTACAGGTGTACTATGTTTTGTAAATATAACCAGTGTACTTTCAAAATACACTTGTTATATTTTTTGTTAATATTATAAGTGTACTTTTGAAAGTACACGTGAACTTATATTGAAAAAGTACACCTCAACTTTGTAAAAATCACGTGTACTTTCAAAATACACGTGTAAAATTTATAAAGTACACGTTTAATTTTGCATGTACTTTGAACAAATCATTTGTACTTTTCATTGTGAGTACCTAGGTAATACAATTATTAATATCATTTTGTTTTTTGTATGATCACAGTATTGGGCATGTGAGAAATTTGAAATTATTTCTCCTGTTGAAGAATGTAAAGATAAGACGCTAAAATTCCTGAGGTGAAAATTGTCTTCTTTGAGACAATGGTTTGTGAAGAATGACATCGCAACAGCAACTTTGAAGCATGCTACAAATAAGCCAGCTTGTAAGGATAGTTCTGTACAAAAGGAATCTCAGTTTGAAGGGCCAAGTTACTCTTTGAACATTTCTACAGAAAGTCCTATACATGTTGATTCATCATCAAAAAAGTTGCTGAAGATATTAATGACAATGAGTTTTCACATGATTGGAATATTCCCCTTAAAAACATTGTGACTCCAAAGAAAAAGAAGGGAAAAGATCAACCAAAGGTTAATTTGAAAAAAGATCAACCAAAGGTAAATTTGGAGGAACAAATTGGTGTTTTGAAAAGGGAATTCTTGGAAAAACATAACCAACTATCTAAAGCAGTTGAAGACTTTAATGGTGCACTAGAGAAGGTGACCTCTTAGGAGGTGGAGAGTGTCATTTTGAATGTACAGTTGCAGGTAGATGTGACACCCCGCTTAATTAAATACCGGGCGATCACTCCTTTATTAAATTAAAATCAAGGTGAACAGTTGGTTCATTCTTAGCATCACTGTCGTAAAAATAACTATTCCAATTTAAACACCCTAATTAATTAAGCTAAGTGTCAAAACTATTTTTTTTTTACATTACTTCCCAAATTTTATTTTATAAACCAAGATTTAAATCTTTACAACAATTCAATATTAAAGAATCACACCACAATAACCCTGGAACATAATCCAAATAATTTAAACATTCAACAACTAAATCCCACCATTAAAAACTTAAAGTAAAACATCCAGACAATAATAAATCCCAAAGCGACAATACTAGAAATAACTGAATCACAATGTCCAAATAAACAAATGAATAATGGAAAGGGCGACACATGCCCCACTAAATGAATATGCTAGGAGTGGAGTCAAATAAATGAAGTCGTCTAAGAAAGAGGCCTGTAACTCCCACCTAAGCTGCAGCGCGTTCCTTCCAAAGGATTCTATGCAAGACGCCCTGTGGCTGGGCACCTGTAATAGATACATATATGTACAAGAGAGAAAGAGAAATAGAAACGGGTCAGAGCCCGATAGTGTAGATGATTTAAAATTTGTTTAGCAAGTATTTAAAATATTTACAGGCCAATGCAACAACATATTAGTGCGACACTCTCTTGAGAAATTATCACCTCTCTTCTAATGTGCACGCCTATCGCACTAACCTTCCCAACGGATTATCTTATCTTATATCATACTAAACTTCCCAATGGTTTAACTTATCTTAGGTTACTCGTAAGATTTAAAACTGAACAATATAATCGTTTAAAAGGAAAATTTCATTTAGTAACAAAGCTCTCATTTTAACTTTATTTATTAATAAAGTTTGCCAGTGTCATATTATACTTTTTCAAAACAAGTATTTCCAGTTTGAGTCATTATACATGCCTTACTTACCTTAACACCGTAAGCAGTTCCAAATTTCAGAATTTTATATATATATATATTAAATACTCGTATAATATATATATTCTAACAGCACCCCACATAAAAATTATGGTGCGGGCATACTCTGCTATCCAATCCCCGTATCACTCGTACTAAGGGAAATACAAGTTCGAAATCACTCTCGAACTGTATTAACACATACACAAACAATATTGAGGCGAAACATAGATTCCAAGTCTCCAAGAGATCAGTACATACCCTTCCGTCTCTTAGGACCATCTGACCATCAATCAGATGGCCTGTACCAAGGATATCTATCTTCTAGGGTACGAGTCAATATCCCCCATAAAGATCCCATCGAGATAAGACCGTCCCAGCGCGGTAACCTCAGGAATAGCAAGTAGCGCGGGCATGATTTTCACACATAGATAGTATATGCATAAACACAATCATATAACTATACTAATATTACCATATCAAATTAGGTACATCTCAAATCCCATAATTACGACATTTGTCCTTATTTCTCATTATTTAGTTCTCACGTATAACCGTTAATTTCTTACTTTAATTTGAGGGATCATTCCAACTTATTACGTAACACTCATGGACTCTATCCTTTCAAGTGTAGAATTCAGTAGGTACTGGTCTAATTTCCAACGTAACTATCTTACGCGTCTCTCCTCTTAATTTGTACTTTCATCGTCCCTTATATGTAAACATCCCAAAAATACAACTCTCGTCTTACCTTAAAGGTCCCATAATTATTTATAAGTCCTACTAGTCTTCTTTATCTCCCAATATATTTTAATAAGGGTGTCCAAGGATTATTTTTCATTAAATTGAATTCAACTAATTTAAAAAGGGAAAATATGAGTCTGCCAGAAGGGGTCGATCGATCGAGGGAAGGGGCTCGATCGATCAAAGCTCTTGGCTCGATCGATCGATTAAGCAGGTATGGCGAATTCTGCAGTTAACCAGTTACGGGTTCTATCACATAACCTCATCCAAATCCAAACTTTTCATTCCCAATCGCCCAGAAATTTGTACTACTAATAGTATAAACCCATTTCATACATCTTTTACGTAAAGCATGCAAATTTCGATTAATAACCATGGATTAACAGGGCAATATTCATGTAAATCTCAAGAACCCTAGAAATCTCTTTAACAAGATTCTAATCAGTCTTTTCCAGAATTTTCTTCTTCTAAAACATCATAATTTCGTGTTTTAATCCTCTACATGTGAAGGGGTTTCCAGATTTACATTCAAATCATTACTACATGTGATTTCCTATCTCAAATTTGGATTTTCTTCCATAAAACTCATCTTAATCATCCCTAGACTAACATGAGTGATGCATTAACGAAAATAAGCAAGATAAACACTTGCCTGGGATTTTTAAAATTCTGTTTTGCTGACGATTTGGTGTGGTTGCGTTCCCCGTCGCGCGATCTACGCGTTGGTGGTGGTGGCGGTGCAATCGGGTGACTTTTTGGCCTTGGATTGCTTGGAAAACTTCCTCCTTCCCTCTCCTATGGTCGTTCTAAAGTTTGAGTTGTTTTAACCCTAGAAGGTAACCTTAGACATCTGATATAACCCTTGAAATTTCATGGTTTTAATTACCCAAAAATGTAAAATGTCCAAAATGCCCTCCCGGGGTACTAATTAAGCCTAAAAACGCCCCGAGACCTAAACTAAACTCCCGGGTACACTTTTCTGACTATCTCGACCCTTCCGGACACTTTGGCGCACTCAAAACGATCATACGAGCAACTTATAATATTTTCACTTTTATTCGTCAACATTTAGTCCCGACGCGACACGGGCGCGTCCCGACTTAAATTTTTCAAAATTGTCATTTTATTCACTCGTGACATTTAATATAGGGACATATACCAAATAGTCCCTCGGACATTTTTTAATACCCATTTAGTCCAAACTTTTTTATTTTGCCTCAAAAAGTCCTTTGCCACATATTTTGGAGAGGGAGTGCCGCTGGCGCGGACCTCTAAAAATAAGAGGATATTGAGTGCTTAAGGGGCTAAATGGGTTAAACTAAAAATATGTGTCCTTTTTAAAAAAATATATATTTATAGTAGGGACTATTTAATAATTGACCCTTTAATATAACCAATATTATATATTACTTCGCTCATTAGTAATATTCAACAAATTTCCCATAATTACTAACTCTCATCACGTTAATAATTATAACATAATTAATTTTCGGATTTATATTAAATAATTAATTCACATTAAATTTAATAAATCCCCAAATTAATATAGCATAAAAATACGGGGTATTACAGTAGATCGTGATTCATTTTTGGAAGCCCAAGAGAAAATGAAGAAGTTAAAGGTGGAGAATTCTAACCTTTTGAAGGAAAAAGATTTACTAAATAAGTTGGAGGTAGAAAATGCCCAACTAGTTGAGTTAAATAATTATTTAAAAGAAAAGTTTGATCAAGTCACAATGAGTGACTCAGATATAATTAAAGAATTGGATTAATCATTGAAAAAATAGGCAGAATCATCACGAATTTTGGAACAAAAAATGGATATTTGTCTCTGACTAATGAAGATCTAAAAAAAAAAGTATGATGATACATTGTAAAAATGAATAGATGCTGACATAGAAAAGATGACATTGAGGTGGAATCTTGAGGAGTCATAATTGAAAAGAACTCAACAGGTACTTTTGATTTTAAATAATGCAGAGTACACGGAGTTTCATAAAGTACACGCATTTTCCTAATGTACACGCAGTTTTCCTAAAGTACACGCAGTTTGCCTAAAGTACACGCAGTTTTTCTAAAGTACACGCAGTTTTATTTGATAGTATTTTTAATGCAGTTGTATTTGATATTAGAAATAATGCAGAGTACACGCATTATTTGAGTAGAAATAATGCAGTTTTATTCCAGTATTGCTTATAATCTAACATTATTTTTATATAACGGGAAAACAATAATAAAATCCTTAATGACGAAATTTCGGAGTTGAAGAAAATGCTTGAAGAATCAGCATTGAAAAAAACTCATCAGGTATCTATAAAGTACAATAGATATAAAGTACACGCGTTTACTTTCTAAAGTAAACGCAAATTATGATGAAAGTACACGTGTATTTTATAAATTTATAAAATACACGCGTGTAGTTTATATATTACACACAAATTTGGATGAAAAACACAAATTTTATCAAAATACACGCAAGAGAAAATGAATCATTGTTTTAAAAAATGCTTACAACCCAACATTCCTTGTTAAATATATCAAGCAAACACTAATAAACCACTCATGGACGAAATTTTGAGTTTAAAGATTGAACTAGCCTCAAAGACAGTTCAGTTCACCCCCGAAATACGTGTAATAAAAGGGCCTGTTACTAGAGGACGGGAGAAAAGAAAAGATGACAGCGAAACCAAGAAGCATGAACCAATTAAAAAACAAAAAGAGACAAAGCTCGGAAAAGGCCCTTTAACGATAGATCAACGAATGAAAGAAACTCACTTCAAGCTTGAAGCAGTCAAAGCATACAAATATCTCGATGAAGCTGCGAAGAAAAAAATTGAAGAGTTTATTCAAAAGGCTGAGCCAGGGTAACGTGTATTGTTTTATGATTTATCACTTTGCTAATTTATATTTTTTTTGCAAAAGAATAAGATTATTATTATTTTACAATTCTTATTGCTTATATAAAATGCAGGGAATTTATTTTCAAAGGGCTGGTTTCGTATGTCCCGTGGAAATATTTTGTTGAAGTCCTCAAGAATCAAGAATTTTCAAGCCAAGTATGTAGTCCAAATATTAGATATTCATTAAATTTCAACATTATTATTTCCTCACCATTTTATATTATGTGAAACAGATAATACTTGCCTTTAGTGATGTATTGAGGTTTAAATTGTCAAAGGAATGGCTCTCCCACTCACACACTTTTCTGATTATTGCTGGGTAAGTACAATTAAATCGAAAGCTTTGTGAAATAAATTTTCAGTTTTTTTATTAACACAATGTCTATAATTTTTATTCAGATAGAAGCTTGTAGCAAAAATGAAGTCAATAAGAAGGGGGAGTTATACAAAGATTTATTTGAATACTTAGGCACTTGTAATAATTTGTTCATTGTACTAGGACATAACATTGGACATTTCACATTACTTGTGATATACAAAAAAGAAAATAAAGTCGTCCACGTGGATTCCCTTCGACCGGATGACAAGGAAACAAACACAATGTACTTCGATGATGCGAAAAAAATGATTAGTGCCTAAACTTAATTAGTAATGTTACATATACTTATATTATACACGTGTACTTTATCATATAATGCATGTACTTTGTATTAGTTGCATATAATCACCCAGATTATCAAAGTACATGCATCATATTTAAAAAAAAACGTTAAATGAACTAATACAAATTACGTGTACTTTAATATTATGCGTGTACTTTTAACTCATTAGGCAAAGTACACGCATCATATTTTAAAATACACGTGAAATGTACAAATAAAATACACGTGTACTTTAATATTATGCGTGTATTTTTCACTCTATAATCTTCATACTCTTTTATTTGTATACTGATAGCGCGCGAGAGTTATGCGCATGTAAAGTGCACAGTCGTTGTTTTCTGTCTCGCCGTGACTATACAAACAAACCTAAGTTACTACTACACTTGCGGGGCAAGTATGGCCGTAAGTCGGGTATCAAGAATCCACAGGGACAAGTTGATAAAATTTAATTGATTTAATATTCCGAAATAAAAGTGTAAAAGGTGATTACAAACTAAAAAGTAAAAGATGCATAAAAGAAAATGATTAATCTAGGCAAGGGTATTGAAGCTAGATTATGAAAGAGAGTAAAACTATAGGTTGCATCGAATATCCCTCACCCGAGTTAATTTGTATAAAATGGTTACATGGGTCGACAAGTTATTACAAATGCGTCTCGTTTCGATAGTTAATTAAACCAAGGGTTGTCACGCCCCTAAATCATAATAAAAGCCTAATAAGATTTTGGCGTCAATAAATATCTCGAAAATTACGCTCGAAAGGTCGTAAGCACGGGACATACATGATATGCCCCGTCAAATCTCCTAGGCATAATAACTAGGACAACGCACCCGAAATAAACCCGTAAACACTATCACCAAGCCAAGCAACGCGTTAACCCGAGTGAGTTCCATTCAAACACAACCTAATTTAATTTACCTAGAAAGCATGCTAAAAACGCGATAAATAAAGCGAGTAAATAAATGCTATAAATCTAAACTAGAAAGCGTGTAAATCAAAGCATGTAAACTAATTAACAAAGCATGTAAACCTAATTAACAAAGCAAGAAATAATGAAAAACAACTATATTAATGGAGAGGGTAATGAATAGTCAACTTACAAACCCAAAAGTGTGTCAATCCAAGAGGAAATGAAGAAGAACTAAGCAAAAACCCAAACCCTAAGCTAAACTATCTTCTAAAACTACCTAAAATCGTTCACCTTGTTATTACAACCAAAATTGCATTATATAGTAAGTTGGAATAAAAATAGAAAAGAAAAGAAAAGCCAAAATATCTCCTGAAAACAAGGGATCGATCGATCGACAAAAAGGGTCGATCGATCGATCAAGGCCAAATTTCGGCAATACAGAAGGATCGATCGATCGACTAAAATCGTCGATCGATCGATCAAGCAGGGGTGAGCCAAGCAACAGCTTCTGCATCTTTTCTTCCTCTTCTCCTCCTCCTCTTTTGGTTCATTGTTTTTCCCTCCGCTGAAATCGCTGTAACTTCTTCATACGGACTCGGAATCGCGCACCGTTCGTGGCCACACGAAGCTAACGAGGAGGGATACAACTTTCGTGAGATGTCGGGCCAAGTGTCCAAGCTGTGAAATGACTGAAATTCCCTTGAACGTGCGATTGCGTACGGAACTTCACCGAAATGCGTCTGAACTTCATACTTAGTACCTAAATACCTACAAAAGCCCAATTATACCTCATATAGCATGTTAACAATATAAACCGAGGTTGTCTGGTTAACGGGCTTAAATATAGAGATTAAGGCACCCGAGGGGGTTAAAATGCGTAGGTTCGAGAGATGAAATACGCAATATTTGCGTATTATCATATACACTAAATATTTATCTTCTTAACAGTTTTCTATCTTTCCAAAAATACTGTGCCTATTGAAGACTGAAGTAGAAATAATAAAAAATAATGGTTTCAAAATTCAAAGTAAGTTTGATGAAGGTACATTAAATGAGTTTACATTGGATGATGATCCATTGACAGAGCAAGAAAAAGGGACAGTAGATTTCTTGCTGGAAAGTGATCTCAAATTTGACCTAATAAGAGATCACGAATGCCTTAAGCAATATAATGAGTAAGCAAAAACTTCATTTCTAAAAATTACTAATTTGTATATTTTCAAAAAATTTCATTCACATTATACTAATTTGTATATTTGTTTTATTTTAATTTCAGGATTGACTGTGGGGTGTTCTGTATGTACTACATTAAACAAATTAGCAGAAAGAAGGAAATACAAAAATTGTTTCAAGACCATGACATGCTAAAATACAGAGCACGTGTTATAAGGGAAATTCTTCTATCAAAATATTTATTCCCCCAAAAGGACAAAAAAATTTCTATAAATTGTAATTCAGATACAAACCATATTTGTAATTTGTTTTGTGTTATATTGGTTATTGTTTACAATATTTATTACGCCAAAATGGTTTATTTCCACGGGCGTGGACCACAATCCACGTAAGGTTTAGACAAATAATGCAACTGAGTGTTATGAAATAATGTACACCCCATACGTGGATTGTGGTCCGCGCCAGTGAAAATAAACTATTTTGGTGTAATAAATATTGTAAACAATAACCAATATAACACAAAATAAATTACAAATATGGTTTGAATTTGAATCACAATTTATAGAAGTTTTTTCTCCTTTTGGGGGAATGTGACACCCTGACTAATTAAATACCAGGTAGCTACTCCTTTATTAAATTAATACAAAATGCCAAGTTGGTTCAGTTCATAACTTCACTGTCGAAAACATTTTTTTAATAATACTAGCCACCTAATATTTAAAAAGTGAGTTGTCAATTTTAATTAAATCCGATTAACATGCAATAGTTGAATTATGAAATGCTAACATAACCACCACAACATAATGAAAATGGAATAACCATAAAATAGTAATGAGTCTGGAGGGATACTCTTCCCAACAATCCAAATACAGGAATAAACAAATAATAAGTCTGCATCACTAAATTAATTACAACCCATAATTCTGGATTAAATGAATAAATAAAGTATCTCTAAAGGAAATAGGGCGACATGCCCAACAGATGAGGAAAGCTGATAATAAGGAGTCAAGATCGAAAGTGGAGGCGTCTACTGTCAAAGTCCTGTAACTTCCACGACAGCTACAGTCTGTCACCTGAATGGAACTCCTATGCATGGTGTCCTTGTAGCTGGGCACCTAAAAGGTTTTTACAAAAATATATTTGAAAGCAAACAGGTCAGAGCCCGATTGTGAAAAATAATTTAAAATATAGCAACTGTTTTAATCTGTCGGTCCTGAGCTACCCGAATGCGACTCCGTATCAACTCAATCCTTGCCAAAGTGTCCTGAATCACTTCCGTTCCAAGGAGTTTGTTATTCCCCACCTCTAACCAGCATGCTGGGGAACGACAAGGTCTACCGTACAACGCCTCAAATGGAGCTATGCCAATGGTGAACTGGTAGGAGTTATTATAAGCAAACTCCACCAGTGGAAGGTACTGCTCCCATCCACCTCCAAAGTCTATGATGCACATACGCAACATGTCTTCCAACATCTGATTTGTACGCTCGGTTTGCCCATTAGTCTGCGGGTGATATGTCGTACTCAACCGTAACTCCGTACCCATGGCCTCCTGGAAACTCTCCCAAAATCGTGAAACAAATATCTTGTCTCGGTCAAACACGATATTTAGAGGCACACCGTGATGTCTCACTATTTCCGCAATGAAAATCTGGGCATACTGTCCCGTAGTGTAGTCTGTCCTCACGGGTATATAATGAGCAACTTTGGTCAACCTATTCACAATTACCCAAATGGAGTCGTGACCCCTCTGTGACGTAGGTAACCCCGTGATAAAGTCCATGGATATGCTCCCCATATCCACGTCGGAACCTCTAACGGTTGTAGAAGTCCTGTCGGTTTCTGATGGTCCACCTTTACTAGCTGACAAGTGGCACATTTGGAAACAAACACGGCGATATCTATCTTCATCCCGTTCCACCAATACTGTCGTCTCATGTCTTGGTACATCTTATCCCCACCAGGGTGTACCGCGAACCGTGAGCCGTGCGACTCCGTCATTACCTCGTGTCGTAAGTCCTCCCCTTCTGGAATGACCAGTCTCCCATTGAAGCGTAATCCCCCGTCTGAGCCAACGGTGTAGGACTCGGCTCCCTCTGCTAGTAATCGAACTATCTGCTCCTGACAGAACGAGTCATTTGTCTGGGCCTTTACCACCCTCATAACAATCTGGGGTGTAATAGTCATCACAGACATGAACGATCGGGCCACTGCACCCTGGTGTCCCAACTCCTTCTGCTTGGCTTTCCACACCCCGACCACTTCATCTACTGGGCTACGGCTCAACGCGTCTGCTACTACGTTAGCCTTCCCCGGGTGATATTGGATATCGAACTGATAATCCTTCACAAACTCAAGCCACCGTCGTTGACGCATATTCAGTTCCTTCTGCGTGAAGAGGTATTGTAAAGACTTATGGTCCATGAACAACCGAAATTTCTCCCCCAGGAGATAGTGTCTCCAAATCCGAAGAGTGAATACGACTGCCGCCAACTCCAAGTCGTGGGTGGGGTAATTCCTCTCGTGAGGCTTAAGCTTACGGGAGGCATAAGCTATGACCTGACTCTCCTGCTGCAGTACACCTCCGAGTCCTTGTAAGGACGCATCGATGTACACTAAATACTCAACTCCCGGTCTGGGCAATGCTAACACAGGTGCTGAGATCAACTTGTCCTTCAACTCATCGAATGCCAACTGACAGGCATCGCTCTAGATGAATGGCACACCCTTGCTAGTCAGATGTGTCAAAGGACCCGCTATTTTTGAGAAACCCCGAATAAACCTCATGTAGTATCCTGCTAGGCCCAAGAAACTACGGATCTCAGTCGGTGTCGTGGGATGTCCCCACTCCCTCACCGCGCATACCTTCCCCGGATCAACAGATATCCCCCGATCTAAAATGATATGCCCCAAAAACTGAACCTCCTTCAACCAGAACCCACACTTTTCATACTTTGCATAAAGCTCGTTCTGACGCAACGTCTGCAAAACTTGTCTCAAATGCTCGGCGTGCTCCTTTTCTGTCTGGGAGTAAACCGGAATGTCATCAATAAAGATAATGACGAACTGGTCTAGGAACTCTCTGAACACCCTGTTCATCAAGTCCATAAACACCGCTGGAGCGTTGGTCAAGCCAAAAGGCATAACTCGAAACTCGTAGGAACCATATCTCATTAATAAAGTAGTCTTCGAGACGTCCTATTCCCTGATACGCCACTGATGGTATCCCGATCGTAAATCAATCTTCGAGAAGAAGGAAGCTCCTCTTAACTGGTCAAATAAGTCATCGATTCTGGGCAACGGATACTTATTCCATATCGTGACTTTATTCAACTCCCTGTAATCTACGCACAAGCTCAACGATCCATCCCTCTTCTTTACGAACAACACAGGGGCACCCCACGGTGAAGTACTCCTTCGGATAAACCCCTGACCCAATAACTGCACTATTTGATCCCGTAACTCTCTCATCTCTACCGGAGCCATACGGTAAGGTGCGCGGGCAATCGGCCGAGTGCCCGACGTCAAATCGATCATAAAATCTATCTCTCTACTAGGCGGTAATCCAGGTATATCCTGAAATACATCAGCAAACTCCCTCACGACTGGAATCGAATCGAGTGGTAGCACCACTTCCTTAGAGGTCTCCTCCTCTATATAGTACAAATGAGTGGACGATCCTCCCTCAGGGCGAGGCATCGCCACTAAAAACATCTCCTGCCCGGGAATGGCAAAGATAATACTCCTACTAAAACAGTCAATCATGGCTCGGTACGCAACTAGCCAATCCATACCAACAATCGCATCATACTCAGTCATCTCTAACACTAACATATCAGCGGGTAAAGTAAACCTTCCGATCTCTATACCCACACCTCTACAAATAAACGAAATTATGGAACCCCTACTCAACGGTGAATCTACACAAGTAACCGTGCTCTCTGCGGTGTCTAACAACCCAATAGTGCGTGCAAATATCGTGGCAATGAAATAACGTGTGGCCCCCGTGTCAAATAAAATACGCCCCAAAGTCCCCTGAATAGAGAACATACCCTCAATAGGAGGTGGATCCTGTGGGACTGCGGCATGCTAGAGCTGATACACTCTCCTATACTGAAGTTGTCCCTGCTGGACTGGGACCGCTGGAATGGGTGGTAGTGCTGCCATCTGTGGTGGTGTTAGGAGGGCGGCGGGAAACATAGGCCTCTGTGGCTCGTATAGAGCACCCTGCTGCTGCTGCGATGGGGCCCTGCCCCTATCAGGACAATCCTGGCGTTTGTGGCCAGTCTTGCCACAAACGAAGCACTTCCCTGGGAAGTTTCCCCCTCGCTGTCCCTGCTGCCCACGGCCCTGCTGGCCGTTACCATTCCTACCCTGACCATGCTGCCCATGCTGAAACTGCTGTTGCTGACCATTCTGGCCCTGCTGGCCCTGATGGCCGTTCTGACCCTGATGGCCATGTCTGAAACCTCCCTGACCATTCCTGAAACCCCCGGATCTGAATCTCTTATGATCCCCCTGTTGGGAACCCTGATCACCCTGTCTGTGCTGTCCCTAAGCATATTGTGCCCTGCTGGCACCATTTCCCCCGATCCTGCCCTGATGGTTGGACTCTTCTGATCTCTTGCTCTCAGATATGTGGAAGCGATGATCCTGGCAGTGAAGTAGTGTAGTGTTAACCACATCAGAATAAGTGGCCAACGAGATATTTCCCAATAAGTGCTGACGGATCCTCCAAGTCAATCCATCCGTGAACTTTTGATTTTTCTTCTCCTCGGTTGGAATTTCATCCGAAACAATATTCAAGAGATTGGTGAACTCAGCCTCATACTCGGCTACGGTCTTTCCCTCATGCTTGAGGTTCATCAACTTCCTCCTCATCTCAGTGTGAACAGCTGACGAAAAATATTTACGATAGAACCGCACCCAGAACTCCTGAATAGTGAGGGTGTCCCTCTCCTTCGCGGTGGTAATAGACTCCCACCACTGCAATGCTGATCCTACTAGCTTAAAAGTAGCCAGTATCTGCTTCTGAACATCTGTGCACTCGTACATCCTTAAGTTCTTCTGAATGTCCTTCCTCCACTGACTGGATACCACAACATCGGAGCTACCTGCAAACTCCGGAGGGTGTGCTTTCTGAAAAGCATCATGGACGCGTTCCCAAGCAGACGGGAATGCATGAGCCTGAACTGGCGTGACTACCGGCGCCTGGGGTGGTGCCTGCTGTACAACTGTGAGGGCGGCATTCACCGCTTGGGCTACAATAGCTTCAACCTCTGCGGCATTCATTGTGCCCGGAACTGGTACAGACTGTGGCTCGGGCTGTGCATCCCTAGGAACTCACTGTGCACGTCATGGAGGCATCTGAAATGAGAGTAAAGTCTATAAGTTCGCAGTAATTATTTCAAAATAGCTGAAGAGCAAAACATACACAAAAGAATACAACAGTCCTAAAATATAGGGCTCTTCATCAAAGAAAGCTCAGCGGAAACATAATAAGCCGTACAGATCCTAAGGACACTAGAACCTGATGCTCTGATACCACCTGTGACACCCCAACTAATTAAATATCGGGTAGCTACTCCTTTATTAAATTAATACAAAATGCCAAGTTGGTTCAGTTCATAGCATCACTGTCGAAAACATTTTTTTAATAATTACTAGCCACCTAATATTTAAAAAATGAGTTGTCAATTTTAATTAAATCCGATTAACATGCAATAATTGAATTATGAAATGCTAACATAACCACCACAACATAATGAAAATGGAATAACCATAAAATAGTAACGAGTCTAGAGGGATACTCCTCCCAACAATCCAAATACAGGAATAAACAAATAATAAGTCTGCATCACTAAATTAATTACAACCCAGAATTCTGAATTAAATGAAAAAATAAAGTATCTCTAAAAGGAAATAGGGAGACATGCCCAACAGATGAGGAAAGTTGATAATAAGGAGTCAAGATTGAAAGTGGAGGCGTCTACTGTCAAAGTCCTGTAACTTCCACTGCAGCTACAGTCCGTCACCTGAATGGAACTCCTATGCATGGTGTCCTTGTGGCTGGGCACCTAAAAGGTTTTTACAAAAATATATTTGAAAGCAAACGGGTCAGAGCCCGATTGTGGAAAACAGTTTAAAATATAGCAAGTGTTTTAATGACATTAAAACAATGAATGCAAAATACATGTTAGGACGTGCTCTCACATGAAATACTCACCTCTCGACTATCTGTGCACTCCTAATATACCCATACCCATTCTAGTTATTCTCATATCTAACTAGTCCAAAATAAAATCTAACATTACTATACGATTCACGATTTAATTCCGGCATCTTCATTTTAAACAGAGAGTTGTTCATATATTCTCGGTTTCCCGTATTAGTAACACTACTTACTAGAAATCTTTCATCTCATCTTTACATAACATTGCAATTACTTATATTCACATATATACATGGCAGTTCATTTTAATTAACAATATATTATTCTCATCATAAATATACAATACTAGCACCCCGAGACTAAGCTGCGGTGCACACATACTCTGCTATCCAATTCCGGTACATCACGTACATAAGGACCACGTATTCTGAATCTCTCAGGAATCATTTTCAATAGACAACAATCACAAACAATGGAGGCGAACATAGTTCACATCACATGGGTCACGCACATACCTACGCTCCCATGATCAGCAGACTTATTAACTTCTCAATAAGTCCTTCTCTGACCTATCTCCTCGAGGTACCAATCTAAATCCCCCGTAGGCACACAAAGATTAGATGGCCCTAATCGAACGTAGACCTCCCATGATAGCAAATACGGTAGGTATGTTATACACATAAACCCACAAATACTAAGCATTCACACATCTTAGATATCTCGAATTATTAGTATAGGTATGCTTCTCGTTATTATACCGTTATTTAATGTGATACGTTTATAAGTCCCGATTTGTATGTTAACGTTGTCAACCCTTCTCACGTCGTAATTAAGTATTCGTTTCCTATTCCACAATTGACATCTGATTTTATTATAAGGTTCTAAGTTCTACTCCTAAACGTACCCCAATTCTCATAATTATACTCACTAAACAATAAGGGAAGATTAATACTCAAATTAAATAGGTTTACGGAACATTTGAAATAAAAACAGGCCAAAAAGGCCATTATGTCAACTCGTTAGAAGTCTCGTTCGAACGAGGTCGTTCGAACGAAAGGCTTTGAATGAACTACCAACTCGTTAGAAGGGACACTGTCATCTCTTTAGAAGCTCGTTCGAACAAGGTCGTTCGAACGACCTGGGCAGGTCTTCTAACGAGATGGCAGTTTCAGCCCATAAATTCTCTACTTCATTTTTCTCAATTTTTCTCTTCTCTAAACTCATCCTAAGATCATCCCAATAGTATTTTAACGTTATTAAACTACTCTAAGTCCTCCTAGGTCACTCTTTAACATATAAATGGGGTCAATGCTTCCTAAATTAACATATAATCATCAAAATTTCCCAATCTTGTCCCAAACCCTATAAATATGGACCCAGAATTTAATGTCTACAATTACTCCTTATAAATCCGTTTGTACATCATCAAAAGATACATTTCGTATATGAAATTCATCCGATAACATTCTACATGCAATCCCTATATCATATTATGAATTCTACCTCCAATTTCATGGGTTTTCATCAAACCTCCAAAATAAGACAAATATTCAATTCTAAGCATGGAAGAAACATTCACTTGAAATTAATGTAATTAAACCACTTGCCTTAGATGTTCTGATCTGATGTTGAAGAATTGAATGTTGATTCTCCCCCCTCTCTCTACAAATTTCTTCCAAAGATGGTGATGGCGGCTAGGGTTTCCTTTGGAACTTCTTCCAACTCCTCCCTATAACTTCCGTAGCCTTCTAACTTTTCCCAAATTTTGATAATGGCTTAGTGGGTTCTTTTCTAATATAAAAATAACCTCTAAAATTCGTGGGTTTTAATTTCCCTATTTTTAAAACTACCAAACTACCCTTTTGGGTTGCCGGTGTGGCCTAAAAATGCCCCGGGACCCAAACTAAACTCCCGGCTAGTGTTTTCTGACTATTTTGACCCTTCCGGACACGTTGGCGCACTCAAAATGACCATTCGGTTGATAAAAATAAAGTTCACTTTTTAATTCAATTAATTACTTTCCTGACGCGACTGACACGCGCGTCCCAATTAAATTTTCCAAATTACCGTATATCTACCTCGTGACAATTTAGACATCATCAATACTCATATATTACCATACATACTTGGAAATAATATATTTTTAACATCATAATTAAATACCAACTCACATCTCGTTAGTATTTATACCCGGATTAATTTCTAATTAATTCTCATTTAATTTAATTAATCCCCTTAAATAAATATCAATAAAATTACGGGGTATTACAGGGAAGAAATATTTTGATAGAAGAATTTCTCTTGGTACATATGCTCTGTGTTTTAGCATGTCATGGCCTTGAAACAATTTTTGCATTTCCTTGTTTCTTCTAATTTGTTCAATGTAGTACACGCAGAACACCCCACAGTCAATCCTGAAATTAAAATAAAACAAATATACAAATTAGTATGATGTGAATAAATTTTTTTAAAAATATACAAATTAGTAATTTTTAGAAATGAAGTTTTTGCTTACCCATTATATTGCTTAAGGCATTCATGATCTCTTATTAGGTCAAATTTGAGATCACTTTCCAGCAAGAAATCTACTATCCTTTTTTCTTGCTCTGTCAATGGATCATCATCCAATGTAAACTCATTTGATGTACCTTCATCAAACTTACTCTGAATTTTGAAACCATTATTTTTCATTGTTTCTGCTTCAGTCTTCAATAGGCACAGTATTTTTGGAAGACGGAAAACTGTTAAGGAGACAAATATTTAGTGTATACAAATAAAAGAGTATGAAGATTATAGAGTGAAAAGTACACGCATAATATTAAAGTACACGTGTATTTTATTTGTACATTTCACGTTTATTTTAAAATATGATGCTTGTACTTTGCCTAAAGAGTTAAAAGTACACGCATAATATTAAAGTACACATAATTTGTATTGGTTCATTTCACGTGTATTTTAAAATATGATGCGCGTACTTTGATAATCTGGGTGATTATGTGCAACTAATACAAAGTACACGCATTATATGATAAAGTACACGTGTATAATATAAGTACATGTAACATTACTAATTAAGTTTAGGCACTAACTATTTTTTTCGCATCATCGAAGTACATTGTGTTTGTTTCCTTGTCGTCCAGTCGAAGGGAATCCATGTGGACGAATTTTTTTTTTTTTTGTATATCGCAACTAATGTGAAATGTCCAATGTTATGTCTTAGTAAGTTAGTACAATGAACAAATTATTACAAGTGCCTAAGTATTCAAATAAATCTCTGTATAACTCCCCCTTCTTATTGACTTCATTTCTGCTACAAGCTTCTATCTAAATAAAAATTATAGACATTGTGTTAATAAAAAACTGAAATTTTGTTTCACAAAGCTTTCGGTTTAATTGTACTTACCCAACAATAATCAGAAAAAGTGTGTGAGTGGGAGATTCATTCCTTTGACAATTTTAACCTCAATACATCACTAAAGGCAAGTATTATTTGTTTCACACAATATAAAATGGTGAGGAAATAATAATGTTAAAATTTAATGAATGTCTAATACTTAGACTACATACTTGGCTTGAAATTTCTTGATTCTTGAGGACTTCAACAAAATCTTTCCATAGGACATAAGAAACTAACCCTTTGAAAATAAATTCCCTGCATTTTATATAAGCAATAAGAATTGTATAATAATAATAACCTTATTCTTTTTCACCCAAAAAAATATAAATTAGCGAAGTGATAAATCATAAAACAATACACTTTACCCTGGCTCGGCCTTTTGAATAAGCTCTTCTATTTTTTTCTTCGCAACATCATCGAGATATTTGTGTGCTTTGACTGCTTCAAGCCTGAAGTGAGTTTCTTTCTTTTGTTGAGCTATTATTAGAGGGTCTTTTCTAAGCTTTGTCTCTTTTTATTTTTTAATTGGTTCATGCTTCTCGATTTCACTGTCATCTTTTCTTTTCTTCTGTCCTCTAGTAACAGGCCCTTTTATTTTGGGTATTTCGGGGGTGCCCTGAACTGTTTTTTCTTTTATGTTTTTAATTGCATTCTCTTGTACATTGAGGCTAGTTCAATCTTCAAGCTCAAAATTTCGTCCATGAGTTGTTTATTAGTGTTTTCCTGATATATTTAAACAAGGAATGTTGGATTCTAAGCATTTTTTAAAACAATGATTTAAGTTCTCTTGCATGTATTTTGATAAAATTTGTATTTTTCATCCAAATTTGTGTGTATATTATAAAGTAAACGTGTGTATTTTATAAAGTACACGCGTGTATTTTATAAAATACAAGCGTGTACTTTATAAAATTGATGCGCATAGTTTATAAAATTTATAAAATACACATGTACTTACATCATAATTTGCGTTTACTTTTGAAAGTACACACCTGTACTTTATATCTATTGTACTTTATAGATACCTGGTCAATTTTTTTCACTGCTGATTCATCAAGTATTTTCTTCAACTCCAAAATTTCGTCATTAAGGATTTTATTATTGCTTTCCTGTTATATAAAAAGAATGTTAGATTATAAGCAATACTTGAATAAAACTGCATTATTTCTAATCAAATAATGCGTGTACTCTGCATTATTTCTAATATAAAATAAAACTGCGTATACTTTAGGAAAAATGCGTGTACTTTGCATTATTTATAATCAAAAGTACATGTTGAGTTCTTTTCAATTATGATTCCTCAAGATTCTGCCTCAATGTCATCATTTCTATGTCAGCATTTCTCCATTTTTGCAATGTATCATCATACTTTTTTTTAGAACTTCATTACTCAGAGAAAGATATCCATTTTTTTGTTCCAAAATTTGTGATGATTCTGCCTGCTTTTTCAATGATTTATCCAATTCTTTAATTCTATCCAAGCCACTCATTGTGACTTGATCAAGCTTTTCTTTTAAAGAATTGTTTAACTCAACTAGTTGGGACTTTTCCACCTCCAACTCATTTAGTAAAAATTTTTCCTTCAAAAGGTTGGATTCTCCACCTTTAACTTCTTCATTTCCTATTAGGCTTCCAAAAGTTAATCACTAACTACCTGCAACTGTACATTCAAAATGGCAAGGTTCACACTCTCCACCTCCAAAGAGGTCACCTTCTCTAGTGCACCATTAAGATCTTCAGTTGCTTTAGATAGTTGGTTATTTTTTTTAACAATTCCGTTTTCAACACAATAATTTGTTCCTCCAAATTAACCTTTGGTTGAGCATTTTCCTTATTTTTCTTTGAAGTCACAATGTTTTTAAGGAGAATATTCCAACCATATGAAAACTCATCGTCATTAATATCTTCATCAACTTTTTCTGATAATGAATCAGCATGTATAGGACTTTTTATAGAAATATTCAAAGAGTAACTTGGCCCTTTAAACTGAGATTTCTTTTGTACAGAATTGCCCTTACAAGCTGTTTTATTTGTAGCCTGCTTCAAAGTTGTTGTTGCGATGTCATTCTTCACAAACCATTGTCTCAAAGAAGACAATTTCCACCTCAGGAATTTTGGCGTCTTATCTTTAAATTCTTCAACAGGAGAAATAATTTCAAATTTCTCACATGCCCAATACTGTGATCATACAAAAAACAAAATGATATTAATAATCATATTACCTAGGTATTCATAATGGAAAGTACAAGTGATTTGTTCAAAATACACGCAAAATTAAACCTGTACTTTGTAAATTTTATAATTATATTTTGAAAGTACACGTGATTTTAACAAAGTAAACGTGTATTTTGTCAATATAAGTTCACGTGTACTTTCTAAAGTACATTTATAACTGTTGATACCAAAATTAGTATGCTGATATGGACGAATAATACGAAGACACGTGTCAATCTACGTGGCACAATAGCAGCGAGGAAGTTCATTTTCCCGACCAACTCATGTTCGCTCCGAGCAACAAGGATACACCGAGGAACTCTAGCACTCCGAGGAACTCCAGCGCTCCGAGGAACTCTTGAGTAACGAGCAACTAAGGCGGTCCGAGCTGCATCTCGACCACAACATTGATTGTCAGATAATTAACAGTTCAACTATTCATTGAATGCTTATCATCTTGACGCACACGCTTGAAGAGCATTAAATGGGTTACCCTTTCATATGTATATCATTTAATGAATACCCTTTCAGATAATAGCTTCAAGGCTATAAATACATTGTATTACCCTCATTCAAGGGGACCGGAATTTCTTGATAGAACTTGTAATCGAGAATTCCCAAACACTCAGCAATAACATAACAGTGGACGTAGGCCATTCATATAAGGCTGAACCACTTTAAAAATCTTTGTCTCATTTTATTTATCTGTGATTGAATAATTAGAGTGATCTAATTTTTTACATCAACAGATTGGCGTCGTCTGTGGGAAACGACTATTGTTATCGTTTTTCACCAAAAATCATTCATCATCAATGGCAGATAATCCGAAATCCAGCAATCGAAACGCTGGAAATGCTGAAAATCCTCCAAATCCCTCTGCACCTCCAGATCTGGCTGGAATTATGACGAATCTGGCTCAAGGACAAAATGTCATGCTGGAAATAATGCGGCAACTCATACAAACCCTTCATGACGGTGCACCTGCACATTCGGGACAGTGAAGTGGTCAGAGGCAAACTTATTTACTTTCTTCACGATCCAGGCGTTCAGATGCTTATCGTAATGAAGAATCTGATGATTTCTCTTATCAACCTGGGCAAACTTCATCAATACGGGCCACAGATACTGAGCAACGTGTTACTCTCTCTCCAGAGAGGACCAGTGCCATGGAAAGACTGAGCAGGGCGTCTCCTTTCAGTCGATTAGGCCCTAGGAGGAATAGGAGTCCACCTAAAGCCGTGTCGAGGAGTTTTCGACAACCATCAAATCTACGAGAAGGATCAGCGCAATCACGACCAGTTGCTCGTCAAGATAGATCTCAAGAAGTTACTTCAGAACAATCAATTGCTCGAACTAATAGGCCCGAGGAGGGAAATGATGCGTGGAAAGGTTCCATTCAGCGGTTGGAGGATAGATTGGGAGAAATGGCTAAGGCAAAGAACCCCCTACAACGAACTTTTGTTCGAGGGACACCTTTTGTACAGGCCATTGTGGATTTTCCTACACCATCGAAATTTAAAGCACCTGTGGTGACCCCCAAATATGATGGAAAGACAAATTATGTTCTTCATATAGAACAATATCAAGCTGTTGCCGACATGTATGTTGTCCCCGACGAGATGAGATGCAGAGCATTCTCAGGAACTCTTACTGGATCTGCCCAGATATGGTACAACAATCTTTCTCGGGGTAAGATTTCAACTTTCTTTCAGTTGGCCGAGTCGTTAATTGGAAATTTCTGTTTTGGAGCAAAGCCAGTAAAACGAGTAGCACACTTGTTAAGTGTTAGACAAAAACCGGTGAGAGTACTAGAGATTACATAACTCGTTTCAATAACGAGAAGCTGGAAGTCATAGATTATGAAGAAAAGACAGCAATCACCGCCTTGATGAGTGGGTTGTTGCCTAATAAGTTGTACTACACTTTGGCCAAAGATCCACCTACAACTATGTCAGAATTGATGGCAAAAGCGGCCAAAATCATGAATGCCGAGGAGGCTATGGCTGTAAAAAAGAATATGGATAAAGAAACGAAGGTGGAAGTCGACAAATTTAAGAAGAAAGAGCATAAGGGCAATGGTGGTGACAAGCATTCCAAGAATAATAGGTCGTCATGGGAAGTCCTGAAGAAATTCGATAATTATACTCCTTTGAAAATGAGTATTAATAATGTCTTGGAAGAAATCACGAATAGCGAGGAGGTAAAGTGGTCGAAGAAATTGAGGTCAGACCCTGACTCGAGGAACATGGAGAAATATTGCGAGTTCCATAATGATCATGGTCATATGACCAAAAATTGCATAGCTCTTCAGAACGAGATTGAAACACTCATCCGAAGAGGAAAGCTAGCAAAGTATGTTGATCGGGGAGGTGAAAAAAGAAATAATGACCGAACTAGGGAGAGGTCTAGATCTCCTCGTCGAGCAGAGGAGAAAAAGAAGAGAAACCATGAAGATGATCCAGATGACGACCCCGATCTTCCCAAGAAGCCAAGGCAGCCAGAACGAGAGGTATTTTCTATACGTTTTGGGTCGTTTGATTGTAATGTTATTACAGGAGGAGATGCAGGAGGAGGAGACCTTACTGCAGAAATAAAGGCTTACCTCGGAGAGGCTCAAGCTTGCTCATACATTCAGCGAATAAATTTGGCTGAGGAGGATCGCCCGAGGAAGGTAAACAAAGAGAAGCTGGTCATTGGTTTTTCAAAAAACGACCTGGCAGGTGTTCTTTACCCTCATGACGACCCTTTGGTGATCAAAATGAGGATGAAAGAAGTAGTGATTTCAAGGGTTCTGGTAGATAATGGTAGTTCAGCAGACATCATGTACTACTCATGCTTTGACAGTTTAAATTTAAAATTATCTCAATTGGAACCTTATCATAGACCCCTCCTGGGTTTTGCTGGCGAGAAAGTTTTTCCACTTGGGACGATCAAGTTGGATATATTCATTGGAACTTGGCCTGCTTGTCGAACAGAGAGAATACGCTTCTGTGTGATGGATAAGAATGTGCAGTCAGCCTACAACATCATCATGGGAAGAGTTGGTTTGAAGAAGTTCGAAGCAGTTCCATCTACAGTACATCAATGCTTAAAATTCCCAACAAACTTCGGAGTAGGAGTTGTGAAAGGTGATCAAAAAGTAGCTCGGGAATGCTATTATTCATCTGCCGAGCAAGAGGAGCTTGAAGAGTCAAGGAAAAAGACTACTACCTACCAGGTGGAAGAAGGTACATAAATTGAAACTCTCGATCCCAGAGATGAATCTCAACTTGTAAAAGGACAGGTGGTGGAATCTACAGAAAATGTTATTCTGGACGACGAGCACCCTGAACAAGTAACCCAGATAGGTTCGTCGTTGGATATTTCGATAAAACAGGAATTGATAACTTTCTTGAGAAATAGGAAGAAAACTTTTGCATGGAACCATGAAGACATGCCAGGAATAGATCCAAATTTCTTATGTCATGAGCTCAATGTGAATAAAGAGATCAAGCCTGTAAAGCAGAGAAGAAGGGTATTTATCCCCGAGAAGAATCAAGCTATACAAGAGGAGGTCGAGAAGCTCCAGAAAGCCCAATTCATTGAAGATGTGAAATATCCAGACTGGTTAGCAAACGTGGTGATGGTAAAGAAGAAAAATAATAAATGGAGAATGTGTGTTGATTTCACCGATCTCAACAAGGCATGCCCAAAGGATCACTTTCCATTGCCCAGAATTGATCAACTAGTAGATGCTACCTCGGGACACGAGCTGCTCAGCTTCATGGATGCTTACTCTGGCTACAATCAGATCAAGATGAAACCTGAAGATAGGGAAAGTACTTCTTTTATTACCCCCAGGGGTACTTATTGGTATAATGTTATGCCTTTTGGTTTGAAAAATGCAGGAGCGACATACCAGCGGCTGATGAACAAGGTTTTTGCCGAACAAATCAGTTGCAATATGGAATTCTATGTCGATGATATGCTAACAAAGAGCAAGAAAGCTGCTGATCATCTAATTGACTTAAGTCAGACCTTTGATCAACTGGATAAATACCAAATGAAGCTCAACCCGACGAAGTGCACATTTGGAGTGCGAGAAGGAATGTTTCTCGGGTACATCGTCAACCAAAGAGGCATTGAGGCGAATCCATAAAAGATCAAAGCTCTTTTAGGGTTGCGATCTCCAACAACGAAGAAAGAAGTGCAGAGTCTTACAGGACGAGTTGCAGCGCTCAACAGATTTGTATCCCGAGCAACTGATAGATGCCTCCCATTCTTCAAAACACTTCGAAAAACTTTCGAGTGGAATGATGAATGTGAAAAAGCCTTTCAAGACTTGAAGAAATATTTGGGAGCACCTCCACTGTTGTCCAGGCCAATAACGGGTGAAAAATTATACTTATACCTGGCAGTATCAGAGAATGCAGTGAGCTCGGCATTGATCAGATTGGAGAATGGAGTCCAGAAACCAATTTATTACACAAGTAAGGCTTTCCGAGGTGCAGAGATCAGGTACCCAAAGCTGGAAAAATTGGCATTGGAGTTAATTGAGGCAAGTAGAAGAATGAGGCCATATTTCCAGGCCCATACCATCGTCTTGTATACCGACATGCCATTGAGACAAGCCCTTCATAAGCCAGAAAAATCAGGGAGACTGATGTACTGGGCAATAGAGCTCGGTGAATATGATATTGTGTATGAACCCAGATCATCATTGAAAGGGCAGGCTGTAGCAGATTTTATAGCAGAATTTACATATCCTGATACCCCCGAGGAACAAAAATTACTTGCTGACCAACCTGTGGATGTTACAGGATCAACAGACATAAGTCCAGACCAACTCCGGTTGGTAAAAGGGCTTGTGGATGTAGAAAGATCATCAAATTCAAACCCAGACCAACTCCGGTTGGTAAAAGGGCGAGAAGAGATGGTCGACGAGGAGCAAAAATTACCAGGGGAGAATGGAAGAAAACAACAGATATTTCACCGAGGAACTCTATCAGATAAGAAATTTGAAGACGAATTACCTACATGGAGATTGTATGTAGATGGGTCCTCTTGCACAACAGGTTGTGGAGAAGGGATTGTTTTGAAAACCCCAGACGAGATTGACATGGAATATGCCTTGCGATTCCAATTCAAAGCCTCCAATAATGAGGCTGAGTATGAGGCCATGATAGCAGGTCTTAATTTAGCAAAGATTATGGAAGCACAACAAGTGATGGTATTCAGTGATTCTCAATTAATTGTGAATCAGATGATGGGAACATATGCAGTTAAAGGAGAATTAATGGTCAAGTATCATGCAAAGGTGATGGAATTGTTGGCAGAATTTGATGCCATTCAGTTGATCAGAATATCCAGAATAGAAAATGCACAAGCAGACGCACTGGCCCGATTAGCATCAGCTACTCGTACCGAGCTGCGAAGAACAATACCAATTGAAGTACTGGAAAGTCGGAGCATAGATGAAGACCTGACGATGAATGTTATTACCCTTGATTTAGGACCATCTTGGATGGATACCATCAGGGTATATATTGAAGAGGGAGAATTGCCGGAGGATAAGCTCGCTGCAAAGAAATTGAAGTTTAAAGCTGCTCGGTATGTACTAACTAATGGTGTTTTGTATAGACGAGGAATTATGGTAGGTTTGCAGAGATGTGTACATCCCTCCGAGGTAAAAGAATTGATTGAAGAGATCCATAAAGGGTCATGTGGAGCCCATGTAGCAGGTCGGACATTTTTGCAAAGGGTGATGACGCAGGGATATTACTGGCCGACGATGAGGGCTGATTGTATAGCATATGCCAAGAAATGTGACAAGTGCCAACGTTTTTCTTCCATCCGACGAACTCCACAAGCATTGTTGACACCCATAACTTCTCCTTGGCCATTTGCCATGTGGGGAATTGATTTGGTTGGACCACTGTCAACAACCCGAGGAAGATTCAAGTACCTCGTTATTGCAGTGGATTATTTTACTAAGTGGGTAGAAGCTGAGCCACTTATTGATATGACATACGAGAAGGTGTACCGGTTTGTTTGGAAGAATATCATCTGCCGATATGGTCTCCCTCATGCCTTCATTACAGACCATGGAACACAATTTGATAATGAGGAGTTTGCCGCTTATTGTCATCAGTCAAACATTTTGAAGACTCATTCAGCACCAGGCCATCCTCAAAGCAATGGACAGACTGAAGTGACGAACAGAACATTACTAAATGGTTTGAAGAAGAGGCTAAGTTAGGCTAAGGATAATTGGATTAATGAGTTACAGTCAGTTTTGTGGGCTTACCGAACAACTCCCCGAGCAGCAACTGGAGAATCACCATATATGCTGGCGTTTGGAAGTGAGGCTATAATACCTGCCGAGTTGGGTCTTCCAACACATAGAGTGCTGAATTTCAATTCCCCAGTCAGTGACTTAATGAGAAGATTGGATTTAGATATGCTCGAGGAGGTTAGAGAAGAGGCATCCATTAGGAATGCTGCTTACCAACAATGAACAACTCTGTTCTACAACAAGAGGGTGAAGAAACGCGACTTAAAAGAAGGAGATTATGTGCTAAAGAAAGTCATTCAAAAGCACAATAAATTGGAAGCAAACTGGCATGGACCTTACCGAGTTACAGAGGTTGTTCGACCAAGAACTTATCGCATAGCAACTCTAGAAGGAGAGGAATTTAAGAATGCATGGAATGCTGAACACCTACGCAAGTATTATCAGTGATGTAAAATGTAAAGCAGTTCCATCAATATGAATAAAACGATGATGTTTCACCATCCCCTTTCTTTTTATTGAAAGTTTTTCGGGGAATACTAGTGTACAACACTACGCTGTTCAGCAATTTATGGCAACACTGATAGTTCAAACCCACGACCAACTCCGGTTGGTAAAAGGGAGAGAACAAACTATACTCCTTTGGTTAGGAGGTGTACACTAGCGTGACCAACTCAGGTTGGTAAAAGAACTAGTGGACATTATAGTTCAAACCCACGACCAACTCCGGTTGGTAAAAGGGAGAGAACAAACTATACTCCTTTGGTTAGGAAGTGTACACTAGCGTGACCAACTCAGGTTAGTAAAAGAACTAGTGGACATTATAGTTCAAACCCACGACCAACTCCGGTTGGTAAAAGGGCGAGAACAAACTATACTCCTTTGGTTAGGAGGCGTACACTAGCGTGACCAACTCAGGCTGGTAAAAGAACTAGTGGACATGATAGTTCAAACCCACGACCAACTCCGGTTGGTAAAAGGGCGAGAACAAAATATACTCCTTTGGTTAGGAGGCGTACACTTGCGTGACCAACTCCGGTTGGTAAAAGAGCAAGAACAACATTCTTAAAAATGCCAACATGATTGGCTAGAAAGCAAGATATGCTCTCAAATACCAACTTATGTTGGCCGGGGGGTAAGATTATTACAAAAGTTCCTCGAAGAACAAAATATTCCAAACTGAACCAAGTATGGTTGGTCGGGGATAAAAACCCACTAACTGTAGTTGGTCGACGAGGAGAATTTATCAACCTTGATTAGTTGAACATATTTTATGAAAAAGACAAAAATTTACCAAGTATGGTTAGTCGGGTATAAATTCTCACTAACTATAATTGGTCGACGAGCACAATTTAACAACCTTGGTTGGTTGGAAAATTTTTAAACATTTTTATACTCATTACTTTATTATTAAGTGATTGAGCAACATTACTGATACTTGTAACTTTTTATTACTAAGTTGGTTGATGAACAGCACAAAATTGTTATCTTTTTAACAGATACATATGCATAAATATAAAGTGTTTGATAAGCACCAAATAATAGCAATACAAATTTGCAAATAAAAATGAAATTCTTTCATTAAAGTCAAAATGAATTACACGAGTTCATTACACTGATATTAACTTATGTACTAATCATTACATCAGAATTTCCTATTCTATTGGCTTTTTTCCTTCAGCTTTTGAAATAGGCTCCTCGCCAGCAGGAGGATCTTCCAAGCAAAGGGGAGAATTAATAAAGTTAAGATCTCGCAGCATTCTGATGTTCATTATTGAAGGTGTATCCAGTAAATGCTCAGGGCGAGATAAGTCAACCTGCGAATGAAGGGCATAGTCACCAAGATATTTAGAGATCAAACGACGAGGGATGGCCCGAGCAGGGATCCAACTCATGTCAAGCTTGAATGGTGGATTTGGTAGATCGAGCAACCCAGGAGCATGGTAATCCCATAAAAAATGGCCCTGTTCTAGTTTTACTACACCCAGGGCGTTCAACCATCCCTGTTTATAACCTTTATTATTGGCATTTTCAATGCGAGCATCCAAGTGACAAAGGGCCTCATTGTAGCCTGCCATCCAGAACTCACGAGGTTGTTTATGGAATTGGAAAGTTATTCTCTCTAACTGCTCATGAAGGTTTCTGGCAAATACATCCTTATTATCCAGAGCAGACTTTGTCGAAGCAAGTTGATCTTCCAGAGTTTGGATTTTCTTGGACATTTCAGACAAAGCCCGATCTTTTGCATTCAATTGGAACGCTTGAGTTTCCAATGTTGATCGAGTACGAGCTTCTTCAACATTACGACTAAGAGCTCTTGATCCTCCCCGAGCAGGTCGAGAACTTGGTTCCTCGATAACATTCTGAGCAGCTCTTCCTCGTCCACGAGAACCTCTTCCTCGTCCCCGAGTAGAAGTAGAAGTACCCGACCTTCTCAAAGTATCCAACTCTTGCCTTAATTTGGCATTTTCAACCTCTAGAAAGGAAAACCCCTCGTCAGTTACTGGGATTACAGTTGTTGAAGAAGATGTTGCAGACTTATACTGTGCCAACTCTTTCTGCAAATTGTTATTTTCTTGCTCTAGCAGCTCGGCAATCTGTCTACAAGCTTCAACTTCACCCTTTAGGGTTCTCTCCCTAACATCGTACCCAGCAAGGATCTTTTTGTGGCCTGACTCGGCAGAAAGCTGTTGATATCTCTTATCATAACCCTCATGTAACAGGGCAGTTGATTCCTTATACTGATTTTGAAGGTCTTCTAAGGTACATTGAAGATCCTCTATCATTTTGTAATAGGCCACGTTGTTGGCCACAGCTCGATCAAGTAAATCCTTCAAGTGTTGATATGCCTCCACTGCCTGCTCTGAAGCACCATGGCCAAGGATGTCGGCAACTTCTGATGCACTTCGGTCTGTGTGACCAGCTTTATAATATTCATGGCAGTGCTGCATCAGCTTTATATCATTGGCAGATAATAATTCCATTCTAGTTATAAACTAGTAAAAAAGAGAAGGCAAGAGTTAATAAAAGAAGCAGACAAAGCATCAACAATGTAGAGAAACAAAAAAGGTGACTTTTATTACATCATCAAAGAGAGTACAACGTTCAGAATACAAAGTACAAGTAAAAGAAAAGCAAAAAGAGAATACTGAACAACTTCGCACCTTTTCCTTGTCTCCCAAGACTTTCTCGGGAGGCTGGGACGAGGAGCTTGGTTGCTCGGTGGGAACAACGATTTGGTTGGCAGAAGTTGGGACTTGTTCAGGAGGAGCAAGCAAAGAAGAAATCTCCTCGGTGGTTGTATGATTGGGTTGAGGAGCAAGGAATTGATCACCCACTATCACTGAAGACTCCTCGGATGCAGCTTCATCCTCTTCTTCATCTTCAATAGCTGGAGGAGGACCAGGGAGATGTTGTTGAAATAGTTCGGAGTCCTCGCTCACCTTCAATTCTTGCAAGCCAGAAACCCAACCATCTCGGAAGTATTTCAAACTCCCATACTGCACCTGAGTCATCATTGCTGCTACCCCCTATCCCATCCTTTGTCCCAACTTGTTCGAAAGGATTTTTTCACAGCCACTTTTCTCTTCATTTTCTCCGAGGAGAGCTTCTCGGATAGAAGATCCTCGGTGGCTTTCAATTTGGCCTCCACCTCCTCCTTCTGGCGATTTACTTCTCGCAGAAGGGACAGCTCTTCCTCAACCGATTTCAACTTATTCTCAAGCTCCCCAAAACTTGTGAGCTTCTCGGAGTATTTTTTATTCTCTCTCTCCAAGTCCTTCACCTTCTTTCCCAACTGAACTTTCTCTGCCTCAGACGCAGTCAACTTCTTCTCCCATTCACCCTTATCCTCGTCGTATCTTTGACGGGATTCATTCAGAGATTGGGCCAAACCCAGAAAGGCATCCTCCACTCCAGACGAGGAGCTAGAAGCCTTGAGTGCTTCATCTTTCTTCACTATGGTGTTGAAATAACTCACCAGCTGAAAGAGAAGGTAATGCTAAGTCAGTACCGAGATACATATATTGATTGAACGAAAGAAAAATTCAGGATAAGAGAAACTTACTGAAGCAATGTGACGAGTAGCTAGGGATGTCAGCATATCCCTAAACATATTTTCTTCAATTCCTTGGACTTCAGGAATGGTCCAAGTCTTTACCGAGCTCATTGCGAAACTTGGGGGAATAATGGTTGGAACACCAGCTCCACTAGCTTGGAGCTGGGGAATGGCTTCAGCAAAACTAACTGAGGAGGACTTCTTCAGTCTCCTCAATGGCACCTCAACGGTCTCAACCAAAGAAGAACTTTTGGTTGGGGAAATGGTGATCACTTCCACAGGTGCATCCTTCTTGCTCGGAGCCACTGGGGGCTTCTCGGTAGCCTTCTGAATAGCAACAGAAGGGACATCATCCACTTTCTTTATCCCCTTTGGGGCATCAACTTTGTTCCTCTTTCCATCTCCAGCAGAGGAGGTCTCCTCGAAGATAGAAGGAACTCTTCTTTTGCCCATCTTTTGACTCAGAGGAATGTGAGAGTCTGGTGAAGAATCCTCAGAAGCTGGCAATGGTTCACTTATGCTGACCACAGGTCGAGCAGTAAAGGATGATGTGTAGCTCCTGTACTGCAACAAGTATGAAGCAGACCTGATGTGCTCGTCTGCAACTCTTCGATGCAAATTCCAGATATATTTCAAATGTTTAATATTTACTTCTGATTCTTTTGGAGTTTTTCTCTTACTGTCAACTGCAAACAAATACATAGTGAAATATCAGTCATACATTTTGTCAAACACAATGAAATCATAATTTCAGAAATAAAATAAAATGAAAATAACCTATCCCATTGCCATATGGAGGGCATTTGGGACCTTCATATACTTCGTCTCCAACTAAAGGGGCATGTTGCCAATTTTTTATAACTACCCCATGTTAAAAATAATCCCTGTTAGCATCAGGGAGATTGACTACTAAAGCCCTATTCAAAAATCTTGTTTTTAAATAATAAACATTATCTAGAATAGCCCATCTATAACAGTACATGATCTCAGGAATTCCTATACGAGTTCCATGAGTTTGATTTAACCTATGCACCCCATTAACTATTCTCCATGTATTGGGGGCTATTTTCGCAGGAACAACATCGAAGTGGTGACAGAACTCTAAGCATAAGGGGTTTGGTGGAAAAGAAAATCCACATTCAGCAATAAAAAGGCTAGGGAACCAATGTCCCTCAGCCAAATTAAAATAATTTGAAGGCTCAGAAAGATCCTCCAAAGTTACCCAAGATGGAATAGAGAAATCAGAACGGAATTTGTCAAGAGATTCAATAACGTAAACCATGATGAATAAAAGAAGAAGGAAGAAAAGCTTACAGGGAAAAAAGGAAATCTGTTGACAAAGACAAGGATGAACGCACAAGAGAAAGAAAGGCTATGGAAAACTCGAAAGCAGAAAATTGGAAAAGGTAGAAGACGGTGTGATTACCTAAGAAGTTTAAATACTTTGCCTTGGGAAACGGCGAAAGAAATGATTACAGAAAAGAAACTATTACGCTACCGGCGGCTAAAAGGACAAAAAAATGCACGAAAATCGAAGCGCTTTTAAAAAATGCAAAAAGGCGGATTCTGCGAATTTGGAAGGAAATTTAAATATGAAGAAAAAGCTCATAAAACCCAGGAAGGTCATTTAATATTGCCATATACCGAGAAAGAATGTTCCATACTCCTCAAAGTTCGAAATATGAAACATTGGGGGCTTCTGTTGATACCAAAATTAGTATGCTGATATGGACGAATAATACGAAGACACGTGTCAATCTACGTGGCACAATAGCAGCGAGGAAGTTCATTTTCCCGACCAACTCATGTTCGCTCCGAGCAACAAGGATACACCGAGGAACTCTAGCACTCCGAGGAACTCCAGCGCTCCGAGGAACTCTTGAGTAACGAGCAACTAAGGCGGTCCGAGCTGCATCTCGACCACAGCATTGATTGTCAGATAATTAACAGTTCAACTATTCATTGAATGCTTATCATCTTGACGCACACGCTTGAAGAGCATTAAATGGGTTACCCTTTCATATGTATATCATTTAATGAATACCCTTTCAGATGATAGCTTCAAGGCTATAAATACATTGTATTACCCTCATTCAAGGGGATCAGAATTTCTTGATAGAACTTGTAATCGAGAATTCCCAAACACTCAGCAATAACATAACAGTGGACGTAGGCCATTCATATAAGGCTGAACCACTTTAAAAATCTTTGTCTCATTTTATTTATCCGTGATTGAATAATTAGAGTGATATAATTTTTTACATCAACAATAACATTAATAAAAAATATAACAAGTGTATTTTGAAAGTACATTGGTTATATTGACAAAACATAGTACACGTGTACTTTGTAAAATAGAAGTATACTTTATAAAGTACAAGTGGACTTTCAAAATACACGTGATATAAGACGTGTATTTTCAAAATACACTTGAAAATATCACGTGTATTTTGAAAATACAAGTGATATAACACGCGTGTTTTCAAAATACACGTGAAAATATGACGTGTATTTTCAAAATACACGTGAAAATGTCACTTGTATTTACTTTTTTTGCTCACCAGTAGGGAAATGACACATCGAGTAACTGTGTTAGGTTTTGATCTTGCTGATTTGTGAAGTGAATGTATGATAAACTCTGCACAACAGATGCCCAATCATACTTATTCATTTCCTAAATATTGTCGATGTATTTAAAAAAAAAATCTGCAAGGGTGAAGTTTGAGTTAGAGAAAGACAACATGTTCAAGAAGTGGGGACACACAATTTTTAAAAAAATCGGCAATGCCTTCATCTGTCTCCAATTCGACTTATTTCTTCAAACCATTCAATATTTTTGACTTTCTTATTCTCTTTTCTAAGTATCGTGCGTGTAATCCAGGTTTTTTAGCAGTATTCTATCCCTTTTTCAATTCTTTTGATTTTAAACCCTCAACGAGTGGTATGCCAAATATTTCAATTATATCTATTGGCATTATTTTAATCATACTCTTCATATGGAAACTTTTCGTTTCCGTATTATACAGCTGGATAATTGATAAAATATTTTTATCGGTCTTCTTGTGGTCCACTTCTACTACTTCCCCACTATAGTAGGCATTGAAAAGCTCCCAAAATGGAGTCTTCTTAAGAAGTTCAATGTGCCTATTATTTATTTTCTCTTTAATCTGATGCAAATCATGAAGAAAGCTAACAATATTTGATCAATATTGGTCATTCTTCTTTGCATGATGTTTAGATTTTAATACCACACTAGAACTAGAACTAGAACTAGAACAGAAACTGGATGAAGAACTATCATCAGAACTGCTCTTTTTTTGGTTCTTTCCTCTTCTTGCCTTCATCTTCATCCCCATTCTATTAATCTATAAACAAAATTTAAATTACTAACTTATAATGATATGTACAAAAAATAAAATACATGCGAATTAAAATAAAACATAGACTAAAATAATAAAATACAAGCGTATTTAACAAAAGTACATGCAATATTCTCACAAACAATTCATATAATTCTCAATAAAATACATGCCAAAGGGGGTAATATATATTGTCCGTTTGGTAAAACCTAACAGAGGTTGTTCAACAAGTCAAAAACCAAGATTCTTTATTCCTAACATATTCAGTAAAGATGTGATACAATAACTGCATGCTAAAAGCTCCAACATTATCAAATCCCCTTAAGCAATACTGCTCAATTCGTTTAGCTAAATCCTTCGCTTTCGATTCAGTTACTTGAAGCTGTTGCACATCAAAAGTGCAGTAAATGTCTTCATAGTAGTAGTAGAAACCAAGTAACCTTTTAGCTCTATCATTGATGCGAAGGAGAAAATAAATTTCGTCATCGTTAGTACTATTGATTGTCAATATGAAAGGTTTTGTATTGTTAAGATCTTCGAACGTGCAAGCAGCAGTTTTGTAGTTGAACATGCTTGATCGTATGATTCCTAAACAATAACACAACAATACAAAATAGTACACTCACAATACACACTAGTACACGCATATTGGATTGAACAAATTGAATTTCAATGTGCGTGTACTTTATTAGTACACGCATATTTGGACATTGTGATTCAGTTATTTCTAGTATTTTCGCTTTGGGATTTATTACTGTCTGGATGTTTTACTTTAAGTTTTCAATGGTGGGATTTAGTTGTTGAATGTTTAAATTATATGGATTATGTTCCAGGATTATTGTGGTGTGATTCTTTAATATTGAATTGTTGTAAAGATTTAAATCTTGGTTTATAAAATAAAATTTGGGAAGTAATGTAAAAAAAAATAGTTTTGACACTTAGCTTAATTAATTATGGTGTTTAAATTGGAATAGTTAATTTTACGACAGTGATGCTAAGAATGAACCAACTGTTCACCTTGATTTTAATTTAATAAAGGAGTGATCTCCCGGTATTTAATTAAGCGGGGTGTCACATCTACCTGCAACTGTACATTCAAAATGGCACTCTCCACCTCTTAAGAGGTCACATTCTCTAGTGCACCATTAAAGTCTTCAACTGCTTTAGATAGTTGGTTATGTTTTTCCAATAATTCCCTTTTCAAAACATCAATTTGTTCCTCCAAATTTACCTTTGGTTGATCTTTTTCCAAATTAACCTTTGGTTGATCTTTTCCCTTCTTTTTCTTTGGAGTCACAATGTTTTTAAGGGGAATATTCCAATCATGTGAAAACTCATTGTCATTAATATCTTCAACAACTTTTTTGATGATGAATCAGCATGTATAGGACTTTCTGTAGAAATGGTCAAAGAGTAACTTGGCCCTTCAAACTGAGATTCCTTTTGTACAGAACTGTCCTTACAAGCTGGCTTATTTGTAGCATGCTTTAAAGTTGCTGTTGCGATGTCATTCTTCACAAACCATTGTCTCAAAGAAGACGATTTTCACCTCAGGAATTTTAGCGTCTTATCTTTACATTCTTCAACAGGAGAAATAATTTCAAATTTCTCACATGCTCAATACTGTGATCATACAAAAAACAAAATGATATTAATAATTGTATTACCTAGGTACTCACAATGAAAAGTACAAATGATTTGTTCAAAGTACATGCAAAATTAAACGTGTACTTTATAAATTTTACACGTGTATTTTGAAAGTACACGTGATTTTTACAAAGTTGAGGTGTACTTTTTCAATATAAGTTCACGTGTACTTTCAAAAGTATACTTATAATATTAACAAAAAAATATAACAAGTGTATTTTGAAAGTACACTGTTTATATTTACAAAACATAGTACACCTGTACTTTGTAAAATACAAGTGTACTTTATAAAGTAGAAGTGTACTTTCAAAATACACGTGATATAAGACGTGTATTTTGAAAGTATACGTGAAAATATCACGTGTATTTTGAAAATACACGTCTTATATCACATTTATTTTGAAAGTACACGTGATATTTTCACGCGTATTTTCAAAATACACGTGATAATTTAACGTGTATTTTGAAAATACATTTCTTATATCACGTGTATTTTGAAAGTACACGTGAAAATATCACGTGTACTTTCAAAACACACGTGATATTTATTAAGTACACATGAGTATTGGTATGTAAATTTTGAAATATCAGGATGTTTTTTTGGTCACCAGTAGGGAAATGACACATCCAGTAACTGTGTTAGGTTTTGAACTTGCTGATTTTTCAAGTGAATGTATGAGAAACTCATGTACAACAGATGCCCAATCATACTTATTCATTTCCTCAATATTGTCGATGTATTTCAACCAAAATTCTGCAAGGGTGAAGTTTGAGTTGGAGAAAAATAACGTGTTCAAGAAGTGGAGACACACAATTTTTACAAAATCAACAATGCTTTCATTTGTCTCCAATTCGCCTGATTTTTTTCAAACCATTCAATATTTCTGACTTTCCTATTCTTTTTGCGAAGTATCGTGCATGTAATCCAGGTTTTTTAGCAGTATTCTGTCGCTTTTTCAGTTCTATTGATTTAAAACCCTCAACCAGTGGTATGCCAAATATTTCACTTAAATCTATTGGCATTATTGCAATCCTACTCTTCATACATAAATTTTTGGTTTCCGCATTGTACAGCTGGATAATTGATAAAATATTTTTATCCGTCTTCTTGTGGTCCACTTCTACTACTTTCTCACTGTAGTAGGCATTAAAAAATCCCCAAAATGGAGTCTTCTTAAGAAGTTCAATATGCCTATTGTTTATTTTCTCTTTAATTTGGTGCAAATCATGAAGAAAGCTAACAATATTTGATCGATATTGGTCATTCTTCTTTGCAGGACGTTTAGATTTCAATGCCACACTAGAGCTAGAACTAGAACCGAAACTAGATGAAGAACTATCATCACAACTACTCTTTTTTTGTTTCTTTCCTCTTCTTGCCTTCATCTTCATCCCTATTCTATTGATTTATAAACAAAATTTAAATTACTAACCTATAATGATATGTACACAAAATAAAATACATGCGAATTCGAATAAAAAATCGACTAAAATAATAAAATACAAGCGTATTTAAAAAAAGTACATGCAATATTCTCACAAACAATTCATACAATTCTCAACAAAATACATGCTAAATGGAATAATATATATCGTCCGTTTCATGGTTAAACCTAACAGAGGTTGTTAGACAAGTAAAAAATCAAGATTCTCTATTCCTAACATATTCAGCAAAGAAGTGATACAATAGCTACATGCTAAAAGTTCCAACATTATCAAATCCCCTTAAGCAATACTGCTCAATTCGTTTAGCTAAATCCTTCGCTTTCGATTCAGTTACTTGAAGATGTTGCACATCAAAAGTGCAATAAATGTCTTCATAGTAGTAGTAGAAATCATGTAACCTTTTAGCTCTATCATTGATGCGAAGGAGAAAATGGATTTCGTCATCATTAGTACTATCGACTGTCAATATAAAAGGTTTTGTATTGTTAAGATCTTCAAAGGTGCAAGCAACATTTTTGTAGTTGAACATGCTTGATCGTATGATTCTTAAACAATAACACAACAATATAAAATATTACATTCATAATACACATTAGTACACGCATATTGGATTGAATAAATTGAATTTCAATGTGCGTGTACTTTCAACAAAGTACACGCAAAAATGAAAAAGTACACGCAATAATACTGCTCACAAACTAATAAAATATCATTCAAATACCGATGGCGCGGACCAAAATAACTTCTAAATATTAACACACTAATGATACTTCTCACAAACTCATGGATCCCGAAAAGGGAATTGAAGATTTCTAAGGCTGGTTGGTGGATACCGATGCAAGAGCTGCTTGCTATGGACGGTGCTGGACTGTGTCGCATCTATTGAAGACTTGAAGAATTCTTCTTTATACTTAGTGGTAGTCTTTAAGTTGTCTAGTATCTATTAATTTTGATACAGTGCTGAAATTGAAGGTTTAGCCGGAAAGGAATTTTTCCTTCGTTTTCTTCTTCTGATTGTTTGGTTTGGAATTTGGTTCATAGACTTTATATTGCATGTTCACTAAATTAAATCAAGATAAAATATGCTTAAAAGGCGAATTTGTGTGTTTGGCCTAAGATATGAATAACTCCATATGAATTTGCATTCTCAACTCTATATCATATTTTGACTTAGCCCAACCCCTATATTTTTGGGACAAAAATACCCTCTTCTTTCGTTCCCAGTCTTTTTCCCCAAGAACCTTAATTTGAATTGTCAAAAACCTGAAAATTTGTAAACAATCTATATCTTTATCTCCGTGTCTCTTATAATATTTCCCTCTCTTTACAATTCAAAAGATTGATACTTTTTTAGCATCAATTTAAGTACACAGTCTATATCTCTATGTAAGGACAAATTTTCATTGTGTTAAGTTTAATGTTTATTATAAAAAATTTAATTTTCGCTTTATTCCATTTAGATAAAATTGCTTGAGTTATAGGTTAGGATTGTGTTTAGTTTGTTCTTCAGGCCTATGTTGCATCGAATACACGAAGCAACCCGAGTTAAATCTATATCAAAATCATACTACATTTCATCTTCAACCTTGTCATTTCAAGAAATTTATGAATGTTATATTATATTGATCCCTCGGTTTTCAGATTGTACATTTAAATTTTATTGAGACCATTTTTGAAAAAGGATTTTTTTTAAGAAAATATTTTCGATTTTGAAAAGTTGTTCGAACGAACGTTATTGTCGTTCAAACGAGATTGTTGATTTCATTAGAATGAGTTGGTATCTAGTTATAATGAGTTTGAGGTGTTCTCTTAAACAAGCTTAAGATGAAACTTTATGCCAAGACAGTAAGGTATTATTGAAAGCTCGCACAATTTTTGTTCTAACGAGATTCGGAATCTCGCTCGAACGACCTTGAGGTCCATTCAAACGAGATTTCTAAAGTCATTCGAATGAGATTTGATTTCATTAGAATGAATTGCCTCGAGTTACGTGTCGACATGTTTTTACGAAAATCTATATAAATAAGGGTACAATAAGAGTTTTTATGTAAAAAGGATTTCGAAAATAGTTTTAAATAGAGAAAGCATAAGACTCAAAGAACCCTATTTACTGTGACAACCCGCTCAAAATAATAACGGGTGGTCAGCCCTATACTACATTAAATCAGGTATCTCAGATGGCACAGTCTCAACATCAACTGACAATACTAATAATATAAGGCTAACTACCCCAAACTATTAAAAGTGGATTGTTAATTTTTTTTTAAAATGTTTTATTTAACAACAACAACAAAACCAATAATGCAACATAACCAACAATATACATCTAACTACGATGAGTGATAAGTGCAAACTCTAAGTATATACAAGAGTGCAATACAATGTACAACAAAATCTCAACAATGAAATACCCGAATATGCTGTCGGGACACAGACAATACAATAATCTGAGAAATGAAATATGAAAGTGTTAATTTACAACACTTTGAATACTAACTCCATACACAACTGAATCCTAATCTAGATATACAAAGATGGGAATCGACTAAAGCAAAATGCCGCGACAGTCCGCTATTGCCACAACCCCACAAATCCTGAACGGATGAACATTAAAGGCGTCCTTGCGGAGGAACACCTGAAGCAGTACAATATATACATGGATGGAGAAAATATAAATGGGCCAGGGCCCGAATTGAAAAATATTTTATAGCAAGTGCATTAAAATGCATAATAATTATAAATGCATTATTACATGATTTAATGAAACCGTCCTCTGCATAAAAATCCATTTCACCTCTCAACTAGAGCGCGCACCTAACGTATGCACGTGGTCCCCAAATGTATGCCCAAATCTAATTAGGCAATTAAATCTAACTAGATCCCAAAATAAATATTAGATTATGTTATCTTACTTATCTCGAAATCTACACTTATCTACATTTCATCTATAACATGACTTTACATTTAATGTGTAATAATTCTAATTATATTTGTTCATTTATTGAACATATAAGGTTGCATAATCAACCACATCATCACAATACATCAACATTCTCATTTACTAGAATTTCATATATTCTAGTAATGCCCTCATTTGGCATGTAAACAGTATATATATATATATTTTATATGAGTTATTAGCATCAAGAGTTAAGGACTAAACTCCTCCCGATTCTCAACACGGCACTGCATTTCGTGCGTGGGACGTCTCGCCGAGGCGAAATCCAAACAAGGAACCCCCTCTGTTACACTACTCCTGACCGGATCGATCCTCGAGGCTCCTCAAACTCTAAAATCTCATTTTTTAAGGACTCCATCAAGCCACGGAAATTATCTCTCTCTTTCTCCACAAACTCTAGTTTCTACCTAAACTTCTTATCACATGCCCTAAGATCCTCAATTAAACTATCATTATTTTCTATGGCAAGCTCATCCAACTTAGATTGTAATTTTGAGTTAGCCTTTTTCACCTTCACCGTTTCGGCATACAACTCATTAAATGCATTTTGCAACTCTTTCACATCTACCTCCTCCTCGTCACTCTCTTCACCCTCACTAACATGGGATACACTCAAAACCTCCTTGGAAGAGTCATGCACATGAGAATCGTCGTCGCTCACATGACATGCCATAAACGCTACAAAGTTAAGATCAATAGGGGAACTCTCTCCCCCCTTCGGATCATTATCACTTAAGGTGGCATTATAGACAATGGGTTTCTTGCCCTCTTTCTTAAGATTAGTGGGACACTCCTTAACTTTGTGACCGTACCCCTTACACCCGAAACACTTATCCGACTCATCTCTCTTAGGCTTTTCAAACTTATCCATAGAGGTGGGATCTACTTTGTTGTTCTTGAATTTTTCAAATTTCTTGGCATCTTTCGATTGCTTTTGAAACTTAATGATTTTTTAAATTTCTTTTCCAACAAAGAAACATCCTCAAAATCGGAATTGGAATCGGAATCCGAAACTTTAATTTCCTCCTTTCGAGTTTTCAAAGCAATACCCTTTTCTTTCTTAGGCACTTTCTTGGAGGTAATCATGTCGATTTCATAGGTTTGTAAGTCACCTACGATCTCTTCTAGTTTTGTCGACTCTAACCTACCCAGGGAGTTTTAAATGGTCACTTTCGCATCAAACCTACTAGGCAATGACCTAAGGATTTTCTTAATGACACGGTTTTTGAGAATTTTCTCACCTAGGTTAAACGACGAGTTGATAATATTGGACAACCTAGCATAAAACTCATCAAAGGTCTGACTCTCTAACATCCTAATGGTTTCAAACTGTGTAGTGAGATTTTGAAGTTTTGACGCCCTAACCATGCTAGTGCCCTCGTGAGTGAGTGCCAAAATATCCCAAGCCTCTTTTGATGTTTCACAAGTCATAATTATATTATATTCTTCTTGTGTGACATGTGAAGAAATAACGTGCAGACCCTTAGAATTATATTGTGCAAGTCTTTTTTCAGTTTCGGTCCATGACTCAACAGGTTTTAAACTAGTGACCTCACCTACAATAGTGACAGGGGGTGTCTAACCTTTCTCAACTGCAAGCCAAACACTCTCATTAATAGATTTTAAAGCACATCTCATTCTCATCTTTCAATATGTGTAATTAGTGCCATCAAAAACAGGAGTTCGAGAAAATTCATTATATCATGAATTCATCTCTGAAAACACACGGGATCACAAAACAAATAAAAAATGTTTTCTGGCTCTGATACCAATTTGAAGAGTGCCCAATATGTGTGTTTTAAACAAAACCATTTTTTCTCCGAAAAAGATCCAACCTTTAAATGTGCACCAAACCAAGTTGTGAAAAACTCAATTCTTACTTTAAACCAATTTTATCTTGATTAATCCTAAACATGCATCTAGTGATTAAAGCAAGTAAAGTAAAGTAAAGAATACTCACAATGCTGGGTGTAGGAGGAAAAAACCCAAAACGGGAAAACAACCTCGGACGGCCCAAGCCAGACAATCACTATGAACAATGGTTTTACAAAGACAGATTAACCTTACACTAAGACTCGATCCCCACGGGTCTTGATGCTCCTTCTGATCTTCACCTCTTCTTCAACCGGGACCACGCAGAAATTCCGTCTTCCATGATACATGTCCACAAAACACGCGTCCACGTATGTCTCGGTGTCCACCGAATGGCTTTGATTCATCTACGATGTTGAACACGATGTCCATCGCTTCTTCACCGCAAAACCCATTTGATGTTAAATGTGTAGAACAACCAACTTTGGTGTATCAAGATCACTTAAACATATAAGAATGATAACTCGGATCTTTCCAAACTCTAAGGATGGGTTTAAGACTTTTAAACCTTAGAAAACATGTGCAAAACAAGTTTATGACCGAATACTGTTTTCCAGAATGCACACTTACGAAACTATGCTGAAAACACTGTTTAAATAGGATTTAAACGCCGCCTCGAAAAACATGTCGTTCGAACGACTTGAGGAACTCGTTCGAGCGGCATCCCATCTCGTTCGAACGATATTGGATGTCGTTTGAACGACGGTGCGAAAGTTTGACTTTTTAACTTTTTATTTAAAACGTCTCTTCCAATGAGAGATCCAAAAATGTCCAACTCTTTAAGAGCTTATCATCATAAAACGTAGTGTAAACCCTTAAAACACTTTTAAAACATTTAAAACCATTTTTCTTTATAAAAATTACATCCTTATCTTTTATAAAATAATTCTGAGCACCATTAATTATTCGCATTCATACCTGAGTGATCTCGGAATGAAATTAACTTTGAAGACGATTAAACTTGCACTAATTAAACTTCGGCATGATTTAATTCTTTGAAGCTTTGTCGCAACGTCTTTAATTTATTCAATACGTCATAGATCAAGTGGGATCGTGACACAAATAAACATCTCCCTATGACATATTACAAACACAATTTTGTTCACAGAATTAAGTCAAAACAATACAGGGACTTAATTGGAAATTTATGTCCGTACACTCAAGAGACCTCATTAACATATAAGGTTCCTTGCAATGTCTTATTCTATTATATTTGCATATATATTGTTACACCTTAAGACAAGTATTGCAAAAGGTGATGCTTTTTCGAGCAAGGAGGGGAAACGAACAGTTTTACGGATAATTGATTGAGCCTCCTCATTAAGTTGTAAGGCTGGACTTGAGGAAGTGGCTCATTATAAAACAACTCCTCCAGCATTCAGAAAAATTACCAATCACCTCACTCAACTTTCCAAAATTACATTTCAATCCTCTAAATTTCTACCAATCCCAGGGCTCAGCCCTGGAACTTTTCAGAACTCCTAACTTAGCCCTGATACCTCATACAAGCACCAATTTATCACCTAATTTTGTATAATGTTTCGACGGGGAAACTCAAGGTGATTATTTTGAGTTTGTTGATGCGACGGACTATGAGGAAATTGAGAGGGCGAGTAGTGCAGCCATTGAGACCCTTTGAGTTCGCATCGACTACTCAGAACTTATGGTGAGGGTGACATTATACAGGGAGGTCTAGAGTTAATTGATTCGGAGACATCTTTGTTGACCGATAAGAAGTGTCGCCAACTCCTTATTCAATGTCGCGAGAGAAGGAAACGTGTGATTTCCGTATGCGCAAACGGGAAGAGCACTTGGCTCAATATTTTGACTATTTGTCCTTGAGTGCTACAACTTTCCCATCACCCGTCGTTACCACATTCGTCGAGGATTACATGTGCAAACCTAGTCGAGGGACCTTCAGAGGACGGTATGAGAACCCCGTTCTTCCCTTGTGAATTAAGACGACATCTCATACACGGTTAAGAGCATAGAAGCACGGATATGGGACATGACACGCTGACACGACATGTTTAAAAAATATAGGGCACGGGGACACGTTGGAAATTATCATAATTCTAGTGACAACATGTGAGCCAGAATCCACAAATTACAAATGGGGTAATGTAAAATTTGCATATTTCATGATTCATCTTTTCATAAACATATAGCAAACTAAACATTAACATTTAACAATATCTATAAATAGATAATTTGAAACCCTAACATAAAATAAACATTAACATTATAAATAATTATATATAAACATAAAACTTGAAACTCTAACAAAACATAAACATATGTACAACAAAGATATCTTAAAATAGAATATACAAACACGAATTGAAGAATGGACTTACAAGATTTACTACAAAATTGTGAGTGTTTGCAAGTTGCTAGGGTGGGACCCTTGAGGGATAAGATGCTGAGATGCTGGAGGGTACGATGCTGAAGGGAAAAGATGATAGGAGGATTTTCTTTCTCTTTGTCGTTGTTTGAAGTGTTTCCTGTTTTACATTATTAGAAACTAGGATTTATATATGTTCTATTGTATTGATATTAAAAGATGTAGGATTTTCTTGCCCAATTTTTCTTGTTCTGAAATTTGAAACTTGTCCCTAGTGTGCCGTGTGTCCCAGCGTGTCAAATATATATTTGACACTCTTTTCAGCATGTCCCAGCGTGTCGGTGGAGTGTCAGAGTCCAACATGCGTCAGACTCAGTCTCAGGGACCTAGGGGTGCTTCATAATTATAAGTTTTTTATATCGGCAATTTGTATCCCCTTTGGAGAGGTGAAAACCGAGTCTCCAATATTCTCACTAAGGATTGTTGACTTGTACTCAATTCCAAGATGCGAGACCTTATATTCGATTCTAGATCCTTCTAGTGATGTCATGGATAGTGTCACCACTCCATGGCATAACTCATGATATCACTAGGCCTAGAACATTCTTTGTTCATAAACAAAAGGGGCCCTCTTATATAGTAGACACTACTATTTTGGGAATGAAAGAGTTTTTCACCCAAAAATTTCAATATAATTAGATTTGGTTAAAGCTTCTGCGAAACACAACATTATGACAAATCAAAGAGAATATTTTCAAAAGTTAAAAAATTGAGCTTTTGATATTTAAAGCTCTTTGTATATAAAGGTTAGGACTTTGGTGTTCTATCATACCATTCAAGACTATATAACGTGTTTGCTCCCCCTCCTATTATCTTGTGCCATCAATGGATCCTTGTGAATGAAGAATCGTATTGATTTACTCGTATTGTCTTTATATTTACTATTTAAAAATAATCCATTAACATGGTTACACCTCACACTTCCTTTATTACGCATACACAAATTATGAATCTACACGAGTGGGAGAAGAATAACAGTTTGATATCTGTCAAATACAATGAAGAGTTGAGTACTTCAAAAATAAAAATTAACTGAACAACTTCCCTTATAAATCTAAGAATGAGGGACTTCATTTTGTGGCAGTTTAGACGTCGAAATTGAAGTGACAAGATGAACAGCGACAGACGACAGATTGAGGGATGAGTGTTTTTATTTGATGTTGTGCGAGCAAATAGTGTCGATGAAGTTTGATTATAATAACAGGATTAATAGTTTAGAATGGAATCATATATAGAGAGGAGGGTTCAACTTACACCAATGTAAACTAAGAGAAGTTTTACACCCATTTATAACTATTTATCAGATACAAATGCAATTAACAATCTTTAGATTCAATAAACCAACGTTTACATTGATTGTGCATATTAAAAATAAAATCGATCGGAGCTTGAGAGGTGCACCGTCATGATTGTATGATTTAAATAAACTATGAAGTATATAGAATTTAGAAAAAAGTGGGCATACTGATAATAACCTTGTCAATAACTCGTTAATGTAATTTTTTATGCGGATATTATAAACAACAAGTATGTCAAACCTAGTGGTTAGTTTATTGAATTACGTACGCAATAAAAGGTTATTAAAGGGTGCAAAATTAATCTTCGTTTACACTAATGTAAGTTGAACCTTCCTCATATATACCCAAGTTTTAAAGTAATATAAATGATAACCAAGGGTATTTAATTAATTATATGATTACACTACAAGAAAAAAGACTTTTAATTGCAAAACAAAATTGTGACGAATCGTTAAAAAATTGTCACTAAATCATTTAGTGGCAAAAAAAAATTGTCACAGCTTTGCCACTAAAGACCTGCTGCTAATACCTTTAGTGGCAATTTTTTTGCATTTGCTACTAAATGTTACAAATTTAGTGGCAAACGGATTTTGCTACTAAATGGTGCACTTTTAGTGGCAAATAATTTGCTACAAAAAACATCAAAATTGCAATAAAAACATGTTATTTGCCACTAAAAGGTTATTTTTGTAACAAATATATGATATTCTACAAAAACTAAGTTTATACTTAAGATCAAGATAGGTTTGTGACAATTCTGATTTGCCACTAAAAAGTTCTTTTTGTAGCAAATATAAGATTTGTACCAAAACTAAATTTTTGCTTAAGGTCAAGATAGTTATGTAGCAATTCAGATTTGCCTCTAAAAATATTTTTCTGTAGCAAATTATTGCCACCACTAATAGTTATTGCATTTAATATTAAGATTTTATGCATAAATTAATTAACCAATAATACTAAATGCATTCAATTTTTATATTTAATATTTAAGATAATAAAAACAATGTAGTAAGAACTTTTATGCTTCATTGTCTAAGAAATATATTTATGATATTTTATACTCAATGTGACCATCAATATTTGAACAATTCCACATCAAAATTAAGTCAAATACATCAATTACAGAAATCGTTTCATCGTTAAAAAAAACAAGTAAACTCGAGTATTATTACGTGCTATACGAGTACACAACTCCTCAAATCTTCCAAAAAGGTCATCCATTCGTTCTTTCATTGCAGCGTTCTTTCTTCGAGCTTCATTTGCTTATCCCTTTGCTTCGTCAGCTTCCCTTCTCGCCTCAGCAACTTGTATATCCCTCTCAATATCTTTCTCCCTTTGCATAACTTCAAGTTGTTTGGTCTTAGAACCAACCCCTCATCCACGTACATAGCCAGAGCGTTACCCTAAAACATTTTGAAATGCGTCTGCATCATCCATCTTCACATCATCTTCAGATTGTGCTGCAACTATTTCTTTCACCTCATCCTATTAACAGTTGTAAATAATGTATAATTTAACATAATGTTAGTATAAAAAAAATATAGTTAAAAAAAACTTAAAAACATCTTGCATATACACTTCCAGCCTTTGGAGTAACCCATTTGTCCATTCTTTTGCTCCAATGAGTCGTGTACCACACATTTGTCATAGGCGCGGGATCTCTAGTTTTCTTGTCACTCTAAACAAATTTGAGATAAATAAAGTATCATAACCAATAACAAAAAAAAAAAAATTACGAAACATAACTTTTTTAAGAAATATATGTTACCATCACATACTCCACTTGACGAATAACATAACACTATAGCAACAAAATAACAAATGTTAGAATCGAATAGCCACTTCGAGCTCATGTTTTGTTTGGAAAGTTAATCCAGTGTATAACTCTCCACTATCGGGATAGGATTATACAATGTACTGTCATAAAAAAAAATTCAGAGTACAATTGAGCTCGAAGCGGCTATTCGATTCTAACATTACTAATTGGATCAGCTACTTCCCCTGTTTGTATTAACTGGTTAGTTAATACAAATTTTGTTTGGATCATCTACAACCCCTATTTGCCATGAAGAGCTTATATATGATTTTCATCCAAGTATATAATCAACTACTATTATATTATACTGCAATGTGATAGCGACGAATTATCAAATTAGTACTAATGCTACTGTAGTTACACTATCCACATATTAAAATAACGATGATAGGCAAATTACTATTCAAGCAGCAAAATAACGGTCATAGGTAACTGTTTGGGACTAATTGTTTTGGGAACAGTTCAGCTAAACATTATGAGTAGCTAAGTTTTAGAATCTCTGAAAATTCTGAAACAGGTTTGCGAAATACCTATTTAGAAATGTTATGTCATATGCCAAAGTGTCCTAGAAGGGGGTGGGATGTGAATGGGACACATGCGAAATTATGATTAATTTTAGTACCCGTTGCTTCACTTCAGAATTTTCTCGAAAACTTTACTCAACTAAGGCAACCATAACAAACAAACATGATTAATTTATTTCAAACCTGTAATTTAATGAACTCTTGACTCAAGACTGTAAAATTTACCTTAAGCATGTAATTTAAGATACCGTTTCAACTCTACACTACCCAAATACAATATATATCATATGCAACATACATCCGAGGTGGTATTAGTGTAAAAGAAAACCTTTATGTGTTTTTTCAGACTATTTTGATCAATCTCAAGTTGCATTGTGAATATCAATATGGATTGTATTACTGTATATAAGGAAAGGTGACAGAACATAATGGGTTGAAGTGTTGCAGCTAATTTAAATTTCAACCAATAAAAGAAGAGAAAAATTAACAATCACAATACAACCAAACTCATAAACTAAAACCACTGCCTTGAGTGGTTGAAGGATAAGGAGTGAGCTTATAGTCTAACCTTCCAATACCTACTAAATAGAGTGGAAACATACCTTGGCAGAGTTATCGACACAAGCCTTCCTTGTAAGACCACTGTAGTCCCAGTCTATTAAACTATAAATTGGAAACATTTCAGAACAAAATATCAGGTGACAGCTACAGGACATTTTAGAACAAAATATTAAGTTTGGCAACACAACACTGTTAGCTACAGGATGGTACAAGGCATGATGGGACATCGATGAATTATCAACTTGGAAAATATCAAGTGAGAGATGAATATGTGGCTCTTCTTATTACAAATGGAGTGGTCACAGCTCGACAGATTCGCTGTAAAAATCGTACGAGTATAAAATTTATGCATACTAATCAATAGTTAAGACAATACTAATACTACTATTATATTATACATAAGAACGTATAAGATGCGTGTAAGTAATTATTATTCCAAAGAGCACCATCCACCAGTAGGAGCTATTAAGACAAAAATTTCCAACAAACTGTGTCCATCACTGACCTTTTGTTTCGAAATTTCAACAGAGATAACAGAGGTCAATTCTCAACAACATTGTATAATTCTCCAGTTTAAAATTAATAAAAGTGTATAATTCTTTTACTTGATTTCTCCAGGAATAATTAATGACTATGGGAGTAAAAATGAAGAAATCTAGAATCGAATCACGAATATCTTTAGTTGTAAAATGACCAGTCGATTATCACTTTGTGAGACTTAAAGGCCTCGGGGCATGATGAGTTGGACAGTGCAGTTCTTTCTTGCCTCTACAGGGATATGTGTCGTGTGTACCCCAAGTCGAGTAAGGACATTGTTGTTCGATTGATTATATTGAAAATATTGTCTTGTAAGTGACTTATACACATTTTCCATGAGCGACTGTCGCCACACTTGTATCCTCCGACATTTGGGAAAATTGTAGCCCAATAAGAATGGAATGTCGTACCTAAAAAAATGGCACCCAACCATCAACACCAGTTATAACTATGCAAGTTGTTATTAATCGTAATGTATATAATAAAAAATAAAAGCAAAAGAATTGATGTCATTCACACCGAGTGATCCAGAGATTTTGGGATGTTATCAAATTGGAGACCACTCCTTTCTTGCCAAGGATAACTAGACATGGCAGCTATAGCTGCAATCCAAAGATTATAAATTTGGGCATGAACTTTAACATTTGGAAGATGATCTAACAAGTCAGAAATGTATGTAGCAAGGTGGGGAGTAAATTTGAATATGGAAGATAACGAGTTTTAGTAATATGAAACATGCTCATAGTGTAAGAATAAGTGATCTTTAGTCTCATAATGAGAAGGAATATGAAAAAATAGACAATATGAAACAATTTTCAATCCATGTCTTCTTATATTATTGTTTGAGTCAATATTTTGGTAAATAATTCTCCACAAAAGGAGTGATTTTCTTGGAGGAATAAAAGGCTGTCAGAACTTGAAGAATTTCTTAAATCTAGAATTTTCATCTCCAACCCACTAATCAGTAATGCATATAGGATGGGAATATTTAAATGTCATATACATATGAGACTTCAACCTGGATCTGAGAAAAGAAGAAAGGATGTTCCCTTACATGTGGCTACAATAACAAGTTTAACTAGGAAAGCTCTATTTAGATCTTTGGTGCTTATCAAATCAAATACCCCTCAAAAAGAGGCAGGCACAAGGTAGACCAAAAAAGGGTGAAAAGCTTCTTATTGGAAGGGGGAACCAGTCCAAATAAAGTTTTTAATTTTCATCTCAAAAAATTTCACTAAATTTCCATGTCATTTGTAAACTACAAAAGAATGCATCAATTTACCAAAAACATTAGCAATCAAACATACCATTACTAATGGGAACACCGAAAAAAGTTATCTTAGATGTTAGAAGAGATGGTGCATGCATCAACCAAGGAGAATCCCTAAAAATGCCTCTCATAAACCCTCTTCTACATGCCCTGCCTCCACCAGGTTCCATACTAAAAAAACATAACAAATTAACTAAAAGAAGTAACATAATTGTGTTACAAGTTAGAATTTCATACAAACTCACATACGAATCCAAAAGCGTGAAAAATTACAGTTAATTCCAGAAACATATAATTCCACTAATAATAAAAATTTATAATCTAATAACAGTGTCTAATGTCCAATACGCAATAATAAAATTCTATCATAGTTAATTACCCAACTCAGATTTCAATCATCTTGCATGCTTTTTAAATCAAACAGGATTTATTTTTTTCTTGCCTATGGTACAAGTTGTCAGCACATTCCATCTTCAATTCAGCTATATGTTCACTGCATATACAAATTACATCATCTTTAAAAACAATCAATATGAGATTACTTATTCGAGGAAGTGGCAATATGAAACTTACACCAAATACGATTTTACCTCGCTAAAATATTTCAAGATGTACATATGAGTCTTACCAATATCCCCCTTTGGTAAGCTTATGAGTTGTCTTCCACCAAAGGGGCGAACAACCTGCCAGAATATAAACAATCCCCCCTCTTGTTGCTCTATTCATCCATCATCATTACGCTTATGCATCGAACCTTTTGGTCGAGTTTTATTTGTGATGGTACCCTTTAAAGAGAGAGTATTTGTGATGGTACATTTCATTTTCAGTTGCTTCAAAATACTTAAAAGACCTGAATTTTGATGCTGCCTAATTTCCAGACATAAGGGGAGTTGGGGTTCTTTTGCATGATTGTAAGGGAAATTAATGGGATCTTTGGTTGAAAAGATGCCAAAATTCATGGAAATAAACCATATAGAAGCCTATCCAGTAGGGGTGGCCAAAAGATGCCAAAATTCATGGAAACAAACCATACAGAAGCCTATCCAGAAGGGGTGGCCAAACAGTAGTGAAAGCCATTCAATTTGTTTTGGAGGCATTTGTTACGTTTTCAAGGGGGTTACTTAAATGTTAAAAATGTAATAGGGCTACTCAAATTCTTAAGAGAGAGGCTAGAAATGTGGAAGGGGGTAAAATGATTTTGTAAAATCAATCCAAGCTATCAAGGTTAAAACTCATTAAAAAATGAATGGGAAGTTTGAGTTGAATAAAATAATTGGGAGAATGGAGAGCTTTGGGCTACAACCTGAAATTTAATTGGACATGATGATTTGAGCTGATAAGGTATCAAATTTTATCTCGAGATCCATCGGGAACATGTTGGTGTAAATTCAATGTTGAAATATAATTCACATTATAGGCTAAAGAATGAGAAATACTTCAATGGGTCTAAACCCATCTCAACAAATCGAAAGATCCCGGGTTTGATCGCCTTTTGGAACAGAATCAGACCACCGATTCCCTTAATTTTATCTAAATTCTTCCTATTATCCACACACTGACCCGGATCAATTTTGGCCGAGACAGTGATTCGGTCCCACTAACGGGGCACCCTGATTTTTTTGATGTCTAAAGAATCCTCATTATCGAACTCCTATAAACCCGAGATTAAGAAATACTGAGGCTTCTATCATGGTTGGTAACTTAGTTTACATGTAACAGCTTGTGATCTGGTTAGTGGACTAAAAATTGCAGTAATAGGGGTTAAACTTTGCCATGACAATTGAGTAGCATGTCAAAATATAGTTGCTATAAATCTTCATCATAAACTTATTTTTATCTTCTTCATGTAGAGATGGGAAATCTTGAAAATAGTTAGGACTTAAAACACGACTCAATTGTATCATAGTCAAATATTTTATACTACCCAAAGGATCATCTATATTGGCCCTATAATCAGTCTATAAAACTGGGTTGAGACACATTGGACTACTCTAAATGAGCTACCAGAATCACTAATACCATTAAAATTGATGTCAGGTGGGCTCTCAATAAACACATCCAAATGTATCACATTTTCAACAGCACACTCAATCATTGAATTCATTAAAAGATTCGAGTAATCCGCAGTGGGTTGTCCCCTCAGCAACATAAACATATACTTGGGTAATTTCAGTCACAAGTGTGCTGAGTCGGTAGTTGTACTAAAATTAAAATTTTCACTTGTTCTAAATTTTATTTTGGAATAATATTATGTTCCTTTAAGTGAAATGTTAAAAAAAAAAATTGTGATGCGAGTGTTTTTGCAGGCCTCTATATGCATGTCTGTTTGGTGACAATCTATAATTTTTTACCATTGTATATTGAAACTTACAACCACCAAAGCAAATGCTGATAACCCAATAATAATTATAACAAAAACTACACATGGAACATATTATCGGCTATGTCCATTGAACAAACACGCTGGAGATAAAATCTTAGGTCAGTACCGTATGTGTCAACTTATGTATATTCAACAAACATATAATTATATTAAATTAACATAGAATTATGAAGTTGTCCTCCCACTCATTCAATCACCATTTTTAGTTGATACAAATGAGAAGCCCTTATCATTGTAACGAGATGAAAATCAACATCAAAATAACCCAACAACCATGTAATCACCAGATAAGAGGCATAAAAAACTGATATTACAACTCACAAAGGTAAATTAATATCAAACCAAGTATTTTATGCGTACCAATTTTGGATGCGTAATTACCGAAAATGAGATTCAGCCAAAACTTCACCCAAGCGTAATTATTAGGTAGCCAAGATGGATAAGCCAAGATGGATGCGTAATAAGCCAAAATGGATGCGAGAAATACATACAAAAATGCATCAATATGTGAAAGGGAGACAATTGGGCAAGATAGTGGGAGTAATGATCAAGTGAGGTGAGAAGAAAAAGGTTTAGCAGAGAAAAGGAGGAAAAGACGGTTCGCGTTGGTAGCATACGGACTTCCTTTTGGTTTGTGTGTTTGAGAGGAGGGTGTGCTAGGGTTTCATTCTCAAAACCCATGTAAAGACATTTTATTTTGATTAATAAAAGATTGTCTTATTCACTTTGAAATGAAAATCATGTTTATGAGAATGTTATATTTTTGTTTAAATATATTGTTTCATTTAAATGTCGATCAATAAAATTCAGTAGGAATTCTTGTGAATTGCGTTCTGCTTGATCGTAAGGAGATCAAAATTCCAATTATAGCATTATTGAAACGTTCACAACCCAGATAAGAAGTTGGCATCTTATAGAAACAGTTGCGATAAAATCCTACTAGTTTATCTCAAACTCAAGCTACGAAAACCTGTATCATGGTTCAAGAACTTGTATGATAGTTCAAGAGAGGATTGAAATCGATATATTCAAGGATATTATTGAATAAGACCACCCGTGAAATTTGAGTCTAAGAGTTGTCTTGATTAAACTCTGGAAATGTCACACCATTTGCAAAGCGTGCATAGATTCTTAATCCCGAGAATTATGAGGATTGAAAAGCTTATATGATTATTGTTTGATTGCTATGGGTGCGATTTAATTATAGATTGAATCAAATCCCTGCAAATTGGGTAACGTTTATGTGAGTCTGAAATCATAATTCAAAGGAATTCGCGTTTGAGGATATCTTGGATTGCGATACCCCTTGATAAACTTATAAGATTTGTTTTCACCAACTGATCAGTGGATTATTTCATAATCCAATGGAGTAGCAAAATAATTTGAGTCTGAGAATCAAGGAATTGATTAGGTATTGGTTAAAGTAAATTAGCGGCAAATTGACTTTAACAAACGGGTATCGGAAGCTTAACGCGGAGAATCATATTATGAACCATTATCAAATTTGCAAATAATACCTCATTATATCCAAATGATTTCTGATATGATTAAATTGTAGTGCAATCATAATTATTTAAGGGAATTAATTATGATTAAAAAATGAAAGAAATTACATTACAGGTTCTGTAATTTGGGATTTCTGAAAATTTATTTAAAAGACCATTTAAAAGACCCTGCAGAAACTCAAGTTAAGAAGGACCCCACAAGGGCCACTACAGAAGTCCTAGTTGAGAAGGGCCACCGCAGGGGTCACTGCAGAAATGACATCTGAGAAGTGCCCCGCAAGGGCCACTGCAGAAGCCCAAGATCGAGAAGTGCCACTGCAAGGGTCGCTGCAGAAATGACATTCGAGAGGTGCCGGCGCAAGGGTCACTGCGAAAATGGCATTTGAAAAGTTCCCCGCAAGGGCCACTACAGAAGTCCAAGATTGAGAAGGGCCGCCGCAAGGGTCACTGCAGAAATGACATTCGAGAGGTGCCGCCGTAAGGGTCACTACGAAAATGACATTTGAGCCTGCAGAAGTCCAAGATTGAGAGTGGCTGCCGTAAGGGTCACTGCAGAAATGACATTCGAGAGGTGCCGCTGCAAGGGTCACTACGGAAATGACATTTGAGAAGTGCCCCGCAAAGGCCACTGCAGAAGTCCAAGATTAAGAGTGACCGCCGCAAGAGTCACTGCAGAAATCACATTCGAGAGGTGCCGTCACAAGGGTCACTGCGGAAATGGCATTTGAGAAGTGCTCCGCAAGGGCCCCTGCAGAAGTCCAAGATTGAGAAGTGTCACTGCAAGGGTCACTGCAGCAATGACATTCGAGAGGTGCCCCGCAAGGGCCACCGCAGAAGTCCAAGATTGAGAAGTGCCACTGCAAGGGTCACTTTAACAATGACATCCGAGAGGTGCCCCGTAAAGGCCACCGCAGAAATCCGATATTGAGAAGTGCCACTGAAAGGGTCACTGCAGCAATGACATTCGAGAGGTGCCCCGCAAGGGCCACCGCAGAAGTCCAAGATTGAGAAGTGTCACTGCAAGGGTCACTTTAACAATGACATCCGAGAGGTGCCCCGTAAGGGTCACTGCAGGAGTCCAAGATTGAGAAGTGCCACCGCAAGGGTCACTGCAGAAATATCATCCGAGAAGTGCTGCCACTACAAGGGTCACTGCAGGAGTGACATTCAAGAGATGCCCCACAAGGGCCACTGCAGAAGTCCAAGATTGAGAAGTTCCACCGCAAGGGTCACTGTAAAAATATCATCCGAGAAGTGCCACAGCAAGGGTCACCGCAGAAATGTCATTCGAGGGGTGCCACCACAGGGGTCACTGCAGAAATGACATTCGAGAGGTGCCCCACACGGGTCACTGCAGAAGTCCAAGATTGAGAAGGGCCACCGCAGGGGTCACCGCAGAAATGTCATTCGAAGGGTGCCACCGCAGGGGTCACTGCAGAAATAACGTTTGAGAAGTGCCCCGCAAAGGGTCACTGCAGAAAGGTTATCCGAAAAGTGTCACCGCAGGGGTCCCGACAGAAACTCATATTGAGAAGGAACCCACCCAGGGTGGCCATGATGAGGGAGTGGTTACCATGAGCAACTCCTCATCATAAAACATCATTCTTTAACAAGAACAACAGTATTAACACTTTGCTTTCTTGTACAGGTTGCCTAGTTGATCAAGCAGGGCTCAAGTAGGCTAGTTGGGACCTCCTGGGAGTTTTGGATTGGAGGATGAGGGATAAGGTATGTTGAGCAAGCTCAACCACTTAGCACTATAAGATTGAGAGAATACTAGTAGGAAGACCCAGAAGTCACTGAAGACTACACTAACTTCACACTCGATCACAAGTGAAGTGAGCAGCTAAAGAGCTGTCTACTCACAAGAAATAAACTCTTTATAAAAAATGATTTTTTCAAAAGAGGGGGTCCTCGAGGTCCCTTTCAAGAAAAACAATAATTTTAGAAGAGAGGGGTCCTTAAGGCCTCCTCTCTCAAGATTTACAAAAATTGCACCACAAGTTACCGTTGCAAAAGATATTTACAAAATCAGATATCTTGTCTTCATTAGGAGACATATGTGCTTTTTGACTTTGGTTGGCGCCAGGTGGTGCCTGCAGGAGGGGACAGGCAGGGCTGCCTACAGGTAGGGACAAATGGTACACTTCAGACATTGTTCCCCACCAACCCTCTCAATTTTGGCCCCCAAAAATGCTAACTCAGCCCTAATGCCCAAGTATAAATAGACCTCTAGGCAAGGTCAATAGGGAGACAATTGAAATTGCACTGTTACTCTGCCAAAACCACACCAGACCTACTTAGTATTCTCTCCCTGCTCATTCTCTTAGTGTTGAGTGCCTTGTTCTTTCACTCCCCACTGACAACCATCATTCTCAGGTGCTCCCCTTGAGAAAATTATTATTTTTGCTGTGAAAGTGCATCTTCTTGCAGGGAGTGAGTTGAAGCTTGAGTTCCATTATTTCCATAAGGAGAAGTTTTCTTGAAAAGTTGCACCAGAAGACCTTGAAAACCTTACAGGCAGTGTCCATTGGAGTGGGTCACACCTCACCCTTTCCAGTTATTGATAGACCCCAGTCTCACTACCCTCCTACATTTGGGGACTCCACTGGGGAGGTATCCTCACTTTCATGGACAAAGAAGGTTTTAGTGTTTCTAAGCAACTGATTGTTGAAGACACTCCATCTAGGAATGGAGCTCAAACTAATTAAACCACCCAAGAGGAGGTGGTAAAGACTGAAACTAGAGCACATGCTCCTCAAAGAGGACAAAGTAGTGCAACAACAGCCCCCTCTGGAGGGGCAGCTGCTATAGCAACAATAGATGTGGCTGCGCCGCGGAAGGCGGCGCCGGAACAAATGGTTGTATAAGTGACGATTCTCGCGAGAGAGACCAGCGGCACTAGAGGTAACGCCAACACAAAAAAGTGATGACCAGGTAACTCTCTAGCAAAGAAAGTGATGGTGGAGGATTCACCCTCAAAGACACCTTTGAGGAGACCCTACTCACATGTAGGACATATCTTACTCCCGATCAGCTAAGTAAACTTGCCCTGCCTTATTATTTATCGAATATGTTCATTTCACAAGTATTGATTTGTGTTCTAGAAGCATTTCATAAATATGCTAGCTGATTTACTTAATAAAAAAAAAGCACACATGCTATAATTTTTTAGATGCTCAGTGATAAAATGTAAAAACATGCATAATAGTTATTTATTGGTATAACTCACTCAAAAAAAGTATTATTCATAATTAATTTTATGAATTCTATCCGCATAAATGTTTGTGGTTTTCAAAACCATATGTTCTCTTGTTAAAATATTATGAATCTTAAAAAAAAAAGTCAAAGCATGCCCATTTATTATTATTTTTATATCATGATGAATAGAATAAAAAGACAAAGACAAATTTTCGGTGTCTCACGCGAGGAACCTGCAGTCCCAAAGGCTCCTGACGAGGAACCCTTACATTCAAGGTCTTGGACGAGGAACCCAGGTCCGAAAAAAAAGGGGAATGAAAATGCGTGTCTCAAATACACAGTGTTTTTAATAGTTTTATGTTCCCTCGCCATAACGATTATTATATGGGGCAATTAGTGGAGCAAATGGTGAACGGCTGCATCAGCACCAAATTGTTCCTCACTAACACTACAGACCCTATATGGGTTCCTCGACCACCAAACAGGAAAGTCTTACAAATATTTCTAAAAGTAAACATAGAAAAAAAATTATTCACAAAAATTGGTTGCTCGAAATCACGATTTGATTTTGCAAACCAAGAAATTCATTTGATCATTCATCAACCACCAAGGTCTGACCCAGTGTCCCTCATCCCTCATTCTTAACAGTAACCCCGGTGTCCCTCGTTCTTAACAGTACCCAAAAAAAAAAACAGAGGAAACTAAAGAAGTACAAAGAAAATATTGAGAATAAATTAGCAGAATACTCTCAATCACTTCCTCGCACTTAAATTCAGAGGTGCCTACTCGCAACGTACATCTAAAAAAATATCCAGTTACTCTTTAACAGCCACATCAACATGAACCACAAATACCAGCGTCACTTGCTCGTGTTTGGCATGTTCGTGTTTGGTTTGCTGGACCCAAATATGGTGGGATTTGATTGCTCCATTTCATAAATCAAGATTCCAAGTATCTCCAAGATAGTCTGATCGCTTGGTTTCTCAAATCTAGATGAAAATATTTGAGATATGGCAAATCTATTCACCTAAGCCTCACATCAGCTATAATCCACCCATAAAAAGGGGGAACTCTCGCCGACATCTCGACGTTGATTGCACATACCAGACCGTCAATCCATTCATATGTAGGTGGCGGGTGAATGGAACTCCAAAAAACTAAAAAAACGAGAGAAATCACGAAAGCTTACAGTCACTAGAACAGACAAAAAAAAACACGAAGTAGAGAGAGTAAAGGAAACGAATCACAAAGAAAGAGTATATCGTGATTCCAAACTTCAGTTCAGACCTCTCTCTAGCCCTAGAATTTCTTAACCGTAACCCCCATATCCTCGAAACTTCATCAGAGTGGGACGACCAAAATGGTTGGCCACAGCACCGGTAAGGATCTCTTGTTTGCCATACCGCGTCCCCTCACCAACAAGCACGGAATTGAAAGAAATTCCATCTAAATGAACTTTTGATTACAGATCTTGTATACCAAAGAAAGAGACGAGCATATCTCATCTTGCCTCTATCTCGTGTCTCAGACTTGAAGACTAGAAAGACTATATTGTCTAACCTTTAGATAGAAAGAGAAAATGCTCAAGGATTGATTTCTCCTGTTGAGAATAACGAAAACGGGGTGTTCCCAAAGATATATATAAATAGGTTCCTCATCTCGTCTCACAACAGTTCTAATCTAGAGGGCCCACTTACTTTTTTTTTACAAAAGTAAAGGATTGTCCAAATAAAACCCACATGTTTTCGTCTTTAAATAAGGGAGATATGGTAAGATAAGTTTTTAGCCTACCCCGCTTGTTTAAAAGACTGGTTATTATCGAGGAACAATTTGCTTTTTTTTTCAAACCAGGTGCCTTCCTCGAAATTAAGATTAGATTGTCACGTTTCTGGTCCATGGCTCGAAATACAAATTGGTACAGCTCACACATAAGTCGAAATGATTTGTGACGATCAAGATAAAAAAAAATAATAATATAATTATTGTTATTAATATTTTTTGAAAAAAGTTGAAGATACTTTGAGATTTTTTAAAGTTGTATCCTCAAAATAATTTTCGTGATTCACTTCATGTGTAGTTATATGAGTTGATTTTATATAGGCCAATAAAAAAACATTTTTCCAAGTATACATCCCAAGTAAATCAATCATATCCCTAGATTTGATTATTTAGAATAGTTCGCGTGATTAATTTCACATTTCATTAATGATAGATAGTTTGAATAAAAGTAATTCATTATGTGAAGAAAGATAAGACCTCTTAATCCTTCACTCGAACATGTTTGCCCATTTGTTCAAAGTATAAATGACTTTGAAAGTATTTATTACTATACCACGGGCATTATTTTTTTTAGTCATATTAATTGTTTGAAATGTTCACTGTTGACATGCGTTTCAAAAAGTTATGTTGCGTAGCTAAAATATTATATTTGCTTCAATGAAAACTCAATTATCTCGCCTACTTGGATGCAAGCAATGGGACTAGAAAGCATATACACGAGTCTTTGATAAAGAAAAAGTTCAAATTACATATTGAAGTAATTGAAGTATGCTCAACTCCAACATGAGCATTCTTACTCAGATTCAAAGGCAAGATCAAGCAACAAAAGTATGAGGTATAAAATATACTTTCTTAGCAAAGTTTAATTCTTATGAAATGACAAGTGCTAAGTATAAATATAAGGCGCTCCAGATGAGCACCTAAGGATCCAAGGGCACCGGAGCGCTCATAATCTTGAGCAAGTGCCAAAAACAAATATAAATATAAGGTGCGCCAGTCGCGCACCTAAGGCTCCAAGGGCACCGGAGCACTCATAATCTTGAGCAAGTGCCAAATACAAATATAAATATAAGGTGCGCCAGTCGAGCACCTAAGGCTCCAAGGTCACCGGAGCACTCACAGTCTTGAGCAAGTGCTAAGTATAAATATAAGGCTCTCTAGATGAGCACCTAAGGCTCCAAGGGTACCAGAGCGCTCACAGTCTTGAGCAAGTGCCAAATATAAATATAAGGCGCTCCAGATGAGCACCTAAGTCTCCAAGGGCACCGGAGCGCTCATAATCTTGAGCAAGTGCCAAATACAAATATAAATATAAGGTGCGCCAGTCGCGCACCTAAGGCTCCAAGGGAACCAGAACGCTCACACTCTTGAGCAAGTGCCAAGTATAAATATATGACGCTCCACATGAGCACCTAAGGCTCCAAGGGCACCGGAGCACTCATAATCTTGAGCAAGTGCCAAATACAAATATAAACATAAGGTGCGCCAGTCGAGCACCTAAGGCTCCAAGGTTACCGGAGCGCTCACAGTCTTGAGCAAGTGCTAAGTATAAATATAAGGCGCTCCAGATGAGCACCTAAGGCTCCAAGGGCACCGAAGCGCTCACAATTTTGAGCAAGTGCCAAATATAAATATAAATATAAGGTACGACAGTTTAGCACCTAAGGCTCCTGGGGCACCAGAGCACTCACAATCTTTAGCATAGTGTCAAGTATAAATATAAGGTGTGACAGTTTAGCACCTAAGGCTCCAAGGGCACCGGAGCGCTCACAGTCTTGAGCAACTGCCAAGTATAAATAAAAGGTACGACAGTTTCATGCACAAGTCTCTCGACATTACAAGACACTTCTGCACGAGGGGCCTAATATTGAGAGGTCCTCAAGCAAGTGAACAAATAATAAAATATCTTGGAGTGTGGGGATCCACTTATAGTGGCTCCACCTGCCCAATATTGCAAGTTTGACAGAAAATAGCCGAGGGCGAGGGGATCCACCTTGAGTGACCCCTCTTCCCAAACTTGATGCTACAGAAAAGAACTCAGGGCGAGGGGCTCACCGCAAGCAACCCCTCTACCCAAGATAGAAGGCCACAGAAAAAGGCCAAGGGCGAGGGGCCCACCGCGAGTAACCCCTCCGCCCATGATAGAAGGCCACAGAAGAAGGCCAAGGGTGAGGGGCTCACCGCGAATAACCTCTCCGCCCAAGATAGAAGTCTACAGAAGAAGGCCAAGGGCGAGGGTCCCACTGCGAGTAACCCCTCCGCCCAAGATGAAAGGCCGTAAAAAAGGCCAAGGGCGAGGGTCTCACCGCGAGTAAGCCCTCTGCCCAAGATGAAAGGCCACAGAAGAAGGCCAAGGGCGAGGGGCTCACCGCGAGTAACCTCTTCGCCCAAGATATAAGGCCACAAAAGTATTCCAAGGGCGAAGGGCTTACCGTGAGTAACCCCTCTGCCCAAGATGAAGGGCAACAGAAGAAGGCCAAGGTCGAGGGGCCCATCGCGAGTAACCCATCTGCCCAAGATGAAAGGCTACAGAAGAAGGCCAAGGGCGAGGGGCCCACCTCGAGTAACCCCTTCGCCCATGATGAAGGGCCACACAAGAAGGCCAAGGGCGAGGGGCTCATCGCGAGTAACCCCTTCGCCCATGATGAAGGGCCACAGAAGAAGAAGGCCAAGGGCGAGGGGCTCACCGCGAGTAACCCCTTCGACCAAGATAGAAGGCCACATAGGAAGGCGAAGGGCGAGGGGCCCATCGCGAGTAACCCCTCTGCCTAAGAGAAAAGGCCAACATAAGAAGGCCAAGGGCGAGGGGTTCACCGCGAGTAACCCCTCCGCCCAAGATGAAAGGACATAAAAGAAGGCCAAGGGCGAGGGGATCACCGCGAGTAACCCCCCGTCTAAGATAGAAGGCCATAGAAGAAGGCCAAAAGCGAGGGGCTCACCGTGAGTAACCTCTCCACCCAAGATAGAAGGCCACAAAAGAAGGCCAAGGGTGAGGTGCTCACCGCGAGTAACCCCTCCACTCAAGATAGAAGGCCACAGAAGAAGGCCAAGGGTGAGGGGCCCACTGCGAGTAACCCCTCCGCCCAAGATGAAAGGCCACAGGAGAAGGCCAAGGGCGAGGGTCTCACCGAGAGTAACCCCTTCGCCCAAGATAGAAGGCCACAGAAGAAGGCCAAGGGCGAGGGGCCCACCGCGAGTAACCCCTCCGCCCAAGATAAAAGGCCAAAGAAGAATGCCAAGGGCGAGGGGCTCATCGCGAGTAACCCCTTCGCCCAAGATGAAGGGCCATAGAAGAAGGCCAAGGGCGAGGGGGTCACCGCGAGTAACCCCTCCGCCCAAGACATAAGGCCACAGAGGAAGGCTAAAGGCGAGGAGCCCATCGCGAGTAACCCCTCCGCCTAAGAGGAAAGGGCAACAGATAAGGCCAAGGGCGAGGGGCTCACCGCGAGTAACCCCTCCGTCGAAGACAGAAAGCCACAGAAGAAGGCCAAGGGCGAGGGGTTCACCGCGAGTAACCCCCGTCTAAGATAGAAAGCCATAGAAGAAGGCCAAGGGAGAGGGGCTCACTCTGAGCAACCCCTCTACCCAAGATAGAAGGCCATAAAAAAAAGCCAAGGGAAAGGGGCTCACCATGAGCAACCCCTTTAAACAAAGTAGAAGGCTATAGAAGAAGGCTAAAAATGAGGGGCTCACCGCGAGTAACCCCTCCGCCCAAGTTTATACCCAGATAAGGAGGTCCACTATAAGTGGCCTCATTCACAAAACTTGGGATGAAGTGACATAACATTTAATGAACCTAAGGGGAATGATGAACAAACCCTAGGGTCCATGGAAAAAAAACTCTGAATTTATGGCGTACAAAGCCTTTTGGTCTACCCAACACAAAAGACTTTGCACGAGGGGCTAATGTACAAGGGTGTCTACCTACAAAAAAAATAAAAATAAAAATATATTTTTATTAGAAATATTGAGAAGAAACCCACCCAGTTCCCGACAGAAACTCATATTGAGTAGGAACTCCCCAGGGTCCCGGCAAAAACTCATATTGAGAACGAACTTGGGTCGTGACCACTTCGAGAGCATCAATAATTTAGTGTGGTAATAAATATGATCACGCCAAATATTGAGTGGGTCACGTCCCAAGTCCGCGACCAGCTGGTCGCGAACTTGGGCCGTGACCCACTGGGCGTGACCATTCGCAGGATTTGGTGTAGTGTTACAAGTTTATGAGAGAATGAGATGTATATGTAAGCACAGGTTTTGGGTATTTTATCAACCGACTCTCACGGATTTAGACGTTGAACACTACGATACTATCTCACCGTGAAGAATTTTATTTATACGGAAAGTTAGAATTATTTGCGAACTACCTTTTATCCACGCTAAAATAAATTTTCATTAATAAATAGAGTTTTGTTGTAAATATTTCTAATTATTCAGGGTGGATGTCCACTCCTATTAGAATTTTATCAAATTGTACCATAAATTAATAGTAACTCTCCATTATTGTTATACAAACTAGCATGTAGGCGACGCGATGCGTGGCTGAAAATCAAACTCAACTCATTAGAATCCAACCATTTAACTTAGTAGGTAATATTATTTTATAATCAAAGTCAAATTTCAAATTACGGAAAAAAACACAAAAAAGTGCGGCTGCTCCATTTAGATATTTCTTAAATTGTCTAGTCTGCAAAAGAACATATATGAATTTAAAAGAGCATCTCTTCATAGAGGTTAAAAGAACAAACATAACTTGCATACTTACTGATTTTATCCTAACGGGTCGCGCAATCACAAAAAATAAAGTTTGGGACAAAACCACTTTCTAAAATGAGCTATAGTGGATCATCAACTCCCCATCACGACATAAATCAACCTTTGCCTCAGTATATACTTTTTTTCATCCATGAACACAAAAGTACACAGTTAACCCCAAAACCACAAAATTCACTCTTTTCAATCAACACATGAAATGCCAAACCCAAGTGAAAAATTCTCGTAATTTCAAAAAATCGCACGATCACCTGTGTTTCTCCTTCGTGCCTCATCGTGATTTAGCTCAATGAGAGTACTGTTAAAAAATTATCAGAAAATAATATATTTTGGTATTTAAAAAAAATGAGTCAATTTTCGACAGCCTTTAAGCCGTTTAAGTCAACTGCTTAAAAACTATTAAATATTGATATACTTTTTTAAAATACCAAAATAAATCATGTTGAAATATTTTTTTGGGGGTATCTTGAAATGTTTAGAATCCAAAAATAATAATTTAAAAAAACGCATGGGGTATCCCATACACTACATAAAAAAGGGTAAGTTGCAAAGAGCCTCTCAACTATTATTGCACTCGTTGCAAATACTTCCATAAACTATTAATTTTGCGCGAATTTTTTTTTCCCTTTTGTGCTGATAAGAAATGTTTTTACACTTTCACATAGGAGGGTATTTGCAGATTCTATATGGCTTTTGGCCCATACAAACTATTTCATATAGGGTGAGACACATTGACTGATTTGACTATGATGAAGCAATTTAAAAAGCTTACAGAATTCTTGAGAAATCATTTATGTTATCTTCTAGAGTCCACTGGTCCTCAGCACCTGATGCATAGTAGTCATATACCATCTTGGGTAACTTTTTCTTGACAATAGCCTTGTACTCTCTCACGTTGGTTACCTCCATTTCTATAGTTTATTCATTCTACAGATATATCTTGAATTCTCATGAAAAAAAAATAGAAATCAGGTTAATGTATCCTCATCCCACAAAATAAAAATAAAAAGTAAAGAATTTTCTCTCACCCGAATATTAGTCCGTACGATATACTCCTGCCATTTCTTCTTTCAGCACAACATATATGCGAATGAGTATATATACAGATGTATAAGAAAGAGGGAAGAAGGAAGAGGAAAGGTTGCAAAAGAGGAAGGGCAATAGTTTTTTTTTCTCTTTTCAAAACGTTGGAAGAAGTTTTAAGGTATTTCCAATGCCCCTACCCAATGCCTGCTTATATACATGCATTGCTGAATTATGTGGGATTCCTGTAATTAAAGACTTAATGATATTTAATACATCTGCCACGTGTCAGGCTCATACGATTTGAAGCAACAATTTTTATATAGTTATATAGATTTTACATTTAAAAATCGAGTAATAGGTGAAAAACACTTCGTCTTTAATGCACAAACAGCACAACTGGAGCCAAAGTTAGATAATTACATGAAGTTAATTAGGGAATCAGTAATGAGGGGGGGGGGGGGGGGGGGGGTTGACATGTTAGACATGGTTATATTAATTGGGAAAACATATCGAGTAATACGTGGACATAAATTTACTCAAACTGACAAAGACAACACGACCTCGAATTTACACGAAACCAATTGTAAATAGGTTGATATATGTTTCACCAATTTTAACAGAGATCGATATGACAAAATAAAACATGCGAGGCACAAATTAAGGTTGCACTTTCTCGTATACGGAAAAAAAGTTTGAACATATAAAGGACCTAATGTAATCAAGGCTAATATCAACATTCATGTAATTGGCCAAAATTTGATGTTTTAACCTTTTAATTCGTTATATAATTGAGGCAAAACAGTAGTTTATTTTTTTCATCATTTTCGAAAAGTTTTAAGTTAAGAGTATGGATTTCTTTTTGGACATAAAGAGTATGTAAAATTGTAAACACTCAAGAAACTTATTTAAAAAAATAAAAAGATTCGAAGAAACAATTCACTTTCCACGGTCTTAAGACCTTGTGTAGTTTTTTTATGTCCTTTTTTAGACATTAATACTAACTTAAAATTTTAATTTACTTTGGATTGTAGCGAAAAATAATGATTTTTTTCCAAATTATCTAACAGTTTAATTTCCCGTTTGGAAACATAAATATTTAAGAATAAAAGTGGGAATTATAAACATAAGACTAAATATTGGAGCCAAATAAAGTTATTTTTCAAAATTCAAAGACCCCCTCAAAAGTTGCAAGTTTCTATTACAACTTCCTCATTATTTTTTGGGTTAAGTATCAAAAACTCCCTCAAACATTTTTTAATACACATTTAGTCCAAGCCTTTTATTTTGTATCAAAATTCGCGCCAGCTAACTTTTGAAAGGATTAGACTAAACGTGCATTAAAAAATATTCGAGGGACTATTTGTTATATGCTCCTTATTTATTTTGTAGAGACACAAATGAAAAACATTTCAATTCATTCAAGATAGATATAAAAATATGGTTAATTTGGAGAACCAAAATGCAAATATACTCCCGTAGCCCAAAATGCAAATAAACTTCAAAATACTAAAGGTATCCCAAAACATTGTCTAGACCCATTTATTAATCCTAATTCAAACTGTGGTAATTGAGTATCCCCAACTAGCACCCTGATCAATGGGCATCCATTTCCGGTTTCAACCCATCAACTGAATCGCTAGTCCGACCGCTCTTCATCCCTCCCGAACATGCTGAGCACCCTGGTTTTTTGTTTTAGCATCGAGTCCCAGCGATTCTTGACTGCGATATCGCTTCGACCGGGAAGAAGCTTGGCAATATTGGTCCACTTATTCCCAAAGTCGGCCTGGGCATGCATGATGATCCCATCTTCCTCGGGACTAAAGCGTTGGTGGTTCACCTCGGGGGAGAGCTGATTACACCACCTCGACCTACATGAATTCGCACTTCTCCCCGGGATTGATTTCTTGATCAGCGCCCACTTCCCAGCTCCGTGAAGTTGCACGAGGTTCCTCAATAGTTCGTCTTCTTCGGGCATCCAGGGTCGTCTGATCCAACCGACATCATTCTGTGTTGTGGATCCCATTTGATATTGGTTTTGTTTTAGGTAAGCGGTGGAGTGTGAGACAGGTTTAGGTTTGGGAGGGATAGTGGTGGTTTATATAGGGGGATTGGGTAACTGATCGGTTGGTTGTCTACTTGAGGAGTAATGCAGCGGTCTAATGGAAATTCAGCTGTCTAATGGAATTTCTTGTTGCATAAGAAATACAAACGTTTCTTCATTAATGCCTTTTCATTTCTTTAGCACACATGACTATTTATGTTTTAGGTACATTATTACAATAAACGCGATCCCCGAACATTTTAAAGAAATTATACTTAAAATTTATTTAAAATAAACCTAATAAAATAAATTCATAATAGTGGATAGAAATTATAAATATATTATGCTTTATACTTTATTGTGTGAGTAAAAATAATTATTCAAAAATCGATTGTAAACTTCCCCCCAAACCCACGCACGCCCACGCCGCTCTCACCTGCGAAACCCTACCCCCATAAGTCCCTCTTTTGCCGATGCTCGCTCTCATCTTCTCCTTCGTAGGTTCTCTCTCTCATCTACCCGTAATCTCATCTACTTGTGAAGCTTGGTGTACCGTTGCTTACATAGGTTTTAACATGTTCGTTTACAAAGGTTCAGTCCCGTAATCTCATCTTCTCCTTTGTATTCTTTGTTACTTTCAATTTGTATCATTACTTCATGTTTTCGACCTAGGGTTTGTGATTGCATTTCATTTAGTTAGTTACTTAATTTTCAATTGAGCCTCTCTGCTAGTTGTTCAATTTCTCCAATCAATTTTTGCTGTGAATTTCAAATCTATTTAGTTATGCTTAGTGTGTGAGTTTTCTTAAGCACTTTATGTTAATTTGTGGCCTGATTTATTTACAGATTAGTCATTGATATTTATGTCATTTAGAATATCTTTACAGAATGAGGTAATAGCAATATTAGAAACTGTTCTTTATTTTTCCTTTAAAAAAATAACACCAGTAGTGATTTTATGTTTACAAGTATTTACTTCCATTTTATTATGCATACCAGCTTCTCTACACTGAAAAGATGTATTGCCCTGTTCTATCAAAGAATGTCAGTTGTTTTGAATAATAGTTTTATTTGAAGTATTCTTGCTTGTGTATGTTCCTAATTTGGATCCCTATTCGAATTACTCCCCCGTACAAACTCAGGGTGAGGACAATACTCAATATTTCACAATAAAACTCAGAATAAATTGACATGACCCACATCGAACACATGTGCTTGGTTTGTCGCCTTTCTCAATTACTTACTCATCTTCACTAATTCATGTATGTCCTATACCAAAATTGAAAAACTGGTAAATAAAACAAAAAACCAAGAACATTCACAAATCAGAAAATTAAGTCACATATTGTTGTAAAATGACTACTTTCCCTACATAATGGTTAATATATCTTTTTAAAATATAATTTTGGTATTGTAGGACCTCTTTGTGTCGGGACTGATACAACATCAGCACACTGGAATGGCTATGGCAGAGGTACTGCGCAATCAGAGATAATAGTGAAAGCCAAAGCAGAACTCGAAGAAGTGATCGGAAAAGGGAAGATCTCGAGTTGTTTGCACAAATATGCAAGGATCAAGAGTGAGGGATCTTATTCGGAGGATCTCAAGTTACGAATAAATTTGGTAAGTATTTTATATTGATAATAGAAGATTTTCTAATATAGTGCACCTTTACCAAAGTAAATTCTTTATTTAGTTGTGTGTGCGTGTGTGTTGTGTAAGATGTGTGTGTCTTAAGGCCTTAATAAGTGGTTGACATGGAGGAAGGGGCTATATGGATTTATATACTATTTTTAGATGTTAAATCGGTGGAAGGGATTTATTAGTGGTTTAGCTACGGCTTTTATGGTTGTTGTTGTTGTTGGGTTTATTTTAATATTAAAATAGGTTGGATTTCATGAATAAACAAAGGAAACTTTCTCGAAATTTTATGAAATAAGTGTTCTAAATTAATTAAGGAGAGCATACAACATTTGAAAATTGAACATTGGTGAATGAAAATGTAAAACAAATAATAAACATACCAATGTGACTCGTAGGAACCGACCGCGTAGTCACGGCACTCCCGGTTTGAGTGTACAACATAAATTTGCAAAAAGTTAGACTTAAGCATAAAAACATGGCATCGAAGAGTGAAAATGTAAAACAAACATAAAACGGTCCCGTAAGAGTCACGAACGCCTCACACGGGACCAATGTGACTCGTAGGAACTGACCGCGTAGTCACGGGGTTCTCGGTTTGAGTGTACGACGTAAATTTGCAAAAAATTAGAGTTAAGCATAAAAACATGCCATCGAATAGTGAAAACGTAAAACAGCCACAAAACGGTCTGGTAGGAGTCACAAACACCTCGCACGGAACCAATGTGATTCGTAGGAACCGATCGTGTAGTCACGACGCTCCCGGTTTGAGTGTACGATGTAATTTGCAAAAAAAATTAGACTTAAGCATGAAAACATGCCATCGAAGGGTGAAAACGTAAAACAACCACAAAACGGTTCGGTAAGAGTCACGAACACCTCGCACGGGATCAATATGACTCGTAGGAACCGACCACGTAGTCACGGGGGTCTCGGTTTGAGTGTACAACGTAAATTTGTAAAAAATTTAGAGTTAAGCATGAAAACATGCCATCGAATGGTCAAAACGTAAAACAGCCACAAAACGGTCCCGTAAGAGGTGTGAACGCCTCGTACGGGATCGATGTGACTCGTAGGAACCGACCGCGTAGTCATGGGGCTCCCGGTTTGATTGTACGACGTAAATTTACAAAAAATTTAGACTTAAGCATAAAAACATGCAATCGAAGGGTGAAAACGTAAAACAGCCACAAAACGGTTCGATAAGTGCCACGAACGCCTCGCACGGGACCAATGTGACTCGTAGGAACCGACCACGTAGTCACGCGGCTCCCGGTTTGAGTGTATGACGTAAATTTGCAAAAAAAATAGATTTAAGCATAAAAACATTCCATCGAAGAGTGAAAACGTAAAATAGCCACAAAACGATCCCGTAAGAGTCACGAACACCTCGCACGGGACCAACGTGACTTGTAGGAATCGACCGCGTAGTCACGGTGCTCCTGGTTTGAGTGTACGGCGTAAATTTACAAAAAAATAGAGTTAAGCATAAAAACATGACATCGAAGAGTGAAAACGTAAAACAACCACAAAACGGTCTGGTAAGAGTCACGAACACCTCGCACGGGACCAATGTTACTCGTAGGAACCGACCGCGTAGTCACAGGGCTCCCGGTTTGAGTGTACAACGTAAATTTGTAAAAAATTTAGAGTTAAGCATGAAAACATGCCATCGAATGGTCAAAATGTAAAACAGCCACAAAACGGTCCGGTAAGAATCATGAACACCTCGTACGGGATCAATGTGACTCGTAGGAACCGACCGCGTAGTCACGGGAGTCCCGGTTTGAGTGTACCGCGTAAATTTGCAAAAAATTTAGACTTAGCATAAAAACATACAATCGAAGGGTGAAAACGTAAAATAGCGACAAAACGGTCCCGTAAGAGGTACGAACGCCTCGCACAGGATCGATGTGACTTGTAGGAACCGACCGCGTTGTCACGGCGCTCCCGATTTGAGTGTACGACGTAAATTTGCAAAAAAGTTAGACATAAGCATAAAAAAATTCCATCGAAGTGTGAAAATGTAAAACAAACACAAAACGGTCCCGTAAGAGTCACGAACACCTAACACGGGACCAATGTGACTTGTAGGAACCGACTGCTTAGTCACGGGGCTCCCGCTTTGAGTGTACGACATAAATTTGTAAAAAATTAGAGTTAAGCATAAAAACATGCCATCGAAGGGTGAAAACGTAAAACAGACACAAAACGGTCCGATAAGAGTCACGAACGCCTCGCACGGGACCAATGTGACTCGTAGGAACCGACCTCGTAGTCACGGGGCTCCCGGTTTGAGTGTACGACATAAATTTGCAAAAAAAATAGACTTGGCATAAAAACATGCCATCGAACGGTGAAAACGTAAAATAGCCAGAAAATAGTCCGGTAAAAGTCACGAACACTTTGCACGGGACCAACGTGACTCGTAGGAACCGATCGCGTAGTCACGGGGCTCCCGATTTGAGTATACGACGTAAATTTGCAAAAAATTAGAGTCAAGCATAAAAACATGCCATCGAAGGGTGAAAACGTAAAACAACCACAAAACGGTCCGATAAGTGTCACGAACGCCTCGTACGGGACCAATGTGACTCGTAGGAACCGACCGCGTAGTCACGGGTGTCCCGTTTTGAGTGTACGACGTAAATTTACAAAAGAATAGACTTAAGCATACAAATATGCCATCGAAGGGTGAAAACGTAAAATAGCCACAAAACGGTCCCATAAAAGTCACGAACAACTCGCACGGGACCAATGTGACTCGTAGGAACCAACTGCGTAGTCACGGGGCTCTCGGTTTGAATGTACGACGTAAATTTGCAAAAAATTTAGACTTAAGCATAAAAACATGCAATCGAAGGGTGAAAACGTAAAGGAAGCACAAAGTGGTCCCGTAAGAGGTACTAACGCCTCGCACGGGATCGATGTAACTCGTAGGAACCGTCCACGTATTCACGGCACTCCCGGTTTGAGTGTACGACGTAAATTTGCAAAAAAGTTAGACTTAAGCATAAAAAAATTCCATCGAATGGTGAAAACGTTAAACAAACACACAACGGTCCCGTAAGAGTCACAAACACCTAGCACGGGACCAATGTGACTCGTAGGTTGGATTAGTTTTGGAGTAAAGAAAAACTTTTGGAGTATAGAAAAGGTTGGATTTGTGCACTTTCATTTCTTTTATTTATTTTTTAATATTTACCTCTACGATCTCATCTTTTCTAAATTATTGTAGAAAATTAAGAGCATGCACTTATATTAAGTCATTACGCATAACATACAAAATAAGGCACCATTAACTTTCTGTACATATTTCTCTCTCCCTCTCTCTCTCTTAAATTTAAATTTCAGTTACAATAGAAAATAAAATTACAAATATATCAGAAGCTAAAAACTTAATTTTCTAGTTCTACATCTACTGACATGCCTCATAACTTATCACATGCCTCTTTCCACATATCAACTGATTCGCTATAAGTGCTACTAAAACTGTAAGAACCATCTAAATCAGACTCGTTAGTAGTCGACTAGGAAACACAAGAACATTAAGTGTCCCGATCATACTCAATAGTAGACGTCATCCATTACCACACTTGATGAAGCGAAGAAGTATTCATCATCACACCTTGCATGTAATAGAATCATAAGAAACATTAGTGTCACAAAAAGAATTAATACCTAAGGTAGAAGGAAATACTAAAATAAGTTAGTAACATATGTCTCACATTAGTATCTTCAGAGGAAAAGGGGGGAATCCATCTAATGTCCCATGGGGAAAAATGGAATCTCTTTTCTCATCAAACCAGTCAGAATCAACACTAAAATATAACACGATGGTGCCCCCAACTTAAATATCCAGGGATGGCTTCACAAAAAGTCCAATCTACACTGCAAACTGCTTGAGTCGAGCAGGAACACTATCTCTAATAGAATGAGCAACTCTTACTAGCGCAATGACATAGACAATAAAGGGAGCCATCAACTATGTAGTCACAAAGGCCATGTAGTTGACATACCCTACCATATTCTGAGATGAGTAGGGATCCCCAATAAGTGCCACCTCTATATCCTTTATGGATCCCGCATATGATTTAGAGGATATACTAGTGGGACTAAATTCTCACCCAGCATGATCTGGTGGACCACCATGCCTTGTAGATACCAGTAAGCACCAAACTCATGCACCAACAAGCGACTTATCTAGGTATGCACGACAGTCGTGTTCATGTCCTCAATATCCCTACTATAAGGGATGAAGTGCGTTTAAGACGGACATTTGAAAATAGCTAGTGTCATAATTAGAGGACAAATCAAATAAGACCAAATAATATCATAGCAAAAAAATAAAGTTATACATATCCACTCATCAGATGGTCTAAAGGAACTCTAACCACTTGATAAGCAAAAGGCACATATGAATCACGATTATTGGACATTCACCTCCTCATCCTCGTCTACATAAGAATATCTTCCCCCTTTATATGGATCATGATTGTTCTTAATCCAATGGTCTTAAAGAAATATCCATGTCAAATTACAGAGTTGTTAGTTTACAGTACTCTACACAAATCGAGCTTATAACATTCAAGTCAACAAGCATTACAACATATGACCTTTGAGGCTCATAACATAAAATGAGAATTAAATGAAAAAACCTTGAAAAAAGCCTAAAAAGAGTATACTCACATAGCCTCCAGTCACGTTTAAATATGCAGATTTGTGCTCTTTTGGCTCCATCAATAGTTCCCTTGGACACCCCATGATAACTTGTCTGAATGCCAACTTATTTGGAACTAAGCGATTGTCACTCAATCCAATGCTACTCATTCAAATGTGCTTCGACATTTCTCCTGTTGGGAACCATGCTAGAACAAAGTAAGAGATTTCTAGAGAAAAGGTTAGTTTATAGTGTTAGCATCTTTCAGTTTCCGACGAGTTGCCTTTAGTATTAAGCGGATGGACTCACTAAATGATACGATTAGAGAACCAATAAGTACAGATCCAAGACTGTAACGTGTGAGCTGCCTCATTGAGTAGAAAACTATAAAAATGCAGCCAGCTATGACAGTTGAATCAACAGAATCGGCAACAGTGGAAATCAGAGAGAAAGGATTGTAATTTGGCACTGATTTAAACAGTCGCGCTGGATCAATGCCTGCTACAGCCTCAACATCGCCTACACAATCATCATCCAATAGTGGGACAACTTTAACTGTCACCACAGCTATGGCATCTGCACCAAAATTACCATCTGAAATCCTCGGTGTTAATGGATGTTTTACAATAATCTATAGTTAAAGTTACAGTTTGTGTATCAATGTGTTTTTCAACTTGAACTAGTTTAATCCTGACCATTTTCCCAACTGCTGCTAGGTGTCTTTTAGAGAGCTTGGTTGAAGAAGTACTTCAGAAGATTATGGATGGTTGAACGTGTGTTGTGGTGGTTCGCCATCTATCCGCATTACAGAAAACTTATTGCATTATCGCGATCACAGATTACGCTGCTAAACTCCATCTCTCTCGCATTCAAATACTGTTGATAAAGTCACGATTAAATGACTACCTAAACGAACGATTAAATGACTTAGTTTTAATAAAACTATTTTTACTGCAATATAGGATTCTTTACTTTTTTTTATATGACACAGTTGCAAGCTGAAGTTATTTCATCTGTTTTGGTGATCTTCGAAATTGGAACCAGTTTTGGTCCCTTTGTAAAGTTTTGATGGATCGCTTTGAACTAAACGTTTGTCTTTACATGTAGTTCTTCGATAAAATTTACTAACGTCTAAATCATCGACGTCCATTTGGGAGCGTAAACCCAATCAGACCTGAGGTTCCATAATAGTTTACTATTTTGTTTAATTTTCTATACTCTGCATATGCATATGATTCTGTGATGAAGTTCTTATTGAATCTTGTAAGATTTTTATTATTGAATCTTGTAAGATTTACATGTTTATGAAAGAAAGAAGTGCATTTATCACCTTTGGCAGTCCAGTTGCACCCAACTTTGTCCCTCCCGTAAGCTTTTTCATCCTTTAAGGCTTAAAAAACAGTGGATTAGTCTTCAACTTATTTGACACTTCTGCTCTGATTATTCCCAGAAGTATCAATTTCATCTTAAATGTTGAGGAGATTTTATTTAACTTTCACTAGTCTTTCTGGACTGTTTCCAAACACCCATGTGTTTAAATTTTTGAGAACATTCTTAAGTATTCAAGTGAGAGGTTCTCCGAAATCGTTGGAAGCCCTTATTACATGGCTCCTGAGGTGCTCAAGCCCTTATTTCTCTTTTAATCAATTACCTACTTTCATTTAGTATATTTGTTAATGATATATTTGCATACGCTACATATTTGAGTCGATGCACGTATGTGATATATAAAACGAGTTGCATAGTGTTTAATAATTAATGATTTTTTATTCAAATTTCAGTGAGATACATTGTTAGTTTAATTTACACTAATACACACACACACACACACACACATATATATATATATATATATATATGTCTTTATGCACTTTTGTTTACAATTTCATTTATATACTTTTGTTTTGAGTTTATATAAAAACTATGGATGGAACATGTTAACCATTGGCATAGTTTGAATTTTGAGCATTGCAATGAGCATAGGCATCTTCTGTTAAATGTTGAATACTTTTTGAAGTGTTGCATTTTTTTTACATGTACTCAGATTGTCAATTGATATCTGACATTTGTTCAATTCATATGTAGGTTCATAAGCAAGAAGATACATGTTGATTAAGGAAATTAACTCTGCTCTTTTGACATGATCTAAAGCCTAGGTAAATTTATAAGCTCTACTGATTTTGAAATTGTTTATACAATTTTTTTGGAAAAAAATTATTATATTAGGATATGGTAGTAATGTTTCTCCCATATTATTCTGTAGTTTTAGATACTGATGAAGGGGGGTCTGTGGAGTATGCATAATTAAAGCCCGAGATTGTCTACAAAGGCATTATTGGTTCCTCTCCAGATAGTATAGTCTACAAAGGCATCATGAAAGTTGGGCCCGAGATTGCTGTGATAGACCTTTGGATTAAAGAAGATCACTGGACAGGTTATCTCAAGCCTTATTTTCAAAAAGAGGTAACATAAATTTTACCTAATGCTTACCTTGAAAATACCCCAAACGCGTACAAAATGTAAATGGAATCTTAACTACAATTGGAGAAGGATGCCAGCTCAGCTGGACACGGAGAATGAAAATTGTTATAGGCATCGCTAAGGGACTAATGTATCTTCACACTGAAATTGAGCCTCCCTTTAGGATATCTGAGTTGAATTCTGGAGTTGTATACCTTACAAAAAACTTTTTGCCCAAGGTATGCCAATATCATGCAAGTCTAAAGTTATTAACACAAATAAGAAGTCGTTGGTTAGAGTTAGGCCCCGTTTGGGAGAGATTATTTGCCCCAAAATTATGGATTATATAGATCAACTTGTGAAGTCATGTATGAGATTTAGAACAACTCAGCTATTGTACTTGTATAAGCCTCCTATAGAGATTCAATAATCAATTTAGACCTCGAGGGTTGAGCATAACTATGTTCCAAGCCCATGATATTTAAGGGCCTAACATTAATCTCCGACATGATTTGTGAGGAATTGAAACCTTTAATGATGGCTCAAGTCCAAGGACTCAATGAAAATGATTTCATATCAAGTTTCTCGATTGGATTGAAGGAAGAAATAAGAATAGTTGTTCAAATCTCGAGTGGATTGCAACCAAAGGTGCAAGTTTCACTTGCAACCAAAGCAATAGGTGTATTGTATTAGATTGTCTTTTACAGATTTCATTTGCTTAAGTCGTGTTATCCATTTGACTGCCTCCCACATGTTAAAGAAAATCCCCCATAGGAAAAGTCTAGCTCTACCAACCTAAATAATAAGATTTGTGCATGTTAAACTTAACAAATAATGATGAGGCCATTATCATATTGTTATATACTTAAATGGTAGATATACCATTATTTTACTTATGAAACTAGCACATAACGGTTATATTATATATACATATATAATACAGTTATATTATATATAATATCTATATAATAAGGAGTAGAATAGTTTTACTATTCCATAAGATGATAAGCTAAATAGAGGTGGAGATTTAGCCAACAAAGCAAAAAATGAAAGGTTGAGATTGTTTTATTTTATTTTACTCTTTTACCCCTTTATTTTTTATTTGCCCCTCTTTTGTCTTACTCTTAATTTGTTCTCTCTCTTACTTTAATTCAAAACAAGGGCTAAATTCGTAATGTGAGAAACAGAGGTACAAATTTCAACTCCTCTTCCCTCTTTTGACCCACGTCTTCCTCTCTCTCCCTCCCCCCCCTCTCTCCAAAATCGAGGCCATTATTGTTTCATCATCTAAGGTTTGTTTTAATCACTTTATTTCATCATATAAACACACGCACACACACATGTATGATTTGGTATGATTCTTAGGTATGTTGATTAAAAAATATGGTATGTGTACGATTTGGTATGATTCTTAGGTATATTGATCTGAAAATATGGTATGTATACCATGAGGTCTTGAATTCATACATGTTTTTACAATTTGGGGTTTTGAATTTGCGTGTCTAGATTATTGGGGTTATGATTAGGGTTTTTACGATTTGGGGTTGGAGATAAAGATTTGGTTTCCCAATTAGATTTTTTGTTTTATTAATCAATGAGTTTTTTCAGATCAATGAATATGACCATGCATATTGGATGTTGGCTCCAATGAGCATTGTGGGGATGCACATCTTCTCAAATTTGTAGGTGTTCAACAGGTATTTCCATTTCTATATTTGTTTGTTTCCATGTTTTTTCCTTTTAGTTTTATGGTGATTTTTATGTGTTGAACAAGTTTTGTGGTGATTGAGATATTATAAACGCAAGTATTCTCAATATTCTACAGTTAGTTATATCTACAGCCATTTTTCTATTGTTAGCTAGAAATAAAGGATATATTTTTATGTTCTCATAGTAATTTCTTTTTTTTTCCTTTTGGATATCTTATGTGTAGTGATGGTTTCTTTATTATATGTCATCTTAATAGACTAAGAGGTGTGAACAATAGTTATTAGTTTAAATCGGGGAAGCTCATGGATGGATGTGATTTGGGGCTGGTTTTTTCTTTGTGAAATTTAGTGGTGTCAGCACCACCAGGTTTTATTAGGCGACGGGTGATTATGATGAATGTGCCTTGAGGTTGTATTAATTCAAATCTTGGGATCCATTTTGATATATATATTTCAATACAACTAAACTCCGAGTGGTTTTTAGTAATATTTTCTATTTACTTTACAGTTTGGTTCTTTTAGTGTATATTTTTTAATCTTAGGGGATACATGGTCTTAAAGAAGATCATACATTTGCTTCACTATTGAGGTCATAAATAAGGAGGTATACACAGTTGTGGAGTTAGTTTTTCCTTCCAGGAGGCTTTATTTGTTAAAGGGTAGGTGGAATGGTGTTGGGGTCTATGTTCATGACTTTGTGGTGGTTGATTTCTGTAGAGGGTGGAAATATACTGTTTGATAATAAAGGTGCGACTATAATTTGTCGTGGATAATGTGTTGTCATATTTGTACCATTTAGAAAACCAATATATAATATGTATGTGGTTTTGTTGTAAATACTAATCTATTTGTCCCAATTAATAGTATTGCATTGAAAGCTTTGAATACAATTATTGATCTAAATTTACTCGCATATTCCTTTAGTTTTGTTATCCATATCCGTTAGTTTTCTTATTCTTTTATTTATATATTTTTTTAATTTTCACTCTAAACTTATTTTCTGTATTCAAGTTATTCCACTCTTATTATGCTTTGTTAACCATCTAATTATTATCTCAATAATGTTTTAGGTGGTTGTGTGTGGTTATTGACAGAGAGGATCTGCATACCGTCCACGGTAACTCTCACTTTTAAACCTTGAATTTGTTACATACAAATTTGTTGCTTAATTTCAAGATCTATAATTTCTCCTCACACTATACGAATTCGTTGCTATGTGAATTGCTCTGTAAAATAGTTCTACGCGGACACTGAAATTTAATTTACAGAGGTGACTCTATTATGTTAAAACTTTACAGTTGTTTCATGGTTTATGTTTCCCGATACAAATACAATTTTGCACTGAAACTATGTTAAAAAATTAATAGTCTATAATATTTTCTCACCACCTAAACGAATAATCAAATGATATGGAAATGGAACTAAATAAAGTTTAGTTATGAGTAAGGTCTCGATTGGGTTTAATTGAAGCGATTATTGGGGTTGATATAAATGTATATGAGTAGCCTCAGTATTTATGGTCCTTTTGAAAATGTTCATGCTCTTTCTTTGGATTCTCATTTCAGTAATCAATTAGCACTGAGTAGCTCGGTATTAACAGGCCTTTTGATTATATGGTTACATGCCTCTTTTGGTTTTTAGGAGCATCATTTATGTTACAATATATTCTCCACATGTTGTAGATTTCATATATGGTCACATACCTCCTTTTCAACTACTATTCACTCTAACAAATTCACAACTTTATTGGCAAGGACAGAGATATTCTATTTTGTGGTCATTTGCGTTGTCTTCTATTTTTATGCAGGGACGACGGGAAGAATATAGCGGTGGAGTTTTATAAAAAATATATTTTTAATTCCCTGAGTAATATTCGGTTCTGCATATCAATTCCCTTAGTAATGTTATGTTTTTCTCCGGTTAAATGATATCAGTAGGAAATTAGATTCACAATAGCAGATATACATACCTGCTTTAGATATAGCAGAGGTAGTGATACCTGTTTAGAATAACTAAGTGATGGATACCTGCTTAGATTTACTACTATGTAAATCATGGATAATAGTGATTCATAGTTGCTTAGATAGTAATACCTGCTTAGATTTACTTAGTGACGGATACCTGCTTATATTTACTACTTCTGCTCATTAGACAGTAGTATTCCTTAATTAATAACTAATGCATATCTAATTCATAAGCCATTATAATTTGGATTCCCATATATTCAGCTTTCATACACATGTCATGTCATGCTCATTTTGGTGGGATGTTGAATTAAGGCAATGCGTAAATTATTAAGTATTGCTTTATTTAATTTTTGATAGATTACAAGTATGCCTCTTTTGTTTTTTCTATCTATTCTTTTAACACAATGATTCAATGAATATATAACATTAACGAGTCAATGTTAATGCCAGCTACAGAGTATGGGAATATTAAGCTGCCTAGGACTATTGCGGATCTATCGTTTCTCAAAGATAATCTTCAAATGTATGGAACAGAGTATGGGAATATCGTTTCAAATGTATGGAATATTAAGAAGCCTTCTGCCTGCTCAAGGCAATTTGAAGGGGGGAGAATCGCTGCAATGTTAGAGAAACTTCTGATGCAGAATGTTTGGACAATAGCAGAATAAAGGATCAAGGAAGTGCCATGGAAAGTTCAAGCACACTTGAAAGTTTGCTCTCTCTCAGAAATCATGCCACAATATCATCACTTCCGCCGAATAATTGTCATTTCTTGGGGCGAACTCATTCACAGATATTTCTTCCAAAAGGTAGAGAATCTGCTTCTAAAGCAACGATCTCCCTCACCAACTAATCCAAACTAGGATACGCAAAGTACAAAATGAGAAACATCGGGAGAGCAAACAGGAGTGTGATTATCATATACAAGGCCAAGACAGCTATGTTAGCAGGTACATTATATAAGACAATCAGAAGAAATATGAGGACCAACACAAGAACTTAACTGTCACATGTACTGCATCAAACTTTATAAATTATGGCTAATTCAGCAGCAGAATCTTCATTTGCATTCTTAGGCATATTCGGGGTATAATTTTTTAAGTTTCTTATTTTATTTTTTTCGTTCTAATAAGATGTGTTTGTCTTTTAATGGTGTTGGTTTTATACTAACCAATGGTCCTTGGAAGGAAGGCAAGCAAGCCGGTAAAGATACCTCCGTTCGAGAGCTGGCACTGGAGAAAGCAACCAACCAGCAAGAGGAAGGCCAATGAATAAATAAAGTACTGTCCTTGAAGTCTAAGAGTTGAGCAGTAGCATTGGAGCTAGCTTGGAAAGAGATGAGCTTGAACTTGGATCATTATCTGAGTCGAGCGAGAGCGTCTTTCTTCTTCTCGAGGGATCTTGATTCAATCTCCAAGCAGGACTCCTTCATAGTTCTGGGGGTATCTTTCGCAGTGAAGAAAGAAGCAATATGGAGAAGAATAAATTCTTTTTTGATAGGAAAGATGAAGAAAAGAAGCAGTCTGTTAAATATGAATATCTGAAAATGAGCCAAGGGGAAGTAGTTTCATAGGAGGTGCTCAAGTAGGGTCAGAGTTGATGATCTTTGTACAGGATTTCAAGCAGTAGAGGTAACAATTCATGATATCTGTAAAAGATTTCAATTTTTTTTTGAAGATTTTCTCTTCTGGAAGCCACGATTTGAAGTTTTCATTGGTAATAACTTACATTTAGATGAAGTCTAATGTACTGTTTGATTGCAATCTTTATTTAAATTCTAATTTGTTCATGTTATATTTTAATGTTGACTACAACATTACTTCGTGAACCTTTCCGTTTGTTTATAACATTTCAATGGATCATTTCGATTTTATTTTAAGGTGGGTGTAAATGGAATTGAAGGAACATAGACATGCCTATGTATACTTGCTTTGTTTAATTGGAATAGAGTAGGCATTACCTGCTTTGAAAAATGACTGCTATCTGAGCACTCAATTTGAGATAGTTGGGCACTTTGATTTGCTTATGTACGAAACATTCAAATAGACAAAACACGAGGAAGAAAATTCAGGGTCATGGTGTGCTATGCCATTTTGCTTAATTTTTCAGACAAAAAAAAACTTTCCTTGGATTTCAATGTTATGGTTCTCATCCCATTTTACACAACAATATTGATGGCGAGGAGGTGTCGTCTTTCTCCGATTTGATGAATTGTGAGCCATTATTATAAATTGCAGGTCCATAATTTCTATAGAATAAAAAAAGATATTCTACTGGGATCAAATGCCCCTACTCTAAAGCCATAATAAATTCAGCCTAGACAGTTGCAAACCATCAGTTATCTTGGTAATACAGTACAAGAAGCGGTTGTGTGTGATTGCCAAAGCAGGTATAAGCAGGTGTAAGCGCCAAAGCAGGTATAAGAATGTATAAGATTGCCAGGTATAAGCTGCTTATAAGATTGACAGTTCTTTAGAATATATTGTGTTATTCTTTAGCATATATTATACGAGTTCAGTTATTCTTTAGCATATATTGTACCAGTTTAGTTGACATGGTCATTTAACTACCTGAAATGCATCGCTCATCTTTCGCTCGAACATGGTAAACAGTGCATGAAATCTTTCTCTCGAACATGGTAACTACATGAAATCTTCTATTAACTACTTTAGTTGGGCGAGTTGGATTACAACCTTTACTTATTTATGATCATGGTAAAAAGTGCATTTCTACTCATTTGAGTTCAATTTTATTCAGTTTTTGTCAAAAATCACATTGTTATAGTGTGCTCAATATTTTTTATTTCAACTTATCAAGATCTTTATGGACAAAATAGGTGGATAATTGGCTTTTCATTTTCACTCAAGTAAAATAAAAAAAATTAAAGAGGAGGGAGGAATCCACAACAAATTAAGAGGAACTATGCTGTTATTTCCCGTGATTGTGCTTTTAACCAAAATTAGCTCATCCGAATTATGAGCCATTATTATAAATTGCTGGTCCAAAATTGCTACAGAATAAAAAAAGATATCCTACTGGGATCAAAGGCCCCTACTCCAAAGCCATAAGAAATTCGGCCTAGACAATTACAAACCATCAGTTATCTTCGTGAAGTACAAGAAGCGGTTGATTCTGCTGCTTATAAGATTGCCGAAGCAGAAAACAAAAAATTTGTAGCAGTTGAGGCTATTAAGGAGACAGTGAGGATTTCAAAGATGCTAGAAGACACAGATTCCCTTCTACAATAGATCTGAATCAAAGATGAGGGATTTTTTTTGCAATCAATAGATCCTACATATGGTATTTATTTGTTAAATAGGTAAAAATCTTTTGCAGTGTCCTTTTTTGACAATGGTACTATATGAGTTCCTGTATACAAATGACAAAAAACCTATTATAGAGCATGTGATGTAGACATGGGCAAATCATTTAGTATTTTATTTTGCTTTGGGTTTTAATATTTGTTTAAAAATTACTGCCATTTTTTTATGGTGCCTATTATAGGAGCATGACACGGTTATGTGACATAGCGTAGTGTAGAAACAATTGGCTATATCCCGCATTAAGCTGACTTTAGTCATGGTGCATACTATTATCATCTTTCATTCCTATATTCATTATGCTGACTTTAGTTCAAATGATAAATAATGCACACATGTTTAATTGATATGTTACCACCTATCTAATATCACTATTTCTATTCAATCTTTGAATCACACCCAATCTTTGCAAGTGTTACTACCTATTTAATATCATCATCGGAATCATTGATCTTTCGCTTCTTGGGACTGCTTTGATGCAACTTTGGAATTTGGAGTTTTCTTCTTCTGTGATGAAACAAATGATATGATTTTTTTGCGTGACAATGATGGATTCAGTGGTTTTCTTCACAGTAACAACTTGATTGCAATTCTTGATTTCTGAACAGAGTGTAATTCTGAACATCTGATGAGCAGAAGGGAGATCCCCAACCCACACCATCGGATCGTGACAAATCCCCCTCCTCCTCTTACTCTCAATACAATGCGTGCATATTAATCTTTGTGGTGGTTCTGAGCATGTCGAGTGGTTCTTACTCGAAATTTTTTTCAGTAAAGTTTTAGTTTTGCAAATGGAAGCAACGACAAGGTTTGACACAATATGTTTGTAATGAAAGGGTAATTTTTTTTATTGAAGTGTTCATTTTTTTTATGTAATTATGCGTATAAAATTGTGTCTGATCATTATCACAATTCTCTTGGAGAACAGTGGAAAACATTCAATATTGGAATGGAGATATGTATTTCATAATGTTGATTATTTCAAGGTTTGTCAAAGGTATGTTCGTAAACATCACTCTCATCACAAATGTTCCTTATCTCCCTCTCTATATCACTATGTGAATATTTATATTTATTGACAGATGACTCATAAGGCCAAGCATCGGAACAACATATGTTCAAGGTCTCGATAGAAAAACTCATGTGGATGAAATGTATTGTCTTTTTTATATTCTTTAGATATGATATTTGTTGTTTTATGTTTCTCGCGGTATTTAGAATTTTGACATAATTTTCTATATTTCTTGCTTATATAGTTATTCTTGGTCAAAATTCTCCACGAGTTGTCACCTTGACAATCTCCAAAGCTTTGAAGGACGTGGCATACTGATTCAACGAGGATGATGAAGAAGAAAAAGAATCGTCTAAAGCCCTCGAACCTAAGTTCATATATATATATATATATACAAATACTTCAATAAAACAAACTTCGTAAAACAATTCACACACACACACAACAGACATATATATATATATATATATATATATATATATATATATATATATATATATATATACACACACACACATATATATAATATATATATATATATATATATATATATATATATATATATATATTATATATATGTGTGTGTGTGTGTATATATATATATATATATATATATATATATATATATATATATATATATATATGTATGTTGTGTGTGTGTGTGAATTGTTTTACGAAGTTTGTTTTATTGAAGTATTTGTTAGATGAAATTGAGATCATTGAATATTGTTGGATTGGTTGTTATCCTTTAAGAGGGTGGATAGTCCAATAAACAAAGGAGATTATATCCAATTTTTTTCAAATAGACGCATTGTTTATTTGAGGCATAAGGTGAATTCATTTGATGAATATTACATATTTCAACAAATTGGTTAGACTGTTTGAATGTTGTTCAACAAATTGTTATTTGTTAAGCAGGGTGTATAGTCTTATAAACAAAGGAGATTATGGCAAAGTTTTTAAAAATGATTTTGTCGGGGAATGATATTTTCTTCGTTTTGCAATTACGTATTTTGAATTTTTTTGCCGTTACTTTGAAAATTTTCACCGTGCCTTCAGGCACGGGCATTCCGCTAGTATACATATATAATACAGTTATATAACTGAATAACGGTATATACAGTTATATAACTGTATATATATATAGTTATATATATATATATATATATATACAGTTATATATATATAACAGTATACATAGTATATATGTATTTGTATATATTTGTATATAGACTGTATATAACTACATATATAACAGTTGTTTTGTTCTTATGGGAACGTGAGTGTTGTTAATTCAGGTTTCGAAGTTGAAGTCAAGTTGTTTTGTTTTTTCTTTCTAAATTAGACCTGTGAGTCTAATTCTGTTTTTTCTTTCTAATTTTAATGTCTTTTGTTGGCACCAGATGTTTAACTATCAAATGTGAAAAAATAGATGTGCCCGGTTGGTGTTCTTGATCTCAGAGTTATACTAGAAAGTATGAATTTACATAATCTAGAGATAATGCATTTATCTTTAGTATGTGTGTGCCGAATGTGCATTTATCTTTAGTTGAACTCCTTAGAATATATATGTGTGTATGTGCATGCCAAATGTGGAAATTAAAGGCTTTTAAAGCTTACATTTTTATTGTCTGTAGAGACTGTACTCAATTATATTATTTTTTCATTCCAACTGGGGTTTTGATGTTTCATTTTCTTGCACAGGACATAATACGGTCGAGCTCAAGGCAAATACTTTATTCCAAGGAGCTGGACTTGGAGAAACTTCAAGCTCAATTGGAAGCAGCCGTTAGATGGGTTGAAATCTAAGCATTACGTGGTTTATTTGAAATTGATTCAACTGTACGCATGCCTATATTGTTCGTAATCAACTGTACACAGGCTTATACATTGTTCACTCAACTGTACGTAGGCCTATACAGTGTCCGTAGTCAACTGTAATCAGGCCTATACAGTTTGGACTTTACTATTAAAAGAGAATTAACAAGCAAATGCCATCCAGTTTGGACACTGAAAAATTCCCCCCCATAGAAACCGACCACTTCTTAATTTCCTGGCAGTTTGTGACATATGCCACTGCTCTTCTCTTTTTTGGCTAAATACTGAACAACGAAGGTGGTGCTATGTTATTCGCTCTTGATGTTGGCCCTTTAATCCAGGACATAGTTTGTGGTGCTTTTGACTGTAATGGCAACTTCTAAAGATTTAAGGCTCTATATCAAAGGAAATGTTTTCACTCTTATCTTCGTTGAGGTTCCTGCAACAATAGGTACATCTTCACATAAATCTCCACATGTTTTTTGAATTTCTTGGGTTCTAATCTGATTTTTTCATTTGGTTACTTGAATAGTTGTGTGGCTCTTTTGGTTGATATTTTTTTTCTCTCTTTTGTTTGTATTTTCTGTACTCGGTAGCATTAGTCGCTTGGACCGTTTCAATTATTGCTTCCCATAATGAGAATCGGAACTAATGGATATAGTAGTTAAATGATGAAACAAGTAACTTCAAAAATCAGTGCCCCCCCCCTTCCTACACCATTACTCAATATATCTCAACATTGAGAATTTGTTTTTGTTCTCTTTCAGGTCGAATCTGTACTGAGAACCTGAAACATCCAAACCAGCGGCAACCATGGTAAGTCGACAATCTTACTTCCAAATCCTTAATCTATGTTTTCCATTTTTTAATATTTCAATAATCAATATAATTGTACACATCACATCTATATACTGATATGAACTATATGTATATAAAATGTCCAATGTTTTAATATAAATCTTCTTTTCCTTGGATGCAAGTAAGATTAGGATGAAAAATAGCTCATGTATGTTACTGATTGTATCTTTACTTATGTGATTGTATCTTTGTTCGAGAAACTGATTATGTTTATTGTTTGTCAAATCATACAGAAAATCGAGAGGGAGAGAGATAATGGCGAGAGGTGGGAAGAAGGATGGGAAGATAGCAGTAGTAGCACTTAATCCAGAAGCAGATGAGTGCAAAAGACTTAAAAGAATTGCAATTTCCAAAAACATCCTCTCCGATGCTCCCGCAAAGGCTGCTCAAACATTTTGAGGAAGTCCCACAGAAAGAATAAATTCATATTCTCCTTTCCCGGCCTTCTAGCTCCCATATCCGAATTTGGGACTTTTTTTTATATTGTAGGATTTGTTGTTACCCCTTAAATAGGGTGGATAGTCCAATAAACAAAGGAGGCTATGTTTATTTTTTTTTTTAAAATTGACACTTTTTTTTAGACACAGTGAATTTGTAGAATATTATTTTGTAATTCATATTTATGAGATTTGGTTGAAAATTGTGGAATTTTGTATTACTTATGATTGTATGAAAAATGCGTAATGTTATTTTGGATTATAAAGTTGTACGTTTGATGAAAAAAGTGCAGGGTTAAAAGTGCTTACAATTGCGAAAAAAATAATAGGTAATAAATAAAAATATTGTACTTTTGGCAACACAATTTTTTGTCTCCAAAAGTTATCATCTACATCTATCACTTTGGATATGGCAACACATGTTGGGTTGCCAAAGGTACATCTTTTGGCAACACAAGAGCTGTGTTGCCAAAAGCCGTACCTTTTGGCAACACAACTCTTGTGTTGTCAAAGATATTGCTTTTGGCAACACAAGACTTGTGTTGCCAAAGGTATAGCGTTGTGACACCTCGCCTAATTAAATACCGGGTGATCACTCCTTTATTAAATTAAATCAAGGTGAACAGTTGGTCCATTCTTAGCATCACTGTCGAAAAATAAAATTTTTCAATTTAACACCCTAATTAATTAAGCTAAGTGTCAAAACCTTGTTCATACATACTTTCCAAATTTTATTTAAAGAAAATATCATTTATTTTATTAACAACATTCAATAAGTAAGAATCACACCACATTAAATTCTGCAACATAATCCAATTAATTTAATACATTCGTCAATCGAATGTCAACATAAGAAATCTAAAGTCACACATCCAAACTGAATAAATCCCATAGTAACAATACTGGAAATAACTGAAATACAAATGTCCAATAACAACGGAATAATGGAAAGAGCTACACATGCCCAACTAGATGAAAGTACTAAGAGTGGATCCGAATGAACGAAGTCATCTAATCAAGAGTCCTGCAACTTCCACCTAAGCTGCAGCGCGTTCCTTCCAAGAGATCCTAAGCAAGATGCCCCTGTGGCTGGGCACCTGTAATACATACATATATATACAAGAGAGAGAGAGAGAGAAAAACGGGTCAGAGCCCGATAGTGTATATGATTTAAAATTTGTTTAGCAAGTATTTAAATTGATACAGGCCAATGCAACAACATATTAGTGCGTCACTCTCTTGAGGAATTCTCACCTCTCTTCTAATGTGCACACATATCGCACTAACCTTCCCAATGGTTTGTCTTATCATTTATCGCACTAATCTTCCCAATGATTTAACTTATCTTAGCTTACTCGTAAGATTCAAAATTTAACGATTCAATTGTTCGAAAAGGATATTTCAATTAGCAACCAAAGTTCTCATTTTTAACTTTATAAATCAATAAAGTTTTCCAGTGTCATATTATACTTTCTCAAAACAAGTATTTACAATTTGAGTCATCAACCATGTCCTACATGTCTCATCACAGTAGGCAGTTCCAGATTTCAGAATTTCATATATATATTAACTACTCATAAAATATATATATATATCACAACAGCACCCCAAATAACAACTATGGTGCGGGCATACTCTACTATCCAATCCCCGTATCACTCGTACGAAGGGAATACAGATTCGGAATTACTCTCGAACTGTATCAATACATGCTCAAACAATATTGAGACAAAGTATAGATTCCAAGTCTCTCAGGACCGTCTGAACTATCACTGCTATAGCCTGTACCAAGGATACCTATACACAAATAAAATGAGGCGAAGCATAGATTCCAAGTCTCTAAGAGGAAAGCACATACCCGCATCTCTTAGGACCGTCTGAACTATCATTCCGATAGCCTGTACCAAGGATATCTATCTTCTAGGGTACAAGTCAATATCCCCCATAAAGGTCCCATCGAGATAAGACTGTCCCAGCGCAAAAACCTCAGGGATAGCAAGTAGCGTAGGCATGATTTTCACACATAGATAGTATATGCATACACAATCATATAACTATACTAACATTACCATTTCAATAATGGGTAAATTCTCAATTCCTATAATTACGACATTTGTATTTATTTCTCATTATTTAGTTATCACGTATAACCATTCACATCTTCTTTTAATTTGAGGAACTTTTCCACTTACTACATCACGCTCACGGATTCTATCCTCCCAAGTATAAAATTCAGTAGGTATACACATTTGTCCCAAAGTAACTCTCTTACGTGTCTCTCTCTCTTTAACATATACTTACATTGTCCCTCATGTAAGATATCCCAAAAATATAGATTTCTCCTTACATTAAAGTATTTTGAATTTTATTTTCAAAGATGAGAATTTCAAATGGTTTCGAAATCGGAATTAAAATGGAGTTTTAATTAAATTTTTTTTTATTTAGAAGAGTCCTCAAAATATAAAACTCTCTAAGAGTCCTCAAAACATAAAACTCTCTAGTAAAAATAATATTTTTAGAAATCCGACCGTTCGATCAAGCTGAATTTTTGTCAGCAGACCTGTCTCGCTGTTCGCTACAACATACTAAAATTTCAAGTGATTTCAATGGTCCGATCATCCGGAATAAAATTTTTAGTGTTTGTATCTAATTAGAACTATTTTCTTAATCAAACTCTTAATCCTTTACATGACAAAGGGTTTCCAAAATATCATTTAAGTCATCACTACATGCAATTTCCTATCTCAAATTGGGTTTTTCTTCCATACAATTCATCCTAATCATTCCTAAACCAATATGAAAGATGCATCAACGAAATAAGCAAGATAAACACTTGCCTGGAATTTTTAGAAATCTGGTTTGGTGCCGAAATTGGTGTGGTTTCGTTCCCCGTCTCGCGATCTACGCGTTGGTGGTGACGGCGGTGCAATCAGAGGTGTTCTTGGCCTAGAACTCCTTGGAGAGCTTCTCCTCTTCCTCTCCAATGGCCGTCATTTGTCTTTGGTTGTTCTAACCCTAGAATACAACCTAGATATCTTATTTAACCCTTTTAATTTTCGTAGGTTTAATTACCCATAATTGCGAAATGTCCAAAACGCCCTCCCGGGGTACTAATTGGGCCTAAAAACGCCCCGAGACCCAAACTAAACCCCCGGGTACACTTTTCTGACTATCTCGACCCTTCCGGACACGTTGGCGTACTCAAAACGACCATACGAACAACTTATAAAATATTCACTTATTAATCAACATTTAGTCCCGACACGACACAGGCACGTCCCGACTTAAATTTTCATAATTGTCATTTTATTCACACGTGCCAATATTATAACATTAAATCTCATATATTACTATACTCATCCAGTAATATTCAACAAATAACAAATTCCAATAATTACTAACTCTCGTCATGCTAGTAAATATTTAAAGTAACATTCCGGATTAAAATTAAATTAATTTATCTCAATTAAATTTAATAAATCCCATAATTTAAAAGCTATAAAAATACGGGGTATTACATACTTCCCCCCTAATAACTGAATTTCGTCCCGAAATTCGGAAAATAAGGCCTATCAGGTAGCACAATTCTGGATATCCTTTTCCGTACACAAACTAACTACACATTACGGCGCTCAATCACTATAGCCCTTTCTTCACAGTAACATTGTTTTGCATTCTCTTTGGAGACACTTCACATTGTGCTCCCAACCGATAACATTCGCATAGGTCACGCCTGTACGTTATACATTTCATTATCTCACTATCATTAGGAGGCCGCACCTCACTACATAACAAATACTTGGATTTATTCATATACAAAACTCCCATTCTGAGAAAATATTACGAACATTTGATCACTCTTGCTCGTCTAAAACAGTCATGGAATTCTACCATAGTTATCGGATATTTTCTCGACTGATCCAAAAATTCTGATTATCTACTCTCCTCTAAACATACGGAAGGAGAATAGTCGAGGTTCTTCCATAACAAAACCTTAATAAGTACCTCATACGCGACAAACATGTACGAGTGCTTCTACAGAGCATTCTTGAAATCATCGTACCAAGATTCCAAAATCTCCTTCACGTGGCTCCACTAATCTTTAATCACCATGCGCTTATTCCCTGGCTAAGGGTGATACATCCTACTTGAAACGAAATCTTATCTTCGCTGGTTCCTGAAATCCCATATCAAAGGTGGGATTCACCAATCTCATCCTGATTCAGAAATTTATACTGCACCGGACCATGCACTGGCGCGATCCTTCCTTTCAAAGGAAGTATGGGGCATACTAGTTAATATTCTAAGCCAGCCCAAAGGAATATCAATCACTTCCTTCTCGGCGACTTAATTCACATGTTCGGGATAAACCCTTGATCTTGTTTTGAGGATGGCAACCCATCCAAGAACTTTACCGACTTTACCAACCTCTTCCAATTTCAGGAATTTTCGATAAACACAAAATTATTTGGTTGATTCTCCTCTTTCAACCAAACCTTACCTATGGGCAGTGCATGTAGAGACTACTCACTACGTCTCGCTAAACATCGATTCTTCCCTTGAAATGTCTCACATTAAGTGACACGTAATACTCCCCTTCCTTCCTTGTAGTATGCCGAAAGTTCCACCTGTGCTCTTCTCTCCACGAAGCGCACTTCTGGATCTCTTATACTATACTAACATCATTACTCTTTATATGTGTGAGTCGCTCTCACACTTGACTAATAACAACTCCGCTCCGGGTGTGCTTCATAACAATTAAATTCTACTATATTCAAGGAATACCAATTCTTGAATGGCTTCCCACAGCCTTCCAATCAAGTTAGGGCGTGCTATTCTAATTGCACACTTATGTATGGATTATCGCCCCTCATGTGACGTTTAATCCACTCTATCACTTCCACTTCGTTATACTAGTCCCACAAACATATATTTCACATGTCTATTACCACGTCCCTTCGACTCGGACTATTTTAACTGTAGTTAACCAAGATGCCCACATTTTTGCAACACTCCGACCGCCCTGGGAGAGCGAACGGCGTGCTACTCATCTGTAGGACTAACTAAATTCAACGGAATAGAAGGGATAGGGCATTCAAATTCCATGACAATAAAAGAGGAATAATAATTCTCAACCTTCCTCAGATAAGTACAACAATTTTCCCAAATAGGTACAACAACCAAAATAAATCACTAACGCTCTATTCATCAAAATAATTACAGGTCATCTCTTTTGTATAATATAAAGTTCTTTCCAGATAATCCATGCTAAAAATCATTCCAACTCTTTATTCACCTTGTGTTCTGTACGCGGTTATGACATTTGGGTACTCTCAATCACCCTAGAAATCAAAATTCTTAAATTCTCCTTATCATCGTTCCACCCCTCAACTCGTGGGGATAACTTTTAATGTTTTCCTACCACAAAAATCCGGCTCCAATGACCTTAAAACAAAATTCAACTTCCAATTTACATACATAATTACTTGATCCCATTTCGACCAGGGTACCGAACTCATGGAATAGTGACCAAACGTCTCCCTATTTCCAACCTTACGCTAAGTTTCATGCGTGGGATGTCTCGCAAAGAGAAATCCAAACAAGGAACCCCCCGATACACTACTACCTAGCATTGTCGGTTATCGAAATCTGTTAGGTCCTCCGTCCATAGTATATACCCCTTTATTCCGTCCCTTGACAGAAAAGTTATAATTTCTCCCGTAATTATGCTTAACAAAGAACGTTTCACCAAATTTCACTATCGTTCAGCATAGGTTGGTGGTAATAGCATTCCATAAACCTCGAATACATACAATCCGAATTCTCGAAATTCCTTTTTCTAACATTAGGGGTATAACTCTTAACTCACACGTCTATTAAGGATAAATATAACACTGCACTCTTCCTATCACTAAGTCCGGAGTGCCAAACATAATACTGCATCAAATCTTTTCGCTCAATGGTAAATCCTGATACATACGGAATTATATTGGCAAAGTTTATACATACTTTGGCATCGAATATCTCGAGCCCACTATCTCCTCCGAAGTCTCTAGGATAGATAATATAAGTGCGAGTCCAACCTTCTCACGGGTAAAGCCTCGCCAAAACAAACATAAAACATGTTGCACTAATGCAACCACTCCGATAGCCTTGCAATAAATGCCCACTATCATACTAACCATTTCTGTAATGTTTTAAAAAAGATAATATCATACTCGTGTATCGCATCACTACAACGAGTAACCTCAAAACACTGTTGATATACTCATTCATCCTCCGCGGATAGCACTAAAGAAAAATCCCGCTACACTAGGGAAAAATATTCACATAATGGTAACATTTATAATTATATGCATTAATCTCGTCTCACATGCTAATCTAGCAATGAACAAAATATAGTGACTCTCTCGTGTCACATAAACACGCCTCATCCTCTGAGGATACAACTTACACTTCTACCTTGTCAATCGTCTTGACTGCGCAAATGGTTTTCTGACGTAACACGTCTGCCCAAACCATAACAAAATTATTTTAATCGTTGCCTTTTACTAGGCACCGTATTCTTGTCCTTATACTCACTTTGGAACATATTATCGTGAGCGATCTCACTCCGCATAAAATACCTCAGTACATAATCCACTTACCACCTGTCCTACTAACCAAGTTAGGATTTGTCCTCCTCTAGGACTTTAGTAAACTCGATTCCTGTTAACCATTCCGATTGTTCCTTTAGCTTTTTAGGCCATAAAGATCATGTTACTATCTATAATAGCACTTACTGAATTTACCATCACTTGGTAAGAATTCCATTATCCGAATCATTTAAATGGGTCCCCTGATGTATATCCACATCTCTTTTTGGTGCTATATCACCACCATTGTATTCAGTCTTATTCTCGACTAAATTCTTCGATTTCTTTAAGCTTCCCACACAAGGAGCATTATCATCTTTATTGACAAAATACAACATTGTCAACCTCTGAATCAACCGTCCATCAGAATTTCCTCCTCGAGTATTATCAATTATTATTACGAGTTGGTCTCCCACTTGGAGTCGTTTCCTCCACTCGTATCTACATCTTTCGATACAAAATTTTCTAATGATTAGGGTTCATATCCACAATCGGACTTCTGTCATGCCCTCCCGCGATGAGTTCAGAATCACGTTTGCTTCTCACCCTGAACAGTTGAGGAAGGAACATACGGTCAACACTGGACCTAAGGTTCTCCTATAGGCATAGCATTCCACTTCTAAAATTGGTGGTTGACTCCAACCATTATAATTTCGTCCCGAAAGTCAAGAAAATTTTCTCTAAATTTTCACTTTCAGTTTGCCACACTTCGTCCTATATCTAAGCCTTTGGGTACATTACCTCCTTTGGAAAAGACACATACAATTTTCGCATTTCTAAAATTTCCCATTGACAGTCTCTACACATTTTTGTAATACGTTGGGTAAGTTTACCCTCGCACCTCATTTGACTATAGCAGCATTTGAAAAATCATTGCTGCACCTTAGTCGCCTTTCTAGTCGTGGCTTCTCGTGCCATAATGGAGGTGACCTCGACTACGGTCATCATCCTCGGATATATTTCATAATATCAACTGAGCCCTGCATCCTGATGTACGCTTAACGGTCCTCTTCGGACATCCGTCATCGCTCGGCACATGCACACATCCGAACGAAATTAGAGTTCACTAGTGTATACACATTATAGCAGGAGAACGAAATCTCGTCAAGGGAATCAACAATCCTAAACATAGGGCTCTATAGCAAACAAAGCAACGCTGAAAGCATAATAAGCCGTACAGATCCTAAGGACACTAGAACCTGATGCTCTGATACCACCTGTGACACCTCGCCTAATTAAATATCGGGCGATCACTCCTTTATTAAATTAAATCAAGGTGAACAGTTGGTCCATTCTTAGCATCACTGTCGAAAAATAAAATTTTCCAATTTAACACCCTAATTAATTAAGCTAAGTGTCAAAACCATGTTCATACATACTTTCCAAATTTTATTTAAAGAAAAAATCATTTATTTTATTAACAACATTCAATAAGTAAGAATCACACCACATTAAATTCTGCAACATAATCCAATTAATTTAATACATTCGTCAATCGAATGTCAGCATACGAAATCTAAATTCACACATCCAAACTGAATAAATCCCATAGTAACAATACTGGAAATAACTGAAATACAAATGTCCAATAACAACGGAATAATGGAAAGAGCTACACATGCCCAACTAGATGAAAGTACTAAGAGTGGATCCGAATGAACGAAGTCGTCTAATCAAGAGTCCTGCAACTTCCACCTAAGCTGCAGCGCGTTCCTTCCAAGAGATCCTAAGCAAGATGCCCTTGTGGCTGGGCACCTGTAATACATACATATATATACAAGAGAGAGAGAGAGAGAAAAACGGGTCAGAGCCCGATAGTGTATATGATTTAAAATTTGTTTAGCAAGTATTTAAATTGATACAGGCCAATGCAACAACATATTAGTGCGTCACTCTCTTGAGGAATTCTCACCTCTCTTCTAATGTGCACACATATCGCACTAACCTTCCCAATGGTTTGTCTTATCATTTATCCTTTGAAGTTTCTCTTTTTTTTCCTTTGAAGTATCTCAGATTTAGGGATCACCCCTCAAAAAAATTATCCAACAAAGTCACCTCCTAAACTATCAATCCGTTTCAAATTAACTCGAAAATTGAGTTCCTGTGTATTTTTAGCATAAATGGATAAAAATAGCCCCGAAGACACTAAATTACCTTAACACCCTTACTATTTTTAATACAATTACAAAAAAGGAAAAAGTTAGGTGAACCCACTTTCCTACCCATTTCCCATACCCGCCTGCATAAAAGTATTATACCTTGTTGCTGTGGGTCCCGCCAAGGCCAAATGTACAATTTTTTGTTGCCATGTTTTATTAGGCGGACATCATAGTAGGTAGGAAATTGGGTAAGTGTATTGATACCCTTACAAAAAAAACTCCTTTTCCTTTCTTAAACCCATTTGCACCCCATGTACCAACCAAGTCCCACCACAAACTTAAACAATTTCTAACATCAAACCACTATTTCCACCACTGCCATGAACCTCCATGACCATTGGAGAAGTGATATACATAAAAAATAAAAAAAATCAATCAGGCACCTCCATCATCGCAAACCACCACTACAACCTAGCAAGGAAACCTTCAACACCCAAGCACATATCAATCCTGATGCTATGCCGGGGGGATATACCAAGTGTTTTCAAGTAAAAAATTCTCCTTCTCTCTAGCAACAATTTGGTCCATGGGTGTTGGGTTCATGACCGTTTGATATGTAAGTGCTATAAGTTAATGGCTTTTATGTAGGTAAATACTAAATGGGTTTAGAGGATTGGGATAACCAAGAGTCTTGCAATGTACAATATATATCTCTAATCTACCATATGATAACTTTGCACGGCAGGGGAGTAGAAGAGTCTTTCTTCTATGCAACCCCTATGATAACTTTGCATCATTAATGCCTATTTATATCTCTAATCTACCATATTAGAGGCATATAATAGATTCATGCTATCATGAATTTTGGAATTCATGCTACTATGCCTTTTAGAATTATTTAAATACGGTATTTTTTACAATTTCAAAATTTTATAACATTTCGGAATTCTAAAAATTATGTCTTTTCAAATTCTTGAAATTTGAATCTGTTTATTTAACACATATCAATTAGTTTCTCACAGGTATACTATAATCATGTGTTAAATAAATAAATGATTTTTTAAAATTCTAAGCTTTTGGGATTCTAGACTTATGAAATTCTAGATTGTACACCTTTTGCTATTCAAGAATTTTACAATTATGTAATTTTATGGCTTTTGGAATTTTATGATAAAATATGCATAAGTATTCATATTAATTTATTAAATGAATACAATTGCATTATTAAAGTTAGGTATCACCACAATGATACTTATTATTACTCATTCCAAATTAGCCATTTATTACTATTATAATGTTTAAATCTATTTATTTAACATATATCAATTAGTTGTCCACAGGTATACTATAATCATATATTGATTAAACATAAATACCTATAATTGAATTTAAATAATCATACGCGATAAAAATAAACACTTGTGTACAATATTATGCTTAATATTTATGGTGAATCACTTAAAAATAATGGACCCAAAATAGGGCACAATTTTAGGCACGATACAACAGAATGATCCAAAATTAGCCTAAAGCGAAAATGATATGCCTTGTTCATGTGAAAATTATGAATTGTAGTCATAAACAGTGTCATCTCATTCATGTTTTTACTCTTATTTTTTTTTTGTATTATCATGTTTAATTTCATGTTAAAAATATGAAGTCAAGCACAAACACGACCTCTTAAGTAAAATTTACTTTTGATTTGAGAGGATATACATTCCGATAGAAACAAAAATTCAAAATAAATTACTACAAAATTTGCAGACAAATATTAGCCAAACTCAACGTGAATAAACACATTTTTATCTTTGAGCTCACAATGACGGTCCCAAAAGATCCAAACCCTTCAAAATCAACATAGACTACATTTTCCCACCGAGAGTGACACATATGAAGCACCAAAGATTCATTAAGAACTATACATATTTTTTATACAATTAAAAAAATCCATGAACAAAAAATCAATTAAAACTATTTAGCCTAACTATAAGAGCCTAACTTGCTCAAAATTTTCCCTTTTTGGGTCATTACATACATAATAGGGCTATAGCACTACCCTTTCATAAATATATCTCATACGATATTACCAAAACTTCATATTTAGTACCTATCCTATTCATAAAGGAAAATAACTTACATCATTCATCTCTAGTCCGATTTCCCTTCCTCATCAATGGGCTCCCAAACATAGTCCCCCGGTCTAAAATGACCTCGAATCTGTTGTAGGGGTTGCACTTCCAAAACTTCATCAAAACGTGGTCCTTTACCTCTTCTAGGACACTCTCTCTTTTTATGACCTATTTCTTTACAAAAGAAACACTTACCCATAAATCCTTTTTGCCAACTCGCAATACTGGCACTCTCATCGCCAAACTTACTTGATGAACTCGAATCTCCAAAGTTCTTACCCTCTTGCAAATGAAGATGATATTCATGACACTTTAATAGTGCCACATTCACTACCTCAATGAAAGTCACTAACTTAGGGCTCTCTAACAAATGTTGCTGGATTCTCCAATCTAAACCTCGAACAAACTTCAATATATGTTTCTCTTCCGTATTTACATCATCAGGTACTAATTTCGCCAATCTAGAAAAATCTTCCTCATATTCTGCCACCGTTCTATTACCTTGAAAAATCTTCGTATTCTGAGTCGGGGAAGGAAAATACCTTCTATCAAAAAGCTCCCAAAATTCTATTATAGGCAAAGTATCTCTCTGTTCAGATGTGGTGACAGATTCCCACCATTGAAGAGCTGCACCCGATAGCTTAAAGGTGGCTAAAAATTGCTTCTGCACCTCGCTACACTCGACCATACGAAGGTGCCTCTGTATACTATTCTTCCACTGACTTGCATCCATTGCATCAACTCCCCCTGCAAACTCGGGAGGATGCCCCTTACTAAAATCTTCCCTCATTCTCTCCCATAAAGACAATCCTAAATGGGGTTGGGCTGCTCGAGCGGCAAATTTCTGAGCCATCATAGAAACGGCAGCAGTTACTGCTTGTGCCACAATATTGGCAACGTCATCTAGAGTCATGTTCCTTTGAAGCATTTGGGGTTGCACATCCCCTTTATTTGCCCTGACTGAACGACCTCCCTTCGGTGGCATCTGAAATAAGAACAATTGCATCAGAACGCCTTTCAAATATTTTCGAATCACAGAAAGATATGAACATGTGAATACAACCATCCTAATAATAAGGCTCTACATCAAGAACGCTCACGGAAGATCGCAATAACGCACACAGATCCTAAAGACACTAGAACCTGATGCTCTGATACTATCTGTGACAACCCGCTCAAAATAATAACGGGTGGTCAACCCTATACTACATTAAATCAGGTATCTCAGATGGCACAGTCTCAACATCAACTGACAATACTAATAATATAAGGCTAACTACCCAAAACTATTAAAAGTGGATTGTCGAATTTTTTTAAAACTTTTTATTTAACAACAACAACAAAACCAATAATGCAATATAACCAACAATATACATCTAACTACGATGAGTGATAAGTGCAAGCTCTAAGTATATACAAGAGTGCAATACAATGTACAACAAAATCTCAACAATGAAATACCCGAATATACTGTCGGGACACAGACAATACAATAATCCGAGAAATGAAATAAGAAAGTGTTAATTTACAACACTTTGAATACTAACTCCATACACAACTGAATCCTAATCTAGATATACAAAGATAGGAATCGACTAAAGCAAAATGCCGCGACAGTCCGCTATTGCCACAACTCTACAAATCCTGAATGGTTGCACATCAAAGGCGTCCTTGCGGAGGAACACCTGAAGTAGTACAATATATACATGGAGGGAGAAAATATAAACGGGTCAGAGCCCGAGTTGAAAAACATTTTATAGCAAGTGTATTAAAATGCATAATAATTATAAATGCATTATTACATGATTTAATGGAACCGTCCTCTCCATAAAAATCCATCTTACCTATCAACTAGAGCGCGTACCTAACGTATGCATGTGGTCTCCAAATGTATGCCCAAATCTAATTAGGCAATTAAATCTAACTAGATCCCAAAATAAATATTAGATGATGTTATCTAACTTATCTCGAAATCTACACTTATTTGCATTCCATCTATAACATGACTTTACATTTAATGTGTAATAATTCTCATTATATTAGTTCACTTATTGAACATATAAGGTTGCATAATCAACCACATCATCACAATACATCAACATTCTCATTTACTAGAATTTCATATATTATAGTTATGCCCTCATTTGGCATGTAAACAGTATATATATTTTTATATGAGTTACTAGCATCAAGAGTTAAGGACTAAACTCCTCCCGATTCTCAACACGGCACCGCGTTTCGTGCGTGGGACATCTCGCAGAGGCGAAATCCAAACCAGGAACCCCCCGTTACACTACTCTTGACCGTATCGATCCTCGAGGCTCATTATGTACTCAATGCATGATGCATGTAACCCAATTTATTATCCAATTTGAATTAATTATTATTCCCAATTCTCAACAGTATACGGTGTTTCATGTGTGGGACATCTCGCCGAAGCGAAATCCAAACAAGGAACCCCCCCTGTTACACTACTCCTGGCACTGTCGATTGTCGGGATAAGTGATATATATATAATTATGAGCATTAAGGACTAACTTATCCCCAATTTCCAACATTACACCGCGGTTCGTGCGTGGGACGTCTCGCCGAGGCGAAATCCAAACAAGGAACCCCCCGATACACTAGTCTTGGCAATGTTAGTCCTTGAGGTCCATTATGACCTTGATACCCAAGTACAAGCACAATCATAATAACCATCCAACCGAGCTATAGCTCGAGGATGCAGGCTCACATGCTATCATCTTCAAGCAGCCCATACATGTAGCAAACTGGGGCCACCTGGTGGGGTTCAACGACACCCACCTCGTGATCAACTCACGCACACAACGTCCCGGGAAGCCGTCATAGCTCCTAACCGGCAAGTAAGAACGTCACATACCCCCGACTTCTCACCCCCAAAAGAATGCATATATATATATTGCATAATAATCACAATGGACGACTATGACCTGGGGAATATCCACACCCTGCTCTTTGAGCCAGGATGCTCACCCTCAACGCACGTAACTTCCCAATGATAGCATGGAGGGGGTATGCTTCACTATATATATATATATATATACCATCCTATACGGTATACATACATCATGTAAAGATATACCGTCATATAAGGTATACCTGCCACATCATTTACATTTTCAATATACGCTCTTAGGCGCAATTCAATTAATATCATTTATTAGTATATCACTCTCTTGATAAACCAACCATCAATTCTCACACATTAACCCCACTTAGTGTACATTATACTATTTCTCGCTTGAAGCTCACAAGTCGCTTCTACTAATGAATCGTTTCTAATTTCAATTCATGTTAAGGATATTCTTTTATCCTAATGCTCTTCAATTAGCATTTCTCATTGTGTGAGACATCTCCCAAATCCAACATCAAAAGGATATTTCTATATCCATATGCACATCAGATAACATTTATAATTATCCATCCATAATAGGGTTCAATTCATTTTATAAACCTTTAAAATTATCCCATTTGGGATTGGATCCTAAGATCCATTATCTCTAAGTTATTCTCATTCTTTAAATATGAAATAATTATTATCTCCAAATAAGATCCCCAATAAAAGTTGGATTCCCCACTTAGAATATACCAAAATTTCTAATCGGTATTCCTCAAATTTAGTCAATATGACTCCAAAATTTCTTATAAGGGAAACTCTTTAAAAGTCTCCAAAACATACTCCAAATATCTCCTATAGAGGTTCCCAATCGATAACCTCGAACAAAACATAATGAAATTCTCCTTAGAAAATCACCCCTCAAAAAGCCCTGCTTCCGAATCGATTCGGCCAGAAAGGCGAATCGATTCGGGTCATCAGACCTAGGACTCTGTCTCAGGCCGAATCGATTCGGCTGGGGTCCGAATCGATTCGGTCACTCAGACCTGGGCACCTGCATATTTCCGAATCGATTCGGTAGGAGGCCGAATCGATTCGGCCCTTCAGAAACCTTGAAAATGGCTACTTTTTAAGTAAACCAAAATCCCAAAAGTTGTTTTAATCATTTTCTCTTCATTTCTCTTCAACCCAAACACATATTTATCATCAATATTCATCCTAGAATACATATAAACTAATTTCTATCTTCAAATCAAAGATCTAGATATTAAATCTAAGATTAAACCCAAAAGTTAGGTTTTTATCAAACTAAACCTAAAACCCAAAGATTCAATCCACAAATCATGCAATAAATGGTACACAACAATTATTTAGCAAGTTTAATCACTTGCCTCGGGTTCGTAGGGTCTGAATCCGCCTTGAGATCGCGTGGTTGCCGAAAAATCTCCACGTTCTCTCTCTTTTCTCCTTTCTTTTCTTCTTCTTTCTTTCTCTCTTTATATTTCTCTTTCTCTCTTTGGAGAAATAAATCTCCCGTAGGCTTTTTAAGCCTTTTTAAAATGATAATACACACTTTAAATGACCCGGTAACTTTAATTCGAGTCAAACGGTCCTAAATTATTTCGGAACCTAAATAGACCTCAAGTACAGTCATTTCGACTTTCTCGACCCTTCCGGAAATAACGACACCCTCAGAATCGCCATTCGATACACTTTCTAACGACTCCAAGTTTTGACCTCAAGTGCCAAATTTAATTATTCTCCAATAAAATATTATTTATTTCTTCCAAAATAAATAAATTCTCGTCTCCAAGACCTCGGGTTGTTACATTTACACCCTAGTTTTGAGATCCAAGAATCAAGATGATATGGTATCTCAAGTTTCTTGCACCAAAGATTATTTGCTCGACGTCATTGAGAGAGTTTGTTTGGCACGATGGATTTCGTGAGTATCCAGTGATGGTTTGATAGCCAAAGATCGATGGACACCGAGACGGGTGAGGCACATGCACTATGAAAATCGTGGGTTAATTACTATGTTGTTGTTGTGAAGAAGGTTCAAGTAGTGAAGACTACATCAAGGCTTGAAGGACTCAAGTCAAGTGAAGTCAGTTTGTTATCACTATTGTATAAATCATATATCACTATAAATTTGCATAGGCTAGGCCCTCTGTGGTTTTTTCCATACATATTTTTTTTCGTACATTGCGGTATTATTGTTTGTTGATTTTATTCTTGCAAATATCACCTAGATGCATGGTTAGGCAAGATAAAATTGGAATAATACTTCACAACGTATGTTTTATCGGTGCTTGATTTAAAATTGGATAAATTGGTCATTTGGTTATTTTAATTGAAAATTAAAATTTAGTATTTGGTGATCCATCTCTATTTGCACAACTTCTGTTTTCTCAAATTGGTATCAAAGCAGCTTACACTACGTTATCGCGTTGATCCTTGTTTAGCATTTTTAGGAGTTTTAAATGAATTTCACAATACGGATAGTTCCATAACCATTCTACCATGTTTGATGGTTCAAAATATCCTTATTGAAAGGCCCGAATGACATTTTCCCTAAAATCTATCGATGAGAGTGTTTGGAACTCCACGGAGCAAGGGTCATCTCCTCTACTGAACATAGTTTAGTTAAAGTGTATTCCTTTGGTTAAAGCTGAAAAAGATGCCCTGATGTTTAATTCCAATGGTGTGAACGTTATCTTTTTGTGTTGTCAAGACTGAAGAATTTTGAAATATTATGACTTGTGAGAGCGCTAAAATTCTTAGGAAATTTTAAAATCCTGACACGGGGATACCGACACAGTTTTGGTTTCGAAGTTCAAAACCTCACAACCATGTTTGAAATAATTAAAATGGGAGAGCATGGTTCGTTTGATGATTTTTTTGCCAAATTATCAGATATTGTTAACTCCTCATTTAACTTAGGGGAGCCTATCCACAAGTCGAGAGTGGTCAGAAAAATCTTATGGTTATTGCCTAAAAGATTTAATGTAAATTCATAGTCTTAGATTCTCTTGGTGGTGTTGATACTATGAGTGTCCAAGCACTTGTAGGTGATCTCCAAACCTATGAGATAAATATGTGTCCTCTTCGAAAGAAATAAGAAAAGAAAGAAAGTATCGTTGCTTTAAAAATTCTTAAGGAGAATGTGTTGAATTTGGATAGTGAGGGCGATTTGAATCCCAAAGAGGTTGATAGGTTTGCAAGCAATTTCACAAATTTTATTGATCTTATAGAAGATAAGAATTTTGGAAATAAATCCAATAACTTCAACGAATATCGTGATGGGAAGAAGAGGTATAACCCTAAGAAGGTGGATGACCGAGATAAGTGCTATGAATGTTAAAGGTTTGGGCATCATGCGTGTGAGTGCCCATTAAACTAAGGAAACAAGGTAAGAAGCCCAAAGCTTATAATGCAACCCTTAGTGATAGTGAGTCAGAAGAGGAACATGATTCTCCCATGGAGAAAAACTTCATTTCTTTCATAGATGGTCATATGAGCCTAAATGAAAAAAAAAATGGTCAACAAAGATGATCATGTACATGAGAGTTTTGAGGTCCGATCTTGTGATTCACAATTATGTGAAGAGGAGGAAGAAGAAGAGAGTTGTGATGAGGACGAGAGTGAGCTTTAAGTTTCCTTTCATAAGTTATACACATAATCAGTGAAATTAAAAAGGCAACTTAAAGTTAGAGGCTAAGTTGAAAGAATGTGCCATGGGTAGTAATGATAGGTAATAATGATAAATTGATTGAGAATTTAAGGGCACATGAGAAGAGTCTTAGGGAGAAGCTCGAATACATTTAGAGGGAGAGTAATAACCTTCATAGATTATTTAAAAATTTCAAGGAGCCCCTAAAATTTGACGAGTTTAAACTTTTGCTTGAGTCTAGAACTTTGAAGTTAAAAGATAAATTAAGAGACTCAAGTTTCGTCAAATTTAATTGAAAATCTAGGTCGAAAAAGTTTGATAAGATTTTAGAAACCGTCCAAATTATAAATGACAAAATTGGTATTGATCCAAATTCTTCTGATCCTAAAGCCAAGATCATTTATGAGAGAGTCGACCATTGCTAAGGGTGTTAGAAAAGGTCAACCTAAACGTAACATTTATAGTCTCTATACATGCACACGTTGTGGTAAGAAAGGTGAAGTTATACGGTTATATGAATTTAGTAAATTTCATTAAATACACACCAAAACAGAATATAAATTAGGCCAAATATAGATATATTACAATTGTAAATATTCTTTACTAATTTCTAAGTGATCATGCACAATTACCAAATTAAACTAAAGTTATGATTTAATCTAAATTTTATCTTTTTAACCTACACACGCATTTAGGTGATTTTGCGAGACAAAATAAACAATCACAACTACTACATGTCGATGTACGAGAAAAACCCAAATGGGAAAAACCTCGGACGGCTGGGCCTAGACAAATCCACTAAAAATATGGTTTTACAAAGAGACTCAAAAGACTTACAGACTTGACTCAGTAAGATTCGTCAATGTCGTCTCCTCTACCTCCGTTTGTAGTACGCAAAGATCCAATGCAATGCACAACACTTCTCGAGTCTCGATATCCACCGAAACCCAAAAGCCTTCTCCAATCAGCACTTGTGTGAAGATCCAACGCACACAGTAAGGATGAATAAATTGAAGGATGTGAATGGAGTTTTTGGTTCTCAAAACATGATCAAGTGATCACATATAGGTTGGAAATAAAGGGAATAAAAAATATTTGATATTTCTCTTGGTTCAAGTTGAAAGCCTTGTCTAACTATTTTCATCCATAAGAGATAGATAAGCGAAAAGTAGTGGACAAAAACAGTTAAGAACGGAACTGCCGAAATTTAAAAAAAATTCAAACTGATAGCAGGTCATTGGAACGAGGTCGTTTGAACCACTATGTTCGAACAAGATACATACGACATTTCAAAGAATTAGCAAAGAAAGTCATTATAATTCTCATTAGAACATATTCGTTCGAACGATATTTCTAATGAAATGTCTAACAAAATTACAGAGAATTTTGTGCAAATGTTCGTTAGTAAACTCGTTCGAACAGGTTTATTCGAACAAGGTAGTTCAAACGACCTGGGAATTTTTCCAATGAGATGATAAATTTTACACTAACGAAATTTCTTTGAAAAATTTCGTAAGAAATTATTTTTAATAAAATTAAGTTTGTTTCCAACATATAAAAGGAATCGAGCCATATAACTTTGGGAAAAGAGCATTTAGAATACATATGATGAGGTGAGCATAGCCGGTGCCCAAATTCTTCAATATTGATATTTGTACGAACCATAATGACCAAAAATGTTTTGTCCAATGAAATTTAGCCAAAACTACAATTGACTAAATTGGAAATTTGTCCTTACAAATCTCCCCCTTTGGCTATTCTGGGATAAAACATAAAATAAATAAAATAAAAAAATGACATCAAATTTGCTAAGCCAAGCCATCAAGCCGATCCTAAAGCCCGTCCCCAAAACCCCCAAAAAATGACAAACTCGACTGAATACTAAGATGCATTGAAGTCTGCGTTATATTTGCAATTGAGGGCCTACACACATGAAACAACAAAAACATAAAACTCATGGGGAAATAGAGAGAGTAAATAACACAAATTGTAACATTTATTTAAATTTGAAACTTTTTATTTTAAACTCCCCCTAACATGTTCTCCCCCTTGTTGTCCTGAAAAGACAAAGGGATAGAACCAAACCTACATTGTGAGTGAATATTTGAAGAGGATTAATAGAGAATGAAGAACCATAATATCCACACATGAATACAAACTAAAAAGAAAGACTAAAAAAGCAAAAATCTAGATGGCGAACAGATATAACAAAAACAAGAATGTGCAAGCATTAACCATTAAGATTTGAAATCAAATATCCAATCTAAATGTAACAATATTCAACCATAGAAAGCATCTACAATTAGTAAAATCTGATATAAGTGAGATAAAAAAAATACAGATAATAAACTCGCTCTCTCACAAGTACAAAATCTGAAAAAGAACTAAACATAATAAATATCATTGAGCGGGAGCGTCATGTAAAGCGTCATCTGGAAAGGATCCGGCACCGGAGGAGCTCACACCGTGACGCATCTCTATGCGATGAATTTCCTCAAGATGCTCAATAATGAAGGAGTCGCGATGAGCCTCTGCCTCATATCGACGTGCTTGGGCCTCCTTTATACGTGCTTGAGCCTCACGATCGCCCTGTATGGTAAGCACAAGCTCATGTAAAAGTACCATATTCTGGCGCCTGTCCTCCTGAATCCGCTCCACCTGCATACAGCCATACCTAAGATCCTCCTACTCAATAGATGGGTTGGCACGAGAAGAAGAGGGTCTAGTGGGAGCATGAGTGGATAACGCGGCGGAATGAGATGACGCAGATTGAGATGGAGTGTGCTAAGGAATATCACGTGGTAAGTGACCACGGGAGTGACCAACAGATGTCATAACAATTTTTTGATAACGGGTCACGGGAATATCCAAGGGAAGGAGGGGACAACCAACATCAAGGCAATGACGAGTAATAATGACTACAAAAGGTAGAGCTTACCTAACGGGACCCATAGGATTAACCTTAACAGCTTTAAGAACACTAAAAATGAGACGTGGAAGGTTAGTAACAACTTTAATGCTAATTGCAAACATGAGGTCCACGTGTGACTTGGAAATTTGAGTGGAGTTGGCATGAGGTAAAAGTCATGCACAAATAATCCAGTTAAGACTCATAAAATGTGGATTTAGATTTTTATGGAAAATGGTAACTGTACCGGTTGAAAAAAGTCGACACACAGTGGTTATTATAAGGTGAGAATCGGCGCGAGCATCGGGAAGCCAAGGGTATGTGGGATTGGACACACTAGGTAACCCTACAAGACATGCTATGGATTCAGGAGTAATTATGATTTCTGTACCGCTCACAACAGAGTGAAGAGTATCCTCAAGGTCATTAATCCCAAAGAAATGCTTTCGAATAAGGTCGGGGTAAATAGGGTCCGTAAGATTGAAAAGGGGATCCCAACCCAAGTTCGAAATCCAGGAGGAGATGAGAGTGCCAGATAAATAGGAGAGATTGACAATATTTTCACGTACATAGGCACGAGTGGAAAACCCTTGAGAGTGGTACAGGGTGTGTCTCTTAAGAGTTCTCCAACGGAGGCGAAGGTTTGGAATGTTTGCATCTTCATCTGAGGATGATGATCGTTCCTCATCGGATGAACAAATTTGACGATTGCATCTACCTCGGGCCATAGGGACAAGGAGATAAAACAAAAGAAAACTACAACCTACCCGATAAAAATCCAACCAAACCACCAACAACACAACCAAAACCAACAAAATCCCAATCTCCATTAGCAGCAATACAATATATAGGGAATGCATAGAAGAAAAATTAAGTATAAAGTTATGAAATTATAAAAAAAAAATGATCTTTCAAGAAATGTAAAAATAATTTCATGATACTAACACAATATTGGGGGCAAAAAAAATGAAAAAAATATATCTATATAGTAGAGCCCCAAAGAAATGGATAGAGTATATATGAAATAGGTAAGAGTAAAAATAAAAATGTTCGAAGATTGAAAAAGAACCCAGCTCATATATTCTCAACCCTAAGAAAATAAAATGGAACAAAACTTAATAAATGAAAAAAAATACCTGAGAGAGAGATGAGGGAAGAATGCACGAAATGGGTAATCTCTAAAAATGGAGAGAAATAGAGTAAAAATGGAGGTAAGGAGCTAATGGGAAAAGAGGATGGATTATAGGTAAAGTGCGAAAAATGGGGAAATGAAGGTTCGTGGGGAAATAAGGGTGAGTAGAAGAGTTGAGAGAGAAAGAAAAATGGGGTTTCGTGGAGGAAGAGGAGAGAGAAGGTAGGGGGAAGTGAAACGGTGGAAAAAAATATAAAGAAACCGCTCATTTAAAATTCAGGTCGTTCGAACGAAGATGAAAACTCATTTGAACGACATTGTTCGAACGAAAATTAAAAATATATCCAACGAGAATTCATAAATAAATGGGAAAAAGTCGTTGGAAGACTCGTTCGAACGAACATCAAATAAAAAAATAGAAGATTTAGGGCCAAAACTCGTTAGAAAACTCATTCGAACAAGATTTTCTAACGAAAATATCGAGGTTTAAAAGCATCTAAAAACAAAAAAAAAAGTAAAAAAATACATAGAAAGACTGAAATTGGTGATGAACCCATATGAAAAAGTTTTGCAATTGTCCTAGATAGCGTAGACATTTCCAAATCATGAGAGCGAAAATGTAGGGGTGTAAACAATGCGAGTGAGAGCGTTAGCTAAGACAACGCACAAGTGCAAAATTCCAAACTATATATTAACATAATAGACACTCGCATATACCTGGTGACAATAAATGGAATACGATTGAATACTATCCACAAAACAAACGCATGGAAGATTGATGATTCTCATGCCAATAGCGTCGCAAAACGGAAGCAATATGGATTAATTGTGCAAAACCATTGATCTTCAACCTATATCTCCCAACAATATCCAATAAGCTCTTGAATTATTTTGATTTTGAAAGAGCAAAGATACTATCATCAATATGACAAGTTAGCCTTGGCTATTTTTTTCGATGCCATAATTTTTTTTAAGCGGCTATTCACGAAAAAATATTTTGTTTTTTGCAGCCCGTGTCCATTGCGAATCATAACTAAACCGGACGAATATAATTTATATTTTTCCAAATCCGGGCAATGGTTTTACATGCACAAAATCGATTGCTTATAATGGGTGACAAAATTGAAAAACACCACTCTTCACCTGGCGAATGCCAAGTGACGTAGATATCTACACGATTTCTTGAAGGTGTGTGCAAATAATGCAATATTATGAGTCACTCATAGAGAAATATATCATAAACAAGCATCAATGCACACAAGAGATATGAAGTCCGGATTAGCATCTCATTGAAAGCCACGTGTATATGGAATGAGATAGAGATCCAAAAACATCATACACATTACCTATATAGACAAAAGTTTTATGAAGGCCTTTTTACTACAAACAAAAATGAAAATGTTTTTGAAGTTTTATAAAATATATATACAAAGTATAGTCTAGTTCATAGGTATAAAAAATAGACATGAGGTACAACCTAAACTAGATGAACGACTCCGAACTCAATCAATGGAGCAAACCCCAATGGAATTCCTAAGGTTTTCATACCTAAGGGCATCTGGAGGTTTGGTAAAGATATCGGCTAATTGATGATCGGTGCCTACAAAGCTCAAGGAAACGACTTTTTCTTTAACTAATTCGAATAAAGTTTTCACGAATCCTAATATGCTTTGTTCTAGAATGTTGGATAGGATTTCGGGAAATATGAATAGCACTCGTATTGTCACAATAAATAGTCATAGTGCCTTGAGTAATACCGTAATCCTCCAACATTTATTTCATCCAAATTAGTTGAGTGCAACAACTCTCGGCGACTATGTATTCGGCCTCCGTAATGGATAAAAAAATGGAATTCTGCTTCTTGCTCATCCATGAGACAAGTGCACTACCAAAATAAAAACAACCGCCAGAGGTACTTTTGCATCCATCATCATCTCCTACCCAATCGGCATCCGAATATGCCGATAGACAGTCATTGGTGTCGAAGGAATACCAAATCCCAAAAGACAGGGTCCCACTAACATATTTGATAATACGTTTAATGGAAAGTAAATAGGACTCTTTTAGGGCGGCTTGATAGCGAGTCCAGACGACTAGAGGTTAGGTCGAGAAGACTACCTATCATTATTGTGCTTTACATTTTTTCCTTCAGTATCCTTACTAAGCTTAATCGATGAGCTCATTGGAGTACGTGCATGTTTAGCGAATTCTAGATTAAATTTCTTCACAAGGTTTTTAGCATACTTAGTTTGGGGCAAAAATATCCCGCTGTCGAGTTGACGCACTTAAAGACCTAAAAAGAAGGTAAGCTCACCCACCATACTCATCTCAAATTCATCTTGCATTTCTTTTGAAAAGAGTTGAGTATGTTTATCACATGTATATCTAAAAACTATGTCGTTAGAATACACTTGGGCAACTAAGATTGCATTCTCATCTCAATGAACAAATAATGCCATATCTACTTCCCCTCTCAAAAAGTCGCCAGAAAGGAGATAAGAGGTGAGCCTCTCATACCAAGAACGGGGTGCTTATTTCAAATCATATAATGCTTTCTTAAAAAAGAAGACATGACTAGGATACTTAGGGTCCTCAAACCCTTTAGGTTGTTCAACATAGACTTCCTCCTGAAGGATGCCATTTAAAAATGAACTTTTGACATCCATTTAATACAATGAATTTAAGATGACATGCTATGACTAGTAAAAGACGAACCGATTCTGACCTAGAAACCGAGCAAAAGTCTCATCAAAGTCAACATCTTCTATTTGGGTGTATCCTTGGGCAACTAACCTAGCTTTGTTACGAACAATGATGCCATTTTCATCTATTTTATTTTTAAAGATCCATTTGGTACCAATGATGTTAGTATTAGAAGGCCTAGGAATTAATTCCAAAACATCATTTTTCTTAAATTGAAACAACTCTTCTTACATGGCATTAATCCAATGTTCATCTTTAAATACTTCTTTAAAAAATTTAGGTTCAATTTTAGAGGTATAACATAAATAAGTAACCTCATTTTCTAGTTGCGCCCTAGTCTTGACACCTAATTCGGGATTTCCTATAATTTTGGAGGGGTCGTGACTTTTACGAACCCATGGAGAATGACCCTTTGTTTCAATTGTGGGGTCCACTGAGTCATTGTGCGACTCGATATTTTCAACATAGGGGGTGCATCACACTCATAAGGTGAATCTTCCTCATCATCAACATATGTAGCCGAAGCATCATCTTTTATGACTACATTTATTGATTCCATAACTTTAGAACTCACTATGTTGTAAACTCTAAAAGCTCAACTATTTTGAGAATAACCTAGGAAAATACCTTCATCACTCCTCGAGTCAAATTAACCTAAAATCTCTCTATCCCTAAGTATGTAACAAAGACTTCCAAAGAATCTAAAATAGGTTAGACTTGGTTTCTTGCTAGTCCATAACTCATATGGAGTTTGTTAGTATTAGGACGCAAGTATACCCTATTCACGGTATGACAAGCGATGCTAACCACCTCTACCCAAAACTTACGAGTCACTTTCCTACCAAGGAGCATCGATCTAGCCATTTCTTGGATCGTTCGATTCTTTCTCTTAACAATACTATTTTGTTGAGGGGTTCGAATAGCCGAGAATTCATGCTTAATTCCAACTTCATCACAAAAAGCATTCACACCAGATTCCTTAAATTCAGTTTTATTATCACTTCTAAAGCAGGTTACGATAACACCATGTTGATTTTGAAGGACTCGACATTTAACCGTTAGAAATTCAACAGTATCGAACTTTTCTCTTAGAAATCCTACTATAAAGTATCTAGAAAAGTCATCTACCATCACTAAAATATATCTCTTTCATCATATACTCTCGATAAGAGTGGGACCCATAAGGTCTATGTGATTCAATTCTAAGACACGAGAGGTGGTTATAGAGTTCAACTTTATATGAGGGCCCTTGATTTGTTTTCCTAGTTGACAAGGTCCGCAAATTGAGGAGGTTGGTTTTCCTAAGGATGGTAAGCCTTAGACTAAGTCTTTCCTAACTAGACGATTGAGATCTCTAAAGTTGACATGACCTAACCATTGATGCCAAATATCGTCAGATGAGACATTAACACTATTGCAAACTAAGGAGGACTTTGGAACAATTCCATAACAATTATCATTAATCATCATGCCTTGTAAAATTGCATCACCCGATTTATTATAAACGGTGCACTCTGATTGACTAAACTTAACATCAAGCTTGTCGTCGCATAATTGGCTAATTCTTATTAAATTGTCTTTGAGTCCTTCAACATAAAGGACATTTTTAAGCTTTAGAAAACCAGAAACCTCTATGGTGCCTCTTCCCATGATTTGAGACTTACTTCCATCGCCAAAGGTGACTTTACAATCTTTATAGTTTTTAAGTGTAGTAAAATGAGATTTGTCACGTGTCATGTGTCTCGATCATCCACTATCAAAATATCATTGGGAGGTATTTTAAGCCTTAAGTGTGACATGAACAACAAAATCATTATTGGTCTCATCTTTCTTAACCCAAGCTTGAGTTGTATTCTTCCTTTTTTTTACTCTAGTCTTTTGATTGGAATGATTTTCTTGGGCCGTAGAGAACCTTAGAAACTCTTCCATTAATTCTTTGGATGTATTGACTAGATACTCAACTTGGTTTTTAAGGCTAGCTAAGGAGCTATAGTGTGGCTTAGAAGTTGTGAAGTAAGAGTTCTTCCCAAGTTTGTAACAAAATTCTCTAAGGTGACCCCATTTGTGACAATAAGTACACACATAAGGTTGTTTTGGAGTCACTTTTGGAGTTTGCTTAGGTGGACTTATTTTAGGTAGATAAGGTTTATGAGGGTTTATTTTGGTAACAAACTTAGCTACGCGTTCGAATTTAGCATTGGATGACTCTCCTTCTTCATAACCTATACCCTTTATCTCTTGGTAACCTTTCTCCTTATACCCTTAAACTGGACCTAGAATTAATTTTCCCATTCTTCCTGAATTATCTTCAAGTGGGACTTTGACTTCACGAGAGGACTCTACATCTTTCTCAAGATTGGTAATTTTTTCTTCAAGAGATTTTCTAATCTCCAAGGATTCATGAAGATCTTTGCTAACACAACCTAGAGAATTTGTCAAATCACATTTTTCTTTACTCACCAAAATAAGCTTCTCAGAAAGAGAAGTCTTTATAGTCTCTGGTTAACTAACTAAAGCCTCTTTATTTAGGCTTTTGAACTTATTTTCTAAGTTAACACTTTAAAATTTAACCATTTATTAACTTTTTGAATACGTAGAGACTCAGTGTATAGTTCAAAATAGGCGGATTATAATTCACTCTCATCTACTTCACTCTCACTTCCTTTTTCATCACTACTGGATGAGTGAGTGGATACAACCTCATGATTATGCTCAAAATTGTCAACATTAGGATGTGACTCACTTGGATTTCTATCATGACTCGCGATAAAAGCAGTGAAGTTGTTTCTAGAAGGAACAGAATCATCAGACTCAATTTCACTATCACGAAGAGTAGCATTATAAATGACTTTTTCTTTACCTTGTCTCTTAAGCTTAGTAGGGCACTCATACGCTTTATGACCTCGTCCCTCACACTCAAAGCATCTCTCTGAATCATCCTTTTTGAAGTTATCTCTTTTAAAGTTGTCAGTTTTAAACTTCTTTTGTTCCTTATTATTAAAACTCCTACTTGCCTTGTTTTTATTTTTCTCAAATTTCGGTTTTTTAAAACTAGAATTTTTCTTTTTAAACTTTTTAATTTTTTTAACAAATAAGGCTATATCATTAGGGTCTATGTCGAACTCTACGGATTCAGATAATTATTCTTTCTTAGCTTTTAAGGCTACTCTCTTATCTTTTATTTTAATATCTTTAGGAAACATGTCTAATTCATATGTTTGGAGATCGTCTACAAGCTCTTCGAGTTTTAATGAATTTAACTTTCCTAAAGAATTAAGAACCGTGACTTTTGGGATGAAAAACTTTGGAAAAGATCTAAGAATCTTCTTAACTACACGATTTTCAGGAATTTTATCACCTAAGTTGAAACATGAATTAACAATATCGGAAATACAGGAATAAAATTCATCAAATGTGTCAATTTCTTTCATGGTGATGGTTTCAAATTGAGTGGTTAAGTTTTGAAGTTTAGATTCTTTAACCACACTCATTCCCTCATGAGTGACTTGTAGAATGTTCCAAGCATCCTTAGAATTTTCACAAGTCATGATACGACGAAACTCCTCGAGAGTCACAGCACTAAATAATGCATTTAAACCTTTGGAGTTAAAGTTACATAATTTCAATTCATCCTCACTCCAATTCTCTATAGGTTTTAAAACAGTTGCATCATCAAGAATCATAGTAGGAGGGGACCATCCTCTTTCAACAGCTACCCAAACACGTTCATTAATAAATTTTAAGGAAGATTTCAAACGTGCTTTTTTTCTTTTCTTTTTTACAAGAGGAGGGGTAGTACCCCCACAAGTATTAAAACAAATCATAGAGAAAAAGCCTCTCTAGTGGCACTTACAAGCTTAGCAGGAAAGCAGTAACTTTGGGGCTTTATAAATAGCCCTATTACAAAAATATATCCTAACAACATATGTATATACTAATTGGAGACAAAGGACCCAAATAAAAAAGACTAATATAGCTATAGTTTACGGATTAGTAAGTCTTCGCAACCTAGGGTGGATCTATAATGGGGATAAATTAATATTGAAAATTTTACACTAGTGAGAATCAAAATCATGTATCTTTTGAGGTAAAGGATAAGGATGAGTTAATGAGACCAATTTGGTGGTAACAATTTTCAATAAGGGTTGTAGCCGAGGCCTTACCCGCGTCATAGATCACCTTATTTCTCAATGTCCAGATGCTCCAAATGGCCACTATAGGCACCATTTTACACCAAAAGATCATGTAGTCTTTACCCCTTTCGTGTAGCTATCAAGCCATTATGATAGAAGCACAAGAGTGAGAGTTAATCTTTAGACCCATTAAATCAAAAAAATATTTCCATAAGCTTGAAGATATGGGGCAATAGAGGAATAGGCGATTAGTAGTTTCAATATCCTTATGACATTGGGCACATCTCGAGGCCAGTTTTATGTTGCACTTTTGGATATTTTCATCTATCGATATATTTCTTTTTAACACTCTTCATACTAGAATGGACCATTTTTTGGGGATATTTTTGTCCCAAATTTGAGAAAGTACCTCACTTGTCGGGGGGTGACGCTCAAAATCGCTACTGCAGAAGCTTGGGAGAATTCCCCAATTTTAGATAACGACCAAAACCATTTGTCATCCTTTAGGATCATATTCACATTGGCAATGTGAGCTACGAATCTTATTCTTTTCATTGATATGGAGCCCTATTGGCCAAAATTTTTGTTTTGTAATCTATACCTGGAGTTCATGAACTTGCTCCATAAGGAATTTGAGGTTTTGAGTCTCCATAGGGATTTCAAGCTTGAGGCATTTGACAGGATTTCTTAACTAGAAAAACCTAGTCCACCACATTCTCTTGGGGAACACAAGGTCTCCCAACTGTGCCATTGGTGTTTCCAACCGATCTGTTCATTTCCTCCCCGAAAAAGTTTATTGAGAATAGAGTGAATCTTTTTTATTAGACCCTTGGGTGGTTGTATCACGAGCATATAGCATGGTATTGAGCAGAGTACATGTTTGATAAGAGTCTATTTTGCCCCATATGATAGGTACTTAGATTGCCATCCTTGAAGTTTATGTCTAATTTTTTCCTCTAGGGGGTAAAAAAAGCTTATTTTCCTTCTGCCATTAAAGAGGGAACACCCTAAATAGGTTATGGGGATATACTTTTGATTCAGCCCTGTGAGTTATGCAATAGACATTGTCTTTTTGTGTGAAGTTGACTTGTCAATAGTGAAACTGTTTTTAGAGATGTTTATAAGTTGATCGGAAGTTGTTTCATAATCATGAAAAAGCTTCATAATTTGTCTAAGATCCTTTTTATTAGCCCTTGAAAATATAATCATATCATCAGCAAATGTGAGGTGGGTGATGAGTGTGCATCTCAGTGAGTGGTAGTATGGTCGACAAAGGCCCTTAGCCACCAGGAAGTTTGATCCTCTGCTTAATACTTCTGATGCCAAGAGAAACAAGCCAGGGAATTGAGGATCACCTTGTCTGAGTCCTCTACTGGATTTAAAGTATCCATTTAATTGTCCGTAAATTAAGATAGAGAACCAAACATTTGAGATGGATCTCCATATGAGGTCAATCTAGGTTTCCCCGAATCTAAATTTCCTTAAGATGTTGATGAGGAACATCCAGTTTAACCTGTCATATATTTTAGACAAGTCCAACTTTAGTATAATGTTACCCCCCTCCCCCCCCCCCCCCCCCCCCCCCCCTCCCCCCAATTTTTTTTTTGGGGAGGTTATGGACCATTTCTTGAGCAATTAAGATGTTATCTTGTATACGTCTACTTTTTACAAAACCACTTTGATTGTCAGAAATTATTTTGGGTAGTATGTTGGATAACCTCATGGATAGGATTTTATCCACAATTTTATAAGAGAAGTTACATAAGTTGATAGGTCTGAAGTCTTCACATGATATTGGACATTTTATTTTAGGGATCAGGGCTATACAAGTGCTTGACCAACCTCTAGGCATTACCTCCCCTAAAAAAAATTAATAGCCATGCATATGTCATTCTTTATAATATGCCATCATTTCTTGTAGAAAAATCCCCTAAATCCATCAGGTCCCGGGGCAGATAGGTGGCTTAAAGATTTGATGGCTTCCCTAATTTCCTCTTCTTCTGGTATAACTTGGAGTTTATTATTTTAGTCTTCAGATATAAGCTCAGGGATAAGTTGTAGCATTGTAACATTAGGGTTATGTACTTCTGAAGTTAAAAGATTATTGAAATGGTTTACTATGTGCTGTTGAATATCCTCATTATTCTCTAACCACCTTTCCTCCGTTTTAAGTCTACTAATGTGAAGATATTTATGCTTTATTTTAATCGAGTTATGGAAGAATTTATTGTTTTTGTCCCATAATTTGAGCCATCTAATGGAGGATTTTTGTTGCCAATATTCCTCCTCGACCCTTAAGGCAAGAATGAGCTCTGCTTGGGATTTTTTTTAAAATCTGTCGATTACTTGGGTTAGGATCCCTTTCAAACTCTATTTCTTTTTGTTTAGCTTGATCTTCTTTATCAATCACTGTTTGAAATATATCAGGGAAGGTAGTCTTGCTCCACTGTTTTAAAGTGTTTTTAAGCTTTTAGAGTTTAACAAAGACCCTCACCATGGAAGACCCGTTGCTTCTGATTGCCAGGATTGAGTAACAGTTTTGAGGAAATCGGGGTGATTAGCCCAGTATTGTTTTGAGGAAATCAAGTTGTTTTTTACGACAATAGTGGAACGTGGTATGAGCATGCTCTACTAAGATGTTTTATAGAGGACCATGGAAAACAAGAACTACATTGGTCATTGCATAACTATTTGTCGAGTCTAGCCATCATGAGATCCTCTTCTTTTCTATTATTACACCACATGAATCTAGAACCTTCTTACCATAGGCCAATGAGGCCACAAGAATCAATACCTTGATTGAAGTCTTCAATGGATGCATCAATGACTGTATTTCCACCCATTTTCTCCTCATTACTTGAAACGACATTGAAGTCACCCGCAAAGATTATTAGCAAATACTTGAATTCGTTATTAATGAGAAACATTTCATTCCAGAGCTCCTCTCGTTCTAGTCAGTTGCATTTTGCGTAAACTGGTGAAAATATTCTTGGAGTATGAAAATTGTTGTGGGATATATGTAATGTTAGGCATTGATCCATGTTTTTTCTGATATCTATATTAACACCAAACCTCCATAAAATTCAATTTTTCCGTTGGAGTTTCATATCCCGTAGTCAAAAACCCATTTGAACATACATTTCTCAAGTTTATTTTCAGATATCATTGGTTCTAGAATGACTAATATATGTAGTTTGTGTATGCTTTTAAGTTTTTGATTCTGTTGGAGGTGGATCTGTTGCCCACCCCCTAGCCTTCCAAATAATTAAATTAATAAATGTAGGTTTAGGAATTTGGGAAGACGATTTGTACCTGGAAAATGCTCTAGTAATTCTTGTGTACCTTGGATCTGCAATCTTGAGACTGGAGGAATTTTTCTTCACCTTTCTTCCTTTCTTCGATCCAATAATGCCCAATGATCCCTTACTTTCTGTAAAGGTTGGAGACAAAGGGAATAAAAAATCTTTGATATTTCTCTTGGTTCAAGTTGAAAGCCTTGTCTTACTATTTTCTTCCATAAGAGATAGATAAGGGAAAAGTAGTGGACAAAAACATTTAAGAAAGGAACTGCCGAAATTTAAAAAAAATTCAAACTAATAGCAGGTCGTTCGAACGACTATGTTCGAACGAGATACTAACGACATTTTAGAGAATTAGCAAAGAAAGTCGTTAGAATTCTCGTTAGAACATATCCGTTCGAACGATATTTCTAACGAAACTTCTATGAAATTATAGAGAATTTTGTGCAAATGTTCGTTAGCAAACTCGTTCGAATAGGTTCGTTCGAACGACCTGGGAAATTTTCCAACGAAATGATAAGTTTTACACTAACTAAATTGCTTTGAAAATTTTCATAAGAAATTATTTTTAACAAAATTAAGTTTGTCTCCAATATATAAAAGGAACCGGGTCATATACCTTTGGGATAAGAGCATTCGGAATACATATGATGAGGTGAGCATAATCGGTGACCAAATTCTTCAATGTTGATATTTGTACGATCCATAATGATCAAAAATGTTTTGTCCAGTGAAATTTAGCCAAAACTACAAATGACTCAATTGGAAATTTGTCCTTACAAAAAGTCACCATGGTGCCCAAAACTCGAGGTATTAAATCTTCAATTATTTGGGTTAGGAAATTTGATGTGGATGCATTGAATATTAAACTTGTTGATTATCGCATGTTTTCACATGATTTATCACATCTTATATCCTATGAGTGATCATGTTTGTATGTTTTTTATATACTAGTTTTGTCCTTCATGATTATATGTTTTGACTAGTGCTGTGATGTTTATGTCTTTTGTATTTTGATTATTTATTTTATGAGTCTGTATGAAAAATACAAAAGATTTTATTTTCTTTTAAGTCATTTTTTTGTGACAAATATATAAAACCTAAAAAGATTTTGGTTTCCTTTGTGTGGTAGTTTTACACATTTTATATGGCATATTGGTGTGTTTTAATCCCATGCATTCCATGATTTCCATGTGGATAAGACATTAGAGTGTATCTTATAATACTTTAGATTGTTTCTTAATCATGCCTTACACAGAGTTGTTCGAATTTGATTCTCTTAATGGATTCATCTAAGTATATGCCTTCGCACGCACTTTCACGAGATCCTTTGAATTTTAACTCTTATCCTGCATTATATAAGTGAGGTATTATCCTATTGATCTTGTCATATACATATCTATATATTTAGGGAATTTTTGCATGTAAGAACCATTGCGTTGAATTTTCTCTTAGGATTGAAAAAATTAAGAGTGTGCAGTGGAAAGGGCTATGAAGGATGTAAATATCCTTTGCATGAAAGGCCACCATTAGCAAGAACCTTTGAAAAGAAAAAGAAACGATTTTCCAATGCCAAAGTTCATAAATCAATTATAAAAAATGATATCTTCAAAAAGAGAAAAAAATTGAATATTTATATTTTTAAGGGTCTTATAAGTTGAAAATCAATAGGTTTGCACAATGAATCATAGTTCATCATTAATGTTTGACGCTATTAGTTTGAGAATCATCAAAATTTCTAGGCTTATATGCATTTAGTTCGGTTAAATTCAAATTATTTGTCATATGAGGCTAAATCTCAATTTGATATATAAATGCGGTCAAATAGAGCTCATTGGACTATCATGAGTGTTTTAGAGAGATATCTTTTGTTTCTAATTCACTCTCCTTCACTCCATGCCACATTTGGTTCGGGCACATTTATGCCATACGAGTGTGGAAAGATTATTTTTGTGGTGTTATACCTATATATTTATGTGTGTTCATGTTATATGTGCGTTTATATATATATGGTATGCTTGTTGTTTTTGCTTGAATTTAATCCATGATCAACATATGTCTCAAATTGATGAAATTAGTATCGTTTGGATTATTTGTACTTGTCTCGCCGAGTTTATTTTTCGTTATCGTTCCACTTCATTTTTCATGATATGCTTGTTTCCTTTATGATTATCCATGTTACATTAAGGGGGAGAAGTTGTTTCATACTATGCACTTTTGTCTTTGTCTATTCTCAAACAAAAAGGGAGAGAAGTTTTCCCTAAAAATGAGATGTTTTAACAGGGGGTCATATGCAGTTTATATATTTCATATTATCTTTGTATTTGAAATGTGTGTTAAGTGTGCATGTATAAGCGATAATACGAAAAAATTTCATAAGATCAAAGCTACTCAAGAGATAGATTCGGCCAAGTGTCAGTTTGTATCTTTTTATGAGGTTTAGGGATTGAGTATTAGAGTTTAACGTCCTAGTTTTCATTTTTGGTTTTTTCCTGGAATAGACAAAAAAGAAGATTTGTAAGGACAAAAGTTTCATTATGTCAACTTTAGTGTTTATTTTAAAATTTATAGTTTCGGCTTTATTCTGTTTGGACAAAACTACTTGAGTTATAAGTCAAGATTATGTTCAGTTTGTCCTTCATTGGCCTGTAAACGGATCGGATTCAGACCGGATTAGACAAATCCAAATTCATATCCGTTTATGTTAAACGGATTCGGATACGATCCGTTTATTAATCGGATCGAATTAGGCAAATACAAATTCATATCCGTTTATGTTAAACGGATTCAGATCTGATCCGGTTATCCAATTATCCGTTTATGTTAAACTTGATTTGCAACATTTTTTTATTTTCAACTCTTATTTCATAAATTTATTTTGCCAATGTTCCAAAAAAAATAGATAATGAAATAAAGAACTATTATAATATATATTTAAAATTTTATTAAATATAATATATATTAATTAAAAATATTATATATATATATATATATCTATATATTAAAAAATATTAATCGGATCGGATTATTAACGGACCGGAGTATATGAATTCAAATCCGCTCCATTTGATAATCGTGTAATCAGATTTTAGGCATGATCCATATCCGCTTAAATGGATCGGATTCGGATTCAATTTAGGATAAAATTCGATCCATTGACAGGTCTAGTCCTTCAAGCCTATGATGCATCGAAGACACGAAGTGGCCCGAGTTAAAGCTGCATCAAAATCATGTCGAGTTTCGTCTTCAACCTTGGAATGTCAAGAAAGGTATTAATTTTATATTATGTTGATCCCTGGGTTTTCAGTTTGGGTGTTTAAAGGTTTATTGAGGCCATTTACGAAAAAGGATTTTTTAGGAAAATAATTTAGTTTCGAAAAGTTATCTGAACGACCTTTATTTTCATTTAAACGAGTTTGTTGGTTTCATTCGAACGAGTTAGTATCTCGTTCAAATGAGTTTGAGGTGTTCTCTCAAACGACCTTCAAAAGAAACTTTCTGCCAAGATAGTAAGGTCTCGCTCAAAGCTTGTGCGATTTTCATTCTAACGAGATTCGGTATCTCTCTCGAAGGGCCTTGAGATCCGTTCGAACGAGGTTTCCAAAGTCGTTCGAACGATACTGGACTTTGTTCAAACGACTCGCCTCGAGTTGCATGCCAACGTATTTTTGCGAAATCTATATAAGTAAGGGCACAACAAAAGTTTTTAAGTAAAAAGGGGTTTAATAGTTTTACAAAGAGAAACCCTAAGCCTCAAAGAAGCGTGTTTACACCCTAGTTTTGAGATCCAAGAATCAAGATAATATGTTTGTTTGAGATCTCAAATTTCTTGCAACGAAAATTATTTACTCAATATCATCGAGAGAGTTTGGTACGGTGGATTCCACGTGTCTACGGTGATGATTTGCTAGTCAAAGATCGGTGGACACTGAGACCCATGAGTTTCACGCGTCGTGAAGATTGTGGGTGAATTCCTACGTTATTGTGAACAAGGTTGAGGTAGTGAAGACTACATTAAGGCTTAAAGGCGTCGAGTCAAGTGAAGTAAGTTTGTCTATCACTATTATATAAATCCTATATCATAGTAAATTTGTATAGGCTAAGTCGTCCAATATTTTTTTCGTTGTAGGTTTTCCTCGTACATCTCAGCGTTATGATTTGTTGATTTATTCTTGCAAATATCACCTAGATACATGCTTAGGCAAAATAAAACTGAACTAATATTTCACAATATATGTTTAATCGGTGCTTGATTTAAAATTGGATAAATTACTCACTTGGCTATTTTAATTGAAAATTAAAATTTGGTATTTGGTAAACCATCCCTAATTGCACAACTTGCGTTTTCTCCCTCTATCTCTACAATTCACATCATTTGTTACATTCATGCAGAGATCTAGCCACGAAATGATGTGGATTTAATGGGAAATGACATAATAAAATAAGTATCTTGCCTTTTATTATACCATTAGTGATACTATTGCAAGTAGTTGTACTCTTCCTTGATTTCGTTACGGATGGGATTGACAGTATGAATATTTGAAATTGGGGGTATTATGAACCTGTAATGGCCCTCATAGGTCATTTGGGTCCGCAGTTGATAAATACTGGTGCTGAAAACCCTATTCGCAGTCAGTGGCGGACATAGTATATACTTGGGGGGTGCACGTGCACCTCCCAGCATTTAAAAAAAAAAGGTTAAAATAACTAAACCCAACAAACGCAGCACAGCCAAATACAAAGCAAAAGTAACCTAGCCGCCCCTCTTTCTAGCTCTCCCCTTATCAGTTGTCCAAATCCAAAAAAACCTTGCCTCACCCACCCTCTAACTAACAGCTCTCCGTGCTCCGACCGACGGGCAGCGCCTCCTCTGTTCCGCCCCTGGCTACCGCTGCTCACTTGTGAATGATGAAGGTATTCTTGAAACTCAATGCTAAGTTGTGTTGTGTGATTTCATTTATACTTGTTGCTTGTTGATTTATTTGTAAGTATTTATTTGTGTTTGTGGTTGTGATTCTGTTTGTTTTTGTGCTTGAAGATGAAGATGAAGGTTTCAATTTTTTTTTAAGATGGGAACCAATTATTTTTTTGAAGATGATTTCAATTAGATTTTTTTTTGAAAATGGGTTTCAATTTTTTTTTTAAATGGGTTTCAATTTTTTTTGGAAAATGGGTTTCAATTTTTTTTGAAGATGGGAACCAATTATTTTTTTGAAGATGATTTCAATTAGATTTTTTTTTGAAAATGGGTTTCAATATTTTTTTGAAGATGGGTTTCAATTTTTTTTGAAGATGGGAACCGATTATTTTTTTGAAGATGATTTCAATTAGATTTTTACATTTTTAAGAAATTATTCATTGCTAGTCTAATTTCCTAATAATATTTTTTTATTGATTGCTAGTCTCTTGATAAATATTTCTCCAAAAGAGCCCGTGAAGAAGACTCTCCAATCGACAATGTCACACCACTTTTAATTCCAACCAAAGTTGTCGAAAATGAACCTTCTAGAGTATATCGAACTCGCATCGAAGTTTACTTGACAAATCTTCCTTCGGATCCTAGCTTACGATCACGCATTTCAGATTATGATGCGAACGATCAAGACAAAGTTCGACTAGCATACTTGCAAATGGGTCCTTGCCAACCCGCTATGCCTCTTTATCCTAAAAAATTAATGGGAGGAAAGGATAGGCGTTTCGTTTCAAGTTGGTTCACCAAATTTGGTAGCTGGTTGGAATATAGCGTTTCAAAGGATGCAACATTTTGTTTGCCTTGTTATTTATTTTGTTCGGAATTCTCAGACAGAAATAAAAGTGATGCTTTTGTTAGAGGTGGTTTTGACAATTGGAAGCAAAAAGATCGACTACAAAAGCATGCTAACAGTGAGGGTCATAATGCGGCCTACATGAAGACTCAAAACTTGTTGAACCATAATCAACATATTGCAGCACTATTTGATAAGCAATCGAAGGAGTGGGAAGATGATCACCGTCTACGTCTAATTACAACTATTGACGTGATTCGGTTTCTTTTGCGACAAGCGTTATCTTTTCGTTCTCATGATGAATCAGAGGACTCTATGAACAAAGGTAACTTTTTTGAACTTTTAGAATGGCTTGCCAAAAGAGATGCATCAGTTAACAAAATTGTTCTTAAAAATGCTCCGGGCAATCATAAATTGACATGTCCTAACATTCAAAAAGATAGTGTTAATGCAATTACAAGTGAGATTACTAAAACAATATTAAAAGATCTTGGTGGAGATCCATTTGCGATATTGATTGACGAAGCGCGTAACGTATCAATCAAAGAACAAATGTCTATTGTGGTTCGTTATGTGAATAAGAGGGGTTTTGTGATGGAAAGATTCATGGGGATGGTACATGTTGTTGACACTACCGCTAAATCATTAAAAGCTTCACTTGACCAATTTTTCAATAAACATAATTTGAGTGTAAAAAATTTGCGGGGTCAAGGTTACGATGGGGCAAGTAACATGCAAGGAGAGTACAATGGTCTTAAATCACTTATTTTGAAGGAGAACAAGTCAACATTTCATGTACATTGTTTTGCACATCAACTTCAATTGGCACTTGTAAAAGTTGCAAAAGATCTTAAAAACATTGATGAGTTCTTCTTCTTAGTTAATAATGTAGTGAACATTGTTGGCGCATCTTGTAAGCGTCGAGACATTTTGCAAGAGAAAGAGGTGGAGAGGATTAAAAATCAATTGATGAGTGGTGAAATATCAAGTGGTCGGGGATTAAATCAAGAAACTAGTGTGAAGCGTGCCGGTGATACACGTTGGGGTTCACACTATGGAACCTTGATTAATTTGATTGTCATGTATGGATCCGTGCTTGGTGTTCTTAATGATTTGGGGGAAAATTCTACGGATAAAAAAGGTGAGGCGATAAATTTGATGAAATCTATGCAATCATTTGATTTTGTATTCACCTTACATTTAATGAAGAACGTACTTGCAATCAGTAATGAGTTTTCTAAAGCTCTTCAACGAAAAGATCAAGACATTGTAAATGCAATGACTTTAGTGAAATTGTCAAAGAGCCGAATGCAAATATTGAGGGATAGTGGGTGGGAAAATCTTCTAATGGAGGCGTCATCTTTTTCTGTGAAACATGATATTGAGATTCCTAACATGGAAAGTATTTTTTGTCTTTTGGGAAGATCAAGGAGAGGATCGACAACCACAAATTTACATCACTATAAAGTTGACTTGTTCTACCTTTGCGTGGATAAACAACTTGTTGAACTTAACAACCGTTTCGATGAGGTGGATTCTGAATTGCTTATATGCATAGCATCATTTGATCCAGCTCATTCATTTAATGCTTTTGATATAAACAAGTTAGTTCATTTATCGGAATTTTATGTTGATGATTTCACCGAGCAAGAGCGTATTGTACTTCGGGATGAGCTTGAGTTATATGAATTTGATATCAAATCCGATAGTGACTTTGTTGATGTGGATGGAATGAGTGGGTTGGCTAGAAAAATGGTAGAGAAGGGGAAACACGTTGTGTATGGATTAGTTTATAGGCTCATAAAGTTGTCATTAATTCTTCCGGTTTTCACAGCTACAGTTGAGAGGTCATTTTCTGCTATGAACATCGTGAAAACAGATCTTCGAAATCGTATGGGGGATGGTTGGCTAAGTGACTCTTGCGTGACGTATATCGAAAAAGATGTATTTGATTGCATTTCCAATGATGCAATTGTGGATCGATTCCAAAAGATGAAAAATCGTAGAGGAATATTGTAATTTGCTCGTTTGGATGCTCTTTTTATTTTAATTAGTGTTTGTAATGACGGATTCATATTTTGGATGCTCTTTTTAGCAATGAAGTATTATGGTTTAGTTTGTTCAATTTTATTACTATTGATGTGTGAATATTTATTTTTATTTAGTTATATGAATAGCCCTCAAAAAAAAAATCGAGGGCTACAGCCCCCGAACCCCCGTATTTTACGTAGAGGTGCCCCACCCATTTAAAATTCCTAGATCCGCCACTGTTCGCAGTGGTCGTATTATGAACCTACATTGGGCCTCTCTTTTTCTCTAATTGCAAAAAAAAACATGTTCACATAGAAGGATTGTGTGGGGGTCTATAAGGGGTGGAGCAAGAGAAGGGGTTTTGGGAGGGTTAGTATTGTTATGACAATCAGGCATCAAATTCTGAAAATGGGGATTCCGTTGAATTTGGGAAAATTTGGGTCGCATTGGGTATGCAGATTTTTGGGGTTCTGAAATTAAAATTACAGTTCTCGGGGAAGAAGATGAAGAAGAGTATTTTGTCCAAAAAATATAGCTGGGTTATGTTTAATTTTTCATCTTTCAAGGGATTAAGTCAAAATATGCAATTATTGTCGGGGGTTAAATCAAAAAGCTCCCCTCCCCCTCCTCCCCCCCCCCCCCCCCCCCCTCCCTTAAATTGATAATAAGTTTAAAGGTACTTTGGACCTTTGTAGAAAAGATAACAGCTTGACAAATCAACTAGCAATTTCTATCCAATTTTACAGTCAAAGTCTAAAAGAAAAGAAAAGAAAATAATGGGCAAAGTATAATAATGAAAATTAAATGGGTAGTAAAGTCAAAATATCCCTAAAAAATATGTAGTGTTAAGGGATTATATTTGGGGTGATTTTAGAAGCCAAAAAAGGAATAAAACAATAATTCATTTGATTAGAAAATTTGTTGTATGAGCATAATTTTAATTAGCTCAGTTTAGTATATACAAATTGATAAAATAATATATAGGTGAAGCTAAAGATTTAATCTTTAAGTTTTAAGATCCTAAAAAAATTCTCTTCAAGTTCTAAAGTGATGTTGGTGCGGGTGACAATTTTAGAAACAACACGAAAGAATGATACGAAACGACACAAAATTAATCCAAAATGACACAATATATTAAACATGTCAACGAGTCGTGTTGGATCGTGTTCGTGTCAAAAATCCTTAAATACATACATGACCCATTAAAAAAAGGTAAACGAGTCGTGTTGGATCGTGTTCGTGTCAAAAATCCTTAAATACATACATGACCCATTAAAAAAAGGTACAAAAAAATACCCAAACCTGAACCGTTAGTATTAACAGGACACACAACCCAATGCGTTAACACACGTTAAGTAACTAAACTTCTCCATCAAAACAAAATAAAAATAATTCCTACATCCTAAATTCCAAAATGTGAATAGGATCCGAACAATAAAAATTTCCTTACCCAAAATTACAAATATTACAAAATATATCAACCATAATTTATAAGCAAAAAGTTACGATAGTATTAACAAGTTTTAATGGGTACAAATGAGTTTAATCGATTGTATCATATTACGATTACCAAACCCGAACCATTATCTTATTGAGTCTATCATGTTGACCCAATATTGACCCAAACCCAATAAGCATGAACCCATTAACTTGTGTCATGTTACATTTTGACAAGTCTACAATATAGTGTGACGGATTTTTTTGACAGTCATGCCGTTTTGATGTCAAAATTATGAGTCGCGTTAATCTTTTTTTGGATTATCGCGTCATTTTATGTTTAATTAAGTGTAAAATTTAAGAAATATGTTAAGTCTCATGTCATGTTCTATTTGTATCATGTTTGTATCAGATTAAAAAAAAAGTCAGATTGTATCAACCCGTGACCCGACCCAAAATCTCGAATTGTCACCCCTAGAAGTTGGTAAACAAGTTGGTAAACCTATATGCCAAACGATGTGGCACTCTTATAAAATTTTACACTACTCGGCACTAAAAAACACTGTGCAACACTTTCCTTCACTAGACACATCATCATATCACACTTTTGCTGTAATTCTAGCATACAGCATTTCGGTAATATGGCATAATATGCCGGCATTATTGACTCTAAATTTATTTTGGGTTCATGGAAAAGAAATCATTTTGAGGCAAAGGATTAGAATCCTTTTTTTCTTTCTATTCTTTAGTCATGACATGTGATATCCAAGAAACATTATGGATTATCAAAATAGAAACTTGCAACTTGAAATTTGAGGAAAAGCATAATGCAATAATTGATTCTAACTGCTGTATGTATAAGTTATATATGGGTTTCATTATATTTTTATTTTGAAGAAGTTAAGCACAAACTATTGCTTCATCGTTTTCATCTGAGAATCACTGATGCGGATTCAATTTCATTTAAATCCAAACAAGCTAAGTTGGGCATTGAGAGGGGTATTTTCAGGTTTATACATATTATTTCTGTAAGTTATCAATGGACCGAGTCCATGAAAAGGGACCTGAAACTCACAAGTATAAGTACTACTGAACCCAAAACCCAACGTCAAAGCACAAACGACTCTAAAATTCCGGTACTCAAGACAAGCTCATAATTGATTTATTTGTTTTAAAAGCCTTTGGTACTATCTCCTCTCAAATAAAAGGCAGAGTGCAAGAAGAGTTGGAACTTGGAAGGCTTCCTATATAAACATAAAATGCTAACAGTCTCTACGAAAGGTCACTAGCTGTTCAGATATGTATCCTTGCTACAAAAACTAAGCATTTGAAATGTCGTAACATGCCATTATCATGACTACAATGTACTTCAACAAGGGTAAAAGCGTATAGACCTCTCTTATTCAATGACTACGGTGTAGATGGAAAAGTATCAGTGCCGGAAATGCACGAGGCAGCATCTTCTTTAGATATAGCAACGAAGTTTAAAGGAGCAACTGGCCTTGTGTTGTCCCTCTTCCCATCTTTATTTATGGACCTGGAACCATTTTGATGGGCATTAAGAGATAGCCGCCTGTTAGGGGTTCCATTTGGGCCCCCATTTGCTCGTGGCCCCACCACCTTCTTCGCACTAAGCGGTCGAGCTGGGGTTGGTCTTGCACCAAAAACTGCTTCTTGTTCTGTGTTTAGCTGTTCATGGAACTTTTTCTGATCCTATTCAACCCAAAAGAAGAAAACTATTTTAAATTAGAAACCACAAATTTGGACAATGGTAAGCCTAGTCCAAAACCTCGTGTTACAACTTTAAGTGCTCGTTCTAGTAGAATTTTTGGCTTTCTTAAATCTCATATCCCCCTTCATTTATGACTCGATTATACTTGAGTTCCAATTTTTTTTTTCAGAAACCTTGAAACAAACAAGCACTAAATATAAATTAGCCAATCTAATCACTCACCAAATAAAATCATAGAATTTAAACTTACCCTCATCCTTCTCTTCTCTTCTTCTCTGTCATGCCTGAGCATTGCATATTCGTCAAGCATAGCAAGTAGAGGAACACCGTCATAAGTAAATGATATGCCACGTTCTTCTTCCCATGCCCGAGTTTTGGCAACCAATGTGTCAACAAGAGCTACATGACCAAGAAAAACAATCAATACTATTACGCCTAAATCACGGTGCATAAGATTATTAAGCAAGTGTATTAATGAATGATAAATCCCAAATTGTTATTCGGTGGTAGTGGCTAGCCTAATTAAATTAGCTTTGTCCACAAAAACATTTCACAATAGTCATGTTTCTTTGTTCATTGGCACGTTGAAGCATTGATGTAAAGGTTTTGGACACCTTGGAAGTACAATTCAAAACTAATTACTATCCGTGTTCTTGTTCAAGTACACAAGGCTAGCAAGTGTTATAACAAATTGTCCCTTCTTTTGTCCAACACAAGTACTTCAATATTTTGACACATTCTGACCAAGACAATGGAATGAAGAAAAGAATAATGACACACTGACCCACATCACTTATTGCTTATGAGTTAGCCTTGGGTACACGCAATTTTATTATTAATTTCCCTTAATTTATATATATACATAATCAAGTTAAACGGGAGCGCCTTGTGCAATGGATATGACCTTTATATATAATCACCAAAATAACCACACCCATTTCAACCTTAATGCCATATAAACTAAGCTCAAAAGATTATCAGATTGGAAATTAAGACTGGATAAACAAGAGGTAGCCCCTCAATCTAGCCCATACCTGGAATTTTGTTGACCAGAATTCGGGCTTTTTCAGCCCGCTTGAGATTTTTGTGGGCACCTCTGCTTGCATTATACCTGTTCTCATCCTGTTTTCAGGAAAGGCATCTCAGTGAGATAGTAACGCAATGATTTTATATGAAAAACGTGCAATAAAATAATTGAGAAGGTAAAACTCCCATAAACTACACGTTTTGCTAATTAACAAAGGCACGACTGTACAATTTCCTGTACGAATATGAAAACTTTGTAGTCACCAGAGGAACCAATCGATTTACAAGGAACTGAGAAAGTCATGTTTCCATAATGTTAGTGAGTCAACTAACATCGATCTACGCTGTAAGCCTGTAATGGACTTTTTCCTTGGACAATAAGCTGTGATGGACTTGAATAGTATATTTTCTAAATGCAACAAAATGTTAGATATTATTGAGTTAAGAAAGATCATTGAGCTTCTATTAGCATCACATTGGAGGTGCTGGAGGAAAGGGTGAGTGTTGCTACATTAGAGCCACTTGATGGGAGCCAATAAGAGTCAAAAGTCTTGTGTTCATTTTTTACACTTTCCTCTATCACGGTCTTTCTTTTTCTAGATACAGCTATAACGATTTCAAAATTATTACTGGCATTTGTACTGTCAAGTTTCCAGTTTTTCTTTCACTGCCACAATTGAAGTACAACGATTGTCTTTCTACTCTTATGATATTCAGACTGCCCCCAATTGACAACCAACCAAATGACTAACAATATTGCACTTAAGATTTTTATTTAAAAAGAATTATTTATACAAGAGATGAATATATTAAAGGAAAAGCATTTCAGGCTTATGGATAATAATATTGGATACCTGTGAGTGTAATTAAAAGCAACATGTGCACATAAATAAAAAAGGAATCAAGGCCCAATAACAGTTTTTGACAAGATTATGCCAACCATCAATTACGAAAATATAATGTATGTCTATCAACAATTTTTAGATGTACAACTTCTACACTACGATAGAAATTATTTTACAAGGCAGTCTAGAGATATAAATTCAACTAAACTAACACTCAGAACTTTTGACACGAGAATATCCCCTAGAGCCCAAAAGTAATGGTTGGATGTGTAAGCACGTTCCTATGTTACGTTTTCCCATGTTGAATGATTAAATGTATGTTATGAACGCACGATCAACCCTAGTTGAGAGAAAAACTACAAAATATTAGGGGTGGCAATTAATGTTTTTGGGTCGGGTCACGGGCCAACACAAAACGACAAGGGTTTTTTGGACACAAACACGATACGATGCGACTTAGTATTTTTTATCTGACTAAACACGACACGCATAGAACAAGAAACGACACGACTAACACAATTTCATAAATTTTACACTAAGTTAAACATAAATAGGCACAATAACCCAAATAAAAACACAATCAGCACTACAAGACACGATAACACGACTTATAATTCTGACACGACATAGCGTGTCAATTTTGTGTCGTTCCGTGTCGTCTTTTCGTGTCGTTTCTAAAATTGTCACCCCCACAAAATTTGGTGAGAATCTAATCAGTTGTGTATAATAAAAATAGACCCCTCAGCTTTGAGAGCACAGCTGAATTTATGCTGCCAAAGTTCCAAAATCCAAATGTTGTTTCATGAACATTGCACAAGGAGAAGGTAGTGCAGATAACATGAGCAGAATTCAGCCATTGGAATTCTACCATAACACATGCAGCCATAAACAATCTTAAATCTTCCCACAGAACGTGCACGTGACAAGCATATGTATAGATGAAGAAAAAGATACACAAGTATAGAGAGAGAGAAAGAGAGAGAGAGAGCAGGAATACCCTATTGTAGTCTTCGAGCCAACTCTCTTCCTCACAGGTTGACATCCATTTCTCAACCTTATCCAATATATCTTTTCTGCTGAGAGCCTCTTCTTTCGCTTTTACTATCTGCTTATCCATGTCAGCCAGTAATTCCGACGGCTCTATCCCAGAATCGATCAAAGCCATAATTTTTTCTCGAGCCGAATCTGGTTCAGTCTCTACATGCGCACGAGCATATATCTCTTCAAGCTCAGATTGCTTCTTAAAAGCAATTTCCTTCATCTTGCTAGCTTTTAGCTGATCAAGCCTTTCGACTTCCACCTCAGCCTAACGAAAAAATAAGTAAAGAAGAAAGGTGAAAACAGCTATTGTTATCTGTTATTCAAATTAAATTCTGCAAGGAAGTGGACACTTACCTGCTCAATCAGATCCAGAGCAAGAGCGCCAGGAATTGTCACTTCATCCACTGAAGCCGAAATGTTACAGGTAACATGATCAAACAAGCTTCGCTCTTCTTGGGTGGTATCCATTAAATTCCAAAGATCGGTTAGCTGAGTTGCTAATTCTTGAAGCTGAAGGGAGAGGAATATGTGTCAAGTGACAATATGCTCAGAGTAAATTAAAAAAAAAATGAAAATATCAGATAAAGGCAATTTTCAATGCGACAGACATAAACACTAAATACTCTTAGGAATTAGAGCGAAATACGAAAATGGAACAACAAATTTCAAAAGCAAGTTTAAAACATTCTTCAGATGACGTTATATCTATATAGTCAAATGTATACAAGAATAAGCAATTTAACTTAGAGATAATATACTTATTTTTATGATATTTTATCATAGAGAATTGTTTAGATGAAAAAATAAATAAAATTCAAGTGCCAAACCAACAAATTTTCCGTCTCCGCCACTGCTAATAATGTGAAAATAACAACATGCAAAGCTTTCTAGTATCTGTAATTTTTAACAGCATACATATCTCGTCATTGATGAACTTGTATGGCAAGGTCCATATTCAAGATAACTAGTCTCACAAAATTCAAGAGATGAATACATATACACTTACCTTCTGCAATCTCTGCTTCTTGTCATCGTTTAACACTAAGACAGTCTTAGCTAGCCTAGACAAAGTGTCATTGCTTATGCTTTTAGATTGCATGCCAGTAGAATCGTTCAGGCTTGGATGAACCTCAGTGACAGTACTGAAGAAATCCATCCCAAGGACCGCACAAAGATCATGCACGGTGCTCACAAATTCAAGGACCTTGTGTAACCTCTCACTCTGCCAGAACAAGCAAAATTGACAGAGATGATTGTCAGATTTAGAAGTTATCTGTTTTTTCTGTTAACTGAGTGATTATGACTAGTATGAATTACCTTTTCTTTTTGAAGTTCTTGGAGCTCGGCATGAAATTCATCTAATTTGTTCAGCGATAGGTCAGATTCGTCAACATCAGGGATCCCTACCTTCTCACCAGACCCATCAATTTCTCTACATATCTTTTGTATTTGTGACTGTACGTCCGAGAATTCCTTGATCCTCTCCTCTTTCTGTTTCCACAGTTGTTCTAATGTGGGTGCTATAGCTGCAAGTTGTTCCTTGATTGTTCCTGAGGTCTTCTCAGGCTGCAAATGGCACCAACCAAAACTAAGAAGTACTCAATAAAATAAATCCCACAATTCACTTAGGAAGCCGCACCAATATGCGCTGAAAGATATATACAACTTAAGTAAAAAAGTGACGATAAATGGTTACTCACAATTTCAACATATGTTTTCTCTCCAAGTGCTGATAGAAGACTGGAGAGCTCAACATTAGCATCTGCAAGTGCCTGAAGTAGATGTGCCCTTGACTTCGCAGCCTGGTCAACCTTCCTTTTGTACACATCCAAACACTCCTGCTCTAATTGAAGAAGCATCTTATCCCGTTCGTCATCATTTTCACCAACCTCATTCCAAATTTGCTGCATTAAAGCACAAGTTATTTTCATTAACCTCGCTAAAAATTAAGCCCACACGTAACAAAATTAACAAGAGCATGCACGTACATGTGTTTATAAATTTCTTTAGTTGGCCAAAAATAATATTTTACAAAATAAAGAGGAACAAAAACTGAAAACCCATAAAACATATAAAAATGAATTGCCTGCAACTGCTGCAGTAGAGTTCCACAAGTGGTTTCTCCAAGAAAAGGATTTTGTGCATCCACCCCTGCCATCGACTATTACTGCAACCTAACAAGCACCCAAGAGAGTATTCACAAAATCGTCAATCCACTTATTATATAATAGGAATACAACCTTCAAATATATGAGACACAAAGTACAAATATGAAACATAGAGGCTCATCAAAAGAGAAGATTAAAATTCATATCAATAACATATAATACATAAAAACTCTAGTTTTGTCCTCAAACTACATAACTACAAGGAGTAAACAAGACAACTGAAAGTGAAACAGTTGTCTAAAGCAAAATGCTAAAAGCCCTTTAAAATATCACAACAATGGTGCTTGTTTTGTATTGCTATACCCTTTCTCTAGCAACACAAAAGGGATAATGCAAATGGTAAGTTTATAGTCAAATTTTTCTTTGGTCCATTTGATCCCATTAGAAAACATTTTTAGTAGTAAACATTTACTAATTGGGCTAAATATGTAATGTAGTAATATTTATTTACTACATGTGAAAAACATGGAATAGGACCTATTGGGGAAATTTTCTTATGATGCGACTAATTAAGAAATATCTATGTAAACTGCATAAATGTCAGATCTTCATACAAATACTTACAAATTAAGCAATTCACTTCATTGAGACAATGCATAAGAACATTACATACACGAAGCAACAATAGTAAGTAGTAACCCCAAGCCGTTACTTGGAGTTAGGGTTATGAATTTAGAAGATCATAACGTTGAGTTGGTGAAAAAAAGAGACTAAAATGAGAATGCTCACCGAGATCGTACTTAATGTTAGGGTTTTGGGAGAGTTGAAGTTCAGATCTGAGCTGAGGAAACCTCAGTTGTTGAGAGTACACTACAGTGATGGAAGAAAAGAACATAACAAAAGAAAATGGAGTCTAGTGTAGTGGGACCGTTACATACGCCCATTTCCTATATACTTGTCGTTAATATCATAGCAAGGTTTTACCCCTGGTGGGGGAATTATTTTACGAATATGACACTGTCTAAATTATGTGTATTTATTACTGTTGTTGATACTTGACCGGTTTGAATCTTGTTTGATGGTAGAGAGGACAAGTGGTCATAATTTTCTCCTCCCGAAGCACATGCGGGAACATTATTTGCTTTGGATTGAACTTGTTACGTTACCGTGATTGAATGGGAAATAAGATGTGGGACCTTGTGCAATGGGTCTACTAGTTATGCCATGATCCTCGCTCATTAGATTTGAGCCGCTGGTGAATTTCGGATAGAAAGATCTTTGCGAAACCGAATCAATTGCTTGGGTGATTGCCCTTTACCTGTTCTTTGACGAAAAAGACTCCCATGAGTTGTTCATATGCTTAAAGAGATCTCTTGGTAAAAGGGTACTGGAGTCATAGCGACAGCCATAACCCTTTCTTCATTGGTTCATATTGTGCTTCCCGACAAACTCCTTTTTCCTATGCACAGAAAGAAGTGGAATCAAAGAAATGAAAGCTTATGCTGCCTTCTTTCGTAACTCTTTCTCGTCGAACCCTTGTTGGATCCAATCACAAAACTTAGAGTCCGTTTGGCAATTCAATTTCAAGACTTGGAATTGGAATTGGAAGGCTAATTTCAATTTCGTGAAATTAAAATTGGTTTTCCAATTCCATTTACATGACTTGAAATTGGGTTGCCAAACAGACCTTTAATGAAAGTTAGGGCCGTTTGATTTTGTATTTATAAAATTTGATTTAAGCATTGATTTTAAATACAGTTATAAAATCTAATTTTTTGTGAGTTTATAATTATTAGTACACATTTGGTAAAGTTATTTTTAAATATAATTTTTTAAAATTTTGAAAAAATTGACAAACATGTATATTTATATTATATCATACATATATGTATATATGTGTGTGTATATCTTATTATATATATGTATGTAGTCGGAGTGTTGAGAACCCTCCAAAAGTTGAATCCTAATTTTCTAAATTTATTATTTTTTAAATATAAATTAAAATATGTGTCCCTGATACATGTTACCATGTTCTTTTAAAAAACTGGAAAAAAAACTCCTAATTAACTACCCACTTACAAACAACCCATCTTCCCTCTTTACTCCAACAGTCATCACTCAAACCTCGCGCCTCTCCCCCTCGACATATAACTTCACCTCCTTGCTGTCTTACCAACAACTACCAACCTCTCTCTCTCTCTCTCTCTCTCTCTCTCTCTCTCTCTCACGCGCACCTTGACTCGAAGACACTAATGCAAGAGAGAGAATAGTAAATGCAAGCGAGGGTGACGAAAAGGTGATCACAGACCCCAGGTTCTCTATCACTACACTCAGACCCTCGCTTCCAATATGCTCCCTAGCACAAATCATAGGTTGCCATCGATTCACCGACTAAAACTTCTCCATATCCTCCACTCGCATCGACATGCGAGGCAAAACTAAAAAGGATCGTTGTCATAACCCTCTTAAATACTACTACCACATCCAACGACAAGAAGAAGATTTGTCACTATTTGTAATATTAATATTCTATACTTGCTGGGTTTTTCTATATAAGATTTGCCACTATTTGTGACAATAATGTTCTATACTTGATGGTTTTTTCTTCCTATATTTTCTGGATATAATATAAACTCACGAAGCTATACCAAACAGACCGCTGGTATAGAGAGAGAGCCGTGATTTTCTTTTATATGGGTTTCGTTGATATACTTTTACAGATTATAGAGAAAATAATGAATGGGTTTATTAAAATCATTGCAATTCTCTCTTTCATCTATCTCAGGTGTTAGGTCTCTGTTTCTAACAATTAATAACTTCACTATTTATCTACATCACTTGACCACAAATGGAGCAAGATGGAGAGTTTAATGGAATGGTTCTTACGGTTTTGCTATACTTTGGCAAGGATATAGAGAGAGTTGAGGAAAATAACATGGTGTATTTGTGGAGGTTCAGTCAAAGATTCTAAGTGAGGGTTGCAAATATTTTCTAATTCTGCACTAGCAAATATGAAAGTTGATATGTTTCTCAATGAGTGTCTAATTATGGTGGTAAGTCTCTCGTTCCATAATTTTTATGGTAAGTCTTTCACTTACTTTTTCATATTATTTTAAGTTTATTAATGATTTGTTACAGATAATTGTATTTAAAATAATTATGTTTAATAAAACTGTTATATTATACAAAATACCACAACTATATATAAAACTAACAAAAAACTATGATGATTTTTGTAACTATATAAAACCAGTTTTATATAAAAATGAGTTTTTTGTTTTACTAAAAACAGTTTTTTTTTCTTTTAATTAACTTTTATAAAAAGAAATACATTTTATAAAAAATAGTTAAAATAGTTTTTATATGTTTTTTAAATAAAAATACATATTTTTCCCCAAAAGTAAATATTTCCATAATTAGTGTCACTATGTAAGGGAGAATGTCTTTATTAGGGATTAAATATTATTTTTTAAAATATGTGTGACACCCCGCCTAATAAAATATCGGGTGATCAGTCTTATATCAAATTAAAGCAAGAATCTTATTTGGTTCATTCTTAGCATCACTGTCGAAAACTTTTTAACAACTTACTTACCACCTAGTATTCAAAAAGCTGGTGCCAATTTTATCTTTATTAATCCAAGACAAAATAAGTGCAGAATTAACATAAAACATCCAATGCTGATAGAATCCACATCACATAGAATAATAAAAAGTCATACCGAATAAACCATCGGCTATACCAAAACCAAACCAAATTAATAAAGAGTAATAAATCTCATACAATCTGAAAAGAAAATAAATAAAACTGTTAGCGACATGCTCGAGATAGACTGATATGAATTCTTACTCTAGGAATAGAAAAATAGATGCGTCTATCAAAATCCTGCAACATCCACACATGTTGTAGCTGCGATTCCCTAGAATGAATTCAAGTCTGGCGTCCCTATGGTTGGATACCTAAAAGATTTTGAAAATATTTGATAGCAAGGGTTAGAACCCAAAACATTTTGAAAATATTTAGCAAGTGATTAAATTACAATAAATTTAAAATGCATGAATGCTTTTCATAATTAAACCAGTGTCACACTCTTTTGAGGACAGATTCACCCCTCAACTAATGTGCACACCTAACACTTTCTTTATATCCCTCCTAGTCTTTTACCCCGTAACTAGCTCTTGACAAAATTGTTCCCTGTCACACTACTCTAACCCGAGTATGTTTAAAATATGATCTATAAGTTATTTATTACTCTAACTTAAATAATCATCTTTTCTTTAAATCCATATAACATTCACACTAGTTATATAATAAATAAAATTCTCTCCATGTATTAGATTTCCCGTATATAATTATTTCACCCATTATATACATAACACTATATTACAACATTCACACATATATTGAATATATATATAATCCATCCTCCTGAGTAATACCTCACCAGATGTATTCTCTAAACTACTAGAAACCCAGGCTACTCTCACTTGGAGTTCAGAGACAACTATGGTCCGCCGAATCAGAACCTAAATAATAAACGTGTGGAGGCGGTCATATTCCCTCGAGTATGAGGACATCATCTCAATGCCCCATCTCTGAAATTGGACGCTATGACCTGGGGATATACTCGCCCTACTCCTCAAACTAGGAGATTCACCCACGTCGCGCAACCTCCCCCGACAGTACTATAGTATATGAATTAAATAAATATCTAATCATTAATATTTATAGGCACACAATATATATATATATATATATATATATATATATATATATATACTATCACACATCGTATATATACAATTTAAATCCCGACTTTACCGTGTACAAAAATCTGTAGCGCTAGCCTATATTTTTTCCAAGTCTATGGTATGACTCTAATTTAATTAATTTGCCCATTAATTAATTTATTACCTTCCTGAGTCTATAGTCTGACTCAAATTTAATTAATTTGCCCATTAATTAATTTATTACCTTCCCGGGTCTATGGTCCGACTCTAATTTAATTAATTTACCCATTAATTAATTTATTACCTTAGTGTCACTTAACCAATATATCCGGACTCGCTCACTTGGCACGTAATTTAATATTACCCGAGTCTATATTCCGACTCCAAATTAATATATTTCTCTCAATAAATAATTTAATATATTGGCGTCACTCAATTAATATATCCGGACTCACTCACTTAGCCCGTATCTTAAATATTCAGAATTTAAATGCTTAAATTTCCTTAATAAGTTTGACACATATTTATATATTTTAACCTTAATGTTTCTCTCACACATTAATTTAATCCCACATGCATCCTGCTGTTTGTCCCTTCAAAACCTCAAACAACTTAGGCTAAAAGTAAGTGCACCCGCTGTACGAATTTAACCTTTAAATTTCATCATTAGCCCAAATAGTAAAGGAAAGAAAAGTCGTCGGATTTTATCCCGTCGTTCTAACGAGACACTTGTTGTTTGAACGACAGTGTACGTCATTCGAACGAGATCCAGAGTCATTCGAACGACCCCTGGGTCCCTCTCTCTTCTTCCTCACCCAGTCCAATCCACCATTTAAACTCAACTTAATCTTTTTACCAAAATATCTCTACTGTAATCCTTTTTCAAATCAATTACTTCTTAACCATTTTCAATCCCAAACCTATACACAATACACAACCCAAATCCGAATTTAAAGATGATTTCTCCCAATCTCTTCACAAGTCATACATATATCCCAATTAAATCATAAATTTCTTAACAACACAATATGAATTTATAAGTCCTTAACGATCCAAAAATTGATTTGAAACATCCACAAATTTAAAACCCAATTTGAGCCAATCCAACCCAAAAATCATTTGTTTACACACCTACTATGATATGAATTGAAGACAACAATTAATTTCAAAGCAAGTTTAACCACTTGCCTTAGGATTCGTAGTGTCTAATAAGTCCTTTGGTGTAGAGATTGTTATGTGATGAATAACATCTCTCTTGTTCTTCCTCTTTGGCTCTCAAGAGTCCTCCCTCTTTGTCCCTCTACGTTATCAGATTCTTCCAATTGTGTTATGGGTGCCCACAACTCCTAAACATAGGTTTTTATCTCCAAATCCCGTTTTTAGTCATATGAGCCTGATTAAAATGACCCAAATACCCCCATGTGGGCCTGGTTATGCCCAAAAGTACACCGTGACCCATTTACCACCCTTGGGTACGCTTATTCGACTTTATCGGCCCATCCGGACTCAACCGTGCACTTAGAATTAACTTTCGAAGTAATTTATAAAAATTCTTATCTCACACCCAAATTAGTCTATACTCGATGTAATACCCCGTATTTTTGCGTATTTAGAATTTAATTAATTGAGTAATTAAATAGAGAATACATTTTAATTTAAATTACATGAGTGGAGTAATTTAATGTGATTTAATATTTAAATTACGCGAGTGAAGTAATTTAATGCGATTTAATGATAATTATGATTATTAAGGGATTTAAAAATAATTGTGATTATTAAATATTAATCGAGAGATAGACAGTGATTGATATTATGATCCAAAATTTACTAAGTGTAAATAGTAAATATTGATAATTAATTTGTACGACATAGCGAGTGATATGGACGTACTTGATTATATCTCAACGGGGTGTCGCGTGTAGACTAAATTGAGGATGAGATAGGAAATAATTTTTAGTGACTCAAATGATAATTTAGAGGTCACAAATAATTTCGAAAGGGGTCGAATTAGTCAAAATAGTATACCCGGGGTACTAGTCGGGTACCGGGATATTTTTGGGCTAGACCGGGACCATACGGGGACGTTTTAGTCTTTTGGCATATGGGGTGAGAAGACCTATGAATTTTGGAGTGTTTTATCGGCTGATTGAAAGTGTGGTTAGGGTTAGAAACATCATAATACAAAGGGAAACCATTAGAGAGAGAAGAGAGATCATTTTCAAGGCTAAAAAGGAAAATTGTGGGAGATTTCAAGGAGTTCTTGCACCACAAGTGATTGAGGAAGGAAGATTGGAAGAGAATGCAACTGAACACCTTCTGCAAACTCGAAATCGGATCACCATCCAATCAAGGCATGTGGTTATTTGCAAATTATTTTGAGTTATAATATCCAAACGTAGGACTTATGAATAATTGATTTTGATGAATATTCTTGGAGAAAAAGAATTGATTAATTGCATGTTTGAGTGGAAATAGTATGTAGTTAGATTTATATCTTTAGACGATTAAAAATTAGAGGAATCGTGTGTAATACCCCGTATTTTTGTGATATTTATTTATGGGATTAATTATATTAAATGCGTATTAATTGGAAATTAATTCGGATTAAAATACTAGCGAGATGCGAGTTGGTATTTGAATATAATGTGCATATATGATTATATATGAATATGGAAGTATGAAATTTGTCGAGAGATTGAAATACGGCAAGTTGGAAAATTTTATTGAGACGCGTGTGACAGTCGCGTCAGGGAAATATTTATTTTAATTAAAAAGTGAATTTTAGTTCTATTAACCATATGGTCGTTTTGAGTGCGCCAACGCGTTCGGAAGGGTCGAAATAGTCAGAAAACACTAGCCGGGGGTTAAGGTTGGGTCCCGGGGCATTATTGGGCCATACCGGTAACTTATAAGGGCATTTTGGTAATTTCGAAAATTGGGTAATTAAAGCCCACGAAAATTAGAGTTAAAAATCTGACTTAGTATTAACCCACTAAGCCATTTCCAACCCCAATTTAGGTAGTGGGCTACGGGAGAAGTTAGAAACTTTATAACTTGGCAAAACCAACCCCACCTCCATTAACACCTTGAGAAGAAAGCTTGGAGAGAGAGAGATAGGAGGAATTCTGCAGAGGAGAGAGAGAACCATTCATCAGATTCGTCATCGAATCCAGAGTTACCCTTAAGGCAAGTGATTTAATTTCGTTTTTATAGATAATGCTTCTTCCATGCGTAGGAAACCCAATTAAATTGTATGTTCTTGGGAGTTAATGAAAAACCCATTTAAATTGGAAGTAGAAATTTCATTTTGATGAGAAATCGCATGTAGATTGGTATTTAGATGTTTATTCTGATGATATTATAATTTGGATGAAACAAAAACGGATTTACTTTAGGCTCATTGATGAATTATAAATTCTAGGGTTCATGTTCTTAGAATTGTGGGAAAATATGAAGAGATTTGATAATTGAATGAGGTCAGAATGAATTAACCCCACAAATCATGTTAGTATATGACCTAAATATGTTTAGGAATGATTAGAGACTTTAAACAATCGTTGGATTAATGTTTGGATGAGATTTGAGGTGTGGAGAAGTTGGAAAAACGAAAATAGGAAATCTGGGCTCGAAACTGGCCACTCGTTAGAAGACCTGCCCAGGTCGTTCGAACGAGCTCGTTCGAACGAGCTTCTAACGAGTTGACCTTTTACTTCTAATGAGGGTGAAGTTCGTTCGATGACTTCGTTCGAACGAGATCTCGTTAGAAAGCCCACTTCGTTCGAACGAACTCTCGTTCGAACAGCCTCGTTCGAACGAGACTTCGAACGAGTTGACAGTTTAGGCTTTTTAGCCTGTTTTGATCCCGAGTGTCCCGTAACCTTGTGTATATGTAGAGATAACCTTCCCTTGGTGATTATTTGTTATATTTGGGATGTTTGGGATATAATGAGGAGTCAAACCTAGAAGTGTAGTTTGAACCTAAGGGCAAATATGAAGTAGGACGTGAGTATCTATTACGTTGCGAGAACTATTGACGGCCTAATTTATTATTTTAACCGGGAACATATAAATTGTGTAGTATTATATGTCGGTACGAAATGAGAAGTGTACCACCAATATATTATGGTGATTACTAAGATGTGTGAATACTTAGTATATGTATTGATTTTATGTGTATGACATACCTACCATACTTGCTATCACGGGAGGTTTACGTTCGCTTAGGGCCTTCTAATCCTTGTGTTTCCCGGATTTAGATTGGTTACCTCGATGAACATAGGTAAGAGAAGGACTTATTGGGATGTTAATAAGTCTGCTGATCGTGGGAGCGCATGTATGTGCGTGACCCATGTGATGTGACTGTGTTCGCCTCCATTATTTGTGATGTTGTTATCTGAGAACGATTCCTGAGAGATTCGGAATACGTGATTCTTATGTACGTGATGTACCGGGATGGATAGCAGAGTATGTGTGCACCGTAGCTAGTCTCGGGGTGCTGTATTGTATATTTATGACGTGAATAATATACACTTAATTAATGGAAACTTTCATGTTAATATTGTGAATATAATTATGGTAATGTTTTGAGAAAACATAACGGGTTAATTGATAGTGAATTATATTACTAATTGAGAATCCGAGTGTATGTAAAGCCCTCTATTTAATTGATAACGTTAGAATATAATATGGGAATCGATTAGTAAGGGGTATAACTTATTACGGTTTGGTTAGATATGGATGTCTTATAGATGGGTACGGTACGTTAGGAGTGCACATGTAGTCGAGAGGTGAGAATTTCATGTGAGTGCACGTCCTAACATGTATTTTGCATTTAATGTTTTAATGTTATTAAAACACTTGCTGTTTTTAAAATGATTTCCACTTTCGGGCTCTGACCCATTTGCTTTCAAATCTATTTTTGTAAAAACCATTTTAGGTGTCCATCCACAAGGACACCATGCCTAGGATTCTCATTCAGGTGACGAGCTATAGCTGTTTGTGGAAGTTACGGGACTTTGCTTGTAGACGCTTCATCTATCTTGACTCGATATTCTTCAGTTATCAGTTGTAGGGCATGTCGCCTATTTCTTTTAGAGACATTTCATTTATTTCAGTTATTCAGACTTCTGGCATGTAATTATTCATGATTCAGACTTGTCGTATTATTTTTTTCAGTTGTGGGATTGTTGTGAGGAATTTTCCTCCGGATTTATATTTATGTTGTTGGTTATTCATTACTTCATTATAGTGAGTGGTTGTTATTCTTTCATTATTCTTTTACTGCATGTTAATCAGACTTAACTTAAAATTTGACACTTACTTTTAAATACTAGGTGGTTAGTAATTATTAAAATATTTTCGACAGTGATGCTATTAACTGAACCAGCTTGGCATTTTAAATTAATTTATTAAAGGAGTAGCTACCCGGTATTTAATTAGTCGGGGTGTCACAGGTGGTATCAGAGCATCAGGTTCTAGTGTCTTTTAGGATCTGTACGGCTTGTTATGTTTCCGCTGAGCTTTCTTTGATGTAGAGCCCTATATTTTAGGACTGTTGTATTCTTTTGTATATGATACGTTCTTCAACTATTTTAAGTTTATAACTGCGAACTTATAAACTTCATTCTTATTTCAGATGCCTCCAGGACGTGCACAACGGGTTCCCAGGGATGCAACTCCAGAACCACACCCCGCACCAGTTCAGGGCACGATGAACACCGCCGAGGTTGCAGCCATTGTGGCCCAGGAGGTAAATGCCGCACTTGCCGTAGTTCAGCAGGCACCACCTCAGGCGCCGATAGCCGCGCCAGTTCAGGCACATGTATTCCCGTCTGCTTGGGAACGTGTACGTGATGCTTTTCAGAAAGCACACCCTCCGGAGTTCGCAGGTAGCTCCGATGTGGTAGTTTCGAGTCAGTGGAGGAAGGACATCCAGCGACACCTGAGGATGTATGAGTGCACAGATGTCCAGAAGCAGATACTAGCTACCTTTAAGCTAGTAGGGTCTGCACTGCAGTGGTGGGAGTCTATTACCACCGTAGAGGAGAGAGATACTCTCACTATTCAGGAGTTTTGGGTGCGGTTTGACCGCAAGTACTTTTCGTCTGCTGTTCACACAGAGATGAGGAGGAAGTTGATGAGCCTCAAGCAGGAGGGTAAGACTGTGGCCGAGTATGAGGCCGAATTCACTGATCTTCTGAACATTGTTCCGGATGAGATACCGACGGAGGAGAAGAAGATACAGAAATTTACGGACGGGTTGACATGTAGGATTCGCCAGCACTTGTTAGGGAACCTCTCGTTATCCACTTACTCTGATGTGGTTAACGCCGCATTGCTCCATTGCCAGGATCACCGATTTCACATGACTGAGGGCAAGCGATCGGGAGAGTCTAGCCATCAGGGCAGGACTGGAGGAAATGGTGCCAGTGGGGCACAATTTGTTCAGGGGCAGAGACAGGGTGATCAGGGTACCCAGCAGGGGGATCACAAGAGGTTCAGGTCAGGAAATTTCAGGCACGGACAGGGAGGTTTCCGGTAGGGCCATCAGGGTCCGAACGGCCATCAGAACCAGCAGGGTCAGAATGGTCAACAGCAGTTTCAGCAGGGCCAGTGGAGGAACGGTAACGGCCACCAGGGCTGGGGGAAGCAGGGACAGAGAGGGGGGAACTTTCCGAGGAAGTGTTTCGTTTGTGGCAAGACTGACCATAAACGCCAGGACTGTCCTGATAGGGGCGGGGCCCCGCAGCAGCAGCAGGGTGCTCGACAGGAGCCACAGAGGCCACTTTTTCCACCAGCCCTCCCAGCTCCAGCCCAGGTGCCAGCTCTTCCAGCCATTCCAGCAGTTCCTGTGCAACAGGGACAGTTACAGTATGGACGTGTCTATAACGTCCACCAGGCAGCAGCTCCGCAGGTACCACCCGCTATTGAGGGTGTGTTTCCTATCCATGGCACTATGGGTCGGGTTTTGTTTGATACGGGGGCAACACATTGCTTTATAGCTACACATTCTGCGAAAGCCTTAGGGTTGTTAGCCACAGCAGAGAGCACAATGACGTGTGTAGACTCACCATTAGGGAGTGGGTCACTTATTTTCTTTATATGCCGGGGAGTAGGGGTAGAGATTGGTAGTCTGGTATTACCTGCAGATATGTTGGTATTAGATATGCATGTTCACGATGTAATTATCGGTATGGATTGGCTCGCTGATTATAGATCCATGATTGATTGCTTCGATGGGAGCATTATTTTTGCCATTCCGGGGCAAGAGATGTTTGTAGTGGCGATGCCTCGCCCAGAGGGAGGTTCGATCGCTCATTTGTATTATTTAGAGGAGGAGACCTCTAAGGAGGTGGTGATACCACTTGATTCGATTCCGGTTGTTAGAGAGTTTGCCGATGTATTTCAGGATATACCTGGATTACCCCCCAGTCGAGAGATAGACTTTGTCATAGACTTATTTCCAGATTCGAGACCTATAGCACGCGCACCGTACCGTATGGCTCCAGCTGAGATGAGGGAGTTACGGGATCAGATTGAGCAGTTGTTGGGTCAGAGGTTTATACGGAGGAGTACTTCACCGTGGGGTGCCCCTGTGTTATTCGTGAAGAAGAGAGATGGTTCACTGAGATTGTGTGTGGACTACCGAGAGTTGAATAAGGTCACGATACGGAATAAGTATCCGTTGCCTCGAATCGATGACTTATTCGACCAGTTGAGAGGCGCTTCTTTCTTCTCAAATATTGATTTGAGATTGGGATACCATCAGTTGCGTATCAGGGAGGAGGACGTCTCGAAGACTGCGTTCTTATCGAGATATGGGTCTTACGAGTTTCGGGTTATGCCTTTTGGTTTGACCAACGCTCCAGCAGTGTTTATGGACTTGATGAATAGGGTGTTCAGAGATTTTCTAGATCAGTTTGTCATTGTCTTCATTGATGATATTCTGGTTTACTCTCAGACAGAGGAGGAGCACACCGAGCATTTGAGGCAAGTTTTGCAGACACTACGTCGGAACGAGTTGTATGCCAAATATGAGAAATGCGGGTTTTGGCTGAAGGAGGTCCAGTTTTTGGGACACATTATTTCCGACCAGGGGATATCTGTTGATTCGGGGAAAGTATCCGCGGTGAGGGAGTGGGGACAGCCCACGACACCGACGGAGATCCGTAGTTTCTTGGGACTAGCAGGATACTACAGGAGGTTCATTCGGGGATTCTCGAAGATAGCAGGTCCTTTGACACATCTGACTCGTAAGGGTGTGCCATTCATCTGGAGTGATGCCTGTCAGTTGGCATTCGATGAATTGAAGGATAAGTTGACCACAACACCTGCGTTAGCATTGCCGAGACCGGGTGTTGAGTATTTAGTTTACACCGATGCGTCCTTGCAAGGACTTGGAGGTGTATTGCAGTAGGAGAGTCAGACCATTGCTTATGCATCCCGTAAGCTAAAGCCTCACGAGAAGAATTACCCCACTCATGACCTGGAGTTGGCGGCAGTTGTATTTGCCCTTCGTATTTGGAGACATTACCTTTTGGGGGAGAAGTTTCGATTGTTCACGGACCACAAGTCCCTACAGTACCTATTCACGCAGAAGGAGTTGAATATGCGGCAGCGAAGGTGGCTTGAGTTTGTGAAGGACTATCAGTTTGATATCCAGTATCACCCGGGGAAGGCTAACGTGGTAGCAGACGCGTTGAGCCGTAGGCCAGCAAATGAAGTGGCAGGGGTATGGAAGGCCAAATGGAAGGAATTGGGACACCAGGATGCAGTGGCCCGATCATTCATGTCGGTAATGACTGTTACACCGCAGATTGTCATGAGAGTGGTAAAGGCATAAGCAAATGACTCGTTCTGTCAGGAACTGATAGTTCGATTACTAGCAGAGGGAGCTGAATCCTATACCGTTAGCTCAGACGTGGGATTACGCTTCAATGGGAGATTGGTAGTTCCGGAAGGGGAGGAATTGCGGCACGAGGTGATGGTCGAGTCGCACGGCTCACGATTCGCGGTACATCCCGGTGGGGACAAAATGTACCAAGACATGAGACGACAGTATTGGTGGAGCGGGATGAAGAGAGATATTGCCGAGTTTGTTTCTAAATGCGCCACTTGTCAGTTTGTAAAAGTGGATCATCAGAGGCCGGCAGGACTGCTACAGCCGTTGGAGGTCCCGATGTGGATGTGGGAGAGCATATCCATGGACTTTATCACGGGGTTGCCTACGTCACAGAGAGGTCACGACTTCATTTGGGTAATTGTGGACAGGTTGACCAAAGTCGCTCATTTTCTACCCGTAAGGACAGACTACACTACGGGACAGTATGCCCAACTCTTTATTTCAAAGATAGTGAGACTTCACGGTGTGCCCTTAAATATCGTGTCTGACCGAGACAAGATATTTGTCTCACGATTTTGGGAGAGTTTCCAGGAGGCCATGGGCACGGAATTGCGGTTGAGTACGGCATATCACCCGCGGGCCGATGGGCAGACCGAGCGTACGAACCAGATGTTGGAGGACATGCTACGTATGTGCATCATACATTTCGGGGGTGGATGGGAGCAGTATCTTCCACTGGTGGAGTTTGCTTACAACTCCTCCTACCAATTCACCATTGGCATGGCTCCATTTGAGGCGTTGTAAGGTAGACCTTGTCGTTCCCCAGCATGTTGGTTGGAGGTGGGGGACAACAAACTACTTGGGCCGGAGGTGATTCAGGATACTTCGGCAAGGACATAATTGATACGGAGTCACATTCGGGTAGCTCAGGATCGGCAGAAGAGTTATGCTAATGCGAAGAGGTTCTTCAGGGAGTTCCAAGTGGGGCACCAGGTTTTGCTCAGAGTATCGCCTATGAAGGGGATTATGCGTTTCGGGAAGAATGGGAAGTTGGCACCGAGATATGTGGGACCATTTCCTATTATTGAGCGGATTGGACCGTTTGCGTATAGACTTGGATTACCGGAGCATTTGCATCGGATTCACGATGTATTTCATATTTCCTCGCTAAGGAAATATCTTAGAGACGATTTGGCTCATTCTCACATTGCTTTGGAGGACATCGATCTCCAGCCTGATAGCTCCTATGAGGAGGGGTCGATTGCGATTTTGGATCGAAGTGAGCAGAAACTGCGGTCAAAGATAGTCCCGTTAGTGCGTGTTCAGTGGCGACATCATAATGTTGAGGAGTCCACATGGGAGCGCGAGGATGAGATGCGCGAACGTTATCCAGAGTTGTTTTTACCAGGTACTTTCTAGTTCCGAATTTCGGGACGAAATTCAGTTATTAGGGGGGAAGTATGTAATACCCTGTATTTTTGTGATATTTATTTATGGGATTAATTATATTAAATGCGTATTAATTGGAAATTAATCCGGATTAAAATACTAGCGAGATGCGAGTTGGTATTTGAATATAATGTGCATATATGATTATATATGAATATGGAAGTATGAAATTTGTCGAGAGATTGAAATACGGCAAGTTGGAAAATTTTATTGAGACGCGTGTGACAGTCGCGTCAGGGAAATATTTATTTTAATTAAAAAGTGAATTTTAGTTCTATTAACCGTATGGTCATTTTGAGTGCGCCAACGCGTCCGGAAGGGTCGAAATAGTTAGAAAACACTAGCCGGGGGTTAAGGTTGGGTCCCGGGGCATTATTGGGCCATACCGGTAACTTATAAGGGCATTTTGATAATTTCGGAAATTAGGTAATTAAAACCCACGAAAATTAGAGTTAAAAATCTGACTTAGTATTAACCCACTAAGTCATTTCCAACCCCAATTTAGGTAGTGGGCTACGGGAGAAGTTAGAAACTTTATAACTTGGCAAAACCAACCCCACCTCCATTAACACCTTAAGAAGAATGCTTGGAGAGAGAGAGAGAGGAGGAATTCTGCAGAGGAGAGAGAGATCCATTCATCAGATTCGTCATCAAATCCAGAGTTACCCTTAAGGCAAGTGATTTAATTTCATTTTTATAGAGAATGCTTCTTCCATGCGTAGGAAACCCAATTAAATTGTATGTTCTTGTGAGTTAATGAAAAACCCATTTAAATTGGAAGTAGAAATTTCATTTTGATGAAAAATCGCATGTAGATTGGTATTTAGATGTTTATTCTGATGATATTATAATTTGGATGAAACAAAAACGGATTTAATTTAGGCTCATTGATGAATTATAAATTCTAGGGTTCATGTTCTTAGAATCGGGGGAAAATATGAAGAGATTTGATAATTGAATGAGGTTAGAATGAATTAACCCCACAAATCATGTTAGTATATGACCTAAATATGTTTAGGAATGATTAGAGACTTTAAACAATCGTTGGATTAATGTTTGGATGAGATTTGAGGTGTGGAGAAGTTGGAAAAACGAAAATAGGAAATCTGGGCTCGAAACTGGCCACTCGTTAGAAGACCTGCCCAGGTCGTTCGAACGAGCTCCTTCGAACGAGCTTCTAACGAGTTGACCTTTGACTTCTAACGAGGGTGAAGTTCGTTCGATGACTTCGTTCGAACGAGATCTCGTTAGAAAGCCCACTTCGTTCGAACGAACTCTCGTTCGAACAGCCTCGTTCGAACGAACTCTCGTTCGAACAGCCTCGTTCGAACGAGACTTCGAACGAGTTGACAGTTTAGGCTTTTTAGCCTGTTTTGATCCCGAGTGTCCCGTAACCTTGTGTATATGTAGAGATAACCTTCCCTTGGTGATTATTTGTTATATTTGGGATGTTTGGGATATAATGAGGAGTCAAACCTAGAAGTGTAATTTGAATCTAAGGGCAAATATGAAGTAGGACGTTAGTATCTATTACGTTGCGAGAACTATTGACGGCCTAATTTATTATTTTAACCAGGAACATATAAATTGTGTAGTATTATATGTCGGTACGAAAATGAGAAGTGTACCACCAATATATTATGGTGATTACTAAGATGTGTGAATACTTAGTATATGTATTGATTTTATGTGTATGACATACCTACCATACTTGCTATCACGGGAGGTTTACGTTCGCTTAGGGCCTTCTAATCCTTGTGTTTCCCGGATTTAGATTGGTTACCTCGATGAACATAGGTCAGAGAAGGACTTATTGGGATGTTAATAAGTCTGCTGATCGTGGGAGCGCAGGTATGTGCGTGACCCATGTAATGTGACTGTGTTCGCCTCCATTATTTGTGATGTTGTTATCTGAGAACGATTCCTGAGAGATTCGGAATACGTGATCCTTATGTACGTGATGTACCAGGATGGATAGCAGAGTATGTGTGCACCGCAGCTAGTCTCGGGGTGCTGTATTGTATATTTATGACGTGAATAATATACACTTAATTAATGGAAACTTTCATGTTAATATTGTGAATATAATTATGGTAATGTTTTGAGAAAACATAACGGGTTAATTGATAGTGAATTATATTACTAATTGAGAATCCGAGTGTATGTAAAGCCCTCTATTTAATTGATAACGTTAGAATATAATATGAGAATCGAGTAGTAAGGGGTAGAACTTATTACGGTTTGGTTAGATATGGATGTCTTATAGATGGGTACGGTACGTTAGGAGTGCACATGTAGTCGAGAGGTGAGAATTTCATGTGAGTGCACGTCCTAACATGTATTTTGCATTTAATGTTTTAATGTTATTAAAACACTTGCTGTTTTTAAAATGATTTCCACTTTCGGGCTCTGACCCATTTGCTTTCAAATCTATTTTTGTAAAAACCATTTTAGGTGCCCAGCCACAAGGACACCATGCCTAGGATTCTCATTCAGGTGACGAGCTGTAGCTGTTTGTGGAAGTTACGGGACTTTGCTTGTAGACGCTTCATCTATCTTGACTCGATATTCTTCAGTTATCAGTTGTAGGGCATGTCGCCCATTTCTTTTAGAGACATTTCATTTATTTCAGTTATTCAGACTTCTGGCATGTAATTATTCAGGATTCAGACTTGTCGTATTATTTTTTTCAGTTGTGGGATTGTTGTGAGGAGTTTTCCTCCGGATTTATATTTATGTTGTTGGTTATTCATTACTTCATTATAGTGAGTGGTTGTTATTCTTTCATTATTCTTTTACTGCATGTTAATCAGACTTAACTTAAAATTTGGCACTTACTTTTAAATACTAGGTGGTTAGTAATTATTAAAATGTTTTCGACAGTGATGCTATTAACTGAACCAGCTTGGCATTTTGAATTAGTTTAATAAAGGAGTAGCTACCCGGTATTTAATTAGTCGGGGTGTCACATCGTGTTTGTTAGCACGAATTAAAAAATGGGTTAATGATTGAAAACATGGGAAGAACATTCCATACTAGGGTTCTTGAATAATTATAAGATTTGAATGATTCTGGGCTAATTTGGAAGGATTTATAATGTTTAATTCGTTGGAAATCATCCTAGCATATGTAGCAATGGTTAGGTATCGTTAGTTACTAGTTTGGTGGATTATCATGTGAGTTAGATAATTGAATATGGTGAAAAATGCATGAAGAAGAGGAAGAACTGAGTCTGTCACTGCTCGATCGATCGATCGACCCTTGAATGTCGATTGATTGATGGAGTCGATCGATCGATGACCATGGTCGATCGATCAACCCAAGCTGATTTTGGGTTCTTTTGTTGGTTGAGTTATATTCAATTACCGACGCTTGAGGGGAACCTTAGTGATGACATTTTACCTATATAGGGACTTAGAGAGTACCAGTAGGTGTATAGAGGGGGTCCATTATAATCATTCAGTGCAAGATTTGAAGTGATGGACCGATGAGGGTAATCGAGTAGTGCATCGGGAATTTGGGATTTGAGTTATGGAGAGAGTAAACGTCATTACAAGGAGTATACCAGTAGGTTAGAGATAGCCTAACTACTGAAATGAGTAGAGGGGTAACTAGGGCCCTTAGAGTTGTGTGAATACTCAATTAAAATACGATAGTGAGATAAATCATAAATTAATAAGTAGGGTGAATACTAAAGAGGAAATACTATATACGAGCACTATTATTAGGTTACGTGTATACCTACTGAATTATATAGATACTTAGGTGGAGAGAATACCTAAAGTATAATTGCCTATATTAGGGTCGAGGTAGGATTCCGAACTAATATATGGAAATAGTAAGTTGGGGTCGTGACGAAAGAGTTTCGAACCAAAATATGTATAAAATTTCATTAGTGGGGTCGAGGTGATTTTTCCAAACCACTACCTAAAATGAACTTGGGGTCGAGGTGATATTCCGAACCAAACTCTTACTTGGTGTTTATGGACCATTCCGAACCAAGAGTCCTTGATGTGTGTTAAGAGGACATATTAGTAATGACTGAATTTATAAGTATATATTGTGTGTGAAATGTATATTGTATTAATAATATACTTATGCGAGTTAGTAGATAATGAGATGTCGTTATTACATCTGAAGAAAATTAAGTAGGGAAACTTAATTATAAATCGGTTAAAGGTAACAAGGCATGAACTGTTATCTAAGTATATACATTATGAGATATGGTTATTATTACATACTATATGGGCGGTATGGGAACTTAGTCGCGTAGATAAGTTCAGTTTAATACTATAGTCCAATTAGCTTCAGTAGTACAGTTAGGTGGGCTAGGTACGGGACATTAGGCGTGCACTATAGATGAGGGGTGAGGTAACTCAAGAGAGTGTACGCAAATCTTAACATGTGTAATCAATAACTCATTTTACCGTGATAATCACTTGCTAAATATTTTCAAAACATTTTGAGTACTAACTCTTGCTATCAAAATATTTCCAAAACCCTTTTAGGTGTCCAGCTACAGGGACGCCAGACGTGAGGATTCTATCCAGTGACTCGTAGCTACACAATTGTGGAGGCTGGAAGGACTTTGCATAGACGATTCATTCTTTCAGATCTAGTGTAAGATCTCTTTTTAGTGCTCTCCATTGGGATATGCTGTCCATTGTCTTTATTTCAGATATTCAGTTTTGGATTATTTTGGCTTTATTTAAAAGCATTTGATTTTAGCCTATTGTTGACTCGGCAATACTTTATCCTTTATATATTTCATGATGGTTTGAATTATTGTATAGTGTGAATGTTTAATTATTTTCGCATGAGTATTGTTCTTGGGTTAATAAAAGATAAAATTTGACACCGGTTTAATTTCACTTAGGTGATTATTAATTAAAAAGTTTTCGTCAGTGATGCTAAGAATGAACCAACTGAGAAACCTGTTTTAATTTAATTTAGGACTGATCACCCGGGATTTAATTAGGTAGGGTATCACACTCGACTCCTGACTCGGATAAAGAAATGCCACGTCACTAATACACGTTATGACGAAATTAAGTTATTACTATTCACTTAGTAATTTATATTCCATAAATATTAACCATTTACTCTCCGATTAATATTTGTATAATATTACCATAATTAATTGAATTAAATTACGACACACAAGTAATTTAAAAATTTTCGAATTAATTAAATATTAGATGCACAGAAATACGGGGTGTTACATACTTCTTGGTTAATATTTATATAAATATTACCATAATTAATTCAATTAAATTATGACACACAAGTAATTTAAAATTTCTCGAATTAATTAAATATTAGATGCACAGAAATACGGGGTGTTCCATACTTATCCTTTTACAAAGGAATTTCGTCCCCGAAATTAGGTCGTACCCGCGACGAATAACTCTGGATACTGCTCTCGTATATCCTCTTCCCGCTCCCACGTAGACTCGTCAATACTGTTATGCCCCCACTAAGCTCTGACTAGTGGCACCACCTTAGATCGTAGCTTTCACTCACTGTGACCCGAAATAGCCTTGGATATCTCCATATATGAGATGTCCGGCTGCAATTCAATCTCCTCAAGTGGGTCGTGCTAGGAAGCCCTCTCGATGGTCACCAATCTTTAACTCGATGGTCCCCGACCATACAGTGCCTCAAACGATGAGCCTATACTCCACCGGCTCTACTATCTTTATGTTAGGAAAATCCCCTCCTGCATGGGTGCCAATTTTCTTGTAGCCAAATACGTGACTTTCTTTGGGGAAATTACCTGCAATAATTCCTGATTACGCATGTCAGACTTCCACCTTCAACGCACGGTAAGGTACTCCTCATTACGTTCCTGAATTATAAAAAAAGTCATGATTTACCGAATTCTTGCCGATGGACCAACTCACTTCGGGTCCTAGAGGATTGTTAGTTTCCTTACCTCTTATCATCCGAAGGGTGGATAACAAAATTTTCTCATAAATTTTCTCAAAAGTTTCACGTGAATCTACGAGGTATCACACGTAACATTATTAGTGGTAATTAGTACTCCTAATTACCCAACAATTTGAAATATACATTTCTTGATTTCTCCTTGACCTAGTCGCTTCCCGTCTACCCATCGACTTATGGGTGACACGTATAGTACACTTTGTAACTTCGTCCCTACCGCCTCCTCAGACTTCTTACCAGAGGTGGGACTGAAAGGTCTCATCCAAATTCACAACAATATTGAACGAGAACCTGTACTGTTTCACTTCTTCTTTTCAGTCGAATGGTTGGATGTACTGCCCAGTCGTATTACCCTTCCAAATCTAACAATCAGTCATTCTGGTAAATCTATTTTGCAAACCCGGTGGAAACCCCGACCTCTCCACGACTTTGGATAGCCAAATTATGAATTTTACTAATCCGCGTGTAAATCCCATTCCTGGAATTGCAAAATTACAAAAATCCCGGTTGATAACCTCTAATCAACCCTTTTTTATTTTTTACCCTTAAATGGTGTACCCAGAGACAACTTTACTATGTCTCATATAACACAAATCCCCATGCTCAAAGATTTACATCGCTTGAGTAGGAATCTACACCTTATCTATATGTAAAACCATACTTGGCACATGACTAAGTGAGACTCTCATCTACTTTCCAAAAAATGTGGTTTTTTCTTGCCTAAAGATATTTTGTTACATGTGCCTCCACCTCCTTTCCACTCCTCACGGTGGAGATCGTTCTCCTTGATATATAAATAGTCGAGTTATTTTCTTTTTCGAACGGATTCTAGTTCACTATACTCTTCCACTTATTTCTAATTACCGCATAGGTATATAATCCACACGCTTATTTACACATTCCTTTATTTAAGACGATTCTGAAATCACACTAACCAGGGTGACCATACACCCAATATCCTTTGCATATTTGCACAACATCACAGACGTCACATTTGTAATATTTTCCTTTCAATGTTATCCCAAAGATGACACTATATCATACGGTTAATTTCGATTACTCCCCAAATCGCAATTAAATCTTCTTGATGTTGCCCCACCCATTAACTTGTGGTGAAAAAGTTTTCTCATTGCTTCTTTCGCAGCACTACCCGGCTACACTGACATTATAGCGAAATAGCTTTCACCTCAAAGTGTAACTCCACACGTCCAAAATTACCCTTTAAACTGATCTGTTAGCATCCAATAACGTCGCTCCACTACCGACATTTATTAGGGCTTATGCGTATAACATTTCATAACAGAGCCCAAAAAGAACTTTCCTCAATGCATTACATCCTAGCATTGTCGTTCATTGATTTCTTGTAGCCCCAACCATATAACCAGGACTCCCAAGACTTTGTCCCTATACTTATAGGTCTAATTATCGACTCCTTTGTCTCTAAAGGAGTTATAAAATAATGTGCTCGCACTATCATTAAGTCCTCAACACTAAGTTACTAACGAACTAAATATCTCCGCTCCATGGTCAATCCACCATACCCTGAATCACATCAGTAAAAGTCCCAACGCATCGGGATCCAATATAACTAGATAGCTGTACCCTATGAAGTCTAATTCACCCCAAAATTTTCTGCAAGACTGACCCTCTTTCAGGTGGAATATCGCAAAAATATACATCCTGCCTTGGAATTGCAAATACGATAGTCTTATTGTATCCGCCCACCACCGCTTACCCATCTCTGACCAGTCCGTACCCAGGATAAAATGATGCTCACATAGAACTCTTAAAACGATCTAAGCTCGTACCGTATTTATCCTTTCAGTGTATGCATCCACCTCTTGCAGATGGGACTAAAGAGGGCCCCGCTACCGTGACTGCTCTAAAAATTTCACTTAGCCCATGATAATTATATGTGCTCCATTTAAATTCATCCTCAGTCGAGTCTGACACCGGTTTAAGAGTTGTCACATTTTCTACGGTGAGAGAGGGAGGAGTCCTCCCTCTTTCACACACTAACCATACACGCTCACTAATGTCCTTTAAAGAAGATTTCATGTGGGCTTTCCAATATGCATAGTTTGTCCTATAAAAAACTGGCATCCGATTATATAAGTTTTCCATTGAACTTAAGCTTTTTCAAAATCCATTTTTTTAAGAAATTGATATTCAGAAAAATTTTGCAAAAAAATTACACGATATAATTGTGTAATCGACTCTGATACCAATTTGAGAGTGCGCTTATATTCCATGTCCAAACTTTAATTAAATTTTAATTATATGCCCAGATTTAATTAAAACCCTAAGACATGGATCTAGTTGTGATTGAAAGTAATACGAATTATCTAGTATGCAAACCAAAACAATCACAAAACAAATTTGAGGAAAAATCCCAAGCAGGGGCAAAATCTTTTATTTCTCTATTAATTGTAAATCTCCAACTTACAATTACATAGAAGAAATACAACGTTTGTGATGACGAAATATCCTCAGGTGTTGGTTCAAAGTCTTCAGCAAGAGATCCCTCAAGAGCTTCAATGGTTAGCAATGGACACAACCTTCTTCTCCACAAGTTTTACACCAGAATGAGTAATATAAATAATAGGGTTTAAGAATGATTCACATAAATGATTTGGGATGTTGGAGTGAATCAAAAATGTTTTTTAAGCCTAAAAGATGAAGTCTTAAAGTGCATCACATATGCAGGGGTATGGCGAAGTTTTAAAAGACTTTTAAAACCTAACTTTCGTAGAAGGTACTATAGGTTGAATAAAAAGTTAAGGCAGCGCATGTCATTCAAACGATATCTCATGTCATTTGAATGACATTAGATGTCGTTACTGTTGACCTTAAAAATGACCTTTAAAAACACAAAATAGTACATGTTCGTTTGAAAAAGTAAAGAAACGACCCTTCAAGTGACCCTTCAAGTGACATTGTATGTCGTTAAAAGTTGTCATTTGAACGATTTGTCAATGTCATTTGAACGACAGGTGCAAAAAATATTATTTTAAAAGGTCTCGCCTACAGGTCTTGAAAAATTATTTTTGACTTGGAAAAATGCCTTATTTTGATAAAAAACATTTTATTAAAAACATCCCAAATAAATAAGTGAACATTAATAACTCCAATTAGACATTATACCTCTTAGTGTAATGGAGTCGTGGGAATAGTGGAGACCGGTTGAAGATGCACAACACATGATGTCAATGATGGGTACGTGTTGAGGATGCATGATGTTAAAGATTCAGATAATGAAAGTCAAGGTTGAACGTGAAGACGTGCCACATGTATCGGTATATGACATATTAACTATGATCTAGGTCAACTCAGAAATTCTTAGATTCTAGATGGATATTTATAAAATCATGTCCATACAAATAGCATAAAAAAAATCTTAACGAGGACTCATTGTGAAAACCCATTGATCTTTAACTTTAACAGTCTCAAAATAAACATATATCATTTTAGCTCTTTTGCCTTGAAAGATATCAATTTTTGAAGCATTATTGCAAAACATGGCCTTGGCAATTTTTCTTTTCTTTTAACTCTCTTTTTTTGCTCTTGCCAATGGTGGCATTTCATGAAAAGGATATTTCTCCTTTTATAGCATTTTCCCTTTGCACACTCATATTTTTCAAACAAAACAAAATCAAGGGTAATGGTTCTTACATGCACAAATTCCCCATAGTAAAATAGATATGTATATGACAAGATTGATAGGAGAAAACCTCACTTAACTCATGCAACATAGGTAGTTATAATCCAAAGAGCTCATGCAAGCTTGTACGGAGGCATACGCAAAGTGAATCCATTAAGAAAATCAAAGTCGAACAACTTTATGCAAGCATGATTAAGACAATTCAAACATTAAAAATCACAATAAAATGTGCTAGTCACATTGAAAAATGGAATGAATGGGGTTCAAACACACCGATATTCCACACAAAATGTGAAAAACCAAAAATATTTTTGAGTTTTTAAACATTTTTATAAAAAATGACACCAATTTAAAAAATAACTGAAAAGACCAACAATATTTTGTTGTATTTTTCTCAATATGACCCAATAAAGGGAAAACCCAAAATACAAAATACTCAAACGCCATACAACTAGAAATAACATAACATGAATCACAAAAGCTAGTGTATGAAAATAGGCAAACACAATCAACTATTAGATTTAGCATAGGAATAATCATGTTCTACGTGTGAAAATCAACAAGTCCAACAATAAGCCCCTCCAAATCGGATCTCCTAACCCTTGTAGGTGTAAAGTGATGATCTAAGATTTGGGGAACCTTGGTGAAACTAAAATTAGACTTCCTAGGAACTTTTCTAAGACCATAACAAAAATACCTAAGGTGACCTTTCCTATCACAATGTGTACAATTATAGATGAAAGGAATGTTACCTTTTGGGTTAACCTTTTCTAACGTTCCTAGCAACGGTTGAGTTTCTCAAGATATTGTTCATGGTTTCAGTTATGGAAGCAACTGGATAATCAAAGCCAAATCTAAAATTTTCATTTTTGATTTGGACAGTGCCTAACATCTTGTCTAACTTTTGTGACCAAGATTTCAAATTAAATTTGACAAGACTCGAGTATTCCCTTCTTTTTTTTCCAAAAAAGAGGGACAGATGCCCCAGGAAGAAATTTATTAATGAGAGGAAAGACTCCCCCAAATCAAAGCAAGGTTACAACAGATCCATGGATACTGAAAAGTAAATATGGTGCTTTATAATAGCCCCATTACAATAACTAAGTAATTTTAATAATAGACCTAATATAACGGCATCCCAATTTGTCCAGCTTGATAGCTCCTCTAGCCATAGTTGGATGGTCCAGAAATTGATGGAAAAGTGATAGAGAATGGAGATTGATCCCATGATTCGCAAGAGTGTGAGAAGCCATATTTGATTCCCTATAACAATGAGATAATATGAAATTGTTCTTCGAAAGGATCTCCTTAATTCCTTCGACATATTCTAGCAGTTTCTATGGAGGTCTCCAATTTTTGTTGATGAGGTTCACCACAAACAATGAATCAAACTCTATTGCCACATCTTTGAGGTTGTAGTCCACGCACATCTCAATCCCTAACCAAATGCTTTTAATTTCCACATTAGTGTTTGAGGCGACTCCTTCATATTTAGCATATGCGAATATAAGATCACCTCTGACATTTCTAACAATCCCACCTATACCACTTATCCCCAGATTCCCTCTCGATGCCCCATACGTATTTATCTTGAACCAAGATGGTGTAGGTTGTCTCCACTTGATTAATTTAACAGAGTGAATATTCCTACAAATTTGAAGGTTGAAAGATTTGTGAACCCCTTGATCGAACGAAGAGATATGGTTTTTGAATCTAATTCCCTTACAAATATCGAAGATACAAGAGATTTATTGATGAATAATAGCCTTTATATCAACCTTAACATTCTCGAAGAGGGATTGATTCCTACTTTTCCATATTTCCCAACAAATAATGTTTGGGATACATTTATCAAGAAATCTAGAATAGTCTTGAGGTCCAGATTTGATCCACCAGTTGTGATGAAGAGAAGTGAAATTGGAAGTGTTCACATCAACCCCCATTAATTTTGAGAAGAATTCCCACACCTGTCTGATTGAAGGACAATGAGTGAATAAGTGATCTAATGATTCTAAGTGAGGCTGACAAGCCACACATCTGGAATAGAGCTTAACCCCAACTGACTGAATAGTTGAATCTATAGGAAGATAATTATTAATTATTTTCCATAGACTGATCGAGCATTTCTTTAGAATATTACTGTCCCAAATGATTGTGCTGATAGTTGAAGAGTGGTAATAGGTTCTACAATATACATAAGCAGAGCTAAGAGAAAATTGACCAGATACTTCAGGAACCCAAAACCACTTATCTTTTTTCAGAACCATATTTTCTTCACATTTATCTTTCACCTTGGCTATGTTCCTCCAGGTATGAGAAGCTACGGTAGAACCCTGGCTGTCATTTTTATACCTGCTCATCATGTAGTCTGACCTCTCAGTGGACATCTTCCAATATATCTTCATGAAGGAAGTTGTAGATAGATGATTGAAGTCTACAAGGCCAAGTCCCCCCTCTTTTATATCTCTACTAAGAAATTCCCAGTTCTTCCATTGGTGCTTCCATCCTTGGACATCATTACCTCCCTAGAAAAACTTATTCAAGATCCGATGGATCTTAATAATCACAGCTTTAGGAGGAGACAATGAAGTTAAAAGATAAGAAGGGATAGATGAGAGAACATGTTAAAGAATAGTAATTCTGCCACCGAAAGAAAGAAGCTTTAACTGCCAACCTGCAATTCTAGCTCTCAAAGAATTAATTAGGCTATCATAATAAAAAACCTTGTTCCTTCCTTTAAAAATTGGGCATCCAATGTATTTAAGAGGTAAATATTTATGAGAAAGACCTGTTAATTTAGTAATCTTATCCTTGAAATGAGGTATACATTTTGAATCAATAATGAAGCTACTTTTCCTTACATTAATCTTATGTCCTGACTAACTATAGTACTGATGAAAGAACTCCTTAATTTTCAGAATACTCTTCTTGTCACCTCTACAAAAAACTATGAGATCATCTGCAAAAGCAAGATGGGAAATGAGGGGACTACCACTTGGGAGATAAAAAGGTTTTATAGAACCTGATTCCATCAAATGATTCAACCCTCTACTCAAGAAATCTGTTGTAAGAATAAAGAGACTAGGGGAAAGGGGATCCCCTTGTCCAAACCCTTTGTAAACATGAATAATATACATGAATGGCCATTTATGATTACAAAAAACCATTTGATGGAAATGCTTCTCCAGATGAGATCTATCCATCTCTCTCCAAAGCCAAAAGCCCTAAGAATTTTCACCAAAAAACTCTAATTCACCTTATCATACGCTTTTTCCATGTCCAACTTGATCAAAACATTGCCTCCATGAGATTTATTCCCCAAATTATGGACCATTTCTTTAGCAAGAAGAAAATTTTCTTGAATGGACCTGCCTTTGATAAAAGCACTCTGATGTGGAGAGATCAGATTTGGGAGAATTTTAGACAATCTGATTGTGATAATTTTGGTGATGACAAATGTAAATTTCTTGCCTAGTCTTACATCTTTTATTTGTTTCCTTATTGTGTTTATCATCTCTAACATGTTGGGCCGTTTTAGGTGGAAGTGGCATCACTGATAGCTAACATTCTCCTTCGTCTTGCATTGTCAAGACCCGTTACTGTAGTTCCTCTTTTCAGTGCCATAACGGGGGTAAGTTGGATGCATTTTTGCCTCGTATTCTTTTGTGTTTTCCCCTTGCGTCTAACACTTGGTTTTACATTTGCATCTTTCTCCAAGTCTCACCCCACCTTTGCTTTGAGTGGCCTTGTTCCTTCCTAGGCCCAAGTTGGTGCTGCTGCTCCTGTTGGGGCTTCTCTTGGGGGTTCAGCGTCTCCCTCCGATGATGCTCCCGTGCTAGATTAAATACCTTATATTGGCGAGGGAAGTTTGCCTACCATTGAAGCTTCTTCAGTTGAGGGCCCCGCTGGAGTTGCTGAGACCAGGAGCCCACCTCCAATAGTTTCTACCATCATGGTCCCCGTGGTGGCTCCCGTTCTGTCTCCTACTGCTGCCGAGGTACTTCGCTAGTTTCTTTATATTTCTCAGTTTCTCGAACCTCACCTGTGTTTATTACTTAACAATGAAAACACTTGTTAAGGTTTTCTAAAAAATAACTCCACCTATATCGGTGACTTAATCAATGAAAACACTTGTTAATATTTTTCTTAAACTCCACCTATATCGGTGACATAACAACGAAAACACTTGCTAAGATTTTTCATAAACTCCACCTATATTGGTGACTTAACAACGAAAACACTTGTTAAGCTTTTTCATAAACTCCACCTATATCGGTGACTTAACAACGAAAATACTTGTTAAGATTTTTCATAAACTCCACCCATATCGATGACTTAACAACGAAGACACTTGTTAAGATTTTTCATAAACTCCACCTATATCGGTGACTTAACAATGAAAACACTTGTTAAGATTTTTTTCATAAACTCCACCCATATCGGTGACTTAACAACGAAAACACTTGTTAAGATTTTTCATAAACTCCACATATATCGGTGACTTAATAACGAAAACACTTGTTAAGATTTTTTATAAACTCCACCTATATCGGTGACTTAATAACGAAAACACTTGTTAAGATTTTTTCATAAACTTCTTGTTTCCTCTAACTATTTTCAGGTTACTCGAGAGGATTCTCCACTAGTTCTTTTACCCACTGCCTCGCCCCATCGTGAACCTGTCGCTTCCGAAGAAACTAGCCAAAATGATCAAGGTTCCACGATAGGTGCTGCTATGGAGAGAGAATCTGCATGCGAGCTTCCTCTGCCCGACCTAGCTCCCCACGCCTTTTGCTTGATGGTACTCCAACGTTCTCCCCAAATGTTGCCAACCACCGTTTGGAGATTGAACAACTTGTGAGATATCATCCTGAAACCTTCACGGCGGACTGCCTACATTCAAACATCTCAGTTATAAGCTACAGGCTTCAAGACATGGCCACCGTCGTTGCTGAAATCGCCAATACTCCAACTGCAAATGTTACCAGATCCCTCCTTAACCAATTCTTGGGCTATCCGAGGGAGTTGGGTCGTGACGAGTTTCGTTTTGACTAGCTCATCGCGCATTTGAAGACTTTGAAGAGCCATCGATTGAACAACCAGAGGGAGCTCTTATAGAAACATCACGAGGATCAGCGGGCCGAAAAAGCCAAGTTGGATGAGCTAGAAACTCTTCTTAAGACCATTGACAAAGAGGTGGGGGACCTCAAAGAAGCTCGAAGCGCAGCTGGTATCTTATCATCCCACGATCCTGCGAAATCCTCCATCGTTTTAGCCAAGATATTGACCAAAGTTTTGTTAGTCGCTTCGGCTTGACCGTTTCCCTTTAGGTATGCCACTGTCGAAGTGTGATGGATAATGAAGTATTTGTCTGTGAGCATCATTACTTTTGAATTGACGAAAAGGGTCCCATTATCTTAAAGGATAACCTTTGGGATCCCAAAACGATAAATGATGTACTCTTTGATGAAGTTGCTCACCACTCCTGTAGTTTCCCTTCTTAGTGGTATCACCTCAGCCCACTTTGTGAAGCACCCCATTGCCACTAAAATCCATATCTTCCCCCTCGAAGAAGAGTGTATTGCCCCTACCAGGTCGAACGCCCAAGTATGAAAAGGATAAGGCGTTGCCAGGGAGTGTAAGTCCACTTAAGGGGCATGGATCATATTTCCATGAAGTTGGCAAGCCTTGCACTTTCGAACAAACTCAGCCGAATCTTTCTCCATCGTTAGCCAATAGTATCCCAAAGTCATCAACTGATCATATAACTTGGCCCCCTATATGAGTTGGATAGTGCGCCTATTTCAGGACCTTTGCTGCCTCTTCTCTCATGATACAACGTAAAGGCCTATTGAAGTATCCGCTTCGATAAAGTTGCCCCTTCTGAACTTAGAATCTCGGGGCCCTTCGCATCAATTTTCTCCGTCAGGAAAACTCTATCTTTTATGAAATCAATATAGGGCTGTCTTCAGTTAGGTTGAGCCTCCACGAAGTGATATTCAGTCGCTTCGAAGAATAACTGGCATTTGTCACACTTTCGTTATAGCTCTGCCGCATTCTGTTTTATCTTGGTCCAAAAATACCCTTCCCTTTACATTCTTCGAAAGAGGGGTATCTCAGTTGTTTCGCAGTGCACTTCATGTGTTTTCTTCAATCTTTGCTCTGACTCTACTGGACCGATGCATCTCGACAACCATCCTCCTGCGTTTCTAAAGTAAAGGTTCCCTTGATTTGTGAAGTATTGGGCTAATTCTCTGAGCCCCATTATTCCTTCACCCGTTTCCAGTTGCCTCTTAATCTCTCCCCTCCAGTACCCATCCTCTTTTATTGGTAAAATTGACTGTACCATCAAAGGAGTTGTTCTTTATTGGATCACGACGGTAGTTATATCACTCCTCATGACCATTTTTTGGGTAATAGTGGCATAGACATCTAGATGGCGGTTCATCATTCTGGGCTGCCTCCTTATCTTGGTTCGATGGAACTGGTAGATAAGTCTTTGGATGATTGTTCTGTATGGTGCTAGGCTCATGTGTTTCAACGCGTGCTCTCCATTCACTTGCTGAACCACTAAGTTTGAATCTCCCTTGATGCAAAGTGAACGAATCCCTCTTCGAAGAGCCTCTAGTAATCCCAACACCAACGCCTCATATTCTGCTTCGTTATTGGAACAAGGGAAATCTAACTTATAGGAAAGGCAAATCTCCTCCATTCCTTTAAAAAGAATAACCCATGTTCCTTATTTCTTTTCCACTGAAGACCCATCGAACTGCATTATCCATTCCTCCTCCATCGCATTTAGGTGATTGGCCTACAAGTCGTCTCCTGGGATACTTTTCTTGGGTGGCTCAAACGTTCCTGAAGGGAAAATAGCCAACATATCAGCATATGCCTGGCTTTTGATTGCACGAGGAACCACACACTTCAAGTCATATTCAGATAGGATGAGGAACCACTTAGCTGCCCTACCAATCAAAATCGTTCTTACTAGCAAATACTTAATAGGATCACATCTAGTTACAATATGAATTGTAAAAGATAATATATAATGCCTATATTTTTCCGCTACAAAGACTAAGGCTAAACAATGCCTTTCTAAGCTACTGTACTTAACTTATGGTCCATGGATAATCCTACCGAGGTAGTAAACTGGCCGTTCCTGCCCGTCAATCTCTTGTGCCAGCAAAGCTCCCACGGATCTCGTGGTAGATGTGAGGTACAACTGTAACGGTATTCCTGCCTTTGGGGGAACCATGGTCTGTGGTGAAACGAGCAGTTTTTTCAGCCTGTCAAGAGACTCCTGGTGAACCTCCTCCCATTTGAGCTTCGTGTTCTTTCACAACAGCTGCATTAACAGATGTGTTAGTTAGGCCAATTCGAGTACAAATCTCCTAAGGTAGGAGACTTTACCGAGGAAACTCTTCAGTTCCTTCGCCATTCTTGGGCATGGTATTTCCAAGATCGCCCGTTATTTATCCTGATCCATCTGCACCCCCTGTCTATTAACCACAAAGCCTAGAAGTTTCCCACTTGTAACCCCAAAAACACACTTCAGTGGATTCATCTTTAATTTATACTTCTTGCAATGGGAAAACACCTTCCTCAAATCGGTCAGATGGGACTCCTCCTTCCTTGACTTGATGACCAAATCATCACATAAAATTCCACAAACTTATGAAAGAAGTCATGGAAAATGGCCATCATCGTTCTCTGATAGGTCGCCTCAGCGTTCTCGAGTCCAAACGGCATCACCTTGTACATGAAGTTACCCAACGGGGTTTTGAACGTTATTTTCTCTGCATCCATGGGGTCCATCTTGATCTGGCTGTACCCCACATACCCATCCATGAAGCTATACATCTCATGACCAACCGTTGCATCTATCAGGCTATCAATGGAGGACAAAGGGAACTCGTCTTTGGGACAGGCTCTATTCAAATCCCTGAAGTCCGCACAGATCCTTATCTAGTTTTTGTCTTTCTTTCCCACTGGGACAATGCTAGATAGCCAGAGCGGGTGTTGTATCGGTGTGATGAACCTTGTCTTTAGTAATCGTTGGACCTCCTCCTTGATCTTCAGATCTAGCTCAGGCTTGTATGTTCTCGTCGCTTGTTTCACTGGAATGGCTGAAGGCATTACGTTCAACTTGTGATAGCTTACTTCCTCATCCAGCCCTTCCATCTCTGTGTATTTCCACGCGAAGACGTCTATGAACTCCCGAATCAACTCAACTAAGGCCTCTCATTTCTCTTGATTGAGATCCTTTGAGATGAAGATGGGCCTCAATTCCTCTCCTTCCTTCGCCAGGTTTAATTGTTCTAACTCTTGTGCCTGGGGCTTCGGCTTATTTGCCATGTAATCTGGTTCCTTGGCGACTTTCTCCATAAATTCCTGTATGCTGGAATTGTCTATCACCATTCACTGTCCCCGTTGATCCATCAGAAAGCATTTATATATCGGGTCAACCTCATCATCAGCTTCCTCAGCTGCTCGCTCACATTGTTACAATCGATATACCACATTTCCTTCCTCGGTAACGACCTTCTTGTATTATCTGCTGGTAGTGGTGATTGCGTTCCTCTTCTTCTCTCTGGAGGCCTCGGCCACTCTATCTCCTGAGAACCGGCTCAACACGCTTTGTCGTTGGACCTCATGCTCCATTGGGTCCACTATGGGCCTCATTCTGTCTTTGAGCCGCCTCAAGATGCCTTGGGCCGAGGGACCACCTGGTGAGCTTCTTCGATTATTTCCCTTGTGCTACTCGCAACCTCATTTTTCTGCTCATTTAAGGCCCCACATCCTTTCTCTGATCGAGGGAACCCACGCCCCCTCCATACTTCTCGTTAGGACCCGAACATCTTCCTCTAACTCTGTGTTAAATGCTTCTTCCACCAAGTGAGCCTCCTCCACAGCGAAGGGCCTCTTCGTTACCCTAATGGTCACTTCTGTCCCCTTGATATTCACCTTAACTCATTGGTGGTACGTAGAAGGAACTAGCCCTTGGTTGTGAATCCACACCCTTCCTATTAGCAGACGATAGGAAGTTGCACTCTTTATTATGTGGAACTTGATATGGGAACTCAAATTTCCCATTACAATCCCAACATTAACATACCCAATGGATTTGGAGGATTGGTTATCATACCTCGAAATTACCAAAGGCATGAGGACCAACCTTTCTTTTGGAATGTTTGCTGCATGGAAAGAGTTGATTGGCATGATGTTGATGGAAGCTCCCCCCATCCATAGGAGTCCTTGCAAAGCTAACTCCGTTGACACTGGCAGTCACATATAATGGCCTGTTGTGAGGGAACCTTACAGCCCTATCTGCATCGCTGAAAGTTACTTCTGACAGAAACCTCCTTATTAACCTGGCCATGGGTCCTTTCCATCTCAACGAAGGGAACCCATTTTTCCTCGCAATATCAAGTATTGCCTGGGTTATCTCCATCCTACTCTCCCTCGAAATCCCCACTTGGTCGAAGAACCAGGTGAACTTCGAGGATTTTAAAACTGCACAGTATTCTAGAGTTGGGTCTACCTCCTCACCTTCAACACCATATACATCCTCCACATCCTTGGTGACGCGACTAAGATTTTGTCTCAAAAGTGCGTTTTACTCTAGGCTCAAGTGCAAGCCTGTCGCTCAAGTAGTAACCCGGTAAATCGGGATCGTATCCACAGAGATCGAGATTGCCAAATAATAATCAGAAAAATTATTAAATCTTGATATGATTTCTCAAAAGAAACAAAAATATGATTAATGATTGGGAAAATTTCTAGTGAAATAAAACTTTACTTGAGAAAAACAACCTGAAAATTGCAAAAAGATTTAGATCTGACAAATGAGAGAAAATAGGGTAGGGTACATTCCCTCAATCCTTAACAAATTAACTTATAGAATACTAGAATTGTAAATTAAAATTATTGACTAGATCCAGTCTTTATAAATTCTAAGCATTACATATATGAGGGATCTAGCCCGCATCATATGAAATCAAAGATAGATATAAAGCGGTGAATGATAAATCATACTCGCAAAGCGTTCTTAAACATCTCAAGTACCTAGGGCTAGAGAGATTAAAAGATTGACAATGTTTGTATGATTTTCTTTCACGATTCAATCAATATTTTAACTTAACCTCTGTTTTCTACATATATAATTTGCCTTGGATTGAGTTCATGTACCCCAACCCTAGGGAATTTAGCTACTCATGATTTGGTTCAAGAATAAATTCTCATGTAAACTTATGGATCCACAAGACATTGTAAGTAATTTGCAAATAATAAAACTGGAGAATGGAATGAGTTTACTTGAATTCAGCAACAAGAAAGTAATTGGAATTCAGAATCCTTACAAACTAGGGTTCATGAAAGAAATTGAAAACTTTTGAATTACTCTCTCCAAAACTAACCCTAGAATTCCCTAGCCACTTTGTAACCTAGCCTCTCTTAGCAAAACCCTAGCTAGCCCCTCAAATGATGCAGAGCATGGGCTTTTATAGCACAAACAATCGAAATTGACAGCTCAATGTGCTTGTGGCACAAGTTTCACCATCCAGCACGCTAAAAATCTGCATAATTAATGCCAGGATTTCATATGACCGGACCGGTCCGGATCTCCCTCGGATCGGTCCGATATTCACCGGATCGGTTCTTTTATTTCTACCGGATCGGTCCGGTCCTAGTCGGATTGGTTCGAATTTCATCTCCATCGGTTTGCTATCCATCCGGGGTCTACTGGACTTGGATCATTTCGGATCGGTCCGGTTTCCATCGGGTCGGTCCGATTTTCTTCCTTATTGACTTTCTCCTTGTAACTTTGACTGGTCATATCTTTTGATCTAGAACTCCGATTTGGGTGCCGTTTCTTCCTATGCTCTTGTGAACTCATGCTCTTCAACTTCACTTTTGGTGTCGCCTTCGATTTTTGAGTGGAACTTTACTCTTTTGCCCTTTGACTTTTCTTCTAATTTCTTCTTTTCCTTTCTTGCATTCCATTCCTGAAAACTTCATCACAATTACACAAAAACTAGGGAATATTGTTAGAAACAGACAATAGAGTGATATGGACTAAAAATGATTCAATTACTTTGTTCGAGATATTAAAATCACTGAATTAAGGGGTTAAATTCAGAAGAATTTACGCTTGGTCAAATCCCCCTAACTTAGGACTTTGAACGTTCCGGGAAATGTAACTGAATCTAACCAAAATTCTACTCTTGAAAATTCCTTTATTGGGATAGAATACCTTTTTCGCGGGAAAGCGATTGCATTTAGCGTATGCAACAAGCCTTTAAACCCCTAGGTTACCCTAGTAGGACGAGTTTTGTCTCGTGAGGGTTTGCAGTGAATATACCCACAAAATTCTTTATTGACTCAAATAAATATCAAAATACTTAAAAATTGTACAATTTAAACTTTTCGAAAAATACTCACCATAACTTCATATTCAAGTGTCTCAAACCGTAGTGTGTGTGTGCAAAGCCAAAAATTCAACCTCAAATTTCCACCGATTGAGCATTACGTTACTTTCCGAAAATTCGTTTTGATTCAAATTCTTATGGATGCACTCACAAACGAATCACTCGGATTGTGGCTATTTTCTCTCGGTATGCATGATATAAAGAGTAAATATAATGGACACAAATTCATGCATACAAAATTGAAAAGAAGGAAATATATGGTGAAAGATCTCATCATCGGAATACAATTATTAGGAAATGGGAACATCACCTCTAGTTCACACCATTTAATCTCTCTTATTATCTTTTCATGTCTTAGCTCTCCACGCAGTAACCAATTTCGCCATTCGGACTCGGTTAGGACTTTTTGGGGTTAAAAAGTGTAAAGGGTAAAAATGGGAATTGATGGAATGTTCGAAATTGGAAAATTTTCTTACGATGTCCGTTTGTGCTTTTTCGGGCATTTGCTCATTTTTCTCTTTCTTTTTCTTTTCTTGCTATTTTTGTTGAGCATATATATTTTTTTTTCTTGCCCCTTTTTATTGCACAATTTGGACTTTATTTGATGAATATTTAATTTTCACAATTCCGGGCTATTTGGGGTTTTTCGGGTTATCAAACGAAAAGATAAATTTTATTCGGCTCAACTTGGGTTGCAAAGGGATAATTTTATTTTTCAAAACTTTTTATGGCTAATATTTTTGGGTAACAAACGAGGGCCTACTTCAATGTCCAAATTGCTAATCACATTACCATATACATCTCGAGATTAATTAAGTTTAGAGATATATTTAGCACGAATTTCGAGACAACATTTCACACATTTCCCATAACCGATCAAAACAAAGGATTGAGATCATCAACGACTTATTAAAATGCTGAAAAGAACTTTGAGTTGATCATAAACTCGGATTGATTTAAAAACTCAAAAAAAATTGAAAGGCTCGAAATCTCACCGGGTTGGACTAATCTCCACACTTATTCGTAAAGTCGCCAATTTTCTTTTAATTTCCATCTTCGGTCAATTTTGGCTTAGTGCATTTTGAGATTTAACAATTTGAGACTTTAAATAGAATAAAGGTGATATTTTTGAAAAATTTAAATTCCAATTTTTATTTATTTTGAAGAAAAATATATATATATTTTTTTATATATATATATATATGCGAAGTTTTATGAATACGCACCTGTCATCCCCCCTAGCTTAGTGATTTGCATTGTCCTCAATCAAATGGACGAGAGAGATAAAGAAGACAACATAAAGAGTGCGATAAATAAAACAAGCAAATATCATACTAAAACTGTATATTACAAACTGTGGAAGCAAAAAGAAAAAAAAAACAAAAATAAAACAAACATAGCTATAAAAATCCTAAAGGGGAGAGGGGCATCCTAAGGGGCGGGTGGGGGATGGGAAGCACTAGGAGCAGCAGGATCATAAGGATTGTAGTAGTAAGGAGGAAGAGGGGCCTCGGGTCCCAACTGAATACGGTACAAGTCGGCCTGCATACACAGGACCAAACTCATGTCCCTCTCGTAGGAGGACACATACTCGTCGAAACGCGTTTCAAGTGAGAAAATGCGCTCAGTCAAGCCCGTACCAACCGGAACATAATCCGGATCAGCAGTCTCATCATATTCTTCCTCCTCACCTTCCTCCATCTCAACGTCCTCATCAGCGACGTCCTCCTCCTCATCGGACTCCTCGTCACTCGAATCGTCACCGCGCCTTGCACGGACTAGCTGAATTTGTCTTTCACTACGAGTGCGGGATTCTTGCCCTAATGGCTTGGGCAAGTTGATAAGATCTTGTGGTGGTGCTATCCCGGCATCCCGAAGCATGGAAGTAATGAGGCGACCATAAGGAAGAGGGGCGCGACCCTTTTTGTCATAGGCCACAAAAAGGATATCAGTGTAAAATGTCCGAGCTAAGTTGATCACTGTCGCAGGGTCGAACAAATGATACATCATAGTAGCTTGGCGCGGCCTCATCGCTAAATTATTGGAAGTTTGCAAAATATTAACACAAACGATATGAAAGGTAAATTGTGCCTTGTCGGATAAGCGACCGACGGGAAATGTCTCGGTATTTCAAACCGCATCGGGCTTGATCCTTGAGATACAAATTTCTTTAGTGAGAACGGGATCGGGACCCGGATAGTCAAACTGGGCCGGAGTGATCACACCATAAGGCTCGAACTTCCGTGCCACAAGGTCAAGTGAGAATGGAATAGGGATGGAATCCACAAAGGCTTGTGATTCAAATTCAGCGGTATGGACAAGAGATCCGTAGAACTGACGTACTTCATTCTCCCAAACTGCCTCAAAAGGTTCGTTGAAGAAACGACACCAGCCCCGTGATAGGAAAAGGGCTGTGACAGAATTGGGCATTTGGTCCCATAACACTTGACGTTCGATATGAATTTTTCGGGTAGGGCTGAAAATCCTACGGCACCAATTTGCTTTGCGACGGGAACGGTACTCTCCATTTCCATCGGGCAGGACTTCAATAGAGGTATATTTCTGGGGAGCAGCCATGGATATGGAGGATATTGAGATGGGAATGGAGATAGAATAGAGAGGATAGGTGGAGGTGTGAAGAAAATGGGTAGGGGGATGGGTGTATTTATAGGAATGGATAGGGATATTGGAGGGAATGAAAGGGTGGGAAATGGGGGGACGAATTTTTGAAGGAAGTGAATGGATTGGGGGAAGTGAAGAGGTGTGGATTGAAGAGGTGTCCCTTGGGAAATGAATTTCTGCAGACAACCGGACCAATCCGGTTTTGGGACCGAACCGATCTGACTTACCGGATCGGTTCTTGTTATTCCTCCGGACCGATCCGCCTGACCGGATCGGTTCTTTTAATCAGACCGGACCGATCCGGTCTGCTGATTTTCCTGAATTCTTCCTCTCTTTTCTTCTCACCATAAATGCTCCTATTCTCCCTTCCAACCATGAGTTTTCCACTGCTCACACTTCAGACTATCCTCAATGCTCATCGAAAATGAAACACACCTCACCCTTCGGATTTTCAACCCCGGGACTGACTCAATCCTACGACTCCTAACTCCTAAGACTCCTATGTACTACAATCACCCCATACATGTCGGGGGTGCGACGACCTCACCTCTCTTTGTTCAGTCAATCCCCATAAATGGGGTCCGACAGCCAGATTGTGTCGGCTTCTTTGCCAATTGCTTCCAAATAGGGCTTGAGACGATGCCCATTAACTTTAAATGTGTTTCCCCCTTTCTCATCTTTGAGTTCAACAGCTCCATGTGGAAATACCTCTGTCACAATAAATGGACCTGACCATCTTGACCGCAATTTTTCGGGAAACAAGTGCAACCTCGAGTTGTAGAGAAGTACTTTTTGTCCCGAATGAAACTCTTTCTTACGAATGATTCCATCATGAGCTCGTTTCATTCGGTCCTTGGATATTTTAGCACTTTCATACGCATCATTGCGTATTTTGTCCAACTCATTCAACTGAAGTTTCCTTGTTTCACCGGCTTTATCCATATTGAAGTTCATCCTTTTGATAGCCCAATACGCTTTGTGTTCGGTCTCAACCGAAAGATGACAAGATTTGCCATACACAAATCGAAATGGGGACATCCCAAGGGGATTCTTATATGCGGTTCTATAAGCCCAGAGCGCATCATTTAATCTGAGAGACCAATCTTTACTATTAGGATTGACCGTCTTTTCCAAGATGTTTTTGATTTCCCGATTAGCAAGCTCGGCTTGGCCATTCGATTGAGGGTGATAAGTTGTTCCAACTTTATGAACAATGCCATACTTCCGCATTAGTTTTTCCATAGGCCTATTGCAAAAATGAGTTCCATTATCACTGATTATGGCCTTAGGCATACCAAAACGAGAAAGTATATTTTCTTGAATGAATTTTATCACCACTTTGCTATCATTCGTCCTTTTAGCTATCGCCTCAACCCATTTGGAGACGTAATCTACAGCAACGAGGATGTATAGAAAATCGAAAGAAGGTGGAAATGGGCCCATGAAATCAATACCCCAACAATCAAACAACTCCAATACTAGAATTGGGGTTAATGGCATCATGTCACGGCGAGTAATAGCTCCCATTCTTTGGCATCTATCGCATGATTTACAAAAAGCATTCACATCCCGGAAGATTGTGGGCCAATAAAGACCACTTTGAAGGATTTTCGCAGCAGTTTTATTTTTAGAAAAATGACCTCCACATGCTTCTGAATGACAGAATCGAATTACCCCTTGGATTTCTTCATCGGGTACACATCTCCGGATGATTTGATCAGCACAATACTTAAACAAATATGGATCATCATAAAAGAACATGCGTGACCATGTAATGAACTTTCTTCTCTCTTGCGGATTTCAATTAGATGGAATAACTCCAGTGACAAGATAATTGACTAAATCCGCAAACCAAGGGAGAGAAGAAGTAGCAAATAAATTTTCATCCGGAAAATACTCGTCTATGGGAATGGGATCAATAGGCACGTCGGACGAGAGGCATGACAAATGATCAGCGACGACGTTTTCTACTCCTTTCTTATCTTTAATCGAGAGATTAAACTCTTGTAAGATTAGGATCCACCTGATTAGACGGGGGTTGGCATCTTTTTTACTCAAGAGATATTTCAGTGCCGAATGATCGGTGAAGCAAATGATAGGCGACCCAACAATGTAAGAGCGAAATTTGTCGAGAGAAAAAATGACTGCTAGTAATTCTTTCTCTGTGGTAGAGTAATTAAGGTGAGGGCTAGATAATGTTCTGCTAGCATAGTAAATAACATGAGCTTTCTTGTCTTTCCTCTGTCCAAGAACAACCCCAATCGCGTAATCACTTGCATCACACATAAGCTCAAAGGGAAGTGACCAATCCGGAGCTTGCATGATAGGAGCGGAAATAAGCATGCTTTTAAGTTTATCAAAAGCTTCTTGACATGCTTTATTCCACTCAAATGGAGTGTCTTTCATAAGAATATTACTCAAAGGTCTAGCGATGGCGCTAAAGTCTTTGATAAACCTTCTATAAAATCCAGCATGGCCTAGAAAGGACCTCACATCTTTAAGTGATTTTGACAGGGGTAACTCAGCTATTACGTCAATTTTTGCTCGATCAACTTCAATTCCTCTAGATGAGACTATGTGACCTAAAACTACGCCCTCGGTAACCATAAAATGGCATTTTTTCCAATTGAGGACTAAGTCTTTTTCCACACATCGGAATAGAACTCTTTCAAGATTAGCTAAACATTGGTAAAAAGATGGACCGAAAACGCTGAAATCGTCCATGAACACCTCAAGACCCTTTTCAATCATGTCGCTAAAGAGACTTAACATGCACCTTTGAAAAGTTGCTGGCGCATTACATAACCCAAATGGCATACGTTGACAGGCAAACGTACCAAACGGACATGTAAAAGTCGTCTTTTCTTGATCAAGTACATCCACTTCAATCTGATTATATCCGGAATACCCATCTAGGAAACAATAGTAAGGGTGGCCAGCCACTCGTTCAATCACTTGATCGATGAATGGTAAGGGAAAATGATCTTTTCGAGTTCCGGCATTGAGCTTTCGGTAGTCAATGCAAACACGCCACCCGGTGGTGGTGCGTTGAGGTATTAATTCTCCCTTAGCATTTTCAACCACGGTCATTCCTGATTTTTTTGGAATAACTTGAATTGGGCTCACCCATTTACTATCCGAAATGGGATAGACAATTCCAGCATCTAGCAATTTGATAATTTCCGCTCTTACTACATCTTTCATGGTTGGGTTTAATCGCCTTTGCATCTCTCGCGAGGGCTTCACTTCTTCCTCAAGATGGATTTTATGGGTACAAATCAATGGACTTATACCTTTCAAATCTGCTATAGTCCAACCAAAAGCACTTCTATGCTTTCTCAACACATCCAACAACATACCCTCTTGCCCTTTTTCTAGATGTGAAGACACAACAACAGGAAATGTATCATTCTCTCCTAGAAAGACACATGAGAGGGTAGTTTCTTCAACTCAAGACTAGGAAATCTATTTTCAGAGGGAAGCATTGTTGTCTCCCTCGGAGGCAATTCTTCATACCTAGAAATCCAGTCAACATCTCTTAAATTTTCAAAACTCTCATCTCCTTGTAACCAAGTTTCCAACTCCTCCACCTCACACTCAAACTCAGTATAAGAACTCTTTTTCTCTCCACTTTGCACTAAACACACTTCCAATGCATCTCCTCCTATAATTTTCTCAATGTTCTCATCCACCACTTCTTCAATAAGATCAACCTCAAGAATCTCATCCTCATCACCCATTTGGTTAGAGACATTGAAAATATTGGTCTCGAGAGTCATGTTTCCAAAAGTGAGTTACATTTGGCCATTCCTTGTATTGATCAAAGCATTAGCAGTAGCTAAGAATGGACGACCCAAGATTATTGGAACATGATTTCTCGTATGGGGAGCAGGCTCAGTGTCCCAAATGACAAAATCAACTGGAAAGTAGAACGTGTCCACTTGAACTATCACGTCTTCTACAACCCCACGAGGCACTTTCACTGTTCGATCAGCTAACTGTAGAGTGATTCGGGTAGATTTTAAATCACCTAAATCAAGCTGCTTATAGATGGAGTATGGAAGGATGTTTACACTTGCACCTAAATCAAGCAATGCTTTTTTTACTCTCTTTTCTCCTATGATGCACGAAATTGTAGGTGTACCTGGATCCTTGAATTTTGGTGGAAGATCATCGAGAAGGACCGAGCTCACATTTTGTGCCAAGAAAACATTCTTCTTCACCTTAAGCCATCTTTTGACAGTCAAAAGATCTTTGATAACCTTAGCATATGCTGGAATTTATTGAATAGCATCAAGGAATGACAAGTTCAATTTTACTTGCTTCAACACATCCAACACCTCGGTACGCGAAGCCCTTTTTTTGGGTGACTCTAAGCGTTGAGGAAATGGAGCAATAGTAGGCAACTTGACTTCAATTTCAGGTTCAACTTCCTCATCTTTCAATTCCTTTTCTAAGGGAGGTTCTACATACTCGGGAGTTTCAGATTCCTTAGAAATTTCGGGTTCAACTCCATCATCGTTCACCTTTGGAAGCTTTGGTGATAGATCAATCACGCGGCCACTACGAAGAGTAGTAACAGCTTGACATTGTTCTTGCAAATCCGATGATGTGGAGCCAACTGTGGATTGACCTTGAAGAGGAGGTCTTTGGCCTTGGGCTGGAAGTTTACCCTTCTCTTGAGTATTCACCGCAGACTGCAACCTAGAGATGTTAATATGCATTTCAGCGAACATTCGATCATATTTAGCATCTCTCTCTTTTTGAGATTGGATGAATTGATTGAAATTATCTTCAAGAGATCTCCTAGGTGGAGCTACATATGGACCAGGAGGTGGTACCTTCATAGGATTTGGCATTGGAGGAGCCACTTGCTGAAATTGAGGAGGTGGTGGTAGAGTCATATGTGGATTAGGAACCATACCACCTTGGGGTTGTCCATAATTGAACCCAGGATTCCTCCACGATTGATTATATGCATTCCCTTGCTGTGCATTATAATTTCCTCGAAAACCCCCTATTGCATCAACCTGTTCAGTGTACATTGCCTTGTATGCATGAATGGTAGGACATCCTTTGGTAGAATGACCCGCATTACAAATGGCACATACCTTCTCATTTCCGGCTTGTACGGGTCCAGACACATCTCTCAATCGCACTTCAAGCATATCTCTGAAATTCTTCTCCAATTGGTCAAATTTTCGATCCAACAAAGTGTCCTTATCCAAGTGATAAATACCGTACGCAGTAGGCAAGTTGGACACTTGTCGATTCCTATTTTGACTATTGGGGTCAGAAGTATCCCATGCTTGGGTAGTCTCTGCCACATATTTCAAATGAGCCTCAGCATCGCTCGAATTTAACTCCCAAAAAGGTCTCTCACACATGGTTTGAACAAGTTGTTTAGATGCTAAAGTAAGGCCTTGATGGAAAAATGAAATCAGATGATGCTTTTCAAAACCGTGATGTGGGCACGCACTAACCAACTCCTGAAATCTCTCCCAACACTTATCAAAAGCCTCATTCTCATTTTGACGAAAAGCTTGAATTTGTGCTTTAACTGAATTGGTTTTGTGTTGTGGAAATTTTTTTGATATAAACTTGGATTGCATATCTCTCCAGGATAACACAAAATTTGGGGGTAGGGACCATAACCAAGTTTTAGCTTTATCCTTTAAGGAAAAAGGGAAGAGCTTCAACCGGATTACATCTTGTGGACAAGCTTGGTCACCAAAGGTCTCACATGTATCTTCGAATTCTCGAATATGGAGATATGGTTTTTCAGAGGAATTTGGATCATACCATTCCGAAAGTGGAACTGACCGCCATTATATGGGAGTAAAATGCAACCAGGGGTAACAGTTCTCTCCGAAAATAAGAAATCTTTCATGGGAAGATATGGTATCTCATCCTCTCCAGCACCAACACCGACACTACCATGATCCGACATATCGCTACCGAAAGGTTCAGAATTCTCACTCAGTGTTTGACTCAATGAACGACTTGTGATGGAATTATTAGGCGAAGGAGGTGGAACCCAAAAAGGAATAGACTCAGAATTTTCAGAACTTGCTTCGGCAATAGGATTTTCGTGGACTTGGGTGGGAGATGAATTCTGCATATAAGCACACAAAAGATGAGAAAATATATATTTTTTTTAGAAATCACTTGTGGATAAAAATAACTTTCTTGAAAATTTAACAATTTCGGATCCCCGACAACGGCGCCAAAAACTTGACGCGACTAAGATTTTGTCTCAAAAGTGCGTTTTACTCTAGGCTCAAGTGCAAGCCTGTCGCTCAAGTAGTAACCCGGTAAATCGGGATCGTATCCACAGGGATCGAGATTGCCAAATAATAATCAGAAAAATTATTAAATCTTGATATGATTTCTCAAAAGAAACAAAAAGATGATTAATGATTGGGAAAATTTCTAGTGAAATAAAACTTTACTTGAGAAAAACAACCTGAAAATTGCAAAAAGATTTAGATCTGACAAATGGGAGAAAATAGGGTAGGGTACAATCCCTCAATCCTTAACAAATTAACTTATAGAATACTAGAATTGTAAATTAAAATTATTGACTAGATCCAGTCTTTATAAATTCTAAGCATTACATATATGAGGGATCTAGCCCGCATCATATGAAATCAAAGATAGATATAAAGCGGTGAATGATAAATCATACTCGCAAAGCGTTCTTAAACATCTCAAGTACCTAGGGCAAGAGAGATTAAAAGATTGACAATGTTTGTATGATTTTCTTTCACGATTCAATCAATATTTTAATTTAACCTCTGTTTTCTACATATATAATTTGCCTTGGATTGAGTTCATGTACCCCAACCCTAGGGAATTTAGCTACTCATGATTTGGTTCAAGAATAAATTCTCATGTAAACTTATGGATCCACAAGACATTGTAAGTAATTTGCAAATAATAAAACTAGAGAATGGAATGAGTTTACTTGAATTCAGCAACAAGAAAGTAATTGGAATTCAGAATCCTTACAAACTAGGGTTCATGAAAGAAATTGAAAACTTTTGAATTACTCTCTCCAAAACTAGCCCTAGAATTCCCTAGCCACTTTGTAACCTAGCCTCTCTTAGCAAAACCCTAGCTAGCCCCTCAAATGATGCAGAGCATGGGCTTTTATAGCACAAACAATCGAAATTGACAGCTCAATGTGCTTGTGGCACAAGTTTCACCATCCAGCACGCTAAAAATCTGCATAATTAATGCCAGGATTTCATATGACCGGACCGGTCCGAATCTCCCTTGGATCGGTCCGATATTCACCGGATCGGTTCTTTTATTTCTACCGGATCGGTCCGGTCCTAGTCGGATTGGTTCGAATTTCATCTCCATCGGTTTGCTATCCATCCGGGGTCTACTGGACTTGGATCATTTCGGATCGGTCCGGTTTCCATCGGGTCGGTCCGATTTTCTTCCTTATTGACTTTCTCCTTGTAACTTTGACTGGTCATATCTTTTGATCTAGAACTCCGATTTGGGTGCCGTTTCTTCCTATGCTCTTGTGAACTCATGCTCTTCAACTTCACTTTTGGTGTCGCCTTCGATTTTTGAGTGGAACTTTACTCTTTTGCCCTTTGACTTTTCTTCTAATTTCTTCTTTTCCTTTCTTGCATTCCATTCCTGAAAACTTCATCACAATTACACAAAAACTAGGGAATATTGTTAGAAACAGACAATAGAGTGATATGGACTAAAAATGATTCAATTACTTTGTTCGAGATATTAAAATCACTGAATTAAGGGGTTAAATTCAGAAGAATTTACGCTTGGTCACTTGGCGTTTGCTTCGTCATAAGCCAACACTACATTAGCCATTTTGCTCGTACAATCTTTCAGAGCCTCCTCGTACTCTTCTTGCTTCGCTGTTGACTCTCTTCCACCTCTCTCAGCCTCTTTATCATAGGCCACCACGAGATTGACCCCATGAGCTGGCAAGGGGTTATTGTTGACGTTCTGTGGAGGGATTTACAACGTCCCTACCTTCATGTACTTTTCGATGATTCTTCTCAGCGTAAAGTAGCTCTCGGTTGGATGCTGGATCCTCCGATGAACCTGGAAATACTTTGGATCCTCCTTTATTTCCGCATCGAGCTCCCTGGCGGGAACGTCCTTTGGATCATAGATCGTTCCCCCTTGGACCATCGCGTTGTAACAGCTTACAGCTTCTTCCATTGTACAAGGCAATGGTGGTGGGTCTTCCACGTCTCTTCCGAACTTCCTCTTATTGTCTTTCTTCGGTGCTTTGCCCCTATCTCCCTCTTCGGTATACCCTACCCGTGGGGACTGAGACCTCCCCCCCGCGGGTTGCATCGGCTACCTAAACATCACGGGCACCACCACTGGATTGGGCCGCACCACCAAGGAGATATTTCTCGCTGCTTTTAAGAACGCCGCAAAAGTTCCCTCGCGCGTCTCATTGATAAGATGGCAGATGTAGACAGGAAGCAACCCCTCAGTGCAGATCTGTAATAACTTGGATTCTTTGGCCTCCTCCCTCGCGTCAAGGGATCTTTCTCTAAATCTTCGAATATAGTCCACCACTTCTTCCCTAGGTCGTTGCTTCTCCCTACGTAGTTGGGTCAAAGTAAACTCATCTTCTGCCAGAAAGAACTTCTGGACAAATAACACGTGCATTTCTTCCCATGTAGAAATACTGTTGGGAGCCAAATGGGAATATTAAGTATAGGATTTATCGGTCAAGGACTTAGAAAACTCCCTCAACCGAAGCCTTTTATTATTACAATGTGCCCCCAAATGTTCAACAAAGTGCTTAATATGCTCCTTCGGGTTCCCACCTTTTCCTCTGTATTTTTCAAAAATAGGAGGAATATAGTCCTTTGGATAGGGCTCGTCGTTGTATTCCTGAGGATAGGGTATTCGAAAGTCATCATAAACCGAAGCTACCTCTCCCGAAGATTGCGAGGAGGCTTGCATGAACTTCAACATCTCTTTCTGCATCTCCTTCTCATTTCCTCTATGGGTGATGCTACTGGGGCAATAACCAATGGCACCATGGGTTGGGTGCCCATTGCAACTGGCATAAACGTCACAGCAGGGGTCGTTAAAACTCCTGAGGTTCCCACTGTTGTATTCATAACATAGGGTATGCTTGTAGGGACCATTCCCGCAACACCTGCACCTGGTGGGGCCGTTGGAGCTACCCCTGGTGTTACGAAGGCATTAACCTCCAATCCTCCCAGCATAGTTAAAGCTACTGTAGTTTGCAAAAACTCATAGAACTTGCTCATGAGGAGCGAGACCTGAGCCCGCACTCGTGGAGGGTTGTGTCACCCCCGGAATGCCTGACGTCGCCGGAACCGGAGGTGCCTCTACTCGAGGAGCCCCATCCCTTAGGGCCTCTAGTTCTCTCACAACTTATTCTTTATTATGTTGGATGTCATAAAAGTTGAGCCTTTGATTAACATTATCTTGCGCCATACTCCTTACTTAGAAAAATGCCTCTCCAACAGAGTCGCCAGATGTAAGAGGGTACTTTAGATAAGATGGAGGCGTAACCCCTATTTGAGTGTGGTAATGATAAGCTAATTGGCCAAAGCTTTGGATTAGTGATAGAACATGCAAACACAAACTTAATGAAGATAAGACTCAGTTTAAACTCACAAATATCTCGTGTATAACTCAAAAGATAGTAAAGAACTTAGAAGTAACCTAGCTAGAGGGAGAGAGATGTAAGCACCCTAGATACACCTTGGTAGGCAGACAAACACACCAAAACACTCTCAAGGATCTCTGTTACGTATTAAAATCTTCGTAATAAATGACAATGGTAGGTGAATAAGACCTCTGGTTTGTAACAACTCTCTCTCTGATGTGTATTCTCTCTAGCAATAACTTCGTAAACTCTTAAAAGATCATCCTCTCCTAAGGGGTGGTTGGAGTCCTTAAATAGACCCCCACACCATCCCTGAGGCAACTCAGTCATTAAAGACTATGAAAGACATCCCTCATACTTTATGTCACAACATTAAATGCCTAATACACTAGTTGTCTCCACGTCATAAACATTAAATGCCATGACATGCCTTTTTCCTAATCACTGTGTGTCAGGGGGCTGTTGTCACAGAGGTGGCTCACCAACTTCCTGACAGCCCCATATACCACGGTAGTTTACTCAATTGCAGGTCTGACATTGTGTAGCTGGCTAGTGACATCACCTACAGTTGAGGTGATATTAAGTAGAGGGTTGTTAGGTTCACAACTCAACGCCCGATGGAACTCCAAGCTGCTCCGCCCGAGGTTCCATGGTCAGGGTTCTTCGGTGTTTTACCAGGTGTATCTAAGATGGTTGGGATGAGCCCCAACGGTGCCTCACTTATCAATCCTCCAAACCAAATCCCACTAAAGTTCCCGCGGTGACGTCGTTCGATAGAGCATGAAAGCTCTCCCAAGCCCTGCCAAGCCTGGTCTCTTGCGAGTACCGTTTGACCTCACACTAAAACTCTTTATTATTCTCGTTACATGATTACAACCGTTATAGCTTACAATAAATATAAACAAAGATACAATATGAGTAATATAACAAGCTAAAATACAGGTTGTCACGCTGAGCTGCCTCGCTGAGCTGCCACGCCGAGCTGCCACGCTGAGCTGCCACGGTGCCTTAATCCCCAAGATACTGTTGCTAATGTGGAATTACTTCTAATCTAAAAATTACCTTCAAGCCCCATCTACAAAGACATTACACAAGCTTATAGTTCTGAGATCCCCATAAGTTTTGGGGGATTTCATTTTTGGAATAAGAACCACTGATGTGGTAGTCCAACTTTGTGGGAGAACTGAACCTTCAAAAAAATGATTAATAGCAAAAATAAGATAATCTTTAATTACCTTCCAACACTTTTTGTAAAATAGACCACCAAACCCATCAGGTCTCGGAGTAGAATTGTCACTCAGGCCCATAATAACTGAATGGACCTCATCCTCATCAGTGAAAGCCTTTAAAAAATCATTTTGGTCAGTTGTAATGAGGGCAGGTATAGTTGCAGAGACATCAACCTGAGGGTACATCTCATCTGATTGAAGTTGGTCTTAAAAGAACCTCAAAATATGTTGCTTGATATCCCCCTGATCTTCAAGAATAACACCTTCATCATTTTTAATAGATGTGATCTGCAACTTATGTCTCTTCGCTTTAACATACTGATTGAAAAATTTAGAATATGAGTCACCTAGCTTGAGCCACTTTAGTGACGATTTTTGTCTCCAAAACTCCTCCTCATTCTTATAAGCATTTAATACAATTGCATTTCCTCTATTCATATCCACTCTGTTGTCTTTAGAGTTATTAAGCTCATAATTAAGCTCTAGCTGCAGTTTTCATCCTCGAGGTCTTTAATGGTTTGAAAGACATCCTTAAATTTCTCTTTATCCCATTGTCTTAAAGAGATTTTTAGTCTCTAAAGCTTCTTTAAAAATATTTTAAGGCCATTCCCTTCCATATCTCCCTTCCACGAGTTCTGAACCAAGTATAATAATTGAGGGTGATTACAACACATATTCTGAAATTTGAATTGTCTAAGGGAAGATTCATTACTAGACTTTAAAGAGATCGAAAGAGGAGCATGATCAGATGAGGATCTATTGAGATGCTTGACAATTGAAGACGCCCACTCAGAGATGAAATTTTGATTAACTAGACACTTATCCAGCCTTGCCATAATTAAATCATCTTCCTTCCGATGGTTTCACCAAGTGAACCTGGTTCCAGCATATCCCAGTTCAATTAAGCCACTGTCATCTATATCTTGGTTAAATTCCTCCACTGTTATATGGTCAATGTCATTCCCACTAAGTTTTTCCATCTGATAAGATACCACATCAAAGTCTCCAATTACCATGTAAGACTCATGTTGGAAGCTTGCTTAAATGGAATACAACTCCCCCCACAAAGTTTTCCTTTCTTCTTTATTACATTTAGCATAGACAATGGTCATAATTAAAGAGGACTGAACAACAAGGTGACTTACTTTCAAGGTTAAATGTTGTGGGTGATCATGAATACACTACACATTAACTCTAAATCTTCAAAGCAACCATATTTTACCATTCATGTTGTTGTAGCTTTCCTCAAATCCCCATTTTATTCCAAACTTATCAATTTTTAGAGAGTTGACCTTTGGTTCAAGCAGAGCTACAATAAGCAGCTTGTGGATTTTGCTTAACAATTTGAGTCTCCTAGAAAAGGAATTTTTAGAGGCTCCTCTGATATTCCATACTATAAAGTTGATCATTGAGACTTGGATGGGTGAGAATGGTTGATGCTTTTAGTAGCTACTCTTGTAATCCTTCTGAATAGGTGACCTGGCATTCTTTATTTGGTCTCCTGAACTGATTCAGGGGTTACGTCTTTCATATTCCTCTCAACACCTTCCTTCTTTTTGACGAACATGAGTTTTTTGTCCAAATTCCTTGCAAAGAACTGAAGTTCCTTAATGAAAGGAATGTATTACCCATTCCCATCTTCTACATCATTGAGGTAAGTGGGCCTAGCTGCTGGTGCCTTCTAAAGTTTTGGAATGGGGGTACCTTTGGGAGATAATGAGCATTTATGAACAATTTGGAGATCTTCAGAACCAATTTCTTCATTATTGATCCTATCAATGTGTTCTTGGATAACATTGCATTTCACTGCCCATTCTTTATCTCTGATTTCAATTAGCTTCAGATTTCTGATATCTGTGTCTTCTGAACAATTTTGATCCTCCTTGATTATATCAGTTGAGCCTTTATCTTCAAGAGTTAAAACTTCACCAGGATCAAATAATTGTTCCACGACTTGGTTCCCCATATTGTGTTCCTCCTCAATACATTCATCGAGAACTGATACTTCACCATTAGTTATGTAATGCTCATTGTTAAAGTAAACCATGCCACCAGCTTTTTAGGTTAGACCTTCATCAAGATCATTTATTTGGCCTTTTGTACATTATTTCTCCTCATGCCCTTTAACAAGAACAGCTACCGCATTGTCAGTGATAGACTCTAAACCAAATACTTGCTTCCCTTTGTCTAACTTGGTTGTGACCCTTTTTTTATTCTCCATATCTTTCTTCTCATATCTCTGTACTATCTTCTTAGGCTTATTAATTTCAACTTTTTTTAATTGATCTCCATTCTTGGCCATTAGGAATATACAAGATTCCTCATCATGACCTTTTTGAAGGTAATTTTTGCAGTATTTGGGTTTGTTCTCCACCAAAACATCCTGCCAGAACCCCGTGTTGCCACATCCTATCCAGACTCGTTGTGGGGGGAGATTTTAGGAGGTCAATTTCCACACAAGCACGTGCAATGCTTGGTCTATTAATTTTAGGGTAGATGAGTCCAGATTTAGAGGTTTCCCAACAAGTTGGGCTATAAAGAATATGGAGGACTTAGAGAAAAAATGAATTGGGAGTTGGGGAAATGAGATCCAGATAGGGGAAAGGCTGCTCTCAATGTCTGATCTGAATTCTGGAGTCCATTTGAATATCGTCATACGGAAACGACCAACATACCAAGTGCCTTTTATCCACATTCTTGAATATTCTTCATCTGAGTTTAGCCTTTTAGTAATGTGTTTGTTATTAATAAGACCTAGAGTGAAAGATGTTTTAAGGGAGAAGGTTTGGAATACCTGCCGTATAACTTCCATAGAGGGTCTACCGTGAGAAAATTTCCCTACCAAGGCATGTTTGAATGTTTTAGAGAGCATTTCAATGTCTTCTTTAGAGAACATAATTGTTGGTTCACCTTTGTACGTTGTAGGTTATTTTAGATCGATGCTGTGGTGCTGAGAGGAGGCTGCAGCCACTACAGAGGCAAAGGATCGGTTCCACACAGTGTTAATGTCAGGAGACTTTGGATCAACGTGGGGTAGGTGGTCATGGTTTTCCATGCAAACCCTAATGGAGGCTTGAGAGAGGGGAGCGATGAGAGAAAGGATCTTTGAATAATCTTAGTCGATCCTTTTTTGGGGAAGTCCGTATAGAATGAATGAGTACTTCAATCTCTATTCTAACTCTTCAATCCAAGAATAAGTAAATGCTTAGACTCTTCAAACTTAAGGTAATCCTTTTTCAAATTCTACATCAAACCACAAAGTTTATCTCTCTGATCTTCAATATACTCGTGCTTCTCCCTAAGAGTTTTCTCACATGCGCTCAAACCCTCAATCAATTTAGAATCATCATTAACCGCAGTGTGTTCCTTCAACTTAGATTCTAACTTCAAGTTGACCCTTTTCAAATTCAATGAATCGGTGTATATCTCACGCAAGGCTACTTGAATCTCATTCTTCTCCTCCTCCTCCTCCTCCTCCTCCTCTTCTTCTTCTTCTTCTTCTTCTTCTTCTTCTTCTTATTCTTCTTCTTATTCTTATTCTTATTATTATTATTATTATTATTATTATTATTATTATTATTATTATTATTATTATTATTATTATTATTATTATTATTATTATTATTATTATTATTATTATTATTATTATTATTATTATTATTATTATTATTATTATTATTATTATTATTATTATTCACTCCACACTTGGGATTCACAAGATCGAACCTCAAAACTGTCATGAAAATGATCATCTTCAACATGCGAATAATTTTCATCTAAGACCACATGACTAGCCATGAATGCGGTGTAGTTATGCTCAATGGGGGAATCACATTCCTTTTTTGACTCACTATCACTAAGGGTGGCACTGTATACCTTGGATTTCTCTCCCTCCTTCCTTAGATTAGTGGAACTCTCATGAGAATAATTACCAAATCCTTGGCATTTAAGGAACTTGTTCTGATTATCCATCTTCTTAGGACTATCCTTTTCTTCATATCACGGTCAATAAAGTTCTTAGGCTTCTTATCAAAACTCTTATCTTCTCTAAGCTTAAGAACCTTCTTAAACTTCTTAGAAAACCTAGCTATCTCTTCAGTACCAAGTGCACCATCACTATCAAAATCCAACACATCCACCTTTCGGGCTTTTAAATAAACACCCTTCTCTTTCTTTTCATCTTTTTTCTTTAGAAGACACGTGTTCATCTTATAAGTTTGAAGGCCATTTACAAGTTTTTAGACTCTTATAGTGTCTACACTAACTAGGGGATCTAGGACCATGACTTTAGCATTAAATTTTTCAGAAAATTACCTTAAGATTTTTCTCATTATTCTGTGTCTCGGGATAGGCTCATCTAAGTTAAACAAGTAATTGACAATATCCAACAACTTTGCATAGAACTCATGAAAACACTCATTTTCTAACATCCCAATAAACTTGGAAACCCTAACAGCATCTGTGCCCTTGTGTGTCAATCGTAAAATATCCTAGCTATTTTTCACGCTCTCACAAATCATAGTTCTTCTAAACACTTCGGCAGCCACAATGAAAAATATATCATTTACACCCTTGGAATTAAAAGTTTAGGTATTCTTTTCAGCCATTGTCCAAGCGTTCATCATTTTTAGAGCACCACCTTCGACGAGAGGATTTCACCTTTGCTCAATAGAGTTCCAAACATTCTCATTAATCAATTTCAGGAAAAATCGCACCCGCGCCTTCCAATATGGATAGTTTATCCTATGAAATAATGAAGGATGGGTAACAAAACTCTCCTCATAGTTAAAATCCATTAAAACCCTAAACGTGCATAAAAATAGGGATCAAACACAACAAACTAGTGTAATCTTCTGTGGTGCCAATTTGAAAAAGCACTAGTTCCCTATGGTTATACGTATAATCAAACATGCACCAATGTTTTTTAATTTTTACAATTTTATCTTTGTTCCAATTAAACCACAATGTTGTATGAATAGTTTATCAATTTTAATCTTAACCTAAGCATGCATTTATATGATATAAACAAGAATAACATAGCAAACCATAATACGATGATAAACTAGGAAAACCCACAAGGGGAAAAACCTCGGACCACCCAGCCACATAAGTTTACTACGATATAGGTAGTTTTACAATAACAACTTAGACTTACTCACAGACTCAACGCCTTTAAGCGTTGATGTGCTTCCTTATTTCTTGTAACCTGCCTCGCATCCACTGTTGGTTGCCTTTCAACATCCACACAACGCAGACGTTTCCCACGTCTCGGTATCCTATCAATATTACTTGTCTCATGACCAGTCCAACCGTCGTACAATATAAACACAATCCCCACCACTCTGAAACACTTTTAATATGAAGAGAAAATAACTTGGTGTAGTCCACCAGAGATCTCAAACATACATATGTATGTGAAACTTGGATCTCAAAATGATGGGTGTAAACTAGGGTTTGCGTGGCTTTAGATTCGAATCTAAAATTTATTTTCGCAAAAACCCTTAATGAGAACTGATGACAACCCTAAGTATTTATAGAAAACGTGAATTTCAAGGCAACATGTTTTTCGAGAAATCTCCTTCAAATGAAATATGTAACGCCCCGACTCGGGTTTGAGTCACTATTAGGTCAACCCGCACCAAGTCAATGAGTTAAAAGGGGTGGGGGAAAGTCCATCTACACTATTTAAGAAAATCCTTTAACTAATCCATTGATTAAGGACTAATTTACCGATTTTAAATTGGGAAAATAGGTGATCTCTTTATGTAATTAGTCAACGTACAAGATTTACTTATGAAAATTCAATTTAATCCGCAAGACTAAATAAATGAAAATTAAACAAAAATCAACCCTGTATTATTACATGCCATGGCCAAAGGTAAACGTTTAAAATTACTGAATTACTAATGTTTCAAATTGAAATTTTAAACAAAATCCAGAGCCTCTAACGACGTTGGTTGCCCTCCGGGGTCTTATTAGCATCCTTTCGGGCATCCCTACTAGATGTAACTGGAGGAGGGTTAACATAAAAAGTAGGGAGTGAACGAACGCTCAGCAAGGTGGATAATACTAATCTATACATTTTATACAAAAATACTATACATATAACGTATATTATCAATTCCGAAAATGTTTAACAATTTAAGTAGTATTAATGAAACTATTATGCAATGCACCCGAGCGATGAGCTCATACTCACACTTAACCGTTTCATACCACCCTTTACCAGGTCTACGGGATATTTATCATATTTTATTTATAAAAAATGATAATATGTGCCCTTAAGGCACTTGTTTTTAGCTTCAAAATAGTTAGTATTATTGCTCCACATGAGTATCTGTTCCCTATTGAATATATGTCGGAAATCTGTCCCTATTATTTTTGGGATCTTAATGTGTTACCTTATGGAACATTTTATTAGGACCCTTTATTTATTACCTTCCATTTATCACATTTCATTAGGTTTTCTTACTTATGCATTATCAAATACAACCATTACCCTTTCCTTTTTCTTTATCTTTATCTTTTCTCGGAATCTTCCAATAATTGCATACTTTAACGGGCTCCACACTGCCGATTATATTATCATATACTCTGTCTAATGATTTTGGGTCTTTCATCTCGGGATCCGGGCTCTCCTTAATTATCCCGGTGTCATCCGAGTCTAATTTAACGCGTGTTAACATTTTTAACTAATGTCCACATTATTCCATCATTTTTCCATTTATCTCATTCTACAGTTTAAACCATCCGTTCACTTTACCAATGTATTACCAAAATCACCATTTTGCCATATTTATCATAATTTTGTGAAAAACATATTTGACTTCGTTTTGGCACTAGAACTAAACCTTTCCTTCCACAACATTCTTTCTGTGATTTTATGTAAAAAATAATGTTAACATTTTATGTTTTGCTACATAAAATACGTTTAAACCTTAAAGAGCATTTTTTTTACCAAATGTCCATAATTGTGTCATATTATCACATGTGATCCCAAATATTATTTATATTCACTCTAACAATACGTTTACTCATTTCTTCATAAGACCCATTAAAATATGATTTAACAAGTCTAAAATATCATTACTATCTTACTACTTGATTCGACACACGTGAAAGAGGATTTCAAGCCTAGAATTCCTCAAAATGCACTTATACAAGATAATAATCATGGATTTGTATTTCCACATGATTTCTTCCAATTTCAAGGTAAAAATTTCATTAATTTGTAAAAGACCCATTCTAGGGTTTTATCTTGTTAAAAATCCATTTTTGCAAGATTATAATATCTTCATAAAATAACTTCATTTAGGCTTTATATATTATCTAGTATCCATCCTAGATATTTTTTATAGCAAGAAAACCTTGAAACTTTGGAAGAGGAAAACCCTACCTTAAGTTTAAAGAGGAGCAACTCAAAGGAAATGACTTGAAAGCTCCTTAAAACTCCTATGCTCCAAGAATCCAAAGGCTTCTTTAAATAGCTCCAAAAATCCCTCCTATAAGCTTTGCTCTACCCTCTACCCACTTTCTTCCTTGACACAAGCTAGGAGATGGTATAAAATGCTTGTAAATGGTGTAAAATGGTGTTTGGAGGTGGGGGTCAAGATTTGGATATGGAGGAAAATGGTTGGGGAAGAAGATATCTTCTTCACACTTAGAGAGGGAGAGAAGGGAAATGTGTTGTAAATGAAGACAGAGACCCACCCCACTCTCCCCTCTTATAACCCCAGAAAACCCATTTAAAATTCATCCCACACATGTCAAAAACGATTTGATCATATAGGTTTCACCATATGTTGGCACATCATCAATCTAACGACCCAAAATCTGACAACACATAAGAAAATCTCAAATTTTAAAAATTCTGAATCGGTCATTCGAATGACCCTAACTCTCGTTTGAACGGGACTGCACCCTTGTTCGAACGACATTACCAATGAGGTGTTCAAACGAGATGTTAGCAAGTGAGTAAATTTGATGAGGCTTAACTCATCTGAAGTCTCGTTCGAATGATGTTTGAACGACCTCGTTCGTACAAGAACACACTCGTTTGACCAACCTCTAATTTTTTAGAATTAAACTTAGGTTTGTAAAAAAATTGATTGGACAAGCACGAAAGCTATCACGATGATTAAATCTTCATATTCATTTATAAATAAAACTTTTAGAAGGACAAAGATAAAATAATGGGCACGAGTATTACAAAATATATAGGGTCGCTTTAAAGAAGTCTAGAATGAAATTGAATCACATTAAAATGAAATTGTATCTCGTTCGAATGAACCTATCTAACTTGTTTGAACGTCCCTCAAACGAGATTTGAACGAAAGTTTTTCGTCGAACAAAAAATTCTCATTTGAACTTCATTTAAACGAGAAACCATTTTGGATTTGAACCAAAGAAAAACTCATTCGAATGAACAATGTAATCTCGTTTGAACGACAAAAGAAATATCGCTCGAGTGACACAAATAATATAATATTTTCTTTAAAATCCATCTTGTGAAAAAGGTCTCAAAACACCTAAAAACTCGAATAGGTGGATCAAACATAAATATTCATTCATACCTTAATGATAGCCCTTGAATGTTGAAGATGAAACTCGACATGCACTTGATGGTTCTTTAACTTGGACTCTACGGTCTTCTATCACAAATAAAATGCTTTAAGGACAAGTAACTCAAAATCTAACCTAAGACACAAACAAGTTTTGTCCAAACGGAATTAAGCCAATTACATACAAATTGACTCGATTGAAAATTCATCATTACAAATACAAACCCATATATATATATATATATATATATATATATATATATATATATGAGGTGAAACATATGCACAAAATTATGCCTACTTAACAACTTATAAAAGTACACTTAAATTATGTTTCACAAAAAAAATCTTGTTTCACTAATATTTTCTTACCAAAAATATAATTTTACCAAAGTGAGTTTTGTACACCATGTATAAAAATAACTTTAAAAACATGTCTGGGACACTTATTATATATAACATAATACGAGTGATTCACACAATTTTATTTTGTCATTGAAGGCCAAGTACATTTTTTATCATTTATTATCCATTTTATGCATGCGTGTCATGCATGTACTAAGGCAAACCCAAATACGATATGCAATCGTATTCTTACATTCAACCCTCCAGTACTACATATAAATTTGCATGAAAACTTTTAAGTGGAACGTTCACTTAAAACATAAATTATTCGTTTTGACACTTATGCGATCCATGCAGTGCAACACATGTGACTATTTTTATGTAAAGCTTCAAGTAACCCAAATATTTTACAATTACTTCATTTATTAAAATTAGGGGTATTATATTCTTCCCTGCTTAGGATTTATCATCTTTGAAATTTTTGTCTCCATCCATAGCCATTGATGTTCTAATATCTACACTATCATGTCAGTGTTGCCTACCTAGACCATATGAAACCTCCAAACTCACGACACCCAGATAAACAATACCAACTTTAACCATTCCCATTCCTTAAGTATCGCCCACAAGAGTTATAACTATCACTAGAATAACTGAAGGACTGTCATTATCTTAAACTCAAATAGCAAGACACTACATATACTAACACCTGAATCGCTCCCGTGGAGTCACCTAAGCCACATATCAATATACGACCTAGTCCTAACTTCGTATACGGATCGTATTTTTGACTTGATAAAATCTTTCAAAATTATCAAAATTTTCATTTATTTATCCAGTCATTATTCCAAATACACATTCCATATACATATACTATGCTTTAGGCTTCACACCTATAAAGCATGCATTCATGTGCTATGATATCTCACTCAATCCACGATTGCGCACAACGATGTCAAACATGTCATTCCATTAGGACGTGAACTGAATGAAGTCAAACCTCTAATTCAATAAACTCCACTTTTATTCCTTACTGTCAAAATCTTACAATACTTCCAAATTAACCTTTGAATTAAAATAGTTTTACCCACGAACTTAGTCGTATCCTATGCCCTACTGGCCACATATAACGGAGCACTAGTCCCCAAATAATCAAACAAATATGCATGCAATTTCAATTACTTGTGCATTCATGCACCACAATTTCAATTTTTATACCAAATTTTAAACTATCGTGCAACCATGCATAGATAAGATGGTCATGTAATCTAAATGAAAAATCATATAAAAGTCTCCCTCAATTATTGTATTTCACTAGCCATGCCCGACCAAGTTTGTACTAACACCGAGTTAAAACTGCGTTGTATTCATATAGTAGTTGAGTAATAATATTTCAAACTTTAAAGTCAAATACGCCGCCTTTAAAATATGGAATACATCCTGCCATTATTTTTAGAAACTCGAAACAACTTTGCACGTAAACAACGGATCATATCTTGCTCATCGCGGATCCACACCTCATATAACTAGATATATCGATAAGTTTTCTTACTACAACTCAACGCAATACTTACATGACCATATACCCTTGGACTAAGGTGTCAACTCACGATGAGTTGATAAATGAAATAATTAACCTTACACAACAAATATGAATAATTATTATTATGAGGATCACAACGATAGCCTTACCTCCTTAAAAGAAGTGCATACCCCTTTTTATTTAATCTGAGTGAACACCAGATAAACACAGAAATTTTAATGACCTCTCTTAATTTCCACGCGTAAAACCATTCCTTACCCATTGTGAATACAATACACCTTGACTTGATTCTCAAGAATAAAACCAACTTAACACCTTTAGATCACCATTTATCCTAGGATACTGACGATCGATGTCCACAAACATTATAGCATACAAGCTTATTTCCTAGTGTTCCCATATCACTTGGATGTCGTTACCATAGTGAACTTATCTTCTACTTTACAATATTTCGAGGCAATATGACAACACTTGAGTTGTATGCAAATAATGTCGACCGACACCAACACATTTGAAGGGATTGGAATGCTAGAACCACACTTAATCCTTAACCTCATATTCCTTGACACTTCTTGCATGTGATATGAAGGGGCCAATTTATTGATATTACTCCTAAATTTGAAATGCGATGTCACCACCGCTCTTGTATGCTAACTATTCATGAGGTCAAAATATTTTCCTATGTATTCCCTTTATGTGAAGTCATTATGCTACTTAGAAATTATATGTTCCACCCGACATAAAATGCCCAAGACATTTCCATCACTAGGCGACCTAACACCACCATACCTGATGAAATAGCCTAAACTACACAAACTTTAGCTTTTAGCATAACTCTTTTCCTACAAGTCTCCAGGGATGGAAAAATCATAATTTCTTAGCATTCTGACGGTTCATGATAACAAAAACTATTTTACTTCACAAGGCATTACCTACGACTCTCTTTTAGAAATGCTTATATAATCAATATGATTTACCGAAGATGAGAACCCTTCTTAACTGCTACAACTCCTATAACATAAGGCACCTCAATGATTACCCAAGACTCAAATCAATACATCTTTATTACTAATGACAACATATTCACTTATGAGATTTTGGTACAAACTAAAAGATGCTACCTAAATTTCTATCCTAAGACCAAATCTTACCTCATATAAACACTGTGTGAGAGAGGTCATTGAAGACATCTCTGCTCTATATCTCATTGACTTCCAAATACTACATACGTATCGCACAAACGGGTTGAAGTCTATTTGACATTTGACGTTGTGAAAGACTCCTTACTAGTGGTCAATGCTTCCCTTGGGCAATGGGCACCCATTACACTAGGCACCAAACCCCTATGGAATGTCTATCCAATAATACATGAAATCTTCCAATATCTACCCTTGGTTTGCATCCCCTAACTATTACCGGCATTTGTCCGTGTTCTAAAACACATTCTGATGTTGTCTATGTTGAGACACAATCTCAAATCCAAAATACTATTGATTACTATTATCACCTTTATAAAATGGTGGATTCCAAGCCGAGGCACCTATTTTTGTGGGTTATGGGCACTTATCTATTCCATTGCACTACTCTAATAGCCTAACCCTATGAATGATTATAATTCTTCCAAGAGTTACCATGGAACACCAAAAGACATTACTTAATACTCACATTTTACTACTCGATATGAGTGTCACTCACTTCCCAAAAATATCAACGTTATAACTGTTTCTAAGACGAACATTTGTCTATCCACTTATTAGTCTACTCCACGATGTCTACAATCTAGTACATAGACTAAAACATAGCCCGTTGTCATTAACAAAAAAAAATTCCAATGATGTTATAATCCTTAACTCTTAACACCGTTGTTGCACCTGCGTATAAGTCAGAGTTCCCACTCGCCTTATAAGGTCGAGCCAATAGCCAACCATTCGATGATCAAAGATCAAAACCCGATATCACGACTACAAATCACTCCCATAAGAAATTTAAACTAAAAGATTTGATATCAAGCTGTAATGCCCCGACCCGAATTCAAGGATCACCCATGGGTCAACTCGAACCGGTTTAACTGCGTTAAGTGTGGAGTGATGTGAAACAACCTAGATAATGTTTTTAGTCCATTTTATTTAATCAATTTAACCGAGTGAGCATGCAAATCCATTTTCTAGGTATATAAATAAATAATAGAAAGTGTGAAATCCATTAGATAATTCCCTAGGGTTCGTGTAATTAGACTTTCTAATGTAAATAATAAGAAAAACTTACCTACAACACTCTCTCAAAAGGCGGAGCATCCCTTTACTCGTTGTAACGAAGGGAATAGAGTGAGACGATGCCCATTGAATTTCCCAATAATAGTGCAGTATGAAAATGAACGACATAGAAAAGGATGCAATATCGAACATATGATAACTAAAAAATACATGTATCAGTCACGTTTTATTAAAAAACATTTCCTTTCACTGTCGTTAAAAACCATTAATCTTATATTTCTTACTTTACTGTTTTGTAACAGAAATGCTTCTTTAGCCCATTAATCAAAACGATTAATAAATAAGAAAATCACATTTCTTTGCTACTTCGTTATCATTTATTTGTACTTTCGAAACTACCCATTTCACCTTTTTACCCGTCACTTCCATAACATTATAGAAATGACATTTCAACACACACACACACACACACACACACACACACACTTGTTGTATAAATATATATTTAAACTTACATGTTACCCTGTGTTTATAATCTCTATAGATTATCCAACGTACAAATATGACCCTTATTACTTTACTTCCTTTACCGTTTAACTTATCCATACATTACTGTGTTAGTTTATTATATTCTTTAGTTCATATACTGTGGACTTCTCAATTGTCTCGATCAATTATTTTCGTGGAGTTTTACTAATTCCATTTCTTTCCTTTCAATTCCCATTTAGTCCTGTAGTTAACCATATCCCATTTGTTTTTACGGACTTGCACCGACTATCACAAATGCTGTAATATATTTCCCTAACTAGTGATTTTGGGTCTAGCTCCGAGCCCTCCTTAAATTATTTCGCTACTCCTTTGTGAAATCTATTTCACTTTACATCAATTCCTTTTTATTTGTTGTCCAACCACCATTTTTATACAACTCAACACCCGACTTACATGCATAAATGCACCTTTTAGTCACTTAGCATTATTTAAACCGTTTTACTCGGTTCGAAGGAAAAACCCAAGGTAAATTCGACCTTCTCATCCTTGTTTAATTCACTTAAACATGCTTTACTATTTAGTCCTTAATACATATTGAGATGTATTTACAACATCTTTCTTTTACAAAGTCTCATTAGATTTCCAAGATCATTTAGTCTTTATATGAAGTCTAGTTCAACAAAGTCCCCTTTTCATCACAAATTACAATATTTGGGTAAATTTTTTATACTTTATTCCCCCTGGGGTTCACTATGTAAATTTTTAGATTTTCTAGTATTACTTGCACTTCGTTACTTTAATCGTAAAAAATTCAATAATTTACCATTTTAACCCATATTTACTATACTTCACTTTACGCCCCTTTAAAACTTTTAACAACATTTCTATACCTTCTTTCATTTTAAAGTCACATTATTTTAAATAAAAAACATTTTAAAAATGTTAACCTGGTTATCTCATGCATTTCAATCCTTAAACATGTTCACCTTAGTATAAAGTAATGAAATGTGACTTTCCTTGACTTTTTACGCATAAGGTATCAAACTCTTTATATTTATTATTTTTTTCAAATAAATAATATGTTTTTACACTATTTTTACTCATTAACTTTGAGAGTGTGTCCGCTCAAAATTGAGATGGATGTAAGACACCCAATTAAAATATCTTGTCAAGTTTTGACAAGGTTTTCTTTATAACATTTTAAATTGGAATATTAAATATAAGCCCTAAGGTCTATGTGAGAAATTGTTTACTAATTAGATTTCACCAAATTTTATCTTTAAGATTTAGGTGACTTAATCTAAGTGCGTAAAGATAAAAAAATATAACACAACACCAAGGCGTACGAGAAAAAATCCACAACGGGAAAAAACCTCGAGCCAACAGAATGACAATTGTACTATGGTAGAGTTTTACAACTAAAAGATATAAAATTACACTCTCTCGACACTATGACCGACTAGACACTCTTTCCCTCCATATCCTATGTAGAGAGTTCCAATAGCTGGAGAACACTATACGACCGCGAGTTGTTTTGGTTCACAACCAATGTCGTCAAGTCCTCGTGCCAACAAAAGTCTTTGTTTAAGTTCGAAATTAACTTTCTTCATTTTGAGTTTGAAGAAGAAACTATGTACTGCAAAATGGAACGAGGTGAGAAGCCTCCTCGGAGTGTACTTACACTTTTTTTGGTGTGTGATGACCTAAGGTGAAAGTGTTTCTACATATATGGGTTAGATGACAAAATATATCTTTGAGTTATATGAAATCGAAAAATAACTCAAGAACAAATTAGAAAGAGATTTCTTTAAGTTTTTGAAAAGGTTTTAAAAGCGAACAAGTTTACTTCAAAACATTTTCATATTTCTCAAGTATTTAAACTTAAAGATATCTCAAGAATATATAGAAGATAAAAACAAGACTTAAAACTTGGAAGAATACAAGATTCAAAAAGAAGTATTTATCAAAAGATTTTTCTATCCATTAAAAAATGATTCCAGTGTCAAGAAGGTTTTAAAAAAAAATATTTTGTCCATAAAGAAATCACAAAACCACACTTACATTTTATATTTTAAAATTAAGTATGATCCACTTATATATATACTCACCCAAGATTTTAAGAGACGCTAGGAGATTACAAGTAGGTAAGTAGACTTGACTGGGTGAAAAAGAGAAAAGATATGGAAAGATATTTGGTTTGAGTGAGTACCAAGAAATATGTGCTTGTATCTAGTTCAAAAAGTAACTTTCGTCCCGGGCATAAGTGTATTTCCATAAGGTCGCTACAATGAGTTATTTCGTCGCTGCAGTGAACCTGAAGTGATCCAGGTTCCATATTGATTCAGACTATTTATGCGTGGCACAAGACAACCAGAGGGACATAATTGCTGTAACGAGCTTTCGTGTCGCTGCGACGATCCTGCAATGAGGATATAAGGCAATCTAAAGATAAAAATCTTTGAACAAAGGCTCAAATAGTAAGTTACTGTCGCTGTAGCGAGATTTTGCGCCACTGCAGAAAAGTCTTCTACAACAGACTACAATAGACTTTCTAAAATACAAATTATAAGTTTTTCAAAATAATATTATTTGCATTTCATAAATAAGTTCAAAGATCTATATGAGGACATAAAAACACACACACAAAGTATTTTCTATAAAGAGAACATGTGCGAGTAAAAATTTTATGGGTCTACATGTCCATTTACCTTCCTAATAGTGGTACAAAATGATATACATGAAGGTAAGGATGTTCGTTGAATGATTTGCATGACGTTTTAATGGAATGACCTTAAGGACAAGACTTAAAGTATATTTAGTCGACGAAGACAATCTAGTCCTATTGGGGCCCATGAGTAAAATTCATACTATTACAATCTCCCTCTTTGTTTATTCCATGACAAAATATACAAAAATAAAGTATAAAAATATTAGAGAAGTATTTTAACCAATGACAAATAGACACAAGCCCATCCAAAGGCAAAGACATCCCTATATTACCAATCCTCTTGTTTCTTGAATAATGGATAGAATCTCTTCCACATGTTATCCTGCCATTCAATATAATAGAAGAAACAAATATAGCAATATGATGGATAGTTAATAGAAAATATGTGATGAATAAGATATGGAAGTGATTCATAATTCTAAGGTGTATACAAGATATAGAAATGACAATATCTTAATGTCAAAGGCCATATTGTGATATATACTACATTGCTTGGATATATATTCCATGTTCATTGAGTTTATCATGAAAAAAATCAAGATATGTTCGCAATTAGAACTCCTCCGCAATCTAATTTCCCCCCCTTTTCATGGAATTGGTAAAGGTAAATAAACAATAAATTAAACAAGTGTACTAAAAAGGATCATATTGTGCGTTATTTCATTCAAAATTAAACAAATATAGAATATGAAATTCAAGGAATCTAGTACAAATTCCACTAATAAATTTAGAAAAATAACATAATCTAGTTAGAGCTTGTAACACCAATACGAGTCAAAGTGCACTAATGTCTCTCTCTCTCTCTCTCTCTCTATATATATATATATATATATATATATATTGGTTAGAAGGCAATAAAGTAAGTGAGTGAATAATAAGCCTACATAATCCATGACGTGCCAAAATAAAATCACATAACATATAATGAGCTAAGTATCACAAAGGAATAATCACGATAAGCAAATGATACAGATTAAACCCATATATATGAAAAATGACATACAAATATCATAAGATGTCAAAAGAAGCTGAAAATAGCTTCATCAAAATTGTACTCTAACCTATTCAGTACTAATCAACCCAAAGTGATAGACCAAAATCAATACAACATTAACAACAAAGTTTATGACAAGAAAAATGTCTAACCACTATAGTCACACTACCACACGACATAACAACAATAACCAAAAGATTACCACCAGTAAGAAGTCACCACCTATTCTGCCCTATCCTCATCCTTCTCCTCCTCAGTGTTCTCATGGTACCTACAGATAACACACACTTCAGACTGAAGATCAAGAATAGAGCATGTCATGCCATTAATCTGATTAAGGATAGAGGTTTGAAATGCAGTCAGACCTTCTTGGTATGGGGTGAACTGGGTGATGATAGCAAGATGTGATGAATCATTAACCCGAATAGATATCTATGCGATTTGATCATAAAAAATGGGGGCTCCAAAGGCATGTGTAGTCCCATGTCACAACTAAGAAGTTATGCGACTAAGTCCTTAGGTGAGAACTTTTTCACTTTATCTTAAGTAGGAGTGGAGGTGTTTTATGTCGTTTCTTCATCCCACTAATAATTATGGCATGGGTGATCATCTTTCTTGTCTTTTATAGTTTCTCGCATGAAACATATGAACATTTCTTGTAAGTTGTAAGTAATAAACGCGGAATAAGTCGCTCATAATATAAAGTGGGACGGTTACCCTTACCGATGCTTTTAATACCCTTGTTCATCAGATTAAACATAAACTTCCCTAAATCCATAATGACACCAATTCCATGGCATGTAGAAAATGACAAGTGAAAGGATGGATGGTATGATGATGCGAGGTTCAGGTAATGTTTACAAAGAAAATGATGAGGATAAGATAATAAAAATTGGTGAGACTGCCTTGGGGTATAGTACATAAGGGGTGCTCGATAATTTCTCCTTCAATGATCACAATGACCACTTCATCCATGTTAGGATAAGTAGCACGTGCATATGGGTAAGCAGGGTTAGGAACGATAGGCAACCCATAAATTTCCCTAAGAAAATATAGAGTGATGGTGATGGAAACACCTCGGAACATGGATATAAAACTTGGTTAAAAAATAATAATTATAATGTAAAATTCCTAAACGATATCTCGATATACATACTCTTTATCAATTACTTGATTCCAGAAGCTCAACCAATTTCTATCCTCAAAAGACCTTACCTCGATAGCATGATCAGACCAAACAAAATTTCAGTTAGTTGTGCACTCATAATCGACATTGTAGAGATGGAAATTCTCAAATCGAGAAAAGTCAAATGGATTAGAGAATATGGGAGGCGATGGTTCCTGATAATCAGAAGAGGTTTTCATAGACCTAAGTCGTTTACAAATCCCATGCACAGTCTGGCAAAAATAAATCCCAAACCTAAGAATTTGAAATAAGGGAGTCAAATCCATGAATCTAACTCATATAATAATGAAATAATATACAAAATCCTTTAATAGAGTCAAAGAGTTAACTCTAAAAGGATAAAAAATTTAGAACCCATTAGAGAATGCCAAAAGTTTAAAATCTAGGGAAAAATAGGAAATTTAACTTTTCAAACATTGTCTAGAAGAGGGAATAGAGGATAACCGTTCGTAAAGCTTTGAAATTCCAAAAATGGGGTAGGACCTATTTGTACTTCAGAGAGAAAGAGAGAGAGAGAGAGAGAGAGAGAGAGAGAGATTTTTAAGAAAGTGACGAGACAAGAAGATTAAATTCACTTTTAAAACATGTTGTCGCTGCAACAATCCTTATCGTTGGTCGCGATCATTGATGCAATGAGAAACCCTCCATTGGCTACGTGTTTGTCCAGAAGATTTAAACTCTCCCATATGAGTGTTTGACATAAAAGAGCAACTCTCAAAAGATACCATTGGCCAAATCTGCTTTTATGAATTGTCCTAGTCAAGATGTAAATGGTTATTCCAAGTACTCTAATAGGAGTACACAAGCTAAATATAAAATCATTACACGTTTTTAAGTTAATTTATAAGAGAACATGGGAGATAACACATGTGAGAGAAAAATTGTACAAATATGAGCATTTTTTCGATAAAATCAAAACACATATCAGAAGAGAAGTTTCACTTGGGAATTCCAAACCTTAAATGATTTTTTTATTGAAAAAGTCTCATTTTACTTTATCATCGTCATCATCATCCTTGCCTTAATCCTATCATATGGGGTCGGCCACACAGATTCTCCTTTTCCATTCTAATCTATCATATGCATTATTATCATTCATGATATGCCCAAAGTACACCTGAGAGACCAGAGACCTCAACCTCAGCCTGGATTGGAGCCGAGGTAATAGAAGCCCAAGGATGCCTATCAGCAGCGTTTTCCTACAGGGGTCGGCCACAGCCGACGTCCTAACATCGTCTCGGCCTGGAAGTAGCCGAGGTCAGCTTGAATATGAGAACTCAGCATCCGCGGGGTCAGCCATAGCCAATGTTACCGCTTCCTTGTAAATCTACCTCGGCTCTTCGTCAGCCGAGGTCAGCGAATGCCTCGCAGGCGCAATCAATATGCATCATGTCATCATCGGCCCTGGCCGACATTGCACCTCATGTCCAACCTCGGCCGACCTTCCTGGCCGAGGTCTTCATGGAACATTAATCGAAGTTAAAGCAAGGGTCGTACCTCGCCAGCCTCGTGATCATCCAGGCCGAGGTTGGTGCCAATTGAAGACAACCGAGCATTTACACTTATATGGATATCCTGTAACACGTGGATAAGTCTGTTATAACTGAATCATTCCCTCCACATGAGGGAATATTGAGGTCATCATTACTTAATTGAGATCGGCTAGGTGTCACCCTTGCACTGGCTAGATCAATATACACACATGCTCATTACATGTATAGGGGATTCATTACACCCTCCACATACTATATATACTTGCCTTCTCCTAATTGGATAAGAGGTCAAAAAAATTACAACCCTAGCTGAAACTCTGTCATTTTACAAAGTAGAGAGAGAAAACTTGAGAGATTGTATCCATGGCCATTAGTGCCTTCATTCAGTGATATTACTCACACACACTCATAGTGGACGTAGGCCAGATTGGCTGAACCACTTACATTCAAGTGTTCATCCTCTTCTCCTCACCTCAATCTCTTATATTTAGTATACTCTTGTGCTACCATTGTTATCACTAGTTTGAGCTTACAAACACCTTGACTGGTGGTGCTATTTCCAGTATCATCATTTTGGCGCCGTCTGTGGGAACGAGAAGCTATCTTTTCCTCATTTTCTACTTAACCTCACCGAAGACTCTGGTGGTGAGCCAGGACTCACCCCTTGTACGGAACTGTGTCACCATTGAAAGAGGTCTATTAAGGTACAAAGCTCATTTACTCTACAAGCTCTTTTGTATTAACACACATGACACTGGAATTACCGCCACCTCTTTCGCCACCTGGTGCTGGAGGGCCTAGTTCCAGTCAGGCACCGCCTCAATCCAAAATGGCAGAAGTGGCTGCAGCCTTAAGGTCTTTGGCTACAACGCAACAAGCAATGAAGGAGCAATTTGCACAACTCAGTCAAAATATGATGAGACCACCTGGGGTCTTACCGGAGTTGATTACTTCGGCAGCTGTTCAACCTCATCCTGATGCCAGGGGACTACCCCAGGCACTACGAAAAGACTAACCTACGCCTCAGCGGAGGAGGGACGTTACTGACCCTAGACGTTTGAGTTTGGGGAGGCAAGGACACCCTTGCCCTGAGGATAGGTATGATAATTTGGAGGCAGAAGATGCTCCAGAGGATTGTTGGGAGCTGTATGAGGTTTCAAATAACACAGTACGTCCTATCCAGTAGAGCCGAGGTTATGGAGTCAGTGTGACACCCCGCCTAATTAAACATCGGGTGATCATGCCTTTATTAAATTAAAACAGGTTTCCCAAATGGTTCATTCTTAGCATTACTGTCGAAATTTTTTTAATTACTAATCCCCTAAGTAAAAATTAGACCGGTGCCAAATTTTATCCTTCTTAAACTAGATAATTCAACCATGCGGAACAAAGTATAATAATAACCTAATCAACAAAGTGTGAGTACAAAAGAATAAGAGCAATACCGAATAAACCATCGGTTAAAATCTCACAAATAATAGAAGAACAATCCACTAGTTTGAAACTAAACATCTGAGACTGATACCGGACCACAAGTCCATACCAAGAATAGTGTGAGATCCTGCACTAGATCTGAATGAGAGATATCGCCTAATCAAAATCCTGTAAGCATCCACTGTGCTACAGCTTCGAGTCCCTGGAAGGAAATCATCATACATGGCATCCCTGTGGTTGGACACCTAAAAGGTTTTGAAAATATTTTATAGCAAGAGTTAGTACTCAAAACATTTTGAAAATATTTAACAAGCGTTTATCATAATATAAAATGCGGTTATTGATTACACATGTTAGGTTCTCGTACACTCTCTTGAGTTTACTCACCCCTCATCTTTTTTGCACGCCTAACGTTCTACACTGAGCCTACCTAGCCTAAGTGATCATCTAAACTTATCTATACTTAAGTTCTTGTATCGCCCGCACAGTACATCCATTTCATTAACATCTCACGAAGGTTTATTAATGCTCAAGTAACATTTCATTGATGTTATGTTTCAAAACTTCTCATTTAGTTTCACCACTAAATGTCTACAATTATCACAATTTCTATCTCCCCACTTTTGTAATTAAGTTTCACTACTTAAATTACTAAATAGATATTCTCTATCTAACATTACGTTTCGTAATTAAGTTTCACTATTTAACTTACCAATTCGGTATGTATCTTTAAATACAAAATATATATCAATCAACTAATACATAAAAGTAGAATATCATCAGGTATATATTTCAAACACAATATATACTAAATATCAGTTATTACTATTTTGTCCTTTTTACACATGTAAAGGACTCTTGGTTCATAATGATTCATCGACCCTGAGTAAGAATTTGTTCGGAATGATCCATCAACCACAATTATTTATATACACAAATACTGGCTCGGACTCTTTCATCACGCCACCAGTTCAAAGGTTTGGTTCGGCATTTTACATCGACCCCAAACATATAATAACCCTATGTTAGTTCGGAATATCACATCGACCCTAACATAGTAATTTAGGTATAAATCTCTCGACCTAAAAGAGAATATAATTTAGTAGGTACGCGCCCGACCTATTAATTATATACGTACAAAATATTTTAATCTCTTATATTTACCGTACAATATTCACTTTACGGTTTATCTCATTAATCGCATTTATTTGAGTATTCACACAACTCTAAGGGTCCTAGTTACCCCTCATATATAATTTCAGTAGTTATTACTTACCCTACTGGTCTATTCCTTAAATTGAATTTACCTTGCCTCGTAACTCAATTTCGAATTTCCCCGATACTTTACTAAATCGGATTATTTTCGTCGGTCCATACTCCAAGCCCTACACCCAATGGACTTATCGGACCTCAACAATATACCTACCGGTATTATTCTCACTCCCATAAGTGTAATATAAATCCTGGGATACCCATTCATTCCCGGAAATCAAAGAAACCTTAAACACGGAAAAATTCGAGAAACAGCTTACGTCGATCGATCGACGACTGGGTTCGATCGATCGACATTTAAGATCGATTGATCGAACAGGGACAGACGCAGTTCATCTTCTTCGTTAACATCTTTCTCCATTAACAAATCTCCAAACTTCATTATAGTCCACCAAACATCGACCCAATGATCCTTATGTGTTTCCACATATACTAGGACAATTTCTAACGTCTCAAATACATCAAAACCTCAGTTCATTTAAAGAAATATTGAATTAAACCCAGAATTTCTTAAAAACCCTAGTTATGGTGCTTTTCCCATATACTCATTCAAACCCATATTTTATTCCAAAATAATCATCAAGTCTACTCTGATTATTAATCCTCTACATATGTTAAATCATTCTACATGCGATTCCTATCCCAACATGTATAAATATCATTATTCTCCTATCAAGATCTTGATTTAACAAAATTACTCAAAAACCCTACACATGGGTATTATAACTTTTTAATTTTTGCAATAAACAACTTGCCTTGATAGAGGAAATCTGATTTCGTGGAGTTGATGATGAATTGATGCTTCTCTTCTTCAATCCTTCCTCCTTTGGCTCCTAGGGTGCAAGATCCAAACCCAACCTTCTCAAAAGCATCTTCTAAGCCTTGAGAATGGTTTTCTCCTTCTCTCTAATGGTATTGGTGTTTATATGGATTTTCTAACCCTAACCCCTCTTTCATACGGCTGATAAAAAGCTCTCAAATTCGTAGGTCTCCATGCCGTCCCATGTTAAAAGACCAAAATTCCCCCGAACGGTTTTGATTTAGTTCAAAATTACCCCGAGACTCAACTAGTACCCCCGAGTATACTATTTTGACTAATTTGACCCTTTCGGACTCATTTGTGACCTCTAAATTATCATTTGAGTCACTTAAAAATATTACTCGTTCTCACCCTAACACGGTCTACACGCGTTAAGTAACTATTTACCACTCGCACTAAGTAAATATAATGAGGCAATATAATTCGGTATTTATCTCTCGATTTATATTCTATAATTACAATTTTTAATAAAACTCATTAAATTACTACCCTTACGTAATTTAAATTAAGCCGTATTTTCTTATTTAATTCTCCAATTTAATTAAATAGATTATTTGAAATATTCAGAATTACGGGGTATTACATACTTCCCCCCTTACAAAGGAATTTCGTCCTCGAAATTAGGATAAGGCTGGTATTAAGCCTAAGGACCTTAAACATCATTGTATCCTTTAATATCCAAAATCAAATCATATCATCCTAACGGTCGCCCCAAGTACATGCCTTGCTTCATTATAAACTCTTATCGCATGTTATCCATATCTCATATATTATAATTAAGTTGTAATACCCCGTAATTTTATTGATTTTTATTTAAGGGATTAATTGAATTAAATGAGAATTAATTTGGGAATTAATTCGGATATAAATACTAGCGAGATATGAGTTGGTATTTGATTACGACGTTGAAATTGAATATTTTTGAGTATGTATGGTAATACATGAGTATTAAAAATATTAAAGTTATTGCGATGCTGAAATACGATAATTTAGAAACTTAAGTTGAGACGCGCGTGTCAGTCGCGTCAGGAATAAAATTATTTGAATTAAAAAGTGAATTTTATTTTTATCAATCGAATGGTCATTTTGAGTACGCCAACGTGTCCGGAAGGGTCGAAATAGTCAGAAAACACTAGTCGGGGGTTTTGTTTGGGTTCCTGGGAATTTTTAGGCCAAACCGGCAACCTAGAAGGGTATTTTGGTAATTTTAAAAATAGAGGAATTAAAATCCACGAATTTTAGAGGTTTATTTTATATTAGAAAGGAACCCACTAAGTCCAAAATCAACATTTAACAAGTAATGGGCTACGGGAGTTATAGGGAGAGTCTTAAGAGGTTCCATAAGAAACCCCTAGCCACCATCACCATCCTTGGGAGAAATTCTGCAGAAAAAAAAGAGGAGAATCAACCTTCATTCACCAACATCAAATAAGAACATCTAAGGCAAGTGGTTTAATTACATAATTTCAACCGAATGTTTCCTCCATGCTTAGAATTGAATATATGTCTTGTATTGAAAGTTTAATGAAAACCCATGAAATTGGAGATAGAATTCATAATCTTAGATAGGGATTGGATGTAGAATTGTTATGGATGAATTTCATATCCAAAATATATCTTTTGATGATTTAAAAACGGATTTATGAGGAATAGTTGTAGACATTTAATTATGTGTTCATGATTATAGGGTTTGGGATAAAATCTTGGGAATAATGATGATTACATGTTGATTTAGGAGGTATTGACCACATATATATGTCAAAAAGTGACATAGGAGGACTTAGTGTAGTTTAAACACCTTAAAACTTAGTTTGGATGATCATAGGAGGGATTTAGAAAAGAGAAGAAAGAAGAAAAAACGAATTTGGGATTTCTGGGCGTAATCTTCCATCTCGTTAGAAGAGTTGTCCAGGTCGTTCGAACGATCTCGTTCCAACAAGTTTCTAACGAGATGACAGTACCCCTTATAACGAGTTGATTGTTCGTTCGAAGCCTTTCGTTCAAACGACACTCATTCGAATGACCTTGTTCGAACGAGACTTCTGATGAGTTGACAGAATGGCCTTTTAGGCCTGATTTTATTTTAAATGTCCCGTAGACTTAATTAATGGAGAATTAACCTTCCCTTATTGACTAGTGGGTATGATTGTGAGAATTGGGGTACGTTGAGAATTAGAACTTAGAATCTTATAGTAAACCGAATGACGATTGTGGATTTGGAAACGAGTACCTAATTACGACGTGAGAAGAGTGATAACTCTAATGTATTTAAAACGGGAACTTATAAACGTATAATAGTAAATGATGGGATAAGAACGTGAAGTATACCTCTATTAATATACTGAGATATCTAAGAAGTGTGAATGCTTAGTATATGTATTTATCTGTGTATAACATACCTACCATATGTAATACCCCGTATTTTTATGGCTTTTAAATTTATCGGCTTTATTAAATTTAATTGAGATAAATTAATTTAAATTTTTATCCAGAATGTTGTTTTAAATATTTACTAGCGTGACGAGAGTTAGTAATTATTGGAAACGTGTTATTAGTTGAATATTACTGAATGAACATAGAAATATATGAGATTTATTTTTATAAAATTGTCACGTGTGAATAAAATGGCAATTATGGAAATTTGAGTCGGGACGCGCCCGTGTCGCGTTAGGACTAAATATTGATAAATAAAAGTGAATATTTTATAAGTTGTTCATATGGTCGTTTTGAGTGTGCCAACGCGTCCGAAAGGGTCGAGATAGTCAGAAAAGTGTACCCGGCGGTTTAGTTTGGGTCTCGGGGCTTTTTTAGGCCTAATTAGTACCCCGGAAGGGCATTTTAGTCATTATGTATTTTTGGGTAATTAAACCCACGCAAATTAAAGGGGTTATATCAGATGTCTAGGTTATCTTCTAGGGTTAAAGCAATTCTAAACCCTAAAACGGCCATAGGAGAGGAGAGGAGAGGAGAGAGCTCTCAAGGCAATCCAAGGCTCAAAACCCATCCGTTCGCACCGCCACCACCGCCAACGCGTAGATCGCGAGACGGGGAACGCAGCCCCACCAAATTCGACACCAAACCAGAACACCGAAAATCCCAGGCAAGTGTTTATCTTGCTTATTTCGTTGATGCATCCTTCATATTAGTTTAGGAATGATTAGGATAAGTTGTATGGAAGAAAAGCCCAATTTGAGATAGGAAAATTGCATGTAGTGATGATTTATATGAAATTCTAGAGACCCTTTGTCATGTATAGGATTAAAACACGAATTTATGATATTTTAAGAGAAGAAAATTCTGGGAAAAAAACAGATTAGAATCATGATTAAGAGATTTCTAGGGTTCTTGAGGTTTACATGAATTGTGGGCTTGTTAATCCATGTTTAGTGACAGAAATTTACATGCTTTACGTAAGAAATACATAATATGATGATATAATGTTAGTGGTACAAATTCTTGAACAACTGGGATTGAAAAATATGGAAATTATTGAGGTTAAAGGATGAAACCCGTAACTGCATAAATGCAGTAATCGCAATACCTGTTTGATCGATCGATCGAGCCAAGAGCTTCGATCGATCGAAGGTTTGATCGATCGATCACCTAACCTCGATCGATCGACCCCTCCTGGCTGGCTAAAGTTTCCCTTTTAAAACTGTTAAATTGATTCGAAATGAAGAAAACTCCTTAGACATCCTAGTTAAAATAATTTGGGAGATAAAGTTGACCAGTAGGATTCATTAAGGAATAAGGGACCTTTAATTTAGGGCGAAATCTATATTTTTGGGATATTTTACATAAGGGACAATGTAAGTATTTATTAAAGGGGGCGAGACACGTAAGAGAGATACGTTAGAACATAAATGAATACCTACTGAATTGTACATTTGGAAGGATAGAGTCCATGAGGGTCGCGTAGTAAGTGGGAAATCCTTCGAATTAAAGTTAGGGACGAACAATTATACGTGATAGTTAATAATGAGAGATGAGAATAAATGTCGTAATTATGGGATTTGAGATATACCTAATATTGATATGGTAATATTAGTATAGTTATATGATTGTGTATGCATATACTATCTATGTGTGAAAAACATACCCACGCTACTTGCTATCCATGAGGTTACCGCGTTGGGACGATCTTATCTCGTGTGCCTTATGGGGGATATTGACTCGTACCCTAGGAGATAGATATCCTTGGTACAGGCTATCGAATTGATAGTTCAGACGGTTCTAAGAGACGCGGGTATGTGCCATCCTCTTAGAGACTTGGAATCTATGCTTCGCCTCAATATTGTTTGTGTATGTGTTAATACAATTCGAGAGTGATTGCGAATTTGTATTCCCCTTAATACGAGTGATACGAGGTTTGGATAGTAGAGTATGCCCGCACCATAGTTTTTATTTGGGGGGCTGTTATAATATATATATTATACGAGTATTTAATATATATATATATATATATATATATGGAATTCTGGGATTTGGAACTGCCTACTGTGATATGGTAAGTAGGACATGGTTGATGATTCAAATTGTAAGTACTTGTTTTGAGAAAGTATAATATGACACTGGAAAAACTTTATTAATTAATAAAGTTAAAGTGAGAACTTTGGTTACTAATTGAAATCTTCCTTTTTAAACAATTGTATTGTTCAGTTTTAAATCTTGCGAATAACCTAAAATAAGTTAAATCATTGGGGAGGTTAGTGCGATATATGACGAGATAAACCATTGGGAACGTTAGTGCGATAGGTGTGCACATTAGAAGAGAGGTGAGAATTTCTCAAGAGAGTGTCGCACTAATATGTTGTTGCATTGACCTGTAATCAATTTAAATACTTGCTAAACGAATTTTTAAATCGTATACACTATCGGGCTCTGAACCGTTTCCATTTTTCTTTCTCTCTTGTATATATATGTATATATTACAGGTGCCCAGCCACAGGGGCGTCTTGCTTAGGATCCCTTGGAAGGAACGTGCTGCAGCTTAGGTGGGAGTTGCAGGCCACTTGCTTAGACGACTTCATTTACTTGATTCCACTTCTATCATTCTCAGTTATTGGGGCATGTGTCTCCCTTTCCATTATTTAGCCGTTTTATTTGGACATTGTGATTCCGTATTATAGTATTGATACTTTGGGATTTATTATGGTTTGGATGTTTTACTTTAAATTTTAAATGTTGGGAATTCCATTTTCGTATGGTTAAATTATTTGGAATATATGTTCCTGGATTATTGTGGTGTAATTCGTTATATATTAACTTGTTGTAAATAACTAAATCTTGTTTTCAAAAAAATAAAATTTGGAAAGTAATGTTTAAATATGGTTTTGACACTTAGCTTAATTTATTTAGGGTGTTAAATTGGAAAATTTATTTTCACGACAGTGATGCTAAGAATGAACCAACTGTTCACCTCGATTTTAATTTAATAAAGGAGTGATCGTCCGGTATTTAATTAGGCGGGGTGTCACACCATACTTGCTATCATGGGAGGTCGACGTTCGATCAGGGCCAGCTAATCTTTATGTGCCTACGGGGGGATTTAGCTTGGTATCTCGAGGACATAGATAAGAGAAGGACTTATTAAGAAGTTAATAAGTATGTTGATCATGGGAGCGTAGGTATGTGCGTGACCTATGTGATGTGAACTATGTTCGCCTCCATTATTTGTGATTGTTGATGTTTGAGAACGATTCCTGAGAGATTCGGAATGCGTGATCCTTATGTACATGATGTGCTAGGATTGGATAGCAGAGTAGGTTTGCACTGCAGCTTAGCCTTGGGGTGCTAATATTGTATATTTATGATGAGAATAGTATACGATTAATTGAAATGCAATGTCATGTATAAATTGCGAATATAAATAATAGTAACGTTTCTGTAAAGATAAAAGTGGAAATCCTCTAGTAAGTAGTATTACTAATATGGGAAACCAAGAATAAATGTAAAGCTCTCTATTTAAATGAAGATGTCGGAATTAAAGCGTGAATCTTATAGTAATGTTAGATTTTATTTTGGACTAGTTAGATATGAGAATAATTGGATTTGGTTATGGATACGTTAGGAGTGCACAGATAGTCGAGAGGTAAGTATTTCATGTGAGAGCACGTCCTAACATGTATTTTGCATTCATTGTTTTAATGTCATTAAAACACTTGATACATTTTAAACTGTTTTCACTATCGGACTCTGACCCGTTTGCTTCCAAATATATTTTCTTGTAAAAACCTTTTAGGTGCCCAGCCACAAGGAGACCATGCATAGGAGTTCTATTCCGGTGACGTACTGTAGCTGCGGTGGAAGTTACAGGACCTTGACAGAAGACGCCTCCACTTACGATCTTGACTCTATATTATCAGATTTTCCCATTTGTTGGGCATGTCGCCCCATTTCTTTTAGAGACATTCTACCTATTCAGTTATTTCAGATTTCGGGTTGTAATTAATTTAGTGATGCAGACTTGGTATTTGTTTATTTCAGTATTCGGATTTTTGTGAGGAGTATTCCTCCAGACTCATTACTATTTTCTGGTTATTCTATTGTCATTATGTTATGGTGGTTATGTTAGCACTTCATAATATACTTATTGCATGTTAATCAGATTTAATTAAAATTGACAACTCACTTTTTAAATATTAGGTGGCTAGTAATTGTTAAAACGTTTTTCGACAGTGATGCTATGAACTGAACCAACTTGGAATTTTGTATTAATTTAATAAAGGAGTAGCTACCCGGTATTTAATTAGTCGGGGTGTCACAGGTGGTATCAGAGCATCAGGTTCTAGTGTCCTTAGGATCTGTACGGCTTGTTATGTTTCCACTGAGCTTTCTTTGATGTAGAGCCCTATATTTTAGGACTGTTGTATTCCTTTGTGCATGTTTCGCTCTTTAGCTATTTTGAGATAATGACTGCGAACTTATAAGACTTTACTCTCATTTCATATGCCTCCACGACGTGCAGAGCGAGTTTCTAGGTATGCTCAGCCCGAGCCACAGCCTGCACCAGTTCAGGGCACTATAAATGCCGCAGAGGTTGCTGCTATTATAGCCCAAGCGGTAAATGCCGCCCTCGCAGTTGTGCAGCAGGCACCACCCCAGGTGCCAGCAGTAGCGCCAGTTCAGGATCATACATTTCCGTCTGCTTGGGAACGTGTTCGGGATGCTTTTTAGAAAGCACATCCTCCGGAGTTTGAAGGTAGCTCCGATGTTGTTGTGTCCAGCCAGTGGAAGAAGGACATTCAGAGAAATTTGAGAATGTATGAGTGCACGGAGGTACAAAAATAGATACTGGCCCATTTTAAGCTAGTTGGATCAGCGCTGCAGTGGTGGGAGTCCATTACCACCGCGGAGGAGAGGGACGTCCTCACTATTCAGGAGTTCTGGGTGCGGTTCGACCGCAAGTACTTTCCCTCAGTCGTTCACACTGAGATGAGGAGGAAATTGATGAACCTCAAGTAGGAGGGGAGAACTGTAGCGAAAGATGAGGCAGAGTTCACAAATCTTCTAAACATCGTCCCGGATGAGATTCCGACTGAAGGGAAGAAGATACAGAAATTTATGGATGGGTTAACTTGGAGGATCCGTCAGCACTTGTTAGGGAATCTCTCGTTAGCCACTTATTCTGATGTGGTTAACGCTGCACTACTTCACTGCCCGGATCATCGCTTCCACATGTCTGAGAGCAAGAGGTCAGGAGAGTCCAGCCATCAGGGCAGGATCGGGGGAAATGGTGCCAGCGGGGCACAATCTGCTCAGGGTCAGCACAAGCAGGGTGATCAGGGTTCCCAACAGGGGATCTTAAGAGATTCATATCTGGGGGTTTCAGGAATCGTCAGGGAGGTTTCAGATATGGCCATCAGGGTCAGAACGGCCAACAGGGCCATCAGGGCCAGAATGGTCAGCAGCAGCAGTTTTAGTAGGGCCAGCATGGTCAGGGTAGGAATGGCAACGGCCATCAGGGCCGTGGGCACCAGGGACAACGAGGGGAAAACTTCCTGGGGAAGTGTTTCGTTTATGGAAAGATTGGCCACAAACGCCAAGATTGTCCTGATAGGGGCAGAACCCCACAGCAGCAGCAGCAGGGTGCTCGACACGAGCCACAGAGGCCTATGTTTCTCGCCACCCTCCCAGCACCACTACAGATGGTAGCATTACCACCCATTCCAGCGGTCCTAGTCTAGTAGGGAAAGCTTCAGTATGGGAGAGTGTATCGGCTCCAGCATGCCGCAGTCCCACAGGATCCACCTGTTATTGACGGTATGTTCTCTATTCAGGGGACTATGGGGCGTATTTTATTTGATACGAGGGTCACACATTATTTTATTGCCACGAGATTTGTACGCACTTTGGGGTTGTTAGACACTACAGAGAGCACGGTTATTTGTGTATATTCACCGTTGAGTATGGGTTCTGTGATTTCCCTTATTTGTAGAGGTGTGGGTATAGAGATCGGGAGGTTTACTTTACCCGCTGATATGTTAGTATTAGAGATGACTGAGTATGATGCGATTATCGGTATGGATTGGCTAGTTGCGTACCGAGCCATGATTGATTATTTCAGTAGGAGTATTATCTTTGCCATTCCCGGGCAGGAGATGTTTTTAGTGGCGATGCCTCGCCCTGAGGGAGGATCGTCCACTTATTTGTGCTATATAGAGGAGGAGACCTCTAAGGAAGTGGTGGTACCACTCGATTCTATTCCAGTTGTTAGGGAGTTTGCTGATGTATTTCAGGATATACCTGGACTACCTCTGATTAGAGAGATATATTTTATGATCGACTTGACACCGGGCACTCGGCCAATTGCCTGCGCACCTTACCGTATGGTTCCAGCAGAGATGAGAGAGCTACGGGATCAGATGGAGCAGTTATTGGGTCAGGGATTTATTCGAAGGAGTACTTCGCCGTGGGGTGTCCCTGTGTTGTTCGTAAAGAAAGGGGATGGATTGTTGAGATTCTGTGTAGATTATCGGGAGTTGAATAAAGTCACGATACGAAATAAGTATCCGTTGCCCCGAATCGATGACTTATTCGACCAGCTGAGAGGAGCTTCCTTATTCTCAAAGATTGATTTGCGATTGGGATACAATCAGTTGCGTATCAGGGAACAGGATGTCTCGAAGACTGCTTTCTTGACGAGATATGGATCCTACGAATTTCGAGTTATGTCTTTTGGCTTGACCAATGCTCCAGACGTGTTTATGGACTTGATGAATAGGGTGTTCAGAGAGTTCCTAGACCAGTTCGTCATCATCTTTATTGATGACATTCTGGTTTACTCCCAGATAGAAGAGGAGCACACCGAGCATTTGAGACAGGTTTTGCAGACGCTACGTCAGAACGAGCTTTATGCAAAGTATGAGAAGTGTGGGTTTTGGATGAAGAAGGTTCAGTTTTTGGGGCATATCATTTCAAACCTGGGGATATCTGTTGATTCGGAGAAGGTATCCGCGGTGAGGGAGTGGGGACACCCCACGACATCGACTGAGATCCGTAGTTTCTTGGGCCTAGCTGGATACTACAGGAGGTTTATTCGGGGTTTCTCAAAGGTAGCGGGTCCTTTGACACATCTGACTCGCAAGGGTGTGCCATTCATCTGGAGCGATGCCTGTCAGTTGGCATTTGATGAGTTTAAGGACAAGTTGACCTCAGCACCGGTGTTAGCATTGCCCAGATCGGGAGTTGAGTATCTAGTCTACACCGATGCGTCCTTACAAGGACTTGGAGGTGTGCTGCAACAGGAGAGTCGGGCCATAGCTTATGCTTCCCGTAAGCTTAAGCCTCACGAGAAGAATTACCCCACCCACAACTTGGAGTTAGCGGCAGTCGTATTCTCTCTTCGAATTTGGAGACATTATCTCCTGGGGGAGAAATTTCGATTGTTCACAGATCACAAGTCTCTACAATACCTCTTCACGCAGAAGGAACTGAACGGTGGCTTGATTTTGTGAAGGATTATCAGTTTGATATCCAATATCACTCGAGAAAGGCTAACGTGGTAGCAGATGCGTTGAGCCGTAGGCCTGTAGATGAAGTGCCCGAGGTGTGGAAAGCTAAGTGGAAGGAGTTGGGACACCAGGATGCAGTGGCCCGATCATTAATGTCTGTGATGAATGTTACATCTCAGATTGTTACGAGAGTGATAAAGGCCCAGGCAAATAACTCATTCTGTCAGGAGCAGATAGTTCGATTACTAGCAGAGGGAGCCGAGTCCTATACCATTAGTTCAGACGGGGGATTACGCTTCAATGGGAGACTGGTTGTTCCGGAAGGGGAAGACTTGCGACACGAGATAATAGCAGAGTCTCACGGCTCACGGTTCGCGGTACACCCTGGTGGGGATAAGATATACCAAGACATGAGATGCCAGTATTGGTGGAGCGAGATGAAGAGAGATATCGTCGTGTTCGTTTCTAAATGTGCCACTTGTCAGCTAGTAAAGGTGGATCATCAGAAATCGGCAGGACTTCTACAGCCATTAGAGGTTCCGATGTGGATATGGGAGAGCATATCCATGGACTTTATCACGGGGTTACCTATGTCACAGAGGGGTCACGACTCCATATGGGTAATTGCGGATAGGTTGACCAAAGTTGCTCATTTTCTACTCGTGAGAACAGACTACACTACGAGACAGTATGCCCAGATTTTTATTGTGGAAATAGTGAGACTTCACGGTGTACCTCTATATATCGTGTCTGACTGAGACAAGATATTTATTTCACGCTTTTGGGAGAGTTTCCACGAGGCCATGGGTACAGAGTTGCGACTGAGTATGACTTATCACCCGCAGACTGATGGGCAAACAGAGCGAACAAATCAGATGTTGGAGGACATGTTGCGTATGTGCATCCTAGACTTTGGAGGTGGTTGAGAGCAGTACCTTCCACTGGTGGAGTTTGCTTATAATAACTCCTACCAGTTCACAATTGGCATGGCCCCATTTGAGGCGTTGTATGATAGATCTTGTCGTTCCCCAGCATGTTGGTTAGAGATGGGGGATAACAAACTCCTTGGGTCGAAAGTGATTCAGGACACTTCGGCAAGGATTGAGTTGATACGGAGTCGTATTCGGGTAGCTCAGGACCGACAGAAGAGCTATGCTGGTGCCAAGAGGTTCTTCAGAGAATTCAAAGTGGGGGACCAGGTGTTACTCAGAGTATCTCCTATGAAGGGGATCATGAGTTTTGGGAAAAAGGGGAAACTGGCACCAAGATATGTGGGTCCATTTCCTATCATCGAGCGGATTGGGCCAGTTGCGTATAGACTTGGGTTACCGGAGCACTTGCATAGGATTCATGATGTGTTCTATATTTCCTCGCTAAGGAAATATCTTAGGGATAATTTGGCCCATACCCACATTGTTATAGAAGACATCGATCTTCAGCTTGATAGTTCCTACGAGGAGAGACTGATTGCTATTCTGGACCACAACGAGCGAAAACTGAGGTCGAAGAAAGTACCGTTTGTACGTGTTCAGTGGCGGCATCATAATGCCGAATAGTCCACATGGGAGCGCGAGGATGAGATGCACGAGCGTTATCCAGAGTTGTTTCTATCAGGTACACTTTAGTTCCTAATTTCGAGATGAAATTCTGTTATTCGGGGGGAAGTATGTAATACCCCGTAATTTTATTGATTTTTATTTAAGGGATTAATTGAATTAAATGAGAATTAATTTGGGAATTAATCCGGATATAAATACTAGCGAGATGTGAGTTGGTATTTGATTACGACGTTGAAATTGAATATTTCTGAGTATGTATGGTAATACATGAGTATTGAAAATATTAAAGTTGTCGCAAGGCTGAAATACGACAGTTTGGAAACTTAAGTTGGGACGCGCGTGTCAGTCGCGTCAGGAATGAAATTATTTGAATTAAAAATTGAATTTTATTTTTATCAACAGAATGGTCATTTTGAGTGCGCCAACATGTCCAGAAGGGTCAAAATAGTCAGAAAACACTATCCGGGGGTTTAGTTTGGGTTCCGGGGAATTTTTAGGCCAAACCGGTAACCTAGAAGGGTATTTTGCTAATTTTAAAAATAGGGGAATTAAAACCCACGAATTTTAGAGTTTTATTTTATATTAGAAAGGAACCCACTATGTCCAACATCAACATTTAACAAGTAGTGGGCTACGGGAGTTATAGGGAGAGTCTTACGAGGTTCCAAAAGAAAACCCTAGCCACCATCACCATCCTTAGGAGAAATTCTGCAGAAAAAAGAGAGGAGAATCAACCTTCATTAACCAACATCAAATCAGAAGATCTAAGGCAAGTGGTTTAATTACATAATTTCAAGCGAATGTTTTCTCCATGCTTAGAATTGAATATATGTCTTGTATTGAAAGTTTGATGAAAACCCATGAAATTGGAGATAGAACTCATAATCTTAGATAGGGATTGCATGTAGAATTGTTATGGATGAATTTCATATCCAAAATATATATTTTGATGATTTAAAAATGGATTTATGAGGAGTAGTTGTAGACATTTAATTCTGTGTTCATGATTATAGGGTTTGGGACAAAATCTTGGGAATAATGATGATTACATGTTGATTTAGGAGGTATTGACCCCATATATATGTTAAAAAGTGAAATAGGAGGACTTAGTGTAGTTTAAACACCTTAAAACTTAGTTTGGATGATCATAGGAGGGATTTAGAAAAGAGAAGAGAGAAGAAAAAATGAATTTGGGATTTCTGGGTGTAATCTGCCATCTCGTTAGAAGAGCTGCCCAGGTCGTTCGAACGACCTCGTTCGAACGAGTTTCTAACGAGATGACAGTACCCCTTCTAACGAGTTGATAGTTTGTTCGAAGACTTTCATTCGAACGACACTCGTTCGAACGACCTCATTCGAACGAGACTTCTGACGAGTTGTCAGAATGGACTTTTAGGCCTGATTTTATTTCAAATGTCCCGTAGACTTAATTAATGGAGAATTAACCTTCCCTTATTGACTAGTGGGTATGATTGTGAGAATTGGGGTACGTTGAGAAGTAGAACTTAGAATCTTATAGTAAACCGTATGACGATTGTGGATTTGGAAACGAGTACCTAATTACGACGTGAGAAGAGTGATAACTCTAATGTATTTAAAACGGGAACTTATAAACGTATAACAGTAAATGATGGGATAAGAACGTGAAGTATACCTCTATTAATATACTGAGATATCTAATATGTGTGAATGCTTAGTATATGTGGTTATATGTGTATAACATACCTACCATACTTGCTATCATGGGAGGTCGGCGTTCGATCAGGGCCAGCTAATCTTTGTGTGCCTACGGGGGGATTTAGCTTGGTACCTCGAGGACATAGATCTGAGAAGGACTTATTAATAATTTAATAAGTCTGCTGATCATGGGAGCGTAGGTATGTGCGTGACCTATGTGATGTGAACTATGTTCGCCTCCATTATTTGTGATTGTTGATATTTGAGAACGATTCCTGAGAGATTCAGAATGCGTGGTCCTTATGTACGTGATGTGACGGGATTGGATAGCAGAGTATGTGTGCACTGCAGCTTAGCCTTGTGGGGCTAATATTTTATATTTATGATGAGAATAGTATACGGTTAATTGAAATGCACTGTCATGTATAAATTACGAATATAAATAATAGTAACGTTTCTGTAAAGATAAAAGTGGAAATCCTCTAGTAAGTAGTATTACTAATATGGGAAACCGAGAATAAATGTAAAGCTCTCTGTTTAAATGAAGATATCGGAATTAAAGCGTGAATTGTATAGTAATGTTAGATTTTATTTTGGACTAGTTAGATATGAGAATAACTAGATTTGGTTACGGATACGTTAGGAGTGCACAGATAGTCGAGAGGTGAGTATTTCATGTGAGAGCACGTCCTAACATGTATTTTTCATTCATTGTTTTAGTGTCATTAAAACACTTGCTACATTTTAAACTATTTTCACTATCGGGCTCTGACCCGTTTGCTTCCAAATATATTTTCTTGTAAAAACCTTTTAGGTGCCCAGCCACAAGGACACCATGCATAGGAGTTTTATTCCGGTGATGTACTGTAGCTGCTGTGGAAGTTACAAGACCTTGACAGAATACGCCTCCACTTACGATCTTGACTCTATATTATCAGATTTTCTCATTTGTTGGGCATGCCGCCCCATTTATTTTAGAGACATTCTACCTATTCAGTTATTTCAGATTTTGGGTTGTAATTAATTTAGTGATGCAGACTTGGTATTTGTTTATTTCAGTATTCAGATTTTTGTAAGGAGTATTCCTCCAGACTCATTACTATTTTCTGGTTATTCTATTGTCATTATGTTGTGGTGATTATGTTAGCACTTCATGATTTACTTATTGCATGTTAATCAGATTTAATTAAAATTGACAACTCATTTTTTAAATATTAGGTGGCTAGTAATTGTTAGAACATTTTTTGACAGTGATGCTGTGAACTGAACCAACTTGGCATTTTGTATTAATTTAATAAAGGAGTATCTACACGGTATTTAATTAGTCGGGGTGTCACATAAGTCTCACTTAATTTACCCTTTTGATGTATATCTCTATATATAAAATCTATGTGTCTACTATCACTCATAAGTAGAATATTATTAGGTATATATTTCACACACAATATATACTATAAGGAAAATTGTTCCGGCAAAATCATCGGCCCCAATAATCCTATCATTTACATTGGTCCGCAAATCCTTCGACCCCTAGGTAAATGTAACGCATATGTTGGTTCAGACCTTTCGTCGATACCAAATTTATCATCGATTTGGTTCGAAAATCATCGACCCCAAATCGATCCTTCATGTATTGGTCCGGAACATCATTGACCCCAATACATAATTTAAGCATACCTATTATCGTACATAAGTAGGAAATCATAAGGTATATATATCTTACACATAACATATACTACCAACACTTATTTTATAATCACCCCCCTTTTTATAACACTTTTGGGGTTATTGGCTCGTAATTCCACCTTGAATAGTGCCCAATATGTGTTTTCTTTCAAAACCAATTTTTCTTCGAAAAAGATCCAACTTTTAATTATGCACCAAACAAAGTTGTGAAATCCCAATTCTCACTTCAAACCAATTTTTATCTTGATTAATCCTAAACACGCATCTAGTGATTAAAGGAAGTAAAGCAAAGTAAATAATACTCACAACGCCGGATGTACGAGGAAAAAACCCAAAATGGGAAAACAACCTCGGACGGCCCAAGCCAGATAATCACTATGAACAATGGTTTTACAAAGACAAATTAGCCTTACACTAAGACTCGATCCCCATGGGTCTTGACGCTCCTTCTGATCTTCAACCGTTCTTCATTAGTGCCCACGCAGAAATTTTGTCTTCCACGATCTCTGTCCACAACACACGCGTCCACGTATGTCTCGGTGTCCACCGATATGACTTTGATACGTCTACGATGTCGAACACGATGTCCGTCGCTTCTTCACCGTAAAACCCTTTGTGTTCAATGTGTAGAACAAACAACTTTGGTGCAGCAAGATCACGTAAACATATAAGAATGATAACTCGGATCTTTGCAAACTCAAAGGATGTGTTTAAGACTTTTAAACCTTAGAAAACATGTGCAAACAAGGTTCTGGTTTGTAAAGCAGTTTTCCAGAAAGCACACTTACGAAATTATGATGCAAACACTGTTTAAATAGGATTTAAACGCTGCCTCAAAAAACGTGTCATTCGAACGACTTAAGGATGTCATTCGCGCGACATTATATCTAGTTCGTACGAGATCCAATGTCGCTCGAGCGACCTCGCGAAAGTTTGACTTTCTTTGACTTTCGGATACAAACGTCTCTTAACAAAGAGATTCAAATTAGTCAAAATCTATTTCGAGCTTATCATCATAAAACGAAGTTTAAACCTTTAAAACACTTTTAAAACATTTAAAATCATTTTTCTATATAAAAATTACATCCTTATCTTTTATAAAATAATTTCGAGCACCATTAATTATACGCATTCATACCTGAGTGATCTCGGAATGAAATTAACTTTGAAGACGAGTAAACTTGCACCAAATAAACATCGACATGATTATTTCTTTGAAGCTTTGCCGCAACGTCTTCAATTTCTTCAATACGTCATAGACCAAGTGGGATCGTGACAAACAAAAAAATCTCCCTATGACATATTACAAACACAGTTTTGTTCACGAAATTAAGTCAAAATAATACAGGGACTCAATTGAAAATTTATGTCCTTATACACCTCTATCACCAATAGTGATTGGTTATACTGTCTCAGAATCACACTTCGAGCACAATATAAGTATATATATCTCATCGCACATGAGTAGACAATTTGTGAGCCATATATTTCACACTTCATATATTCTAAAATGTCATACCCCAATAGAATGTCCTCATATCTCGCGTTAAGAACTAAGAGTTTGGAATTTCTCCTCGAACCACACCTCAAAGTACATGTATTGTTCGTACTAAGTACCCACGAACCTAATCCTTATGTACAGTCCATATAGGCACTCACACTACCTATATATATGCTCATATATGTATACATTCAACCTGTGAATTGATTAGTGGACTTCTCCAAAATTCCACCATCGTAAGGGTGTATTATCATCCTTTCTCACTAACATTGAGTCATTGGCGACACAACATACTCAAAATAAAACCTTATCTCTATTCCTCCCTGACCATCTCTCACAGGGTGGAATTTTATGATTTCATCCTGATTCACAACCATGTAGAGCGGCACCGTGCACTCTTCCTTTTCAATTACATACTAATCCATCCCGGGCACCCCATTCCGCTACCCCAACGAAATGTTGGCTTAATTATGATGTGTACAACCCATCAATAATTTATAAGTCTGTCTCCTCATTCCATCATTTCAAATGTAGGTTCACTACCACATTTCGGTTGCTCATTTTGAGTCCATCTTTCTCTATCAACTAGTGGTATGTCTGGAGACAATCTCACTATGTCTTTTCCTCCCCACCGCTTCCCACTTACGTCATCTTTTCTCAAGTGGTACTCTGTTCCCCTTTCTCTCCGGGTATATTATACTTTACAATCCGTGCACTCTTCGTAATTGGCGCACTTTTGGGGTTGGTTACTTTATAAGAATCAACATTTTAGTAACGCGTAAGTCACTCTCAACACTCAGTCAAGTAGCACCTTGCGTTACTTCTCCACAACAGTTAGGTCTCCCATATCAAGAGATAACCTTTGAATGGCTTCCCACTAATTCTTATCCCGTAGGCTGTGCTGGCTCTCTCAGCACATAAGCTTGGATCATCGTCTATCTCTCACGACGTTCAATCCATTTCGTCGATACGACTTGCCTCATAACTTCCCCACCGGCGTACTTAAAAATAATTTTCCGCATCCCTCTATCGCGGATGTCTAAGAAAGCCAATTGACTAGGGCGCCCATACACCCTTTTCTCCGTGCACATTTGCAAAAACATTACAAACGTCGCACCCGTAACATGCTTTTCCTCAACTCTAGCCTAGTCTACACAACGTGACTACAATCTTGCGGGTATTCTCAATCCCCTATAGACCAAAAATCAAGTCCTTGCCCGCAAAGTCCCACTTATCCCTTCGTGGTGAAGTAAGCCTTTCAGTGTTTCTCCACAACCTTACCGGCTCCACTGATGCCCTAACATCTAACAACGTCTCTTCTCCTGACGTGCATAAAAAATTCAGTCGTATCTGAAGAAGGAAAAGCCCCTCGATTTTAAATTTCTTATTAAAAGTATTTCCTTTTTGTTAATATATATGCAAAAGCGTTGTGATGGTTCCACTTAAAAACAAATTTTAATTTTCTTAAACAAATTAAAATTAAACACAATAATTAATCCAAGTCCTAGAATTTCCCTAAGTCATATTTTATAATTTTATCAAATTAGGCCAAACCAATTTTAGCAATTAAATTAAATGACTTGAATTAATTAACTAAATTAAACACGTAGAGATCAAATTAAACCAATTTTATCTTTTTACCTAAGCGTGCGTTCTAAGTGATTTTGCAAAAGATAAAATAAACAATTAATCCACTACGCCGTGATGTACGAGGAAAAACCCAAGACGGGAAACAACCTCGGACGGCCCTAGCCTCAAATCCACTAAGTACGAAATTTACAAATACAAGACAGAAAGGCTTACAACACACGACTCGATCCCTCTCAAGCCCCGACGCTTCTTCTTGTAGATACCTCTTCCTAGCGGATAACCACGGAGCTCCACCGCGGTCTCAAAGTCCACCGAACGGACTTTGTATGGTCACCGTCACCCGAACAATGAGCCTTTCTCCAAGTGGGTAATGCTGTAACAAACAACTTCTTCTTTCTTTAATGGATGTAGAAGCAAACCCAAAACTTCTCTTTGAACGAAAGAGATGAACCCGGTGCCAAACTCCAAGCAAGATATATGAATATGGGAACTTGGAAGAAACTAATTTGGGTGTAAACTAGAGTGGTGTATATTTTTTCTCTTTGATGAAAAACTCACTCAAAACAAGAACATTTTCCTTAAACAATTTAGCTCTCAAACTCTCTCTATGAGATGAAATAGAATGGAAAAGTTATATTAGAAAATGTTATTCCCGCACATAATAAAGTCTGACAAAAGTTGGTTAAGAAACAAGTGGGGAAGTGGGATAAAAACTGCTTAAAACTGTTCCCGCCTGGCATCTCGTTCGAACGAAATTTCGTTCGAACGACATTCTCGTTCGAATGAGTCTTCTGACGAAGTTCCAGTATGAACTCGTTAGAAGCTCATTAGAATGACAATCTCGTTCAAATGATATTTCGAACGAAGTTCTAGTATTCCATAATGGGAAGTCGTTGGCAATCTCGTTCGAACGACTTGTGGTTCGAACGACAATCTCGTTCGAACGAACTTCCAGAAAGTTGGAAAATTCGATTTTAGCCCAGAGAACTTTATAAACTCATTTTAAAGTTTTAATTAATTCTTTCTGAAAATAAAACATAGTTTTAACTATACCTAACATCCAATTAAACTTGTTCCAAGCTCCTATATATATAATATTTCATTCATACCTTCGGAGCATGGAACCATAGTTGATGACGTAGAAACAAGGCACGCAAACCGGCATATTGATGAATCTTTATACTCTTTCCCGCTACGTCTTCAACAAACACTTCATAGGCTTGAGAATATTACAATTAAATACAATCCTATGAATAAATGTTTTTGTCCGGAATTGGGCCAAAACAATATATGGACTCAATTGGAAATTTGCGTCCTTACAGTATCCCCTTTAGCAATCGAACTTAAACAAGGGACTTCTCCCCATGCATTCTTACTGAGCATTGACGGAATAACACATAGTCGAGATACTCAAATTCCATTCCTCGACAATATGTGCAACCATACTCTAATATTTCTAAAAGAGTCAAGTGGCACCGCGTTTATACTATCACTAAGTCCTTAGCACTAATTACAACAGCGAGCTCGATCTCTCCGCTCAGCGGACATACGACATACCTTGACTCACATCATTTAGGTTCCTACACACCGGAATCAATTACTATGAGACATCCATAATCTCTGAAGTCTCCCACATATTGATGAATAATGACAACTCGACCCTCTTTCAGGTGAGGCATCGTCATATACCCCATTCACTCGAGGCTAAAACCCATATACTTCCTTGTCCATCGCTCTGGTGGTTCAGATGGTTTCCGGACATAACACGCTTGTCCTTTTCGGAATGCAAAACTTATCTGAGTTATTATTTCCTCAAATAACTTCAATCTAAAATAAAATGCATGGCCCTACAATCCACACTAGACATCTTCAAAAATCCCCTTACTCCAGGCCACACCGACCGGTTTGGGTATCCCTCCTCTCGGACTTGGTAGCCTCGATTCTGAACACTATCATCCTGGTTCCCTTAGTTCTACTGACCAAGAGCAACGCACTATGGTTCTTAACAGTCTCGACTTAGAATCTAATCATTAAATCCCCTAGTGGATTTCCACTTATGGCTTGCACTAGCCCCATTACATTCAGTCTTACTCTTTGACTAAATCCTTAAACTCTTTTAGTTCCGCCCACCTAGGATCATTTACCTCTACCTTATAAGAAGAACCATACTGCCTTCATACACATAAGTCGTCTAAGAAGAGTCTTACTAAAATTACGAATGACAACTCGAGAGTTTATTCTCTCAAGGGCTATTTTTCCCTCGTATCTATCTCATAGAGTACAAGTTCGCTTCAACAGATAAATTTCTTTCTCACAGTTGGCCTCTACCAGGCTTTCATGTGATGGGTTCAAAAATTTCCATTCACTTCGCTTCTGAACCATTATTGGAGAAATTTGCGGTTAAACTATACGTAAGGTCCATCTCTTTGTATATTGACCCTCGGTCCGGATGTGGTGGCTGGTATCCCCACCACATTGCCTCTATGACAAGAAATTTACTCAAATTTTCACTTCTGAGTATTTCTACTCTATCCTAAATGCCAAAACCTCTGTACGTTCTACTTCCATTGGTTAACATGCACAGTCGCCGTTTTATCAAATTTTACGGCTCGTTCTCATAAAAAATTTCTTCAGACCTCCTCCCACTATTACTGCATTGGGCGGGTCTAGATTAGCATCCCCCCTTGCCATCACGACACTTGGAAAACGCCTACTATGCCTCAACACCCTTGCATCATCTGCTTCCATCACACACTAGGAGTGACCTCGACAACGGTCATCTCTCCTATGATTACCATTTTCGAACACCCCATGCTTCATGCCGAGCTCCTCCCTCCTGCAGTCCTTCCAACGCTAATGCTGGTCCTACCGCCATATTCAACGTACCATGCCCAATCGAACTCGTATATATAACACTACATCTACTAAATAGCAGGAGAACGTAAACTCCATACATAGAGGAGTACAACAACCCTAAGATAGGGCTCTATATCAATCAAACGATACGCTGAAAGCGTAGTAAGCCGTACAGATCCTATGGACATTAGAACCTGATGCTTTGATACCATCTGTGACACCCCGCCTAATTAAACATCGGGTGATCAGGCCTTTATTAAATTAAATAGGTTTCCCAAATGGTTCATTCTTAGCATCATTGTCGAAAACTTTTTAATTACTAATCCCTTAAGTAAAAATTAGACCGGTGCCAAATTTTATCTTTCTTAAAAAAGATAATTCAACCATGCGGAATAAAGTATAAAAATAACCCAATCAACAAAGTGTGAGTACAAAAGAATAAGAGCAATACATAATAAACCATCGGCTAAATTCCCACAAATATTAGAAGAACAATCCACTAGTTTGAAACTAAACATCTGAGACTGATACCGGAGCACAAATCCATACCAAGAATAGTGTGAGATCCTGCACTAGATCTGAATGAGAGATATCGCCTAATCAAAATCCTGTAAGCATCCACTGTGCTACAACTTCGAGTCCCTGGAAGTAAATCATCATACATGGCATCCCTGTGGCTGGACACTTAAAAGGTTTTGAAAATATTTTATAGCAAGAGTTAGTACTCAAAACATTTTGAAAATATTTAACAAGCGTTTATCACAATATAAAATGCGATTATTGATTACACATGTTAGGTTCTCGTACACTCTCTTGAGTTTACTCACCCCTCATCTTTTGTGCACACCTAACATTCTACACTGAGCCTACCTAGCAATATCTTCTAAGCTTTCTAGGACTAAGTGATCTTCTAACCTTATCTATACTTAAGTTCTTGTAACGCCCGCACAGTACATCCATTTCATTAACATCTCGCGAAGGTTAATTAATTCTCAAGTAACATTTCATCGATGTTATGTTTCAAAACTTCTCATTTAGTTTCACTACTAAATGTCTACAATTATCACAATTTCTATCTCCACACTTTTGTAATTAAGTTTCGCTACTTAAATTATAAATAGATATTCTCTATCTAACATTACATTTCGTAATTAAGTTTCACTACTTAACTTACCAGTTCGGTATGTATCTTTAAATACATAATATATATCAATCTACTAATACACAAAAGCAGAATATCGTCAGGTATATATTTCACACACAATTTATACTAAATATCAATCATTACTATTTTGTCCTTTTTACACACGTAAAGGACTCTTGGTTCGAAATGATTCATCGACCTCAAGTAAGAATTGGTTCGGAATGATACATCGACCCCAATTATTTATATACACAAATTCTGGCTCGGACTCTTTCATCACACCCCCAGTTCAAAGGTTTAGTTCGGCATTTTACATCGACCCCAAACATATAATAAACCTATGTTAGTTCGGAATATCACATCGGCCCTAACGTAGTAATTTAGGTATAAACTCTCGACCTAAAAGAGAATATAATTTAGTAGGTACGTGCCAGACCTATTAATTATATACGTACAAAATATTTTCATCTCTTATATTTACCGTACAATATTCACTTTACGGCTTATCTCATTAATCGCATTTATTTGAGTATTCACACAACTCTAAGGGTCCTAGTTACCCCTCACATATAATTTCAGTAGTTATTACTTACCCTACTGGTCTATTACTTAAATTGAATTTACCTCGCCTCGTAACTCAATTTCGAATTTCCCCGATACTCTACTAAATCGGATTATTTTCGTCGGTCCATACTCCAAGCCCTACACCCAATGGCCTTATCGAACCTCAACATTATACCTACCGGTATTATTCTCACTGCCATAAGTATAATATAAGTCCTAGGATACCCATTCATTCCCGGAAATTAAAGAAACCTTAAACACGAAAAAATTCGGGAAACAACTTACGTCGATCGATCGACGACTGGGTTCGATCGATCGATATAGTCGATCGATCGACATTCAAGATCGATCGATCGATCGATCGAACAGGGATAGACGCAGTTCATCTTCTTCGTTAACCTCTTTCTCCATTAACAAATCTCCAAACTTCATTATAGTCCACCAAACTTCGACCCAATGATCCTAATGTGTTTCCACATATACTAGGACAATTTCTAACTTCTCAAATACATCAAAACCTCAGTTCATTTAAAGAAATATTGAATTAAACCCCGAATTTCTTAAAAACCCTAGTTATGGTGTTCTTACCATATACTCATTCAAACCCAGATTTTATTCCGAAATAATCATCAAGTCTACTCTGATTATTAATCCTCTACATATGTTAAATCATTATACATGCGATTCCTATCCCAACATGTATAAATATCATTATTCTCCTATCAAGATCTTGATTTAACAAAATTACTCAAAAACCCTACACATGGGTAGTATAACTTTATAATTTTTGCAATAAACAACTTGCCTTGACAGAGGAAATCTGATTTCGTGGAGTTGATGATGAATTGATGCTTCTCTTCTTCAATCCTTCCTCCTTTGGCTCCTAGGGTGCAAGATCCAAACCCAACCTTCTCAAAAGCATCTTCTAAGCCTTGAGAATGGTCTTCTCATTCTTTCTAATGGTATTGGCGTTTACATGGATTTTCTATCCCTAACCTCTCTTTCATACGGCTGATAAAAAGCTCTCAAATTCGTAGGTCTCCATACCCTCTCATGTTAAAAGACCAAAACGCCCCCGAACGGTCTCGGTTTAGTCCAAAATTACCCCGAGACTCAACTAATACCCCCGAGTATACTATTTTGAATAATTTGACCCTTTCGGACTCATCTGTGACCTCTAAATTATCATTTGAGTCAGTTAAAATATTACTCGTTCTCACCCCAACACGGTCTACACGCGTTAAGTAACTATTTACCACTCGCACTAAGTAAATATAATGAGGCAATATAATTCGGTATTTATCTCTCGATTTATATTTTATAATTATAATTTTTAATAAAACTCATTAAATTACTACTCTTACGTAATTTAAATTAAGTCGTATTTTCTCATTTAATTCTTCAATTTAATTAAATAGAATATTTGGAATATTTAGAAATACGGGGTATTACAGTCAGAAGAGGTGAAGAAGCCCAACAAAGAGGGTCAGCTTTTGATCGATTAAGCAGAGGGTCAGCCTTTGAAAGGCTCAGCCCAGTAAATGACATGCGATAGAGGTTATCCAGGTCGAGAAGTGTAGTCGGCTCATAAAGGGAAGAGGGGAAACATCGGCCTCATCATGGCCGACCTAACACAAGACGAGGTAGGGATCAGGAAGAGGTCAACAACCGACGTTGTGCTGCGGCTTGGGAACCCTCAGTCCACCCCTTAGAGGTGGCTGGGGATAACCTCGGCCAGGCCGACATTGTAAGACTATGGAATAACTCGATCCAACATCTTGAGGACAAGATAGGAGACCTCATCAAAAGTCGGGACCCACTGCAAAAAGGTTTCTCAGAAGGCTCTCTGTTCATGGCTAAGATAGTGAGATACCCTACCCCATCCAAGTTCAAGCCACCCACGATGTCTCCCAAGTATGACGGTAACACCAACCCTGTACATCATATTGAGATGTACCAGTTTGCGACGGACATTTACTCAATACCAGATGAGATAAAATGTTAGGCCTTCTCCGGGACTTTGACGAGAGCTGCACACATCTGGTTTACCTCTCTTCCGAAGAACTCAATAGAGAACGTTAAGGATTTGGCTGAATAGTTCATTCACAACTTCTGTTTTGGGGTAAGACCTCAAAATAAGACTACCCATTTGTTGTATGTCAAGCAAGGAAAGAACGAGAACCTAAGGGACTACATTGCTAGATTCAACAAAGAGAAACTCGAGGTTTAAGACTATGAAGAGAATATAGCCATGGCCTCCCTCATAGGAGGTCTACAGAAAGAGAAGTTGTTGTGGAAACTTGCGAAAGACCCTACCAAGTCCATGGCAGAACTATTGGCAACTGAGGGCAGGGTCATGAACGTTGAAGAGGCCATGGCTGTAAAATATGAGGATGAGAATGGCGATAGCAGCGGGAAGTTCCAAAGAAAGAAGGATAGAAAGAAGAGATCAGACGACGATAAGTTCGCATGCTATACCCCTCTAACCGTGAGCTGCGAAATCATCCTCAATGAGATCAAGAATGACTGGTCGTCGAGATAGCCAGAGAAGCTAAAGGCTCCTCCACATAAGAGGAACTAAAACTTGTGGTGCGAGTTCCACCAAGACCATGACCATGTTACAGATAAGTGCTTTGCCTTGAAAGATGAGATCGAGAAGATGTTAAAATCAGGAAAGTTGAGGAAGTATATTAATGGCAAGGCTCCTAAAACGGGAAGAGATGACCCTAAAAAGAAGAGAAACGACAGATGTCATAACGATACTCCAGTAGGAAGAGATGATGACTCAGAGGGTAATGATGAGGACGATCCAAACCTCCCACTAAAAGATGACAATGCCCCGGTAAAGAGGGTCGGTATGATCTCCTTTGGCATTAATACCATATGGGGAGGACTCACAGGGGGAGGTTCTGAAGTGGCAGACCGAAAAGCTCATGTGGCGGAGGCCAAGTCAGTAGCTAAGCCAGAAGTGGTAAATCTGACGTCTTCTAAAACCAAACAGAAGAGAAAGAAGGTGGATATGAACAATCTTATAATTGGGTTCTCCCGACTCGACTTCAAAGGCATCCTACCTCCGCATGATGACCCTTTAGTAATCACAACATGGGTGCATGGGTGCGAGGTACAAAGAATCCTTATATATGGGGGAAGTTCAACAGATGTGATGTTCTGGCCCTGCTTCAAAAGCCTTGGCCTTAGCAGAGCTAGGCTGGTACCTTATCATCATCCGTTAATGGGCTTCAGCGGTGAAAAGGTCCACCCGTTGGGCATGTATGAGATTGATGTGCGAATGGGTGATGAGTGGCCTAAGAGGTTGACCCGAAAGATTAATTTTTTTGTTATGGACGAAAATGTCTTCTCGGCCTACAATCAACCTCATCATAGGAAGAGTGGCCCTTAAGGAGTTTGAGGCTGTGTCGTCGACGGTCCACCAGAGGCTAAAATTCTCGACCCCCTATGGGGTAAGGGAAGTGCAGGGTGACCAGACCATTGCACGGGAATGATACTTCCATTCAGCTGAAGAGAGAGAGTCCCATAAGAGAGGTACTACCACATATAATATTGACACACTTGATCCGAGAGATGAAACAAAGTTGAAGAATGGAGAGGTCGCGGAAGAGGTAGAATCCATCGTCCTCAATGAGGACGAATCGAAAAAAGCCGTCCAGGTCGGCAAAGCCTTAAAAGCGAAGATCAAAGTAGAGCTGATAAGTTTCTTGAAGAAGAGGCAGAGTGTCTTCGCTTGGAGCCACGCGGACATGCCTGGCATCGACCCTGAGGTTATGTGCCATAAACTCAATGTGACTAAGGATGCTAAGCCAATCAAACAAAGGCAAAGAGTTTACTCTAGGGAAAAATACGAGGTCATCCGGGAAGAAGTAAGAAAGTTGGACGAGGCCGAGTTTATAAGAGAAGTCATATATCCAGAGTGGTTATCAAACGCGGTCATTGTGCCCAAAGCCAATGGAAAATGGAGAATATGCGTAGAATTTATCGATCTGAACAAGTCTTACCCAAAAGATAACTACCACTTACCTCGGATCGACCAGATGGTAGATGCCACTGCAGGGCATGAGCTCATGAGCTTCATAAACAAGTATTCAGGCTACAACCAGATCTTTATGGATGCCAAAGATTCAGAGAAGACAGCCTTCATCACGGACAAAGGGACATATTACTACAAGGTTATTCCTTTCGGATTAAAAAATACGGGGGCAACGTACTAACGTCTTGTGAATAAGATGTTTAAAGCTCAAATAGGCAAGATTATGGAGGTGTACGTAGATGATATATTGACGAAGAGCTTAAAGGCCTGCACTCATGTGGCAGACCTAAAAAAGACCTTCGATACCATGGACTTGTATAGAATGAAACTTAACCCGACGAAGTGTGTCTTCGAAGTAGGTGCTGGGAAGTTCCTTGGATTCATTGTCAATCAGAGAGGAATAAAGGCGAACCCTGAGAAAATTAAAGATTTTCTTGACATGAAGACACCAAAAAGTATCAATGACGTTCAAAGGCTCACTGGAAGAGTAGCTGCACTTAACATTAAGGTGCTTAGAAAGGCCTTCGAGTGGGATAAAGAGTGTGATGAGGCTTTTAATCAACTCAAGTCCTACCTCGGATCTCCCATGCTCTTATCTCGACCCATAATTGGAGAGAAGTTATATATTTATCTAGCAGTCTCTGAATCAGCTATAAGTGCAACCATAGTATGGGAAGACGCTAGGGTCCAAAGGCCTGTATACTTCAACAGTAAGGCCCTTCAGAGGTTTGAACAAAATTATCCTCGGATGGAAAAGTTAGCCTACGCCTTGATACATGCTTCTAGGAGGATGAAGCCCTACTTTTAGGCCCATTCCATGGTCATGCTCACCGACTCCCCACTAAGACAGGTCCTTCATAAACCTGAGAAGTCGGGTAGATTGATGACATGGGCCATTGAGTTGGGAGAGTATGACCTTACTTATCAGCCTAGGATGGCCATCAAAGGGCAGGCACTTGCAGATTTTGTCGCTGAGTTCACATGGGAAGAGGCCGAGGTTGAGAATGACCTAGAGACTGCAGAGCGATCAAACAACAACATCTCCCGAGACCCAAAAGATGTTGTATCCAAGGGAACCAGAGATGGAATAGCCGAGAATGAGGAAGACCGATACATCTTCAGGCATGGAGTCATGTCAGAAGGGAGCTTCTCATCAGATTAAGACATTTGGAACCTCTTTGTTGACGGGTCTTCTTGCGAAAGCGAAAGCGATGCAGGGCTAATACTTTCAGCTCCGGATGGTATTAATGTTGAATATGCCCTAAGGTTTAACTTCAAGGCATCAAACAACAAATCAGAATATGAGTCCATAATAGCAGGCCTCTCATTAGCAAAGACCATTAGGGTAAGACGACTCCTGTTTCATTGTGACTCAAGGTTAGTTGTTAATAAAGTGTTGGGGGTTTATGAGGCCAAGGATAAAAGGATGGCTAAATACCTGAAGAGGGTGAGAACAATACTCGAAGGTTTCGACGAGGTAAATATGAGGAGAATACCTCGGCAAAATAACAGTCACGCGGATGCATTAGCAAGGTTAGCTTCGGCAACAAGGACAAACATCATAAGGACAGTCCCAGTTGAGATCTTACCCAAGGCGATCATTGAGGAAGAAGAGGTCAGTAACCTTGGCCTCAATTTGAACCTAGGGGACTCATAGATGGACCCCCTTATCAGATATATCAGAGAGGGAGAGATTCCGTAATCAAAACTAAAGAGAAGGAAACTGAGGTATAGAGCTGCAAAGTTCTCAATAGTAGGAGACGTCCTATATAAGAAGGGATTCCTATTACCTCTCCTCAGATGTGTTCACCCCATAGAAGTTCCCCACGTCCTATAGGAGGTACACGAGGATACTTGCTCCAGTCATATAGGAGGAAGACCTTTGGCTAAGAGGATTATTATGCAAGGATACTGATGGTCAACCTTAGCCAAGGATGCTGCAGCCTACGTGAAGAGGTGCAATAAATGTTAGAGATTTTCCACTATCCCCCATTAACCTCATCAGCCTATGACGTCAATCAATTACCCTTGGCCATTCTCATTATAGTGAACTTACTTAGTGGGTCCCCCGCCAAGGGCTACAAATAACTACCGATTTCTAATAGTCGCCATTGATTACTTCTCCAAATGGGTAGAGGCTGAGCTGATGATCACAATTACAGAGCAGAAGACCTTCTAATTTATTTGGAAGAACATCATGTGCAGACATGGACTCCCAAACACCCTCATCTCGGACAACGGAACCCAGTTCAAGAATTCTTCCTTGGAAAAATATTACGAAAGAGTTGGGATAAAGCAATTTTTCTCTTCTCCTGGACGACCTCAGGCAAATAGTCAGACATAAGTCACAATAGAGCGATCCTTGACGGGATCAAAAATAGGTTAGAAGAAGCTAAGGGAAGATGGACTGAAGAGGTTTATGTTGTGCTGTAGGCCTATAAAATAATGGCTAGGACACCAACAGGGGAAACCCCATTTATGTTATCCCATGGCTCAGAGGCCGTCATACCAATAAAAGTAGGACTTCCTAGTCATAGGGTTCAGACCTAAGACCCTGAGAGGAATGGGGAGGAGAGAAGACTTGACCTCGATTTGATCGAAGAGAATAGGGAAGACGCAGAAATCAGGCAGACAACTTACCAGCAGAGAATAACAAAGTTCCACAATCAAAGGGTAAAATCAAGACCCATAGCTGTTGGAGGCCTAGTACTGAAGAAGATGTTACAGAAGGCAAATAAGATTCACCCAAATTGGCATGGTCCTTACAAGGTGGTTGAGGAGGTTATGCCCGGGACCTACAGGCTAGAAAACCTTAAAGGGGAACATTTTTCTAATCCTTGGAATGTTGATCATCTAAAAAAGTATTACATATGATGTTGCAAGAGTTTCTATATAAATGTATCATCTTATAAAGAGATTAGTAATGAGAAGATCGGTTCTCGTGTCAATTCTTGGTTCATTATGCTCTAGTGGTAGAATTTATGGGGATAACATCTTAGTTGATGACCTTAGACCTTATAACATCATAATTTGATAACAAGGTCTGAGGCGAGACATCATGATTGGATGACCTCAGACCTTAACATCATTAATTTAGTGAAAATTTTATGAGGGTAACATCTTAGTTGATGACCTCAGACCTTATAACGTCATAATTTGTTGACAAGGTCTGAGGTGAGACATCATGATTGGATGACCTCAGACCTTAACATCATTAATTTGGTGAAAATTTTATGAGGGTGACATCTTAGTTAATGACCTCAGACCTTATAACATCATAATTTGGTGACAAGGTCTGAGGTGAGACATCATGATTGGATGACCTCAGACCTTAACATCATTAATTTGGTGAATATTTTATGAGGGTGACATCTTAGTTGATGACCTCAGACCTTAACATCATTAATTTGGTGAATATTTTATGAGGGTAACATCTTAATTGATGACCTCAGACCTTAGACATTATTATAAGGCTTATGAAGACACCATTATGTCGAGACTTTAGACCTCAACACACATTGTGATATAGAAAATCATTCAAAGAACATTTAGTAACTAAAGAAATAAATCCCTCCTCAGAGGTTGATACAGACTAAAGCTAAGAATTACAAGCCACAAGGAAACAGAGTTTGCAATCAGAGGTTACAGTTCGAAATGAAAATTAAAAATTACAAAGATCTTCATAAAATGGTCAAGTGTCTGTAGCCTCAAGGTTAGTTGCCACGCCCCCATCTCCCTGGCCGAGATTAGACACTTCTACCCCATTATCCTAAGGACCAACGTCTTCAGTCCTTGTGTCATATTGGGGAGCAGTCTCGGTAGGTGTGACACCTCCCTCCTCCTCTACCTCTTACAAGGCCTGAGCAAACCGAGGATCGGCATAACCCAGAACCAATGAAGTCAGAGGCTGCCAGGCTCCCTGATTCTTTTTCCTTCATCTCAACCCACCTGCCAGTGGCCTTAACACCTCTCTCGAGGTACTTAAAGCCGAAGCTGATGAACTCATCAGAGACCTTGTAGTCCTCCAAGATCTTCTCGTAGGCATCATCCAAAGCAGCTGTAATACCCCGTATTTTTATTGATATTTATTTATGGGATTAATTAAATTAAATGTGAATTAATTGAGAATTAATCCGGATAAAATAATAACGAGATGTGAGTTGGTATTTGATTATAATATGTATATATGGCTATATATGAAAATTGAAACTATTGAAATTGTCGCGAGATTGAAATACGGCAATTTGGGAAATTTTGTTGGGACGCGCGTGACAGTCGCGTCAGGAATATAATTATTTGAATTAAAAAGTGAATTTTATTTTTATCACCCGTATGGTCATTTTGAGTGCGCCAACGAATTCGGAAGGGTCGAAATAGTCAGAAAACACTAGCCGGGGGTTTAGTTTGGGTCCCGGGGCATTTTTAGGCCATACCGGCAACCCAAAAGGGTAGTTTGGTAATTTCGGAAATTGGGTAATTAAAACCCACGAAAATTAGAGTTAATAATCTGACTTAGTCTTAACCCACTAAATCATTTCCAACCCCAATCTAGGTAATGGGCTACGGGAGAAGTTTAGAAACCTTAAAATTGCCAAAAACCAACCCCACCTCCATTGTCATCTTGAGAAGAACTTGTAGAGAGAGAGAGAAAGAGGAGAATTCTGCAGAGAGAGAGAGAGAGGAATTTAACCATCTTCAATCAACAACAAATCTGAAGAACGATTAAGGCAAGTGGTTTAATTACAATTGATTCAATGCTATGCTTTCCATGTTTAGGGTAATTATCAAATTTGTCTTGGAAGATTGATTAGACCCATGAATTTGAGGATTTAAAACTATGAATTATGTTAGGAATTGCATGTAGACATATTCTAGACGAATTATGAATTCAAATTATAACCCTTGATGATCTAAAAACGGATTTAAGAAGAGATTTATTAATGTTTTTGAAAGAAATAGAAAACTAGGGTTCTTGATGAAGTTTTGATCCAAATAAAGCCCTTAGTTGATGAATTATTGATTTTAGAACGTTAACAATGTTGTAGGATGGTTGTATGATGATAGTATAACGTTAGATTAGAGTTTCATGCATTATAATGGTGTTTTGAGATGATTTGAAAACTGCAAAACGAAGCAGTCCGTAGCCTACCTGGTACGTTCGATCGATCGACATTCATCAGTCGATCGATCGACCACCATCGATCGATCGAAGGTAAAGGTCGATCGATCGACCTTCCCAGAATGAGTAAAATTTTTCCTAGTTAAATTTTAATGATGTTAACCTTAGAAAATTATCATTGGAGACTTTGTGAATATCCTTAAACTTAAGGAAGACCAGTAGGTATGGTTATAAAATTTGGACCTTAGCTAGATTTCAAATTGAGGAATTTGTTCTTAATCTAATGAAATTTGAGGAGTGAGATAATATTTGGGTTAAAAGAGTAAATTTGAATGATTTGATGAAATGAGGTTTGGGGCAGAAGTAAGGACCTTAAGAATAATGATGTTATATGTGAGAATATTAGGAAACTTAATAACCCCTTTGAGATAGGTTTTAATTACAAGAATCTATGACGTGAGATGTGTCGTCAGTCTACATTTTATATTATCGGAAGACTTAAAATGTATAAAATTGGAATAATGGTATAAGGATGTAGAATATACCTTTATTAATATTGAGATATCTAAGATGTGTGCATGCTTAGTATATGATTTTATGTGTATGACATACCTACCATACTTGCTATCACGGAAGGTTTACGTTCGCTTAGGGCCATCTCATCCTTGTGTCCCCGGATTTAGATTGGTACCTTAAGAACATAATAATAGAATGACTTATTTGTGAGATAATAAGTCAGCTGACTATGGAGCGTAGGTATGTACGTGACCCATGGATATGTTGAATTATGTTCGCCTCCATTTTTGTGTGTTATGCTTATTCTAACAATTCCTGAGAGATTCGGAATTTGTAATCCTTATGTACGTGATGTACCGGGATGGATAGCAGAGTATGTGTGCACCGCAGCTTAGCCTCGGGGTGCTTATATTGTATATTTATGATGTGTATAATATACGGTTAAATGAGAAGGAATTGTCATGTTTAATTATGAGAATAATTTATAGTAACTCCTTGAGAAGATAAATAAGGGGATAACCTCCAGTAAACGGTAATGCTAATAATTGAGAATCCGAGTTCAAGTAAAGCTATTTTATTTAAGTGATAACATTGGGAATTTATGTTGTGAACCGAGTAGTTGGGTTAGAACGTATGACGGTATAGTTAAGATACAAATAACACATGAATGGGTACAGGAACGTTAGGAGTGCACAGTTAGACGAGAGGTGAGTATTTCATGTGAGAGCACGTCCTAACATGTATTTTGCATTCATTGTTTTAAATGTCATTAAAGCACTTGCTGTTTTTAAATACTCTCCACTTTCGGGCTTTGACCCGTTTGCTTTCAAATCTATTTTTTTTGTAAAAACTTTTTAGGTGCCCAGCCACAAGGACACCATGCATAGTATTTCCATTCAGGTGACGAGCTGTAGCTGTTGTGGAAGTTACAGGGCCTTGACAGTAGACTCCTATTTTCTAGTCTTGATTCCATATTCAGTTTCATCCTTGTAGTGCATGTCGCCCATTTCTTTAGAGACATTTTATATTTCAGTTATTCAGACTTTGGTTTGTATTTAATTCAGGATGCAGACTTGTTTTATTTATTTTCAGTTGTGGGATTGTTGTGAGGATTATTTCCTACAAACTTATTATTATTCGTTGATTATTCTACTGCTTCTTTATGGTGAATGGTTATATTATTCTTTCAAAATTCTTTTATTGCATGATAATCATATTTAACTTAAAATTTGACAACTTACTTTTTAAATACTAGGTGGTTAGAAATTATTAAAAATGTTTTCGACAGTGATGCTATTAACTGAACCAACTTGGCATTTTTGTATTAATTTAATAAAGGAGTAGCTACCCGGTATTTAATTAGTTGGGGTGTCACAGGTGGTATCAGAGCATCAGGTTCTAGTGTCCTTTAGGATCTGTACGGCTTATTATGTTTCCGCTGAGCTTTCTTTGATATAGAGCCCTATATTTTAGGACTGTTGTGTTCATTTATGTATGCTTCGCTCTTCAGCTATTTTAAGTTTATAACTGCGAACTTATAAACTTTACTCTTATTTTAGATGCCTCCACGACGTGCACCACGGGTTCCTAGGAATGCACAGCCCGAGCCACAGCCAGCTCCAGTACAGGGCACCATGAATGCCGCCGAGGTTACAGCCATTGTAGCCCAAGCGATAAATTCTGCTCTTGCCGTTGTACAGCAGGCACCACCCCAGGCGCCAGTTCTCACGCCAGTTCAGGCACATGCATTCCCATTTGCTTGGGAACGCATTCGTGATGCTTTTCAGAAAGCACACCCTCCGGAGTTCGCAGGTAGCTCCGATGTTGTGGTATCTAGTCAGTGGAGGAAAGATATTAAGAGGCACTTGAGGATGTATGAGTGCACCGATGTTCAGAGGCAGATACTAGCTACCTTCAATCTAGTGGGAGCTGCATTGCAGTGGTGGGAGTCTATTACCACCGCAGAGGAGAGAGATACTCTCACGATAAAGGAGTTTTGGGTGTGGTTTGACCGCAAGTATATTTCGTCAGCTGTTCACACGGAAATGAGGAGGAAGTTGATGAGCCTTAGACAGGAGGGTAAGACTGTGGCCGAGTATGAGGCCGAATTTACAAATCTGTTGAATATTATTCCGGATGAGATACCGACAGAGGAGAAGAAGATTCAGAAGTTTACCGATGGATTGACTTGGAGGATCCATCAGCACTTATTGGGGAATCTCTCCTTAGCCACTTATTCTGATGTGGTTAACGCAGCACTGCTCCATTGCCAGGACCACCGCTTTCACTTGACAGAGGGGAAGCGAACAGGAGAGTCCAGCCATCAGGGCAGGACAGGGGTGGTGCCAGCGGAGCACAATCAGCTCAGGGTCAGTATAGGCAGGGTAATCAGGGTTCCCAGCAGGGGGATTCTAAGAGATCCCGATCAGGGGGTTTCAGGAACGGTCAGGGAGGATTCCGGAATGGCCAGCAGGGTTAAAATGGTCAGCAGCAGCAGTTTCACCAGGGCCAGCAAGGCCAGGGCAGAAATGGTAACGGTCACCAGGGTCGTGGTCAGCATGGACAGCGAGGGGGAAACTTCTAGGGGAAGTGTTTCATTTGTGGTAAGATTGCACACAAACGTCAGGATTGTCCTGATAAGGACAGGGCCCCACAGCAGCAGCAGGGTGCTCGACACGAGCCGCAGAGGCCTATGTTTCCCGCCGCCCTCCCAGCACCATCGCAGATGGCAGCATTACCACCCATTCCAGCAGTCCCAGTTCAGCAGGGGAAGCTTCAGTATGGGAGGGTATATCAGCTTCAGCAGGCCGCAGCACCACAGAATCCGCCAGCTATTGAGGGTATGTTCTCTATTCAGGGGACTATGGGGCGTATTTTGTTTGACACGGGGGCTACACACTGTTTTATTTCTATGAGATTTGCATGCACCATTGGGTTGTTAGACACCGCAGAGAGCACCGCTACTTGTGTAGACTCACCGTTGAGTAGGGGTTCCGTGATTTTCCTTGTATGTAGAGGCGTGGGTATAGAGATCGGGAGGTTTACTTTACCCGCGGATATGCTAGTATTAGATATGACCGAGTATGATGCCATTATTAGTATGGATTGGCTAGTTGCGTACCGAGCCATGATTGACTGTTTTAGTAGGAGTATTATCTTTGCCATTCCCGGGCAGGAGATGTTTTTAGTGGCAATGCCTCGTCCTGAGGGAGGATCGTCCACTCACTTGTATTACATAGAGGAGGAGACCTCTAAGGAAGTGGTGATACCACTTGATTCGATTCCGGTTGTTCGAGAGTTTGCCGATGTATTTCAGGATATACCTGGACTACCTCCGAGTAGATAGATAGATTTTGTGATCGACTTGACGCCGGGCACTCGACCTATTGCCCGCGCACCTTACCGTATGGCTCCAGCTGAGATGAGAGAGTTACGGGATCAGATTGAGCAGTTGTTGGGTCAGGGGTTTATACGGAGGAGTACTTCACCGTGGGGTGCTCCTGTGTTGTTCGTAAATAAGAGGGATGGATCATTGAGGTTGTGTGTGGATTACCGAGAGTTAAATAAGGTCACGATACGGAATAAGTATCCGTTGCCCCGAATCGATGACTTATTCGACCAGCTGAGAGGAGCTTCATTCTTCTCAAAGATTGATTTGCGATCAGGATACCATCAGTTGCGTATAAGGGAGGAGGACGTCTCGAAAACCTCTTTCTTAACGAGATATGATTCCTACGAGTTTCGGGTTATGCCTTTTGGTTTGACCAATGCTCAAGCCGTGTTTATGGACTTGATGAATAGGGTGTTCAGAGAGTTCCTAGATCAATTCGTCATTGTTTTCATTTATGACATTCTGGTTTACTCCCAGACAGAGGAGGAGCACGCCGAGCATTTGAGGTAGGTTTTGCAGACGCTACGTCAGAACGAGCTGTATGCAAAGTATGAGAAGTACGGGTTTTGGCTGAAGGAGGTTCAGTTTTTGGGACATATCATTTCCGACCGGGGGATATCTGTTGATCCGGGGAAGGTATCCGCGGTGAGGGAGTGGGGACAGCCCACGACACCGACGGAGATCCGTAGTTTCTTGGGACTAGCAGGATACTACAGGAGGTTCATTCGGGGATTTTCAAAGATAGCAGGTCCCATGACACATCTGACTCGTAAGGGTGTGCCATTCATCTGGAGTGATGCCTGTCAGTTGGCATTTGATGAGTTGAAGGACAAGTTGACCTCAGCACCTATGTTAGCATTGCCGAGACCAGGAGTTGAGTATCTAGTTTACACCGATGCGTCTTTACAAGGACTTGGAGGTGTATTACAGCAGGAGAGTCAGGCCATAGCTTATGCTTCCCGTAAGCTTAAGCCTCACGAGAAGAATTACCCCACCCATGACTTGGAGTTGGCGGCAGTTGTATTTGCCCTTCGTATTTGGAGACATTACCTTGTGGGGGAGAAGTTTCTATTATTCACGGACCACAAGTCCCTACAGTACCTATTCACGCAGAAGGAGTTGAATATGCGGCAGCAAAGGTGGCTTGAGTTTGTGAAGGACTATCAGTTTGATATTCAATATCACCCGGGGAAGGCTAACGTGGTAGCAGACGCGTTGAGCCGTAGGCCAGTAGATGAGGTGGCAGGGGTGTGGAAGGCAAAGTGGAAGGAGTTAGGACACCAGGATGCAGTGGCCCGATCATTCATATCGGTGATGACTGTTACACCGCAGATTGTCACGAGAGTGGTAAAGGCACAAGCAGATGACTCGTTCTGTCAGGAGCAGATAGTTCGATTATTAGCATAGGGACCCGAGTCCTATACCGTTAGCTCAGACGGGGGATTACGCTTCAATGGCAGACTGGTAGTTCCGGAAGGGGAGGAATTGCGACACGAGGTGATGGCAGAGTCGCACGACTCACGGTTCGCGGTACATCCCGGTGGGGACAAAATGTACCAAGACATGAGATGACATTATTGGTGGAGCGGGATGAAGAGAGATATTGCCGTGTTTGTTTTTAAATGCGCCACTTGTCAGCTGGTAAAAGTGGACCATTAGAGACCGGCAGGGTTGCTGCAGCCATTAGAGGTCCCGATGTGGATGTGGGAGAGCATCTCCATGGACTTTATCACGGGGTTACCTACGTCACACAGGAATCACGACTCCATTTGGGTAATTGTGGATAGGTTGACCAAAGTTGCTCATTTTCTACCCGTAAGGACAGACTACACTACGGGACAATATGCCCAACTCTTTATTGCAGAAATAGTGAGACTTCACGGTGTGCCCCTAAATATCGTGTCTGACAGAGACAAGATATTTGTTTCACGGTTTTGGGAGAGTTTTCAGGAGGCCATGGGCATGGAATTGCGGTTGAGTAAGGCATATCACCCGCAGACCGATGGGCAAACCGAGCGTACAAACCAGATGTTGGAGGACATGTTGCGTATGTGCATCATTGATTTCGGAGGTGGATGGGAGCAGTATATTCCACTGGTGGAGTTTGCTTACAACAACTCCTACCAGTTCACCATTGGCATGGCTCCATTTGAGGCGTTGTACGGTAGAACTTATCGTTCCCCAGCATGTTGGTTGGAGGTGGGGGACAACAAACTACTTGGGCCGGAAGTAATTTAGGATACTTCGGCGAGGATAGAATTGATACGGAGTCGCATTCGGGTAGCTCAGGATCGGCAGAATAGCTATGCTGATGCGAAGAGGTTCTTCAGGGAGTTCCAAGTGGGGGACCAGGTTTTACTCAGAGTATCTCCTATGAAGGGGATTATGCGATTTGGGAAGAAGGGGAAGTTGGCACCGAGATATGTGGGGCCATTTCCTATCATTGGATTGGGTCTGTTGCATATAGACTTGGGTTACCGGAGCATTTGCACAGGATTCATGATGTGTTTCATATTTCCTCGCTAAGAAAATATCTTAGAGACAACTTGGATCATTCTCACATTGTTTTGGAGGACATTTATCTCCATCCCGATAGCTCCTACGAGGAGGGGCCGATTGCTATTTTGGACCGAAGTGAGAGGAAACTGCGGTCAAAGATAGTTCCGTTAGTACGTGTTCAGTGGAGGCATCATAATGTCGAGGAGTCCACATGGGAGAGAGAGGATGAGATGCGCGAACGTTATCCAGAGTTATTTTTACCAGGTACCTTCTAGTTCCGAATTTCGGGATGAAATTCTGTTATTAGGGGGGAAGTATGTAATACCCCGTATTTTTATTGATATTTATTTATGGGATTAATTAAATTAAATGTGAATTAATTGAGAATTAATCCGGATAAAATACTAACGAGATGTGAGTTGGTATTTGATTATAATATGTATATATGGCTATATATGAACATTGAAACTATTGAAATTGTCGCGAGATTGAAATACGGCAATTTGGGAAATTTTGTTGGGACGCGGGTGACAGTCGCGTCAGGAATATAATTATTTGAATTAAAAAGTGAATTTTATTTTTATCACCCGTATGGTCATTTTGAGTGCGCCAACGAATCCGGAAGGGTCGAAATAGTCAGAAAACACTAGCCGGGGGTTTAGTTTGGGTCCCGGGGCATTTTTAGGCCATACCGGCAACCCAAAAGGGTAGTTTGGTAATTTCGGAAATTGGGTAATTAAAACCCACGAAAACTAGAGTTAATAATCTGACTTAGTCTTAACCCACTAAACCATTTCCAACCCCAATCTAGGTAATGGGCTACGGGAGAAGTTTAGAAACCTTAAAATTGCCAAAAACCAACCCCACCTCCATTGTCATCTTGAGAAGAACTTGTAGAGAGAGAGAGAAAGAGGAGAATTCTGCAGAGAGAGAGAGAGAGGAATTTAACCATCTTCAATCAACAACAAATCTGAAGAACGATTAAGGCAAGTGGTTTAATTACAATTGATTCAATGCTATGCTTTCCATGTTTAGGGTAATTATCAAATTTGTCTTGGAAGATTGATTAGACCCATGAATTTGAGGATTTAAAACTATGAATTATGTTAGGAATTGCATGTAGACATATTCTAGACGAATTATGAATTCAAATTATAACCCTTGATGATCTAAAAATGGATTTAAGAAGAGATTTATTAATGTTTTTGAAAGAAATAGAAAACTAGGGTTCTTGATGAAGTTTTGATCCAAATAAAGCCCTTAGTTGATGAATTATTGATTTTAGAACGTTAACAATGTTGTAGGATGGTTGTATGATGATAGTATAACGTTAGATTAGAGTTTCATGCATTATAATGGTGTTTTGAGATGATTTGAAAACTGCAAAACGAAGCAGTCCGTAGCCTACCTGGTACGTTCGATCGATCGACATTCATCAGTCGATCGATCGACCACCATCGATCGATCGAAGGTAAAGGTCGATCGATCGACCTTCCCAGAATGAGTAAAATTTTTCCTAGTTAAATTTTAATGATGTTAACCTTAGAAAATTATCATTGGAGACTTTATGAATATCCTTAAACTTAAGGAAGACCAGTAGGTATGGTTATAAAATTTGGACCTTAGCTAGAATTCAAATTGAGGAATTTGTTCTTAATCTAATGAAATTCGAGGAGTGAGATAATATTTGGGTTAAAAGAGTAAATTTGAATGATTTGATGAAATGAGGTTTGGGGCAGAAGTAAGGACCTTAAGAATAATGATGTTATATGTGGGAATATTAGGAAACTTAATAACCCCTTTGAGATAGGTTTTAAGTACAAGAATCTATGACGTGAGATGTGTCGTCAGTCTACATTTTATATTATCGGAAGACTTAAAATGTATAAAATTGGAATAATGGTATAAGGATGTAGAATATACCTTTATTAATATTGAGATATCTAAGATGTGTGCATGCTTAGTATATGATTTTATGTGTATGACATACCTACCATACTTGCTATCACGGAAGGTTTACGTTCGCTTAGGGCCATCTCATCCTTGTGTGCTCGGATTTAGATTGGTACCTTAAGAACATAATACTAGAATGACTTATTTGTGAGATAATAAGTCAGCTGACTATGGAGCGTAGGTATGTACGTGACCCATGGATATGTTGAATTATGTTCGCCTCCATTTTTATGTGTTGTGCTTATTCTAACAATTCCTGAGAGATTCGGAATTTGTAATCCTTATGTACGTGATGTACCGGGATGGATAGCAGAGTATGTGTGCACCGCAGCTTAGCCTCGGGGTGCTTATATTGTATATTTATGATGTGTATAATATACGGTTAAATGAGAAGGAATTGTCATGTTTAATTATGAGAATAATTTATAGTAACTCCTTGAGAAGATAAATAAGGGGATAACCTCCAGTAAACGGTAATGCTAATAATTGAAAATCCGAGTTCAAGTAAAGCTATTTTATTTAAGTGATAACATTGGGAATTCATGTTGTGAACCGAGTAGTTGGGTTAGAACGTATGACAGTATTGTTAAGATACAAATAACACATGAATGGGTACATGAACGTTAGGAGTGCACAGTTAGACGAGATGTGAGTATTTCATGTGAGAGAACGTCCTAACATGTATTTTGCATTCATTGTTTTAAATGTCATTAAAGCACTTGCTGTTTTTAAATACTCTCCACTTTCGGGCTCTGACTCGTTTGATTTCAAATCTATTTTTTTTGTAAAAACCTTTTAGGTGCCCAGTCACAAGGACACCATGCATTGTATTTCCATTCAGGTGACGAGCTGTAGCTGTTGTGGAAGTTACAGGGCCTTGACAGTAGACGCCTCTTTTCTAGTCTTGATTCCATATTCAGTTTCATCCTTGTAGGGAATGTCGCCCATTTCTTTAGAGACATTTTATATTTCAGTTATTTAGACTTTGGTTTGTATTTAATTCAGGATGCAGACTTATTTTATTTATTTTCAGTTGTGGGATTGTTGTGAGGAGTATTTCCTCCAGACTTATTATTATTCATTGATTATTCTACTGCTTCTTTATGGTGAATGGTTATATTATTCTTTCAAAATTCTTTTATTGCATGATAATCAGATTTAACTTGAAATTTGACAACTTACTTTTTAAATACTAGGTGGTTAGAAATTATTAAAAATGTTTTCGACAGTGATGCTATTAACTGAACCAACTTGGCATTTTTGTATTAATTTAATAAAGGAGTAGCTACCCGGTATTTAATTAGTCGGGGTGTCACAGCAGCCTTCACAGCGGCATCGACCTTGTGTTGGAGAGAGTCAGCCTAAGTCGTCAGGGCAGAGCTATGGTCCTTCTTCAGCTTATCCATCTCCTTTTTCAGTCGCTTCACGCTAGCATCAAACTTCTCCAAAGAAGCCTTCATACGCTCCACCTCAGCGTTCAAGGCAGCCTCGATCTTCTGGGCCTCTTTGCCCTTCTCGATCAGAGGAAGTTTCCTCAGAGTCCAGTCCAGAAAGTGGTGCAAGGTGAGGAGCCCCTGCAGAAATATGCAGAGATATCCGTTTAAGACTTTAAAATTCAAAGATGAGATTACACTTACTCAGAAAAAGAAAAATCAAAGAGTCTTACTTGGATGGATCGGTGGAGACCAAACTCGGCCAGCATAGGGATGTCCATTGAATGACAAAAGCGTTTATCGGAGTCGGTCATGACAGAGCCGATATCGTCCAAGGCCTTCATACTTTGGTCGATAAGGTTGTCACCAATCTTCAGTTGCTCCAGACGAGCAACTAATACATCCTCAGAGGAGATGGGGATGGAACGATCCCCCTTTGAAGTCTTCTTCTTTTGCCTCTGGTCTTCAGGGGCAGGGTCAGCAGATCTCCTCTTCTTGGAAGCCTCAGCCTTTGAAGTTATAGGATGTGGAAGAGGCGCAGTCAGACCTGCTTTCTTCACGAGCTTGGTAAGGTTGGGGGCTGCCATCTCCTAGAGGTCTTCAGAAATTCCTTTGGGGCTCTCTGCAAATAAAAAGGTCTGAGTTAGAAAATCAGAGACATGATATAATCAGAGGTACAACTTGTGGAAAAATAAACACTTACGGATCTCAGTCAGAGGACTCCCCCCAAGACCAGTCTCAGAGAGATAGTATGGAGTCATCAAATGCTCTTACTTGACCATCATACCATGCTCCCCCTAATCCTGAAGGTCTTTGACCTTTCGAAGGTTATTTTAGCTAAGACCAGGGCTGGCCCTAGCAGCCATTATCATCTTTCCCCATCTCAATGGTATCCTCGGCTCTAAGGATGAAGAGGGGGCACAGGGGCCAAATTCCTATGACCCTGAGGTAAAGAAGTATCACGGTTTCTAATTGTGATTTGAAGTTTGGGTAACCTGCAACATCTTTTTATTTGACTTTCGAGCTAAAAATTGGTAATAGCTCGGATGATTCCTAGCAGAGGAAGGGATGTAGCACCTTGTGAAGACCTGGACATGAAGGTCTGAATGGTGGATTGCCCGCCATAGAACTATTGCTCCAATTATCACCCTCCAGGAATTGGGAGATAACTGGGAAGGGGCTAAGTTAATATAGGAAAATATGGCCCTAATAATTAGGTGTATGGGATGACAAAATCCTAACTTGAACATCTTCTCATACAAATAAATCTCACCATCTCGGTCGTCGAAAGCCCTCTCGTATCTCAAAGGTCTCCTAAGTTTTATGGAGGGACCTATAGAATATAAGTGTCTGAAAGAAAGGAGGTCAAGTTCGCTGACAGTGCTTTCTATCTTGGCTGCCTCCGAGGTGTCAACATCACTCTCGCTATCATCGTCCTCATCTTTTTCAACGTCGGCTAGAGTGGACGAGGGATTACCATCAGGGAACCTCTGAGCAAACTCAGCCCCTGTGGCGGTTGATAAGGGAATAGTGTCTAGGATTGGTGGAACTGCCACACTGGGTCCTATAATTTCAACATCAGAGGAAGAATGCGAGGTGCTAAAGATCTTGTTAGAAGAGGCCCAGCTAGAAACCTCGACTTGATCAGAGGCATGATCCATCCTGATGGAACAATCTATGGTTTCTTGAAAAGAATCCACAGACATAGGGTCTGAGGTTGAAGACTCAGACTCAGACTCAGACATAGGGATGGGTTCTACTGGGACCTCTGTAGGCACAGATGGCTCAGGGTATATGACCTTCAGAGGGGGTGGAAAGATATGTCTCAGGAGAAAGGCCTCAGCCCTACGAGCTTTCTCTTGGGCTCGCTTTATTTGCCTAATCTTCTCTAAAATCCTCTCTCTAAGAGATGGGAATTCTTCTAAAAGATGATAAAGAGGTATGAGCATAGGAGGACGACCTCACACTTGGGAAATTAAACCAAGAACAAACAACTTGACTCAACTTGACTAAGGATCAAACTATTAACCTTAAACAAAAACAACCAAGAATAACAAGAACCAGTGCCACCGGAAAATGCAAGCAGTCACCGGAAAACGCAAGCAGTCAACGGAAAACTCAAAACTCTCGTTGGATATTTAAGAGACAAGAATAAAAGGGGCTAAAAATGGCAGAGTAAGGTGGAGACGATACTTGAAGACTTTTGAAATGAAGGAGATTTAAAGAAACAAAGAAATCCCAACAACGAAGTAGCCAAGCTCTTGTCGAGAAAGAGAGTTGCAGAGATAAGAAAATCAAGAGAAAGAGAGGAATGAGGAAGAAATAGAAGACAAACATACCCCTTAGGCACCTGATCACACAGGTAACTAAGGGTAGGGGTGATTGATATGCCCAAAGTACACCTGAGAGAACAGAGACCTCAACCTCGGCCTGGATTGGAGTCGAGGTAATAAAAGCCCAAGGATGCCTATCAGTAGCGTTATCCTACAGGGGTCGGCCACAGTCGACGTACTAACATCGTCTCGGCCTGGAAGTAGCCGAGGTCAGCTTGAATATGAGAACTCATCATCCGCGGGGTCCGCCATAACCAACCTTGCCGCTTCCTTGTACATCTACCTTGACCCTTCGTCAGCCGAGGTCAGCGAAAGCCTCACATGCTCAATCAACATACATCATGTCATCATCGGCTCTGCCCGATATTGCACCTCATATCCAACCTCGACCGACCTTCCTGGCCGAGGTCTTCATGGAACATTGATCGAAAACAAATCAAGGATCGTACCTCGCCAGCCTCGTACTCATCCAGGCCGAGGTTGGTGCCAATTGAAGGCAACCGAGCATTTACACTTATATGGATATCCTGTAACACGTGGATAAGTCTGTTATAACTGAATCATTCCCTCCACGTGAGGTAATGTTGAGGTCATCATTACTTAGTTGAGATAAGCCAGGTGTCACCCTTGCACTGGCTAGATCAACTCACACACATGCTCATTGCATGCATAGGGGATTCATTACACCCTCCACATACTATATATACTTGCCTTTTCGTACTTAGATAAGAGGTCAAAAAAATTACAACCCTAGTTGAAACTCTGTCATTTTACACAGTAGAGAGAGAAAACTTTAGAGATTGTATCCATGGCCATTAGTGCCTTCATTTAGTGATATTACTCACACACACTCATAGTGGACGTAGGCCAGATTGGCTGAACCACTTACATTCAAGTGTTCATCCTCTTCTCCTCACCTCAATATCTTATATTTAGTATACTCTTGTGCTGCCATTGTTATCACTAGTTTGAGCTTACAAACACCCTGACTGGTGGTGCTATTTCCAACATCATCAATTTAAGTTTAATTCCTTAAGGCCTCTCCTAAAATTTCCTCCCACGATAGCTTAGGGTGACCACTTTTTCTTTTACTTTCTATTTTTAACAATCTTCCTCTTGTTATAGGGACATAATGTTAAAGATTGAAGAAAAAATGATAAACCAAACTAATAAATTTTGTTATCTAGGTTCAATTGTACAAAGTAATGGGGATATTGATGAGGATGTTACGAGTAGAATATCAACTGGTTGGATGAAATGGAGATAAGCAAGCGCGGTGTTATGCGATAAGAGGATAACTAATAAAATAAAAGGAAAATTTTATAGAACAGTTGTTAGGCCAGTTAATTTGATTTTCCTTGAAAAGTAAAATCCTCAACTAACATTTCTATGTCCCTAAAATAAGCGATTTATTATTAAAAAAATTTATTTCACATCCTTGAAATAATTTAATTTTTGGATGGACATAAATCTTTGAAACATCACTTTTAAAACAAATTTTGCATGTGGTTTCTTTCACGCATTCATTTATATGATGGAACACTATTTTCAATTTCTAAAGGTAGTATTATCAAAGTTGTAACCCTAACCACATCCTCTCTCATGATTTTAAATATACATCATTTTCAACTTAAACAATGAAGATATAAGTCTTACACATACAAAGGAAAAGAGGACAACCTTTATCAATTCATATACATTTTGTAAATTCCATATATACTCATTTTTTTGCTTTTTAGTTCATAAGATAATGCTCAAAATGTAGTGTGATGTAAGTGAGACAAGTTATGACATATGCTTTAGATAAATCAAGCTCAAGAATCATAGTATGACACCCCTCCATTTAAATAACAGATGGCCAAACCTCTACTAAAATAAAATAAGAATCTCAGACTCGTCCATTCTTAGCATCACTGTTGAAAATCAAATTAATTACTAATAACCTATTAAGGCCGATGCCAAATTTTAAAAACTTATAACCATACAACAAACCATTCCAATCATTTAATTACACATTCACCACACGGATGGAATAAATATTGGTGAGATAACATTAATAAATTATCCGAATAACTCTCGGTAAATCCAAATAAAATAATCTGACTGAAACTGGAATAAAGTAAAGTCTGTATAAAGTAAAAATTGTCCAATAATGGGCGTCATGCCCTAAATAATAACGAAAATGAAATCCTATCTAATAATCAATGATGAAAGTGTCTAGTCAAGGCATGCAGTCATCAACCGCTGCTGCAACATCGTTTGTCTTGAAAGATAGCTATGCCTGGTGTCCCTGTCGGTGGGCACCTAAAAGTTTTTTTAAAGGTTTTTGATACATGTCAGAGCCCAAAACGGTTTGAAAATATTTTGCCAGTATTTCAAATGAAAAGATGAAAATGCAATATAATCGTTCATATTTAAACCGATGTCACACTCACATGACATAATCCTCACCCCTCATCTATAGTGGGCACCTAACGTATGCGTTTTAACACCATAGTTATGCTATCATACCTAATTATTACCATCACCTATATTGTCCACATGCTACACTTCTAGCCAAATTGTACAACACGTATTTTACTTTACTTTACTTCCTTAATTAGCTTTCACGTACGCTATAAAATTATAATTCTCAATTATAATCTTATCGTTAATCGATTCACATAACTTTACACTAGTTATAATTTCAATGTGCACACATTCGTTTAATTAACACACACACATACACACACACACACACACACATATATATATAAGATTCTTTTATGCGTATATACATGTCACATCTCTTATACATACATATATCACTCGCTATGTGCATATAATCACCTCGCCAGAGTTGAGACCTCGCGGATGCATTTTCTAGCATGCTATCAAGCTCCAGGTACATCATGTACCACTCCTGGGCCACTGGGTTGAAATCTCTCCACCGAACCGAAAGCGTAAACACATAACTGAAGGTAGTCATAGACGTACATCTTGGGTCGTAACCATACCACATTACCTCATTAGACTCTAAACTCACATACAATGGTCATGCAACTGTCCTATGACTTAGGGAATTAACCCAACACTTGTTGGTCCACGCTAACGAGGGCCTACCACTATAAGAAACCTCCAATAATAGCATCCATAGAGTAGGTATGTTTACATATATCAATCACACAAATATATACATACACACACACACACACTCAACCAGCTAAACGTGCATAAACTACTAGTAGCACTAGCCCGTAATTCCCAAGTCTACCCTCAACTCCCGAATCTTCAAGTATTCGCACAACTTAATTCATTCCAAAATCTAAAACTTATTTCATTTATTATATCTCGAGTATCATGCACTATAAAACACCCGGATTCCCGTACCCAAATCATATTCTTGTTTAACTCTAAGTAGGTTATAGGCTCCTCTATGGCTTTCCAAAAGTCCTAAATCGCCCAGATAACCTCTTAAACCAAGATAACCCCTCAACGACACGTGAAACAATAACCAATAAAATTTGGGACAACCCTGCCCATTAAACTGGTTTATAGGTTGCCCGAATCGGTTCGGTGAGCGAACCGTTCACTCCTGTTCGACGAACTGGTTCAATTCTCCTGAATAGGTAGCCTAATTTTTGACGGGTTTCTTCTTCATCCCATTAGACATATACATACCTGTGGCCATCCTGAGGTCTAGAATTCCCTATAACGCATGCAGGGGGTTTGCGCTTTTCCTCGGGGTACTCGATCGTTGTCATTACAGGGGATAATATATAGAGATAGAGTCTCCAACCTATTTTTCTCAAAACACGCAAAAAAATGTTACTTCCTTGAGGGAATGGCATCAAGCCCAATATTGATTCTTGTGAAACCAAATAGTTCAGAAGTCCGGGACTACATTATAGAATGGGAAGGTTTTAGGCATCCATCCTGCCCTTTTCGCCTCTCATTGGCAAATGTTAATCTTCCCCTTTTAGACTCCTTGGTGTGAGTGCACATGTGTATAATGTAAATGATGGAGAATGAAATAATTCAATCCGCGTTATGAAAAGAAATGGAGTGAACTCATCCATAGGAGTGTTCCCAAAAATAATAATTCAAAATATTATGTAAGGGTTCGTCGAATCACGAGTCACTATGGAAGAGATAAAGTGTTCATCGGACATAACACAAGCATGTAAGAATATAAAGTCACAAAGAATATATAAGACATGAAGAAATATATAAGCACGAATAGGGGACTCCTCGAATCTTGAGATTGGCCCAAGACGCCTATGTAGTCCAAGGGGCATCAAAGTCCACGTAGTTCAAAAATAGCATAGAGGTGGGGTTCAATCCATAAATTCAAACGAGAGATTTCTTTCATGTGTGCATGTAAAGAAAAATGTGTTTTAAGAATGGAAGTGTGAAATGGAAATTCCTCTTTGGGAATTTATGGATAAACCCTCCTTTTCTTATTTATGTTTTTTTGTATGAAAATAGGCTAGGTGCAACTACTACTAATAAAGATTAGAGATTAATGGATGTGATATAATGAAACAAAAAGTAGAAATACAGTAAATAACACTAAAATGGAAGAACTAGAGAAAGGGATGAAGAATTTGACCTCCTTATGAATGGTTGATGTTGACCTTGAGATGTAGATATGATGACATTGCAATGGTATGAAAGTGTTATGGAGCGCGCGCGGGGGGGGGGGGAGGAATTACCAAGTGAGGTAAGAAAGTGATGGAAGGGAATGTGGGAAAATGGGATTTTTAGGAAAGGGAACAACTCTGAATTCGAGAGAATGTTCTCTGGATTGCTCAGAAGGGTATTGAGATGTTGTTTCCAAAGTGAGGTAATGGCCTCTATTTATAGGTCCAAGGATAGTGCCTATCAACATGGTCCTAGGCCTACCTATTGGCATAGCACCTCAGGCACACTATGGATAGACAGGTCCCTGGGGTGTCTGTAGGCAGCCCGGAATAGATTTTTCGAAAAAGTGGGCATAAAAGGCAAACCATAAGTCCGAATAATGCACTGGGTGTTCCAATTAAAAGGGTATTCAGAGCCCTCTAATATTCCCTAGAGCCACTCTCAGGTCCAGGAGTTGACTAGGGTCAAACGGGGCTCGAAAGCGCCCATTGGTCTTTAGACATGAGGTTTTTGGAAGAAAATGGATCCTTCATTTTAATCGTATGGTCGATTAATGCATGGGGTGGACCGTTGGAAAGGTTATTACATGTATTTTGAGATTTAATTAAGCCTCGCTCAGTTTAGAGAGTTGACCAGGGTCAAATGGGGCGTGGAAGTGCCCGATGACCCTTCGAAGTGACATGGGTCGTTCATCGGAATTGTAAGGCCGATTCACACCCGAGATGGACCGTTAAAAAGGGAATTCAGAGACCTTAGAAAATTTATCGATCTTATCTCAATCTAGATAGTTAACTGGAGTTAAACGAGGCTCGAGAGCACCTGGTAGCCTCTAAATCATTTTTCGATGTAAAGTGGACCGTTCACCCGAACCATAAGGCTGATTCAAGCACGGGATGGACTGTTGGAAAGAGGATTCAGATACCTTCAAAGATTCACTGAGATTTATCTCAAAAGATAATTAACTTGAGTTAAATAGGGTCGAAAGCCCTCAATGAGCTCTAGATTGGTACTCAGAGTATAACATAGGGTTTGTGATGGATGGATGGGTGCTAGGGACTGAAGGAGATGCTTAGGGGAGTCCAAGGATGGGATGTCTTAAGAGACCATCGACCAATGATCTTGGAACAAGTGAAGTTCATCGAATAATAAACACGACATTCGACACAGGGGAATATGATTTTAGGTTAATTATGCGGACCCAGAGAATGAGATGATCGATTTAGAGGGTCGAGGAGGTGGAGAGGTTGATTTTATGTGAACTTAAGGGAATGAGATGACCGATTCAGAAGGTCGAGGTCAATTCTGAGGACTTAAAGTTGTGATGAATGATTCTATGGGCCGAGTTCAATTTTAAGGACCTATAATGACCGATTATGCGAATCGAGGTTAATTCTGTAGACCTAAAGTTGTGATGCGGGCTGAGGTCTTAAGTGGTAATGACCAATTTTTAGGGCCGAGTTCAATTATAAGGAATTAAATTTGTGACGACCAAGTCTGCGAGTCGAGGTCAATTTTGAGGACCTAAAGTTGTGGGGGCCATGGTAAATTCTGAGTACCTAAAGTGGTAACGACCAATTCTGAAGTCCGCGATCAGATCTAAGGACCTAAAGTTTTTATGACCAATTATATGGGCCAAGGTCAATTCTGAGGACCTAAAGTTGTGACGATCGATTCTGTAGGTCGAGATCAATTATGAAAAACTTGACTTATGACAACCGATTCTACGGGCATAGGTCAATTATGAGGACTTAAGGTTGGGATGTCTAATTTTGCGGGGCGAGGCCAATTCGGAGGACCTTGAGTTGTGACGACTGATTTTGCTAGCCGAGGTCAATTCTGAGGACCTAAAATTGAAGCGACCAATTTTGCGGGTCGAGATCAACTATGAGAACCTAAGGTTGTAGTTCAGAGGGAGATAACTATGCTATGGAAGGCGTGAAAGATTTTGGATGTAGGTGTACTTTGGGTTCCACTAGGGAATGTGTTGGTCTGTGGTTCCTACTGAGGAATGTGCATGTTTATGGTTCTTTTTGAGGAATAACATCGTTGGATCCGTCGGGGAATATGTTGATGATATGAGTGTAAGATTAATTCAACTGGGTATTTTTGGGAGCTTGTAAGGGGCTTAATGCTCCAAATAATAATTTTGGAGAGAATAATGTTCTACATTTTAAAGAATTTTTGGGATTAATCCATGCATTTTTCATATTTTTTTAGCATTTTCGAGACAATATTTGGAGGGGAATGCTGATAGGCAGGCCTGAGGAGGTGCCAATTGACATAGGGCATGGACTCTTGGTCTTCTCCGAGAAGAGGAAAAAGCTGCTACCGACCAACATGGGAAGGGGTATGCCGATTGACAAGCCCCTTAGCATTCTATATAAGGGGGTGCCCCCTTTTTATTTTTCACATCTTAAAGTGTTTGAATATATTTCTTTCTCTCTAAGATTTATTTCTAAGTTCTTTATTTTTGAAGACTTCAAATTTCTTACACTTTAGGTGATGGTTATAGCAACGAGTGGTTTGATATTGATGATTGGGCTAGCCTAAAGTGGCGGTCTATGGTTCCCCTTGCACTGGGAAATAAAAATGTCTATGACTCGTTCGAACCAATTGCTAATGAGTGGATTTTATGGTGTGAGCCTGCACAGCATCATTCAGAAAGGGTAAAAAACCCTAATGGATACATAAGTACGGTGACATTTGGTCTTCAAATTCATTTTTCCCTTTTTTATTCTTATGCTAATGAAGAATTTTATTTTAGTTTTTTTTCTAGACTAATATAGCTCCTTCGAGCATTCGATCCGGGGGAACGAACGGGTTGAAGGATGTTTGGGGACAAGCTCCCTAGGGTTGTGCATTGGATGGTATCATATACCGGGTTTGGCCCTTTCGAGAAGGGTTTGTATAAGATACTGCATTCTACTGTGGTGCTATGTGCTCTTGGGGAGAGGTGGTGGGACATTGTCCACACATTCCATTTGGGGTTAGAAGAGATTATGATTTCTCCTATTGATGTCCAGTAGCTGACGGGGCCGGATTGCGTGGGGTTTCGGATTGTGGTGGAATGCACTTTGAGGGGGGGGTACGCCAGAGGTAGTCCAGGCTACTTTGAGAGACGTGGGTAGAATTGTATCGAGGAATTCTATTTATATTTGTACTTTGAAGGAGGTGCTCTTAAGGAGATGGGTGGATGTGACGGACGGGCGATAGGTGAGGCAAACAACCCATCTATTCATTTTACTTTTGCTTGGGGGGATTCTTGGAGGTGACGAGTGACGACATCGTTCATCTCTGGTTTTTGTCGCATATGAGGATCATATCGTATGTGCCTATGTATGACTAGGGGATATTTACTTTGGAATCACTTTATGCTTCCTTATGTCATTTATCCGGTGCTACCAGTAGACTTTTACGTGGGCCACGTACCTTGTATAGGTAATCTCTATATTCTTACAGTCCTCTTTTCATTTTCTTAATTTATGTCTTCTTAAAAATGTGGTTCTACAAGGTGATTAGGTACAACATGGGGTTGGTGTCTTTGAAAGAAGATGATTTAGGGGATTTCTGTCAGATGTTTCGAAGGCAAAAATCCAATTGGCAGTCGAACCAGTTCTTGTCCCTGAAGGACGCGCGGAGGATCTTGAATGACCGGACGAGCGATCATGTTAATCTTTATATTTTCCTGAGTTTTTCAGGCGTCTTTATTTTTTTTAGCTAAATAATGATTATTTGTTGGGTACGCATGTGATCTTCTACCCTTAGGGGGTGTCTTCACGGGACACGGGTTTACTAGCATGCACGCGCAGATGCGACGACTAATATTGCATGAGTTTGGATATGTCTCGTTCCTACGAGAGAGGTTGGTGAGGTAGATAGTGGTGGAGGAGGTGGATGTACCACCGTCGACATCTCCTATGTATATGAGGTAGTTGAGGGAGATGTCAGATGATGCTGGGGTAGTAGCGATGATAGGTGAGCCCTACAACCATTATATGAATACGATAATGATTATCTAGAATTTATGACCAGTTGATTGATGTCATCTTGCATTTAAGATATGGAAAACATGTCTCCACCCGCCATTACTTCGGGTAAGGGTACCAGTGTACCGGTGAGATCGACTCATATCACGGGAAGTGGTGCGATAGAACTGACGGAGGAGGCTCTGCTTATTCTGGTTACTCTTCCTTCTTATGATTTTCGGTTGAGTAGAAGGGGATCATTGAGTATGCCCTACCATCCTTATGCATCGATAGCTGGGTTGACGGGGCTTATGTATGAGGCTCTCAGCCTTGAGGTATACTTCTCTATTTTTTCATTTTCTGTTTTATCTTTCCTTACTCATTACTGATTGGATCATCTTTTGTTATTTTTTATTTTCTTTGCAGTTTGTGCTGGTGCCGACCAAGTGGTTACGGGATATCAAGGATTGGATGGGCCCCATGTCTATGTGAACAAGTCATCCAATTCCTGTACGGTACCTTTGGCTACTACTGAGGAGAGTTATGATTCATGGATCAGAGGGTCCACTGCCCGTTGCAGAGGAAAGCGTGTGTGCCACGGGGGCTGAGGGTTTGAGGGGAAGGTTATGGTTTGAGAGTTCGAGCAAAGTCTCATTGTATTTTTTTTCTTTTCTCTTTTTACATGAAAAATGTAATCATATGAAATAAGAATATATATGAAAAAATCATTTTCTTTTTGGTATTTTTCTTGATCTAGTGACCTATCCTATATTCACTTTTGATTTTCTGTTGAGATTTTTTAAATATGCAAAGATAGAAATAAGTATAAAAGTGAAAGATAGAGATAAGTATAACTTTATGTTTTTGATTGCACTTCTTGCATACTTATGGTACTCTATAGGGAAGAGAGTTAAATGGATTTTTGGATGGTTTGTGTTTTACAAGGGTTTTGGGTATAAAAGGAGATTTAGGGGATGTAATTTTTACCACCAATATTTATTTCTTCTTTTGTGTCTTCCATTCATTTCTCAAATATCTCTTCCAATTTTCGAGGAGTTCTCTTCTTACCTTGATGGTTTAGAGACCATGTGAGCTTATCATGTTGACTGTAACACTTTCAGCTTGCGCCGGGTTTCTTTATGGTGCAATCGGGCCATAAACTGGAATTTGTTAGCAGAGGCGGTACAATTTTGGTACCCTGAGGATCACATCTTCCGATTTGGTCTGGATGAGTCCTTCCCTACCTAAAAGGAATTTTCAGCAATGTTAGGAATCAATCCAGTATTGCGGCGATTATGTTTGATTTTTCCCATTCTCCCCGATTGTCTCTGGCTAAGTTGTTCCATAGTTTCCCCTCGACGGCTAGACTGTTGGTTCATAGAGGGATTATCGTTCTTTCGGCGGTTATGCACTCAGTGCATCAGAGGAACTTTATTGATGTTAGCTTTGTCAGAGCTGTTGCTTTGAGCCTAATTATAAGGATATTGTTGGTGACTGAAGACATGACGACCAACCCCTAAGGAGCCACAAAAGTGACGTGGATGTCTTATTGCTATAGTCCTGCGGCAGTAGTGCTAGCAGAAAATCTGAACGGTATCGGTGCTTTGAAGGAAGGCCATTACGATTTCTGAGGGGGAGTCCTGTGATGCTGTTCATGTGGCTTGAAGAGAGGTTTTGTCTGGAGGTCCCTCCTGAATATCCCTAATCGGGTGTGCCTAATTTCTTCGTCCGATCTTTCTTTAGGTTCGGACTTTCAATAGAGAACTGGGTCAACTGGTTTGTAGAGCACGAAGCTCGATGTCTTCATTGGTCAGTGCCATGGTGGGGGGACTTACAACTCATTTCGTATCTAATAGAGAATCGATATATATGGCTAGTCAATTTCTTACAGACTTCCTTTAATTTTCCTTGGCGGCTTCATCACTAAGTGGGGGTGGGAACAAATAGTTCCTCCTCATAATGAATTTCTTCCTGGTGGAGGACCTGAATGAATCTTTACGAATGATATTGGGACCCTCATAGTACCAGATTTGGTCGTCTAGCTATCCACCACAATCAGTGGGAGGTGTTTGGCATGTGTCTAGGAACTATATGAGGTGGTTGTGGAAGCGAGTAGTTGTAAAGATTATGGAGGAAGAGATTGGGCAAAGGTGGCTTGTCGCCTTCGACTCCATGGAGGAGGGTGTTGTGGTTTAAGCCAATCTTGTAAATGTGTATCGCTGTATTGAGCGCATAATGAGCGTTAATCAGGAATGGGAGACTTGGGGACCTCCAGGGGTAGAAAATGATGATGAGACAGGGTCGTCTGGTGGTTGAGGATAGTGTTTGTGAAGATAGGGGAAGCATTTGTGAAGGTGGAAAAATTAATGTTTGGGGTGATTTGTGTTGGTATCTAGCACTTTGTAGGTTTTTTCTATAAAGATATTTATTTGGTAGGTATTTGGTAGGACGGTTTCTTTATTAGAAGGGGGTGGTCTGTTTGACTCCCCCGACTGATATTTCATGTAATGGCTATGTTCCTTAATTTGAAATAAAAATGATTTTGGCATATTTTTTACGTCTTTTGATGAGTTTTGTATTTGAATTATCTATATCAATCATAAGGCATACATAATTCTTTTATTTATGTAAATGATGAGATGGACCGCCGTTCTCGGGGTTAGAAAAGAATCGCATTTTGTGAAAAAGAAAGAACCATGCCCATGTGTGTCGTATGGGTTGCCTACGTACCTCTGGGGGGCTTTGAAAATTTCATGAGTTTTATTTTTAAAAAGAAAATGTTTTGAGAAGATCAGGTCCCACGTAGTTCTGGGTAGGGGAAATGAAGATTTTTTTTAATAGAAGGGGATGAAAAGAATCACAGCGCGTCGGGAATTTGGACTAAGGGTAGAATTTCTTGAGATGGTCCAGATTGACTGGACACGCCATCTCCTCTCCATCGAGGTCTATAAGCATGGCGACACTGCCTGATAGGATTTTCTTTATAATAGAGGGGCCACTCCAATTGGGTTTGAATTTCCCTCTGGGGTCCCAAACAAGTTCTATGATCTCCTTGAGGGCAAGGTCTACTTCCTGGACACCGCAATCTTTGATTTTAGGATTGAATGATTGCGCTATTCGACGATGGTACTCCTGTATGTGGTATAGAGCCTTAAGTATCTTTTTATCCAAGAATGAGAGCTCGTTATAGCGGCTCTCATATCACTCTTCTTCACTGACTCTGCTTTTGAGCATGACGGGTAGGGAGGGTATTTCTAGCTATATGGGTAGGAATGTTTTCATGCCATATACTAGAGTATAAGGGGTAGCCCTAATATGTGTTCTGATAGAAGTGTGGTAGACCTAGAGTGCATATGGGATCCATTCGAACCAATCTCCGCAACTTTCAGTCATTTGCTAATGATGGTTTTGAGGCTTTTATTGGCGGCTTCTAAAGCACTATTGGTTTGGGGTCGATAGGGAGAAGGTTTATGTCTTTGAATTCCAAATTCGTCAACCAGTTATATGTCATGGGCTTTGAAGTGAATTATATTGATACTAACTCATGGGGAACCCCGTATCTACAAATGATATTCTTTCAGATAAACTTGGCCACCTTGTTGGCATTCAGCACTGCGTATGACTCGGCGTCGACCCATCTGGTGATGTAATCAATGGTGACTTGGATGAACTCATGACCGTTTAAAACCTTGGGAGAGACCTTCCATATGATGTCCATGCCCCAGGTGGATAAGGTCCAAGGATAGGTCATGTTGCATAATTCCCGAGGAGGTAAGTGTTGGATATTGGCAAACTGTTGGCATTTGATACATCTTTGAACATTGGCAGTACAGTCTTAAACTGTAGTAGTCCAATAGTATCCTTGATGGATGATTTTCTTGGAAAGCATGTGACCATTCATGTGGGATCCGCATTCCCCATTTTGGATCTTCTATATCATTCCTTCAATAACAACCCCTGCTAAGCAATGAAAATGGGTTCCATCAAAGTTTCTCTTGAAAAAAACTTTATCGCAGATGATGTACTAAGCAACCAATTTATGAAGGGTTGCATGGTCATTCTTATCAGCATCTTGAGGATATATACCATGCTTGATGAGGTATCAAATATCATAGTGCCATAATCCGGCCATATCAGAGTCTTCTTCGGTAGTGAGCTTAATGTGGTAATAGTGGCTGGGCATATCTTATTTCTGAACTAGGAAAGGGGCCATTGTTATTCTCTTATGCATATTGACCATGGAGACCAGGGTTTCTAGGGCATCAGTTAGACTATTCTTTGCACGAGGAAGGTAGTGGAAGGTGATATCTGGGAGTCCAGCTCTTCTAGGCGGGCATGGAAGGGTAGGAGTTTCTCATATTTGACTTTCTATTTTTTGACAATTTATTCGATAATCAGGGTAGAGTTCCCATAGACGTTTAGGTGCTTGATACCTTTCTCAATGGATATCTTGAGGCCTACGGTGCATTCCTTGTACTCAGTCATGTTATTAGTGCAATGGAAGTCTAATTTGATGGCAATGGGGGAGTGAGAGTCATCAAGGGCGATCATGAGTGTCCCAATGCCATATACTTTTTTGTTGGTAACTCCTTCAAAGAACATATTTTATCCAAGGTCCTCCCAAGAGGTGCAGATAATGTATTCATCAGAGACCTAAACATCAGTTCCTTCTATGGGGTAATCAATAAGGTAGTCAGAAATGGACTTCCCTTTCATAGATTTTTGCTTGACGTACACAATATCAAACTCGACTAACAATATTAACCAATGGAATGGGCCATTCAGGTGGATAGAGCGGGTTTCTTAAGCAGGTATTAGAAGAAATCCATTCGGGATACTAGTCAGATGGTAAAGACAAGCATATAGTGTCGTAAGGACGACACATTCTTTCTCCAAAGCAGTGTAATTAACTTCGTACCCAACCAATTTTTAACTAGCATAGTAGATGTATCTTTCCTTGTGATATTCTTCGATGCATTGGGCTAATAAAGTCCCTACTATGACCTCAGTGAGGGTCAAGAACAAGAGGATCGGGAGGCCCAATTGCGATAGAATGAGCACCAGAGGTTGGGTGAGACATCTCTTGATTTGGTCAAAGGCTTCTTGGCAAGATCGTTCCCGACTTTAGTTGAATCCTTCCACAGAAGTTTAAAATTGGGTTCACAGATAGAGGTCATTTAACTGATGAACCGACTAATGTATTACAATTTTCTCTGGAATCCTTGAACTTCCTTCTCCATCCGCGATGGTGGCATCTCAAGTATGGATTTTAGCTTGGTAGGGTCCACTTCAATTCCTTTCTCACTAACCATGAACCTAAATTTTTTTCATTTCGTGATGCCAAAATTTCACTTTTGTGGATTTAGCCACATCTCGTACAGTCATAGTAACTCGAAGAACTTTCGATAGGCATGAATATGACCTTCTGAGTCTTAGACTTAATGATCATATTGTCCACATAGACATCAACCTTCTTGTGAATAAGGTCGTGAAGAATGGTTGTGGCAGCCTTTCGATAGGTATCCCTGGAGTTTTTATTTCCTAACGGCATGACAGTATAACAGAAGGTTCCCCATGGCGTGATGAAGGCACTTTTATCCTAAAGATCAGGGTGCATCTTGATATGTTTGTAACTAGAAAATTTGTCCACAAATGATTTGAGGGTGTGGGTGGCTATATATTCTAGGATCATGTCAATGTTTGGGAATCCACAATCATTCTTTGGTGATGCTATAGTCAACGGACATTCGAACTTTTTTCTCCTGGATTCGACACGTGGATGCTGTTGGCAAGACATATTGGGTATTCGACCGCGCAAATGAAGCCAATTTTCAACTATTTGACCACTTCCTCTTAGACTTTGAGTGACCATTCGGTTCAGAGCTATCTTAACTTTTGCTTGGCTAGTTTGCATTTTGTGAACGTCAGTATCTCATGTTGAGCTATTTCTGAGTCAATGCCTGGCATCTCATCATAGGACCGTGCGAAGACGTCCATGAATTCTTTCAGTAGTTCCTCAAATTCTGCCCACTCATGCTTGTTAAGGGTGAACCCTATCATAATCTCGTGATGATGGTTACTAGAACCGAGATTAATAAAAACAGTCTCATCATCATTAGTTTGAATGCGGTTATATTATTTATTATTTTCCTTATTGATATTAGTTAAGAATTATTCATTTGCAAGATCATCATCATAAAAGGTTTGATAAGAATAAACATAATTAATGTAAGGCACAACAAGATAATCAAAATCCTCATTTATTTTATTTTTAGGGAAAACAATGGTGAGAACCTTGTTAAAAGAGGTTTTAATTACATTTACATTAGGAAAAGGAAAAACAAAGCAGGTGAAGATATTTGAAAGGATAAATAGCAGGATTGGGTTAAATTTTAGCAGGATGGATGGGACAACATTTCAGTTATGGAGAGGCATATCTGTAGTTATGATCTGGACAGACGAGTCCGACGGAACAGTAACTAAGTCGATCATACAGAGACCTAGACCCAATGTCTATAGGTATAAGGATTCTTTAAAGTCACTAACCTCGGGGTCTTCAGTAATTTCCATGGTTTGCTCGGTGGGAGTTTCACTTCATGTTTACAGTCATAGACCCAAGGGTTACTGTCTTAAAAAAAATCTCCAGTCTAGTTTTATCTTTTTATTAACGTGATCATACTATGGTTTCGAGAACCCATAGAATGGAAAGTCTTCACCCTCTTTTTAAATCTTTCATTCAGAGAGTCCCACGACACAGTCTTTTCATCCTCTAGGCTTCTCTTCGATCTTGATCCGCAGAGTGCTTTGAATTTAGCTGGTGAGGGATGATATCCCAAGCCGTATGGGGGAAAGTCTTATTTCAGGACTATGGTCTAAAAAATTCCTTATTAGCGTCGCCCTATCCCCATTTCAGGCATGAAGTGCATGTTCTTGAACATCTGTATCACATTGACGTTACAGTGAGGTATGTGCTCTGGGCAGACTCAGTCTTTGACGTTGTTCCTCATTGGAACATGGAGTGGGTCAATTCTGAAATCGGAGAGGAGCATGTCATTTATCCCATATTAAATCTCTACGACTGGATTATTAGTATTGGCAAAATGGTGATAACTTGACCTTTAGCAAAGAACTTTAGTTTTCGATGGAGAGAATAGGATACTCCTCTAATTATGTGGAGCCAAGGGAGACCAAGGAGGATGTTTAAGTAAGAAGGTATATCGATGACTTGGAATTCTGTCAAAGGATTGATAGGGACAGTTCCTAGTGTGAGTTTTATGGAGCCCATTACTTCTCGATGAGTGTTATTATAGGTGTACACGACGGCCTGATGGGAGTGAAGTCACTGACTTTAAATCGTAAATAGTTCAAGGTTCTGAGTGGGTAAACATTGAGAGTAGATCCATTATCAATAAGTGATAGTGGGATTAATTTTTTTGATAATTTTGATGGAGATGTCGAGAGTATAGTTGTGATTAGGGCCGAACTTCGGGATTTTTTCTTTAGAAAAAAAAGAAGATTCTGGAAGAGGTGAAGGATCCAACCATATTCACGTCTTCTTCAGGAGTAGTAAAGGGAGAAACTATGGGTCCTGTGATGATCTTTATCAAGGCATTTCGGTGTATCTAGGAGGATATGAAGAGTCCTCATAAATTTATATTATCTTGGGTATTCTTGAGATGATCAAGGATTTTTCTTTCCTCAATGGTCATTTTTAGCACTGAAAGTTCTTTGGAAACACCTTTTCCCTTATATGTTTCAAATGGCAGAGGAATTGAATCTTTATAATGTCTCCCGGATCGGGTCATATGGTTAACGAAGTCAGGGAAGAACAATAAACCTATATCTTCATATACTTCGGGTGCTATGAACACTTTTATTATTTTTTCCCAATAAATCTTTAAAACATATCATTCCCTACAAGCTAGTAACTTAACTAGCTTTTTTATGGCCCGATTCACAATCTGAGCGATCAAAGTCTTCCGCCTATTTGGTGGCAACTATATTTTCCTTCCAAGAGTAATCAATGCATTTGATAACCTCTATGACTTCATCGTATAAGTCCTCCCACTCATAAGGGAAATATAAAAGTGAAGGGACTAACTATCCTTGAAGTTTCAAAGCAGTGAGCAGTTCAGAGATGCCGTAAATTTCCTTTGTCTGGAAAAGCATATCGATCATAATCTGTACCACATCGTCTAGACTGACTTCTTCCATGGGCTACCCATTCGTTTCATTCCTCAGCCCACTTTTGGGCTTCTATGAACAGGCTGCTAAATTTTTGATAATCGACGGACATCTCAGCCCAAACTCTAGGAGTTGTCGAACTGTAAGGCTGATTCGCGAACGGTACGGATCGTTGGAAAGGGGATTCAAAGACTTTCAAAGATTCATTGAGATTTTCTCAAGTTGGAAAGTTAACTATTGTCAAACGGGGCTCGGGAGCGCTCGGTGGCCTCTAGATCAGTTTTCGATGTAAAATAAATTATTCGTTCGAATTGTAAGGCTGATTCGCGAATGAGATGGACCGTTAGAAATGGGATTCAGATCCCTTCAAAGATTAATTGATCTTTCACTAATGCAAGAAAGTTAGCTGGAGTCAAACGGGGCCCGGGAGTGCAACATGGCCTCTAGGTTGGTAATCAAAATATGACTTAGGGTTTAGGTGGATGGATGAGGGATAGGGACGTAAGAAGATGTTTAGGGGGTCCTAGGATGGGGTGTCTACAATACCCACCTCAATCAAACCCATAATAAGGTCTTTCTAAAAATCCTAAACGTAATGGTAATCTTTTTTATGTCTAAAAACTTATTAATTTCTTAGGATTCAACACGGTTATTAGAGATCATCTACTTTCGTAATTAATTTTCGAGATTCCTTCAATTATCATAAGAACCATTCAAGATAACATTTTTTATATGAATAAATCTCAGATTTATTAGGGGATACAATTAAATTATCTTTTTATAATTTTGTTCCCAAAAATCCCATTTTTACATGTGAAACCCATCCCTAAATTCATATATCTACACCAACTATGATATGAATCATTAACACAACAATAAACATCAAATAAAGATAAACACTTGCCTTTAAATTATAGGGATTATAATTTTTCCTCTATGAATCTTCTTTACAGAGGAGTTTTATGCTCGAAATTACTCCAATTCTCTCTCCGGAATGATTTTTTCATTTTCTCTTGAGTTCTCCATTCTCTTTTCTCTTCTCTCCCAACCCTTGGTATTTTGGAATGGTGAAATGGCATCCCACTCCATCCACCTTCCTTAGATATAACTTAAATCCAGAAATTAGGCTAATTTCTAAGTGTAAAATGACACGAACGCCCTTATACGAGTCTCGTTTAGTCTACAAAATCCCCAAAACCTGATTACCATCCCCATGTACCTAATTATAACTATCTCGACCCATTTTGGATCATCGGTGCACTCGAAATCACCATTCGAGTCACCTAACCATAATTTTCTAATCTCATTCCCAAAATAACCCCCCACGTGCGTCCCGAATGAGATACCGTCAAATCCATCGATTTTTACTCACTTAGGACGTAATATCATTTGACATAATTTTATTTACTTATCACACAGGTAAATATATTTTCACATAAATATTATTCATTTTCTCTCTAATTAATATTTCTTAAATTTTCATTATTTCTCATTTTTAATTAAATTACAAGCACACGTGTAATTTAAAAATGCTAAAAAATAGTTGCTCAAAAGCTTTTAAATTATAATTGTAAAGTTCATAGTCATAAAAACGACCAAGATAAATATATCGTGTGCAAATAAGTCAAATAGATTAGTCTTAGCATTTAGAAAGGTGACCTATAAGCACATAATCACAAAAAGTATCTAAAAATAAATTATGCAAATAAAGCACAAAAGCGGTAGAATGAGCTAAGGAACAAGACATGCATTTTAAGAAGTTCTAATCTCATAGTGAAACTGTCTAATAAGTAGAAGTCAAGGGGATCAATAAGTGACCTGGTATAGTTTCCAAATATAATAAAAAGTAAACGATCCTTGATAATCCATATTTGTCTAGCATTAGGTAAATTAGGAGTAGGTTGGATCTTGGGCGTACTTGTAAACCCCTTTTTATATGAACACCTATGATGTTCATGTTGCCTTCCCAAAGTGTTATTCTTAATAAAGCTATAAATTTTCCTAGCATTACAAAAGTTTAAGGTTGATTTAAGCAAATAACAAAGTTCTCTCAAATGTCATTTCCTATTATAATTATCACATTTATAAACATGCGGAGGTTTCTTGGGATCAAAATGTTGAACCTTTTTCAACATAAAGTAAAAATCCTTTTAATGATTCTTTTTGTGGCAATAAAAACAAACAATGTCCTTTTTGGTTCTCTTATGATTAATTGTGTGGTTTTCGTTAGAACAAATGGGAATGAGAATATTCTTGCCCTCCAAATGATTGGCAACTTATTTCCTTTTATTTTGAGATATTTTAGGAACATTTTCAATAGGTGATTTCTCATTTGATGACGAAGGTTTAACAAAGATTGTCTCTCCCCTACGAATGTCTAGAGTGATAGAATCCAAGTCTTATTTTAAGATGCTTAATTTTCTTTAAAAGATTGACATTTGATTCTTTAAAAATTTGATTTTTCTTTTTAAAATTGTCCAATGACATGGTCATATCATCTCTTTCTCTTATTAATTTGGGCAATCATTCATCCTCTTCTTTAGAGGCCTCTTTTTTGTCTTTTAGTTCATCAAGAAAGTCTTGGATATCACTAAAGTCAACATTAATAGCTTTGAGTTTATAAAAGAGTGGATGACCATAATTATCTAAGGCTTGAAAGAAAACATTTTCTTCAATTATAAAAACAAGTTCATGTAAAAGTTTGGTATTCTCATTTTCAAGGTCTTTAATTTTACCAAGCAAAAATATCCCCATCGAATGATAACCTTGAAGATTCATGCTCTTCGTTTTCTTTGACGGCTCTTCCTTTTTCCTAATGTTTTATTGTCAAGGAAAGTTTAAAATTATTTTAAATAACTTATTGTTTTGAAAAATAAGTGCATCAAGAGAAGAAAGTAACTCTATATTCATAATCACTAGTACTAGTCATAGACATGCTAGTACACGACTGATTTAAAAATTGAACGGAATAATAAGTCTAATAAAAAATGGCTAGATTGATATGGTATGGAGGCTTATCTCTAAATGTTGGTTATCTGTTGTGGTGAATGGTGTCTCCAATGGGTTCATTAAGTGTTATAGGGGATAAGGCAAGGGGGTTTATTATCCTTTAACCTGTTTATAATTATGGCACAGGCTTTTTTTAGAAATCTTAACAAGGTAATTCATAAGATGGTTGGTTTCAAAATGCCAGTGGGAAGTCCTAGATTCGATCATCTCTCCTATGCTGATGATGTTCTTTCTCTTAAGGAGATAAAAGAGATTTGAAGCTTATTTTAAGGGTTATACAAGATTATGAGAGGGTTGCTGGTTAAAAAATTTACAAATCCAAGAGCCAATTGTTCTTTTCCAAGAAGATCTCCAAGTTTATTACCAAATCTATCTTCTCATATACTAGTATAGCTAACAAAAACTTTCATATTCATTATTTGGGCTACCCTCTTTTTACAGGTAAGAAGAAGATTTCCTATTTCGAACATTTACTCCAGAAGATCAGAATCAAACTTAGAGGATGGAAATCAAAATGTCTCTTTGTGGGTGGTAATCTAACACTCATCAAAAGTGTGTTAAGTACCATTCCAATCCACACTATAGTAGTTATGTGTCCTACAAAGCACATTATATATAAAATTAAAGCTCTCTTTACTAGATTTTTTTGGGGATCAACTGATGAGGTCAGAAAGCATCATTAGTGTAATTGGATCTTGATCTCAAAACCTATCTCTGAGGGTGGTCTTGGAACTAGAAAACTTCAGGACATCTGCAAGGAAATGACCATCAAGATTTGGTGGCATTTCATAGGTACAAAGACTCTTTGGTCTAGTTTCATAAAAGCCAAATACTACAAAAATCTTCATCATGTGGAGGAAAAATTCAAATCCCTATCTAATGTTTACGGCCGCATGTGCCAATTATGAGATATAGCTAAAGACTAGATCAAATGAAGATTGGGAAATAGTAATATTGACATGTTCTTGGATAATTAGCTGAAGGAGGGCCCTATTTATAATTTAATTGCCTGGAAGTGGTACCTGGTTAAATTGTGTCAAAACCTGCCTCAATGAGTAGTGCATTTAGTTTTGAAAGCTTATAGATGGAATGACTAAGAGGATGAGATCATCTGGACAACTAATCCTTCTGGTGAGTTTAGTTTTAAATCAGCTTGGCACCTGATCAGGAAAGCTTCTATTGGGGTCATGTTTTCAAAGTTCATATGGGATCCAAATTTTCCTCCAAATATATCTATCCTTAATTGGAAACTTCTCAAAGGATTGCTGCCAACAGATAATAACTTAAACAAGATTGGTATGCTTGGTCCTTCCAAGTGTGTTTGTTGTTCTCAAACCAAGGTTGAGTTTATGGAGCACCTGTTATTTTCTAGTGAAATACCTGTTAAGGTTCGATATCACTTTGACAAAGAGTTTGGGGAGTTATCTTAAAATGGCTTTATAAAAAAAATAATGATCTCTTGGTGGATCTCCCCCCAAAGTGCTTAAAGGGAATTTAAGTTGATTACAGTTATCCTTTGTTGGCATTTATGGACTAGTAAAAACAAGGCTGGATTTGATAATGTCAAAATATCCTACCATAGTATTATAAGTAAAATTTATGAATCTTTCAAGATGGCTTTTGTTCCCTAGTGTGACAAAAGAATTAAGCATATTGATATCCAATAGATGCTCCCCCTAAAGGCATTTTAAAATGCAATGTTTACGGTAGCTCTTTAGGGAACCCTAGGCCATGTAGTGGAGGAGGTCTCCTTAAAAATCACACGGGACAAGTGATTTTATTCTTCTATCCTCACATTGAGAATTTTTATAATTTAGAATTAGAAGTTGCTTCCCTTTTACAAGGCTTGAAGTATTTCCAAGAATTTAAAGACTGTGAGCTTATAATAGAGTTTAATTCTAAGATCCTCATTGAAGTGTTGATCTAAAGATGTAAGCACCCTTGGAAAATAAAATGTTTAGTGGATCAAATCAAGTCATTTTCCACTCAGTTTTCCTATTTGTTCAAACATGTCTATAGAAAAGCCAACATGGCTGCAGACTTCTTATCAAAGAAGGGAAGTACTCATAGTCAATCATTATTCTCTTCTCAAATTGATCTTCTTACAAATCATTTCAAGGCCATTGTTAGAATGGATAAGTTTTATTTTCCTTCATTTAAATATGTCAACTTTTTATTTTGTAAGGGATCTATTTATAAAGCGCCTCATTTATTTTGGCCTTAATTTATAGTTGTAAGCTTCTTTGTGGGCGTTTTCCATCTTGTATATAAATAAGGGTTTTTGTAAATTTAGGACATATTGTAATATGTATTCTGGAAATAAGACAACAAACATTTTGTTTCCATTTTTAATCTTTTTTTTTAATAAAGCTGCTGGGACGGACCCATATCTATAAAACGTCAACCAATCACAACATGTCACGTCAGCCGATAATTTAAAAATAGAGACTAAAAATGGAAACGAAATGTTTATTGTCCTATATCCATAACCAATATTATTTTAAGTCCTTAAAGTGAATAATCTATAAAAATAAATTCTCATTCATGGCAAAAAAAAATGATGAATAATATTGCACATGCTAAGATCCATTTTCACACACATTATATCTACCTCGAGGAGATTAAACCTATAAACGTGAGGTCTATCTATGATACTAGTTGAGAGTGCGTGTGCTCGAAACTGAGATGGATGAAAGATACCAAATCAAAATCTATTATCAAGTTGTGATAAGGTTATCTTTATAATATTCAAATTTTAATATCAAATACAAGCCCTAAGGTCTATGCGACAAATTGTATACCAATTAGATTTCACCAAATTTTATATTCAAGATTTAGGTGACTTAACCTAAGTGCAAAAGGATAAATAAAATCACACTTACACTCTCTCTTTCAAAATTAAGTCTAACCCACTTACATATACTCACCCAATCTTGTTAAAGAAGCTAGGAGAATAAAAGTAGGTAAGCATATTTGAGTAGGTGAAAAAAAGTAAAAAATATATGGAAAGATCTTTGGTTTGAATGAGTACTAAGAAAGCTATACTTATATCTAGTTCAAAACGTGACGTTCAGTGTTGTCATGCATGTATCGACGCAAGGTCACTGCAGTGAGCTATTTCATCATTGAGGCAAGCCTGAAGCTATCCAGGTTGCACATTTATTCAAACTTTTTAAATGAGGCATAAGACAATTAGTGAGACAGTGTCAGTGCAGCGAGATTTTGCATCACAATTATCCTGCAAAGAGGATGCAAGGCAAGCTAAAAATAAAAATCTTTGTACAAAGGCACAACCAGTGAGGCACTATTATTGCAGCGAGCTTTCACGTCACTACGGTGAAGGTCTTCTGTAACAGACTTCAGCAGCCTTTATGAAATACAAATTATAAGTTTTAAAAAATAGTTTTATTTTGCTTTCATAAATAAGTTCAAAGATCCATATCATCATACAAACAAACAAAAAAAGTATTTTCTATAAAGAGAACATATATAAGTAAACATGTATGAGTTTACGTGTTTTTTTATCTTCCTAATAGTGGTATAAAAGGATACGCAGGAAGGTGATGATGTCCGTTGAATGATTTGCATGATGCTCTGTCGAAACGATCTCAAGGACAAAAATCAAAGTATACTTGGTCAATGGAATACGAAAATCTAGTCCTATTGGGGGATATGAGTAAAATTCACACTCTTACAATCTTCATAAGAATGTAACTCCAATATTCTGAAATTTGTTGTCAATTGTCCACGACTTTCTAATCTCACATTTTCACGAGTTATCAAAACACATAACCTTCTTGATATCATAAGAATGCACCTTTCAATTATAAACATTCATAATACTCCCTCAAAATAAACAATTCCAAGTCATCTGTATTTAGTATCTCAGTTGAGACTACTTAAAATGTTTGCATATTCATCTTTTTTAACACTGTATATAGTGTTCTTGAACAATTCATAATTAGATCATATGGAGTACAAGGTGGTTCATAATAACCTTATATCTAATAAATAGATATTCTTGTATTATAAGGTACTCGATCCATTAATGATCCATATTTGTCCTTAGTGCATCTGGACCTGATGGCTTCAATGGGAATTTTTTCCAGATTGCGTGGGATATCATTAAAAAAGACTTAATTTTGGCCATTCAATCATTTTTCCTCAGCCACAACATCCCTCGTAGTTGGACATCCACTTTCCTCGTTCTTAATCCTAAAATTTTTAATCCAAAACCTTGCAGCGATTACAGACCTATTAGTCTCTGCAATTTTTGCTGCAATTTTTTATCAAAAATTTTGGTGAATAATTAAATCTTATTCTTCCTAATATTATTTCTGAATCTCAATCAGGTTTTATCAAAGGAAGGAGCATCCTCGATAAAACTCTTCTTTCCCAAGAGCTTATGCATAACTTCAACACAAAGTCTAGAGGCTCTAATGTTATTTTCAAGCTAGACGTGTCTAAAGCTTTCGATCGATTGTCCTGGTTCTTCCTTATAAAAGTGCTGCGTGCTTTTGGCTTTTTCAAATCTGTAATTGACATGATTTGGAGGCTTATTTCCAATTGTTGGTACTCCATCTGCATCAATGGAAATCCTACATGTTTCTTTAAATCTTCTCAAGGTGTGCATCAAGGCGACCCTCTCTCGACCGCTCTTTTTGTTATAGCCTCAGAAGTTCTCTCATGAGGTCTTCACCATCTCATGATTTCGGGTAATATCAAAAGATTCTCTCACCCAAGGGGATGCCCTCTCATCTCTTCTCTTTCATTTACGGATGATTTTCTCATTTTCTCTAATGGCGAGAAATCTTCATTGCAAAACCTGATGAGTTTTTTATCTGCTTTTGAAAGTTATTCTGGTCTTCTCATCAATTAAGATAAAAGATGTTTTTTAGTCCCTTCCCACACTAATATTTGCAGGAAAAATATTATTCATGATATCATGGGATTTATTCGAAAAGACCTTCCTCTAAAATATTTAGGGGTCCCTCTTTATATTGGCAGGAAAAACAAAGCTATATTCGATAACATTGTGGACAATATTTCTCAAAAAATTAACTGTTGGGAAGGTAAATTTTTATCTGCAGCTGGCCGTATTATCCTCATCAAGAATGTTCTTCACTCTACTACTTTTCATCTGTTTGCGGCACTCTATCCCCCAATATCGGTGATGAACAATATTGAATCCTTATTCAATAATTTTTTTGGGGTGGAACAACCTTATCGAGCATACGTCACTGGATCAGCTGGCATCAGGTCTGCCTTCCTCGTAATGAAGGTGGTCTCGGGTTAAGAAGAATTTCAGACAGTTATGATGCCATGGCATGCAAGCTATGGTGTAATTTTTATATTTATTCCAGTTTGTGGGATAAATTTCTACATGCTAAACACACTATGCTTGCTCTATATTTTCAAGGCCTCTCATCTCGATCTTCTCATACATGGAGACGAATGCAACATGCTTGGCACACCATGCACGAAAATCTCAGTTTTGGTGATAACATTCAATGGACTCCTAACCCATCCGATTTTTCTATTAAATCTGCATGGAACTTAATTCTCGATTCATCTTGTTATCAATTTTCATTCTCCTACATTTGGAATCCTCGGATACAACCAAAAATTTCAACGTTCATGTGGAAATTGCTTCTTCAAGGAATTCCAATTGATGAGTATCTTAAAAAAATTCATTTCAGCTTGTCTTCAATGTGCAGATGTTGCTCCCTCCACAAAGAAAACTCGAGATCATTTGTTTTTTTTACTAGTGATTTTGCTATAGATATATGGGCGCATTTAAAAACTTGATGGGCATCTCATTCCATGCTTCGACTCTAAAAGGAAATTTAATTCTTTGGTGGGTCCATTCTAGATTCAATTCTATCAGGAGCATTCTGTGTAATATTCTTCCATTCATCATTTGTTGGCATATTTGGAAAGCTAGAAACTCCATCTTTTTTTAGAATACTCCCATTAATGCCCAGCACTCTATTAAGAATATCAAAGATGATATTTACTTAGCTTTTTTCGTCAAGCCTTATAGGGGATCCACTGCAAGAATATTTCAATCTTTTGTTTCAGACTTTAATGTAAAATGCGCTCAAAATATGTACAAGCCACCATGAGAGGGCTATTCTCTCATTTATAATAAATTGATAGTTGTTTTAAAAAAAAACATTTGTCACATTAATAAGACTTTTATTTCATTAAAAAAACACTTTATTTTTTTGAAATTTTGTAAACGATTTCATAAACACACACACACACACACACACACACACACACACACACACACACACATATATATATATATATATATATATATATATATATATATATAACATGCATAAATTATTTATCAGAATATAATCCCATAAAATAAACCTTACTTCAATAGAAGAATTCCTCTAAACGTTGTGTGGGAAACTCTAAGACTCCAATAATAATGATCCATGATGATACCCACCTCTAGCTCGAGGAAAATACTCCATGAAAGCTTCATAAATACCCTTCCAACTTCATAAATAACATACCCCTCGCACCTTTTTTTTATCATTTTTAAATTTATTTTTAAAAATCTCCTAAGAGCGACCCTATTAAATACTTCAAAAACGTAACAAACTATCCCTCCAAATACTTCAAAACAGGCTCATGCGCCTCTATTTCCATGTTAGTTACTCCTTTAATCACGGAAGATGATATTTCTTTGTTCCTTGGTATGGTTGCCCCTTCCCGACCCTGGGTGGGTAGTCTCTAGCAGTTGGTATTGTCGCCAACCTTTATTGTGGTTTCTCTGGGCGAGGACCAATTCATGCACATTTTCCAGTGGGATGCCACTTTTGGGATGTTGGCGTCGGCTCTGGACCTGACTCTTATATTGTATGACGCGATTATTAGTTTGACTCTTTCGACGTATTTTGTAGTGTCCCTTTACCTTAATTTACCATGTTTGATGGAATTCTTATTTAATAATTTTCAATAGGTATTGGTTGACATGGGTCACCAAAAGGAGATCCTCATGCGGTGGTTATCTGCACACTTGGTACTGCGTTAGCTGGCGCCGTAGGTTACCCAAGATGTAGCGATGTATTATTTGATATTGTCTACTAGGTTAGCATAGTTCCTATTTGGATTTGATTCTCCCATAGGTGTGCCTATTTTTGAGGTGGTCTCTTCAAGGCACCAGACACGAGGGCTTTAGGTGGGAACTAAGAGGGTGATTGCCCTGGGAATATGATGGGTGATGGTAATGGTGACGGTGATGGTGTTGGTGGTTGCCTTTCGGGGGATTCTTGATATAACTCCTTGAAAAGACACTTTTTTGGCTTTTTGGATATAGGTATAAAGATAGTGTACTCCTTTAGGAGGAACACGATGAATCCTTAATACATTTATCTTGTATAGGGATCCTCATTTTATACATAGTGTATATAAATCAAGATATTCCTCCTTATAAGGGTTGGTTTTAGTTTATGCTAATTTTTTTTATTTTGCCTTTATTATGTGTATGTCGTGCATATGGACAGATTTGGGATTAAGCCCCTTTTATGCGAACATATGATATATAGTAATAAAGATGATGATGATAACAACAACAACAATAATAATAATAACAACAACATGATGAGGATAAAAATAAAGGTGCCCCATTTTTTTTTGGATAATTTTCCCCCGAGGAGAGACAGCTTCATGCATCTCGTGGTGAGCTACATTATTTGAATTGGCGTGAGTGGGAGAGGGAAGTCCTCTTTTTCTTTGGACTATGATAAGGCAATGGCCTTGTGAGGTAGCTTAAGAGATAGGAGTATCATCCTTTTGCTAAATGTCGTGTGATATTTCAAATAGATAAACTAATTAATAAAAAAATAGGCTAAATGGTGAATTTTAATCCATTGAATTATCTCATATTTTTTTATTTTCATATCTCTCTTGCATTAGTATTTTATTTACTTGTTAGTTTAGTTTTTATTTTAGCATATTTAAACCAATATTTTGTGAAAATAAGTTTAAAAATCACACTAGTCTTCATTTGTTCATTTCCATATTAAGAAGTTGGATTGATACCCTTACTTGTCACTATACATATTTTAAGTGTATATTGCAGGTTCAAGGGATTTTGATTGAAAGGGACTATACTAAAACAATACAACACGTACGAATACTTTCATCGTGGACAATTTATTTTCTTTTTTTATTTTTAATATTACACCTTAATGACTATTTTTTTTGCATTCGTTAATACCACTAGGTCCTCTTCGTCATTAAGTAGTGTTAATGTTCTGAGAATTGTAGACTGCTCTTTTAAAAGTCATACTAACACAGATTTGGGAGAGTTATACGTTCAACTCTTTTTTTCAAGCTTCTTTTCTAGAACAAATTTAGAATATTATGGGCAAAATAATATATGTCCCGATAGTATAGATATTTTCATGAAATTTCTACATGTAGAAATTCTAAAAGAATCTATGCATTCAATCTGCCACGTCATATGAGGATAGAAATAAAAATCCTCATTGGAGAGAGTTTTTCCTATCTAAAATTTCTATTATGGAAATTTACAAAGATAAAATGTACTATTGGAGATAGTCTAATACTTAGACAAGTTAACGAAAAAAAAACTTTGTAAAATTTAGTGCAAAACACCCAATTTTAAATATGTTCACTTGTGCAATATATCTTAATGTCGCAATGTTACTTAATTTTTTCATTTAAATTAGTTAAATTTGGTAGGTTGGTCATGGATTGTTCGACACAATTTGTTTTGAAAAATAATGGGTTTGAAGCATGAAATGGGTTAACTTTAGTCCCAAATAAATTGGGACCCAGGAACCTTTTGGGAAAATCCAGATACCAACCCATTCCTCTCCGCAATGAAATTAACGTGGTTTATTTGCATACTCAAAACCATTAATAGGTGAATGAGAAATTTCCCTCGGAGTACCTTGTTTATAGTTGGAGAACTAGTGCTTAGTTAGGTGAAATGGATTAGTCCCACGTAGAAAAAGTATAAGTAAATTTAGTGGTATGTCTGCTCATGAGTTTTATTTTACCAGATAAAATTATTTTTATTGTATTAATGATAATTTACGACTATAATTACAACTAGCCACTCATGTACTAAAAGCATTATATAAATCATTTGTAAGAGAAGAAAATAAAAAAGAAGGAATCTAAATAAAGTACAAGTCACAAAAGCCCTAAAAATTGATTAACTGGCTAGAGCATCAGCACATGAGTTAGCTTCATGACAACAGAAAGAAATGGTGAGATGTTGAAATGACACAATTAAGTCAAATAGCTCCAAGATCATAAGTGTGTGCGTTGGATACATTGCCTTTCTCTTGTAAATCATATTTAAAAAAAAGGTGATGATATATTTTATTTCTATACATGCAAAACCTTGGCGTTCCCTAGTTGTAATCCATATTTAATATGTAATACCTCGTATTTTTATGCATTAAATAAATTGTGAAATTATATTATCTTACTTTCCTATCATGCCATGTGATGTGTCATATAAATTATATAGGAAATCGTAGGGCTGTGTTTTGATCGGATCGAATCGAAAAATTCCTCTTAGAAATTTTTTTGATTTTTTCGAAAATAAAATAACTATTCTGATTTTCAATCCAATTCTTTTGGAAAATTAAAAAAAATTCCGAATTCGGAAAAATAGAAAAATCGATAAAAAAAATAAATCAAAAATTCACAATATATATTAAAAATCCAAAAATTTTGAAAATTCCAAAATTTCAAAAAAATTTTATGGATTTTTCGATTATTCAAAATTCTAATTTTAAAGAAATAAAGAAAATGGCTTAACCAACATGTAAATACATGAGGATTTGGCCCATTTTTTCATTTGTGTAGAAGTTAGGAGGATACTCTCCTTTTATAGAGTATATTTTGGAGCCCTCTCCCTCTTTCAACCGATTTGGGATATGGAAAAATTTCAAAAAATCGAAAAAATCGAAAATCAAAAAATAATTCCGAAAAAATCGAAAAAACTTCGAATAAATCGGATCGACATAGTTTCAAAAAAATCGGATTGGCAAAATCAGAAAATCGGAAATTCAGAATTACTTCCGATCTGATTTTTTTTGAGAAAATTGAAAATTGGCAAACTAAAATTTCATTCCAAATTCGGAAAAAAATGGATCTAAAATTGAAAAAATCGAAAATTTTGAAAAAAAACACATCCCTAGGAAATCGGATTTAATATGTGGTAAAACATTAAATAAATATTTTAATGTGAATGTGTATTGTGGGAGACTATGGAATGATCAGAGATTTGGTATCAATGGTTTCCCTGTTTGGATTATCCCCTCGGTGTTGGGTTACTATGATTGCTAAGTAGTTTACTATAATGCTTTGGGTAGTAAATATTTATAGATTTAACTTTCTGATTCATATGGGCTAATTTAATAAAGATAGTAAGTTAAATTAATTATTGAGTTATGTTGTGTTTAAGGGTAGTTTTGAGATACATATAAAGTCCGTTTTAGTCTAAAAGTATGGGTTTTAGGCCCATTGGGCTACTATAATACTTGGATAACATTTTAAACTTATCAGATATTTTTTTAGGCTCATTTAGATGAGGACCATGTTAGAGTTTAACCTCATTTCATGATATAAAGATTTTAAGGAGTCACTAGGGTTTCCATAATTCATATTTCACAATTGGATAGGATCTTTAAGGTTAGAAAGAAGGAAATTCAAGAGGAGAAGAGGAATTGGGAGGCATTTAGAGAAAAATCTTCACAAGTATGATTAAGGAAAGTTTAATTAGAGTTAGATTTTAATTGATTATGTGTTATTATATTCCGAATCACAGAAATTTAAATCTAGTTTAATTATAATCTGATTTGGATGTTAATTAATTGAAATTATAATTGTCTTAATTAAGATAAATAAACTAGGTTAATAATATAATCTGAATTTTTAGGATTTCTTCATGATTTCGAAATGGGAGTTGTTATGATCATATATTGTTTAGCAATAAAATTCTTCATGTTAATTCATCATATCAATGTATAATTTAATTAAATTGGATAGATTACATAGAACTAGGGTTCTTAACTTAGATTTCCAAGTGAACCTTTAATCATGATAAAAGAGTGTAAAATTGTTTTAGATGGGTTTGGATTTATGTTATTACAAGTATATATGCAGATAATTGAGTTTTCATTTTTTTGGTTTGAGGAGCTTGGAGTTATTTAATGGAGTTTTGGGGGTTTAAATCCCGTAACTAGGTAGAAGAAGGGATTCGGGACCATCAATTGATTGACCCCTTATAATCGATCAATCGGCCCCTCTAGTTTGGCCCAAGGATGGGTAAATCATTAGTTTGGATGGATTTTGGGATTTTGACATTTGGTTAGGGTAATTTCTAGGTCAATTAAATATATGGGAATAAGCGAATAATAATGTTTTGAAGATTTGTAATCAGGTATTGGAGTGAGATTCCTAATTTTCTAAGGATTAATAGACTAAGTAATGGAATTTAAGATTTATTAAACTTTTTATGGGTAGGTTTACTATTCTTGTATTTTATATGCAACATTCCTTATTTGAGTCCTCGTGATATTATATACTAGAGGGGATATCATTATGGGGCACATACGATGTCGTCCATATTGGTACCCCGATGATAGAGATGGGTTTTACCTTGATCATTTTACCCCGGACACTACGTATTGATATACCCGTGTTATCCCCTGGTGATAAGACGGGGGGATACTTTCATATGGCTTGGGTATTGGATCATATGATTGGTGTGAAGGCATTGTGATTATCACGTGTTTATGTTTTAGGGTTATATACGTGGGACAATCTATAACTCTACCTAGTAAGATGTGAGAGATCCCCAAAGGCATTAGAGTAGGCCTTCGTTTTGTGTGGGCTTGATTAGATTCCATTTATCTATGTACGTGGATGGGATCGTAATTCTGTTAAAAGTAGAGTTTGTGACTATATTTATTTATATACTTATGCATTTAAGATATTTAGTGAAGAGTTATCTGGGATCCAAAATTTATATTCAATCGAGATAAATAATACTTGATTAGGAGATCGCTTGGGCTTGGGTCTAGACACATGAGATATCTAGGGTTGTTTGGGTTGGGATAAACTTAAAAACAACTAAAATATGAGAGGAAGATGCATAGTGATATTATAGCCCAAATTCAATTATAATCTTATTCTACTTATACTTGTTGTTAACGTCATTGACTTTACTTTTCATGACCTAGGCCATCGTTTTCATCTCAGCCCTGATCTTTCAATTTTCATTTCATCTTTTGTTGTTGATTTTACGATGTAGGTGTCAGTTCTACATACCCACTCTTTTTACTACTATTTACATTTTATTGGGTTGGATTTATATAGTAGTTTTATTTTCAGATGTTGGATTATGTTGAAACAATTTTACTATTGTGTGTCAGACTTTAGTTATGTCAGTGATGGTAGCAGACGTTATTGGGTTCCACTTAATTATTGATTTAGTAATTTATTTTACGCACTTTATTATATTGTCAATTTCTTAGAATGGTATTCAATTATATCGACACATGTATGACTTATTTTAGATTAGATCAACATAGTACTATATTCTTTAGGGTGTCACATAATAGCCAATAGTGCTTCCATAACTCAAGTTGTAATTCCAATTGTTGATGTAAAAAATTAGATTTGATCTAATTAATTAATCACAGACAAAAATGAGTAAAGAAATAAGACAAGCGATTTTTAAAGTGGTTCAGCCTTAAAGAAATGGCCTACGTCCACTGGTTTGTATTACTGGGTGTCTTGCCTTAGTTTCGATTGTTCTCCCTTGCCCTGCCAAGAGGGTATTACAATGTATTTATAGCCTTTGGGTTGTCAATGTGAATAGATAGTGTACCTTTATTGAATAGGCGTTTATATCTGTACATGGTAAGGAATGACAGTAATACGATAAGCATTGAATTTATCTGGTCGTTTGGCATTCCCAATAAGTTGCTCGATATGATTGGTAGCTCGGTACACTGAGTAGCTCGGTATGATGAGTAGCTCGGTATTTAGACTTGTGCCACGTTGGATGATGCGTGTCTTCATATAATTGGTCCACGTCAGCTGATTAATTTTTGTATCAACAGAAGCCCCCAATGTTTCACAGTTGGAGTTGGATGCGAGAGTGTGGAATATTTTACCCAAAAAGTTATTCGGGCATATTTCCCATGTCTTGGTTAGTTACAGACCTTCAACCCTTGTAAATTTTTTACACTTTGTGCAATATTTTTGAGCGCGAAATGGAAAATTTGTAAATATTTTGAATTCTGATGACCATTTGGGTATCTGCGTCTTTTTCCTTTGATCAGCCATCGAGAACGCAACCGTCGACACTTTTAATTATTAATTTTGTCATTTTTCGAGGCGGCATATATAAAGACGGTAAAACCTGATTATCTTCTACCTTTTGCCATCTTTGTTTCCAAAGCCCTTATTTTCTATTTTTTCTTCTTATGAACATTCTTTTTGTCATTTGTCTTAGCCAATTCCTTAATCTTCTGTAAGAATTTCTTCCTTCCTTCTTTTAGTCACCATGGTTTACTCTATTGAGTAATTGGATAAGTTTAGAACCGATTTTGTGATTCCTTCCTGGGTTGATTTGGAATAACCTGCTTGCCCTAGTGATTTATTTTCTTTAGCTGAGGGACACCGGTTTCCCTCCATTTTTGTAGCGGAATGCGATTTTTCTTTCTCGCCTAATCCCCTGTGTTTGGAATTTTGCTAATATTTCGATATTGTACCTGCAAGAGTAGTTACAAATACATTGAAGGTAGTTAATGGCATACATAAGTTAAATCAAATACATGGAACCCACCTAGGAATTCCTAAAATTATGTTTTGTTATAAATGGGTCACTAGTGACACCACTTTTTAATTAAAAAATAGGTATGTTAACAGAGCCTTAGTGGTCAATCTCCCTGATTCTAATAGGGATTATTTTGACCATGTGGTTGTGATTAAAAATTGGCAAAACCCCTCATTAAATGTAAATGACATGTACCAAGGTCCCAGATGTCCGCCTTATGGCAATGGGATAGGTTGTTCTTTTATTTTTAAACTAACTTTATTTTTGTTTGATAAAATGTTTCACTGACTTTTGCTTTCTATGATTTTAATTTACCGCTGACAGTAAGAGAAACCCCCCAAAAGAGAGTGATATTAATATAAAAGAGTTGAAGTTTATTTGGAGACTTCAGCAATCAATTGCTAGGGAGAACGTGACATCTTCTTCCTATTTGTTAAAATACAAGAGCACTACTTCCTCTTTTATTGCTTGGCCTGTTGTTCCACCTACTTTGGTGATTGACCTTGAGCAAAGTCCAGCATCTCCTTCAGCTGTTGAAGAATCTTCCTCTGATTTGGGTACCTCTCTTGCTGATCTAATGACGAAGAAGAGAAAAGTTCCTGATCTTTTTGCTAAGATTATCCCTGGTGTTGAAGGGGAAAAAAAGAACAAAGAAGATGTCCCAACTGAAGGGATTAAGAAAAAGGATGTTGCTCCATCTGAGGGGGTGACGACATCTATTAAGGAGGTTACCAAGAAGCCCCCTGTTGCTAAAAACGAGGCAGCACCATTGATTGAAGAGGCTGCACCTTTGAGAAGACTAAGAAGGGGTCTTGCTAAAAAGGCCATTGATGCTGCTACTCAACGTGTTGGGGTTGAATTACCATCCTTGTGTGCTGGTCCTCCAGCTTTCATTACTCTTGGTTTGGCCAGAAAATTTATCTGGTCTGGAACTATCCCATATCACAGTGCTGTTGAGACCTCTACTCCTCGGAGAAAAGTCTCTGATTTAGCTGCCCAACACCTTGTATTAGTAAGTGTTATTTTACGTTGACATTTCAATTCTTTTTTCAATTTTCATACACTAACCTGAGTTTCTCTTTATCTTATAGTTTTGGTGTATTTCAATAATATGTTAGAAAAGGATGAAGCTATCAAAGATGCTTCCTCTTCCAATGAAGTATACTTACTGGGTTATCAAAATATTTAGAGGAATACCAGTGACAATATGAGGTCGATAAGACCTCATGGGAAAATAAAATAAAGGATGTTGAAAAGGCTAAGCAAGCAGTTGTGGATGCTGCAAAGGAGACAGAGAAGAAACTGAAGGTCGCTCTGGAATTCTTTTGTAAAAAATGCCTTTAGCTCTGTCTGGGACAAAGGGTGAAATAAGGCCTTAACTGTTATCTCTGCTCAAATTGAGGATGCAAGTTTGAAATTCTTCAGGGATGGATGGGTTACAGTGATGAAAGAGTTGAACATTGCTGAAGACTCTGAATTATTTTAGAAACGTGTCCATGGCCCTCCTCCTACCATTGGGGAGGAAGATGAAGATGAAGCTGGATCTGATGAATCTTGTATGATGGTAATGGACTAAACACCTAATGTTATTGTTCCTCAGTCTTCCGACCAAGACCATCTGATCAACATCAACTTCCCTCCGAGCAACTTCAGCAACAGACTTCTTCTTTTGGACAACCTCAGCCCCCAATTCCTACTTCAAAATTAATTGAGAAGGTGGTGGGTGATAAGGAGAATGTGTAGAGTTGTTCGACGGTTTTTCTTTGCTTTCCTCTATTTTTCCTTTGTTTTGCACCTCTAGTTGTACTCTCATTTGTTATGATCAATAAAATTGACTTATTACTTATTTGAACTTCTCCTGTACTGTTAAATATATTTGTTATTGATTTATTTTTACTTTTACATGCTAGTTTATTGCTAGGATGGAATTATTGTCAGTTTATGATGCAGAGGTAATGAAGAAATGTATAGACTACTTCAAAGCTGGTCATGCAGATTTTACCAAAGCACAAATAAGTGACATCCTTGGTCCCGATGCTTCTTAACTAGCAATTGAGGCTTACCAATACTTGAAATGCTTACTTGATCATGCAGTAGTGAATAACATAGCTTACTATGAAATAATTGAAGATCTTCAAGGAATGATTTAAGAACTTTAAGCTCAACAAAATGAAGCCACTACTCTTCTTCATAAAGGATATGAGAAAAAATACCAACAGTTGAGCTTTGCTCAGGGATATGATAAATTCATTTCTGCCTATAATAAAAGAGAGAGTGTGCTAAAATTTGAAATTGAGGAGAACAAAAACATTGTGAAACTACTAGAGGAGGAAAATAATGCTTTGAGAGAAGAATTGAGATAGTTAAAATTTGCTTCTTCCTCTGGAGCTATAGTCCCGGTTAATGATGAAGGTATTTCCTTTTTGGATACTGAAAATGCTTCGTTAAGAGAGGAGTTGGAAGCTCTGAAAAGTATTAGACCTTCATCCACTTCTCGGGGTAGGACAAGAGCAGGTTGAAGTAGCATTGAAGAGACGAGAACTCGGTAGGTGTTCGAACATCAAGATGCTTAATTGAAGGCAAAAAATTAAGCTCTGATAGAACTGTCCCAGAAGATTCAAACTCTTACAGAACAACTATCCACTCAGAGTTCTTCGTTGTAGAATAAAGAAAGTGTGATGACAAGATTACACCAACATATTGAATGGTTAACTTATCAATTTCTCAAGCATCCCGAAGAGTTCTGGATGGAGGGATATAATGAGGCTTTATATCATCTTTATGCAAGATTGAAGCAATCAAATAATGAAGGGTAAAAACAGGGATGGATAAATGCTCTAACTGTAATGAAAGTTGAGCAAGGAACTGAACTATGGGATTGGTATGACCTTGGGCTACTTGATCTGCCAGTATCACCTTTTCATCTAGATGTTAATTGGATTCTAGTTTGCTTCATTCCTCATTGTCTGATTTCCAAGTACCTAGTTGATTACGGTCTTCATGAAGACTTTGAGATATCCTGACCTCCTCATTTGCTAGACCGATCAAGTTCAAGTAACACCAGAATTCTTCAAGATTTAAATTTTATCAATTCTTTTTATGCTTTAGATGAACCTCCAGTTGAAATGGATCCTGTATCAAAATCTGAAGGAAAGAGACCAATAGAATAGGCTATTTATATTTTGTTAGTAATTGTTGTTGTAAATGAAGAAAAATCATATTCTTGTAATTTTATTTCCATGGAAATAAAATAATTGCATGATGTTTTGTTTTGTCAATCTTTGTTCATAACGTTAGATCGATAGTATTAGTTGTGTCCATCCCCGGATATATCCCCTCGCGGCGCGGAGGGAGAGGATCCCTCTAAGTCTCGCGTGTACCTCTCGGGAGCGCTTCTGCCGGCATCGATGAATGAGGTGAAAAATGTAGAGAGATAGAGTAACCAGTATATTTTACTCAAAACAGACTAAAGAAAAGTGAGCCATGCCGAAGGACAGCATCCAAAGATATACTGATACATACGAAACCAAAATGATTTGAAAAGGGTTCGGAGGCTAAATTACGAAATGGGAAGGTGTTAGGCACCCATTCCGCCCTTACGGTCTCGCATGGGATTTTGCTATTTTCCTTTATTTTCCCCATGATATGTGTGCATGTTTACATGTAGTGGAGATAGTAATCATCGACTTGTATCATGGAAGAGATAAAGCGAGTCATCCATAGGAATGTTCTAAAAAATAATATTAGAAAATAGGATTTATGCGATTATCCTAGCGTCGATCATTATAAGGGAATGATAACGCATGTGGAATAATACGCAATTAAGAACATATATATATATATATATATATATATATATATGTTTATGTATGTATGTAAATGTATAGGATCTAAGAGAATTGAGTTTAGAGAAAATTGAAAATGAGAGAAAAAGTAAGAATAGGACTCGAGTTTCGGGTTTAGGCCTGTAAATTGAGTGCCCGAGGCCCGAAGCCCGCTCATTTGGCCCGTTATTTTTGGGCCGAGCTTTATTTGAGTTTGAGCTGAGCCTAAGTCAAAATTTCAAGCCCGAATGAATTTCGGGCCGAGCTTGTGCCGAACTTTGCCAAGCCCGAATTGGGCTCGAAACCTGAACTTCATATTTATAAATAAATAATTTATATAATATAACATATTTATGTTAACAATGTTTAATTAGGTTTCGTTCTTTTATTTCATTTACTACTTTAAAAAAAAATTCATTTGTCATTATACATTAGATTACATTTGATTTTCGATTTTGTTATTTTATTGTTAATCTCATTATGGGTATTTGATTTAATAATTGCTCAAGTCACAATAGGTCTTCGTTAGTGATCAAATTTTACTAAATGTATGAAATTTAATAGTCATTTGTAGGTTTTCAGTCTTATTTCTCTTTGTTTTAATTTAATACATTTCAAAATTATATATTTTATTTCATTAAATATCAATTACATTTTAATGTGTAATTTTGTCCATGATGGAAATACAAGAAAAAAAAATTAATTAAAACTTTTTTAACAAAAAAAAATTAAAATCGGGCTTGGCCGAAATCGAGCTCGATGCCCGTAATATATATGAGCCGAGTTCAGGCCTAGGTGGGAAAAAATAATTCGGGCCGAGCTCGGGCTTGAGCATGGGGAAGTGAGTTCAGACCGAGCCTCAGCAACCCCAAGCCCGGCTCACCCAACCCGATTTACAGCCCTACTCGGGTTTTAACCCGAGATGCTTATGTAGCCTATAGAGGCATCAAAGTCCACGTAGTTCGCATGCAAAACGAGGGGTGGGGTTTATCCCACAAATCCAACCGGGGCTTCTCTCATGTGTGTGTGTAAAAAAAAGTGTTTTAGTTGTGAGAAAATTGTAAGAATTCCCATTTGGAATTTACGAGCAAACCCTCTTTTTCTTATTTTTTTGAGTTTTTATTTATATGAAAATAAGAGATGTGCAATAATACTGAATAAAAAGTATATTAGGATATGTGAGATGAGAGAATAAAAGTGCTAAGTAATAAAACAAGTTAATGCGAATTTATGAGAATTTAAGGAGAGAATTGAGGAAATTGGACCTTCTTGAAGATCTTGATCTTGATCTTGAATGTTGGAGAGCAGCCCTTGCACTTGGATGATGATGGAAGGTAGTTAATTCACCAAGTTTGATGAAAAAGATGATGAAAAGTGAAGGTTGGAAAGGGATTTGGATGTGGAAATCACGCTGACTTCGAGAGAGGTTTTCTGGATTTGCTGAGAGTGATGTATTTCAGATCTGGGATCCCTTTGCAATGAGGTCAAGCCCTCCTTTTTATAGGCCCAGGTAATTTCCGATCGGCATAGCCCTGGTCCTGCCAATCGGCAGGTGCGTTTAGGCACACTGCCGATAGGCAGGGTCTGGAACCTGCCGTTTGGCAGTCTCTTTCAAGCTCCTTCAGAAAATCATCCACTGAGTGCAAACTGTTGATCCAAATTGTACACGGCGTAAACCGTTAGAAAGGTAATTCGGATACCTTCGAAAGTCCTTTGGACAGATCCCGGGTTCGAGAGTTGACTTTGGGTCAAATGTGGTTCGAAAGCGCTCGTCGATCCTTTGGACGGGAAAACTTCGACCGCAAACAGATCGTTCGTCCGCATGGTAAGTCAGAATTGCGCATGGGGCGAACCGTTTGAAAGGTGAGGAGATGTAATTTGACATTCCTAAGAGTTTTACTTGGTTCAGGGAGTTGACTTCTGTCGACTAGGACCTGGAAGCATTTGGTGACCTCTCGGAGTAAAACGGATCGTTAGTTCGTTCGTACCGTAAGTCGGAATCATGCATGGGATGGACCATTGGAAAGGAACTTTAGTGCCCTTTGAAGATTCATTTAGTCTTGATCGAGATGAAGAGTTTGAATTTTTTGTTAAACGGAGTCTGGGAGCGTTCGATGGCTCTAGGTCAGTACTCGGGGTATGCCTTGGGTTGGTAGTGATGATGGGAGGTGATGGGGACCTAAGGAGAGTTTTTTTGGAGGGGGGGGGGTAATAGAATGGGGTGTCTACAGATCCCCTCGACGGGTAAGTTTGGAACAAATGATAGCCGTCGAATAGACACCACATGAAGCCTTTGGGAGAGTATGACCAGAGGGTCGAGGTCGATTCTGAGGACCTAAGGATGAGGATGACCGATTCTGCGGGTCGAAGCCAATTCTGAGGGCTTGGAGATGAGGGTGATCGATTCTGCAGGTCGAAGCCAATTTTGAGGGCTTAAAGGGGCATGTTGGGGGTGGTCTTAAAGGAAATATTTATTTCAATTGCGAAGACTTATAGCAATGATGGGGGTGACCAATTTTGCGGATCGAAGCCAATTATGAGGGCTTAGGTTGTGATGACCAATTCTGCGGGTCGAAGCCAATTCTGCGGGCTTAAGGTGGGATGACCAATTCTGATGGTCGAAGCCAATTCTGCGGGCTTAAGGTGAGATTACCAATTCTGTGGGTCGAAGCCAATTCTACGGGCATAAGGTGGGATTACCAATTCTGCGAGTCGAAGCCAATTCCGCGGGATTAAGTTGAGATGGCCAATTCTGTGGGCTTAAGTTGAGCTGACCAATTCTACGGGTTAAAGCCAATTTTGCGGGCTTAAGGTGGGATGACCAAATCTACGGGTCAAAGCCAATTCTGCGGGCTTTAGGTGAGATGACCAATTCTGCGGGCTCAAGGTGAGATGACCAATTCTGCGGGTCGAAGCCAATTCTGCGGGCTAAAGTTAAGATGACCAATTCTGCAGGTCGAAGCCAATTCTACGGGCTTAAGTTGAGATGACCAATTCTGCGGGTCGAAGCCAAATCTGTGGGCTTAAGGTGAGATGACCAATTCTGCGGGCTTAAGTGGAGATGACCTCGAGGAACTTTGCCGAGGAAATTACCTTGTGATGCTGGGGCGCCGATTGCTGGGAAATCTTTATGATTTTGGAGATATTGTGGAGGAAAGGAAAATTTGATGTTGCAAACTCCACTAGGGAAGTGATTAGGTGGTCCAGGTATTGGACGTATTACTCGGGGAGGTTCGAGACATTTGGGGTATAGGAGGCGATCCTTAGAGATCCTTCGGGGACATCGTCGGGAGGAATTTCACATGTCTTTTGAGAGTTCTACTGGGAAATAGGGGTTCCACTTAAGGGAGTGCGAAATTTTCTTGGTGAAAGTGTTCTAAATCCCTCCTAGGATTTTTAGGAATTTTCTGAGGATTTTTCAGGGTTTCCTGATATTTTTAGGGAATTTTTGTACGAAATTTTAAGGGGCTGCTGGCCGGCATGGTATGGAAGGTGCCATTCGGTAGTGGCATAGACTTTTGGACTGCCTCGGGAAGGTAAAGGGGTAGTGCCGATTGGTAGATGGGGGACAGTGTCGATTGCCATGACCCTTGGCATCCTATATAAAGGGGAAATTCCCTTCATTTTTCAAAGCTTCTTGCCTTCTCTCTTTCTGTAATTTTTCTCTGCGAATCGTTCTAGCATTCCGTGATTTGAAAAATGGCCGCTTTTGTGAGCACTATTGTACACAGGAGTGGTTGGCTGTTAATGACTGGGTGAACGTGGAATGGAGGGCCAGGGCACCTCTTGCTTTGGGGAACGAGAACTCCTTTGATGCGTTAGACCCGATTGCGAATGAGCGGACCCTACTGCGGGAGCCATCACGTCATCGTTCTTCGTGGGTGGTGAACCCTAGTGGTTATGTAAGTAAAATGACTTTTGGCATTCTCTTTTTTGTGAGTTCCTCTTTTCTTGGATTTTGGCAAGGATTTTTCTTTTTGACAGTTCGATGTCTCTTTAAAGAACATGCGTGCCTGGAGGGCGACGGGGCTTAAGGATGTCTGGGAGCATCTTCCACCTGTGGTGAGTTGGGTGGTATCATTAGCGTGTTTTGGGAGGTTGGCGTCTGCGCTGGATGAGACGCCTCATTCGACAGCGATCTTGTGCGCTCTATGGAAGAGGTGGTGGGACACTAGCCACACCTTTCATTTTGGTTTTGGGGAGATGAATGTGACTCCCATAGATGTGCAGAAACTGCTGGGTCTGGATTACGATGGGGAGCAGATAGAGGTGGATCTCTCCCTGCGGGTGAGATCGGAGGCGGTATGAGCGGCGATCGGTGACGTGGGAAGGATAGTATCTGGAGATTCAATTCAGCTATCCATATTAAAGGATGTTTTGTTGGGTAGGGTGGTTGACGTGGAGGACGGGATGCAGGTGAGGCAGATAGCTCGGTTGTTTATCTTTCTAGTGATGGGGGGCTTTATAGTGGCGTCGAGCGGTGATGACGTCCACTTGCGGTTCTTGCTGTACTTGAGGGTGTTTTCGAACATCCCTTTTTCTATTATTGGAGGAGCCTGACTTTGGCGACCATTTATTTTTCTCTGGATGCATTCAGCCGGTGTTGCCGGCAGACTTTTACTGGAGATATGTATCTTCTTGAGGTATTCTTTATTTTGCGTATTTCCCTTTTATGCATTCACACTTTCTTTATGCGTCTCATTGCAAGTTCTTGTCTTTGGCAGACGTGGTTCTATGAGGTGTTTGAGTTTAATACCCAGCTGATCGCTCTGAAGGATGAGACTATTGGGGACTTCTATCGGTTGTATCGATGGCACAAGGCCAATCGTTAGTCGAGGGTATCTCTTTCTTTGGAGGCGGTGCGTCAGGTCTTAAATGGCCTGACCAGTGATAGGGTAAGACTTTTCCCTTTTTAGTTATGTTCTTTGTATGCTCTGATTATGTATTGACTTATACTTTCTTGGGATTTTCAGGTGACCTTTTACCCTTGGGGGATTGCTATTCAAGACAAGGGGTTGACTGGGGTGAATGCACAACTGCGACGCTCACTGGAAGCATGAGTTTGGCCACTCTTGGTATCTCGGGGAGAGGGTGGTTCATCAGATTGGTGAGGAGGAGGTGGTGGTGCCACCTGCGAGACCTCCTATGTCTATGAGGCGGGAGCGATTGTTGCTGGATGATGCGAGGATCGCGGCGATGATCGACGAGTCCTACCTATTGTACACAGATACGACCGCACCGTATGATTATATGGACTTTCTGACGAGCTGGCTGATGGCGCCCAGCATATATGATTCCTTGCCTTTCCTTCCTGCGGGTTTGAGTCGGCCCGTGGGGTCCTCCCATAGCAGTGGTGGTCCGTCGACGTCTGCGGCGCGGCGACTTCGGAGGTTCCCTTCGTGTGGTTTCATACTCTTTCGTATAATATACAATGGGCTAATGGAGGGATGGTGCCTATGTTGCACTGTCCTCATGCGATGGATCTGGAGGAGCTGGGCTTGACAAAGGAGGTCATTCGTCGTGTGGTATAACTTTATGTTCCTCTCTTTTCTTTCTTTTTGATTTCCTTTATGCTTTGATACTGATTTCGTCCTTTCTTACAACAAATCCGGGTGTCGACCAATTGGCCGAGGGACATCAAGGACTGGATATCTTCGACGACTACCCATATTCGGGACATGTTTCTTGTTCCTTCTTGCTTGGTGCTGTCTGCTTCGTCCAGGGAGGAGTCTGGCTCGGGTAGCGATGGTGCGTCGTCTCGTCGTAGGGGAAAGAGAGTGCATCGCAGGGGTGAAGTTTAGGTTAGAGGGAGAGAGAGAGAGAGAGAGAGAATGTGGGTTCGGGTTGTGTCCCGTTGCTTTTCTTTATTTTCTGCAAAATTTGATGTAACACACAAAAACATATATATGCAATGCAATGGTTTTTTTTATTATCTTCTGTTAATGATGAAACTTCTTACTTTGCTGTTGAGACCGTAAAAAGAGATATTTTTGGGATTTTGAAGGAAATTTTTAAAGGTGAGAAATTATACGAGGGATTTTTGAAATTCTGTTGACAATATCTATTTATTTTTAATGAGTTTCTGATTTTGACAAAAGAGGAAAAAGGAAAATTTCCAAAAATAGGGGGTTCCCGATCGGTAAGCCCCTTGTCCTGCCTATTGGCAATCAAGTCCAGTCCCATCAATTTAAAGCTTTGATTATTACCCTCTTCAGCCTTTTGTACTTTATGGGGCAGGATTCCCTCCGATTTCTGCAGGGGGTATGTCTTTTGTGAGGATTTGCAGGTATAAAGAAGGGGTAAGGGTGGAGTATTTCCATCAAACCTTCACACTTTTACTTTCCAACATTATAACTTGCTTACTATGTCTTAATCTTGCAAGATGGCTCTCCCTTGTAGCATTCAGTTTGCTAACTACCTCGAAGTCCCGGAAGAAATGTGCTCTTATAATGTCGACTACGACGCTTTCAACATGCGTCTAGTCTCTTTGTGGCGCAATCGACCCATTAAGTGGAACATGCTGATGGCGGTGGTACAATTTTGGTACCCCGAAGACCATGTATTCCGCTTTGGGTTGGATGAGGTTTGTCCTACCTATTAAGAGTTTTCTACCATGCTAGGGATAAATCCCAGCATTGCTGCGGTTTTACCTGAATTTTCCCATTCTCTTAGGGGTTTATTGATCGGGCTTCTTCGTATTTCGACTTCAGCGGCTAGGTCATTGGTCGCTAGAGGAATGATCTCCCTTTTGGCGGTGTTACAATCCATGCATTTGCAAGAGGTTGGTGACGCTGGATACGCCGGAGCCGTTGTTCTGGGCTTAGTTTCAAAATTGCTGCTGGTGACTAGGGAACTGCTGGTGGACCCACAACTTACAGCCGTTACTTCATGGATGTCATACCATTGCAATCCTGTGGCGGTGATACTGGAAGAGACTTTAAACGGCCCGAATGCCTGGTGAAAAGGTCGTTCTGACTTTCTGAGGGGTAGCCCCGTGATGCTGTTCATGTGGTTATCTGAAAGGTTTCGTTCGATGATTCCTCTAGAATATCCTTTGTCGGTTGCACCCAACTTCTTCTCGCATCATTTCATCAGCGTTGTCTTAGATATTGAGAGCTGGGAGAACTGGTTTCGTGGTGCATGGGGATCTAAATATGTATTGGTTAGTGCCTTGGTGAGGATAACTGAGGCCTATTCTGGAGCTGGGAGAATATCCGTACGTTTGACAGGTTGGTCTCAGACAGACCTCTTTCTATTTCCCTTGGCGGCTTCTGCGCCAATTTGGTTGGGAGTAGGTCATGCCACCTCGGACACTAGACTTCTTTCTGATGATTTGACAGAGCGTCTACGCATGCGACTTGGCTCTTTATGGGAGAGTCAGCGTCCGTCGATCCGTCCATCTTAGTCTGCAGGGAGAGTTTGGCACTTCTTTGGGGATTATATGAAGTGATTGTGGAGGCGAGTAGTTAGAAAGATGTTGGAAGTGGAGACTGGACAAAGGTGGCTTGCCTTATTTAATACCATTGAAGGAGGTGTTGTAGTTTTTCCGAAGCTGGTTCGAGCTTATCAGTCCATGGAGCGTCTACGACACTCTATTCAGATAGGGGAAGCTTGGGGACCCCAGGATGTAGATGATGATGACGGAGCAGGCTCCTCTGGTAGCTGTGGATAGGACTCTTGGAGAGTTTATTTTGTAATGGAAAATGAGTGGATGGTATTCTTGTATGTGGTATAAATCTTTTAATCTCCTTTAATCTAGGAGGGTCAGCTCGTCAAGACGGCTTTGGCACCAGTCTTCTTCCCTGACCTTGCTTTCAAACATGACGCGTAAAGAGGGTATTTCTAGCTCAATGGATAGGAATTCTTCCATTCCATAGACTAGAGAGTAAGGGGTAACCCAGTAGAAGTTCAGATTGAGGTTCGATATCCCGAGAGGGCATATGGGATTCGGTCGGCCAATCTCGACAGCTTTCCGTCATCTTACTGATGATGGCTTTGAGGTTCTTATTGGCAGATTTGACTGCACCATTGGTTTGAGGTCGGTAGGGAGAAGATTTATGTCTCTGAATCCCATACTACTTGACCACTTCTGTAACTTTTGCCTCTAAGTGCAACCCGTTGTCCGATACTAGCTCGTACGGGACCCCATATCGGGAGATGATGTTTTTCTTGATGAACTTGGCCACTTTCTTGGCATTCAGCACTGTTTATGACTCAGCTTCGACCCATTTGGTGAAGTGATCAATGGAAACTAGGATGAACTCATGGCCGTTGGAAGCCTTCGGTGTAACCTTCCCTATGATGTCGATACCCCAGGTGGAGAACTGCCAGGGAGAAGTCATGTTATATAATTCATGCGGAGGCAGATGCTGGAGGTTGGAGAACTGTTGGCATTTGAGGCATCTCCGAACATAGGCGGTGCAAAACTGGGTCATGGTGGTCTAGTAGTAGCCTTATCGGATGATCTTCTTGGCAATCATGTGACCGTTTATGTGGGGCCCGCATTCCTCGCTGTGGATTTTCAGTATTATGTTTTCAATGTCAGCCCCTGCGATGCAGTGTAAATGGGTCCCATCGAAGTTTTTCTTAAGCAGTGCTTTATGACAGATGATGTACTGGGTGGCCAGTCTTTGGAGGATTGCTCGGTCTTTCTTATTGGAACCCTCGGGATACCTACCATGTTTGAGGAGGTGCCAGATATCATAGTACCAGCAATTGACTAGCTCTGGATCTTTTGCGGTGATGAGCTCAATGTAGTAGCAGTGGGAAGGTTTATCTTGCTTTTGAATCAGGAAGGGGGCCATTGTTATTCCTTTGGGCATGTCGACCATGGAGGCCAAGGTAGCAAAGTCATATATTAGGTTATTCTTTGCTCGAGGTAAGTAATAGAAGGTGATATCTTGTAATTGGGAGGCAAGTTCTTCTAAGTGGGCATGGAAGGGTTGGAGTTTCTCATCCTCGACTTTCCATTTTCTGAGCACTTGACCGATAATGAGGGAAGAATCCCCATAGACATCTAGGTATTGAATACCTTTCTTGAGAGCAACTTTGAGGCCTACCGTTCATGCCTCGTATTCAGTCATGTTATTGGTGCATGGGAAATCCAACTTGATGGCGATGGGAGTGTGGGAGTCATCTGGGGCGATCAAAAGTATCCCAATGCCATATCCCTTTTTGTTGGCCGAGCTATCAAAGAATGACGCGACTCAGAAAGTGTCTCTAATGTGCGTTCACTCTAGGCTCAAGTGCAAGCCTGTCGCGTTAGTAATGAACTCGGTAAGTCGGGATCGTATCCACAGGGAAATAGGACAACAAAGTTGTGACGAGGTTGGATAGACAAGGAAATCCTAACTCTGACTCTAAAGGAAAAACAAAATTGATTTGGTTTGTGGAATGACTATACTAAATGCAATTATGAAAAGATACAATTGTACTAATTTACCTAAAATACTGATGAATACTGATTTAAAACTTTAAACTATATGATAAGAAAAACAGGACATGAATACAATCCCCCAACACTAGTGTATTAATGTTATAAAACTAATCGTAAATTTAAATGATTAATTAGACCCAGAATTTAGTACTCCCAAGCATTACATATATGAGGTTCAAGCCTGCACCATACTTAATCAGAGGACGAGTAAATCGGTATCGCGATAGTTACACTCGAATTGCATTCTAAAGCATCCCGGTTACCCGGAAGAAAATGAGATCCAAAGATCTACAATTATCGTGTTCCTACGCAATACGGTCGTAATAAATCACTAAATTCAGAGGATTATTGTTATACACATGAAACTATCACATCAGGTTGGGTTCATGTATCTCGACCTTAGAAAATCTAGCCTAGCATGCTGAAACTAATGAAAACAATTTTTGAATTGCAGAAAACCATCATTAAACTAAGGAAGAATTGTGGAATGATGTAGAAAGGAATTAAACAGAGGAAATAACTCACTAATCTTACCAAAGCATTAAAAGCAGTAATTAAGAACACTTGTAATCACATAAATCTGAATAATCTTCAATCTTGAAATTAAAAGAGTAAACTCTCTCTAAACTAGGGTTTTCTGAAAAGAATGGAAAATTATATTAATTCTCCCTTTGTTAAGAATGATAGTAAAACGGGTTTATATACCTTACAAAACTCCAAGAGTTTTAGCATCACTAGGACTCTCCATTAGAGGAAGATAAGAAAAAAAATCTCGATAGCCGGACCGGTTTGTCTTGGATCCGGACCGATTTGGCTTGGATTCGGACCGGTTCTTTTATTTCTTGAGCGGACCGATTCTTTTAATTTCTTTCAGATTCGATCTGTCTTTGATCCGGGGTTCTCTGGAATGTGGCACGGTGGACCAGTTCTTTTAATTTCTGGCCGGACCGGTCCTGTGCGGACCAGTTCTTTTAATTTCTGGCCGGACCGGTCTTGTCTTTCTTTGACTTTTTCTTTTATCTTTGACTGCTCATAACTTTCACACCGGGACTCCGATTGAGGTGCCGTTTTTTCCAGTGTTCTTGTAATGGAAAGATCTTAAACTTTACAGTTGGTCCCACCTCCGGAATAAGGTTTCAAAATTACAAAAATTCCCTTTACTCCCCGTTTCTTGGTTTTCTTTCACTATTTTGAGTTCTCTTTGGCACTAACTTGCATCAAATACCTATAAAACACATAAGAGAAACACAAAATACGAAATACTTGCCAAAAAGGGTTAGTAGAATAAATATAAGTCAAATACAAGATATTTACACCGCATGGGATCATAAAAATACCGAAATTAAGGGGATAAATGTGAAGAATTTATGCCTAATCAAATTCCCCTAACTTAGAACTTTGCACGTCCCGAGCAATGTAAAAGAATCCTAGAAAGGCTTAACTCTTGAAAATCATTTTATTGGGATAAACTACCTTTTTTGCGGGCAAGCAATTGCATTTAGCGTATGCAACAAGCCTCTAAACCCCTAGGTCACCCTAGTAGGACGAGTTGTGTCTCGTGAGGGTTTGCAGAGAATATACCCACAAAATTCGACTCAAAGAAGATTCAAAATACGCAAAAATTGTCTAATTCAAATTTTCCCAGAAAATAGTCATCATCAAGTCAAGCTATAGTCTCAAATCTAGTGCGTGTGTGCGAAGTCGGAAATTTAACCGCTAATTTCCACCGATTGATCATTACGTTACTTACCCGAAAATTCTTTTTGATTTCAAATTCTCATGGAATGCTCTCACAAATGAATCTCTCGGATTATGGCTATTCTCTCGGTATGCATGATGTAACGAGTAAATGTAATGGACGCAAAGTGACGCATACAAGTAGAAAGACGAAAATTTCATAGTGATAGGATCTCATCAATAGAATACATTTTTAAAAATGGGAACATTGCCTCTTATTCATGCATTATCTCTTTTATTATCTTTTGGTATATTAGCTCTCCACGCGGTAACCAATTTTTCAATTCGGACTCAATTAGAACTTTTTCGGGTTTTAAGGTATATGGGGTAAAATGAAAATGGTAGGGAGGATTGGAATTGCAAAAGTCATTTAAGATGTCCATTTGTGCTTCTTCCGGGATATTGCTCATTTTTTAATTCTTTTTCACTATTTTTTTTTTCTGTTTTTCACTTCTTTTCTTTTCTTGCTATTTTTGTTGAGCATATCTATTTTTTCTTACCCCTTTTTATGCAATTTTCGGACTTTATTGAATATTCCCTTTTCACAATTTCAGGCTACTTGGGTTTTTCGGGGCACCAAACGAAAAGGATAACTGTTATTCGGCTCAATTTGGGTTATCAAAGGGATAATTTTTCACATCTTTTTATGGCTAATATTTTTGGGTAACAAGTGAGGGCCTACTTCATTGTTCGAATTACTTATTAATTTACTATCTGTGTCTCGAGATGAATTGAGTTTAGATATTTATAGCGCGCTTTTTAAGGCAATACCACACACGTTTTCCATAACCGATCAAAATGAAAGGATTGAGATCCTTAACGACTTTTTAGGCGCTGAAAAGAACTTTGAGTTAACAATTAACTCGAATTGATTTATAAATTTCACAAATATGAATGGCTCGAATTTCACCGGGTTTGTTAGTCTCCACACTTATTCGTTAAGTCGTTAATTTTCGCTCTATTTCCATCTTTGGTCAATTTTGGCTTTGTGTATTTGAATTTTACAACTTGAGACTTTACATCGACTTTTAATGATATTTTTGTAAAATTTGAATTCCATTTTTTATTTATTTTGAAGAAGAATATTTTTGAATTTTTCAAAATTTTATGATTTTTTTGAAATTTCAGGGCATTTTGAAAATTTGTGAAGTTTTAGAAATACGCACTTGTGCCCCCCCTCACTTAGACTTTTGCATTGTCCTCAAGAAAAAAGGACTAAAATCTAAACAAGGCAAAATAAGAAGTGCGATAAATAAAACAAACAAATGGAGAAAATGCATAAAGACACTAAATGACCCGAACACATGACTCAATAATACAATAAAAATCACCCCATACGCGTCTGGGGTGCGACGACCTCTCATCTCTCCACAAACTCACCCGACCCCACTCACGGGGTTCAATGCTCTCCTCGTCTCTCCCGTCTTCATATCGTAAGCCAATAATCGGAACAAGTTGGGACCTCGCCCATAGATAAAGGATAGACCAGGAGACTCATCGTGACTAATTGGAAAAGGGATCCTCGTGATGCTTACTCAAAGCATGGCCTGCGTGCATCGACTCGGAGGGAACACCTAAGTTTCTTTCCATTTTTGGAACGCATGGGTCATGCTCTAGGTCAGATGAAACATAACTTTTCTCCTCACTCGCCTTCGGGACCTCTAGTGGTATGGTTGGATGGTCACAAAGAAGGAATTCGTCGATTTTATCTTTCCATTCGCTTTCTTTTAGGTGACTACATGAATCCAATAGAGTTTGGACTTCGTCATTAAGGCTCTCATCCACCGGACCGATTTCCTTTTTAAATTCTTCCATGCTCATGTCCCCTAGCTCTCTCTCTCGAGTAGTGCCTACGTCCTCCCTTACTTTCTCGATCTCTAACTCCACCATTTTTCTCTCTTCTAACCCCTCTCTCTCTCTCTCTCAATTGCGGTATAAGTTCCCTCTCTCTCATGACTAGACATTAGGCAAGATTCTAAGGCATCTCCACAGAAATTTTCCTCAATGTGTTATTCTACGATCTCATCAATTAAGCTCACCGCATGAAGATCATCTTCTTCCCCCGTATGTTGGGCTATATGGAAGATGTTGGTTTCTAAGGTCATGTTCCCAAAAGTGAGTTGCATTTGCCCATTCCAACTGTTGATAATAGCGTTAGCCGTAGCTAAAAATGCGCGCACGAGAATGATGGAAACATGATTGCTTGAGGCGAAGGAAGGCTTCGTGTCCCAAATAACAAAATCTATCGGGAAGTAGAAAGTGTCAACTTGGATGATCACGTCCTCAACTACACCTCGTGGGATCTTCACAGTTCGATCCTCTAATTGGAGAGTGATCTTTGTGGGTTTGAGATCGCCTAAATCAAGTTGCCTATTAATGGAATAAGGGAGGATATTGACACTTGCCCCCAAATCAAGTAAGGCTTTTTCGATTTTATTTTCTCCAATGATGCAGGAAATGGTGGGTGCACTGGGATCTTTGAATTTAGACGGGAGATCGTTAAGTAGAATGGAGCTCACGTTCTGTGCTAGAAAGATATTTTTCTTTACCTTTATCTTTCTCTTTACTGTCAACAAGTCTTTGATGACTTTTGCATAAGCTGGAATTTGCTTAATGGCATCGAGGAAAGGTAAATTCATCTTTACTTGCTTTAGCACGTCTAACACTTCATCACTCGGGTTTCCTTTATGGGAAGGAATCAACCTTTGGGGAAACGGTGCCGCGGAGGTTGGTTTCACTACTACCTCGGGCTCACTAGCGTCTTCTTTGTCACTCTCATTCAAGGGGACATCTTCGGCCTCTTTAGTGTCGGGCGAAATCTTCTTATCTTCCGTTGTGTCATGTGGGGGAGGTGATAAATCAACGACTCTCCCACTACGAAGAATGGTCACAGCTTGACATTGCTCCTGATGTTCAGCAGATATGGAGCTAACACTAGTTTGACCTTGGGGAGGTCTTTGGCCCTGGGCAGGAAACTTGACCTTCTCTTGGACACTCAACGAGGATTGTATCTTTGAGAGATTTACATTTATATCGCTGATCAGGCGATCATATCTAGCATTGGTTGCAGTCTGGCTATTGATAAATTGATTCATAGTATCCTCGAGAGTTCTCCGCGATGGAGGGATATATGCTCCTTGAGGTGGTGGTGCTTGCACATGTCCTTGCATGTGTGGAGATTTTTGAAAGTGTTGTGGCGGAGGAGGGGCAACATGTGAAGTAGGGTTCATCGCAGCATGTTGTTGACCATAGCTAAAACCAGGATGGTTTTTCCATGAAGGGTTGTAAGAATTCCTGTGCGGTGCACTGAAATTACCCTTAAATCCTCCTATACCACTAATTTTCTCTTGAAGCATCACTTTGTAGGTGTGTATAGTTGGGCATTCCTCAGTTGAATGACCCGCCTCACAAATCGCACACACCTTCTCGATGGGGTTTGGTCTGGATCCAGTTGGTCCTCTTCCCAATACCTCACGTACGTCTCACAGTCCTTTCTCAAGCATATCGAGTCGACTGTCTGCTATAGAATTCTTTTTTACATGAAATAGGCCAGACGCTAATGGAGTGGTGGTCACTTGACGACTTCAATTTTGAGTATTAGGGTCAGATGTATCCCATGATTGGGTAGTCTCGGCGACATACCTCAGGTGAAGCTCAGCATCGTGGGCGTCTAAGTCGACAAACATACCACTACCCATGGTTACAACGAGTTGCTTGGAGTTAATGTTCATCCCATTATGGATAAAGGAAATGATTTGTGTTTTATTAAAACCATGATGGGGACACGAGGCAATTAACTCATTGAAACGCTCATAGCATCGCTCGAATGACTCATTTTCTAATTGTCGGAATGTTTGAATTTGAGCCTTGATGGAATTCATTCGATGTGCAAGAAAGACCTTCTTGAGAAATTTGGATTGTAATTCGTTCCATGATGAAATTGAATTTGGAGGTAAAGACTATAGCCATGATTTAGGCTTATCCTTAAGCGAGAATGGTAAGAGTGTGAGGCGGAGCACACCTTTTGTGCAAGTTTGATCGCTAAGAGTCTCGCACGCCTCCTCAAATTCCATGATGTGGGCATAAGGCTTTTCTGAATCCATTCCATGGTAAGTGGGAAGTATCTGGATCATCCTATTCCTAAAGCAAAACTGTCCAGCATTGTACGAGAGTGAAATGCATCTCGGAGTGACAGTGCGCTCGGGATACAAGACGTCTCTCAAAGGGCGGTACGGGGCCTCTCCCTCGTCGGCAGCTGCACTAACGTGTTGTGACATGGCTCTCTCTCTCAAAGATTCGATATCCTCACTTGGTATACTTGGAGTGCTCTCTAAAGTGTGTCCTAAGAAGGAAAACGACGTGTTATTTGAGATTGAGTGTGACGGTGTGGGAGGTGAAACCCAGAACTGTGGAGCGTTAGGAGTGTGAGGGCTATCAGGATCGTACTCAATAATTGGGTTTTCGTGAATGTGGGTTGGAGTATTATGGGGGGTTGGAGTGAGTTCATAATTTTGCATTAATAGATTATGAGAGATGGTGATGAATCTTTTTGTGCTTTTTGAATTTTTATATGTTTTTGGATTTTTTGAAATTTTTGGTCAAAGTTTTAGATTGACTCGATCTAATCCCAAGTCTACCTAATTCCCCGGCAACGGCGCCAAAAACTTGACGTGACTCAGAAAGTGTTTCTAATGTGCGTTCACTCTAGGGTCAAGTGCAAGCCTGTCGCGTTAGTAATAAACTCGATAAGTCGGGATCGTATCCACAGGGAAATAGGACAATAGAGTTGTGACGACGTTGGATAGATAAGGAAATCATAACTCTGACTCTAAAGGAAAAAGAAAATTGATTTGGTTTGTACAATGACTATACTAGATGCAATTGTGAAATTATGAAAAGATGCAATTGTACTAATTTACCTAAAATACTGATGAATACTGATTTAAAACTTTAAACTATATGATAAGAAAAACAGGACGGGAATACAATTCCCCAACCCTAGTGTATTGATGTTATAAAACTAATCGTAAATTTAAATGATTAATTAGACCTAGAATTTAGTACTCCCAAGCATTACGTATATGAGGTTCAAGCCCGCACCATACTTAATCAGAGGACGAGTAAATCGGTATCGCGATAGTTACACTCGAATTGCATTCTAAAGCATCCCGGTTACCCTGAAGCAAACGAGATCCAAAGATCTACAATTATTGTGTTCCTACTCAATACGGTCGTAATAAATCACTAAATTCAGAGGATTAATGTTATACACATGCAACTATCACATCAGGCTGGGTTCATGTATCCCGACCTTAGAAAATCTAGCCTAGCATGCTGAAACTAATGAAAACAATTTTTGAATTGCAGAAAACCATCATTAAACTAAGGAAGAATTGTGGAATGATGTAAAAAGGAATTAAATAGAGGAAATAACTCACTATTCTTACCAAAGCATTAAAAGCAGCAATTAAGAACACTTGTAATCACAGAAATCTGAATAATCTTCAATCTAATTAAAAGAATAAACTACATCTAAACTAGGGTTTTCTGAAAAGAATGGAAAATTATATTAATTCTCCCTTTGTTAAGAATGATAATAAAATGGGTTTATATACCCTACAAAACTCCAAGAGTTTTAGCAGCACTAGGACTCTCCATTATAGGAAGATAAGAAAATAAAATCTCGATAGCCGGACCGGTCTTGTCCTCCTCCGGACCGGTTTGTCTTGGATCCGGACCGGTCCTTTTATTTCTTGGGCGGACCGGTTCTTTCAATTTGTTTCAGCTTTGATCCGTCTTCGATCTGGGGTTCTCTAGAATGTGTCACGGCGGGCCAGTTCTTTTAATTTCTGGCCGGACCGGTCCTGTGCGGACCGATTCTTTTAATTTCTGGCCGGACCGGTCTTGTCTTTCTTTTACTTTTTCTTCTATCTTTGACTGCTCATAACTTTCACACCGGGACTCCGATTGAGGTGCCGTTTTTTCCAGTGTTCTTGTAATTGAAAGATATTCAACTTTCTAGTTGTCCCCACCTCCGAAATAAGGTTGAAAAATTACGAAAATGCCCTTTACTCCCCATTTCTTGGTTTTCTTTCACTGTTTTGAGTTCTCTTTGGCACTAACTTGCATCAAATACCTGTAAAACACATAAGAGAAACAAAAAATACGAAATACGTGCCAAAAAGGGTTAGTAGCATAAATATAAGCCAAATGCAAGCTATTTACACTGCACGGGATCATAAAAATACCGAAATTAAGGGGATAAATGTTAAGAATTTATGCCTAATCAAAAACATTTTCCATCGAAGGTCATCTTGAGCGGTGTAGAAGATGTTTTCATCTGGGAATTCGAAGATCTCGACATCAGCTTCATCCATAGGGTGATCAACGAGGTAGTCAGAGATCGCTATTCCTTTCATGTCTTTCTGCGTGATGTACACGATATCGAACTCGGCTAGGAGCATCAACTATCGGGCCATTCGGCTAGATAAGACGGGTTTCTCAAGCAGGTATTTGATGGGGTCCATTCGATATAAAAGTTTGATGGGGAAGGCGAGCATATAGTGTCGCAACTTTGGGGTGACCCAGATAAGCGTGATACATGCCTCTTCCAAAGCAGTGTAGTTGACTTCGTATCCGACCAATTTGCGACTGGCATAATAGATGGCTCTTTCTTTGCCGGAATCTTCAAGGTATTAGGCTAGCAAAGCCCCAACTATAGTGTCGATTATGGTTAAGTATAGGAGCAAAGGGAGACTAGGCTGTGGTGGCATGAGTACCGATCAAATATTTCTTGATTCGGTCAAAAGCTTCTTGGCAGGACTCGTTCCAAACCTTGGTTGAATTCTTTCGGAGGAGATTGAAAATGGGTTCGTAGATGGAGGTTAACTGGATGATGGCTGATATATTGCAATTTCCCAAGGAAACCTCGAACTTATGTCTCCGTTTGGGGAGGTGGCATCTCAAGTATGGCTTTCAGCTTGGCAGGATCTGCTTCTATCCCTTTCTCACTATCCATGAATCCCAAAAGTTTTCCCTTTGTAACCCTGAAGACGCATTTCTATGGATTGAGTCTCATCTGATACTTTCGCTGTTGTTCGAAGAACTTTCGAAGAGCGTGGACATGTCCTTCTCTAGTTTTGGACTTGATAATCATATCATCCACATGGACCTCCACTTCTTTGCAAATCAGATCGTGCAGGATGGTTGTGGCAACCCTCTTGTAGGTAGCCCCAGCATTCTTGAGACCAAATGGCATGATAGTGTAGCAAAAGGTTCCCCATGGGGTGATGAACGCGGTCTTTTCTTGGTGGTCTGGGTGCATTTCAATTTGGTTGTATCCAGCAAATCCGTCGATGAATGACTTAAGAGCATGACTGGCTGTGTTGTCCACAATCATGTAAATATTGGGTAGAGGATAATCATCCTTTGGAGAGGCTTTGTTCAAGTCCTTATAGTCTACACACATCCGAACCTTCCCTCCTGATTTTAGCACACACACTATGTTGGCTTGCCATGTGGGATATTCGATCACACGAATTAAGCCCACATTCAGCTGTTTGACCACCTCCTCTTTGACTTTGAGCAACCATTCGGTGCAGATCTTTCTCAACTTTTGTTTAACGGGCTTGTAGTCTGGAAGAGTGGGGATGTCATGTGGAGATATTTCGGGGTCAATGCCGGGCATATCGTCATAGGACCATGTAAAGACATCCACAAATTCCTTTTACAATTCTTCGAGTTGTGCACGCTCATGCTCGTCAAGGGTAGCCCCTATCCTAATCTCGCACTATTGGCTACTAGAATCGAGGTTAATAACAATAGTCTCTTCTTCATTAACTTGAATGCGATTATGTTGTTTGTTATTAACCTTATTTAGATCAGTTAAGAATTATTCATTTGCAAAATCATCATCATCAAAAGTTTGATTAGAATCTAAACAGTTAATGTAAGGCACAATAAGATACTCAAAATCTCCGTTTATTTCATTGATAGGAAGAACAACATTGATAACCTCATCAAAGGAGGTCTCGATTACATTTAAGAAAGGATAAACAACAGAAGAAGAAATAGGGTAAACATTAGGGTTAGGTGGGATTTCAACAGATAGAACTGGCACAACATGCCAGTTGAGGAGAGGTGTATTAATAGCTTTAATCAGATGGGATAGATCCAGTGATGTAGTGTCTGAGTGAACCATGCAGAGTGTCAGCCCCAGTGTCTATAAGTTGAATAAGTCCCCGGACTCACCTTCCTCAGAATCTTTGGTATCTTTGATGAGTGGTTGTACACGGTGTTGGGAACTTTCGGCCCATGGGTAGCTGTCTTGGAAAAAGATCTCCTTGTCGGGTTTCATCTTCTTTTTTTTATGGTCATACCATGGTTTCGAAAAGCCACAAAAGGGGAAGTCTTCACCCTCTTTGATAAATCTTCCATTCAAGGAGTCACCTGGGATAGTCTGGATGCAGTCTAGTCCTCTCTTTGATCAAGACTGGCGGATCATTCTGAGCTCTTGTTCTGATGGTTGATACCATAAACCACAAGGAGGGAAAGCTTTCTTCAGTTTAATGGGCTCAAGTATCCCTTGCTGTCTTTGTCCTAGCCCCATTCCGATCATGAAGTGCATGTTTATGAATATCTAAATCACATTGACGTTGCCATGAGGGTCATATTCTGAAAAAACCCTTTCTTTGAAGTCGTCTCATATCAGGATTAGAGGTGGCTCACCTCGAAATCCTGATAGGAGCATGTCATTTGACCCGTGCTGTATCTCAAGGATTGGATTGCTGGTACTTGCACCCTCGGTATTATCGTCGTCGCCCAAAATGGTAATGACTCGTTCATCGGCGAAGAACTTCAATTTCTGATGGAGTAAGGAAGACACATCCTTGATATTATGGAGCTAAGGTCGTCCGAGTAACAGGTTAAAACAAGCTGGGATGTCAATAACTTGGAATTCAACGACAGGGTTTATAGGGCCAGCCCCTATTACAAGTTTTATGGATCCCATCACCTCCCGACGGGTATTATCATAGTCACGTACAACAACGAAAGTTGGAGCGAGGTCACTTTCTTTCAGTCCTAAGCATTTGAAGGTTCTTAATGGGAAGACATTCAAGGCGAATCCATTATCGACAAGAGAGATTGGTACGATTTTTCCCATAACTTCGACAGAGATGTTGAGTGCATGATTATGGTTTAGCCCATTTCTGGGGATTTCTTCTTCGGAAAATGATAACATTCGGGTAGAGGTAAAGGATCCCTACCAAATTTATCGCTTCTTTTGGTGTAGTAATGGGAGGAACTATGGGTCCAGTGAGCAACTTGATCAAAGCGTTTCTGTGTAGCTCAAAAGACATGAAAAGCCCCCATAGAGTGATGTTATCTTGAGTTTTCTTTAGTTGATCGAGGATCTTTCTTTCCTCGAGGGTCATTTCTGGCATAGGAAGGTTTTCAATGCCCTTCCCTTTGTCATTTGCTGGTAATGATCTTGGGATCTAGTAATGTCTCCCTGATCTGTTCATATGATTTACTGAAGAAGGGAAGAATATGAATCCTATTTCCTCATCAATCTCGGGTTGTTCTACCACTTTGTTTATTTCTCCGAGGAGTTCTTCAAATGATATCATACTACACATGTTGGCTATCGGGTTAGCCTTTTCGAAAGCCTGTTCTTCATTCGAATCTCTGAATTCTTCCCCCCATCCGGTGGCAATAATTCTATCTTTCCATGCAAAGTCAATGCATTCCACAACTTTAATGGCTTCTTCATACAGGTCTCCCCATTTTGTGGGGATGTGTAAGGGTGAAGGGACCAGGCACCCTTATAGCTTCAGAGTATTAAGTAACTCGGTCATACTGCAAATCTCTTTGGTTTGCCTGAATAATTCTGCTATAATCTGGATGACATCATCTAAGCTGACTTCATCGATCGGTAATACCCAATGGTCTGACTCTCGGGCCCATTTCCTTGATTCCAAGAATAGTGTACTGAACCTCTGGCAATCAATGCTCATCTGTGAGGACTATTTCATCCCGAACTCTAGGAGTTGGTTTAATACTTCTGATAATTCCATAACTTTATTTTCAGAACGGGTACGGACAGTGATGCATGCTCTGGTAAGGAGTGACAATGCCTGATCAGCGAGGCTAGTAGGGTGTAAGAGGAAATATGGGCCAGTTTGGAGAGGTTTAGGAGAGTATATGGGTGTGATTTGAGTTGAGGGATCAAATTCTGGGTTTTCTTCTAAGAAGATGGCATTGGCATGATTTAGGAGTGGGTTATGAGTAGTGTTTGGCTTAGGATTGGCTGGTGGGGAAATGGTACCCCGGCCAATTAGATCTTGGATTATGTTTCAAAGGTGAAAGAATTGGTCAGTGGTATGACCAACGATATGGTGAAAGGAGCAATGGGCATCTGTCTTGAAGTTTCTTGGGAGTGGATTTGGCAATGTACGGGGATCCAAGGGTTTGATAAGGTTTCGTCTTAGCATGGATTGATAAACTTTGGAGAGGGGAGCATGGAGCTCGGTATATTTCTTTTGGATTGGAACATAGAGGATTTCTGGTGCCCATGAAGTGGTTGGTTGAGAGATGTTATTGATGGTTGAGACTACAACACTATAAGGTTTGTCATATTTTTCGAGGGTGAACTGTCCGGACACTTTCTTTGGTTCAACCTCTATTTTAGCAAGACCTTCCTCAATTTATACTTCTGCTTATTTGAGAGCTCAAAAGTGGGGATAGTATTGTCCTCCCATGGTTTCTCGGACATGGGGCAAGAAGTTCTTCTTCCCTATGCTAACTTGTTCTTCCTCGGAAGGCCGATTGGTCTTGGTTGATGCTTTTTCCCTCCATCGGGCTATGAAGTTACTGACTGATTCCCCAGATTTCTATTTGAGAATCTCTAAATAATGGCGGGTGACCTCAAGTTCTTCGTTATATTTGTACTGCGACATGAATTCTAGGGCCACATCCTCCCAGTTACGGATTTTGGACTCCTCAAGAGATAAACACTATCGGAGGGCGCTATCCTTCAAAGTTTGCTGAAACAATTGGGCCATCAATTCTTCTGAAGCCCCTAGGAGAGTCATGGAACGGTGATAACTGCAAAGATGAATAATCGGTGGTCCACTTCCTCCGAATTTCTCGATATTCGGCATCTTGAACTTCTCGGGTAACCTTACCTTAGGATAAGGAGACATGTGAGTGTAGTCCATGTAATTTCCATAGATTCTGACTTGGTCAAACTTCTTAGTTAGCATCTTGGGATGTTCTTTGACCTTGTTCAATTCTTCCTCTTTTGGACCATGATCATAGGCAAGTTAACCCCAGGCTGGGCAAGGTTCGGCATAGGAAGCTGGGCAGGCGGCGGCCCATTAACAGGAGGGACACGTGGACCGTGCTTATACTCTTTAGGAACCCAAATAGGCTTGGGTGGACCCATAGTGCGAGGGAATAGGGCCTCGAGCTCTTGAGGAATAGGAACCTGGTTTCGTTACATCTTTCGGACCTCAGTCTGAAGGTTGTCAATCTTGGACACGAGCTGAGCTAGGACTGCCGTCAGATCTGGCTGCACAACGGGTACTTAATCTATGTTCTCCACGAAAAGAGGATGGATAACAGACTCGGAGGAGGTAACAGGGGAACGGACAAAACTCCGGGTTGACTTGACTGAAGACCAAAGCCAATAAGGAGCCAGGCTAAGGGCATGCGATCGACCTGAAAAGGCGTAAAATGGGATTTATTTTTGAGAAAAAGAATGAAAATATTTCTGACATTTTTTTTGAGATTGAAAGACAAAATATTTTTGGATTTTTGATAAAGAAAGGAGAAATGTTTTTGGATTTTTGATAAGGAAAGGAGAAATTTTTTGGATTTTTGATAAAGAAAGGAGAAATGTTTTTTTGGATTTTTGGTAAAGAAAGGAGAAATGTTTTTGGAAGATGGGTCTCAACATGATTATTATTATTATTATTATTATTATTATTATTATTATTATTATTATTATTATTATTATTATTATTATTATTATTATTATTATTATTATTATTATTATTATTATTATTATTATTATTATTATTATTATCATGTTCTCACTTGTATTAAATTCTCCTAAATGCAAAATGAAATGCTGGACGGGACCCGAGCTTGGAAAATTTGGGTTTGTAACATGTGCAAAGCTATGGCTGGACTTGTAACCAGGCTCACGGGCAGGGTCCCGTTTTAAAAATGCATGAAAATTTGGGGCAACAGGCCGACCCAGAATTTCGGCAGAGTTTCGAGTTGAAATCGATAATCTAATATGTGTGTCCTAGGCTTGACACCTATATACGGGTATGCAACTTAGTTGGGTGAATCGGAAAGGGTTACTCCCTTTGGCGCGACTTCCACGATATACGTCTTGCTCTTGCGGGCAATTAGTATATGTGGACAAGCAATTTGATATACCTGAGTGTACGTGAATTGCCTCACTACATACCTCTTGGGGACAGTACATGAGAGTGAGAATTCGATATACTCGATATACATGAACGAGTTCCCTGCGATATACCTCCTGTCATGACTTCGATCAAGCGGTACGATGCGGGAGAACCGTTCGATATACGTCGAAGGTACCTTGCCAATGGAAGGTGAGAGTCATATCGCTTAGGCTAACTGCACCCTGTCGGACCGGCGCCCATCACGAAGTGACCCTCCAGTTACTAGACAAAATTTGGTCAATCACAATGCTCTTTGGTGATATCGTATGAATCATGCATGATCCTCTTATTAGTATCTTATGATGAGAATGTCTTTCTTGATTATGCCAAACAGGGAGCAAAGTACAAGTACCAATGGTACACCAAGTATGGATGGGTGATGCGTGCAACATATGGATATATGTGATCCTAGGTGCACGTGGTGTGAAGTGTACATGGAGAATTTTTCTACAAGTGTGTGAATATTAGCATAAGTATGGGGTACACATGGAAAAGGAGAACATGCAAAATGGGGGAAAATATAAACAAGCATAGCATCCATGTAAATAGATTCTAGACCTCAAAATAAAAGTCCCCAGCAGAGTCACCACTGTGTCCATCCCCGGATATATCCCCTCACGGCGCGGAGGGAGAGGATCCTTCTAGGTCTCGCGTGCCCCTCTCGAGAGCACTTCGATCGGCATCGGTGAATGAGGTGAAAAATGTAGAGAGATAGAATCACCAGTCCATTTTACTCAAAACAGACAAAAGAAAAGGGATTCATCCCAAAGGACAGTATCCAAAGACATACTGATACATACGAAACCAAAATGATTCGAAAAGGGTCCGGAGGCTAAGTTACGAAATGGGAAGGTGTTAGGAACCCATTCCGCACTTACTGTCTCTCATGGTTTTTGCTATTTTCCTTTATTTTCCCCGTGATATGTGTGCATGTGTACATGTAGTGGAGATAGGAATCATCGACTTGTATCATGGAAGAGATAGAGCGAGTCATCCATAGGAATGTTCCTAAAAAATAATATTAGAAAATAGGATTTATGCGATTATCCTAGCGTCGATCATTATAAGGTAATGATAACGCATGTGGAATAATACGCCATTAAGAACAAATATATATATATATATATATATATATATATATATGTATGTATGTATGTAAATGTATAGGATCTAAGAGAATTGAGTTTAGAGAAAATAGAAAATGAGAGAAAAAGTAAGAATAGGACTCGAGTCTCGGGTTTTACCCCGAGACGCCTACGTAGCCTATAGAGGCATCAAAGTCCACGTAGTTCGCATGCAAAACGAGGGATGGGGTTTATCCCATATATGTGTATATATATATATATATATATATATATATATATATATATACGTATGTAAATGTATAGGATCTAAGAGAATTGAGTTTAGAGAAAATAGAAAATGAGAGAAAAAGTAAGAATAGGAATCGAGTCTCGAGTTTTACATCGAGACGTCTATGTAGCCTATAGAGGCATCAAAGTCCATGTAATTCGCATGCAAAACGAGGGGTGGCATTTATCCCATAAATCCAATCGGGGCTTCTCTTATGTGTGTGTGTAAAAAAAGTGTTTTGGTTGTGAGAAAAGTGTAAGAAAAGTGTGAGAATTCCCGTTTGGAATTTATGAGCAAACCCTCTTTTTCTTATTTTTTTGAGTTTTTATTTATATGAAAATAAGAGATGTGACATAATACTAAATAAAAAGTTTATTAGGATATGTGAGATGAGAGAATAAAAGTGCTAAGTAATAAAACAAGTTAATGCGAATTTAAGGAGAGAATCGAGAAAATTGGACCTTCTTGAAGATCTTGAGCTTGATCTTGAATGTTGGAGAGCAACCCTTGCACTTGGATGATGATGAAAGGTATTTAATTCACCAAGTTTGATGAAAAGGAATATGAAAAGTGAAGGTTGGAAAGGAATTTGGATGTGGAAATCACGCTGACTTCGAGAGAGGTTTTATGGATTCGCTGAGAGTGATGTATTTCAGATCTGGTCTCCCTTTGTAATGAGGTCAAGCCCTACTTTTTATAGGCCCAGGGAATTATCGATCGGCATAGCCCTGGTCTTGCCAATCGGCAGGTGCGTTTAGGCACACTGCCGATAGGCAAGGTTTGGAACCTGCCGTTTGGCAGTCTCTTTCAGTCTCCTTCAGAAAATCGGCCACTGAGCGCAAATCGTTGATCCGAATCGCGCACGGGACAAACCATTGGAAATCTAATTCAGCGACCTTCGAAAGTCCTTTGGACGTATCCTGGGTTCGGGAGTTGACTTTGGGTCAAATATAGATCGGATGCGCTCGTCGGTCCTTTGGACGGGAAAACTTCGGACGCAAATGAATCGTTCGTCTGCATGGTAAGTCAGAATCATGAATGGGGAAGACCATTGGAAAGTTGAGGAGATGTAATTCATCATTCCAAAGAGTTTGATTTGGTTCAGGGAGTTGACTTTGGTCGACCGGGCCCTGGAAGCATTTGGTGAGCTCTCGGAGTAAAGCGGATCGTTCGTCCGTACCATAAGTCAGAATCGTGCATGGGGCGGATCGTTAGAAAGGGGTTTTAGTGATCTTAGAAGATTCATTCAGTCTCAGTCGAGATGAAGAGTTGGTTTTGGTCAAACGGAGCTCGGGAGCGCCTAGTGGCCTTTATATAAGGTTTCGAGGGAAAACGGGTCGTTCATCCGCATCGTAAGTCAGAATTGCGCATGGGATGGACCGTTGGAAAAGGGGTTTCAACGCCCTTTGAAGATTCATTCAGTCTCGATCGAGATGAAGAGTTTAACTTTTTGGTCAAATGGAGTCTGGGAGCGTCCGATGGCCTCTAAGTCAGTACTTGGGGTATGACCTGGGTTGGTAGTGATGACGAGAGGTGCTAGGGACCTAAGGAGAGTTTGGGGGGGGGGTAACATAATGGGGTGTCTACATTAGTATTTTACTAATAACAATAACGAGTCACTTATCTAATTAATCGTTGAATACATATATTTGAATGGACAGTTTACCCTTTTTGATTTTTATGGCCTAGATAATGGAACTTGTGCCCCATGTGTTTATCTAGTTATAGTGATTTTTTTACCACCCATAAGTGCCCAAGCAATGAAATGTTTATCCCATGTTCCTGCTAAGTTGTAGCAAGCTTATATATATAAATAATTGCCTTGGTGCCCAGTCTGTGGATATTTTACGCATCTTCTTGCCCAGTTTAGATGCCTTCTTGGGTCACCCATGTTTGAGTCAAGCAGGACTTGCCTTGCTCGATTATTTTACCAACATTGTTGGTATCTTTGTTGATGTCGACCAACATTTAGTTAGTGGTTGCTAATGCCGACCAACATTTAGTTAGTGATTGTTGATGCCGACCAACATTTAGTTGGTGGTTGCTTGTCAAATGTTGCTGTTAAGTGTAGTGTGTAGCACTAGTACTCCGAAAAAAATGAATGTGGAAATCATCGTTTTCATTCATATTGAAAGAAATGTGTACATTGACTGTTACATCATTGGTAGTACTTTCGCAGGTGCTCTGCATTCCATGCATTCTTGAATTATTCCCCTTCTAGAGTTTCTATCCTATAAGTGCCAGGATAGACAATTAATGCGATGCGATATGGTCCATGCCAATTGGTCTCCAACTTGTTATGCTTTTGAATTACCCTCTTGATAACATAATCACCCTCTTTTAGATCACATTTTTTTACCCTCTTGTTATAGAACATGGAAATTCTTTATTGGTAGGCTGCATTTCTGATTATTGCATCTTACCGGACTTCCTCTAGCATGTCCAAATACAACCTTCTCATGAAATCACTACTGGAGAGTTAACGCTGAGCACCCTATGAGTAGGTAATCCCAATTCAGCAGGTATCACTGCTTCACTTCTAAAATCTAGCACGTATGGTGTTTCTTCAGTTGTTGTTCGAGGAGTTATTCGGTAAGCCCATAACACTGACTGTAACTCGTTAGTCCAATTCCCTTTTGATTTATTTAATCTCTTCTTTAACCCATTCAGTAGAGTTCTATTCATCACCTCTATTTATCCATTACTTTGGGGATGACCTGGATCATAATGGACTTCTTGAATGTTGGACTGTAGACAGTAAGCTGCAAACTCATCATTATCAAACTCGGTACCGCGATCAGTGATAAAAGAATGGGGCAGACCATATCTGCAAATGATATTCTTCTAAATGAATTGATAGACCCTTTCATAGGCCATATTGATGAAAGGTTCAGCTTCCACCCACTTTGTGAAGTAATCAACAGCTACCACCAAATATTTAAATCATCCTCTTGTAGTTGGCAGAGGCCCAACTAAGTCTATTCCCCACATAGGAAATGGATAAGGTGAAGTGATTGGTCTTAGCAGCGCCTGAGGAGTTTTGCGCATAGTAGAGAATCGCTGACACTTGTCACATTTTTTGCATAAACCGTACAATCAGGGTGCATTGTTGGCCAGTAGTACCCTTGTGTAATCATTCTTTGTAGTAGAGTTCTTCTTGCTATGTGAGCCCCACAAGATCCTTCGTGAATTTCCTCTATTAGGTCTTTAACTTCTGCTGGGTGAACACATATTTGCAAACCAATTATCAAACCTCTTCTATACAAAACTCCATTATTCAAAACATATCTGACAGCCTTGTACTTCAACCTCTTGGCTACAAGTAGGTCGAATGGTAAAATACCTTCTTCAATATAAGCCCTGACGGGATCCATCCAAGATGGTCCCATATCCAAGGCGATAAAATTCATCATCAGGTCTTCATCAATACTTTTGCTAGCAAGTAGCTCAATGGGGATTATTCCTCATAACTCAGTGCTAGTCGAGCAAAAGCATCTGCTTTTGCATTCTCTAATCGAGGAATCTAACCACCTGAATAGCTACTAAATTAGCTATCATCTCCAGATCCTTGGCTAAGTATCTTGACATGAACTCTCCTTTTACTGCATAAAGACTTAGTATCTGATTCACCACTAATTTTGAATCACTGAATACCACCAACTTGCTTTGCATTCAATAATTTATCTAAGTTTAGGCCCACAATCACAACTTCGTACTCAACTTAATTATTGGAGGCTTAGAACTAGAAATGCATAGCATATTCAATGTCTATCCCATTTGGACTGTTGAGAATGATTCCAACTCCACTGTCTGTCCCACACGAAGAACCATTAACATACAAATTCCATATGGGAATATTATCATCAAACCCTTGGTCTGACAAAATTCCTGGATGAAATATCTTGCCCTTCATATCCTCACACTTACTTTTCATCTCCTGTACTTTACTAAAAGATTTTAGTTGGTCTGTTGTCATCCCTCCTGGCAATTCTGCTGCTAGGACTTGATCGAAGGTATTTTCAGTAGACCCTCTGGCATCCTTGAGTTGCTCTGCATTAGCTCCTTATTGATCGAAGACATCTGGGTACGTAAACTCAGCGATGAAATCTGTCACTACTTGTCCTTTGAGAGAGGACCATGGCTTATAGATAAGGTCATATTCCCCTAACTCCACTGCCCAATACATTAATCTTCCTGACTTTTCTGGCTTATGTAAAGCCTGTCTGAGTGACATGTCAGTGTATACCACTATTATTTGGGCTTGAAAATATGGTTTCATTCTCATGCTTGCTTCAATCAATACCAATGCCGATTTCTCCAGTTTAGGATACCTAATTTCTGCTCCCTTAAATGCTTTACTAGTATAATAAATTGGCTTTTGCACTCCATCTTCTATTCTTATCAAGGTTAAACTAACTGTGCTTTCTGAGACAGCTAAGTACAAATATAATTTTTCTCCTACTAATGGCATGGACAAAAAAAGAGGTGTCCCCAAGTATCTCTTCAACTCTAAGAATGCCATCTCGCATTCATCATTCCATTCCAAGGTCTTTCTGAGCACCTTGAAGAATGGAAGACATCTGTCAATTGCTCGAGAGATAAATCTATTGAGAGTAGCTACATGCCCAGATAGGCTTTGTACATCCTTCTTAGTAGTCGGGGACTGTAACTCTAGCAAAGCTTTTATCTTGTCAAGGTTTTCTTTAATACCTCTTTGATTCACAATGTATCCAAGGAACATGCCTTCTTGTAAGCCAAAAATGCACTTGGTCGGGTTCAGCTTCATCTGGTACATCTCCAGTTGATTAAATGTTTGGCTCAAATCAGTTATATGGTCGGCAGCTTTCTTGCTTTTAATCAACATGTCATCGACATATACTTCCATATTTTTGGCAATCTGCTCTGCAAATATCATGTTTACCAGCCGTTGATATGTAGCACATGCATTTTTAAGACCAAACGACATAACATTGTAACAATATGTTCCTCGGGGAGTAATGAAAGAGGTACTTTCCCTATCTTTTGGCTTCATTTTAATTTAATTGTATCCAGAATAAGCATCCATGAAGCTTAGCAGCTCATGTCCTGAAGTTGCATCCACCAACTGATCTATTCTGGGTAGAGGAAAATGATCTTTCGGGAACACTTTATTCAGATATGTGAAATCCACACACATCCTCCACTTATTCTTCTTCTTTTTAACCATCACCACATTAACCAACCAATCTGGATATTTTAAGTCTTCGATGAAAGATGCTTTTTGCAACTTTTCCACTTCTTCTTGAATAGTCTGTTTCTTCTTCGGACTAAATACTCTTCTCCTTTGCTTCACTGGTTTGATCTCCTTATTGACATTGAGCTCTTGGCATAATAAAGCTGGGTCTATCCTCGGCATATCCTCGTGACTCCACGCAAATACCTATTTTCTTTACTTCAAAAATGCTACCCGGTCTTGCTTCAGTACTGGATCAAGTGAAGCACCGATCTGAGTTATTCTTTCTGGTTGATCGTCATCCAGAATAATACTTTATGTTGCCTCCATGACTTGGCCTTTAGCGAGTTTCATTTCATCTATTGGGTCTAAGGTTTCAATCTCAAACTCATCGGATTCATCCACTTGATAAGTGGTTGTTTTCTTCCTATCATCCTCTAATTCCTCTTGCTCAGCGGAGGGGTAGTAGCATTCCCGAGCTACTTTTTGATATCCCTTTATAACTCTAACCCCAAAGTTGGTCGGGAACTTCAAACACTGATGTACTATGGATGGAACTACTTTAAACTTTTCCAAGCCTAATCTTCCCATGATTATATTACAGGATGACCGAACATTCTTATCCATCACAAATAAATGCACCTTTTCTATTCTTCTAACTGGCCAGGTACCAATTAACATGTCTATCTTGATCGTTCCAAGTGGAAAACCTTTTTCTCCATAGAATTCAATAAGGGTCCTGTGATACGGCTCCAACTGATTAAGTTTTAGGTTCAAACTATGAAAACAAAGCATGATATTTTTTGATCTACCATTATCCACTAGCACTCTCGAAATGATTATGTCCTTCATTCTCATTTTGATCACCAGAGGATCATCTTGAGGATATAAGACTCCTTCCAAATCGTTTTTAGAAAATCCAATGACCAACTTATCTTTGTTAACTTTTCTTGGGAGATCTTCTTTATCCAGGTTTATTCGCTGTTTATAGGAACAAGCTTGAGCCTCATTGAGGTAAGCTTTCCTCTCAGCGGTATGATCACCTCCTCTCACATATCCACCTGTAATCATGTTACAATTAAATGAATCAAAATGGATTAAAAATACCTCACGCTCAGGTTGTCTTGGCCTTTTTGGGAGATTGGGATCATCTTCATGGTTCCTTTTCTTATCTTTTCTTGGTCGACAAGGAGATTTGGATCTCTGTCGACCTCTGTTGTTGGTCTTTCCACCATTCCGACGAACAACAAACTTATTCAGCTTTCCTCGTCTAATAAGTGCCTCTATCTCGTTTTGGAGAGCTATACACTGCTTGGTCGTGTGAACATGATCTTTGTGGAACTAACAATACTTGGATTTATCTCTCCTTTCGAGATCTATCCTTAGCTTTTCTGGCCAATTCAGTTCCTCGCTGTTCTTGATTTCCTCTAGATAGTGGTTTATATCCACCTTTATGGGAGTATAATTTGTATACTTTCTTAAATGATCCAACGTTTTATTTCCTTTTGGTTGTTTGCTCCTGCTGTTATTCTTGTGATTTTTCTTCTCCGACTTCCCTTTGGCTTTAGCTTCCACCTTTACCTTAGCATTCTTCTTTGCAGCCATAACTTCCTTAGCATTCATGATTTTGGCTGCTTTTACCATCAATTCAGCCATGGATTTGGGTGGATCCTTAGCTAAGGTGTAATACAACTTGTCTGGTAAAAGACCACTCCTGAGAGTTGTGATGGTTATCTTCTCTTCATAGTCTATGACCTCTAGTTTCTCGTTGTTGAAACGAGTGATGTAGTCTCTGGTACTTTCACTGGTTTTCTGCCTAACGCTCAACAGATGGGCTATCCTTTTAATTGGCTTTGCACCAAAACAAAAATTACCTATAAAGAGCTCTGCCAGTTGGTGGAAGGTTGCAATCGTCCCCCGAGGAAGGTTGTTGTACCATATCTGAGCAGATCTGGTAATGGTCGCTGAGAATGCCCTATACCTCATTTCTTTTAGGACCGCATAAATATCTATCACAACCTGGTACTTCTCTATGTGAAGGATAAGATCTATTTTGCCATCGTACTTCGGTGTGACCACAAGAGCCTTGAACTTTACTAGTGTGGGAAAATCCATAATCGCCTGTACAAAAGGAGATTCTTTAATAAAGGTTCTTTGGAGAGGGTTCTTGGCCTTGGCCATATCTCCTAACTTGTCTTCCAACCTCTGAATAGATCCTTTCCATGCATCATTTCCATCCCCTTACTTGTTATTATTTTCTCAAGCAACAGATCGCGTAGAATTTTCCTCTTGGGATCTTTCTCTTGGAGCTGCAAGTCTCCGATCTGGATGTGATTGGGTTGAGCCTTCCCTTAAATCATTTGGTCATTGAGAATTTGTCGATGCAAATCAAGGAGGATTTTTATTCCTCCTGGGTCCCAAACGGTTGAAGGGAGAGGTTCTTCTCAACCTTTCTAGAGCACTTGGTCTCTTTGGCGTTAGAGTGATGTCTTCTTGATAATACAAAATTCTTATAGGGGAAGTTACATCGTGGCGATAGGATGGATCTCTTGAGTTTCCAAAATAATTAAATTCAGTGTGTCTGGATCGTGACATAGATCGTGTCTTAGTGTGTCGCGAAGGCGACGAATGCATGCTTCTTTTAACACTTCTTTGGCCTATTTGAGTAGACACTTCGTTTTGAAAGGTTTGAGCCGACTGTCGCATAGTTTCTTGCATAACTTCTTGCCCCCTGGCTATACTAGTAGAGATTCCTGTCAAATCGTTCACATTTGGGGGTGCAGAAGGATTGGGAGGATTCCCTTAATTATTCCTATTGCTAGATTCTGGGATTTCAGCCATTGGTGACGTGTTTTTGGTAAAAAATGCTATGTATAGTCGTTTCCCACATACGGTGCCAATCTGTTGATGTAAAAAACTAGATTTGATCTAATTAATTAATCATAAATAAAAATGAGTGAAGAAATAAGTCAAGAGATTTTTAAAGTGGTTCATCCTTAAGAAAATGACCTACATCCACGGTTTGTATTACTGGGTGTCTTGACTTGGTTTCGATTGTTCTCCCTTGTCCTGAAAAAAGGGTATTACAATGTATTTATAGCCTTTGGGATGTCAATGTGAATAGATAGTTCCCCTTTATTGAATAGGCGTTTACATCCGTACATGGTAAGGAATGACAGTAATACGATAAGCTTTGAATCTATCTGGTCATTTGGCATTCCCAATAAGTTGTTCGACATGATTGGTTGCTCGGTACGTTGAGCAACTCGATACGAGAGTAGATTGGTATTTGTACTAGTGCCGTGTTGGATGATGAGTGTATTCATATAATTGGTCCACGTCAGCTGATTAATTTTTGTATCAACACCAATGTTCTTTGTAATGCATCATAAATTGACAATCGCGGTTTCAAAAAATTCCTCCTATAGCAGCTGACCCAACTTATAAGACTTGGCTCCATCAGTGTTAAGTTTTATAAATTATGGGGAGGGTTGCATCTATTTGATATAGAAAGTATGTTTTTTATTAGTTAAATGTGCGATTGTAAAAGCATAAATGGGTAAATGATCTTGAATTTGATTTAACGGGTGGTGATGGAGTTCAATAGCGATAATCGATTTATTATGGAAAATTGCATCATTAATACTACTCTAAAAAGTCTAAATAATAAAGAAATGAGTAATGATGGATATAACGTTCAAATTACCATGCAGAATTATTTTAAGAGTTGGTTGAGTAACTAAGTTCTTATATCTTGATCTTAAATAGGAAAATTCTAGGTAGTTTTCTAATGTATGTGTGTTAATATCGAAAAGAGAACATAAAGTACAAGTTGGAGAGGAAAGTTTATGATAGTAATGTATAATATTAGAATATGGAAGGCCATTATGTATAAGAAACCAAAGAAATAATTTAATTTTTAGAGGGTGTTTTTATCCATAAATAGAGCTACGGATAAGATGGTATATATAGAGAATAGGTGGTAAAGTTTAACCAATAGTATGTATTTTAAACAATTAATTTTTCAGATTGACTTGGAATCCAAACTCGGGTATCAGGGATGTTTTTAAATAGACAAAGAACACCGCGTATTGCATATAGGATATCATCCGAAATTAATGAGGTTAATAAATTTGTATTCCAATTATTTACTTGTTTACAAAAATTAATAGGCTTGGATAGTAAACCTGGTGGAATACCATGTCAAATATTAGGAATAGGATATTTTTAATGCATGTAGGATAATCAAACAAAATTTTACCATCGTCAATATCCCATTTAATGCCTTTTTTAAGATAGGAAGAAAAGTGTGAAATTTTTTCCAAATCCAAGAAATTATTTATGTTAAAGTGGATGTTAATACATTACGAGATTTGACGTATTTTTTAAGTGTCTGACACCAAATATTAATAGGTTGCATAAATATTTTCCACATAAGTTTAATCATAAAGGTTTGGTTTAGAAGATATAAATTTTTAATTACTAAACCTTCTAAAAACTTAGGTATTATGTGTCATGGAATAATAAGAGTTTTGTGAGAATTTTTAAAACTGTTCTAAAAAATAAATTTGATTTTTATTGTAACTTTTGTAAAATAGTGTTAGGTAGAGGGTACATAGACATTGCATACGAAGGGAGGGAGGTAATGAGATAATTTATTAAATTAGTACGTCCCACGTACGAAGGGAAATTATTATACCATGCATGTAAATGTTGGACCAATTTATCAGTTATGTTTAAAAAAAATTGCTTAGTCACTCGACCATTAATTAGAGGAAGACTAAGTTATTTATCAATACCACTATAAACATAAATTCAAAAAGTGTAAAAGGTATTTCTCTTAATAGAGTGACAAGTAAACGGGTTACAAAGAAGAGATGACTTATCTCAATCAATACTTTGCCTGGAATTAAGACAAAATTGATCTAAAATTATTTTAAATTGATTAGTAATTTGTTGATTCGTTTGTAGAAAAACAATTACAAACACTAGCAAAAGCAATTGGAGGGATAATTATTCCTTGTTTGGATGTTCGGGTAGCCTTTAAACTAATATGTTGACATTCATGGTCAATGTGCAGTTGAAAATATCAAGGACTAAAATAAATAAAAAAATATGGAGAAAAAGGGTCCCCTTGTCTAAGACCACGCATTGGAAGAAATAGAGGGCATGCTTGATTATTAATAAGAGTTTGAAAGGATGTAGTAGTAACACATTCCATTAATCATCGAATCCATAAATCCAAAAAATTGTGGTTGTGAAACCCATTTAACAAATGACCACTCCACTTGGTCTTAGGCCTTAGTTAAATCAAGTTTATAAAGAACACGCACCTTTTTTTATTTAGAATTTTGCATAGTGTGAAATATATCGTGAGTTATCAAAACATTTTCTTGAATTTATCTATTAGGAATAAAAGCATTTTGAGAAGTAGATACGAGATATTGTAAAAGATGACACATTCTTGAAATCATAGTAGTAAAAATTAGTTTGTAAATAACATTACATAAACTAATTGGCCTATAGTGTTTAACCTGAGAGGGATGCAAAATTTTAAGAATAAAAATAGGGAAAGTTTTGTTTATCTTACGCAACAGATGGCCATGGAGAAAAAAATCTTCGTAAGTTCAATGACATAATTCCCAATAATATTCCAATAAGATTTAAAAATTTTGCAGTGAAATTATCCAAACCATGACTTCTGTCATTATCCGTGCGATTTAAATTATGTAAAATTTCATCTTCCGTCACAAGCATAATTAATTTATTCCTATCCTCATTTTTTAGTTTAGGAAATTCAAAGTAGGATGTAGACATAGGAGGATTAGTAGTGAAAAATAAATTATATTAAAAAGAAGTAAACTCGTTTTGAATATTTGGTTGGTCAACTTTCCAACTTGTGTCGGGGTTGTAGATAAAGGGAATGATAACATTTCTACGTTGTTGTTTAACACATGCATGAAAGAATTTATAATTATCATCCCCGTTTTTAAGCCATTGACATTTATTTCTATATTTTTAATATTGCGCTTCTAAATTAATTGCTTCACATAGTTGATTTTGAAAAAAAATTCATGAGGAACGAGTTGAGTGTCTGCCTGCGAATCAATAGTATGACGTATAAATATCTACCGATTATTTAGTTGAGACTTGAATTCACTTAGGCTATCTTAACCCTTTGAATAAGAGAAGACCTACATTATTCATGATTTGGGCTTCGACCCAAAATCCCACATGTGCGTTACCGTTGTTCGCCCATGCCCGTGTCTGTGTTTGGAACTTGGGCCTTGTCATTTTTTTTTGGGCCACGTATTATTTGAATTATATAAAAAAATTCTGATAAAATTGGCATGATGACATGTTGTAAAAGTTTATTCAATCTAAAAGTGGAACACGAACAATGATTTTTATTTTAAATGCAGCGAATATTATGTTCAAGGTGTTGATACCAAAATTAATATGCTGATATGGACGAATAATACGAAGACATGTGTCAATCTACGTGGCACAATAGCAACGAGGAAGTTCATTTCCCCGACCAACTCATGTTCTCTCCGAGCAACGAGGATACACCGAGGAACTTTAGCACTCCGAGGTACTCTAGCGCTCCGAGGAACTCCTGAGCAACGAGCAACTAAGGCGGTCCGAGCTGCATCTCGGCCGTAGCATTAATTGCCAGATAATCAACAGTTCGACTATTCATTGAATGTTTATCATCTTGACGCACACGCTGCATTAAATGTATTACCCTTTCATATGTATATCATTTAATGTATCAACCCTTTCATGTGCAGCCTAAGGGCTATAAATACCTTGTATCACCCTCATTCAAAGGGACCGGAATTTTTAGAGAGAACTTGTACTCGAGAATTCCCAAACACTCAGCAATAACATAACAGTGGACGTAGGCCATTCATATAAGGCTGAACAACTTTAAAATTCTTTATCTCATTTTATTTATCTGTGATTGAATAATTAGAGCGATCTAATTTTTTACATCAACAGATTGGCGCCGTCTGTGGGAAGCGATTGTTACTATCATTTTTCACCAAAAATCATTCATCATCAATGGCGGATAATCCAGAATCTAGCAATCGAAACGCTGGAAATACTGGAAATCCTCCGAATCCCTCTGCACCTCCAGATCTAGTCGGGATTATGACGAATCTGGCTCAAGGACAAACCGCCATGCAAGAAACAATGAGGCAACTCATACAAACCCTTCATGGCAGTGCACCTGCACGTTCAGGACAGCAAAGTGGTCAGAGGCAAACTTATTTACTTTCTTCACGATCCAGGCGTACTGAGTCATGTCGTAATGAGGAGTCTGATGATTTCTCTTATCAACCTGGGCGAACTTCGTCAATAAGGGCTACAGATACTGATCAACATATCACCCTCTCTCCAGAAAAACCCAGTGCTTTAAAAAGACTGAGTAGGGTGTCTCCTTTCAGTCGATTAGGCCCTAGGAGGAATAGGAGTCCACCTAAGACCATGTCGAGGAGTTTTCGACAACCATCAGATCTAAGAGAAGGATCAGCACAATCACGACCAGTTGCTCGTCAAGATAAATCTCAGGAGGCTACTTCAGAACGATCTATTTCTCGAACTAACAAGCTCGATGAAGGAAATGATGCGTGGAAAGGTTCCATCCAACGGTTGGAGGATAGATTGGGAGAAATGGCCAAGGTAAAGAACCCCCTACAACGAACTTTTGTTCGAGGAACACCTTTTGTACAGGCCATTGTGAATTTTCCTACACCGTCAAAGTTCAAAGCACCTATAGTGACCCCCAAATATGATGGAAAGACAGATCCTGTTCTTCACATAGAGCAATATCAAGCTGCTACCGATATCTATGTCGTCCCCGACGAGATGAGATGCAGAGCATTCTCAGGAACTCTTACTGGAGCTGCCCAGATATGGTACAACAATCTTCCTCGGGGTAAGATTTCAACTTTCTTTCAGTTGGCCGAGTTGTTTATTGGCAATTTCTGTTTTGGAGCAAAGCCAGTAAAATGAGTAGCACACTTGTTAAGTGTTAGACAAAAATCTGGTGAGAGTATTAGAGATTACATAACTCGTTTCAATAACGAGAAGCTGGAAGTCATAGATTACGAAGAAAAGATAGCAATCATCGCCTTGATGAGTGGGTTGTTGCCTAATAAATTGTATTACACCTTGGCGAAAGATCCACCTAAAACTATGTCAGAGTTGATGGCAAAAGCGACCAAAATCATGAATGCCGAGGAAGCTATGGCTGCAAAGAAGAATATGGATAAAGATACCAAAGTGGACGTCGACAAGTCTAAAAATAAAGAGCATAAGAGCAATGGCGGTGACAAACGTTCCAGAAATAATAAATCATCATGGGAAGTCCTGAAGAAATACGATAATTATACTCCTTTGAAAATGGGTATTCATCATGTCTTGGAAGAAATCAAGAACAACGAGGAGGTAAAATGGCCAAAGAAACTGAGGTCAGACCCTGATTCGAGGAGTAGGGATAAATATTGCGAGTTTCATAAAGATCATGGTCACATGACCAAAAACTGCATAGCTCTTCAGAACGAGATTGAAACACTCATCCGAAGAGGAAAACTAGCAAAATATGTTAATCGGGGAAGTGAAAGAAAAAATAATGATCGGACTAGAGAAAGGTCTAGATCTCCTCGTCGTGCAGAGGAGAAAAAGAAGAGGGACCATGAAGATGATCCAGATGATGACCCCGATCTTCCCAAAAATCCAAGGCAGCCAGAACGAGAGGTATTTTCCATACGTTTTGGATCATTTGATTGTAATGTTATTACATGAGGAGATGCAGGAGGAGGAGACCTTACTGCAGAAATAAAGGCTTACCTTGGAGAGGCTCAAGCTTGTTCATATATTCAGCGAATAAATCTGGCCGAGGACGATCGTCCGAGGAAGGTAAACAAAGAGAGGTTGGTCATTGGCTTTTCAAAAAACGACCTGGCAGGTGTTCTTTATCCTCACGATGATCCTCTGGTGATCAAAATGAGGATGAAGGAAGTAGTGATTTCAAGGGTGTTGGTAGACAATAGAAGTTCGGCAGACATCATGTACTATTCATGCTTTGACAGCTTGAATCTGAAATTATCTCAATTGGAACCGTATCACAGACCCCTCCTGGGTTTTGCTGGCGAGAAAGTTTTTCCACTGGGGACGATCAAGTTGGATATATTCATTGGAACCTGGCCTGCTTGTCGAACAGAAAGAATACGCTTCTTTGTGATGGATAAGAATGTGCAGTCAGCCTACAACATCATCATGGGAAGAGTTGGTTTGAAGAAGTTCGAAGCAGTTCCATCTACAGTACATCAGTGCTTAAAATTCCCAACAAACTTTGGAGTAGGAGTTGTGAAAGGTGATCAAAAAGTAGCTCGGGAATGCAATTATTCATCTGCTGAGCAAGAGGAGCTTGAGGAATCAAGGAAAAAGAATACTACCTACCAGGTGGAAGAAGATACAGAGATTGAAATTCTCGATCCCAGAGATGAATCCCAACTTGTAAAAGGACAGGTAGTGGAATCTACAGAAAATGTTATTCTAGACAACGAGCACCCTGAACGAGTAATCCAGATAGGTTCAATGTTGGATGCTTCAATAAAATAGGAGTTGATAATTTTCTTGAGAAACAGGAAGAAAACTTTTGCATGGAGTCATGAGGACATGCCAGGAATAGATCCAAACTTCTTATGTCACGAGCTCAATGTGAATAAGGGGATCAAGCCTGTAAAGCAGAGAAGAAGGGTATTTAGCCCCGAGAAGAATCAAGCTATTCAAAAGGAGGTCGACAAGCTCCAGAAAGCTCAATTCATTGAAGATGTGAAGTACCCGGACTGGTTGGCAAATGTGGTGATGGTAAAGAAGAAAAACAACAAATGGAGAATGTGTGTTGATTTCACTGATCTCAACAAGGCCTGCCCAAAGGATCATTTTCCATTGCCCAGAATTGACCAACTAGTAGATGCTACCTCTGGGCACGAGCTGCTCAGCTTCATGGACGCTTATTTAGGCTACAACCAGATCAAGATGAAACCTGAAGACAGGGAGAGTACTTCTTTTATTACCCCTAGGGGTACTTATTGTTATAATGTTATGCCTTTTGGTTTGAAAAATGCAGGAGCGACATACCAGCGGCTGATGAACAAGGTTTTTACCGAACAAATCAGTTGCAATATGGAAGTCTATATCGATGATATGCTGACAAAAAGCAAGAAAGCTGCTGATCATCTAGTTGATTTAAGTCAGACTTTTGATCAACTGGATAAATACCAAATGAAGCTCAATCCAACGAAGTGCACATTTGGAGTACGAGAAGGAATGTTCCTCGGGTACATCGTCAACCAAAGAGGCATTGAGGCGAATCCAGAAAAGATCAAAGCTCTTTTAGGACTGCGATCTCCAACAACAAAGAAAGAAGTGCAGAGTCTTACAGGACGAGTTACAGCGCTCAACAGATTTGTATCTCGAGCAACAGATAGATGCCTACCATTCTTCAAAACACTTCGAAAAACTTTCGAGTGGAATGATGAATGTGAAAAAGCCTTTCAAGACTTGAAGAAATATCTGGGAACACCTCCACTACTGTCCAGACCGGTAATGGGAGAAAAGTTGTACTTATACCTGGTAGTATCAGAAAATGCAGTCAGCTCGGCATTGATCAGATTGGATAATGGAGTCCAGAAACCAATTTATTACACAAGTAAGGCTTTCCGAGGTGCAGAGATCAAGTACCCAAAGCTGGAAAAATTGGCATTGGCATTAATTGAAGCAAGTAGAAGAATGAGGCCATATTTTTAGGCCCATACCATCGTCGTTTATACCGACATGCCGTTGAGACAGCCCTTCATAAGCCAGAAAAGTCAGGGAGACTGATGTACTGGGCAATAGAGCTCGGTGAATATGATATTGTGTATGAACCCAGATCATCATTGAAAGGGCAAGCTGTAGCAGATTTTATAGCAGAGTTTACATATCCTGATACCCCCGAGGAACAAAAGTTGCTCACTGATCAACCTGTGGATGTTACAGGATCAACAGACGTAAGTCCAGACCAACTCCGGTTGGTAAAAGGGCTTGTGGATGTAGAAAGATCATCAAATTCAAACCCAGACCAACTCCGATTGGTAAAAGGGCGAGAAGAGATGGTCGACAAGGAGCGAAAATTAACAGGGGAGGATGGAAGAGAACAGCAAGTATTTCACCGAGGAACTCTATTGGATAAGAAATTTGAAGACGAGTTACCTACATGGAGATTGTATGTAGATGGGTCATCTTGCACAGAAGGTTGTGGAGCAGGGATTGTTTTGAAAACCCCGGACGAGATTGATATAGAATATTCCTTACGATTTCAATTCAAAACCTCCAATAATGAGGCTGAGTATGAGGCCATGATAGCAGGTCTTAATTTAGCAAAGATTATGGAAGCACAACAAGTGATGGTATTCAGTGATTCTCAATTAATTGTGAATCAGGTGATGGGAACATATGCGGTTAAAGGAGAACTAATGGTCAAGTATCATGCAAAGGTGATGGAATTGTTGGCAGAATTTGATGCCATTCAGTTGATCAGAATACCCAGAATAGAAAATGCACAAGCAGACGCACTGGCCCGACTAGCATCAGCTACTCGTACTGAGCTGCGAAGAACGATACCAATTGAAGTACTGGAAAGTCGGATCATAGATGAAGACCTGACGATGAATGTTATTACTCTTGATTTAGGACCATCTTGGATGGATCCCATCAGGGCATATATTGAAGAGGGAGAATTGCCAGAGGACAAGCTCGCGGCAAAGAAATTGAAGTTTAAAGCTGCTCGGTATGTACTAACTAATGGTGTTTTGTATAGACGAGGAATTATGGTGGGTTTGCAGAGATGTGTACACCCCTCCGAGGTGAAAGAATTGATTGAAGAAATCCATGAAGGGTCTTGTGGAGCACATGTGGCAGGTCGGACACTTTTGCAAAGAGTGATGACGCAAGGATACTACTGGCCGACGATGAGGGCTGATTGTATAGCCTATGCTAAGAAATGTGACAAGTGCCAACGTTTTTCCTCCATCCGACGAACTCCACAAGCCTTGTTGACACCTATAACTTCCCCTTGGCCATTTGCCATGTGGGGAATTGATTTGGTTGGACCATTGCCGACCACTCGAGGAAGATTCAAGTACCTCGTCGTCGCAGTAGATTATTTTACTAAGTGGGTAGAGGCTAAACCCCTTATCGATATGACGTACAAGAAGGTATGCCAGTTTATTTGGAAGAATATCATCTGTAGATATTGTCTCCCTCATACCTTCATCACAGACCATGGAACATAATTCGACAACGAGGAGTTTGCTGCCTATTGTCAACAATCAAACATCCTGAAGACCCATTCAGCACCAGGTCATCCTCAAAGCAATGGGCAGACTGAGGTGACAAACAGAACACTACTAAATGATTTGAATAAGAGGCTAAGTGAAGCTAAAGCTAATTGGATTAATGAGCTACAGTCAGTATTGTGGGCTTACCGAACAACTCCCCGATCAGCAACTGGAGAATCACCATACATGCTGGCATTTGGAAATGAGGCTGTAATACCTGCTGAGTTGGGTCTCCCAACACACAGAGTGCTGAATTTCAATTCCCCAGTCAGTGACTTGATGAGAAGATTAGATTTGGACATGCTCGAGGAGGTTAGAGAAGAGGCAGCCATTAGGAATGCTGCTTACCAACAACGCACAACTCTGTTCTACAACAAAAGGGTGAAGAAATGCGACTTAAAAGAAGGGGATTATGTGCTAAAGAAGGTCATTCATAAGCACAATAAGCTTGAAGCCAACTGGCATGGACCTTACCGAGTTACAGAAGTTGTTCGACCAGGAACTTACCGAATAGCAACTCTAAAAGGAGAGGAATTCAAGAATGCTTGGAATGCTGAACATCTTCGCAAGTATTATCAGTAATGTAAAATGTACAGCAGTTCCATCAACATGAATAAAATAATGATGTTTCACAATTTTTTCTCTCTCTCCTTTGTTTGAAAGTTTTTCGGGGAATACTAGTGTTGTACACTACACTACGCTGTTCAACAGTAAAAAGAAGATGATATTTCGAGCGTGATCAACTTCGGTTGGTAAAATAGCGAGAACAAATTATACTCCTTTGGTTAGGAGGTGTACAGTGGCGTGATCAACTTTGGTTGGTAAAAGAGCTCGTGGACAAGATAGTTCGAAAGAACCTGATAGTTCAAGCGTGATCAACTTCGGTTGGTAAAATAGCGAGAACGAATTATACTCCTTTGGTTAGGAGGCGTACACTTGCGTGATCAACTTCGGTTGGTAAAAGAGCTTGTGGACAAGATAGTTCGAAAGAACCTGACAGTTCGAGCGTGATCAACTTCGGTTGGTAAAATAGCGAGAACAAATTATACTCCTTTGGTTAGGAGGCGTACACTTGCGTGATCAACTTCGGTTGGTAAAAGAGCTTGTGGACAAGATAGTTCGAAAGAACCTGATAGTTCGAGCGTGATCAACTTCGGTTGGTAAAATAGTGAGAACAAATTATACTCCTTTGGTTAGGAGGCGTACACTTACGTGATCAACTTCGGTTGGTAAAAGAGCTCGTGGACAAGATATTTCGAAAGAACCTGATAGTTCGAGCGTGATCAACTTCGGTTGGTAAAATAGCGAGAACAAATTATACTCCTTTGGTTAGGAGGCAATAGTTCAAACCCACGACCAACTTTGATTGGTAAAAGGGCAAGAACAACATTCTTAAAATGCCAATTTTGGCTGGTTAAGAAACAAAATATGCCAACAAGTTGGTCGAAAGGTAAAACCATTCCAGAAAATACAAAATATTCCAAACTGAGCCAAGTATAGTTGGTCGGGGATAAAAACCCACTAATTGTAGTTGGTCAACGAGGAGAACTTATTGACGAGGAGGGTCCATCAACCTGGTTGGTCGGACACATTTTATGAAAACTCTCGCTAATTATACTTGGTTGACGAGTACAATTTTACAACCTTAGTTGGTTGGAAAAATTTTAAACATTTTTATACTCATTACTTTATTATTAAGTGATCGAACAACATTTTTGATACTTGTAACTGTTTATTACTAAGTTGGTTGATGAACAGCACAAAATTGTTATCTTTTTAACAGATACATATGCACAGATGTAAAAGTGTTAGACAAGTACAAAAGAATAGCAATACAGATTTGCAAACAGAAAATGAAAGTCTTTCATTAAAATTCAAAATAAATTACAAGTTACATATATATGCTAACTATTACATTGAAAATCCTATTCTATTGGTTTTTTCCCTTCAGCCTTCAATACAGGTTCCTCGCCAGCAGGAGGATCATTTAATGTCTGGGGAGAATTGATAAAATTCAAGTCCTTCAACATTCTGACATTCATTACTGAAGGAGTATCCAAGAGATGCTCGGGACGAGATAATTCAATCTGAGAATGAAGACTATAGTCACCAAGATATTTTGAAATTAAGCTCCGAGGAATGGCACGAGCTGGGATCCATTCCATGTCCAGTTTATAAGGTGGTACAGGCAAGTCTAGTAGCCCAGGAGCATGATAATCCCATAAATAATGGCCCTGCTCTAGCTTTAACACACCCAGTGCGTTCAACCATCCCTGTTTATAACCTTCATTATTGGCATTTTCAAGGCGAGCATCCAAGTGACAAAGGGCTTCATTTTAGCCTGCCATCCAAAATTCACGAGGTTGTTTGTGGAATTGGAAAGTTATTCTCTCTAGTTGCTCGTGAAGGCTCCTGGCAAAAACATCTTTATTATTCAAAGCAGACTTCGTCGCAGTAAGTTGATCTTCAAAAGATAGGTTTTTCTTAGACATTTCAGACAAAGCACGATCTTTTGCATTCAATTGGAACGCTTGAGTTTCCAAAGTAGACTGAGTGCGAGCTTCTTCAACATTACGGCTGAGAACTCTTGATCAACTCCGAGCAGGTGGAGAATTTTGCTCCTCGACAACATTTTGAATAGCTCTTCCTCGCCCACGAGAACCTCTTTCTCACCCCCGAGCAGTAGTAGAGATACCAGACCTTCTCAGAGTATCCAATTCTTGCCTTAATTTGGCATTCTCAACCTCTAAGAATGAGAATCCTTCATTGGTGACCGGTACCAAGGCAGCGGAGGATAAAGCTGCAGACTCATACTGTGCCAATTTTTTCTGCAAATTGTTGTTTTCTTATTCCAGTAGCTCGGAGATCTGTCTGCAGGCCTCAACTTCACCTTTTAGGGTTCTCTCCCTGACATCGTATCCAGCAATGATCTTTTTGTGGCCTGTCTCGGAAGAAAGCTGTTGATACCTATTCTCATATTCCTTGTGCAACAAGGCAGTTGATTCATTGTGCTGATTCTGAAGATCTTCTAAGGTACAATGAAGTTCCTCGATCAAGTCATAGTAGGCCACGTTGTTGGTCACAGCTCGGTCAAGTAAATCCTTCAGGTACTGATAAGCCTTAATTGCTTGTTCTGAAGCATCATGGCCAAGGATGTCAGCAATTTCTGATACACTCAAATTTGTATGACCAGCCTTATAATATTCATGGCATTGCTGCATCAGCTTTGTATCATGTGCAGATATCAGTTCCATTCTAGCCACAAACTAATAAAGAAGAGAAGGCAAGAGTTAATAAATAAAAACAGATAGAGCATCAACAATGAAGAAGAACAAAAAGATGTGATTTTATTACATCATCAACAAGATTACATCGTTTGGAATACAGAGGATAAGTAAAAGAAGAACAGAAAAAGAGTACCGAATAACTTCACACCTTTTCCTTGTCTCCCAAGACTTTCTCGGGAGGCTGGGACGAGGAGCTTGGTTGCTCGGTAGGAACAATGGTCTGATTAGTAGAAGCTGGGATTTGTTCTGGAGGAGCAGGAAATGACGAAATCTCCTCGGTGGCTGTCTGGTTGGATGGTGGAACAAGGACTTGATCACCCACTGTCATTGAAGATTCTTCAGATGCAGCTTCGTCTGAAGACTCATCTTCAATAACTGGAGGAGGACCAGGGAGATGTTGTTGAAATAGCTCGGAGTCCTCATTCACCTTCAACTCCTGCAGTGCTGCAACCCAACCATCATGAAAATATTTCAGACTTCCATATTTCACCTGGGTCGTCATAGCTGCCACCCCCCTGTCCCATCCTTTGTCCCAACCAGTTTTAAAGGACGTCTTCACAGCTGTTTTTCTCTTCATTTTTTTCGAGGATAGCTTCTCGGACATAAGATTCTCGGTGGCCTTCAATTTGGTCTCCACCTCCTCCTTCTGGCTATTTACTTCTCGCAGGAGGGTCAGCTCTTCTTCAGCCGATTTCAATTTATTCTCAAGCTCCCCAAAGCCTGAAAGTTTCTCGGCATAATCTTTATTTTCTCTCTCCAAGTCCTTCACCTTATTACCCAGTTGTACCTTCTCTGCATCAGACGCATCCAATTTCTTCTCCCATTCAGTTTTATCATCGTCATACTTCTGACGGGACTCACTCACAGATTTAATAGCTTTCTCCAGTGCTCCCTCCACAGTGGACGAGGAGCAAGAAGCTTTGATTGCTTCATCCTTTTTAAGGATTAAATTGAAACAGGTCGTCAACTGCAATCAAAAGAGGAAAATGAAATTAGAAACAAACATGGGAAACAACCAAGGAAAATATAAAAAGCTCGGAGAAGAGATACTTACTGAAGCCAAATGACGAGCAGCCAGAGCAGTAACCACATCCCGAGTAAGGTCTTCTTCAGTACCTTGCACCTCGGGGATGGGTGAAAATTTTGCCAAACTCATTGTAGAGCTCGGAGGAACAATAATTGGAACACCATCTCCACCAGCTGGGAGCTGGGGAATGGCTCCAGAAATACTGACCGAGGAGGATTTCCTCAATCTCCTCGGAGCCTTTTCAGCAACCTCAACCAAAGAGGAACTTTTGGTTGGTGAGAAAGTGATTATCTCAACAGGTGCATCCTTCTGCACAGGAGCCACTGGGGGCTTCTCGGCAACCTTCTGAACAGCAACAGAAGGAGCATCATCAATTTTCTTTGTCCCCTTTGGGACATTAACCTTGGTTTTCTTCCCATCGCCAGCAGAGGAACTCTCCTCGAAGAGAGTAGGAACTCTTCTCTTGCCCATTTTCTGGCTCAAAGGAATATGAGATTCCGGATCAGAGTCTTCAGGAATTTGCACTAGATCACTGGAGCTGACCACAGGGCGAGCAGTAAAGGACGACGTATAACTCCTGTACTGCAACAAGTATGAAGCAGACCTGATGTGCTCGTCTGCAATCTTCTAATGCAAGCTCCAGATATGTTTCAATTGCCTTATATTAACTTCTGATTCTTTAGGAGTTTTTCTCTTGCTGTTAACTACAAATAAAAACCATTTGAAATGTCAATCATGCATTTATTCAAACATGATGAAGTCACAATTTCGAGAATAAAATAAAATGAAAATAACCTATCCCATTGCCGTATGGGGGGCATTTGGTACCTTCATACACTCCGTCTCCGACTAAAGGAGCATGTTGCCAATTTTTGAAAACTAACCCATGTTCAAAATAATCCCTGTTGGCATCAGGGAGGTTAACTACTAAAGCTCTATTCAAAAATCTGGTTTTTAAATAATAAACGTTGTCTAAAACAGCCCATCTATAGCAATACATAATCTCAGGAATTCCTATGCGAGTTCCATGAGTTTGATTTAATTTATTCACCCCATTAACTATTCTCCATGTATTGGGGGCTACTTTTGCAGGAACAACATCGAAATGTTGGCAGAATTCTAAGCATAAAGAGTTGGGTGGAAAAGAAAATCCACACTCAGCAATAAAGAGGCTGGGGAACCAGTGTCCCTCAGCCAAACGAAAATAATCAAAGGGCTCAGGAAGATTCTCCAGAGTAACCCAAGATGGAATGGAATAATCAGAACGGAATTTTTCAATAGATTCAATAATATAAACCATGGTGAATAAAAGAAGAAGGAAGAAGATCTTACAGGAAGAAAGGAGATCTGTTGACAGCGAACGAAAACAAGGATGAACGCACAAAAGAAAGAAAGACTATGGAGAATACGAAAGCAAGAAAATTGGAAAAGGTAGAGGACGGTATGATTGCTTGGGAAGTTTAAATACTGTGCCTTGGGAAATGGCGAAAGAAATGATTACAAAAAGAAACTATCGAACTTTCGGCGGCTAAAAGGACAAAAAGGGCACGAAGACCGAAGCAAAATGGCGGATTCTGCGAATTTGGAAGGAAATTCAAATATGAAGAAAAGGCTCCTAAAACCCAGGAAAGTCATTTAATATCTCCATATACCGAGAAAGAATGTTCCATACTCCTCAAAGTTCGAAATATGAAACATTGGGGGCTTCTGTTGATACCAAAATTAATATGCTGATATGGACGAATAATACGAAGACACGTGTCAATCTACGTGGCACAATAGCAACGAGGAAGTTCATTTCCTCGACCAACTCATGTTCTCTCCGAGCAACGAGGATACACCGAGGAACTTTAGCACTCCGAGGTACTCTAGCGCTCCGAGGAACTCCTGAGCAACGAGCAACTAAGGCGGTCCGAGCTGCATCTGGGCCGTAGCATTAATTGCTAGATAATCAACAGTTCGACTATTCATTGAATGTTTATCATCTTGACGCACACGCTGCATTAAATGTATTACCCTTTCATATGTATATCATTTAATGTATCAACCCTTTAATGTGCAGCCTAAGGGCTATAAATACCTTGTATCACCCTCATTCAAAGGGACCGGAATTTCTAGAGATAACTTGTACTCGAGAATTCCCAAACACTCGGCAATAACATAACAGTGGACGTAGGCCATTCATATAAGGCTGAACCACTTTAAAAATCTTTGTCTCATTTTATTTATCTGTGATTGAATAATTAGAGCGATCTAATTTTTTACATCAACACAAGGGGTGGAAGGAGATGGAAAGAGTTGTGACACTGGAAGAGCATAGAGACCCTTATGACTTGATCCTTATAGTAGGATTTTCTGGATGATGCGATTCTTCACAAAAAAGGGGGTGAAATTCAAAATAAATATTAGCGTAACTACTGATTTCTAGAAAGAAAACAAGATAGTGAGAAATAGAGGAAACATGTAAAAAGATTTTTTATGGGTGCCGCTATTGGCACTCCAACCAAATCTTTTAACACTTCGAAAATGATCCCAGTGACTCTATTACCCTTAAAACTCACAAACTCCTTTTCTTCAAATGTAAATTTTTTTAACTCTTTTTGTGAAAAAAACATTTCAACTTTTTTTTAAATCAACTGCGATTTTTAAAAACTATTTATAAAAATTAACACATTGTTATATATAATATAAAAAAATGTATTTACAAAAATAAATTATTTTAACTGTTAAAAGTCTGTCTTTTATATAAAAAAATTCTATATTTTATTTAAAACTATTTTATAATACCACATATACATACCACTTGCGCGGACTAACATATTAGAAAAAATGATTTGCGCCAGCGGTATGTATAGGTGGTTTGACTGCCTATACATACTGTCGGCGCAGACCGTTTTTTCTAAATAGTAAAAAGATTGTTTTTTAATAGTAAAAAAAGGTCCGCGCCAGCAGTATGAAAAAAAATACGGCTCCATGCCATGTCGCATTTTATTTGGGTCGTGATCATGTTACTTAAAAAATAAAAAATTCATAATCGCATTGTGTAATTTTTTAAATCGTCGGTAATTTCTTACAACGTTTTTTCATAGTTAAAACAGTTTATTTTGTAAAAAAAAATTATATTATATAAAACATTTTTTATGTTTTATAACAGTTTTTTAATAAATAAAAAAACGGGTATCAAATTTTTTTTAACAATTGAAATGTTTTTTTTAAAACAGTTATGAAAAGTAAAAAAAAATACAATAGATTCTTACTAAAATATGTTTTTAATAAGAATCAGTTTTTATAAAACAATTTATTTTTGTATAAACAGTTTTTAATATTATATATAACATTGTTTTAATTTTTATAAATAATTTTTAAAAAAATAGTTGAAATGTTTTTTAACAAAATTAGATGAAATATTCTTTTTTGACATTTGAAGAAAAGTAATTTGTGAATTTTGAGGGTAATAAAGTCATTGTGTAATTTTGGAAATAGAACAACAAACATATTATTTATAGTTTTAGTACCTATTTTTGAATAAAGCCGCTGGTGCGGACCCATATTTATAGAACGTTAACCCATCACAGCATGCCATGTGTCCCTTTAATTTGAAAATAGGGACTAAAAATGAAAACGAAATTTTTGTTGTCCTATATCCATAATCAATATTATTTAAGTCATAAAAATACATAATATATAAAACAAAATTGGTTGGAATTCCAATAGCAGCAGCCATTGGATACATGGAAAGATAAATATAGAGTTCAAAGAGTGGACGTGAAAATATGTGTAATAGGAAGTCGTTAGCCATTGCTGTTGTAGAGACTCTCAGGATCGTGATATTTGAATGGATCGGTAGGAGATTTGAAATCACTGATTATTTGATGGGTTGCATTATTTTGGGGAACCACTAGAAGAAGGCCAAGTGGGGCGGGGAGGAATAAGAGCAATCTGAGAGATGAGTAGAGGAATGTGTTTGAAGAGAGACGAAAAAGGACACTAGCAAAGAGAGAAGAAAAGAGAACTACGATTGGGTCCTCAACATATATCACACTTATTTCGTCTATAATTCAAGTACAAGTTTGAGTCTCGACTTGAATAATAATGATTAAAGGGGCAACATCCATGCCCATGACTAGATAGTCCTTGATTTGAATGTAAATTCATTCTTAAGAACACCCTAATTGTAATAACCCTCGCTTTTGGGAGCCCATTTTATATTTATTTACTATATTGAGTAGTTGCATATATGAAATGCCGGATGTGGGTAAGTATTAATTTGATGAAATAAGTTAATATTTACTAATGAGTTACATAATTCCCATGTGGGTAAGTGATTATCACCAAGTGGTGTTCTATTTTGTCATGGAATTTAAAATGGCAATTTGAATTAAAATGGAACCGGAACTTAAAATGTCTTATAAAATCTCCAAATGATAATTTGGAGGGTGTAGTTAGTTCCGGGAGGTGCGAGACAGTCAAAATGTGTGCCATATTGTAATTTGAGATTTTGGGCACTTTTGACTGGTTTTGGCATATTGCGTATTAGAAATTAACTATTGTGGTATTGTTACTTTAAGGTTGGAGACTTTTAATCTAAGGCCACGTTTTCGTCTTTCCCCCAAGTCTTTCATTTCCTCTTATTTGCCCTAAGTGTTCTAGCCCTAAGAGTGAGAGTGAGAGTGGAAGAAATTGGAGAGAAAGAGGGAGTTATTGAAGATTTGTGGTTGATCTTGCATTCTTCTTCAACCAAGACTGAAATTGAAGCCCCAAGGCAAGTTTTCTACTTGCTATTATATGGTTTAAGATGAATAATTAGTATGGGTAGTTATGTATAGTTTTGATGTAATATAATTGTGGTTTTTGGTTGAATTTATGGGTATCAATATCTTTGGTAGAGATTGATTTTGGTTTGAGGTAGAGAAATGTTGATGGGAACATTTATGATCTTCTAGTATCATTAAATGTGGTTGGATAGTTTTGGTTGGTATTAATTTTGGGTTTAGGAGAAGAAATAAGAAATAGTGGTCTAGGTCTGCAATGACCGGTCGACCGCGTCTCTTAGACCGGTCGACCGGGCCTTCGGAAGAGGGCTCACTACTTTCTTTCAAAGGCATGAAAATAAGGGCGCGGTCGACCGCGGTTCCACTACCGATCGACCGGTCCGTCCGAAATGAACTTTCTGCTTTCTTTCAAAAGCTAAAATTTGGGACGCGGTCGACCGCGATCTTGGGACCGGTCGACCGGTCCCCTATTTTCTTTCCCAAATTTCCTATTTTGTTTTTAATTCCTTTCTTCCCCTAGGAACTTAGGACTCTTCTTGAATGAAGTAAACCTCGGCTTTTAGAGTCCTAGTTGAGTTGGTTGTCACCCTAGTGATGAATGGGTTTCACATGGGGTTAAGTCCGGGGGAGGGGTTGTACTAAGTGATGTTAAGGCATCACTTTTCTTTGTGCATCCTAATAAATATGGATGGGAGTTGTAGGCCCATACTTGGAGACTCTAGGGGCTTGAAATGAGGCATATAAGACCTTAAGCTCGAGAAACTAATATGATCCCTTGGAGATTTATTCGAGGCATAACTTAGGATGGAAAGTAATGAAATATCCTTTGATTATAGTTTCAAACAAATGAAACATGTAAATGTAATGAAAAGGAAAAGTATGGTTTTTATAGTAAATGCTAATTTACTTAAACACACCTCTCTAAATGCTATCATAAGGGAAGCTCGCGCATGAGGTGATGTTCCTTGACTAGTGAATGCAGGGAGACTATAGTCCTCGGCCATATGCGGGTTTATTATATGTATTTTTCTGCGCTAATGAGGTAATTTCGGGTGTGGTTATGACTCACTCGCAGGTATATGGCCACTTCCCGACGTGCGTTAGGTACCCAGGCTGCCTTGTTTGATGGCCCCCTGGAAGATGATAGTCATTTAGGGGCGCGCCCAGTGGGGAAACTCGGAGGGGCGGTCTTAGAATCGTTATATGTATAAGAGTATAACTTTTCTGAACTCAAGTGGGACTTGAGGGATGTATATTCCACTATATGGTATTATGATAATTACATTCCTGCTAAGGAATGGGAATTGGAATGAAATGAGAAGATAATGATAGTATATTCCTGTTAAGGAATTGAAACTGGATTAAAGTGGAAATTGGAGAATAGAAGCTTTTAATTTAATTTAATTAAATTTAATTAATGCATAATTTCATTTTCTTGCATAGTTTCTTTTAGGCATGACATTTCACTTGTCTTCTTATGATTCATGCTTAGGTTGTTAGAGTTATGATTTCTATCCCCATGATTCACTATTCATACCTATCATGCTTTTTGTTCATCTGGGAACTATATATAAATCGGGTCCTGACCCGTTCATTTTCCTCTATGTTGTGCTTGTTATTGTATCCGCCCAGGTGCTCCTCCGCAAGGACGCCCGTGTTGATATTCCTACTCTTTTGCTTTTAAGGAGCTGTATGAAATTGCGGATATTACAGGATGTTTTGTTAGACGCCATCATTCTTTTGATATCTAGTTATGATCGGGTCTGTCACTCGGGCGAGTGGCCCAAACTTGTAATTGTATAATGAATGTAATACATAACATCTAACTGTGGTGATTGCTTTTGTGTAGCTGTGAACCGACAGCATATTCGGTTCTCCTCTTTGTACATTGTTGTTTTAGATGTATGTTATTTGTGTTTCTTTGAATTCCACTATTGTTCTAGAATGGGTTGTTTAAATTATTTTCTTAATTTAATTTTTAAATCACATAAATTGTTTTGACAACCCGTTTTCTGAATTATTGGGTGGTTTTCTCGGTTACTCTTACTATATTTGTCGTGCTGAGAATGATTCCGTCCATGATTACCGTATATGTCGGAGTATCGGGCTGGCCACCCTTTATTTCGGAGTGCGGGTGGTCACAGATGGTATCAGAGCACTGGGTTCTAGAGTACTAGGATCTATGTGGACTTGTCACGATCTACCGTAGCATTCTTTAATATAGAGTCTAATTACAAGATTGCTTGTTGCTTATAACTGCAATCTTCTGTGAAATAGATTGTTGTGAATTGTATTCTAACACTATTGTCTTTTAATCTCAGATGCCGCCTAAGAGAGGTCGCCCCGCGAGACGCAATAGAGTTGTAGAAGAGGATGTTGGTCCTCCACCGCCCCAAGGAACTTTTAATCCTGCAGATGTAGCCAACATTGTGGCTCATGCAGTTAATGCTTCCATGACCGCGGTAGCTCAACAAATGCCAGCAACTCAACAGCGGGCACAGGATGCTCAAGAACCTACGGGACCTTCTCCGTGGTAAAGAGTAAGGGAGTCCTTTTTAAAGGGTCATCCCCCAGAGTTTGACGGAGGCTCGGATGTTGTTCGAGCAAATCAATGGAAGAAGGATATGCAACACCATCTGCGAATGGTGGATTGCAGTGAGGAAAAGAAGCAAGTCCTTGCTACTTTCAAGTTGGTTGGGGTAGCATTACATTGGTGGGAGTCGATGACTACGCCAGAACAGAGGGATACTATGTCAATTACTGATTTCTGGGTCTTGTACGACCGAAAATATTTTCCTCCTGCGATTCAGAGGGAGATGAGGAGGAAACTTCAAGATCTAGTTCAGGGAGAACGATCGGTTGCCGAATATGAGGAGGAGTTTACCCGGCTAGCTAGTTTTGTGCCGGAAGAGGTGACTCCGGAGGAAAGAAAAGTCTCAAAATTCATGGGAGGTCTAAGCTGGAGAATCCAGCAGCATTTGCTGGGTAATCCGTCTTTACAAACTTTTGGTGAGGTGATGAATGCTGCATTGCTTCATTGTCAGGAGCATCGGTTGTTTTTATAGAATAGCAAGAAAGCTACAAGAATGGGGCAAGTAGGGAAGCCCGGGGCGAGTGGGAATGGAGGAGGAGCCTTTCCTTCGTCCCAACCTGCGGGTAATAAGCAGCGAGAAAGGGATCCCCAGCAAGGGGATGGGTCGAAAAGGCAACGCTCTGGCGGGTTTAATGTTAGTGGAAATGCTAACAGGCAAGGTAAGGGTTTCGTACCACAGCAAGTGGGTCGGGGTGGCCAGGGAGGCAGGGGCCATCCGGGCCAAGGTTTCGGGCAGTTCAGAAATAACAGAGGTCGAGGTAAGGAGAATATGGTGGGGAAATGTTTCCTATATGGAGAAGCTGGTCATTTTAAGAGAGATTGTCCTCAAGTGATCGGGGGACAACCTCAACGAGTTCCTCAGCAGCCTTATGTGCAGTTCCCTCCACAAGCACCGAATCCAGTTGTCCCTTTGCAGCAGGGTCAACTACAGTATGGGAGAGTCTACCACATTCAGGATGCTATGCTTCCTCCTATTCAGCCAGCGCCGCCAGCTATAGAGGGTAAATTCCTTATTCAGGGACACATGGGTCGCGTTCTGTTTGATACGGGTGCGACACATTCTTTTATTTCCAGAAGTTTTGCTCAGTCCACAGAGTTGATAAAATCTGCGGAGAGTACCTTTACTAGTGTGGAGTCCTCTATGGGTGACGGTTCACTTATTTTCTTTGTTTGCAAACGTATATGGATCACTCTTGGAAATTTGTGTTTTGAGGCTGACTTACTCGTCCTAGACATGGTCGGGTATGATGTTATTTTGGGCATGGATTGTCTTGTTAAGTATCATGCTATGGTTAATTGTTACGAGAAGAGTATAGTCTTCGCCGTTCCGGGACAAGATATGTTCCTGGTGGTTATGCCTCGTTTAGAGGGAGATTCTGGTACTTATTTATATTGTATTGCGAAGGAGAATTCTCGGGATGTAGTTGTTCCCTTAGATTCTATTCCTGTTGTTCGAGATTTTGAGGACGTTTTCCGGGAGATACCGGGTTTGCCTCCTAGTCGAGAGATTGAATTTGTGATTGACTTAGCGCCGGGAGCTCGACCGATTGCGCGAACTCCTTATCGTATGGCTCCTGTGGAAATGAGGGAGCTAAGAGATCAAATTCAGAAATTATTGGAGCAGGGGTTTATCAGGCGTAGCACGTCGCCGTGGGGTGATCCTGTGTTATTTGTGAAGAAAAGAGATGGTTCTCTCCGGTTGTGTGTTGACTATAGAGAGTTGAATAAGGTCACCATCCGGAATAAATACCCTTTGCCTCGCATAGATGACTTGTTTGATCAGCTCAGGGGAGCGACCTACTTCTCTAAGATAGATTTGAGAACGGGGTATCACCAGTTGAGGATACGGGAGCAAGATGTATCCAAGACTTCTTTTTTGACGAGGTACGGGTCTTATGAGTTTTTTGTTATGCCTTTTGGGCTAACCAATGACCCTGCAGTATTCATGGATCTTATGAATAGGGTATTTCGGGACTTCCTGGACCAATTTGTTATCGTGTTTATTGATGACATCCTTGTGTATTCTCAAATAGAAGATGACCATGCTATTCATTTGGAATTGGTCCTGCAAAGGTTAAGGGATCACCAATTGTACACTAAGTTTGAGAAATATGGTTTTTTGTTGCGGGAAGTGCAATTTTTGGGTCATGTTATGACTTCGCAAGGTATATCGGTGGACCCAAGTAAAGTTGTTGAAGTGAGGGAGTGGGGTCCACCCACGACACCTACCCAGATACGCAGTTTTCTGGGTTTGGCGGGTTATTACCGTCGATTTATCAAGGGATTTTCCAAGATTGCTAGTCCTTTGATAAATTTGACCCAGAAAGGGGTTAGATTTGTTTGGGATGACGCCTGTCAAGCGGAGTTCGATGAGCTCAAAGATAGATTGACTACGGCTCTAGTCCTCGCTTTACCCAAGCCGGGGTTGGAATATTTTGTCTTCACCGATGCATCTCTTCAGGGTTTGGGAGGTGTGCTTCAGCAGGAGCGACACGCTATTGCATATGCTTCCAGGAAACTCAAGCCTCATGAAAGAAATTACCCAGTTCATGACTTAGAATTAGCTGCGCTTGTCTTTGCCTTAAAGATTTGGAGGCACTATCTTCTTGGGGAGAAGTTTAGTCTTTTCACAGACCATAAGTCGTTGCAATATATATTTTCTCAGAAAGATTTGAATATACGGCAGCGAAGATGGTTGGAGTTCGTGAAAGATTATCAATTTGATATTCATTATCATCCGGGCAAGGCGAACGTGGTGGAGGATGCCTTGAGTAGGAAACCCGAGGGAGAACTAGCTGATGTGTGGAAAGCTAAATGGAAAGAACTCAGTCATGAGGATGCGGTTGCTAGGGCATTTATGTCCGTGATGACCGTTACTCCGACGATTGTGGCTAGGGTTGTAGAAGCCCAGGGCAGGGATAAAGAATGTCAAGACCACATTCGCCGATTACTGAATGGGGGAGCGGAGTCCTACTCGGTAAGTTCTGAGGGTGGATTGCGCTTCCATGGAAGGCTTATTGTTCCAGAGGATGGGGATTTGCGACGGGCTGTGATGGCGGAATCTCACGGCTCTAAATTTTCGGTGCATCCGGGAAACGATAAAATGTATCAAGATATGCGCCATCAATATTGGTGTCTGGGTATGAAGCGAGATATTTCGGAGTTCGTATCTCAATGCACTACTTGTCAGTTGATCAAGATTGATCATCAGCTACCGGCAGGTTTGTTGCAACCGTTAGAAATTCCGGTTTGGAAATGGGAGAGCATTTCAATGGATTTTATCATCGGCTTGCCAACGTCACAAAAGGGTCACGATTCTATATGGGTTATCGTGGATCTCTTGACAAAGTCAGCGCATTTCCTTCCCGTCCGTACCGATTATAATACCGCTCGTTACGCTCGGTTGTTCATTGAAGAGATTGTAAGATTGCATGGGGTGCCCTTGAATATTGTTTCCGACAGAGACAAGATCTTTGTTTCCCATTTCTGGCAAAGTTTTCAAGAGGCCATGGGAACCGAATTAAAATTAAGTACTTCTTATCATCCTCAAACAGATGGCCAGACCGAAAGGGTTAACCAAATGTTGGAGGATATGCTTCGTATGTGCATGCTTGATTTTAAGGGAAGTTGGGAACAATATCTCCCTTTGGTTGAATTTTCTTATAATAACTCATACCAGTTCACTATTGGGATGGCGCCCTATGAAGCCTTGTATGGTAGGCCTTGTAGATACCCCACGTGTTGGTTAGAAGTGGGAGATAACAAGTTTCTCGGACCTGAAATGATTCGGGATACTTCTTCTAAGATCAAGCTTATTCGAGATCATATTCGGATGGCCCAAGATAGAAAAAAGATCTATACCGATGCGGGAAGAAGACATGTGGAATTGGAAGTTGGAGACCAAGTGTTGGTTCGGGTGTCGCCTATGAAAGGCGTTAAGCGTTTCGGAAAGAAAGGGAAGCTTGCACCGCGTTTCATTGGACCTTTTCCCGTGATTTCTAAGGTGTGTCCAGTGGCGTATCAACTTGCCCTACCGGAACCTTTGCAACAAATTCACGATGTCTTCCACATCTCCTCTTTGAAGAAGTATAAGAGGTGTGATGGTGCCCTTTGGCACATTCCTTTCGAGGATATAGAGTTACAACCCGATATTTCTTATGAAGAGCAACCCGTGGCCATATTGGAGCATGGGGAACGTAGACTGAGATCTCGAGTGGTGCCCTTGGTTAGAGTACAATGGATTCATCACGGTGTCGAGGAATCTACTTGGGAGCATGAGGGTGATATGCGGGAAAAGTATCCGCATCTTTTTATCCAAGGTACGCTTGAATTTTGGGGGCAAAATTCCCTCATAAGGGGGGGAGTATGTAACAACCCTCGCTTTTGGGAGCCCATTTTATATTTATTTACTATATTGAGTAGTTGCATATATGAAATGCCGAATGTGGGTAAGTATTAATTTGATGAAATAAGTTAATATTTACTAATGAGTTGCATAATTCCCATGTGGGTAAGTGATTATCACCAAGTGGTGTTCTATTTTGTCATGGAATTTAAAATGGCAATTTGAAATGGAACCGAAACTTAAAATGGCTTATAAAATCTCCAAATGATAATTTGGAGGGTGTAGTTAGTTCCGGGAGGTGCGAGACAGTCAAAATGTGTGCCATATTGTATTTTGAGATTTTGGGCACTTTTGACTGGTTTTGGCATATTGCGTATTAGAAATTAATTATTGCGGTATTGTTACTTTAAGGTTGGAGACTTTTAATCTAAGGCCACGTTTGAGTCTTTCCCCCAAGTCTTTCATTTCCTCTTATTTGCCCTAAGTGCTCTAGCCCTAAGAGTGAGAGTGAGAGTGGAAGAAATTGGAGAGAAAGAGGGAGTTATTGAAGATTTGTGGTTGATCTTGCATTCTTCTTCAACCAAGACTGAAATTGAAGCCCCAAGGCAAGTTTTCTACTCGCTATTGTATGGTTTAAGATGAATAATTAGTATGGGTAGTTATGTATAGTTTTGATGTAATATAATTGTGGTTTTTGGTTGGATTTATGGGTATCAATATCTTTGGTAGAGATTGATTTTGGTTTGAGGTAGAGAAATATTGATGGGAACATTTATGATCTTCTAGTATCATTAAATGTGGTTGGATAGTCTTGGTTGGTATTAATTTTGGGTTTAGGAGAAGAAATAGGAAAGAGTGGTTTAGGTCTGCAATGACCGGTCGACCGCGTCTCTCAGACCGGTCGACCGGGCCTTCGGAAGAGGGCTCACTGCTTTCTTTCAAAGGCATGAAAATAAGGGCGCGGTCGACCGCGGTTCCACTACCGATCGACCGGTCCGTCCGAAATGAACTTTCTGCTTTCTTTCAAAAGCTAAAATTTGGGACGCGATCGACCGCGATCTTGGGACCGGTCGACCGGTCCCCTGTTTTCTTTCCCAAATTTCCTATTTTGTTTTTAATTCCTTTATTCCCCTAGGAACTTAGGACTCTTCTTTAATGAAGTAAACCTTGGCTTTTAGAGTCATAGTTGAGTTGGTTGTCACCCTAGTGATGAATGGGTTTCACATGGGGTTAAGTCCGGGGGAGGGATTGTCCTAAGTGATGTTAAGGCATCACTTTTCTTTGTGCATCCTAATAAATATGGATGGGAGTTGTAGGCCCATACTTGGAGACTCTAGGGGCTTGAAATGAGGCATATAAGACCTTAAGCTCGGGAAACTAATATGATCCTTTGGAGATTTATTCGAGGCATAACTTAGGATGGAAAGTAATGAAATATCCTTTGATTATAGTTTCAAACAAATGAAACATGTAAATGTAATGAAAAGGAAAAGTATGGTTTTTATAGTAAATGCTAATTTACTTAAACACACCACTCTAAATGCTATCATAAGGGAAGCTTGCGCATGAGGTGATGTTCCTTGACTAGTGAATGCAGGGAGACTATAGTCCTCGGCCATATGCAAGTTTATTATATGTATTTTCTGCGCTAGTGAGGTGATTCCGGGCGTGGTTATGACTCACTCGCAGGTATATGGCCACTTCCCGACGTGCGTTAGGTACCCAGGATGCCTTGTTTGATGGGCCCCTGGAAGATGATAGTCATTTAGGGGCGCGCCCAGTGGGGAAACTCGGAGCGGCGGTCTTAGAATAGTTATATGTATAAGAGTATAACTTTTCTAAACTCAAGTGGGACTTGAGGGATGTATATTTCCACTATATGGTATTATGATAATTACATTCCTGCTAAGGAATGGGAATTTGAATGAAATGAGAAGATAATGATAGTATATTCCTGTTAAGGAATTGAAACTAGATTAAAGTGGAAATTGGAGAATAGAAACTTTTAATTTAATTTAATTTAATTAATGCATAATTTCATTTTCTTGCATAGTTTATTTTAGGCATGACATTTCACTTGTCTTCTTATGATTCATGCTTAGGTTGTTAGAGTTATGATTTCTATCCCCATGATTCACTATTCATACCTAGCATGCTTTTTGTTCATCTGGGAACTATATATAAACCGGGTCCTGACCCGTTCATTTTCCTCTATGTTGTGCTTGTTATTGTATCCGCCCAGGTGCTCCTCCGCAAGGACGCCCGTGTTGATATTCCTACTCTTTTGCTTTTAAGGAGCTGTATGAAATTGCGGATATTACAGGATGTTTTGTTAGACGCCATCATTCTTTTGATATCTAGTTATGATCGGGTCTGTCACTCGGGCGAGTGGCCCAAACTTGTAATTGTATAATGAATGTAATACATAACATCTAACTGTGGTGATTGCTTTTGTGTATCTGTGAACCGACAGCATATTCGGTTCTCCTCTTTGTACATAGTTGTTTTAGATGTATGTTATTTGTGTTTCTTTGAATTCCACTATTGTTCTAGAATGGGTTGTTTAAATTGTTTTCTTAATTTAATTTTTAAATCACATAAATTGTTTTGACAACCCGTTTTCTGAATTATTGGGTGGTTTTCTCGGTTACTCTTACTATATTTGTGGTGCTGAGAATGATTTCCGTCCATGATTACCTTATATGTCGGAGTATCGGGCTGGCCACCCTTTATTTCGGAGTGCGGGTTGTCACACTAATATTAATCATGAACACATTAATATGATTAAACTTTAAGGTACAAATTTTCTTAATAAAAGGATCTTAGATCTTCATGTTTTCACAAAATACGTCTAAACGATATAAAATAAGACTTACCTTCATCCAATGCATTGATCAATCTTCTTGTAGAAATCTCTTTTAACCATCTTGATTAATTTCTCCATCAATCTCCCTTTTGGAAAAATTGCACTCAAATGGAATCTCGAAATTTCTCTCCCACCTCAGAAATAGTGTGTTATGAGATAACCCCAGATGGTGTAGGGCTCCTCTATTTATAAGGGGAAGAGGGCCAGAATCCTAGTCAAGGTGGGACTCTATTTCAAGTCTCTCACTAATGCCACTAACCATCATGTGACTAACGGATAAGATTGACCCAATCTTCTAATATTCGTATTTATCACGTTCCTAATTAATTATCTGATATTTATCAAGACCACATAATTGGGAAATTCATAAATTTGGAATATAATATAATTGAAATTAAATAATTAATTTCGACACTTAATATTAATTTCCAATAGTCTCCCACTTGGTCTTAATAATCCTCATAATTAAATTAGGTACCATAAGGTTCACAATAACTGATAAATATAGTTTTCTTAAATCAAACAATTCACGGATACGAGTCATGGCGGTTCCATGCTATTCAAGAGCATGGTTCCTTTCATGTACTACAAAACCAATGTTTCATTCAACTGAGCCTTTAATATTGGGTATCATAATGTCCTTTTGAATAAGGACTATTTCTGCCAACAACAATTCATAATCATATGCATGCATTCATAAAAGACAGAAATAATCGAAATCAGAAACACTTTTATTGAATTCAAGTAATAGTGTCAAACAACTAAGACAAATAACAATCATACTCTTACTAATCGAGACCCATCTCTTTGACACGTTCCATAAGGTCTTTGGAGATAGTCCTTTCATAAGAGGATCTGCTATGTTATCACTCGTACTAATGTGATCAATTGACATTCTTTGTTTCTGAATTTCTTCTTTCACTGATAGGTATTTCATTCAATGTGCTTAGTTACTTTAGGAATACCTAACATTTATTCATAAAGAATATTGCAGCGACATTATCATAATATTTCAGCGGCTTGATAATATTGTCGACAACTCCAAGTCCCGAAATGAAGTCACGGTGCCAAAATACATAAGTTGTAGCATCAAGCATGCCACAAATTCAGCTTTCACAATAGCTAATGGATGGATTGTGTTTCACTCCTTCATTATATTGGTTGATAAACCAAAACAAATATATTTAAGCAAGAGTGAACTTCATATCATCCGTACAACTAGTAAATCCGAGTCACAATAATTGTTCATATTTAAATGAACACATACATCATAAATGTTAGCATATAGTCTTTTAAGTATCTCATTACTTCATACACAACTCTTAAACCCATATAAAATTATTTTGATTCTCTACTTTCTAAATCCGTGCTTGTATATAGAGAAAATATATAAACTTACTCTCACTGATCTTAAGGTGTATATAAATATACAACGATTAAAAAAATGGTATTATTTCTTAAAATACGTCATGCGGGAAAGTTATGTTTATACAATGATCTCTTAAACATATACACATGGTTATTAAACTCCAAAAGTAATTTTCACATCTACTTAATGTAACTCTCAATATTAACAAGCTACTAATGTCATAAGAATTCCATGTCCTTACATATAATTGAGAAAGTTTATTTATGACCTTTTTTCTATTAATGGTGAAATATTTTACTACAATTTAGCTTTATCTCCTTTAATTACCCTTAGTGTCGCGTTTGGTCTTGATGCCCTCATACCCGACTTTAGTGCATCAATTATGTAATTCAATGAGATTCTAAACTTAGTTGTAGTCCATTTGTTTCACTTCTTATGACTTGTGAAAATAAAATCAGGTCATTATTTATCCATATGCCAAATTTATGTTCATGCAAATACACTACATAATCATTTAGGATAGTAGATCTTTTAGAATCTTCTTAGTACTTTCCTTATGATTTTTTCTACATTTGTCTCACGGTGATAATACTATCATTTAGTGGTTGATCATTTATTTGTTCAGAAAGAACAAGTATTCAAGAAAGTTATCGGTAATGGGATAAGTACCCCACCTTCCTTTATAACCATATTTCATGATTTGTTACTCCCATCAATTTCACCATTCATATTGAATTTGACATTTTCGATTTTCTTTAATGCAACAAGTACGTGTCAAATTATATGATCTATGTAGTTCCACTTTAAGGGAAGTTTCTCATAATCTCCCACTTGGGCCACATAGGTCATCCTCATATTAGACATCGTAATACCTTAAGAGCACAACTCGACTATCAAGATTTCTAAGAGATATTACAAAAATCTTGTCCACGAAAAATTATTAAAGGGAGTCTAGATTTAATTTGGTACAAGATTAAAGGGTTTCATTAATAACGCTACGATATGATGCAGGATCAAAACAATCTTTAAAAGAAATATGTCCAACTTTATTTTATACAAAATATCAAAAGTAATACCATAACCTTTGAAAAATATATATCAAAAGATTCTTTAAAACATATCCCTCACGATCAAGTGTAGGCAAACATTTTCCAAGAAAATTAAAAATTGAGAAAAGAATCTTATTAGCATTTCTAGTTTGTTTTGTAAGAAATCCTTGCATCAAAAGTAAATACTTTCTATAACACAGTAAGTATAACTTGCAAACTCTACTAAGCTGAAAAATTCTTTTCAAATCATAAAATATACATATTATCTCTATCATTATTAGTTCGAGTGTGCAACATGTAAACAAACTTAATTTATTTAACCAAATTAAATATGAAATTTTTAGAGTAACAAAATGGGATACAATAATATGATAAGATAATGAGATAAATTGCTCACTTCATTAATGCTTTGATTTAACAACACACATATCAATTACATGATAATAAATTGAGTGCATAACCGTGAGTTTTCTTTCGTAGTAACCGTGGAATATCGATTATATGATGCTTGTAGATTACTTTATTAGGTATAATGTTATTTCGTTATATTGTACACGATATTTGTGCATTTTCACATACTATAATAATGTATGTGATCTATGATGCTCATTCAATCACACAAAGTCGATTCCCTGTAAGGAATAACCATGCTTGAAGAAATAAACTCAATGTACCCCATTAATATCTTTATAATTATAAGCATCAAGAGTTACTACTACCATCATCTTTACATTTAATATTCATTGCCATTCTAGTCGGGTCACTGTGGTGACTACCAAACATTTCATAATATAAATATTACATTACGTAAAGACTTACATACACAAGTTAATAAGTTTTTCACTTATGTTCATTAAATATTGCATGAGCAACAAACTAAATTATTCATGTTTATGGTTTTCATAAACTTAATTGGTGATATGATAGTGAAAGAAACTATGGCATCTGCGTTTAACGACCATTATTACCTTCCCAAAATATATATCACCACTTACATTTTGTTCAATTATTGTAATTGGACCTGTAGGTTTCTGAATCACAATAAATGAATAAACAATAATATGTATGCAAGATCATGAAGTATCATCATCCTAGCATTCAATATCATACATGGACCCGTAGGCAACCAAAATATGCATGATATTAATGCATTAGTCCAATATTTATATCTTCTGGAATGGAGCACTTTAATGAACACCAAACCTTATATTATATAAATATTAGAGATACACATACATGTTCAAAATACCTGTAATACATGAACAATTATATTATTGTCTATTCCTTAATTTGAAATTCACGAAAAAATAGACATAATGTGAAAATCAAATAGACAAAGAGTTTACATGAGATATTACACAAATAATAGTAAATGGAAGACATAAATCATTTACTTTCGCTTAATCACTTATGTATGAGTAATGAATAAGAAATATTAACCCAAATCATTCATGGTCATACCAATGCACAATACGGTTATAATCACAATTATCATACTAGTGGCATATGTAAATATGACTATATAACATTGATGCCAATGGGTTTTGTTTATTTTTGGTCCATGGCCATGCTGTAAATATGTGTCAGCTTCTGCAACATACGCTTCCAAATAAGGTTTGAGGCGTTGTCCATTAACCTTGAAAGTGTTTCCCCCTTTTTGATCCTCCAATTCAACCGCTTTATGGGGGAACACGTCCTTTACAATAAATGGACCAGTCCATCTTGACCGCAATTTTCTAGGAAACAAGTGTAACCGCGAGTTGTAAAGAAGCACTTTCTATCCCGAATGAAACTCTTTACATCGAATCATCTTGTCATGAGATAGTTTCATTCGTTACTTTGAAATTTTAGCGCTTTCATACTCATCATTGCGTATTTCTTCCAACTCATTAAGCTGAAGTTTCCGTGCTTCACCGGCCTTGTCCATGTTAAAGTTCACTCTCTTTATTGCCAAATATGCCTTGTGTTCAATTTCTATAGGGAGATGACAAGGTTTTCCATACACAAAACGAAATTGGGACATACCAATGGGATTCTTGAATGCGGTTCGATAAACCCATAGCGCATCATTTAATCGGAGAGACCAATCTTTTCGATTAGGTTCGACCATCTTTTCCAATATTTTTTTAATTTCTCGACTCGTTAGCTCGGCTTGGACACTCGACTGAGGGTGGTAAGTCGTGCCAACCTTGTGGACAACCCCATACTTTCTCAGTAACTTTTCAAATGGCCTATTACAGAAATGAGTTCCATTGTCACTGATGATTGCCTTTGGACCCCCAGCAATCAAACAACTCTACGACAAGTATGGGGGTTAATGGCATCATGTCACGATGAGTAATAGCTCCCATTCTTTGGCATCTATCATAAGATTTACAATAACTATTCACATCCCGGAATATTGTGGGCCAATAAAGACCGCTTTGCAGGATTTTAGCAACCGTTTTATTTTTAGAAAAATGTCATCCACAAGCCTCTGTATGACAGAATCAGATTACCCCTTGAATTTCTTCATTTGGTACACACTTTCGAATGATTTGATCAGCACAATACTTGAGTAGATATGGATCATCATAAAAGAACATGCGCGATAAAGTAATGAATTTCTTTCTCTCTTACCGTGTCCACCCGGAGGGAATGACCCCCATGACAAGATCGTTCACTATGTCAGCAAACCATGGGAGATAAGAAGTTTCAAATAGTTGCTCATCCTAGAAATACTCATTTATGGGTACTGGATCAGTAGGTATATCGGACGAGAGCCGGGACAAATGGTCGGCAATGACGTTTTCTACTCATTTCTTATCTTGTATCGAGAGATTAAACTCTTGTAGGAGTAGGATCCACGTGATAAGGTGCGGTTTTGCATCTTTCTTGGCCAGAAGATATTTAAGTTCCATATGATCTGTAAAGAAAATGATGGGCAACCCAACGATATAAGAGCAAAATTTGTCCAGAGCAAAAACAACTTCTAGTAACTCCTTCTCCGTAGTGGAGTAGTTAAGTTGAAGACCAGACAATGTCCTACTAGCATAGTAAATAACATGAGTTTTCTTATCTTTCCTCTATCCCAAAACAGCCCCAATCGCGTAATCACTTGCATCACACATAAGCTCGAATGGGAGAGACCAATCCGAAGCTTGCATGATAGGAGCGGAAATCAGCATGCTTTTTAATTTATCAAAAGCCCATTGACATGCAACATTCCACTCAAAAGGAGTATCCTTCATAAGGAGATTACTCAAGAGTCTAGCAATCGCGCTAAAGTCCTTGATAAATCATCTATAGAATCCAGCATGGACCCAAAAGGATCTCACATCTTTCAGTGATTTTGGCAGAGGTAGCTCAGCTATCACTTGTATTTTTACTCGATCAACCTCTATACCTTTGAATGAAACTACATGGCCCAGAACTACACCCTCTGTAACCATAAAATGGCATTTTTCCCAGTTAAGGACTAAGTTCTTTTCCACATAATGGAATAAAACTTTTTCAAGATTAGCTAGACATTGGTCGAACGAGGGGCCAAAAATGCTGAAATCTTCCATAAACACCTCAAGTCCTCTCTCTACCATGTCGCTACAGAGACTTAACATACACCATTGAAAAGTCGCAGGTGCATTACATAGTCCAAACGGTATACGTTTATAGGCGAATGTGCCAAAGGGACATGTAAAAGTCATCTTTTCTTGATCAAGAATATCCACTTCAATTTGATTATATCCATAATATCCATCCAGGAAACAACAGTAAGGATGGGCCGCTACTCGTTCAATCACTTGGTCGATAAAAGTCAAGGGAAAATGATCCTTTCTTGTTTCGACATTGAGTTTTTGATAATCAATGAAAACACGCCACCCGGTGATGGCGCGTTGATTTATTAAATCTCCCTTCGCATTCCCGACCACTGTCATACTCGATTTTTTTGGGACGATCGGAATTGGTCTCACCCATTGGCTATTTGAGATGGGATAGATAATCCTGACATCTAACAACTTGATGATTTCTTCTCTAACCACTTCTTTCATGGTTGGATTTAGTCGCTTTTGCATTTCTCTCGAGGGCTTTACGTCCTCCTTGAGGTGGATTTTATGGGTACAAATCAGGGGACTTATACCTTTTAAATCTGCTATTGACCAACCAAAAGCACCTCTGTGCTTCCTCAAAACCTCCAACAACTTACCTTCTTTCTCTTCTTCTAGGCTAGAAGAGACAACAACAGGAAATATCTCTCCCTCTCCTAGAAAAGCATATTTAACATTAGGAGGGAGTTTCTTTAACTCGAGACAAGGAAATGTCTCTTCAGAGGGAATCATATTTGACACCCGTGGGGGTAACTCCTCAAATCTAGATACCCAATCAACATCTCTAAATTCTTCTAACTTCACTTCTTCTTGTAATAACACTCTCAACTCCTCCACTTCACGCTCAAACTCAGTATACGAATACTTGTTCTCAACACTCTGTACTAAACAGACTTCTAGGCATCCCCACCTATGATTTGCTTAATGTGCTCATCCACTACTTCATCGATAAGGTTAACTGCATGAATTTCATCTTCATCGCCCATTTGATTGGAAACATTGAAGATATTCGTCTCGAGGGTCATATTCCTAAAAGTGAGTTGCATTTGCCCATTCTGTGTGTTAATCAAAGCATTAGCAGTAGATAAAAATGGGCGGCCTAAAATTATGGGAACATGATTGCTAGAAGGGAAAATGGGCTCCGTATCCCAAATGACAAAGTCTACAGGAAAGTAGAATGTGTCAACTTGAACTATCACATCCTCCACAATACCTCGAGGTACCTTGATCATACGATCTGCTAACTGTAGAGTGATTTGGATAGGCTTAAGATCACCTAAATCAAGCTGCTTATAAATGGAGTATGGGAGGATATTCACACTCGCGCCTAAATCAAGAAAGGCTTTTTCAACTCTACGTTCTCTAATCATACACGAGATTGAGGATGCACCAGGATCTTTAAATTTGGGTAGAAGATCATTCAACAGGACATAACTCACATTTTGTGCTAAAAAGACGTTCTTCTTCACCTTAAGCCTTCTTTTGATAGTTCAAAGATCTTTAATGACTTTGGCATAGGCGGGAATTTGCTAAATGGCATCAAGAAATGGCAATTTAAGCTTCACTTGCTTAAGAACATCTAGCACTTTAGTAGGGGAAGCTCCCTTTCGAGGTTGTGACAAGCGTTGAGGAAATGGAGCAGCAGAGGGAGGTTTTACTTTAACTTTAGGCTCTCCATCTTCATCCTTTCCATCCTCATATAATGGGGGCTCAACGATCTCTGTCTTGTCAACCGAAACCTCTTTAAACTTTAGTTCTTTAGGTAGGGGAGGCAATAGATCAACTACTTGACCACTTCGCAGAGTGGTGACAGCTTGGCATTGCTCTTGTGATTCCGATGATGTAGATCTAATAATAGTTTGCTCTTGAGGAGGTCTTTGACCTTGAGACAAAAATTTACCCTTCTCTTGGATATTCAATGCAACTTGCAACTTAGAGATGCTAGTATGAATTTCAGTGAACATTCGATCATACCTACCGTTGTTCTCCTTTTGTGATTGGATGAATTGATTCAAGTTATGCTCAATAGATCGCCTAGGTGGGGTAACATACGAACCAGGAGATGGTGCTTGCCTTTGGGGCTGCATACGAGGCACTTGCTGAAATTGAGGAGGGGGTTGAGGTAAAGCAACATGTGAAGTAGGATTTATCACACCTTGTTGTTTCCCATAGTTTAAACCAGGATGATTCCTCCAAGATGGATTGTATGCATTCCCTTGAGGAGTGTTAAAATTTCCTTAAAACCCTCCTATAACTTCCACTTTCTCAGTGTACATTGCCTTATAGGCGGGTATATCAGGGCATCCTTTTGTGGAATGACCCACCGCACAAATATCACACACCTTATCTTGGATAGGCCCCGTAGCGTCTCTCAATCGAACCTCAAGTATGTCTTTCAAATCTTTTTCCAACTAGTCAAGTCGACGATCTAACAAAGTGTCTTTGTCCAGTTGATAAATTTTGGATGCAGCAGACGAGTTGGACACTTGTCGATGTCTATTTTGGCTATTGGGGTCAGAAACGTCCCATGCATGAGTGGTCTCGGCTACATATTTCAAATGAGCCTCAGCATCGCTCGAGTCGAGCTCCTAAAATGTTCTTTCACACATTATTTTCACGAGTTGTTTAGACTCTACAGTAAGCCCTTGATGGAAGAATGAAATGAGATGGTGTTTTCAAATCCATATTGTGGGCAAGCGGTAACTAACTCTTGAAAATGATCGTAATATTAATCAAAGGCTTCATTCTCATTTTGATGGAAAGCTTGGATTTGGGCCTTGACAGAGGTGGTTTTATACTGTGGAAATAATTTGGAGAGAAATTTAGTCTGCATATCTCTCCATGATAGTACAGAGTTCGCGGGTAAAGACCATAGCCAGGTCTTAGCTTGATCCTTTAAAGAAAAAGGAAAAAGCTTCAAATGGATAACATCTTGCGGACATGTTTGATCACCAAATGTTTCACACGCTTTTTCGAATTCCCTAAGATGGAGATATGGCTTTTCAGAATCCATTCCATGGAACGTAAGAAGAATTTGGATCATCCCATTACGAAAGTGGAACTTCCCTGCATTGTGCGGAAGTAGAATGTATCCAGGAGTGACAATCCGCCCAGGAAATAAGAGATCTTTCATTGGGAGATAGGGTAATTCTCCCTCCCCAGTGCCAATACTACCTTGCACATACATGTTGCTCTCAAATGATTCTAAATCACCACTCAGTGTTTGACTCAAAGTGTGATTCGTGAGCGAATTATGAGATGAAAAAGGTGGAACCCAGAAGTGTGGAACGTTAGGGGTTTGGGAATTATTAGAGTTGGCATCAACAATGGGGTTTTCGTGAACTTGGGTTGGAGATGACAAAGGAGTTTGCATGTAAAGTTTATGGGAGATGAGAAAGAATAAAAGTTTTTTTTTTTAATCAAATTGGGTTTAACTTTTACTCTTGAAATGTAACCTAGATCCCCAGCAACGATGCCAAAAACTTGACGCGACCACAAATGTGTCTTAAGTGCGTCCTTTATAGGCTCAAGTGCAAGCCTGTCGCATTAGTAATAATCCGATAAGTCGGGGTCGTATCCACAGGGAGTAGGACTTACAAATCTTAATGACGAAGGAGTAATGAATTTTAACCTTAACGTGATTCTTAAAGAGAAAAGATGAATATTTGTGATTTTTGAAACTCTCTTATGACTAAATTGCAATGAAATTAAATTCTAAATTAACTATGCTAACAGGAATAGTTGCACAAATGGAAAGATGCTTGTTATGAATATAAGAGAAATTAGGTTGGAATACAATCCCCCAATCCTTAGTAATTACTTAGCAGAATACTAAAATTATAAATTAGAATTTTGAATGAATCCAGTCTTTATAGATCCTAAGCATTACATATATGAGGTTCAATCCCGCATCATATGAAATCGAAGGGAAATATAAAGCGGTGCTACACAATTTTACGCACACTATATTCTTAAACATCCCAAGTACCTTGGGCAAGAGAGATTAAAAGGCCTATAATGATTGTAGAATTATCTTGTACGACTCTTTCAAAATTTTAATTTAAATTCTATTTTCTACATATGTAATTTACATTGCGATGGGTTCATGAATCCCAACCCTAAAAAAACTTAGCTAGACATGATTTTATTAAATGAAAATAAAATTCTAAATGTGCAAGAAATCATAGGTCTATTATGCATTGAAAAGAAACTTGAATTGAGAAATAAAATTAAACTACAAGAGCAATTTAAACTTACAATATGGAAGAAATGGAAAGTAGAAATTAGCAATACTTGAATAAAAGAAGGAAATCTAAACTTGAAACTTGAATCTTGAATAGCTTTGGTTCAACTTACAAACTAGGATTTCTAAATCCTAAGAAAATATGAAATTATATGCCAAAAGGAACTCTCTCTCTTCCTCCCTTCATTACTCTAGGGCTCGGCTTTTTATAATACCCAAATATGACTTTTCCAATGCCTCTCCACGTTTTACAACTAATAAAAAGGAATTATATAAGAAATTTCAAGAGTTGAAACTCTTCAGCTTCCAGAATAAATTTCAACTTTGACTTTCTTTCTCCAACTTTGACTTGCCATATCTTTTGATCAAGAGCTCCGATTTGACTGTCGTTTCTTCCTGCACTCTTGTGATTTGATTATCTTCAACTTTCATTCAGGCTTCAAATCCGAACTACGGGTGTAGTGTTACGCTTTTACCCTTTGACTTGTCTTCCTTTCTTCTGATTTCTTTCTCTCTTCTTTGCACTAAATATCTGTAAAAACAGTAAAAAATACACGAAACTCGGGGTACTTGTTAGAAGAAGTCATTAGCAATTATATGGGATAAAAACAAATTAATTATGAGGTTCGAGGTACTAAAACTAACAACTTAGGAGGATAAATTCAGAAGAATTTATGCTTAGTCAGTGGTGCCCATTGTTTACAATGAGTTTTGTTTATTTCGACATTTTCAGTCGACCGTGTCAGTTTCGTAAAATTCCTAGCAAGTTTTGACATTTCATTCTAACCAGTGATTATTGGCGACAGAAGAAAAACATCATAGAAAGTCTCAGACATACTTTAAGAGAAGATTCAATGACATAAATTAAAACGTCACAGAAAATCTCAAGCATAAGAAGATCTAATAAGATAAATAAAAATATCGCAGAAAGTCTCAGGCACGTATTTCATTATAGACGAACATCAATAAGGAAAATCATGAGATCTTAAACTTTAGCTCTGATACCACATGTAAATTCATTCTTAAGAACACCCTACTATTAGTCATCAACACATTAATATGATTAAACTTTAAGATATAATTGTTCTTAATAAAAGGATCTTAGATCTTCATGTTTTCACAAAATACGTCTAAACGATATAAAATAAGACTTACCTTGATCCAATGCATTAATCAATCTTGTTGTAGAAATCTCTTTTAATCATCTTGATTAATTGCTCCATAAATATTCCTTTTGGAAAAATTACACTAAAATGGAATCTCGAAATTTCTCTCGCACCTAAAAAATAGTGTGTTATGAGATAACCCCAAATGGTGTAGGGCTCCTTTATTTATAAGGGTAAGAGGGTCGAAATTATAGTCAATGTGGGACTCTATTTCAAGTCTCCCACTAATGCCACTAACCATCATGTGACTAACGGATAAGATTGACCCAATCTTCTAATATTCGTATTTATCACGTTCCTAATTAATTATCCGACATTTATCAAGACCATATAATTGGGAAATACATAAATTTGAAATATAATATAATTGAAATTAAATAATTAATTTCGACACTTAATATTAATTTCCAACATTGAATTGATGGATGAGGCTCCACGTTTAGAAGTTTAGTTAGCACGGGTTAAGACTGAGAGGTGAGCAATAAGATGTGAAGCTAATTTTGCAAATTCTTTAACATAAAGGGTGGAAAATAAAATTACACGAATGAATTTGTGTATTAGAAGGAGGTGGTGATGTTCGAAAAATAATACATGTGTATGTATTGACGCAAGGGTAGTGACAAGAACCTCCAGACTTGGTCTAGTGGTAGTGCATTAGTACTAAATCTCCAGAGTTGAATGTGTTTGTTCCCCGTTCGAATTTTGGCAACTGCAAATAATCTGGGGGCCAGCGACTGGCCATTGATCCGCGAGTGGGGATTAATCGAACTACGCGTAAAGCTGGCCAGGACACCTCATAGTACCTCTAAACGGGGGAATAAACAAAAAAAGGTGGTGACAAGGTATTTGTATTATGGGTTTAGGCCTTTAAACACATAAAAATTAAATTTTGCGGGAGTTACAGCTTGTTTGAGAGTTTTTTAGAGAAAGGAAAGGAAAGGAAAGTTTTATTAAGAGAGAAAAGAAAAGAAATGAATATTTATAAGAGAGAAAAGAAAGGGAGATAAGAGAAAGGATTTAGGAAGGAAGGTAAAATAATTTTCTTTTCTAGTGTTTCGGAGTTGGAAGGAAAAATAATTTTTTAAGGGAAATAAGGTACATTCTTTAGAAAATTTTCCTTTCTCTTCATTTCTTTCTGACTTCGAAGGAAATTTTTGGGAAGAAATGAAGGGAAAAATTCCCTTTCTTTTCTCTCCTTAAAACTCCCTAACGACGAAAAATGGCGAAACAACACTTTCGCTCCTATGTAAACTCCCAAATGATGGAGAGGAAGCATAATTTCCCTTCATTTCCTTTCTTTTCTCTCCAAAATAAAACTCCCAAACAAGTTGTCAGTGAACTGCGAACAACAACGAGCTCATATGAGAGGGATTTAGCAAGATGCACATATGTGGTGACGGAAGAAAATCAGATTGCTTCAGGTTATCGAGATGTAGATTAATATCAAGGATTCGGTGTATGATATGGAGAGGCATGAGCGGTTTCAAGTGTAGTCGAAATATGATGTGACTTGGTGATCCCAATAATGAGGGGTAATATTCTTGCTCGTGAAATTTGATCTTGCCCTCTCTTGAATCTGCTGATGGAACGTCAAATAATTCCTTACCCTCAATGACTTGCGGGTGGGCATAATATGTTTACTCTACAAACTTTAGGATTTTTTGGCCACTCAAAAACAACAACATTTGGGTTTTCTAGAGATATTGTCATCGCATTAAATGTTTGATTAAATGAAATGTTCAAAGCTCCATAGGTTTTATTTATGAGTGGTGCTAAACTTATCGAACCAAATTATCGATTTCATACCCATTGCCTCTCCATTTTCTTTTTTTTTTCCCCCTACTTCAATGCTTTCACTGTTATATCTCCATTTCCCCTAGACTAAATTTTTCAACATAAATAAAACTAGAGTCCTTCTATACTGACACAAGATTTTCATGGGTCGACCGCGACATCCTGACATGGCATGTCGGGATTGATTAGTATAACTAGCACGGACCCACATCCATAAGATACTAACCAATCACAGCACGTCATGTTACTGTGTTGCGACCGACACATGAAAATCATGTGTCCACCGCTTAATGCCGCTGGGCGGACCCACATCCATAAGACACCAACCAATCGCGACGCGTCACGTCAGTGTGCCCCAGATTCGAAAGACACTAACTAACTGCGACACGTCACGTCGGTGTGTCGGGACGACACATGAAAATCATGTGTCAATCTAGACTTTTTGATAAAGTCACTATAAAGTTAAAATCCAAAAATAAAAAATAATTAATTAGCCTAAAATGATTGTATCGTATTTTTTCCATCTTTCTTTATAAGGAAAAAATGGTTGTACAAAGGAAAAAAATTTAATAGATAATAATTGGGACAAAAAAATAAAACCAGAGTCCTTCTACGTCGACACAAGATTTTCATGTGTCGATCGCGACACGCTGACATGGCGTGTCGGGATTGGCTAGTACTACTGGCGCGGACCCACATTTATAAAACACTAACCAATCACAGCACGTCACAACACTGTGTTGCGACCGACACACGAAAATCATGTGTCGACCGGTTAACGCCGCTGGCGCGAACCTACATCCATAAGACACCTAATAATCGCGACAAGTCACATCAGTGTTCCGCTGGCGTAGACACACATTCATAAGACACTAACCAATCGTGATACGTCACGTCAGTGGGTCGCAGACGACACACGAAAATCATGTGTCGCCCTAGAATTTTTAATAAAGTCACTATAAAGTTAAAATCCAAAAAAAAAAAAGTTAATTAGCCTAAAATGATTGTATCGTATTTTTTCATCTTTCTTTATAAGAAAAAAATGGGACTACAAAGGAAAAAAAAAAGTTTTTTAATAGAGAATAATTGGGACCAAAAAATAACCTAAAAAATATTTTTCTTATATACGAAAAACTTGGACAAAAAAGGGAAAAAACTCTCGAAGGAAAAACAGGAAAAAATAGTCAAAATTAGATCTAATTTTTTTAAAAATATATATAGTTTTGTTAAAATAATTATACAATTAAAAAAATGATATAGTTTTTTATATTTATAAAAATTGGATCTTTATTCTAAAAAAATGTACAATTGTGTATGTATAAAAAATGTGTACCGTTGGCGCTGAACTTTGAAAATAAGAGAATATTGGTTAAATTGGTGTTTAAGGACTTTTTAGAACAAAATAAAAATGATTGGACTAAATGTGTATCAAAAATGTTTGAGGGACTTTTTGATAATTGATCAATTAAATATTAATTTAATATAGGGTTTATTTAACTTTAAAATAAATCACAACTCTAGTTATTTATCAATCTAAAATAAATTTAAAAAAATTAAAAGAATTTTTTTAGTTTTAGTTCAAAATAAATCATAAGTATAGAGATATAATGATTTGTTTTTAAAAAAATAGATTAAGGGTCAGGATTGTTTTGACATTTAATGAAATAAAGGGTGAGGATTAAATGGGGTATTGGATTGGTAACTCCCATTCGAGGAGTCTATCATTATTCTTTATATATCGTTTTTTCTATATATGTATTTATATGAAAAGAAGATAGTTTTTAAAATTCAAAATTTAAACTAAATGTTGAAAAAAACTGAGTAAAGCTTATCTTTATCTTGTTGGAATGATTTTTGACTGATTATTAAAGAGTATTAGTTTGTTAGTTTGACAATCTCTGCCAGTGGCGAAGCTAGGAATTTATTTTGGGGGCGACCAAAATATAGCGGGGGTTTGTGGGCGGTAGTCCCCGAGGCGATTTTTTTTATGTTATTTATATTTTTATGCAATATTTTATCACTAAAAATATATTGACCATAAGCAATTTTTCGCAACAATATCATATATATTCATCATCAAAATATAATAGTTGCACCACATACAATATACATATTTTATCAAAACAAGGATATGATATAATAGTTGTTCAAGTGTTTCACGAACCGAATTTTGAATATTGGAGTCGGGGGAAATGGAAGACTCGTTGACATTTTCACTTTCGGCATGTTTTCTCTTGAAAAATGAATCAAGGGTCTTTGATTTCCCCATATTCTACAATACAAAAATAAAACAAACACAAATTAATTAATAACAGTGGATAAAATTAATTCTAACTAATTAATACTAATTAATTAACAATGACAGTTTTTATAAAAAAAATGACAGTTTTTATTTTAAAAAAATGATTTACAGTAATAATAGGGGTATTATGCTTTTTTACAAACACAAATTAATTATTAACAGTGGATAAAATTAATAATAAAATTAAGTTTTTCGTCAAAATTATTTTTCGAAGTTTTAAGCCGCAACTTTTTTTGGCAAAAAGAAAAAAAGAAAAATATTTATTTAATTGCTCGTTCGAGCGACATAGCCTGTCGTTCAAATGACTGTCAGTCTCGCACGAAGCTCGTTCGAGCGACACATGGCATCGTTCGAGCGACGCTGCTTTTCATTCGAGCGACCTGTCGCCTTAGATTTTCTATTTAAGCGTGTTAAATAACTCCGTTTTGTGAAGAAGACCTGCAATTTTCTATTCATACAAAACTGCTACTGCAGAAACATATGTCTTCTCACTTTTAGGTTCTTAAATTGTTTTGTTTTCAATTGACAAGATCCTAATATTTATGTGAATTATTTTTGGAATCCAAGAACATACTTTGTTATTGTTCAACCTTTGTGGAGTACGTTTTTACACCAAAACACTGAGGTCATTGAGGTTCGCTGCGTGTGGATCTTTACAGAAGATTGGATTGCGGTTCATGTGGGTTCGTTGCGTGGAATCCATTGCTAACTCTAGGCTGAGGGTCTATGTAGGTTTGCTGAGGTAAACTTATTGCAGATTTCATTGTGATTGTAAAGTGCGATTTAATTCATAGTGAAATAAAAGGTTTTGCCCTTCGGGGATTTTTCTTGAAATATGAGAGTTAGCGTATTTGTGTTTATGTTAGTTTGACACACGCACACATGTAGATATTTATTTAAGGGCTGAATTAATTTGATTAAAAAATTGACTTTAATTAAATAAGTTTGTGGTTGAAATTTGCGCATTTATTTAAATTGATATTGCACATGACTTATTTTTACAAATTAGAGCGGGTTACACTAATTTATTGTGTATTCCTATTTCTCCACAAAATTGTGTGATATTGATTTTTTTTGAAAAATCATATTTTTAAAAATTATCGCAATGTTTCCAAGTGAAAACTCATATAATCGGTTGCCAATTTTTTACGGGTCTAATTATGCTTACTGGAAAGCCCGCATGAGATAACATTTAAAAGCAAACGATGACAGAGTTTGGTTAATTTGTGAAAGAGGCTGGACTCCTCCCACTGTCACCGCGAATAATGTCACGAATTTAAAATCTGTGTCAGACTGGACTGAGGATGAGTTTAGATGGGGCACTTTTAATTCACGTGGGGTTAGTGTAATTTCTTGACACGTCACCCCTGACGAGTTCCGACGTATTATGACGTGCACCATATCTAAATAAGCGTGGGATGGTTTGCAACTCACACATGAAGGAACTAACGCGGTCAAAGAGTCTATAATTCAAAATTTGACCACTCAATTTGAGACTATCACCATGCTTGAGACTGAGTGTTTTGATGACTTTTATGCACGATTGTTCGATATTGTTAACACTAGTTTTAATCTTGGTGAGCCTGTACCTGATGCATGAGTGGTTAAAAAGATTTTACGATCGCTGCCAAAATTCTTTATCCCTAAAGAAACCATTTTAAATACCTTAGGTAATTTAGGCAATTTAAAATTAGAAGAGCTGGTAGGAGACCTCTAGACATATGAGATTGACATGTTTCCCGACACTGTCAATCCTAAGGATAGAGGGATAGACCTTAAGGCCCAGTCTAAGAAGAAAAATAAAGTGAGTTTTTGTGAGTCCGAGTCTAAGGACAAGTCTGCTTTTGATATGGCCATACTTACATATAATTTTAAAAAGTTTCTCAAATTTTCTAAACAAAATTCTTCCAATAAAAGAATTTTTAAGAAAAAGAAAGACAAGGAAAACGATGAGAAAGAGAAAGAGGGTGAGGGAGATTTAGAAAAAGTAACTTGTTTTGAGTGTGGGGGCAAAGGGTATAAGTCATTTGAGTGTCCCACTATACTTAGGAGAGAGAGCAAGAAAGTTGTTATGCTAGTCAACCATAGTGACAGTGAGGATCCTGTGAATAATTCGGGGTGTTCACAAGAAAAGTTTGTTGCCTTTTTAGCTAGTCACGTGAGCACACCCAGTTTGTCCCACGACGATGAGGATACTTGTGCACGTGAGACCCCCGAGGAGGATTTAAGTGTTTTTAGCGAATCAGAAAGTGAGTATGAAAGTGGAGATGAAAGTGAGCTCGAAAAGGCTTTTAGAGATTTATATGCCGAGGCCTTGAAGACTAAAAATTGAATAAGGAGTTGAGTCTTAGGGTTAAATATTTGGAGAGAGAGTTTGAGGGAGTTTGAGGCAAAAGAGAGTTAACTCGAGAAGGTGAAGGTTTTATTAAGTGAAAAATTGATAGCTTTAGGCCGGGAAAATAGTGAACTTATAACCCGTGTGTCACAATTAGAGAGATCTTAAGCATGTCCTGGAGGTTAAAGTCACTTTAGTGAACACATCTAAGAAGGAAGGAAATATGGTTCTCAATCCCATTTTGGGTAGAGGTGAGAGTTTAGGGATAAGTCATGACGGTGGGTGCACTTCACATGATGCACCCGAGCCGGTTCCCGCTTTAGTGTTAGATTCACATGGCTCCCATCCCAACCCACCTAGGCAACCCGTATCTGTTAGGAGAGCGCGTAGGGGACGTTTTGAGAGAGGTGTCCCTAAGCCTATTTATGTTTGCACACACTGCAAGAAGAGAGGACACCTTAGGGAATTTTATTTTAAGTTGGGTCATGTGTCACATTTTTCTACTACACATGTTCACACACATGCACCCAAACTCGACGCTCCAGATGATTACATGAGAGAGTTTGCACATATTAGGGAGCAGGTAAAATTTTTGGTCAAGACTTCACATGATTTGATGGAGTTTTTTCATAAAATGTCACCACCTTTGAAAAACTCCACCGCACCTAATGGTTGATGTTTATACTTGTTTTCTAGCATAGGTTGATTTGGATGATGATATTTTTTTGCATATTGCTAGTATGTATTTTTTTGTATTAGATTTTTGTTTTTGAAAAATAAAAAAGATTTTATTTTGATAAAATTTTTGAAAAAGCCAAAAAAAGAGTTTTGTAGTTTGTTTTGCATCGTTTATGGATGGACATTTAGGATGACCGAGTCACAATATCATTCCATATTCACATGACGATTTGATAGTGTTTTGATACGCGTCATCATCTTCTCATCCTACTTTATAATGTTTGGAGTCATTGAGATGTGATTAGTTGTTACTACCTATATGTCTGAATCATAAATTCCCTTAATTCACACGTGCACGGATTTGTTTGATTATTGTACTTGTTTATCACATATTGGTCGGAGTGTGGTCATCCCAATTCTATCTTTAAAACGAACCATATGCGATAAAACTTGACGATGGAAGTAGTGCATGTAAAAAACATTTACCGCGAGGAATTTAATTGCAATAAAATATGATGAGTGAATCACGGGAAAGGGTTGCCAGAGTTCAAAATTTACTCGTCGTGAAAGCCACCATTTAAAAGAGTCCAAAAAAATTTAAAGGCAATAAAATATAATATGCCAAAAAGGGGCCACCTCAAAAGAAAAATATAATGATTATTATTTATGAGGGAGTTTGGATGAAAAGAAATGAAAAATGGGTTTGCACGTCTTGACAACGTCTTGAAAAATCCTTCATAGTTTTAGACGTTATTGGAGTGGGAGTTATTCTTGACTTTGGTGTGTTGATGGATTGAGTTGATGTCATTTAAATTCAACACTTTATATACCTAAGGACGATTTTGAGATTCATTCAATAGGAGTACACATATACATCGTGCATATATGTTATGTTTGATTGCGTTGATTTACCTATTGAATATGTTCACACCCATTCATTATGTTTTCATGATTTGGTTGTATTAGTGTAAATTCATGGTGTGATTTTTTTTAAATTGAAAAAATAAAAAATAGTTTGTGAAGTATGTTTAAGTATCTCTTTAATCATGACAACTCCATGATTGATTTGTTTATTCGTTTCCATGTCCATTTTGGTCAAATAAAAAGGGGGAGAACAAATTGTGGGAGTTTTTGCATTATGGGGGAGATTTGATTATGATGATTGATGTATTTTATATCATTTCAAACTCGATGCATCACGAGGTATTTGTTTTGTCTCATGCGTGTAGGTACAACAATTGAAGATCATATGTTATACACCCGGATGAGAAAAGCTTGAATATTTAAAGATTTGATGTTAAAGACTTTGAAGAAACCTTTTGAGACCTACATGTTTAGTACCTTTTAATTTTTGGGTTCATGAGGATATTAGATTTGTATAGGCATTTTATGTTTTGATAATTCAAATGTTTTATTTTGTACCGACATAGACATAGGGGGAGATTTGTAAGGACATAATTTTATAAATGTTCATCATCACTTAGTATGTTTTTATATCGCTACAACCATCAAAGAATGTTTAAGATCACATATGCAACTAGATGGATCCAAATATCAAGTTTCTTCAACAATCAAGCCTCCTCGAGATGAATTTGGAAAAGATTGTGTTTTTATTCCTTAGAATTTCACTTAGAATATTGGGATATTTTTCATTGAAAATTTTATAAGTGTTGGAGCGGAGTTTTTAAGTTTTTCGTCCAAATTATTTTTCGAAGTTTTAAGGCGCAGCTTTTTCTGGAAAAAAGAATAAAAGAAATTTTTGTATTTAATTGCTCGTTCGAGCAGCAGAGCCTGTCGTTCAAATGATAACCAATTTCGCGCGAAGCTTGTTTGAGCGACACTACTTTTCGTTCGAGCGACCTGCCGCCTTAGATTTTCTATTTAAGCGTGTTAAAAAACTCCGTTTTTAGGAAGAAGACCTACGATTTTCTGTTCATATAAAAATGCTACTACAGAAACATATGTCTTCTCACTTTTAGGTTCTTAAACCGTTTTTTTTTCAATTCACAACATCCCAATGTTTATGTGAATTGCTTTTGGAATTCAAGAACAAACTTTGCTATTATTCAACCTTTGTGGAGTACGTCTCTACACCAAAAGACTGAGGTCATTGAGGTTCACTGCGTGTGGATCTTTGATAAAGATTGGACTGCGGTTCATGTGGGTTCGCTGCGTGGAATTCATTGCTGACTCTAGGCTGAGTGTCTATTTAGGTTTTCTTAGGTAAACTTATTATAAATTTCATTGTGATTGTAAATTGCGATTTAATTCATAGTAAAATAAAAGGCTTTTCCCTTCGGAGATTTTTCTTGAAATCTGTGAGTTATTATATTTGTTTTTATGTTGGTTTGACACACACACACACGTAGATATTTGTTTAAGGGATGAATTAATTTGATTAAAAAATTAGCTCTAATTAAATAAGTTTATGGTTGGAATTTGCGCATTTTTTTAAATTAATATTGCACACGCCTTTTTTTTACATAAGTCCACGGAGTCTTCTGACTGTGGGGATCCAATGGAGGTTGCAGGGCATACCCACAATGTTGAGGAGGATACTGTCTCCACAAATAATAAAATGCCAGTTGAGAGAACATCTGCGACTCCAGTTGGGAAGCTCATATGGTGAAAGTAAGGAACGCTGAAGCTAGGTCATCAAGTTATGATACTGAGATAACGGTTAATCTTGTATCCCTCAAATATCCCTTTATAATGAATAAGAAGTGGTTAGCTCAGTTGGCATAGGCTTGCAAATTTTTTGAGGGACCCGTTGTACGTTGACTTCCACGAACCATTAATCATGTTCCGCAGTTCCAAATGACGGAGCTTGCTTCCCTTTGCATACCTTTTTTTTCAGTGTCCATGCAGTTAGGAAGATTTTAAAGGCCATCAATCTAGATCTAACCCAAGTTGACCATAATGGTTGGAGGGCAATCTTAGAAGCCTGAATGGCTTGGTATAAGCAAATCAGGAGGGATATCATGGTCCTGGAGTTCTTTATTTTTTATCAAACAAAATATAACTATGTAGAAAATCTTTTGTATTATTATATGGGTATGTGAAATGGTAATAGATACATCATAACGGGACGACCTACAGTATTAAAAATTGGAAAGACAAATATTTCATCATTTATGGAGATAAGTGGGAGACACGTGATGAGGAGAGATAGAGAGTAGTAGGATACGACATTTAGTTTTCATACTTGAGATAATATTGACACCACTTATTTTTACAGTCCATGCAAGTTTGGCCCCCACAAAGCATCAAAGGAAGACGACCGAGGCTGCAATCTTAATTCATAACAAAAAAAGCATTTTTCTATGGTAGTTACTCTTAGATACTTGTATAGTCTTGGATACTTTATGGATTACATTGTTCCAGTGAGATAATCTACGGCAAGTACAAAAGTCATAATTCAATTTATAGGTCATAGATATTTATCCTAGCTAATGCTTTTATTTTGTTGGTACGCCCGCAGATGGAGAGCCAATAATGGAAATTAATAAAGAATTCTTATTTCTCAATTCGACGAGCTGAAGGAAAATGTCCAAACCTTGAATCAAGCTTCGCGGAAGGTCAAGGGCAAGAAAAAAAAAGGCTACAGACAAAGAAGTTGCTCCAGTAGTTGAGGTCCCCATTGGGAACCCAAATGTGGATGTGTCTGGGGATTCAAACATACGAATTTTTTATGATGTCACGTGATAAGAATCCAAAAGTGTTAAATTTGTACCTCAAATAGATGCTTTTTAATTGCTAGTTTTCGGTAAAATTGTCCTTATGAGGATATTTGTTTAACTTATAGGTAAAAACATACGTGTGGATTCAAATGCGTTATTTTAAGGCAATTTGGGAAAGAAACATCTGCATATGCACTTTTAGGGACAAAATGGTAATTTCATATAATAAATTTCAAAATCGAACAAATCACAAATGTCTCAAATCAAGGGAATCCTCGGTTAAAATGGTGAGTTAATTTTAGTTAAAATAAATAAATTACGAATGTGCAAAGTTCAAAATCGAAAGAAAGTCATAGTCAAAGCCCCGGGTCATACACGGAGTAAAACCTGTGACTTGATCACTATTGAAATATTGTCAGCATCGAAACATGGGTCACGTAGATTCTTACAGCACATCGATTCGAAGTCGTATGAAGAAGATATAAAGATTTGGCAGTTATGTGTAAATTATGAAAATTGGAAACAACTAAGGGTCTAATAATATTTTGCACATTTAATTCACTGAACCACACGCTGGCTTAATGGTTAAGCTTAGTTTTGCTTGAATTAGGGGTCAGAGCTCGATTTCTAGGATGGGGTTTGCGTAATTTTCTCAGCACGACACAAGGCACCATCCTGGCATGCCACTTAGCAGTGCCACAATCCTTAGGTCTGGCCCAAATTCTCCTCCCACGCATGTCCTTCAACTCCCCTAACCGAGTTCCCACCTTTTCATTTTACACTTTTCTCCATTTCTTTCCCATTCTTTTTCATTTCTCTTTATTTCTTCTTTAAAGAAACAAAATTTTAATTTTTCTCCCATACTCTTGCAATACCCCGTGGTTTTTGGACTAATAATTTAATTAATTTGGGAGAAATAAATATTTATTTAAATTGAAGAATTATTAAATTGGCAATTGAAGTCAAATTTTGAAGATGTTAGAAAGTATTTCGAATGACGTTTCTGAGTGTGCGGATGATCCCAAATGGGTCAAGATAGTCGAAATGACTGTACTTGGGTCTCATTTGGGTTCCAAAATATTTTAAATTCGTTTGACTCGAATTAAAGTGACCGAGTCATTTAAAGTGTGTATTATCATTTAACGTTGGGTATTTTGGAGTTAAGGCTTAAAAAGCCTACGGGAGATAACAATCTCATTTGAGAGAAATCCCTGGAGAGAGAGAGAGAGAGAGAGAGAGAGAGAGAGAGAGAGAGAGAGAGAGAGAGAGAGAGAGAGAGAGAGGAGGAGGAGGAAAGGAAGAAGAGAAAGAAGAAAATTTTGGGGATTCCGGTTATTACCCGATTTTGAGGAAGATTCAACCTCTACAACTTGAGGCAAGTGATTAAACTTGCTAAATAATTCTTGTGTATCATTTATCTCATGGTTTGTGGATAAAATTATGGATTTTGGGTTATAAATGTTAAAACCTAGATTTTGGGTTGAATCTTACATTTGATGTTTATATAGGGATTTAAGGCTTTAAATTAGTTGAGTTAATATATTTGATGAGTTTTAATGTTAGTAATATGATTGGGTTCAAGATTTGGGGTTTGAAGTTGGTATTTTGAGGTTTTTGGAAAGTTGGAGTTCTTCCAAAATGAGGAACGGCCGAGTTATCTGCTATGGCCGGTAGACCGCGGACAAGGGGCCGATCGACCGCGCCTCAAGGGAAAAGCCTACTACCTTCTTTGCTCCTAAAATTTGAAACCGTGATCGACTGGGGTCAGAGGACGGTCGACCGGTCCTCTGTTTTTGGTACAAGATTGGGATTTTATTCCCACCACTTGTCCTTTGGGTTTGAAACTTAGTAACCTTAATACATGTTATGAGATGTATGTTTTTGGATATTTTAGGGAGTTTCACCTAAGATGAAATTTTGGGTTCGTGTAGAGTTATTGTGAGAGAGTACGAGTTTGAGTTATCGTATCGATTTAGTGGGGGGAATTCTCTTAACATCGAGGTTTCCATTTGGGGATAAATGTCGTTAATCGGTGCGCATTCGGAATAGAGGGTATCCTTAATGTTGATTGAATTGGGAGACTTTTCATATCCATAGGTGTGAGGGATGAGTAAGTTTTAAGTGAGTGGTCGGTGTATGATATAAAATGGAAAGGTATGCGAGTTAGCAACACTTAGTATAATGAGAGTTATATACTTATATATGAATTTACTTATTTCATACATATGGATGTAAGAGAGTATGTATACCTATATGTCATGATATAAATACCTTGTGTGATGGTTTGCATTTATACAATGTGATTGTATATATATCTAGTGTGAATGATATATATATATATATATATATATATATATATATATATATATATATATTGTGTGAGCATACCCTCCAATGCTATCATGGGAAGTTGTGCGATGTGGGTGAGGCCCCTGGCTTGAGGAGCAGGGTGCGTATAGTCCCCAGGTCATAGTCGTCCTTTATTTATTGTGTGATTTTATTATGGGTGAGAAGTCTTGGGTATGTTTCGTTCTCACTTTCAGGTTCAGAACTATGACCGCTTCCTATACGTTGTGATTTGTTTTTCTACCATAGAGGTGTGATAATAATTCGATATATGGTAACCCGGGATAAAGTGAGTAATTCCTGCAAGATGACATCATTGTGAAGTATTTTATATCCATAAGTGATAGGTTTGGGATATTTATTTGTACACTAAGCGTGTTATGTGTGCTTGCTTGTTAGAGTTGTATGATTGTGCCTTACGACTAGAGTAAAGTTATAGACCCTAAAGGTTAAGATCATTATCTTACTTATATGATTAGAGATTATTGCTCCTCATATGTATTCGTAGTTAAGTGTGTGGTACCGAGGGCATAATAGATCTCAACGACCAACATTGTCAAGGAGTAGTGTATCGGGAGGGGTTCCTTTTTTGGATTTCACTTTGCGAGATGTCCCACGCACGAAATGCAGTGCAATGTTGGGAGTGGTCATAAGTTTAGTCCTTAGTACTAAGATTTATATGTTATAGTGAAGCAAGATTTTAGGAGAATAAACGGGTGAAATATTTAAATAAGTAGTTGATATTATATGCGTCGTGCATTGAGGGCATAATGAATTTCGACAATCAACAGTGTCAAGGAGTAGTGTGTCGAGGGGTTCCTTGTTTGGATTTTGCTTTGTGAGACGTCCCATGCACGAAACGACGTGCAATGTTGAGAGTTGGGAGAAGTTTATTCCTTAGTATTTAGATGCTAATAACTTGTATAAGTTAATAACTAGAATCCGCTAAATTCTAGTAAGAGTTACGTTTATGTATATTTATAAGTTAATATAGTTTTTTTTAGTTGCACAACGTGGGGTAAGTTAGAATAGGAAGAGTATGAAATTGTTATGGATAAAGGTTTACGCGAGTGTGAATTTGGGCGTAGGTTAAAATGAATTGTCCCTAGTAAGTGTTGGGCAGTTATTTGAGGACCATGTGCATACGTTTAGGTGCGCGCTCTAGTTGAGGGGCGAGTTTGATTTTCAGGAGAGTGCGACTCCACTTTAATCATGTTATAGTGCATTTATAATTATTATGCATTTTAATGCACTTGCTAAAATATTTTCACACCTTGGGCTCTGACCCGTTTATATTTTCCTCTTGCTATATATATTGTATTATTTTAGGTGTTCTTCCGCAGGGACGCCAACGATGTTTTCTATCTAGTGTATTCGTGGAGCTGTGGCAGTAGCGGACTATCGCGGGACTTTGATATAGCCGTTTCCTATCTTTTGTATATCTAGATTAGGATTCAGTTTGTATATCGGGTTTACACCCAAGGGTTGTGTTTGTTGCACTTTTATATTTCTTTTCTCAGATTGTTGTATTGTCTGTGACCCGACAGCATATTCGGGTATTTTCTTTTGTATATTACTGGCATACTCTAGAACTATTCTCTTTCATCTTAGCATGTGTGTGTGTTTTATCTTGTTCACTAGTTAGTATGTTGTTGGTTGGTTAATGCATTGTATGTTTCAAATTTTTCCCGCTTTTTATAGTATTGGGTAGTTACCTATGTTTATTCTTGTATTGTCAGTAGATGCTGAAAATGATCCACTTGAGATTCCTGATTAATTATAGTATAATTCTGGCCACTCGTTATTATTTTAAGCGCGGTGTCACAACTCTTTTAAATCAGATGCTCTCTTAATTAATTAAATACTCCTTTGTTTATATTTTTTATTTAATTAATATTTTTTGAAATTCCAAAGGTACCTTTAAGACATTCTTTCTACCTATAAACGGGGCCTTTGGTCTTTATTTTTAGGAGTCAATTTATAGAGAGAAGACATTCTCCCAGTTCATATTTTTAGGGCAATTTAGGTTAGTGTACTGTAAATCTTTTAATTATTTCTTTTATAATTTTTTAGAGAATTGTGTGATGAAATTTATTTTTTCAGAAATAAATAGTGAGTTTGTGAGCTATGAGATTCAAATATAATTGTAAACTCAGATTTGTGGGTGTTCTTCTATACCTAAGCTTGTAAGTTCAATAAAAATGCAAGGAGACTTGGTTTAATGTTGTTCTCTTTATCTTTTATTCCTTTTTTATGCCTCTAATGAAGTGTTTTTACATTTGATATGTAAAAATACTTCACATGTTAGGCCTAATATCTCATTAAAGGGGTGAGATGAAACCCATGTTGACGTTAATTTAATTATTTTATTTTATTTATTTATTAAGTTCCTTTAAAAATTATTTTTGAACTTTCACTCTTTAATTTACACCTTGAGAGAGGGTAAACAATTTTCAAAAGAAAATCAAACTTGAGATATAATATTCATTTTAGAATTGAATGAGATTTAGATTTTTCTAAACGTAAATATTATATCTTAAATTTCCACTCTAAGTAATTTTTCCAAGGATTAAATCATTTTTTGTAGTCTATCGTAGCGGGTGATTTATTAAAGAGCGTTCAATTCTATTTTTTTAGAGTTTGTGAAAATTTTAAATCAACTTTCTAAAAGGATAATATAGAAATTACATTTGTAACGAGAGTTGACTTGTAACATTATTATAATCTTGGGTATTTTAAATAAATAAATTAATTAATTAAAATAATAAGTATATGCGATATAGTTTCATCCCTTGTTTGTTCTCACATTCATTCACCTTACTCACCTCTTCCTTTAGTTATTCATTTATTAGTTTAGTTTTAATATTAGCACATCATTAATTAAACTAAATATCCCTTAAAAAATTGTTTTAAAAATCATATTAACTCTTCACTTTGCTCTTGTCCACATTAAGAAGTTGGAATGATACTCTTTACTTGTCATATACACTTTTTTTAATGTATTTATAGGTTCAAACGAAATTTTGATTAACATATCTTTGCAACAAAAACATATACACAAAAGACTAGTTACCAAATGGCGTCGTTGTCGGCTTTTTAAGCGTTGGACTTCACTCAATTTTTTGTGATAGATTTTTCACTAAGTGTCGTTGCCAGATTTTCGAGTAGAGGAGAGTTTTCAAGAATTGTATATTTATTTCATTTGTATATATTTTTATTTTTCATAGATTTATTGTATTAGGACATTGATGCCTTGTACATTTATTTGTGGTGATTTAGACATCAACTATTTATAAGAATTATTAAAATAAAAAGCAAAAAGGGAAAAGAGACAAAATAGAGAGAGCATCATTGAAGTGGATTAGAAGTCTCTCTATTTTGGGTCCGTAGGACTCCTGAGGATGACTGAAGTTTGGAGAAATTCTCCTTGGTCGACTCAACTCGGTCTTTTCCCCAAGCGTGCAAAGGCCGTGGGAGATACATTTCTTTATCACTCAGGCATCTCAAGTTAACAAGTCTATTTATTGTTTGAATATTTTCTCTATGCGACTTTATTTTATGCATAGTCTTACTTTGAATTGTTTGATGAATTGATTGGACTTAAGGCTTACAATCGATCATTAAAATGAGAAGAGACTTTATCACCGACTCAATTACTTAACCATTGTGTGCAACCCGAGCTCTCATTAATATTAAAAATTAATCAACTAGATAGCTCTATGGATACAGTGTTCATTAGACCTTTTCTGAACAAATTAACTTATAGGACAAATCGTTGAGTCCTTTCCACCCGTCAAAACCTAGTGCAATTCTCTTTGAGACACGTTAGTGTCTAGGGAAACTACGTTTTAAGTGCTACCTCCCAGTAAAATGGGTTTGTGCTGTCCCCAACGTTGTACCGATCGACCATTTCGTCATAGTATCTTTGTGGAGAATCTCTATGGCAAGCCTCTAGTTATTTTGTGAAGGAAGAAGGCACACACATTTTTCAAAGGTGACGTATAGCACTCCGTGCTTTTTTCGCTCTCGGATTAATTAAAATTCGACAACCCAATAATTTAATTAAAGATAAAAATTGGCTACATGCTCGTTAGGATTTATCCTTTGCTTGTATGTATTTAATCCAATCCTTTAGTAGTCAATTTTGTGTGCTCTGTCCTTGGGCGTTTCAAATCAAGTCAACTTTTATCCCTTTTCAAAAAATCCAAAAATATTTTTCATTACTTTTCTTAGTTTCAAAAATGGCAAAAATATTTTCCTTATTTTTTCAAATTCAAAAACCAAAATGATTTTATTTCTTTTTCACAAATTTAAAAAAATATATTTTTGGAGAATTCTATTTCTATCACCGTCCATCCCATCATGGCCGATGAACATCCTTTAAGGGTCCACTTTAGCCATTTTCCATCTTCATTATGTAACCATTACTTTCAAGACGATCACTTCGTCCATGCGTACACTTACCTTCCGTATCCATTCGAACCAATCATGGACCAAGTGTATCCTTATGACACTGTTTCGAAACTCGCTTCGACTTATTATCATGACATATCTAATATCTAGTGGCGTGAGCAACCAAGATATTCTTGGCAGATTGATCACTCTCCCATGAAATATGAATCCAAACCCCATGTTGTGAATCCTCATGATTTTCGATAGTCGTCATGGTAACTAAATGCACCCCATCCCGATCAGTCCCCTCACTACAGTCCCCATGATTATTAACCTTTTGTCCTTCACGGAGGCTCCCCTCTCATGTATGATGAACTTGACCCTATTTCCCACATTTATATGAGTATTATCTGCAACCTAGTGTCAATAGCGAGTTGTATCCACCTCAACCACCGCCTCCACCCGTCAACACTTCACCACCACCATCTACATCCGTTTTCGCAAGCCTCTTATAAAAGTTCATCCTTGAACAAGAGAAAGCTACTCAATACCAAAATAATTTGAGTGTGTGAGAGAGTCAGATTTCCTCCAAGGTCAACCTATTGTTGCACCCACGTAGAATGAGGATGTGTCATCTTGTGACACAAATTTTGAGTGTGATCAACCGTATCACCTCGAGAATCTCGAAGTTGAGACTACCCCATGGCTTGGGATCCAAGTCGCCAATTGTGTTAATGTACCCACAGAATGTGAGACTGATCCATACCCAGAGAATCCAAAAGAACCCACTTTTTCGTTTCACCTTCTCGTAATATCCGAAAATACGCCCGAGTTTACACCTATTGCACCCATTGAGCGTGTCTCCGAAATGCCCACTTCTTTTAGGTTATGACCGACTACGAGTGCCACCCATTGCATCTACATTAAATCAAAGACGGTTCCTACCTCTCTTGATATCGATAAATTCCAAAGTTGTGCGACTCTCCTTGAGTCCGACTTTGTTATAACTCCTTATATCCCGAATCTTAATTCCTCATTTGATTTCCCCACCACTCCAGATGGTGATTTAGTGGCGGATAAGTTGTCCACTCATTCTTTTGATACCGCACTTTCTCTCACGAGTGATCTCGAGGTTCCCCTTGATCCTCCCGATGAGTGTGTATCCCATACTCTTGAGTTGGATCATCTTCCCCTACCTATTACCTCACCTAATCCACCTATTGTCCCACCTATCACCCTTGAGCTCCATGAGACATATCGCAAGTTCTTCATCCACCCCACCATCCATGAGAGTATTTATGGTGATACTATCAATTTATGTGACACCGAGATTGATTATCCTTATGCACCCATTCCTTGTGGTGATTATTACTATCGCAATCTCATCAATGTATCACGATGTGACCATTATCATCACCCATTTATAACAGTCACATGATTTTTATGAGGCCCGCCCTATCCCACTTGACAAACCAGTTTTCCTCCCAATCCAAATTGATGACCATGCTTATAGGGCCCTTGTTGCCCTGACCTTTAGGCTCAATAAGGCTAGTGATAAGTGCATCTTCGCCATCACCCTTGCCTTTGTTCTATATACCCTTAGCCCTACCCAACCTTGGTCCACTGATGCTTTACATAACATGAAGCACTTTTCCATACAAGTGCATTGACCATGTGGACTTTATCCAACAAGAATGACTTTTTAGTCTGGTTTGGGTGTAATTTCCATCACCCACACTTTATGTCGCACTGTGTTATCGTAGTTCATATCTTTATGGGTGATTACCTTTATGTCTGGCTGAATACGTTAAACTTAGCGCTACCGGAAGGCATCCCTTTGTATCAATATTTTTTAGATATTCTTTATAGACTTGTACATATTTTTATTACGCCATTGTTCTTTGGGTTCAACATTTGATCCATCACACGGTGCAAACTCATTAGCAATCGATTTTGATATAATCTTTCCTACCACATGCTTTCAAAAGTCTAAAATATAAATCGAACTTGATGTTCATATTTAAACTTAAAATCTTAAATAATATTTCGTAAGGCATATTGCACCATAAATTCCTAAACTCAACACTATTTGCGCACTTATCACGTCATAACAGTCTAAAGTTGAAGAGTGTGGAAATATTCAAAAGAACCTTAAGGATCACCAGTAGAGACTTAGACTCGTGAGATTTGAGTTTTCACCATTTTTGAGAGTTTTTATGCAATCTTCGAGTCACAAGTGACTCAAATTTCTTTGGGTACCACACTAATGTCATTGTATGATCTCATTATTCTTTTTATTTGGTTTAACCACTGAGAATGACATCAATGTCGTGTTGTAAGAACCATGTGTCGTATAGTTTGTCCCAAGTATTAAACCTACAACCATTTCATATATAGATTTACCATTTTCCACCAGTTATTTTTGCATATTACCACATACCCATACATATTCCCCCACATCGTCCATATATCATGTATATCATTACCCTTGTTTTTTATGAAAATAGTGGTTTGGAAATTATTAATGTGAAATGTCATTATTCATTGTTTAAAGACAATCACATCGCATAAAGAATGAAATTGCTAAGTTAAATGGCTTAGGACCAAATTCGCAAAGTACACTCCGAGATTTAAATTCGCAACACAGGTTACAAATTCAATTAGGCCAGCAAGTTGATACTTTCCAAATTTTAGTCTTAATTACTTAACCCTATGTGAGCATGCATGATATGAGACGAAAATATAAATCTCAACCATAATGTCACGATGTATGAGAAAAACCCAAATGGGAAAAATCTTGGACGACCAGGCCTAGACAAAACCCACTACGAATACTGTTTTACAAGAAGACACAAAAGACTTATAGACTTGACACAACAAGATCCGTTGATGTCATCTTCAACAATTCTTTCCTTAGCACGTGTAGATCTAATACGTTGCACGACACCTCCTGTGTCTTGATATCCACCAAAAGCCAAAGGCCGTATCCAACCTGTGCAGAGGTCCACCGCACACAATCAGTGATGAATGTAGGAGAATATGATTCTAGGTTTAGTTCTTGAAAAATGATCCAAAAAGATCACATACATGTTGGAGACATTTTCTTGAGAGAATTTTTGCTTTCCTTGAAAGGTCATAGTGGATTCGTTTTGATTATTCCCAAGCCCCTTTGATTTCAAAGAGTCGAAGTAGTGGATAAGGGAAGTTGAGTTAGGAAAATTACTAAAAAAATGAATTTTTCAAAAACTGCAGCAATTGTTCGAATGACATACTAGTCCAGTTCAAATGACACGGCTAAATGTCGTTTGAACGAGATGAGAATGAGGATTCAAACGACAATTCATCCAAGTTTCTATAAGGACCTCGTTCGAAGTCGTTCGAACCAACTCATTCGAACAAACTCATTAGAACTATCTAGGTAAATTATGAAAAATAAAATGAAGTTTATGTTTTGTAAAAAAAATAAGAAGACTGTAAAATATGTCTCCAACAAAACTTTAAAAACTGGGTCATATACCTTTGGGAAAAATAAGTGTTCGAATTGTTGATGTGAAGTCTTCAATACGGCGAAATCTCGGGTGCTCAATTTCTTCAACGTGGAGTATAATATGACACTTAAAGACCTAAAATGTTTTGTCCAAAGGAAATATCCAATACTACAAATTGACTCAATTTGAAAATTTGTCCTTACAAATATCCCCCTTCGGCTGTTCCGGGACAAAACATAAAAAATAAAAAGACTCAGAATTTGCTAAGCCAGGCCATCAAGTCGATCCTAATGCCCATCTCCAAAGCCCCCCCAAAATGGACAAACTCGACTTCCTAACAACCTAACTGCTTAAAGATCTTTGCAGGAAAAAATATAGAAAATAATTAAATGGCCTACACACATGAAATAATAAACACATAATCGCATGTGGGGAAAAAAGATATAAATAACGAATTAAAATCTCCTCCCCCTAAACATGTTCTCCCCCTATTTTCTCGAAAAAGATACAAGAATAGAAATATACCTGCAATGTTAGTGAATAAATCATAAACTCAATATAAATAAAATTAGACATTAACAAGAGTAGAACAACCGCCATTGCACAATAAAGAACGTAAATCATCTAAAAGATCAATACATCATAAGACAATGTCAACGTACCTGAGCGTCCTCTCTACGAACCTGGGCCTCCTTTACTCTCTCTATATCTCTCTGTATGGAGACAATAAAATCCTACATCATAACCCTGCCCTGATGTTGCTACTCTTTCATTTGCTAAAACTGTAAACGCATCAACCTAAGCTCCTCCGACTCCGAAAGGGGATGAAAACGAGAGGTAAAGGGTTTGAACTGAGAGGGTGTTGATGAGGTTGCAGAATGAGATGAATTAGAATTGGATGGAGTGGGATGAGGAGTGCCTCTGGGAAGATGAACTCGAGATCGACCAATAGATGAAGTGTCGATGGTCTGACAATGGGTTACAAATATATCAGTAGGGAGAAGAGGGAAATGAACGTCAATACAATGCCTAGTGACTCAAATGGCGAACGGTAAGGCCTATTTAATAGGTACAGAGGGAGAAATCCTAACAGCTCCAAGAACACCAAAAATATGAGCATGGAGATCAATTGAAGCCCCAATGCTGATATCATACATCAGAAGAACGGGATCAGGTGTAATCTGAGTATGGATTGCACGTGGAATGAGATGCACAAACGATCCAATTAAGGATCATAAAATCAGCCTTAAGGTTATTATGATATAAAATGGATGTGTTGGGCTCTAACAACTCAAAGACTATCTCATAAATGAGGTCAAGGTCGGGTATCGCATCACCAGACCAAGGGAAGGTAACAATGGCCACTGGGGGAAACCAACTAAGCAATCGATGGAGCCGGAAGTGATAAATACTTCCTTACCACAAACCTTAGATTCTAGTCCTCTCTCATACACAAGCATGGTAAAGAAAAACTCCCGTATGAGGTCGGGGTAAATAGGATCACGGAGATTGAAAATGAGGTCCCAACCTTGAGTGGCAAGTCAAGTAAAGACAATAGTGCCGGATAAAGAGACTAGATTAATGATCTTTTCTCTAACTATGGACGTGGTCGAAAAGACTAGAGTATGAAAGAGATTGTGATTAACACGAATTCCCCAATGGTCATAGGTTGGGGACAGTAACGTCTTCCTCCGAGGAATGTTCCTCATCGAATTGAGACACACGTCGGGGATGTCTACAACGAGCCATAAGGTAAGATGGAAAGATTTCTACAACCTACCCAAATAATGCCAACAATTCCGCCACACCACCGAAACCACCACCACCACCAACAACAAACATTTCCCATACTCCATCAGTATATATATATATATATATATATATATATATATATATATATATAGGTATTGAGAAGAAAAATAACTAAACAAAATTAAATGATATTTCATGAGTCTTTTGACATAAAAAAAAATTGGAGTTGAACAAAATGTCAAGAAAAATCATGAAGAGTCATTTAATTGGGGCAATAAAATTAAAAAAACTTTTATTAATTTTTGAAGAAAATGTATATAATATACACATATAGCCACAAAGAGAGAAATAATATTGATTTTTCATATAATTGGGTTATGGTTGAACATAAAGTAATAACACAAAAATGTTGCATGTTAAGAAAATATACCCAAAACATATAAACTCAAACCAAAAGTAGGATATACATAGTGTAAGAGATAGAGTAGGAGAATACCTTAAGATGAACTTCCAAGAACCCGACAAACCTCTAGGAGAAATGTAGAATAACACTATGAAAATGTGGCTATGATATAGGTGTAGATGGAAGATGGAGGGTTGATTAGGTGGAGAGAATGGGAAATATGGTTTGGAGGGGTGAGAGATTGTGAGGGAGAGTAAATCATTTTTTGACTAAGAGAGAGAGAGAGAGAGAGAGGGAAAATGAAAAAATGAAATGGCTAGAAGAAAAATCCCAATCAACCTGATATAAGCCTGGTCGTTCGAACGACGTCATTTGAATGACATTCACGGGATATATCGAACGAGATTGCAGGGAAGGCTAAGGCAAGATTCATTCGAATCTCATTTCAACGATAAATCAAACGATATTCCAGATCCTCCAAAATCAATAAGAAAGAAAAAGATACAAAAAATAGAGAACATAAAGACCCAACATGTAACAAATTTTTGTTTTAAAACTGTCCTAGGAAGTGTTAAAAGTATTTGGACCGTGGAAACGGAATGAATTGGTGTGACCAATTCGAATAAAAGCATCGCCTAAGACAACGTATAAGTGAAAGATGCCAAATAATATATTTACACATTATTCACTGACATCAACCTTGTGACAAATAAGGAGAATTCAATTGGAGTCAAGTCACATAAACAAAATGCCTAGAAGTTTGATGATTCTCCGACCAATAGCGTCACCTAAAATTCAAAATGATGACTTATTGTGCAAACCCATTGATCTTCAACTTATGTGTTCCTTAACTGCGTATATTTCTGAATTTTACACAATATCTTGTATAACAAATATTGGCCTTGGCAATTTTGATTCTTTGTGCCATGTATTCTTTTAGGCTCTTTTAATGGCGGCTTTTCACGTAAAAGAGTTTTCTCTTTTCACAACCTGATTTCATTTCTCACATATTTGGCACAATCCATATATATGGGAAATGGTTCTTACATGCACAATTTATATGTCTATCACTTATAAGATTAGGTGACAAAATTGATAAGACAATACCTTACTGCACCTAGCATATGTAAAGCGAGATTAACATCCTCTGGATTCCGTGGAAGGTCTGTGCACGAAATGCAATGATATGAGGCAAACATAGAATAATATATTATAAACGAACATCAAAGTGTCATATCCACTCATAAAGCGCACAAATGAGATCAAATCAAGACTAGAAGCTCATCAAAAGACACATAAACATGAAATGATATTGTGACCCAAATATCTCACAAATAAACCCTATACGGACAAAATTAAAGATTTTATATATGAAAACTTTTATACAACAAAAGAAAATGAAAATATTTTTGGAATTTTAAAAAAATATGTACACAAATATGATACAATTCATACGAAATATGTTAAATATGAGTCTCACCCTAAACTAGATACATGATTTCGAACTCGATCAATGGAGCAAACCCCTATGGATTTCCTAAGATCCTCAAATCTAAGGGAATTTGGAGGTTTGGTAAAGATATCGGGCAATTGACGTTTGGGGCCTACAAATCTTAAGGAAACGACTTTCTCTTCAACTAACTCGTGAATAAAGTGCTCACGAATCCTAATGTGCTTTATTTTTTAATGTTGGACGGGATTTTGGAAAATATGGATTGCACTTGTATTATCACAATAAATAGTCATTGTGCCTTACCAAATACCGTAATCCTCTAACATTTACTTCATCCATATGAGTTGTGTACAATAACTCTCGGCGTCTATGTATTCGGCCTCTGCTGTGGACAAAAGAATTAGATTTTTTCTTTTTACTCATCCATGAGACAAGTGCACTCACAACATTAAAACATCCGCCTGAGGTGCTCTTACATCCATCAACATATCCTTCCCAATAGGCATCCGAATACACTGATAGGAAATCATTAGTGTTGAATGAGTATCAAATCCCAAACGATAGGGTCCAACTTGCATATTTAATAATACGTTTAATAGAAAGTAAGTGTGACTTTTTTGGGCAGCTTGATAATAGGCGCAAACCCCTAACTAAAGGAAATGTCCGGATGACTAGAGGTTAAGTAAAGTAAACTACATATCATACTCCTAAAAGGTGTGTGATATACATCATTTCCTTTGGTGTCTTGCTAAGATTAACGAATGAACTCATGGGTGTATGTATATGCTTAACGGAGTCTAAATTATATTTCTTCACAAGATCTTTCGAATACTTAGATTGGGACAAAAATATCCCACTATAGAATTGATGCACTTTAAGACCTTGGAAGTAAGTAAGCTCACCGACCATACTCATCTCAAACTCACTTTGCATTTCTCCTGAAAAAAGGTGAGTATGTTTGTTACACGTGGACCTAAAACTATATCGTCGACATACACTTGGGAAACTAAGGTAGTACTCTCATCCCGACGAACAAACAACGTCATATACACTCTCCTCTAGAGAAGCCCTGAACAAGGAGATGGGAAATAATCCTCTCATACCAAGGACATGGTGCTTTCTTCAAACCATGTAGGGCTTTCTTTAAGAAAAAGATGTGATTTGGGTTCTTAGGGTCTTCAAACCCCTTTAGTTGTTCTACATAGACTTCCTCCTAAAGAATGCCAATTAGGAAGGCACTCTTGACATCTATTTGATAAAGCTTAAATTTTATATAACACGCAATGGCTAGTAAGAGGAGCATATACTCCAACCTTGCAACGGGAGCAAAAGTTTCATTAAAATTAACACCTTCTATTTGGGTGTACCTCTGGGCAATTAACCTATCTTTATTACGAACAATGACACCATTATCATCAATTTTATTTTTGAAGATTCATTTGGTACCAATGACATTAGCATCGCTAGGCCAGAGAATTAACTCCCAAACACCATGGTTTTGTAATTGAAGCAACTCTTCTTGCATGGCATTTATCCAATGTTCATCTTTTAGTGCTTCTTTGAAATTTTTAGGTTCGATTTTATAGGTATATCATAAATAAGTGACCTGATTTTCAAGTTACGAAAAAGTCTTCACACCTAAGTTGGGATTCCTAATAATATTGGCGAGGCCATGACTTTTATAAACCTATGGTGATGGATCCCTTTTCTACTGTATAGGGTCCACCAAGTCATTTTGAGAATTAATGTGATCAACATTGGGGTTCATTAATCTCACATGAGGAATCGTCCTCAACATCAATAAATGTAGCTAGAGCATCATCTTTTATATTAACATTTATTGACAAAGCTATAAACCCTATAATCTCTACTATTTGGTGAATAACCTAGAAATATACCTTCATCAGTCCTCAATTTGAATTTTCCTAAAAGATCTCTATCCCCAAGGATACAGCAAGGAGTCCTAAAGACTTGAAAAGAGGCTAGATAACCACAATTCATGATATGCCAATAGAAGACCTCGTCTCGGCTTCAGACAAGCTCAACTCGAGCCGACTTTATAAAGTGTGTTCTCCTTAATCATCGTGTAATAACTGCCTCATCCTCATCTAGAGCCAGCCCGAGGCCATATGCCAACCTATTGGGTTTATGCCCGACCTTGTTTATCCCAAGAAGATAAGACCACACCAATTTAGAGAGACCTCTCGTCTCAGCCTGATGTAGCTCAACCAAGAATACACTTGGCAACTATAAGTATATTATCCAGAGCGTCAGTGGTCTTGTACTCGGCTAGGCTAACACCTCATCCAAGCAAGACGCATTCGATATCTGGCAAGGCGCGTGAAATGAAGCACGCGTGGAAGAGTGCGCTTGGGGTGCGAGCTCACGTGAGCAAAATTGTTATAATAGCATCATCCCCAATGTGGAGAATATATTTTAATCATTACTTACATGCACAAGAGACAGATGACATTATATCGTTGAATAATTAGTGTTGTACATGCCTCATGCATGATTGGGGTGCATATGTCACCACCTCAACCATATAAATACTTGTCTTCTACATCAGTGAAAAGGATCACAAACTGTTAACCCTAATGAAAATCTATCTAAACATTTACTTAGAGACAGAAAGCTTGAGTTCTTGTATCTAGAGGCCATTAGATCCTAAATTTAGCGGATCTCACACACTCACAGTGGACATAGGCCCTTCAAAGGTTGAACCACTTATATCTAGGGTTATTTCTCCTTTGCCTCATCTCTTTCTATTCTTTTATACCTGTTCATACTCCATTATTATACTGGTTTGAACTTACTCATCATATTGACTTGGTGATATCAATTCTGGTATCATCAATCTGGCATTGTCTTTGGAAACAAGATAGCCATTGGCTTGAGTCTTAAGCTCACTTTTAGTTCATCTAGCTCACTTCCAGTACCTTACTTGGTTTTTCTGTCCATCGAAACTCTTCAATGGAATCAGATCCTCCTACTATAGGTGGACCCAGTACCAACCAAATCCTACCTCAGTTAGAAATGGCTGAGGTAGTGGCAGCCCTGCACTCCCTGGTGGACAGTCAACGACAGATTAAGGAGACTCTTACTTCGTTTATTTAGAACATGGTGGTTAGACCTTCTAGGGGAAGAAATGATATTAAAATTCTGGCATCCAAGGAAGGTGTTCCAGATCCAATGGCCAGGGGACCACTCCAGGCCCCACTCAAGGATCTTCTTCCTCAGCATAGGCATAGAGACGTGGCCGACCCTAGGCATACACTGGGGGATACCGAGTCAGGAATGCCCAGATGATGAGGATGAACAATATGATGACGAGGACGGCAGAGAATGCTGGGAGCCTTATGAAATTTCTAGAGGCAATGTGTGACCAATTCAGCCCAACCGAGGATGCAGTAGCTGAGAACACACTATATGGTTGACTTACTTGAGTTTGTGCCATATAGGAGTTTCAACTAGTTTGGATATCGAGACAAAATAGGATTATATTTTTTATGAGTTACTCTATCTCAAAAAGGTATCTAAGATTCATAAAAAAAGAATCCCAGTCCAAACATTTCAAGTTGCACTTCAAAAAGGGAAGTATTGAACTCTTGAACCACATTAGGACACACACTCCATACACTGCATACATATGTGTTATTACGTGTGCACAATTTAATTTGGTGGTTAGACCTCATTAATAATTTTTTTGCATCATTTTAAATGATTTTTTCATTTTATTAAAATTGGTTTTTAAAATGTTTAGGGGTTAAATCATAATTAGTTTTTGTGGTATAGAACTTGGTTGGGTAGAACCTTAACCCGTTTAGAACTTTTGTGGTGCAAATTGAATTTTTCAAAGCATTTAAAATCTCACGACAGCTATTCTCTTTTGGCAAAACACGCATGTACTGTTATTAGATTTGTTGGACGATTTTTACACAGGGATCTGTGTGTTTCTTCTAGATGCGAATCGCGACCCTTGATCCCAGATCTAATTGACGGCCTAAATGAGATTCCCATCTCAATCCCTATGTCTATAAAATCAGCCAACCAGCGTAGGGATTTTCCACCACTGTGTTTACGCCTTTGGATTTACAATCCGTTAGAAGAAATCGATTTGCACCCTTGGTTTATAATAGATTTTTGTTTCTAAGTATATATATTCATTTAGGGTTTTGACCTCAATTGGTCTAGAGAGGTGAGGTCGGCGTTGAATAGAAAAAGAGAGAGAGGAGAGTTCATCTCCAAGGAAGAAATAAGAAAGAGCATGTCGGTGCTTAGAAATCATAGTGAGAGCTTATCTTCTTCAAGAGAAAACAGAGAGGGAGATGCAACCAATTGATTACATATGAGAGAGATAGAGAGTGCTGATAGAAACCGAAATCACTCTTACACCATGAATGTTTTTCTTCCAAATCGAAATACCAAACACCTTCATTGTTCTTAAAACAGTAACCCATATTTGAAAGTCAAAATGCTTGGGGTTTATGTGAGTTGGGGTATTGCTGGTTTGATTCAAGATTGAAGACCTCTTCAATTTTATATCTCTCTAAAAACCATATAGTTCACTGAATTTTCTAGGTTCTTTAATTCTGATTCCTGGGATCTGATTTTTTGTTGCTACTAGATCCAAGATTGTTATCTCAAATATATTTTGAGAAATAAGACTCCTGGTTGTGTATATATTCAGATCTTTAAATACCTTTTTATTTCAAAATATAATTTCACATTTTGTGAAATCAGTTTGAACATAAATAAATTTTTGAAACAAACTTTAATTTAATTTTTTTGTCAGATCTGAAATTCGTTGAAGTCTATTATTTAAAACATATTTGAAATTATTTGCATGTCATATATAATGCTTTGTAATTCGTAGGAATTTGTTGTATAATTGATTGAGAGATGTGAGATGTATTTCTGCATTTAGATCAATTCACAAACACTTTCACTCTCACATGAACACTTAGATATTGTGGTTCTTGGTGAGATATATTGTTTGTTGAGCTACTATAATCGAGTGGACAAGAAAAAAAAGGAAGCTACGAAAGGAAATCATATCAAGTCAGAAGCCTTTGAGAGTGGAGTAACTCGTGTAGGTAATTTTCTGAACTTAGATTTAGGATCTTATATTGCATGCTTAGTACTGTAACTTGTGCCTTGTGATTTTAGTGGATTTTTGTTTTTCTCCGTAGAGGGGGTCGTGGATGTTAACCTTATTTTAGGGTTTTACCACGTTAAAAATTACTTGTCAAATTTTCTTGAATGTTCTTAATTGCTGTTGTGAACAATATCTAATTCAAGACTTAATTGTAGGTTTTAGTTTTAAAAACCTAAGGTAATAAAACTAACAAATCTAGAGGAAATATTCAGAAACATTTAACACATCTTGTGTTGTATCTTGAAAAGAGTTTTGTTCAAAGAGTTTGTTTTTGGAGTTTACTTAATTTATAACATTTTGTTATTAACTTAGTAAGCATTTTTTTAAGTGGTATCAAAGCGTGTTTATCAAAAGTTATTTTGATCCTGAAACTCCAAATTTTTTTTTCAAAATCTATTTCTGAATATTGATGAAAGATTTGAGAAGTTAGGTAACCTTTCCCGATGACCACTCTTTGATGGAAACAACTTATCTTACTGGAAATGTAAGAATGGTTGCTTTCATTTAAAAAACTCTTGGAGATTATGTTTGGGATATGATTCAAAATGGTTATGAACATCCAATTAAGTCTTTATCTAATACTGATCCCACAAGGGTTAAGAAACTTCTTAGAGAATTTACTACGACAGAGAAAAAGAAGTTTCTCAGTAATAATAATGGAAAGAATGCTATCTCTATGTCCATTAACGAGCATGAGTTTAAAAGAATATATATTTTCTCTACTTCTAAAGAGGCATGGGATGCTCTAGTCACCGCACGTATTAGGGTCGAAAAAACACAAATGCTTGTCCAATAGTATAATACACTAATTATGGATGACAATGAATCCTTTGACGATTTCTATATTATGTTAACTGATATTTTCACAAAATTAAATGCTAATGGTATAACTTATAGTAGAAAATAAATCATTCAAAAGATTCTTAGGTCATTACCTGCCAAATTTGATAATAAGAGATATGCCATAGAAGAAGTGGACGACTCAAATCTGACTCCTGAGTTGCTAAGTAGCGAATTAAGAACTGTTGAGATGGAGTTAGAGTTTAAAAAACAAATGATTGCCCAAAACAGGAGATTCACTCGATATAATGTTATGTTTTCATCATAATTGACTTCACCTAAAGTCAGTCCCTTAGACTTCAACCTTGACCTAAATGATGATTGTTATTTGGATGATCATGATAACCAAATTACCTTAATGAGCAAAAAGTTTAAAAAAATAATCAAATTCAGGAACTCAGTGGCAGACAAACATGGCAAACCTGGTTATCAAGGCCCTCAAAATTCCAGACCTCGTGAAAGATATAACAACAAAAAGACCTATGACAATAATCGACCTAACATAGATATGAAAGATGTGAAATGTCATAGATTTGGAAAAATGGGCATTTTGCTAATAAATTCACAAACAGACTTAACAACACTACTAAGGCTAACATGTGTAATACATGGGACGAATCTAGTGATTTTGATGAAGATGAAACTGAGTCAACCCATAATTACGAGTCTTGTATGTCATTCTATGCTAGGATCATATACTATGATGATGATGATGAATGTGTGACTACTCATGATTCTATTGTTCCTAGTGTTGCATCTATTGCTGAGAATGTTGTGATTGTTGATGATGAAAATAACACTGTTAGTGATAGTTTAAGGGTGTGTCAAATTGAAAACATTGTCGATAAACTTAAAGTGTGTGTGAGTTCCACAGATGAAATGAGCACTATAGGAGACACTTCACACACTACACTTAGTGAGTCCGATGATGATCTTCCAAATCTTCAAGAGCTATACATGAAAACGCTTAAGAAAAGTATCCGTCTTGAGAAAATGGTTAAGCTACTGAATGAGCGTATTGATTTACTTAACCAGACTATTAGGAAGAACGTTGAAGAGTTTACAGCACTATGTGTTGCCCATGAGACTGAAATTAAATAATTTTCCACAAAAATAGAAGATCTTTCTGAGCAAAATAATATTTTGGAACAAAAATACAAGTCTACTTTGGTTGAACTTGAAGAATCTAAGAAAAAAGTTTCAAATGTGTTTAAAAAATGCTTACACTTTGAAACTCAAGCTAAATCCTACGAAGAAATTATTGTGGGAAGCAAGTTTGATTTTGAAGACACTGGTTTTGGATTTGGAGAAAAAGTTTATACTGGCAAAAATATTTCTCCTGAAAATGTTGTTTTTGTAAAATATGGCCAGAATCTTCAGAACACTCAGAAAGAAAATTATTTTAAAGATGTCTCTAAGGTAAAACAAAGTGATAATACTCAACAACCCAAATATAATGGTCCATCTATGTATGTCTGTCCTCCTGTTAGAAATCAATATCAGAAACCCAAAACCAATGACACCTGGATGACCATTCATATTAGGGATAAACCAATTTTCAAAGACTTTAGTAATAAATTCAAGTCCTTTACACATCAGTACTGTTCATATTGTGATGTCCACGGCCACTCCATTACCGAATGTTTTCAAAAGAGATTGTATACACCTACTTATTCAAATTTTAACTATTATAAAAAGAGTAGGAGTACTTATGTTCTCCCACGACAAACCACTCACAACTCTAACCATAAAAATAAGGGAGGACCTAAAACTAAGAATAAATAATTTAGAAAGACCCAACAAAACTTTTCTAAATCAAAGGCCAATAAAACTGTCAAAACTAGGCCTATTTGGATTAGAAAAGATGACTTGTTACCCTAGCTCAAGTGCAATATTGTCATATCTTCTATTAAGGCACAGAGCACTTCATCTGGATGGTACCTTGACTTCGGATGTTCTAAACATATGACCTGAGATTAAACAAAATTAACAAACGAAACAGACTTCCTTGGAGGTAGTGTTGTGTTTGGTGATGAAGTTTCTTATAAAATCGTAGGTAAGGGAACATTGTGTGAGGAAGGTCTCCCCAATCTAAATGATATTCTCCTAGTTAAAGGTGTCAAGGCTAACTTGCTTAGCATATCTTAATTTTTTGATTCCAATCATACTATTACCTTTTCAAAAACTGATTGTAAAATTCTTGATGAAATGGGAAACTGTATATTAATAGGAAACAAAAATGAGGATAACTGTCAGACAGTCCTTCCTAAGTCTGAATCTTGTAATATTTCCACATTAGAAGATGTTGATCTTTGGCACAATAGATTAGTACATACAAATTTTGATAATCTTCGTAGGTTAAGTTCCTAAGAAATTATTAGAGGATTGCCTAAAATCAAATTCTTTTTAATCTTATATGTGGTCCTTGTCAGGAAGGGAAAATAAGTAAACCCTCTGACAAGCAAGTTAAAGATGTTTTAACTACAAAACCTTTGGAATTAATCCACATGGACCTTATGCGTCCCTCTATAACTCTCAGCTTCTGTGGTAACAATTACATACTTGTTATTGTGGATGATTACATATGATATACATGGGTAGCCTTTATGAAAAATAAATTTGATACCTTCGACGAGTTCTTAAAAATACTTTTAAGAATAGAGAATGAGAAGGATACCCAAGTATGTCGCATCAGAAGTGACAAAGGTGGAGAATTCAAAGATTCTGGTGTTACAGAATATTGTATAGGTAATGGCTATAAACATGAATTTAGTGAGCCTAAGACACCTCAGCAGAACGACATTACTGAAAGTAAAAAGAAAACTTTACAAGAGATGGCTAGGGTTATGCTACATGCAAAAAATCTAATTAAGTTTTTTTGGGCCGAAGCTGTTCAAATGGCTTGTCATATCATTAATCATGTATACCTTAGGAAGAATTCCAAACCTCTTGATAATATTAGATTTGAGTATCTTCGTAATTCCATTGGTATGATAGTTCTTACTTAATTCAACACATAATTCATATCATCGGTAGTTGCATGCTAATAATTGCTTTATGAGGATTTAGGGCAAGGACGTTTCTCAAATGACAAAAGACGCCTCCTAATATCTGTTTAATATAGGAGACCCTTGTATGTGCCCTTGTATATGTTATTTATTATGTTGACATGTTATATCATATTCTCTTGATTTATATTCTTTTACCCCGTTGTATATTTGAGTAAAATCAGGAGAGAAGAACTTGAGTACCTGTGCTACGATTTATATCTTTTCTGGTACTAACTCAACTAATATGGCATTGAGTGTTTAATCTTTTTCAAGCTTTTTTTTTACCCGATTGTATATCTGGTCCTATTTATTAGGGTATTAGTCTGTATTTTAGTTGAGTAATGTATTTTCTTCTCTTATTTTCGGTTCTATGATGGGAATGAGTAGTTAGAGATTTTTGTATAGGAAATCTAGGATTTTTCAATTTTACCCACGAGTACAGGATGCTCAAGGGAATTTTGTATCTAATATCCAAAGGGGGAGATTGAGAACACACTATATGGTTGACTTACTTGAGTCTGTGCCATATAGGAATTCCAACTAGTTTGGATATCGAGTTAAAATAGGATTAGATTTTTTATGAGTTACTTTATCTCAAAAAGGTATCCAAGCTTCATTAAAAACGAATCCCAGTCCAAACATTTCAAGTTACACTTCAAAAAGGGAAGTATTGAACTCTTGAACCACATTAGGACACACACTGCATACACTGTATATATATGTGTTATGACGCGTATTAATTTAATTTGGTGGTTAGACTTCATTAAACATTTTTTACATCATTTTAAATGATTTTTTATTTTTATTAAAATTGGTTTTAAAATGTTTAGGGGTTAAATCAGAATGAGTTTTTGTGGTATAAAAACTTGGTTGGGTAGAACCTTAACCCGTTTAGAACTTTTGTGGTGCAAATTAAATTTTTCAAAACAGTTAAAATCTCATGGCACCTATTCTCTTTTGGAAAAACACGCATGTGCTGTTATTAGATTTGGTCGGACGATTTTAAAATAGCAATGTGTGTGTTTCTTCTAGACGCAAATCGCGACCCTTGATCCCGGATTGAATCGACGACCTAAACGAGACTCCCATCTTAATCCCTATGTCTACAATATTATCCAACCAGCGTAGGGATTTTCCACCACTGTGTTTACACATTTAGATTTACAGTCCGTTAGAAGAAATCGATCTGCACCCTTGGTTTGTAACAAATTTTCATTACTGAGTACCTATATTCATTTAGGGTTTTTGACCTCATATGGTCTAGAGAGGTGAGGTCGGCATCGAATAGAAAAAGAGAGAGATGAGAGTTCATCTCCAAGGGAGAAATAAGAGCTAGCAAGTCGGTGCTTAGAAATCAGAGTGAAAGTTTATCTTATTCAAGAGAAAACAGAGAGAGAGAGAGAGAGAGAGAGATGCAATCAATTGATTACATATTAGAGAGAGCTGAGAGAAACCGAAATCACTCTTACACCATACACATTTTTCTTCCTAATCAAAATACCAAACACCTTCATTGTTCTTAAAACAGTAACCCATATTTGAGAGTCAAAATGCTTGGGGTTTATGTGAGTTGGGGTATTGCTGGTTTGATTCAAGATTAAAGACCTCTTCAATTTTATATCTCTCTAAAAACCATATAGTTCACTGAATTTTCTAGGTTCTTTATCTCTAATGCCTTGGATCTCATTGTTTTTTGTTGTTAGATCCAAGATTGTGATTTCAAATATATTTTGAGAAATAAGACTTCTAGTTATGTATATATTCAGATATGTAAATGCCTTTTTATTTCAAAATATAATTTAACATTTTGTGAAATCAGTTTGAATATAAATAAATTTTTGAAACAAACTTTAATATAATTTTTTTGTCATATCTGAAATTTGTTGAAGTCTATTATTTAAAATAGATTTGAAATTATTTGCATATCATATAGAATGCTTTGTAATGCGTAGGAATTTGTTGTATAATTTATTGAGAGATGTGAGATGTATTTCTGCATTTAGATTAATTCACAAACACTTTTACTCTCACACGAACACTTAGATATTGTGGTTCTTAGTGAGATATATTGTTTGTTGAGCTGTTGTAATCAAGTGGACAAGGAAAGAGAAAGGAAGCTACGGGAGGAAATCATATCAAGTGAGAAGCCTTTAAGAGTGGAGTAACTCGTGTAGGTAATTTTCTGAACTTAGATTTAGGGTCTTATATTTCATGCTTGGTGCGGTAACTTGTGTCTTGTGATTTTAGTGGATTTTTGTTTTGCTCCGTAGAGGGGGCCGTGGATGTTAACCTTATTTTAGGGTTTTACCACGTTAAAAATTATGTGTCAAATTTTCTTGAATGTTCTTAATTGCTTTTGTGAACAATATCTCATTCAAGACTTAATTGTAGGTTTTAGTTTTAAATACCCAAGGTAATCAAACTAACAAATCTAGAGGAAATATTCGAAAACGTTTAACACATCTTGTGTTGTATTTTGAAAAGAGTTTTTTTCAAAGAGTTTTTTTCAAAGAGTTTATTTTCGGAGTTTACTTCATCTATAAAATTTTGTTATTAACTTAGTAAGAAGTTTTTTAGTAACAGGCCGAGTTGAGAGTGTGGGCCCTTAGCATCAGCATTGGACATATTAAGTAGAGGGTCGGCCTTTGATAGGTTCAGCCCAGTAACAGGTGATCTAAGAAATTACCACTCCAGATCTTGAAGTATCATTGGTTCTCCCAGGAATGATAGGTGTTATGATCGTGGGCCTTAATGAGCATGAGATGAGGAACAACGAGAGGTGAATAGCCGATAGAGGACAGTTCCCAGGGCGCCCTCAGTTCGTCCGGTCGAGAAAAAAGGGGTTGGAGATAATACTATTTAAACTGAGGTTATAGCTGCGATTGAGAGTCCTTGGAGCGATTCTATCTAAAGACTGAAGGATAAAATTGGGGACATTCTGAAAAGCCGAGACCCCTTACAGAGGGGATACTATTAAGGATCCCCTTTCGTGGCAAAGATCGTTAGCTATATAACCCCGATAATGTTTAAACTTCCAATGGTCACACTTAAGTATGACAGGAGCACTAAGCTCGTCCACCATGTAGAGATGTACCAATCAGTTGCTGATATATATTCAGTCTCCGACGAGATAAGGTGTCGGGTCTTCTATAGCACACTTACTGGTGCTTCCCATATGTGGTTTACCTCTCTCCCTAAAAACTCGATAGAGAATTTCAAATAATTAGCAGAGAGGTTTATACACAACTTTTGTTTTGAAGTAAGACCCCAGAAGATGACACACCAGTTGCATGTAAAGCAGGGAAAGAATGAAAGTTTGAGAGATACTATCTCGGCTATAAATAAGTGTGCATACTGTTTTATCACGAAATCTGTACGAACTGGAACAAAATGAGCCACCTTGGTCAGTCGATCCACTATCACCTATATGGAATCATAATCTTGCTGCGATAATGGTAACCAAGTGATAAAATTCATAGAGATACTTTGTCATTTCCACATGGGAATCTCAAGTGACTGCAACATTCATATTAATCTTTGGTGGTCTACCTTTACGAGCTGGCAGGTAGTAAACTTTGAGACAAACTCTGCTATGTTCCGTTTCATCCCCGACCACCAAATCTGCTTGCGTATATCCTGGTACATCTTATCCCCACCGGGATGTATATCAAATAGAGACCCATAAGCCTATGACACCACTACATGACTCAAATTATCACCCTCCGAGACCACGAGTCTCCCGTTAAACCATAAACCACCCTCTAAACTGATCGAGTACCCCTCTGCCCCATCAGTTAATAATTGTAGAACTTTGTCTTGGCAGTACTAATCCCCAGCCTGTTCTTTCACCACCCTCGTCACAATCTCAGGCGTGATAGATAATATGGAGATATAAGTCATAGAAATCTTATCATTGTGTCAAAGCTCTCTTCACTTCGCTTTCCAAACCTCTGCTAGCTCACGTGCAGGTCTTCATCTTAATGTGTCAGCCACCACATTAGCCTTCTAGGATGATACTAGATATAAAAATGGAATCCTTCACGAACTTCAACCACCTCCTCTACCTTATGTTCAGATCCTTCTGCATGAATAGGTATTAAGCGATTTATGGTTCTTAAATAAGGTAAATTGCTCCCCCAATAAATTGTGCCTCTAAATCCTCAAGTCAAATACCATTATGGGTAACTCCAAGTCATGTGTGATGTAATTATTTTCACGGGACTTAAGATTGCGAGATGCATACTCTATGGCCCTCTCCTCCTGTTGCAATATACCCCCAAGTCCCTGCAAGGATGCAGAAGTGTAGACGCAGTATGCCACTCCTAACTTAGGCAATGCAAGTACATTTATTGAGTTCAATTTGTCCTTTTGCTCATCAAAAGCTATCTGAAAATGGTCATCCTAAATAAACGGTGCCCCTTTACAAGTCAAATTTATCAATGGACCCGCAGTCTTTGAGAAACCCTTGATGACCCTTCAATAATATCTGACCAATCCCAAAAAACTGCGAAACTCGGTCGGTGTCATGGGTTAGCCCCACTCCCTCATTGTCGATACCTTACTCAGGTCAAAAGTGATACCCTTCTCAAACACAATATGTCCCAAAAACTGCACCTCCCAAAGCTGGATCCCACATTTACTAAACTTTACATACAATTGGTGTTCTCTAAGTGTCTGTAAAACCTTTTGTAAGTGATCGACATGCTCATCCATAGAATGAGACTAAACTAGAATATCGTCAATAGACACAATTATAAACTGGTCAAGAAACACTCGAAAAACCCAGTTCATCAGATCCATAAACACTGCTGGCGCATTGGTGAGTCCAATGGTATCACCCTAAACTAGTAGGACCCATATCGAGTCAGAAAAGCATTCTTAGGAACATCCTCTTCCCTGACACACAACTGATGATAATCGAACCTTAAATCTATCTTAGAGAAATAAATTAATCCCCTCAGTTAGTCAAATAGATCATCGATGCGAGTCAGTGGTTACTTATTTTGGATCGTGACCTTATTCAACTCTCTGTAATCAATACACAACCGAAGTGACCCATCCTTCTTCTTGACGAACGATACCGGTGGCCCCCACGGTGAAGTAATCCATCGAATAAAGCCATATTTTGGATGCTGCTAAATTTTCTCCCTCAATTCCCGCATCTCAAATGGGGCCATGCGATAAGGTTCTCGGGCTATAGCTCTCGTACCCGGTGCTAGGTCAATAACAAAATAAATTTCTCGGTTAGGCGATAACTCGAGTATGTCATAGAATACATCCTCAAACTCCCTCATGACTGAAATCGAGTCGAACAAAACTACCACCTCCTGGGAGGTCTCCTCCTCGATATAATATAGAAGTGTGCTCGACCCTCCCTGAGGAAGAGGCATCGCTACCAAGAACATCTCCAGCCCTGGAATCAATAATACAATAGTCCTTTTGAAATAATCCACCATCGCCCAATATTCAGCGAACCAGTCCATTCCCAAGATAACGTTATACCCCTCCATATTTAAAATAAAAAGATCGACGACTAAACATAATCTGCCCACATCGATATCTACACCCCTACAGATCGAGTGTATAGGTGACCCACTACCAACCGATGAGTCTACACACATAAGGAAAGTACCAGTTGTCTCTAATAGGCTGACAGCTCATGAAAATCTAGTCACTATGAAAGAATGTAATGCCCCAGTATCAAATAAGACACTACTCGCAAGCCCGTCAATAGGAAACGTACCCGCTACTACTGTTGGTGCCTGTGGTTCCTGTTGTATGGCGGAATCTCGAATATTATAGGCACGATCGTACTTTAACTATCCCTATTATGGTATTACAAGTGGGGATAATGCCACAGGTGGCCTCTGTGCCTGTTGCTCCTGCGGTGTTTCCCCCTGTTGTGGTAAATCCCTCCTTTTGTGGCCCATTTGTCCACAAATAAATCACTGACCTAGAAAGTCACTTTGTCACTGCCCTGATAGCCTCGACCTTACTGGCCTCGACCCTGCTGACCTCCCCCTATTGTTCCCTTAGCGCTGGAGGCCTTAAGGAACCTGCTACTACAGAGGACCTTGTTGGCCCTTCCTATAACCACCCTCGGGTAAATAGCCCTCAGATATGAACCTTTTTTCCTGATCACCTATCAAAAATCCTGCACCTGGAGTCTACCTGACTACTACTGTTATGGTGCTCCACTAGCACCACTCCCTCCTATCTTACCCTTCTAGCTCGGATCACCTCCACTCCTGCTCCCCTTCACATGGATGTGATGGTCCTAACAATATACCAGTGCGACATTGATGGCATTCCTATAAGTTACCAATGCGGGATTACCGATCAAGTGCTACCGAATCCTCCAGGCCAAACCATCCATAAACTTTGCCTTCTTCCTTTCTTCGTTCTTCACCTCGTCTGGTACAAAATTAGCCAAACGAGTGAAATCTACCTCATACATATCCACTGAACGATCACCTAGAGTTACCTCACTGAACTTCTTCCTCATCTATGTCTCTCAGCTGGAGGAAAGTATTTGCGATCAAATTGTATCAAAAAATTAGTAATAGTCATAGTATCCCTCTTTGCCACGGTGGTAACTGACTCCCACCACTGTAGCGCTTCTCCAACTGATATGAAAATAGCAAGCATATGCTTCTTCACCACACTACAGTCAATCATACGCAAGTGGTGCTGGATGTATTTCTTCCACTAACACACTGCAATCACATCAGAACTCCCCTGAAAACTTTGGTGGATGGCATTTCTGGAAAGCCTATCTGACCCTCTGCCATTCTGTTAGCCCTAGGTGTGCCTGAAAAATTAGTGCCACTGACTGCGGTGGCTACTGGACTTGAGGGAAATGCTGAGCTATGGTAGTCATAGCTGCATTCACTGCACGTGCCACTATCTTCACCACCTCAACTTCTATCATTGTTCCCTATGGTGCCGGTGGCTCTGGCTCAGCCTCCCTGCATTATTCTGAGCCGCTGCTCTTGCTGCCCATCGTCTCATGGGTGGAATTTGAAAGTAGATTTAAATTGTATGAGTTCACACTAATTATAATTATAATAGTAGAAGAACGAAATTCCAATGCATAATCATGAATGCAACATTCTTATTAATAGGGCTCTAGGTCAAAGAATGCTACGTTGAGATCGTAGTAAGTTGTACATATCCAATAGACACTAGAACCTAATGCTCTGAGACCATCTATGAAACCCTGCATATTTTAATCCCGAATGATCAGTTCAGTATTAAATTAAACAGGAATCATTAATGTTTTTATTCATAGAATCATTGTCGAAAAACTTTGTAATCACTAATCACCTGTGCTAAATTAAGCTGGTGTCAAATTTTATCTTTTATTATGAAGCCGTGCAAAAATAAATTGAATGAACTAAACCATTCACACATAAATATAGTCTGAACAATCACACGACATATATATAAATAAATGAGACTGAATAAACCATCGGTTCTCCAAGTACATAATCCATCCATAATAAGTAAAACTAAATCAAAATATAGTCACATGCATAACTAAATGAAAGAAATAGTCTGAAGTCAACACGCACAAATGAACTGCAAAGGAACCTCCTATCTATAATGAAAGAGATGAAGTGTCTAATGGAAATCTCCTCCAAGATTCCATACTGCAGCAGCTATGCGTCTCTGGATAGGATCTCTAAGCTTGGCGTCCCTGTGGTTGGACACCTAAAAGGTTTTGAAAATATTTTTGACACGGGTCAGAGCCCATGTAAAAAATTTTAAAAATATTTTACAAGTATTTAATTCACAATTTAAATCCGTTATTTATTACACATGTAATAAATAAACATTAAAGGGATTGATTGAATGCCTAAACAACAAAGGGATTGATTGAATGATGACGTGCCATTCGTGAGACTTACACTATTTCAGATCATTTATTTTATAACTTATAACCCTGCATAAATTGACAAAATAAACAATCGAAGTCTTCAAGTTGCAGAAAGTGTCTAGGATGATTTTTTCTCACTATTAGTCAAAGTGAAAGCACCCACAGAAATCAAATTTCTTTATATTGTAGGATCAGTTGTTAACCATATTTTTTTAAATTTTCTTCTCCTTTAGATCGTGGCACGGCCTCTCTCCATCTTTCAAATGAGATACACCCAAACATGTTCATATTCGATTTTTTGCAAAATTCTTCTCCGTATGCATCACATCAATTACATGCCTCACACGGGGCTCTTTCCAAGACAAGTCAAATAAGATTGAACGCCTGGACCATGCCTTCATTTCAGTAGTATTTTTTAAATCCTCCCTAGCTATACGGTTCTCACCTGCAATTGGAGGGTGTTTGCTTAAAAACTTATTCCCCAAAGTCACAGCCTTCGCCTTCTCCTCGATTTGATAACCCAAAAGTCGAGCAAATTTCATTCTACACTCGTGACTGACATGTAAAAAGATAGACTTGTCATTCCTAAAAGTGTGAATATTCAACAGAAATCTACAATGGCTGACATAAATTATATTACCACTATGATGTAGCCAAGTGGATTCAGTTTCCTACCCACAGATGGGAAATCCATAATAACCAAGAACATTACAACCAGACAAGGTTCCATAGGAAGGAAAGTCGTGGATCGTCTACAACACCATTGGTTTAAGTATGTAATGTCCAACCTTATGAGCATTAAATTCCCTCACACATTCACCCCGCAACTCTTTAAGTTATTCAATTAATGAGGGTAAGAAAATATCAATATCATCTTTGGGAGCCTTGGGCTCGGGTATTAAAAACTATAATAATGTGAAGTCTTTTCTCATGCACAATACTAGTGGGAGACATAAAGACGATATGAGAATTAACCAATAATTTTTATTAGTACTTAAATTATCGAAAGGGTTAGACATGGTACAATGAAATTGTTTTTAATCGTGTCGGCGGGGGATACTTCAATACCTAATGTGGAGCTTGCAAGAACTTACAAAATTTTGTAGCCTTTTTTGTTTCACTCTCACAAACCATATATCTTGGATCATTGCATACATGTGAATCATCCTTCAGTTCTTGTTCATTGTAGTAAAATATGAAATCATACTCCCATGGATGAATACATTTGTACTACAAACCTAAACCCTTCAATCTCTTCATCATATTCGGATAATAATATGGTAACGTGTTCTCATTCGAGAGGATTTCTTTAGCCCATTTAAGAATTCTGATTATGTTGTTGCCCGACAAACCAAATTGACTCTTCAAATTATGCAAACTGATCATTATGTATAATACCCAGTGATATTCTTTGCAATTTTCATACGAAGGTCTATTGCATCGACTATCAACCATATATTTTTTTATTTTTGGATAATTCAACATCAACTTGTTCATTGACTTGGTCATAATGCATATTATCCTTATCCATAGGTTAGTGGTTTTGATGATGGTAGACTCTATAAGCATCATCAATTAGGTCGGTCAAAGGACAATGTTCTGATGAATCATTCCTAACTTCCACCCGGTAGGGTTCCATTACGCAATTGGGTACCAGTAATTATTTCGATCATATGTTACATTATTTTCCCAATGGAATGTCCAATTCTTATGGTGTTGTAAGATACCCCACATTACTAAATGAAACTCAATGACTTTTAAAGACTTAAATATATCGTTTATACAACGGTTGCACGGCCATAAAATTGTGTCACTATTAAGATTTCTATCTGCATATTTAACAAATTCACGAATGGCCTTTACAAGATTATCACATAATCTATTACTTTCTCCTATCCACTATTTGTATCATGTAAAGACCATTAAATGGTCTTCAAAATTCAAGTCACCCATATAAATAGGTTTAAATGAAGGCCATGTTGGATACAAGAACTCTTAGTTTATAATTCAAGAAAATTCAAGAAAATTCATTCAAACCGAGCATTTAATAAATATGAAATAAAACCAAACAAATTAAAATCTCATTAAACCATAAAAAATTAAAATTAAAATAGCTTATGATGTGCGCATATGTTCTACATAATTAAAACATTTCGCAATAAAATATTCTTCATTGCCTAATCCCGACCAACAAATAAACTCGCCAGGAAATATAATATATTTGATAATATTTTAGCAGAGGACATTCACCCGAGTCAACCTGCATACGCTCATCGATTGTATACTTTATCAAATAATATTTGAACCTTACCTACCTCTAAAGGGTGATCGTGGGCAGGTGTTCTGACATTCATGGAAACATGCGTGCACGTGCCAACGATCAAGCTATTGGACAAGTCCCTTACATAACAATCCTCTCCATAGTGATCGTGCACGGATGACGATAATCAATGAAATATGGAATGAGGAGGCACTTGGGAGGGAAATGTTGTAGAAGGGATCACTTGGAAGGGGAAACCTTGAGGTGTAGGATAGGGGAATGTTTCAGGAGACATCTAGAAGGGGAAACCATGTTGTTGACAAAAAAAATTGGACCAACCCCTTGAATTCATTCATCATTATTACCAAGTTGCAACTAACATTTTCGAGGTCCCTCCTAAGCTCTGACACTTCCGTTTTTTTCCTGGCTTGTTATTTTGCCTAGTTCGACATGTGACTATGCATCGAAGAGATCTCATCCCATAGAGGTGTAGCGTGTTGTAATTTTCTAGTTGACATACGTGATCCCACACATCTCGTCGTCCCCCTTTTGTCCATCCCAAATGTCTTAGATAGGGCATATTCTTTAATGTCATATGGATTGCACTCAGATTAACTGATTATTGTGCCTTTGATCATTTGTTGTTACAGAATATTATATTTAAGATTATGATTTGAAAATTATTTTTTAAAATAAACATTATTTTATTTTAAGGTGTATATTTATGATAATTAAATTTAAACTCACTAGAGTCGGAGCCAATTTTCTTTAAAATTTATTGGTTTCTTTATCTAGTCGAGCATGCAAGTACAAGTTAACCTGATTAGGGGTTTTACCTTCTTAGAGTCCCCTTGGTCTAGTCGACCCATTCACCCCTCACATCATCATATGATTTTCCCCATGTTTGTGGACATCAACTTTCTTTTCCATGTTTTATTTATTTTCTCCCTCTCCGTTAGTTTTTCCTCACAAGACTCATCCTCTAAGAAGTTATTCCATTGGTAAATGGGCATTTGAACATTTGGGGGAACTCTATCTTTCAACTACAAAATATCATATCTTAATGCCCCCTTCGGGAAAAAAATTTCTTCCAAAGGTTCATCCAATAAGTTTTCATATGTTCACTTACTCGTAGAAGAATCCTGCTTTCGAACCGTGTGGGAATGTAAAACTCATTCAAAGTTGTTTCCACATGACATCCTTTATGGATTGATCAAACTTATTCAAGTTGTCTGAGCCCCCGACACTCATAATAATATTTTCGAGAGACAAACAACGAGCTCTAAAAATCTAGACATTAATTTTTAACCGGTAGGATTCCCAAAATCGAAGAACCCAACATGCTTCTAGAATTAACAGGGGGTTATATTAATAGGGGTTTGTTGAGTTTGATGACTCAAATATTGAGTGATAGACTGAACCATTGGCGGATTAGAGTATTGCCAACCCCTACGTGATGAGAATTAAGGTTGGGGTGTAGGAGAGAATCGAATTGGAGGTGTTCCGTTATTTAGTTGATTATGTCTCTTACTTTTCGACATTACCTAAAATTAAAAAAATTTAGCGATGAATTTACAACAATTCGATTCGATTCTCCTCGAGTCCTATTTTGGGGACCTAACACCACAGTGGCGTCTCCGTTTGGGATAAATCAAAATAATCAAACTATTATTATTCTTCCTTTATACTATGCTTAGTATCACTCCCCCACATGACTTATTTTTGCAAAATTTAAAATTATTTAGTGGCCTTAGTTTTAAGGTCCCTCGAAACATAGATACGTGCTTAGGTCCCCATGTGAAGGTCGCATCTTTGAAGGTCGCAGACATAGGATCGGAGATATTTTTGCAGAAATTTTCTACGGTGGGATCACCTGAGCCGACGAATGGTTGACAGAGAAGGTTTTGTTGATGATCCTTTTATTCAACAAACCCACTCTAGAGTATCTCACAGAAATATTGGATCCCTAAATAAAAAAAAATCAATATAGAACAACCAAAAATCTATATTAAAAGTTTAAAATTTTTGAAATCTACAAAAATGTATTATGAGTAACAGTAATCAAAGAATAAGTTAAAAATGATGGTTTGTCTCTTAGACAATTGATTTTCACAGTAACATACCTTAATGAGATGATTTGAAGCTTCAAATCAAGAGAAGTATTAAGAGGAAAGGAAGTTCAATCTTCAAATCAAATATGGACCAACCCTTGAAAACCCCACAACCCCCCATCTCCCAACTCCCAACCAAGGAACCATGGGTCGATAATCTAATTGGCAACCATAAAACCACGGGAGGTTGGTATTGTGGTATTATTTTACTGTGATGGGGAAGGCATAGTGGAGGTAGATTGAGGCGGTTCCAGCGAATGGGTTCATGTTTTCGGTATGATTTTCTTCAATGAAATGAGAAGTTGAGATGTCATCAATGGTTTAAATACTATTAAAATATGGAATTCTGAAGTCCAAGCGTTAAATATGGAGAAATCCGAATGGTAGGGAGGGATAGAGTGTCTATATGCTAACTTTGCAAATAAGGAGAGAAGGAAAACGAAAGCCTCCACTTAATTTTGAAACAAAGGTAGCGTGTCCACGTAGGCCAAGAACACTAATTAATACTAAAACACTCACCCCGTCTGTTATCTTCTCTCACAAAGAAATTAGAATTTCATTGGTTAACTATATCCCTTTTCATCTTTGGCCTTTATATATACCCCCATACATGGCCACTTATATATTCAGCATTCAGCAACAACATTTGCCACGCTTCCTCGATTGAATCAAATTTTCTCTTCCCTACAGGTAACTATTTCATATAGCTAATTCCATCATGTTTATTTATTTGCGTTCATTTTGCCCAAGATTTCTATCAATATCATTTTATTTTCCATTAATATTTAATTGTATCCTATTTTTTTTCCCGTTCATCTTGCCCAATATATCTGTCAATATCATTTTTGCAACTGAGAAAATTGGTCAAGAAATTGGGTTTTTGTTCTTTTGTGTTTGAGAGCATGAAATGTCCCAACTGTGCTAATCATAAAGAATTGAAAAGGAAATGGGTTGTGTTGTTTTGCCACACACTTTTAGAGCTGTTTTTGTGTTAATCTCATTTTTTTATTACATTTGTGTTTACCTTCCCCTTCCAAATTTCGATAGTCAAACTGCTACTATTAACATCTGATCATGTTATCTTTTTTTCATTCTTGTGAGCCATAAAATACAAAATAAAAATTAAGATCTATGATATATATATATATATATATATATATATATATATATATATATATATATATATATATATATATATATATATATATATATATATATATATAGTTCTTGATGTTGAATTGATAAATCTAAATTTTAAAAGCAAAGAAAATGCCAAAGCTTAGTTTATTGATTTTTTTATTAGAGTCACAAATATTAAAGACTAAAGCATTCCAATCTTACACAAATATACACTTTTGAGTTTACTGAATACAACCCGTTTTCCCTTAGAGTTCATCATAACTATAATTTGTTTATTTTTTCTAAAAGTAAAATACCCCCAGAAACACATTGTAAAAAACATTTATATCTATTCCTTGGGTTGCATTTTGTATATTTGGTGAAGAGGGCAACCTGCCAATGTTATGTTTGTAAAAAATTGAGTTTAATTTTGAGGATTTAATTCTTATTCTGTTTTGTAGTCCATTGGTAATATACTCTTTCTACCACTTCCTAATAAATTATTTGAATGCAATTTTATTTTACAAATCTAAAACTAATATAAAACGGTCTGAGCTTTAATCCTTAGACAAACAAGAATAAAAAATAGAAAATTAAATCCATAATTGTCTCTTAATATTTTAGTATAGTATCTTATTTTCTTATATTATTGGAATTCTTATCTTAATTTTCTCTCATTTATCTGATTTCATTGCCTTATTGTAATTTCTCATACTTTTTGGTTACTTTTGATATTGGATCACGACATCAACCTATGTGATACTAGAGGAAAACAAAGTTACCGAGATCACAACATCTCCCTCTGTAATGCATTCCGAAGTCCCACAATCCTAAATATGTTCCCCATTAAGCATTGATTACTTTAATTCTTATTACTTACGACACATCTTTTGACTTCAACAATACAACAAATTGGAAGATATATGACCTTTTTTTATACATCTAACTTATAGTCTCTGTCCCTCCCAAATTAAGAGCCCGTGTATTTATTTTGTACAGATTAATGGCACACTCGAACAATGGCCACGATTAACTTTTGTTCACCATCGTGGAACTTGTTTTGTTCATTATGTCCAAAAAGGAAAGGGGGACCTTAATTTGGAATAATCTAAAAAAGAATAATGGACTCATAATTTGGATTAGTAAATCAGTCTTCTTCATAGCGCATTTTTTTATAGTAGAGTTCGAGGTGCCAATATTTATAATTCATGTTCAAAAATCATTATCCCTTTTTCTTTTTTACACTGTAAAGAAGTTTCACTTGGCTTTAAATCCATTCAGAAGGGGGGCATGGCCACATCAACTTTCAAAGTTTTAAAATTTTTCACTTTATAATTTTTATAATCTACAATTGTGTCTTTTTTTAAACAAGTTTTATCAATACAATATAGCATTTAGAAACATAATTTAGTATACAATGTAAATTCCAATAGATAATAAAATCATAACATTCATAATATAGTTATTTTTGTTTTGTAAACTTTCATAATAATACATTTATTTATTTATTTAATTACGCCTCAACCCGAGTTAACTATTTTTCTTACCTAATTAATTGTAAAAAAATTATCTACGCCCCCTTAACATATATTCCTGGCTTCGTCATTGGGTGTATTTACATTTTTAATTGGTCCAATGAGTTTGTAAGTAGTATTTTTATCCTTTAATGGTTGCTTGCAGATAATTTAAATGGTAGTACAATACTTTAGGTAATCTCACCGCATAGAATTAAATGTTTATAACTATTATCTATAGAATGAACAAAATATCATTCTTTTAGGAATTGATGATCATTGTAAATGAGATTCATATTCTTTTTGAGAAATTCTATTTGTGGAAGATTTGATCTTATTTAGATTAAAATTTGGGGGTTTATTACAACCTATTTTCCTATTTTATTATTCATAATCTTTTTGAGAATTATTATTTGTGGAAGAACATCATATTTTCTTATTTTATTATCACCACTGAATTTGTTATCATGAAGTCGGAAAGAAGAATATTTTCATTTTATCCTTCTATGTAAATTATAGTTTCTTTGTATATATGTATTTCTATTTTAGAATTGTTTACTTCAATAATGTTTAGCAAAACACCTCATTGTGCACATGGATACAAAAGTTTTTGCCCATCTACTGATTCTTATTTGCATGTTGTCAATATAATTACAATTTTCAGCTCTAGCATATCGTCATTGGTATATTCCATATAAAAAATAGAAGGTTTTATTATTGTGGTTCACAGCGGTTTTTGTTTATTTTTCTATTTCTAAAGAGTTTTTTTCTCCAAAGGAGAAGCTTTATTTAAAACAAAGATATTTTACAAGTAATGTTGCTTGCTGCTACCCTAACTGTAGTACTACGACTCTATCACTAAACAAAAAAGGACATATAAAACTGGAGCATGCCTCCATATATTAATTATGTTAAAACTTATATTTTCGTTCAAATTGTTACTTCTCTCTATTCGAAGAAAAGTCCCTCGACAATTTTTTTATTAACATTTAGTCCAAAAAAATTTATTTTGTTCCAAAAAATTTCTTACCACATAAAAGAGTCACAATTCCCCCCTCCCCCTTATCCTAGAATTTAAGAAAAAATTATCAAAAAAATAAACAATGTCACTTTAGCAAAATAAAATAATAAGGTGAACTAAATGCGAAATATAATTATCTCCTAAGGACTAAACATTAATTGTGCTTCAATTTCATCAGCTTGGATTTTTATATGTATTTTTACTTCATGTACTAGCTAGATTATGCTTGCGAGTTAACCACTACCAATTTTACATTAGAGATTTCAAAAGAGAGCGAAGAACATTGACATGTGTACCGAGGACAGAGTTTGTAAGCCTTTGGGTTTTCTCTTGGGTTTGCCTTTCGCATTCTTTGCCATCCACATCTCCATGATCAGCGTCATGATCTGGATCCCATGGTCGGTCTCTCACTCTCTTTATCTAGTTATTTGATTACATATTAAGCTAATTATCAATGAACTTAGTGAAATGTTCTTTATTGTAATCAATAATTGTGCGGGGACAGAGTTTTATTGTGTCGATATATTGTGACTACATATAATTACTTTATATAAATGTTTGAGTGTAATATATGTAGTAGGTACAGGGCGTTGACGATTCTTATATGCCCGCCTTGCATGTGCATTGAGGTGGTAGGAGACTGGGCATTTGAGATAATCACGGCACCTATTCACGTCATGCGGTGGTTCATCTCATGTGTCCCTTATTAGATTTATTAATTTCATCAATATTATTATAATTATCTATACTCATTTTCAACTAGTTTCTTTCCTTAATGCAAGTAATACTCTTACCTCGGTTGCAAAAAAGATTATGCTCGTAGTATCTAATGGTGCGACAATGGAGTTATTGAATGAGCTTTATATGATTGATAAAAAGATTGAAAAATCATCGTAGAAACTTCTTTATTTTTATTTCTCATCATACTTTGTTTAGGTTAATTGGGTTAGTGTAAGTGTAAGTAAAGTAAAAACTGAATAGTAGCTTAATTTTAGTCCTTTCCCTTATATTTTTTCAATAATCTTTTGTCATTTAAAAATTCACCACGTATTTTCTTTGAGTATGCAACAATAGTATAACTATTGTTCCTTATGTAACTTGTATGCAACATGGAATCATACAATATTGTTTAAATGAATAGGTTGAAAAAAAAACTAATTATCAAATGAATATTATATTTGGATTTGAAAATAAACTTTATACCAATCAATTGTATATTACTTTCTTCTAAAAATAAATTTGTATAGATGTCAAATTGAATTATGTATATTTCTGAAACTATATGTCACCAACACTGTGTGTGTGTGTGTGTGTGTCTCTCTCTCTCTCTCTCTCTCTCTCTCTATATATATATATATATATATATATATATATATTTGTTTGTGTGTGTATTCGATAATAAACAAGAACAAATGACATCCAAAATGCAAATAACCATTTAGTTTTCATTGTAGTCATTTTCAACCTATGGTGTTTCTGGTATATATTTTAAATGTTGTTCATTGTAGGCTTGAAGATAGATATATAGTAGATTTTTTTACAAAAGGACCTCTAATTTGATATTACTTTTTTTAGAAGAGAACACAAATTAACCTCATCTAATATTTTCATTTTTAAAAATAAAATGGTCATTGCAAGAGTCAATCAATATTGAAATGGTAGGGAGTCGTCAGGAGCAAAATTCGTAAAAAAAATTGCATGTCCTGTCTATAATTTCGAATCACGTATTCTTTTTAGGACTTAACTTTAAAAAGTAGGCTTTACAAATGTGTAGTTTCAATTTCTTTATGGTTGAATATGTTTTATATTTAAGAAACAATTATTATTCTGGAATAAAAACAAAATGTATGAACAATAATAAAAAATCTACAAATTATTTTGTATACTGTTAAAATTGAATATAAACAGATAATCTGAACCCTGCGAATTAACATTGTGTTTCGTTCCTATGGAAGCAAAATTGTAGTCACCATAGGAATAGAAAAACTCGAAAAGAAAGGAGAGGAAGAATTTGCAGAATTTAAGTGAGAATTCATGGTAGGCCTGAGGACATTTATAGACTTATTCATGACTATTTAAACAATCATATTGTCTGTTTGGTGTTTTTTTCAAGGAATAGACCATCAAGAAAAAAATAACGATTTGACATGGCTTTTGTCCTTATCACCAATACATTTTAACCAAATTCCAAATACTGTAAAATAAAATTAGCCCATTTTGCAAATGGGCCAAACTAAATTAATATTTGTATTATGGGTTGGGATTAATCAGAACCAAAAATTATAAATGAAGGAATTTTTTGCAATAAATCAAATAATCCATGATGTATGGCTAGACTCGAGCATGCCCAAGTGGAGTTGGTCGGGTCAGCACACGACAGGCAGCGGCATGCATGCGAACCTAAGTTATCTCCACTCAACAAAAGTGCGGTTCCTTTGGTCCAACCAAAGAGTGGCCATCTAAGAGTATAACTCTTCATATTTCATTATTGTTTCTATGTGAGACAAGGTGTTATACAAAGTCTTCTTTATTTTATTAACTCAAGTGGGTATCTTTATGTTACATTATTTTCCCCATGGAATGTCCATATCTTAGGGTGTTGTGAGAGACCCCACATTAGTAAATGCAATTCAACGTCTTTTAAAGACTTAAATACATCGTTCATACAACGGTTTCACGACCTTAAAATCGTGTCACTGTTAAGATTTCTATCTACATATTTTACAAATTCACGAATGGCCTTTATAAGATTATCAGATAATCTATTACTTTCTCCTATCCACTATTTGTATCATGGAAAAACCATTAAATGGCCTTCAAAATTCAAGTCACCTATATAAACAGGTTGAAATGAAGGTCATGTTGGATACAAGAACTCTCAGTTTATAATTCAAGAAAATTCATTTAAGCCAATAAAATTCAAGAAAACTCATTCAAACCGAGCATTTAATAAATATGAAATAAAACCAAACAAATTAAAATCACATTAAACCGTAAAACATTAAAATTAAAATAACTTATGATGTGAGCATATGTTCTACACAATTAAAACATTTCGTAATAAAATATTCTTCATTGCCTAATGCCGACCAACAAATAAACTCGCTAGGAAATATAATATATTTGATAATATTTTAGCGGAGGACATTCACCCGAATCAACCTGCATATGCTCATCGGTTGTATACTTTATCAAACAATATTTGAGCCTTACCTACCTCTAAAGGGTGATCGTGGACAGGTGTTCCGACATTCATGGAAACATGCGTGCACGTGCCAACGATCATGCTATTGGACAAGTCCCTTACATAACAATCCTCTCCATAGTGATCGTTCACGGATGATGATAATCCATGAAATATGGAACGAGGAGGCACTTGGGAAGGAAATGTTGTATAAGGGATCACTTGGAAGGGGAATCCTTGAGGCGTAGGATAGGGGAATGTTTCTGGAGACATCTAGGAGGGGAAACCATGTTGTTGACAAAAAAAATTGGTCAAACCCCATGAATTCATTCATCATTATTACCAAGTTGCAACTAGCATTTTCGAGGTCCCTCCTAAGCTCTGACACTTCCATTTTTTCCTGGCTTGTTATTTTGCCTGACTCGACATGTGACTCTTCATCGAAGAGATCTCGTCCAATAGAGGTGTAATGTGTTCTATTTTTCTAGTTGACATACGTGATCCCACACATCTCGTCGTCCCCCTTTTGCCCATCCCAAATGTCTTAGATAGGCATATTCTTTAATGTCATATGGATTGCACTGAGTGCCTTTGATCGTTTCCTATTACATAATATTATATTTAGGGTTATGATTTGAACATTATTTTTTTAAATAGAAATTCTTTTATTTTAATGTGTATATTTATGATAATTAAATTTAAACTCACCAGAGTCGGTGCCCATTTACTTGGGAATTTATTTGTTTCTTTATCTCATCGAGCATGCAAGTACAAGTTAACCCGATTAGGGGTTTTACCTTCTTCAGAGTCCCCTTGGTCTAGTCGACCCATTCACCACTCAGATCATCATATGATTTTCCCCAAGTTTGTGGACATTAACTTTTTTTTCCGAGTTTTATTTATTCATCTCCCTCTTTGTTAGTTTTTTCTCAAAAGACTCATCCTCTAAGAAGTTGTTCCATTGGTCAATGGACATTTGAACATTTGAGGGAACTCTATCTTTCAACTACAAAATATCATATCTTAATTCCCCCTTCGGGAAACAATTTTCTTCCAAAGGTTCGTCTAATTGGTTTTCATATGTTCACTTACTCGTAAAAGAACCCTGCTTTTGAACCAAGTGTGAATGTAAAACTCATTCAAAGTTGTTTCTACACGACATCCTTTATGGATTGATCAAAATTATTTGAGGTGTCTGAGCCCCCGACACTCATAATAATCTTTTTGAGAGACAAACAACAGGATCTAAAAATCTAGACATCATTTTTTTACCAGTAGGATTCCCAAAATCGGAGAACCCAACATGCTTCTTATCATTTACTTGAGAGTCCTTGGTAACGGGAGGTAGGGGTTATATTAAGAGGGGTTTGTAGAGTTTGATGACTCAAATATTGAGTGATAGACTGAACCATTGGCGGATTAGAGTATTGCCAACCCCGACGTGATGAGAATTAAGGTTGCGGTGTAGGAGAGAATCGAATTGGAGGTGTTCTGTTATTTGGTCGATTATCTCTCTTTCTGTTCGACATTACCTAAAATTGAAATTTTTTTGCGATGAATGTACAACAATCATGCTTATATGTGAATAACTATGAATATAAAGTAGATAAAGATATTTTAAATTTTAATCATCTATAAAGAGAAATATAGAAAGTGTCAAAAAATTACAAGGGCCCTAATGCAAATTTATAATAGAAAATGTCTTCAATAATTGCAAATTTTTCCACTAGAAAAGGTCATACCCAATGCAAAAGGTTGTCGCTTAACTGCAGGGCCTGAAAGAAAGTGGAAGATGTCGCCACGTCTTACCCCCATATGTACATGTGGAAAAACTGTCTTATATTTTGAATCTGAGACCAACCGAAGCTTGAATAAGAGCACTTGCCATCGCAAATTTTCTCGCTGCGAGCTTTTAATCGTGTCTTGTTACCTCTAATACGGGTGTTGTCACACATTGTATAATTTAATATCCAAATATCATATCTATGATGTACACTTAATAAACAAAAGACAACCCAACTATGTCAACTATGTACATCAATGAGTATATTATTTTAATGCCCATAGTTATTTCTTAATAGGTTTTTGAAGATCAGTCAAAGGGTATTATTTGTTACAGAGATGATTGGGAGATAACATATGAAGGATGTGATGAGGGGCCTCTCATTGACCAAGAGTTTAAAAGATTTACTTGTATTGATCCGAGGAAAATAAATTTACAGAGATTCTGAATTCGCACCCATATTTTAACGAAAATTCTCACTAAACTCACTATTTAGGTTGTCATTATTTGACTTTAGCCACCATTTGTTTCATTTCAAACTTCAACCACCAATTTGACTTTTAACGATCCAAAAAGAGTCACAAACAGTGAGAAAAAGCGTCACTAAAAGTCAATATCAATACGGAGACTATAGTTTAAAAGAGAACAAATTTTTGGCTAAAGTTAAATAACGATAACTAAATGGTGGTTACAATCAAAATGACCCATATCATAATGACACTTTGAGTTTACACGATATTTTAAAGGTTTCTTGTACTTTGACCCTTGAGATAGTTGCGTAATTAAACTTACCCCCTAGAAGTTCTAAATTTCATGTGCATCAATCCACTTGTAACTTGGGCGTTATCTATTGTAGGGGTAACTTCTAGAGGGTCAAAGTATAATTACGCAATTGTCTTCCACTTGTGACATGTTTATTTTGCTTTTGCGACACTTTTTTTAGATTTAGTGCTAGACTGCAGGGTGCAAAAGTCATTTTTATTTTAATTATAGGGTACAAACTCAAAAGTGTCTCAATAACATAGGTCGCAAAGTCAAAATACCTCATAAATTTCACATACCAAATCCATGTTGTAGTCTGGGTTGATTTTCTTTCCTATGATATATACAGAGATGCTGAGATAGTTGATCTTCTCAAAAGTTGGTTTCAAATTGTTGATGGTGGTGAATTTAACCAAGCTGACAAAGATATCACTGTGGCAAAAGATTTCTACTCCAATGGATTTAACACACTATATTAATCCTTTAGTCAGTTCTACTTGTGTATGTGTGTATACATACACACCATGCACATGTTTCCATGGTTACTTTCTTTTTATGTTCTAATGTAAATAATCAGAAATAGATCACAACAATTTGATTTTTAAAGCTCGCTTGCTCATCTAGATCCACATTTTTAGTTATGTTTTGCTACCCCATTTTTTTCTGCTTTTCAGGTACAAGGATTTGATGAAACTAAATATCAAGGGTTAATTATACTCCTCCCACCACACCCACCCTTGAACATTACAACCTTTTACTGTCACCCGAACTTTCATTTTCTGGACTTAACTCTTTCAACTTTCGAAACGCCTTTAAGTTACCCCTATTGTTAACACCATTACTAGGGGTGGTAATTTTAGAAACGACACAAAAACACGAAATGAATCGACGCAAAATTGACATGATATTTCGTATTCGTGTCGGTTTTTTTACACGAAGTCATGACATGTCGTGTTCATGTTAATATTATGAGTTGTGCTATCGTGTCTTGCGTGTTAATCGTGTTTTTTGGGAGGATTTTTGTGTCTATTTATGTTTAATTTAGTGTAAAATTTATGAAATCGTATTAGCCGTGTCATGCCGTGTCGTATTATGTTCTACTCGGTTGTGTTCGTATTAGATAAAAAAACACAAAATCGTGTCATGTTCGTGTCCAAAAAAAACCCTATCGTGCCGGCCCGTGACCCAACCCAAAAACATGAATTTCCACCCCTAACCGTTACCTTTTTGAATGGAATATTGGTCGTGTGCATTGCACTCTAATCAAACACACCGTTAATTTAGGACCGCCTCAAAAGAAAAATGAGACTTATAATTTGAAGTGATGCGCCACTAGTAAAACAGAGTTATTTTTTATCATTTTGGTTACCGTTTTGGGATGGTCTAACCAATCATTTAATCGTCACAATCTCAATGCCAGCAGAATAAAATGCATTTATTCAAAATGGAAAGAAAAGCTTCAAAATGCTAGATATAATAAAAAGCCAAATTTCTATTGTATCGTTGTAATCCATATACAATTTGAATTGCTATAATAAAAGGGAAAAAAAAAAGATAAATGTACAAAATCGTCCCAAGGATGTCATCTAATATTTATATCCCCAGAGAATTTTTCATGGCTTTAAGAAATAACAGCCTTCTTCTGCATCTTCCAATATATAAGAAAAAAATTCTCAATTACTGAGAATATTTTCAACAGAGAGATACTGCCCAAAAGAATCCGAAAATCGAAAGGAGAACAAAACTTATATATATAAAAATGATGTTTATTTTACTCTACCCCCTGAGATAATTAAATATTTAGAGATGCCCCCTACATGTTCATTAATTTGAGTTACCCCTCGTGGGGGTATCTCTCAAGAATTATCCCCACCCCAAAATACAAGTGGGTTAATGCTCATGAGGGGGGTAACTCTAATTAATGAACATGTAGGGGCTATCTCTAAACACTGAATTATTTTGGGGGGTAAAGTTAAAATAAAAAATAAATAAAAAAAAGGCATCTATGAAAGAAGGAAAACTATGCAGAGTTCATATATATGTTCAACTATACAAGAAAATGTTGATTTTTATCGCATCACTCAACCGGGGTCCCACCCTGAGTGTTCTCATAGCATAAATTTGTTTGAGACTTGCTTGGTATGACAGTAGGAGGTGACCATTGATCCGGGACCATGAGAAAATAGGTTGTCATGGCTTTCCTGAACCTCCTTTTGTATTGTTTGGGAGAGATAACTGTCGGAGATGCATTTTTCGGGCCACCGAGGATGCCCGAAGCCTTCACCCATGTTTCGAGGTGCTTGTCCAATGTGCATTGTCTCATGAAGTCGATAATCACGAGAACGAGTTAGTTTTTCTCTTCGTCCACTCCAACCAATGATGAGTAATCCATTACATCAATAGACTGTGACAACAATGTATTAAATTGGAATCAAAATCCAGAGGTCACCAGTTCGAGTGCCCCAAAAGAGAAGTATGCAACAAAATGCGTAGTTCAGCAGTGTTTTTGAATTAATTATAGGGGGTATCATGCAATAACTGTAAAGTTAAAATGAAGTTTCTTGCACTATTCCATTCATGAAAAATAGTAGAGAAAGTTACGCTGACTAAATTCAAGAAAAGGATAAAGTGAAAAGAAGAAGAGGTCGTAAGGGACTGAACTATCTAACTTTCACAAACATAGCTAAAAGCTCCCCCAAAGGGTTGTTGATGCATTAAAATAGTTTACGATGGTTTCATGCAAAAAGTGCAAAGTTCAGATGTTTTTCTTTTGGGATTTTTACCAATTGGTTCCGTTTACCAAGTGTAGTCAAATAGACCCTAAAGTTTTTTTTACAACAGGACTTATTTGTTAATCTCCCAAATTTTTTTCACTATCCCCTTCTTGAAAAATACTAGAGAAAGTAAGAAATTGAACTATGCAATTTTTGGCAAGAAAGTTCTCTAAACTATGCTATAAACGTCGCTAGAGTACCCAAACAGAGGTCTATGCAACAAAATTCATAGTTCAGGGATGTTCTTGCATTCATTATAGTTTAGGTGGGTTTCATGCAAAAAACTGTAAAGTTCAGGGAATTTTCCAGCACTATCCCCTTCGTGGAAAAATACTAGAGAAAGTTGTATTGACTAATTCAAGAAAACGAAGATAGTGAAAAAAAGAGACTGAATTATTCAACTTTCGAAAGAAACCCCGCTGACCTCTGCTAAAAACATCGCTAAAGGCACCTGTGTTTTTGCATTAAAATAGTTTACACGGGTTCCGTGCAAAAACCCTTTGAACTGTGCTACAAGTGTCTCTAAAAATACCCCAAAAGAGATTTATGCAACAAAGTGCATACTGCAGGGATTTCTTTGCACTAAAATAGTTATTGGGGGTGAGGGGGGTGCGTGTGGGGCAAAAACTGCAAAGTTTGTACTACAGAAAGTTACAAAACTTATAGCAAGAAAAGCGGTATCGTTCCAGACAACTCTTTCCAACAATCGCTTCACCTTGTTTCCAACAAATATAGGAGAAGTGGGAATTGCTTTAATCAAATTCTGATCTAGCAAAACCTTATTACTTCCACTACAATATGTTTTATACTGCGACCTGGAAGATCCTTTGAGATCATAGAGGCGCGTCACGTTTCTCCCAAACAAAAGATTCTCCATAACCAGCACATCCCTTTTTTATTCCTTCCCTCCTTTGAGGTGCTTTGATGTAACCTTCAGATAGAAAGACAATAAAAATATGAGGTTCCGGGAAATATATAAACTAAGATGGAAACAAAAATTTGATTTTTAAAAACAGATTATAAGACGAGATTTATCATAAACCACCACAATGTTTCCCGGAGCTATGGTGCGTATAATTTGCTACCTATACAACTATTGCCTATAATTAGTTCTCACAACATTATAATGTGTTGGAAACTTCACGCTGAAATTGAAGAAAAACAAAACCAACTCGGGCCATGTTGGTATGAAACATTTTGCTTTTACAAGGTAGTATTTATAATTTTAACTATAAGGAACTTTTTATTTTCCAAAACATGAAAAAATGAACTTATAATAAGCATGGGTATGTTATGTGATGGAAGTAATTATACAAAAATCGAGTAAGGATGTAAAAATAACCAATTTTCTTATTATTCCTTCTATTGGAAACACGATCCACTGGCGAGTAAAATCTTAGGCCAAATTAACATTACACTCGCAAAAAAATGGGTTTTTTAACTTAAAAACCACCATAATTGAAGCTTTCAGACTTCAGTACATTTCACTAATTGATATTAACTTTGGTTGGCCAATTAGATTTACAGTGCAAGGCACATGAACGTAAATCTACTTGGCCACTGACGAAATTAATATCATTTTATGGAAGGTAGAAGTCTGAAAGCCCAAATAATGAAGGTAATTAATAGTTAGAAAAAATACCTATTATATTCCCAGGATCTTTGTGAGGCATGTTAGGCTTCCAGTGCCAATTGATTCAGATAGATACTTGAAATATCTGGGAGCAAACTTTATAAACGACTCAAACTCTGTCTTTGTAACCTATTTGATTATAAACCAATCATCCAACATTTTTGCAAAGAAGATATTTCTCTTACCACCTTGGGCACCCCACTTCTTACAACGACTAAGAGACCTCACATAATCCATTTCATAAGGGCAACATATCCTCCTCAATGCTTCAAAACGTTTTGTGTAATAACAAGTCACGTTATATTTTACTTTACCGAGGGGTCCATCATCCCCAAAAGTAATCCTAGCATGCAGCACCTTTGTGTATGACCACGGATCTAAAACGAGGGAGCTACAGGAACTACACATGGATAAAATGCGGTCAACTATATATCCAAGACTTTTGAAGGACTCCAATGTCATTTCATCGGTAGAACTAAAGGACTAAAAATTCCCTCAGAGGAAAAGTAAATTCCCCGTTGTCTTTTCATCTGTCAAGCTCCTCAGACACTTGGGCAAGATAATCTGGTGAAAGAAGTGTGTACGATATAATACTTGTGGGCTCATCATCATAAATCGGGACAACAGTGTCATTAACACCCATGGGGAGAAGCAACCGTGCCCCTCCTTTGAGTTCCGCTTCTCGAAATGATGACATGTAGATGGGATTATACTTGCTAAACGAGTCAAGTTTATGACTGCTACCTAAAAAGTTTTTGTTCAACGAGCGATAAAAAATTATGAAGGGTATTCCCAACCAGCCCATAGAATCCTCCATATTATCAGAACCTTTGGAGGATAAAACAGGTACCTTGGGTCCACATGGGTCTTCCCCGCGATCTTCTATATCCAACGTTTCAGCCACTGAGGCGGTGGTTGAAGAATATGCCGCAACTGAAAATGTATTTCCGGGGTTATTTTCATCGGTCCACGTTGCATCAAGAGTATTGAATAAACTTTAGACAAGAGGAAACTGCCCATTCGAGAGGACCCGATGAACAGGAGGTAAACAAGATACCTTGGGCCCACTTTGGTCCTCCTCGCGATCTTTCAAGCCCAACATAGTGGTTAATGAATCTGTTTGTCCGATAGGGAACTACCCATCAGAGAGAGTTCTATGAACTATTGCATTGTGTTCCGAATGATGAAACCCATCACAACTGATTGTACCAACACAAAATTTAGCCTGGTTTTCCTTGTTTGGATTTAAATCTAAACCCGTTTCAACACCATATTCTCCGCTTGGGTTCTGATGTTCATCAAGTTTTGTGTCCGCAAGGAGAGAGTTAAAATTATTTGAACCTTTGACTCGATGAACAGGAATATCGATATTAATGAGCTTCTCATTAGTAGAGAGAGGTTTCTCCATATGTTCACCCTAAATGTTGTTGCTATCTGAACTCGCCACATAAATCAGGCGGTGGCACCACATATAAGACTGGAATAGTAGCTGTCTTCGCAGCTGATTAATATCTAGAATATCAATAAGAGGTTGGCCTTCTTTTACCTCCTTGTTCACAATTTTTTGGAGAGATTCCTACAACGATATCAAGAAATACATCAAACCCCACATGTTGAATGCATTTTCAAAATTGGTCAAGAATGCGCCAGAGCCCACATATTGAAAGGTTCTTCATTCTAACACAAAAATGGTACATTAATGTCTTGCTGAAAATGTGGGTTCTAAATTTGTTAAGAAAAAGAAAACACAATGTCTTATGATATTGCATGATCCCATTCTATGAAGTACGGACGAGAAGGTTCTACATTTAAACAAAAAAGATGGTACACGAGTTCTAAAATTATCAACAAAAACAAAATCCAATGCCTTGCAAAATTTCATTATCCCATTCTACAAAGAACGGATACATCCATAGCGAGACGTATCTGTGTTAAATACGTCTCGGATGCCGATACTCTCAAATATCAGGCACTTATTATGTGATGTGTCACCAATTTAATAGATAAATTCTTAATTTTGAAATCATGATAAAAAAAATTCTTGGACACGACAATATGGTTTACAAGGAGCAAAACAAAGAAGATGAGTCTATAATACCAGCCTCACACCAGTTAAAAACTTTTTGGACACTACAATGTGATTTATAAAGAGAAGAATAAATAAATTCAGTCTATTTTACCAGCCTCACACCAGTTTAAGTCTTGTTGGGCTGAGCTAAACTACCTACCAATCATATTTACACGGACATAAGCATGAAAAGGTACATAAACTAAAGGTGCATGGTTATTTGATCGTAATACTATCTGGCGTTTCTATTTCAAAGGAGCTACCTCATATAAATGATATAAATCCAAAGAACTCACCTCGAATTCTATTTTCTCATTCTGAAGCACTTCCTCTAAATCTACTATTTGGCGTCTTGATTCGGGTTATTGAGTGAACATAGAGCATTGTGTACTTCAGAAAATAAAAGCTTCTCCCGACCAATCACCTACCTAATGTTTACAATGAGGTTATATATATATACTCAATGAGGATTTAACTGATGCCTTTTAATTCAAAAAAGTTATTATTGCACCTCATGCAGCTCCCTTCGTATCCACTCCTGATTTTCATAGTTAAAATCAAGTTTGTGGGGTGGAAGGTACACTGAGTGAACATTAATTGATGCATACCGAAAGCAAGCAACCATATTTCCAAATCTGCAAACATGTGGTAAGTAAGAACTCAGAGAGAGAGAGAGAGAGAGAGAAGCATCATAGAGACAATAAAAATGAATAATAGACAATAATAAACATTTTAAAAGGCCAACCGAAAAGATCACTTATGTCATAATCAATCTGATGGGAATCCACATTTTATTTTCCTTTTATGTTCTTTCATTGTATTTTCTATTTTCTTTTAAGTTCTTTTATATTCTTTTTAGCCTTTAATTAGCTTCCAAGCATGTTTGGGACTAATTAGGCATTCTTTTATTTTTAGTAGGCCCTTTTAGTCATTTTAGCCAATTACTTGATTAGAAAGTAATTCAACCCCTATAAATAGGTTTGTTTCTCTCATTTGTACTTACTTTTCAATTCTTGAATAGAAGAACTCTTTTGTTTCTCTCTTTAGAAATCAAAGTGTCTTGATTTTTTGGTCATTGACGTGTAGTTCACGCCACAATCTCTTTTCTCGAAAAGTCATTTGAAATTGAAGTCCATATATGGTTGATAAGCTAGCAATGGCACGTACACATGACACACGACCCAACATGACTTACTTTAGAAAAAGGCTCGGATACGTTGGGAACATGTAAACTATTATTTATATTTTTCTATATATTACTAAAAGGAAAAAAATTAAGATTGTTCCAATAGTCGGACAAGGACGTGATCTTCTAGAGAGTGTCAGTGCTTAATAGTCCCCAAAAATGAATAGTAGGCACAAAAATTGTTTTAACAACTCAAACCCAAAAATATCATCTAGGTCATATATCAATCTATTTGATACCCAACTCAAATTAAGTCAAGCACATATATGGATGATAAGAGGAACAAGAGAGAGGATACCCGTAAAAGCGTAGACAGTCTCTATGTAGAGAATGGCCACAACTTGCAACCGTGCTAGCAGCTGCATGATTTGAGAAACTGAGTTCCAAAAACTTCCCAAACGACAAACCCAAAGCAGCATCGGACATCACTATTCTTCGAGTTGTCGGAGGAAAACCATTGGTACATGGACACCTTAGGCACCTGTGCCACATCCAAATCTTTCCTTCCCTTTCACCTGGTAATAGAAATTCAGGCAACTTTTTCACGAAAATGGTGAGGGTTCCTTGTCGATGAGTATAACAATGAACATGTGCTTCTGACGGCATCTCACATGAACGACATCTATAACCCTAAAAAATAAGTAAAACTTCCTCAATTCCAACGTACACTTCCAGTAAGATAAACATGTGCACATGCAAGTCATGCACACACACAAACACAAGTAAGTCTGTTAATAGATCGAATTTTAGTCTGAATCCGAACCATTTATTCGGATATGGATTGACATTTAGTAATCCAATATTCTATCTATCTGTTTATACGATTAGTAAATGAATCGGGTATGGATTTAAAATAATCCGGTCTGCTCAAAATCTGACCCTGTTTAATATATTACAAAAATAGAATATGTGACACTAAATATTTGTTGATACCAAAATTAATATGCTGATATGGACGAATCACAAGAAGACACATGTCAGTCTACGTGGCACATTAGCAACGTGGAAGTTTATTTCCCCGACCAAGTCAGACATTCCGAGCAACAAGTGTACCCCGAGGAACTTCATTACTCCGAGGAACTCCATTTCTACGAGGAACTTCTAAGTGACGAGCAACTAAGGCGGTCCGAGCTGCATCTCGACCACAGCATTAATTGCCAGATAATCAACAGTTCGATTATTCATTAAATGCTTATCATACAAATGTATACTCTTAAAGGGCATTAATTGTTTACCCTTTCACATGTACAGCTTAAGGGCTATAAATACATTGTATCATCCTCATACAGAGGGACCGGAATTTCTTGATAGAACCACATATCGAGAATTCCAAAACATTTGTCAATAACAGAAACAGTGGACGTAGGCCATTCTTATAAGGCTGAACCACTTTAAAATTCTTTGTCTCATTTATATTTATCTGTGATTAAATAATTAGAAGCAATCTAATTTTTTACATCAACAGATTGGCACCGTTTGTGGGAAACGACTGTTGTTATCGTTTTTTACCAAAAATCATCCATCATCAATGGCTAACAATCCGGAATCTAGCAATCGAAACGCTGGAAATGCTGGAAATCCTCCAAATGCCTCTGCACCATCAACTGTTCCAGATCTGGCTGGAATAATGACAAATCTGGCCCAGGGTCAGACCGCCATGCAAGAAACCATGCGACAACTCATATAAACCCTTCATGGAGGTGCACCTGCTCATTCAGGACAGAGAGGTGGTCAGAGGCAAACCCATTTACTTTCTTCACGATCTAGGCATACTGATTCATATCATAATGAGGAATCTGATAATTTCTCTTACCAACCGGGCCAACTTCGTTTATACGGGCACATATACTGAACAACGTATTACTCTCTCTCCAGAGAGGACCAGTGCCTTGGAAAGATTGAGCAGGGTGTCTCCTTTCAATAGATTAGGCCCCAGGAAGAATAGGAGTCCACCTAAGGCCATGTCGAGGAGTTTTCGACAAACATCAGATCTAAGAGAAGGATCAACACAATCACGACCAACTGCTCGTCAGGATAGATCTCAGGAGGCCACATCAGCTCGATCAATTGCTCGAACCAATAGGCCCGAGGAAGGAAACGATGCGTGGAAAGGTTCTATTTAGAGATTAGAGGATAGATTGGGAGAAATGGCTAAGGCGAGGAACCCATTACAATGAACTTTTGTTCAAGGGACACCTTTTGTCCAGGCCATTGTGGATTTTCCCACACTGTCAAAGTTCAAAGCACCTGTGGTGACCCCCAAATATGATGGAAAGATAGATCCTGTTCTTCACATAGAGAAATATCAAGCTGCCGCCGACATCTATGCTGTCCCCGACGAGATGAGATGCAGAGCATTCTCGGGAACTCTTACTGGATCTGCCCAGATATGATACAACAATCTTCCTCGAGGTAAGATTTCAACTTTCTTTCAACTTGCCGAGTTATTCATTGGAAATTTCTATTTTGGGGCAAAGCCAGTAAAACGAGTAGCGCATTTATTAAGCGTTAGACAAAAAGCTGGTGAGAGTACTAGAGACTACATAACTCGTTTCAATAACGAGAAGCTGGAAGTCATAGATTATGAAGAGAAGACAGCGATCACCGCCTTGATGAGTGGGTTGTTGCCCAACAAGTTATATTACACTTTGGCTAAAGATCCACCTACAACCATGTCGGAGTTGATGGCAAAAGCAGCCAAAATTATGAATGCTGAGGAGGCTATGGCTGCGAAGAAGAATATGGATAAAGAAACCAAGGTGGAAGTAGACAAAGCTAAGAAGAAAGAGCATAAGGGAAATGGTGGTGACAAACAATCTAAGAATAAGTCGTCATGGGAAGTCCTAAAGAAATTTGATAATTATACTCCCTTGAATATGGGTATCAACCATGTCTTGGAAGTAATCAAGAACAAAGAGGAGTTAAAATGGCCAAAGAAAATGAAGGCAGACCTTGACAGAAGGAATAGAGATAAATATTGCGAATTTCACAAAGATCATGGCCATATGACCAAAAACTGCATAGCTCTCCAGAATGAGATTGAAACACTCATTAGACGAGGAAAATTGTCAAAGTATGTTGATCGTAGAAATGAGAGAGGAAATGAAGACCGAGCGAGAGAGAGGTCTAGATCTCCTCGTCGGGCAGAAGAAAATAGGAAAAGATATCATGAAGATAATACAGAGGATGACCCCGATCTTCCCAAAAGGCCAAGGCAACCAGAACGCGAGGTATTTTCAATACGTTTTGGAACATTTGATTATAATGTTATTACAGGTGGAGATGCAGGAGGAGGAGATCTTACTGCAGAAAGAAAAGCTTACCTCTGTGAGGCTCAAGCTTGTTCATACATTCAACGGATAAATTTGGCTGAGGAGGATCGCCCGAGAAAGGTAAATAAAGAGAAGTTGGTCATTGGTTTTTCAAAAAACGACCTCGCAGGTGTCCTATACCCTCACGATGACCCTTTGGTGATCAAAATGAGGATGAAAGAAGTGATGATTTCCAGAGTTCTGGTAGACAATGGTAGCTCTGCAGACATCATGTTCTACTCGTGCTTTGACAGTTTAAATTTAAAATTATCTCAATTAGAGCCTTATCACAGACCACTCTTTGGTTTTGCTGGCGAGAAAGTTTTTCCACTTGGGACGATCAAGTTTAATATATTCATTGGTACATGGCCAGCTTGTCGAACAGAAAGAATACGCTTCTTTGTGATGGATAAGAATGTGCAGTCAACTTACAACATCATCATGGGAAGAGTTGGTTTGAAGAAGTTCGAAGCGGTCCCATCTACAGTACATCAGTGTTTAAAATTCCCAACAAACTTTGGAGTAGGAGTTGTGAAAGGTGATCAAAAAGTAGCTCGGGAGTGCTATTATTCATCTGTCGAGCAAGAGGAGCTTGAGGAATCAAGGAAAAAGACTACTACCTATCAAGTGGATGAAGTTACAAAAATTGAAACACTGGATCCTAGAGATGAATCTCAACTTGTAAAAGGTCAGGTGGTGGAAGCTACAGAAAATGTCATTCTGGACAACGAGCACCCTGAACGAACAACTCAAATAGGTTCGTCATTGGATGCTTCAATAAAACAGGAGTTGATAATTTTCTTGAGAAGTAGAAAGAAAACTTTTGCATGGAGTCATGAAGACATGCCAGGGATAGATCTAAACTTCTTATGTCATGAGCTTAATGTGAATAAGGGGATCAAGCCTGTGAAGCAAAGAAGAAGAGTATTTAGTCCCCAGAAGAATCAAGCTATACAAGAGGAGGTCGAGAAACTCCAGAAAGCGCGATTCATTGAAGATGTTAAATATCCAGACTGGTTACCAAATGTGGTGATGGTAAAGAAGAAAAACAATAAATGGAGAATGTGTGTGGATTTCACCGATCTCAACAAGGCATACCCAAAGGATCACTTTCCATTGCCCAGAATTGACCAACTGGTGGATGCTACATCGGGGTATGAACTACTCAGCTTCATGGATGCTTACTTTGGTTACAACCAGATCAAAATGAAACCTAAAGACAGGGAAAGTACTTCTTTCATTACCCCTAGGGGAACTTATTGTTATAATGTTATGCCTTTTGGTTTGAAAAATGCAGGTGCGACATACCAGCGGCTGATGAACAAGGTCTTTGCCGAACAAATCAGTCGCAACATGGAAGTCTATGTCAATGATATGCTGACGAAAAGCAAGAAAGCTGCCGATCATCTAGTTGACTTAGGTCAAACCTTTGATCAACTGGATAAATATCAAATGAAGCTGAACCTGACGAAATGCATATTTGGAGTACGAGAAGGAATGTTCCTCGGGTATATCGTCAACCAGCGAGGCATTGAAGCTAATCCAGAAAAGATCAAAGATCTTTTAGGGCTACGATCTCCAACGACGAAGAAAGAAGTGCAGAGTCTTACAGGACGAGCTACAGCGCTCAACAGATTTGTATCCCGAGCAACTGATAGATGCCTCCCATTCTTCAAAACACTCTGAAAAACTTTCGAGTGGAATGATGAATGTGAGAAGGCCTTTCAAGACTTGAAGAAATATCTGGGAGCACCTCCATTGTTGACGTCCAGGCCAGTAATGGGAGAAAAATTGTACTTGTATCTGGCGGTATCAGAGAATGCAGTCAGCTCGGCATTGATTAGAATGGAGAATGGAATCCAGAAGCCAATTTATTACACAAGTAAGGCTTTCCGAGGTGCAGAGATCAGGTATCCAAAGCTGGAAAAATTGGCATTGGCATTAATTAAGGCAAGTAGAAGAATGAGGCCATATTTTTAGGCCCATACCATAGTCGTATATACCGACATGCCATTGAGACAAGCCCTTCATAAGCCAGAAAAATCAGGGAGATTGATGTACTGGGCAATAGAGCTCGGTGAATATGATATAATATATGAACCCAGGTCATCGCTTAAAGGGCAAGGAGTAGCAGATTTTATAGCAGAATTCACCTATCTTGATACCCCCGAGGAGCAAAAATAGCTCGCCAATCAACCTGTGGATGATACGGGATCAATAGACACTGGCTCAGACCAACTTAAGTTGGTAAAAGGGCAAGTGGATGTTACAGGAACAGTAGACGCTGGCTCAGACCAACTCAGGTTGGTAAAAGGGCAAGTGGATGTGACAGGACCATCAAATTCAAGCTCAGACCAACTCAGGTTGGTAAAAGGGCGATAAGAGATGTTCGACGAAGAGCAAGAAAAATCAAGGGGTGGTGAAAAGAAGCAACAAATATTTCACCGAGGAACTCTGTCAGATTAGAAATTAGAAGACGAGTTGCCTATATGGAAGTTGTATGTAGATGGCTAATCTTGTACTACAGGCTGTGGAGCAGGGATCGTTTTGAACAACCCAGGCGAAGTCGACATGGAATATGCACTGCGATTTAAATTCAAAGCTTCCAATAATGAGGCTGGGTACGAGGCCATGATAGCAGGTCTTAATTTGGCAAAAACTATGGAAGCGCAACAAGTGATGGTCTTCAGTGATTCTCAATTAATTGTGAATCAGATGTTGGGAACATATACTGCTAAAGGAGAATTAATGGTCAAGTATCATGCAAAGGTGATGGAGTTGGTGGCAGAATTTATTGCCATTCAGTTGATCAGAATACCGAGAATGGAGAATGCACGAGCAGATGCATTGGCCCGACTAGCATCAGCTACTCGTACCGAGCTGCGAAGAACGATACCAATTGAAGTGTTAGAAAGTCAGAGCATAGATGAAGACCTGACGATGAATTTTATCACCCTTGATCTAGGACCATCTTGGATGGATCCCATCAGGGCATATATTGAGGAGGGAGAATTACCGTTGGATAAGCTCGCTGCCAAGAAATTGAAGTTTAAAGTTGCTCGGTATGTACTAACTAATGGTGTTTTGTACAGACGAGGAATCATGGAAGGATTGCAAAGATGTGTACATCCCTCCGAGGTGAAAAAATTGATTGAAGAGATCCATGAAGGGTCCTGTGGAGCTCATGTAGCAGGTCGTACTCTTTTACAAAGGGTAATGACACAGGTATACTACTGGCCAACAATGAGGGCTGATTGTATAGTCTATGCCAAGAAATGTGACAAGTGCCAGCGTTTTTCCTCCATCCGACGAACTCCACAAGCATTGTTGACACCTATTACCTCCCCTTGGACATTTTCCATGTGGGGGATAGATTTGGTGGGGCCATTGCCAACGACCAGGGGAAGGTTTAAATACCTCATCGTCGCAGTGGATTATTTTACTAAGTGGGTAGAAGCTGAGCCTCTGGTCGACATGACTTACGAGAAAAGTGTATCAATTTGTTTGGAAAAACATCATTTGCAGGTATGGTCTTCCTCATGCTTTCATCACCGATCATGGAACTCAATTTGATAATGAGGAATTCGCTGCCTATTGCCATCAATCCAACATTTTGAAGCTCCATTCAGCACCAGGTCATCCCCAAAGTAATGGACAGACTGAAGTGACGAACAGGACATTGCTTAATGGATTAAAGAAAAGGCTAAGTGAGGCTAAAGCAAATTGGATTAATGAGCTACAGTCAGTACTGTGGGCTTATCGTACTACTCCCCGAGCAGCAACTGGAGAATCACCATATATGCTGGCATTTGGAAGTGAGGCTGTAATACCTGCCGATTTGGGTCTCCCAACACATAGAGTGCTGAATTTCAATTCCCCAGTCAGCGACTTAATGAGAAGATTGGATTTGGACATGCTCGAGGAGGTTAGAGAAGAGGCAGCCATTAGGAATGCTGCTTACCAACAACGAACAGCTCTGTTCTACAATAAGAGGGTGAAGAAATGCGACCTAAAAGAAGGAAATTACGTGCTAAAGAAGGTCATTCATAAGCACAATAAGTTGGAGGCAAACTGGCATGGACCATACCGAGTTACAGAAGTTGTTCGAACAGGAACTTATCGAATAGCAACTTTAGAAGGAGAAGAGTTTAAGAATTCATGGAATGCTGAACACCTACGCAAGTACTATCAATGATGTAAAATGTAAAGCGGTTCCATCAAAATGAATAAAATGATGATATTTTTCCATCTTTTCTCCTTTTATTGAGAGTTTTCGGGGAATACTAGTGCTACACACTACTAAAAATGCTAACCTCAGTTGGTTAGGCTAGTGCTACACACTACTAAAAATGCTAACCTCTGTTGGTTAGGAAACCATGACACTAGCTCAGACCAATTTAGTTTGGTAAAAGGGCAAGTGGACATAACAGAATCATCAAGTTCGAGCTCAGACCAACTTAGGTTGGTAAAAGGGCAAGAACAGCCAAGTTCGAGCTCAGACCAACTTAGGTTGGTAAAAGGGCAAGAACGACATTCCTAAAAATGCCAACTCCGGTTGGTTAGGAAACCATACTCCTTTGGTTAGGAGGCAAAAATATCCCTAAAAATGCCAACTTGTTTTGGTTAGGGAAAGACATTCCTAAAAATGCCAGCTCCGGTTGGTTAGGAAACCATACTCCTTTGGTTAGGAGGCAGACAATAGCTCAAACCAATTTAGTTTGGTAAAAGGGCAATTGGACATGACAGAATCATCAAATTCGAGCTCAGACCAACTTAGGTTGGTAAAAGGGCAAGAAAGGATGTCGACGAAGAACAAGAAAAATGCCAACTCCGGAAGAAGAAGAAAAATATATTTTCCAAAAACTTCCAAAGTTGGTCAGAAAAATCACCAAGTTATATTGGTGGAAAAGTAAAAGATGCCAACCCTTGTTGGTCGGGAATATTTTACAAATATTACCAAGTTAAATTTTTTTTACTTGTGACTTTTGATTAGTCGAGAAGCAAAACATCATTATTTTTGGGTCAACCAAATGATTATTACAAATGTAAGCTAGTCGACAACAAGTGTTAATAAACTACAGTTGGTCGACAAATTACATAATGTTATTATATTTTTTAAAAAATATACAGTCAAGTTAGTCGACAATCAGTTGGTCGACAAATTACAAAATGTTGTTATCTTTTTAACAGAGATACATACACAAATGAAAAGTATTTTACAACTGTAAAATAATAGCAATCAACATTTGCAAACAAAATTATATGTATTTCATTGAATCCAAAAATAAATTACAAAAATGAATACATTGGTTATGAAGCGTATAAACAATTATCATATTAAGAACCCTATTCTATTGGTCTCTTTCCTTGTGCTTTTGAAACAGGCTCCTCGCCAGCAGGAGGATCTTCCAAGCAAAGGGGAGAGTTAATGAAGTTAGGGTCTTGAAGCATTCCGACGTTCATTATAGAAGGTGTATCTAGTAAATGCTCAGGACGAGATAATTCTGCCTGTGAATGAAGGTTATAGTCACCAAGGTAGATTGAAATGAGGCACCGAGGAATGGCCCGAGTATGGATCCAGCTCATGTCAAGCTTAAAGGGAGGAATTGGTAGATCGAGCATCCCTGGGTCATGATAATTCCACAAATAATGACCTTGCTCCACTTTCAATACACCCAGAGCATTTAACCATCCCTGTTTGTAACCCTCATTGTTAGCGTTTTCAATACGAGCATCCAAGTGACAGAGGGCTTCGTTGTAGCCTGCCATCCAGAATTCGCGAGGTTATTTGTGGAATTGGAAAGTTAGTCTCTCTAACTACTCATGAAGAGTTCTCACAAAAATATCTTTATTCTCCAAAGTAGACTTCTGAGCAGTAAGTTCCCCCTCCAGACTTTGGATTTTCTTAGACATTTCAGACAAGGCTTGATTCTTTGCCATCAGCTGGAATGCTTGGTTTTCCAACGCCGCTTGAGTACGAGCTTCTTCAATGGTAGGACGAAGAACTCTTGGTCGTCCCCGAGCAGGTGGAGTACCTTGTTCCTCGACAACATTCAGAGCAACTCTTCCTTGCCCCCGAGAACCTCTTCCTCATCCCCGAACAGCAGTTGAAGGGCCAGCTCTTCTCAAAGACTCCAATTCTTCTCGCAACTTGGCGTTCTCAACTTCTAAAAAGGATAATCCTTCGTCGGTGACAGGTACCAAGGCAGTAGAAGATGAAGCAGTAGACCTCAACTGAGTTAATTCCTTTTGCAGATTATTATTCTCCTGCTCCAGTAGCTCAACGATTTGCCTGTGCTCTTCAACCTCTATCTTCAACGCTTTCACTCTCACTTCATAGCCAACAAGCATCTTGTCATAGCCTTTCTCAGCACTGAGTTGTTTGATTTTCTTTTCATAACCTTCGTGCAAAAGAGCTAAGGATTCTTTGTATTGATGCTGAAGTTCATCGAGATTACTTTGTAAGTCTTCAATCATTTCGTAATAAGCCACATTATTGGCTACAGCACGAACAAGAAGACATTTCAAGTAATGATAGGCCTCAACTGCCTGTTCTGAAACATCTCGGCCAAGGATGTCTATAATCTCGGATTTGTCCAAGTCAGTATGACGAGCTTTAAAATATTCATTGCATTGCCTGAGCAAAGTTGTGCCATGAGCAGACAGCAATTCCATTCTGGCTATAAACTAATAAAGAAGAGAAGGAAAGAGTTAATAAGAAAGCAAACAAGAGCATCAACAACATAGAGGAACAAAAAAGGTGATTTTTATTACATCATAGAGAAGAGTACAATATTCGGAGTACAGATGACAAAAGAAAATAAAACAAATACCGAACAACTTCACACCTTTTCCTTGTCTCCCAAGACTTTCTCGGGAGGCTGGGATGAGGAGCTCGGTTGCTCGGTGGGAATAATAAGTTAGTTGGCATGAGCTGGAAGTTGATCAGTTGGAGCAGGCAGAGATGAAAGCTCCTCATTGACTGGCTGAATAGGTTGTGGGGCAAGGATTTGATCACCCACTATCATTGAGGACTCCTCGGAGGCAGCTTCGTCCTCTTCTTCATCTTCAATATTTTAAGGAGGACCGGGAAGATGCTGTTGGAACAGTTCAGAGCCCTCATCAAACTTCAATTCTTGCAAAGCAGCGACCCAACCATCTCGAAAGTACTTGAGACTCCCATACTCCACCTGGGACATCATTGCTGCTATCCCCTTGTTCCATCCTTTGTCCCAGCCAGTGCTGAAGGACTTCTTCACTGCCATTTTTCTTTTCATTTTCTCCGAGGAGAGCTTCTCGGATAGAAGATCCTCGGTAGCCTTCAACTTAACTTCCACCTCCTCCTTCTGGCGATTTACTTCTCGCAGAAGGGTCAGTTCTTCCTCTGCCATTTTCAGCTTGTTTTCAAGCTCCCCAAAGTTCTTGAGCTTCTCGTCATACTTTTTGTTCTCCCCCTCTAAATCCTTCACCTTATTCTCCAACCCCTTGGAGATCTCAGCAAGTTGCACCTTCTCTGCCTCAATCGAAGCCAATTTCTTCTCCCAATCAGCTTTATCCTCGTCATACTTTTGATGGGAATCCTTCAAAGATTGGATCAAACCTAGTAAAGCATCCTCTACTCCGGACGAGGAGCTAGAAGCCTTAATCGCTTCATCCTTCTTCACAACGGTGTTAAAGCAACTCACCAGCTGAAAAAAAAATAACGACAAGTCAGCACAGAGATACATGTATTGAGGGAAAGAAAGAAAGTTCAGAATAAGAGAAACCTACTGAAGCAATATGGCGAGTAGCTAGATATGTAAGCATATCCCGAGGAAGATTCTCTTCAATTCCTTGGACCTCGGGAATGATCCAAGTCTTTACCGAGCTCATCGCAGGGCTAGGGGGAATAATGGTTGGAACACCAGCACCACTGACTGGGAGCTGGGGGATGGTTTCAGCCAAATTGACCGAGGAGGATTTCTTCAGTCTCCTCGGTGGCACTGCAGCAGCTTCAACCAAGGAAGAACTCTTGGTCGGAGATATGGTGATTACTTCCTTAGGAGCATCACTTTTGCTTGAAGCCACTAGGGGATTCTCGGGAGCCTTCTGAGGTGCAATAGAAGGAGCAACATCTACTTTCTTTGTCCTCTTTGGGACATCAGGCTTGTTTCTTTTTCCCTTTCCAGCAGAGGCAGCCTCCTCGAAGATAGCAGGAACTCTTCTTTTACCCATCTTCTTACTCAAAGGAATGTGAGATTCTGGAGAAGATTCCTCAGGAATTGACACTGGTTCACTAGTGCTGACCACAGGGCGAGCAGTGAAAGAGGATGTGTAGCTCTTGTATTGCAACAAGTATGAAGCAGGCCTAATGTGCTCGTCTGCAACTTTCTGATGCAAACCCCAGATAAGTTTCAAATGCTTGATATTAACTTCAGCTTCTTTTGGAGTTTTTCTCTTGCTATCAACTGCAAATAAATACGCATTAAAATATCAGTCACACATTTTATCAAACATAATGAAAGCATAATTTCAGAAATAATAAAATAAAAATAACATATCCCATTGCCATAGGGAGGGCATCTGGGACCTTGGTATACTTCGTCTCCAACCAGAGGGGCATGTTGCCAATTTTTAATAACAACCCCATGTTCAAAATAATCCCTATTGGCACCAGGGAGGTTGACTACTAAAGCCCTATTCAAAAATCTAGTTTTTAAATAAAAAAACATTATCTAGAACAGCCCATCTATAACAATACATAATCTCAGGAATTCCTATACGAGTTCCATGAGTTTGATTTAACCTATACACCCCATTAACTATTCTCCATGTGTTGGGGGCTATTTTTGCAGGAACAATTGTAATTCCCCCGTATTTTTGGTAATATTTATTTTTGGGATTAATTAATTAAATGAGAATTAATTGAGAATTAATCCGAATAAAATACTAGCAAGATGTGAGTTGGTACTATATTGAGTATATATGATGATATATGAATATTGAATTATCAAATTTGTCGTGAGATTGATATACGGCAATTTGGACATTTTATTGGGACGCGTGAAACAGTCGCGTCAGGATATAATTATTTTGATTATAAAAGTGAATTTAAATTCTATTAACCGTATGGTCATTTTGAGTGTGCCAACGCGTCCGGAAGGGTCGAGATAGTCAGAAAAAACTAGCCGGGGGTTTAGTTTGGGTCCCGGAGTATTTTTAGGCCATACCGGCAACATAAAGGGTATTTTGGTAATTTTGTATTTTTGGGAATTAAAAGTGACGAAAATTAAGAGTTTTTATCTGATTGGGAATTGACCCACTTAACCCATTAACAACCCATATTAACCTAGAAGGCTACGTAGGTTATTAGAATTAGGTTTTCTAATATTTCCCAAAGCAAACCCTAGCCACCATAGCCATTGGAGAAGAAAGCTTGGAGAGAGAGAGATAAAAGGGAATTCTGCAGAAAGAGAGAGAGAACTTCTTCAAATCGTCATCAAAATCAGAGATTGAATCAAGGCAAGTGGTTTAAATTACGTTTTTATGCAGTAACTGCTTCTTCCATGCTTAGACTATCCAATAAATCAAATTGTTATTGGAGTTTAATAAAAACCAATTTTAATTGGACTTAGAACTTAAATTTTGAGAAGAAATTACATGTATAATCGTATATAGATGATTACCCTGATGTTAGTATATATCGGATGTAAAAAAACGGATATAATTTGAGTAAATTGATGATTATAAATTCTAGGGTTTATGTTCTTGAAAATTTGGGGAAAAGTGAAGAGACTTGATGATTTAATGATGTTTAGGATGAATTGATTCCTTAAAACACGTTAGTATGTGACCTTGATATGTTTAGGATTGATTAGAGACCTTAAAACATTGTTGGGACGAATTTTAGAGGAGTATTGAGGAGTAGAAATTGGTGAAAAACGAGATGGGATTTCTGGGCTTGAATCTGGTCACTCGTTAGAAGACCTACCCAGGTCGTTCGAACGAGCTTGTAACGAGTTGAAAGTTTGGGGTTCTAACTAGAGGGATGTTCGTTCGATAATCTCGTTCGAACGAGATCTCGTTAGATAGCCCAGTTCGTTCGAACGAACTCTCGTTCGAACAGCCTCGTTCGAACGAGACTTCTAACGAGCTGGCAGTTTAGGCCTTTTTGGCCTGTTTTGATTTTGGGAGTCCCGTAAACTTGTTCGAGGATAGAGATAACATTCCTTTGATGATGTATTAGTATACTTGGGACAATTGGGACATAATGAGGAGTAAGTTACATAATTGTGGAACGAATCAAATAGACATTTGAGTCGAGACGTGAGTGCCTACTATGACGTGAGAATAAATTATGGCGCGTATAAATATGGACCGGGATTATATAAAATTGTGTAAATTATAAGTTAGTACGAGAAGGCGATATGTACTACGATTAAACTACGGTGATTACTAAGATGCGTGTTTACTTAGTATTGATATATGATTTGTGTGTATGACATACCTACCATACTTGCTATCACGGGAGGTTTGCGTTCGCTTAGGGCCCTCTAATCCTTGTGTTGCCCGGATTTAGACTGGTTACCTCGATGAACATAGGTCAGAGAAGGACTTATTGGGATGTTAATAAGTCTGCTGATCGTGGGAGCGCAGGTATGTGCGTGACCCATGTGATGTGACTTTGTTCGCCTCCATTATTTGTGATTTGTGTTATCTGAACGATTCCTGAGAGATTCGGAATGCGTGATCCTTATGTACGTGATGTACCGGGATGGATAGCAGAGTATGTGTGCACCGCAGCTTAGTCTCGGGGTGCTTATATTGTATATTTATGTTGTGGAAAATATACACTTAATAAACTGGGAACTTTCATATGGTATTGTGTGTATAACTATGGAATAACATAAAAGGAATAATCTATAATGAGTTGTATTACTTTTACGTGAGAACCTGAATTTACGTTAAGCCCCTACTTAATTGCGAACGTTATAATGTTAATGGAAATCGAGTAATAAGGGTAGAACCTATGACAGTCTAGCTAGATATGATGTCACTTAGCTAGTGGTTTGTGTCATTTTAGATGGGTACTTACGTTAGGAGTGCACAGTTAGACGAGAGGTGAGAATTTCATGTGAGTGCACGTCCTAACATGTGCTTTGCATTTAATGTTTTAAATGTTTTTAAAGCACTTGCAGGTTTTTAAAATATCTCCACATTCGGGCTCTGACCCGTTTGCTTTCAAATCTATTTTTGTAAAACCATTTTAGGTGTCCAGCCGCAAGGACACCATGCATAGGATACTCATTCATATGACGAGCTGTAGCTGTTTGTGGAAGTTACAGGGATTTTCTTTTAGACGCTTCTATCATTTGGATTCCATGTTCAGTATTCCTCAGTTTTAGGGCATGTTGCCCAGTTCCATTAGAGTTACATTTTCCATTTCAGTTTTCCAGACTTTGGCATGTATTGATTCAGTATTCAGTTTTTAGTTATTCATTTCAGTTGTGGAGTTTGTTGTGAGGGGTTTTCCTCCGGATTTATTTATATCATGTGATGGTTATTCTACTATTTTGTTATGGTGAATGGTGATATTATTCTTGTTTTATATCTTTCACTGCATGTTAATCAGACTTTAATTAAAATTTTGGCAAATTACTTTTTAAATACTAGGTGGTTAGTAATAATAAAATGTTTTCGACAGTGATGCTATTAGCTGAGCCAACTTGGCATTTTGAATTAATTTAATAAAGGAGTAGCTACCCGGTATTTAATTAGTCGGGGTGTCACAACAATATCGAAATACTGACAGAATTCTAAGCACAAGGGGTTTGGTGGAAAAGAAAATCCACACTCAGCAATAAAGAGGCTGGGGAACCAATGTCCCTCAGCCAAGCGAAAATAATCTGAAGGCTCAGAAAGATCCTCCAGAGTTACCCAAGAAGGGATAGAAAAATCAGAACGGAATTTCTCAAGAGATTCAATAACATAAACCATGGTGAATAAAAGAAATGAAGAAGAAGGAAGAAGATCTTACAGAAAAAAGGGAGATATGTTGACAATGAACGAAGGAAAGGATGAACGCACAGAGAGAGAGAGACTATGGAAAACTCGAAAGCAGAAATTGGAAAAGGTATAAGACGATGGGATTGTCTATGAAGCTTAAATACTTTGCCTCGTGAAACGGTGAAAGAAATGATTACAAAAAGAAACTATTACGCTACTGGCGGCTAAAAGGACAAAAAGTGCGCGAAGATTGAAGCGTTTATAAAAATTCAAAAAGGTTGATTCTGCGAATTTGGAAGGAAAATTAAATACGGAGAAAATGCTCCTAAAAACCAGGAAGGTCATTTAATATTTCCATATACCGAGAAAGAATATTCCATATTCCTCAAATTTCGAAATATGAAACATTGGGGGCTTCTGTTGATACCAAAATTAATATGCTGATATGGACGAATCACAAGAAGACACGTGTCAGTGTACGTGGCACATTAGCAATGAGGAAGTTTATTTCCCCGACCAAGTCAGACATTCCGAGCAACAACGTACCCCGAGGAACTTCATTACTCCGAGGAACTCCATTGCTACGAGGAACTTCTGAGTGATGGGCAACTAAGGCAGTCCGAGCTGCATCTTGACCACAGCATTAATTGCCAGATAATCAACAGTTCGATTATTCATTAAATGCTTATCATACAGATGTATACTCTTAAAGGGCATTAATTTTTTACCCTTTCACATGTACAGCCTAAGGGCTATAAATACATTGTATCATCCTCATTCAGAGGGACTGGAATTTCTTGATAGAACCACATATCGAGAATTCCAAAACATTTGGCAATAACAGAAACAGTGGACGTAGTCCATTCTTATAAGGCCGAACCACTTTAAAATTCTTTGTCTCATTTATATTTATCTGTGATTAAATAATTAGAAGCAATCTAATTTTTTACATCAACAATATTCAATGCTTTTAATTTAACCTTTTATATATTTATCTTACAATTGTTACACTAATAAATAAATATTAGATGTCTAATCTTTATAATAATAATAAATCTATTTGTTTTATTATCACAACTAGTATTACAGTTATGAATAAATATTTTATATTTCATAATTTTTAAAAGAGTCGGACAATATTCGATCCGAACCCTAATGGATTCAGATATGGATTGGAGATTTGATGATCCGACTTCGATTCAATACAATAATTTTCTTAAATTGACCGTAGTCTAATCTTAATTTGATTTGTTGACAAGACTATACGCGAGAGAGAGAGAGAGAGAGAGAGAGAGAGAGAGAGAGAGAGAGATTACCTGATCAAACAAATGATCTCGTAGAAAACGTCGCAATAGTTTATCAAAGTTGCCATAGTATTTGATCCGAAAGAGATGGAACCTTTCACACACAGTCCCCTTCCACACGCATTGGGACGATAACAAAACCAAAATTCTTTGATGGTCGAAAGGCAACGGAGGAAACTCTTCTTTGAAGGAACTTACATAGATGATGGATCTAACTGCTTTTGTTTTCAATCATTGCACCACAATCATTTTGGGGCCCAAACCCATTAGCCCCAAGACAATTCCCCACGACATCGAGACCATTATCAGTCGGGTCGACTACACTTTTATAGGTAGATGAATAAACAGATGGAGGGCCTCTAGGAGATTCTATAACACCATTCTCGGAGGCAACAATGGAGGAGAGAGAATCAGCAAAGTTAGTAAAATTCAGAGAAGGCTTTGAATTTTGAACGCTTAGAACATTGGAAATCGTAGAGTCTGGAATGGGGACACTGTAGGACCATTGTGGTTCACCAAAGAATTCGGGCATGGGTAAAGAGAAACCAGATATAATTGAGATGGACCGATCGATAGTTAATGGTTTATCTGGAAGTGCAACAGTTATTGGTGCGTTCAACGGAACTTCTGGTAAAGAGGCTCCTTCATCCGTAAGAAAAGACGTCTCTAAAGCCAAGTGATAAGCTGCAAAAACTCCATATTGAACCACATGCTTAACTTTCTTCAACTCACCTCCGTTGGCACCTCTGATTAATATCTGAAGAAAACAAAAATATAAAAAGACATTTGAAGTCAGTGTTGGATGTCAAACCGATTAACTTATATGCAATAAAAAAAATTAGAAAATAGTATAATGTCATAATAATGACGTCCTCCACAGATGGCCTTCTAGTCAACAATCATGACAAAAACAAAGATTTTGAAGGAACTATTACCCTTAAAGTTGTGTAATTTTCCATGCATATACACCGTTGATAATGCAATAGTTTCAGATACTCCTCGAACGAGGAGGAATTTTGAGTTTACTCCCACTTTTATAACCATTTTTGCAATACTTCCCTTAATATTCGCAAGACAATTCCAATCTGTTAAGTTTCCATCCAATCCGTTATCCAAACTTTTTTAGCCAGCATAGATAAATATAAAACCTTTTTCAAGTTAAGTAAGCTAAAAAAACAACTCAATTGATCTTCTCTCCTCCCTAATTTCATAGAGAGTCGTAAGGCTGTATCCAGTGCACAAGGCTCCTGCGTAAGTAAGAAAGATATTTTTTTTCTTTATCATTGATAGTTGAACACTTACAGTGCATCCCAATGGCTTTAGAAACCCTTCAAAATACATCAATATCTTCACCAAATTTTTCCCACCCCGGCCGGCAGTGCCATGCTCTTCCAGGAACCTCTCAACATGGAACATATCACAATACCCCAACCTCTGCGAAGAGAGATGATCAATTGAAGGGATTATCTGACCACCTGTGCAGCGGGCTATACGCTCCAAAAGCGTCCTCTTAATATTGAGAACAAGTGATATGTCTTTCACAAGAAGGTACTCTTGTGCATACCATGAAACTTCTTTCTCAACCAAAAGGATATCAGGATTGTGTGAATTGATCTTTGCCACAACCATTTTTAGATGATCCATTTCCTACATAATGATGTGAAAGTCATTAGAATATAGTTTAAGATCCATATAACAACTAAATATATACTCACTCCATCCCAAATTAATAGCCCTACTTTCCTTTTAAGACGTCCCAAATTAAAGGTGCCAAATAGGGTTTATTTGTCTAAGATATAAATTAAAATAAGTCCTTTCAGAGATGATTTTAAACTTCAGATTCAAATAAAAACAAATGCACTCTAAGAGTCCAGTTTCCTTTTTTGGGCGTATTAATGAATCGGTCTTGATCTTGGCCATTGATTGAGTGTATCCTTAATAATGTCGTTATTAAATATAGACTATTAATTTGCAAAGGAGGGAGTAAATTATCAAATAAATAAATGAGGGGATTTTGTAAACCTGTTGCAACAGTGTGTCAAAACTTGACAAGTGGTTGGAAACCCGTTGGTACTCTAGAGCCCCCCCGAGAATCAAAAGGCGAGGTTTCTCTTTTCTCGAAGTCATCCGTTGATGAGCCACATTTTTCATACAAACAACTCCTTTAACCATCATACTAAAAGAAAGCAACCAGTAATATTTATAAGAAAAACTTATTAAAAAATGCAACAGAAAAGAAGATGTAGAGGTCTGGTTCAGAAGTATATTTGAGATGAGAACTATATGTAATGCAGTTTGATATAATCAAAATATTAATTGTAGTTTCTATAGTAGTAGTATGGACTCCATAAGACTTCCTCTGGTGGCCCATTGTGGAGAAAGTGGATCATAGATTCTATCTTACTAAACACCATTTTCACTAAACTCTTTCTAAATTTCATTCAGAACCCGTAACTATGGCTAAAAGCCACATACAAACACTATAAAAGGAAGAAAGAAACTTAAATTCGATACACGATAAAAAAAACATTTTAGTAAGCACTATACTTATTAAATTTTGTAAGTATCCAGAATTGAAATCACTTAGAAATTGAAATCACTTAGAAATTGTTAAGTATCCAGAATAAGAAAAATACAAACATAATATAACATACCTGGAAAAAAAAGTGTATAACAACAATATCTAATGATTCGTGAGACAATAATATTTCACCGTTCTTCTTACTTCACTATTTTTAATAAAAAGAAGGTTGAAATTTTCAATTTGAAGCGAGACAGTTTGGACCAAATTTAAGTAGATCAAATTAAAATGTGTGTAAGCAAACCAAAATACGTCAAGCTAAAGGCACCCCCATTTTTATCCCCACATCCACATACCACTGCAAAGGATATTTGGGAGGTTGTCTAACGAACATATTCAAAGGCTAAAGATGTATCCCAAGTGTACGAGATTAAAATTAAAATTGGTGCGGCAAAGCAGGGAAGCAAAACAGCTACAGATTATGCTAACATGCTAAAAAAATCTGAGGCAGGAACTGGATCATTATCAGTGTATTAAGACGAAGTGCCCGATGATGCGGTAATACTGAAGAACTACATTAAGAGGGATCGAGTCTATGACTTTCTTGCTGGTCTCAATGATGAATTCGATCAAGATAGAATTCAAATACTCGATAAGGAGGAAGTTTTATCTCTGTATAAGTTCATCTCTATAATCCAAGCAGAGAAAAGTAGAAGAGGAGTCATGATTGAACCCCAAACCTTAGAAGGCTCAACTATGGTAGTGGTCAGTAGTAATAATCCAAACACAGGAGTAGAACAACCAGATATCCTGCGAATGGAAGGGTAGATCTGTCAACAGCTCCGAGTCATGATAGCAAAGACAATTTGTGGTGTACCTACTGTAAGAAGTCAAGACACTCAAGAAAAGTGATGGAAACTCCATGACAAACCCTTTACATGCAACAAAGAGTGGGGATACAAAGGGGGACAGCAGAGAAATAATGGGCAAGCATATGTAACCACAGTGCAATCGGAATGAAATAAAAAAGCTAAGAGCATTGCTTAGAACATATAAAAAAACCTCAGGTACTTGCTCATTAGCACACTCAGGTAAGTCTCCTATTTTCATTGGATTAAATGTCTCGGATGAAACCTCTGTCAACTCTTGGTTCATGGACTCGGGAGCTACCGACCACATGACACACTCATCAAAAAAAATTATCATATATACACCTTGCCCAAGCAGTAGGAAAATTGCCACAACAGATAGTTCATAAACCAAGGTAGTAGGAATAGGAGATATCCAAATTAGTCCTTCACTTGTGCTAAAAGATGTCTTCCATGTTCCAAAGTTGTACACTAGTTTTGTGTCCATACAAAAAATTTCTCAAGATTTGTGTTGCCATGTCATTTTTCACCTTACTTATTATGTTTTGCAGGACCGGGATTCGAGGAGGACGATTAGACCAGGATTCGAGCAAACCACCCTTGTCTTTTCTATCTGGAAGTAGCTTATCCAATAAAGCAAAAGTCTGGCTTTATCATCGTATACTTGGGCATCCATCGTTTAGGACTCTCAAGTGTATGTTTCATTCTCATTATAAAAGCTTAGACGTTGTGAATTTGCAAAACATAAACGTCTACCTTTTCCAATAAGTAATAAAATAAGTCCAGTCCCTTTATTTTTAATCCACATTGACATTTGGGGTCCCTCCACTATTCTAATATTTTTAGTGCACGATGGTTTGTATCATTCATTGATGATTGCACTACGGTCTTTTGGATATTTCTCCTAAAAATAAATCAGATGTGAGTCTTGTTCCCCCTAATTTCCATGCCATGGTACAAAATCAGTTTGGTGTAAAAATCATACATTTTAGGTCAGGCAATGCTAGGTATTATTTCAATCAAGTCTTAACTCCATACTTTCAAAAGGAAGGATTAATTCATAAGCCATCATGTGTAAATACCCCACAACAGAATGAGTCGCTAAAAAAATGGCCATCTCCTTGATACGACTCGAGCATTTTTGTTTCAAATTAATGTGCTTAAGTCTTATTAGGGGAAAGCAGTTCTAACAGCAGTATACCTCATAAACAGGTTACCATCTAGAGTCTTATATTTCAAGAGTCCTTTGGAAATGCTTTCCAAATTCTATCCTAACCTATGTACTTCTAACAATCTCATTCCTAAGATCTTTGGGTGTGTGTCATTTGTCCATGTTCATAGTCCAAACAGAAGAAAATTAGATCTAAAAGCAATAAAGTGCATTTTTATGGGATATTCTCCACTCAAAAGGGATATAAATGCTATCATCCACCCACCAAAAGGTTTTATACCTCTGTCGATGTCACATTCCATGAAAGGGGATCCTATTTTTCTACTCCTTATCTTCAGGTGGAGAATCGAGTCATGGAAGATAAGGACTTCTTTCTCATTGATCTTTCTTCATCATCAAAACCTGTGTCTTCTATTGAGTCTGTTGAATCTATGTCATCTGTTGAGCCTGTCCCTACTGACCTGTATCTTGATCGCCTCGGTAGTTTTGCCAAAGTGTACTCAGAGATAAAGCTTCAGTTCCTCAACCTGCAGCAGTCAAGGAATCTGACGTGGACCTGGAAATAAGGTAACACTTCCAACTTCTTCTGTACAAACAGAATCTGAAGGTTATTTGGGTAGCAACCTAAATCAAGACCTTCCTATTGCTATTTGGAAGGAAACCAGAGTGTACCAAACGTCCATTGTACCCACTGTCACATGTTATGTCATTTGGAAAAAATTTAGCATCTCATAGGAGTTTCCTTATAAACCTAAACAGTATCCCCATTCTTACCAAACTATTCGAGGATTTATACGATGAAAATTGGAAACAAGCTATAAATGTAGAGATGGAGGCCTTAGAATAGAACAAAACATGGGAGATTGTGAATTTACCTCGAGGAAAAAAGGCATGTGGGGTGAAAATGGGTGTATACCATGAAATACTGAGCAGATGGATCACTGGAAAGATACAAAGTGAGGTTGGTAGCTAAAAGGGTATACTCAAATATATGGTGTGGATTATCAAGAGGGTATATTCAAATATATGGTGTGGATTATTAGAGATATTCTCCCCAGCTACCAAGATGAATACCGTAAGAATTCTGTTATCTTTGGAAGCTAATTATGAATGGGTTTTGCAACAGTTTGATGTCAAAAATATGTTTCTGTATGGAGACCTTGAAGAAGAGATTTATATGGAAATCCTTCCTCAATTTGAAAGTAACTGAGCTACTAATCTGGTATGTAAGCTTAAGAAAGCCTTGTATGGACTCAAACAGTCTCTGAGGGCATGGTTTGGAAGATTTGCTAAGTCGATGACTGATATGAGATACAGATAAGGCCAGGGAGATCATACGTTATTCGTCAAATTTAGGAAGAGTCACAAAAATTCTTCTATATATATTGACGATATCATCATGATAGAAAATGATGGAAAGGAGAGACAGGCTTTGAAGCAACACTTGGACAAAGAATTCGAAATCAAGGAAGTAGGGAGATTGGAGTACTTCCTAGGAATTGAAGTTGCACACTCTAAGAAGGGAATCTTTATCTCTCAACAAAAGTATGTCCCAGATCTACTAAGAGAGACAAAAAAATTGGCGTGTAAACCAGCAAGCACACCAATAGACCCCAATCACAAGCTCGAAGAAGCCGAGGAGGATGTTGTAACAGATAGAGAAATATATCAACGTCTAGTAGGCAAGCTAATTTACTTCTCTCACACTAGGCCATATATAGCCTATAATGTCACAATCCAAGGGAGGTTCATATACAAGCTATAAACCAAGTATTACAGTATCTTAAAGAATTCCAGGGAAGGGAATTATGTTCAAGAGAAAAACAAGCCTAGTGCTTGAGGCATATACTATTACAGATTATGTTGGATCTGTGGTTGAGATTATATTGGATCTATGGGTATTGTACCTTTCTTGGTGGGAACCTAGTGACATAGAGAAATAAGAAACAAAATCTACTGAAAAGATCAAGTGTTGAAATGGAGTTTCGAGCAATGGTCATGGAGTTTGTGAACTATTATGGTTAAAAATCATACTAGAAGATTTGAAGATCCCGTGGGATGGTCCGATGAGACTTTATTGTGCCATAATCCTGTGCAACATGATCGAACAAAGCGTATAGAATTAAATTGGCACTTCATCAAAGAGAAGCTAGATGTTTATACTAACCGACAACTGGCAAATGTGCTCACCAAGGGACTAGTAGTGTGAGGTTTCAAATAATTGTGTCCAAGCTGAGAACTAGTTTGTACATTATAAATATGTACCATTCTTCTTCCATGAAATAGAAGAAAAATACAATTCTTTTTCACAATTTCCATTAAAACTAAACCATCACAACCATAATCAACCCTCCATGAAAGTGACGTTGGCAAAGCTCGTGCTTTCGGGAAAAAAAATGTAACAGGTTATAGTCACAATGCAATCCCATATGAGGATGCAAAAATTCTACTTAGATTTTGGACTTTCAAAATGATTTGAATTTAACATAGCAATGGAAAGTTTTTCATCCATGAGGGATACTTGCTTAAATGATTTCGATATCATCTCTTGCCCCGACTTTTCTCTACCGAGCTTGTACAAGAAGAGCGTGAATTATAAACTTGAGTCTCGATTTATGACCCAAAAGCCTGGATCGGTGATCACGTTGAAATTGGAAAGATGGGGGCGAATGAGAGTTTCAAAGTAAAGAAGAAATAATTAATGCTGAAATTGTAAAGAATAGCAAATCTCTCCCGACAGCAAAAATCAATTATCACATGGATTATTTGAGTTGTGTGTGTGCGTGTGTGTGTGTGTGTGTGTGTATGTGTCGGGGTAATGTCCTTCATATTACAAGAGAATTTATAGCACACACATCATTTAAACTTTCAAAGAGTGTATCTAGTCCAAAATTTCATATTGATGGTAAAGGGAAAATCTGTCCAAATTTTGTTTCTCGCCTAAGCATATAAGCTCCACACAAATAAAAAAATGAACTTGAGTTTTCACTAAATAAGATTTCAAACTGGATTGGATGGAATAGGATCTTCATATAAAGGGGTTTTGACCAAATTCTGCACACAACAAAGAAAAGAACACTTAAAACTGTATAACACAGAAGAAAAATGTCAAATGTGATTGTTGAAGGATAAGTTCAATAAAAATATAGAGGTGGTGTGTGATTATATTCCTATCTTGGAAAGTAAGATCTTAGGTTATTTACATTGTTAACTCAATGGCACTTCTCTAACTAAATGACCCAAGTGCCAAGATCACTCTTCCCCTAAGTCACAGGTTTGTTTACATCTCTCATCCAATTAGAACTACTACTAATGTAAAGTTCTGTAATTTGAAGCCTATGGGCTAGTTACGCAGCAAAAAACACAACTAATCGTTAAACTAGTGGAAAATTTTCATCATCAGTTTGATAAGCCCAAAAATAACAGATTATAAATATAGGTTAAAAGGCATGGATACCCCTATATATGTTTGTGCCGGGCACCAGAACTTATACTCCGAGAATTGTGTCCATCACTCATTGGAAATTTTCAAAGTTTAAGTAATCACAAGTTCAAATACTCCCAAATAAAGAATGAGAAAATGTCATTAAACTCCATGTCACCCTGAATGAGAAAATCTCCATTGTATGAGATGGGAATGTGGAACGTTGCTTAGGTCGTACCCAATGCACAAGGCTCTCGCTTAACTGCAGGGTTTGGGAGAGGCAGCCTTACCCCATATATGGAGAGGTTGCTCCCATGTCTCGAACTCGAGGCAAACCGTAGCTTGAGCGAGGGAACTTACCATCGCACCATTACTACAAAATAATTGAACAAATTAATCAACTACCTGAATTGAACCCCTTATGTTTTATGCACTTTGTCCGATTTAGCTTCAAAATTTTCCATCCTAGTAAGTTCCAATTAATTAGTTTTACGGTTCTCTACAAAAAATGAAATATTGCGGTAACAAATAAGAATGGAATCAAAAAATATTTGGAGTAAACAATCTCAGTATAGTATGACTGATGTGTGACTTTTAGGATCATGCAACTGGTCCACAAATCAAAAATAATTATGTAATCTTATCAGACCCATGTTGCATCCATTCCAGCTACTCTATATAACAGCGAAATCTACCTTAATAAGGTGAGTGTAAGAAAAAGTGTATGCATATCATAAGGGACAATACATGTAAGATGATATAAACTAGGATTAGTTGCATTTTGGGTCCAGCAATTATGGTAATTTTAAGTTGGGGTCCATTTTCACTTTTTGAGACGCTTTTGAATATATCTCACAAACGCATCGCAAAAGTGAAAATGGACCCCACAGTGCATATATCCAAAACTTCGGACCCTAACATAAAATTACCCCAAAGTTAAAATAACCCTATATTATTGTAGCCTTTACCTCTCACAACGACGTCCAGATGCTATACATTTTATCTTCACATATCCTTCTGGGTCCATTCCCCCACCTTTGCTCGTGTCTGGTTCAATAACAAAGCGGCCACCCATGACAGATACGATATTATCTCTAACTAATTCTCGTTTTCATCTTCCTCACCCGTGAAAAGGTTTTCAACTAGCAACAGATGAGACACTAACGCCCTAAAGTGACCATCAACCACACTCTTCAGGGACTTCTTATGCTCCTCGTTAGACCTATCCCTACTACGAAACTCACCACTGCCAAAACTTATTAAATTACGTAAACTCCCCCCATTCTCCAATATCATCCCTGTCTCCATTATCTTCATCATCAAACATAAGAGATTACCTCTCATTTTCTCCGTCTTCTGGCTCGGGCGGGAGCCAAAGAACTCCGTTGTTCTCAAAATTCACAGGCTTGGCACCAACATCTTCCGAAGCATATAAAGTGGAAGGTGCTTCACATTCATCACCAATATCATGTTTTTGTGTATCAAAATTGTTGTGTAAAGGAGTGTTGCTCATGCATTTCACATTAATGGCTTCTTCATCGGGATGCAGTTTATGTGATCCATAGCCATTGACAACCTCACCAAACTGAAACTGCCCATAATAACCATTAACCTGAGGGAAATTCACTGGGTTGGAATCTAATTGATAAACATCAAATTCTTCGTCATCATCATCAATCCTGATGCCAAATAATGTAGAAGCAACAATTAACTAATTATAACTCAAAAAAATATGCAAAAATATACCGTAACTATACTAAAATTGCATGATTAAAAAAGAATAATTAGCAAAGTAGGAACTCTTTAAAGTGATATATAAGCATCATTAGCAGGAACACAAAACAAGTGAAGTCCATTATCAATAGTTTAGTGTAAAAAATATTCCTTGATCAGTAAATAAAACTCTTTCACTACTCAGAGATAGTCACTGATGGAAATCTCACAATACGAACTTATGCTTTAAATTAAAGTATAATTTACAGAAGTCTTATGTATTTTGGATATTACTAGTTCTAAATTTCATGTTGATGAAACATCATGTAAAAGTGATTTGTCAAATCGAGATTTTTTAGGACTAAATCTCTCCATTAAACTTGTTCAATGACAAGTAATATTCAACTCATACGTTTTAGTATAATCTTCTTAACTCATTTTTATTGTAATGTTATATTTAGTTTGATTTGTCTTACCAATGTGTATCCTTCCCATGCTACAAAGTATCAAAGCAGTGTCAATTTAGTATCCAAAATTTAAAATTTAATCATTCAATTATATACACATAACTATAATGAATTATTTCTCTCACACGAATACCCTTTTAAAATAATCTTCTTCATTCTTACTTTTGTTGTAATTGTGCTAAAGAAGTTTCATCTAGATATTCAATAATACTATTTATTTGTAACAAAATGTACCAAACGTGTACTTTATAAGTATCCACAAACTATCTGAGATCATTTGTGAAGTATCCAGAATAAATGTTTCTTCATTTAATATTTGGCACGCACAAAAAGTATAAGAAACATACATATAAGTATCTACAGGTATCGGTATATCCAGTACAGATACATAGCCTTCGTACAATATCTGTGCTTCTCAATTACGTGCAAGGGGAGATTAAAACATAAGATGGAAACTTCTCCTCAGATTAAAGTGGAGAATTCACCTTCATATTAGATAGACCAAGGAGGTGTAACTACACAGCTCCTTACTTTTTGGTGTTGGTTAAAAAACTCCCTATGAATAGAAAAAGTATACAAGGGATAATTCTCATACTTAGGTCCCTAATCATACCATAATTCTCTCTTACAGTTTGGAGAGATTAAATAATTTTGTGAGTTTTCATCATCAAATCATAAGGTCTATAACAACGACAAGTATCTGTAGGCTATCAAAAATCGACGACTTCATATACTCCCTCTGTCCCAAGTTAAGAAAATTCAGTGACCCATTTTCCTTTTTAGTCCTTCTAATAATAGTATATAAAATTTGGTGAGAATCCAAAGTTAATCCCCATCATAATAATTATTGGAGGGCAGTGACCCAAGTCCGTGTGTTGCATTCTAAAGGTATTCATAATTCATAGTAGGATAAATTTGGATGTTATGATTTTGACTTAAATTTTTTTTTACTTTCAAAGAGTGACTCGTAATTTGGGGTGGAGGGAATGGGTTATGTGAAAATGTCATAAATTGACACTTTTAAAATACCAATACAATACTACTCATTGCAATACTATAGCGTGAACTATGCAAAAAGAAATTAGAGAGTTGGAAAATACCTGTTCATACAAAATTCAAATTGGCTAAGGGACCGATCCCCGAAGTCCGCAACATGCTCATTGTCCCTTCTTGATGCTACCACACCTTCCCTTTCTACATTTGTCTCAATTGCAACATCCGCGTTTCGTGGGCTCGGCCCAGAAGAGTAAAGCTTTTGTTGGTCAGAGCCCACCGAGTGTGAAACCGATGCAAGAGTAATGCTACTACTGTTGGCAGTGATATTAGACTTCATAGTGATAAAACTCGTATTCGAGGGTGAAGAACTGAGATCTAAGTTTGTAGCATGGGCCCCGTTGCCATCATCAACGGTACCGGCTAACCCTAACTCCTATTGCTTGAAACAGAAATTCAAACCCTAATCTTCTCCCACTCTTCGTGGACCAACTCAGGCTCACTAGATGGTGTCGGGACCCAATTTGAAGTACACTTACCACAGAAAACTCAGTCGCAGTGTAAACAATGGTGTCGACGGTTGAATAATGTGAACTAAGAATCGCATTCGTAGCAAACCCTACAGCTCTCATCGGGCATCCAAAAGTCCCTCGATACATTAGGCCGATTATAATGCCACATGATATTGGATTTCAATAGGCCTACTAGATCACAACAGATTGAGTTTTCCGATGCAGCCGTGGACAAACAATACGAATCTCATTCATCGCAAAATGATCATTTATATACTGTCATATCCAAAGCCATACATATAAGTGGAAATGATCAAGATTTTAGCATTCGAATGTTGAATGCTTAATGTTGAACTCTCTTCTATTTCAATGAACCTCTGAATGTGCCGCTGAAGGATATAATCGATTAATCAATACGCTTTACAAATGATTATTGCTGCAATTGCAATTCCTTATTCTCCATTTGAATCCAAGAAACCATTTTTTCCTTCTCAGTTCTTGATTGTCCATAGTCATTCACTGAAACACAAGATAAGATTCAGAAACCCAACCGTAAACCCATATGCAAAAATGTCATTTTAAATTACGATGATTTGGACTTCGGTCCCCACTGATTTGTCTAAGGGCCAAGAGTATACAATGAAAATGAGGGGGCTCAAAGTGAAAATTCGACAAATCAACGGGGCCCAAATTTCAAATCAGCCTTCAAATTACAATCGAACACAAATCAAAATCCCTGAGATGTTGTACTGCAGGAAAAATGTTGCCTGCACTAATCAACACAAGAAACTTTTAAAAAAATAGGAATAAGCAATCAGTCATTTTTACCAAAAATAAATATCTTCTAAAACATATAGCTAGAAATTTGTAATTTGCAAAATCAACAACGAAAATATTCTTACTGAAAATTTGTAAAATAATTGTATACATGTACAAATATGTTCAAAACTTCCTTTATTTTGTACTCATAAACACATCTTGTTTTTGCTTCAAAGTTCTTGATTGATTATATCTATGCACTAAGCAAGCCTCTTAGTCTAGTGGTATAAGACTGCCATTGAGACAGTCTTGGAGGTGGATTGGGTTTGGTCTCCAGTTCGATCCCTGGCACTGTCAAAATAATGCTTGGCCAGCGAAAGCCCCGAACCACAAATGGGGATTAGTCGAGATGCGTGTAAGCTGGCCTAGACACCTCATGGTAAGCTACCAAAAAAAAGATTATATCTATGCACTGAAACCCTAATTCTGATACCCATTACAAATAATTGTCACAACAATTGCATATCTTTATTCTCCATCTCAATCCAAGAAACCCTCTTTCCCTTATAAGTTATTGATTGTTCATCATTCATTCACTGAAACCCTAGATACAATTCAAGAAACCTAACTGTGAACCAGTGGGCAAAATACACATTTCAATTTACAAATCAAAATCCCAAAATTTTGCTTCACGCAATCAATCTGATCATCTTACAATATTAAACAAAAAAAAAAGTAATTTGCAAAATCAATCATCCCAAACTCAGATAAATATTTATATATAATTAAAAAACATGTAACATACAAAATCAACAACAAAAATATTGTCAATAAAAAAACCTGTATAATAATTTCAATTCTTGATTGTTCATATTCATGCATTGAAACCTTAGTTCTAAACCCATTATCATAATAACAATTGAATTCTTTAATCTCCATCTTAATCCAAAAAACCCTTTTTTCCTTCTAATTTCTTGGTAGCTCATATTCACTGAAACCCTAGATACAATTAGAAAGAAAAAAAAACTGTGAACCAGAACCCAAAAATCCCATTACAAATTACAAATCAAAATCGAATATTTTTGCTTCACCCAACCGAATCAATCCAATCACCTTATAAAATTAAAACAAAAAATCCCAATAAGCAATCAAACATTCTGAACTCAGATAAATACTTTCCTATAACTAAAAATATGTAATTTGCAAAATCAACAACAAAAATATTAGTTCATAATCATGCATTGAAACCCTAATTCTAAACCCATCAAAAATTATTATAATGACAACTACAATTCTCTAATCTCCATCTCAATCCAAGAAACCCTTTTTTTCCTTCTAATTTCTCGACTGTTCATCTTCACTGAAACCCTACATACAATTCAGTAAAAACCCAACTGTGAACGAGTGACAAAAAATCCCATTTCAAATTAAATACCAAAATCCCAAAATTTTGCATAACCTTATAAAATCGAAACAAAAAATCCCAATAAGCAATCAAACATTCCAAACTCAAATGAAACATAATATAGCTAAAAACATGTAATTTACAAAATCAACAACAAAAATATTAGTTAATATTCAAGCATTGAAACCCTAATAGCAATTGAAATTGATTGCTCATATTCACTGAAACCCTTTTTCCTTCTAATTTCTTGATTGCTCATATTCACTGAAACCCTAAATACAATTAAGAAAAACCTATTTCAAATTACAAATCAAAATACCAAAATTAATACAAAAAATTCAATAAGTAATTTGCACAAATACATTTTTCTTCATCCAATCACCTTATAAATTAAAACAAAAAATCCAATAAGCAATCAACCATTCCAAACTCAGATAAATATGTAATTATAGCTAAAAACAAGTAATTTACAAAATCAACAACAAAAATATTAGTTCATATTCATGCATTGAAACCCTAATAACAATTGTAATTCTTTAATCTCTATCTCAATACAAGAAACACACTTTTCCTTCTAATTCACTGAAACCCTAGATATAATTCAGAAAACCCAACTGTGCCGAAAAATCCCATTTCAAATTACAAATCAAAATCCCAAAATTAATACAAAAAACCCAATAAGTAATTTGCACACTAAACATTTTAACATTGCTAAAAACATATAATTTACAAAATCAACAAAGAAAATATTCTTAAGAAACATTTTAACATTTCTAGAAACATTTGTATGATAATTTACAAAAACAATAAAACATTTGTACCTTCAAATAAAATGGATCATGGCAATTTGAGCTTGTATTGGAGAGGAAAAAATAACACGCTAACTACCAATGGGTGTGTTACAAAAAGATAAAAAGGGTCGTATGTTGAAAAAACACATGCACAAGTATTATTTTATATTTTATTCAATCATGCAAATTATTTATTGTCAATAAAAAGGATATGGCGTACTCAAAATATTGGGATTTAATTGTGAAGATATAAAAAAAATGTTGTATTTATGTTTTTAGAAAAGTTTGTGTAAAATAATATGAAGTTACATAAAAATAACATGTAATTGAATAAATTTGTTTGTGGGTATTAATGTAATTGAACGGGGGAAATTAAAAGCAATAATGGCAAGTACTCGCGTAAAAGAAAATGTTCCTTATTAATGTTGATGATATAATGCAAATAAATAAATATAAAGAATATGGGGATGAGTATGAGACTATGATTTATATAGTTACGTCCAAATTAGACCTGTTCATGAAGGATGCTCACTCGTCGGAGATTATGAGTTACTGGATTTAGTGTATAGAGGGGCTTTCAAGTTTGGTAGGGTTTCGCCAAAGTGTGAATGAGTTACCAAATGAGGGGGGTGCAGGGTTATATTTATGAGAGTAAGATGAGACATCACGTGCTTGCCATGCGACCTAGTAGAGCCTCCTAGACAATTCTAAAAGATTATTTAAGATGTTTGCGTTAAATAGTTATCATGAGTAATCAGTTTGTTTTTTGTTTAAATAGATTCCTTTTTTTTTCCGCTTCACCAACTGACCTTCCCATAATGACCCCCCCCCCCCATCTTTTCTCTCTCTATCTCACACACAAACCACCACCACCTGTTGAATGAACCCATAAATGACAAAATTTAAAACCAAAAATGTTATCACAAAAAAGGGCGTTGAATTGACATTTTGTTTATGGTCTTGTTTTAAGAATTTTGTACTTGGTTTTGTTTTTTCACTTTGTTTTGAGATTTTGTGTTGACGAAAGGTTGTGGCGATGGGTGTTGGGGTCGGGTTTGGGTGTTGGGATTTGGATTTCTAGGTTTGGGGTTTGTTGGCTTTGGTTTAGATGTGGTGTTGTTGGTGGATTTACAGGTTTTGGGTTTGCGACGATGGGTGGTGTATTTTCAGTTGGTGGTGGTGGTGGAGGGAAATGGGCAGAGATGGCGGTGGGTGGAGGGGTAGAGGTTTCAAATGTGTGAGTGGGGAGAGGATATGAGCGGAGATGGAACTCGGGGTGGGTTTCCCAGGGGTCGAGGTTGTGTTAAGGTAATGTGGGGAGGGAGAGAGGTTTGGAGGGGGGTGGGCCTATCGAGAGTGGGGTTTGTTTGTGTGCCAGGGGTGGGGTTTTGGACGGGGGTGGGTCTGCTGTGGAGGGGAGAGGCTATCGGGAGTGGGTGTGGGTAAACATAGTTCCACGATAATGTAGGTGACAAAGTTGTCCTTTAATAGGAAGGGGGAAGAAGTTTTATTGTGTTGACAAAAAATATTAAGAAATTTCTTCAAGTAAATAATAATTTTCATATATGAACAATTGAGAAAAAATGAGCCAATGGGGTATGTCGACCCAAAAACTATCAAGAGAAGAAAGAAAATTATAATAAAATGCTACAAATGTCAAGGTGTTGGTCACGAGTCATTTGAATGCCCCATTAGACTAATGAGGAAAGTCGATGAGAAGAAGGCTTTGATTTCTCTCTTAGTAATTGTGACTCGAACTTCGAGAGTAGTGAGTATTCCTTTGAGACAAAATTCACATTGTTCAACACCATCCAGTATATATCTAGTCCTAGGTCTTCCTTTATTGAAAATAAGGTTATAGATGAAGACATAAGATCCTGATCATAAAGCTCCTGTGATGAAGAAGATAGATGTGAATATAGAGACGGAGGTAGAAGTGAATATGAATATAGAACTGAATAAGTTAATATATGAAGGCAGAGAGTCCCAATCGTTGATTTTAAACAAAACTGTGCTCGAAGGAACGAAGCTCTTCCTAACAAGGCACCTTAAAAGGGGACACTCTCCCAGGAAAAATTCGGCTCACGCTGTGATGGTGAGGAAACTCTGCATGAATCTCGATTAAAAAACCCCATATATATATATATATATATATATATATATATATATATATTATGATAAACTGTCCACATTTATTTATTTCATTTAGCCCGACCCTTAATTAGGGACCCGATTATGCACTTTATAACGTTTATATTTTTAAGCCCGGCCCTCATATATATTTTAATAAATTTTCCATATTTGTTTATTGAAATGACATAATCATATGTTAAATAAATACTAATTAGATGCCACGAATAAATACATGCATGAAAACACAGTTTTTAAAACTTAAAACTGTTCTCACTAAGTGTCCATAACCTGAGTCAGCCTAAAATGTTGCACAAGCCAAAAGTCTAAAATCAAACTACTCCCACCACTTTTTTGGTCGAATAAAACCCGTCTCAATGAGGGTACCCTCCCAAAATATATGTTTTCATATAAATACTTGTCAAGCTTTAGCCCTTGATTAACGTATTGTTAACATATAAATATATCAATTGCAATCCAACACAAATGAAAATGACCTATTAAGGACTAGGCTCCATAAATATTGCAATTTTAAAAGTCTATATTAAAAGTTTGAATTTTTTTAAATCTAACAGTAATCAAAGAATAAGTTAAAAATGATGGTTTGTCTCTTAGACAATTTATTTTCAGAGTAACATACCTTAATTAGACGATTTGAAGCTTCAAAGTTCAATCTTCAAATGAAATATGGCCCAACCCTTGAAAACCACACACCCCCTCTCTCCCAGCTCCCAACCATGGGTCGATGATCTAACTGACAACCATAAAACCACGGGAGGTTGGTATTGTGGGATTATTTTGCTGTGATGGGGAAGGCATAGACATAATGGAGGGGTGTGGGGGATGGTATTATTTCTCGTATGATTTTCTTCAATGAGTTTAAATACTATTAAAATGTAAATCTTAAGTCCAAGCGTTAACTACATCTCGATTGTTCTCTTCTCTTACAAAGAAGTTGGAATTTCATTAGTTAACTACATCCCCTTTCATCTCCGTCCTTTATATCTGCATGGCCTTTCATCTTCGGCCTTTATATCTACCTCCATACACAGCCACTTGTATATTCAGCATTACCAACAACATTTGCCACGCTTCCTCGATTCAATCAAATTTTCTCTTCCCTACAGGTAACTATTACATATACCTAATTCCATCGTGTTTATTTATTTGCGTTCATTTTGCCCAAGATGTCTGTCAATATCATTTTTTATTCCATTAATATTTAATTCTATCCTGTTTTTTTTGTTCATCTTGCTCAATATATCTGTCAATATCATTTTTGTAACTGAGAAAACTGGTCAAGAAATTAGGTTTTTGTTCTTTTGTGTTTGAGAGCATGGAATGTTCCAACTGTGTTAATCATAAAGAATTGAAAAAGAAATGGGTTGTGTTGTTTTGTCACACACTTTTAGAGTTGTTTTGTGTTAATCTCGTTTTTTTTATTACATTTGTGTTTACATTTCCCTTCCAAATTTTCGATAGTCAAACTTCTACTATTAACATCTGATCATGTTGCCTTTTTTTCATTCTTTGTGTGTGTGTGTATATATATATATATAGTTCTTGATGTTTAATTGATAATTCTAAATTTTAAAAGCAAAGAAAATGCCAAAACTTAGTTTATTGATTTTTTTATTAGAGTCACAAATATTAAAGACTAAAGCATTCCAATCTTACACAAATATACACTTTGAGTTTTGAATACAACCCGTTTTTGCCTTAGAGTTCAGCATAACTATAATTTATTTATTTTTTCTAAAAGTAAAAAACCCCCACTAACACATTATAAAAAACATTTATATCTATTCCTTGTGTTGCGTTATGTATATTTAGTGAAGAGGGCAATCTGCCAATGTTATGTTTGTAAAAAATTGAGTTTAATTTTGAAGATTTAATTCTTATTATGTTTTGTAGTCCATTGGTAATATACTCTTTCTACCACTTCCTAATAAATTATCTGACTGCAATTTTATTTTACAAATCTACAAACTATTATAAAACGGTGTGAGCTTTAATCCTTAGACAAACAAGAATAAAAATAGGAAATTAAACCCATAATTGTCTCTTAATATTTTAGTATAGTATCTTATTTTCTTATATTATTGGAATTCTTATCTTAATTTTATCTCATTTCATTGCCTTATTATAATTTCTCATACTTTTTGGTTACTTTTGATATTGGATCACTACATCAACCTCTGTGATACTAGAGGAAAACATAGTTACCAAGATCACTATACATCTCCCTGTAATGCATTCTGGAGTCCCACAATCCTAATTATGTTCCCCATTAAAACATTAACTACTTTAATTCGTATTACTTACGAGAAAACTTTTGACTTCAACAATACACCAAATTGGAAGATATATATGAACTTTTTTTATACATCTAACTTATAGTCTCTGTCCCTCCCAAATTAAGAGTCCGTGTATTTATTTTGTATTGATTAATGACATACTCGATCAATGGCCACGATTAACTTTTGTTCACCATCGTGGAACTTGTTGCGTTCATTATGTCCAAAAAGGAAAGGGGGCCCTTAATTTGGAACAATCCAAAAAAGAATAATGGACTCATAATTTGGATTAGTAAATCAGTCTTCTTCATAGAGCATTTTTTACAATAGAGTTCAAGGTGCCAATATTTATAATTCATGTTAAAAAATCATTATCCCTTTTCCCTTTCTACACGGTAAAGAAGTTTCGCTTGGCTTTAAATCCATTCGGAAGGGGGGCCATGGCCACATCAACTGTCAAGTTTTAAAAATTTTCACTTTATAATTTTTATAATTTACAATTGAGTCTTTTTTTAAGTAACTTTTATCAATACAATATAGCGTTTAGAAACATAATTTAGTATACAATGTAAATTCCAATAGATAATAAAATCATAACATTCATAATATAGTTATTTTTGTATTGTAAACTTTCATAATAATACATTTATTTATTTATTTAATTACTCCTCAACCCGAGTTAACTATTTTTCTAACCTAATTAATTGTAAAAAAATAAGCCCCCTTAACATATATTCTTCGCTTTGTCATTGGGTGTATTTACATTTTTATTTGGTCCAATGAGTTTGTAAGTAGTATTTGTATCCTTTAATGGTAGCTTGCACATAATTTAAATGGTAGTACAATACTTTAGGCAATCTCACCACATAGAATTAGATGTTTATAACTATTATTTATAGAATGAACAAAATATCATTCTTTTAGGAATTGATGATCATTGTAAATGAGATTCATATTCTTTTTGAGAAATACTATTTGTGGAAGATTTGATCTTATTTAGACTAAAATTTGGGGGTTTATTACAACCTATTTTCCTATTTTATTATTCATAATCTTTTTGAGAATTATTATTTGGGGAAGAACATCATATTTTCTTATTTTATTGTCACCACTGAATTTGTTATCATGAAGTCGGAAGAAGAATATTTTCATTTTATCCTTCTATGTAAATTATAGTTTTCTTTGTATATATGTATTTCTATTTAGAATTGTTTCCTTCAATAATGTTTAGAAAAACACCTCATCGTGCACATGGATACAAAAGTTTTTGCCCATCTACTGATTCTTATTTGCATGTTGTCAATATAATTACAATTTTCAACTCTAGCGTATCATTATTTATATCTTCCATATAAAAATAAAAGGTTTTATTATTGTGGTTCGCAGCGATTTTTGTTTATTTTTCTATTTCTAAAGAGTTTTTTTTTCCAAAAGAGAAGCTTCATTCAAAACAAAGATATTTTACAAGTAATGTTGCTTGCTGTTACCCTGACTATAGTACTACGACTCTATCACTAAACAAAAAAGGACATAAAAAACTGGGAGCACGTCTTCATATATTAATTATGTTAAAACTTATATTTTCGTTCAAATTGTTACTTCTCTTTATTCGAAGAAAAGTCCCTAGATAATTTTTTAATTAACCTTTAGCCCAAAATAATTATTTTGTTCCAAAAAATCTCTTACCACATAAAACACTCACAATTTTTCCCCCTCCTATCCTAAACTTTAAGAAAAAATTATCAAAAAAATAAACAATGGCACTTTTGCAAAATAAAGCAATAAGGTGAACTAAATGCGAAGTATAATTATCTCCTAAGGACTAAACATTAATTGTGCTTCAATTTCATCAGCTTGGATTTTTATATATATTTTTACTTCATGTACTAGCTAGATTATGCTTGCATGTTAACCACTACCAATTTTATATTAGAGATTTAAAAAGAGAGCGAAGAACGTCGACATGTGTACCGAGGACGGAGTTTGTAAGCCTTTGGGTTTTCTCTTGGGTTTGCCTTTCGCATTCTTTGCCATCCACATCTCCATGATCTTTTTCATGATCTGGATCCCATGGTCGGTCTCCCTCTCTCTATCTAGTTATTTGATTACATATGAAGCTAATTGTCAATGAACTCAGTGAAATGTTCTTTATTGTAATCAATAATTGTGCGGGGACACGGTTTTATCGTGTCCATATATTGTGACAACATATAATTACTTTATATAAATGTTTGAGTGTAATATATTTATGTATGTGTAGGGCGTTAACGATTCTTGTATGCCCGCCTTGCATGTGCATTGAGGTGGTAGGAGACTGGGCACTTTATCAATATTATTATTATTATTAGGGGATTTTGGAAAAAGGTCCTTATAATGCTTAAAGTGTATAAAAATAGGACACTCCATATAATTTTATAAATTTAGTCCCTGTACTAAAAACAGCATGAAAAATGGTGCTGCTGTCGCGGACCAAAAAAATAAAGGCAATTGTACCACAGGGACTTGATTTATAAATGCTATTGTACCACAGGGACTAGATTTATAAACTTGAAAATCATTGTCCTAAAAATTCAAATATAGGAAGGAACATGACCTTTACCTTAATTCTCTATTATTATTATTATTATTATTATTATTATTATTATTATTATTTTCAACTAGTTTCTTTCCTTAATGCAAGTAATACTCTTACCTCGGTTACAAAAAATATTATGCTCGTAGTATCTAATGGTGCGACAATGGTGTTATTGAATGAGCTTTATATGATTGATAAGAAGACTGAAAAATCATCGTAGAAACTTCTTAATTTTTTTTCTCATCATACTTTGTTCAAGTGTGTATTTTAGTCCTTTCCCTTATATGTTTTCAATAATTTTTTATCAACTAAAACTTTTCCACGTATTTTCTTTGCGTATGTAATAATAGTATAACTATTGTTCCCTATGTAACTTGTATCCAGCACCGAAGCATACAATATTGTTTAAATAAAAAGGTTAAAAAAACACTAATTATCGAATGAATATTATATTTGGATTTGAAAATAAACTTTATACCAATCAATTGTTTATTATTTTCTTCTAAAAATAAATTTGTGTAGATGTAAAATTAAATTATGTATATTTCTGAAACTATATGTCACCAACACTCTCTCTCTCTCTCTCTCTCTATATATATATATATATATATATATATATATATATATATATATTTGTGTGTGTGTGTGTATTCGATAATAAACAAGAACAAATGACATCCCAAATGCAAATAACCATTTATTTTTCATTGTAGTCATTTTCAACCTATGGTGTTTCTGGTATATATTTTAAACCTTGTTCATTGTAGGCTTGAAGATAGATATATAGTAGATTTTTGTACAAGAGGACCTCTAATTTAAAAATTAACCACATATAATATCTTAATTTTTAAAAATAAAATGGTCATTGCAAGAGTCAAACAATGTTGAAATGGTAGGGAGCCGTTAGGAGTAAAATTCGTAAAAAAAATCGCATGTCCTGTCTATAATTCAAATCACGTATTCTTTTTAGGACTTAACTATAAAAAAGTAGGCTTTAAAATTTTTAGAGTCAATTTCTTTATGGTTGAATAAGTTTTATATTTAAGAAACAGTTGTTATTCTGGAATAAAAACAAAATGTATGAACAATAATAAAAAATCTATAAATTATTTTGTATAATGTTTAAATTGAGTATAAACAGATAATCTGAACCCTGCGAATTCACGTTGTGTTTCGTTCCTTTGGAAGCAAAATTGCAGTCATCATAGGAACTGAAAAACTCGGAAAGAAAGGAGAGGAAGAATTTGCAGAATTTAAGTGAGAATTCATGGTAGGCCTAAGGACATTTATAGACTTATTCATGATTATTTAAACAATCATATTGTCTGTTTGGTGTGGTTTTTCAATGAATAGACCATCAAGAAAAAAATCACGATTTGACATGGCTTTTGTACTTATCACCAATACATTTTAACCAAATTCCGAAGCCTGTAAAAAAAATTGGTCCCATTTTGCAAATGGGCCAAACTAAATTAATTTTTTCAATTATCGGTTGGGATTAATCAGAACCAAAATTATAAATGAATTAATTTTGGCCAATAAATCAAATAATCCATGATGTAAGGCTAGGCTCGAGCATGCTCGAGTGGAGTTGGTCAGATCAGCACACGACAAACACCGACATGCACGCGAACTTAAGTTATCTCCACTCCACAATTGTGGGGTTCCTTAGGTCCAACCAAAGAGTGGCCATCTAAGAGTATAACTCTTCATATTTCATTATTCTTTCTACGTGAGACAAGGTGTTATACAAAGTCTTCTTTATTTTATTAACTCAAGTGGGTATCTTTAGAGACAATTTTCTCATTCAATACATATTTGTTTTTTATATGTGAATATACCACATTGTTGTTATCCTCAAATATGAGAACATAATTTTGCTTGGTCCCACTAAATTTGGTATTTTCTATCACTTAAATTTGGTGAAGAAGTTGCCCCTAACATGTTTATTGATAAACCATTTACAATAACCCCCTAGATAAATGAAAAGTGAAGAGTAACTACATCGGGATAAGTAGTCAGAGACTTTGAACTTCCCCCAGTGAAAATCTACCTGGTTTACTTGGTTCGTGAATCGGAATGATGCCTTGAAAAATCAGTCTTTTGTGTAAACCAAGACAATAGAAGTCATATAGTTCCCCCTCAAGCATAATCCGTTCTTATTGTGTTCATTTTGGTCCTGAAAACCTATTTTTATGAGTGTTTTAGAGAATTCAACCTTCAAAATTGACACAAAAGTGGCCTTATTTTTATGAAGAGTGTCATGCAATACTGCACTTAACATATCCATATATATATCACGATTCTCATGGAAGATGTGCACTATCTCATCATAAAAATTGTAAGGATTAAGACATCTCCTTAATGCTTACTGAGTTAAACCTATATAGCGGTTGCCCATTTCAACCTGGATCTTAGGATCTCTACATATTTCCACCATGGAGACTCTTGGTTAATTAAAGTCTTTAATAATATTTCCCTCGTGGACCTTTCTACTTGCTCTCTAATTAAACCTTTTTTGAGGAGATGAAATGGTCAACAGAAATACTTTCAACTGTCTTACGGCGTTCAACGAATTTACCGAGACTTCCCCTTATACGTGGCATTTTATTCCCTTCCAATTGTTCATTGGCTATCAAAGTGTAAACATATGGTTGGAACAAGCTTTACCGAATTTGGAATATCCTCCAAGAAGTTAGGATACCAATTGATTTTTTCCCAGTTTTATCAAAACTAATGAATTCAGATTCCAAAATGTGGATTTAGAATTATACATTTGATTTGAGGATATCCAAGAAACGATTTGAACCCCAAGGGAAAGGGTGCAACCACTTGTGCATTTTGAGTATTTAGATTTAGATTTCTAGTCGGCATCACTATACCTTTCAAGTACTTTGAGATATCTTTAGCATTCCATTCTAAAAAATTTAGTATGTTTAAAATGCCCTAAAATCCTAACAAGGGCTTTCCATTATTACGTACTAGGATTGCTCATTTAATGACTGAGACTACGAATAGAGTAAGCTATATACATCAAACTTACCATTACTCGAGAGTACTTTAATAGAGATGTGCTTTCACTAAAATTAGTTGTAAGGTGAATATTAGCATAAAAAGGTGTTTTCCTTTGATTAATATTATACTTCTTGAATTTATCAAGTATTTTCTCAATGTATTTTGATTAGGATAATACTAATCCATTAGATGTTTTAGAAAATTTAAGTATAATGTTGGTGACACACATATCTTTTATGTCAAACTTACAACTTAGCATTTGTTTGGTGGCTTTAATAATATTGATATCGCTAGAAATTATTGGCATATCATCAATGTACAATCCATTTAGAATGATCTTCACATAAATACAATGTCACACTAATTGATTTTAAAATTATTTGATGTCATAACAATGTCAAATTTCTCATGCTATTGTTTAAGAACATGTCTTAATCCATAAAGCGATTTGAATACTCTATAAAATTTATTTTCTTGTCAAAAAGCAATGACTCATTTGGGTTTTTCCATATATATTTTCTCATTCAATTCACAATTAAATAATTGTGTTTTTACATCCATAGATATTAAGTCTATTTAATCTTTCTATTGAAATTAACATCATAATAGATTCTTCTGACTAGTCAATAGGTGTCAAAATAATTTAGCCATTCTTGTTAATTATAACCCATCGTAACAAGTATCGCTTTATACTTGTCATTGATCTATCAGCAATCACTTTCTGTCACATCCCGAGTTTTTAGGACGACTAAGCATTGTACAATTAATAAACAACATAAAGACTGCAATACATGGATAAATAATATAGTAAAGGTTATTACATTACATCGCGTCAACTAAATATAGTGAAGAGGCACTTTATTCATTACACGCATACTAGGTATTGGTACTATTTCCAGCAAAAGAAAATTAAAAAAAATAGTACATAAGATGACTACATCATCTTATATGTGGTAACATATGAAATCATGACAGGTTTGCCTGAACTGCTACTGAATTTTCATAGGTATATAATTGCTAGAGAAACATGAGATAATGCATTCAATTGCGCGGGGTCGGGGGAATGTTTCCTTCCTTACTCTCTGGGTCCGTCTGAAATTTTCAAAAGAATAAACAAAAATTGCCCAGTAGATAATTTTCATTCTATTCAGTTTGTAAAATAAAATCAAAGTTTAGTAATATGAGAAGTATCGTAAGAATTAAGATTCAACAGTTAAAATGAGATAAGCACAATAAAATATGATGATATTGACACAATTAGAAATATCAGGGCTAAAACTGGTTAATGTCTATGGATGGTTTCTAAACAAATAACCCATAATTATCCATTTAGAGGCTTTAGGGTAATAGTCATGCGTACAACAATCAATCCAAATAAATTGGAGATAAAGTAATCGTGCTAAGTCAATAAAAAACATTCGATATTGTAGCAATGACTAGTCCCTCTACCATCTGAGTCCTATAGGCCAAATAATACAATCGTGGGTATAACGATAGATTATTCCCTCATCATAATGTATGTTATAATAGAACAAATTCAAAATGAGTCGTATTAAATGATATCATTCCATAAATATCAACTAATATTTTTAAGATCGAATCAATTTTACGTAAATGTTTGAACTACTCAAATGAGTTCATCAATGAGAATCAGATAAACTGGGACTATCACATAGTGATATCAACAAAAGGCGTAATCAAAAGCATAACGTGAAATTAGTATTAAATTAGAATAACCTACCTGTGCTTGAGATTTTCAAAATTAAGTCCATTTGATATGATTTAAGGCGGGGGGGGGGGGGGGGGGGGGGTCGAGAAAGTCTGAAAAGTAAAAAGTATTTAAGTAAGGTTGAGTTTTTAAAACATTTAATGTGCGTACAACTTGAAATTGTGTAAAAATAAATTTCGAGGGGTTAAATATTATTTTTTGTTCCTAATGGTGTCAAAAATCGGTAGGAAAAGTTAGGAGTGAAAATTTAATAGTTGAAAAATTGTCGGGGTTTATGTGCAAAAATAGTTTAAAGTTTTAAAATTAAAGTTCGGGTGGTACTTCGAATTTGCTTTCTAGTTGACCAAATAAGGTGTTGTAATATACCATTTTGATAAAAAAAAAAATCTTGAATTTTTTTTAGAAATTTCTGATTGGACACGCACACTCACGCGCTTAGTTAAAATTTTTATGCGGTGTATTTGACCTCACTCGTGCTCATGTTGACCGCTTCATCTTCAACCTTAGCAATTTGACCTTAGGATTACAAACTTTGACCTTCAATTAAATCCAGTACAAAATACCATTTTAGATTATTCAGAAACCATTCTTTCTAATTTTTCACAAGGAATCCAAAAATATAACTTTCATGGATTGAGGTGATCTGTAGCCACTTCTCTATACATTGTAACAATTAGAAAATTCTAGCTCCATATTCATAGAGTTACAATGTAATTCGAACTATGGCAGTAACATGGTTTTGTTTCTGTACGAATTTGGAGTAAAATGATTTTGGTTTCAGGTTCTAATATATAGTATACAAGAAGAATTTTAACTTTGAAAATTTAAATGTCGAAACGAAAAAATTTGATTTTGAGACATGTGCTTGTACTATAATCAAATTAAACATTATGCTTGAGTTCGTAAAGGTCTAAGGAAAATTATTCCCACCTTGAAACTGGTTTAAGGTCAATAATAATGAATTCACCATTAACGCTCAAGTTTTCATGGTGTTTTCTAAAAATTGACCCTTAGTTATATATTCTTACGTAAACCAATACATGTAAAAGCATAAATAGATTCTAAACTACTGCATAAACTAAGTGGAATTGATAAAACTAAGCTCTGTGCATAAAATATGAGGATACCTGAAAATGCAAACTTTTTGAGTTTGTTTTATCTTGGTTGAACTAATGGTTTTCTCTGTGTTTTAGTGTGTCTTTTATTGGGTAAGTTAAGTGGAGTTTATAAGTGGATTGAGAGGTCGTTTTTAGTTGGTATTGGAGAGAAATATGTGGTGAAAATAGGGTTACATATGATGGCATGTGTTACCTTGTTGCTATTGGCTCTAATGGGAGCTTTTATGGCATTCTCATCAGCTTAGCTGATGAGGATTGGTTTAGGATAGTAGGGTTTAGTCCTTGGGAGGTTTTGGTTAAATTTTTAGTTCATTTTCTATTTTTTTTCAAACTCTGTGAGCTTTTGTGCAATTTCCAAAACTAAGTAAAGTATTTTAAAGGGATGATTTATAAAATATAATAGTTTCAAAGTCAAGCATTGAAAAAATTTGGGGTTTATAACTCATTTAGAAAGTTTAAAAGCTAAATAAAATCTTTAAGGGTTATTTATAATATTATAAACTTTAGGATAATTTCTTAATTTAATTTTTTCTAAGGTTCATGTAGTTAATATTTAAAGTTTTTTAATTTTATACTTGGGTAAGGGTATTTAATACACACACACACACACACATATATATATATATATATATATATATCAAGGTTTGAATTACGTATCGTTTTACAGATCTTACATTTTCTTTTTGAAGATCCACTTACGACTATGTAGGAGATTCACTGATTCCCATGTGTGATTTTGCATAATAGATTCAATTTCACTATTAACAACTCATTTCCAATACGAAGTTTCAGTAAAGGAAATTGATTGCTTGAATGCTTGAGGGTCAAATTTTAACAAATATGTTAGAAAATCAAGACCAAACGTTGTTGAAGTCATTTGCCTCTTATTATGTCTAAGTTCAATATGATTTTTTCCTTCTATAGACACCGAATCTATATTCTTAACTATTACTAGTCATAGCATCATGAGATCTTTTAAGTGAATTTTCATCACATAACATGTTATATGTGAAAATATTATCAAAAAATTTATAGTCTCTAGATTTAATAACATGCACGGCAAATATCTAAAATTTGTGAACAAGAAATCGTTATGCACTAATGTTATTTTGCATGATCAATGAAAACATATTTAATTGTTTTTTGTTATGTTTTAACCCTTTTGGGTTTAAAAATCAACCACTTTTCTAAACATCCTCGGACTTAAAAGTATATATGTTTAGTTCTACAACTTTTCCTTAACTCATAAGGGACTTTTTGGGTTTTATTATGAGCAATTTTGTAAGAATATAATTGTCTCAAAGAAATCCCCCCCCCCCCCCCAACACACGCACATGCACATGGTATGGGGTAGAATGGATCTAATTAACATAACATTCATCATTTCTTTCTATGTTTGTTTTTCGCATTCAACAACACCATTTGATTTAGGTGAATAGGGAACGGTAGTTTGGTGAATAATACCATGTTCTAAATAAAATTGTTGGAATACTGAATCATATTAATAACCACTATTTCTTCTTAATGCTTTAATCATTTTGCTGGGTTAGTTTTCAAACTCACATTTATAGTGTTTCATCATTTTATTGCATTATATTTTCTTTTTAGTAAATACACATAACAGTATTTAGTTCAATGATCGATAAAGGTAATAAAATAATATTTACCACCACTAGTTAGAACAAATTTCATTTCTGAGAAATCATTGTGAATTAATTCTAGAGGGTTGGTAATTTTTTTAACTTAACGATAGGGTAGTCATACCACTTTTTATTCCAAAAACCTTTCAAACTTGTGACTATGATGTAATTCACATTTGGGAAATAAATTTGAATTAATCAACATTTTTAATTTATCATAACTAACATGTCCTAATCTTAAATGCCATATGTGAGAAGTGTATTAACAGGTATATTTTAACATTAGGGTTGATCACTTCTGAACATTAAAATGTACAACTTGTAAAAATAATTTAAATATCATTTTCACCATGTTAAGGAAACAAATGGAACGAGTGACAATATGGATATGATATGATATAACTCAAATAAGTAACTCATAAGAGGCATAATCAACTAATATAGAGCAAGAAATATTTCTACGACTACACCACCAAGCCCAACTCAAATAAAACGTACATGCCAAAGTCTTACTTGAATATACATGCCAACTGAGTCCATAATACACAACTCAAATGAAAGATATTACATCATGGAGATAACTTATATCAATCCCTGATAATGATGACGACTAAAAAGTAGAGAATGGAAGTTGTGTGCTAGTTGGAGAGAGAGCATACACGTATGAACAAGCCCAACACCTGAAAGGATACCACGAATAAAACTGATCAAAACCCAGTAAGTCACAAAAGATAGACAACAAAAAAGAAGTTATATATACGAGGGGTAATTTACAATTATCTATCTTACTACAATAACCAATCATGTGTCACGGAACCTCACATTCCATTTTAGTTAACTAATTAGTTTCAATAATTAATAAATCTCGTAATTAATTACACCATAACCGAGATGTGTCCCTTATCCATGACCATCTCAATAACATGCAATACGCACACATAAAACCATCACACATCCAGGCGCTACATGTTATCTGCATGGATGAAAATATTTACTAACCTGTGTGATGCACAAATAAACTGCATCACATAATTAGTCGCTACTTCACATTCGCATGGTCGAAACTATATAGATAAGTAGACTATATGATTCAATATATACACACACAATCCAATCCACATATCATTATGCCAACGGGGTACCATCTCATGATAGTATGGCTGAGATAAGGAACATCTAGCGTAATGCCCAAATATGAATCGTACCTCCTTAGCATGTATAAGTAAAAGTGTTCTCTATGCACATACCCATATCTATATTGATTATTTATCTCATTTAATATCCATAATATGATCACTTCATTACCATTTCATATTCTACATTCAGTTTATGACATTATTATTTCCTATTCAGCCCACCTTTCGAGATATTCTAAACCAGTCCTTAATTTAATCGTTATGTTATTTCATTAACTTCTAAAGAGATTATCAAAGAGGTTATAAGGATTTATCTAGTGTGGGAATACTCATAAATATAAGCGGTATAATAAAATATATACGTTAATTAAGAGCTCTAAAGTTCTCACTCCTACCCATCTCTTGACTCCATGCATGAGAGATCTCAAAAAATGAAATCCAATCAAGGACCCCCTCCTGATACGCTTCTGTATGGATAGGTAGTCATTGAGAAATTTTAATAAGTTAATGATTTATTAGTGCCACAAACCAATAAGCTAACAATATTTATCTCTAACTCCTTCTAATCCATCTACTCAATTAATCTATTTCTAGCAACATAAGGAAAATAATAAAGGGCATAAATCCATTTTATACGAACTTAGGTTCAATTTCCAATTTCCAACGGCATAAATCAATAATATTGATTTTAGTTACATTTTAAGGTTATAAACATAGGACTAATCATTATTAATGAATTTTAATAAGTAATTAAGATCTAATTATAAATCAACGTGCTTAGAAATTCATCAATCATATATTTGTTATCAAATGCAGTAATCAAAAAGCTAATGTGAAATCCTTATTTGGCACATTTGTTTTTAATAGTAATTAAACTCCAATTAAGTATTAACTAACCTACATACATTAAAACTTACCTAAATATAATATTTGGTCTCAAACCATACTATAAAATTCTAATAGTTCATCGTTCAATTTCACATTTCCTATTTACTTTACGCTAAATTCCAATTTTACAACATATACCGTATTCAAATTTCACCAAAATAAGGTCATAAGATAATAGTTCTCAAACCCTAAGATTTTCTACAACTTTTAAGCCTATATTTTGGGTTTAGGTGAAATTATGGCATGTATTTATTAAATGAGATGAGTAATCTAGTAACTTGCCTAAAAATAACTCAAAACTTGATTTAATTATTTGAGAAGAAGTCCTTGAAATGAAGACTTGAAAACCCCTTAAATGCCTTTGAAAACTTATTTTAATTGCTATAAAATCTCCCTTGAATCTTGCCTTAAAATATGGGATATTAAATTAGGGTTTTATTTTTATATTTGTGATGAAATTTGGTGAGGTGTTAAAAGATAATAGGGTTTTATAAAGAGGGAATAGAGTTTGAAGGGTTGTTGTGGAGAGAATGGAGTCTTGTGTTCATAAGGGTAAAGAAAAAGGGGTTGAATCCCATTCAATAAGTGTTGCCTGTTATAGAAGCCACCATCCCCCCATATCAGCTTATACCCACTATAGCTGCTCGGTAAGACCGTTATAGAGGCTTCACTCCAAAGGTGTGCCGATAAGGTTTATTTGCTCATGCGTCCTTTTTAACTCTAAACTTCTTACACAAGAAATGTTCCAAAGATCGTTATACCCTTTGTCTTTACCCTAAATACCCCATATGTGCAAACCACTTTATAAACCTACATTAATTACCGCTTGAGCCGCAAACTTTAAAGTAATTAAACTTGAGCACATAAAACTTTAACAATTTACTGAATACAGTTTATAAGTCCTGTTAAATACATTTCAACTTTAAAACCTCATAAATGACTTTAAATTCATAATTTAAATTATGTAATTAATTTGGATACCCAACTAATTAATTAAAATTCTTCTTATTACTTAATTTTTCATTCCTTTTAAAATTGCGATGTATTACATTCTTCTCCATAACAAAAAGATTTCATCCTCAAAATTCATTGGATATAACACACACCTCAAAATAACTATGAATATTGCTTCCTCACTGTATCCTCTCCCTCCTAAATGGACTCATCCTCATTATGGTTACCCCACTAAAAATGAACTAAGGGTATCTCCTTAGACCTCAAAATATGGACCCTGACATCTAAAATGGACACAGGCTCCTCACTATACATATCACTGGCCTCTCGCTGAATATCCCCTAAGTCGATGTACGGATAAGCAAACTCACCCCACAAGAACCGAAGAAGCACGAATACATGAAACACATTATGCACCAGATTTAAATGCTCTAGGGGTGCTAGGCGATACACTAGCATCCCTATCATAACCACAATCATGAACAACCCAATATATCTCGAGGCCAGCTTCCCTTTCTTCCTAAAATGAATCATCCCTTTCATTGGTGACACCTTGAGAATCACCACATCACCCACTTGAAAGTGCACGTCCTTATAATCCAAGTCCATATAGCTATTATGCCTACTCTCAATAGTTTTATCCTCTCCCGATTCATATTAATATTCTCAGTTATATCCTGAACGTACTCAAATACTAACAATATACTCTCGATCGAGTCTAACCAATATTACATGGGTGATATACCGGGTCACCCATACGGTGCCACACTGATCAAATTCTTAAAAATATTATTGTAGGTTCATTCCACCGACGACAAATGCACCTCACAAGTACCCTGAAAAGCCAAAATGCAGGCTCACAACATATCCTCCAAAATCTTATTCACTCTCTTCGTCTACCCATCGTTCTGAAGATGATAAGACGTATTCAATTTCAATATCTACCCTATGACCTCCTGAAAATTTCCCCAAAATTGAGATATAAAAGTTCGATCCTAATCAGAGATGATCGATAAAGGTATTTCGTGCAAACGATTGATCTCAAACACATATAACCACATGTATGCTATGTTGTGAAATCTATGTAGATGGGTAAGAATTGTGGAACCTTTGTCAAGTGGTCAACTATAACCCAAATAGCGTCGTGTTTTTTGGGTGTCAAAGGTAATACTATAATGAAGTCCATCGAGAAGTTTTACCATTTCCAATCAGAATGGATAAGGGATGAAGAGTACATGGTGATCCATGGTGATCCACCTTCATATCTGATATGTGCTGCACTAGGACATAAATGTAGCAACCTCCCATTTCATACCTGCCCACCATTACTATCTCCTTATATCCTGGTACATCTTACCACCGAGATGTACCAAAAATTGTGATCTGTAGGCCTCCTGCCTAATGAACCTATGTCACTCCTCGTCTGAAGGTACTATAACTTTCCCATTATAGCTCAAACAACGACCAGAACTAATAGTGTAAAGAGGTACTCTAGTAGATAAAAGATTTTCCACCTTATCTTTGAATGCCACGTCATTTACTTGTAATCAGAATACCCACATAATGAAATTGGGAGTCAATGTGAGAATCCTCATAAAATCACATTTATCATCTTAATAGAATCCACGTCAATCAATTCAAGAGTAGACAAACTAACACTCAATCATTGACTCAAAATATGTGCCAGCACATTATCCTTCCCCAGGTGATACTGAATTATAAACTAGTAGTCCTTATAGAGCTCGAATCGCCATCGTTTTGTTATGTTTAAATCCATCCACGTGAATAGGTACTTAAGACTCTTGTGATTGCTGAAGAGCATGAACTTCTCACCTCAAACATAGTGCCTCCAACCATGTAGTGTGAAAAATATCGCCTCTAAATACAAATCATGTGTTGAATAGTTAACCCCATGAGGCTTCAACTTCCAAGATGCATAGGCAATAGGATGATACTCTTTCATCAACACCCCCACCTAGTCCCTATAAGGAAGCATCAGTGGAGACTAAATACTCAAACTCACTACTTGATTGAACTAAAACTCGAGTCTAAGTCTACTGCTCCTTGATAGTGTCAAAATTATAATGACCCCTCGTAGTCCACACAAATTCAATACCCATTTGATTAAATTCGACCATCGGTATCACTATCTACAAGAGCCTTAGAATAAACCTCCTATAATATTTGGCGAATCCCAAAAAACTATGAACTTTTGTAGGTGTCATGGGTTTTCCATAATCCAAAATGGCTAACACCTTCTTTGGATCCACTAATAATATCGACTCCGAGACTACATGGCTCACCCCATGTCTCTGTTAGAGTGGATGCTCTGATACCACTTATAAGTGCGTGAACACACCCGACAAGGATGGTCACAATAAAAAAAGTCTATTTTTGTATTTTTTTCAATGTAAATCCCAACACACACAAATCCAATTTTAGTCAAATTTTAGTCGTTGATTAGATTAGGGGATCATGCAAATATATGTTTTAAATATATAATTGCAAGTATAAAAAAAATATGCAAACACTTAGAGATGAGAAAAAATCCAGTTTTCAGGGAAAAACCTATATTCAGCACTTTAGAAAATTTTACAAGACAGTCGACTTACAGACTACTCAGATCGACTAAGTATAACGTACAGTCTTCACAAAAATTCTAAAGAAAATCACTCAGTCTAAAGTTGTCCATGAGTAGCGGTTTACCCTCGGTATCCACCGATCAACCTTCTTCTTTCTTCTTCAGCCGTGATCCCTCGGGTCATAAGTTCAGTCGCAGAGAATCCTCCCCATAATGTGTATGCAAGTTATAAAAACTTTCTAGGGATTCAAAAGGATTCACAAAATAATTAGGGGTGTAAAGTTTGTGAATCAAAAGTGTTTTAATAGAAGAAAAAGATGAAAAACTTTGGTAAATATATTCCGTTCACATTTTTTCCAAAGTCCCATTGAAAAAGGCTTTCAAAGCAGGTATTTATAGACATGACATAAATTTCGAGGTGCGGATCGTTCAAATGAAAACTGAAGTCATTTGAACGAAAATAGCATATTGTTTGAACAAAAACGTGAGATCATTTGAACGAGACTACAATCTCATTTGAACCAACTTCTAACGAGATTTTAACGAAGTAAGTCCTTTAATGCAGAAAATTCTCATTGGAAGTTCATTTGATGCTCTGATCGAATGAGAAGCCAAAGTCATTCTAACGAGTTAAAAACTCATTCGGACGAGATAAAGCAAAACAAAAATATTTTAAATTCTTGAAAAATTCGGCCTCAATTTTTATAAAAACACATCCCAAATATAAATATGAATAATTAAGAACTCCTAAAAGTTGTATACCTTAATTATGTGTAGAGGTGTCTTGAACTTGGAGATGTTAGAGTTCTATTCGACATGTCGGTGTGTCACGGCTTGTAACGCGATGCACCAAATATGCCAAAGTATAAATAAATACAAACAAAAAACCTAAGCTAAAATATTTGTGCTTATAAAACTCCCTCTTTGGCTATTCTGGTACGAAACTAACCAAAACCCAAATTACAATAATTATCCCTTTAAGACAAAAAAAATCCCTAAAACCCTTCCCAAACCCTAAAAATGGAACAACATAATGAAACTTTGTCTTTAATCTCATCTTGTTCTTCCCTTGGACAACTTTGTCTTCATTCGGTGTAATATGTTCTTCCTCTTAGATACCTGACGCAACCACAAATGTGTCTAGTATGCGTGCTATGTAGGCTCAAGTGAAATCCAATCGCTTAATTAGTATCCCGATAAGTCAAGTATCGATCCTCAAGGAAAAAAGATGAACAAATTCGTGACAACGTTGGGAAGATGAAGAAATTCTAGCTTTGACTCTAAAACAAACGAAAAGATGATTTGGGGGATGAAACAATTATGACTAGATGAAAATTTTGGAGTAACTACTAATAAAACTAAGAACTAACAATATGCAACTACACTCGTTAAATGAAATGCTAATAATAAATGGACTAATGATTTAACTATGAGATGAGAACAAGATGTTGGGTTACAATCCCCCACACCTTAGAAGTTAACTTCATAGGATACTGGATTCGGAATTAAGATTTCAAATGTACCCGATCTTTATTAATCTCAAGCATTCCATATATGAGGGATTGTATCCCGCACCATATGAAATCAAAGGCAAGAACAAAGCGGTGTCGCATAATCAATACGCACGTCGCACTCTTAAGCACTCGATTACCTAGGGAAAACGAGATCAAAAGTCCTACGACGGTTGCAACAGTTACGCAACACGATTCATCTAATATCTTAATTCCAAAATCTATTTCCCATTATGGTGAATTACATCAGGTGGGGTTCATGCTTCCCAACCCTTAGAAAATTATTTAGACATGATTTTCTTAGAGAAAAACATGGTTTTTAAGAAATAGAACATTAAATCTAAAGAAATTGAATGAAAAGAGAATTGCATATTCAAACCAACAATTAAACTAATGAGCAATTAAAAATTTAAAGGAAAGATGTTACTTGAATTGTAGAAATTAGATTCAAATCCTTACAGCAAAATCTTCTTATGGAAAAACTAGGGTTTTTGACTACAAAATCCCTTTACTCCTAATTAACTAACCTAAAAAAATTGAGCTCCTATTATTGTCTAACTAATCTGAATAAATAGCTGCGAAATTTACAAGAGTTTGACTCACATAACACTCTGAGAGAGAACAGAGAAATTTTGTCGAAATCTAATGCGGTCCGGACCCATCAGGGGAGGCGGTCCGGATCGCCCCCTTATTTTAAACAGGGTTCCTTAGCTTAAGGCGATCTGGATCCTTTTTGGGGAAAATGTCCGGATTGCACCCCTTTTTTATTCAGAACTTCTTAGCCATGTGGTCCGGATACTTTTTGGGAAAAAGATCTGGATCGCCTAGCTTTTTCATACATAACTTTTTAGGAACCGGTCCAGACCCTTTTCTCAGCTTCAAATCTTCGTAACTTTTTCACCATAACTCAGATTGATTTTTTGTTTCTTCCAAAGTTCTTGAAATTGAATTCTCTTCAACTCTTTAGTTAGCTTCAACTCCAGACGAATGGTACAAATTTATGAAATTACCCTTTGACTTTCCTTCTTTGATTTTGTTTATTAATTTTCCAGTTTCTTTCTTCCTCAATGCTTCAAATACCTGCAAAACCTAGGAGAAATACACGAAAGTAAATGTACTTGTTAGAAGGAGTTAGTATCAAAGAAATTCTATAATTACACTCATTTTACGTTACTCGAGAAATTAAAAGTCTCTAAATTAAAGTGATAAATTTGGAAGAATTTGAACCTAATCAACCCCCCCTAACTTAGAACTTTGCGCGTCCCGAGCAATGTAAAAGGATGTAACTATGGGTTAACTCTCAAAATTTTGATTTTATTTGGATAGATTACCACTTTCCCGGGCAAGCGATTGCATTGAGCATATGCATCAAGCCTTTAAACACCTAGGTCACCCTAATAGGACGAGTTGTGTCTCGTGAGGGTTTGCAGGGAATATACCCACAAAATTCGACTCAAAGTAAATTCAAAATACTCAAAAATTGTATAATTTAAAGTTTTCCAGAAAACAATCATCATCAATTCATATTCGAGAGCCTCAAATCATAGTGTGTGTGTGTGTGTGCGAAGCCAGAAATTTAACCGCGAATTTCCATCGGTTGACCTTTACGTTACTTATCCAAAAACTCGTTTTTATTTAAATTCTCACTGTGTTCTCTCATAATTGAATCACTCAAAAATGTGTCTAGTTCTCTTGGTATGCGTGATTTATAAGAGTAGATGTAATGGAACACTAGTTCACGCACACAAAATTCAAAAGACGAAAATTTGTGGGCGACAGCTCCCACGTATTTATAGACTTGACAAAACTTTTGAAATAGGTATTTATAGACCTGGAAAAACTTTTGAAATGGGTGAAAGGTTTAAAAATAGGTATTTATAGATCTGATAAAACTTTTGAGGCGATGGCTCATTCGAACAAAAACTGAAGTCCTTTGAACGATAATATCATCTCATTTAAACGAAAACTTTAGGTCGAATGAGACTACAATCTCGTATGAACCAACTTCTAATGAGCTTATAATGAAAAAAAGGCTTCTATGCAGAGAATTCTCGTTTGAAGTTCGTTTGATGCTCTAATCGAACGAGAAGCCAAAGTCATTTTAACGAGTCAAAAACTTGTTCAAACGAGATAAAATAAAAAAATCCTTGAAATATCCATCCTCGTTTTTTAACAAAACACATCCCAGATATAAATATGAATAATTAAGAACTCCTAAAACTTTTATACCTTCATGAGATGTAGAGGAGTCTTTTGAACTTAGAGATGTTGGAGCTCGGTTCGATGTGTCAGTGCATGAAGGTTTGTAATGGGATACACCAAATATGCTAAAGTGCAAATAAATACAAATAAAAATCCTAAGATAAAATCTTTGTGCTTATAGTCTCCAAAACTCATACTTCTTGAATTTAGCATACAACTTATTCTCTTGGAGTGTCTGAAGCCGAATCCGCAAGTTCTCGACATACTCCTCCTCGATTCATGAGTAAATAAATATTTCATCAATGAAGATGATGATAAATTAATCCAACAATGACCCAAACACCCAGTTAATAAAATCCATAAACACAGGTGGAATATTGGTCAACCTAAAAAACATGACCATGAACTCATACGACCAATATCGAGTTAAAAAGGCATCCCTTAGTACATTCTCTCTCGTACCTTTAATTGATGATATCCTTAATGTAAATCTATCTTCAAAAATAAAGAATCACCTTGTAACTTATCAATAAAATAATCAATCCTTAGCAAAACGTGATTTCTCTCGAATATTGCATTTATTTGACCCTTTTTACTTATGGATTTTATCCTCCTCGAGTGCATTAATTCCTATATTTATGATCATTAACCATGCAACCTGTTTTATGTATGTTTATATGCTTTGTGAGGTATAATTGAGTTTTTGTAGGTATTAAAGGGCTTAGCGTGAAATTTTCTCACATTTAGAGAAAGTTCCTTCATAAAGGTCGCATTCAAGGGCATTTATTTATTTTATTATCTGGGTTTATGGCCTAAAGTATACATAGAAGTTTTATTCCTCTGAGCTAGCTTCGTGTAGCCTTCGATTGCGCCTAATTTTGATTTATAACAAATAAGTTATATTTTTCGTATGTTAATCCAGGAAGAAGAATGCAGACCTGCCAGGAGAGAATCGATTTGGCCATTTTAGGAGAATCGATTCGGATTAGACTAGAGTTAGATTTCCACTTTAGAAAAATATACTCGGCCCTATGACCAGAATGGATTCGGCCATGTAGATTTTGACTTTTTGATTTAAAAGTTTGCCCTTAGTGTTTTGTTTAAATAGATTTTTACTTTCATTTATTTTGGGAGATCAAATTTTATAGTTTAGCTTAAGTTTTTTTGGGATCTCTTCCCCTAGCCCTCTTTGGGTTCCATCTCTCTCTTTCTTATATGTAATACTTTTAATTATCTCTTCTATTTAAAAAAGTGTTCTTGTCGTATTTCTTGTTTACTTTCTTTTGTTAATTAGTTACTAGTTTGTCAAATAGTTTTGTTGGTTTATTACTTATTTTGAGTTGTTACGTAGTTGTAGATATTTTTCTTACCATGTGTATTAGTTAGTTTAAAGGTCGGAATCATATATCAACCATTAATGGGTTTTGATCTTTGAAATCTAAGTTTTGTGTTTGAATTTCTTTTACTTGAAACCTTCTGTAGTGAAGTCGGGATATTATGTGTTTAACTTCCTTTGTTACGCAACATTAGTATTTATAGCGATATTGCGACCTGAATTCGATTGTGACCATTTTCGATTGAATGTTTAATCTTTCAATGTTGAATTAAATTTCTTCATGTTTGATATTTATAATCAATTGAGAATGATTGGTTAAATTTTTCGAATCAAATCCCTAATTATGTGTAGTTATCCCATGGTGGGGATGTGATACTAATCTCATTTTTGTAATTTAATTTATTTTACATGTTTCTTAGTGTTAAATATATCCTCAACATATCATCTTTTCTTTTTCACCCTTTTTAAGTGTTAGACAAATTTGATCCTAAATACGTTCCCTGTGGATTCGATCCCTACTTGCCGCTACACTTCCATTTATAATGTGCCAAGTCATGGTATTGTTTTGTATAAGCCGTAAACACCTAACGACATGTTTTAAATACGAAGTTTACGCCTCATGAAATATAGCACCGTTGTCAGGGAATGGTTCATTCTTGGATTTTAGTGTTTTAATATTTTGTATATTATATATTCTTTTTACTTACTTTGTGACTTGTACTAAATTGTTTCAAGAAACTTGAAATTTTGGTGCTTGTTGCGTATTCAAATTTTCCACTTTAAAATATCTCATTGTAACTCCTTAGCTAGTGGCAATTGTTATGATAACACTTTTCAAAGTTACACTCCCAAGACTATGCATGAATTCTTCCAAATTCTTGAAAATGAAAGAATGGAGCATGAAAAAAGTTCTCCACCACCTATGACGATGCGTGATTACATGAAAATTATTGAAAATGAGAGAGTTCAACAAAGCGCTTGGGAAACTTTGCAAAGGGGGGATGAAGAATTGAATGATCAATTCGAGAGTTATGAAGCTTGGATAAATGAAAAAAAAGTCCAACTCGATGAAAAGACTTCTTCTTCCAGAAGCTCAGTTGAGATTGAAATTTACGTTTCATCTCCCCCATTTTTGAAGAAGAAACCATTGAGAGTGATCCAAGCACTTTTGAATTTCAACCTCTTATGAGTGTTCAAATTCTTTAGATCTTGAGTATCCTTCATTTTCTTTATTTTCTATAGTTATAGAACCATTTCAACTATCGCAAGACTCAGATGAAAGTCTAGAGTACTTTAACTCGATTCTCAAATGAGAATGTTACATTTAGATGCTTAATTTGATGGTCTATTCACTCACACTTGCCCCACCTCTCATTCCAATTAAAAAACCATTGGGAGGTGATTTTAATTTTCTTGAGATTGATTTGCTCTTGTCCCCCATTTTATTCAAAACCCTTATCATCCGCCTAAAACTTTTAATTGGTGAAGGTTCACTTCTTACGTCTTATACATGCCTTCCATTGTTCAAATGGAATTCTTATCTTTCAAAAGGTATGCACTTAAAAGAGGTCATACCGATTATCCCTCAAAGTCAATTTATATTTTGGGTGGACCCTCAAAAATTTCAACTTCTAGTGTATAGTTTTTTAAAAGTTAAAATTGTAGGTTGTACATAGTAGTTTGTTTTATTTTTATTTTTAATTATATTCTAGTGTAATAAGTTAAAGTTTTACTATTCTCACACTATTGTTTTCTAACTTAAGCACCTATTTACATTTTAAGGGATTCTCGAACTAAGGTTTATAAGCATGTTCTAAAATAAAATAAAAAATAATCAAATATGTCAAGAGAGATAATAAGAATATAATTAAGGAATTGTAAAGAACAAGTGGGGTGCTTAACATATTCCCCACTTGTAACTAAGTTCCAGAACCCACATAACAACAATATATGGACCAATCGAAGATTTAAATATTTAGGATTAGGCCGAAAGGGACAACCAGAACCTTTTATTTTTATGTAAAACAAATTGGCTACTATAAAAAATCAACAAACCCCTTTGAACGAAACACAATAAGGCTCCGCCAAAACTCGGGGCGTGCAACTAAAACTGAATATCTTGTCTAACATCTTCCTGAGGCAAGTCACCGACCCATGTCACACTGAAAACCCGGCCTCGGGGGGGGGGGCATCAGAGTGGGAGACTAGCATTCCCATGCACACCATTCACAATATGTAAGTTCTCTCCCCCAGGGAGTACTACCGTTCGAGGCCGGCAATGCCATATCAATTGAGAGAATGGAGACTTGAGTGTATAAGGGGAAAGATAAATGGGTTGAAGCCTATTTAATAATTGTTGCTCGCTATAGTGGCTTCCAAGCCCTCTATAACGGCTTGTATCCCCGAAAGTTTAGGCTTTAGGGTTTGGATTTTGGGATTTAGGGTTTTGGTAAGCCTGTTATAAGGGAAGCATTCCAAATGTGTGCGGCCTAGGTTTATTTCTTCATGCGCTCTTTCTAACCCTAAACTTCTAACATGAGAAATGTTCCAAGGCCTATTATACCCTTGGTATTTACCAAATCACTTTATAAATTAAAATATTACCGTTTAAGCCTCAAATTTTAAAATAATTAAACTTAAGCCCATAAAAATATAATAATTTATAAAATAAACTCCATAATTCTTATTAAATTCATTTTCACCTTTAATATATCATAAACGACTTTAAATTCACAAATGTAAATTATGTAATTAATTCAGATTCCCAATCAATTAATTAATTTTTTTAATTAATTAATTATTAAATCCTTTCAAAATTATTAGGTATTATCAGAAGACTCGAAGAAGTAACCAGACTTATTATTATTATCATCATGATTTTTGGATACAACAGTCATTACATTCATCTTAATGATCCCATCGCTCAATAAACATTTCCTACGAACATTTTATTTTTAGTATGGACAAATTTGTGTGGCACAAAGACTACCTTAAAACCATTATTGCCAAGCAAAGATCTGAACACTAAATTCTTGCGAATATAAAGAACGTGATGAGCATCATTCAATGTAAGATCATTGCCACTTGTTATTTTCAGCTTTCCATATCCTTCAACTTTTGATGATGCCGAATTTCCCATAAGGTGTTCTTCATGATCCACTGTATTATATATGGAGAATATTCATTTATTAGAACATATGTAGCGAGTATTATAAGTGTCCAACTAGTATTAACTCCTTAATGTTTCCCACTAAGTTGCATTCAGAAACAACCGAGAATAAACTCATATCATTGACATCATATAAAAGTTTTACTAAGTCAATCATATATACCTGAGCATTTTGTTTCTTAAAGTTCATTAGTTTTTGAAAATATTTGGATCGATGTGTAACACATCCTACTTTTTACATGACAGGAGGCTATACGACAAAAATAGGGTAGTGTCAATAAATGTATATCATTCTTAGCATTAAAGAGTATATAAATATAAGAATAATGTAAATCATCCACGTAACGTAATGAATAACCGAGATAAATATAACTATCTCCATAAAGTAAATGGCAACAACTCACAAGTTTTAACAAATGACTAATTTAAAAGCCGAAATATAAATTACTCTGAAACCATTGTGGCTAAATAAATAAATCTTTGAATATTAAATACATAAGTTTGGCTAGAATAACTGGAAAGAAATATCGCCTACACTAAGTAATATGAAAAATGAAAAATTGAAGAAAGGTAATGTAACACCCCACATTTTTTGCATTTAAGATTTAATTAATTCGGATAATTTTAAATTACTTATGTGTCGTAATTTAATTGAATTAATTATGTTAATATTCATTTAAATAGTAATCAGGAGAGTATATGGTTAATATTTATGAGATTTAACTTACTAAGTGAATAGTAATAATTTTATTTACGTCATAACGAGTATTAGTGACGTGGCATTTATTTATCTCAGTCAGGAGTCAGGTATAAACTAAGTTAGGTGTGAGATAAGGATTTTTATAAATTAATTCGGATGAAAATTCTGAGTGCACGGTTGAATCCGGATGGGCCTAGATAGTCAAAAAGAGTACCCGGGGTGCTAATCGGGTCTCGGGACGTTTTTGCACATAACCCGACCCACACGGGAGTGTTCGGGTCATTTGGGCTTAGCCCATTAGGCTAAAAACATGATTTAGTATAATGAAACTAGGTCTTAGAGTATTGAATGACAGAAATCATATTCCAAACGTAGGGCTTTGAGAGAGAAATAGAGGAGGAAAATTGAGAGGAATTTGGGAAGCTTTTGAAGACAAATCAAGAGAGAGATTTGGGTGTTCTTCGTCAAACCTTCCTCTACCTCAACGGATCAGACTCTATAAACCCTAAGTCAAGTGGTGATCTTGCTGTAATTTTGATTTGTGATAATCAATTCATATTAGAGTGTGTAGTAATCTATAAATCGTTTTGGGGTGGGTAAACATCCGAAAAACAGGTATTTGGGATGTTGATCTTACGAATCTGATTTCAATAGAAATTGATGTATAAATAAGATTTGGCGTTAATTGAATCTGAATAAAGCTTTAATCCCATATGTTGATGTTAATTAAGTTAGTTTGAGAAATTAAAATTTGGATGAATCGTTATGTAAAGCCATAAGAACCCATTTTAAGAGTTCAAAGTTTTATTATGATTCGTGACTGATTTAGAACTGCAACGGGAATCAAAGTTTGTTTTGATGATTAATATGTGTTGAGGATTCTGAATTAAGGTTGGTAACTGAGATTAGAAACCTTGGATTGACATTAATGGTGAAAATCAAAGATCGAAGAAGAAGCTCCTGCTCAATCGATCGATTGACCCTGGGAGTCGATTGATCGACTCAGTAGGAATTTTGGCAGTGAGCTATTTTTATTATTTCCGGCCTGAATTAATTTGGGGGACTTTTAAGGCAAATTATATGGTCGCAGATAGATGTGTAGCAATTATAAAGGTACATAATTGGGATGTGGAGGATATATTATGTGTGACATATTACGGATGAATTTTAGGGAAATAAATTCATAATTATTTAATTTCAGGTCGTGTGGGTGTGTCCAGGCATAGTAGTTGAGTGACACTACGTTATTAAATTAATTGATGTATAAATAGATTTATTTGGAGTAGAAATATAGACTCGGGAAATATTAAGATACGGGCCAAGAGAGTGAGTCCGGGTATATTGGTTGAGTGACACCAAGGTAATAATTAATTAATGTATAAATTAATTAAATTAGAGTCGAACCATAAACTTGAGAAAGTATTATATTAATTAATTAAATTAGAGTCGGACCATAGACTCGGGAAAGTATTATATTAATTAATGTGTAAATTAATTAAATTCGAGTCGGACCATAGACTCGGGAATATTTTAGGCTGATGCTACGGATCTTGTACATGGTAAAGTTGGGAACTAATTATTATATATATACACGTTGTGGTGATATATATATATATATATATATATATATATATATATATATATAGTGTGTGTGTGTGTGTGTGTGTGTGTCCGTGTGTGCTATTAAATATCAGTGGCTAGATATTTATCTAATTTATATGCTTTAGTGCTATCAAGGGAGGTTGCGCGATGTGGGTGAATCCCCTGGCTTGAGGAGCAGGGAGAGTATACCCCTAGGTCATAGCGTACGTTATATGGGTGAGGGGTTTATCTCACTTTCAGGAAGGAAATATGACCGCCTCCACAATGTTTTTATTTTTGGCCAAGTTCGTGAGCTATTCCAACTTGGGGCAACTAGGTTAAGTGAGCACACCTAGTATGATAGCACTTTAGAGAATACATCCGTACAGATATCAGTCAGGAGGATGGGTTATATATATATATATATATATATATATATATATATATATATATATATATATATATATATATATATATATATACTCAACATATGTGTGAATGTTGTAATATAGTTCGGTGTATATAATGGGATAAATAATTATATACGGGTAATTAAATACATGAAGTGAATTATATAAATGATATATGGGTTATATATATGTTCAACATATGTGTGAATGTTGTAATATGGTTTTACGTATATAATGAGGTAAATAATTATATACGAGTAATTTACACATGGGAAAAATTGTATTATTTATATAAATAGTGAACGTTATATGGATTTAAAGGAAAATGATTAATTAAGTTGAGGTGATAAATAACTTATAAATCATTTATTATATATACTCGGGCTAGAGTAGGGTGTCAGGAAACGTTTAACAAGAGCTAGTTACGAGATAAATAACTAGGTTAGTTATAGGGAAAGCATTAGGTGTGCACATTAGTTGAGGAGTGAGTATGTCCTCAAGAGACTGCGATACTAACTTAAATATGAAGCGCATTCATGCATTTTAAATTACTACAATTTAATCACTTGCTAAATATTTTCAAAACCTTTAGGTGTCCATCCACAGGGATGCCATATGTGACTTCATTCCAGGGCAGCTGCAGCATATGTGGATGTTGCAGGATTTAAATAGACACATCTATTTTTCTATTCCTAGGTTAGGGATTCATATCAGTCTATCTCGAGCATGTCACTCACAGTTTTATTTAGTTTCTTTTCAGATTGCTTGGGATTTATTACTTTCAGTTAGTTTGGTTTGGTTTTGGATTTAGCCGGTGATTTATTTGGCAAGACTTTTATTATTCTATGTGATGATTGATTCTGCCAACATTGGATGTTTTATTTTATTTCTGCACTTAAATTTATCTTGAATTAATAAAGATATAATTTGGCACCAGCTTTTTTGAATACTAGGTGGTTAGTAAGTTTTAAAAAGGTTTTAACAGTGATGCTAAGAATGAACCAAATGGGATTCCTGTCTTAAATTGATATAGGACTGATCACCCGGTATTTTATTGGGCGGGGTGTCACAGATGGTATCAGAGCATCAGGTTCTATTGTCCTTAGGATTTGTGCAGGTTTGTACATTTTAGCTTAGCGTTCTTTGATGTAGAGATTTATGATAGGATTGTTGTATTCCTTAATGTATGTGCATTTTCTCCTCCTATTAAGTATAGTTGAGGTGATTCATATATGAGTTCGGTCGGGCTTCGTACACCGAACATCATGGATGACCACCGAGGGTCGTTAGAAGGGTTTGAGGAGGAGTGGCTCAGTGAAAGACGTGGAGTATTCTAGAAATGGTGATCGTGATATGGGTCACCATGATTATTGTTCAGGGGGAGTCAGAGGGACTCGTTTAAAAAGATATTGTAGGAATTTGAGGAACAGAGGAACTGTGACGAGCCAACGAAAAAGAGAGAATCCAAAGGCAATCGTGTAGGGTGGATTGTAGCGACACCTGATATTAAATTTCGAGCAAATTTTTTTCTCATAAAAGAAGCATTGATTGACAAGGTTCAGTCACCCCACATTGAGAAATATGTGTGGAGTGGAACGAAAATTTGGGTACGGTATGATCGGGAGACCTTCCATCTGATGTTTAGATAGAGATGTGAATGGAATTTTGAAACTTATCACTAGTGGGCAAGATAAAGGCCGATCATAATAGATAAGTTGACTAGTTTAGCAAACTTATACCCAACTATAATGAGACAGATGATATAATGGAGTTTGTAAGTGGAAAATGGACTCATGGGTAGAATATACAAGCATGGATGGAAAATCCATCCAGAATGACTAGTGTCGATTGTCATCAAGAGTCATACATCCATGAGTTTACAGCGACACTTCCATGAAGGAGGAGCCAAGAAGGTTGGGGAATCTATAAAAAAAGGAAGGACTGGATTTAATGGAGCTAGTGAGACACCACAGGGGAAATACCTAGTAAAGGATCCATTTTAATGATTAAGATCAATAAAATTTCTACCAAGCGATGGTGGATTCAGTCAATGTCGTCAAGGCCGACAACGAATCCCATAAGGGCCAGTGAAGCCAAAGGGATAAAAGGGGGTAACAATCAGGGTCAAGACTACCAGATCCATGGGAAAGACAATCCTTACATGGCCAGTGGGGCCAGAAAAAGGGAAATAACACAGAGAAGTGTCTTATGAGTAAAGAGTAGGAACTCATGTGTAAATCCTTTACGTGACGGATTAAGGACAGGAGGGGGATGCCCGACAAGGGTAACACTTATAGGAGTTTTGGTTCGATTTGGACAAGCGTATTATGTCTAAGAACAATTTTAACCGTTAGTATATTGACGAGTGTAAGTATAAGTTGTATCCTCAGGTAAATGGGTTAAGTTCTATGGGATATAGGTGAATCACAGAAAATTTTATATAACACTATATTCGCGTGGGAGACGGGTCTAGTGGGTATATCGCAAGTGTTATTCTGGTTTGTATATTTTTTCCGTTTGGTAGTGGGGCTCTCTTTGGTTCTGTCTGTAGAGGGTGGATGAAGATAAGGAGAGGATATATACGGTACGAAATTAGCTCGTTTTGAGAGTGCTATGTAAGCATGACTTTATATTGGTTAGCGATGGGTAAACGGTGGTGGGCAGTTACAGCAAGACTATCGTATTCTCTATTCCAGGGCAGGATATATATTCTTGGCGATATTCCACCTGAAAGAGGGTTGGTCTCACGACAAATTTTGGTATGAATAAAACTTCAAAGGGTACAGTTGTCTAGTTCTACTGGATCCCGGTGTGTAGGGACTTTTACTTATGTAATTCAGGGCGTGGAGAATTGCCCATGGAGTGAAGAGACTCAGTACGTTAGTGACTTAGCATTGAGGATTTAGTGATAGTGCGAGCACATCATTATATTAACCCTTTAGAGACGCGGGAGTCGATAATTAGACCTATGAGTATAGGGAAACAGTTTTGAATGTTCTGGTTATATACTTGGGTCTACAGAAATCAGTGAACGACAATGCTAGTGTTTAATACATTAGGGAAAGTTATTTTGGGTTCGTTTGTGAAAAGCATAAGACCAAATGAGTTTCGATAGAGGAAAGACGTTATTTAATGCTAGGACATCGGTTTAAATGGCGATTATTGAACATGTGAAGAAAACACTTTGAACAGAGAGCTATTGTACTATAAGGCCAGTACATCTGGGGGTACGACAAAAAGGAACATCGAGAAAACTTTTGCACCACAAATCAATGGGTGGGGAAACATCGAGAAGAATTAGAGTGTAAATATGCACGGGATATAGGGTGTATGGGCACCCTAGTTAGTGTGATTTCAGAGTCGTATTAAATAAAAAGAATATGTAAATAAACATATTGAATGTATGCCTGCGGGGTAGTCAGAAAATAAGTGGAAAAGTGTAGTGAACTGAAATCCGTTTAAGAAAGGAAACGGTCTAACTATATGTATATCAAGGAGAACTACCTCCACCATAGGGAGTGGAAAGGCAGGGGAGGCCTATGTAATAAGATATCCCTAGGCAAGGGAGAAACCCACATTTTTGGGAAAACTAGAAAAGAGTATCACTTAGTCATATGCCTAGAGTGGTTTTACGCATAGACAAGGTGTAGATTCCTACCTGACAAAAACTGCACAAGGAATAGAGTTCTTGAGCATGTGAATTGGTGTTGAATGAGAGATAGTGAATTTATCTCCAGGTAGACCATTTAAGTATGGAAAAAGGTTGATTTGAGGGTATCAACCAGGAAATTTTTAAAATTTTGTGGTTCCAGTTATGGAATTAATGCTCAAGTTGGTAAAATGCATATTTGGGTGATTCAAACAAATCGTGGAGGGGTCAAGGTTTCCATCGGACCGCATAATGGATTGACCTGAACAAGAATTATTATCTTGGAATGCGTTATACTATCGACTAGTATACCCAACTTTAGTATTAACAGGAAGTAATGAAACTGAATAAGGTGTCGTCCAATATTGTTGGCAATTTGGGTGAGACCTTTTAGTCCCACCTCTGGTAAAGAGTGTTAGGAGGTGATATGGACAAAGTTATATTGGGTTGAATGTGTCTCCCATAAGTCAATGGGTAGATGGGAAGCGAGAATTGTGTCCCCTATATTTTTGGGTAATTCTAGAGTATTAATTACCACAGGTAGAGTTACATGTGATGCCTCGTAATGATTTAGTAACTGCCTGACACCTTGGGAGACTTTATGGGAAAGGTTTCCTTATCCACCTTTGGTTGATAAGAGGTGGGGAAATAACAAGCTGCTAGGACCCGAAATGGGTTATGGTCCATCATCGGGAATTGAGTAAGTTGTATCCTTTCGTATAGTTCAGGGACGTAAGGAGGGGTACGTCACCGTGAGTTAAAGGTTTGAAGTCTGATGTGAGTATTCAGGGATCGATGCGGGTACTTACCCTGAAGGAAGTCACGTGTTTGAAAATAAGGAAATTGGCACCCAATCATGAAAGGAATTTCCTAACATAGAGACAGTTGAGCCGATGGAGTATAGGCTCATCTTTTGAGGCACTATATGGTCATGGGCCATTGAGTTAGATATTTGTGACCAGGTATTAGTTCGGGTATCTCCTATGAAAGGAGTGATGAGGTTCGACAAGAAAGGGAGGCTAGCACTGAGGTATGTGGGTCTTTTTCCCTATTATTGAGAGGGTAGAACCGGTAGCTCATAGCCTGGGTTTGCCAGAGCATCTTCAGCGGATACACAATGTGTTCCACGTGGCATCACTGAAGAAATATCGGAAGAGCGAGAGGGCTTTATGGCACATTCCACGCGAGGAGATTGACTTGCAGCGAGACATCTCATATGAGGAGAGACTGGTATCTATTCTGGATCGTAGTGAGCGTAAGCTACAGTCTAAGGTTGTGACACTAGTGAGAGTTCAGTGGGGTCATCACAGCATTACTGAGTCTACGTGGGAGCAGGAGGAGGATATGCAAGAGCAGTATCTAGAATTATTCGCCGCAAGTATAACCTAATTTAGGGGATGAAATTCCTTTGTAAGGGGGTGAGTAACACCCTGCATTTCTGTGCATTTAAGATTTAATTAATTCGGATAATTTTGAATTACTTGTGTGTCGTAACTTAATTATTAATATTCATTTAAATATTAATCAAAAGAGTATATGGTTAATATTTATGGGATTTAAATTACTAAGTGAGTAGTAATAATTTTATTTACATCATAACGAGTATTAGTGACATGGTCATTTATTTATCTCAGCCGAGAGTCATGTATAGACTAAGTAAGGTGTGAGATAAAGATTTTTATAAATTAATTCAGATGACAATTCTAAGTGTATGGTTGAGTCTGAATGGGCTGAGATAGCGGAAAAGAGTATCCGGGGGTGGTAATCGAGTCTCAGGATGTTTTTAGACATAACCGGGCCCACACGGGAGTGTTCGGATCATTTGGGCTTGGCCTATTAGGCTAAAAACGTGATTTAGTATATTGAAATTAGGTCTTGGAGTATTGAACGGCAGAAATCATATTCCAAACCTAGGGCTTTGAGAGAGAAATAGAGGAAGCAAATTGAGAGCAATTTGGGAAGCTTTTGAAGACAAATCAAGAGAGGGATTTGGGTGTTCTTCATCAAACCTTCCTCTATCGCAACGGACCAGACTCTACGAACCCTAAGGCAAGTGGTGATCTTTCTGTAATTTTGATTTTTGATAATCAATTCATATTATATAGCGTAGTAATGTATAAATCGTTATGGGGTGTGTAAACACGGGAAAAATGGGTATTTAGGATGTTGATCGTACAAAACTGATTTCGATAAAAATTGATGTATAAATAGGATTTGATGTAAATTGAATTTGAATAACATTTTAATCCCAGATATTGATGTTGATTAAGTTAGTTTGAGAAATCAAAATTTAGAGAAATCGTTATGTAAAACCGTAAGAACCCATTTTAAGAGTTCGAAGTTTTATCATGATTCGTGATCGATTTGGAACTGCTACGGGAATTAAAGTTTGATACACAACTCGAAATATTAATTAAGGGTCACTATTAGCCAGTAATTATGTGTAATTATTGAAATCCTAGTGTTATCCCAAAAATGACAATTAGTGTAAGGTGTAAGTAAATAACAACGTGCTTTGAGAGACCGTACATGCCATGTTCACGTGCTACGTAACACGTAAGGCCCAAGAGTACAAGGGCATGTAGGTGAGGAAATGTCTTTGGTTTTAAATTTCCCTCATAAAATATATATGAATTAGAAAATGTCACATTTATTCATTTTACAAATGAATATCACTTGAATGAACAAACACACTGCTTAATTCAGTCTAATGTATTAACATGTATTGAACTAGATAAAAGAACACTTAACTCACTCCCTTTGTTTCATGTGGGAAAAACAGTACAGATACATCAGAGACAAAAATTACAACTTCAAATAAAATAATGGATGCAGTTTAATGACATCCATGTACCAAACCTACTTCCACTAGAGGGCATATCATTCCACCAATTCTTCCCACTGAGATTGCCACTCCAACACCAGTTGTTCTCACTGAAGTTGGGTATATCTGCAGTTTGAAAAATATGACAAAAGTTTATTTTGTACTTAAAAACAAATAGGTTCAAATGAAATGAATATGTATCAGTTTTTCTAGGGGTGTCAATTTTTTTATATGACACGAATGCGACACAAAGTTAACAGGCTAGGGTTGACCATTACTCGATGCAAATCGAAAAATGACACGACCGCTAACTCGTATCACTACACCAAAATGGGAAAATTGTAACCTTTCTGCCGGCCAGCCTTGTCAAGGTCATTGACCGTGACAAAAAACACGCATTTTATGTCACGGTCATTGACCTTGACACGACCGTGACAACTAATTGTAACGGTCAATGACCGTGACAAGTCCGTGACAAATTTAATTATCACGGGCTTGTCACGGTCAATGACCTTGACACGACCGTGACAACTTTTCCAGCAAAAACCCTTTCCCCCTTCTTTTTTCCCTCCCACCGTTCCCTCCCTCTCTCTCTCTCTCTCTCGACGCTGCTCTCTCTCTCTCTCTCTCTCTACTTTCGGGTCCAATTTCTCTCTCTCTCTCTCTTCCATTTATATATATATTTGTGTGTATATTTATGTGTGTATGTGTATATATATATATATATATATGTGTGTATGTGTGTGCGTGTGTGGGGGGTGGGGCAGGGTGGGGCGGGGTGGGGCAGGGTGGGGGAGGGAGTGGGGGAGGGGGGCAGGGGGTGGGGTGGGGTGTGTGTGTGTGTGTGTGGTGGTGTGTGGTGGGGGAGGGGGTGGTGGAGGGGGGAGGGGGTGGTGGAGGGGGCAGGGGGTGGGGTGGGGTGGGGTGTGTGTGTGTGTGGTGGTGTGTGGTGGGGGAGGGGGTGGTGGAGGGGGGCAGGGGGTGGGGTGGGGTGGGGTGTGTGGGCCTATGCATAAAGAAGTACCACAATATCTTAATGTTAGGGTTTGACACTGAGAAACTTATGGTATAAATGTATTGAAAAGAAATCATCATATACTAAGAAAATTGACAAATTAAAGTTAGATAAATCAAGGACTAATGGTGGTCCATATTTCAGTTTAGAAATGTAAGATCTACCGCATCTGAATCTAGGAAGAAATGACACTGAGAAACTTATGGTATAAACAATTAAAAAAATGGGCGTATGCCGCCTATTTGTGAGCATATGATATTCTTTAGTAAAAGGATAAATAGTAGTTCATTGTGTGCTCATTGTGTGGCTGCATCAATCTACAATACACTACATAACTAAAAGTTCAATAAAAAAGCCGAGGACTTGCTTTATCTACACATAAGCATGATATATATACTCCAAACAACTGATCTCTTTATTTATCTACACATAAGCATTGAACAATGGTTAACCTTAAAACTAAAATAAACAGAGTATAACTTGATAAACCCAGTACCAAATAATTATATTTAAAATTCCTCATCTGATCATAAAAACTAAAGTAAGAGTGAGACAAATACAACAAAAGATACAATCATATCTCCCTTTAGATTCCAACATCTATTTCCATGCACACAAATACACACATTTTAAACTCGTGAAAAAACTACAAAAAGTGCAACATAATGCATATGTTAAGTGAAAAATATAGTCATAACTTGTGCTTATGGAACTATTTTAGTTGGGGCACAAACTAACGGTCAAAGTAATAGTATATAATTTCAACATTTCAAACTACTTGAACATCACAAATGGATACGAACTTAAAATATAAATTGAGATAACCTTAGAATCTAATTAGGCTAAAAATATAATGGCATCAACTAACATATATACACAACACTAAAAGTAGACATCAATTTTATAAATAATTGATAATAGTTGGATAATAATTGGATAATAAACATCGGGAGGGGGTGGGGGTGGGGGTGGGTGGGGTTTTGAATATTATTTACATTCAAAATAAATAATTGATAATAGTTGGATAATAATTGATATTTTCATTCAAAATAAATATTTCATTCAAAAATATTGGATAATAATTGATATTTTCATTTAAATTGATAATAATTTTATTCATGAAATTAATTCAATTAGGTAAAACCCATGATAATGAAATTTATGCTACAATTATAATTATCTCATGTCATAATTTTATTGATAAACAATATATGTAGTTGTCACGGTCGTGGTGGGGGGAGGGGGTGGGTAGGGGTGGGGTGGGTAGGGGTGGGGTGTGTGTGTGTGTGTGTGTGTGTGTGTGTGTGTGTGTGTGTGCGCGTAGGTGTGCGTGTGTGTGTGGCGGTGGGTGGGGGTGGGGGTGGGGCACCCATTTAATAACTCTTTAAATATTTGGAAAAAACATAATATTACAAAATTGAAACGAAATGGTATTGACGGAACTTACACATACGTTATAATATAGACGGAACATTTTTTTATCTGTACTATTAATTCAATTAGGTAAAACGAAATGTGTACTATTAACATTTTTTTTTTATCTGTACTAATAACATTTTTTTTACAGCAAAAATGTCTCCTTCAGATGTTAAGGCGAAGATGATGATGCTGTTTATGATGATGTCGTCTGGGTTCGGTGGTAGCGGAGGCAACGAGGGCTCCTCCGCCACTAGGCTCGCCAAATATGGAAAATTTGGGATTACCGTCGAAAACAAGTCGGAGCTTTTAGCGAGATCCCTCGAGCTGCTAAAGACGGTCATCGGCCCAGGGTTTATGAGTTGGAAGGAGGTGCCGTATGAGCTCAAGTTAGCTGTTTGGGCGGCACTACAGGTAATATTTATATGAATATTTCAATTTATATTTATATTTATATTTATTCGCAACTAACATTGTATTTGTTGGACAGGAACAATTCAACTTGGATCCAAAGCTACGCGATTTCGTCTTGGAGCAGTAGAGGGAGCAACACAAGACGTGGAAGAAAAATATGCGGACACGGTACTTTGGAAAAACACGAGAGTCCATTTTACAATGGCGCGGATCCGTCCCGCCCAAGGAGCCGATCTCATTGGCACAATGGCAAAAGTTCATTGACAATGAGATCGAGGATCGACAATTGGCATCTCGCCAATCGGGGAGGGAAAATCGGGCTAAAAAGACGGACGTGCACTACTCCGGCCGGACCTCTTACGCTGAGGTGGAGCATAGGATGCAGGTAAGATTTAATTTATCTATAACTACAGAAATATATTATTGGATATTATATTACTTTGCGGGGCCGATACTAATTTTACTTTACTTTATTTTATTTCAGGGTGTAGGGAGTGGGCCAGGGGGTAAGCCACATAGGCTCGATACTTATGTGGCTCTTCGGACGAAGAAGGGGAAGGACAAGGAGGTGTCCCCGAGCGTCACGGCCACGATTGTAAGTAATCCGATAGTTTAATTATTTTTAATTACGTTATAATTTTTTAGTTTACTTATTTTACTAATCATGTGCTTTTTGTCGTTTCAGGCAAAGCTTAAGGAAGTGCATGAGTCGCAGTCTGATGACAACAAGGCATCTTTGTCCACAGACGCACTCAGCCAAGTGCTTGGCTCTGATCGCAAAGGGAGGACAAGGGGAGTGAGCTCGCGGGTGGCCAAATCTAGGATCATCGGATTGGAGACGAGCGACACCGGGTTGGCTCGAACGGTGGATTCACACGACGCGAAGCTGTCCCGTTTGGAGGCGACGGTCCAAGATATGTACGCATTCATGAAGCGTACGTTGGGTGGAGACCGTAAAGGGAAAGGGAAAGGGAAGGAGAAGGCGGTGGAGAAGGAGGTGCGGGAGGACGACGTGCAGGATGAAGAGGATGTGGACCTCTATGCTTCATCACCGACATGTTCGTACTTCGACGATCCACTTCCCTATTTGACGCCCTCCAACAGACCATTGTCGACAATTGGTTGGCCGAGCGTGTTCATATTGGACGTATTTGATGGCCAGCGGATAGGGAGGGGGTTGAGGGACCCGAATATCGTCGAGGGTGGAATAGTCCATGGACGTGTGCTTCAAGAGATGGAGTCCAGGGTGCTCGTCACGCATGTCATACCCGGAAAGGAGAACTCCCTATTGTGGTTGCGAGAACAATGCGGCACGACGTATATTAGTGGGTGCGTCAATTCGTATGTCGTGTGGCCTACTCACCTCCTCAGTTTTATCCAAGACATGTAGTAACATTATTTTTAAGTTTGTCCATTTTAATTATATTTGGATTATATCGTCATGTATATTGTTTTTACTTTGAATATTTGGATTATATCGTCATGAATATATATTTTCATTATCTTTAGTTTGTGTTGGATATATGATGTTTGGAATAGGTACAACGTTGCTATAACAGGTACAAATATACTGCTGGGCAGTGGCGGTGGCCATACTGCCCAGCAGATTTTTTTTAAATTCTGCCCAGAATTGTCACGGTCATTGATCATGACAATTCTGGGCAAGAGGGGTCACGGTTATGTCATGGTTTAGAACCGTGACAAACGTGTCACAGACATTGACCTTGACACAAAACGCGAATTTTGTGTCAAGGTCAATGACCAAGACACGACCGTGACAAAAAAAGTTGTCTCGCCTCGAAATGTCATGGTCATTGACCTTGACAAGTTGGATTTGTCAAGGTCAATGACCTTGACAAATGGGCAGATTTGGTGTAGTGTATAATAGACAACGGGGGTTAGCATCAAATACAAATAACCCAAAAATGACACGAGTATTAATTTTGAGTAATACTACGTATACCTTTTTCAACGACCTTTTTGTGTTACCCGACTAATGTGCCTAATACACATTGGCTGGTGTTTGTAATTCACATGACCCCGTTACAAACACCAGCCAATGTGTGTTTGATGGTAACAAAAAAAGGGTCCATAAAAGGGTATATGTAATATCACTCATAAATGATATTCTACTAATATGTACCTCGTATTTAAAATCAATGAACTTTTAGTTTTCGGACAGGATATGAGTGGGATGATTTGTTGCCGAAAAATAGGATGCTAGACTTATTTTGTGGCTAATGAGTTATGCGTGTGGTATGATGGAAAATAGATACTCTCTTAGAGGTCACGTGTCCATTATCAACACCTTTCAAACACAACTAGTGTGTTCAATTGTTTTTTTGACATGCTAGAGGACATGTTCATAACCTTTCGGAGACTAATATAAGAACTCCCAATAAAAAAGAGCTCAAAGTGTGAACTTCTTCAGTAAAATATTTTAGATGGTTATTCGGGATTGGCCCCATTAATTTTATCTAATTGGGGATTCACCCCCCCCCCCCCCCCATTTTTCACTTTTAGCGACACTTTATGAAATATTTTGATATTTTTAATGACACATTTTTTTTCAAAAAAGTGTCGCTAAAAGTGAAAAATGGGGGTTAATCCTACAATAATCTTTTATCGGGGGTTAATCCCCAGTCGGACAAAACTAATGGGGGACAGAAACCAAATAACCCTTTTTTAATTGAAGGGATTAAAGTACAATATTTTTAAAATACTTGAACAACATTATTTATTTTGTCTAGTAATATATACAAAATATAAATGATAGTCTACGTGTTCGCATCTGCGTCCTTGTCCGCGTCCTACATTTTTATGAATGTCATTGGGTCGCGTGTCACACATTTTTGTCGACAATGGATAAATAGGCCAGGTTAGGATTTGCTCATTTAACATGATTGGTTAAACACGTCGACTGATACTTAACACACACATGAAATGACATGATACAAACGAATTGCCACCCCTAGATTTTAACGTAATTAATAAAATAATGTATTAGGGACCAAACTCCAAGAATTTTTTGCGTATTACGTAATTAATAAAATAATATATTACATAAAACAAAAATTTTGCGTAATTAATAATGTATTAATAAAATAATGAAAAGGTATTAATAATGTATTAATAAAATAATGTATTACGTAAAACAAAATTTTTGCGTCATTAAAAGTCATTTAGGGACCAAACCCCAAGAAATGAAAAGGTCGACAAAATCAGCAATAGAGAATTAATGGGGGCCAAACACCAAATCATTCAAGACTTTTTCTTGTTGAACATGAGTAAAATCAATGGAGTACGATCATTTAGTCTCACATGAACATAATTTTTGAATTCGATCCCACATAATTTATCGTTAATTGTTCTTCTTGTCATTTATAAAAGGGTTCACACAAAGATAACCACCCAACTGTAAGGGACTTATGGCAAAATAAAATAAAAACATGGCATCGGAGCCCATAAAAAAAATTCTCAAATGGGACTAAACCCAAAAAATATATAAAATAAACTGAAACACACGCACACACACACACACACATATATATATACAGTGAGAGAGAGAGAGAGAGAGAGATGGATGTACTTGCAAAACTATCTATGAAGACATTTTTGTAACTAACATCCTGGGGTTGTAGCTCTTTAGGCTGCATTTCATTTGGTAAACAGGTACTATGTCTTTTATTTAACTCTATCGTTAACGGAACGAGCCCATAGTAACAAAATGCATTCCCAAAAAACACTACCCACAGAAGTAGTGTTGATGTAAGTAATTCGGGTGAAAAGAGCATCAACAATGACGAGAAGGCTCCCTTACTAGAATCCATTGCCTTAAGAGTCATTACGTTTTTATTTTTTCTCGGCGATATCAAGTGTGCGTCTTCTGATGTAGTAAGCATTTCAATTTCATGCAGCTCAATTTGGTGATCAGAAAAAAGAATGTCAGAAGGACGCTTTTTTCGGTTCATTTTTGCTACTTTCTCCAATACATCAAGTGCATCATTTCTTCGTCCTTGCATACATAAATACCTTGGTGACTCAGTTGTCAAACTCTAGAACATAAGGAGGAGGGATGAAGGGAAAGCGGACAACATAAGCATCTATCTCCAAACCAATGATGGCATGACAAACTATAAAAGTACACATCAAGATAATTGAGAATAGCAATACGCATCATTTTGTACATGAATACAGTTAATTTATAGTTTCCCTATATTTTTGCTATTTTCGTGCAGCTCATGAACTTTTTCCAATCATATCGAAGACATTCCACATGGCTCCAATTAAGCCTCCTCCTCGGCGGACCTCCAAGAAGCACTTGATGGTCTACCTCTCCTGGTGTTTGTCATCTGAAACCAAACCAAAATTGTATGTGATTCTGATCAAATATATACAATTGAAGAAGAACGTAAAAGCACAATATGAATCAACAGTCCTTAGCATAGGGTTGTATATAAAAAAAATAGAATGCTGGCAACGTAGCAAGTCCGCACATATCCTAAGGACACTAGAACCTAATGCTTTGATACCAACTGGGATAACTTGCCACCTCTCATACCGTGTGGCCAATCCTCTACTAAATTAAAACAAAAATCTCCGTATGGTTCATTCTTAGCATCAATGTCACAATCCAAATACAATACAAATAATTTGAATAAACCATAAAATCAAAATGAATGAATAAGTCATGATGCATAAATAAATAATAAAAGTGAACTGAATAAATCATCGATCACAAAATAATAACAATCCATCTAAATCCAATTGAATAACATTTGAGTACTTAAATAATGTATCTGACAATAATATGAAATCCTATCCATCTATGGGCAACACGCCGAAATTGAAGACTGAAACAAAAAGATCCTTTCTAAATAGAGTAATCTGACGCGTCTAAAACAAGTCATGTAGTATCCACAACTACTGCAACGACAAGAATGGATCTATCCCTGCAGTCCAAGCTATTGCTGCACACCTAGGGTATCAAAAGGAAAGCAAGGAAAAACAATTGCCCCCGGGTCAAAGTCCAAAAATTAGAAAATATTTTGCAAGTAGATAATTATTTTATATTGATTAAAACTTGTAGTGTATTACTTTCATGATTAATCGATCTCACTCACATGAGATAGCGCCTAACCTCTCCACTATAGTGCACACCAAACGTACTCATTATCCTAATTAAACTACCTAGTCTAACTAGGACATGTACTATCCAAGTCTCAAACCCTCTGACACTCTGTATTAGCTAAGTAAAACTACCTTTACTAGGTACACTCTCATAACAACATCGTAGAGACACAGTGGTTATATATGAATATTTCAAACAATAATAATGACATAGCTACCCCCGCTATAAATGAATATTAACAAAATATAAATCATAACTACACTCGTGCTATAAATAGAAGTACACATCATATCTCATATAAACATACGAATATATATATATATATATATATATATATATATATATATATATATATAACTCTCTTTATACGTATAATTGAATCCCCAGAGTCGTTACTTCATGGATGTATCCCTCATGTGCTATCGGGCTTCCAGAATCATGCATCACACTGAGCCATCGAGTCAAAATATCACCACCTATCCTAAAAGTTAACACAAACAACGAAGGTAGTCATAATAATAACTCCAGGGGTCGTAATCGTACCACATCACGACCAATCGATCTCGAAAATAACACCTATCCTCACACACAGATAGTTGTCGTGCAATAATACTATGATCTGGGAAATCGATCCAATGCCTACAGGTCAATGCCAGGGTGGACAGCCCACTACGCGCAACCTCCAAACAATAGCACTATCGAGTATGTATGTTACAAAAATACATCAATCACACATATATGTATATTTATATATAGGTAACTTTTAATATGTAACACACACACACACACACACACACACACACACACACATATATATATATATATATATATATATATATATACTGACTACGTATGAAATCCCACAACATATTTTTCAACCCCATCGCAAAGTCTGAATTGACTTCCCGATTGTACAAAGTAAGTATACTGAGCTCATACGCATATCCCATGGCGCACTAGCCTCCCAATCCCAAAGTTCAAACCAACTTCTCGATTAAATATCTAACAACAGTCAGTTGAATCCTCGATTCTCCTATCTCGAACCCATCTAGATTTGTCCTATCACACCTACTAAACTCTATAAAATCTTCCCTAGTAATCACACAATACCCCGAAAGCCCCTACGATCAACCCCAAAGATTTAACGAGTCAAAACATCACACGAACAGAAATTGGGCAAGATAGCAAACTGAATTGGTTCCCTCCCCCAGTGAACCAATTAGGTTTGTTGGGCTACCTGTCATCACCTTCCTCAGTTTTTTCTCATCCAAACCCTCCAATGGAGGTCCCGAACCACCCCAAACCTCGAATGGACTTTAATTTATGATTATAATAACATTCTAGAAGCGTTAAAACACATATTTAACCATGAATCCTAAATAAAACATCTCAAATCAAACATTAATTTAATCTAACACAAAGTTTTCCGAAATTTATTTTCAAAGGTTCGACCATTCTATTCAAGTTCTACATGTCCATCAATTAAATCCTAGAATTTATTTCAAATTTCAAGTGTGATTAATCTCAATCAAGAATAAATTTACAATCCCTAATCCCTTATCATCTACATATCTACATCAATTTTATAAGTTTCAATCTTAAACATCTTAAATCTCAAGTTTCTATCTATAATCATGAAAATAATTAACTACTACTAATTGCGACATAAAGAAAGTAACTGCTTGCCTTGGTGAATTAGAATTTGATGTTCTTTACGTGTTTGGTGAAAGGTTGAGTCACCTCTCTTCTCATCTCCAAGTTTTCTCTTATTTTCGTTTTCTTTCTCTCTTCTCTTGAACTCTCTATCGCAATATTTTATGAAGAATATTAAAGGTGGGTTGCCTGTGACACCCCGCGTAATTAAATACCAGGTGATCAATCCTTTATAAAATTAAATCAGAATATCCGATTGGTTCAAATTATGCATCATTGTCCAAAACTTTATTATTAAAACTAACCACCTAATATTTAAAAATATTGATGCCAAAATTTTATCTTATTAATAGTAACCGCCATAAAAAGGAAATTAATTAAACATCACCATTCAACACAAATGTATAAGGAAATAACAAACTGAAATAATATGAAGAACTGGAGTACACACATCCAGTCAAAATCCCATACAATAATCCAAAGCCCATAAATAAAAGTCTACTAATAGAATAAAACATCTAAATCTCTGAATATAAAATAGGAAGGGATGACATGTCCAACTGAAGTAAATAACTGATAGATGAAGAAGAATATACTATGAAGCGTCTACTAGAAATGTCCTGTAGCTTCCACAGCAGCTACAACTCGACAACTGAATGGAATCTCTTAAGCTTGGTGTCCCTGTGGGTGAGCGCCTAAAATAAAGTAACAAGAGAAGATATTTTCAAAAGAAACGGGTCAGAGCCCGAGTAGAAAACAATTTAAATAGCAAGTGCTTAAATTGGTTAATTAGCATAAATATTATTCAAGTTAACTTAGCGTACTCACTCGAGATGCTCACCTTTCATCTAATGTGCACACCTAGAGAGCCTAACTACCCATAATAGTCATGATACTCTGCCTGACTATACGTAGTATAACCACTATGCCAGATAAAACATATAAATAACTCGAAGACAATATATATCTACTATTTAGGATTAGTTTTAAAGAAGCTTTAACTCATTCTCATAACATTCTTAGTTCGCAACTCGTGACTCAATGAGTATATACTTCAATATAGTGGCCAATATGAAACACAAAATAGAAACTCATTATACATATATAAAATATCACTATGTATACATATAAATAAATATCAATATTGCACACATGGTTAAGAAACCCCTAGTGCTAGGCATACTAGGCTATCTAGTACCATTGCAATGCTCACGCATGAAGGACAATAGGTTTAATCTCTCAGGAACTGCTAAAACATATACACATACTAGAGGCGAACATAGTTCCAAGACGATGGGCTATGCACATACCTACACACCCATACAGCCGTCATCACTGTCGTTCTCACAGATAGCCCGTACCTAGGTTCCATGTTCTAGTGGTATGACTCAAAATCCCCTGAAGGCACATAAGATATTATCGTCCACAATGCGCTAACCCCCGTTCGATAGCCAGTACATAGGTATGTCATACATATAATATTCCAAGTAATAAGAATAAACACAACTTATATAACTTAATAGGAGTTCACACAACCCAATTCCCATAGTACGTAGGTAATATTAACATTTCTACTCTCACTGTTACACATTCATATAATACCTCTCTTGAACCTACCTTCCTTCCAAGGATCTATAAACTTTCTATATCCCGAGAAAAATCACACTCCTAACTAAATAATAATTTGGAATTTATGTTTCTCGATACTCACATAGGTTATTACCCTCACTTGGATAAACCTAGGATGATTTTTTACTCAATCGGACCCTAAAAAGCCATTTTGAAGTCTCGTTAGAAGTTAAGGATATCTCGTTCGAACGAGGTCGTTCGAACGAGTGCGTTAGAACGAGGTTCTCACTTCGAACAAACTTGAAAATCTCGTTAGAAGGGTCATTGGAATTCTTGTTGGACGTCTCGTTCGAACGAGGTCATTCGAACGACCTGGGCAAACTTCAAACGAAACATCCGAAAAGACCCAGTTCTTCCCCAAATTCTATTTTCCTAACATTTTAACCTCCAATCCAACCCTAATATTGTCTAACCTCAAAGAATATAGTATTAAACTATTTTTAATCATTGTGGGGGCCTTCTCCAACACAATTTAGGGCTTAAATCCTTATACTTTCAAAGGAAAAATCAATAATTACTCAAACCTCTAAAATTTCCTTTATAATGAACCCAAAATTTTAATTGTTCAAAACTCTTATTATAATTCGTGATTAAGACATAAATTTCCCAAATCTTAATAATCTAATAAAGGGAAAAACCTCTACATGCATACCCACCTCCAATTCTTAAGGTTTCTTTACAATTCCGTCTAATTAAAGCTAAGTTTTCATTACACCAAATTTATATTATCAAACCTAAATTAACAGGAAAAATATATACTAAAAGAGGAGCAAGATAAACACTTGCCTTGGTATGGATTTCTGATTCCCTGATTGAATTTCTTATGTGGTTGATCCTCTCCTCGCGATCTACTTTTCGGTGTAATTATTTTTGAGAAATCTCCAACATTTGGCTTTGTTCTCCAATGGGCTTCCTTCCTACTTGGTTCTCCCTCTCTTTATCTCTCTTTCTCATGCAGGTTGCAACTGAATGACCACTAACCCTCGATGCTCCTATTTTAATCCTATTTATGTCCATTTAATTACTCAAAAATCCCAAAAGACTAAAATACCCCTCTGGAGTGTCATTTTGGGCTAAAATGCCCCAGACTCCAAATGTAACACCCGAGTAGTGTTTCTGACTATTTCGACCCTTCCGGACACACTAGCGCACTCAAAATAGTCATTCGAGTTATATAAAAATAGTTTACCATTTTAACCTCTAAAATAGAAAATTGACGCGACTCATACGCGTGTCCCAAATAATTATATTTTAACTGTCGTGTATCTTGTCCCCGGCCATATTCTTATTTTCGAAATAATATTACGTTACTCACTACTAATGTTCAACATAATTATAATTTGAAATAAATATTTGCGATAACTACCAACTCTCGTCACGCTAGTAATTATTACAATTAAATCGGATTAATTATAAATTAAATTTTCTCCCTTAAATTAATTAATCTAAATTTCCATAATTTCATAATAAAATAAATATGCATAAAAATACGGGGTGTTATATACTTCCCCCCTAATGATAGAATTTCGTCTCGAAATTCGGAAATGAAAATATACCTGCCAAAAATAACTCTGGATAACGTTCACACATGTCATCTTCGCGCTCCCAGGTAGATTCCTCAATATTATGGTGCCGTCACTGAACACGGATTAGTGGTAATATCTTCGACCTCAACTTCCTCTCGCTACGGTCTAGGATAGTAACCGACCACTTTTCGTAGGAACTATCAGGCTGTAGGTTGATCTCCTCCAACGCGATGTGAGTATGGTCTGAATATTCTCGAAGATATTTCCTCAGTGAAAAGATATGGAGCATGTCATGGACTCTATGTAAGTGCTCCGGTAACCCAAGTTTCTAAGCAACTATCCTAATCCTCTCGATAATAGGGAATGGACCTACGTACCTAGGCGCCAACTTTCCCTTCTTCCCGAAATGCATAACTCCCTTTATAGGAGACACCCAAAGTAACTCTGGTCCCCCACATTGAACTCTCGAAAATACCGTTTGGCATCAGCGTAGCTCTTTTGTCGATCCTGAGCAACCCGAATATGGTTCTGTATCAACTCAATACTCACTGAAGTATCATGAATCACCTCCGAACCAAGGAACTTGTTGTCTCCCACCTCTAACCAACAAGCTGGGATATGACAAGGTCTTCCGTATAGTACCTCGAATGGAGACATACTGATAGTAAACTAGTCGGAGCTGTTATAGGCAAATTCCATCAGCGGAAGATAATCCTCCCAACCTTCGCCAAAATCAAGGATGCACATACACAACATGTCTTCTAACATCTGATTTGTCCACTCAGTCTGTCCATCCATTTGCATGTGATAGGTTATGCCCAGCCGCAACTTCGTGCCCATAACCTCCTGAAAACTCTCCCAAAATCGAGACACAAACCCTTTATCTCTGTCATACACAATGTTGAGAGACACCTCATGAAGTCTAATCATCTCTGCCTTGAATATCAGGGTGTACTATCCCATGTTATAATCCATACGGACTGGCAGAAAATGGGGTACCTTGGTTTACTGATCTACGATCACCCATATAGAACCGTAGCCTCTCTGCAATGTAGGAAATCCCATGATGAAGTCCATGGAAATACTCTTTCATTTCCAGATAGGAACCTCAAATGGTTATAGAAGTCTCACTAGTCTCTAATGGTCCACCTTTACTAGCTGACAAGTAGCACATTTCGAGATGAACTCGACAATATCCTTCTTCATCCTGCTCCACCAATACTGTCTTCGCATATCATGGTACATCTTATCCCCAGCGGGATGTACTGCAAATCGTGAACCGTACGACTCTGTTATTACCTCATGTCGTAAGTCTTCTCCCTCAGGAACAACCAACCTTCCGTTGAAATGTAGACCCCCATCTGAACCCACGGTATAATACTCGATCCCCTCTTCTAGAAGTTTCACTATCTGACTCTAGCAGAACGAATCAGCTTCCTGAGCATGTACTACTCTCATAATAATCTAAGGCATAACTGTCATCACAGACATGAATGATCGAGCCACTGCATCCTGGTGTCCTAACTCCTTCCATTTTACTTTCCACACCTCAGATAACTCACCTACTGGCCTACGAATCAATGCATATGCTACCACGTTAGCCTTCCCCAAGTGGTATTGGATATCAAAATGATAATCCTTCATAAACTCAAGCCACCTACGTTGACACATATTTAACTCCCTTTGCGTGAAGAGGTACTATAGTGACTTGTGGTCTGTGAAGAAGCAACATTTCTACCCCAGGAGATAATATCTCCAAATTTAAAGTGCAAACACGATCGCTGCCGATTCTAAGTCATGGGTGGGCTAATTCTTCTCGTGAGGCTTAAGCTTACGGGAGGCATAAGCTATAGTGTGATTCTCTTGCGAGAGCACACCCCCAAGTCCTAATAAGGATGCATTAGTGTAGACTAGATACTCAACTCCCAGCTTGGACAATGCTAACACCGATGCTGAGGTTAACTTATCTTTCAACTCATCAAAGGCCAACTGGAAGGCGTCACTCCAGATAAATGGCACCCCTTTGCGAGTCAGGTGTGTTAACGGACCCGCTATCTTTGAAAACCCTCGAATGAACCTCCTGTAGTATCCGACTAGGATCAAGAAATTACATATCTCGGTTGGTGTCGTGGGCTGTCTCCACTCCCTCACCGCTGACACCTTCCCCGAATCCATGAATATCCCTTTATCAGAGATGATATGCCCCAAAAACTGGACCTCCTTCAGTCAAAACCCACATTTCTTGTATTTTGCGTACAACTCATGCTGACGTAGTGTGTGTAAAACCTGCCTTAAGTGCTCGGCATGCTCCTCCTTGGTCTCCGAGTAAATTAGAATGTCATCTATGAAGACGATGACGAAATAGTCCAGTAACTCTCTAAATACCCTATTCATCAAGTCCATAAACACGGTTGGGGCATTGGTTAGGCCGAAAGGCATAACTCTGAACTTATAGGAACCATATCTTATCAAGAAAGCCATCTTCGATACATCCTGCTCCCTAATGCTCAACAGACGGTATCCCAATCTCAAGTCAATCTTCATGAAGAAGGAATCTCCCCTCAACTAGTCGAATAAGTCATTGATTCGGGGTAACAGATATTTTTTCCGTATCGTGACTTTATTCAACTCCCGGTAATCAACACACAGTCGTAATGATCCATCCCTCTTCTTAACACGAAATCACCCCAAAGCGAGGTATTCCTCCAGATAAAGCCTTGACCTAGCAGCTGCTTAGTCTGGTCGTGTAACTCGGAATATTCGATAAGGTAAGGCTCATTTACCCTAATGATTGTAGCTATAATATCCTCCCTTATTACACCGATTTATTCATGATGTAAGACATTTAGCAATGGTTCTTACGTCATATAATATGGCTCTACTGGCCATGAGTGTAGGTATAATAAATATTAAGGTTATTATTCCCTTTACGTATGATAACCAGGGTACCAACCTGTGTACTAAAGGCCAAACATTTCCCAACTTTCGACGTTTGCTAGGTTAATGCATTGGATGTCTCATAACACAAAAACCAAACAAGGAAGCCCCCGATACACTACTAACTAACATTGTCAGTTAACAAGGTTTGTGGGCCCTCAATATCCGACTTGTACCCCACATCCCTACTTCTTGCTATAATATTAAATCACTTACCCTCATGTTATGAGAGATGATATTCAATACATTACTCCTACTAGCTCGACGTTAGACTCTTTAAATTTCATCCAATCTTGAATCCCTTTAATAGATATCCCTACTCGTTGGGATTAGGTATAACCGTACGACGTCACTATGAAGTATTTATTCACAACCATATAACAATATATATAAATGTGGCCCCGTCTCCTTTCAGGTGACTCTTAGCACAATTACTAACGAACACGAAAATATCACTGTAATGGTCTATTATCACTCAAACCATCGTTAGCTAGTTCGCAAATCAGGATAGTAATACATTTTACACCCACGTTTATCAAAGTATTACAATAAATTAAAACGCATCAAAGTTATTTAAGATTTACACTATATCTTAAAGGCACTATAAATAATGAAGTGTTGTACCTCCAATTACGGGTGATAGTTGGGTTATCAGTGGCATAATCACATATTGAGAATTATAGATATGCACGTACTGTAATCCTTACTGATGTTGTGGAGCCTGTGCTGTTGGGGTAAATATTCATTCTCCCCCATGCTGGGTATTCTGTGGTTCCGGGCGGGCACCCTACGACTGTTGCGGGGTCCTACCCTTTTGAGGGCAACTTCGGTAGAAGTGGCCCTTTTCACCGCATATAAAACACTTTCTAATAAAATTTCAGCTGTGCTGGTCCTATTGAGAACACTGCTGGCCCTGATGGCCTAGCTCACCTAGCTGATTTGACCGAGGTTGTCCTCTAACTCATTGTGGGAAAATTTGGCGTTTATGGCAATTTTTTCCACACTTAAAACACCTTTTTTAAGGTCCTCTATCCTTCGCTTTGTTGACCCTGGCGAATTTGGTTCTTCTGGCAATTTCCATTGTCCTCTTGGTCTTAACGGCTCCGAGGAACCTGTCGTTGTTGCGATGTTACTTTCTCACTGTTGCTATCCCTAAAATTATCATATTGATCAACTTCTCTTATTCTTTTGCCCCTTGTAAGCTGTACATTGCGATTTTGGTACTGCAATATTGCGATAGTCACAACTTATGCCACAATAGTCACTATCTTAGTGATTATCGCTCTTTTCTGATGTACCCACGGTACTTGCTGGTCTGGTCCCACATTTTCTTCTTCAGCGATGTTAGTTTGCCTCTCCCTCATGTGCAACATCTGAAAATCCAATGAATCGAATAACTCTACCTGCTATACATAGCATTGTATAAAAGTACTTAATCTATAACACGTAACAAAGAATGCAATAGTCCTAATAATAGGGCTCTATATCAAAGAATGCTACGCGGAAACATAACAAGCCATACAGATCTGATACCACCTGTGACACCCCACCTAATTAAATATCGGGTGATCAGTCCTTTATAAAATTAAATCAGTATATTCGGTTGGTTTAGATTATGCATCACCGTTAAAAACTTTATTATTAAAACTAACCGCCTACTATTTAAAAAGGTTGATGCCAAAATTTTATCTTATTAACAGTAACTGCCATAAAAAGGAAATTAATTAAACATCACCATTCAACACAAATTTATAAGGAAAGAACTAACTGAAATAATATCGAAGACATTCCACATGGCTCCAATTAAGCCTCCTCCTCGGCGGACCTCCAAGAAGCACTTGATGGTCTACCTCTCCTGGTGTTTGTCATCTGAAACCAAACCAAAATTGTATGTGATTCTGATCAAACATATACAATTGAAGAAGAACGTAAAAGCACAATATGAATCAACAGTCCTTAGCATAGGGTTGTATATAAAAAAAATGGAATGCTGGCAACGTAGCAAGTCCGCACATATCCTAAGGACACTAGAACCTAATGCTTTGATACCAACTGGGATAACTTGCCACCTCTCATACCGTGTGGCCAATCCTCTACTAAATTAAAACAAAAATCTCCGTATGGTTCATTCTTAGCATCAATGTCACAATCCAAATACAATACAAATAATTTGAATAAACCATAAAATCAAAATGAATGAATAAGTCATGATGCATAAATAAATAATAAAAGTGAACTGAATAAATCATCGATCACAAAATAATAACAATCCATCTAAATCCAATTGAATAACATTTGAGTACTTAAATAATGTATCTGACAATAATATGAAATCCTATCCATCTATGGGCAACACGCCGAAATTGAAGACTGAAACAAAAAGATCCTTTCTAAATAGAGTAATCTGACGCGTCTAAAACAAGTCATGTAGTATCCACAACTACTGCAACGACAAGAATGGATCTATCCCTGCAGTCCAAGCTATTGCTGCACACCTAGGGTATCAAAAGGAAAGCAAGGAAAAACAATTGCCCCCGGGTCAAAGTCCAAAAATTAGAAAATATTTTGCAAGTAGATAATTATTTTATATTGATTAAAACTTGTAGTGTATTACTTTCATGATTAATCGATCTCACTCACATGAGATAGCGCCTAACCTCTCCACTATAGTGCACACCAAACGTACTCATTATCCTAATTAAACTACCTAGTCTAACTAGGACATGTACTATCCAAGTCTCAAACCCTCTGACACTCTGTATTAGCTAAGTAAAACTACCTTTACTAGGTACACTCTCATAACAACATCGTAGAGACACAGTGGTTATATATGAATATTTCAAACAATAATAATGACATAGCTACCCCCGCTATAAATGAATATTAACAAAATATAAATCATAACTACACTCGTGCTATAAATAGAAGTACACATCATATCTCATATAAACATACGAATATATATATATATATATATATATATATATATATATATATATATATATATATATATATATATATATAACTCTCTTTATACGTATAATTGAATCCCCAGAGTCGTTACTTCATGGATGTATCCCTCATGTGCTATCGGGCTTCCAGAATCATGCATCACACTGAGCCATCGAGTCAAAATATCACCACCTATCCTAAAAGTTAACACAAGCAACGAAGGTAGTCATAATAATAACTCCAGGGGTCGTAATCGTACCACATCACGACCAATCGATCTCGAAAATAACACCTATCCTCACACACAGATAGTTGTCGTGCAATAATACTATGATCTGGGAAATCGATCCAATGCCTACAGGTCAATGCCAGGGTGGACAGCCCACTACGCGCAACCTCCAAACAATAGCACTATCGAGTATGTATGTTACAAAAATACATCAATCACACATATATGTATATTTATATATAGGTAACTTTTAATATGTAACACACACACACACACACACACACACACACACACACATATATATATATATATATATATATATATATACTGACTACGTATGAAATCCCACAACATATTTTTCAACCCCATCGCAAAGTCTGAATTGACTTCCCGATTGTACAAAGTAAGTATACTGAGCTCATACGCATATCCCATGGCGCACTAGCCTCCCAATCCCAAAGTTCAAACCAACTTCTCGATTAAATATCTAACAACAGTCAGTTGAATCCTCGATTCTCCTATCTCGAACCCATCTAGATTTGTCCTATCACACCTACTAAACTCTATAAAATCTTCCCTAGTAATCACACAATACCCCGAAAGCCCCTACGATCAACCCCAAAGATTTAACGAGTCAAAACATCACACGAACAGAAATTGGGCAAGATAGCAAACTGAATTGGTTCCCTCCCCCAGTGAACCAATTAGGTTTGTTGGGCTACCTGTCATCACCTTCCTCAGTTTTTTCTCATCCAAACCCTCCAATGGAGGTCCCGAACCACCCCAAACCTCGAATGGACTTTAATTTATGATTATAATAACATTCTAGAAGCGTTAAAACACATATTTAACCATGAATCCTAAATAAAACATCTCAAATCAAACATTAATTTAATCTAACACAAAGTTTTCCGAAATTTATTTTCAAAGGTTCGACCATTCTATTCAAGTTCTACATGTCCATCAATTAAATCCTAGAATTTATTTCAAATTTCAAGTGTGATTAATCTCAATCAAGAATAAATTTACAATCCCTAATCCCTTATCATCTACATATCTACATCAATTTTATAAGTTTCAATCTTAAACATCTTAAATCTCAAGTTTCTATCTATAATCATGAAAATAATTAACTACTACTAATTGCGACATAAAGAAAGTAACTGCTTGCCTTGGTGAATTAGAATTTGATGTTCTTTACGTGTTTGGTGAAAGGTTGAGTCACCTCTCTTCTCATCTCCAAGTTTTCTCTTATTTTCGTTTTCTTTCTCTCTTCTCTTGAACTCTCTATTGCAATATTTTATGAAGAATATTAAAGGTGGGTTGCCTGTGACACCCCGCGTAATTAAATACCAGGTGATCAATCCTTTATAAAATTAAATCAGAATATCCGATTGGTTCAAATTATGCATCATTGTCCAAAACTTTATTATTAAAACTAACCACCTAATATTTAAAAATATTGATGCCAAAATTTTATCTTATTAATAGTAACCGCCATAAAAAGGAAATTAATTAAGTATCACCATTCAACACAAATGTATAAGGAAATAACAAACTGAAATAATATGAAGAACTGGAGTACACACATCCAGTCAAAATCCCATACAATAATCCAAAGCCCATAAATAAAAGTCTACTAATAGAATAAAACATCTAAATCTCTGAATATAAAATAGGAAGGGATGACATGTCCAACTGAAGTAAATAACTGATAGATGAAGAAGAATATACTATGAAGCGTCTACTAGCAATGTCCTGTAGCTTCCACAGCAGCTACAGCTCGATAACTGAATGGAATCTCCTAAGCTTGGTGTCCCTGTGGGTGAGCGCCTAAAATAAAGTAACAAGAGAAGATATTTTCAAAAGAAACGGGTTAGAGCCTGACTAGAAAAAAATTTAAATAGCAAGTTCTTAAAATTGGTTAATTAGCATATATATTATTCAAGTTAACTTAGCGTACTCACTCGAGATGCTCACCTCTCATCTAATGTGCACACCTAGAGAACCTAACTACCCATACTAGTCATGACACTCTGCCTAACTATACGTAGTATAACCACTATACCGGATAAAATATCTAAATAACCCGAAGACAATATATATTTATTATTTAGGAATAGTTTTAAAGATGATTTAACTCATTCTCATAACATTCTTAGTTCGCAACTGGTGGCTCAATAAGTATATGCTTTAATAAAGTGGCAAATATGAAACACATAATAGAAACTCATTATACATATATAAAATCTCACTATGTATACATATAAATATATATCAATACTTCACCCATGGTTAAAAAAATCTGGTGATAGGCAGACTTGGTTATATAGTCCCATTGCAACATTCACGCATGAAGGACAATAGGTTCAATATCTCAGGAACCAATAAAACATATACACATATTGGAGGAAAATATAGTTCCAAGCCGATGGGCTACGCACATTCCTACGCACCCATACGACCGTCATCGCTATCGTTCTCACAGATAGCCCATACCTAGGTTTCATGCTCTAGTGGTACGACTCAAAGTCCCCCAAAGGCACCCAAGATATGGTCTTCCACAGCGCGTTAACCCCCGTTCGATAGCCAGTAGTTGGGTATGCCATACACATAATATTCCAATTAATAAGCATGCACACAACTTATATAACTTAATAGGCGTTCACGCAACGCAATCCCCATAGTACGTAGGTAATATTAACATTTTCACTTTCACCGTTATTCATTCATATAATGCTTCTCTTGATCCTAGCGTCCTTCATAAGTTTTATAAACTTTCTATATCCCAAGAACAATCACACTCCCAACTAAATAATAATTCAGAATTTACGTTGCCCGATACTCACATAGTTTATTACTCTCACTTTAATAAACATAGGATGATTTTTGACTCAATCGGACCCTAAAAAGCCATTCTGAAATCTCGTTAGAAGTCAAGGATATCTCGTTCGAATGAGGTCATTCGAACGAGTCCGTTTGAACGAAGTTCTCACTTCGAACGAACTCTAAAATCTTGTTAGAAGGGTCGTTGGAATTCTAGTTAGAAGTCTCGTTTGAACGTGGTCATTTGAACGACGTGGGCAGACTTCGAACAAAAAATCCGAACAGACCCAGTTCTTCCCCAAATTCGATTTTCCTGACATTTTGACCTCAAATACAACCCTAATCTCATCTAATCTCAAAAAAGATAGTATTAGACTAATGTTAATCATTGTGGGGCATTCTTTAACACAATTTAGGGCTTAAATCCTTATACTTTCAAATGAAAAATCAACAATTACTCAAACCTCTGAAATTTCCTTTATAATGAACCCAGAATTTTAATTTTCCAAAACTCTTATTATAATTCATGATTAAGACATAAATTTCCCAAATCTTAATAATCAAACAAAGGGAAAAACCTCTACATGCATACCCACCTCCAATTCTTAAGGTTTATTTATAATTCCATCTAATTAAACCTAAGTTTTCATTACACCAATTTTGTATCATCAAACCTAAATTAACAGGAACAATATATGCTAAAAGAGGAGCAAGATAAACACTTGCCTTGGTATGGATTTCCAATTCCCTGATTGAATTTGGTTTGTGGTTGATCCTCTCATCGCGATATACTCTTCGGTGTAATTATTTTTGAGAAATCTCCAACTTTTGGCTTTGTTCTCCAATGGGTCTCCTTCCTCCTTGGTTCTCCATCTCTTTCTCTCTCTTTCTCACGTAGGTTGCAACTGAAAGACCACTAATCCTCGATGTTCCTATTTTAATCCTATTTTCGTCCATTTAATTACTCAAAAATCCCAAAAGACTAAAATACCCTTCTGGGCTAAAATGCCCCGGACTCCAAATGTAACACCCGAGTTGTGTTTTCTGATTATTTTGACCCTTTCGGACACACTGGTGCACTCAAAATAGTCATTCGAGTTATATAAAAATAATTTATCTTTTTAACCTCCAAAATAGAAAATTGACGTGACCTATACGCGCGTCCCAAATAATTATCTTTTAACTATCGTGTATCTCATCCCCGACCATATTCTTATTTTCAAAACAATATTTCGTTACCCACTACGTAATGTTAAACATAATTATAATTTGACATAAATATTTTTGATAACTACCAACTCTCGTCACGCTAGTAATTATTACCAATAAATCGAATTAATTATAAATTAAATTTTCTCCCTTAAATTAATTAATCCAATTTTTCATAATTTCATAATAAAATAAATATGCATAAAAATACGGGGTATTACACTGCCATCAACCTTTCCAACCTCTTAAATACTCTCTAAATTACTCCAATCCCATTTCTCCACTTAATCCTAATTGTAAAATGACCATCTTAGCCTTATATGGGTCTTGTTATGTCTAAAAAGTCTCCGGAACCCAATCATAATACCCAAGTACCTATTCTGGACTATTAGACCCTTCTCGAACCACAGGTGCACTCAAAAAGGTCATTCGAGTCACCTAACTACAAATATTCTAACACCTCATTAGTTTTCCCCAACCCGTGTGTACCCTACGCGTCACCCATTAAAAATAATGATCCACCAATATACACTCTATCGACATATCATAATAAACGACTGCTTTCTCTCACACGCGACATAATAAATCAGTAATCTATTTTCTTATCACACAAAACTAAATAATAATCAAACAAATATTACCTCTTAACTCGCTAATTAATATTTATCGAAACCAGTTTAGTTTCTCCCAATTAAGTTAATAAATCTATGCACAAGTCGAAATTTAAAATACTCATAAAATTACGGGGTATTATACAGACCATTCATCAATGTTGTGATTGCGGTCTTCTCATCATAATCGATCACTTATAACTTCTCATTGTTGAAGCGGGTGATGAACTCTCGAGTCGTGTCATTCTCTTTCTGGGGACACTTAGTAGGTGAGCCACCCTCTTTCCAGTCTAGCATGAAAAATAAAAATTTCCGACAAAAAGATCAGCTAGTTACTGAAAACTTAAAATTTTCCCCCTTGGATGGCTATTGTACTAGATATTTGTCAATCCAGTGATCATACTAGAAAATACTGGGTAGCGCATCTCATCAGCGATCGAGTAAATATCATTTGCATATTGGTACCGCTTAACATAGGGTCAGTTGTGGTATCATACCTTGGGGTGATGACTAGTGGTTTGAACATTGAGGGCATTGGATATCCCATAATTGATGAGGTGAATGGGTACCCTTTTAAAAAACCTCTCTACAAAGGTTCTTTACCATTATGGTCTCACCTACGATCCTCCAAATGCTGAATAGACCCCTTCAGGGTTATTTTGCCTTCTCAACCTTAATTGCGACAGACTTTTTCGATCGCCCTCATCTTTGAAATGAGCTACCTTTCTGAGAATTCTTATCGAACTTGGATAGCCCTTGAAAGATCATTCTAGACTTAGTTGAGCATGGTTTTCTTCTTAATACTGATCTCTTTAATTCCTTCATGTACTCTCTGAACTCTCGAGGATCTCTGTGATGTTTTGCCCTCGTTGCTCGTGCGCCCAAACCGCTAAATGTAGAGCCCATACTCAGTATTTACAACACACTATATATCTCCTTAGAGTAATTTTTTTCATAGTTATATCTGGTCATCCTGAGGGTCGAGCTCGTAATTTAAAATTCCCATATCTCCTTCCTTTGTTTCGTGAACCCAAGTTAAAGCTCCCCATTCTCCATTGCTCTATCATTGTATACCTGCTTCCTATTGGGAGGTGGCATTTCACACCTCCTGTTAGAGTGCTCAACCCTAACTAGAGTGATGAGATATATTCCAGGACTCTTTTACACAACCAAAAACTTCTGCATTAATTATTTTACGTTCTCTTTCATAAATTATTGGCCTCTATCCAAACTCAATAGGATCCTGTAGATCACCCATACCAACAGGCCTTGAAGGAGGATTTCCCTCTGCAGCACGAATACTTTACAAGTTTTCTCCCATTTTATCAAAATTTGCAAAAAAAAAATAAAGTCTCACAAGTGTAGAAAATAGAGTGTACCAAAACAAAAAAAATAGGATTGTAAAGGAGTGAATTCTAAGTTAGGGGGAAATGAATTCTAGCACGAATTAGATAAAATTATCGAAGTAGAAAGGAATTTTTTAATCAATGGACTCTAACCCAACGAAACACAGATGAATCAAATCAAGATTCCTTGTTTTCTCTGATCTAGTTATCCTCGAGTTATAAAAATCCATTATGGCAGAAAATAGCAAATGACTTTTCTTTTCCTATAGAGGTGCCGGTTTGTTATTGTCTAAAACTAGCATATGGATTTTGGGTCGTATAAAGAATATGCCAAAACTAAACTATAACATATAAAGAGATAATAATCACATAAATGCTTATTTAGAATGAAGAATCCAATATCTAAGAGAAATAAAAGGAAACCAGCGTTTACGTGGTTCAGCCCAAAGTGATGCCTATATCCATATGTGTAGTGATGAGTATAATGATTTCAATGGGCGAAAGCCATGTAATTGTAGTGTATACAAGATCTCATGTTCACTCTAAATTTGGGCAGCATAACAATAGGGTAAAATATATCTTAATCCCTAACAATGAGGTGTTATTTATAGGCTTCTAGAAGAGAAAGAGAGAGAGTAATGGTACGGGTGGTGTAGTTTTAAAGGTTAGGCAGGTATACCTTTTACATACAATTGGGAAGATAATCATGAGTTTATTACATACATATGGAGGAAGAATATATGCATATCGCCCTCATGTGCACATGGTGTGAGTGTGAACGTTGCCATTCCTTCACGTGGTACATGTATGCCTTGACGAAGTTAGGTAATGACATCACCTAACAATGGGTTAACATTGGGGAGATAAATGTTAAGACTACCTAGACGAACAGCTTTATTGTCGATCTGACCTCATGGCTGTGGTCGTCCAGATTCATTGTCGAGCCTACCTTCTCTCTATACTTAATGAGGACACATGTTGTCATGTTAAAGGCTCACTTGGAGTTACTTGTTTATCATATAATATATACTATGCTCTTACACCATATATTATCGATTTTAAGTGGGTGTAAAAATAATTAATCGTATTAGTCATGTTGTGTCGTGTTTTAAATAATTCGCGTTAATAAAACATAAAAAACACAATTTTGTATCCGCGCCTCATGCCATGTTTGTGTATAAATGGTGATTGTTGTGTTATGTCAAAACTCAAGTCAAAAACATGTATTGCTACCCTAAGATTCTAGGTAATTAATTTGAGTTTCTAGTGAATGCTTACTTAAATAATTATTTCAATATTTAATCATATGCATTTAATTACATATTGAATCTATCAAAACTCAAAATACTATATATATATATATATATATATATATATATATATATATATATATATATATATATATATATGTGTGTGTGTGTGTGTGTGTGTGTGTGTGTGTGTGTGTGTGTGTGTGTGTGTGCGGGTCCCTGGACAGTGTTCGTGTATGCACGAGTCTTTTAGTAATATTTATCTAAAAATAAACCAATAAGAGATATGGATCTAGTAGGATATTTGGTTTGCCAAAATATCCTCTTGCCCTTGGTTTTAAATGATACATTAAAAATGGACATAAAATATGATGGAGATTTTTAATATATATAAACACTAAACCATATCCTACGAATGGTCACGCCTTGGGGGTCACGGCCTAAAGCCGTGATCATATCAACCTTAGCATGACCATATCCATGACCCAATGTGGTCATGGATGCTCTTGTAAGTGGTCACGACCCAAAGCCATGATGCACAGTGGTCAATGATTTGGTTCGTGACCAAGGCGTGATGATCTTGGCGCCAAAATTTCCTCCAAGTTTGGTCACGGTAGGGTCAGGGCTTAGTCCGTGACCAGTACGAGAATGCACTCCCAGTTGTTCATGGCTTGGGGCCGTGAACATATCAATGCACGGGTCACGACTAGACCATCTGGTTGCTTATACGAAAAATTAATTGGTCATAGTGGTGGGTCACGGCCCTAGGCCGTGACCAGGTTTCTAATAATAAAAATACCTGCACGACTTTCATTTTTCTTCCCACTTCAAATCCTCAAATCTCTCTTTTAATCTCGGCAGTCTTTCTCTCAATATCGGCGATTTGGTCACATTTCTCTCTCAGTCTCCAAGGTAACCATAATTTAGTGTATATATGTGTGTATTTGTCTGTTAAATCCTAATATTTTGTATATATGTGTGTATTTATGTGTGTGTGTGTGTACTTCTGTGTTATGTGTGTATATGTGTGTGTGTATTTATGTGTATGTGTGTATATGTGTATTATATAGTTATTTTTCAAGAAAAGGGGATATATAAATCAATAAACCCTAGACATTGTATTGGGGGTTATTTGTTTTGACAAAATATTGTTCAAAACCCTAGACATTATACTTTTTTTGACAAAACATAATTAAACTGATTTTAATAAGTAAAAAAAATAAATTAAATTGGGTTATATGCGTGTCACCATATTATATTTATATACTCGGGTTGTAGGGGTATGGTATGTGTGTATATGTGCTTATAGTTATTTTTCAAGAAAAGGGGATGCATAAATCAATAAACCCTAGACATTGTATTAGAGGTTAGTTTTTTGACAAAATATTGTTCAAAACCCTAGACATTATATTTTTTTGACAAAAAATAATTAAATGGATTTTTAATAAGTAAAAAAATTATGTCTACCGTGTGGTGGGTTATATGCATGTCATCATATTATATTGGGGGTGATATACTCGGGGTATAGGGGTATGGTCGGGTTTATTTGTTTTTAGATAAAATGTTGTTCAAAACCCTAGACATTATATTTTTTTGGACAAAAAATAGTTAAATGTATTTTTAATAAGTAGAAAACAACATCTACTGTGTTGTGGGTTATATGCATGTCATCATATTATATTGGGGATTATATACTCGGGATGTAAGGGTATGGTATTTAAGGGCTATCTATCCGTGGGTTTTAGTTTTTGACTTTTCAATTTTATTAATTCTAGTATGCATATGAGGGAGAATTTAAAGCGGATCTTAAGTAAATGGAAAAAGGATTATTTATTAAAAATAATAAAAGAAAAGAACTAGTGGACCCCAATAAGTAAATACGAGAACTAGTGTACCCCAATAGGTAAATATGAAGAACTGGTGGATCCCAAAGTATAAATGTCCCAAAATTTTAATGACTTGTGATGTACATACTTGTCAATTTGGCATTTCACCCACTTTCCGATTGAATTTTTTGATGAAATTATTTGCATATGATCTTCTCATTATGAATGTCATCTCCACCAAGTTTGGTTGAAATTTTATTTTTTTTGTATTTAAATATTTTTTAATAGTAACTCGTACCATGCTGTGTTCTTGTGACAATTCTTTAGTTCTCTACTTTAAATATGAGTGCCATACACATGTGCACATTAATAATTGTGTCGTTTTTGAATTTATCATGTATAAAATGAGAAATGACCTTACTATAGTTAGATCCTATGTTTGATACTATATTGAGAAATGATCTTACTATAGTGAGAAATTACCTTACTATAGTGAGATACTATGAGTTGCATACACGTGTAATTATGTTGGTTTGGTTGTTGGATACTATTTGGATTTCTTGGATTGATAATATACATAAACTTTTAAATTCTCTCATAACAAACCCTAACAAAAGGTGTTACAAACAATTACGATGGGTTGTTGTTGGGATTTCACATCGATGATATCCAAAATGCAAAGGGTTAAGAGAAGGGTGGTGATGAATCAAAACCTTAATGAAACTAATATCCACTTACACCTCATATGTTTGAATTAATTAGAGCCCTTAATTATACGACTCACATTCACGCCCTCGTATACGTTTCTCAGGAAAAATGAGGCACACTGATAATCACTAGCAACAAGAGAGGGAGAGGTTGAAATTGGACTGCACACATAACTCTTTTATTAGTGAGCGCCATATACAGGGTACTCCTATTTGCAGGTATGAAAATAAAAATATCAAAAAATTTAACTACCTTGTAAATCGTGGAGTTAATCTCCAGCAAGATTACCCGTTCGATCATTTTCTATTTTCCCTATCAGACAATTGGGATGACGTTATCCAAAATATATTTCACATACAGAATCCCGATGTAGACCTGGCCTTGGTTACTTTGTTGGAGAAGGCAGAAAAAAATCCACCCGTTATGGATATAACTGCGAACAGAGAGCATTGATATAGATTGTTATGTCTTGCACCATATGCACGTAATATTGAATCTTGCCAATAAGTTGAAAAAGATGCGATTCCAAGTTCACGTCATGGATATCTACACATCAATCATGAATACCCTTCCTCCTAGTTGGCCACGTGAAAAAAATCGTAGATTCTTAAAAACTAATGCCGAATGTATGGAGATCAAACACATTGAACATATTCTAATGTCTTACTCTGAAAATGTGTACATATATATATATATATAGTCATAAGCTTGATTAATTAGTTATAATTTCATATTATTTTAATTATTTAGTCACTTATGGATTTTCATTTTTGTAGATAATGTCGATAAGAAACAACCCAAGGGTATCAAGTGACGAGGTGACACCGCAACGAGGCTCACCATCTCATGCACAACCTGAATTCTCAACACCAATGGCTGAGGAATTCATAACTCCGCCAATGGTTCACTCCTCACCAAGTCCAATTCCAAGTGCTCACCGCTCTCATCCAGCACTCTCGTTGCTCCAATGCCACCATTAAACGATATCGATGCCTCTTGCTCAATTTAAAAGAAGCCTATTGGGTTCTACCTTCTCGAGAATAACCTAATGGGTAATAGGAATGACGAGGTGAAGTGGAACCTTGTTGATCAATCCGTCAAAGATGACATATATGATCAACTCTACAAGAATTTCTCACTTCCCGACCGTTCCAAGAATTAGGTTCTATCTTGGATTACTGAATCATTGAGGAAATAGAGGAGAAGCCTTCAGAAAAATATTTCTCGAAGGAGGTAACGAGCTCCAATATTTTGTCTTTGAAAGAGATGGTGCCTCCCAATGTTAAAATGACAGTGGTGCAGTGGAATAATTTTTTTGAGAATGAGGCGAAGGAGAAAAAATTGGTCTAAATTGAGTAAAATAAAAAAATAAGTCACAAAAAACTGATATCCACGGGCTGGGATCCAAATCATATGAGGATTTGAAGAATGAATGGGGGAGTAGGACAATGGATGGTCCAGATGATGGTCAACAACCAAATCAGCCAACTTATTTGTTCATGCTCGATGGGAAAAAGATAATAAATTCCCATCGCACTTGGATAAAATGCTAGAATCAACAGAGGCCATTAGCAGTCAGTTCAGTTTGAGCCCTAATGATGACTTTGACCTTGAAACTGATGCCTTGACCCATACCATTGGAAAGGAAAAAAGGGGAGGACTAAAAGTGTTAACTCACATATGCCAAATATAAAATTTCAACACACCGCACCTCTCGTGGATGAGCTTTCTTCGTTCAAGAATCGTGTCTCGTCTATTGAGGAAAAATAGTTCAAGATCGTTGGGGATATCCAGGAGATTAAAAATAACCTGGGATTCTTGTCAAATCAAATTAGGTAACTTGTGAGACTTTTTTAAGGTTATATGCCCCCAATGCCTCCTCAAGGTTACCCTTACCCTCCTCCTTAAGGTTTCCCCTATACTTCCCCTTCAAGTTTCCCTTCCTAAACGACTCATCATTTAACATTCCCCTCCCAAATGCCGACTCCTTCAACATTCCCCTTCCCTCTGCCATCTCATTTAACAGGACTTGGATCATCGTCAATAATTCACGGTGACTATGGCCAACAATACTATTTCAGGGACCTGAGCAATAAGAGGATTGTTGGGATGTGCACACTCATGTCCATGGTTACCGAAACTCCAGTACATGGTCAAGCTTTGGAGAGGAGTGAGGGTCAAATAATGGTCGATCAAATATACAACGGATGCGGAGATGTATATGTGCACGTTGATAGCGAGGAGGGGAGGGAATTGAGGAATTATGCAAACTCTTTTATTGTTTGGCCAGTTTATCTGTTGGCCAAGTTCTAATAATATTTTCTTTAATTTCAGTTATAATAACATTTTTTTGTTTTAGTTAAAATAATATTTTTTGTTTCTGTTGTAAGAATATTGGTTTTGTTTCAGTTATAATAATATTTTTTTGTTTCAGTTATAAGAATATTATTTTTTTTTCAGTTGTAATAATATTTTTTAACCTATTACCATAGGACTAAAATTTGAAGATTATTACATGGATTGAACACGGTACAAAGAGCGGATGGTAGAAACTAATTGAATAACAAATAATCATGTAAAGGACATTCAAGAATTCGTTAAATACACTTTCAAAAATCATAAAACTGAAAAGATTACATGTGCGTGCACCTATTGGATGAACGGGAAATATAAATCACTGAAAACATTGAGTTGCATCTAATAAAGTGGGTAATCTATCAACACTATAAAATATGGACATACCATGGTGAAAAAATATACCTTATGTTTTGAAATAATTATTGGTACCCGACCATGTAACGGAACCCCAACAAGTGGAAGTGGTACATATTTCACCAACAGATCATCCATTCATCGACTTAATTGACGATGCTTACTGAATCCACAACCGTCAAAACCACCAACCTATGGATACATATAATGTGCATTATGACAAAGTAAATGAACAGTTTGATGCTGAACAATAGGAGATCGGGAATACATATGATTGAAAGTTATTGTGGCTAGACCGTTGTATTAATATTGCGAATAAGATCACTCGCTATTATATGCAATGATTGGTTTGCATAATTTGAAGAGTCAATTTGGTTTGTCTAGGAACAGCGTAACGGAATTCTTAAGTGGGTTAAAGAAATTCTATTAAAAAAGAACACATTTCCAGATAATTATCCTACCATGAAGAAGAGCTTAGAGGGTTTGCGTTTAAAATACAAATCTATTCATGCATGCAAGTATGATTGCATATTATACCGCAACGATCATGAAAATAAGGACGAATTTCTTGTATGTAGTGAGCCTAGATATGTGGTTTGCCAGAATGGAAAGAACAAACCTGTAAAACATTGCAAGTGCTTGCAAGTCCCACAAAAGGTTTTTAAGTATTTTTCACTTAGGCCACAGTTAAAATGCGTTTTTATTGTACCATGGATAGCGGAGGCCATGACATGTCACTCTTGATGCAAGGTGGGTGGGAATATAATGCGTCATCCAGTTGATTCACCCACCTGGAAAATTTCAAACGCACAACACCATGAATTTGAAAATGAACCGCCAACATTCGCCTTGCAATCTCAATCGATGGGTTTAACCCTTTCGATAATTTAAGTACTAGTTAAAGTTATTGGCCAGTTCTCATTAAGTCCTCCTCCGACACCATGTATGAGAAAGGAGTTCAAATTGTTATCTTTGTTGATACCCGGGCCGAAGGCTCCCAGCGATGATATTGATATATTTTTAGCACCATTAATCAAAGAACTTAAAGAGTTGTGGGATAAAGGCATGATGGCATTCGACTATCATAAGGGTGAAGAGTTCACACTTGAAGCAATGGTGATGTGGGCATTCCACGACCTTACTGCTTATGGGATCTTGTTCGGTTGTAATGTTCATGGTTATTATGGATGTCCCATTTTTGGGGAGGAAACCAAAGCATGTTGTCTAAAACATAGTAGTAAGATAAGTTACACGGGTCATCGTAGATTTCTGCCGACCAGTCACCCTTTTAGGAATGACAAGTATACCTTTTTGCCTATTGATTATGAGCATAGAACGCCACCTGCTCGGCATTTTTGTCCACAGATCAAGGAGAAGGTTGTGGCTGCGACTGTGACTGTGGGGAATATGTACGAAGACAAACACCCTCAGTTTGTAGACTAAAGCATAAATCTAAGGGGGGTCCGAACGACCCTAGTAAAGCAAAGTTGTAGTCCAGGGGATCAATATTTTTTTGATTTGCAGTATTGGAAAGATCATCATGTAAGGCATGTAATTGATGTGATGCATACAGAGAAGAACATTCTAACATGTCTGTGTGGATCTCATTCCAAAGATGGAGAGTGGGCCCGCCGAGATTCACAGGATTACAAAATAAAGAAGAAATTGTGGTTAAAAGGTGATCCTACCATAGGAAGAATTTCTACCCCTGGGTTTCTTTCACTTTGACTAATAGTGAGAAGAAGATCCTCTTAGATATGTTGTTTAACTTGAAGACTCCAACCGTTATTCTGGTAAATTATGTAGGGTAGTAAGCTACCAAGCAAACGACTTGACAAAGTGCAAGTCTCGGGACTCGCACTTAATCATCTAATTAATCCCTCAGCTATTTAGCCATTCCTTTCTGAACACAAATATCTTCGTCGTGAAATTATGCAAATCGGTTTATGCTTTACCCTACTACTTTTGAAAAAGTGGTAAAAAAAGGTACATTGACAGGTGCGTATTCATAAAACTTCGCTTGTATTCATATATATGTGTATCTAAAAAAAAAAGGCAAAAATATTTTTCATCAAAATAAATAAAAATTGGAATTTAAATTTTTCAAAAATATCACCTTTATTCTATTTAAAGTCTCAAATTGTAAAATTCAATAATGCACTAAGCCAAAATTGACCGAAGATGGAAATTGAAAGAAAATTGACGACTTTACGAATAAGTGTGGACATTAGTCCTACCCGGTGAGATTTCGAGCCTTTCAATTTTTTATGAGTTTTTAAATCAATCCGAGTTTATGATTAACTCAAAGTTCTTTTCAGCATTTTAATAAGTCGTTGATGATCTCAATCCTTTGTTTTGATCGGTTATGGGAAATGTGTGAAATATTGTCTCGAAATTCGTGCAAAATATATCTCTAAAATTAATTAATCTCGAGATGCATATAGTAATGTGATTAGCAATTCAGATAATGAAGTAGGCCCTCATTTGTTACCCAAAAATATTAGCCATAAAAAGTTGTGAAAAATTATCCCTTTGCAACCCAAGTTGAGCCAAATAAAATTTATCTTTTCGTTTGATAACCCGAAAAACCCAAATAGCCCGGAATTGTGAAAATTGAGAAAATTCATCAAGTAAGTCCAAATTGTGCAATAAAAAGGGGCAAGAGAAAAAGAAAATGAGCAAATACCCGAAAAAGCACAAATGGACGTCATAAGGACATTTTCCAATTCCGAATAGCCCATGCATTCCCATTTTTACCCTTTACACCTTATAACCTGAAAAGTCCTAATTGAGTCCGAATGGCGAAATTAATTACTGCATGGAGAGCTAAGACATGAAAAGATAATATGAGAGATTAAAATGGTGTGAAATAGAGGTGATGTTCCCGTTTCCTAATAACTGTATTCCGATGATGAGATATTTTCACCATATATTTTTTTCTTTTCAATTTTGTATGCGTGAATTTGTGTCCATTATATTTAGTCTTTATATCATGCATACCGAGAGAAAATAGACGCAATCCGAGTGATTCGTTTGTGAGTGCATCCGTAAGAATTTGAATCAAAACGAATTTTCGGAAAGTAACGTAATACTCAATTGGTGGAAATTTGAGGTTGAATTTTTGGCTTTGCACACACACACTATGGTTTGAGACGTTTGAATATGAATTTATGGTGATTATTTTTCGAAAAGTTTAAATTGTACAATTTTTAAGTATTTTGATATTTATTTGAGTCAATAAAGAATTTTGTGGGTGTATTCACTACAAACCCTCACGAGACAAAACTCGTCCTACTAGGGTAACATAGGGGTTTAAAGGCTTGTTGCATACGCTAAATGCAATCGCTTGCCCGCGAAAAAGGTATTTTATCCCAATAAAATGATTTTCAAGAGTTGATCCTTGATAGGATTCATTTACAGTGCTTGGGACGCGAATTTCGGTATTTTTATGATCCCATGAAGTGTAAATAGCTTGGATTTGTCTCGTATTTATGCTACTAATACCTTTTGGCAAGTATTTCATGTTTTGTGTATTTCTCATGTGTTTTACAGGTATTTCATGCAAGTTAGTGCGAAGGAGAACTCAAAACAGTGAAAGAAACCAAGAAATGGAGAGTTTAAGGGAATTTCCGTAATTTTTCATCCTTAATCTAGAGGTGGGGCCAACTATAAAGTTGAAGAGCTCTAAATTACAAGAATACTGGAAAAAACGTTGCCTCAATCTGAGCTACGGTGCAGAAGTTACGATGTTTTGAAGTTGCGCGATAATGAAGAGAAACGGACCGGTCTGGATGTGCAAATTTCTATCATTAATTATGCAGATTTTATGGTGATTGGTTGGAAAAAACTTGTGCCACAAGCGAAATTTGATGTTAAATTCGTGCAACTTGGTGCTATAAAAGACCAAGCCCTAATTCATTCAAAGGGGGACTCAAAATTAGAGAGAGAAAGTCATTTTTTAGAAATCCTTTTTAGTTTTTCATATTTTTAGAGAAACCTTAGTTTGTATGTTTGAAGAACAAGTAGTATTCTGGATTCAAGTTCATCTAGTGCAGATTTCAAGTATCAATTCTTCAATTCAATTCAAGTATCAAATTCCCTTCTCTTATTTAGTCTCAATTCTATTTTCAATTTTCAATTGTTTTGCAATTTGTTACCAATGTTTGTTAGATCCACAATTCCATGTATTGGTATGAATTTGTTTTCTAGAAAAATCATGAGTAGCTAAATTCCCAAGGGTTGGGGTACATGAACTCAATCCAAGGCAAATTATTTATGTAGAAAATAGAGATTAAATTAAAATATTGATTGAATCGTGAATGAAAATCATACAAACATTGTCAATCTTTTAATCTCTCTTGCCCTAGGTACTTGAGATGTTTAAGAACGCTTTGTGAGTATAATTTATCATTCACCGCTTTATATCTATCTTTGATTTCATATGATGCGGGCTAGATCCCTCATATATGTAATGCTTAGAATTTATAAAGACTGGATTTAGTCAAGAATTTTAATTTACAATTCTAGTATTCTATAGGATAATTTGTTAAGGATTGAGGGATTGTACCCTACCCTATTTTCTCTAATTTGTCAGATCTAAGTTCTTTGCAATTTTCAGTTCGTTTTTCTTAAGTAAATTTTTATTTCAATAGAATTTTTTCCCAATCATTAATCATCTTTTTATATTTATTTTGAGAAATCATTTCAAGATTTAATAGCTTTCCCTATTACGATTTGGCAATTTTGATCCCTGTGGAGACGATCCCGACTTACCGGGTTTATTACTTGAGCGACAGGCTTGCACTTGAGCCTAGAGAAAAACGTACTTTTGAGACAAATTCTTAGTTGCGTCAAGTTTTTGGCGCCGTTGTCGGGGCTTCGAAAATTGTTAAAGTTTTAGGAAAGTTATTTTTATCTACAAGTGATTTCAAAAAAAAAAAATCTTTTATGTGCTTATATGCAGAATTCATCGCCCACCCAAGTTCACGAAAATCCTATTGCCGAAGCCAGTTCTGAAAATTCTGAGTGTCCTCATTTTTGGGTTCCACCTCCTTCGCCTAATAATTCCATCACAAGTCGTTCATTGAGTCAAACACTGAGTGAGAATTCTGAACCTTTCGGTAGCAATATGTCGGAGCATGGTAGTGTCGGTGTTGATGCTGGAGATGATGAGATACCATATCTTCCCATGAAAGATCTTTTATTTCCGGAGCGAACTGTTACCCCTGGTTGCATTTTACTCCCGTATAATGCCGGTCAGTTCCACTTTCGGAATGGTATGATCCAAATTCTTCGTACATTTCATGGGATGGATTCTGAAAAACCATATCTCCATCTTAGAGAGTTTGAGGAAGCGTGTGAGACGCTTGGTGACCAAGCTTGTCCACAAGATGTAATCCGGTTGAAGCTATTCCCTTTTTTCTTAAAGGATATAGTTAAAACTTGGTTATGGTCACTACCCCAAAATTCTATGTTATCTTGGAGAGATATGCAAGCCAAGTTTTTATCAAAATATTTTCCACAACACAATTCAAGCTTTTCGACAAAATGAGAATGAGGCTTTTAACAAGTGTTGGGAGAGATTTCAAGAGTTAGTTAGTGCTTTTCCACATCATGGATTTGAAAAACATCATCTGATTTCATTTTTCCATCAAGGCCTTACTTTAGCATCTAAATAACTTGTTCAAACCATGTGTGAAAGACCTTTTTGGGAATTAGACTCAAGCGATGCTGATGCTCATGTGAGATATGTAGCAGAGACTACCCAAGTATGGGATGTTTCTGGTCCCAATAGTCAAAATAGAAATCGACAAGTGTCCAACTTGCCTGCTGCGTCCGGTTTCTATCACTTGGACAAGGACACTTTGTTAGATCGAAAATTTGACCAATTGGAAAAGAATTTCAGAGACATGCTTGAAGTACGATTGAGAGAAGTGGCTGGACCCATGCAAGCCGGGAAGGAGAAAGTGTGTGCCATTTGTGTTGCTGGTCATTCTACCAACGGATGTCCTACCATCCCTGCATACAAGGCAATGTACACTGAACAAGTTGAAGCGATAGGGGGGTTTCGCGGAAATTATAATGTACCACCTCAAGGGGGGATGGCTCCTAACCCACATGTGACTTTACCACCACCACCACCCCTCAATTTCAGCAGGGATGTTAGGACATCCGTTGGTAGAATGACCAGCAGCACAAATGGCACACACTTTCTCCTTCTCGGCTTGCATGGGTCCAGCCACTTCTCTCAATCGTACTTCAAGCATGTCTCTGAAATTCTTTTCCAATTGGTCAAATTTTCGATCTAACAAAGTATCCTTGTCCAAGTGATAGATACCGGACGCAGCAGGCAAGTTGGACACTTGTCGATTTCTATTTTGACTATTGGGACCAGAAACATCCCATGCTTGGGTAGTCTCTGCTACATATCTCAGATGAGCCTCAGCATCGCTTGAGTTTAATTCCCAAAAAGGTCTTTCACACATGGTTTGAACAAGTTGTTTAGATGCTAAAGTAAGGCTTTGATGGAAAAATGAAATCAGGTGATGTTTTTCAAATCCATGATGTGGGCAAGCACTAACTAACTCTTGAAATCTCTCCCAACACTTGTCAAAAGCCTCATTCTCATTTTATCGAAAAGCTTGAATTTGGGCTTTAACAGAATTGGTTTTGTGTTGTGGAAATTTTTTTGATAAAAACTTGGCTTGCATATCTCTCCAAGATAACACAGAATTTGGGGGTAGTGACCATAACCAAGTTTTAGCTTTATCCTTTAAGGAAAAAGGGAATAGCTTCAACCGGATTACATCTTGTGGACAAGCTTGGTCACCAAACGTCTCACACGCTTCCTCAAACTCTCTAAGATGGAGATATGGTTTTTCAGAATACATCCCATGAAATGTAGGAAGAATTTGGATCATACCATTCCGAAAGTGGAACTGACCGGCATTATACGGGAGTAAAATGCAACCAGGGGTAACAATTCGCTCCGGAAATAAAAGATCTTTCATGGGAAGATATGGTATCTAATCCTCTCCAGCACCAACACCGACACTACCATGCTCCGACATATTGCTACCGAAAGGTTCAGAATTCTCACTCAGTGTTTGACTCAATGAACGACTTGTGATGGAATTATTAGGCGAAGGAGGTGGAACTCAAAAATGAGGAGACTCAGAATTTTCAGAACTGGCTTCGGCAATAGGATTTTCGTGAACTTGGGTGGGAGATGAATTCTGCATATAAGCACATAAAAGATTTTTTTTTTTTTTCGAAATCACTTGTAGATAAAAATAACTTTCCTAAAACTTTAACAATTTTCGAAGCCCCGGCAACGGCGCCAAAAACTTGACGCGACTAAGAATTTGTCTCAAAAGTGCATTTTTCTCTAGGCTCAAGTGCAAGCCTGTCGCTCAAGTAATAAACCCGGTAAGTCGGGATCGTCTCCACAGGGATCAAAATTGCCAAATCGTAATAGGGAAAGCTATTAAATCTTGAAATGATTTCTCAAAATAAATATGAAAAGATGATTAATGATTGGGAAAAAATTCTATTGAAATAAAAATTTACTTAAGAAAAACGAACTGAAAATTGCAAAGAACTTAGATCTGACAAACTAGAGAAAATAGGGTAGGGTACAATCCCTCAATCCTTAACAAATTATCCTATAGAATACTAGAATTGTAAATTAAAATTCTTGACTAAATCCAGTCTTTATAAATTCTAGGCATTACATATATGAGGGATCTAGCCCGCATCATATGAAATCAAAGATAGATATAAAGCGGTGAATGATAAATTACACTCACAATGCATTCTTAAACATCTCAAGTACCTAGGGCAAGAGAGATTAAAAGATTGACAATGTTTGTATGATTTTCATTCACGATTCAATCAATATTTTAATTTAATCTCTATTTTCTACATAAATAATTTGCCTTGGATTGAGTTCATGTACCCCAACCCTTGGTAATTTAGCTACACATGATTTTTCTAGAAAACAAATTCATACCAATACATGGAATTATGGATCTAACAAACATTGGTAACCAATTGCAAAACAATTGAAAATTGAAAATAGAATTGAGACTAAATAAGAGAAGGGAATTTGATACTTGAATTGAATTGAAGAATTGATACTTGAAATCTGCAATAGATGAACTTGAATCCAGAATACTACTTGTTCTTCAAACATACAAACTAAGGTTTCTCTAAAAATATGAAAAACTAAAAAAGATTTCTAAAAAATGACTTTCTCTCTCTAATTTTGAGTCCCCCTTTGAATGAATTAGGGCTTGGTCTTTTATAGCACCAAGTTGCACGAATTTAACATCAAATTTCGCTTGTGGCACAAGTTTTTGCCAACCAATCACCATAAAATCTGCATAATTAATGACAGAAATTCGCACATCCAGACCGGTCCGTTTCTCTTCATTATCGCGCAACTTCAAAATATCGTAACTTCTTCACCGTAGCTCGGATTGAGGTGCCGTTTTTTCCAGTATTCTTGTCATTTAGAGCTCTTTAAGTTTATAGTTGGCCCCACCTCTGGACTAAGGATGAAAAATTACGGAAATTCCCTTCAACTCTCCATTTCTTGGTTTCTTTCACTGTTTTGAGTTCTCCTTCGCACTAACTTGCATGGAATACCTGTAAAACACATGAGAAATACACAAAACACGAAATACTTGCCAAAAGGGATTAGTAGCATAAATACGAGACAAATCCAAGCTATTTACACTGCACGGGATCATAAAAATACCGAAATTAAAGGGATAAATATGAAGAATATTTGCCTAATCACACATTAAAGCTGCAAAATCAACTTTAGCCAAGGCAGTTTGTGCATTAGAGAAATATTTTCCTCTGTCGCTCTTCGATATCAACATCCACCTGCTTATTCATTTATGCGATGAATCTTTATTATGTGGTCCCTGATATGCCAAGTGTTACCTCGGCCCAGAGACACCAACCTCGGCCGAGACGATGGCCGAGATACTGATCGACCCAAGATAAGCCATGGGCCCACGATATCATCTCTCGGCCAGACCAGGGTCGGCCTAGGCCGACACTACCATCTACGCTCCTATTGGACACTACGCGCATCACAGGCATCAACAGCATTCTCATATACATGGGTATGGCAACCTCGACCGAGTGTAGGCCGAGGTGACAAGAAGTCTTGACCTTCAACATGGAACTAATCCAACCACGGCTTTGGCCGAGGTCACAAGAAGCCTTAGTAATTGTCAGCATGGAATCATTCCTACCTCGGCTGGGGCCGACCCAGCATAATGACTCGGCTGAGACCAGGTCGAGACTCCCTATGACACCTCGGATTGAACGAATATCAAGCCTCTACAGCTCGGCCTCTCCCAGGCCGAGGTCATCCCTCAACATTGCGGCCGAGCATCTGTTGAACATTTGGATAAGGACACCTGGGCACAAATCAGTTGTAACAAGATTATTCCCCACATGTGGGGAGAATATTTCATCATCATTACTTACATGTGGCAGCGACAGATGGAACTCCCCCATTGGTGAGGCTACCACACACATGCACATTACATGCATGGGGGTACATTACACCCCCTAGGCACTATATATAGGGATCATCCTCTACCTTGCAAAGGGATCCCAACTATTCAACCCTAGCTGAAACTCTGTCTAAATATACAGTAGAGAGAGAGAGAGCTTGAGAGAATTGTATCCATGGCCATTAGTGCCTTCATTCAGTGATATTACTCACACACTCACAGTGGACGTAGGCCAGATTGGCTGAACCACTCATATTCCGGTGTTGATTCCTCATTTCCTCACCTCATTCTCTTATCCCTTTATATAGCTGTGCTGCCATTGTTATTCATATATTGAGCTTGGAAGCACCTTATCTGGTGGTGCTGATTCTTAGCATCATCATTTTGGCGCCGTCTGTGGGAACGAAAAGCTATCTCTTCCTCCTTTTCTTCTTAACCTCATCGGAGACTCTGGTGGTGAACCAGGAACCACCCCTTGCATGGAGTTGTTTCACCATTAAAAGAGGTCCTTTAAGGTATTAATCTTACTTGCTACTCAAGCTCTATACAGTTAACATATGGCACCAGAATTACCACCGCCTCTTTCGTCGCCCGGGGGTGGAGGGGCTAGCTCCAGTCAGGCTCCTCCCCAGTCCGAAATGGCGGAGGTAGCAGAAGCCTTGAAATCTTTGGCTGCAACACAACAAGCCATGAAGGAGCAATTTGCCCAGCTCAGTCAAACCATGATGATGAGGCCACCTGGAGTCTCACCGGACATGATCACTCCGGCGGCAGTTCAGCCTCATCCTGACGCCAGGGGACCACCCCAGGCGCCCATGAAGGATCAGCCTGCACCCCAGCGGAGGAGGGACGTTGCTGACCCTAGGCGCTTGCGCCTGGGGAGGCAATGAAACCCTTGCCCAGAGGGCAGGTATGATGACCTAGGAGCTGAAGAGGCCCCAGAAGACTGCTGGGAGCCGTATGAGGTGTCAGATAACACCATACGACCTCTTAGGCGGAGTCAGGGATGTGTCGGCCGAAGAAGAGAAGAGGCCCAACAAAGAGGATCGGCCTTTGACAGGTTGAGTAGAGGGTCGGCCTTCGAGAGGCTGGGCCCAGTTAATGACCTGAGACAGAGGCTATCGAGGTCAAGGAGCACGGTAGGCTCCCAAAGAGGGGATAGGCAGGCTCGACCAGACCAAGGCCGACCCTGTGAGAGAAGAGCCAGGGAGCAGGAAGAGGTCAACAGCCAACGAGTCATGGTTGGGGAACCCTCTGTCCATCGCAGGGAGGTGGCAGGGGATAACCTCGGCCAAGTCGATGACAGAAGATCCTGGAATGATTCAATCCAACGCCTTGAGGAGAATATAGGGGACCTCATAAAGAGCAGGGACCCATTACAGAGGGGCTACTCAGAGGGCTCCCGTTTGTGGCTAGGATAGTGGGGTTCCCAACCCCAGCTAAGTTCAAGCCTCCTACAGTGACTCCCAAATATGATGGAAGCACTAACGCTGTGCACCATATAGAGATGTATCAGTCGACGGCAGATATTTACTCGATACCCGATGAGATGAAGTGCAGGGCCTTCTCGGGAACCTTGACAGGGGCAGCGCACAGCTGGTTCACCTCTCTTCCAAAGAACTCGATCGAGAACTTCAAAGGCTTGGCAGAGCAGTTCATCCATAACTTCTGCTTTGGGGTAAGACCTCAAAAGAGGACTACCCACCTGCTATATGTCAAACAGGCTAAGGGTGAAAGCCTAAGAGACTACATAGCAAGATTCAATAAAGATAAGTTGGAGGTGGAAGACTATGAAGAAAGCATAGCTATGACAGCCCTTATAGGAGGCCTCCAGAAGGGGAAGCTATTGTGGAAACTGGTGGAAGACCCTCCTAGGTCTATGGCGGAGTTGCTGGCAACCGCAGGGAAAGTGATGAATACGGAAGAGGCAATGGCCACCAAATATGAGGAGGAAAATCGCGGTAGCGCTGGGAGGTCCCAAAGTAAGAAAGAGGGGAATAAGAGGTCAGGTGATGACAAGTTCGCTCATTACACTCCTCTGACTGTGAGCTGTGAGCACATCCTTAATGAGATTAAGACTGACCGGACTCTGAGGTGGCCAGAGAAGCTGAAGGCCCCACCACATAAGAGGAACAAAAACCTCTTCTGTGAGTTCCATCAGGATCATGGCCACGTCACAGATAGATGCTTCGCTTTAAAGGATGAGATTGAGAAGATGCTGAAATCTGGGAAGCTGAGAAGGTATGTGGATGGCAAGGCTCCAAAGGGTGGAAGAGAAGACCCTAAGAAAAGAAGGAATGACAGGTGCCGTGGCGATGTCCCGGTCAGAAGGGACGATGACTCAGAGGGAGATGATGGAGATGACCCGGATCTCCCGCCAAAGGATGACAACACCCCGGTGAAGAGGGTAGGAATGATCTCCTTTGGTGTTAGCACCATATGTGGGGGATTCGCAGGAGGTGGCTCTGAGGTAGCCGACAGGAAGGCTCATGTAGCAGAGGCCAAGTCAGTGGCCAAGCCTGAGGTTGTGAATCTGACGTCTTCTGACGCAGTGCAGAAGAGGAAGAAGGTAGACATGGACACCCTCGTGGTGGGGTTCTCCAGACTCGACTTCAAGGGCATCTTAGCCCCCCATGATGACCCTTTAGTCATAACAACAAGGGTTCATGGATGCGATGTAGGGAGAATCCTCATAGATGAGGGAAGCTCAGCAAATGTGATGTTCTGGCCTTGTTTCAAGAGCTTGGGTCTTAGCAGGGCAAGGCTGGTGCCCTACCATCACCCGTTGATAGGCTTCAGTGGTGAGAAGGTGCACCCATTGGGCATGTATTAAATCGATGTACGGATGGGGGATGAATGGCCTAAGAGGCTGACCAAGAAGATCAACTTTTTTGTTATGGACGAAAATGTCTTCTCAGCCTACAACCTCATCATCGGAAGAGTGGCCCTCAAAGAGTTTGAAGTCGTGCCGTCGATGGTCCATCAGATGCTAAAATTCCCGACTCCTTATGGAGTAGGGGAAGTGCAAGGGGACCAGACCACGGCGCGGGAGTGATACTTCAACTCGGCCGAAGAGAGAGAGGCCCATAAGAGAGCAACCGCCACTTACAGCATTGACACTCTTGACCCAAGAGATGAAATAAAATTGAAGAAGGGCGAGGCCGCGGAAGAGGTAGAATCCATTGTCCTTAATGAGGACGAGCTGGGAAAAACCATCCAGGTCGGCAAAGCCCTAGAGCCAACGATCAAGGAAGAGTTGATAAACTTCCTCAGGAGGAGGCAGAGTGTCTTCGCATGGAGTCACGCAGACATGCCTGGTATCGACCCTGAGATCATGACCCACAAGCTCAACGTGGACAGAGATGCCAGGCCTATCAAGCAGAGGCGAAGAGTCTACTCCAGGGAGAAGTATGAGGTCATCCGGGAAGAGGTGAAAAAGTTGGAAGAGGTCGAGTTCATAAGAGAGGTTACCTATCCGGAGTGGCTCTTAAATGCAGTCATTGTGCCTAAGGCCAATGGAATGTGTGTAGATTTCACAGACCTAAACAAGTCTTGCCCGAAGGACAGCTATCCCTTACCTAGGATAGACCAGATGGTGGATGCAACGGCAGGGCACGAGCTCATGAGTTTCATGGATGCTTATTCAGGTTATAACCAAATCTTCATGGACGCCGAAGACTCTGAGAAGACAGCCTTCATTACTGACAAGGGGACGTACTGTTACAAGGTGATGCCCTTTGGCCTGAAAAATGCGGGGGCAACGTATCAACGTCTTTCCAATAAGATGTTCGAGGAGCAGATAGGTAAGACCATGGAGGTGTATGTGGACGATATGCTAACGAAGAGCCTGAAAGCCTGTACTCACGTAGCAGACCTGGAGAAGACCTTTGATGTCATGGACTCATACAGAATGAAGCTCAACCCAGCGAAGTGCATCTTCGGGGTAGGAGCTGGGAAGTTCCTGGGGTTCATCGTTAATCAGAGGGGGATTGAAGCAAACCCTGAGAAAATCAAGGCATTACTCGACATGAAGACTCCTAGGAGTATCAAGGATGTTCAGAGACTCACTGGAAGAGTGGCGGCCCTTAACAGGTTTGTTTCTAGAGCCACGGACAAGTGTCTTCCGTTCTTTAAAGTTCTGAGAAAGGCCTTCCAGTGGGACGAAGAGTGTGAAAAAGCCTTTGACCAACTTAAGTCCTACTTGGGGTCTCCCTTGTTGCTGTCTCGGCCCATCACGGGGGAGAGGTTGTTTGTGTATCTGGCAGTCTATGAATCAACCATCAGTGCAGCCATCATATGGGAAGAGGATGGAATCCAGAGGCCTGTGTACTTCAACAGTAAGGCCCTTCAAGGGTCTAAACAAAACTATCCCCGAATGGAGAAGTAGGCTTATGCCCTTATACATGCTTCAAGGAAAATGAAGCCTTACTTTCAAGCTCACTCCATGGTAGTCCTTACAGACTCCCCGCTAAGACAGGTTCTGCACAAACCTGAGAAGTCCGGGAGATTGATGACCTGGGCCATCGAGCTAGGAGAGTATGATCTTACCTACCAGCCCAGGACAGCCATCAAGGGGCAGGCCCTCGCAGACTTTATCGCAGAGTTCACTTGGGAAGAGGCCGAGACAGAGAAGGGCTTGGATAGCAACGAAGAGACGAACCGTAGTGTCTTTCGAGATTCGGAAGAGACTGCCCCGAACGTCTTCCGAGGCTGAGAAGAGGTTGTCCCAAGTAAAACCCGAAGCAGAGTAGAAGAAAACGAAGAGGATCGATACCTCTTCGAGAAAGGGATTATGAGAGAAGGGGCCTTCTCATCAGATGCAGACGTATGGAGCCTCTTCGTTGATGGCTCTTCCTGTGATAGTGGAAGCGGCGCGGGGCTAATACTCTCGGCTCCAGATGGCGCCAACATTGAATACGCCTTGAGATTCAGCTTCCAGGCTTCAAATAATGAGTCTGAATATGAGGCCATGATAGCGGGTCTCTTATTGGCAACAACTCTTCGAGTAAAGCGGATCCTACTCCATAGTGACTCAAGGTTGGTTGTCAATCAAGTATTGGGGGTATACGAGGCCAAAGACGAAAGGATGGCCAAATACTTGAAGAGGGTCAGAGGGTTGCTAGAGTATTTTGAAGAGGCAAAACTGAAGAGAGTGCCCCGACTGAGCAACAATCACGCTGATGCATTAGCAAGGCTGGCCTCGGCAATGAAGACAGATTTGGGAAGGACCATCCCAATCGAGATCTTAGGAAAAGCAAGCATTGAGGAGGATGAGGTATGTAATCCTTGTCACAATGTGAATATAGGGGACTCGTGGATCGCCCCGCTCGTCAGATACCTAAGAGAGGGGGAGCTACCTGAGTCCAAGCTGGAAAGGAGGAAGTTGAGATATAGGTCTGCCAAGTTCTCATTGGTAGGAGATGTCTTGTATAAAAAGGGGTTTCTCTTGCCCCTCCTCAGATGTGTGCATCCCATGGAAGTATCCCGGGTATTACAGGAGGTTCATGAGGGCTCTTGCTCTAGCCACATAGGGGTAAGGCCCTTAGCCAAGAGGATAATCACTCAGGGATACTGGTGGCCTACCTTGTCTAAGGACGCTGCAGACTATGTGAAGAGGTGCGACAAATGTCAAAGGTTCGCCACTATCCCTCATCAACCCCATCAGCCTATGACGTCAATCTCTTCTCCATGGCCATTTGCGGTATGAGGAATTGACTTGGTAGGACCTTTGCCAAGAGCTGTCAACAACTATAGGTTCTTGATAGTTGCCATTGACTACTTTTCAAAGTGGGTGGAGGCAGAACCAATGATAACAATTACAGAGCAGAAGACCTTCCAGTTCATCTGGAAAAACATCATATGTAGATATGGCCTCCCAAACACGCTCATCTCGGATAATGGGACCCAGTTCAAGAACTCCTCCTTGGAGAAGTATTGCCAAAGTGTGGGGATTAAACAGTTCTTCTCATCTCCTGGTCGACCTCAGGCAAATGGCCAGACCGAGGTCACAAACAGAACCATCTTAGATGGAATCAAGAAGAGGTTAGAAGACGCGAAGGGGATATGGACAGAAGAGGTCTATGCAGTGTTGTGGGCCTACAGAACTACGGCCAGGACACCAAAAGGAGAAACCCCATTCATGCTAGCATATGGCTCAGAGGCTGTCATACCAACGGAAGTAGGACTACCAACTCATCGGATTCAGACCTACGACCCTGACAGCAATGGGGGAAAAAGGGGGCTAGACCTGGATCTTATCGAAGAGAGGAGAGAAGACGCAGAGGTCAGGAAAGCAGCCTACCAACAGAGGGCAGCGAGATTCTACAACCAGAGGGTGAAGTCGAGACCCATTGCAGTGGGAGACCTAGTGCTAAAGAAGACCCTACAGAAGACAAACAAGCTACACCCAAACTGGCATGGCCCCTACAAAGTAACAGAAGAGGTTATGCCCGGCACTTACAGGCTAGAAAACCTAGAAGGAGAACCTTTCACTAACCCATGGAATGCTGACCACCTGAAGAGATATTACATATGATGTTGCATAGAATGTGTAATTTGTAAATGTATCATCTTATCAAGAAGAGGTTATTAATAAAGATCAGTTTCCACGACAGTTTTTGCTTCATTTTTTAGATCAGAGAGATATTATGAGGCTAACCTCTTAGGTGATGACCTCAGACCCTCATAACATCACTCGGTGGTGACGAGGTCTGAGCTCAGACACCTTGGTTAGAGGACCTCAGACCCTTAACATCATTAATTTTGTGACACTTATTATGAGGCTAACCTCTTAGGTGATGACCTCAGACCCTCATAACATCACTCGGTGGTGACGAGGTCTGAGCTTAGACACCTTGGTTAGAGGACCTCAGACCCTTAACATCATTAATTTGGTGACACTTATTATGAGGCTAACCTCTTAGGTGATGACCTCAGACCCTCATAACATCACTCGGTGGTGACGAGGTCTGAGCTCAGACACCTTGGTTAGAGGACCTCAGACCCTTAACATCATTAATTTGGTGAAGTCGGTTATGAGAACAACATACTAGGTAATGACTTCAGAGCTTAATAGCATTCAGAGGCATTCAGAGATTGGCATTCAGTAAGAGAAGATAATATAACATTCAGAGGTGTTACAAATTACAAGTTCAGTTACAAACTACAAGTTAAAAATTACAAGTTACAAAATACAAATTTGTTACAAGTTAAAGGTCTGAGGGGGGAACATTGACAGCCTCGGCTGGGTTGACTTGATCAGCGTTGGTCACCTCGGCCACATCATCAGCAGGGCCAGTCCCTTCGAGCTCAGTCCCTCCCAGAGTTGCAGTATCGGCTGGGGCAGCGGCCTCGTCTTCTACCTCTTGCAGTGCCTGGGCAAATTGAGGGTCGGCAAAGCCGAGGCCCACAAAGTTGGAGGCCTTCAGAGTGCCGACCTCCTTCTCTCTGACCTCAGCCCATTTGGTAGTGGCTTTGATACCTCTTTCGAGGTATTCAAAGCCAAAACCCACGAACTCCTCCGAGCCTTTATATTCAGAAATTATATGGTCCGAGGCATCTGCAAGGGCAGCCTTCACAGCCGCGTTGACCTTCCGCTACAGAGCATCATCTTTATCCTTCAGGGCCTTGGCATGATTTTGGACGAGCACTGAGATGTCTTTTTCCAAACCCTTGGCCTTATTTTCAGAGTTCTGTAACTCTGACTTCAGGCGGTCAACCTCGGCACTCAGGGCGCTTTCAACCTTCTCGGCCTCCTGCCCCTTCTGGATGAGGGGCAATTTCCTTATAGCCCAGTTAGAAAGTTGGTACATGGCAGTCACACCCTGCACAGTTAATGAAGAGGTTAGGTGGGAGTAAAATCAGACGTTGCACTTGTAAAATTCTGACAAAGGAACAATTCATACATGGACGGCTCTGTGAAGGCCGAACTCAACCAGCACGGAGGTGTCCATGGCTCTGTAGAAACGCTTGTCTGCCTCGGTCATCACAAAGGCGAGTGCGTCCATGGCCTGTTTGCTATTGCCGACCGCGCTGTCAGTTAACTTCAACTGCTCCAGACGAGCCGTCAGAATGTCAGCCGAAGAAATTGGGATCGCAGCGTCTGAGGTCTTCTTTTGTCTTGAGGTGGGCCTCTGATCCTCAGAGGCCGGGACCTCAGGGGCCCTCTTCTTGGAGGCCTGGGATTTGGATGTAGTGGGAGCTGGAGGAGGAGCGTTCAGACCAACCTTCTTTGCAAGCCTTGCCAAACTCGGAGCTGCCATATCCCATAATTCGTCTGGGACACCGGGTAGTCTCTCTGCAAAAGTTGAAAGATATGAGTTAGAAATCAGATATGAATGAGTTCAGAGGTTAAACTAAAAGAAAAATCCTTACCAAAATCAACAAGGGGACTTCCACCTAGGCTCGTCCCCGAGAGATACTGGGGGGTCAACAGATGTTCAAACTTGACAAACAGACCATGTGCCCCTTGGTCTTGCAGGGCCTTCACCTTTTTGATATTCTGAAGACTTAGGCCAGGATCGGCCCTTGCAGACATGGTGACCTTACCCCATCTGAGGGGTATTCTTAGCATCATCAGTCCCGTTAGGTATCGATGGATGTATCCTTTTGAGAGCTTAATGAAAACCTTCAAAGATTATGTAAAGAATACACGGTATATTGGAGGGTCAATTCCTGAAGAATACGTAACTGTGGAATTATTGTTATACGCTAGGGAATATATGCTAGAACAAGCGGTGAGGAGGTTCAATCCTCGTGGAGGAGGACTGATTGAGGAACCTAACAAGTTTGAGGATGAATTACTGTTGGGGAACCCTAAAGAGTTTAAACTCATAAATATACAATACGAGCAAGCAACTCGTTATGTCTTCGAATTGCAAGATGAAGTCGAATAATGGAGAGAGTGAGTACCTATTGAATTCTTCCTCTTTGATTATATGTATTTTATATTTTTTTCTCTAAACTCTGCAGTTTACCCGTAGGAAGTACAAAGACAAAATTTCCCAAAATCAAAGGAAAAATCACACGATAACTGATTTTTGGACATTGGTATCAAAAGAGGTAAATTTCACATCTTATGTGTGCGATTATTTATTCGTGTGTGATAAAATCATGCCCTAATACAAATTCATTAATAAATGCATCTCCTAAAAGAGGTGATGTAAATGCCCTAGTTTTCGTGCAAAAGAGTTCAAGAAATTCTGCACCAACGATTTTGATTTCATTTCAGATCCATATGAGTAAAAGCTTTTTACGCAAAATAGTGGAATATTAATTTCTTCCTTGACCACCTGTATCGATGGCAAAAGCGATAAAAATCAAAAATACGATGCTAACCTCATATGGGATAATCCAACAAATCCAATAACTTGATTACTTAGATTTCACAGAAATCGTATTCTATTGTGATTGGGTAAAGGTGGAGGATACAACAAATGCTTGCGAGTTAATCCTGACTCCAAACTTACTGTGGTAGATTTATGAAAGCTGGAGATTAAAGATCGTATAGTCGAAGAGCCTTTTATTTGTGCCTTTCAAAATGTAAAGAAGGTAGTCTACTCAAAGTTCATAAACGATGGAAATTGGTTTATTATTGTGCATGCACCAAAGGGTATGACTACTCAAGTAGATGCATTAAAGGCTCCAAAAGAGTTACAGTCATCTCTTGATGACAACCCTAATTTGAGAGATCTTTTAGTTGATTTAGAGGAAGATTGACTATCAAAATATTATTTTATCCTTGTCAATCTTATTTGTATCCTGTTATAATATTGACATTGTATTAGATCTTTACTTTAATATATGAATATTTAGTTACTTTTACAAATGTTTAATACGATTTATATAAGTTAACTCTCGCTAATATGTTATGTTTAGTTACTTTCATAAGATGCTTGGTTTGAGAATATAGTCATTTGAGTTTGTGATTGGATCAAATTGGCCTGGATAAATTTCCACGTGTTACTGTACATATACATTTGTTAATCAGTTTCATTGAGGCAATCTTCATAAAATGAAGTTAAATTAGCTTCATTTTATGAAGATTTTATTAAAGAAACTAATCAACAAATGTACATGCAAAAGAATACGATGGGAGCTCCAAGATCAATTTGGTCTAATCATACATTCATAAGACTATATTTAATGGCCTTTTTGGATCACAAGAACTAGGTACTCTTTACTTTAACTGAATTAGTTATATAATTGATATGCATCATCTTTTTAATCTTTTAGATGATAGAAGCAGTACGGGATAATTATTAGCTTTGTTTGGTTTGGCTGTTAGATAATCATTGCTTATTGGCTTATTGTTGGATAGTATATTATAAGGAGTACGGGATAATTATTGGTTTGATTGTTGGATAAAATGTTGGATAATTATTGGTTGTCGTAATTTGAAAATATCTTAAATTAGGTTTGAGAATATGACAATAATTTTAAAATATCTAGACTTGGGCTTGAAAACATGTCGTCAAAGGGAGAAACCCCAAAACACCCCCCAAATGGCCCCGTGAGAGACATGAACACCTCGTACGGTACCAAGGTAACTTACAGGAACTGACCGCGTGGTGACGGGCCCCTCAGTTTAAGAATATGACGATAATTTGAAATATCTTGACTTAGGCTTAAAAACGTGCCGTTATAGGGCAAAACCCAAAACACCCCCCAAACGGCCCCGTGAGAGGCACGAACACCTCACACTGGACAATGTAACTAGCAGGAACTGATCGCGTGGTCAAGGGACTCTCGATTTGAGAATACGATGATAATGTTAAAATATCTTCACTTAGCCTTCAAAACATGTTGTTAAAGGGAGAAAACCCAAAACACCCCACCAAACAGCCTCGCGAGAGACACAAACACGTACGGGACCAACGTAACTTGTAGAAACTGATCGTGTGGTCACGAGACTCATGATTTGAGAATATGATGATAATTTTAAAAAATCTAAACTTAGGCTTAAAAACATGCCATTAAAGGGAGAAAACTCAAAACACCCCAATTTCTCCCGCCATCTCTCTCCAATTAATGTCCTATTCACAAAAATCTTAAGCTTTAAACAGTTGCACACGAGGTGTTCGTGCCACCCACAATGTTGTTTGGGTGTTGTTGGGGATGCCCACCCCCACGGCATGTTTTCAAGTTTGAGTGTGCCTATTGTCGAATTTTGTAGTATTCCACACACACACAATGCTACTATAGACAAACACTACACTAACTTTGACACTTTCTCAACTTTTCAATTCCATACCTATGATGGAAAATCCTGAATATCAGGTGGAGTACAAATCCACCACCGCCGACGCCAGGCACACCTCTTGACTAATTGTCCATGATCAATATCTGACTGTGAAGCGCTTAAACTTCCTCGACTCTTGCGATGAGAAATTCAGTTTCCACTATTTTAAAATCCCACAAGCCGTGGATAACTTTTGCCCTAGACTTGTATCTTGACAAGTACAGGACAACCACTACTCCAAAATAATCAAAGGCATCACAGATAGGAAACAATTCTTTCATACGAGTATCGATGTATGTTGGAATTTTTAACTGATAATCATATGGACGTATAGACGAATTATTTCCTATCAGTGATGTTGGCACTTTATGGAGGAATTATTTCCTAGACAGACATGGTAAGAACCGTATGGACGAATTTTTTCCAAGACATACATGGTCGACACTGTATGGAAATAATCTTTACATACGTCCATGCGAGTATCAGTCCAAAATTCCAACATACATCGATACTCGTATGGACGAATTGTTTCCTATCAGTGATACCTTTGAATATTTTGGAGTAGTGGTTGTCCTATACTTGTCCGGATACAAGCCTGAACCTCTGGATAAAGTCAAACTCCATTTATATTTGCATATATTTTTTGTGTTACATTGATATCTTGTAGGAAAAACTAAAAAACAACGGGAGTCAGCCCGAACCCAAATTTCTTTCTCTCTCTCTCTCACCCACATTTTTTTCTCCATCTCTTCACTTACAAACTCTCTCACCCTCTTTCTTTTTTCTCTCTCTTCTCTCTCTCTAAGATCCTCCATCCCTGCAACGTGCTCTCTTCCCCCTGTGATGAGATGATGTGCCACCACTTCCAGAGCTCGACCTTCCCCGAATGAGGCAGACGACACCAAGAAAGAAGGGACAGGAATCACATCATGAATATGGGTAGTCACCTAAGATATCCAATCCCTAATATCCCTCAGCCAAGTGGTGGATACCTGGATGTACTGCAAAAGAAAATAGAAAAATTAAACCAGTCTGGTTTCAAAGAAGAATAAATGATTCAGGAAATCAAAAGATAAAGAGGCAAAAAGTGTACCTCGGGTTAAAGGACCTCCTCTGTCAGGCCCACCTCCTCCGGTTCCATCGCATTGCGACGATGATGTAAACGTATCGACCCTCCATCATCTCGACGGATGTTGTAACCAGGCGAAAGCAACTGTACAAAGGGTGCCTTCGAAGTCATCAACGTCGCTAACGTCATCACACCACCAGCACTGTGGGTGGACCCCATCTGACGACTCGAGCTTACGTGAGGAAGAGTCATCGCATTGTATATACTGGGAGGCATCAATAAGATCGACACAAAACCCATATAGTCATACATCACAGTCATGTCGGTATACAGTGAGTACGGCTCACCCATTATTACCGTCACCCGGGCATCCTTTGATATCTCCCGCACTCGCCTCATGAACATAGAGGGCTTCGCCGATGGCACCTTAATCTTATCCTCCACGATCTTTCGAACTACCCTCTCCCTGAGGTACCAAGAATAGTCAAACTCGTGCGCCAGTAAACGCTGCATCTGCGCATGTCCCCCAATCACCCTAGTGTGCTGAATGGCCATCCCCCAATGATAAAAGGTGACCTGCAAATACCCAACAAGAGAAAAAGATCAATATCAATAAAAGATCATCAAAGGAAAGTACAATCTCAAGATAAAAGAGAACTTACCAGCTCGCTAACTAGGCCATTCAAAACCTAATGCACCGCCTCCAGAGAGAGAGACTTCTTCAACTATCGGTTGGACCTCCGCCACCGGTACATCCGAAAGAAATCCCCAATAGAGTCATCCTTCAAAGATATCAACTGAGTGTTTAACCCAATCACCTCATAAAACCACGTCTATAAAAGGCAAAGTCCATTAATTAAGAAATCAAGAATAAAACGCATGAAGGAAAATACGGATGCATAATGGAAAATGCAAAAAAAAGAATACCTCCAGAAGATACGTTACTTTGTAAAAGACTGTCGGCATCACCGACTGAATGCATCAAGAGAATAATAAATGGTCGCCAAAGTCAGGCTCCCCCAATAATAAAGACGGATATCCGAGAACACCCTCAAACATGGCAAAAAATGCAAGTGCACGACGTCGCCACTCGTCGCCCCCAGAAAACCTCCTAACACCAATAAAGTGAACAAGCGGGCCATCTTACGTACCTACTACACATCGCTCTCATCGATCCTCCTCCTCAACAATAACCCCCTCAACAGAGACATCACCTAATGTCGTCGTCACCGCCTCCGGTATTACCCTCAACGTCCTGTCCACCTCAATCTGAGCACCATCGCAGTCCAGCCCCAGTGGCTGTTGCATATCAATAGGAGTCGCTATCATCTCCCCGAAGCCAAAATTGAAGGTATGGATAGTGTCTCACCACCTCTCCCCCAGAGCATATAGAATAGCAGTGGGACGGGGTGTCTCATCCAGAGCAGGCACCGGTCTCCCAAAGTCGGCTAATAACACTATCCAGCGCACTACAAATGGAAGGTGCTCCCAAACATACTTAAGCCCCATCGTCCCTTGAGCACATATAGTCCACATATAGACATCAGACTGTCTAAGAAATAAAGAAAACCATTGTCAAATTCAAGAAATAAAGCAAGCTCGTCGAGAAAAAAGGAAAAGAATATCAAAGGTCATTCAATACTTACATAATCGCCAGGGTTCACCACCGTAGAAGAACGATGATGCGATGGCTCACATAGAAGAATTCGATCATCCACCATCGGCTCAAATGAGTCAAATGAGTTCCCGCTGCCCAGTGCAAGGGGCATCCTAGCCCTCCACTCCAAACTTGCCCAATCGTCAACATTAAACCATATCATGTGAGTAGTGCTTTAGAACACAGCCATCTCTTGACTTTGGAACATCAAAACAATTTACAACAGGTAATTACAGAAAAAGGCAAGTCGAAAAGTTGGGGAAAATGAGGAGAACTCGCCCCCTTTTTATAGGAGGCTAAGGGGCATGTCGATCGGCATCTCCCTGCCACCCACCGATCGGCACTGACCTTCCACCTACTCAAGGCACCCCAAAATATCATGCCACTACCATTTCAAACCCCTCCATCTATGTCGGTCAGCACCCCCTTTAAAATTTCGTACAAAAAGTCCAAAAAAATACTAAAAAATCCCAAAAAATCCTCAAAAAATTCCCCAAATCACTAGATTAATTTTAGAACTTTTTCAGTAAGAAAAACATGTTTTTACATCCCTAGTGGAATTCCAGAAAATAATTCTCCGCAGCAATGTCTCCAGAGGACGTTCCAAAATTCCAAAAATTCCCCAACTAAAAATCCTTGGATCAATCCCTCTCCCCCAGCGAAACTTAAAATCAAATGCCTCCCCAAATCCCCAAAGAAAGATTACACATCCCCAGTGGAGTCCCCAAACTTTCCAAAGTAAACATAAGCCCTCAGAATTATCTTCGACCCGTAGAATTGGTCGCTTCTAAATAATCCCTAAGAATTGGCTTTGACCCGCAGAATTGGTAACCCCTATCATAAGCCCTCGGAATTGGCTTCAACCCTTAGAATTGGTCTCTCCTATCTTAAGCCCTCGGAATTGGTATTGACCCTTAGAATTGGTCACCCTAAAAAAGCCCTCGGAATTAGCTTTGTCCCTCAGAATTAGTCGCTTTTACTTAAGCCCACATAATTGGCTTTGACCCACAGAATTGGTCACCCCAAATAAGCCCTCGGAATCGGCTTCGACCCTCAGAATTGCTCTCTTATGCTTAAGCCCGCAAAATTGTCTTTGACTAGTAAAAAATTGGCTTTGACTCGCAGAATTGGTCACTCAAAATAAGCCCTCAGAATTTGCTTCGACCCTCAGAATTGGTCTCTTATGCTTAAGCCCGCAAAATTGGCTTTGACTCGCAAAATTAGCTTTGACTCGCAGAATTGGTCACCCAAAATAAGCCCTCAGAATTTGCTTCGACCCTCACAATTGATCTCTTCTACTTAAGCCCACATAATTGGCTTTGGCGAGCATTATTGGTCACCCTATGTTAAGCCCTCAGAATTTGATTCGACCGTCAGAATTGGTCGCTTCTACTTAAGCTCGCAAAATTGACTTTGATCTACGGAATTGGTCACCCCAAATAAAACCTCATAATTGGCTTCGACGCTCAAAATAGGTCGCTTCTACTTAAGCCTGAAAAATTGGCTTTGACCCTCAGAATTGGTCACCCATATCTTAAGCCCTCAAAATTGGTCACTTCTACTTAAGCCCGCATAATTGATTGCTTCTACTTAAGCCCGCAGAATTGGTCGCTTCTACTTAAGCCCGCAAAATTATCTTTGACCGACAGAATTGGTCACCCATATTTTAAGCCCTCACAATTGGCTTCGACCCTCATAATTGGTCACTTCCATTTAAGCCCACAGGATTGGATTTGACTCACAGAATTAGTCACCCCTATCTTAATCCCTTAGAATTGGTTGCTTTTACTTAAGCCCGTAGAATTGGCTTTGACCCGCCGAATTGTTCACCCCTATATTAAGCCCTCAGAATTGGCTTCGACCCTCAAAATTGGTCGCTTCTACTTAAGCCTGTAGAATTGACTTTGACCCATAGAATTGGTCACCCGTATCTTAAGCCCTTATAATTGGCTTCGACCCTCATAATTGGTCGCTTCTACTTAAGCCCATAGAATTGGCTTTGACCCGCATAATTGGTCACCGCTATCATAATCCCTCTGAATTGGCTTCGACCCTCAGAATTGGTCACATCTACTTAAGCCTGTAGAATTGGCTTTGACGTGAAGAATTGGTCACCCCTACCTTAAGCCCTCAGAATTGGCTTCGACCCTCAGAATTGGTCGCTTCTACTTAACCTTGCAAAATTGGTCACCCCAAATAAGCCCACTGAATTGGCTTCGACCCTCAGAATTGGTCGATTCTACATAAGCCCGCAGAATTGGCATCAACCCTCAGAATTGGTCGCTTCTACTTAAGCTCACAGAATCGGCTTCGACCCTTAGAATTGGTCGCTTCTACTTAAGCCTGCAAAATTGGACTTGACCCATAGAATTGGCTTACCCCGTGCGTAAATCAACATAATGGTTCGGACAAATGGACCATTTTACTATCGAAAATCGATTCGGGGGCCACCAGGCACTCCCGGGCCTCGAATTAACCCCAATCAACTTCACTGTCAGAGGAAAATCTCTTTGAATCTTTAAAGGTCATTGAAACCCCTCCCCATCGGTAGGCCCCGTGCACAAAATGGCATAACCGTTCGGATGAACCATCAGTTTTCCCCAAAAAATTGATTCGGAAGCCAGCGAATGCTTCCGGTCTCCGTTTGACCAAAGTTAAATCATTAACTCGAATGAGACTAAATGAATCTCTGAAGGTCACTGAATACCCTTTCCAACGGCCCACCCCATGCGTGATTCTGACCTACGGTATGGACAAATGATCCATTTTACTCCGAGAGGTCCCTAGGCACTTCTGAGCCCGGTTGACCAAGGTCTACCTCACAAACTGAGATAAAGTCTTTGGAATGTCAAATTACATCTCCTAAGATTTCAAATGGTCCACCCCGTTCGTGATTCTAACTTACCATGGGGACGAACGATCCGTTTTCATCTAACGATCTCCTGTCCAAAAGATCGACCTGGGTTTTCAAGCCATATTTGACCCAAAATCAACTCCTGGAACTGGGATCTGTTTAAAGGACTCTTGACTGTATCTAAAATAGCTTTCTAACGGTATTCCTCGTGCATGATTCTGATCAATGGTTTGTGTGCTACGATCATTTTTCCAGGAAAATCTGCACAAGACTACAAATTGGCAGCGCCAAATCCCTGCCTATCAGCATAGTTTCTGGGATCACATGCCAATAGGCACCCCCTGTAGTAGGCCTATCGACACCCCCTGACCCTATAAATAGAGTCCATGACCTCATTCCAGACCAGAGGACAACAGATTCATCAGCAACATTCCCTCGAAATCAGCGAAGTTCCTCATGTGAAGTTCCATCCAAGCTCACATTCCCATCCTTTTCATACCCAATTTAGCAAAATATCCTTCTCTCTCATTAGCATTCATCAACACTCAAGGTATTTCATCCACAATCAAAGATCAAGCTTCAAATAAGGTCCAATTCCTTCCCTCTCTCTTTAAATTCCTTATTTTTGCATAATATACATTAGATTCGTAATCTTGTTCTTACTTTAGTTGACACACATTAATATCTAAATTTTTATTAGTATATTGCACATACTTTATTTTCTACAAAAATCCCAAAAACAAATAAAAGAGGGTTACACCCGTAAATTCCAAACGGAATTATCCATCAGACTTTTTCCAAAACCTAAAAAAACACATTTTCTACGCATACACATATAATGAAATTTCGTTCAGATCTATGGGATATACCCCACCCCTATGCTACATTCGAACTACTTGGACTTTGATGCCTTTATAGGCTACGTAGGCGTATCAGATTAAAATTCGAGACTCGAGTCCAATTTTCCAAATTTTCTCAATTTCCCAAATTTCCTAGTTTTCTAAAAAAAACATTTTCATATTTATATATATATCATGCTTTTTTGCGTTGCATCCAACACATATTATAGTTTCCTAATAACGATCAATATCGTGATAAATTCACAAATCATACTTTCTACATATGTTATTTTGGTAAGATTCCTATGGATGACCTCACTCTACCTTGATTATGATCTCCATTATAAAGACACGCACACATACTTCACGGGGATATAAAGGAAAATAGTAACACTAGCCCATGAGAGACCTAAATGGCGGGATGGGTGCCTAACACATTCCCATTTCATAACTTAGCCCCTGGACCTTCGAACTATTGGTTCCATATGGATCAGTTTGTCCTTGATGCCGCTCTCTCAAAGTGGCAACATGTGATTTTTCCTGTTTTGTTCAAAATAGGTTGGTAACTCTATTTCTTCACATTTACCGCTACACCAACGACGACCGAAACACCTTTCAAAGAGGGGTGCGAGATCGCGATGCAGCGTTCCTGAGGGGATATCTCTCTACCCCCGACACCGCCTGGGATGGACACAACACCAACATTGACACTTTTTTGAAGTAAAAATTCACTTTGTCCCGCCTCTTAAGTATGGAGGGCATGCTTGTAAATTTCCCCATCTTTTTAGGAGTACGTTGGTAATTAAGGTTCATTAGATTGAAAGGTAATGAGTCACGCATCAGAGTTCCCCCTGCTAAAATAGATAAACTGCTACTTTTAAATTGTATTTTGTTGTTGCCGACTAGGTCTCACATGAAAGAAATTATTTATAACATTCATTTTTTATTCTATGCATAAGATTTAAATAAAAATGACCCCAAAACTTCTCAAATCAACTTGGTCAAACTAGTCAATGTTTGGTGTTTAAAGAGGGTTTTATCTTCTTATTCCAGGCATCCCAGATCGGCATCTTTGTTACCTGAATATACAAACACCGCCACTTCTTTCATCGGCGGACCTGTGGATACCATTCTGAGATCCCGTCCCCTTAAGTAGTGAAGGGTCTTAAAGTGGATCCACAAAGCCTTCTTTGAGATTATGGATGTTAATACTAGTTCAGTTTCACACCCCCCAACACACACTTCAAAAGAAAAATGGACATGTGTCCATTCGAGTCGGATTCCTACGGTGCAAGCCAACCCGAAAATTGGAGGGTAGGGAAAATTGGATAAATCCCTCTCTCCTACGCGTGCAGGGATTCAAGGATATAAGAGTCCTCTTTCTGACACTCTCTCTGATCTTCGTGATTTGTATTGGATATAAATTGATCTTCATCAAAGGGGAGAAATAAGAAATAATGGAGTCGTTAGTCTCTTTTGCTCAAAGCAAGTTAAAAGACATACTGATGCATATGAAACCAAATAAATCCAGGGTCCAAGGACTAAGTTACGGAATGGAAAGGTGTTAGGTGCCCATTTCGCCTTTTTAGTCTCTCATGAGCTATAATAATATTCTCCTTTTATCAATAGTGTGATATGTGTGTACATGTATGCATTGTTAATAATGAGAGAAAGAAATAACCCAATTCACGTCTGGTAAAGACGGAGTGGAATCACCCTAAGGAGTGTATAAAAGAAATAATATTAAAATATCATGTTAGTGTCCGTCGAATCACAAATCACGATGAAGAAGTGTGTATATCGAGGGGAACACAAATATGTAGGAGTACGCAGACTCGCAATAGTAATAAATATAAGAAAACATAAATTGAATAAATGGGGATATATGATTCGAATCCCAAGATTGGCTTGAGATTCCTACATATCACAAAAAGAATCGAAGTTAATGTAGTTCAATAACACACAAGGGTGGGGTTTAACCCATAAATCCTAATTTAGAACTTTCGTTACTTCATTTTTTAGAAAATGTGCACAAGTGTAGAAAGTGTGAAAAATGGAGAAATCCTATTTTAGGGATTATAAGATAACCCTCTGTTTGGATTTTTAGATTTTATGAAAATAAGATTTATGTGTACTAAATAATAAAAAGTGAGATTAGTTTTTGATGTGAGATAAAGATATATCAAAAAGGGAAAAAGTGAATAGTTTTTACTAATTCAGTGAGTGGTAAATGAATAAGGATAGACCATCTAAAGAACTTTAATTCTAATTTTGAAATGGTAGGAGGATGATTTTAGTATGGATGGTGGTGGGTTAAGGATGGAAATTAGGGAGAAAAATGGATGAGAGTGATATTAGGAAATGGAGAGGAGGTTTTCAAATTTTGGTGCACTGATTTTGAGGAGAATGTTCTGACTTCAAAAGGGACCCTTGAGAATGAGGTCATGGTCTCTTGAAATAGTAAAAAATCAGGATTTTAGGGGGTGATGATCGATATGGCCCCTAGCCTACCTACCATCATATCTCCTACCTTGCCGGCTATGAAAATTACACCATGCCGATAGGAAGGGGGTCTGGAACGTAGATAGGTTGTTCAGAACGGACTTTCTCAGAAATATGGCCATAAAATGCAAATTGTAAGTCTGAATCATGCAAGGAAGGGACCGTTTGAAAGAGTATTCAGGGCCTTACAAGAATCCATTAATCCATTCTTGGGTCCAAGAGTTGACTATGGTCAAACGGGGCCTAAAACAACCCGATGGTCTCTATATGGGGAGTTCTCAGTGTAAAAGGGTGAGTACGCACGAATCGTGAACCCTATTTATGCACAGTATGGATCATTGGAAAGAGGATTCAAATACCTACGAGGTTATATTGAGCTTCACTCAGTTTGGAGAGATGATAAAGGTGAAACGAGGCCTAAAAGTGCCCATGACCTCTTCGAGTAAAAATGTGAGTATGTGCAAACCATGAGGTCGATTTATGCATGGTGTGGATCATTAGAAAGGAGATTTAGAGCCCTACATGGTTTCAAGACCTTTGCTCAATTTGGAGAGTTGACTGAGGTCAAACGGGGCCCTTGAGCGCACGATGGCCTCTAGATCAAGTTTTAGAGTAAAAAGGTGAGTAATCGAGAGTCGTTAGGCCTATTCATGCACGGAATGGACTGTTAGAAAAGAGATTCAGAGCCATATGAGGTTTCAATAAGATTGACTTGATTTAAAGAGCTGACCAATGTAAATGGGGCTTGATATCTCCCATGGCTTCTAGATCAGGGTTTAGAGTAGGACATGGGGTCTTATGGCGGGAGCAGAAGTGTTAGGCATCTAAGGAGGAATATATAGTGTACTAGTATGGGGTGTCTAAAGAGCCCCTTGATAGGCGAGCTTGGAAAAGTGGAGGTCATTGTAAAATTGACACTTCTTTATTGTTCAAGGATTAGGGAACCCTACTGGAGGTTAAAAGGTCGTTGATTAAAGGGTTGAGGTCGATTCTGAGGATCTAAAGAGTGGAGATGATTGGTTTAGGGGTCGATTATATTCTACATACCTAAGGAGTTTAAATGACCGATTCAGGGGGTCGAGGTTAATTTTGTTGACCTAAAGAGTTGAAATGACCAATTCAGTGGTTCAATGTAGATTCTGCGAACCGAAGGAGTTAAAATGACTAATTTAGAGGGTCGAGGTTGATTTTTAGGACTTAGGTTAATTTTACAAACCTAAAGAGTTGAGGTGACCAATTCAGAGGATCGAGGTCTATTATGCGGACCTAAAGAGTTAAGCTGGCCAATTTAGAGGGTCGAGGACCTAACTAGTGGAGACGATCGATTCAGGGGGTCAAGGTTGATTCTGCGAACCTAAGGAGTTGAAATGACTAATTTAGAGGGTCAAGGTTGATTCTATATACCTAAAGAGTTAAAATTACCAATTCAGGGGGTCAATGTTAACTCTGTAAACCTAAGGCATATTCTGCAGGGAGTGTTTTTCAATTTTTGGTTCGTTGGGGAATGTGTTGGTAGTCTTGGTCCTGTTAGGGAGCATATTGGTGATAAGAGCTTTGTAAGTGATGATGTATTTGTGTAAGATCCTGCAGGGGATTGATAAGAGCTTTATAAATGGTTTGGTGCTTCTTAATAAATTTTCATGGAGAACGATATACTCGATGTTGAGAGGACTTTCCATGAATTTTTTGAGCAATTTTTAAATTTTTCTACAATTTCTCTAACGACATTTTGAGGGCATTATTGGTAGGCATAGCTAGGGAGGTGCCTATCAGCAAGGGGCATGGACTCCTAGATTTATTGGGGGAGGGGAAAGGTCACTGTAAATTTTTGCCCTTTCTGTGGTTTTAATACTTTGTTTGCACTTGCTAGATTACTGACTCTTACTGGGGAAATAGGTGGCAATCTACCCTTGGCATTTGTCTTCGAGGGCTGGGGGGTCATGGGCATGCATGCCCAGATACGATGGCTTTTAACGGATGAGTTCGGGTACATCTAATACCTAAGGGAGAGGATTGTGATGGAGGTGATGGAGGGTAAGGTGACATCCATTTTTTATTCAAAAAGATGCATTTGTTACATTAACTATGTTGTATGCTTACCTGAAAAGAGACCCCAAAGGGGAAAATGATGTATTTTTATTTGATTTTCTTGATTTAGTGGCTTACTCTACATACACTTTATTTTTCTACTAATAATGTCTTTTGAAAAAAGTAGGAAACACGTATTTTTGGAATTTTTGAATTTTTTTTTCATATTTGAATAGAGGAAGGCCTTGGAGTCTTGGTTGCAAAGAGCTTCCCTTTTAAGGGAATTATTTTGAAATGAAAATGTTTAGAAGAAAAAAAATGAGAGTTTCCCAAAATAGGATTTGACCAACATATCCTTGTCCTGCTTGTCACTTGTTAGTTCAGGTACACTACTTTTTGATCTTTTGTGGCATCCTTCTTGAATTCTTAGTGTTCATATTATTTTAGAACTGTTGTTGGTTTGGTTGGTCTATGGATGAAGAAATATCTAGATTCATGTCAAGTGGAGATGGTCTCCTTTGTTACATTGTGTTGAATTTGGTGTATCGAATAAACTATACTGATAATGTCTTTGCTAGGGTTGTGGCCCTAGAGTTAACTGTTAGGCTACTTTTAGTGACCGGTGACATAACGGTGGACACTCAGGTAGCCATGATAGTGTTGTGGATGTCTCATTATTATAATCTAATTGTTGTCATATTGAAAGAGACTCTGAATGGAATGGATGTCTGGAAAGAAGGTTGGGATAATTTCTTACGAAGGAGCCTTGTTATATTGTTCATGTGGTTATTTAAGAGATTGTACCTATTAATTCGTCTCGAATAACCTCTGTCAGGCATTCCCAATTTTTTTTCTCGATCTTTCTTTAACTTTAGCCCAATAACAGAGAGCTTGGTGAAGTGACTTTAGAGTACAGGTCCAAGAGTCTTCGTTGGTCTGTATCTTGGTGGGGCAATTTATAGCTCATCTTGTAATTGGGTGATTACCAATACGTTCGGTCAGTGGGCCTTCGCCAAACCTCTTTCTATCTTCTATGACGGCTATCACGCCAATCGGGATAGGAGTAAATGATTCCTCTGCGCATAACAAGCTTATTTTTTGTGGTGGACTTTACTGAGTCACTGAGAATGATATTGGGGCCCTTGTGGAAGCATCATTGACCATCTACCTGCCCATCAATATTTATTGGGGAGGCTGGGTTCATATCGGGGGACTACCTGAAGTTTTTGTGAAAGCAGGTAGTTGAGAAGATTGTAGTTGACGGAACTAGTTAGAGATGTTATGTATTGTTTGACACTTTGGAAGAAGATGTCATGGTTTCATCTAAGCTTATAAAGGCTTACTGTCACGCGAAGCGCATTCAGAGTCACAACTAGGAGGGGGATTCTCGAGGTCCTTTAGGGACAAGCAATGACAATAAAGAGGGCCCTTTAGGTAGCTAAAGACATGTCTTGGGGTATGAGAAGTTTGTGTAGGTTTGAGAAGATTGTGATAGGTTTTTTGTGAAGCTGTGGTTTTTTAGGTTTTTACGTTTTTATGGGGTTTGTAAGGGAGTGGGTTAATTTTCACTCTCATCATTGATATGTCATGTAATAGTTGTAAACCTATTTTTTTAATAAAAAATAATGATTTTGTCATATTTTATTGTGTCTTTTAAGAATATCATTTTTGAACTATCTACCGATTACTAAGACATACATAATCCTTTTATCGTTTAAATGCTGAAGGAGAACATCGTTCTCAGAGGGAGAAAAGAATGGCATTTGTGAAAGAGAAAGGATAGTGCCCGGGCTTGGCTTATGGACTACCTAAGTACCTCTGTGGGTTTGAAAGTTTCTGATCTTATTTTTTTAAAAGGGTGATTTTTAAGAGGATGGATCAAGTCCTACGTAATCCTAAGTAGAGAGGAAGAAATATTTTTCTATTTATTTTTATAATAGAATAAGGGTGAGAAGAGTCGTAGCATGATGAGAGTTCGAACTAAGGGTAAAAATTCTTGAGACGATCCAATATGTCTGGACACACCATTTCTTCTTCTTCGAGGTTCGTGAGCATAACGGTGCCACCTGACATATTTTATCCACAATGAAGTGGCCACTTCGATCGGGTTTGAACTTTCCTCTCGGATCCCAATGGGTTCTATAATTTCCTTGAAGGTAAGATTTCCTTCTTGGACATCATGTTCCTTGACCTTTTTTTGAATAACCATGCAATATGGCGATGGTACCCTTGTATGTGATATAGATATTTAAACCTTTTTCGTCTAAAATCATGATTTTGTTGTAGAGACTTCGGTACCACTCTTCTTCAGTGACTTTACTTTTGAGCATAACTTGTAGAGAATGTATTTTAAGTTCGACAGGGAGTAATTCCTCCATTCCATATACTAGAGAGTAGGGAATATCCCCAATGGGTGTTCCTATATGAGTACGGTAGCCCCAGAGTGCATATAGGCTCCGGTTGGCCCAACCTCTCCAAATTTTAGTCATCTTGCTGATAATAGTGTTGAGGCTTTTGTTTGCAACTTCAGCAGCACCATTTGTTTGCGGTCGGTAAGGATAGGACTTGTGCCTTTGAATTAAATATTCTCCAACTAGTTCTGTGACCTCATCTTCGAAATGGAGCTCATTGTCTGACACCAACTTGTGGGGAACTCCGCAGTGGAAGATGATGTTCTTTTTTATGAACTTGGCTACTTTCTTTGCATTCAGTATCGCGTATGACTCAGCTTTGACCCATATTATGAAGTAGTTAATGGCGACCAGGATGAATTCATGCCAGTTAGATGCTTTGGGAGTAACTTTGTCTATTGTTATTGCCTAAATTGGATTATGAACTAATGTCTTAGCTGGGGGATTTCCAATAATAAATAATAACAAATCGAAAGATTATACTATAGGATTACTAAATTGAGATAGATAGTGGGGTGAGAGGTAAGTAGGGAAGACAGAGATTTACATTGTTCGACCCAATGTTATGCCTACGTCCACAGGTGCAGTGATGGTGTTTTTTTCCTATTAGGAAGTTTCCAACAAAGCAGTGTATACAAGTTGTAGTTTGCTTTCTCTCTAAATTTTACCTATAGTTATTAGTGAGATGATTCTAGATCCGTATCCCGTGGGATTCAATGCTATTTATAGTTAGTTATTAGAGAGAGAATATTAAGGTACGGGTGGAATGCCATTATAGGCTTAGCAGTTACACCTTTTACACTTAGTAGGACAGGTAATGATGAGTTTGTTACATTACGATAAAGGTAGGTCATGGCATGATTTCTCATGTGCACAAATAAAATAATGAATGTTGAGATTCCCCCACGTATGCAAGCTGGATTAACATAGGCAATAGACTTAATTAACGTTGCCATACAATTTGAAATAAGTAGTAACCTGGCATCCAGCATGTCAGGGTCGAACACATTATAAATTGAGCAGAGCATATTTCCATTGGACGATCAGAATGAAATAATGAGGACGAACTCTTTGCTTTCCTTTTAGGAGAGTATGTGGCATCCTTTATGAGGTCCACATAGTGTCCTATATTTATGGTATAATAAAAAAAATAAGACTTGTTGCATGATTGGAATTTGTAGCGACTTCTCAGGATTGATGTCATTTCGGAGTGGTTACTGGACTGGAATGAATGGATGACATATTAACTCTGATCGAAAAAATTGGATCTGGAATTTAAGTAATCATTACGCACACACACGTGGGTGCAACGAATCTGTATTGTCGGTTGGATTTTCATAGGTGATGTCATTAGTGACAGGCAATGTTTTTTCGCCGACCTAAATTATTTAAAAGGTTGGAATCTCCACCATTTGAACTCCATTTTGTTTAAAAAATTATGAGTGTCATTTTAGAGAGAGAAGGCTTACTCTATCATCTTTTGGGTTCTATTGTCACTTCAGTCCTTCACTTTCTTGGTGCAGTTCTCGTTCTTTTCTTTCAACTTCTTTTTCCAATTTGAAGATACGTGCCCACTTGCTCTCTCAAGCCTTTGGGGTTTTTACCCTACATCTTGAGGTATTTCGTGCTTAGTATTTGTTAAATATTCTATTGGTTTTGAGTAATTTGGTATTTGATTGGAAGTTTAAATACTTAGATGGCCAGTAAGTTGGTTGGCCTAGGAATCTGCCATTTACTCAATGTCAACAATGTAAAGATCTCTCTTGCTGTTGAAAAAGCAGCACAAATCCTCTAAAATCTTCTTTCGGTGACTTTTGGCAAGTGGGTTTTGCTTTTGGCTAATGGCTTTTGTTTGGTATCTCACTCTATACACTTTTCCCCATAAATTAAGGAGCTTTGTCTCCTCCAGGACTCTATAAAAGGGAAGTAATTCTGCGGATGTTAAACACACCAAAACATCAACACAACAAAGAAACCATGAAGAGTTAGAGAGTGAGAAAGAGTTCATTTGGAGTTTTGAGTATACACATTTGTGTAAAAAAATACACATTGTATTTTTCATTTGGAGTGTATTTATAAGAGTCCCTTTTTTAAAATCATTTGCAATAGTGAATTGATCTGAGTGTCAGTGGACGTAGCCAAATTGGTGAACCATTTAAATATTATGTCTTCCCTTGTATGTGTGTCTTTCTACCCATTATACTTTTATTGTGAGTGTGCTATATTATTATTTGGGGTTACAGTCAGTATCATTTGTTGACACACTTCCGCACAACAAATTAGTATCAGAGCCAAGGTCCTTCGATCTAGGCATTTTGAATTTTTTTCTGGAGAAATAACCACACGTATAGTACTATTCATACGGTTACTAGTCACAGTCGGAAAAATTTCTAAACTCGAAAATTTTTCGTTTGTATTTTTTTTGTGACTATGATCGTTTGAAAAATGGCAATCGCTAAAGGAGTGAGTAGTTCATTTCCACAACAAGTAGTGTTGGGGATTTAAAAAGCACAAAATATATGTCGGCAATAAACTTAAATTCCTCCTCTGAGGAGCTTAAATCAGGCAGAGCTGACAATATCAGGCCTGATAGTGTAAGGTCAATCCCCTCTATTTCCCTCGTAGTTGCGGAAGGGATAAATGGTGACGGTGGTGATTCTGGAGAATCTTCAGATTCCTATGACCCCTTCACTACTAATGCGTGATGATGATATTACTTTCCTACTGACTGAATCGCTTGAATTAGTTTAAGGAAAGGGCTTTTGGCCCTAGCCACTGGAGAGGATTGTTTTGACTGCGAGGGAGGCATTGAAAGCATTAGTCGGGTAGTTGCTGTCGGAGAAAGGAGGTTACCTGGGACTGGAAGTGAAGCAATTGGCCAAGTATTTACGGGACTCTTGGGTACAGGTTTTGAAGGAATATTCGGCATGGATTGGCTGGCATATTATAGGGTGATGGCAGACTTTAGTAGGACTGTCGTGTTCGTTATTTCTAGATAAGAGATGTTTTTAGTGGGGATGCCTCTTCCCGAAGGAGGGTTGAGCATGCACCTTTATTATATCGAGGAGGAGACCTAGCGAGGTGTGGTTATCTCATTAGATTATATCCCAGTGGTTAGGGAGTTTGCGGATGTTTTTCAGGAGATATCGAGTTTAACATCGAGCCGAGAGATTGGGTCCATTGTTGATTTAGCGTAGGGGACTAGGCCGATAGTATGTGCACCTTATCATGTGGCTCCCCTGGAGATACAGGAGTTAAAGGAACATATTTAGTAGTTCTTAGGGCTAGATTCTATCCATCGAATTACATCACCATGGGGCACCCCGATACTGTTTGTAAAGAAAATGGATGGATTGTTAAGGTTTTGTGTTGACTACAAAGAGTTAACTAGGTCACGATCTGAAATAAATACCCATTACCTAGTATTGATGACCTGTTCAACCAATTGAGAGCAGCATCTTACTTCTCGAACATAGACTTGAGATTTGGGTATCATTAGTTATGCATTAGAGAGCAGGATGTCCCTAAGACCTCATTTTTTACGCGATATGGATCGTATGAGTTCAGGGTTATGTCATTTAGGCTAACCAATGCACCAATCGTATTCATGGATCTTATGAAAAGGGTGTTCATAGATTTCTTATATTAGTTTGTGATTATTTTCATAGGCGACATTATAGTCTATTCTCGGACTAAGGGCGAGCACACAGAGCATTTGCGTATTGTTTTGCAGATTTTACGGGACCATCAGTTGTACACCAAGTTTGAGAAATGTGGGTTTTGGTTGTGAGAGGTGCAGTTCTTGGGACATATTGTGTCTAACAGAGGCATTTCATTGGACCAAGTAAGGTAATAGTGGTGAGGGAGTGGGGTCAACCCACGACACCGATAGAGATCCGTAAATTTTTTGGACTGGTCGGGTACTATCGTCATTTTATTAAGGGGTTCTCGAAGATTGCCGGATTGTTGACGAATCTGGCTCACAAGGGGGTGCCATTTGTGTGGAATGGCTAGTGTCAGTTAGCCTTTATATGAGCTAAAGGACAAATGGACTTCAGCACTGGTACTCGCATTGCCTAAAGGAGGAATAAAGTATTTATTTTTACATATGCCTCCTTACAGGGACTTGGGGTGTGTTATAGTAGGAAGACTGGGCTATAGCTTATGCTTCTCACAAGCTTAAGCCCCACGAGGAAAATTACCCCACGCATGATCTAGATCTTGTAGAGTTTGTTTTTACCTTGAGGATATGGAGGTAGTATATCCTGCGGGAGAAATTCAGTCAGTTCTCGAATCATAAGTTGTTGTAGTATTTGTTCACATAGAAGGATCTCAACATGCGACAATATAGATGGTTAGAGTTAGTGAAATATTATCAGTTTGACATCCAGTGCCACCCGAGGAAGGATAACGTGGTGGCAGATGCATTGAGGCGACAACCTACGGGGGAGATAACAAATGTTTGGAAAGCGGAGTGGAGTGAACTTTGACAAGATAACGCAGTGGCCAGAGCTTGTACGACAATCTTAACTATCACACTGGAGATTATTATGAAGGTTGTGAAGGAGCAGGTAGCGGATTAATTTTTGCAGGACAAGGTGCGTCAGTTACTAGCAAAGGGAGAGGAGTCTTACTCGATCAGTTCAGAGGGAGGCTTACGCTTCAATTGGAGGCTTATAGTCCCATAGAATGGGGATTTACAGCATGCTGTGATGTCAAAGTCTCATGGGTCATGGTTTTTTATACATTTTGGTGGGCATTCGATGTACTAGGACATGAGGAGACAATATTAGTGGCCCGAATGAAGTAGGGCAATACTGAGTTGTCTCGAAGTGTACCACTTATCAGTTAGTGAAGGAAGACCATCAGAGACCAATTAGGATGTTATAGCCATTAGAAAATCCTCTTTAGAAATAGGAGAGCATATCGATGGACTTCATTACGGGGCTACCGACATCGCGGAGGGGTTACGATTCCATATAGGTCATCGTGGATCGACTGACCAAGGTGGTCACTTTTTACCAATTCGAAGAGATTAAATGACAAGACAGTACGCCCATTATTTTATAGCCTAGAGAGTGCGTTTGCATGGATTATCGATTAATATTATGTTTGACCGGGACAGGATCTTCGTGTCCCATTTTTGGCAGAGTTTATAGGAGGCTATGGATGCTGAGTTACGCTTGAGTACGACTTATCATTCGTAGACAGATGGACAAACTAAGAGGGTTAATCAAATGTTGCAGGATATCCTAAGGATGTTCGTACTGGATTTTAGGGGAGGTTCGGTGAAGTACTTTTTGCTGGTAGAGTTTGCTTTTATAATAACTCTTACCAGTTCACAATAGGCTTGGCGCCTTTTGAGGCATTGTATGGTTGACCTTATCGTTTATCCACTTATTGGCGTATTGTCACATTCCTGTAGAGGAGATTGATTTTCATCCAGACATCTCGTATGAGGAGAGACCGATTATTATCCTAGATCGTAGCGAGCGTAACTTGAAATCAAATGTGGCACCTTTGGCTCGTGTTCAGTGGGAGTACCATAACGTCGACGAGTCGACATGGGAGCATGAGGATGATATGCAAGAAAATTATCCCGAGAACTTTATGCCAGTTATGTTCAAATTCCAGGGATGAAATTCCATTGTAAGAGGGGAGTATGTAACACCTCGTATTTTTGAGCATTTATTTTTCGGGGCATTTTTAAATTACGCATGTGCATGCAATTTAATCAAATTAAGAAATAAATTGAATTAAATAAATATTAGTTAGCTAGTCAAATGATTAATATTTATGTGATTATTATATTTACTTGTGTGATAAGCAAACGAAATTATGTTGAATAATATTACGTCATAAGTGATTAAATTCGTTGAGTTTGACGGTATCTCATTCGGGAGGCGCATGTAGGGTTGTGTTGGGAATGAGATGGAAAACTTATTTTACTTGCACCAATGAATCGGTGATTTATAGTGCACCAATGAATCGGAATGGGTCAAGATAGTCAGAATTAGGTACTCAGGAGTTGTAATCGAGTTTCGGGAACTTTTTAGGCTAAATAGGACAAGTATAAGGGCATTCGAGTAATTTTGCACATAGCATTTAGCCTAATTTCGGTATTGAGGTTATATCTAGAGAAGGTAGAATGAGTGGGCAGCCATTCCACCATCCAAAAGACTCAGGGTTTGTGAGAGAAGAGAAAAAAGAAGGAAAACCCCAAGAGATAAAGAGGAAGATCAATTCGAGAAGAGAATTGGAGCATCCCAATTTAAAACCATTACGTAAAGAGGATCTAAAGAGAAGAAATCATAATTCCTACGATAAAAAGTCAAGTGTTTCAATATTTCATATCAAAATTTTGTGTAGGAACAAAAATCGTGGGGTGCAATTCACATGTAAAACGGGATTTTGGGGAGTGGATTTTTTACCCGTGAATTTAAAGGGGACGGGGCGAGTTTAGGAGGTTTACATTTAATTCGTTCTAGGGCAGGTTATACTAAACCCATCAAAGGTCGCATGGGTAGGGTGGGTTAATTGTTTTTGCTGGGTGGGTTCGGGTTTTGTTAATCCTGCCCCATACCCGACATGTCGCCATCCCTAATTAGATATGATGCGCTGGCTATGTTTGTTGATCATGATCTTGCGTATTATGACAATACACCCCCTGTTGATGATAAAACTTTTCCCCACACCACCATGATGGACCCGTCTCTTGAAAAAGAGGATCCACACTCTTGGGTTTGAAAGAATCATGAACCTACCGTCTACTTAGCGATCCCACACTAGGTGTCAAGACTCGCGCTCGACTAGTGAATGTGGTTATCTACCTTTGCTACACTTGCATAGTATAACTCAAGAATGTGAAGGAATCAATCAAGGATAAGCATTGGATAGTGCTATTCAACATGAGTTACTTTAATTTTGAAAGAATGATTTTTAGTAATTAGTCCCCCGACCTAGAAAGAGTAATGTGATTGGTATTAAATGGGAGCATAAAAATAAGATGGGTGAGAATGGTACCATCATTCGTAATAAAGTTGGGTTGACGATCAAGGTTACAAGTTGAAGGTGTGTAATTTGACAAGACATTCATGCATGATGTTAGGCTTGAGTTTGTCCTCTTACTACTTGTCATAACATGCCATCTAGGATTTAAGCTATGCAAATGGATGTCAATAGTGCCTTTCTAAACGACAATCTTTAGGAGAAGGTTTAAGTGGAAAAACAAAAGGGGTTTGAATAATCAAATCACGTGGAACATGTCTTTTACCTAAAGAAGGCCTTGTATGATTTGAAGCAAGCACCCAATTTCTGGTACGAAAGGATAACTTTTTATCTCTTAGTTTGTGGCTTTAAGCAAGAGGGAGTTGATAAGATGTTGTCCATTAAGAGAGAGGGTGGTGATATTTTGGTTGCCCAACTCTATATGGGAAACATAGTGTTTGGATCCTCGAGTTCCCAATATTTTAACACTTTTGAGAAGGAGATAAAGAGAAAATTTGAGATGATTATGGTTGGTGAACTTACCTTCTTCCTAGGTCTCCAATTTCATCAACTCGAGAATGGGATATTTACATCTCAATCTACATATACTAGGGATATAGTGAATTTTTTTTGTTTGAACTCCGCTAAGGACCCTCTTACATCCATGACTTCCTCAAAAAAGCTTAGTAAAAACACTTTAGGTAAGGACATAGATCAAATACTCTAGGAGTATGATAGGTAATCTCTTCTACTTAACCATTAGTAATCCTAGTATTGCCTTTAGTGTTGGAGTTTGTGCAAGGTACCAAACGTCCCCAAAAGAGTCACACTTGCTTGCACTTAAGCATATCATTAAATATGTGAGTTTCATTCTTTCTGATTGGATTTGGAATTCATTTGATATCGATGACCATTTGTTGACTTATTCGGATGCCGATTGGGCCAGAGATGTTGGTGGTTATAAAATCACATTGGGTATATGCTTTGATTTTGGTCGTGCTCGTCTCATGGTTGATCAAGAAACAAAACTTCATTTCTTTATCCACGATAGAGTCCGAGTACATGGACACCAGGAGTTGTTGTAAATAATACTTATGGATGATTATGGGATTAATTCTGGCACGATGACTATTTCGATAATATGAGTGCAATCAAAATTTCCCAACCCATCAAACACTCTCGTATGAAGAAAATTAGGATTCTTGAGCACTTTATTTATGATCTTGTTGAAGAGAAGATAAAGAGATTCGTGAGCATAAAATGTCAATTAGATGATACTTTTACTAAATCTTTATATGCACTTAGATTTGAGAATCTTAGGATGTCTTTGGGTATTTGTTCCATTAATTGGGTTCGAGTATTGTTTCTAGTTTAAGGTGATTTTAATATTGTTATCATTTATTGCCCAAACTAGGTTGTACATTTTTTATACCCTTTTATAATATTAGGCTTTTAAATTGAAAATTCCAAAAAGATTTTTCGTTTAGAAAATTTCCTGAAAATTTCAAAAAAAATTCATTTTGATAAAATTTTCAAAAAGATTTTTTGAATTTTATTTTACATCATATATGGATGCGCACTCAAGATGTTTGAATCACCATTTCATTCCTCCATTCACATATCTTAATCAAGGTGTTATGAGACTTGGTTTTATTTTTTTAGTGCTTAATAATGCAGGTTTAGCATCGCGTCGTTCATTGTTGATTTTTATTTTTATGATAGACTCATTATATTCGCCTTGATTGCACACATTCATGAACTTTTGAAAATTTAACTTGCTTATCATATATTGAATAGTATTCTCTCATCTCAATCCTTATTAATAACTAACTGATGTACGAGGAATTAATTATGCATGTAAAAATCATTGCTTGGATTTTTTCCCAAAAAATTAATTGATATATGTTAAAGTAATGTAAAGGGGCTACGAAAGAAGTAGTCTTCTTTGTGTCAAAATCCACCATAGGTAAGAACCATGATGTATTTGACGCATAAAAATAGAAGTTTCAAGGCTAATTTTATTTCATTGATGCTTCATTCAAATTGAAGAATATGATTACTACAAAAAGTTTGAGCATTTATGCTTAAAATGTGAGATTTTGAGGGTGTTATAAGTTGAAGATCAATAGGTTTGCACAATTAAATTCCTTAAAAAATAATAATTAGTTTGGTTTCAATTATTTGAGAAGCATTGAAATTAATGACATTTTATATGAGTTGAGTTAATTTCATTATGTTCAACATTTTATACATCAAAAGTTGAATTGAGTTCTTTCTTTAGGAGTGTCTCTTTGACTTCATGCATCATCGCTATGTATGCCTATGATGACTTTCTCGTGCATTAATTTCACACACATTCATTCGATTTCCATGTTTAGGATATTTTCATGATAGTCCATGGTGTGTTTTTTGTATTTATATGTATACTTTTATACTAAAAAAAAATTAAATTTTCAAAAATAGTTTGCTAGTTTATTGAAGTTTCATCGCATATGCTTAATTATCTAAACTTTGTGATGATATTTCATATAGTTGTACTTTTGATGATAAATTTTACTATTTATCTTCTAACCTTTTATCTATTATGGACAAAAAGGTGGAGAAAAAAATAAGGGGGAGTTGTTTTTTTTAAACTCCATGCGTCACGGTATTTCTAAGCTTCATGTGTATAGGTATTTTTTCGGGTTGATGATATCACGGACTACACAATGAAGATCTTCAGTAGAAACAAAGTTGCAATTGTCTATTTCCTTTTCGATTTTGGAAGGGACATTAGTTGAACTTGTATTAGGGTTTTTTTTTTTTATTTTAGGTTTTGTACCAGAATAGATAAAGGGGGAGATTTGTAAGAGCATAATTTATTATTTTCTCTTTATGTTTATAGTTTTACATATTCCAGTGGGGATCCATTTATTTTAGCCCAAGAGAGTAGCCGACCGGCCCAGTATGGAGAGTGGACTGCCCGATCCAAATCAGTTATTTATTAAACACTAGTGTATTTAACATACCCTTAAATACTTATGGATACACTCAAATTGGGTACCAACAATCTGGAGGAGATATTCAGGGACACCACGAGTTATCCACATGTTAATTGAGTCCTTTGTACAACTCAATCTCTTATTTTACACATCTATAAATTATAAACCTTGGCCTGGGGCAATGGGATGTACACTCGAGCATTGAGAGACACTAATAAGAACATATTAACCTCTTCGTGGACGTAGGTAAATTTTCAAACCACGTATATCGTTGTTGTGTGTGATCTTTACTATCTGCACTGATACTTATTTTTGTGGATCTTTATTATGATATTTCTTACACTCGTAATTGGTACCGTCTGTGGGAAACGATTTATTTTCCTATGAAACATTCATCAACAGAAAGCCCATAATATCTCACCACACTACCAACATTCCTCAGGTAGGCGATGTGCAAGATGACCCAGTCCCACCTAGGGTCAAGTCAGAGATTCGCGAGCAACCAAATCCTAGGTTTCTCCAAGAAAGGCAACCTTCTAAAGAAAGGCAGGGACCACCTAGGTCTATACAGATCTCCAAGTTAGTCGATGCCTATGAATCTAGGCTCCAATAACAAGAGGAGGCCATACGCCTCCGGGTGTAAGAAAATGTTTGCCTGCAAAGGCAACTTGAGAGAATAGAGAGATATCTTCATGGAGATACCAGGAAGCATTATCATAGGACTCCTAGTCCTCAGGAAAGCAATACTCGCAACTGAAGGAGGATCCCTAGGCGCAACAAAGATATATTTGCACATGACAGGTCAGAGCGTGATTTATCAGAATGTGGTCAATTAGAAAGGTGCCACAAAAGCAACGATGGTCAAGATGAGAACATTAGAGTTTTGGTTCATAGAGAGATGGACCAGCATCCACCCCATTGAGGAGCCAAGTCTATCAGAGAGGTAGCCAGGTTCGCTCTCAACACCCATATGAAATCCTCTTTTTCAAGGAAAAGTGAATAAGAAGAACCCCCAAAGAAGTTTACCATTCCTAGGTTTAAGATCTCTGATGGGAAGACAAATCCCATTTACCAGGTTCGGCAGTATAGGCAAATAATGACTCTATGGAGCCATAACGATGCCTTGATGTGTTGAATTTTCCCTTCTAGCCTACATAACGTAACATAGAAGTGGTTTGAGAAGCTACCCCATGGGTCGGTTAAGAGCTTTAAGGCCATAGCAGAGGCCTTTATTGTTCACTTCATAACCAGCAGCTCCCAACCTAAGTCCCATAACAAGTCCACGTACTCAAAATCATACACATCAAACCATTACAATAATTAACCAAACCAACAACCGAACCCATATCAGTTAAATCTTCTTCGTTCCCAAAGAACTGGAAAAAGTCACCTACACAATACGACTCCACCTCTTTGAATCGAAATCAAGTCACCCACATATCCTTAGCAACAAAATTGAAGATATCCTCTATATGGAACCCAACCTCTTCTTTCCCGCGATGGGAAAGAAGTCCCGAGATCAAATACCTCAAAATCCCTTAACCAAGTACGAGTAATCCAACCCTCCTCGATGAAAATAATAATGCAATCCCTAACAGAGTACTCAAGGTAGTCCTCAGCAACCCTCAACAAGCCTAAAACATCCATTGAAGTGGCCAAAATGAAGGGGAGATGATCATCATGTTAGATTTATGAGATAATCAATTTACATAATAAAGAAAGAAGAAGAAGAAGAAGAAGAAGAAGAAGAAGAAGAAGAAGAAGAAGAAGAAGAAGAAGAAGAAGAAGAAGAAGAAGGAGAAGAAAGAACAAAAAAGAAAAAAAAAGAATAGAGAAATCATCTAAGAGGAAATGAATGAATACATTCATTATCCCCATCACATTATATTTATATTAATAAGTTTCAGATATTACATAAGCACACGCACCCTATATAGTTTAAATATAACATAACACACCATAACTATTACAAATAAGACTCGACAACACTCTCCCCCCCCCCCCTAAGGTGGTGCAAAGATATCTATCATGCCCAACAAATGTTAAAAGAAAGTTTTGCTCACACCCTTAGTCAATACATCAATCGTTTGATCAGTCGTGCTGACATACGATGTAAAAATCAATCTAAGACGAAGTTTCTCCTTAAAATGTTGACCAACTTCAATGTGCTTTGTCATATCATGTCGAACTGGATTGTGGGCGATACTAATGGCGGCTTTATTATCACAATACAAATGCATTGGCTCATGAACAAGGTAACCCAACTCGTCTAATATGGTCCTTGGCCACATCAACTCGCACACTCCATGTGCCATAGATATGAACTCAGCTTTAGTGCTAGATCTAGCAACTAGAGATTGTTTTTTGCTTTTCCATGGAACAAGATTACCTCCAACAAAAGTGGAATATCTCAAAGTGGATCGCCGATCGGTAATGGACCCTGCCCAATCAACATCAGTGGAAGCATCAAGATGTAAGTGACCATGCTTCCCAAATAATACCCCTTCCCAAGGGAACTCTTAAGGTACCAGGGAATATGATACGCAACTTCTAGATGTGTTCTTAGAGCATGCATAAACTAGCTTATCACACTAACAGCAATATCCGGGCACATAAGAAAAAGATATATAAGTCTCCCAGCCAAACGCTGAAATCTTCCCACAATAGTTAATAGCTCTTCATCTGTATCATTGAGCCTATGGTTATGCTTAATTAGGGCTCTAATTTTACCCATTTCAGCCAACATATCTAACACATACTTCTATCAAGAAATAAACACTCCTTTCTTGGATATGCACACTTTGATGCTAAGGAAATATATCTCAATAATCCTGGATCTTTGACCTCAAACTTTGTTCCCAAAAATTCCTCATTACTTGTATATCTTTCGTATCATCTCCAATAATAACAATATCATTACCATATACAATAAGGGCATTGATGTAATTTTGGTACCTCTTGATGAAGAGTGTATGATCTGCCTGACTCTGTGTATACCATAATCTCTTCACAGTAGTGTTGAACCTCTCAAACCAAGCATGTGGATACTACTTAAGCCCATACAAGGCCTTATTTAGTTTGCACACTAAATCCTGTCCATCAGTAAGCTTGAAATCAGGAGGCATCCTCATATACATTTTTTATTCCAAATTGCCCATACAGAAAGGCATTGTTTACATCCAACTGATGCAAAGGCCAAGACAAAATAACTGCCAAGGAGAAAAAGCCTCGTATGGAATTCATCTTGGTAACCGGAGCAAACGTCTATAAATAATAATTAATGTATTTACAAACCGACAACAAAGTCTTTTTAATGTAGTGAACCAAATTAGGGAAAACCCTGTGGTTGACTTAAAATCGGGCCCACGCATCGAGAAATTAAATCGGTCTCTCCTGCTCAACTATAAAAGACCACTCCTGCATTAGGGTTTTTCGATCATCCATCGTCATGCCAAACTTCTTATAATTCATTTCCATAGTATTGTTAATGTGGAATAGATAAAGCATCGTTCTAACTCGAGGGAAAACTCTATGAATGACATTGATGCAACTTTATTGACGGTCCGTAATCTTGACTTGAGGCATGTTTGCAGGATTATAAACCATCCTGAGAAATGTTAATGCACATACAAATTGTTTTTCCTCTTTAGAAGACAAGAAATAAAATGCAATGCAAAATGTCCTGCCCGTTGATGTCATGCCAACCATCTCATATAAAGGCAAGTTAAATCAGTTGGCCTTGTATGTACAATCCATTAATATAAGTGTGGGAAAACACTTTGCAAGCATGTATTTTCGTGGACTATATTTATTATTTATAAATTGAGAAATAAATTAATAAATGGGACTAATTATTACTTGTGTGGTTTAGTAATAGCTAATTGGCATGATTTAGATAATAATTAAAATTTTCATGCAGTACGATTTTTGTGATGTGTGTTTGGAATAATTAATTCGTGATATTAATGTTATGATTGTGGACTGTGTGTACACGCAAAATAATTAAATGAATAATTTATTGACGCTGTGAGGTATTAATGTGTGTTAGGTAGTGTCATTTGGACTGGAATCTGAAGTGACATGTATGTCCGTTTATGTATATCTACCGATTTTAATTGGTCCCGGGGGGTAGGTAACCCCTTAGGATGAATTTTGGGTCAATCCCGATAGTATTTTGGGCCCATTTGGGGATCCAAAAATAGGCATTTATTATAGGTTGGGGAATTTAAGGTTTTAAATAGATTTAAGAGTTATTAATCATCATTATTCACAATGTAGAAGCAAACCTTAAAAACCACGAGTCTTTGGGAGAAGTAGAGAAAATTCTAAGGAGGACAAACCACAAGGATTCAAGCCTATGTCCCAGCTCAATTCTAAGGAAAGAATATCTTGTAATCCTCATTATAAATCTGTAACTTATTTAGAATATGTGTTTTTCTTTTCTCAAATATGAGTTTTAAAGCATGTTTGGGGACTAGCTTGATTAAATTTGATTATACTAATGATTTGGGTTAATGAAGAATGATATGAATTTGTCCTGCATTGAATAATTATACCTTGATGATTAAAATATGAAGTTTATGGATTGAATGATATAGATATGACATATAATTGATGTCGTAGAACGAACTTCATCATTACAAACTATCCCCATGTTAATTTGAGGTTTAAGGCTCGAATTAGTGACGAATAGACCTAAGATGTTTTAATACTTGACAGAGATGCTTGAGGGTATTTGGTGTGTTTCTGCCTGCCTATCAAGGTGTATCTAGGGTGCTTACTTCTCTCTCCCTCTAGCTAAGATACTTCTAAGTTTCCTTACTACTTTTTTGAGTTATACACGAGAGATTTGTGAGGATTAAACTAAGTCTTATCTTCATTGAGTTTGTGTTTGGGTGTTCTATCACTAATCCGAAGCTTTGGCCAATTAGCTTATCATTAGCATACTCGAATAGGGGTTACACCTCCATCTATAATCTAAAGTACCCTCTTACATCTGGCGACTCTGCGGGGGAGGCATTATTCTAAGTAAGGAGTATGGCGCAGGATAATGCTACTCGAAGGCTCAATTTTGATGACATCCAACATAATGAAGAACATGCTGTGAGAAAACTAGAGGCCATAAGGGATGGGGCTCCTCTAATAGAGGTACCTCCGGTCCAGATGATGACAGGTGTTCCGGGGGTGGCACAAGCTCCCACGAGTGCGGGGTTGGGACCCACTCAGGTCGCGCTCCTCATGATCAAGTTTTATGAGTTTTTACAAACCCCAGTAGCTTTAACTATACTGGGAGGATTGGAGACTAGTGCCTTCGTAACACCATGGGTAGCTCCAACGGCCCCGCCAGGTGCAGGTGTCGCAGGGACGGTCTCGGCAAGAATACCCTCCATTGTGAATCCAGCAGTAGGAGCCGCTAGAGTATCAACGGCCCCAGCTGTAATGTTTGTTCCAGCTCCAATGAGCATTTAACCTATGTCCCCGTTACTTGTTTCTCCAGTAATATCCCCCATGGAGGAGATGAGAAAGGAGATGCAAAAGGAGATGCTGAAATTCATACGGGCTTCCTCGCAATCTACTGGCGAGGTAGCTTAAGTTTTTGATGAATTTCGAACACCGTATCCCCAGGAATACAACGACGAGCCCTATCCGAAGGACTATATCTCTCCTTTTTTTGAAAAATACACCGAAAAAGGTAGAAACCCGAAGGATCATATTAAGCACTTTATTGAACATTTGGGGGCGCATTATAATAATAAAAGGCTTAGGTTGAGGGAGTTTTCTAAATCCTTGACCGATAAAGCATATACCTGGTATTCCCATTTGGTTCCCAACAGCGTTCTACATGGGAAGATATGCATGTGTTATTTGTCCAGAAGTTCTTTCTGGCAGAAGATGAGTTTACTTTGACCCAACTGGGTAGGGAGAAGCAACGACCTGGGGAAGAAGTGGTGGCCTATGTTCGAATATTCAGAGAAAGATCCCTTGACATGAGGGAGGAGGCCAAAGAATCTAAGTTATTACAGATTTATGCTGAGGGGTTGCTTCCTGAGTACATTCGACATCTCATCAATGAGACGCGCAAGGGGACTTTTGCAGCGTTCTTAAAAGCAGCGAGAAACATCTCGTTGGTGGTGCGACCCAATCCGGTGGCGGTGCCCATGATGTTAAGGCAGTCGACGCAACTCGCGGGGGGAGGTCTTTGCCCCCATGGGTAGGGTACACCAAGGGGGAAGATAGGGGCAAAGCACCGAAGAGGGACAATAAGAGGAAGTTCGGAAGGGACAGGGAAGACCCACCACCATTGCCTTGTACATTGGAAGAAGCTGTCAGCTGTTACAACGCGATGGTCCAAGGGGGGATGGTCTATAAGCCAAAGGATGTTCCCGCTGAGGAGCCCGATGTGGCAACAAAGGCGGATCCGAAGTATTGCCAGGTTCATCGGAGGATCCAACATCCAACAGAAAGTTGCTTCATACTAAAAAAAATTATTGATAAATATGTGAAGGCAGAGACGTTGCAAATCCCTCCATAGGAAGTCAATAACAACCCACTACCAGCACATGGGGCCAATCTCATGGTGGCCTATGATGAAGAAATAGAGAAAATAGATAGATATGAGTATAAGGAAGCTTTGGAGATTTATACTATGGGAATGGCTAATGTCGTATTGGCTTATGATGAAGCAAGCGCCAAGGATATGGAGGATGTATATGGTGATGAAGGCGAAGAGGTAGACCCAACCCTAGAATATTGGGTAGTTTCAAAATCCCTGAAGCTCACTTGGTTCTTCGAACAAGTGGGGATTCCAAAGGAGAGTAGGTTGGAGATAACCCAGGCAATACTTGATATTTCAAGGAAGAACGCGGTCCCTTCGCTGAGATGTAAGAGACCCATGGACAGGTTGGTAAGGAGGTTTCTGTCAGAAGTAACCTTCAGCGATGCAGATAGGGCTGTAAAGTTCCCTCACAACAGGTCGTTGTATGTGACTGCTAGTGTTAACGGAGTTAGCTTTGTAAGGACTCTCATGGATGGGGGAGCTTCCATCAATATCATGCCAATTAAATCCTTTCACGCAACCAATATTCTAGAAGAAAGGTTGGTACCCATGCCTTTGGTAATTTCGGGGTATGATAACCAATCCTCCAAATCCATTGGGTATGTTAATGTGGGGATTGTGATGGGGAATTTGAGTTCCCATAAAAAATTCCACGTAATAGAGAGTATAACTTCCTATCATCTGCTAATAGGGAGGATGTGGATACACAACCAAGGGATAGTTCCTTCCACCAATGCATGAAGGCGAATATCAAGGGGACATAGGTGACTATCAGGGCTACAAAGAGGCCCTTCGCTATCGAGGAAGCTCATTTGGTGGACGCAGCATTTTATACTGAGTTGTAAGAAGATGTTCGGGTCCTAACGAGGAGGATGAAGGGAGCATAGGTTCCCTTAATCAGAGAAAGGATGGGGCCCGTGAATGAGCAAAGTAAGGAGGTTACAAGTAGCACGAAGGTAATAGCCGAAGAGGCTCACCAGGTGGTCCCTCGGCCCCAAAGCATCTCGAATCAGCTTAGAGACAGGATGAGGCCCAGAGCGGATCTGATGGAGCATGAGGTCCAACGATAAAGCGTGTTGAGTCGGTTCTCAGGAAAAAGAGTAGCCAAGGCGTCTAGAGAGAAGAGGAAACCAATCGCCGCAGATAATGCAAGAAAGTTATTACCGAAGAAGGAAAGGTGGTGTATCAATTGTAACGGTGTGAGCAGGAGGCCAAGGAAGCTGATGACGAGGTTGACCCGATATATAAATGCTTTCTGGTTGATCAACGGGGGCAATGCATGGTGATAGACAATTCCAGCATACAGGAATTTGTGGAGGAAGTCGTCGAAGAACCAAAATACATGACAGATCGACCAAAGCCACAGGCACAAGAGCTAGAGCGTTTGAACCTGGCAAAAGAAGGGGAGGACCCGAGGCCCATCTTCATCTCGAAGGATCTCAGCATAGAGAAACGAGGGGCCTTAGTGGAGTTAATTCAGGAGTTTATAGACGTCTTCGCGTGGAAGTACACAGAAATCAAAGGGCTGGACGAAGAAGTGAGCTGTCACAAATTGAATGTAATGCCTTCAGCCATTCCAGTAAAACAGGCAACGAGAATGTACAAGCCTGAGATGGATTTAAAGATCAAGGAAGAGGTTCAATGCTTACTAACAGCAGGGTTCATCAAGTCGATCCAACTCATATAGGAGGGGTCTTTCTTTATGAAGGAAGAAGCAGCTGAGATTATCAAACAGGCACACGATCCAGCTCATATAGGAGGGGCCAAGTTGTCTGACCAGTTGATGGTTTTGGGGTACTATTGGCCAATAATGGAGAAACATTCTGCTGAGTTCGTTCGAAAGTGCAAGGCTTTCCCGTTTTATAGAAATATGTTTCATGCCCCTTCAGTGGACTTACACTCCCTGGCGACGCCTTATCCTTTTCATACGTGGGCGTTCAACCTACTAGGGGCAATACACCCTTCGTCGAGGGGGATGATATGGATTCTAGTAGCAATGGAGTGTTTCACAAAATGGGTCGAGGCGATACCACTGAGAAAGGCAACGATAAGAGTAGCAAGCAACTTCACCAGGGAACACATCATTTGTCGTTTTGGGATCCCAAAGGTTATCCTTTCAGATAATGGAACCCCTTTCGTCAATTCAGAGGTAACGATGCTCACGGACAAATACTCCATTGTCCATCACACTCCGACAGTGGCATACCCAAAGGGGAATGGTAAAATCGAAGCAACTAACAAGACTTTGGTCAATATCTTGGCTAAAACAATGGAGGACTTCCCAGGATGACAAAATACCAGCCATTTTATGGGCCTATCGGATGACTAAGAGGAAGCCTACAGGGTATACGTCGTTCTCTCTTCTTTATGGGGCTGAGGCAATTCTCCCGATAGAGTTAGAAGTTACCTCAGCTCGATATACTTTACGAATCAGCATGCTCCCTCAGAATAGACACGTGCAGTTGGAAGCATTGGACGAACACGGGGATAATGCGATGCAACACTTTCAAATGTGTACGAGGCAGCTCTCCAGGGCATATGATAACCTGGTGAGACCAAGGAAATTCGTAGAGGGAGATCTCGTATTAGAGGCAATAGTTAAACATATTAGGGGCTTCCTCTACCTAAGTTTGCAGTCAATTGGGAGGGACCTTTCATCATAAAGGAGGCTCATAACTCAGGTTATTGCTTAATTTCTAAGATAGAAGAAGACAGGTCATTTAAGATTAATAACAAATGGTTGAAGGTCTATCATGTGTAAGTAATTATGTTTGGGGCCACCGATGCATCTAACTATTATGAATATACGATTTCATTTTTATTTTATGCAAGTTCTCTTTATTTTAATTCAAGTAGAGATGAAAGAACTACAAAACTTCATATTTCACAATCTATGTAAACAGTTGTAACCATAAAATGGCATGGGAATAAGTATCTGTTTCCATTCATATACTTTGGGGCATTACAAAATTGGGAGCTATCGCCCAAGGATTACATGAGAAGAAAGGAAAAATACATTTACAAAAACTTATTGACCCCGGAGGAACCACAAATCTGGGGAGGAGAAAAAATCTTTAGGAAGGCCCGAGGAAGCATCTAAGCAAGACCGTTGGGTATTAAGGGAAACTTTCAATCTAGTTTGTGCCTGCGTACGCTCGATAAGAAGTTTTTCTCGCTTTAGTTTTGCCAAACGCAGAGCTTCTTCGAGGTCCTCCACCTCCTTGTCAATGGCTCCGAGGAAAGGTGCTAGCTTGGCTTCCTCGGCCCTCTGATTCTCCGGATACTTTCGTAAGAGATCCCTCTGGCTGTCCAACTGTTATCTCTTCAAAGTCTTTAAATGTGTGATGAGCCAATCAAAACGGAACCCATCATGACCCAACTTCCTCAGATAGCCCAAGAACTGGTTGAGGAGGGTTCTAGTCACGTTTGTAATTAGAGTATTGGCGATTTCAGCAATAACGGTGGCCATGACTTGGAGTCTATGACTCATAACTATGATGTTTGAATGGAGGCAGTCCACCGTAAAAGGTCTTAGGATGATGGCTCACAAGTTATTCAATGGCCAAACGATAGTTGTCAGGCATTTCGGGAGAATGTTGGAGCACCATCAGGCAGAAGACGGGAGGATCCAAGTCGGGCAGAGGAAGCTCGCACCCAGATTCGCTCTCCGCAGCGGCACCTGTCGTAGAACCTTAATCATTATGGCTAGATCCTTCGGAGGAGACAGGTTCACGATGCAGCGAGGTAATAGGCGAAGGAACTGGTGGAGAATCCTCCCGAGCTACTTGAAAACAGCCAGAGGAAATACAGAGTTAGGGAAAAATCTTAACAAGCGTTTTCATTGCTAAGTCACCAATATAAGGGGAGTTTATGAAAATCTTAACAAGTGTTTTCGTTGTTAAGTCACCCTTATAGGTGGAGTTTATGAGAAAAATCTTAACAAGTGTTTTCGTTGTTAAGTCACCGTTATAGGTGGAGTTTATGAGAAAAATCTTAACAAGTGTTTTCGTTGTTAAGTCACCGTTATAGGTGGAGTTTATGAGAAAAATCTTAACAGGTGTTTGCGTTGTTAAGTCATCGTTATAGGTGGAATTTGTGAAAAAAATCTTAACAAGTGTTTGCGTTGTTAAGTCACCGTTATAGGTGGAGCTTATGGAAAAACCTTAACAAGATTTTTCGTTGTTAAGTCACCGTTATAGGTGGAGTTTGTGAAAAAAATCTTCTTAACAAGTGTTTTCATTGATTCAGTCACCTATATAGGTGGAGTTTGAGAAGCTGAGAAATACAGAGAAATTAGAAAAATACCTCAACAGCAGGAGAGAGATTAGTAGTTGCCACGAGAACCATAATGCTAGAAACCGTTGGAGGCGGGATCACTACCTCAGCAGCTTCAACGGTAGGAAAAACTCCCCTCGCCGGCGTAGGTACTATAGCTAGCATGGGTACAACATCCGAAGGAGACGTTGGACCTTCGAGAGATGCCCCAACGAGGGCAGCTGCTCCAACTTGGGCCTGAGAAGGGATAAGGCCACTCAACGCGAAAGGCGGAGAAAGACTTGGAGAGAGATACAAATGTAAATACAAGTGTTAGATGAAAGGAGTAATCGTAAAAGGATAAGAGATAAAAATGCACTTAACTTACCCCCGTTATGGCACTAAAGAGAGGAACTGCAATAATGGGCCTTGACAGAGCAGGAGGAAGGAGAATGTTGGCTATCAGCGACGCCACTTCCACCTAAAATAGCCCAACATATTAGAGTTGATATATAAACCAATGGGACAAATAAAAGATGCAAGGCTTGGAACGAAATCTACCTGTGGGGCACTCTCTTCGACCAGAACAAGGGGCAAAGAGACCTCCCTCTTCGAGGGCAACTCGAAGGAAGCTGGAACAGTTACCTCGGGCTAGTTAGACATCTCAACAGCACCCACGGCGACATTTCTGGCCTGGTGGGATGAGGAACAACGCGAATATGTAAGGCTTATTAACGGAGAGTGTGGAAGGGCAGCAGTGGCTGGAGGAGTATCGCAACGTACCCCCACGAAACAACTCACTGGAGGACTGGGGGAACTGGGAGGACTGATCCTCACTTCTTCAACTCCCTGCACCAAAGATATCAGGCAATAAGTAAAAATGCTATGTCAAGAAAAGATTGAGAAATAAAGAATACGCATATACCTCAGTTCCGGAGGGAGAACGAGAGGGTATGGCCACCGGTGAACGTAACGAGGGGGCAGCAACCGAAGGAACTGGGGAGGAAGGCTCCTCATATGTCTGTTTCTTCTGTGGCTTAGTACCAAGAGTCTTCCTTCTTGAGCCCGTGGCACCACAACTTTCAGGCACCTTCGATCTTCTTCGTCTTTTTGCTGATGGCTCACTAGGATCAACCACGATTTTGGGGAAGGTACCCGAAGTAGGAACGGCCACTACGTGCCATTGGAATTAAATATTTATTCGGGCAACTTCGACCTCTACCCGCCTCCTCAGCTCTTCAGCCAGTTTCGGAGACATAGGAGGGGGAACGGAGGCAATTGGGAATACCTCCAATGGAGTTTGCGCCTGACTTTTGACCTTAGACTTCTTGGACTTGGACTTTCTGGCTTTCTTGGCAGGTGGCTCAGAAGGCCCTTCTCCCGTGACAGCTTCGACCGTGGGGACAGATGGTTTGGGGATCACAGTGGCCTTTGCTTTGGGCGTGGCAACAAGGATCATGGGAAAGTATGGAGGAAGTTTCGTGGGAGGTGCTTTGGGGGTCTGACTCAGAGGGAACTCAACCCCGAGAACGGAATTGCCCTTCAGGCCCAGCTCCAGGGCAGAAAATGAAAGAACTGGGGGATACACGGGATCACCCTTGATGAATTCAACAATCTAGCCCAGTTACCTCGCCCAATATTTTGTGGTAAATAAAGGGTTCACGTCCCCTTGCATAGTGATGCTGGGGATGGTGACTTGCCCAGCCAATGTCGAACTCACTCCCCACGCGATCGTCGAGGAGAATAGGGAGCATGCCTCGCCAAAAGATACCTTAGGGTTAGATAAGTAAAACATCGGGCGAGGAGCCCCCTAATCAAAGCCAAATTGACGGCTTCATCGGTTGGGATTGTAATATTCACTGGTGTATCCCCACTCAGTGTATGAGTTTTTAGTATCCTGGCAAAAATAGAAGCACAATGGCCAATGAGGGGTCTTCGGTAATGAGGTCTACAGTGGTTGGCTGGACCACTCTTGCCCCATGCTTGAAAAAATCGCAAGTATAGAGGAAAATATCCTCCCCATAGGGCCTCATTACAAAACTGGAAAAGTCATCAATAAAGAAGGTCCGCTCCTTTCGGCTCTGCCTTTTATGGTAAACAAATGAGCGAGGGGGCATGATTGTTTCCCCCGAGGGAGGACAGTTAGTCTTGGCGGCTACGGTCGGAAAGCGTATATAAAGGAAACCCGTAAGGAGAATGCAGTTGGAAAAATTGGCTAGGTTGTAATAACCCAGAGATCGCTCCATGTCAAAAAAGACCCTGTCAAGCCATGAGTAAAGGATCCCCAAGGCGATTGTAGCCAGAAGGAGCTTGATACCTGGGGCCAATTGGAGAGATAGGTTGATGAGGTCCCTTTGGGGCTGTTCGTTGGGCTTCCCCGTTAAAAAGAAGCAAGAAAGAATGATAAGGATATAGGCAGGATGCTCTAGCGATGTACCTTGTCCAGGGGCAGCCTCAAAGGAACCTCCTTCGAAAGGGTCCTTGAAGAAGTAGTTGATAAGGGGAGTGAACATGGCTTTATTTGAAGTATCGATACACCTTCAGCATATACGGTCCAGTTCCAAACGGTCAGCGATTTTTTGGGTATCAGAGCTTCATCGGAGTATGGCTCATGACCTATTGCCTCAAGGCCAAGGAGCTCGCACACGTCCTCCAATGTTATTGTAAACTCTCCCCATGCAGCGATGAACGTATGAGTAGTAACATTCCAGCGAGATACCAGAACGGGAAGAGCAGCATTGTTCTTGGAGAGGGTGAACTCACCAAACCACTTGGCTCGATGTAACCCAATCTTAGCGAGAATATTAGTGTGGGAACTCTGTATATGAGAATTCCAAGCAGCAAAGTGAGCAGTTGAGCCTCCAGGACTTTCAAAATTGACGTGAGACCATGGGAAGTCCCCTCTCTCAAGACGAAACCTGAGAGTCCCCTCGGGAGGAAGAAAACCCCATTCATCAAAATCCTCATCTTCATCACCAAGCATCATGGCATCATACTTGGCATTAAAAATGCAACTCTTGCAAAATCCAACAAAGTCATCACCTTCGCCAAAAATGGGGGACCGGCGGTAGAAACGCAACTGTTCTTGACGAGCAGCGATCAATGAGGCAGCAGAGGGGGTGGTGACAACGGAGGCAGCAGGAGGAGCACTGGTGGTAGGAGTGGAAGGGGTGATTGAAGAGACCATTGTAGACAACAGAAGTACGAAAATATCTGGTACAAGAAGAGCTGGAAATGAATAGGGAGGTGCACAACCGCGGGTGGTGGTGCAAAGAATGAGAGGAGGAGGATACTGAGCAAAAAAGAAGGCAACAATGGAGGTCGCACAGAGCTCGCACAAATATCTCTCTCTGAGGAAATATGAAAGCTTGAAGAAGAAGAAGAAGAAGAAGAAGAAGAAGAAGAAGAAGGAGAAGGAGAAGAAGAAGAAGAAGAAGGAGAAGAAGAAGAAGAAGAAGAAGAAGAAGAAGAAGAAGAAGAAGAGAAAGGTTCGAAATAGAGAGACGTTTGAAACTTTTAAACCCTTTTACTTGTCATTTGAGTTCCCCCCCACCCCACCCCCGCACGTGCCAAACCGCCTATAATCATTTCAAAGGCACACGTGGCACTTCGGGAGGTGTTTTTACAGCTGAAAAGACAACGTTACGACGAATATGAAGTGACGCCTGCGGAATAGAAAGGGTTTCCTTCCTAACCAAGTTTATGTTTTGGCGTCAAAATGGTGTCACACTTATCCATTAACACCTAACGGAAAATCTGTCCCAACAGTTCAAAAAGCTACGATGTCCCCTCGCCACAGGTCCAAACATTGTTTAAATTGTGACTCAGTTACATCGAGGAGAATTTCACTTACCAGGAGTCCAAACGAGTATTTGAGAAGGTTAGTAGGCCTTTCGGGGGAATTCCAAATAGTAAAGTTAGAACGGTTGAGGCTCGGCATGAGGAAAAAGTGGCGATGTCCCTTCGCCCAAGCCCAATGAGTTATGGAGCTTCGGCTCAGGTACATCGGGGAGAATTTTACTTTTTCCAGGAGATTATATCGCTGCGGTTCTAACGAGGGAAAGAAGGCCATAATTTTTTCACGCAGAGAAGGTTCATCGGATTGAGAAGTTTCATGCAGACATTTCTTGTTCCAACAAATCTCTCCATAAAGGGGCAAATGTATAGGGGGCTTGAAGGTAATCCTGAGATTAAGGATAATTCCCCAATTATCAATAGTATTTGGGATTAAGCAACCGATGCAGCTCAAGCGTGGCAACTCATATTTAGCTTGTTATGTTAGTCATATTGTATCTTTGTTTATATTGACTGTAAGTTATAACAATTGTAATATTATAATGAGAATAATAATGAGTTTTAGCGTAAGGTCAAACGGTACTCGCGAGAGACCAGGCTTAGCAGGGCCTGGGAGAGCTTTCATGCTTTATCGAATGACCTCGCCGTGGGAACTTTAGAGGGACTTGGTTTGGAGGATTGAGAAGTGAGGCACCGTTGGGGCTTGTCCTGACCAACTTAGATACACCTGATAAAACACTGAAGGACCCTGATCGTGGAACCTCGGGCGGAGCAACTGGGAGTTCCATCAGGCGTTGAGTTGTGAACCAAACAACCCTCTACTTAATGTCACATCTACTGTGCGTGATGTCACTAGCCAGCTAAACAATGTCAGACCTACACTTGAGTAAACCACCGTGGTATTTGGGGCTGTCAGGCAGTTGGTAAGCCAACTCTACGACAACAGCCCCCCCCCCCCCCCCCCGACACACAGGGGTTAGGCAAAAGGCATGTCTTGGAATTTAATGTTTATGACGTGGAGACAACTAGTGCATCAGGCATTTAATGTTGTGACATAAAGTATGAGGTATGTCTTTCATAGTCTTAAATGACTGAGTTACCTCGGGGTGGTGTGGGGGGCTATTTAAGGACCCCAACCACCTTTGAGGAAAGGGAAGATCTTTTGAGAGTTCAGGATTTATTACTAGAGAGAGAATACACATCATAGAGAGTTATTGCAAACCAGAGGGTTTACTCACTCACCATTGTTATTTATTACGAAGCTTTTAATACTTAACAGAGATGCTTGAGGGTGTTTAGTGTGTTTCTACCTGCTTACCAAGGTCTATCTAGGGTGTTTACTTCTCTCTCCCTCTATCTAAGATACTTCTAAGTTTCCTTACTACTTTTCTGAGTTATACACGAGAGATTTGTGAGGATTAAACTAAGTCTTATCTTCATTGAGTTTGTGTTCGGGTGTTCTATCACCAATCCGAAGCTTTGGCCAATTAGCTTATCATTACCATACTCGAATAGGGGTTACGCCTCCATCTATAATAACAACTTCTAAATAGTTCAATGATATTTCTAGTTGAAAATATAAGTTAAATCGGCGGTTATCTGCTTGAGGTCTCAATAGAGTTTGATAGGTTTTGAGGCTTTGAGAGGGAGTCGAGATTGATGTGAATGATTTGATTTTATTATTTTTTTCATTTTTATTTTTAGACTAAATTACCTTTTTAGTCCCTAAACTATCACAATTTTTTTAAATGGTCCCCAATCTTTTATTTGCCTCACGTTAGTTCCCAAACTATTTAACTTGTTTCAAATCGGGGATTCCGTCCATTTAGGTTGTTAAATGCTAACGGAATTAAGCCCAATACCTGTTATGCCCTTATCTCCTTAATTTTGTACTCTTATGCCCTTATCCCCTTAATTTTATACCTATGATGTAATTAATCTTTATAATTTTTTATAAAATCAAAAAGTTTAAAAACATGAAAAAAAGTTTATATACATTTTTATTAACTGTTACATTTCAAAATGTTTTTTTTTTATTAAAAATAACTTTTTACAAAAAAGTTTATATATCTCTGTTTACAAAATGTTTTTTTTACTAAAAATAAATTTTTATTTCAAAATATTTTTTTATTATAAATAGCCTTTTATTTCAAAATGTTTTTACAAAATAACTATTTTTACAAATGTTTTTACAAAATAAGTGTTATTTTTAAGTTTTTTTATTAAAAATAACTTCCTTTCCTCTCTCTCTCTCTCTCTCTCTCTCTCTCTCTCTCTCTCACACACACACACACACACACACACACCTCTTATATAAATGTTATATACAACTGTTTTCTAAAAAATATGTTTGTAAAAGAGAAACAAGTTTTTTTTAAAAGCCTGTTATTTATGTTTGTATAATATGTTTGTAAAAGAGAAACAAGTTTTTTTTTTTTAAAAAAAAGCCTGTTATTTATGTTTGCAACTGTTATAAGTGTTATATATAACATATGTTTGTAAAAAAAATTATAATTGTTATATATAACTGTTTGTTATATATGTTATAACATATGTTTGTTATAACACATGTTATATATAATTGTTTGTAAATCATATATAACATATGTTTGTAAAGACCTCTTTTTATTTTACAAAAAAAATGTGTTTTTGCTTTTTTTTACAAATGTAAATACCTTTTAGTCTTAATAAACATAAAGACCTGTTTTTTTTTTACAAAAAAACATTTTTTTGTAAAAAGAACATGTTCAACAAACATAAAGACCTTTTTTAAAAACCAAAAAAATGTTTTTTTTACAAATGTACATACCTGTTTAATTTTAATACACATTTTTTTCAAAAGTAAAGTCCTATTTTTTTTTAACAAAAAACATGTTTTTATACAAACATAAAGACTTGTTTTTTTTTGTTAACAAAAAACCTTTTTTTTTTAACAAAGCAGTTATATATAGCATGTATGACTTATATATAACATGTTTTATATATAACATACATAACTACTATATATATAACATATATAACAGTTATATATATCAAATATAGAGAGAGGTTCAAAAGCAAACCAAAAGATTGAACTTTTTAACGAACCTATTAAGACATTAAAAAATAACCCAATTAATTGTAATTCCTATGTTGTATTTGGTCCGCGCCAGCAATAACGGACACGCGTGTTTTTTAATATACCCCCCCCCCCCAACCACCCAGCTGTCAGTTCCCCCACCCACAACCTTGGGCATACCTCCATTTCTGGAGCAACACGAGCTCCTAAACCCGTCGTCAATAATCCATTTCCCACCAACATTTCAACCCACTCAAACCCGGTGCTGCCCTAAAACCTCCTGCCCGGCGACAACCAGGGATGACCTTAACCCATGAAAACCGTTGTGACCTTTTAATTTATTTGGTTTTATTATTTGGCTTGGGTCTTTAACAAAACTGGGTAATGGGTTATGGGAGGAGTTTGGGAGATAGGTTTAGTTATTGTCGGATCTTGGAGCAGTTGGGTTTGGAATGGGAGTTTGGGCTGCTGGTTTTGGGTTGAAGTCATTAGGTCCTTCGGGTTAAAGGGGTTTGGTTTTAGATCCGACATGTCTCGGTATGGGTTGGCCTTGATCTTGGGTTGTTGGGTAGATCCGAGTCATGAGCTGGTATGGAACTCGGGTCAGGGGTGTAGGAGCAGCCATGGGGGATGGGCAACTGTGGGAAGAAGGCGTCCATGGGGTTGTAATACCCCGTATTTTTATGGCTTTTGAATTGGGGATTTATTAAATTTATATGAGATAAATTAAATTAATATTAATCCGAAATTTCTTTTAAACATTTACTACCGTGACAAGAGTTAATAATTACTGGGAATTTGTTAAACATTACTTGATGAGCAAATTAATATATAGAATTGAATTTATTAAAATTATTGCGAGTGAATAATACGACAATTATGAAAAATTAAGTCGGGACGCGCGTATGGGTCGTGTCGGAACTAATTTAATGAAATAAAAGTGAATTGATTATAAGTCGCGCGTATGGTCATTTCGAGTGCGCCAACATGTCCGGAAGGGTCGAGATAGTCAGAAAAGTATACCCGGAGGTTTAGTTTGGGCCCCAGGACGATTTTAGGCCTAACCAGCATCACGGGAGGGCAATTTAGTCATTTTCTATTTTAGGCCTTAGTTAATGACAAAAATTGGGAATTAATATCAACATTCTCAAAAGTTTAGAATGACAGGGAGAGGAAGAAAGTAAAAAGCTTTCCAATAATTCAAGGCCAAGAACTAACCAATTTGCACCTCCACAACCACCAAAGCGTAGATCGGAGCGAGGGGATTAAGACTATACCAGTCTATTTCGTGGAATCAGACCTACAATCTCAAGGCAAGTACTTATCTTGCTGATTCCTAGTTAATATTTCACCTATGTTAGATTAGGGTTGGCAAATACATGCTTTATTGAATAATTATATGATTTATGAGATTTTAATCACATGTTTTAGGAGAAATGCATGCAGTCTGGAACCTTCGACATACGTAGAGGATCAACCACAAATTTTTAATGATTTAATAGAAAAAAATCTGGAAAAAGATTAAGAATATTTCAATTTATGATAAAACTAGGGTTTTTGATAATTATATTGAATTTGCCCCTCTAAACCCATGCATTTGATGAATTCGTACATGTTTTATGTAGGAAATCATGTAGATATGCTGATATAACCCTTGATTTATCATTTGGAAGTTTGGGATGAATTAAGCACGATATAGAGGTTGGAAGGTAATAAAACAAGTAGGTTACTTTTGCAGGAATCTGGGCAAGAACTGCTCGATCGATCGATTGACTCAAGAATGTCGATCGATCGATCAAATCCTGTTCATCAATCGATCGACCCCTCCTAAAAATTGAATATATTTTTCCCCCATTTTTTATTAATTCGGTTAAAATACGTAGGAGCCCTTGGATATTATTTAAAAATCATAATGGGTCATGAAGAGGACCAGTAGGGTCTAAGTAGGTTCCGATGAATATAATTTTATACGAGATGTAATCGTGGCATAACGGGGCTATGACATTTATTAGGAATCGTGTGTACGTTAAGTAAGGTATTGAGAGATTTAATAAAGACTTAGACCAACATGGGAGTGAGGGTATACGTACTGAATTTATCTTTAGGAAGAGAAAATACTTCCATGGACGAGAAGTAATTGTGAAATGGCTATAATTGAGAATAAAAGGAGATGAGTTCATTATGCGTAAAAAATGGGTAATTTGTATTACGTACGGTTAAGATATTGTTATAGGTCGCGAGCGAACCTAATTGAAAGATATGAATATTTATATATATAACCGAGTGCTTGTGTGTGTGTGTGTGTGTGTATATATATATATATATCTGTGTATAATCATACCCCCGCTACTTGCTATCGCGGAGGTTACCGGCTCGGGACAGTCTTATCTCAATGGGACCTTTATGGGCAATATTGGCTCGTACCTTAGAACATAGGATTCCTTGGTACAGGCTATCTGAGAATGATAGTCGGCTGGTTTTAAGAGACGTGAGGGTATGTGTTGACCTCTCAGTGACTTGGAACTATGCTTTGCCTCCATTCTGTGTGTATTGTGTTAATACAGTTCGAGAGTGATTCCAAACTGGTATTTCCCACGTATGAGGTATACGGGGACTTAATAGCAGAAGATGCCAGCACCATAGATTTTATATAGGGTGCCGATTAGTATATATATTGTATGAGTGATTAATATATATATACTTATAACTGAGATTCTTCTACTGTGCGTATAAGTAGATAAGTAATCGAATAAATGCTCCTAATTATAATAAGTGTTTGGGAACTTCATAACAGTATTGAGAAATACATCACCGACTTAAATAATCCTTAAGAGAATGATATCTAAAATCAAATCATAGACATACGATCTCACGAATTATAATTTTTGGGAGATAAATTAGATAGACTATTGAGTTATTTTAGTAGTACGATAGGCGTGCACACTAGATGAGAGATGAGAATTCTCAGGAGAGTGTCGCATACTAACATGTATTTTATATCAACTAGTAAGCATTTTAAATACTTGCCAAACCATTTTAAAACTGTTTTACACCCGGGTTCTGTCCCGTTTCGTGTCACTTTCTTTCTCTTATATATATATATATATATATATATATATATATATATATATATATATATATATATATATTACACGTGCCCAACCGCTGGGGTGTCAGGGTAGATTCATTTGACTGGACGTGCTGCAGCTTGTCTAGGAGTTATAGGTCATTGTAGTAGACGCTTCCTCTTTTGACTCCTCAGATTTCTATTTAGTGCTTTTAGTTAGGGCATGTGTCGTCCATTTCCAGACTATTGTTTAGACTTGGCGGGGATTTCCTACACTTCTATTATTTCAGTATTCTGTTCTTATTTGGTATTATTTTATCTATCACATTGTGAGTGGTTGTGGTTATTTATTTGGATTTGAGTAATCTAGTTGGCATATTTCATTGGATGATTGGTATCTTATTCATTTGTATTATTCATAAACTGGTTTATACTTAAAAGTTTTTTACAACGGAATTTAATAAATAAAATAATTTAAATTATTTTGACACTTGGCTTAATTATTTAGGGTAATTAAAACGGAAAATTATTTCGACAGTGATGCTAAGGATGAACCACACCGTTCACCTTGATTTTTAATTTAACGAAGGACTGATCACCCGGTATTTGATTAGGCTGGATGTAACAGGTGGTATCAGAGTATCAGGTTTTAGTGTTCTTTAGGATCTGTATGGCTTATTGCGCTTTCAGCTTAGCGTCCTTGATATAGAGCCTTATTTTAGGACTGTTGTATTCTTGTATATACGATTTACGTCTTCAGCTATTTGAGATTGATAACAAAACTGTAGAGTAATAAACTTCCTTCTCGTTTAAGATGCCTCTGAGATGAGCACCCCGAGATAGGAATGCCCAACTCGAGCAGCCAGTAGCTCCGGCTCAGGGAATGATGAACGCAACTGAAGTAGTCGCCATAGTTGCTCAGGCGATGAATGCCTTATTAACGGTGGTGCATCAGGACCCACCCCAAGTTCAGGTCATAGCGCCAATGCCATCACAACTTCCCACAGCATGGGAGAGAGTCAGGGATGCCTTTCAGAAGGCCCATCCCCTAGAGTTCTCGGGTGGTTCCGATATTGTCATCGCCAGCCAATGAAAGAAGGACATCGAGAGGCATTTGCGTATGTATGAGTGAACTAACGTGCAGAGGCAATTAATGTCATCCTTCAAGCTAGTGAGGTCCGCTTTGCAGTGGTGGGAGTCTATCATCACCTTGGAGGAGAGGTACAACATGTCGATTCAGTCATTTTGGGTGCGGTTTGACCCCAAATATTTTTCATCCGCTGTGCAGACTGAGATGAAGTGGAGATTACTGAATTTTAAGAAGGAGAGTATGACCGTTGCTGAGTATGAGGAAGATTTCACGAGACTTCTCACTATAGTGCCTAATGAGGCACCCACTGAGGAGAAGAAGATTTTAATGTTCTTTGATGGATTAGCCTGGAGGATTCGTCAGCACCTCACAGGTAATTTGTCGTTGGGTGCCTACATTGATGTACTCAACGTCGCTCTATTGCATCGCTAGGATCACCACTTCCATCAGCAGGAAAGCAAGCGAGCAGGGGAGTCCAGCCAGTAGGACCGAACATGAGGTGGTAGTGCCGGTGAGGCACCATTAGCTAGGGACAAGCCCGTCACAATGAACAGAGTTCCCATCAGGGGGAACCTGCCAAGCGATTCCGATTCGGTGACTCTAAGCAGGGATATGAGGGATTTAGACAGGGCCAGTCTAGTCAACATGGCCAACAGGGCCAACATCGTCAGCAGCAGGGCCAACATAATTTTTAGCAGGGTCAGCAGGGCCAGTGGCAGGGTAGTAACGGCCCTCAGTGCCGTGGTCAGCAGGGACAAAGGGGAGGAAACTTTAAGGGCAAGTGGTTTGGTTGCGGTAAGAATGGCCATAGGCGTCAGGATTGCCCAGAGGGGGATAGTATTGCCCAGAGGGGGATAGTGCCCCACAGCATAGGGTGCCCGTTAGGATCCGCGGAGACCACTTTTTCCGGTCGCCCTCCCAACACTACCTCCGATGCCATCTTTATCAGCCATCCCAGTAGTCCCCGTCCAGCAGGGATAATTATAGTATGAACGTGTCTATAACTTCCACCAGCCAATAGCACCGCAGGCACCACCCGCGATTGAGGGTACGTTTCCTATTTATGGCACTATGGGGAGTATTTTATTTAATACCGGGGCGTCACATTATTTTATAGCTACTAGCTTTGCATTGGCCATGGGGTTATTAGACACGACAGAGTGTACAGTGACATGCATAGATTCACCACTAGAAAATGGTTCCTTAATTTTCTTTATATGTCGGAGAGTAAGTATAGAGATTGGTAGCTTGATTTTACCTACGAACATGCTAGTTTTAGATATGCATGAGTATGACGCCATTATTGTCATGGATTGGCTCGCTGCGTATAGAGCCATGATGGATTGTTTCGGTAGGAGTATTATCTTTTCCATTCCTGGTCAGGAGATGTTTTGGGTGGTGATGCCTCGCCCAGAGGGATGATCTTTCCCATTTGTATTACATAGAGGAGGAGACCTCTAAAGAGATTGTGATTCCCCTAGATTCGATTCCAGTTATTTGTGAAATTTCGGATGTGTTCCATGAGATACCGGGCCTACCTCCCAGTTGAGAGATAGATTTTATCATAGACTTTATGCCGAGCACTCGGACGATAGCACGTGCATCGTACCGTATGGCTCCAGTGGAGATGAGGGAGTTACGGGATCAGATAGAGCAGCTATTAGGCCAGGGATTCATTCGTAAGAGAACCTCACCTTGGGGTGCTCCGTATTATTTGTGAAAAAGAGATATGGTTCATTGAGATTGTGCATAGACTACAGAGAATTTAATAAGGTCACGATACGGAATAAGTATCTATTGCCCCGAATCGATGACATGTTTGACCAGCTAAGGGGAGTTGCCTTCTTTTCGAAGATAGATTTGAGATCGAGATACCATCAGCTACGAATTAGGGAGCAGAATGTGTCTAAGACTGCATTCTTTATGAGATATGGGTCCTATGAGTTCAGAGTCATACCGTTTGGGCTGACAAATGCTACAGTCGTATTCATGAACTTGATGAACTGATTGTTCAGAGAGTTCTTGGATCGGTTTGTAATCGTCTTCATAGATGACATCTTGATTTATTCACAGACTGAAGAGGAGCATGCAGAGCACTTGAGACGGGTTCTTCAGACTCTACGAGAGCATCAGTTGTATGCTAAGTATGAGAAGTGTGAATTCTAGTTACGGGAGGTACAGTTTCTGGGGCACGTTGTGTCAAAATTGGGGATATCAGTTGACCTGAGTAAAATGTTGGCAATGAGGGAGTGGGGACAACCCATGACACCGACAGAGGTGCGTAGCTTCTTGGGGTTAGCCAGGTACTACAGACGGTTCGTTCGAGGCTTTTCGAAAATAACGGGTTCGTTGACGAATCTGATACGCAAGGGGGTACCGTATGTATGGGATGACGCTTGTCAATTGACTTTTGACGAGCTGAAGGATAAGCTGACTTCGACACCAGTTCTTGCTTTACCCAGGCCGAGAGTAGAGTACCTGGTGTATACTGACACCTCTCTACAGGGACTCAGTGGATTACTTCAGCAAGGGAACAGGCTATAGCTTATGCTTCCCGCAAGCTTAAGCCTCATGAAAGGAATTACCCCACCCACGACCTGGAGCTAGCAGCAGTCGTGTGTTGCATTGCGAATTTAGAGGCATTCCTTGTTGGGGGAGAAGTTTCGCTTCTTCACATACCACAATTCACTGCAATACTTATTCACTCAGCGGGAGTTAAACATGCGTCAGCGCAGGTGGCTGGAGTTTGTGAAAGACTACCATTTCGAGATACAGTACCATCCGGGGAAGGCTAATGTAGTTGCTGATGCATTAAGCCGTAGACCAGTAGGTGAGGTAGCGAAAGTATGGAAGGTGAAGTGGAAAGAGTTGGGACATCAGGATGCGGTGGCCCGATCCTTTGCATCATTGATGACGGGCACGCCATAAATTATTACGAGGGTGATCCAGGCCCAAGAAACTGATACGTTTTGTCAAGATCAGATTGTACAACTATTAACTGAGGGTGCTGAGTCCTATTTAGTGAGTTCTGAAGGAGGTTTGCGGTTTAATGGGAGATTAGTGGTCCCGGAGGGAGAAGACTTATGTCATGAAGTAATGATGCAGTCGCATGGGTCCAGATTTTCAGTACATCCCGAAGGGATAAAATGTACCAGGATACGAGGCGACAGTACTGGTGGAGTGGGATGAAGAAGGACATTGGGGAGTTTGTGTCCAAATGTACTACCTATCAGATGGTAAAGGTGGACCACCAGAGACCGTTAGGATTATTTCAACTGCTATCTACATGGAAATGGGAGAACATTTCCATGGATTTTATCACTGGGTTGCCTACATCATAACGGGGTCACGATTCCATATGGGTTATAGTGGATCGGTTGACCAAGATAGCTCATTTTTTGCCAGTGCCAACAGACTACACCACGGGCCAGTATACACAGTTGTTTATTGCCGAGGTAGTTATGCTACATGGGGTGCCCCTGGATACTGTGTCTGATAGGGACAAGATTTTTTTGTCGCGCTTCTGGTAGAGCTTTCAGGAAGCTATGGGTACAGAGTTGAGATTGAGTTCCGCTTATCACTCGCAAACAGATGGACAGGCAGAGCGTACCAATCATATGCTGGAGGATATGCTACGCATGTGTGTCCTTGATTTTAGAGGGGGTTGGCAGCTGTATCTTACGCTGGTGGAGTTCGCTTATAATAACTCCTATCAGTTCACAATTGGCATAGACCCATTTGAGGTGTTATATGTCCGACCTTGTCGTTCTCCCTCTTGTTGGCTAGAGGTGGGGGACAACAAGTTACTCGGACCAGGAGATGTCAGCTAGGATTGAGTTAATCAGGAGTCGCATTCGGGTAGCCCAAGACAAGCAGAAAAGTTACGCCAATGCAAAGCGATCCTTCCGAGAGTTTAGTGTGGGGGACCAAGTATTACTGCGTGTGTCTTCTACAAAATGAGTAATGAGATTCGGGAAGAATGTGAAGTTGGCTCTGAGGTACGTAGAACCATTTTTCATTATCGAGAGGATAGGATCGGTGGCATACAGATTGGGGTTACCAGAGCACTTGATGCGTATTCACGATGTATTCCACATCTCCTCATTGAGATGATATCTTCGGGATGATATAGCCCACATTCACATCGCGATAGAGGAGATTGACTTACAGCCCGACAGTTCTTATGAGGAGAGACCGGTGGCTATCCTAGACCATAGTGAGAGGAAATTGAGGTCAAAGGTAGTTCCACTTGTACGGGTCCAGCGGGAGCATCCTAACGTGGAGGAGTCCACTTGGGAGTGTGAGGCAGATATGTGCAAAAAAAAAACAGATTTATTTTTACCAGGCATGCCTTATTTTTTGAATTTCGAGATGAAATTCCGTTATTAGGGGGAAGTATGTAATACCCCGTATTTTTATGGCTTTTAAATTGGGGATTTATTAAATTTAATTGAGATAAATTAAATTAATATTAATTCGAAATTTATTTTAAACATTTAATAGCGTGACGAGAGTTAGTAATTATTAGGAATTTGTTAAATATTACTTAATGAGTAAAGTAATATATAGAATTGAATTTATTAAAATTATCGCGAGTGAATAATACGACAATTATGGAAAATTTAGTCGGGATGCGCGTATGGATCGTGTCAGGACTACTTTAATGAAATAAAAGAAAATTAATTATAAGTCGTCTTTATGGTCATTTTGAGTGCGCAACGTGTTCGGAAGGGTCGAGATAGTCAGAAAAGTATACCCGGAGGTTTAGTTTGGGCCTCGTGGCGATTTTAGGCCTAACCAGCATCACGGGAGGGAAATTTTGTCATTTTTCATTTTAGGCCGTAGTTGATGACAAAAACTGGGAATTAATATCAGATATTAGGAGATCCTTCTAGGATTAACATTCTCAAAAGTTTAGAACGACGGGGAGAGGAATAAAGGAAAAAGATTTCCGAGAATTCAAGGCCAAGAACTAACCAATTTGCACCTCCACCACCACCAAAGCATAGATCGGAGCGAGGGGATTAAGCCTATACCAGTCTATTTCGTGGAATCAGACCTACAATCTTAAGCCTAGTATTTATCTTGCTGATTCATAGTTAATATTTCACCCATGTTAGATTAGAGTTGGCAAATACATGCTTTATTGAATAATTATATGATTTATGAGATTTTAATCGCATGTTTTAGGAGAAATGCATGCAGTCTGGAACCTTTGACATACATAGAGGATCAACCACGAATTTATAATGATTTAAGAGAAAGAAATCTGGAAAAAGATTGAGAATATTGGAATTTATGATAAAACTAGGGTTCTTAATAATTATACCGAATTTTTCCCTATAAATCCATGCTTTTGATGAATTCGTACATGTTTTACGTAGGAAATCATGTAGATAGGTTGATATAACCCTTAGTTTAATTGTTTGGAAGTTTGGGATGAATTAAGCATGATATAAAGGTTGGAAGGTGATAAAACATGTAGGTTGCTTTTGCAGGAATTTGGGCAAGAACTGCTCGATCGATCGATCGACTCAAGAATGTCGATCGATCGATTAACCCCTGTTCATCAATCGATCGACCCCTCCTAAAAATTGAATATATTTCCCCCCCCCCCCCTTTTTTATTAATTCGGTTAAAATACGTAGGAGCCCTTGGATATCATTTAAAGATCATAACGGGTCATGAAGAGGACCAGTAAGGTCTAAGTAGGTTCCAGTGAATATAATTTTATACGAGATGTAATCGTGGGATAACGGGGGTATGGGATTTATTAGAAATCGTGCTTAAGTTAAGTAAGGCATTGAGAGATTCAAGAAATACTTATACCAGCATGGGAGTAAGGGTATACCTACTGAATTTACCTTTAGGAAGAGAAAACACTTCCAGGGATGAGAAGTAATTATGAAATGGTTAAAATTTAGAATAAAAAGAGATGAGTTCATTATGCATAAGAATTGGGTAATTTGTACTACGTACGGTTAAGATATTGTTATAGGTCGCGAGCGAACCTAATTGAAAGATGTGAATATTTATATATATAACCGAGTGCTTGTGTGTATATATATATAACCGAGTGCTTGTCTGTGTGTGTGTGTCTCTCTCTCTATATATATAATCATACCCTGCTACTTGCTATCACGGAGGTTGCCGTGCCGAGACAATCTTATCTTGATGGGACCATTATGGGGGATATTGACTCGTACCCTAGAATATAGAATTTATTGGTACAGGCTATATGAGAATGATAGTCAGACGGTCCTATGAGACGTGAGCGTATGTGTTGACCTCTTAGTGACTTGGAACGATGCTTCGCCTCCATTTTGTGTGTATTGTGTTAATACAGTTCGAGAGTGATTCCGAACTAGTATTTCCCTTGTACGAGGTATACGGGGACTTGATAGCAGAATATGCCAGCACCATAGATTTTATGTGGGGTGTCAATTAGTATATATATTGTATGAGTGATTAATATATATATATATATATATATATATATATATATATATATATAATTATACCTGAGATTCTTCTACTGTGCGTATAAGTAGATAAGTAATCGAATAAATGCTCCTAATTATAATAAGTGTTTGGAAGCTTCATAACAGTATTAAAAAATACATCATCGACTTAAATAATCCTTAAGCGAATGATATCTAAAATCAAATCATAGACTTACGATCTCACGAATTATAATTTTCGGGAGATGAATTAGATAGACTATTGAGTTATTTTAGTAGTATGATAGGCGTGCACACTTGATGAGAGGTGAAAATTCTCAAGAGAGTGTCGCATACTAACATGTATGTTATATCAACTAGTAAGCATTTTAAATACTTGCTACACCATTTTAAAAATGTTTTACACTCGGGCTCTGACCCGTTTTTTATCATTTTCTTTCTCTTATATATATATATATATATATATATATATATATATAGAGAGAGAGAGAGAGAGAGAGAGAGAGGTGCCCAGCCATAGGGGTGTAAGGTGTAGATTCATTTGACTGGACATGCTGCAGCTTGTGTAGGAGTTGCAGGTCATTGTAGTAGACGCTTCCTCTTTTGACTCCTCATATTTCTATTTAGTTCTTTTAGTTATGGCATGTGTCGCCCATTTCCAGACTCTTGTTTAGACTTGGTAGAGATTTCATACACTTCTATTATTTCAGTATTTTGTTCTTATTTGGAATTATTTTATCTATCACATTATCAGTGGATGTGGTTATTTATTTGGATTTGAGTAATCTAGTTGGCATGTTTCATTGGATGATTGGTATCTTATTCATTTGTATTATTCATAAACTGTTTTATACTTAAAAGTTTTTTACAACAGAATTTAATAAATAAAAATGATTTAAATTGTTTTGACACTTAGCTTAATTATTTGGGGTGATTAAAACGAAAAATTATTTCAAGAGTGATGCTAAGGATGAACCACACCGTTCACCTTGATTTTTAATTTAATAAAAGACTGATCACCTGATATTTAATTAGGCGTGTTACAGGGGTTTGGTGAGGTCGGAGATTATACAGGTCCGGTCGCAAGTCAGGGAGGGGTGTCGAGTAGGTGGGGGGTGAGGTGTAAAAAAAATATTCGATCGATACGAGTGTCCGTTGGCACTGACGCGGACCAAATACAACATAGGAATTACAATTAATTGGGTTATTTTTTAATGTCTTAATAGGTTCGCTAAAAAGTTCGGTCTTTTACTTTGCCTTTGAACCTCTCTCATGATATATATAAGAGTTATATATATGCATATATAACTGTTATATATTAATATTTATATATGCATATCTATCTATTATATATAATAATAAATGTGTGTGTGTGCGAGAGAGAGAGAAAGAAGATGAAAGAAGTTAAAATTAGTTGGTTTAAAAGAGAAAAAGTGAGGGTAAAATGGGTATCAGATAGTTTTTTGTCAAATATTAATGGTCTTTTGAACGGAATCCACGATTTGAAACAAGTTAAATAGTTTAGGAATTAACTTGAGGCAAACAAAATATTAAAAACCATTTAAAAAAATTTATGACTAAAAAAAATAATTTTCTCTTATTTTTATTTTCTTAAATATAATGCGTAGTATCGGATATAAATTTTGGTGACCACCCGTTAACCTATAACATATAACCTATTATGGCGGAGAACTAGAAATGATTCCAACTTGAAATGTTTATACCGTTAAAACGTTTTTCATTTTTTACAACGAAACAAAAACTTCTCCTCCCCCCACTCAGTACTCACCAACCTAGGCCTGTCAATGGGTCGGGTCTGGACCCGGACCCGACCCGGATCCGATCCATATAATAGGGTCTGAGCATATTTTTTTGGGCCCGAGACCCGAAGACCCGTGACACCCCGACTAATTAAATACCGGGTAGCTACTCCTTTATTAAATTAATACAAAATGCCAAGTTGGTTCAGTTCATAGCATCACTGTCGAAAACATTTTAATAATTACTAACCACCTACTATTTAAAAAGTGAGTTGTCAATTTTAATTAAATTCGATCAACCTACAATAAGTGAATTATGAACTGCTAACATAACCACCACAACATAGTCACAATAGAATAACCATCAAATAATAATGAGTCTGGAGGAATACTCCTCACAACAATCCAAATACTGAAATAAATAAATACCAAGTCTGTATCACTAAATTAATTACAACCCAAAGTCTGAAATAACTGAAATGTAAGATGTCTCTAAAGGAATGGGGCGACATGCCCAACAAAATAAGAAAATCTGATAATGGAATCAAGACCGAAGATGGAGGCGTCTACTGTCAAGGTCCTGTAACTTCCACAGCAGCTACAGCACGTCACCTAAATAGAACTCCTATGCATGGTGTCCTTGTGGCTGGGCACCTAAAAGGTTTTACAAAAAATAGATTTGAAAGCAAACGGGTCAGAGACCGATTGTGAAAATAGTTTAAAAATTTGCAAGTGTTTAATATCATTAAACAGTGAATATAAAGTACATGATAGTGTGTGCACTCACATGAGTTCCTCACCTCTCAACTAATTGTGCACTCCTATCGTACCCGTACCCATTCTAGTTGTTACCATATCTAATTATACGAAATCTAACATTTCTATATGATATCGAATTCAATTCCCAACATCTACTATTTACCAGAGTATTATACCTTGTTACACAGTTTCCCATATTAGTACTACTAATTACTAAAAATCTTCCATTTTCGCTTTACAAACTGTTGCTATTATTTATCCTCACATTTATACATGACAATTCATTTCAATTAACAGTATATTATTCTCATCACAACTATACAATACTAGCACCCCGAGACTAAGCTGCGGTGCTCACATACTCTGCTATCAAATCCCGGTACATCACGTACATGAGGACCACGTATTCCGAATCTCTCAGGAAACGTTTCATTAACAACAATCACAAATAATGAAGGCGAACATAGTTCACATCATATGGGTCACGCACGTACCTACGCTCCCATGATCAGCAGACTTATTAACTTCTCAATAATCCCTTCTCTGACCTATGTCCTCGAGGTACCAATCTAGATCCCCCCCCCCCCGTAGGCACACCAAGATTAGATGGCCCTAAACGAATGCCAACCTCCCATGATAGCAAGTACGGTAGGTATGTTATACACAGATAACTACATATACTAAGCATTCTCACATCTTAGATATTACAATATTTTATTAGTGGTATACTTCTCGTTCTTATACCAACACTTAGTGTTATACAATTCACAAGTCCCCGATTTATATATATTTAAGTTATCAATTATTCTCACTTCGTGATTAGTTACTCGCTTCCCAATCCACAAATGTCATCCGGTTTAATACACTATTCTAAGTTTTACTCCTCAATGTACCCCAATCTCCCCAACTATACCCACTAGTTAATAAGGGAAGGTTATCTCACCATTTAAATAAGTCTACGGGATACTAGAAATAAATTCCGGCCAAAAAGGCCATTCTGTCAACTCGTTAGAAATCTCGTTCGAACGAGGTCGTTCGAACGAGGGTCGTTCGAACGAAAAGCTTCGAACGAACTACCAACTCGTTAGAAGGGATACTGTCATCTCGTTAGAAGTTCGTTCGAACGACCTGGGCAGGTCTTCTAACGAGATGACAGTTTCAGCCCAGAAATTCCCAAGTCCGTTTTTCTCAATTCTTCTCTCCTCTAAATCCACCCTAAGACCATCCAATTTTTGTTCCAACATTTTTAAACCATTTCTAATCATCCTAGATCATCTCCTAACATATTTTAGGGGTCAAATCTTATAAATCATCAAGGAATTAATATAAATCTCCACATATTTCCCCAAACCCTATGAACATGAACTCATAATTTTCTTATGCCCAATTACTCATCATAAATCCGTTTTTAAATCATCATATATAACTCTTCGAATATTAATTTAGTCCATCATCATTCTACATGCAAATCCTAACCCAAATTCAAAGTTTCTCCAACAATTCCATGGGTTTTCTTCAAAAATTTTCAATATAAGATAATTCCTACACTAAACATGGAAGACATATTCAATGCACTAAAAATATCAAATCACTTGCCTTAGATTGTTCTTCAGAATTGATGTTGGTGAATGAAGGTTGATTCTCTCCTTTTCTCTACAGATTTTCTCCCAAGGTTGAAGATGGTGGTTGGAGGTTTCTTGTAACTTTTCTCCAACTTCTCTCAAAACTCCCCTAGCCCACTCTCTAAACTTTTGCTGGTAATAGCCTTAGTGGCCCCTTTAAAATTATAAATATAAACTCCAATTTTCGTGGGTTTTAATTCCCATATATATAAAATTACCAAAATAGCCTTTTAAGTTGCCGGTATGACCCAAAAATGCCCCGGGACCCAAACAAAACCCCCGACTAGTATTTTCTGACTATTTCGACCCTTCCGGACTCGTTGGCGCACTCAAAATAACCATTCGGTTTATAAAAAATAAAATTCACTTTTTAATTCAAATAATTACATTCCTGACGCGACTGACACGCGCGTCCCAACTAAATTTTCCAAATTGTCGTATTCTAGCCTCGCGACAATTTTAACATTTTCAATATTCATATATTGCCATATATACACATCATAATCAAATACCAACTCATATCTCGTTAGTATTTATATCCGGATTAATTCTCAATTAATTCACATTTAATTTAATTATTCCCTTAAATAAATATCAATAAAATTACGGGGTATTACAAGACCCTAATACCCGAAGGCCCGTTTATTAAACGGATAGGGTCTGGATCTTATACAAGACCCGAACCCGAAGACCCGACCCGAATTGTATGTTATTATTTTTTAAATATGTATATATACACTATATATATATATATATATATATATCTTATCAATATAACATGTAAGTATTATATATAAAAATATATATTTATATATATAATAAATATAGGTAATATATGTTTTATTTATACTAATAATATTCTATAATACATTACAAAATATTTTTATTTAAGATTAAAAAATAAATAAGGGGGATAAAATAAAATAAATATAAAAGAAATGTATATATTTGGTCAGACCCGGATCCGAACCCCGAAACCCGAACGGATCCGGGTCTGGATCCAATATTGTAGATCCGATGAAGATCCGGATCCGAACCCAAACCCGAACCCGATAAAAATCCGATTGCATGAATCTGAATCTCCCTTAACCCGACCCGTCTTCGACCCGTTGACAGTCCTACACCAACCCCCCACCCCAAGTACCAAAAACAAAGTCTTCTAACCCGTGGTGTGGTCTAGTCTTATTACTATAATAAAACACGGGGCCGGCTATTCCCACTCCCCCACATTCTTCCCACACTCCATTTTAAGATTCAATGACTATAATGCCCCTAAACCCATTAAACTCATTAACTCCTTTTCATTTCATTTTATTCCAAATTCACATTTACACACAAAATTTATATTTACTTTTTTATCCCAACAAAATAAATATTTTATTTATTTAATAAAAAAGTTTTATTTATATTAAAAACTGTTTTGAATGTAAAAAAATGGTTATTTAAAAAACACTTTTTAAAAAATCAAAAAATAAATTTTGTATAAAAAATTGTATTAACTTTATATAAAGTAAAAAATTATTTCCACTGTTAAAAAAACTAACTGTTGTTTTAAAAAAATTGTTGTATAAAGTGTTTAAACAATTTAAAATATACGCAAATAAAAATTGTTTTGATTATGAAAAACTAGCTTTAAAAATAAAAAATAATTTTTGTATAAAAACTGTCTTAACTTTTTATATAATATAAAAAGTCTTTTTTACAAAAGTAAATTGTTTTAGATTTTAAAAATACGAATTATAAATAAAAAATCGATAAATAATATTTAATCAAGAATGATAACTAATATTTAGTTAAGAATAATAATGAAAAAAAATAATATTAATATTAATATTTTTTTTGTCACAGTGAGCGCGTAAAATGTAGAGTTGCAAGTTAAATGTTCAATACACATTGAGTGTTGCTACCACGAAATTTTATTTTTGAACGTGACACGTAAACAACCCAACGAAAAGTAACACAACATAACACGATACAAGGATACGACACGACACGACACGAAATCTTTTTTTTTTAACCAAACATGAACACGATCATAATAAAAGTGGTGCAACACGTAAGATTATTGTTTTACCTAACACGAACAGGATCCAAGTAAAGACGACACGTCAAAAAACATGTTATTTTCTTAAACCAAACATGAACGCGAACAAAATAAAATTAACACGACATGGCATGACACATCAGGATACGAGATCTTATTTTTTTTTTTTATTTAAGAAGACACAACCAATTACAAGCAACACAATACGCCCCCGACACAAAATTTTATTTTTTTAACAAACACATTCCAAAAGTGACACGAAACGACATCGCATGATATAAAATATATTTTTTTAACCAAAAACGAAAAGAAAAAAAGTGACACGATGGCACGACATGACGTGATATATTTTTTTCAACCTGTCACGAAGACGAACCAATTAAAAGCAAGACAACAAAAAATGTTATTTTGTAAACCAAAAATGAACCCGACCAAAATAAAATGACACGACGTGATACAACATAGCCAAACATAATTTTTTTTTTTACTTATCACGAACACGACGAAAGTAAAAACAACACAACACAACACAACACAAACTATTATTTTTTAAATAAAAAACGAACCCAACCAAAATAAAAATGACACTACACGAAGTATTTTTTTAAAATATTTACTTGAAAAATCAAGTGGGACAAAACTTAGTCAGAGGAAAAAGAGTATAACAACTTTTTTTATATAAACTGTTTTACCTATTAAAAATCTATCTTTTATATATATAAACTGTAAATTTTATTTAACAACTGTTTTGGAAAAAAAGATTTAAACATTTTTTGTAGTGTTTTATTTATATTAATAGAAAAGAGTGTTAATTTTTTTTAAATAAGATGTACAATTTTTTATTTATAATTCGTATTTTTAAAAGCTAAAACAATTTACTTTTTAAAAAAAAAGTTTTTATATTATATAAAAAGTTAAGACAGTTTTTATACAAAAAATATATATTTTTTTAAAAAAATAGTTTTTCTTAATCAAAACAATTAATATTTTTGTATATTTTAAATTGTTTAAACAATTCAAACAACAATTTTTTTAAAACTACAGTTAATTTTTTTGACAGTGGAAATAATTTTTTACTTTATATAAAGTTGAAACAATTTTTTATACAAACTTTATTTTTTTATTTTTTAAAAAGTGTTTTTTTAAATAAATATTTTTTTACATTCAAAGTAATTTTTAATATAAATAAATCTTTTTTATGAAATAAATAAAATATTTATTTAGTTGGGATAAAAAAGTAAATATAAGTTTTGGGTGTAAATGTGAATTTGGAATGAAATGAAATGAAATGAAAAGAAAAGGAGTTAATGGGTTTAGGGGCATTATAGTCCTTAAATTTTAAAATGGAGTGCGCAAAGAATATGAGGGAGTGGGAGTAGCCGACACGCTTCTCTCTCATTCGCCCTCCCTGTAATTTTAAAAACATTAACAATCACAAACCTCTCATTTCAAACCCTAGAATTGGCTCCTATGGTCCAACTCTTGTAAAAATCTTAAATTAGACATCTGATCTTCCTTTTTAATTCTGATTGGATATTCTCAAAGATGAATACAAATAATAATAACCAGAAGAAGAGGAAATTTCAAATAGAAGCGTTTAAGCACAGAGTGATGGTTGATCCCAAATGCGCCGACAAGATTTGGAAGATATTGGAACATGCGATTCACAAGATTTACAATCATAATGCTAGTTGCCTTAGTTTCGAAGAGCTTTATAGGTTTGAATTGAATTCCCTTCTTTTTAACTATTTGTTACTTTGTGTGTTTTCAATTGTATATGATTCATATTTCAGATAAAGAGAACAACATAGCCTACACCTTTTGTTTATACCATGATATCCTTAACAATATAAATTATGATGTTTTTGTGTAATATCTGAGTAGATGTTTCTGTAGTTAGTACAACCTCATAATGAGATCAAGAAGCAATATGAGCCTCTTCAACTTTTTAGAAAAATAAATAACTTGTAACACCTCTGTAAATGTCTAGATATAGAATTAGACTTCAAGGAATAAAAAATAAAAATAAAAATAAAACACCTGGGTATTCCTTTTACCACCCCTAGCAAGGGTGAAATTTATTTACGTTGTCATGCTAAGAGCATCCCTTACGGGCACTGCAAAATTGCACTTAGCTAGTGCTAAATTAGCCTACCAAAAGTAAGAAAACTGTTATGGGCAAGTGCAAAATTAGTATAACGTTTTGAAACTGAGGTGAAACGACGGCGTGTGGTGTTGAAAATGGCGAGCCTTGGGCGGAACATCATGTTCCGCTTAAGATTTTGGACATTTCTATTTTCCTCCCCAAAGGTCTTATCTCATTATGTTTAGCACCCCCAAATAAATTACTCAAAAAAATCGTTAATTGTTTTTTCGTCACTTAAAAAAAAAAAAAACGTTAGATAAATATAGCTTGCCAATATTTTGGGGGTCGAAATAGAAATAGAGAAATATGAATTTAAGCTTAGGCGGAACAAGATGTTCCGCTTTAGGCTTTATTATTATTTTTTTTTTCTCTTTGTGCGGAACAAGATGTTCCGTTTTAACAGTGGGTCCCACAAAAAACTAACTAGTTCAATTCTATATATGTTATTTTTTAACCTAGCAACTTTCAAACATAACCTTTTACCTTACCCATAACATACGCAAATACACCATATTTGACCTTTTACCCAACCCATAAGGGTTGCTCTAATTGCCACCAATGTTTAAGTTAGGGGTTTTGTAAATTTATGACCTATTGTAATATGTATTCTGAAAATAGGATAATAAATATTTTATTTATAATTTTAATCCCTATTTTTGAATAAAGCCGTGCGGACCCATATCCATAAAGCGTCAACCAATCACAGCATGTCACGTCAGCCCGTAATTTGAAAATAAGGACTAAAAATAGAAACAAGATATTTGTTGTCCTATATCCATAATCAATATTATATTAAGTCCTAAAAGTACATAATCTATTTGCAGAACTGTATAGACCTGAGTAGATTAATCAAATTAAGATAATTTACATAAAAATTGACTGTATAGAATGTGTAATGGTTCGGCCTTTGTTCGTTGTTTGATTTTTCCCCTTGGTAGCTGTTCCAGTTATCCTTCTTTCCTCCCCCACCCCCCCTCTTTATGGCTGCGTTTGTTTGTCAGGAAAGGAAAAGAAAAGTGAAGGAAAATAACTTTCCTGCTCTTTTTGTTGAGTTTGGTTAGCAGAAAAGTTGTGGAAAAATGATCATAAAATTTTCCAAGAAAAACTTTCCCACAAAACACATCCTACCAAAAACCTACCCACAAAACACATCCTACCAAAAACCTAAGATTTTGCAGGAAAGTTGGCATATTACCATGTAAATTATTATTACTGTTATTTTTACTTTTATTATTATTATTATTATTATTATTATTATTATTATTATTATTATTATTATTATTATTATTATTATTATTATTATTATTATTATTATTATTGTTGTTGTTGTTGTTGTTGATGTTATAACTAGTACTGAATTATTTACCAATAAATATTCATAATAATACCCAATATATGGATAATTTTACAAATTCAATGTTCAATTTTTTTATTCATATTTACTAATGTTCGAGTAAATGGATGCTTATTATACAAATCATATGTTTTGGTGATTGAAATAATAAATATATAATACTTATGTTTAGGAATCTTATTTTTCATTGCTATTCTGAAATTAATCCGTGCTTAAAAATTTCATTGGTTAGGTCAATTGGGTCAGGTATGTTATGTATCAGCTGTCATTTTTTGTAATTTTTTATTTCTGTGACAGTCAACTCGAATTGAATTCGGCGTAAAGGATGTATCAGAACAATGGGGTTTATACTTGTTTTCTAGTTTTTGACTTTGGGTCTTTTTCCTCAGTAGCTGCTGTCAGTTATCTTGATTCCTCACATAACTCGTATCTTTCGATCAGATGTTATGAGTTTAGCACTTGGTCATGCATGTAGCAGTTTGTTTGATTTAGATTTTTTATTTATTATTTGTGTGACTGTTACTTGAAGTATTGCGGTTATTTTTTTTCAAAGTCATGTGTCACTTCCTCTGGCTATATGTTTTGTGTGTTTTTAATGAGTTTATGTCTCTGATTTTAAGTATCCTCGTGGATTCAGAAATGCTTACAATATGGTGTTGCACAAGTTTGGGGAGAAGCTGTACACAGGACTTGTTTCAACTATGACTTTCCACCTAAAAGAGATTTCAAAAGGTATAGAAGCTGCCCAAGGTGGTTTGTTTCTGGAAGAGCTTGACAGGAAATGGACAGATCACAATAAAGCATTGGAGATGATCCGCGACTTACTGATGTACATGGACCGTACTTACATTCCAAGTAACCATAAAACTCCCGTTCATGATCTGGGCCTCAACCTTTGGAGGGACAACATCGTCCATTCTAGTAAAATCCAGGTGAGGCTTCTGAACATCCTTCTTGAACTGGTTGTCAGAGAAAGGAATGGTGAAGTTATTAATCGGGGGCTGATGAGGAATATAATTAAGATGCTAATGGATCTAGGACCTTCAGTTTACCAAGAAGACTTTGAGAAGCCATTTCTTGAAGTTTCAGCTGATTTCTACAGGGTCGAGTCTCAGGAGTTTATCGAGTGCTGCGACTGTGGGGACTACCTAAAGAAAGCCGAGAAACGTCTAACTGAAGAAATAGAGAGGGTTTATCACTACTTGGATACAAAGACCGAAGTCAATATAAATAATGTTGTGGAGAAGGAAATGATTGAAAACCACATGCTGAGATTAGTCCACATGGAGAATTCGGGTTTGATCAAAATGCTTATTGAGGATAAGTATGAAGACATGGGGAGAATGTACAATTTGTTTCGCCGGGTCCCCAATGGTCCCTCGACGATACGTGACGTGATGACCTCTCATCTAAGGGACACGGGAAAACAGCTTGTTACTGATCCTGAGAGATTGAAGGATCCCGTGGAGTTTGTGCAGTGCCTATTAAATAAAAAGGATAAGTATGATAAGATCATTAACGAGGCGTTCAACAACGACAAGACATTCCAGAATGCTTTGAATTCCTCTTTCGAATTCTTCATTAATCTGAACCCCCGTTCTCCTGAATTCATTTCGTTGTTTGTGGATGATAAACTGCGTAAAGGTATGAAGGGCATGAGTGAGGAGGACATTGAGATTGTTCTTGACAAGGTAATGATGCTGTTCCGTTACTTGCAGGAGAAAGACGTTTTCGAGAAATACTATAAACAGCATTTGGCGAAACGGCTTCTAGCGGGAAAAACTGTTTCAGATGATGCTGAGAGGAGTCTGATTGTTAAGCTCAAGACAGAATGCGGGTACCAGTTTACGTCGAAATTGGAAGGCATGTTCACAGATATGAAAACCTCGCAGGACACAATGCAAGATTTTTACGCAAACCATGGTGCTGAGTTGGGAGAAGGGCCCACATTAGTCATCCAGGTTCTGACAACAGGGTCTTGGCCCACCCAGCCTATTGTCACTTGCAATTTACCAGCTGAAGTGTCGGCTCTGTGCGAGAAGTTCCGGTCATATTATCTCGGGATCCACACAGGTAGGAAATTGTCTTGGCAAACCAACATGGGGACCGCTGACTTAAAGGCAACCTTTGGGAAAGGTCAGAAACATGAGCTGAATGTATCCACTTATCAAATGTGTGTCCTCATGCTATTCAACAACGCTGACCGGCTTAGCTATAAGGAGATCGAGCAGGCCACAGAGATTCCCTCATCAGATTTGAAGAGGTGCCTGCAATCACTCGCTTGTGTGAAGGGAAAGAATGTTCTTCGAAAAGAGCCCATGAGCAAAGATATTGGAGAGGAGGATGCATTTTTCATTAATGACAAGTTTGCGAGTAAATTCTACAAGGTGAAGATAGGGACCGTGGTTGCACAAAAGGAGTCAGAACCTGAAAAACAGGAGACCAGGCAGAGAGTGGAGGAGGACAGAAAGCCTCAGATTGACGCTGCAGTAGTGAGGATCATGAAAGCAAGGAGAGTACTGGATCATAACAATATTATTGCCGAGGTCACAAAGCAGCTGCAACCTCGTTTCCTGGCAAACCCTGGAGAAATTAAGAAGCGGATTGAGTCTCTTATTGAGCGGGATTTCTTGGAGAGGGATATTATAGACAGAAGGTTGTACCGATATCTTGCATGACCAACAGCTTGAGCAGATTACCTGTTTCTTAGTGTCAGGTTAGCTTCTATAGTCAAAGAGCTCCTTAATTTGCTAGTGGAAAATTGTCATTCCTAGTTTCTGCGAGTTTCAATGAATTTTCATGTTTTGCTACTTGCCTGCTCCACCGTTTTATGCCTTGAGTTATTCTGAATTAACGGCCAGTTCTTATACCAAAATATCCATTTTCCAACCCTTTTTCACTTTACTCTTTCTATCAGTATTAGGTTTTGCAAATTTTGATAACCTGCTCATAGACCCAGTTGATTGCTAGATAACTAGCCAGAGAATAGGCAGTCACCATCAACAGAATCGACCATCGCTGGAAAGGAACTTTTCGTGATTACCTAATAATAAAGGAAAGAAAATGGGGAGAAAACCCTCCCAGGCCTAGACTTGCACCATGAGAACTGTTGCGGCAAAAAATTAACCCATGCACAAAGAATTTTAGGAAGAAAGCATTACAAAAAGAATCCAAGATTTTTACGTGGTGCAGCTCAAACTCAAATTGGTGCCTATGTCAACTGTGGGGTCTCTTCCACTGTTGACTATATTAATATAATGTGTTAACAATGAGGTTTTCGAGGAGTTTGTGAATGACAAATTTACAATTATATTGATGTCTATGTAGAGCATCTTACAAGATGTTAGTGCCTATTCCATGATTTCTAGTAGTAGTCTTCGGTCATAAGGGCCTTAGAATTTTAGGGGCCTAATCGATTGAGAGCTTGTCTAGGTACTATTCGGCTCAAAGTGTTCGGAACCATGGGATGTTTTCCTTTAATAGAAACCCTTTGTTTCCGAAGGAAACTTCGATCTTCTGAATGGCCGAGGGAATGTTCCCTTGCATTCGGCCTTTTCTCTGGTAATATTCAATTGATTATAATCATATCCATAGATAGACTTGAATGTATATTTACTTAGGTTTCCACTGATGTAAATGGGTAAATTTTGGTGGATAATACATACCCCCTTGGGTTTCGGCCATAGTTGTTTAAGGCGCTCGCCTAGGCTCAAGGCACAATTGGGCGCAAGGTTACCGTCTTGCGTAGGCGAGGCATGTTTGATGAGGTGCGTGCATTTTGAGTCTAGTTTTTAAAGGCGTGCTTAGGTGACTAACCTTAAACTGATTCGAGAAAAAAACGAAAAGGTGATAAATTTTGGAATTGAATTCTACTAGCTAAATGCAAACTAAAATTAAAATTACTAACTAAACTAAATGCGCAAAATTAAAACTACTGCAGGTGATTAACTATGAATGATAAAAGTAGGTTAGGATACAATCCCTCAAACCTTAGTACATTTACCGGATAAAAAACTAGCTTTTGAATTAGATAGTTGATTAAACCCAGTCTTTATTAATCCCAAGCATTACATATATGAGGGTACTAGCCAGCATCATACATAATCAAGGGCAAGAATAAAGCGGTGCTGCAATAGCCAACACGCACATCGCATCCTTAAACACCCCGGTTACCTAGGGCAAACGAGGTTAAAAGATCTACAATGGTTGTATTCACTACACAACACAATTCATTCAATATTTAATTCAAAACCAATTTTCTATACATGTAAACTACATCGGGTTGGGTTCATGCATCCCAACCCTTAGAAATCTAGTTAGACATGATTAAACTATGCTGGAACAATAAATCTACTTTGCATGAATTCATAATTACGTGAAAGATGGGACGAAACTTGTAAAAACGAATTGTAACCTATTTTCTACGAATCATCAAACACAAATATGAAAGCAATTGAAAGCATTAAGAAAATATTACATGGAATGAAGAAACTTTGGAATTAATGCTTAAAACTTGAACAATTGTTGAATAAAATAATTCCCTAGGGTTCTTAGCTTCAAAAGCTCTTATAAATTTGCAAAAAGAGAACTCCTAAAAGTCTGGTACTCAGTTGTAATAAATACCCTATGGATTTACAAGAGTTTGAGCTAAGTATAACTCTAATTTTGAAAAGAATAATTCAGAAAATCGACAGCCGAATCGGTCCGGTCTGGGGTCATCGGTTTGGTTTGGTGCACCGGACCGGTTGGGTTTGGCTTCAATCGGATCGGTCCGGTCGTATGTTTTATGCAGGAAATCTCAAAATGCTGGACCGGTTCGTTTTATGTTGATATCGGATCGGTCTGCTCATTACAGGAACTTTGTCATCACCGGACCGATTTGCTGTTGGTTGACACCGGATCGGTTCGATGATATGTTTTTTCCTGCTCTTCTTGTGATTTTCTCTCAACTTCGAAGCTTCATAACTTTTGATCCAGGACTCGGATTAGGATGCCGTTTCTTCCTAAATGCTTGTAGACTCGAGGTCTTCAACTTTCACTTTGCTTCCTTCTCCGAATTTCAGATGTAAAATTACTCTTTTGCCCTGACTTTCTTTCTTTTCTTTCTTTCTTTCTTTCTTTCTTGTTTTCTCCGTTTTGAGTTTCCTCTTCTCTTCACTTGTATAAAATACCTGCAAAATGCAAGAAGAATACACGAAACTCGAAGCACTCTATAGGAAATGTCAGTAGCAAAGATATGAGATAAATCAACGCATTTTACAATTTTACATTGTATTAGGTGATAAAAGCCTCCAAATTAAGGGGATAAATTGGAAGAATTTATGCCTAATCAGCGCATTTAGGCTCCAGGCTCACCAAGCCACAACATTGACGCCTCGCATCACCTCAGTAAGGTGCGTGTCTTGTGCGCCTAGGCTCCAGACTCGGGGTGCGCCGAAGGCATGCCTTGTTAAATTTTTTCTAGGAACGCGCTTTGTTAATTTTTTTTCTTCTAGAAAATGCCTCAATGAAATGTGGAGAATTGAACCATTTCCTAGCTCAAAACAAACCAAACTTAAGCCTAAGTTGCGGTGAAACTTTTTTTTTACTTAAGCGAAAGAAACAAGAAGAACTCGAGCACTCATGCGTTGATTTTGATTTATAAATATACTAATATCTTTGCTTTTGATGGTTATTTAATAACAAAAATGTTAATTGTGATATTTGATTTTTTTTCATATGGTGTTAGGTATATCTTCTTACGTGTCTCGTCATAACCTTGTGTAATAGTAATATATGTTATTTATTTCAAATCTTAGATCATAAATAATTTTGTTATTATAGATATACAATTTTTGCATATTTTATATAATGTGTGCCTCACGTGGATCGGTAACGCGCCTTCCCTCATTATTTGTGCCTAGGCTCTAGGAGACATACCAAGGCTCCTTGCAAAATTAATAACTATGATTTTGAGTTAAGGTGCAAGGCCAAAAAGAGACCGGAGGTGCAAAAAAGGCATTTCTTATTAAATTAAAAAAAAACTCCATTATTAATTTCGATATAGTGAACTGATGTTTTCTTTTGTATTTGTAAAACCCTTTAAGTTCTTCGCTTACTTGCAATGTGTGATCGGATCAAGTTTCTCCGCCTCCACTAATACTCCTTTGTTGGGAGTTTTGTTTTCGGTGAACTACACCTACATGCTACCAATCTATGTTTGTTTCGTATTTTTTTACCCACTCTTATAAAATTGTTTGACATGAAGCCTAACGCTTCTAAGCGAACAAAAATATCAAGACAAAAATACCTCGTACAATTAATTGTCCTTTCTCACAACTAACAAACCTTCTGCCCCATTTTTATTCCGGAGGGAACGATGTCTACCTTGGCATCAACTTCGCAAGATAATCAAAAATTTTTGGCTGACAAATATAGTTTGTTGTCTACCTGTCGGTTAGTTTTTGCAGTTGTAAGGTAGCTTCGAGTTGCACAAATCTGTGCACATACTCGAATGTCATTGTGTGTCGCTGTTCGGATTGGACAACTGTTGAATAAGATCTTTGTTATGTCTCGATGCCCAATTTGTTGGGCCACTCTCCAATCAACCACGACCCCAGATATAATCAAGATAAAATGGTAATAATGGCAAGCATGATAAAGATTTAAACAAGAGAGAGAACACCAAGATATATGTGGTTCACCAACCTGATTACATCCACGGAGAGGCTTTATTCCACTATATTTGAAGAAATTGCAAGTATAATAGAGAATATACAAGGATAAATCACATACCCTCTACTTTTATATCAAAATCCCGAATAGACATTGTACACTAACTCTCCATCCTAGTGAATCTAAGTTTTAAGTCAAGAATCCTCTTAAATCTCTTGGCCTAAGTGTTTCCTATGTATCCAATTCGGTGTATTCCGCTCCCATGTAAATTGGTGAGAAATTCCCCACACATTATCTCTTATGCACACCTACTGTACATGAGACACTTACACTCACACCCATACCCTTCTTCCACCTTTGAGCAATTCTTATGGCTGAGAAGGGAAAATCTTTCACCTCTCACCCCCAAACCCATACTTTTGGAAGATGACTCTCTCTAGCTCTGTGTTGTGTTGTGTTGATGTGTTTTTAACCATGACTGAAACCCTCCTTAAATAAGGAGACAAATGTGAACAGTAAATTGCGTATGAATAGTACCCCCACATATGAATAGTAAACTATGTATGAACAATACCTCCGCGTATAAACAGTACTCCGTGTATGAATAATACACACGCAAAATTCAAGCCAAACTTCATAAATCTGTAGCTTGGCTAAAAATACCGCAAACCACAACCTAGACTCTACTTGATGAGAATTCCCCCTATCTGAATCTTCCCATTTGCCACGCCACCAAAAGAACTACCATGGAGCTTTGTTGTACCAATTACACATATCCGTATACTATTCAGTACCTCTTTAAAGATCCACAAATAATTCGTTAAAATTGTCCTCGGAGTATGCTCCTCCTCTTGCAAATATTCAACTTGCAACTTGCAATTTTCAATTGCTCTTCTTTGACAACTTTTGAAGTTGAACACACGAGTCAATGTCTAAATGTAGCCGCAACCAATCGAATATGCCTAAAGGGACCTCGACCCCACCCTTCACTAGCAAGATTCCTCTCATCGTCGTTTGTCAGGACATGCACCCCGCTCAACGGAGGGAAACGAGAGCATTTGGAAGGTCTTCCTCATATCTGCACCTTGTTCCCCAAAATATACCATCGAGATCAATCCAGACGAAATTAATCAATCACACGCAATCCATATAACATCGTGTGATTTATGAACTCCACTTATACTTGAGCACCTTTCTTTTTAGAATTCAGCACTTTTGGAGATTGTCACAGTATCCCAAAAAGTCTACCATATACCGTTAATAAGCTTGAGGTACTTCCCGAGCCACTAACATTCTTGAACAAATACCGAACCAAGAAACAACTCATTCTCCGTACACGTAGTATTGCTTGGTCCTTAGATGTAAACTTGCTATGACAACATCCTCGAGGTGAAAATCAAACACCGTATCAATAGACCTTGCGGATGGCCATCGCAACGCTGCAAATTGCATTCTGCTCTAGCAATCACACCCTCTCCGTTGCATTTTAGGCAAGCAATCAAACCCTCCATCTTTCTCCGGTTTCCATCAACCCCGATAGATGAACCATGTTGAATAAGAATCAATTCCACTCTAATCACCGAGAGCAAAGCACACATTACCATTAAATCCCTCCACCCAATCTTATGAAGCAATATCGCTTGTCATGATTGAATGAATACACCCAAGAAATCCAAGTACTAGTGGTTTGACAACAAAATCTCATTTTGGAGTTTGACAAACACCTAATGCGCACTAAGAATTCTGATACCAATTGTTGTGCCCTGATACCCAATTTGTGTGAATTTTGGCTTGAATTTTACGCGGGTACTGTTAATACTCGGATCACTGTTCATACGCGGTTTACTGTTCACTTTTACTTCTTATTTAAGGAGAGTTTTAACCATGGTTCAAAACACATAGAAATAAAAGAGAGTTTCTATTGTTCATCATTTAGTGCTCTTGTATACACTTTGAGAGGATTATGAGGCTTGAGATTGTAGCTCTTGTTGTTTGTATCAAAGAAAGGAAGCCATCATCCGTGGATGTAGCCAAATTGGTGAAGAAAAAGGAGAGGTGTGATTCTCAGTCCGATGCGTTGGTTGCGTGGGGTAGGACCGAGGAGAGAAGGCAAGATGGAAGAGGAAGCTCTACGTTAAAGTCTAGGACAAAGGGCTTGGCAAATGTCATGTGTTACAAGTGCAAGAAGAAGGACATTTAAAAAAGGATTGCGCTAAGCTAAAGGCAAGAGACGATAAGAAACTGGTGGCAAAATTTGCCAAGTCTATTACTTCGGAGGACGATGAATTTGGGAGTATGTTGATAGTTTCTTCACAGGAAAGCTTGTAAAACGAATGAATACATGAAAATTGCTCTTGGAGTCTGCTCCTCCTCTTGCAAATATTCCCATTGCAACTTGCAATTTTCAACTGCTCTTCTTTGACATATTCTGAAGTTGAACACATGAGTCAATGTCTAAATTTAGCCGCAACCAATCGAATATACGCAAAGGGACCTCGACCCCACCCCTTCACTAGCAAGATTCCGCTAACTGTCATCTGTCAGAATATGCCGCTTATCGGATGTAAACGAGACCATTTGAAATGCCTTCCCCACTTGTGCATCTTGTTCCCAAAAATATACGATTGAGATCAATCCAGACGACATTAACCAACACAATCCATACAACATCGTGTAATTTATGAACTCCACCTATAATTGAGCACCTTTGTCCTTAAAATTCATCACTTTTGGAGATTGTCACAATATCCCAAGAAGTCTAGCATATACCGCTAACCATCTTGAGGTGCTTCCCGAGCCACCGCCATTCTTGTTTCAAATACCGAATTAAGAAACAACTCATTCTCCCTACACGTAGTAATGTTTATTGTCCTTGGATGTAAACTTGCCATGACAACATCCTCGACAATCAATTTTCTTTCAGGTGAAAATCAAACCGTATCAATAGACCTTGGGGGTGGCCATCACACCGTTGTAAATTGAATTCCGCTCTAGCAATCACACCCTATCAGATGCATTTCGGACAAGCAATTAAACCCTCCATCTTTCTCCGGCTTCTATCAACCCGGGTACACAAACCATGTTGAATAAGAATTAACTCCATTCGAATCACTAAGAGCGAAGCACCCATTACCATTAAATCCTCCACTTAATCTTGTGAAGCAATATCCCTTGTCATGATCAATGTTTTAAAAGGAGCGAGGCGTAGTTGAGGCGTAAGCCTCGAGGCGGACTGAGGTGTAAGCCTCAACTTTTTTCTACAAAAGTCACTAAAAATGATATAAAAATAATAATTAAATGAGGAACAAATTATGTATCATATCTATCATGAAAACAAACGATGTATTTGTAACTCTTATCCGGCAATTGCACCTCCTTCCCGTATTTCCAAGCGGGATCCTTCCTATTTGACATAGTGACAACTCACTACAATAATACAAATTCTGTCTTAGCGAAAAAAACAGAATATATATATATATATATATATAGTAGAACAAAACATGTTATGTCATAAAAAATATAAAATAACAAATCGGCACAGATAATATACGGAATAAAGGGTATTTACCTTCGGTTTGGTGTTATAGAGATGATCGGAGGACGGAAAATCAAAACTGAGCAAAATCGAGGTTTTTTCCCCTCTGTTTTGGGTAACAAAGACAATCGGTAGTCTTTGAGAGCAAATCGGCTAGGGTTTTGGGTTTGAGCTTCAGACAAGGGGTTTTGGTTTTGAAACGCACTTTTTTTTAAAGCTATTTGACCATAAAAAGAGGCGTACGCCTCAAGAGCCGGCGCATTGCCTCAAGGCGGACGCCTCATCCACAAAAGGCGGAAGCCTCAGAATATACAGAATATACAGAAGAGGCGTAAGAGTCATGTATGCCTTTCAGCGCCTCGCCTCGAGGCGCGCCTCAAATCGCCTTTTAAAACATTAGTCATGATTGAATGAACACACCCAAGAAATCCAAGCACTAGTGGTTTGACAACAAAATCTCATTCCGGAGTTTGACAAGTACCTTATGCACACCAAGAGCTTTGATACTAATTGTTGTGCCCTGACTCCCAGTTTGACAAGTACCTTACGCATTGCCTCAAGGCGGACGCCTCATCCACAAAAGGCGGAAGCCTCAGAATATACAGAAGAGGCGTAAGAGTCATGTATGCCTTACAGCGCCTCGCCTCGAGGCGCGCCTCAAATCGCCTTTTAAAACATTGGTCATGATTGAATGAACACACCCAAGGTTTGACAACAAAATCTCATTCCGGAGTTTGACAAGTACCTTATGCACACCAAGAGCTTTGATACTAATTGTTGTGCCCTGACTCCCAATTTGTGTTAATTTTGGCTTGAATTTTACGTGGGTACGATTTACTATTCATTCACGATTTACTGTTCACTTTTACTCCTTATTTAAGGAGAGTTTCAGCCCTGGCTTAAAACACACAGAACTAGAAGAGAGTTTTTCTTGTTCATTATTTAGTGCTCTTATATACACTTTGAGAGGATTGTGAGGCTTAAGAGAGTTGTAACCATAGTTGTCAAAATCGTCCGATTCGCGATTCGAATCGGACGATTCGATTCGATTCCATACCAAAACGATACGAATCTGCCTTAGAATCGGAAATGCCTAAAGAATCGAGCGATTCGAGACCGAATCGGACGATACGATTCAGAATCGTGAATCGGTAGATTTAACGATTCCAAGAATTTTTTTTTAACCTATTGCAGCGTACGTGTTATTTTTTTTAACTTTAAAACTTACAAAACAAAAACAAATAAAACAAAAAATCCAAAACCTCTTCTCGTAACCCTTCGTAACCCTATTTCTTTGCCAAAACCTATTCCGTACCCCTATTTCGTTGATGTTTCGTTGAATCAAGTTCAAAGGTAAGTATTTTGCTGTTTTTTTAGTTATCTTTAGTTATTTTGCTATTTCGTTGTTTTTTAACTTATTTTGCTGTTTCGATTAATTTTTATAGTTATTTTGTTGTTTTTTTTGTTTTCATTTCTCAAACAATTTGATTTATTGTTTTCGTTTGCTTTTTTTTTTCTTTAGCTATTTTTGCTATTTTGCTGTTTTTTAGGTTATAAAACCCTATTTTGCTCTTTTTTTAGGTTATTTTGCTATTTTGATGTTTTTATTTTGCTATTTTGCTGTTTTTATTTTGCTATTTTTATTTTGCTGTATATTAAATAAATTGATATTGATTTGTAGGTTGTTTGATCTTTGACAATTGATATTTATTTTGCTGTTTTTATTTTGTTTTTTACATTTTCAAGCTTAAAACGATTGAGAACATGTGCTCTACGGTTAATTTTTAGTCTATATTTTGGTATATTATCATGTGCTACGATTAGTTTTTTGTCATATTATGCTTAATTATCAATTCTATAGTGCCAAATCCCATTTACGTATGTTTTATTTCATTTTTATTATTTGATTCCGATTCGATCGGTTCGATTCACGATTCGATTCACGATTCGCGATACGATTCGCGATTTGACAACTATGGTTGTAACCCTTGTTGTTTATATCAAAGAAAGGAAACCATCATTCGTGGACGTAGCTAAATTGGTGAACCACGTACATCTTGTCTTGTGATTTGTTGGTGTGTGATTTCTCACTACTTTCTCATTATTTTGCGTTTATAGTATTTCTCTTGTTATCTCTCTAGTCGCTCTTTATCTTGGTTTTTGGGTGTGCATGAATCACTCCATTTAGTGAGTATCCTCACAACGAATTGGTGTCAGAGCTTCGGCTTGTAGGGTCTTTGCTTTGTGTGCATTCAAAGCGTTTGATAAAATTCGTAAGTGGAATTTTGGTCTTTCCCCACTCGTTTCTTGTTGAAGGCTCATTTCGGAGATTAGAGAAGGTTTACATCTATGGTTGCAAAGGTGTCAACGGTGAAGTTTGACTTGAAGAAGTTTGATGTTAAAACCATTAATTTTGGCATGTAGCAATGTCAAATGAGGGATGTCTTGATGTAGCAAGGTTTGCATAAGATGTTGAGGGGCATTTTGGCTAAATCCGAGGATTTGTCGGAGGGTGATTGGAGAGAGTACGACTTATAAGCGTGTAGCACAATCCGGTTAAATCTCGCACAAAATGTGGTGTACCATGTCATGAAGGAAGAATTGACGAAGTCAATATGGAAGACAAATATATGACGAAGAGCATAGAGAATCGTCTGTATTTAAAGAAGCATTTCCGATTTGACTATATTGAAGGTGTGTTGATGTCTGAACATCTTGATGAGTTTAATAAAATCATTTTCGATTTATTAAGCTTAGATGTTGATATTGATGACGAAGGTAAAGCTTTGTTGCTTCTAAATTCACTTCTGGACTCACACGAGCATTTGAGCACCACATTGCTATATGGGAAAGAGGAGGTGAAGTATGATGATGTCTCTTCGGCATTGTAGGGGAGTGAGAAGCGAAAAAAGGAGAAGTGTGATTCTCAATCCGATGCGTTGGTTGCGCGGGGTAGGACCGAGGAGAGAAGGCAAGGTGGAAGTGGAAGCTCTAGGTCCAAGTTTAGGACAAAGGGATTGGCAAATGTCATGTGTTACATGTGCAAGAAGAAGGGCATTTAAAAAAGGATTGCCCTAAGATAAAGGCAAGAGACGATGAAAAATCGGTGGCGGAATTCGGCAATTCTGTTACTTCGGATGACGATGAATTTGGGAGTATATTGATAGTTTCTTCACGAGAAAGCTCTTCAAACACGTGGATACTTGACTCGGGGTGTTCGTACCACATGTGTCTGGATAGAGATTTGTTCCATACCTTTAAGGAGGTGGATGGAGGTAAAGCTTTTATGGGTAATAACCTTGTTTTTCGGTGGAAGGGTATTGACACGATCAAATTGAAGATGCACGGTGGAGTGACTCGGACTCTCACGAATGTTCGGTATGTTTTGGAGTTGAAGAAGAATTTGATTTCTTTGGATGCTTTAGATTCCAACGAAGCAATGTTATACTAGAGCGCGAAATGCTGAAGGTTGTCTTGGTGGTGATGAGAGGCAAGAATTAGGGAAACTTATATTTTCTTCAAGGGGGCACGATAGTATGTCATGCCTCGATTGTTGATAACAAAGAAGAGGTAAAGTCGGTTTCCACTAGGCTTTGGCATATGTGTTTGGGACATGATGGGGAGAAGGCTATGACAGTATTGTATAAGCAAGGGTTGCTAAAGGATGCGAAGAGTTGCAAGTTGGGATTTTGTGAGCATTGCGTGCTTAGAAAGCAAAAACGGGTCAAGTTTAGCACGACGATTCATTGCACGAAGGGTATAGTTGATTACGTTCATACGAATGTTTGGGGTCCTTCGAAGACACCATCTTTGGGGGGGGGGGGGGGGCAGTCACTATTTTGTGACGTTCATTGATGACTACTCTCGGCGGACTTAGGTCGACACTATGAAACACAAAGATGAGGTCTTTGGGGTGTTTCTTAAATGGAAGAAGATGGTGGAGAACCAGACCGGTAAGAAGATCAAGATTATTAGGTCGAATAACGACGGGGAGTACCGATATGATCCGTACTTGGAGTATTGCGAGGAGGAGAGTACTATTTGTCACCTAACGGTCTGAAAAATGCCACAACAAAATGGAGTAGCGACGAGGATGAACAAAACCTTAATTGAAAAAGTGAGGTGTATATTGTCCAATGCGGGCTTGTCGAAGCGATTTTGGGCGGAGGCTTTTTATCTTATGCTTGCTTCATTATGAATCGTTTGCCATCTACCACAATTGATTATAAGACTCCTATGGAGGGTTGGTCAGGTTTACATCCTACTTATGAGACGGTGTATGTTTTTGGATGCCCAACTTATTTTTATGTTAGTGAGGGCAAAATTGATCTGAGAGCTCGAATAGCAATTTTCACGGGTTCAAGCAACGGGGTCAAGGGATACAAGTTACGGTCCCTGTAAGATAAAAAGATAGTGGTGAGTAGGGATGTAACTTTTGATGAGGCGTCTATGCTCAAGATGCCAAAGGTAGAGAAAGAAGATTTTTTGGTGGAGAATGAGAGTGAAAGGTTACCATGGGTGAGGAGATTGATTCTCTTTACAAGAACCAAACTTGGAAGCTTGTTAAGTTGCCTAAGGGGAAGAAGTCTATCGGGAGTAAGTGAGTATATGCTAAGAAAGATGGGCTTCAGATTTCGATATTAATTACAAGGCAAGGTTAGTGGCTATGGGTTTTGCACAAAGGGAAGGTGTTGATTACAATGAAGTGTTCTCCCTGGTTGTGAAATACACTTCCATCCGAGTGCGCTATTGGCTATAGTAGCGCATTTTGATTTAGAGCTTGAAAATCTCGACGTCAAAACGGCGTTTTTGCATGGGGATCTAGAGGAGGAGATTTACATGTCTCAATTGGAGGGTTTTAAAGTTGTTGGCAAGGAAGATCATGTATGTAAATTATGAAAGTCTTTTTATGGGTTGAAGCAATCGCCTCGACAGTGGTACAAGCGATTTGACACGTTTATGTTTGGCCAAAAATTCACACAGTGATTTTGATCATTGTGTCTATTTCGAGCGGCTCAAGGAAGGTACCTTCATGTATTTACTCTTGTATGTTGATAACATTCTCATTGCTAGTTCGAGCATGGTAGAAATTGACAATATGAAGGCTCAATTGAGCCAAGAGTTTGAGATGAAAGATTTGGGTAAAGCCAAGAAGATTCTCGGCATGGAGATTAGTAGAGAGAGGAAGAAGGGAATGTTGAGTTTTACTCAAAGGCAATACCTAAAGAAAGTTGTAGCACGGTTTGGGATTCAGGATGCAAAATCTATGAATAGCCCCTTAGCTGCACACTTTTGAGTCTTGGCTACGATTGCTCCAAGCACCGAGGATGATGCGGAGTATATGGGGTTTAAGTTCCGTATGCAAGGCCTAATTCCATTATATTTGAAGAAATTACAAGCACGATAGAGGATATACAAGGATAAATAAAAATCCTTTACTCTTTTACCCAAATCCCTCATAGACATTGTACACCAACTCTCCACCCTAGTGAATCCAAGTTCTAAGCTAAGAACCTTCTCAATCTCTTGCCCTCAAGTATTTCCCAAGTGTTTTTTATGTACCCAATCCGGTGTATTTCGCTTCCATGTAAATTGATGAGAAATTCCTCACATATTATATCTTAAGCACACCTACCATACATCATATACACCCACACCCACACCCACACCCACACCCTTCTTCAACTGTTGAGCAACAATACCCATCGAAGTGAGGAAAAATCCCTCACCTCTCACCCCAAAACCTTCACCTTTGGTTGAAGGCTCTCTAGCTCTTTGGACGAAGGCTCTCTATCTCTGTGTTGTGTTGGTGTGTTTTGAACCATAGCTGAAACCCTCCTTAAATGAGGATAAACAGTAAACTGCGTATGAACAGTACCCCTATAGGAACAATAACCCCGTATGAATAGCGCTCCACGTATGAACAGTACCCGCACAAAATTCAAACCAAACGTCACAAATCTCCACCTTGGCGAGAAATACCGCAAACCACAACCGAAACTCCACCTGATTAGAATTTCCTCACCACCAAAAGAACCACCATTGGACATCTTCTGAAGTTGAACACATGAGTCAATGTCTAAATGTAGTTGCAACTAGTCGAATATACCCATCGACCCCACCTTTTCACTATCAAAATTTCTCACTATCGTTTGTCGGAACTTGCAACCCACTCATTGGTTGTAAACAAGAGCATTTGGAAGGCCTTCCTCACTTGCGCATCTTGTTCCCAAAAATATACCATCGAGATCAATCCAGACGACATCAACCAATCACACAATCTATACAATGTCGTGTATTTATGAACTCCACCTATAATCCATCACCTTTCTCCTTAAAATTCATCACTTTTAAAGACCGTGACAATATCCCCTTAAAGTCTAGTATATATCACTAACCATCTCGAGGTACTTCCCGAGTCACCACCATCCTTGTTTCAAATTCCGAACTAAGAAATAACTCATTTCCCCCACATGTAGTAATGCTTATTGCCCTTAAATGTAGACTTGCTATGACAACATCACTGACAATCAATTTTCTTCCGGGTGAAAATCAAACCTTATCAATAAAATCAAACCGTATCAATAGACCTTGCGGGTGGCTATCACACCCTTGCTAATTGCATTTCGGGCTAGCAATCACACCATTTTCGATTGCATTACGGGCAAGCAATCACGCCCTCCATCTTTCTTCGACTTTTATCGACCCCGATACACGACCCATGTTGAACAAGAATCACCTTCACTCTAATCACCGAGTGCGAAGCACTCATTACCATTAGTTCCTGCCACCTAAACTTGTGAAGCAATATCCCTTGTCATGATTGAATGAACACACGCAAGAAATCAAAGCACTAGTGGTTTGGCACCAAAATCTCATTCCGGATTTTGCCAAACACCTTGTGCACACCAAGAGCTCTGATACCAATTGTTGTGCCCAGATGCCCAATTTGTTGGGGCACTCTTCAATCAATCACGACCCCGGATATAATCAAGATAATATGATAATAATGACAAGCACAATAGAGATGTAAACTAGAGAGACAACACCAAGATATACGTGGTTCACCAACTTGTCGGCATCCATGGAGAGGCCTGATTTCACTATATTTGAAGAAATTACATGTACGTTAGAGAATTTATTAGATAAATTACATACCTGTAATACCCCGTATTTTTATGCTTTCAAAATTTGGGGATTTATTAAATTTAATGTGAGTTATTAGTTTAATATAAATTCGAAAATTAATTATTTTTATAATTACTAACGCGACGAGAGTTAGTAATCATTGAAAACTTGCTGAATATTACTAATGAGCAAAGTAATATATAATATTAGTTCTATTAAATGTCACGAGTGAATAAAATGACAATTTTGAAAATTTAAGTCGGGACGTGCTCGTGTCGTGTCGGGACTAAATGTGATTAATAAAAGTGAATAAATTATAAGTCACCCGTATGGTCATTTCGAGTGCGCCAAAGTGTCTGGAAGGATCGAGATAGTCAAAATAATGTACTCGGGGGTTTAGTTTGGGTCTCGGGGCATTTTTAGGCCTAATTAACACCCCGGGAGGGCGTTTTGGACATTTTACGTTTTTAGACCTGAAAACCCACGAAAATTGAAAGGTTATATCAGATGCTTAGGGTTGCCTTCTAGGGCTAACACAACTAAAAACAAGTGACGGCCATTGGAGAAGGAGAGAGCTTGCCAAGGAGTCCTAGGCCGAAAACTCATCCGTTTGCGCCGCTGTCGCCGCCAAACGATAGATCGCGTCACAAGGATCACCACCACACTGATTTTAGCACAAATCAGAGACCAAAAATTCCCAGGCAAGTATATATCTTGCTTAATTTCGTTAATGCTTCATTCATGTTAGTTTAGGGTTGATTAGGATGAGTTCTATGAAAGAAAACCCCATGTTGGAGATTAGAAAATTGCATGTTGTAGTGATATAAATGATAATCTGGAAATCTCCTTCATATGTAGAGATTTAACCACGGATTTATGATGGATTAGAAGGGGAATTTCTGGAGAAAGAATGATTTGAATTAAGTTAAAGAAATTTTAGGGTTCATGAGAATTGTATAAATTTGGGCACTTTTAATCTATGAATCTTGATGAAAACTCGCATGCTTTACGTTAAATATTGTCCATTTGAGTTTAGAACGTTTGTGGTATAAATTTCTGGGAGTTTGGGTGTTAAAAATCTGGATTTGGATGATGTTGGATGATAGACCCCGTAACTGGTATTCTGCAGATTCGCCATACCTGTTTGATCGATCGATCGAACCAGGAGTATCGATCGATCAACGCATCGATCGATCGAGCTCCTGCCATCGATCGATCGACCCTTCCTGGCAGACTCATATTTCCCCTTCTAAATAGTTGAATTCAATTTAAATGAGTAATAATCTTTGGACATCCTTATTAAAATATTTTGGGAGATAAAGAAGACCAGTAGGACTTATTAAAAATATGAAACCTTTAATGTAGGACGAGATTTACACTTTTTCGGGGATGTTTACATATAAGGGACGATGGAATTATGTATTAAAGGGAGAGACGCGTAAGATAGTTACGTTGGAAAATAAATGAGTACCTATTGAAATTATACTTGGGAGGATAGAAATCCACGAATGTCACTTGATAAGTTGGGATAATCCCACGAATTAAGATAAGAGGCAAACGTTATACGTGATAACTAAATAACGAGTAATAAGGACAAATATAATAATTATGGGTTGTGAGTATGTACCTAAACTTGATATGGTAATAGTAGTATATTTATATGACTGTGTTTATGCATATACTATATACGTGTGAAAATCATGCCCGCGCTACTTGCTATCCCTGAGGTTACCGCGCTGGGACAGTCTTATCTCGATGGGCCTTTATGGGGGATATTGACTCGTACCCTAGAAGATAGAAATCCTTTGGTACAGGCTATCAGATCGATAGTCAGACGGTCCTAAGAGACGTGGGGGCATGTGCTGACCTATTAGAGACTTGGAATCAATGCTTCGCCTCAATATTGTTTGTGTTTGTGTTAATACAGTTCGAGAGTGATTTCGAACTTGTATTTCCTTTAGTACGAGTGATACGGGGACTGAATAGCAGAGTATGCCCGCACCATAATTATTATGTGGGGTGCTGTTAGAATATATATATATATATTATATGAGTATTTAATATATATATTAAATTCTGAAATTTGGGAACTACCTACTGTGTTTATGACAAGTATGAAATGAATAATGATTTCAATTGTGAAATACGTGTTTTGAAAAGTATAATATGTTACTGGGAAACTTTATTAGCAAATAAAGTTTAAATGAGAACTTTGTTATTAAATGAAATTTACCTCTTAAACAGTTGAATTTGTCAGTTTAAATCTTACGAGCAACCTAAGATAAGATAAGTTATATCGTTGGGAAGGTTAGTGCGATAGGTGTGCACATTAGAAGAGATGTGAGAATTTCTCAAGAGTGCCGCACTAATATGTTGCATTGGTCAGTAAACATTTTTAAATACTTGCTAAACAAATTTTAAATCGTTTTTACAATCGGGCTCTGATCCGTTTTCATTTCTCTTTTCTCTCTTGTATATATATGTATATATTACAGGTGTCCAGCCACAGGGGCGTCTTGCATATGATCTTTTGGAAGGAACGCGCTGCAGCTTAGGTGGGAGTTGCAGGCCTCTTGCTTAGACGACCTCATTTCTTGATTCCACTCCTAGCATTTATTTTATCCAGTTGTGCATGTGTCGCCCGTTTCCATCTCTCAGTTGTTTTATTGGATATTGTGATTCATTTATCTCTAGTATTTACACTTTGGGATTTATTACTGTCAGGATGTTTTAATGCTGTCAGGATGTTTTACACTTTGGGATTTATTACTGTCAGGATGTTTTAATGCTGGAATTATTTAGTTGAATGTTTAATTATTTGGATTATATGTTCCAGGATAGTTGTGTGATCCTTTATCTGTGAATGATGTCAAGTTTTAAATGTTGGTTTACAAAATAAAATTTGGAAAGTAATGTCTAAAAAAAATGGTTTTGACACTTAGCTTAATTATTTAGGGTGTTTTAATTGGAAAAGTTATTTTTACGATAGTGATGCTAAGAATGAACCAACCGTTCACCTTGATTTTAATTTAATAAAGGAGTGATCATCCGGTATTTAATTAGGCGGGGTGTCACGATACCCTCTACTCTCCTACCTAAATCCCTAATAGACATCGTACACCAACTTTCCACCCAAGTGAATCCAAGTTCTAAGCCAAGAATCCTCTCAATCTCTTGCCCTCAAGTGCTTCCTATTTACTCAATCTGGTGTATCTTTTCTCCCATTTAAATCGGTGAGAAATCCCCACACATTATATCTTAAGTACACCTATCATACATGAAACACTTGCACCCACACCCACACCCACACCCACACCCGTACCCTTCTTCCACCTTTGAGTGATACCCATGGGTGAGGGAAAATTCTCACCTCTTACCCAAAAATCCTCACCTTTGGAAGAAGACTCTCTCTAGCTTTGTGTTGTGTTGTGTGTTTTGAACCATGGTTGAAGCCCTACTTAAATAAGGAGAAAAAAGTGAACAGTAAACCACGTAGGAACAATAAATCGCGTAGGAACAGTGTCACCGCATATGAATAGTACTCCGCGTTTGAACATTGCTCGCGCAAAATTCAAGCCAAACTTAACAAATCTCCACCTTGGCGAGAAATACTGCAAACCACAACTGAGACTCCATCTGATGAGAATTCCCCCATCCGAATCTTCCCATTTTCCACGCCACCAAAAGAACCACCATTGAGCTTCATTGCATCAGCTACACGTATCTGTATAATATTCAATGCCTCTTCAAAGATCCAAAAATAATCCGTGAAAATTGCCCTCGGAGTATGCTCCTCTTGCAAATATTCTCATTCAACTTGCAATTTTCAACTGCACTTCTTGGACATCTTCCGAAGTTTAACACACGAGTCAATGCCTAAATGTAGTTGCAACCAGTCGAATATACCCATCGACTTCGAAGAGGGACCTTGACTCCACCCCTTTCATTAGCATGATTTCTTTCACCGTCTATCGGGACATGCACTCCGCTCATCGGTTGTAAACGAGAGCATTTAGAAGGTTGTCCTCACTTGTGCACCTTATTCCCAAAAATATACCATCGAGATCAATCCAGATGACATCAACCAATCACACATAATCCATACAACATCGTGTGATTTATGAACTCCACCTATAATCGAGCACCTTTCTCCTTAGAATTCATCACTTTTGGAGATTATGACAATATCTCCAAAAGTCTAGCATATACCGCTAACCATCTTGAGGTGCTTCCCGAGGCACCACCATCCTTGATTCAAAAACTGAACTAAGAAACGACTCATTCCCCCCCCACAACAATGCTCATTGTCCTTGGATGTAAACTTGCTATGACAATATCCTCGACAATCAATTTCTTCCGAGTGAATATCAAACCGTACCAATAGACATTGTGAATGGCTATTACACTGTTGCAAATTGCATTCCACGCTAGCAATCACACCCTCTCCGGTTCCATTTCAAGCAAGCAATCAAACCCTCCATCTTTCTCCTACTTCCATCAACTTAAGTAGACGAACCATATTGAACAAGGATCAACTACATTCTAATCACCAAGAGCGAAGCACCCATTTCCCATAAATCCCTCCACCTAAACTTGTGACGCAATCATGGTTCAAAGTATCGGCCGAGTTGACTCGGTATCTATCGAGTCAACTCGGAATCGGAGGGTACCGATCTGATACCGAGAGACGTTTAAAAAAACACTGAATCGACCGAGACAGCCGCGATATCGCCCGAGACAATCGATTCGGACACGCCTCGCCGCGATATCGGCTGAGACAACCGATTCAAACGATGTTGTCATATTTTGTTTTATTTTTTGATAGAACTTTTATCTTTTACCATATTTCTTCGTTGTTGAAAATATATTGTAACATTTACAGAATGATATTACTTTTTCAAAACTATTAACATTAATTTTTTAAAACATAAAACTCTTTTTTTTAAATGACTACTAAAAAAAATATATAAATCTTTTAAAAAGTAGTATTCTTTTTTTTAACAATGACTCTACTAAAACTCTTTTTTCAAAGAAATGTTATTTTTTTACAAAAAATATTCAAATCTTTTACAAAGAATATATAATGTACATTTATGTTTGTAAAAAATTTACATTTCTGTACAAATGTTATTTTGTTAAAAAAAATGTACATATTTGTTAAAAAATGTACATATTTGTACAAAAATATATATTTGTAAAAAAAAAGTGTACATATTTGTAAAAAAATATATATTTTTGTTAAAAAAATGTACATTTTTGTAAAAATGTCCTTTTGTATGTTTTTGTAAAAATGTCATTTTGTACGTTTTTGTAAAAATGTACATTTTTGTAAAAAATGTTCTTTTGTACGTTTTTATAAAAATGTAAAAAAAAATATACATTTGATAAAAAAATGTACATTTTTGTAAAAATGTAAAAAAATGTACATTGTTGTTAAAAAAATGTACATTTTTGTAATAATGTTCTTTTGTACGTTTTTGTAAAAATGGAAAAAAATATACATTGTCGTTAAAACAAAATGTACATTTTTGTTTTTCAATATTATTATTGGTTTACTATGCAATATTGAATCTGACAACTCTGCCGCGCTTCAGTATAACCAATTCTACAATGCAATGCATATTGAATGACGGGGTTGAATGTATCTCATTGGTCCACATTGTTAATCTTATTTTTTTTTAAATTTTCTATATTTTTTTCGGAATTTTTTGCGCTCTCTAAATAACGTATATTTGCGTATCGCCCGATACCGCGACCGAGTTGAAAATCGGGTGTCCGATACCGGGACCGATACCGAGACTTTGAACCATGGACGCAATAATTCTTGTCATGATTGAATGAACACACTCAAAAAATCCAAGCACTAGTGATTTGACACCAAAATCTCATTCCGGAGTTTGAAAAACACCTTATTCACACCAAGAATTGTGATACCAATTGTTGTGCCGTAACGCCCAGTTTGTTGGGGCACCCTCCAATTAACCACGATCTCGGATATATTCAAGATGAAATGGTAATATTGGCAAGCACAATAAATATGTAAACAAGAGAGACAACACCAAGATATACGTGGTTCACTAACTTGGCTACATCCAAAAAGAGGCCCGATTCCAATATATTTAAAGAATTTACAAGTACAATAGAGAATATACAAGGATTAATCACATACCCTCTACTCTCCTCCCTAAATCCCGGATAGACATGGTACACCAACTCTCCATCCGAGTAAATCCAAGTCTTAAGCTAAGATTCCTCTCAATCTGTTGCCCTAAAGTGTTTCCCAAGTGTTTTTCATGTACCCAATCCGGTGTATCCCGCTCCGATTTAAACAGGTAAGAAATCTCCCACACATTATATCTTAAGTACACCTACCATACACTCACACTCCCACTCACACTCACACTCACCCATACGCTTCTTCCACCCTTGAGCAGTACCCATGGTTGAGAGGGAAAATTCCTCATCTATCACCCCAAAATCCTTAGCATTTGAAGAAGACTATATTGTGTTGGTGTGTTTTGAATCATGGTTGAAACCCTCCTTAAATAAGGAAAAAAAAAGTGAACAGTAAACAACGCATTAATCGTATCCTCGTATGAGCAGTAAACCATATATGAACAGTACCACGTATGTACAATACTCGCAATAAAAACTCAACTAAGATTAATAAAACTAAAACTAAAAAATAAAATCTAACTAAAAATAAAACAAACTAAAAGCAATAAAAAATAAAAATATTAAAACTAAACTAAAAATAAAATAAAATCCTAAGCTTATATAAAAACTAAAATAAAACAAAAGAAATGAAAACTTAAAATCTAAATGAAAGCTAAAGTCCTAAAAAAAATATAATAAACTAATAATAAACTCCTAAAAACTAATCCTAATAAAAGTAAAAACTAATAAAAATTAAAATAAAATAAAATAAAATTACACTAATAAAATAAAAATAGAAAATAAAACCTAGAAATCCTAAATAAATAAAAAATAAATCCTAAAAAAGAAAACGACTCAAACTAAAAATCTAAAAAAAATATAAAAGGGCACAACCTAAACATACATGGGGTTCGGGGTTGGTTTAGGCTCGGTTTAGGGTACGCTAGGATACAGGACAAGGGTATTTAGCTCCATTCAACGCGCATTTGCCTTGATATATAGCTTTTGACACCGCAAACGGACATTTGACCTACAAGATAAACATTTAAGCACATAAGACCCATATTGTCGAGAATTAGCAACTAAAATATGTCTATTCGGGGTATAAATTGTACACTTTTGGGTGCTTATCACATTCCAGCTTCTTCCCTCCGAGACAAGATTATTATCGAGATCCATTATGGGGACCTATCTGGTCATATGGGCCAGGCCCGTACTCATTTCACACTATGTAATCGATTTTATTGGCCTACTATGAGGCGGGACACAAATGCTTACATCAGCCAGTGCTACACATGTGAGACAGCCAATGGCCAACACTCTAATGCAAGACTTTACTCTCTCCTATTGATTCCGGCGTGGCCGTAACAAGATATTTCCATGAATTTCATTGTTGGGCTTCCACGCATAGCACGCGGACATGATTCCATCTTTGTTGTGGTAGACCACTTCTCGAAGATGGCCTACTTCATCCCATGCGCCATGACATCCGATGCCTCCCATGTGGCCACCCTTTATTTTAAGAAGATTGTCCGACTTCACGAGGTTCTTCACAGCATCACCTCGGACAGGGACGTCCACTTCATAGGTCATTTCTGGTGTAGTCTCTAGAGTTTACTCTGTTATTCCTTGCAATTATCCATCGCCTTTCATCCTTAGACAGCTGGCCAAACCGATCTCCTTCAGTGCCTTGCCTCAAAGACTCCGAGCAATGTTTGGACATAGTCATCACTCAAGATGAGTTTGCGTTCAACAATGCGGTCAACCACTCCACTGAACTTTCTCCATTTCAGATAGTATTGAGTACCTCACCCACCATTCTAGTATATCTTGACGATCTTATTGTGCCAAAAGGCACCACACCCAACTAAACACAAGGAAATATATATGTAAGATTGAGGGAAATATAAATAAGCATAAATTAATGAACACAAAGGATGTAACGTGGTCCGAAAATAACACCTATCCTGCATCCACAGAAGGAACATTTCCACTATTTGAGAAAATATATTACAGTGGAAGGATTATCCAAGAGCTATACTCACTCTCAACCCAAACCCTAAATACACTCAGATCTCACGTTAGGAATCAAGTTTAGAACTATAAACCTCTAATTCTTTTTTTTCCTCTTCTTTTTAGTGTATTTTAAACCATGACTGAAACCCTACTTAAATAAGGGGTAAAAGAAAACACTAAAGCACATATGAACAGTACCCCCGATGTATGAAAAGTAAATCCCATATGAACAATACCTCGTATGAACGGTATGCCACGTATGAGCGGTACCTGCAAAAATTCAAGTAAAATTCCAAAAATCTCCACCTTAATAAGAAATACCGCAAACCACAACCGAGACTCCACCTTATGAGAATTCCCCCCATCCGAATCTCCCTGTCTTCCACGCCACCAAAAGAACCACTATTTGCTAAGACACAAACAATCACCCATTGGACTTCATTGTACTAGTTAAACACACCTTGAATCAAACACGATCTTAACGTTCCTTTGAATCGTTAACGACTAATACATGTGTGTTACTACTCCGAGTCAAAATTATTCGTTCGTTGACCCTGGATAGGGTCCACGAGCCATCCTCTCCTTTAGTAGGATTTTTCCTTCCACCATTGTCTGCCACCGGAAATTCACAATCAATGTCTCCGTTTTATCCATAAACGAGACATGCCTCGAGCGCCCGATAACTTGTCTACACCGCTTCCCCATTTTCCCCGAAGTCTATTTAAGAAAATACAAACCTCCTAACTTTTCTCCCTTTGCTAGGACCATACAACCACGTGTGATTCTCAAGTTTGCTATTGACACACAACAACCCTTGGAATCCAAATTCCAATTGGCTAATGGATATCAAGTTTGTTCGCAACTTTGGGGCATTGGTTATACCCCTCCACCCTATCGAACATTTTGATTTTCATTGTTCCCACCCCTTCCACGACATATTTCTTCCCTTTAGGCAAAGTCAAGAAACCTTTCTTCTTATCTTGGAACATCCCAAAATACTTTTTCTTGGAACAAATGTGATTCGAAGAACTCGAATCCAATATCCATTCGCTTTGAGAAAGAGAATTACCTTTGGAAAGTGTGAGACTTTCCAAAATCTTCATCCTCCGTATATGTCACCCATGCACTCTCGGAGTCACCTCAATCCTTCTTCAAAGGACAATCCCGCTTTATGTAACCCCACTTCTTGCATTTGTAACATTGTTGGCCTTTTTCACCACCCCTTAATTTATATCGACTACTATCTTCACTAGATCCACGGTTGGTATTCCTTCCACAATTACCACCATGAGCATACAAACCTGAGCCCGAACTCTCATCCCCAGAAGAATTCCTCTTCCCATAGGACAATAAGGTCGACTCCACTTCATCCATTATAATCGTATCTTTACTATACAAAATGGTGGTAATAATGTTCTCATACGAATCCAAAAGAGAGGCAAGAAGAAACAAGGCCCGATCTTCTTCCTCTACTTCTACATCAACATCCACAATCCCATGAAATACATCCATGTGATCCATGAGGTTCCCACCCTCTACTATCTTTAACCGGTAAAGCTCCCGTTTAAAATTGAGCTTTGTTATGAAACTTTTCGCTAAATAGAGCTTCTCTAGCCTTTTCCACAAGTTTGGCATTGTGTCCTCATCATTAACATTGTTGATAATATTATCACCAACAGAGTGGGATAATACTCAAACACCTTGACTCTATATCTTCCTAATCATCATTCGTCATCTTCTCTGGCTTCCCACTCTCACCCTTCAACGCTATCGCTAATGTTGAATGATCAAATCCTTCACTCTACTTTGCAATAGAGGGAAGTTACCTCTTCCCTTAAAACGATCCATCTTCTAATATGAAACTACATTCTCAGACATGGTTGAATGAAGCAACAAACTCAAGACTTCCAAACACGAGTGGTTTCAACACCAAAGCCTCTTAGGACTTTTATCCAAAAATAAGTGTGCACCAAAGCTCTAATACTGATTGTTGTGCTAAAAGGTACCATCACCAACCAAATATAAGGAAATATCCGTGTTCTAAAAGGCCCGCCTAGGATTGATGCTTGAGAGAAACGCATTACTTATGCCTTATTCTTGGTAAAAGGTTAAGGCACATTTTTTTTTTAAAACAAAGGATTAGTTGACAAATATTAGTTATGGAGCATGAATATGAGAAAGATGGCAACCAAACATATGGATATATTTTCAAAATTCAAGATATGTATTATTTTATTTTATTACTAGCCATAAAATAATTAAAATAATAAAAAAAAAGGAAAAACGCCTTTCTATGCCTAGGCTCCTAAGGCTTGAGGCTTGACCTCTACGCTTCGACCATGCGTCGCGCCTTTTAGAACCTTGGGAAAGATATATGCAAGGTTGATGGGAATATAAATAAGCACAAATTAATAAGATGAACACGTGATTTAACGTGGTTCGACAAAAACACCTTGCCTACATCCACAAGAGAGGGAACGATTCCACTATTTGAAAAAATAGATTTCAATTGAAGGATTATCCAAGAGGTATACTCACTCTCAACCCAAACTCTAAATACACCTAAATCTCACTTTAGGAATTAAGTTTAGAACCGTAAACCTCCCATTATTTTTCTTCTCTTATTTTCTATGTGTTTTGAACAATGGACCTCGCGTATGCCCAAGCTCTCACTCTGGTAAGTTCTCTCTTTTCCCATTTCTGTTATCTTCAAATGTATAACTTTCCCATACTAACACCTTGGTTTCCATTTGCAGTTTGTGGCTGACTTCACCACTTTGCTGGATGGTCATACCGATCAATCTAGGAAAAACCAAAAGCTGGCCAAAGCCCTGAAAATGTCCCATGAGGACTTGTCTACTTATCGAAACACATTCGAACTGGAAAAGGAGGCCTCTGTGAAGGCTTTGGTCGAGATGACGATGACCAATAGCCTTATCACTATGGAGAAGGACAAAGTGGTTGGGGAGAAGAACAGGCTGGTCGAGAGGGTCCAAAAGCTAGAGGGTTATCGGTTGAGGCTTGCGTTCGACATCGAGATCATGAACCACACGTCGGTTGAGATGGGCAGGACGTAGTGGAGGTCATTATCTTAGATCATGTGTTCAGGAGTGTCACCCCTTCGTGATGACAGAAGGTTGGTTGATTTGGGCCATTAGTAGGATTGGGTATGGACCCGTTAGTAATGTTACTACGTAATGATCTCTCCATTATTTATTTGTATATTTTTCTTAAGCCCGTTAGGTGATGAGTTCCTACGAACTTTTCAATGAAGGAACGAGATGGACATTGAAGGTAGTGGCCTTCATGTGATAATAAATGTAGAGAAATAATTTTTATATAGTCTAGTGATGGACAATTAAGAATGAACCCTATGTCATGTTAAATACTTTATGTGGTTTACTTGTATTTTCCTTGTTAGTGGCATTGTAGGAGGGGTTGGTACTTGGATTGTATTCTTATACGTGTAGTTAGTTATATCCCTTTTATAGGATATATAGTTGTTTTTTTTCATTTATGATAGTCTGGAGAATAACTCGTTTAATTATTAGGATATAAAAACAAAAGAAGCATTACTTTTATGAGACTGTGAATATGTTAATGAAAATATATGTATGGTCCTTGGGGTGAAATCCTATTTGGGTGATAAGTAGCGTTGCAAGTTAGTTGTTCGTTACGTGATAGTAATGAATTATTTAGAGATGGAGACCTCTAGCATCGATTATGCCTTAGGTTGGGACATGCGTGCATTATTTGCACTTAGATGAAAGGTGAGGTATTCATTGCATGTGAATGACGAAGGGTTGCATGTTTATTACAAATTAATTTCATGATTTATATTGATGAATTGGAGATATTCTTGCAACTTTCGAGCGCTGACCTAAATTTATAAAATATTTCCCCCCAATCATTATTGTTTTATACACGGGTTTAACATGACTGAGTGGTCAGACATGCAGTTGTGGTGATCCAGCTTGGTATCCGTAGAGTTAGAACGACTAGTTCATTGTAGTTGTTCATATGTGTTCATGAGTTGTATTCAGAAGAGGTTTTGGTTGTACTCTATTTTATTTAGTCGAGCAATTGTAATAATAGATTTGATATAAGTGGATTCATTTATTGAAGTTTAGTTATTCCAGTTCATTTATCCTTCTTGTAATCCTTTGTTGAAATTTTATTGTGGATCATTTTTATTTATTATAATTTTTAATTTATCGTGATGCTGAGAATGATATAAATTATTTTAACGCTCTTGACATTTCATGTCAGGCTTGATCACATAGACATGAAAGATCAAGGGGTGCCACACAAGGAAAACGGACTTGGGTTGAGGAAAGAACAAATCCTCTAACTCATCGGTATTCAAGTTTTTATTTGTGCAATATACATAATGGTTATTCAAAATGAGCTTGAGGAGTTATTAAATCATGGTCCTCCCTTGCATATCCTTGCAGTTTAACTTTACCTTCGCATTGTAAATTGTGCGCATGGTTGAAAAGTTATTCACAAATCTCTTCTTTACAGTCTTCAAAACTTGTCTCGACTTAACCCCATTGGCAGTTAAATCTTTGGCAAGTTCATATTCCTCGCGGGTTAATCTTCCGGTATATGGATGTATGACTAGTGTCTTGGCAATCTCGTGGTTGTGGAGGCCACTAACCACTTCAACCTTCCACTTTTTGTCCGGTAGTGTTACACCCTTTAGGGAAAATGGGCAATCTCACTTTTTTGTTGATGATTCTTTATCGTCTCGGGGCCTTTGTGATTTTGGTGTTTTGGTCCCTTTCTTATAATGCGTTCAGTAGACTGCTCCCCTTTCGCAACCCATAATTAACCTCCTCTTCGTTCTATGTGATGGATTCTTCGGCCGCTCTCTTGGGCCCAATGCATCAAAGTAGTACGGTCAGGAAATATCTATATACTTAAATAGGGATGTCATAGAAAATGTAATATAACAAACTTATTACATAATTTCATAATATAAAGAACTTACTCTGTGGTGAACTCTATTGAGTGATCAACTACCGTTAGTACTGCCTTGTTAATAACGACAATTTCATTGAATGCATGGTCATCAGGTGTGTTTAGGTTTGGTATGCCATCGGGTATCAAAGAAGACTTTTCCATGTCATTAGCATGACCAATTGAGCATAGTTTATCGATTTCTTCTCAAATTATGTCATCATCAAACACAGGGTCATCCCAGATAGGTTGGTATTACATAACAAATGCCAAATTTAGCCATAAAAATGAAAATTTATTCTATTTAGCATCAATTTACAAAGAGAATAGGGATATTTCGGCAATACGTTACCGATTTGTGGTGTGATGACATGAGGACATTTTTCCACTGAAAGAAATGAATTATATCGTTACCACAATATCAAATGAAATATTGCACTTTATACCAACTTCATTTGATTGTACAATGCTGAAACCTATCATCGTTTTTAGTACTGTACCGCCGTATGAAGCTGGAACGTTGTTGATGTAAAAAAATGGACTAGATACAATTTTCTAATCACATATAAAATATAATATGCAATGAAATAATCACACAAGAGATAAGGGGTTTTAAAGTGGTTCAGCTATGTAGAAAAGCCTACGTCCACTGTTATTGTATTAATTTGAGTGATTATAGAAAGCTAGGTACTCTTGCTAAGAAGAATATCCTTAAATCCATTATATCTTGCCTTTTATGAAAGGAATACAATGTATTTATAGTGACTCAAAGATCAAGGGTTGGAGTGCCTTTATATATTCAAGCATTTACACCCATACATAATGAATGTGATTGTTGATAGTCTAGATCACGTGTGGGAGGATCCTTGGTTGTTTTCTCAGGTGGTGACTATTTATCAACTTTGATTAGCTACATTCTTCATGTTGGTCGGCCTGCCTGCCGAACAACTATCTTCAGGGCTAATTAAATGGCGGTTGACTAGGATTATTGCCACGAAGAGACGAGTGTTCATTTCTTATTGGTCCACGTAGATGAATAATTTTTGGTATCAACAGAAGACCCCAATACTTCATTCTTGATGTTTTTTTTGAAAGGGTGGAGTATGTTTTCTTTAAAGTTGGTCGGCGTAAGTCGACTTGTGGAACTTGTGAAAATTTTCCATGCCTTGATTATGTTGTGGTAATTTTGTGAATAATTTGAAAGTTAATGAACCACCAAAGAGTTTGTTGGTATTTTCATTCTTTTAGAGTTGTGCAACTGTCAGAACGTCAATCGTCAATGTAAGTAATCATCACCTGCGCAGTTTTCTAGGTAAGCTATAAGAGACGAGAGTTTTGCCAATTTTTTGCACCACAACTTTTCAACCTTTCAAACTCTCCTTTTTCTCCAAGCTTTCTGTCTTTGAGCTTTTCTTTGCGTCACACCCTTGCTTTTGCTACCATTTTCTCTGTAAGGTTTTTTCTTCCCTTTCTTTTCGATTTCTTTCTTTACTGTACTCATGGTTTACATAGTTTATGGGTATTCTTTGGACGAATTTAGGTGGGAAAGGAACATCCTTGATTGGGTATATTTAGAAATGCCTATACCACCAGTTGAAGTGTTATCACTACCAGAGGGTCACTGGATTCCCTCATTATTCATAACTGAGTGTGGCTTTACTATTCCCCTAATCGTTTCTTTCTGGATTTTTGTTAATATTTTGATATCGTCCCTGCTAGAGTATCCCCCAATACTTGGAGAGTAGTGAATGGGATACATAGGCTTAACTCAATATACAGAATCTATATTGGCATCCCTGAGTTGATATTTTGTCACAAATGGGTTACTAGTAATAATACCTATTATATGAAAACTAGGTTTGCCAATAGAGCCTTGGTCGTCAATTTAGCAGACTCCAACAAAGACTATTTTGATTATGGGGTAATAGCAAAGAATTGGCAACATGCTCCTCTTCAAAGAGGAGAACTGTATGATGGGCTCAGATGCCCTTAAGTAGGACGTGGCATAGGTTGTTGATTTTGATTACTATATTTTTCTTTTTCGCTAACCAACTATTTGATGATTGACTAATGTTTCTTGTCCTGTTTTGCACAGTCGAGAGTAAGAAAAAGTTTCATAAAGAAGGGGACATCAATCTTCGAGAACTGAAATTCCTGTGGAGAATTCATCTGAGGATTGGCGAGGAACACCCCAGGGCAGCCTCCTACTTATTGTAATATAGGAGCTCGATTACCTCCTTTATTGCTAGGCCTATCACTGCTGCAGCTTTAACCCTTATTGCTCTAGAAGAGGAACCAGTTCCCACTTATTCAACTGAGGAGTTTGCAGGAGTAGAGAAGGATCTTGGTACCTCATTATCTTTCGAATATTTATAGATTTCTACTATTATAACCTCCCCACTTGCTATCATGGGCAAAAGGAAAATTCCTGACTTGATGACTGGAGCTTTATCTCCCACTGCCAAGAAGGCCACTGATAAAACTGTCAAGGCTACTAATGCCAAGAAGACCGTTGTGACAGAGAAAACATCCAAAGTTGCTGAAAAATTTCCTTAGGTCATCACTAATGAGGAAATTGATCCTGCTGCACCTCAATTCAAGAGGTTAAAAAAAGGTATTTTTGAGAAAAAAGTTGAGAAGAATTCTGTTGACTAGGAGTTGATCGAGAAAATTCAAGAGGACATGGTTATTGTAGGGTCATCCTCGATAGTTATTAATCATATCTTGGCTAGGAAATTGATAAAAACTGGTACTCGCTCTGCTGATAGAGCAGCTGCTTCTTCGTTACCACGATTAAAGTTGGCAGAAAATGCTTGCCAGAGTTTGTCTTCAGTAACTCTTTCCCCTTTTTTAGTTTCCTTTTTTGTCTTGTTTCTCTTCTTGTAATTTGATATTTGTCCTTTGTGCAGTTTGTGGTGAACTTCAACCAGTTTATGAAGAAGGACAATCAACTACGTTCTTCAAGAGGAGATGTGGAAGAGGCCTTTAAAGGTTTAAGACAATCTTTGGAGACTTCAAGACAACCATTGGAGTCCAAGCAAAATTGTTGGGAAGAAGAGCTATAAAAGGTTAATGATAGAGCCACTAAAGCTGAGGGGAAATTGAAGACTACTGAGCCCAGTCTAACAACTGCTAATGACAGGGCCAAGGTGGTCGAAGACAAGTTGGTGGAAAATCAAGCCCTTCTTATGTCTGTCGAGGAGAAGACAATTGGTATGACTGTTGACATGGTTGAAAAGAAGGCCATGAATAAGAAAATAAAGGAAGGTTAATTTAATAAGGGTTAGGACAAAATGATTTTGGCTGCCTCAATACAAATTGAGTATGTTAGGAAGAAGTCATTCACGGATGGCTAGTCGGAGTCCCTCAAGGAGGTCGGCACTGCTGAAGACTCCGAACTATTCTAGAGGCATGATCCAGGCTATCCTTTAAACTTAGAGGAAGACTTTAATGACGAAGAAGGGTTGAGAGAGTGGTCTTTATGCGTGTGTTTCAAATCAAACCAACTTTCACAAAAAATTATCCAACTTTTAATTAGCACCAAACCAAGTTGTGAAAAACCAATTTTTACTTTAAACCAATTTTATCTTGATTAATCCTAAACATGTGTCTAGTGATTAAAGCAAGTAAAGTAAAGTAAAGAATACTCACAACGCTGGATGTACGAGGAAAAACCCAAGACGGGAAAAAACCTCGGACGGACCAAGCCAAACAATCACTATGAATGTGGAATTACAACGAAAGATAAAAGACTCACTCAACGACTCGATCCCTACAGGTCTTAACGCTCTTCTGATCTTCAACCACTCCTCTCACAGTGCCCACGCAGAAAGTCCTTCTTCCATGATACCTGTACACAACACACACGTCCACGTATGTCTCGGTGTCCACCGAATGGCTTTGATACGTCTACGATGTCGAACAAGAAGTCCTTTTTTCTTCACCGCAAAACCCAGATGTTCAAGTATAGAACAAACCTTCTTGGTGCAGCATGATCACATAAACATATAGTAATGATAATTCGGATCTTTGCAAACTCTAAGGATGTGTTTAATCTTTGAAACCTTAGAAAAACATGTACAAACATTTCTCTGGATCGTAAACTGTTTTTCCAGAATGCACACTTCGTAAACTCTGACAAAACCACGCTTTAAATAGGAAAAAATCACCGCCTCGAAAAATGTGTTGCTCGAATGAGATCGACCTGTCGTTCACGCCACATGTCTATCTCGCTCGAAGGAGCCAGCTTGTCTTTTGAACGATGCGCGTGTCATTTTGATTTTTTCTTTAAAACGTCTCTTCCAAAAGAGAACCAATTAAGTCAAACTCTTTTCGAGCTTATCAGAATAAAACGTAGTGTAAAACACTTAAAACATTTTAAAACATTTTTCCTTATAAAATTACATCCTTATCTTTTATAAAAACAATTCTGAGCAACATTAATTATACGCATTCATACCTGTGTGATTTCAGAATGAAATTAACTTGAAGAGGAATAAACTTGCACCAATTAAACTTCGACATGATTAATTATTTGAAGCTTTGCCGCAACGTCTTCGATTTCTTCAATACTTCATAGACCAAGTGGGATCGTGACAAAATAAAATCTCCCTATGACATATTACAAACAGAGTTTTGTTCACGGAATTAAGTTAAAACAATACAGGGACTCAATTAGAAATTTATGTCCTTACAAATCTCCCCCTTTGACTATTTCGGGACAAAACTAAACCAGTGAAATGCCTAAGCCGGGCCGTCAAGCCGTATGACGCCTAAATCCCATCCCATAAATCCAAAGTAAAAAATTACAGGATACAGACTAGCATATGTAGCACTGACAAGCATGAACTGTCTGAATGTGATGTAGACTTGAAATCTCGAATCTCTAAAGCATACCTACACACATGAAACAGACAAACAAATACCCAATGAAGTATGGAGGAACAAATGAAACCAATATATATATATATATATATATATATCCAAATGATACTAATTTTACAATAGATACCAATATGAATAAACTCTGAAAAATAATTTGTTAAACAATTGAGCAAATGAATGATACCAATTTGTGATACAAATTTGTAAAATATGTAGGAAAAAACATGCTCAACAAATCCCCCCTACATCACATACATCCCTCCCCCTTTTTGTCTCGAATAGACAATCCGGTGAAAAGATAAATCAATCAACAAGTATCTAGCATGAGAATATACCAATTAAAAATCACTAGATAATCATGAAACACCCAGCTAAATATGATCAATAGATGACAAATCTGTAGCTAGTAAACCAATGAATCACACAAAGAATATAGAAATCTAATCAGGCGTGATAAATGGATCATATGAAAAATTCCAATATGAGACAGTAAAACCTGTATATAAACCAGTCAGTCCAGAAAACTTCCAGCAGTACTAAAAAAAATATCACAAAAAATCAGTGGACTGCAAACAAGAATGAAGCAAAAAGCCAGACTGTCGTTCGAACGAGCTAGGGAAGTCGCTCAAATGAGATGAGGACGTCACTCGAACGAGACTTCTCGCGACAGGCCAAATTTTTTCAGATTCCCAGAAATATCATAAATTTTTGCCAAGTGAAAAAATTTCGAGAAAAAACACACTCGAAGGGCCTGACAACAGCAAAACAGTGCTAAAACAATAAACTTTTTGCTCAAAACGCATAAAAACTAATAATGCGAGTTACATGCAAACAAAGTACCGATGTGTTCAAACATGGACATGGAATATATGGTCGTGAAACTACAACAAATGAGTCACAATTCCAACACATAAAAACGATCAAGAAGCTCTAATTGATAGCGGTAAATCATCAAACTTTATCATAGCCATATGACAATTAAAGTGTGAGCTTAATGAACTAAACATACTACATGTACACAAATCCAGAATTTTGACGATTCTATAGACAATAGCATCAAATTGCAATGTTTTAACATTAGGATTAGTTGTGCAAACCCGTTTAAATTTTCTCCAACCAAACTCCCTCATAAACATATTTTTTTTTAGTTCTTTTGAGGTTTATATCATTCTCAACTTAGAGAAAATCTTATTGGCCCTTTTTCTTTTGGGCTCTTTTAAATGGTGGCTTTCACGACAAGTTAATTTTGAACTCTCGCAGCCCTTTCTCGTGAATCACTCATCATTTTTTCAATTAAGTACCAATTCTAATCCTCATGGTAAACGATTCTTACATGCACACTTCTTCTTAAGTCTACTTACGCATAGATGATAAGATTGAGATAAGAACGCCTCACCAAATTCAAATATGTAAGAGAAGTCAAACATCCATATAAACTCATGCATGTGTGCAATGTTGGCATATATACAAAGTCGAATCAAAATGCATATCAACTTTGAAACAAACCCATATAAATAATGGTTAAGATCATTCTAAGTGTGGGTACCCGAAAATTAGAACTATGGGCCTGGACGAGTAGCCCAGTCCTGGCGGCCCAAAGTCCAGGCCCCTCCTCTCTCATATTGATCCGGTCTCCGCCCACGATCCCATGAAGGGAAGTTATAGGGGAGATGGAAGACGTGGAGGAACCCATCACCTCCACTTACCTACATGTACATGTATATATTAAACCCTAGGTACGGGGCAAAAGGACAAGTTGTATTCTCTGTAATTACTCTCCGGAGTATATAGAAATAATATTGACTGCACCACCGTGGACGTAGGCACATCTTTGCCGAATCACATACATCCTTTATTATGTGATTGACATTTTATATTCCTTGTTCTTTCTTGGTAATTGCTTCTCTCGTATTTATTTGTGTTGCATAATAATTGTCACCACAATTGGCGCCGTCTATGGGAAACGTTCATCTTTCCCTGATAAGAGCCCACGCCAAGAAAAGAGTTTAAGATGTATGGTCACAACAACAATGCCCCTCAAGTAGGAGATATTCAAGAGCCACCTGCTCCTTACAGGATTAGGTCTGAAGTCCGACGTTCAGATCAAAGAGCTCGCCTGGAAAGGCCAACCTCAGAAGAAAGTCAGGGACCCGCGAGGTCCACGCAGATATCCAGATTGATTGATGCGTACGAGGCAAGGCTCCACGAGCAGAGGGAGTCTTCTCGAAGATACGAGGCTGAGAATTCTCGCTTGAAAAGAAGACTGGAGAGGGAGCTTCGTCCTAATACCAGGAGACGCCCATATCGCACTCCTAGCCCTCAGGCGAGCAAGTCTCGCAGCCGAGGAGGAGCCCCAGGCGAGAATCTCAAAAGGTCGAAGGTGGAGAATCAGATGATGACCTCCGCGAACAGCTACGAAGAGCTCGCCACTACCAGAGCCCTGCTCGCAGCGACAAGAACATACGAAACCTAGTCCACAGAGAGATGGACCAACATCCTGCTCACCACGGAACAAGATCAACCAGAGAACTCGCGAGGTGAGCTCTCAAAAGCCAGATGAAGTCACCCTTCACGAGGGAAATCGAAGAGGAAGAGGCTCCCAAGAAATTTGCCATTCCAAGGTTCAAGATTTACTACGGAAAAACTGATCCCATCGATCACATCAGGCAATATCGACAGGCCATGACCCTCTGGAATCATCGAGATGCCCTGATGTGCCACATTTTTCCATCGAGCCTGCATGATGTAGCACAGAAGTGGTTCGAAAGGCTCCCCCACCGTTCGATCAAGAATTTCAAATCCCTAGCCGAACTCTTTACGACCCGATTCATTACCAGTAGCTCCCATCCCAAAAGGATGGATGCTCTGTTAACAATGAAGAAAACGCCTCAAGAAACCCTATGAGACTACGCGAAAAGATACTGGGAGTTATTCAATGAGATCGAGGACTGCGCGAAGGAAGTGGCAGTGGCAGTGGCAGTGGCTTCCTTCAAAATTGGGCTCCCTAGTTCTTCCCTCCTCTACCAGTCCCTGACGAAGAAGGAAGCTATGACTATTGACGACCTAATGGCCCGAATCGAGAAATACGCAAAGGTGGAAGATGTCACCCGCCTTAATGCAGGAGAAAACGGTCGAGCTAAAATCACTACCAAGGGAAGTTAGAAAACTGAGAACCAGAAGAAAGGAGGAAAGAATGGGGGCAAAAATGGCTCCAAGAACGGAGGAAACCATGACGCGTCGAAAGCATTCCAGGTGGTCAACACCGTCTTCAAAGAACTAATTTACAAAATTCTCGCGAAGATCAAAGATGAGCCATTCATCAAGTGGCCCCGAAAAATGGGAGGAGATCCCTCGAAGAGGAACAACACATTAAGATGCGCTTTTCACAAAGAGGGAGGACATAAGACCGAGCACTGCAAAGCTCTTAAGTCTCACCTCGAGGAGTTGGCCCAGTCTGGGCACTTGAACGACTTTGTGGAAAAGAGGGCAGAGAAAGTGGTTGCCAACAGAGAGGCGAGACCTGAAAACGTGCTGGAGGATGATGCTGGACATGAGTTCGCAGTAATCCACGAAGCATCTGACTTCAAGCAGATACAAGGGAACTCGGCTCGAATGGAAGTGAAAAAAGTTACGGCGGTAATGCAGGCCTTTCAAATCGATCCAGTAAAGTCCCAGTCAGGAAAGCGTCGGTGAGCGGAGGACGTCAACTATAACAATCATATTGTTTTCACGGATGAAGATCTGGTAGGGGTAAGGACCCCACATGATGATGCCTTGGTCATTACACTCGGGATAGCCAACTTTGACATTGACAAGTTGCTCATCGATCAAGGAAGCTCATCCGAAGTAATGTACCTCGACCTATTCAGGAAATTGAAGTTGAGCGTCGCCGACCTGAAGGAAGCTACTGTTCCTTTGGTCGGCTTCGCTAGAAAAATGACCATGCCCCTGGGTAAGATAGTACTGCCAGTGTGTGCTGGAAACGTCTCCAAGATGATTGAGTTTTTGGTAGTTGACATCGACTCACCGTACCAGGCCATCCTCGGCAGGGGATGGCTTCATGCGATGAAGGCAGTCTCCTCGACCTACCATCAGAAGCTCAAGTATGTAACCGAGTAAGGAGTAATGGAGATCCACGACGACCAAGCAATGTCGAGGAGATGCTTCATAGCAGCCATCTGACCAAAGATAGAGAAGAAGGCCGGTCAACCCAGCGAGAAAGATGAAGAAGGCGAGACACCTTCCAAATAGCAATTAAAGTACGGAAGACCTGGAGTAGAGGAGACCAGGCTCCTCCCCTCCGAGCGCGTCGTCGAGGACCTGGTAGAAGTTATGGCTGAAGATGGTGACAGTAGTAGAGTCTTCTTGATAGGAGCATCTCTCACCAACGAAGAGCAGAAGGAGTTGACAACCTTGCTGAGGTGCAACGTAGATGTTTTCGCATGGGAACCATACGAGCTGCCCGGAATCGATCCTAGAATGGTCTGTCATCAGCTGCACGTCGACCCCACATTCAAGCCAATCACGCAGAAGGCACGGCGAACTGCACCCGAGAAGGCTAAAGCGATCGAAAAGGAAGTCAAAAAACTGCTGGATGTAGGATCCATACGGGAAGTACAATTCCCCAAGTGGTTGTCCAACCCAATAGTAGTTCCGAAGAATAATGGGAAGTGGAGAGTTTGCATCGACTTCACTGACCTCAACAAAGCATGCCCTAAGGATAGTTTCCCTCTCCCAAAGATAGACCAACTAGTAGAAACCACTGCAGCTCACGAGCGAATAAGTTTCCTGGACGCGTACTCGGGATATCACCAGATCCCTTTGTATGCCCCAGACCAGGACAAAACATCGTTCATCACGACAGTTGGGTTATATTGCTACAAGGTCATGCCTTTTGGGCTCAAGAATGCAGGGGCAACCTATCAGCGGCTGGTCACTAAAATGTTCAAGGATCAAATGGGAGACACAATGGAGGTCTACATCGATGACATGCTCGTTAAGAGCAAGAAGAAAGAAAATCACCTATCGGACCTGTCAAGTACCTTCGAAACTCTCAGGAAATACCGGATGAAACTTAATGCGAGAAAGTGTTCCTTCGGTGTCCAGTCAGGAAAATTTCTTGGGTACTTGGTCAGTAAGCGAGGCATAGAAGCTAATCCAGACCAGATCGATGCAATCAACAGGGTGCAACCCCCTTGCACGATTCGAGACGTGTAGAAGCTCACTTGAATGCTCGCTGCCTTAAATCGCTTCATCTCCAAATCCTCCAAGAAGTGCAAACCTTTTTTCCAGCTTCTAAAGGGGAGTAAACCGATAGAATGGAGCCCAGACTATTCGCGAGCATTGGACGAGCTCAAGTCCTACCTAATCACTCCACCACTGCTTGTCATACCACAACAAACAAATTCTTTGTACCTGTACCTCTCTGTATCCAATCACACTGTCAGCTCCGCGCTAATATGCGAGGTTACACGGATCCAACACCCCATTTATTATGCGAGTAAGACCTTATTAGACGCCGAGCAAAGGTACCTGCCATTGTAGAAGCTCGCCTTTGCCCTAGTAATAGCCTCGAGGAAGCTGAAGCATTATTTCAAAGCTCATACTATCATCGTCCTTACATCGCACCCCCTTAAGGCGGTCCTAAGGAAAGCGGATTTGTCGGGCAGATTGTCTAAATGGTCAGTCGAGTTCGATCGGTTTGACATCCAATTTCAACCAAGGACATCTATCAAGGGTCAGATCCTTGCTAATTTCATACCCGAATTCACGGGCGAAGAACTCTCTGACCAACCTCAACCAACAAGGCAAGAAAAGAACCAAACAACAGTGAAAACCTGGAAACTATTCGTTGATGGAGCCTCCAACTCAAAGGGGGCAGGGGTAGGAATTGTTCTCATCACTCCAGAAAACACAATCCTTGAATAAGGAATCAGGCTTGGATTTGCAGCCTCCAACAACGAAGCAGAGTACGAAGCCTTAATAGTCGGTCTCCAAAAGGCGTAAACTCTAGGAGCAAAATGTTTACAGGTGTTTGGCGATTCTCAACTAGTCTCCAATCAGATAAGTGGAGATTACAATGCGAAAGATGAAAGAATGGCACCTACCTCGCCTTAGTGAGAAAATTAATGACGAGCTTTGAAGAGATCAACATCCAACAGTTTCCCAGGGGGAAAAACAGTCATGCTGATGCCTTAGAAGCCCTGAGTTCGGCAGTTGATTCTAGCCTTAAAAGGGTTATTCCCATCGATTTCCTCATTTGTCCGAGCATTAACCACAGCAGCAAGCTGCCAAACGTGGAACAAATACTCCAGGTGGGATCAGCCCCCAGCTGGATGGACCCCTTAAAGGACTATTTAAAGGACGACACGCTCCTAGAGGACAAGAAAACTGCCCACCAGATAAGAGTCAAAACTGCTCGCTTTCACTTATCCACAGGAGGCGACTTGTATAAGAGATCCTTCTCCGGTCCCTACCTTAGATGCGTCCACCCAGGTAATGTAGAGCAAGTGCTACACGAGCTTCACGAAGGAATATGTGGAAGTCATGTCGGAGGAAGGTCTCTAGCCTTTCGAGCAATGAAGGAAGGTTATTGGTGGCCATATATGCAAAAGGACTCCGCAGTATATGTCCGCAAATGCCTGAAATGCCAACTTCACGCTCCTATGGTCCACCAAACCGCCAGCGACCTAAAGTCTTTGACCAGCCCATGGCCCTTCGCCCAATGGGGAATGGACATCGTGGGACCGCTGCCCACCACTGCCGACAATCGCAAATACCTGTTGGTTGCAACTGACTACTTCACCAAATGGATCGAGGCAGAACCACTGGTGAACATCCGAGATGCTGATATGATAAGGTTCGTATGGAGGAATATAATCACTCGATTCGGAATCCCCAGAACCATCATCACTGATAATGGAACACAATTCGAGAGTGGCCCATTTCAGGATTTCTATAACGAACACGGGATCAGGCACCACTTCAGTTCGGTGGCCTACCCTCAGAGCAATGGACAAGCTGAAGCTTCTAATAAAACTGTGATCAATTGATTGAAGAAGCGATTAGAGCGAGATAAAGGCGCATGGGCAACCGAGATACCCCATATCCTATGGGCGTACCGAACCACTCTTCGACGAGAAACAGGAGAAACCCCATTTTCACTGACATATGGCATGGAAGCAGTCATTCCACTAGAAGCGGGTTTGCCAACAATGAGATCCAACCTTATCGACTAAGGCCGGAATGATGAGGCATTGCTCGCTGAACTCGACCTAGCCGACGAGCGTAGAGAACTTGCCCTAGTGAAGCTAGCGAGCTATCAACAACAGCTCGTGAAGCACTACCACAAAAGGGTTAACCCGAGAAGATTCCAAGTTGGGGACTATGTTCTAAGGAAAGTCCTGGGCAGCACAGTGAAGTCATCAGACGGCAAGCTAGGCCCGAACTGGGAAGGACCCTTTAAAATAACTAAAGACGACCTACAAGGTGCCTATCATTTGGAAACAAAAAGGGCAGAGAAATACCACGAGCATGGAACGCAGCTAATCTCAAAAAATTCTATTTCTAGATTCTCAAGGAATTCTATTTTTGAATCTTTTTCTTGTATTTGTTGTGTAAAAGGGCAGTTCATTTCCCTTATTACTAATGAAAGTTACTTAATTGATTACACTCTGATCAGTAACAACTACATTTATCGCACATCTTTTCCAAATCACAGGCACGATGGTCAATATAGCAGGGGAATACCCCTCCTCAGGTCATCGTCATAAAATACGAGAGACCTCTTAGCATTGACCCTGGCAATATATAAAGCCCTACAGAGGATTCTTAGGCAATGCGACTAGATTTTATACTGGTCATCAAACCTACTTCGGTTGAACAAAATCCTGATTGGATGGAAACATCCAACACCAGGTGTGTCCTCGCCAATTGCCCTACTTAGGCCTAGGGGAGTGTGATGACACAACCTAAAAGGTAAAGTGGGGCACAATGGTACTTTGGTATTATACTGGACTGGGGGGACACTTGCATGATAAAACAAAAAAGATAACGAAGCAGCAAAAATATGAAAGGTAGGATGTACACGTTTAGTCGGCAAAATTGCCCAAAACATGAACTTTTCATTAATCCATTATATTTACAACAGTGATAATACATGTTTAGTCGGCGAGCTCGCCCAAGGCATTTACATTATAAAAAATACAAAAGAATAACAACTGGGAAAATCTCAAGGGGGTGGAAGCCTCCGAGCAAGATAATCAGCCACTCTAGCTCTTCGTCCGTCATCAAGAGCAGGGGCTAACTCTTCCACAACCTCATTCGCGTCCGACTCCAGTAATTGCCGAGGAATAGCATCGATGGGGATCCACCGATCATCCCTCCTGAATGGGTTAGGCATCAGAGTGGAAGAGGACATCTCATGACGATACCATAGCACCGAGTTCCTCGGGGGTAACGTATCTTTTAAGCCCAACAACAATTACATATGCTCGCCGGACATCATCGCGGAGTTTTTCCATTTCCTTATTCCTAAATTCTTCTGCTTCCCTGTTTCTTCCCCTGGTGCTCCTACCAGCTCGCGGAAGGGGAGGGCGGGTGGAACCTCGCGACATAGGAGTAGATCTAGCTCGCGACGACGAGGAGCCTTGCAGAACTACTGGAACAATGCTCGGTGCATGCTCCCTAAGTTGTAAGACTTTCCTCCTTAGGTCTTCATTCTCCTGCTGAAGGAACTTCGGCATCTTCATATGCTGCAGCTCAGCCGGAATTGTAGGACTCTTCCTTGGCAGTGACAGCCTCAGACTCCTTTTTCTTCTGCTCTTCGGAGAGCACCCTTTTCTCCTCTACAACTGCAAGTTTGCTCGAGCAAACCAGGTCGTAGGCCTGCCTCAGCTCCTTCAGATCATTAATCGCCGCATCTTTCTCCTTGTTCGCGGTAGCAAGAGCCAAGTCAGATGAAATCTAAGCAGCGTCGACAGCCTTAAAATTGGCCTCAAGCTCCTTTCCCTTCAGCTTCAGGGAAGAATTCTCTCGCTCTAGCTCGCTGTTCTTCTGCACCAGCTCATCGCGTGAACGATACAGCACGGCGAAGTCAGTAACGAACTACGAAAAAGAGAAAGCATTAGAAGAGGAAAATGAAGGAAATCAGAGAAACATAAGAGAAAATCTTACCAGAGCAAGCCTCTGACTAGCCTGAAGGGCCAAGTGCTCTGAACCAATTGCCCTTTGGCGATCAGCCGGGAGGACAGCTCTCTCGAGCAGGGCCGGGGCCAGCTGAGGAGAAATTGCCATAGAGGCCCCCTCGGGCAGAGCAGACACCTGGACTAAGGCCTGCCCGGCCTTCGTCCTCGCCTCAACCTTCCTCCTCTCCTCCTCCTTCTCGCTCTCTCTCTTCCTCTTCTCCTCGACCCTCCTCTTCTCTTCCAGTTTTTTTCTCTCTTCCTCCTTTTTCCCCTCTCTCTCTCTCACCTGCTCCTCTTCCCCCCTTCTCCTCTCCTGCTCCTGAGCGGAGGACCGGGAACCAGTAGCCACAACCCCAGAAGTAGACTTTTGCTTCTTAGACCTCTGTGCAAGAAGCATGTGGTCCTCATCATCATCGTCCCTGATCAAGTTCTTCCTGGGAGGCACCATCTCTTCACTTGAACTGCTAGAAGTACTCGACGATCCTCGAGCTTCAGAATCCTCCTCATGATCAGAGGAACTGCTGCTGTCAAAGCTCCCTCCACCCAAATTACTCACAGCTCCCGCAAGGTCTCTTTCAGAGCTGCTCTCCTCCTCGTCCAACTGGATAGGCTCTGCAGCAGTCTCTTCGAAGGAGCCAAACTCTGGTATACTATCCACAGGCCTAGCTATGAAGCTGGAGCCAACGTTCTTGTACTCGAGCAGAAAGGCAGCAGACCTGGGATGCTCGCCGTCACCCAGAGGCTCCCTGATATTCCAAGCCTTTACTAATTCCGAGATATGAACCTCGCTAAGAGAAGGCTCCAAATTCTTTGACCTCGTTGTGGAAGAAAAAGCAAAGAGGGAATAGAAAAGTCACAAATCAGCAAAAGTTAAAACAACAGTACAATGTCTACCTATATATTCCTCCCCGTAAAAAGGAACAGAGAACCTCTCAGACCTCGACCCTTCAAATTGAGGAGAAAACTGCCAATTTCTAACAAGGAAACCTTCTTGCCAGTAGTCCTTATGGGAATCAGGTAAGTTTACTACCAATACCCTGTCAGGGCTCCTAGCTTTGAGGTATAGGACACCAGAGCTAGTTCGAGAAAAGGAGTAACAAAAATAGACCTTGGCAAGTCCTAGCCTAGTACCATACAGTTGATTTATCCTATGCACGCCATTCACTATTTTCCACACATTGGGCGAGCATTGTGAGGGAACAATATTAAAATAGCCAAAAAAATGCAAAAATAGATCATTAGGGGGAAAAGTAAGTCCCCCATGGGAAAGAAACAAGATATGGATCCAGTGGGCATCCTCCATATCCCTAACGTTCCTAGGAGGGGAGGCACAACACTCTAAATCTACCCACTCAGGGATGTTGTAGAACTTCCTAAATTCAGAGATTGACCTATTTCCAATCTTCGCCATTGGAAGACTCAAGAAAAGATACAAACCAAAGAGAAAGTACAAAGAAAGGGCACATGAAACTTACAAAATAGAAGATCGGTTCAAGTGATGAAGAAGCACGAGCTCAAACAACTAAGAAGCAATGGGAATGAAGATTGGGAGAAGAAGGTACGAAGCGCTACAACTCTCAGAAGATGGAAGAATACTGGAAAGACTGAAGCGACGGGAAAAAAGTGACTATTCCAACAAACCTTCAAATTCTAATCATAGTGCACAGTAAGTGAAGCGGCTGCCGCCAAAATCAACTTCACAGCTCTCGAGGAATCGCAACACAACCATTATGGCTAATCATTTAAATCTATTGAGCCCATATACATGGCCTAACAAATTTAGGGGCAATTGTGGGTACCCGAAAATTAGAACTATGGGCCTGGACGAGTAGCCCAGTCCTGGCGGCCCAAAGTCCAGGCCCCTCCTCTCTCATATTGATCCGGTCTCCCCCCACGATCCCATGAAGGGAAGTTATGGGGGAGATGGAAGACGTGGAGGAACCCATCACCTCCACTTACCTACATGTACATGTATATATTAAACCCTAGGTCCGGGGCAAAAGGACAAGTTGTATTCTCTGTAATTACTCTCCGGAGTATATAGAAATAATATTGACTGCACCACCGTGGACGTAGGCACATCTTTACCGAACCACGTACATCCTTTGTTGTGTGATTGACATTTTATATTCCTTGTTCTTCCTTGGTAATTGCTTCTCTCGTATTTATTTGTGTTGCATAATAATTGTCACCACACTAAGCATTGATAATAATGACCAAATGTCCTAGCCACATGGATAATGAAATGATGGGGGGGGGGGGGGGGGGGTCCAAGCACACCAATATGCCACATCAAACATGTAAACTGAAAATAAAAAATCAAAAGTCTTTTTGGCCTTTGAAACATATTTTCACTCAAATAAACGAAAAATCTTTTTGGTTTTTCAAAAGTTTTCTCAAAAACAAAATCTTTTTGTATTTTTTCAATAGGACTCAAACAAATGAAAAACTATAATACAAAATGATACACAAGTCATTATGCTAGCAATGAATATATCATGAAGCAAACTAGCATATGACAAACATGGCAACACTATCATCCTTTAAATTTAGCATGGGAAGTATCAAGTGCAACCAAATGAGAATCATGAAGTTTTATTCCTAAAGCCACTAAATCCGATTTCCTAACCCAAGTTGGTGTAAAACGACGCATGGGAGTTTGGGGAACTGAGGCAACTTTATTCCTAAACTTCCTAGGATCTTGTCTAAGGTTGTAACAATAACGCCTAAGGTGACGTTTCCTACCACAAAACGTGCAAGTATAGCGACGGTGGGAATGATTACCTATATGTGGACCTTTTCTAACCTTCCTAGTTTTTCTCACACATGCGGTGGGAATGGGAACAACTCTCTCATTAAAACCTATACCTCCCCTATCTCCATTAATTTGGACAGTTCCTAAGATCTTATCTAACTTCTCCGACCTAGCCTCCAAATCAAACTTAACTCTAGACGAGTCTCTCAATCTCTCCTCCAACTCATGAATCCTAGACTCGAGCAAACGCCTAGACTCCTCAAACTCTAAAATCTCCTTTTTCAAAGACTCCATCAAACCACGGAGATTATCTCTCTCCCCCTAGACATACTCTAATTTCTGCCTAAGATTCTTCTCTCGTTCCCTAAGATCCTCAATCAAACTATCATTATTTTCTATGGCATGCTCATTCAACTTAGCTTGCAATTTTGCATTTGCCTTTTTCATCTTAACCGTATCAGCATACAACTCATTAAATTCAACTTGCAATTCTTTCACATCTATCTCCTCCTCTTCACTCTCTTCTCCCTCACTAACATGGGATTCACTCAAAACCTCCTCGGAAGTGTCATTCACATGAGAATTGTCGTCGCTCACATAACATGCCATAGACGCAACAAAGTTACGATCAATGGGGGAACTCTCTCCCTCTTCCGAATCACTATCACTTAAGGTGGCACTATATACAATGGGTTACTAGCTCTCTTTCTTAAGTCTAGTGGGACACTCCTTAACTTTGTGATCGTACCCCTCACACCCAAAACACTTATTCGACTCATCACCCTTAGGCTTCTCAAACTTAACCTTAGAGGTGGGATCAACTTTTTTGTTCTTGAATTTTTCAAATTTCTTAGCATCTTTCGATTGCTTTTGAAACTTAATAAATTTTTTAAATTTCTTTGCCAACAAAGCAACATCGTCAAAATCGAAATTGGAATCGGAATCCGAAACTTTAATTTCCTCCTTCTGGATAATCAAAGCAATACCCTTTTCTTTCTTAGGCACTTGCTTGGAGGTAATCATGTCGATTTCATAGGTTTGTAAGTCACCTGCAATCTCTTCTAGTTTCGTCGACTCTAACTTACCCAAGGAGTTTAAAATGGTCACTTTCGCAGCAAACCTACTAGGCAACGACCTAAGGATTTTTTTAATGACACGGTTGTTAGGAATTTTCTCACCCAGGTTAAACGACGAGTTGACAATAGTGGACAACCTAGCATAAAACTCTTCAAAAGTGTCACTCTCTAACATCCTAATGGTCTCAAACTGTGTAAGATTTTGAAGTTTCGACGCCCTAACCGTGCTAGTGCCCTCGTGAGTGAGTACCAAAATACCCTAAGTCTCTTTTGATGTTTCACAAGTCATATTTCTATTGTAATCTTCCGGTGTGACATGAGATGAAATAACGTGCAAACTCTTAGAATTATATTGTGAAAGTATGTGTTCAGTTTCAGTCCATGACTCGACAGGCTTTAAATTAGTGACCTCACCTAAAATAGTGACAGGGGGTGTGTAACCTTTCTCAACTGCTAGCCACACATGCTCACCAATTGATTTTATTGCAGTTTTCATTCTCATCTTCCAATAGGTGTAATTAGTGCCATAAAAAATAGTAGTTCGAAAAAGTTCGTTATTTCCAAAATTCATCTTTGAAAACACACGGGATTAGAAAATAAATAAATTATGTTTTTTAGCTCTGATACGAATTTGAAAGAGTGGTCCTTATGCATGTGTTTCAAATCAAACCAATTTTCACAAAAAATTATCCAACTTTTAATTAGCACCAAACCAAGTTGTGAAAAACCAAATTTTACTTTAAATAAATTTTATCTTGATTAATCCTAAACATGCATCTAGTGATTAAAGCAAGTAAAGTAAAGTAAATAATACTAACAATGCCGGATGTACGAGGAAAAACCAAAGAAGGGAAAAAATCTCGGACGACCCAAGCCAGACAATCACTATGAATGTGGAATTACAACAAACAGACAAAAGACTCACTCAACGACTCGATCCCCACGGGTCTTGACGCTCTTCTGATCTTCAACCACTCCTCTCACAGTGCCCATGCAGAAAGTTCTTCTTCTACGATACCTCTCCATAACACACACATCCACGTATGTCTCGGTGTCCATCGAATGGCTTTGATACGTGTACGATGTCAAACAAGAAGTCCTTTTTTCTTCACTGCAAAACCCAGATGCTCAAGTATAGAACAAACCTTCTTGGTGCAGCAAGATCACATAAACATATAGTAATGATAACTCGAATCTTTGCAAACTCTAAGGATGTGTTTAAGCTTTGAAACCTTAGATAAACATGTGCAAACATGTCTCTGGATCGTAAACTGTTTTTCCAGAATGCACACTTCGTAAACTCTGACGAAATCACGCTTTAAATAGGAAAAAATCACCATCTCGAAAAATGTGTCGCTCGAACGAGATCGAGCTATCGTTCGCGCGACATGGCTATCTCGCTCGAACGAGCCAGCTTGTTGTTTGAACGATGCGCGTGTCATTTTGACTTTTTCTTTAAAACGTCTCTTCCAAAAGAGAACCAATTAAGTCAAACTCTTTTCGAGCTTATCAGAATAAAACGTAGTGTAAAACACTTTTAAAACATTTTAAAACATTTTTCCTTGTAAAATTACATCCTTATCTTTTATAAAATTTATTTCGAGCACCATTAATTGTTCGCAGTCATACCTGTGTGATCTCGGAATGCAATTAACTTGAAGACGAATAAACTTGCACCAATTAAACTTCGGCATGATTAATTCTTTAAAGCTTTGCCGCAGCGTCTTTAATTTCTTCAATACGTCATGGACCAAGTGGGATCGTAACAAAATAAAATCTCCCTATGACATATTACAAACACAGTTTTGTTCACGAAATTAAGTCAAAATAATGCAAGGACTCAATTGGAAATTTATGTCCTTACAAGGGTCTTGAGAATCTTTAATTCATCTTGTTGAGTCTTCTTTAAAGCCAATTGATGAAGACATCGCTTTTGTCGAGCTGCCTTCTGGGATTAATGTTCAGGATAAGGAGAAGGTTTAACTCCTTTGTTTTTCCTTTTGTTCTTCAGCCTTATAATATGATCATTATTATGTAACACTGTTTTGTTTATTAATGAAAACATTTCCTTTTAGCTAAAGGCATTGCATTTACCATACTTATGCCTTCTTTCTTGGTTGAGTTATCTTCATAATGTCATGCACCTTGTATTATGGTTGCTTAGTAATCACACGTATGTTCTCACATTTGCAATTTTCAGTTTGATGCTAAAAAAAAGGCCATAGTTTCTACTAAATCTGACATGCTATGGCGGAGTAGAAATCTTCTGGAAGCTGGCCATGTTCTTTTATTTGAAGAAGACTTAGTCAGCTTGCTTGGTCCTGATGTGTCCGACCAAGTTAAGGAATCATACATCCATATTCATTGCTTGCTGGATAGGGAAGTGGAAGATAATGTTTTATATTATGAGATGATTGAAGATTTATAAGAAGACCACAAGTTTTGTTTATCTTCACTCCATGCCTACTATGAAGCTAAGTATAAAGCATTGAGTGAAGGATGGGGATTTGAGAAGAAGCTTGAGGAGTATGCCTCCATATATAGAAGAAAAGAGTTCTTGCTGAACCGAGAAGAGAATGAAGCTCAGGAAGTAGCCAAACTGCTTGAAGAGGAAAAAATTCAGCTTAGAAATGAGTTAAATAGCCTGAAGAAATCGTCTGTCAGTGGTGTTTATGAAGGTGCTTCTTTCTTGGAAACTGAGAAGAGCAGATTAGTATAAGAACTTAAAGCACTGCAGAGAGCCAAACCTGGGCAAACTTCAAGACAATAAAAGGTTGTCCGACCTATTGTAGATTAGGTAAGAACTAAAAAAATGTTAGCTGACCAAGCTACCCAGTTGAAATCAAAGAGTCAGGCTATTGTTGACTTGTCCATCCAACTAGAAGCTAAGGATGACGCCATCGCTGATCAATCCGTCTAGATGAAAGTAAAGAGTGATGTCCTGAAGAAACTTCAACATCAGGTTGAAAGGTTAACCTTTTAATTTCATAAACAACCCAGGGAGGTCTAGATGGAAGGCTATAATAAGGCCCTTGGCCATATTGATGATCATTTTGCCCAGAGTCATCGTGAAGGTTAAAAATAGGGATGAACTAACTTGATGACCTTACTGAAATATGACCAGAATAGTGAGCTATGGTACTAGAATGAACCTTGATTGTTGGATTTTGACAAGCCTCCATTTAAGATGGACATATCATGGATATGTCCTGATACCATTCTCAAATGCATAAGCACCAAATACCTGGGAGGTTACGGTCTTCATAATGTGCATGAAATAATTCGACCTCCTTATCTGATCAATATGCCGAGCAACAATAATAGACAAATACTGAGGGATTTTAACTACATCAATTCCCCTTATACCCTGGATGATCCTCCTGCTGGAATGGAGAGAGTGCAATAAGAGAGAGTGCCACAAACTTTCAAAGCTCAAGAAAAATGTCCAGCTGAATAATTCTTCTGTTATTTTTACTTATTTGATTATGAATGTAATACTGTTAGTATTTGAATAAAAATACATGATTTTATGTTGTCATCCTATGATTAGTTAATCAATTAATTAACTAAGTTATCATTTAATAATGAATTATAAAACTGTGATTGCAGGGCTATAGATTCTACCAATGCACTTAGATGAAACTACAAATAGTTTTGTTGATCCAAGTTTAACATCAGTTATCAGTGGCCACCAAGTGTATGAGGAATATATGTATGTATTCCAGTGTTCAGGAATGCATATATGTCTTCCTGCATTTAACTGAAATCACTTGAGCGAGGGCTACACGGAAGTAAACAGTTGTCGAGTAAACACAATTTACCTATGAATTTTATAGGTTATTCTAGGAGGGACCAATTCAAACTTTTCTTGAATTGTTAACTTTACTAAAACAGATTTAAGTTTGAAAAGTCAATTAAAAGTCCAGGGTATTATCTAAGATTAACCTAAGTGATTTACAAAATAATAATCAATTCAGTTTTATTGAGTAGGTTTCTAGACTTACTTTTTCTTATTAGGTGACGGATGCAGAAAATACAACACACGGTATTTATTTTACGTTGCAAAAACCCTTCCCCGGAAAAAATGACGGACTCTCCTAAGAGTCAACCTAGTCTACTTCTACTAAAACCAAAACTAAATAGGAACGATTATACAAACATCAAACAAGACAATGTGAAGTAGATATATATAACTATTACCTCACTTAGACGAAGCTCTCCCTAGTTTCTTCTTCTGATCTCCCTTTAGTCGGTCCCTGTTGACTTTGTGTTCTACACATCGCAACTTCTCCCTCTTGTTCTCCTTAGCTCAGGTTCGGCTCAGTGCCTTTTGTGTCCTAGTTCTTAGTGAAGTACTTATGTGGTGTGTGTTATTCTAAATGACACACACACACACACACACACACACACACTTAATGATACAACCCGAATGCTATGCAACACGTATAAAATATCCTAGATATCAAGAATAAATCTTATGCGCTTTCTTTATCTTAAATCAAGCAACCTTGATTTACAATGATTTTCCAAAATTTTTTCATTCAAAAATAAGACAATCAAATTTGGTAAGATATTTGTAATAGTTTGTGCCTACGTGAATGTGGTGTGATAAGTGCGTGATCGAATGTTATGCCATAAATATATTCAAATAAGGCAAGAATAATCAAGAACACCAATATTCTAAGATAGAATATATACACACAATATTTTACTAAAGTATATAGCAATTTAAGCACAAGTCAAAATTACAAAAATGTTCTAAAAATTTCGTTTAGGTTAAAGCAAGATTAATCTAATCAACTTACTATGAAAGTTCTTAACAATTATGTTCTAGAGTCCTTGGTCCGAAGTCAGGTAAGGTTCAATTAGAAGAATAAGGACAATCAATATTTCTTTTTTTCAATTTCGGTCCTTAAGCAGAATAGATTTAACTTTCTAAACCTTTTATAGTTCTAACCTTATTTTAACCAAACCTTTTTAGATGTGATTTAAAACATGTTTTAATCAAGCATGAACTTAGAAACAAGGTTGAAAAATCAAAATCAACACAATCATAATTTGTGTGTGCAGTATAGTTCAAACTTACACACTAAACACATCTAAGATGGATCTAAAGAAACAAAATAGATTTAAACATTAATCGTGAAAAGTTGTGTGTAATTTGTGTAACTAGGCACAAATATAAAACATGTTGCAAGGATTATCACAGATCTAGGCAGATATACCTAATACGAATATGTGAATAAGAGTGTGTAATGGTTCTCACAATATAGACACCACATTCTAGGACCCCTTAAGTATCTCCTTAGGTCCCTAACACCTCCTCATTTCACTGCAAAACCCTAGGTCGCACTCTGAGTACCGATCTAAAGACCATCGGGCGCTCTCGAGCCTCATTTGAATCCGTTCAACTTTATCGTTAGATCTAAAACTCTTTGAATCCTCTAAGTGCTGTAAATCCCCTTTCCAATGCACGAATCCACATAATGGTTTGGACGAACAAACCATTTTACTCCGTCACCGGGTGCTTCCGGGCCCCGTTTGATCAAGGTCAACTTTTTCAAACCGAGAAAAGCTCTTTGGAATGTATAAATACATCTCCTAACCTTTCCTACGGTCTTCCCTATGCGCAATTCTAACTTACCATGCGGACGAATGATTCATTTACGTTCGGCGATCTCCCGTCCAAAGGACCGACGTGCATTTCCAAGCCATATTTGATGCAAATTCAACTCCCGGACCCGGGAGCAGTTCGAAGGACTATTGAAGTTCTCTGGAGTACCTTTCTAACGGTATGCCTTTCGCGTGATTCGGATCAACGAATTTCGTTCTATGACCTTTTTCTAGGAAAACCTACACGAGACTGCCAATTGGCAGGTCCAATTCACTGCCTATCAGCAGTGTGTCTAGGGTCACCTGTCGATGGGAAGAACTAGGGCAGTGATGATCAACAACCTCCTGACCCTATAAAAGGAGGTCATGGCCTCACTACCAAGCATACAAATTCCATAGATCCATCAACATCAGTGATCTCAGCAACATTCTCTTGAAATCAGCGAAGTTCCATTTTAAGCTTCCATTCCCATCCTTTCGATACCCAATTTGACAAATCACATTCTCTCTCATCACACATTCATCTCACATTCAAGGGAGTTCTTCCAAGATCAAAGATCAAGCTTCAAAGAAGGTCCAATTCCTTCCCTTTCTCTTTAATTCTCCGTTTTACATAAATTTCATTTGATCTATAATTTAGTTCTTACACATTAATATCTACATTTTTTATTAGTATATTTCACAAACTTTATTTTCTATAAAAAATCCAAAACAAACAAAAAGAGGGTTACGCCCATAAATTCCGAACGGGGTTATCCATCGCACTTTTTCAAAGCTAAAACATACTTTTCTACACACACACATATAATAAAATCCCGTTGGATCTATGGGATAAACCCCACCCCCATGCCGCATCCGAACTATGTGGACTTTGATGCCTTTATAAGCTACATTGGCATTTCAGATTAAAACCCGAGACTCAAGTCCAATTTTCCAATTTTCCTAAATTCCTCACTTTCATCATGTTCTCGCATTAATATGCATATTATGTCTATTAGCGTTTCATCCAATACATATCATTGTTTCATAATATCGATCAATATCGCGATAAATGCATAAATCATATATATATATATATATATATATATATTATTTTAGGAACATTCCTGTCGATGACTTCACTCTATCTTTCCCAAGGTACGAGGCGAACGATTTCGATCTCCATTATATATACACGCACACACACTTCAAGGAGAAATAGAAGAAAACAATAACACAAGCCCATGAGAGAACAAAATGGTGGGATGGGTGCCTAACACCTCCCCATTCCGTAACTTAGCCCCCGAACCTTCGAACTATTGATTTTGCATGCATCAGTTTGTCTTCGACGCCGTTCTCTTGAGGCGGCAGCATGTTCTTTTTCCTATGTTGATACCAAATTTAGTCTGCCGACGTGGACCAATCACATGAATACACATGTCAACCTACGTGGTGAATACAAATACTTTTAACGAACAACATACTGTCACCGAGATACTTAGGCGCTCCGAGCAACTTTAGCATACCGAGCAACTCAAGCGGTCCGAGCTACTTAGCGTGCAGAGCATCCAAATCAAGAAAAACAAAAGGCAACTACGCGTTAAATGTGCATTATTATCATACAGATGTATATGTCTACTGGATAACAGCGCATTATCCTTTCATATGTACAGCCTCAAGGCTATAAATACCTTGTAACTTCCTCATAAGAAGGGGACTTTGGATCTCTTGGTAAATCTATTATCTAGATTCAAGGCAAACAGTCAGCAATACAAAACAGTGGACGTACGCCATTTTCATAAGGCTGAACCACTTAAAAAATCCTTTGTTTTGTTTATTCATTTTTATCTGTGATTGATTAATTAGATATAATCTAGTTTTTTACATTAACAGATTGGCGCCGTCTGTGGGAAACGACTATACTTAGCGTTTTTCACCAAAACAACTCATCATCTATGGTTGAGAATTCGGAATCCAGTAATCGAAACACTGGGTCCCTCCAAACCCTTCTACTCCCCCAAATATTTAAGATCTAGCTGGCATAATGGCTAATTTAGCCCAAGGCCAAACGACTATGCAAGAAACTATGCGTCAACTTATACAAACTGTTCAAGGTGGAGTGCCAGCCCAATCAAGACAACGAAGTGTTCAGAGAAATATCCATTTGCCATCTTCAAGAACTAGACGAACGCTATTCTCGAAGGTCTCTCAATCTAGACTTATTGACTCATATCGTACTGAGAGATCTAATGATCCTTCGTATCAACTTGGTCGGACCTCATCAGTATGAGCTACAGATTCTCAACGGAATGTCACTCTCACTCCAGAAAGTACTAGTGCTCTAGAAAGGTTGAGTAGAGTCTTTCCTTTTGATCGTTTGGGCCCTAGGAGGAATAGAAGTCCTCCTAGGATTGCGTTGAGGAACTCTCAACGACCATCCGACCTAAGGAAGGCTCTGCCCAATCACGCCCAGCAGCCCGTAATGAAAGGTCCCAAGAGGAAAACGCAACGCGATCAGTCGCTCGAAAAAATAGGCCCGAGGTGGGAAACGATGCATGTAAAGGCTCTATTAAAAGGTTGGAAGACCGTTTAGGGGAAATGGCTAAGGCCAAGAATCCCCTACAAAGAACTTTTGTATAAGGGACACCATTCGTACAGGCAATCACGGATTTTCCCACGCTATCAAAATTCAAAGTTCCTATGGTGACACCTAAATATGATGGAAAAATTGATCCTGTCCTCCATATAGAACAATACCAAGCTGCTGCCGATATCTATGCGGTTCCAGACGAGATGGGATGCAGGGCTTTTTCGAGAACTCTCACCGGGTCGGCTCAGATATGGTACAACAATCTTCGTCGGGGGAAGATTGCGACTTTCCTTCAACTGGCAGAGCTTTTTATAGGGAATTTCTATTTTGGAGCAAAACCAGTTAAACGAGTAGTACACTTATTGAGTGTTAGACAGAAGCCAGAAGAAAGTAGCAGGGACTACACTACTCGTTTCAATAATGAGAAACTTGAGGTAATTGATTACGAGGAGAAAATAGCAATTACTGCTCTGATAAGTGGACTGTTACCAGATAAGTTATACTATACTTTGTCCAAAGATCCACCTAGGACCATGGCAGAATTGATGGCAAAGGCAGCTAAGATCATGAACGCTGAGGAAGCCATGGCTGCGGAAAAGAATACAGACACCAAGGAGACCAAGGTTGAGACTAGTAAAACCGAGAAGAAGGATCAGAAGGGCAATGGTGGCAACAAGCACTTGAAAGGTAAGAAAGTGCTGGAGCAGATGAGGAAATATGGAAATTATACTCCCTTGAAGGTAGACATAAATCACATTCTGGAGGAAATTAAGAACACTGAGGAGTTAGCCTGGCCAAGGAAAATGAAGGCAGATCCTGAAAAAAGGGACAAGTCCAAATATTACAAATTCCACAAAGACCATGGTCACACGACCAAACGTTGCATAGCTCTCCAAAATGAAATTGAAGCACTCATCAAGCGAGGAAAATTGGCTAAGTATGTTGATCGCCAAAATGGTGGAAAGACCAGCGACCGAGGAAGGCAAAGATCTAAGTCTCCTTGCCGAGCAAAAGAAGACAAGAAGAGAGATCACGAAGATGATCCAGAAGATGACCACGATCTCCCCAAAAGACCAAGACAGCCAGAACGCGAGGTATTTTCAATCCATTTTGGGTCATTTGAATGTAATGTCATTACAGGTGGAGATGCAGGAGGTGGAGATATGATTGCGGAGAGAAAAGCTTACCTCAATGAGGCCCAAGCTTGCTCGTACATACAACGAATAAACTTGGCTGAAGATGATCGCCCGAGGAAGGTGAATAGACAAACTAATCATCAGTTTTTCTAAAAATGACCTGGCAGGTGTACTATATCCTCATGATGACCCTTTGGTGATCAAGATGAGAATGAAGGAAGTGGTGATTTCACAGGTATTGATAGACAATGGTAGTTCTGCAGACATAATGTTCTACCCATGCTTCGACAGTTTGAATTTGAAGTTAGCCCAGTTGGAGCCATATCATAGGCCCCTCCTCATTTTACTGGCGAAAAGGTTTTTCCACTTGGGACGATCAAGTTGGATATGCTTATTGGTACATGGCTTGCTTGCCGAACATAAAGAGTACGCTTTTTCGTGATGGATAAAAATGTCCAATCATCCTACAACATCATCATGGGAAAGGTAGGTCTGAAGAAGTTCGAGGTAGTACCATCTACTGTGCATTAATGTTTAAAATTCCTAACCAACTTTCGAGTGGGATTTGTGAAAGGCGACCAGAAAGTAGCTCGGGAGTGCTACTATTCATCTGCCGAATAAGAGGAACGAGAAGAATCCAAAAAGAAGACTACTATATATTAAGTGGATGAAACAGAAGATGCAGAGATTGAAACATTAGATCCTAGAGACGAGTCTCAGCTCGTAAAGGGTCAGGTCATGGAAGCTACCGAAAATATCATTCTGGATGACGAACATCCAGAACGAACAACCCAAATTGGTGCGTCATTGGATGTATCATTAAAATAATAACTGGTAGTATTTTTAAGGCGCAGAAAATAGACCTTTGCAGGGAGTCATGAAGACATGCCAGGGATAGACTTGAGTTTCATGTGCCATGAGCTCAACGTGAACAAGGAGGTCAAGCCAGTGAAGCAGCGAAGAAGGGTGTTTAGCCCTAAAAAGAATCAAGCTATACAGGAAGAGGTAGAGAAACTACAGAAAGCCTTTTTTTATTGAGGATGTCAAGTATCCTGATTGGCTAGCGAATGTGGTGATGGTAAAGAAGAAAAATAATAAGTGGAGGATGTGTGTGGACTTCACTGATCATAATAAAGCCTACCCAAAGGATCATTTTACTTTGCCCCGAATCGATCAGCTGGTGGATGCTACCTCGGGGCATGAATTGTTGAGTTTCATGGATGCTTACTCTGGTTACAACCAGATTAAAATGAAACCTGAGGACAGGGAAAGTACCTCTTTTATCACCCCAAGGGGAACGTATTGCTATAATGTCATGCCTTTCGGACTTAAAAACACAGGTGCAACATATTAGAGGCTGATGAATAAGGTGTTTGCAGAGAAAATCAGTCATAACATGGAGGTTTATGTTGACAACATCCTGACGAAAAGCAAGAAAGATGTTGATCATTTAGTTGACCTATGTCAGACTTTTGATCAATTAGAAAAATATCAAATGAAGTTGAATCCCACCAAATGTATATTTGGAGTACGGAAGGTATGTTTCTCGGATATATTATTAACCAACGAGGTATCGAGGCAAACCCTGAAAAGATCAAGGCCCTATTGGAGCTACGATCTCCAACTACTAAGAAGGAGGTGCACAGTCTCACAGGGCGAGTTGCAGCACTTAACAGATTTGTCTCACGAGCAACAGATAGATGCCTCCCATTCTTCAAAACACTTCGAAAAACTTTTGAGTGGAATGATGAATGCGAGGAGGCCTTTCAAGAATTGAAGAAATATCTAGGGACGCCTCCATTATTATCTAAAACCAGTGATGGGAGAAAGACTATAATTGTATCTGGCAGTTTAAGAGAATGCAGTTAGCTCGACATTGATAAGAATGGACATCGGAGTGCAGAAACCAGTCTATTACACTAGCAAGGCTTTCTGAGGAGTAGAGATCAGATATCCAAGATTGGAGAAATTAGCACTAGTATTGATCGAAGCCAGCAGAAGGATGAGGCCATACTTCCAAGCCCATACTATAGTAGTTTATACTGATATGCCATTAAGACAAGCTCTGCATAAACCGGAGAAATCAAGAAGATTGATGTACTGAGCGGTAGAACTTGGTGAATATGACATAGTTTATGAACCTAGGTCATCACTTAAGGAACAGGCCATAGCGGATTTTATCGCAGAGTTTACTCACTTTGATACCTCCGAAGAGCAGGAGTTTAATACAGACCAACCCATGGATGTTACGGGATCATCGAATTTAACACCTGACCAACTTTCATCCATAGACGATCAAGAGAAGATAATCAACGAGCAGCGAGAAGTGTCGGGGGAAGACAAAATGAAGCATCAAATATTCCATCGAGCAACTTTGTCTAATTAAGAATTTGATAATGAAGTACCTGTATGGAATCTGTATGTGGATGGCTCTTCGTGTGCCACAGGCAATGGAGCAGGAATTGTTTTAAACAGTCCTGATGAGATTGATATAGAGTATGCTCTACATTTTTAGTTTAAAGCTTCCAATAATGAAGCTGAATATGAGGCTGTGATTGTGGGTCTAAGTCTGGCCAAAACTATGAAGGCAGAGCAGGTCGTGGTATTTAGTGATTCACAGTTAATCGTAAATCAAATTCTTAGGTTGTATGCAGCGAAGGGAGAACTAATGGTCAAGTATCATGTAAAAGCTATGGAGGTTGTCTCGAATTTTACTACAGTTCAGTTAATCAGAATACCGAGATTGGAGAATGCAAGAGCTGACGCCCTAGCTCGGCTGGCATCAGCAACGCGCACCGAGCTACGAAGAACAATCCCAATAAAAATCTTGGTGGATCGTAGTATGGACGAAGACTTGATTATAAACTTCATTGCCCTCAACTTGGGACCATCCTAGATGGATCCCATCAGGGCCTATATCGAAGAAGGGATTGTGCCACTTGATAAACTTGCAGCCAAGAAACTGAAGTTTAAAGCTGCTCGTTACGTATTGACCAGTGGCCTTTTGTACAGAAGAGGTGTTATAGCCGGACTACAAAGATGTGTCCATCCCTCCGAAGTTAAAGACTTAATTGAAGAGGTTCACGAAGGGTCCTATGGAGCCCATGTAGCAGGTCAGACGCTTTTGCAGAGGATAACAACACAGGGGTATTACTGGCCAATGATGAGAGTTGATTGTGCAGCTTACGCTAAGAAGTGTGATAAATGCCAACGTTTCTCCTCCATTCGAAGAACTCCCCAAGCATTGCTAACACCCATTACACCCCCTCGGCTATTCGCCAGGTGGGGGATAGACTTGGTAGGGCCACTTCCAATGACCAAAGGGAGATTCAAATACCTCGTAGTTGTTGTGGATTATTTTACCAAATGGGTGGAAGCTGAACCTCTCATTGATATGACATATGACAAGGTCTATTAATTTATTTGGAAGAGTATTTTTTACAGATATGGTCTCCCACACGCATTCATTACTGACCATGGAACCCAATTTGACAACGAGGAATTCACTGCATATTATCATCAATCTAATGTACTGAAGATCCACTCTGCGCCAGGCCATCCCCAGAGCAATGAGAAAACTGAAGTGACGAACAGAACCCTATTGAATGGTTTGAAAAAATGGCTGAATGATGTAAAGGGAAATTGGACTAACGAGTTACACTCTGTGCTGTGGGATTATCGCACTACACCACGAACAGCAACAGGGGTATATCCATACATGTTGACATTTGGGAGTGAGGCTGTCATACCTGCTGAATTGGGTCTACCCACACATAGGGTGCTTAATTTCAATTCTCCTGTAAGCAACTTGATGAGACGATTAGACCTGGATATGCTCGAAGAAGTTAGGGAAGAAGCAGCAATCAGGAATGCAGCATACCAACAACGAACAACCTTGTTCTATAACAAAAGAGTGAAGAAGTGCGATCTCAAAGAAGGGGATTATGTGCTGAAGAAAGTGATCCAAAAGCATAACAAACTGGAGGCCAACTGGCATGGACCTTACAGAGTAACTGAAGTTGTTCGTCCTGGGACATACAAAATTCAAACCTTGAAGGGAGAAGAATTCAAGAACGCATGGAATGCAGAGCATCTGCGCAAGGACTATCAGTAATTAAAGTCCATATGTAACACAGTTCTTTCAATATAAATAAAGTGATGTTTCTCCCATATTTCCTCGTTTGTTGAATTTTTTTCGGAATATTAGTGCTACACACTACACACCAACTCCGATTTAGAGCAGTAACTGATATGCCCCAAGTGTCACCTCAGCTCAGAGACACCAACCTCGGCCGAGGACATGGCCGACGCTGGAAGAGCCTTGGGTCAGTGATCAGCACCCTCGGCCATAGAAGGGTCGGCCCTGGCCGACATCACTACCAACCTCTTCGGGGGGAGACTGCGTGGATCAGGAGGCCAATAGTTCATTAGTTCACCCGAGAATGACAACCTCGGCCGGGGTTAGGCCGAGGTTACAAGCAACCATACTTCTACCAAGTTCGACCTCATCAGTAAATCAGCCGATGTCCCAGGCACATGCCAGCCTAACCTCGGCCCAGGTCGACCTCAATTCCTTACCTCGGCTTCACTTAAGCCGAGACCTTCATGGCTCATCTCTGATTGGATAGGCAGCTAGACCTTACCAACCTCAGACTCTTCCAGGCCGAGGTCATGACCAGGCACGAAGTCCGAGTACTTATTGACATGCGCGGATAAGGACACGTGGACACAAATCAGTTATAACAAATCATTCCCCCCACGTGAGGGGAATATTTCATCATCATTCTTTACATGTGACAGCGACAGATGTCTTCATCAGATTGGCTAGATTAACATACACATGCTTATTGCATGCATAGGGGGTACACTACACCCCCTAGGTACTATAAATACTTGTCTTCTCTTTCTTAGAGGGGGATCTGAAATTAGTAACCCTAGCTGAAACTCTGTTCAAATACACAGTAGAGAGAGAAAGCTTGAGAGATTGTATCCATGGCCATTAGAGCCCTTATACAGTGATACACATCATACACTCGCATGGTGGACGTAGGCCAGATTGGATGAACCACTTATATTCCGGTGTGAATCCTCTTCTCCTTACCTCCTTCTACTATGTGTGTATGTACTCTTGTGCTGCCATTGTTAACATTGAATTGAGCTCACAACCACCTTGAAGGGTGGTGCTGTTTCCAGCATCATCATTATGGCGCTGTCTGTGGGAACGAGAAGCTGTCTCTTCCTCTTCTTCAGCTTAACCTCACCGGAGACTCTGGTGGTGAACCAGGCACCACCCCTTGCGTGGAGCTGCTTCACCATTGAAAGAGGTCCTTTAAGTTATTAAGCTCACATGATACTTAAGCTCTTTATTGATTAATACATGGCACTAGAATTACCATCGCCTCTTCCATCGCCTGGTGGGGGAGGGCCTAGCTCCAGCCAGGCACCGCCTCAGTCCGAAATGGCGGAGGTAGCTGCAGCCTTGAGGTCTTTGGCTGCAACGCAACAAGCTATGCAGGAGCAGTTTGCACAGCTCAGCCAAACTATGATGAGGCCACCTAGAGTTTCACCGGAGATGATCACTCCGGCGGCTGTCCAGCCTCATCCTGACACCAGGGGACCACCCCAGGCACCGATAAAGGACCAACCTGCACCGCAGCGGAGGAGGGATGTTGCTGACCCTAGGCGCTTACGCCTGGGGAGGCAAGGAAACCCTTGCCCGGAGGACAGGTATGACGATCTAGAGGCGAAAGAGGTCCCAGAATATTATTAGGAGCCGTATGAGGTTTTGAATAATATGGTACATCCTCTTAAGCAGAGCCGAGGTTATGTCGGTCGAAGAGGTGAAGATGCCCAACAACGAGGATCAGCTTTTGATCGATTGAGCAGAGGGTCAGCCTTTGAGAGGTTGGGCCCAGTGAATGACCTAAGACAGAGGCTATCAAGGTCGAGAAGTGCAGTCGGCTCGCAAAGAGGAGACAGACAAGGTCGGCCTGACCAAGGCCGGCCTCGTGAAGGAAGGGGCAGAGACCGGGAAGAGGTCAACAACCGACGTTGTGCTGTGGCGGGGGAACCCTCAGTCCATCCCTTGGAGGTGGCTGGGGACAACCTCGGCCAGGCCGATGGTAGGAGACCATGGAAGGACTCTATCCAATGTCTTGAGGAGAAGATAAGAGACCTCATCAAAAGTAGGGATCCATTGCAAAGGGGTTACTCAGAAGGCTCTCCATTTGTGGCTAAGATAGTTAGCTTCCCGACCCCTGCTAAGTTCAAACCACCCGTAGTGTCTCCCAAGTATGATGGTAACACCAACCCTGTACATCACATTGAGATGTATCAGTCGGCGGCGGACATCTACTCGATACCTGATGAGATGAAGTGTAAGGCCTTCTCTGGGACTTTGACAGGAGCAACACACAGTTGGTTTACTTCTCTTCCGAAGAATTCAATCGAGAACTTCAAGGGCTTGGCTGAACGATTCATTCACAATTTCTGCTTTGAGGTAAGACCTCAAAAGAAGACCACTCATCTACTGTATGTCAAGCAAGGCAAGGACGAGAGCGTAAGAGACTACATCGCCAGGTTCAACAAAGAGAAACTTGAGGTTGAAGATTACGAAGAGAATATGGCCATGACCGCCCTCATAGGAGGTCTTCAGAAAGGGAAGTTGTGGAAACTCGCGAAAGACCCTCCTAGGTCTATGACAGAGCTACTGGCAACTGCGGGAAAAGTCATGAATGCCGAAGAGGCAATGGCCGCCAAGTATGAGGATGAGAACCGCGGTAGTAGCGGAAGTCCCAAAGAAAGAAAGATGGAAAGAAGAGGTCAGCCGATGACAAGTTCGCTTACTATACTCCTCTAACTGTGAGCTGTGAGCATATCCTCAACGAGATCAAGAATAACAGGACTCTAAGATGGTCAGAAAAACTGAAGGCCCCTCCACATAAGAGGAATAAAAACTTGTGGTGTGAGTTCCACCAGGACCATGGCCATGTTACAGACAGATGCTTCGCCTTAAAGGATGAGATCGAAAAGATGTTAAAGTTCGAAAAGTTGAGGAAGTATGTTGATGGTAAGGCTCCTAAAGGGGGAAGATATGACCCTAAGAAGATGAGAAACGACAGATGCCGTGACGATGCCCCAGCTAGAAGAGACAATGATTCAGAAGGTGATGATGAAGACGATCCGGACCTTCCGCCGAAAGATGACAACACCCCGGTGAAGAGGGTTGGCATGATCTCCTTTGGTGTTGACACCATATGCGGAGGACTCGCGGGAGGTGGCTCTGAAATGGCTGACAGGAAAGCTCATGTGGCAGAGGCCAAGTTAGTGGCCAAACTTGAAGTTGTCAATCTAACGTCTTCCGATACAGTGCAGAAGAGAAAAAAGGTGGACATGGACACCCTTATAGTTGGGTTCTCCCGACTCGACTTCAAAGGTATCTTAGCCCCCCATGACGACCCTTTGGTAATAACAACAAGGGTGCATGGATGCGAGGTGCAAAGGATCCTCGTGGACGGGGGGAGTTCTGCAAACGTGATGTTTTGGCCCTGCTTTAAGAGCCTAGGTCTTAGCAGAGCTAGGCTGGTACCCTATCATCATCCTTTAATGGGCTTTAGCGGCGAAAAGGTCCTCCCATTGGGTATGTGTGAGATGGACGTACGGATGGGTGACGAGTGGCCTAAGAGGTTGACTAGGAAGATAAATTTTTTCGTAATGGACGAGAATGTCTTCTCGGCCTATAACCTCATCATAGGAAGAATGGCCCTTAAGGAGTTTGAAGCTGTGCCGTCGACGGTCCACCAGATGCTAAAATTCCCGACCCCTTATGGGGTAGGGGAAGTGCAAGGCGACCAGACCATAGCACGAGAATGTTACTTCAACTCGGCTGAAGGGAGAGAGAGGCCTATAAGAGAGAAACCACAACCTATAACATTGATACATTGGACCCAAGAGATGAAACAAAGTTGAAGAAGGGAGAGGCCGTGGAAGAGGTAGAATCCATCGTCCTCAATGAGGACGAATCGAAAAAAACCATCCAGGTCGGCAAAGCCCTAAAGATAGAAATCAAGGAAGAGCTAATAAATTTCCTGAGGAAGAGGGAGAGTGTCTTCGCTTGGAGTCATACGGACATGCCCGGCATCAACCCTGAGGTTATGAGTCACAAGCTCAACGTGACCAAATATGCCAGGCCTATTAAAAAAAACGAAGAGTTTACTCCAGGGAGAAGTACGACATCATTCGAGAAGAGGTTAAAAAATTGGAAGAGGCTGAGTTTATTAGAGAAGTCATATATCCGGAGTGGTTGTCGAATGCATTCATCGTGCCCAAAGCCAATGGGAAGTGGAGAATGTGCGTTAATTTCACTGACCTGAACACGTCTTGACCAAAAGACAGCTATCCCTTACCTCGGATAGATCAGATAGTAGATGCTACTACAGGGCATGAGCTCATGAGCTTCATGGACGCGTATTCAGGCTACAATCAGATCTTCATGGATGCAGAAGACTCAGAGAAGACGACCTTCATTATCGATAAAGGGATGTACTATTATAAAGTGATGCCCTTCGGTCTGAAAAATGCGGGGGCAACATACCAACGTCTTGTTAATAAGATGTTTGAAGATCAAATAGGCAAGACTATGGAGGTGTATGTAGACGACATGCTGACGAAGAGCTTAAAGGCCTGCACTCATGTGGCAGACCTCAAAAAGACCTTTGATACTATGGACTTGTATAGGATGAAACTCAACCCAGCGAAGTGTGTCTTCGGGGTAGGAGCTGGGAAGTTTCTTGGATTTATCGTCAATCAAAGAGGAATCAAAGCCAACCCAGAGAAAATCAAGGCTTTGCTTGATATGAAGACACCGAGGAGTATCAAGGACGTCCAAAGACTCACTGGGAGAGTGGCCGCGCTCAACAGGTTTGTTTCCAGAGCAACAGACAAGTGTCTTCCATTCTTTAAAGTGCTTAAGAAGGCCTTCCAGTGGGACGAAGAGTGAGAAGAAGATTTTAACCAACTTAAGTCTTACCTTGGGTCTCCCTTGTTATTATCTCGGCCCATAGTAGGAGAGAAATTATATGTGTACCTAGTAGTCTATGAGTCGGCTATCAGTGCAACCATAGTACGGAAAGACGTTGGAATCCAAAGGCCTGTGTATTTCAACAGTAAAGCCCTTCAGGGGCCTGAACAAAATTACCCTCGTATAGAAAAGTTATCATACGCCCTGATACATGCTTCGAGGAAGATGAAGCACTACTTCCAAGCCCATTCCATGGTTGTCCTCACCGACTCCCCACTAAGAGAGGTCCTACATAAACCTGAGAAATCTGGAAGGTTGATGACTTGGGCCATTGAGTTGGGGGAGTATGACCTTACCTACCAACCTAGGACAACCATCAAGTGCCAGGACCTCGCAGACTTTGTTACTGAGTTCACATGGAAAGAGGCCGAGGCAGAGAATGACCTAGAAGGTGCTGAAGGGTGAAACAGCAGTGTCTTCCGAGAGCAGGAAGAGACGACACCAAACGTCTTCCGAGACCAGGAAGAGGTCGTACCCAAAAAGATCAGGGGCAGAGTAGCGGAGAACGAGGAGGATCGGTACCTCTTCAAGCAAGGAATCATGTCAGAGGGGGCCTTCTCATCAAATACAGACATTTGGAATCTCTTTGTTGATGGTTCCTCCTATGATAGTGGAAGCGGTGCAGGGCTGATACTTTCAGCTCCAGATGGTGACAACATTGAATACGCTTTGAGATTCAACTTCCAGGCATCTAACAACGAGTTAGAGTATGAGGCCATGATAACAGGTCTCTTATTGGCAAAGACTCTAGGAGTAAGACGACTCCTACTTCACAGCGACTCGAGATTAGTTGTCAATCAAGTATTGGGAGTCTACGAAGCCAAATATAAAAGGATGGCTAAGTATCTTAAGAGGGTAATAACGATGCTAGAATATTTTGAAGAGACAAAACTGAAGAGAGTACCTCGACAAAGTAATAGCCACACAGATGCATTGGCAAGGTTGGCCTCGGTGACGAAGACAGGCGTCAGAAGGATAGTTCCGGTCGAGGTCTTAGGAAAAGAGACTATTGAGGAAGAAGAGGTATGCAACCCTTATCTCAATTTGAACCTAGGAGACTCATGGATGGCCCCCCTCGTCAAATATATCAAAGAGGGGGAGCTACCGGAATCCAAGATAGAGAGGAGGAAGTTAAGATATAGGGCTGCCAAGTTCTCCATAGTTGGAGACGTCCTATATAAGAAGGGATTTCTGTTGCCTCTCCTCAGATGTGTGCATCCAACCGAAGTTCCCCAGGTCTTACAGGAAGTTCATGAGGGTTCTTGCTCCAGTCACATAGGAGGAAGACCCTTGGCCAAGAGAATCATTACGCAGGGATACTGGTGGCTAACCTTGGCCAAAGATGCTGCAGCTCACGTGAAGAGGTGCGATAAATGTCAGAGATTCTCCACTATTCCTCATCAACCTTATCAACCTATGACATCAATCACCTCTCCATGGCCATTTGCAGTATGGGGAATTGACTTAGTAGGACCCCTACCAAGAGATGCCAACAGTTACCAGTTCCTGATAGTAGCCATTGACTACATCTCAAAGCGGGTGGAGGCAGAGTCGATGATAACGATCACAGAACAAAAGACCTTCCAATTTATTTGGAGGAACATCATATGCAGACATGGCCTCCCAAACACTCTCATCTCAGATAATGGAACCCAGTTCAAGAACTCATCTTTAGAAAAGTATTGCGTAAGAGTTGGGATAAAGCAGTTCTTCTCATCTCCTGGCCGACCTCAGGCAAATGGTCAAACCGAGGTCATGAACAGAACAATCCTCGATGGAATCAAGAAGAGGTTAGAAGAAGCAAAGGGAAGATGGACCGGAGAAGTCTACGCTGTGTTATGGGCCTATAGGACCATGGTAAGGACACCAACAGGAGAAACCCCGTTCATGCTCGCACATGGCTCAGAGGCCGTTATACCAACAGAGGTGGGACTCCCTACTCACACGGTTTAGACCTATGACCCTGATAAAAATGGGGAAGAGAGGAGACTAGACCTAGATCTGATTGAAGAGAGAAGAAAAGACGCAGAAATCAGACAAGCAGCTTACCAGCAGAGAGCAACAAAGTTCTACAATCAGAGGGTGAAGTCAAGACCCATTGCCGTGGGAGACTTGGTACTATAGAAGACCTTGCAGAAAACAAAAAAACTCCACCTAAACTGGCATGGTCCCTACAAAGTGATAGAAGAGGTTGTACCCGGGACCTACAGGCTAGAAAACCTAGAAGGGGAACCTTTTGCCAATCCATGGAATGCTGATCATCTGAAGAAGTATTACATATGATGTTGAAGAAAGTTATGTAAATGTACCATCTTATGAAGAGATTATTAATAAGAGATCAGTTTCCATGTCGATTCTTACTTCATTGTGCTCTAATGGTAGAAAATATGAGGATAACATCTTAGGTGATGACCTCAGACCCTTATAACATCATTAAGTGGTGACAAGGTCTGAGGTCAGACACCATACTTGGATGACCTCAGACCCTTAACATCATTAATTTGGTGAGATTAATTATGAGGCTAACATCTTAAGTGATGACCTCAGACCCTTATAACATCATTAAGTGGTGACAAGGTCTGAGGTCAGACACCATAATTGGATGACCTCAGGTCCTTAACATCATTAATGTGGTGAGATTAATTATGAGGATAACATCTTAGGTGATGACCTCAGACCCTTATAACATCATTAAGTGGGGACAAGGTCTGAGGTCAGACACCATAATTGTATGACCTCAGACCCTTAAAGTCATTAATTTGGTGAGATTAATTATGAGGATAACATCTTAGGTGATGACCTCAGACCCTTATAACATCATTAAGTGGTGACAAGGTCTGAGGTCAGACACCATACTTGGATGACCTCAGACCCTTAACATCATTAATTTGGTGAGATTAATTATGAGGCTAACATCTTAGGTATTGACCTCAGACCCTTATAACATCATTAAGTGGTGACAAGGTCTAAGGTCAGGCACCATAATTGGATGACCTCAGGCCCTTAACATCATTAATTTGGCGAGATTAATTATGAGGATAACATCTTGGGTGATGACCTCAGACCCTTATAACATCATTAAGTGGTGACAAGGTCTGAGGTCAGACATCATAATTGGATGACCTCAGACCCTTAACATCATTAATTTGGTGAGATTAAATATGAGGATAACATCTTAGGTGATGACCTCAGACCCTTATAACATCATTAAGTGGTGATAATGTCTGAGGTCAGACACCATACTTGGATGACCTCAGACCCTTAACATCATTAATTTGGTGAGATTAATTATGAGACTAACATCTTAGGTGATGACCTCAGACCCTTATAACATCATTAAGTGGTGACAAGGTCTGAGGTCAGACACCATAATTGGATGACCTCAGGCCCTTAACATCATTAATGTGGTGAGATTAATTATGAGGATAACATCTTAGGTGATGACCTCAGACCCTTATAACATCATTAAGTGGTGACAAGGTCTGAGGTCAGGCACCATAATTGGATGACCTCAGACCCTTAAAGTCATTAATTTGGTGAGATTAATTATGAGGATAACATCTTAGGTGATGACCTCAGACCCTTATAACATCATTAAGTGGTGACAAGGTTTGAGGTCAGACACCATGCTTGGATGACCTCAGACCCTTAACATCATTAATTTGGTGAGATTAATTATGAGGCTAACATCTTAGGTGATGACCTCAGACCCTTATAACATCATTAAGTGGTGATAAGGTCTAAGGTCAGACACCATAATTGGATGACCTCAGACCCTTAACATCATTAATTTGGTGAGATTAATTATGAGGACAACATCTTAGATGATGACCTCAGACCCTTATAACATCATTAAGTGGTGACAAGGTCTGAGGTCAGACATCATAATTGGATGACCTCAGACCCTTAACATCATTAATTTGGTGAACTTAATTATGAGGACGACCTCTTAGTTGATGGCCTCAGACCTTATAACCACTATGGTGACAAGGTCTGAGGTAAGGCTATTAATTTAGTTTAAGCAGACATCATTGCACCAAGACTTCAGAGCTAAAACATCACGTGGCAAAGAAGCATTCAACAAACAAAGAAAATGAAGTCAAAACCCTCCTCAGAGGTTGTCATTCCAATTGTAAAAATTCAAAAGATAAAATTTTTTATATGTTCCTCAGAGGCTACATCCAATCAGGGGTTACAAAAAGTATCAGAAAGCTTCACAATTAAGCCTAAGGGTTAGAAGGGAGAGTGCTAGTGTCCTCAGCCTGATCCTATTGGACGACGTTGGTCACCTCGGCAATGTCTTCTCTGTGGTCAGCTCCTTCAATCTCCGTACAATCTAGTGTGGCAGTCTCTGCAGGCGCAGCAACCTCCTCTTCAACCTCCTGAAGGGCTTGGCAAGCTGAAGGTTAGCAAAGCCGAGACCTATGAAATCAGAGGCCTTCAAACTTCCAGCCTCCTTCTCCTTGACAGCTGCCCATTTGATAGTGGCTTTAATACCTCTTTCAAGGTACTCAAAGACAAAGCTCATGAACTTGTCTGAGGTTTTATAGTCAGCCAATATCCCCTCAGAAGCATCTTTCCAGAGCTGCTTTCACTACAGAGTCAAACTTCTGCTGGAGAACATCGTCCTTTGCCTTCAGTGCCATAGTATGGACCTTTTTAAGTTTGGAGATCTCTTTCTCCAGACCTTTACCTTCTTCTCAAACTCATTAAACTCAGACTTCAGGCGATCTATTTCGGCATTAAGAGTGCTTTGCACCTCTTCGGCCTCTTGACCCTTCTGGATGAGGGGTAACTACCTCAGAGTCCAGTTGGAGAGATGATGCATAGCGACCAGGCCCTGCATATTATGTGATCGTGTATATGAGTTGAAAGTCAAATCATAGGTTACACTTGGAAACTATAAAGAAATATGAAGTCATACCTGAATGGACCTGTGAAGACCAAATTCAACCAGAAGAGGCGTATCCATTAACCGGCAGAAACGTTTGTCAGCCTCGGTCATGGTAGAGCCGATGGAATCCAGCGCCTGCAGACTGTGGCCTATGATGCTATGATTGATTTTTAGTTGCTCTATACGAGCAGCCAACGCGTCAGCAGAGGATATTGGGATGGTAGAGTCCCCACATTTTTTCTTCTGCCTCTGATCCTCAGGGGCATGTTCGGTATAACTTCTCTTCTTAGTGGCCTGAGCCTTCGAGGTTGAGGGAGCTGGAGGAGGAGCATTCAGACCTGCCTTCTTCGTAATCTTTGTCAAACTCGGTGCAGCCATTTCCCAGAGCTCGTCTGATATTCCCATTTGACGCTCTGCAAAATTGAAAGGTCTGAGTTAGAAAGTCAGACATGCATAAACTCAGAGGTATAACTTGAATACAAACACTTGCCAAACTCTGTAAGAGGGCTTCCCCCTAAACCAGTCTCAGAGAGGTAGCGGGGGGTCATCAGGTGTTCATATTTAATGAGCAAGCCATGCATCCCCTGATCCTAAAGGTCTTTGACCTTCTGAAGATTTTGTAGGCTAAGGCCAGGGTCAGCCTTAGCAGCCATTGTAACCTTTCCCCACTTTAATGGAATCCTCAGCTCTAGTAGGGAAGAAGGAGCACATGGGCCAAATTCCCATGGCCTGAGGCAAATAAATAGCGAGGCTTCTAGTTATGGTTGGAAGTCTGAGTAATCTGGAGCATCTTCTTCTCAGGCTTTCGAGCTACAAAATGATAGTAGCTCGGATGATTTTTGGCAGACGAAGGAACATAGAAACCTACAAAGACCTGGGCTGGAAGGTCTGAGTGGTGAACAACCTTCCATAAGACGATGGCCTCAATTATTACCCTCCAAGCATTAGGTGACAATTGGGAAGGGGCCAAATTGATGTAGGCTAGGATGGACCTAATAATGGGATGGATGGGCAGACGAAACCCTAACTTGAACATCTGCTCGTACAAGAAGATCTCACCATCTCGGACGTGGTAAGCCCTCTCTTCCCTCAGAGGTCTCCTGAGCTTTATGGAGGGGCTGATGGAATATAAGTATCTGAAGCAGAGAAGGTCTACCTCAGTAACTGAACTCTCAATCTCGGTCGCCTCAGAGACGTCGATGTCACTCTCAGCATCATCGTCATCATCCAGCTCAACGTCGGCCGGAGAAGACGTTGGAGGATTACTTGGGAACCTCTGAACAAACTCAGCCCCAGTGACAGCCGATAGGGGAATGGCGTCAAGTATTGGTGGAATAGCCACACTCGGTGCGACAATCTCAACCTCTGAGGAAGAGGACGATGTGCTTGAATTTTTATGGGACGAGGCCCGACTAGAGACATCGGCTTGATCAGGGGCCTGATCTTGTTGATTTGAAAAGACCATGGCCTCTTGAAAAGAGTCCACAGACTTAGGGTCTGAGGTGGATGACTCAGACTCAGACATCGGTGAGGGTTCAGCAGGGACCTCTGCTTGGCTAGCTGGTTCTGATGGTTCAGGATATACAACCTTCAGAGGTGGTGGAAAGATAGGTCCGAGGGGGAATTCCTCTGACCTACGAGCTTCCTCCTGCGCTCTTTTTATTTGCCTAATTTTCTCTAAAGTCTTCTCCCTGAGAGAAGGGAACTCCTCTAGAAGTTGGTAAAGGGGTCTGAGCATAAGAGGCAGACCCTACACTTACAAACTCTCCTAAACAACAAACAAGGACTGGCTAATGGAATGATTCACCTAAGGATCAAACTACAAAAATTTAAGCAATTACTATGAAGAACACAAAGCAAAGTTCGCTTGAAAATATGGAGACCTCGTCGAAAACCCCCAAAAACTCACCGAAAAATACAAAAGCAAGGGGAAAAGTAGGGAAAATGAAGGAAAAGGAATGGAAGAGGATACCTTAGGATGGAATGGTAAGTGAGAAGGAAGAAAAACGTAAAGAATCGCCCCCCAAAAGCTTCAAGCCAAGATCATTCTAGAGAGAGAAAGCGCTGCAGAAATGAATCAAGACAGAAATGAGAGAAATGAAGAAGAAAGGAGGGAAAATGGGATTTAAACCCTTAAATATGTATGCATGATTTCCAAGGCCCATCATTGCCTTGGGAGCCCCAAGGGACGGCTGACAACACATGCTTGCCAGGCACGCCACACTTCAGCAATGGACAAGTGTCAAATGAACATTGGCACATAGGAGAAAGACCTCGGAGGTGTAGAGATCCTATAGTCACCTGCTCTCACATGTAACTAAGGGCTGGGGGGTGATTGATATGCCCCAAGTGTCACCTCGACCCAGAGACACCAACCTCGGCCGAGGACATGGCCGACGCTAGAAGAGCCTTGGGTCAGTGATCAGCACCCTCGGCCATAGAAGGGTCGGCCCTGGCCGACATCACTACCAACCTCTTCGGGGGGAGACTGCGTGGATCAGGAGGCCAACAGTTCATTAGTTCACCCGGTAATGACAACCTCGGCCGGGGTTAGGTCGAGGTTACAAGTAGCCATACTTCTACCAAGTTCAACCTCATCAGTAAATCAGTCGATGTCCCAGGCACATGCCAGCCTAACCTCGGCCCAGGCCTACCTCGATTCCTTACCTCGGCTTCACTTAAGCCGAGACCTTCATGGCTCATCTCTGATTGGATAGGCATCTAGACCTTACCAACCTCGGACTCTTCCAGGCCGAGGTCATGACCAGGCACGAAGGTCGAGTACTTATTGACATGTGCGGATAAGGACACGTGGACACAAATCAGTTATAACAAATCATTCCCCCCACGTGAGGGGAATATTTCATCATCATTCTCTACATGTGACACTACACCAAATCTGCCCATTTGTCAAGGTCATTGACCTTGACAAATTCACCTTGTCAAGGTCAATGACCGTGACATTTCGAGGCGAGACAACTTTTTTTATCACGGTCGTGTCACGGTCATTGACCTTGACAAAAAACTCGCGTTTTGTGTCACGGTCGTGTCAAGGTCAATGACCGTGGCACGTTTGTCACGGTTATAAACCGTGACAAAGCCGTGACCCTTTTTAAAAAATTGTCACGGTCATTGACCGTGACAATTATAGGCAGAATTTAAAAAAAATCTGCTGGGCAGTATGGCCACTGCCACTGCCCAGCAGTATATTTGTACCTGTTATAGAAACGCTGTACCTGTTCCAAACATCATATATCCAACACAAACTAAAGATAATGCAAATATATATTCATGACAGTATAATCCAAATCTTCAAAGTAAAAATAATATACATGACGATATAATCCAAATATAATTAAAATGGACAAACTTAAAAATAATGTTACTACATGTCTTGGGTAAATGTGAGGAGGTGAGTAGGCCACACGACATACGAATTGACGCACCCACTAATATACGTCGTGCCGCATTGTTCGCGCAACCACAATAGGGAGTTCTCCTTCCCGGGTATGACATGCGTGACGAGCACCCTGGACTCCATCTGTCGAAGCACACGTCCATGGACTATTCCACCCTCGACGATATTCGGGTCCCTCAACCCCCGCCCTATCCGCTGGCCATCAAATATGTCCAATATGAACACGCTCGGCTAACCAATTGTCGATAATGGTCTGTTGGAGGGCGTCAAATAGGGAAGTGGATCGTCGAAGTACGAACGTGTCGGTGATGAAGCAGCGAGGTCCACATCCTCGTCATCCTGCGCCTCGTCCTCCCGCACCTCCTCCTCCACCGCCTTCTCCTTCTCTTTCCCTTTCCCTTTCTCTTTACGGTCTCCACCCAACGTACGCTTCATGAATGCGTACATATCTTGGACCGTAGCCTCCAAACGGGACAGCTTCGCGTCGTGTGAATCCACCGTTCGAGCCAACCCGGTGTCGCTCGTCTCCAATCCGATGATCCTAGATTTGGCCACCCGCGATCTCACTCCCCTTGTCCTCCCCTTGCGATTAGAGCCAAGCACTTGGTTGAGTGCGTCTGTGGACAAAGATGCCTTGTCGGCATCAGACTGCGACTCATGCACTTCCTTAAGCTTTGCCTGAAACGACAAAAAGCACATGATTAGTAAAATAAGTAAACTAAAAAATTATAACGTAATTAACAATAATTAAACTGTCGGATTACTTACAATCGTGGCCGCGACGCTCGGGGACACCTCCTTGTCCTTACCCTTCTTCGTCCGAAGAGCCACATAAGTATCGAGCCTATGTGGCTTACCCCCTGGCCCACTCCCTACCCCCTGAAATAAAATAAAATAAAGTAAAATTAGTATCGGCCCCGCAAAGTAAAATAATATCCAATAATATATTTCAGTAGTTATAGATAAATTAAATATTACCTTCATCTTATGCTCCACCTCAGCATAAGAGGTCCGGCCGGAGTAGTGCACGTCCGTCTTTTTAGCCCGATTTTCCCTCCCCGATTGGCGAGATGCCAATTGTCGATCCTCGATCTCATTGTCAATGAACTTTTGCCATTGTGCCAATGAGATCGGCTCCTTGGGCGGGACGGATCCGCGCCATTGTAAAATGGACTCTCGTGTTTTTCCAAAGTACCGTGTCCGCATATTTTTTTTCTACGTCTTGTGTTGCTCCCTCAACTGCTCCAAGACGGAATCGCGTAGCTTTGGATCCAAGTTGAATTGTTCCTGTCCAACAAATACAATGTTAGTTGCGAATAAATATAAATATAAATATAAATATAAATATAAATTGAAATTGAAATATTCATATAAATATTACCTGTAGTGCCGCCCAAACACCTAACTTGAGCTCATACGGCACCTCCTTCCAACTCATAAACCCCGGGCCGATGACCGTCTTTAGCAGCTCGAGGGATCTCGCTAAAAGCTCCGACTTGTTTTCGACGGTAATCCCAAATTTTCCATATTTGGGGAGCCTAGGGGTGGAGGAGCCCTCGTCGCCTCCGCTACCACCGAACCCAGACGAAGACATCATCATAAACAGCATCATCATCTTCGCCCTAACATCTGAAGGAGATATTTTTGCTGTAAAAAAAATGTTATTAGTACAGATAAAAAAAATGTTATTAGTACAGATATATTTTTTGTAATATTATGTTTTTTCCAAATATTTAAAGAGTTATTAAATGGGTGCCCCACCCCTGCCCCCTCCCCCCGCCACACACATACACACACCTACGCACACACACACACACACACCCCACACACACACACACCCCACCCCTACCCACCCGGCAAGTTAATTAGAATATTTGTAGGACTGAAATTGATTTAGATTATGCCTATCTATGTAACTCTAAAACCTAATTGTGATTAAAATATGATTTATATGGATTAATTCTATTACATTTATAATTTAACTAATAGAGTTGAATTTTAATATTAATCCTTTGGTTTATTTAACTAACTTTGGTTTGGTTTATTTCTAGTTGAATCTGAGTTATAATTTTTAGATTATGTATAGGAATTGAATTTTAATATTAATCCTTCATAAATCCCTTGAATACATGCATAAATTTGTAGAGATTGAAATTAAATTGCTTGAGATTGAATTTCTATGTTTCGGGGTCATTATTTGAAAATACTTAATTACCCTTTGAAAACATTTCATAACACACCTATGTATTAAATATGGGTTAGACCTCTTAGCTTGCTCAACCACCCATTTACACACTTACTTTACCTTTTATTTACATTATGGATATTAATCAATTCACACGTTTTTTGTCCACTTCAACCTTTACTGAAACATTTATTAATTCATTCAAGTTAGGTAAAACCACGCAAGTATCTAATACAAATATTATCATTCAACAAATTAAGTCCCATAATTTTTGCACATATCACAACCCGTAATCTTTTAACATTCAACGATACCAATTACTAAACAATTCTACTATCTACGATAAATACCAATATTTTTCAACACTGTATCCCCCAATAGTAATAATGAGTTAACATATAATTTTCAACTCCAACAACATATGCTTCAACTTAACCCAATCTTCCCAATAATACCAACTAATCAACACCCAACATCCAAATCCAACAACATAGGTCTAGAACCAAAGTTTGTACATAATAATTTATAGTCTCCAAGAAAGTACCATTTTTATTCATAATATTTACGATTATCAGTTTCTCGTGTATTAGCCAAATTTCCAAGATTTCAATTGTAGCATAACACATTAATTTATTGTAATCATACACATTATAATGAGTATACAATTTGATTTTTGTAATCATTTCTTAGGCCTTCTTATTCTCTAAGGATTTCAAAGTTAATATAAAAAAATACCCCCTGCCCACACACACACACACACCACCCCACCCTACCCCACCCCCTGCCCCCCTCCACCATCCCCTCCCCCACCCCGCCCCACCCCCACCCCCTCCCCCACCCTGCCCCACCCCCACCCCCACCCCCACCCCCACCCTGCCCCACCCCCACCCCCTCCCCCACCCTGCCCCACCCCTCCCCACCCCTCCCCCACCCCACCCCCTCCCCCACCCTGCCCCACCCCCCACACACGCACACACATACACACATATATATGTACACATACCCCCACCCCCTCCCCCACCCCGCCCCACCCCCTGCCCCCCTCCACCACCCCCTACCACCATCCCGCCCCACCCCCCACACACGCACACACATACACACATATATATATATACACATACACACATAAATATACAGACAAATATATATATATCTATATAATAAGAAGTAAAAGGTTTTGCACTATTCAATAAGATGATAACTTAATCGGGGGTGAGGATTTGGCCACATCCCTTGAGATCCAACGGCTCAAAGTGTTTTATATAAACTAATGATAAAATGAGGGGTTAAATGGTAATTAACCTTAGATAGAGTAGAAGGCTCCAGAAACAACATTTATTCCTCTCTCTACCATCATCTTCTGATTTGATACGACAATACCTACCGAGGGAGTTGATATGACAATGCCTACCAACTGCTGTAACTTCATCAAACTCAACCTTACTTACACTACACCTCCATCACCTATATTCGTCGATATCTTTCTACATATCTCTCTCCAAGTGGGTAGTTCATTCTCTAGATATCTCTCTTACTGTGGTTGAGTACCCAAATGAGATTAATGGGATATAATATCTTCTCTATCGCTCTACCCTCATCGTCGACCGAACGTCTTACTATCTGAGGTAAGAGTTTGTGAGATTTTTGGGTTATGAATCTGTCATTGATCAACTCTGAGGGTGTTTAAAATATTTTTCAGATTTTTGGGTTATGCCGTTTGGCTTTTACAGACTCAAATGTTAATCTGAAGCTACTGATTTTTATTGACTTCTTATGTTTTGATTTTGTTTTTCAGATCTCAAGGTTTGACGGTGGAGACTTTCAGTCTGAAAGGTTTTCGATTTCAACCGAGTGTCGATGTTTGATTTTTGCGGTGGTGTGAAAGGTTTTGCGGTGGTCTGTACTCTGTATATGGTTCTGGTGCCGATTTATTTTTATTATGAGGTATTTTTTTGCGGTTTCGATTGAAGTTTTTTTGGATGTTTCATCTGTTAAAGAATTAGATATGGATCTGTTTTTGTAATTAACGTTTTTTTCTTGGGTTTCATCAGTGACGTTTTTTTTTGGTTTAGATTGTAGTTGAGAATTTACAGGGTTAAATATTGTAGATATGAATCTCTTGCATTGGGAATAAAAAACGTTTGGTTGAACACACAAGTTGTTGTTCTGAACACGCATTTATGGTTGAACACACATTTATGATTGAACACAAATATCAAACTGTGTAAACTCTCAATCTCAGTCGCTAGGTATCAGAATGGGTTTTCTTAATTCTTATCTGTTGTCTTTTTCTCTCTCACTCTTCGACCTCCACCAAGGTCACATCTCTATCCCTCTCTTTTACTTTTTGGCTTTTTTTTAATTGTATGGGTGCTTGATTTTGAAGATTTTTAAAACTATAGCACTTTTGGATTAAGAAAGCACTCTATTTGTTGTGAACCCATTTATGTTGTAAGACCCATTATTCTGTTAATTTTTAGATTTTATCGATTTGTCTGTTAAACTTTACTTTTTGACTTTTTTTTAATTGTATGGGTGCTTGATTTTGCAGATTTTAAAACTATAGCACTTTTGGCTTAAGAAAGCCCTGTATGTTGCTGTAGATGAATGATTTCTAGACCCATTTGAAAGTTTCTTTGGTGGTTTCTCTCTCTCTCATACCTAAACGCACACAATCATAAGGTACATGCTCATCCACTCTAACATGCCATCTCTATCATCTATATTAGGTGATATACGAACAAACGACGTTAACATATTCAAACTTATAACTGTTATGGTGTTGGTTTTGGCACATGTCAATCTGCTCTAACTTATAAGAGAAATAGAGAATGGTTTTATGGTTTGTGGAGATCGTAATCGAGCTGGTTGATGTTGTTTGACCAGATATCACGGTTGGCATTCAAGTATAAAAATAATAGTTTTGTGTACCTATTATAATCCATTGATTTTTTAATTAACCCTTGCCTTTTTACTATCCCTTAATTTATTTTTTTAACCCCTTGATTTTTTATTATCAAATGGCAATATCTGATTTTTCACTCTAAATTTATGTTTCATTTTTAGAAATTAGTGGGGTAAGTTAGGTTCTTGAACCTTAAATTACAACTTTTTAAATTTGTGGTTTAATAATTTATCAGATTTTTATTAAATAACAACTTTTTAAATTATTGGTTTAAACTGTTTAATGTTTGTTTTAATAATTTGTCTAATTTAGGGTTAATGTATTAAAAAAACTAATATGCAACTTTTTATGCAGTTTGCATTTATCCATGGCAAAACGTAGAGAAGGTTGTGAAGCTTTGGCTTTGGAGGAGAAGTTGATTAGGCATGTATGTATATTACTCATTTTCATTTCCGATTTGTAGTTGGTAACAAGGATTACTTTCTAAAATGTAGGATTTTATTATTATTTTTTGGTCACTTTGATTTGTGATTTATTTGTTTGTTTGTCATTAATCAACTCACGTATTGCTAATGTGAATAGTTACTTTTAATGTGAGTAGTGCTATGGGTACAAAAAATTCCACAAAGTCTCCACAAAAAATAATAAATTGTTGTGTCTTGGTGGACTCCATACCACAAGGCAATGTTTAATAGATAGGTGAGAGAATATGTGGAATCCAAATCAGATTTTGTGGAGTTTTTTATACCCATATCGTTATTCTATGTTTTAGAGTGTGCTGTGGATACAAAAAAAACTCCACAAAGTCTCCACAAAAAGAAATAAATTGTAAAGGGCATGAATTTTCGGCATTGGCTTGGGGTTTTGTTAGACTTTAATTAAATGAGAATATCTTGACATAAATGTGTCATTTGATTTGTTATTTTTACAACTCTATGTAGAATTTGTATGATATAGTCCATATGGATATAGAGGCTAATGTGATTGTATTTAGATTTAGTGGGGGAATTTGATTTAAACTCTTTGAGAAAGACAATTTATTTTATTTTTATTGTTGTTATTCTCAAGACATAAGTAAAAGCAGCACAACGTAAAATATTTTTTAATAAAAAATGAATTTCGTCAAAATAAATACGACAAGGCAAGACAAGATTTTTTTTATCCAATCACGAAAAGTGGCACAACTTAAAATGTTATTTTGAAACAAAAAATGAATTTGAACAAAATATTAATGACATGATACAATATGAAATATTATTTTTTTACAAATCAAGACGTGAAATATTTTTTTTAACACCAATACTGGCCAAGTAAAAGTGGCTCAACAATAAATATTTTTTTAATCGAAACGTACCCGATCAAAATAAAAATAATACGACACAAAATGACATGTTAGTATATGCTGTGTTTGGTTTGTAATATGATAGTATTGTTTTCATTGAATTATTTTTTTAACAGGATGAATAGTTCGATAAACGAAGGAAATTTTGCCCATTTTAAAAAAAAATATTTTAAACTTTTGCGTCGTAAACAATATTTTGTATTATACTATTGTTTCATAATGGTATAATTGTGATCATTACGATGTTTATTTGAGGTTTAGACTGGACTTATAGTATTGTTATGATTTTTTTTATGTTAAGAGGTTGGATAGTCCTGTAAATAAAGTAAACTTTGTCCAAATTTAATAAATTATTTTCACGTTGTGTTGAAATAAAACTCGACTTGAATTGCTTAAACATTTCCATAGTCCTTTTTGCAAAGGAGATTATGGATTTTTTTTAAATTATACTTTTATTAGTTGGGGAGCGAAATCTTTGCCGTTTTACAATTATGCACTTTGAAAATTTTACCCGTTTTTCGATTATGTATTTTGAAAAGTTTCGTCGTGCCTTCAGGCACGGGCATTCCGCTAGTATATATATAAATGGAAGAGAGAGAGAGAGAGAGGGAGGGAAGGGCGCGGGAGGGAAAAAAGAAGGGGGTAGGGTTTTTGCTGGAAAAGTTGTCACGGTCGTGTCAAGGTCTTTGACCGTGACACGACTTGTCACGGTCATTGATCGTGACACGACCGTGAAAAATTGAATTGTCACGGGCTTGTCACGGTCAATGACCGTGACAAGTCGTTGTCACGGTCGTGTCAAGGTCAATGACCGTGACATAAAACGCGTGTTTTTTTGTCACGGTCAATGACCTTGACAAGGCTGGCCGGCTGAAAGGTGACAATTTGCCCATTTTGGTGTAGTGTGAGAGTGACTGATGTCTTCATCAGATTGGCTAGATCAACATACACATGCTCATTGCATGCATGGGGGGTACACTACACCCCCAGGTACTATAAATACTTGTCTTCTCTTTCTTAGAGGGGGATTCAAAATTAGTAACCCTAGCTGAAACTCTGTTCAAATACACAGTAGAGAGAGAAAGCTTGAGAGATTGTATCCATGGCCATTAGAGCCCTTATACAGTGATACACATCATACACTCGCACGGTTGACGTAGACCAGATTGGATGAACCACTTATATTTCGGTATGAATCCTCTTCTCCTCACCTCCTTCTACTATGTGTGTATGTACTCTTGTGGTGCCATTGTTAACATTGAATTGAGCTCACAACCACCTTGAAGGGTGGTGCTATTTCCAGCATCATCAGTAACCACCAACTCCGGTTGGTCGGTAATTCATCAACCACCAACTCCGGTTGGTCGGTAATTCAATAACCACCAACTCCGGTTGGTCGATAATTCGATGACCACCAACTCCGGTTGGTTGGTACCAAACTAGGCAAACAGATGGATGACCTCCCGGGACATCCACTGTCTAGGCAACAAGGTAATCCTGACGAGATTACTACAACTAAGTAGGAACATGGGATGAAAATCATTCCATTGCTTAGGCCCAAAGAGTGACAAGTCACTATAATCAGACAACAAATGGGACAAGTTCCATTATCTAAAAAAAAATAGGATATATATTCACGAGCGAATAACAAGGATATTCTACAAAATATTTCCAAGAAAATGAAATTGTAAAAGAAACTAAACATTTCTTTATTAAAATCAAGCAGATTACATATGATATGAAGTTTGATTCATTACATAAAAATGTCCTATTCTATGGGTTTCTTTCCTTCTTCTTTTGAAACAGGTTCTACCCTAGCTGTAGGATCATCTAATGCACAAGGGGAGTTTATAAAGTTCATATCTCGCAACATTCTGACATTAATTATGGATGGTTGATCAAGCAAGTGCTCTGGATGATATATCTCAAAGTTTGAATGTAGACTATATCCATCGAGATACTTGGAGATCAAAATTCGATGAATAGCATGGGCTGGAATCCAACTAAGGTCAAGTTTGAAGGGAGGCACAGGTAAATCAAGAACTCCAGGTTCATAATAATCCCACAAGAAATGACCCTGCTCCAGTTTTAGAACACACAGGGCATTCAACCACCCCTGTTTATATCCTTTGTTGTTCGACTGCTGCAAACGAGCATCAAGATGATACAGAGCTTCATTATACCCAGCCATCCAAAATTCCCTGGGATGCTTGTGAAATTGATAAGTCAATCTCTCAAGTTGCTCGTGGAGATTTTTTACCATAATTTCTTTACTTTCTAGAGCAGAACTCTGATTGGAGAGTTGGTCGGTGAAACTCTGGATCTTCTTAGACATTTCTTCCAAAGCCTGATTCTTCGCCATCAATTGAACGACTTAATTTTCTAAGGCCAATTGAGTTCTTATCTCATCAATAGTAACCCGACCAGCCCTTGGTCGTCCACGAGAAGAAGATCTTGCTCTTCCACGAGCAGGTATGGAAGGTCCTGCTCGTTTCAAAGTCTCTAGCTCGTCCCGTAAGTTAGCATTTTCTATTTTTAAAAAGGAGAAACCATCATCATTAATTGGGACCAAGGCTCCCGAAGAAGAGGAGGCAACATATTTGAGCTGTTCAATTTCTTTTTGCAACGCGATATTCTCTTGCTCTAGCAGCTTGGAAATATGTCTATGCTCTTCGATCTCAAGTTTAACACACTTTCCTTCTTCTCATGGGCTGACATGTACTTGTCATATCCCCGATCAAAACTCAGTTGTTGGTACTTTAGCTCGTAACCCTCATGTAGGAGTTTATTGGATTCTTTCTACTACTGTTGAAGTTCCTCGATCGTTCCTTAAAGATCATCAATCATTTCATAATAGGCCACATTGTTGGCTACAACACGATCAAGTAGGCACTTCAAGTACTGGTAAGCATCAACTGCTCGTTCAGAAGCACCTGATCCGAGGATGTCAATTATCTGGGCCTCATTAAGGTCTGCATGACCAGCTTTGAAATAGTCATTGCACTTCTTCATCAACTCTGTATCATTAGATGATAAGAGTTCCATCCTAGCCACAAACTAACAAAGAGAAAATGAAAAATAAAATCAACAATGATGTGAGCAGAGAAAGTAAAAGAGAAATTCTAGACGAACAACAAAAGATCATATTTTATTCATCACGATAAATGAAAACACAGTTCAGGGTTACATCCAAGAAAACAACGAAATAAAAAGACTCGAACAACTCTACACGTTCTCCTTATTTCCTACGACTTCTTCGGACGGTTTGGATGAAGGGGTTGGTTGCTCGGAGAGCAAAGGCAGTTGCTCGGCAGATGTGCTAGTTTGTTGGACTTGCTCGGAGGGTTGGAAAACAACAACAACAGGGACCTGCTCTCCTGTCATCATGGAAGACTCATCTGATGCAGAGGGGGACCATGAGTATGCTCCTGGAACAACTCAGAATTTTCAGCAACCTTTAATTTCTTCAAAGCTGCTATCCATCCATCCCTAAAATATTTAACACTGGCATACTCCATTTGAGAAGACATAACAGCCAGTCCCTTATTCAAACCCTTGTCCCAACCAGCACTAAAAGATTTTTTAACAGCAACTTTCCTTTTTTGCTCTCTCCGAGGAAGTCCTTTCTCTAAGGAGCTCTTCGACAGACTTCAAATTTTCTTCTATCTCTGTCTTATGTCGCTCAACATCTTGAGGCTTAGCAACATTTTCCTCAGCAGATTTAACCTTGACCTCAAGCTCCTTGTTACTTTGTTCATCATATTTTAAGTTCTTCTCCAACTCTTTGGGGGCAGTCACAGCTTGATCTCGAGTTATTTCAACAGACTGGAATTGTTTCTCCCAGGCACTTTTGTCTTCCTCGTACTTCTAATGAGATTCCTTTAAAGATTGAGTTAATCCAGCAAAACCTTCTTCTACCCCACCCGAGGAGGTGGAAGCCCTGATGGCTTCATCTTTCTTCAAAATACTATTGAAACACGCCACGAGCTGAAAAAAGGAAGAATTTTAAGTCAATATATGAATATCGTACTAGAAGATAAAGGACTCAGGCTAACGATACTTACTGACGTAATGTGTTGAGCAACCAAAGTAGTAATTATCTTGCGAGAAAAGGTATCTTCAATGCCTTGGAATTCTGGAACAGCCCAAGATCTGATCAAGCCCATAGCAGAGCTCAGAGGAATAAGAGCTGGAACATTATCCTCAGCATTTGAAGGTTGAGAGATAGGGTCAATAGGTCTCTCAGTAGAACTTCTTTTCAATCTCCTCAGAGGAGTAGGAGTATTTTTAATTAAATGTACAATATCGAAATATTGGCAAAACTCCAAACACAGGGGATTTGGCGGGAAAGAAAAGCCACACTCAGCTATAAAAAGTCTTGGGAACCGGTGTCCCTCCGCCAAAGAAAATAAATCAGAAGGACAAGAAAGTTATTCCAAAATAACCCACGAAGGGATTGAAAACTCAAACCGAAATTTATCCAACGTTTCAACAAGATAAACCATGGTGAATAAAGTAAATAAAGAAGAGGGAAGAAAATCTTACAGAAGAAAGAGAGATTAGTTGACAATGAACGATGGAAAGAACGAAGGCACAAGATAGAGAGAAAATGAAGAGTTCAGAGATACAGATTTGAAAAGTGAAAGACGATAGGATTTCTGTCGCACTTAAATACTTTACCTCGGGAATAAAGAAAAACAATGATTACGAGGGAAGACTTTTGCGTTTTCGGTGGCTAAAAGAAGAAAAAGGAACAAATATCGAAGTGATGGTGAAAATTTTAAATATTTATTAAGCTTGATATTATGCGCTCAAAAAAGAATTTTATACAATGAAAATCTTCGTAAAATTCATGTAGAACAGTAATCCAAGCAGTTTTCAAGAAAAATGTTCCACACTCTCCTTCAACCTCAACTGTGAAATATTGGGGGCTTCTGTTGATACCAAATTTAGTCTGCCGATGTGGACCAATCACATGAAGACACGTGTCAACCTACGTGGCGAATACAAATACTTTTAACGAACAACATACTGTCACCGAGCTACTCAGGCGCTCCGAGCAACTTTAGTATACCGAGCAACTCAAGCGGTCTGAGCTACTTAGAAGAGCATCCAAATCAAGAAAACCAAAAGGCAACTACGCGTTAAATGTGCATTATTATCGTACAGATGTATATGTCTACTAGATGACAACGCATTATCCTTTCATATGTACAGCCTCAAGGCTACAAATACATTGTAACTTCCTCATAAGAAGGGGACTTTGGATCTCTTGGTAAACCTATTATCTAGATTCAAGGCAAACAGTCAGCAATACAAAACAGTGGACGTAGGTCATTTTCATAAGGCTGAACCACTTTAAAAATCCTTTGTCATGTTTATTCATTTTTATTTGTAATTGATTAATTAGATATAATCTAGTTTTTTACATCAACAGCCTATTTTGTGAAAAATAGGCTGGAGACTCCATATATTTACATTAATCCCACACCGACGACGATAGAAGCGTTCATAAGTAAAAAAGGGGAGCGAGACATTTCGATCCCTGCCCGGTGCGCGATCTCGATGGGGATGGACACACATAAAAATAGCCAAATACCTTTAATCATTTAAAGGATTTTCTTGATATCCCAGGGCTATGTGATATGGAACAAGTATATAAAGAATATACACCCAAAATATCAAGTTATTCACACAAGATTTAAAAAATCAGATCTAAACACATAAGAAGAGAGATATTTCACTATATCAATAATTTTCGCACAAATCAGTAGTGAAAATAGATAGGGTTCGTTTTGATAAACTTTTTCAAGAACATATATGAACCCTGAGAGAGTTTAAAACAATTTTGAAAAGATATAAAAAATGTTTAAAAAAAAAACTTACACACATACACAAAAATATAGTGTTAGTTTTAGAAATAATCCATGAAAAGATTATTTCTTCAAACATACACACAAGAGAAAAAATAGTGTATAAAAGATGTAAACTCTCTCTCTCTCTCTCTCTCTCTATATATATATATATATATATATATATATATATATTTGGCAGAGTTTGGGTGCGAAAATATTTTTCTCTATTTTAAAACATGAGACCCAAAGAGCTGAATTTATAGAGTTAGTGGGTGTGTGCTGATTGGTGTAATTTAAGTGCACAAGGATTAACACGAAACGATTTTGGCTTTTGATAAAAATAAATCGTGTAGTCATGAAAGAAACAAAAAGTGATACTCTAAACATTGGACACGTTTTAAGCTAGTTGTAATCAACTAAATGATAAACGTGACATACGGTTATATAAAACGAAGTCATTTTAAACGATATGAAAAAATAACTTTGGTTTTGAGAAATACCATGGTCGGTAAAGAATAAAATAGTGGGATGTTAATAAAAGCATGGTCTGGTAAAAATATAGTACGATGACGTTTTAAAAGATTTAGAGGCCAACTGTGACCCATTTCAAAAATTACCACTGAAAATAACCATGGTAGTGACGTCGTTTAGTGATAGGGTGGGTCTCGTCACAGAGCGAGCGTCACCTACACGCCAATCATTTTATATTCGGCTCACCAACTCTATACAAAAATCTAAACTATGACTACACTCTTTTAAGGGAGTATAGCATCCAGTCTGGGTATCTAATCCACAAAGACAAGTTGCTAGAATTTAATTGGTTTAACACTTCTCAATAAAAAGTGTAAAAGGTAATTATAAACAGAAGGAAAAGATGAAAAAAGGAAAGATTAATCTAGGCATGTATTTAAACTAGACTAATAAAAATGGTAAAAACTATAGGTTGCGTCGGATATCCCTCAGCTCAGTTTAACGCGTATAAATGGTTACATGGTTCTACAGATTCATTACTATTGCGTCTAGTCTCGACAGTTAATTAAATCCAGAGTTGTCAAACCCCTAAATTCTAATAAAAGTCTAATAAGATTTTGGCGTCAATAAATACCTCAAAAATTACGCATGCAAGGTCGTAAGTACGGAGCATACATGATATACCCCGTCAAATCTCCTAGGCGTAGTAACAAGGACAACCCAATCGAAATAAACACGTATCTTCCATCACCATAGCAAAGAATAAAGATAAACACGAGTCAAGTTCGATCCAACACAACCTAGGCTAATTTAACCTAGAAAGCATGATAAAAATATGGTAAATAAACGCAATAAATCTACACTAGAAAGCATGTAAATAAAGGCAATAAATCTAAACTAGAAAGCGAGTAAAAATGCGATAAATAAAGAAATGCAAACATTGGAATCTCGGATTGATAGAGAAGATGGGGGATAATGTTCTACACAACCTCGACGAGCAAACCCCTCTATACGAGCAACCCCTCGGAGGGAGAAAAAGGCACACTCCCCAAACCCTAGCTTCCTTCTCTATGGGAAATGATCTATTATTATAAGATAACTCTAAAAAATGAGATATGTCTTCTATTTATACTAAATTACAAGAAAAGAAAAGAAATAAAGGAAAAAGAAATGAAAAGGAAACAAGTTGGCAAATATTTGATGCTACCGGTCGACCGAAGCCGGGGGGGATCGACCGGTCCTTTAAGTCAAGCCCACTGTCTCCCTCGCACTGCAAAATCCCAAGACGCGATCGATCGACCCCCTGGGCGCGGCCGACTGGTACTCTATTTTCTACTATCATTTGTTCTTCACATGGGAGGAAAGCTTCAAAACGGAATTGACTATAACTTCTTCGTTCGAACTCAAAATGACACGCCGTTTGCGGCCACACGATGCTAACTTAATGAACTACGCATCCGTGGAAATTCCATGAGCCGGAGATGAAGTGTGAATTAACTAAAATGCACTTGAAGTAGCATCCAGTGACGAAACTTCTCCGAAATGCAATCGATCCTCAATTTTAGCGTTCCAATACCTACAAAAGCAAAATTAATCCCTGCAAAACATATATATGTCCAAATCCGAGGTTGTTTGGTTAACGAGCATAAATATAGTTATTAAGAATGTAAAAGTTCTAGAATGCACAAAGATAAAGGGCACAAATATGCAATATTCGTGTCGTTTCATGTAGACAGAGTAAAAGGCTGGCTCACTAATAACAAATGTACACACCAATCAGATATGGTCAAAATGCAACCACTACAGGTTAAGGTCTAATCGAATTCAGGTACGGTACATGTCAGCTAAAATAGATAGCGTACACAAATAAAGAATAATATAATTATAAAGTCTATGGGCCTATAGGGTACACAATCTCCTATGATCAATTCGACTAACAAATATTTAATATATAATGGCAACAAAAACATACATGGAACATTTCACACACATACATATTAATACTATAGGCCACGTATCCACACGTAGGTATCAACAGAGCAAAAGACATGATACATACATATATCATTACACCAACACAATTTTAGATAAAAAATTTAAGCGTTAAAATATAAGTCTGATTTTTTTTAATCAGATTAATAAATTTAAAAATTTATTTTTGTGCAGTTTTATAAATTCTTCGTAAACCATCTAAAACACAATCATTAGACATGATATAATAGGATGCAGTGTGGAGTCTAGTCCTATGTGCATATTAAAATCCTATGAGCCATAGATTAAGGGTGCGAGAGATAACCTTTCATGACTGGCCAAGTTCGGAGATCGAAATAATAATGCTGAGTTGGAGTCGACTTTCGTTGGGATCTTGGCGTAGGTAACTAGACTCACCTAACTACAAAAAAATCTTGTCAAAATTTAAATCAAACTAGCTGAAGGTCTATATAGCTATTGCACGAAAACAAACCCTAGCTACTTCACGAAAACAAACCCTAGGAGTGATTTATATAGAAACCTTCAAACTCCCCCATTGGACTAATTTTGATAAAACCCTTGAGTAGATCAAATAACATACTAAGGTAAAAAAGCAATTCCTAAAATGTCCGATACAAAAGTGTGTCTAACTACCCACCCAATTTAGAAAAGAAAAGAATCAACTCAAGACGATGACCAACGAGAAAACCTACAAAGCATAATTACCTTTCTGTCGAGAAATCAAGTTAGTAGCACTTGCTTTACCGAATTAATGATAGAAATAAATGTGCTGAAATAAAACAAGATAATATGTAAGAAAGAATATCAACACACAAGACATGAACATGTACTCAACTCTCCCCCATTTTGGCTAAATTAGATAATAGTAAGAGGAAAAAAAATATTTATAAACTGCGAAATAAATGTCTCCTACATTAAACAAGGTTTTAAGAGACACCGTTATTAGTAGATATCTTTATCCAAAAACCTCAGAGATCTAGTAATCAAGATGCAGAATAAACACAAACTAATTATCGAGTATGGTCATTCTTATCATATGTTTCGATCTTTCAAATCGATGTTTATCTAACGATTTTGTAAAAATATCAGCGAGTTTTTTTATCGCTGGATATATGTTCAATAATAATCTCTTTTGATTCTACTAACTCTCTAATAAAGTGATGTCTTATATTAATGTGTTTCGTCTTACTATGATGGACAAGATTTTTAGCTATGCAAATAGCACTCTCATTATCACAGTAAAGGTGAACTTTGGACTTAACTATACCATAATCAGATAACATCTATTTAATACATATTAGCTGAGCACAACTTGCACCAGCAACAATATATTCAGATTCGACAGTTGATAAAGTAACACTAGTCTTCTTTTTACTAGACCATCCTACAAGGTTCTGTCCTAAACAGTAACAACCACCCGAAGTGGAACGACAATCATTTGTGCTACCACTGCAATCCGCATTTGAGTATCCAACTAGCTCACTTGATGAGTCATTGGTATAACAAGTCCATACTCAATTGTGCCTTTAACATATTTTAAAATATTTTTAGCATAAGTAAGATGAAACTCCTTTGGACTGGATTAAAACTGTGCATAAATACCGACAACATATTGAATATCAGGCCTAGAAGTAGTTAAGTATAACAAACTACCAATAATACTACGATATAATGTAGGATCTACATCTTTTTTTATTTTAATAACTTGGTTTTTAAAGCCATAAGTGTAGCCGATATTTTAGCATGATCAAGCCCAAATTTAACAATTAAATCCTTAGCATATTTAGACTGCGATATAAATAATCCATCATTACGTTGTTTTATTTGGAGTCCTAGGAAATATTGTAACTCCCCTATAAATGACATTTTAAATTTACTGCTCATGACTTTTGAAAATTGTTTAACATCATTTTGAGAGGTTGACCCAAAAATAATGTCATCTACATAAATTTGAACAATTAAAACATCATTTTTATTAGACTTCTCAACAAACAAAGATTGATCATCACCTTCTCTAACAAAGCCATGTGAATATAAAAAAAATAGTTAAGCGTTCATACCAAGCTCGAGGAGCTTGTTTCAAACCATATGAGGCCTTTTTTAAGTCCGTAAACATGATTAAGTTGTTTAAGATCTTGAAATCCTTTGGTCTGATCAACGTAAACCTCTTCAGATAGAATTCCATTAAGAAAAGAAGATTTGATGTCCATTTGAAATAATTTAAATTGTAAGTGACACGTAACAGCTAGAAGTAATCTCACTGATTCAAGATGCGTTATCGGGGCAAACGTCTCGTCATAGTCTATTCCTTCTATTGAGAGTAACCCTGTGCAACAAATTTAGCTTTATTTCAAATTATTATCATCGGTCTTATTTTTAAAAATCCATTTTGTACCGATTACTTTGATAACCTTAGGCCTCAGAACTAGATACCATACGTCATTATCCTTGAATTGAGTTATCTCCTCTTACATCGCATAAACCCAATAATAATCACGAAGATCCTCATCAACTATTTTTGGTTCCACGAGGGATATGAAAGCAGTCATATGAGCTTCTTTACGTAACTGGTTCCTAGTTCGCGCAGGCTTAGAGATATCTCCAAAAATTTCAGTAGAGGGATGATCTTTTGAAACCTAGTTAGGCACGACAAGGGTTGGTGTTGGAAAAGATTCATCTTCTGTTGTATTTGGATTATTTAAAATAATTGAGTCAATTTCAGTTTCAACAGGTGGATCTTTACTAACAGGTTCTACTATGCTGTCAATTACTACAACATTAATGGACTCAATAATGGATTTGGTTCTTAGATTGAAAACTTTGTATGCCATACTATTCTGAGAATAGCAAAAAAAAATGATTTATCCCCTTTGGCTTCAAATTTAGAAATATTTTCACGATCATTACAAACATAACATATTGAGCCAAAGGTTCGAAAATATTTTACATTGGGCTTTTTGTTGAACCAAAACTCATAAGGGGTCATTTTGGTATTCTTTTTTAGGTAAACGCGATTTTATCCCCACCGGGATGTACCGCAAATTTTGAACCATGGGACTCTGTCATAACAGCGTGCCTCAAATCCTCATCCTCTGGCACCATTAACCTCCCATTAAAGCGTAGGCCTCCTTCTGAGCTAATTGAGAAACCCTCTGCTCCCTCAGCTAACAACTGGCCCACCCTATCCCGGCAAATCTGATCCTCTGCCTGAGCCTTCACAACTCGCATAATGATCTCAGGTGTGATGGATAATGCTGACATGCAAGCCTTGGCTACGTAATACTCATGTCGAAGCTCTCTCCACTTCGCTTTCCATACCTCCGATATCTCCCCAGTCGGCCTTCGGCTCAATGCGTCTGCTACCACATTGGCCTTACCAGGATGATACTGAATATCAAACTGGTAATCCTTCAAGAATTCTAGCCACCGCCTCTGCCTCATATTCAGATCCTTCTGTGTGAAGAGATACTGAAGTGACTTGTGATCCGTGAATAAAGTGAACTGCTCTCCTAGAAGATAATGCCTCCATATCCTCAAAGCAAAAACGATCGCTGCTAACTCCAGGTCGTGAGTGGGGTAATTCCTCTCGTGGGGCTTTAGCTTCCTGGAAGCGTAAGCTATAGCCCTTTCCTCTTGCTGGAGCACACCCCCAAGACCCCGTAAGGATGCGTCTGTGTAAACCCGATACTCTAGCCCTCTCTTTGGCAATGCAAGCACGGATGCAGATGTCAACTTGTCCTTTAGCTCGTCGAACGCTAATTGACAATTATCATCCCACTTGAAAGGTACCCCTTTCCGAGTCAGATTCGTCAAAGGTCCTGCAATCTTAGAGAATCCCTTAATGAATCGCCTGTAGTAACCGGTCAAACCCAGAAAACTGCGCACCTCGGTCGGTGTCGTGGGCTGTCCCCACTCCCTCACCGCTGACACCTTATTCGGATCCACTGCAATACCCTGATCTGACATGACGTGACCAAGGAACTGTACCTCCCGTAGCCAGAATCCACACTTCCCAAATTTGGCGTAGAGCTGATGATCCCTTAGTGTCTGTAAGACCATGCGCAGATGCTCTGCGTGTGCCTCCTCGGTGCGTGAGTAGATTAGGATGTCATCAATGAACACGATGACAAACTGATCTAGGTACTCCCTGAAAACCCTGTTCATGAGATCCATGAACACTGCTGGTGCATTGGTGAGCCCGAAGGGCATCACCCTGAACTCATATGATCCATACCGCGACAAGAAAGCGGTCTTAGGAGCATCATCCTCTCGGATATGCAGTTGATGATACCCTGACCTCAAGTCAACCTTAGAGAAGTAAGACGCCCCTCTCAATTGGTCAAATAAATCATCAATCCGAGGTAACGGATATTTATTCCGTATCGTCACCTTGTTCAGCTCCCTATAATCCACGCACAAGCGGAGTGAACCATCTCGCTTCTTTACAAACAACACCGGCGCACCCCACGGCGATGTACTCCGCCGAATAAAACCCTGACCCAGTAGTTGCTGAATATATTCCCTCAATTCACGCATCTCTGAAGGGGCCATACGGTAAGGTGCCCGAGCAATCGGCCTCGTCCCCGGTGCCAAATCGATAACAAATTCGATTTCTCTGCTGGGTGGTAACCCTGGTATCTCCTGGAATACATCCTCAAAGTCCCTCACTACAGGAATAGAGTCTAAAGGGACTACCACCTCCTGTGAGGTTTCCTCCTCAATGTAATATAAGTGAGTGTGCGACCCTCCCTCAGGAAGCGGCATTGCTATCAGGAACATCTCCTGTCCCAGAATGGAGAACACGATTGTCCTCTCATAACCATCTACCGTAGCCCGGTAACCTGCCAACCAATCCATGCCCAAGATGACATCATACCCCTCCATATCTAACACTAAGAGGTCTGCTGCTAAAACTAAGCCTTCCAATCAAAATGTCCACTCCCCGACAAAACGAGCGAATCAAAGCCCCGCTGCCTACTGGCGACTCTACGCTCATACGGAGGCTACCCGCTGCCTTTAATAACCCAGCCCGTTTAGCAAAATTAGATTTAATGAATGAATGCTCCCATGTTAAAATTATGCTACATACATGACCATGAATGAAAAACATACCCTCAACTGCTGGCGGCGCCTGCTGTGCCGGAGGATTGGGAACATTCCAGACATTATACACACGCCCGTAGTGTATCTGCCACTGATGCTTTGGGGCGAGTGGAGTTGGTGCGACCGGTGGTATTTGCCCCTGTTGCCCCTGATGGGTACCCTGCTGACGACTTCTGCCCCTCTGCGGGCACTCCCTCTTGAAGTGTCCTGGCTGGCGACAGACAAAACAGAGCTTCTGCACGTCTCCCTGTCGTTGGCCCTGACGTGGCTAGCCCTGCTGGCCTCCCCGATTGTTCCCTTGGCCCTGACGGCCTTGAGGAACCTGCTGCTGCTGTTTAGGGTCTGGCTGCCCCTGCCTGGACCCCTGTCCTCCCGGTTGGAACCCACCAGGCTTAAATCTCTTTGCCTGATTCCCTTGCTGAATGAATTGTGGCTGAGTACTACTAGTGCAACCACCCGTAACCGCCTTGCCCTGCTGGTTCGATTCACCTGCTCTCTTATTCCCCTTCGTATGGGCACGATGATCCCGACAAAGTACGAGGGCGGCATTAACGACATCTGCATAAGTCATTAACGTCGAATTCCCAATCAAATGCTGCCTGATCCTCCAGGCTAAGCCATTCATGAACCTTGACCTCTTCCACTCCTCATTGCTCACCTCATTTGGTACAAAGCTTGCCAAACGGGTGAACTCTTGCTCATAATCTGCCACTGACCGGTCACCCTGTATTAACTCACTGAACTTCCTTCGCATCTCCGCCTCTACCGCTGGTGGAACGTGGTTACGGTCGAACCGCACCCCGGATTCGGGTACCGCCATGAAATCTCGCTCTTCAGTGGTGGTCACTGACTCCCACCATTGTAGGGCTGCCTCTGACAGACGAAAGGAAGCAAGCTTCTGCCTCTGCACATCGGCACACTCCAGCATGCGCAGATGGCGCTGAATATTCTTCTTGCAGTCACAAGCCTCCACCACATCGATGCTCCCCTGAAACTCAGGTGGGTGACCCTTCTGAAAGGTCTCCCTAACTCTCTGCCAAGACGGTGGCCCCACTGGAGCCTGAACTACTGGAGCCATTGGAGGCGGTGCCTGGGGCTGTGGAAAATGAGCTTCCATAGCTTGCATCGCTGTCTCGACTGCCTGGGCCACTATCACTGCCACTTGAGTAGTAGAAATCAACTCAGGTGGGGGTGGTGGTGGCGGTATCTGTGGCTCCTGGTGAGCCTCCCTCACCTCATCCCTAGCCTCAGCCCTCTCCGCACTATGTCTCTTCGGTGACATCTGAAATAGATTGAATTGTATAAACACACAATTTATACGAAACTAATAGCAGAAATACGATCTCTCACAAGCGGAAGATATAATCAACAGTCCTAATAATAGGGCTCTATAACAACCGAACGCTACGCTGAAACGTAGAAAGCCGCACAGATCCTAAGGACTCTAGAACCTGATGCTCTGATACCATCTGTGACACCCCGCCTAATTAATCCCGGGTGATCAGTCCTAAATCAAGTTAGAACATGTTTCTCATTTGGTCCATTCTTAGCATCACTGTCGTTTTATTAAATTACTAACCACCTAAGTGAGAAAAATAGACTGGTGCCAATTTTTATCTTTCATTAATTAAACAAAAACCCATGCGGATAAATAAAACAATACAACAATCACAGATAACTGAAATAATCATCCACAAATAGAAATAATTAACCGAATAAACCATCGGTCCAAAATAAATCCCGTAAAGACAAGAATGAACTCCCAACAAGTCTAATACAAATAAGTGGAATGTGAGTGACATGCTCGAATAACTAATAATGAATTTCTACATTATGAATGAAAGAAGGAGGCGTCTATCAAATGTCCCGCAACATCCACATATGCTGCAGCAACGGATTTCCTGGAATCGAGTCAAGTCTGGCGTCCCTGTGGCTGGACACCTAAAAGGTTTTTTTTTCAAAATTTATAGCAAGGGGTTAGTACCCAAAACATTTGAAAAACATTTAACAAATGATTAACTTACAGTAATAATAAATATGCATGCTCTTCATATTTTAGTTAGTGTCGCACTCTCTTGAGAACTTTCTTACCCCTCCTCTAATGTGCACCACTAACGCTTTAATTATCACCTAGTTATCTATCTCATGACTAGATAATTATTAAAGTCTCCTTGTATCCCCCTACTCTAATTTGAGTATAATGTGATTATGATTTTTAAGTTATTAGTAACATCAACTTAATTAATCATTTCCCTTCTTGATTCATATAACTTCTCCACTCGTTATACATATACAACAACTCATGCTTGTATTTATTTAGCCCGTATATAATAATCACCTAATTATATACTTAGAAATATTGCAGCATTCACACACATACTGAAATACATAAAACACTAACATCCACCCGAGTAAAAGTACTCACCGGACATAATTTCTCTAAAGTGCTAGTACGCTAGGTATATTCACATACCCTAGTTATCCAAGTTAGAATCGCTCACTAACTTGGTTTAGTATACGATTGGAGGCGGTCATATTCCTTCCCGGAAAGTGAGATGCCCCTCACCCCCTGTAACGGACGCTATGACCTGGGAATCTACTCGCCCTACTCCTCAAGCTAGGGGATTCATCAACTGCGCGTAACCTCCCCCTATAGCACTAGAGTATAATAATATCTAACCACTGATATTAAGGCATACACTATATATATATATACTATCACACACCGTATATATATATATATATACATATATAAAAATGTTCCCGCTACACCGTGTACTAAACCCGTGACACAAGCCTATTCCATTTTTATTATGAGTTTGTTACCCAACTCGAATTATTTATTAATTTGCACATTAATAAATTCAGTTACTTTTGATGTTGCCCTCACCATTTAATTGGACTCAATCTCATAGCCCGAATTAACCTCACCCGAGTCTAAATCCCGACTCTAAATTTCTTAGTTCATTACTAAGTAAAATAATTTACCTCGATGTCGCTCAACCAATTTTGACGTGTCACCCAAATTTCTACTCCCATCTCCTAATTAATTCACTCACATTTAATCAGGTTTAACTCATGCATTAATTTCTGACAATAATTAATTACATAACAACTTTTATATTATATAAACAAAACTGGGCGAATTGTCAGTTTCTGCCGACCATCGATCGATCGACTTCATGGCGTCGATCGATCGATCGATCAGTTACTCGTCTTCTTCACGAAGACAGACAACCATGGACGAGTTTTCAAGTCCCAATTCCTTCTACGCTAAAACTAAATCCCTTTTAGCATTTGTATATATTAGGAAACTCATTAGGGATCTCCAGAACATTCATCAACATTGTTTTAATTCGTCCATTAACTCCAATTTCTAAGTTTGGGGAAAGTTTCATCATTAACCCTAAACCCATTTATACCCCAAATCTCATCATCAAATTCGTTTCCAAATATTCAGATATCATTCTACCAGATATGCATTAACTTACAATCATCATATTTTTACAAGAATCACCACCCAATTTCGTAAATCAGAATTGTTGTTTTCAAAATCTCATGTTCATACCATTAACACCCAAAAATGAATTTCTACTTAATCACTACACATGAATATGAATTGAAAACAGATTTAATGCTATTGCAAGTTATCCACTTGCCTTAAGGTTCGTAGAGTCTGAATTGGAGCTAAATCCCAAGGTTGAAGATGACCTTTGTTGGCTCTCTTTTGATCCCCAATTTGGCTTTGGCTGCTGTTAGGGTTTCCTAACCCTTAATTTGCTTTTTTCTAATTAAGTTCAGCCACCCCCTTATTTCTTTTTATTAGATTAATTAACTTAATCCCGTTTTTTGACTAATGGGCCAAGCCCAAGTGACCCAAATGCCCCCGAGTGGGCCCGGCTATGTCTAAAAACGTCCCGTGACCCGTTTACTACCCCCAGGTACACTTTTCCGACTATCTCGGCCCATCTGGACTCAACTGTACACTCAGAATTTGCATCCGAATTAATTTATAGAAATACTTATCCCCCACCCAATATAGTCTATACCGACTTCCGGATGTGATAAGTACATATCTCGTTATTAATACTCGAAACGACGAAATTACATTATTACTATACGCTCAGTAAATAATTTTCCCTAAATATTAACCATTCAATCCCAGATTAATATTTATATATTATTCTATCATAATTAATTCATTAAATTACAACACACTAGTAATTTAGAATTTCTGAATTAATTAAATTTTAAATGTACCAAAAATACGGGGTGTTACAGTTATTCCCTTAGTTGAAGTTATGTGGATGAGTCATGGAATTAAAAAAGCAACTTGGAAAATGGAGGATAGCATGAAGAAACAGTATCCCCATTTGTTTGGTAAGTGACCTTTATATTAAATATCGGGGACGAAATTTTCTAAGGGGGTGGGTTGTGACAACCTGAATATAATTATGATAAATTATATTTAAATCATGCTTACCTTATGTGATATTAATAATGTGTTATTAGTATATCTAGTTTTAAGTGATTATGTTTAGTCTAATCCTACTTTAATAAATCATGAAATGTCGAATTATTTACAAACACAAATTTGTGTTGTTTTTGATAGAAATGTCCCTGTTTAAGACTAGTTTTGACCTTTATAACATAACAATTGACTTGAGGTGAAAACTATATAATTGTATACATATGAGTTAGGGTTTTAACACAACAAACGATGCATCAAACAGATGTACGAGTAAGATGTTAGGACAAATTTACGAACAAGGGGAAAATCGGTCAATTCCCTTTAAGTGGTAAATTGTATTTTATTAAACCAAATGGTTTAATTTGATTGGTTGGATTGGGAGGCAGCCTTGGCCGACTTAAAACTCTCCCTCTAAATTATTTCTTCATCAAATTAAGCCCTAGGTTCAGTTTGAAGTGTTATTAGCTTGAGGAAGGAGAAAGTAGAAGTTTAGGAAGAAAAAGTGTAGAAAAATCCGTAGAAATTACGTCAAAGTCCCGAAGGTAATCCTAATCTCAAATTTTGTTATTTTTATTATATTACTGATTTATATGATAGAAATCATCATTTCTTTACTAAAATTTCAGCCATTTATATATATGTATGGTTATATGCATGTTTAAGTTAAGTTGAATGTACAAACCTTTAAAATTGCTTTGTATTGAAACCCCTTGTATTCAAACTTGTATATCTCTTTGTGTGCTTACTGGAATTGAGAAATTCCAATTGAATATGAAATTAGGCTCATATATTCATATCATATCCCATAATTAGAATTTAACTCCTTGTGGTTAGGCCTTAATGATGATTTCAAGTTGGTACATAGTTGGTGTTTATATTTTATTTCAGTATGCCTTGAGTTTTGTCAAGCTTTTGACATCGCAAATTAAGTCAAAAGTTTATGAAACTTTAATTCCGTACTATTCAGTATGTGTAATGAAAATTTGTTGAAAATCATGGAAAGTTATGCTGTAGAACAATTATTTAAATTCTTGGAAGTCGAAGGAATAATAGAGGAGCTTGTAGGGCAGATTTCTTGTATTGTAAAGAAATGGTCATTACTTGCTCTAGGAGCTTGCAAAATTACACCGTCCATTGTACTGGAAATTGTATTCATATATGTTTTCATATTGATAAGTTTGTACACCTGTATTTATATAATTTGGGAATATAGGATGGTTGAGTATAGAAGACAATAATTTGAGGCCATACTGAATACCCCATGAAAGAGTATTGTTATCTCCTCTTTCTAAAGATTATTTTGAGTACATATTTCATGTGTATATACATTGAGAAGTATGTTTTCATATTTACTTGGGTTTAATTATAAATCCCTTATGAGGTATTTCCTACGGTTGAATGTTCATAACTTTATCAACATGTGTACCATTATTTTGTCTTTACTCATGTTTCATGGAATGTGACTAAAGTGGAATTATATTGGTGTCGTATAGTCATGGAAAGTTACATAATTATGTTAGGATAATACTTATGATTGAGATTCAATACTGATTTAGTTGTATTGACAGGTGTAAGATCTAATCAACCCAGTTCATCTCCACCCGAAGGAAACATAAATACATAGTTGACAACCCAAGGTGAGTGTACTCACCGGAATGATGTATTTGTATACTATTACGAATATGATCATAATGTTATGAATATAAAAGTTTTCATTTCGATTTACCGAAATGGGAGGTTACTCCTCGACCCGAAATGGGGAAGATTTGTCTACTAATGACAAGGGGTTACTCCTCGACCAGGAATGGGGGAGAATTGTCTATTTAGACTGGATATGTGAGTCATGATTCAGAAAAGTTGTTTCTTCATTATGAATGATCTCGATAAATTAATACATAATTATATGGACATGATTTATTGCATTTAAATTCATGCAGTAGTATAGTAGTGATGCATTCACTGGGCTAATTTGCTTATGGTTCCTATGTTCACATTTTTTCAGGTAACACGATGTCACTGCCAAATCTAGGAGGTCGGGTTGGGTTAGCCAGGAACGGGAGAAACAATGGTTTTGTGTAAATGTAAATAATGTAATTAAGTTAACTTATCCTTCAAGAAATTTTTTATGGACATGATTACTCTGATGTTGTAAAAAGTCTTTCAGTTATATGGATTTACAATGATGACTCTGAAATTAAAACTTGTGTTTATGGTTTGGTTAGATTAATTATGGTTTGACTCACTTTGACTTTCAGACTTAATTATAAGTAACTGGGTTGGGGTGTGTCACTCACAGTTTTGGTGTCCAAAAACATCACAGTTAGTATAGAATTTACTAGAGGAAGGCAAGTCTGAATGGTGGAGTTTTCTATATACACACTTAAGAGAATGTTTATGAAATATAGGCTTAGGAGGTCTATAAACTCTCTTGGCTGGGGGGAATTATATGGACATATATGATCCTAAAAACTTCTCAATGAATCTATCAATGTCACTTTCATAATCACTTTCAATTAAAACTTGTTTTCCTTTAGCCTTTTCAGACAACTTACTATCCAATGGTAGATCCATTTCTTTTTGGGCTTTTATAAATAAGATTGGTTTATTTGGATCAAATTTTTCAAGAGGACCCTCATATCCAAACCCTCTAGTATCACCATTATAATGTTGTTCAGCAAGCGGGTTGTCAAGGTCAAAACATTCTATATCACGACTACGACACATTTTGAAAGCTATTTCACAAACTTCTTTAGATTTTTCAACTTGTAAAAGCGCTGCATTTTATTTTTCTTCTAAAGAACTCAAATTCTCATTTAATGTCGTAATCTGATATTTAAAAGAAAGTGACTATTTTCAAAATCAGTTTTGACATTGCTCATTTCAATGGAATTTTGTTGAATGATCTTATATTAATTCTCTAGGTACTCACTAAGTAGTTTAACCAAAGTAGATAATTCTTGTCTATTTTTCAAGGTTCCAACATATAATTCTGAATAATCATCATATCCAACCAAATTTTCATTATCATTAATATTCGTGTGAGAAGTATTGCTATCATCAGATTTAGTATCATACACAACACATTTTGTATCAAATGGAGCAGTCAATTCAAGCATAGAAGGCTGTCTAGCTAACAACCATTTAGAAACATCAATCAAATTAAGTACATCATTAGAATCATATTCATCTTTGGAATCAGTCGTTCCACTTAAGTACACATATCCGCAACAGTCATAAACTTTTCCTAAAAACGCAAGGCAATTTGAATAAGAATTATCTTGGTCTTCTTTCGATTCAGAATCAGAAGACTTATCCCAAGTTTTAGTTATGTCATCCTTGTGTTGTTTAGAATGCTTGTATTATGGCTTAGCTCTACACTGAGCAAAGAAGTCACTGAGTTTTCCATAATTGTGACAAGCCAATTTGGATTTATTAATCTTACTAGTTCTACTATCATAATCAAAACTTTGATTTGAATTTCTTTTATGGGGTCGAGTGGACTAACTAGACTGAGTATTCGCTTGCATACATCTCTTAGCAATAGAATTTCTATGCTTCAAAAGTTTCTGAAATTGAGAAGACATAAGAGCAAGTTGATTGTCAATCTTGTCAATTTCATCCGAATCCATATTAGATTCATTGTCCTACTCAGATTGCTATTGAACTACCCTGTGCTTATTTTTATTAAGACATGCAATTTTTAAAGCAACTTTAGAAGAGTTGGTTAACTCATTCACAGCATAAGAAGTAACAATCTTCCTAAAGGATGATTTAAGTTCCATAGTTCTCAATTTTGATCTTAGCAATTCTGGTGTGAGAGATTAATCATTAATTTCTTCAATGATATAGTGTTTATTGTCAAATCTAGGGGCAATGTACCTTAAAATTTTTGTACATGCTTCTTTATTAGAACATTCAATACCATTCGCATGCAGTTGGGTAATGATATCAGTCAAGCGCATATAGAAATCATCAAATGGTTTGTTCTCTTTCATTTCTAACATATTATATTGTTCGACCAACATTTGCATTTTACATTGCTTTACCCTATCGTCACCCTCTTGTACAATTACTAAAGTATCCCAAGCATCTTTTCTAGTAGTGCAATGACATATACGTTTCAATTCAATCTCACTCACACTCATGAAAATCGCATTTTTGCCCTTATTATTGAAATTGCTTGTCATTTTCTGATCAACACTTAATTCAGTTATTTTAAGTTTTCTAAAAATAGTGCTACCTTCTGTTATAGGAATAGTAGGATGCTTATAACCATTTTCAATAAAATCCCAAACATCATCTCCTAATTTGCCTTGAATAAATGCTACCATTCTAATTTTTCAGTAGGGATAATTTGAGCCATCGAAAATAAGAGGTCTAATAAAATTATCTAACTTAAGTAACTGACTATAATCTTCCATTAAAACAAGGTAAAATGAATTTAACAACAGTTTATAAAAATGATCTTTTTTAAATTCTAGATCTGATACCACTTGAAATCATTTGACTTCTTATTAGGTGATTGTGGCTATCCCCGATCCTTGCGATGGGCGGGCGAGCGCGATGGAGGATCCTAGGTCCCGCGCGTCCCTCTCGGGAGCGCTTCGGCCGATGTCATTTTGGGTGAGGTGAAAAATGTAGAGAGATTAGAGTCGCCAGTCTATTTTACTCAAAATAGAAAATAGAAAGGGAGCCATGCCAAAGGATGACATCTAAAGACACACCGATGCATATGAAACCAAAAATGATTTGAAGAGGGTCCGAAGGCTAAGTTACGAAATGGAAAGGTGTTAGGCTCCCATTCCTCCCTTTCGGTCTCTCATGGATTTTGTTATTTTCCTTTTATTTTTCCCGTGATATGTGTGCATGTGTATATATAGTGGATATAGGAATCATCGACTTGTACCATGGAAGAGGTAAAGAGAGTCATCCGTAGGAAGGTATATAAAAGTATTAGAAAATAGGATTTAGGCGATTATCCTTCGTTAATCGTTATGAGGGAACGATAGCGCATATGGAATAATACACCACTAAGAACAAATATATATATATATAATATAAGAGAGCGGAGTTTAGAGAAAATAGAAAAAGAGAGAAAAAGTAAAAAATAGGACTTGAGTCTCGACTTTTACCTCGAGATGCCTATGTAGCCTATAGAGGGATCAAAGTCCACTTAGTTCGCATGCAAAACGAGGGGTAGGGTTTATCCCATAAATCCAATCGGGGGCATTCTCTTATTTGTGTGTGTGTATGTGTGTAGAAAAAATGTTTTAGTTGTGAGAAAAGTGTAAGAAAAGTATGAGATTCTCGTTTGGAATTTATGAGCAAACCATCTTTTTCTTATTTTTTGGGTTTTTTATTTATATGAAAATAAGAGATGTGCAATAATACTAAATAAAAAGTATATTAGGATGTGTGAGATGAGATAATAAAAGTGCTAAGTAATAAAACAAGTTATTGCGAATTTATGAGAATTTAAGGAGAGAGTTGAGAAAATTGGACCTTCTTGAAGATCTTGATCTTGGATGTTGGAGAGAAGCCCTTATGCTTAAATGATTATGGAGAGTGATTAATTCACCAAGTTTGATGAAAAGGATGATGAAAAGTGAAGCTTGGAAAGGGATTTGGGTGTGGAAATCACGCCGACTTCGAGAGAGGTTTTCTGGATTTGCTGAGAGTGATATCTATAAGATCTGGGCTCCTTTTGCAAGTGAGGTCAGGACTCCTTTTTATAGGCCTAGGGAATTTCCGATCGGCATAGCCCTATTCCTGCCATTCGGAAGGTGCATTTAGGCACACTGCCGATAGGCAGGGTCTGGGATCAGTCGTTTGGTGGTATCTTTCACGCCTTTTCAGAAAATCGGCCGCAGAACGCAAACCGTTGATCAGAATTGTGCACGGGGTGGGCCGTTGGAAAGTTAATTCAGAGACCTTCTAAAGTCCTTTGGACTTCGCCCGGGTTCGAGAGTTGACTTTGGGTCAAATATGGCTCGAAAGCATTTGTCCGTCCATTGGACAGGGAATCATCGGACGCAAACGAATCGTTCGTCCGCATCGTAAGTCCGAATCGTGCACGGGGTGGACCGTTAGAAATGTTAGGAGATGTATTTCAACATTCCAAAGAGTTTGATCCAATTTAGGGAGTTGACTTTGGTCAACCGGTCCTTATAATCCTTTGGTGACCTTTATGAGTAAGATGGATCGTTCGTCCTTACTGTAAGTCGAAATCGCGCACGGGACGGACCGTTGGAAAGGGGTTTCAGTGCCCTTCAAAGATTCATTCAGCCTCGATCGAGTTGAAGAGTTGACTTAGGTCAAATGGAGCTCGAGAGGGCCCGTGGCCTCCTAATTGAGTTTTGGGGAAAACGGGTCGTTCCTTCGCATGGTTAGTCAAAATCGTGCATGGGACGGACCGTTGGAAAGGCGTTTTAGTGCCCTTCGAAGATTCATTCAGTCTGGATCGAGCAGAAGAGTTTGAATTTTGGTCAAACAGAGCCTAGAAGTACTCGACAACTTCTAGGTCAGTCCTCGGGGTATGACCTGAGTTTGTTGTGATGAAGGGAGGTGCTAGGGACCTAAGGAGAGTTTAGGGGGTAACAGAATGGGGTGTCTGCAGTGAAACATACAAAAAATACAGCACATGATATTTATTTTACGTCGCAAAAACCCTCCACCGGAAAAAACGGGGGACTCTCCTAAGAGTCAACCTAGTCTACTTCCACTAAAAACAAAACGAAAAAGGAATGATTATACAAACATCAAACAAGACAACGTAAAGTAGATAGATATATAGTTATTACCTCACCTAGACAAAGCTCTCCCTAGTTTCTTTTCCTGATATGCCTTTAGTCTGTCCTTATTGACTTTGTGTTCTACACATGCCAACTTTTCGCTTCTTCTCTCCTTAGCTCAGGTTCGACTCAGTGCCTATTATGTCATAGTTCTTAGTGAAGTACTTGTGTGGTGTGTGTTATTCTAAATGACACACACACACACACACACACACACACTTAATGATACAACCCGAATGCTATGCAACACGTTTCGGATATCCTAGATATGAAGAAAAAACCTTATATTCTTTCTTTCTTTCTTTTAAATCAATCTACCTTGATTTAAACTGATTTTCAGAAGAAAGAAATATTCAAAAATAAGAACAATTAGATATAGCAAGATATTTACAGTAGTTTGTGCCTACGAGAATGTGGTGTTCTAAGTGCGTGACCGATTGTTGTGCCACAAATATATTCAAATAAGGCAAGCACAATCAAGAACACAAATATTCTAAGATAAAATATATACACACAATATTTGACTAAAGTATATAGCAACTTAAGTACAAGTCAAAATTACAAAACTGTTTTAAAATTTTCGTTTAGTTTAAAGCAAGATTTATCTGATCAACTTATTATGCAAGTTCTTAATAGTTCTGTTCTAAAGTCCTTGGTTCGAAGTCAGGTAAGGTTCAATTAGAAGAATAAGGACAGTCAATATTTATTTGTTTCAATTTTGGTTCTTAAGCGAAATAGGTTTAACTTTCTAAACCTTTTATAGTTCTAACCTTATTTTAACCAAATCGTTTTAGATGTGATTTAAAACAACACATTTTAATCAAGCATGAACTTAGAAACAAGGTTGACAAATCAGAATACACACAATCATGATTTGTGTCTGCAATATAGTTCAAACTTACACACTAAACAGTTCTAAGATGGGTCTAAAGAAACATAATATATTTAAACATTAATCGTGAAAAGTTGTGTAACTAGGCACAAATGTAAAACGTGTAGCAAGGATCATCACGGATCTAGGGAGATATACCTAATACAAATATGTGAATTAGTGTGTGAAATAGTTCTCACAATGTAGACACCACATTCTAAGACCACCTAAGTCTCTCCTTAGGTCCCTAACACCTCCTCATTTCACTACAAACCCTAGGTCGCACTCCGAGTACCGATCTAGAGGTCATCAGGCGCTCTTCAGCCCCGTTTGTCTCTGGTCAACTCTATCGTCAGAGAAAATTCTCTTTAAATCCTCTAAGGGCTCTGAATACCCTTTCTAATGGATCACCCCGTGTGTGAATCCGCATAACGATTCGAACGAACAGACCATTTTATTAATGAAAATTGATTCGGAGGCCACCGGGCGCTCCAGGAAACCGATTTGACCCCAAGCAACTTCATTGCCAGAGTGAAATCTCTTGAATCTTCGAAGGGAACTGAAACCCCTTTTCAACCTTCCACCCCGTGTGCAAAATGGCATAACCATTTAGATGAACGATCGATTTTTTCCAAAAAATTAATCCGAAGGCCATCGGGCGCTCTCGGGCTCTGTTTGACCAAAGTAAACTCTTCATCTCAAATGAGACTAAATAAATATCCTAAGGTCACTGAATACCCTTTCCAACAGTCCACCCCGTTTGCGATTCTGACTTGTGGTGCGGACGAACGATCCATTTTACTCCGAGAGGACACCAGGTGCTTTCAGGACCCGGTTGACCAAGGTCAACTTTTCGAATAGAGCAAAACTCTTTGGAATGTTGAAATAAATATCCTAACCTTTCCAATAGTTCACCTCGTGCGCGATTCTGACTTTCCATGCGGATAAACAATCCATTTTCGTCCGAAAATCTGCCGTCCAAAGTACTGACGTGCGCTTTTGGGTCACATTTGACCCAAAGTCAACTCTCGAACTCGAGAGTGGTCCAAGGAATTTTGAAGGTATCTTGATTACTTTTATAAAGGCCTGCCCCGGGCATAATTAGGATCAATAGATTACGTTTTATGACCAATTTTCCAGGAAAATTTGCGCAAGACTTCCAATTGGCAGGTCCTATTCCCTGCCTATTGACAATGTGTCTAGAGTCACCTGCCAATGGGTAGGACTAAGGAAATGTCGATCATAAACCCCCTAACCCTATAAAATGAGGGCATTCCGTCACTAACAAGCAGACAAACACCAGAGATCTATCCGCATCAGTGATCTCAACAATATTCTCTCAAAATCAGCGAAGTTCCTCCATGTGAAGTTCCATTAAAGCTTCCTTTCCCATCCTTTTCAAACTCAATTTGGAAAATCACATTCTCTCCCAAGAAACATTCATCTCACATTCAAGGGAGTTCATCCAAGATCAAAGATCAAGCTTCAAAGAAGGTCCAATTCCTTCCATTTCTCTTTAAATTCTTTATTTTGCATAAATTTCATTAGATCCATAATTTAGTTATTACTTTAGTTCATACACATTAATATCTACATTTTCTAATAGTATATTGAACAAACTTTATTTTCTATAAAAAAAACAAAACAAACAAGAAGAGGGCTACGCCCATAGATTCTGAACGGGATTATCCATCACACTTTTTCAAAACTAAAACACACTTTTCTACACATATGCATATAATAAAATGTCGTTTGGATCTATGGGATAAACGCCACCCCCATGATGCATCCAAACTACGTGGACTTTGATGCCTTTATAGGATATGTAGGCGTTTTGGATTAAAACCCGAGACTCGAGTGCAATTTTCCAATTTTCCTAAATTCCTCATTTTCATCATATTCTAACATTAACATACATATTATGTCTGTTAGCGTTTCATACAATACATATTTTCGTTTCATAATAACGATCAAACTCGCGATAAACGCATAAATCATATTTTCTATATATATATTATTTTGGAAACATTTCTATGTATGACTTAACTCTATCTTTCCTATGGTACGATTTGAACAATTTCGATCTCCATTATACACACACACACACACACACACACACACACACACACACACACACACACACACACACACACACACACACACACACACACACACACTTCATGGAGAAATAGAGAAAAATAATAACACAAGCCCATGAGAGACGAAATGGCGGGATGGGTACCTAACACCTTTTCATTCGGTAACTTAGCCCCCGAAACTTCAAACTATTGGTTTCGTATGCATCAGTTTGTCTTCGATGCCTCTCCCTCAAGGTGGCAACATGTTCTTTTGCCTATTTTGTGAAAAATAGGTTAGCGACTCCATCTCTTTACGTTAACCCCACACCGATGACGGTAAGAGCCTTCCTAAGTAAAAAAGGGGTGCGAGACCTTTCAATCCCCGCTCGGCGCACGATCTCGATTGGGTTGGACACAATGGCGACTCTGCTGGGATATTTCTTTCATAAGAGGGCTAGAATCTGTATGCATGGGTGTTTTGTTTTCTTGTGCGCGTATGCACCTACTTGTATGTAGACTTTTTCTCTTCTATTATTTCTTTCACATATATACCTCATGCTTGTATCACTATTCACTCACACACTTGTATAAATTCTCCATGTACACTTCACACCACGTGCGCCTAGGATCACTTTTATCCACTTGTTGAACACACCACTTAGAAATCCATGCTTAGCTGCCACTAACACACACCTCTACATATCATACTTGTACACATCCATGCTCACACACACCACTTGTAGTTGATCCATGCTTTGGTTCACTACCACACTCACTTGCAGATAGTTTCACACCACTCACTCTCACTTAATCCATGCTTAGTACATATTTCTTATTTATATACGTGTACATTATCCCCTGCTTGGCATGATGCTCATCGATAAATATACTATCTCTCTAAGATACTAATCAAGAATCATGCATATTGCACATTGCATAACCAAAGAGCATTCCTATTGATCAAATTTTGTACGTAACTGGGGGTTCACTTCGTAATGGGCACTGGTCCGACTGGGAGCAGTTAGCTTAAGCGATATGAATCTCAAATTTCATTGGCTAAGTACCTTCAACGTACATCCAATGGTTCCCCCCACATCGTACTGCTTGACCAAAGTCATGACGAGAGGTATATCGTAGGGAACTCATTCACGTACGAGAGGTATATGATTTACGCGATTATCCTTAAGTTAATCGTTATGAGGGAACGATAACGCATATGGAATAATACACCACCAAGAACAAATATATGTATGTCTATATATATTAAATATAAGAGAGTTGAGTTTAGAGAAAATAAAAAATGAGAGAAAAAGTAAAAAATAGGACTCGAGTCTCGGCTTTTACCTCGAGATGCCTACGTAGCCTATAGAGGCATCAAAGTCCACATAGTTCGCATGCAAAACGAGGGGTATGGTTCATCCCATAAATCCAATCGGGGGGATTCTCTTATTTGTGTGTGTATGTGTGTAGAAAAAGTGTTTTAGTTGTGAGAAAAGTGTAAGAAAAGTATGAGAATTCCCGTTTGAAATTTATGAGCAAACCCTCTTTTTCTTATTTTTTGGGATTTTTATTTATTTGAAAATAAGAGATGTGCAATAATACTTAATAAAAAGTATATCAGGATGTGTGAGATGAGATAATAAAAGCGCTAAGTAATAAAACAAGTTATTGTGAATTTATGAGAATTTAAGGAGCGAGTTGAGAAAATTGGACCTTCTTGAAGATCTTGAGCTTGATCTTGGATGTTGGAGAGCAGACCTTGCGCTTGGATGATGATGGAGAGTGATTAATTCACCAAGTTTTATGAAAAGGATGATGAAAAGTGAAGGTTGGAAAGGGATTTGGGTGTGGAAATCACGTTGACTTCGAGAGAGGTTTTCTGGATTTGCTAAGAGTGATATCTAATCAGATCTGGGCTCCTTTTACAAGTGAGGCCAGGCCTCCTTTTTATAGGCCCAGGGAATTACCGATAATCATAGCCCTGTTCCTTCCATTCGACAGGTGCGTTTAGGCACACTACCGATAGGCAGGGTCTGAGACCTGCCGTTTGGCAGTATCATTCAGGCCTTTTCAGAAAATTGGCTGCAAAACGAAAACCGTTGATTAGAATCGTGCACAGGTTAGATCATTGGAAATGTAATTCAGAGACCTTAGAAAGTGCTTTGGACTTCTCTCGGGTTCGGGAGATGAATTTGGGTCAAATATGGCTCAGAAGTATTTATCAGTCCATTGGACGGGGAATCGTCGGACGCAAACGGATCGTTTGTCCGCATGGTAAGTTTGAATCATGAACGGGGCGGATCGTTAGAAATTTTAGGAGATGTGCTTCGACATTCCAAAGATTTTGATCCTGTTCGGGGAGTTAACTTTGGTCAACGGGGTTTGGGAAGCCTTTGGTGACCTTTCAGAGAAAAATGGACCGTTCGTCCGTACTGTAAGTCAGAATCACGCACGGGATGGACTGTTGGAAAGGGGTTTTAGTGACGTTCGAAGATTCATTCAGCCTCGATCGAGTTGAAGAGTTGACTTAGGTGAAAAGGAGCCCGAGAGAGCCCGATGGCCTCCTGATTGAGTTTCGGGGAAAATCGGTCGTTTGTCTGCATGGTAAGTCAGAATTGTACACGGGATGGACAGTTAAAAAGGGTTTCAGTGTCCTTCAAAGATTCATTCAGTCTCGGTCAAGCTGAAGAGTTTGACTTTTGGTGAAACGGAGCCTGGGAGTGCTCGACGGCTTCTAGGTCAGTACTCGGGGTATGACCTGGGTTTGTAGTGATGAAGGGAGGTGCTAGGGACCTAAGGAGAGTTTTGGGGGTAACAGAATGGGGTGTCTATAGAGCCCCTCTACAGGTGAGTTTGGAACAAATGATAGCCGTTGAATAGACATCACATGATGATTTTGAGGGAGGATGACCAATTCAGAGGGTTGAGGCCGACCTAAGGAAATGAGGATGACCAATTCAGAGGGTCGAGGCAGATTCTGAGGACCTAAGGAATGGTTTGGAGGAATGGTTTAGGCCAATTCCTGAGGAGGTGCTGGGGATTACCGATTCAGAGGGTCGAAGCCAATTATGAGGGCTTGAAGATGAGGGTGACTGATTCTGTGGATCGAAGTCAATTCTGCGGGCTTGAGGACAGGGTGACCGATTATGAGATTTGAGGCCAATTCTGCGGGCTTAAGGTGATATGTGACCGATTCTACCGGTCGAAGCTAATTCTGAGGGCTTGAAGATGAGGGTGACCGATTCTGCAGGTCGAAGCCAATTCTGAGGGCTTAAGTCTGTGGGCTTAAGTAGGGATGACCAATTCTACGAGTCGAAGCCAATTCTGTGGGCTTAAGGTGAGATGACCAATTCTACGGGTCGAAGCCAATTCTACGAGCTTAAGTAGAGATGACCAATTCTGCGGGTCAAAGCCAATTCTGCGAGCTTATGGTGATGATCCAAGATCGAGGTCAATTCTGACCTAACTAAGGCGATGATCTAAGACCGAGGTCAATTATGACCTAATAGAGGTGACGACTGAGGACCGAGGTCAATTCTGACCTAACTAAGGTTCCGATCCAAGACCGAGGTCAATTCTGACCTAAGAGAGGTGAAGACTGAGGACCGAGGTCAATTATGACCTAAGAGAGGTGACGATCCAAGACCGAGGTCAATTTTGACCTAAGAGAGGTGACGACCGAGGATCGAGGTCAGTTCTGACCTAATTAAGGTGATGATCTAAGGTCGAGGTCAATTTTGACCTAAGAGAGGTGACGATCTAAGACCGAGGTCATTTCTAACCTAAGAGAGGTGACGACTGAGGATCGAGGTCAATTCTGACCTAATTAAGGTGACGATCCAAGACCGAGGTCAATTCTGACCTAAGAGAGGTGACGACCAAGGATCGAGGTCAGTTCTGACCTAACTAAGGTGACGATCCAAGATCGAGGTCAATTATGACCTACATTTCCCTTGGGACAATCAGGGATTCTGTTGGGGGTAAAGATTAGACTTTGGATTTCACTGGGGAATAGTGAATGAGCTGGGGAGAATTTAGATTGTCCTTTATAGACATTGCCTGGGGAGAATGATTCTTTGGAATTCCGCTCGGGAAAATGTAGTGTCCTCTAGAGTTCCGCTGGGGGAAATCCATGTGTCTTTTGGAGACCTTGCATAGGAAAGGCAAGTTTAATGCCGTAAACTCCACTAGGGAAGTGATTAGGTGGTCAGGGTTTGGGCGTATTGCTTGAGACCTTTGGGGTACAAGGGGTGATCTTTAGAGATCCTTCGGGGGCGTTGGCGGGAGGAGTTTTACTTGATTTTTGAGAGTTCCATTGGGAAAATGGGGGTTTCGCTTGAGGGAGTGTGAAATTTTCTTGGTGAAACTGTTCTAAATCCTTCTTGGGATTTTTAGGAATTTTCTGAGAATTTTTTAGGGCTTTTTGACATTTTTGGGGAATTTTCGTACGAATTTAAAGGGGTTGCCGGCCGGCATGGTTCAGAGGGTTCCATTCGGCAGTGGCACGAACTTTTAGACTGCCTCGGGAAGGTAAGGGGTTAGTGATGATCGGTGGGTGGGAGGTCAATGCCGATCGGCATGACCCTTGGCATCCTATATAAAGGGGGCGAATTCCCCTCATTTTCACAGCTTCTTGCTTTCTTTCTTTCTGTGATTTTCTTTTGCAAATCGTTCTAGCATTCCAATCTCTAAAAAATGGCTGCCTTTGTGAGCACTGCAGTTCATAGGGAATGGTTGACTGTTGATGACTGGGCGAATGTGGAGTAGAGGGCCAGGACGCCTCTTGATTTGAGGAGTGAGAACTCCTTTGACTCATTCGAGCTGATTCCGGATGAGCGGACTTTGATACGAGAGCCGTTGCGTCATCGGTATTCTAAGGTGGTGAGCCCTAGCGGTTATGTAAGTAAAGACTTTTGTCATTCTTCTCTTTTTGGTGATTTTTCCTTCCTTCTTAAATTTTGACAAGGTTTATTCTTTTGACAGTTTGATAACTCTTTGAAGAACATACGTGCCCGTGGGACGACGGGGCTTAAGGATGTCTGGGAGCATCTTCCATCTGTGGTGCGTTGGATGGTATCTTCAGCGGGTTTTAGGAGGTTGGCGTCTGCGCTGGATGCGACGCCTCGATCGACAGTGGTCTTATGCGCTTTGGGGGAGATATGGTGGGATACTACCCACACTTTCCATTTCGGTTTTGGGGAGATGACCGTGACTCCCATAGACGTGCAGCAGCTGCTGGGCCTGGATTGCAATGGGGAGCAGATAGAGGTGGATCGCTCTCTGAGGGTGAGGTTGGAGGCGGTGAGGGTGTCTCTCGGTGACGTTGGGAGGATAGTATCTGGGGATTCCATTCGGCTATCCTTGCTGAAGGATGTTTTGCTGAGTAGGGTGGTTGATGTGGAGGATGAGCTGCAGGTGAGGCAGATGGCCCGGTTATTCATATTGCTGGTGCTGGGAGGTTTATTGGTGGCGTCGAGCGGCGACATCGTCCATTTGTTATTTTTACCGTACTTGAGGATGTTTTCGAACATCCCTCTCTATGATTGGGGAAGCCTGACTTTGGCGACCCTCTATTTTTCTTTGGATGCATTCAGCCGGTACTGCCGGCAAACTTTTACTGGAGCCACGTATCTTCTCGATGTATTCCTGTAATTCTGTGCATTTTCCTTTCATGCATTCGCATTTTCCTTATGCGTCTCTTTTTTATTGTGAATTCCTGTCTTTGGCAGACGTGGTTCTACGAGGTGAATGGGCGCAATACTCCGCTTATCGCTCTGAAGGACGATACCATTGGGGACTTCTATCGATTATATCGATGGAGCAAGGCTAATCGACAGTCGAAGGGATCTCTTTCTCTGGAGGCGGTGCGTCAGGTCTTGAATGGCCTGACCAGTGGTAGGGTAAGACTCTTTCCTATTTAGCCTTGGTTTTTGGCATGTTCTGATTCTGTATTGACTTATGCCTGCTTGTGATTTTTAGGTGACTTTTTATCCTTGGGGGATAACTATTCAAGATACGGGGGCGATCGGGGTTAATGCGCAGATGAGGCATTTGCTGGCGTATGAGTTCTGCCATTCTTAGTATCTGGGGGGCGGGTGGTTAGGCAAATTGCTGAGGAGGAGGTGGTGGTTCACCTGCGCAACCTCCTATGTCTATGAGGCGGGAGTGGTTGTTTTCGGAGGATGCGAGGATCGGCGAGTCCTACTTGTTGTACAATGATACGGCTGCGCCGTATGATTATATGGACTTTGTGATGAGCTGGTTGATGGTGCCCAACATATATGATCCCTTGCCTTTTTCTCCTGCGAGTTCGAGTCGGGCGGTGGGGTCTTCCCATAGCGGCGGTGGTCCATCAGCGTCTGCGGCGGTGGCGACTTCAGAGGTCCCTTTTGTTCGATTGTATACCCCTTCGTACAATATTTGGCGGGCTGATGGAGGGATGGTGCCTATGTTACACCGTCCTCACGTGATGGATCTGGAGGAGTTGGGTTTGATAGAGGAGGTTCTTCATCCTGCGGTATACCTTTCTGTTTTTTTGGTTCTTTTTCTATTTTAATCCCTCTTTGATACTGATTTTTCCTTTTACTTGCAGTAAGTACGGGTGTCAACCACTTGGATGAGGGACATAGAGATCGGATATCTTCGGCGACTGCCCATATTCGGGATGCGGTCCCGATTCTTTCTTGCTTGGTGCTGTCTTTTTCATCCGGGAGGAATCTGGCTCGAGTAACGGTGGTGCTTCGTCTCGCCGTAGGGGAAAGAAAGGGATTCACAAGGGTGGAAGCTCTTAGAGAGAGGGGTGAAGGGTAAGTAAAAGTGAAAAAGAATGTGGGTTCGGGCTGAGTCCCATTATTTTTTGCTTTTCTTTTATTTCCTGCAAAATTTGATGTAACACAGAAGAATATATATATGCAATGCAATGGGATTTTTTATTATCCTTGTTAATGGTGAATGAGTGAATGTATGCACATGGGCTTTTTACTTTGCTGCTGAGATCGTAAAAAGAGATATTTTTGGTATCTTGAAGGAAAGTTAAAACAAATGAGAAGTGATATAGGGGTGGAAGAGGATTTTTGAAATTCTGTTGGGAATATTAAATTTATGTTTATTGAGCTTATGATTTTGACAAAAGAGGAAAAAGGAAAACTTCCAAAAATAGGGGGTTGCCTATCAACAAGACCCTTGTCCTGCCTATCGGCAGTCAAGTCTAGTCCCATCAATTCAAATATTTGATTAGTGCCCTCTTCAGCCTTTTGTACCTTATGGGGTAGGATTCCCTCTGATTTCGGCATGGATTATGTCTTTTGTGAGGGTTCTCAAGTATAAAAAGGGGTAGGGGTGGAGTGTTTCTATCACACCTTCACTTGTCTACTGTTTCTTTGTCTTTCCAGATGGCTCTCCTGGTAGCATTGAGTTTACTAACTACCTCGAAGCCTTGGAAGCGATGTGCTCTTATAATGTCGACTATGAAGCTTTTAACATGCGTCGAGTCTCTTTGTGGCGCAATCGGCCCATTGAGTGGAACCTCCTGATGGCGGCGGTACAATTTTGGTACCCCGAAGACCATGTATTCCGCTTTGGGTTGGATGAAGTTTATCCTACCTATGAGGAATTTTCTGTCACACTGGGGATAAATCCCAGTGTTACTGCGACATTACCCAAATTTTCCCGTTCTCCCAGGGATTTGCTGACTGGGCTTCTTCGTATTTCACCTTCGGTGACCAGACCATTGGTTACTGGAGGAATGATCTCTCTTTCGGTGGTGTTGCAGTCTATGCATTTGCAGGAGGCTGGCGATGCTAGATACGTCGGAGTCGTTATTCTGGGCTTAGTATGAAAATTGATGCCGGTGATTGGGGAACTGCTGGTGGATCCATAACTTGCAGCCATTACCTCCTGGATGTCATATCGACGCAATCCTATGGCGGTGATACTGGTGGAGACCCTGAACGATCTAGATGCATGGCGAGAAGGTCGTTCTGACTTCCTGCGGGGTAGCCCCGTGATGCTGTTCATGTGGTTGTCTGAAAGACTTCACCTGGTGACTCTTCCTGAATATCCTTTGTCGGCTGTACCCAACTTCTTTTTGCGTCACTTCTTCAGCGTTGGCCTGGATATTGAGAGCTGGGAGAATTGGCTTGTGGAGCATGGGGCTCGGGATCTATACTGGTCAGTGCCTTGGTGGGGACAGTTGATACCTATTCTGGAGCTAGGAGAATACCCATATGTGTGGCTGGCTGGTCTCAGACAAACCTCTTTCTATTTCCCTTGGCGGATTCTGCGCCAATTTGGCTGGGCATAGGTCGTGCCACCTCGGACACTAAATTTCTTTCTGTTAGAGTATTTGACTGAGCATTTGCGCATGCGGTTTGGCTCTATGTGGGAGAATCGGCGTCCGTCGACCCATCCCTCTCAGTCTGTTCTGTTAGGAGAGTTTGGCATATCCCTGGGGATCATATGAAGTGGTTGTGGAGGACAGTAGTTAGCAAGATGTTTGCAGTGGAGACTGGACAAATGTGGTTTGTTTTGTTTGATACCATGGAGGGAGGTGTTGTGGTTTTTTCAAAGCTGGTTCGAGCTTATCGGTCCATGGAGTGTTTGCGACACTTTGTTCAGGCAGGGGAAACTTGGGGACCCAGGATGCAAATGATGATAACGGATCGGTCTCCTCTGCTAGCTGTGGGTAGGATGGTTTATTATGTAATGGGGAATAAATGTGGGGATTTTATTTAGCTTTTTTAAGAGGGTAGGGGGAAGGGAGTTATCCGTTCCTTTTCTTATGTAATCTGTACCGTAATTTCTTATTAGTGAAATAAACAAGTTTCTGATCATTCAGCTGTGCCTTTTGATGAATTTTGTGTAGTTTGAATTATCTATACCGATCTCTAAGGAATAGATTATCCTTTTGTTCAAGTATATATTGGAATTGACTGTCATTCTTGGAGATAAGAAAAGAATAGCATTTTATGGAAAAGAAAGGGTCGTGTTCATGTAAGGTGTATGAGCTGCCTATGTACCTCTGGGGTTTTGAAAATTTTATACTTTGTTTGAAAATAATTATTTGCAGAGGATCAGGCCCACGTAGTTCTGGGTAGAAGGAAATGAAGAGAGATTTTTTTTAGAATAGAAGGGAGATGAGAAGAGTCGTAGCGCGCTGAGATTTCTGACTAGGGGTAGAACTTCTTGAGACTGTCCAGGTTGACTGGACGAGCCATCTCTTCCTCATCTAAGTCGATAAGCATGGAGGCATCGTCGGACAAGATCTTCTTGACAATGTATGGGCCGCTCCAATTGGGTTTGAATTTCCCTCTGGGGTCCTAGTTGGGTTCTATGGTTTCTTTGAGGGCTAGGCCCCCTTCTTAGACACCACGATTCTTAACTCTCTTGTTTAATGAACGCGCTATTCGGCGATGGTACCCTTGTATATGGTATAGATCTTTTAATCTCCTTTCATCTAGGAGGGTCAGCTTGTCAAGATGGCTTTGGTACCAGTCTTCTTCACTGACCTTGCTTTCAAGCATGATGCACGGCGAGGGTATTTCTAACTCCACGGGTAGGACCACTTCTATGCCGTAGACTAGAGATTAAGGGGTAGCCCCAGTAGAGGTTCGATAGCCCCAGAGGGCGTACGGTATCCAGTTGGCTCGATCTCGATAGCTTTCGATCATCTTGCTAATGATGGTTTTGAGGTTTTTGTTGGCGGCTTCAGCTACAACATTGGTCTGAGGTCGGTAGGGAGAAGATTTGTATCTCTGAATCCCATACTCGTTGACCAATTCTGTGACTTCTGCCTTAAAATGCAATCCGTTATCTAATACTAGCTCGTGCGGGACCCCATACCTGTAGATGATGTTTTTCTTGATGAATTTGGCCACTTTCTTGGCTTTCAGTACTGCGTATGACTCTGCTTTGACCCATTTGGTGAAGTAATCAATGGAAACTAGGATGAACTAATGCCCATTGGAAGCCTTCGGTGTAACCTTCCCTATGATGTCGATGCCCCGGGTGGAAAATGGCTAGGGAGAGGTCATGTTGTATAATTCGTGCGGAGGCAGATGCTGAAGGTTGGAGAATTATCGTCATTTGAGGCATTTTTGGACATAGGCGGTGCACTCCTTGGTCATGGTGGTCCAGTAGTATCCCTATCGGATGATCTTCTTGGCAAGCATGTGACCATTCATGTGGGGTCCGCATTCCTCACTGTGGATCTTCTGTATTATCTTTTCAATGTCAGCCCCTGCGATGCAGTGCAGATGAGTTCCATCGAAGTTCCTTTTGAGCAGTGCTTTGTGACAGATGATGTACTAGGTAGCCAGTCTTCATAGGGTTGCTCGATCTTTCTTGTTGGAACCCTCAGGATACCTTCCATGCTTGAGGAGGTTCCAGATATCATAGTACCAATAATTGGCTATCTCGGGATCTTCTGTGGTTATGAGCTCAATGTGGTAGCAGTGGGTTGGTTTGTCTTGCTTTTGAATCTGGAAGGGGGTCATTGTGATTCCTATGGGCATGTAGACTATGGAGGCCAAGGTAGCGAGAGCATCGACTAGGTTATTCTTTACTCGAGGTAGGTAATGGAAGGTGATATCTTAGAATTGGTAGGCTAGTTCTTCTAAGTGGGCATGGAAGGGTTGGAGTTTCTCGTCCTTAATTCTCCATTTTCTGAGCACTTGACCGATGATGAGGGTAAAATCCCCGTAGACATCTAAGCATTGAATACCTTTATTGATAGCAACTTTGAGTCCTATCATGCATGACTCGTATTCAGCCATGTTATTGGTACAAGGGAAATCCAGCTTCATGGCGATTGGAGTGTGGGAGTTATCTGGGGTGATCAGGAGTATCCCAATGCCATGTCCCTTTTTATTGGCAGCGCCGTCAAAGAACATTTGCCATTGAAGATTGTCTTGAGAAATGTAAAAGATGTTTTCATCTGGGAATTCAGAGATCCAGACATCACCTTCTTCCATAGGGTAATCATCGAGGTAGTCAGAGATAGCTCTTCCTTTCATGTCTTTCTGCATGACGTACATAATATCGATCTTGACTTGGAGCATCAACCATCGAGCCATTCAGTTGGATAAGGTGGGTTTCTCAAGAAGGTATTTGATGGGTTCCATTTGGGATATAAGTTTTATGGGGAAGGCGAGCATGTAATGCCATAACTTTTGGGTGACCCAGACAAGCACGACACATGCTTTTTCTAAAGCAGTTAGTTAACCTCGTATCCAACCAATTTACAACTGGCATAATATATGGCTCTTTCTTTGCGTGAATCTTCAAGGTATTGGGCTAGCAAAGCCCCACCTGTAGTGACGATTATGGTTAGGTATAGGAGTAAGGGGAGACCAGGATGTAGTGGCATAAGCACCGGAGGTTGGGTTAGCTATTGTTTGATTCGGTCAAAAGCTTCATGGCATGCCTCGTTCCAAACTTTAATTGAATCCTTTAGAAGGAGTTTGAAGATCGTCTCGCAGATGGAGGTTAGTTGGCTGACGAATCGGTTGATGTATTGCAATCTCCCAAGGAAACCTCAGACTTCTTTTTCTGTTCGGGAAGGTGGCATCTCAAGTATGGCTTTTATCGTGGCGGGATCTGCTTCTATCCATTTCTCACTAACCATGAATCCCAAGAGTTTTACCATTGTAATGCCGAAGATGCATTTTTACGGATTGAGTCTCATCTAATACTCTCACAGTCGTTCGAAGAACTTTTGACGAGCAGGAACATGACCTTCTCTAGTTTTGGATTTGATAATCATATCATCCATATAGACCTCAACTTCTTTGTGAATCAGATCATACAGGATGGTTGTGCCAGCCCTCTGGTAGGTAGCCCCAGCGTTCTTGAGACCAAATGGCATAACGGTGTAGATAAAGGTTCCCCATGGGGTGATGAATGAGGTCCTTTCTTGGTGGTCTGGGTACATTTTGATTTGGTTGTATCCGATAAACCCGTCGACGAATGACTTGAGAGCATGATTGGCTGTGTTGTCCACGATCATGTCGATATTGGGTAGCGGATAATCATCCTTTGGAGAGGCTTTGTTCAAGTCCCTATAGTCTACACATATCCGAAGTTTTCTTCTTGATTTTGGCACATGCACTATGCTGGATAGCCATGTGGGATATTCGATCACACGAATGAAGCCTACGTTCAACTGTTTGACTACCTCTTCTTTGACTTTGAGCGACCATTCGGTGTGGAGTTTTCTCAACTTTTGTTTGACCGGCTTGTAATCTGGTAGAGTGGGAATCTCGTGCTGAGCTATTTCAGGATCAATGCTAGGCATATCTTCATAGGACCATGCGAAGACATCCACGAATTCCTTTAGCAATTCTTCAAGTTATGCACGCTCATGCTCGTCGAGGGTATCCCTTATCTTAATCTTGCATTGTTGGCTACTAGAACGGAGGTTACTAACAACAGTCTCTTCTTCATTAACTTGAACGCGGTTATGTTGTTTATTATTAACCTTATTTAGAACAGTTAATAATTATTCATTTGCCAAATCATCATCATTAAAAGTTTGATTAGAATCCAAGCAGTTAATGTAAGGCACAACAAGATACTCAAAATCTTCGTTTATTTCATTAATAGGAAAAAAGCATTGAGAACCTCATCAAAAGAGGACTCGATTACATTTGAACAAGGACAACCAACAGAAGAACAAAATAGGTAAACATTAGGATTAGGGGAGATTTTAGCAGGTAGAACTGGCGCATCATGCCAGTTGAGGAAAGGTGCATCAGCAGCTTTAATCAGTTGGGACGGATCTGGTGATGTAGTGCCTGAGTGAACCATGCAGAGTGTTAACCCTAGTGTCTGTAAGTTGAAATAATCTTCGGAGTCACTTTCCTCAGTCTCTTTGATATCTTTAATGAGCGATTGTACATGGTGTTGGGAACTCTCGGTCCATAAGTAGCTGTCTTGGAAAAAGATCTCCATTCTGGGCTTCATCTTCTTGTCGGTATGGTCATACCATGGTTCTAGAAAGCAGCAAAAGAGGAAGTCTTTGCCCTCTTTGATGAATCATCCGTTCAAGGAATCACATGGGATAGTCTGGATGCAGTCTAGTCTTCTCTTTGGTTGAGAATAACGGATCATTCTGAATTTTTGTTCTGATGGTTGATATCCCAAACCACAAGGAGGGAAAGCCTTCTTCAGTTCAGTCGGCTCAAGTATCCCTTGCTGTCTTTGTCCTAGCCCCAGTCCGGGAATAAAGTTTATATTTCTGAACATCTGAATCACATTGATGTTGCCATGAGGGTCGTATTCTGGACAAACCCTTTCTTTGAAGTTGTTCCCCGCCGGGAGTAAAAGTGGTTCAACTCGAAGCATATCATTTAACCCGTGATGTATCTCAAGGATTGGACTACTGGTACTTGCACCATTGACATTGTCCTCGTCACCCAAAATGGTGATGACTCATCCATCGACGAAGAATTTTAATTTGTGATGGAGTGAGGGAGACACGCCCTTGATACTATTGAGCCAAGGTCGTCCTAGCAATAGGTTAAAACAGGCTGGGATGTCAATAACTTGGAATTCAACGACAGGGTTTGTTGGGCCATCCCCTATTACAAGCTTTATGGATCCCATTACGTCCCGACGGGTATTATCATAGGCACGCACAATAGCGGAGGTTGGAGAGAGGTCACTTTCTTTTAGTCCTAAATATTTGAAGATTCTCAGTGGGTAGACATTCAAGGTGGATCCATTATCGACAAGAGAGAGTGGCACGATCTTCCCCATAACTTCGACGGAGATGTTGTGTGCATGATTATGGTTTGGCCCAATATTGGGTATTTCTTCTTCGAAAAAGGATAGCATTCGGGTAGAGGTCAAGGATCCGACCAAATTTATCGCTTCTTCTGGTGTGGTAGAAGGATGAACTGTGGGTCCAGTAAGTAACTTGATCAAAGCGTATCTGTGTTGCTGAGAAGACATGGAAAGACCGCATATAGTGATGTTAGATTGAGTTTTATTTAGTTGATCGAGGATCTTGCTCTCCTTGAGGGTCATCTATGGCATAGGAAGGTTTTCCATGCCCTTTCCCTTGTCATTGGCTGGTAGTGATCTTGGAATCTGGTAATGCCTCCCTGATCTGGTCATGTGATTTACTGAAGAAGGGAAGAACATGAATCCCGTTTCTTCATCGATCTCGGGTTGTTCTGCTACCTTGTTTATTTCTCCGAGGAGTTCTTCAAATGATATCATTCCACACATGTCTGCTACCGGGCCAGTTTTCTCGAAAGCTTGTTCTTCATTTGAATCTTCGAATTCTTCCCCCCATCCGGTGGCAACAATTCTGTCTTTCCACGTAAAGTCAATGCATTCTATGACTTCAATGGCTTCTTCATACATGTCTTACCATTCTGCGGGGATGTGTAAGGGTGAAGGGACCGGGCGCCCATATAGCTTCAGAGTATCAAGTAACTCGATCATACTGCAAATGTTGTTGGTTTGCCTAAATAATTCTGCCATAATCTGGACGACATCATCCAGATTGACTTCATCAGTTGGTACTACCCAACTATCTGACTCTCGAGCCCATTTTCGTGCTTCCAAGAATAGCGTATTGATCTGGAAATCAATGACCATTTGTGAGGGCAATTTTATCCCGAACTCTAGGAGTTGGTTTAACACTTCTGACAATTCCATGCTTCCATTTTCAGAACGAGTACAAACAACGATGTATGCTCTAGTAAGGAGTGATAGTGCCTGATCAGCGAGGCTAGTAGGGTGTAGGAGGCAATATGAGATAATTTAAAGAGGCTTAGGAAAGTATATGGGCATGATTTGAGTTGAGGGATCAAATTCTGGGTTTTCTTCTAGAAAGATGGCATTGGCGTGATTTGGAAGTGGGTTGTGCGTAGTTTTTGGCTTAGGATTGGCTGGTGGGGCGATGCTACCCCGATCAATTAGACCTTGGATTATGTTTCGGAGGTGAAGGCATTGGTCGGTGGTATGGCCAGCAGTTTGGTGAAAGGCGCAATTGCCATTTGCCTTCAAGTTTCTTGGGAGTGGATTTGGAAATGGATGGAGATCCAAAGGTTTGATAAGGTTTTGTCTTAACAAGGCTTGATAAACTTTGGAAAGGGGAGCATGGAGCTCGGTGTATTCCTTTAGGACTGGGACATGGTGGCTTTCTGGTGCCCATGAGGTGGTTGGTTGAGAGATGTTATTGATGGTGGAGACTGTAGCTCTGGCAGGCTTATCATATTTTCTGGGGGTGAACTGTCCGGACACTTTCTTTGGTTCGACATCTATTTTAGCAAGACCTTCCTCGATTTCTACTCTTGCTTCTCTGAGAGCTCGGAAGTGGGGATAATATTGTCCTCCCATCGTTGCTCGAACATGGGGTAAGAAGTTCTTCCTCACTATGTTGACTTGTTCTTCCTCGAAAGACCGATTGGTCATGGTTGTTGCTTTTCACCTCCATCGGGCTATGAAGTTATTGACTAATTCCCCAGAGTTCTATTTGAGCAGCTGTAAATCATGGTAGGTGACCTTAAGCGCTTCGTTGTATTTGTACTGCGCATGAATTCATGAGTTACATCCTCCTAACTACGAATTCTAGACTCTTCGAGAGATAAAAACCATCGGAGGGCGCTATCCTTCAGAGTTTGTTGAAACAATTAGGCCATCTCTTCTTCAGAAGTCCCTATTAGAGTCATGGAATGGTGATAACTTCGAAGATGAACAATCGAGGGTCCACTCCCTCCGAATTTCTCAATATTTAGCATCTTGAACTTCTCGGGTAACCTCGCTTTATGATAAGGAGACATGTGGGTGTAGTCCATGTAATTTCCTAAGATTCTGACTTGGTCAAACTTCTTGGTGAGCATCTTGAGGTATTCTTTGACTTTGTTCAGTTCCTCCTCTTTCGGATCAATGATCATAGGAAGATTAGCCCCATGATGGGCAAGATTCGACATAGGAAGCTGGGCAGGTGGTGACCCATTAGAAGGAGGGGCACGTGATGATATTCTTTGGGAATCCAGATAGGCTCGGGTGGACCCATAGCACGAGGGAATAGGGACTCGGGCTCTTGAGGAACGAGAACCTGGTTTCGTTGCATCTCTCGAACCTCAGTTTGGAGGTTGTCAATCTTGGACACAAGCTGAGCTAGGACCGCCGTCAGATCCGGCTGCACAACGAGTACTTGATCTGTGTTCTCCATGGAAGGCGGATGGATTCCGAACTCAGAAGGAGTAATAGGGGAATGAACGAAACTTCGGGGTGACTTGACTGAAGACCGAAGCCAATAAGGAGCCATGCCAAGGGTTTGTGATCGACTGGGGAAGGCGTAAAATGGGATTTATTTTTGAGAAAAAGGGATGAATTGTTTTTTGGATTTTTAATAAGGAAAGGAAAAAATGTTTTTGGATTTTGGATAAAGAAAAAAGGGAATTTTCCCTTTGGAGACGATCTCTGCATGATTATTATAATTATTATGTTTTCACTTGTATTAATTCTCCTAAATGCAGAATGAAAAGCCGGACGGGACCCGAGCCTGGAAAAATTAGGTTTGTAATATATGCAAAGATATAGGTGGACTTGTGACCAGGCTCGCGGACATGGTCCTATTTTAAAAATGCGCAAAAATTCGGGCGGAGGCTGACCCAAAAATTCAGTAGAGTTTCGGGTTGAAACCGATAATCTAACATGTGTGCCCTAGGCTTAACACCTATATGCGGGTATACAGTTGGTTGGGTGAATCGTAAAGGGTTCCCCCCTTGGCGTGACTTCCACGATATACGTCTTGATTTTGCGTTCAATTGGTACGTGTGGAAAATCCATTCGATGTACCTGAGTGTACGTGAATTGCCTCACTATATACCTCATGGGAATGATATGTGTGAGAGCAAATTCGATATACTCGATGTACGTGAACAAATTCCCTGCGATATACCTCCCGTCATGACTTCGATGAAGCTGTACGATGCAGGGGAACCGTTCGATATACGTCGAAGGTACTTGGCCAATGGAAGGTGGGAGTCATATCGCTTAGGCTAACTGCGCCCTGCCGGACCAGCGCCCATCACGAAGTGACCCTACGGTTATTGGGTAAAATTTGGTCAATCACAATGCTCTTTGGTGATGTCGTGTGAATCATGCATGATCCTCTTATTAGTATCTTATGAGAATGTATTTCTGGATTATGCCAAGAGGGATCAAAGTACAAGTACCAAATGGTACACCAAGCATGGATGGGTGATGCGTGTAACATGTGGATACATGTGACCCTAGGTGCACGTGGTGTGAAGTGTACTTGGAGAATTTTCTACAAGTGTGTGAATAGAAGCATAAGCATGGGGTACACATGAGTAATAAAGGGGAACATGCAAATAGGGGGAAAATATAAACAAACATAACATCCATGTAAATAGAGTCTATCCCTCAAAAGATATTTTTCCCCAGCAGAGTCACCACTGTGGCCATCCTCGATCCTCGTGGCGGGTGGGTGAGCGTGATGGAGGATCCTAGGTCCCGTACGTCCCTCTCGGGAGTGCTTCGGCTGGCGTCATTTTGGATTAGGTGAAAAATGTAGAGATATTAGAGTCGCCAGTCTATTTTACTCAAAATTGACAAAAGAAAGGGAGTCATACCAAAGGACGGAATCCAAAGACATACTGATGCATACGAAACCAAAAATTATTCGAATAGGGTTCGGAGGCTAAGTTACGAAATGGGAAGGTGTTAGGCACCCATTTTTCCCTTTCGGTCTCTCATGGATTTTGTTACTTTCCTTTTATTTTCCCCCTGATATGTGTGCATGTGTATATATAGCGGAGATAGGAATTATTGACTTATACCATGGAAGAGGTAAAGTGAGTCATTCATAGGAAGGTATAAAAGTATTAGAAAATAGGATTTAGGCGATTATCCTTACGTTAATCGTTATGAGGGAATGATAACGCATATCGAATAATACACCACTAAGAACAAATATATGTGTATATATATATAATATAAGACATTGGAGTTTAGAGAAAATAAAAAATGAGAGAAAAAGTAAAAAATAGGACTCGAGTCTCAGGTTTTACCCTGAGATGCCTACGTAGCCTATAGAGGCATCAAAGTCCACGTAGTTTGCATGTAAAATGAGGGGTGGGATTTATCCCATAAATCCAATCGGGGGGATTCTCTTATTTGTGTGTGTATGTGTGTGTAGAAAAAGTGTTTTAGTTTTGAGAAAAGTGTAATGAAAAGTATGAGAATTCTCATTTGGAATTTATGAGCAAACCCTCTTTTTCTTATTTTTTGGGTTTTTTATTTATATGAAAATAAGAGATGTGAAATAATACTAAATAAAAAGTATATTAGGATGTGTGAGATGAGATAATAAAAGTGCTAAGTAATAAAACAAGTTGTTGCGAATTTATGAGAATTTAAGGAGAGAGTTGAGAAAATTGGACCTTCTTGAAGATCTTCATCTGGATGTTGGAGAGCAGCCCTTGTGCTTGGATGATGATGGAGAGTGATTAATTCACCAAGTTTGATGAAAAGGATGATGAAAAGTGAAGGTTGGAAAGGGATTTGGGTGTGGAAATCACGCTGACTTCGAGAGAGGTTTTCTGGATTTGTTGAGAGTAATATCTATAAGATCTGGGCTCCTTTTGAAAGTGAGGTCTGGCCTCCTTTTTATAGACCCAGGTCATTGCTGATCGACATAGCCCTATTCCTTCTGTTCGGTAGGTGCATTTAGGCACACTGCCGATAGGCAGGGTCTGGGACCTGCCATTTGGCAGTATCTTTGAGGCTTTTTGAGAAAATCGGTCGTAGAATGCAAACGATTGATCAGAATTGCGCACGGAGTGGACCGTTGGAAAGTTAATTCAGAGACCTTCGAAAGTCCTTCGGACTTCTCTCAGGTTCAAGAGTTGACTTTGAGTCAAATATGGCTCGAAAGCATTCGTCAGTCCATTAGATGGGGAGTCATCGAACGCAAACGAATCGTTCGTCCGCATGGTAAGTCCGAATCGTACACGAGGTGAACCGTTAGAAAGGTTAGGAGATGTACTTCGACATTCCAAAGAGTTTGATCCGGTTTAGGGAGTTGACTATGGTAAACTGGGACTTAGAAGCCTTTGGTGACCTTTTGGAGTAAAATAGATCGTTCGTCTGTACCGTAAGTCGAAATCGCGCACGGGACGGACCTTTTGAAAGGGGTCTCAGTGCCCTTCAAAGATTCATTCAGTCTCGGTCGAGTTGAAGAGTTGAATTAGGTCAAACGGAGTCTGAGAGGGCTCGTGGCCTCCTAATTGAGTTTCGGGGAAAACGGGTCGTTCCTTCGCATGGTTAGTCGGAATCGTGCATGGGATGGACCGTTGGAAAGGCGTTTTAGTGCCCTTCAAAGATTCATTCAGTTTGGATCGAGCTGAAGAGTTTGAATTTTGGTCAAACGGAGGCTAGGAGTACCCGACGACTTCTAGGTTAGTACTCGGGGTATGACCTGGGTTTGTAGTGATGAAGGGAGGTGCTAGGGACCTAAGGAGAGTTTAGCGGGTAACAAAATGGGGTGTCTGCAGTGAAACATACAAAAAATACATCACACGATATTTATTTTACATCGCAAAAACCCTTCACTGAAAAAACGACGGACTCTCCTAAGAGTCAACCTAGTCTACTTCCACTAAAATCAAAATGAAAAAGGAATGATTATACAAACATCAAACAAGACAACGTAAAGTAGATATATATATAGTTATTACCTCACCTAGACCAAGCTCTCCCTGGTTGCTTTTTCTGATATGCCTTTAGTCTGTCCTTGTTGACTTTATGTTCTACACGTGACAACATCTCGCTTCTTCTCTCCTTAGCTCAGGTTCGACTCAGTGCCTATTGTGTCATAGTTCTTAGTGAAGTACTTGTGTGGTGTGTGTTATTCTAAATGACACACACACACACACACACTTAATGATACAACCCGAATGCTATGCAACACGTTTCGGATATCCTAGATATCAAGAAAAAACCTTATATTCTTTCTTTCTTTCTTTCTTTCTTTTAAATCAAGTTACCTTGATTTAAACTGATTTTCAGTAGAAAAAAATATTCAAAAATAAGAACAATTAGATATAGAAAGATATTTACAATAGTTTGTGCTTACGAGAATGTGGTGTTCTAAGTGCGTGACCGATTGTTGTGCCACAAATATATTCAAATAAGGCAAGCACAATCAAGAACACAAATATTCTAAGATAAAATATACACACACAATATTTGACTAAAGTATATAGAAACTTAAGTACAAGTCAAAATTACAAAACCGTTTCAAAATTTTCTTTTAGTTTAAAGCAAGATTTATCTGATCAACTTATTATTCAAGTTCTTAATAGTTATGTTCTAAAGTCCTTGGTCCGAAGTCAAGTAAGGTTCAATTAGAATAATAAGGACAGTCAATATTTATTTGTTTCAATTTCGGTCCTTAAGCGGAATAGGTTTAACTTTCTAAACCTTTTATAGTTCTAACCTTATTTTAACCAAATCGTTTTAGATGTGATTTAAAACAACACGTTTTAATCAAGCATGAACTTAGAAACAAGGTTGACAAATCAGAACACACAATCATGATTTGTGTCTGCAATATATTTCAAACTTACACACTAAACAGTTCTAAGATGGGTCTAAAGAAACATAATATATTTAAACAATAATCGTGAAAAGTTGTGTAATTTGTCTAACTAGGCACAAATGTAAAACATGTAGCAAGGATTATCACAGATCTAGGGAGATATACCCAATACAAATATGTGAATTAGTGTGTGAAATAGTTCTCACAATGTAGACACCACATTCTAAGACCACCTAAGTCTCTCCTTAGGTCCCTAACACCTCCTCATTTAACTACAAACCCTAGGTCGCATTCCGAGTACCGATCTAGAGGCCATCAGGCGCTCTTCAGCCCCGTTTATCTCTGGTCAACTCAATCGCCAGAAAAAATCTCTTTAAATCCTTTAAGGGCTCTGAATACCCTTTCCAATAGATCACCTTGTGTGTGAATCCGCATAATGGTTCGAACGAACGGACCATTTTATTACTGAAAATTGATTCGGAGGCCACCGGGCGCTCCAGGGCCCCGATTTGACCCCAAGCAACTTCATTGTCAGAGTGAAATCTCTTTGAATCTTCGAAGGGCACTGAAACCCCTTTTCAACGTTCCACCCCATGTGCGAAATGGCATAACCATTTAGACGAACGATCGATTTTTCCCCAAAAATTAATTCGGAGGCCATCGGGCGCTCTCGGGCTCTGTTTGACTAAAGTAAACTCTTCATCTCAAATGAGACTAAATAAATCTCCTAAGGTCACTGAATACTCTTTCCAATAGTCCACCCCGTTCACAATTCTGACTTGGAGTGCGAATGAATGATCCATTTTACTTCGAGAGGACACCAGGTGCTTCCAGTCCCCGGTTGTCCAAGGTCGACTTTTCGAATAGAGCAAAACCCTTTGGAATGTCGAAATAAATATCCTAACCTTTCCAATAGTTCACCTCGTGCGTGATTTTCACTTTCCATGCGGACGAAAAATCCATTTCCATCCGACAATCTGTCGTCCAAAGGACTGATGTGTGCTTTTGGGCCACATTTGACCCGAAGTTAACTCCCGAACTCGAGAGCATTCCAAGGAATCTTAAAGGTCTCTTGAGTACCTTTATAAAGGCCTTCACCATGCACAATTAGTATCAACAGATTATGTTCTATGACCATTTTTCCAGGAAAATTTGCACAAGACTGCCAATTGGCAGGTCCTGTTCCCTGCCTATCGATAATGTGTCTAGAGTCACCTGCCGATGGGTAGGACTAAGGAAATACCGATCGTAAACCCCCTAACCCTATAAAAGGAGGGCATTCCATCACTAACAAGAAGACAAACACCAGAGATCTATCAGCATCAGTGATCTCGACAATATTCTCTCGAAATCTGCGAAGTTCCTCCATGTGAAGTTCCATTAAAGCTTCCTTTCCCATCCTTTTCAAACTCAATTTAGCAAATCACATTCTCTCTCAAGACACATTCATCTTACATTCAAGGGAGTTCATCCAAGATCAAAGATCAAGCTTCAAAGAACGTCCAATTCCTTCCATTTCTCTTTAAAGTCTTTGTTTTGCATAAATTTCATTAGATCCATAATTTAGTTATTACTTTAGTTCATACCCATTAATATCTACATTTTTTATTAGTATATGGCACAAACTTTATTTTCTATAAAAAAGCAAAACAAATAAGAAGAGGGCTACACCCATAAATTCCGAACGGGATTATCCATCACACTTTTTCAAAACTAAAACATACTTTTCTACACACACGCATATAATAAAATCCCGTTTGGATCTATGGGATAAACACCACCCCCGTGATGCATCCAATCTACGTGGACTTTGATGCCTTTATAGGCTACGTAGGCGTTTTGGATTAAAATCCGAGACTCGAGTCCAATTTTCCAATTTTCCTAAATTCCTCATTTTCATCATATTCTCACATTAACATACATATTATGTCTGTTAGCGTTTCATACAATACATATTTTCGTTTCATAATGACGATCAATATCGCGTTAAACGCATAAATCATATTTTCTATATATATTATTTTGGAAACATTCCTATTTATGACTTAACTCTATCTTTCCTATGGTACGAGTTGAACAATTTCAATCTCCATTATATATACACGCACACACACTTCACGGAGAAATAAAGAAAAATAATAACACAATCCCATGAGAGACGAAATGGAGGGATGGGTGCTTAACACCTTCCCATTCGGTAACTTTGCCCCCGAACCTTCAAACTATTGATTTTGTATGCATCAGTTTGTCTTTTCGATGCCGCTCCCTCAAGGCGACAACATGTTCTTTTGCCTATTTTGTGAAAAATAGGTTAGCGACTCCATCTCTTTACATTAACCCCACACCGATGAAGGTCAGAGCGTTCCTAAGTAAAAAAGGGGTGAGAGACCTTTCAATCCCCGCTCGGCGCACGATCTCGATCGAGATGGACACGGTGGCGACTCTGCTGGGATATTTCTTTCATAAGAGGGTTAGACTCTGTATGCATGGGTGTTTTGTTTTCTTGTGCGCGTATGCACCTACTTCTATTTACCCTTTTTCTCTTCTATTATTTCTTGAACATATATACCTCATGCTTGTATCACTACTCACACACTTGTAAAAATTCTCCATGTACACTTCACTCCATGTGCGCCTAGGATCACTTTTATCCACATATTGAACACACCACTTAGAAATCCATGCTTAGGTGTTTCTAACACACACACATATCCATGTTCACACACACTATCACACACCACTTGTAGTTGATCCATGCTTAGGTTCACTACCACACACTCACTTGCAAATAGTTTCACACCACTCACTCTCACTTAATCCATGCTTAGTACATATTTCTTATTTATATACGTGTACATTATCCCCTGCTTGGCATAATGCTCATCAATTAAAAAAACTATCTCCATAAGATACTAATCAAGAATCATGTATATTGCACACTGCATAACCAAAGAGCATTGCTATTGATCAAATTTTGTACGTAAATGGGGGTTCACTTCGTAATGGGCGCTGGTCCGACAGGGAGCAGTTAGCTTAAGCGATATGAATCTCAAATTCCATTGGCTAAGTACCTTTAACGTACATCGAACGGTTCCCCCCACATCGTACTGCTTGACCAAAGTCATGAAGAGAGGTATATCGTAGGGAACTCATCACGTATGTCGATTATATCGAATTTTATCTTACTTGTATCATCCCCACGAGGTATATAGTCAGGCAATTCATGTACACTCAGTTATATCAAATGGCTTGTCCATAAGTACCGATTGCCCTCAAAAGCAAGACGTATATCGTGGAAGTCATGCCAAAGGGTGGAACACCTTCCACTTAACCCAATAACTACATACCCGTATACAGGTGTCAAAACCTAGGACACTCATATTTAGTTTACCAGTTTCTACCCGAAACTTTGCCTAAATGAAGGGTCGGTATGCCGCCCAAATTTTTATACTATTTTTAAAATGGGACCCTGCCCATGAGCCTGGTAAAAAGTACAACCATAGTTTTTACATATTTTTCAAACCTAATTTTTCCAGGCTCGGGTCCCGTCCAGTATTTCTTTTTGCATTTAGGTAAACCTAATACAAGTGAGAACATAATAAACATAATAATAATCATACTGAAACTCATCTCTCGTTTTTTCCTTCTTTCTTTTCTAAAATTGTCCAAAAATATTTTTCCTCTTTTATCAAAAATACCAAAAACATTTTTCCTTCCTTATACCAAACATATTTTCCTACTTTTTACCAAAAAAAACATTTGGTCCTCATATTTTCCAAAAATGTCAGTAACATGTTTCCTTCTTTCCTCTTCTCCAAAAATAAATCCCAATTTTTATTCTTCTCAGGTCGATCTCATACCCTTGGCCTGGATCCCTTTTGGATTAGGTCTTCAGTCGAATCGAACTGAAGCTCCGTCAGTCCCCTTACTTCCTCTGAGTTCAAAATTCGTGTGCTTTCCAAGGAGAAAACAAACCAAGTGCAGAATGTGCAGCCGGATTTGATGACGGTCTTAACTAAACTCACTGCCAAGATTGGAAACCGTTTAACCGAGGTTCATAAGATGCAAAGAAATTGAATTCCTGTTATCGAAGAGCCCGGGGTCCTTTTCCCTCGTGCTATGGGTTTGCCTACACCTGAGCTTATTTGGGCTCCCAAGGAATACCAGCATGCTTAGCGTGCTCCTCCTGCTACTGGACCACCGCTAGCCCAGCTTCCTATGTCGAATCTTGCCCAGTCAGGGACTAACTTACCCGTGACCATTTATATAAAGAAGAAAGAGTTGAACAAAGTCAAGGAAAACCTTAAGATGTTGACCAATAAATTTGACAAAGTCAGACTCTCTGGAAACTACATGGACTACACCCATATGTCTCCCTATCCTAAAGCATAATTACCAAAAAAGTTCAAAATTCCCAACATCGAGAAATTCGAGGGTAGCGAACCCCCGATTGTTCATCTCTGTAGCTATCACCGAGCCATGACTCTCCTAGGGTCCAAGGAAATAATATCCCAAATATTCCAAATGAACATGAAGGATAGTGCTCTCAGTTGGTTCTTATCTCTCGAGGAGTCCAGAATCCACAGTTGGGAAGATGTTACCCGCGAATTCATGTCACAGTACAAGTACATTGAAGAATTATAGGTTACTCACTGTGATTTAGAGTTGCTCAACCAGAATCCTGGGGAGTCAGTCAGTATCTTCATAGCAAGGTGGAGAGAGAAAGTGGCCACTATGACCAACTGGCCTTCCGAAGAGGATCAAGTCAGCATTATGAAGAAGAACTTCCTACCCTATGTCCGAGCGACGATGGGAGGACAGTACTACCCTCATTTTAGAGCCCTCCGAGAAGGAGGAGTGAAGATGGAAGAAGGCCTTGCAAAGACAGAAGTTGAACCAAAGAAAGTATCTGGATAATTCTCTCCCAGCAAGTTTGAAAATTCAGACAATACCGCAATTTCAACCATCAACAACATCTCTTAGCCTGCCACTTTATGGGCACCAGAAAGCTGCCCTAACCAAGTCTGGAAGGAATACACCAAGATTCACACCGCCCTCTCCAAAGTTTACCAAGCCCTCTTGATCCGAAATCTTATCAAACCATTGGACCCTCGTCCATTACCAAACCCACTTCCTAAAAATTTCAAACCAGATGCCCATTATGACTTTCACCAAACTATCGGCCATACCACCCACTAGTGTTTCCACCTCCAAAATGTGATCCAAGGCCTGATTGACTAGGGTGTCATCGCCCCGTCAGCCAATCCTAAACCAAACACTACCCATAATCCATTTCTGAATCGTACAAAATCCATCTTCTGAGAAGAAAACCCAAAATTTGATCCATATACCTAGATCATACCAAGAAAATCACCGATCATACCCATATACTCTCCTATACCTCTCCAAACATGCCCAAACTTTCTCCTACACCCTACCATCTTCGCTGATCAAGCCCTGTCACTCGTTATCAAAGCATGCATCGTTGTCCGCACCCGTTTTAGAGGTAAAAATATGGAATTATCAGAAGTATTGAACCAACTCCTAGAGTTTGGGCTGAAATTTCCCTCCCAGATGATCGTTGATTGTCAGAGATCCAGTATGTTGTTCTTAAAAGTTTGAAAATGGGATCGAAAGTCAGATAATTGGGTGGTATCGATGGATAAAGTCAGTTTAGATGATATAATCCAGATCATGTTGGATTTATTTTGATAGACCGGTGATATTTATAGTATATCCGAGCTACTCGATGCTTTAAAACTATAAGGGCGTCTAGTTCCTTCACTTCTACATCTCCCCGCCGAATGGAAGGGTTTATACGAAGAAGCCATTACAGTTATGGAGTGTATTAACTTTTCATGGAAAGATAATGTCGTTGATACCAGATGGGGGACGAATTAAATGATTCAGAGCAAGGTTTAAAAAATGCTAGTCTAATAGTGAGAATATGTGGGATGATATCATTTAAATAGATACTAAGAGAGATCAATAAGGTGGCTGAACAACCTGAGATTGAGGAGAAAATAGGGTTTTCGTTTTCCCCTCTTCTGTGAACTGTATGACCAGGTCAGGGAGGCATTTCCAAATCCCAAGCCTACAACCATCAGCAAACGATAAAGGAAAGGGTGTCGAGAATCTTTTTATGCCAGAAATGACCCTCGAGGAGAGAAAAATCCTCGATTAGTTAAATAAAACCCAAGCTAACATCACTATATGGGGACTTTTTATGTATTTTCACCTGCACCAAAATGCCTTGATCAAGATAGTGACAAGACCCATAGTTCCTCCTTCTACCACGTCAGAAGAAGTAGTGAATTTGGTCGAATCTCTAACCTCTACTAGAATGCTCTCCTTATCCGAAGAAGAAATCCCCGAGATTGGTCCAAACCACAATTATTATTTCAACATCTCTGTCGAAGTCATGGTAAAGATCGTCCAACTATCACTTATCGATAATGTATCAGCTTTGAATGTCTGCCCGCTAAGAACCGTCAATTATTTGGGACTGAAAGTTAGTGACCTTGCCCCAACCTCTGTCGTAGTATGGGCCTATGATAATACCCACCGAGAAGTAGTGGGATCTATAAAGATTTCACTAGGGGATATCCCTATAAATTCGATTGTTGAATTCCAAGTCATTGATATCCCAACCTGTTTCAATCTGCTACTCGGACGACCATGGCTCCATAGCATCCAGGGGGTGTTTTCTTCCCATCATCAGAAATTGAAGTTCTTCGCCAATGGGCATGTCATCGCCATTTTGGGTGACGATAATAATACCAAGAATGCAAGCACCAGCAATCCAGTACTAGAGATATAGCAAGGGACAAATGATATGCTTATGTCAGATTTTTGGGTTAAACCACTTTTACTCATAGTAGGACACGATTTCAAAGATAGGGTTTGTCCAGAATATAACCCTCATGACAACGTCAATGTAATCCAGATGTTTAAGAACATGCACTTTATGCCCGTACTGGGGCTAGGACAAAGACATCAAGGGTTACTTGAACCCATTGTGTTGAAAAAAGCTTTTCCTCCCTGTGGCTTGGGCTATCAACCGTCGATAGAAGACTCAGAATGATCCGTCAGCCTTGACTAAAGAGAAGGTTAGAAAGAGCCAAGACTATCTCGAGAGATTCCTTAAATGGAAGATTCATTTGAGAGGGTAAAGATTTCCCCTTCTGTGGCTTTCTTGAACCGTGGTATGATTATGTGGACAAGAAGATGGAACCTGGAATGGAAATATTTTTCCAAAATAGCTAATTATGTGCCGAGGGTTCCCATCATCAAACGCAACCGCTTATGGAGAAGGACATAACTGATACCAGAGATTCTGAGGGAAGTGACTCTACGGATACATTTAATTTATAAACACTGGAGCTAACACTCTGCATGATCCACTTAGGGTCTACATCATCGGATCTATCCCGCCTAATCAATGCTATTAATGCACCTCTCTTCAATTGGCATGCTTCACCTGTACCACCTGCTGATATTCAACCTAACCCTGATGTTTATCCCCTTTCTTGTTCCTTAGTTCTCTAATGTAATTGAGACCTCCTTTGATGAGGTTATCAATGTTGTTTTTCCTATCAATGAAATAAATAAAGATTTTGAGTATCTTATTGTGTCTTACATTAATTGTCTTGATTATAATCAAACTCTTGATGATGATGATTTTCTAAATGAACAATTCTTAACCGATCTAAATAAGGTTAATAACAAACAACATAACCTCATTTAAGTTAATGAAGATGAAACTGCTGTTATTAATCTTGGTTCTAGTAGCTAACTGCGTGAGATTAGGATATGGGCTACCCTTGGCGAGCATGAGTGCGCGCAACTCGAGAAATTATTAAAGGAATTTATGGATGTCTTCGCATGGTCCTATGACGACATACTTAGCATTGACCCTGAGATAGCTCAGTATGAGATTCCCACTTGCCCAGAATTTAAATCAGTCAAACAGAAACTGTGAAAGCTCCACACCGAATGGTTACTCAAAGTTAAAGAAGAAATGGTCAAACAGTTGCACCCATACCGAAATCAGGAGGGAGGGTTCGGATGTGCATAGAGTATCAAGACTTGAATAAAGCCTCTCCAAAGGACAATTACCCGTTACCCAATATCGACATGATTGTGGATAACACAGTTAGTCACGCTCTCAAGTCATTCGTTGATGGGTTTGTCGGATATAATCAGATCAAGATTCACCCTGATCATCAAGAGAAAACTGCATTCATCACCCCTTAGGGAACCTTTTGCTACACCGTCATGCCATTTGGTCTAAAAATATAGGGGCTACCTACCAGAGAGTTGCCACAAACATATTGCGTGATCTGATACACAAGGAAATCGAGGTCTATATGGATGAGATGATTATCAAGTCTAAAACTAGGGAAGGTTATGTTCCCACTCTCCGGAAGTTCTTCAAACGAGTGCGACAATATCAGATGCGACTTAACCCACATAAATATGTCTTCGGCATTACCAAAGGAAAAATCTTAGGATTCATGGTTAGTGAGAAAAGGATATAAGCAGATTCTGTCAAGCTAAAAGCCATACTCGAAATGCTGCCACCCCGAATGGGGGATTTTTTAGGAAATTGCAACATATCAGCCGGTTCATCAGACAGTTGACTTTAATCTGTGAGCCCATCTTCAAACTCCTATGAAAGGAATCGACCAAGGTTTGTAATGAAGCTTGCCAAGAAGCCTTTGATCGAATAAATTAATACCTACCCCGACGTTCGGTACTCATGCCACCGCAGCCTGGTCTTCCCTACTCCTTTACCAAACCATGACATATACCACAACTGGGGCTCTACTAGCCTAGTACCTTAAAGAGACTCACAAAGCGAGAGCAATCTATTACGCTAGTCACAAGTTGACCAGCTACAAAGTTAACTACACAGCGTTGAAGAAAGCATGTGTCACTTTTGTCTAGGTTACCCAAAGGTTAGGGAACTACATGCTCGACTTTCCCATCAAACTTGTATCCCGAATGAATCCCATCATGTACCTACTCAAGAAGCCTAATAATACACATATATTGCGTATTTTATCCCTCGAACCTACGCATTTTAGCCCCCTCGAGCGCCTTAATCTCTATATTTAAGCCCGTTAACCAGACAACCTCGGATTTATATTTTTAGCATGCTATATGAGGTATAATTGGGATTTTTTAGGTATTTAGGTACTAAGTGCGAAGTTTGGATGCATTTCGGCTAAGTTTTGTACATTTTTGCACGTTCAAGGGCAATTTAGTCTTTCCACATTTGGGCGCCTCTCCCAACATCTTCATAAAAGTTATATCCCTCTGTGCGAGCTTCACGTGGCCATGAACGGTGCGCAATTCCTATCCCTAACGAAGAAGTTACGACACTTTTGGCGGAAGAGATTTCCAACTGCACCGAAATAGGAGGAAGATTGATGCAGCCCTACTTGATCGATCGATCGATCCCTCAATTTTCATCCTTCGAGCTTAGATAGTGGCCTGAATCCTGATCGATCGATCAATCAATCAAAGGGGTCAATTGATCGATCCCATGTTTTTCTCAACCATTCTATTTACAAGTTTGCCATTTTGGGGTTTTGTATAAATACTCATTTCTCTCATTTGAGATAGATATCTTACATTTTACATTAGTTTAGGGTTTGTATGGAGCTTTGCCCTACTCCACCACTTTGGGTGTTTTTCCCACATTGATGTATATAAGCTTTCTAATATAGTTGTCTTCCTTTATTTATTTGCTTTGTAGTTAATTTACATTTTTTCATAATTAGGTTTACATGCTTTCTTTCCGTGCTTTCTAGTGTAGTTTTATCGCGTTTATTTACCTCTTTCATTTACCGTATTTTTACCATGATTTCTAGCTAATTTAGTCTAGGTTATGTCGGATTGAACTCATTTCGGGTTGACATGTTGCTTTGCTTTGGTGATGGAGTTTACGGGTCTATTTCGGGTGCGTTATCCTAGTTATTACGCCTAGGAGATTTAACGTGGCATATCATGTATGCTCCATTCTTATGAACTTGCGTGCACAATTTCTAGGGTATTTGTTGACACCAAAATCATATTAGGGTTTTAGGCGAATTTAGGGGCGTGACAACCCTTGATTTAATTAACTGTCGAAATGAGACGCATTCGTAATAACTCGTCGACCTATGTAACCGTTTTATACTAATTAACTCGGGTGAGGGATATTCGACGCAACCTATAGTTTTTACCGCTTTTATTAGTCTAGCTTTATTTTTCCACGCCTAGATTAAATCTTTCCCTTTCTGCATCTTTTCCTTTTGTGTATAATTACCTTTTACACTTTTATTCTGAAGTACTAAACCAAATAATATTCAAGCAACTCGTCAGTGTGGATTTTCGACACCCGACTTACTGCTACACTTGTATCGCAAAATTTAAGTTTTTGTATTGAGGCGGTGAACAGAAAACAACGATCGATGCTTGACGCGCGCTGCTTTTCACCCCATTTTGATCGAGCGTGAAAAGCGGCGCGCGTCAGGCGCCGATCATTGTAATTATTCGACGCAACATATAGTTTTTACTCGTTTTATTAGCCTAGCTTTATTTTTCCTCGCCTAGATTAATATTTTCCTTTTCTACATCTTTTCTTTTTTCTGTTGTAATTATCTATTTCACTTTTATTTTAGGAGTATTAAATCCTATAAATTCTAACAACTCATCTCTATGGATTTTCGATACCCGGACTTGGCCACTATACTCACCCGTTGAGTGTAGTCGTAAGTTTAGGTCTTTGTACAGAGCAGGTGAGCCGAATTCAAAATGACCGACGTGCAGGTGACAGTCACGTCGTGGTGAAATCTTGCCGATCAAAATGGCGCCATTGTCAGGGACTTGTTTGTTTTAGAATTTATTTGATTTAGTATTTCGTAGTATTTTCTTTCTATTTGTAATATTTGCCTAACATTTTTGTAGGACTTCTACAATTGAGAGCCAAGAAATGCTTGAATTTCTCGCGCGCGCATCTACTTTGTGGAATTCGCCACTTTGAGCCATTTTTGGGGTAAGAATGTCTTATCAAAATTTTTTTGGTAATCATTATTATAATTCTCAAAATGCCCGTAATCCTATTACTTTCGGACAATACTTAGAGTCCCAAAAACTTACAAATTCAAATATGACTTTGGGCGAGTATAACGAAAGTTAAAACTTGGGTTATTGGAATTTTGAAGATGATGATAATGATTTTGGGCCTCTAATTCCTTATAATAGGAATTTTGATTGAATTGCAATAGTTTTCAAAATTCTTATAATAATGAGTTTAAGTTTAAGTCCGATGGTAATTTTCAAAGTTCGTATTTTCAAGAATCTTCTCCTCGACCTATGACTTTCGGTGAGGTTTTGCGCATGCTTGAAAATGAGAAACATGAAAGTCGTTATCAGGGAGAAAATTATTGTTGGGAACATAGTTGAATTTATTATTTGAATCCGACGACGATTTTTCTTCCGAGACTTTTGAAGTCGATGAATGTTTTGAACCAAATGAGGGCTTTGCGCCTACTTTGGAACAAATCATTGTCCACTTTTCCCATTACGTAATAGATATTGAAAGTGAGGATAAAAATGACGTAATATCTATTTGCAATGAAATGATTTCTTCTTTGGCCCCATATAAGAACATTTCATTGAAAACAATCTTATTTCTTTCGAAACTCAATCTTCAAGCGGCGATGACTCATATCTTGAGTTTGAATCTCTTTCCTTCCCATTTTTATTCTCTGTTATCACACGGACACAAGTACCCGATGAATCGATTTCAAGCTTTAATGTGTTAAACCTTTTCGCTGACGAGGAGTACTTTCTCGAGTCACCTTCCACGTTCCCATCTTTGCCTTCGTGTGCGCCACCTCCCATTCTAATTTCAAAATCCTTGGGAGGATATTATGCTTTTCTCGGTCCCCACATGTTTTTATCACCCGTTCAATCCAAATCCCCTATCGTCCCTCCAAAACTTTTAATTGACGATGGTTCATTTCTTTCGCCTTACACATGCCTTCCGTTGTTCAAATAGAATTCTTATTTTTCATAAGGCATGCTTTTAAGTGAGGGTACACCGGTTATCCTCCAAAGTCAAATCGTTTTCACGGTGGACCCTCAACTATTTAGACTTCTAGTGTACAGTTAGTGTGAAGCCTAAATAGTAGGCTGTATATAGTTAGCTTTTTATTCGATTTAGTTTTTCTTCCTTTTTAATTTAGTCTAGTGTAATTAGTTAGCTTTTTGTTATTTGTTTTTTCTATGCTCAGTACTAACTTGTTTTGTAAATTATTTGGACTTGTTCTTATGGGGATCGCTCCAATTTTGGGTAATATCGCTTTTTTCCTCTCATTAACTTGGCTCTTAATTCACATTGGGGACAATGTCAGTTTTTAAGTTAGGGGTGTGGGATATTCTATCCATTTCTTTATTTAGTCCATGTTTTTGCTCACATGTTAGTTACTTAGTATGCTTTTCTTAGAAAAATTAAAAATTTTAAAAAGATTTTCTTCCTTTTTTTCTCCTTTTTTGGGCATTTTGCCTTTGTTTTCGATGATGAATTTCAATAATTGCCCGATCCAATAGACAACCCAATGATGCATGCTCTCGATTTTAGAAGTTATTAGACTTTAGTCCGCAATTATTAATATTATGAATAACTTCACGAATTAAACTTTAATCCCATGAGCACATGCACCTTTCTTGCTTTATTGATTTGGTTTAAGATTTTTATAACTCGATAATCTTTTGTTGCATTGTATATACTTACACCAAGTAAGCTTTGTACCTTTCGTCATTTGTGAGAGTATACGCTATTCTTTCCTCTTTGAAAACATTGAGTTCGTTGGTAATCTCACTATTCTTTCATTGATCGTTCATTTATTGAGTTCATATATGAAATGTGTTGCTTGAGCATGATTGTCAAAGTTTGTTTTGATTTGAGAATTACGTAAACTTTATGAAATGACCATAGGCCATCTTTGTATATCACCCATATAGCCTTGACCTCACCTTATATATCTTCCCTCGTTAACCCTTTTGAGCCTAAATATAGCCTTTCGTTTCATAACCCAAATCCCATAACCAACTCCAAATTGGAGTTTTAGCCCATATGTACACTTTCCATACCTTTGTTTGGAATGTTGCTTGGGATTGAATGATGTTCTGTAGTGTGGTTGCAATTTAGGCATGTGAGAGTGAGAAAATTAAAGAAAAGAGAAGTAAAAAAGTGATGAAAAAGAGAAGTGAAAAGCAAAAGAAAACATGAGAAAAAGAAGAAAAGAAAAGAAGGAGAAATTTGCATATGCTGTGTATATAGTTCAATAAGCTTTGATTACTCTCTCCAATTGTTATATCTAATGCTTGTTTGGAAGATACTTTCCATTTTTGATATTTCCCGCATTCTTCCCATTATCCCGAGTTTTCATTTCCGAATACTTTGATCCCGTACATACATATCCTTCGTTTTGTACCCTAGCCAAACCTACATTATAGCCCTATATAAGTCCTATGTGATCTTAGGGTGCATTTAATTTAAAAGTTGAAATAGTTTTGATAATCTGTGAAAATACATTTCGCCTCTTTTAATGAGCGGTATCTTTCATTGAGATTACAATTTTTCATTTTTTATATAGCGTTCTTGATTTGCGACATGTGTGCGGCTTAGTTTCCATTTACATTTACTCTTTATGCCTGCATGTTCCGTGTGTTACCTCCCCGTTTCGAGTGAATTCATTTGATGAGTGTAATGCCCGTAAGGATTGAATATATGCTTGCTTTATTTAGTATCCGATTTATATAAGTTTTTTCCAATTCACACTTTGCATGTGCTCGCTCCCCTCTCACATTTTAAGGTTTCATTTCTATGAGGTGCATTCTATAATGTTAATGATTCGGACTTTCGTTTGAATTTGTTCATTGTGTTAATAATGCGTATGAAATCTTTTTCATTATTATTGGGCTTGTGGCATGTTGGTTTGGGCATATTTTGAGGAAACCATATGATGCTTATGGGTTTCATCCTTGAAAACCCTCACGAGACGCCACTCGTCCACTAGGGTAACCTAGGGGTTTAACGGCTTATTACAAATGATAAATGTAATCGAATCACCCACAAAAGTGGCCTTATGCTTTTTTTGTACTTGTATACCGATTTTGGTTTGCTTGTAGTTCTTGTTTCATCCTATTTTATTGTTAGGGACTAGCAATGTGTAAGTTAGGAGGTGTGATAATACACAAATATTGCGTATTTCATCCCTCGAACCTACGCATTTTAGCCCCCTCGGGTGCCTTAATCTCTATATTTAAGCCTGTTAACCAAAAAACCTCGGATTTATATTGTTAACATGCTATATGAGGTATAATTGGGCTTTTGTAGGTATTTAGGTACTAAGTGTGAAGTTTGGACGCATTCCGGCTAAGTTTCGTACATTTCCGCACGTTCAAGGGCAATTTAGTCTTTCCAAACTTTGGGCACCTGTCCCAACATCTTCACGGAAGTTGTATCCCTCTGTACGAGCTTCGTGTGGCCACAAACGGTACACAATTTCGATCCCTAACGAAGAAGTTATGGCACCTTTGGCAGAAGAGATTTCCAATTACACCAAAACAGGAGGAAGATTGATGCAGCCTTGCTTGATCAATCGATCGATCGATCCCTCAATTTTCATCCTTCGAGCTTAGACAGTGGGCTGAATCCTGATCGATCGATCGATCCACCAAAGGGGTCGATCGATCGATCCCCTATTTTTCTCAGCCATTCTATTCACAAGTTTGCCATTTTGGGGGTTTTGTATAAATACTCATTTCTCTCATTTGAGAGAGATATATTAAATTTTAAATTAGTTTAGGGTTTGTACGAAGATTTGCCCTACTCCACTACTTTGGGTGTTTTTCCCACTTTGATGTATGTAAGCTTTCTAATATAGTTGTTGTGGAGACAATTATATTCAACACAAATTAATTAGAAAGCGCAATAACCAAAGAGAATAGAGAATATAAAATGCCAATCACACAACATAGTATGTATGTGGTTCAGGAATAATGCCTACGTCCATGGTGGTACTCTCAGTAATATTTGTATATACCCCGGGGAGTGTTTTACAGAGAATACAATGCATGCCCTTTGCCCCAGGCTTAGGGTTTGTTATATACATGTTTGTTCTCGGGGAGTGGGGGTGTTGGACTTCCCCACGCCCACCTTCTACTCCTAGAATATCTCCTTACGAGATTTTAGGAGTAGGCAAAGTCATAACCGAATTCAGTTGAGATGCGAGGAGCCCAGACTTTGGGCCGTTTCTATTGGGCTATTCGTCTGGGCCCGTGATGGCAAATCGAGGTACCCACAATTTCTCCTAAAGTTGTTGGGCCACAATTTGGGCTCAATAAATTTAAATAATTTTTCATAATGGCTCTCTTGTAATTTGTGTTACTCTTCCCAAGATTGGAGTTCTCTACTTGATTTTGGCGGCAGCTTGTTTCGGTTCTCGTGCGATATGATTAGAAATGTTTAAAAGGTCACTTGGAGCGACATTTCCATACTGTCGTTTCAAGCTTCTTCATATTTTCTCACCCTTTTCAAGCTTTCACGGTTGCGCTTTTTACCTTGCTTTGAATCTTCTTCATCGTCTGGGCTTGTGATCTTGCGTCGTCCAAGCCGAACTTTCATCTCGTAAGTCTCCTTTGCTCTCTCTGTGTGTTTTTTCTGTTAAGTTTTCTTCGAATTTGTAATTAGGCTTTATGAATGGAGAAGATAGGAAATATATCAGTGTCTGAGTTTAGGAAGTTCTATAATATTCCAGTCTGGGTAGAAATTAAGTGCGCCTCTGTCCCTCAGAATGTTAAAGAGATAGAGGACACTCATTGGATTCACGTCCTATTGCTGTCCCAAGGGGGGACTCACTTTCCCCCTGAGAAATTTGTTTTTGCACTTCTTTGGTTACTTCAATATCGTTCCTGCACAGTGCTCACCAAATGTTTGGAAGATATTTATGGTGTCCATAGAATAAACCAACTCTATGGCACTAAATTTGGGCTCGCTGAAATATGCTTCTGTTATTCTTTCTCACGAACAAGTTTTGGTCTTCTTTACCTCAAGGCCAGGAGTCCTAACAGGATATTGGTAGTAAATCTACCTGATTCCCACAAGGATTACTGGTGTTAACGCAAAAATTCTCCATCTACGAGGAACAATCAGAAAATGACACATGTCATCCTACCTAGCAATATTCGACATCCGAGGAGAGTTGATCGGCACCCGAGGAGTATTAGTCGGCATCCGAGGAGAGTTGGTCGGCACCCGAGGAGAGTTGGTCGGCATACCAACCTGGAAGATCAAAGGATAACTACGCATTTAATGAGCATTAATGTACATTTATACTGTAGATGACAACACATAGCATACCAAGCAATTCAACAATTAGATTCGTTGAATGTAGACATAATGTATAAATGTCTACATACAATGAATCTCTTTATCTCCCATCACTATAAATACATGTATTCCCTTAGCCAAAAAGGGGGGATCGGACAATGAGAGAGATCTGAGAACGATGAGAGACCATACACAAGATACACCCTTTTTCTCGCTCTCTCTACCACATTGTGCTATTGTAAACCCCTGGGAATAAAATAACAGTGGACGTAGGCTTCTTCCTTATAGCCGAACCACTTTAAAAATCTTTGTCTCTTATGTGTGTGATTGGATTGCTTTTATCTATTTATCTGTGATCATAAAAATGGGATTCGGTCCAATTTTTTGCATCAACAGATTGGTGCCGTCTGTGGGAACGTGTTACAAGCATTGTTCTCCATCAAAAGCTAAGTTTTTATTTTCTCTATATATAATCAATTATACATACATCTTTTGATTCAATCATGATTTTTATGTTTATATACATAAATTAATTGTCCAATTTTTATCTGCAAAATATTGCATATCATGATTTTAAAATCATAACTATTAGATTAATTCTTATTTAGAAATCTGAAAAATAATGGATTTCATAAATCATAACTTTTTACTTGATTCTGAAGTTTCAATTTTATATCATGGAATAAATATTTTAAATGATTACATATACCAATATACATGACGGTGGTAAGATTTGATAATTTTCATTATAAATTTTGTAAGATCTTTGATGTCTATTCAAATTCCCAACATATTTTTAATCAGAGAATGGGAAAAGTTAAAATCAAGAACAATTTCTCTCTCTCAATAATCACAATTCTAACCCAGATCTGCTTTAAAAGTTCTCATCAATTTGATTCATATATATATATATATATATATATATATATATATATATATATATATATATATATATATATATGTTTATATTCAGTGTTAGACAATTTTCATCATGAACGTTAAGCATCTATGGCTCTTCTTGAAAATGTTCTGGGCAAACAGGTTTATGTAATGAGTTACATCAAGGAAAAAGATTTGACATATGTTGATTCACATATTTCACATCTTCTACAAGGGAGTAAAAATTCAAAACCATTCTTTTTCCTCTTGGATATTGATCATATTTTCTCTTAGATCTGATGATTTCTATTGGTTATCTCTTAGATCTAAGAATTTTGATTTGTTACGATTTATTAATTCTGATAAAGATTGATTTATTGGTTCGATGATTGATTTTTGGTATAATTTTCGTAATGATTTTTATCATCCACCGTATTTTTTATCTCCACAAATGGAAAATAGGAAAGAAACCCAAAATAACCTTCTCTCTCCTGAAAAACCTTTACCCACTTTCGTAAAGAAGATGAAAAATGAACAGTCGCTCAAGAAAGGGCAATGGAGAAACTTTCTCAGGAAGATGAAGAAATTTTGGATTTATTAAATTCATATCAATCGTTTTGACTTCAAACATCTACAGCAACAAAAATAATGAAACTGGGCATCATAAAAAAAATAACCTACAATTCAAGAACGATCATCCACCTCACAACTTGATTCGATTTCAGATCAACAAAAAATTTCAATCCCAGGATTATATTACTCTCCGATTCAAAGTCTGCCTGCCTTGGGCTCAAAGGTCCCATGAATCTGCAACTACTGTTTAGCATCAATTGTGTGAGGATGAAAAGTCCAAAAGAAGGTCGTTGGATGAGTATTTCTGGTCGGTGAAAAACTATGTGAATTTTTTCTCTACTTAATCAGAATAACGAAGTAATCTCCTCGGTATATCTCATTGACAAGTATTGTTGGTCGGCAGCATTTTCGTTGGTCGGAACCATCTACTGTTGGTCGGCGACATCTGGTCGTTACCCGACCAAAATTTGTTTACCGGACCATCCTTGCTGGTCGGTGGTCATTTACGAAGAAAACACGAACAACTTCACCAAATTTTCCAATCACGGTCAACAAAATCTTCTGGTCGGAGGCACCTGATTCTAGTTGGTAGCTGTTATATATTGGTCGGTGGAGGGCTTCACCCAGGTTGAAATGCCTCCTGACCAACTAAACTAGGTGAAATTTTATTATTTGGAGACATCTAATGGTGGTATGCAATTGGTCGGTGAACCTATTTATTGATCGAGAATTTCACCAGACCATTTTTGTTAGTCGGGGGTAGGCTGTGAAGATCCATCAGCAACATTGGAGTAGATCGGCAACACCTCGGTGGTTGTTTCAAAACAAGAACATCTGGTCGACATCTACTTTTGATAACAAAGAAATAGTTGGTCCACAACTTAAAAGGCCAAAGTTGGTCGAAAACAAGTTTTAGCCAAAACAAAGGCTTCTTGATCGTATGTACATGGTCGGTAGATCAAAACGAAGGCATCCCAACACTGACATCACACGATGCTGGTCGATGATACCACTGGTCAGAGATGGTTATCACCTATTGATGAAGAATGCTGGAATGGAGGGATAACAAATTTATTTGCCTAGATTATTAATTTTGACAAAGTCAAAATTATTACCATTGCTACCTATTTATTTTTCTCACACTTCTCTAACAAAATAGATGTTTTAAAATTAAATAAAATATATCCCTGAACCTTATCTTAGAATAAATTTTTCGATCCCATATTTGAGCATTTATTTAAAAATAAAATTATTTTATAAAAAGCCCAAATCAAACCTTCTGACATCTAGTTGATAAAAAATTGCTCACATTGACACACATTTGGCACAAAACATTTTATTTCATATTTTGAAATTTTTATTGCCTTATGTCTGATCTGATACATATTATATGATATTTAGCTGAAAATTTTTGCTAATGATAATTTCTATGAGAATCAATCTCAACAGGTGTTCGAGCAACTTATTAAATGCCTCATGTACAAGATTCACCTCCAACAGTTATCCTTTTATAATGTATTATACAACAAGAGGAGCTCCACGACTTACTATTTGTTGGTCGATGGAATCTATTTCTACTCGGCAGTTCTCATACACTTGGTCGGCATCAAGTCGGCAACAATCCTCCACTGAATTTCAGTTTACCAGTTCCAGTCATCAACAAAGAACGGTTGAAAAATTCTGGCATAGGTCGGTTGTAAAAGGTCGGGGCACCTCATAATTGTAAGTATGGCTGAATGATTATTGGAGAGCAGGTCGACAACCAGTACTACAACAATAAACATCACCAACACCAATTGTGTTGGTCCACTATATATAGCTAGTCGGAAAAATCAAATGTTGGTCGGAGGCATTTCATTATGATCGGTGATGGATTTTATGAAATTTGAGGAGTTCCCGAGTTCCCATTCGTTGATCGGCTACATCTATTTCTACTCGGATGTAGCTATTGTTGGTCGGCGTGTATATAGTTGGTCGAGAAAATCAATTGTTGGTCAGCAACATCTCAACCTTGGTCGGAGGTAGTAGAAAGCTAATACCAGAATTGAAAATTGACGATTCCTTTGGTTCTCTCTTTTTGATTTTGACAAAATCACTACTTCGCTGCCAAAGGACAAGACTATCCCCTTATTCTTATCCTTATCCTTTATTAATTCAAAACATGAAATTTCTAATTGAAAATTTGCATGGAGAAAAATTAAAATGCATACTTGGTTATTTTCTAATCCACATAAACTTTATGTGAAAAATATTCCAAGACCAAAAAATTATATTTGAGCATTTATTGAATTTCAAATAATTCCTAAAGTGATAAATAATTTCTAAAAAACCAATTTATATTTGGTCTTTTACTTAAAATTAAAATGCCTAGCATTTTTATTAAAATTTGCTCATGAAATACACGTGTGGCACAAAAATATTATTTCATATTTTATTATTTTATGCTGATACACATCACATATTGTTTGGCTGAATAATTATTCTCATGATAATAATTATTTTCTCTAGTCTCGACAGGTGCTCGGGCAGCTTATTAAAATTTCATAGGGACGAGATTCGATCCCGATGAAAGCTCTCGTAAACCTCTGGAAAAGTATTATTGCTCCACATCAGGCAATTTTGCCTCGACATATCAGCCAACATATATTATTTCATTTTTTGAAATTAATATTTTTATTTCTCAAACATATACCTATCATATATTTATTGGATGATTAAATTATTCTCATGACTAATCAATTCAGCCTACACATATGGTAGAGCAAGATATTAATTTTTACAGGTACAAGACTCAACGCCGACGAATGCTAGGAAAATTTCTTATTTCTATATATATTCAGCTTCGAGGAAGTCTCCATCATTTATTACCAAAAATATTCCTAAAAATGCCAACTCAGGTTGGTTAGGAAGAAAAAATATTCCTAAAAATTCCAGCTCAGGTTGGTTAGGAAGAAAAATATTTTCTAAAAAATGCTAAAGTTGGTCGGGAAGAAAAAATCCACCAACTCAGATTGGTCGGGAATCAATCTCCATCAACTCCGATTGGTCAAACAGCAAACAGTAGATGGAACAAATCTTATTGTCTATGAAAAACAGGGAAATCTGTCAAATAGCATACTTTAAGGCCGAGAAAGCATTCAAAGATCATATTCCACACTTGGGGGCTCTATTAAAAATCCAGTTGTTCATTCGGTGGCACATTCTTATAACATCATGCAGTCGAGCATCAGATTTAGCCCCAACTAATTATCATTCAGAAGTTATTTTTCTTGCTTAGGAGATAATTTTCCTTATGAAGTTCAGGAGGCATATTCAGGAGTTATTATGCACATGCTATTGAAGTTCAGGAGGCATGTTCAGGAGTTATTATGCACATGCTATTGATGTTCAGTAGGCATATTCAGAAGTTATTATTCACATGCTATTGAAGTCAGAAGTCAAATTCAACATCTACAGCACTGAGATCTTTGCTACTACTGTCTCGACCAATATTGAAGAAGAAGTTGTATGAAAATGTTTCGAAGTCCACCACTAGGTTGGTACTAATTAGATTGAAGAGTTGGGTTCAAAATCTAGTATGTTACTTGACAAAGTATTCAGAGGAGCATAAATCAGAAGAATCAAGCACGTGAAGTTACCATTCAGTTGCTCGGCACAGTCAATAGTAGGTCGGCTAGCAAATCAATCAACATACTTGAAGATTATGAGAAGCTACAAGCTGCATACTATGGCATGGCTGCATCCAAATTCCCAGGGGTGATAAATAGCACACGGAGTTCCTCAAAAGAAAGATTATAACCATCGATCAACCTGCATCATATGTCATCCAGGAGATAATGCACTTTATGTTGAACAAATCAAGAAGGTATATCAAGAATTTCACGAGCACCGAGCAACACTGCAGAATAAATACTCCATCCTTTCAAGTAAACCATCAAGCATGGAGCATTGAGGGCTTCTGTTAACGCAAAAATTCTCCATCTACGAGGAACAATCAGAAAATGACACATGTCATCCTACCTAGCAATATTCGACATCCGAGGAGAGTTGATCGGCACCCGAGGAGTATTAGTCGGCATCCGAGGAGAGTTGGTCGACACCCGAGGAGAGTTGGTCGGCATACCAACCGGGAAGATCAAAGGATAACTACGCATTTAATGAGCATTAATGTACATTTATACTGTAGATGACAACACATAGCATACCAAGCAATTCAAAAATTAGATTCGTTGAATGTAGACATAATGTATAAATGTCTACATACAATGAATCTCTTTATCTCCCATCACTATAAATACATGTATTCCCTTAGCCAAAAAGGGGGGATCGGACAATGAGAGAGATCTGAGAACGATGAGAGACCATACACAAGATACACCCTTTTTCTCGCTCTCTCTACCACATTGTGCTATTGTAAACCCCTGGGAATAAAATAACAGTGGACATAGGCTTCTTCCTTATAGCCTAACCACTTTAAAAATCTTTATCTCTCATGTGTGTGATGGGATTGCTTTTATCTATTTATATGTGATCATAAAAATGGGATTCGGTCCAATTTTTTGCATCAACAACTGGCAAAAGTGTTTTCTTACTAGAAATTGGCAATTTCCTCCCCATACCGAGGGGTCGAGGTCTGACAGGTTCACGGTCCCCTTTTATGGGGAGGAGTACATAGGTAGGCTTAATTTTTGTTTTGCTATTTGATCTTCTTGTTAATATATGATTTCTATGATATTCTTCTATCTTCTTTTCAGCGAGGACAAAGAATTTGGATCCTGCTCTTAGTAAGGTCCGAACTGCCGAGCTGATCAAAGCTTGGAACATTAGAGAACCTAGAGAACCTTTGGCTGATGGTGAATATCCCCGATTAGCTACTTTTCTTCTGGAGTATAAAAATATCGGGTCTAGTTTCATCGCATGGCCTTTAGACAACATCCCTAAGTTGGGAATCACTGAAGAAGATGCTGCAGACCCCATTCAGTTGGACGAGGAGGAGAGAAGCTCTGAAGGTGATAATAGGGGAGGTGCTGAAGGTGGTTATAGTGAGGCGAGCTCCAGTGGTGAAGGATCTTCCAGTTGGGAAGAGGTTTCAGAGGCTCAGGAGTCTTCAAGTACATCTAGTAGTTCCAGTGAGGAAGATATGGTTCCCCCCAGGAGGAATCTGATCCGTGAGGACGATAATGATGATGACGTGATTCTTGCTCATCAATCAAAGAAGTAAAAGTCTGGTGATGGGGATATTTCCACCGGTTCTCAGTCTACTGCTCATGAGCAAGCGAAGAAAAGGAAGGAGGAAGAGCTATTGAAAGAGAAAGAGAGAAAAAGAGAGGAGGAGTGGAAGAATACTGAAGAGAGAAAGAAGCCAGAAGAGAAAAAGATAGCCAAGAGGGAAAAGAAGGAGAGGGAGGAAGAGAGAAGGAGAATGGAAGCGAGGATGAAGTAGGGCAAGCTTTAGTTCCTGTCTTCGCGTTGCCTGAGGGGGACTCTATCGCCATCTCTCCTCAATTGGCTCTTGCGTTGCTCGAGCGAGCAATTTTGCCTACTGATCGACAGAAGGCAATGGCGACCGACCAATTAGCTCTGCAAGCGAGTCAGAGGCTAGCCTTGGTAAGTCCATTTTCATTCTTCAATACTTGCAATATCCTATTCAATGCTTCCTTCTAATGCTCACATTTTACTTACAGTTCATGGCCGAATTCATTGTTCTCTACCGTACTCGCGACGATCTGGTGAGTAGGAGTTTGTAGAAGTAGAACGCTGAACTAAAGGGGAAAGGCATCGAGCTGGAGGCCAGTTTAAAGGATACCAACGAGGATCAGAAGTCCTCTGATCTTGCCCTTATTGATTCTAATAGTGTGAAGGAGGCAACGATAAAGGAGCTGAATGAGCTGAGGTAGTCCTACGACCTGGTCTGCATGAGCAAGCTGGCCATAATCGAGGATAATAAGGTGCTTCTAGAGAAGCTGAAGAGGATGGAGTCCGAGGAAACCACCATTAAGGAAAGTTCATATAATTCCAGGTGGGCTACCGCATATGAGGATGCTGATGCTCAGATAGGCTACATCAACCGTCTGAACTTCAAGAAGGGCTGAAACAAGGCTCTTCTGGCTATCGGGGTGGATATTGACTCACCCTTATTCAACGAGCATGATTTAATCCCAAAGCCTATTATAGACGAATCACCTACCCCAGCCGTTGAAGGTGTTTCCCCTTCTTCCCAGACTGTTCCTGTTGGTGCTCCTCTTGCTCGAGGAACAACAGTTGTTCCTTCTGAGGGAGATGCTCCTACTAGTGTTGACAAGGGAAAGTAGCCAACTTCCTTTGAATAAACTGAGGTTTCTAGCTAGTCTTCTCGTAGGACTTTTTTGTATTTTTTCTTTATTTGTACAACTCTTATTTTAATTACCGATGTAATTGGACCCCTTTATTTCAATGAAATGAAAGTACTTTCTTTTTTGTGCATTGATTCTTCTGCTTTTTACTACTTGTATGGCTTATAGTTGATGGGTGTAGATGAGTATATATCTTCCACCTCTCAACTCGGAAGGATCCTTGGTCCTAATGCGAGCATCCAAGTTTATCAAGCCTTTGTTAGGATTTGCATGTCTCTCAGGTCGAGAAATAAGAGCTTAAAGGACCAGTCTGAGATCGTTGCCAAACTGAAGGATAGACTTCAGGAGATGGAAGAAGTTAGCGCCTCTGTCCAAGAGGAAGTAAATACTTTGAGGGCCAAGCTGCTTGATGCCTCCGAAATTAACCAAGTAGGAGAAGTTCTTCAATAAGAAAATGAAAATCTCAGGATGGAGGTGTCGCGACTCAGGGATCATGTGCCGAGCGTCGCACCTCGAGTTTTGTAAGGTTCCTCTTCATCGGCTATTCCATAAGCGGGCATAGGGCCGAGCACCGCCCCTTAAGCTTTGTGAGGTTTTACCCCATCGGTTGGTCTGTGAGCTGGTACAGACGTAGGGGTTCCAACTAGGGATATGGACGAGCTTCGAGAGGACATTCTTTGAGCCTACGTGATTGCTGTTGGGCTTCAAAGAGATGTCACACGGCTGAGGCATCTGTTCAATAAAGGTCCTCGACGAGTATGGGCTGATGGTTATGAGCAAGGTTGGATAGATGCTCCGATCAGGCTGATAGAGTTTGAAGAACTATCTTTTATCAGGGGATGGTTGAGCGCCCTCAGGGAGCTGCAAGTCCCAAGGAACTCAGTACTTTGGTACCGTCACCAGATCTCTCCTTCAACTTTGAGGCCTAATCCTTTTAGGAGGGACGATCAGTGGATCTCTATCGATGCAATCCCCAGGTAGCTGTGAGAGCCAGATGCGAATGAAGTCAATGAAGAATTGGCTCCTCACCCGAATGATGGTCAAAGAGCGCAAGTGGATGATTATCTTATTCAGAGGCCTCAGCCTCATTAAGATTTTACCAGATGTAACTCATTGTATATGTAATGAAGTAATGTAATATCAATGTTTTGGGCGATCTTGTCGACTAAACTCGTGTTTTATATTCTCATTGTAAATGTGATGAAGTAATATAATATCTATGCTTTGGGCGATTCTGCCGACTGAACATATGTTGTATATTTTTCCTTCATTTATTTATCACTTAACTATCTTGGGCCCTTCCTGGCCGACCAGATTGGTAGGGTTGTTTTGTTGAGTGAGTGTCCTCCCAATCCAGTATGCTTATAAGATACCATTCTGCCTCACTTTAACTTTTAGGTCGTGTCGTCACACTCCCTTAGGCCTAAGTGTGGCAATGGAGAGGACACACCTAGCGTTGGATGTTCTATCCGATCAGGTTTTTTGAAACAAACATAGTTTGGTAACCAATTCTTTTTTGGTTTAATTGCCTAAGGGTCCCCTGTAGGGCTTCATATATTATCGGGGCAATGCTAGGAGGTTGTTCGTGTTTCATAACGAAAACATGAGGGGGGTGAAACCCTGCTTTTATGCTTCGAGTAAGCCGCCTATTTCTTGGAAAAGATGTGAAAGTTATAAAATTCCTAATAAATAATTGACACTTCATAAGATGCCATTGCCAAATAGTCTTTTATTAATCAGAAAAGAAATAAGACATGAGTTGCCAATTCAATCAGGGTAGTAAAAGATAAATGGAGGAAAGCTAGAAATAGAATTTCTTCAGATTGGCAGCGTTCCAAGATCGGGGTATCTCTCTGCCTTCCAGCGTTTCTAAGTGAGAGGCTCCTTGTAGATAATCTCTTTTCACCTTGAACGGTCCCTCCCAGTTCGACCCTAGCTTGCCGTCTGATGGTTTTACTGCACTGCCAAGGACTTTCCTTAGGACGTAGTCCCCAACCTAGAATACCCTTGGATTGACCTTTTTGTTATAGTGTTTCGCAAGCTGTTGCTGATAGCTCATCAGCCTTACTAAGGCTAGTTCTCTACATTCGTTAGATAGTTCAAGTTTAGCGAGTAATGCTGCATCATTCTGGCCTTGGTCGATAAGGGTGGTTCTCATGGTTGGTAGACCATCTTCCAAGGGGATGATTGCTTCCATTCCATACGTTAGTGACAATGGGGTTTCCCCAGTTGCTCGTCGTGGGGTAGTGCGGTAAGCACAAAAATATGTGGCAGCTCTCTCACCCATGCGGCCTTGGCTCGCTCTAGTCGTTTCTTCACCCAATCGATCACTATTTTGTTGGAATCCTTAGCTTGACCATTACTCTGGGGGTAGGCCACCGAGATGAAATAGTGCCTGATCCCATGTTCTCTGCAGAAGTTCTGAAAGGGCCACTCTTAAACTATGTACCATTGTCAGTGATGATGGTTCTGGGGATTCCAAAACGGGTAATTATGTTTTTCCATATGGATCTCGTTATATCTGCATCTCGAATGTTTGTTAGTGGCTCTGCCTCGATCCATTTAGTGAAGTAATCTATTGCTACCAACAGGTACTTGCGCTTGCCAGTGGCGGTAGGAAAAGAGCCTACGATGTCCATCCCCCACTGGGTGAAAGGCCATGGGCTTATAAGCCATCTTAGGTCGCTGGCTGGTTGGTGGACCATAGGAGCGTGTAGTTCACATTTCTCGCATTTGCGAGCATATACTGCAGAATCTCTTTGCATATATGGCCACCAGTAGCCTTCTTTTATTACTCGGAAAGCTAGTGACCTCCTTCTAATATGGCATCCACAGATTCCTTCGTGGAGCTCCTATAGAACTTGCTCGACGTCCTTCAGGTGAACACATTGAAGGTAAGGGTCAGTGAATGATTTCTTATATAGTTTGCCCTCAAGAGATAAGTGAAAGCGAGCAACTTTGACTCTTATCTGATGAGCGGCCTTCTTATCATTTGAAAGCGCACCATCTTTTAAATAGTCCCTCAAAGGGTCCATCCAACTTGGTGCTGACTCAATCTGGAGCATATGTTCCCTGTTTAGCAGCTCGTCGCTCTGGTTGATGCTCGAATGGGTGAGGAAGTCAATTGAGATCATCCTCTTTAAGTCGAAATCGATTGCTGAACTTAGGGCTGCCAAGGCGTCGACATGGCTGTTATGTCCTCTGGGAAACTGTTGGACACTGACTTCCTCAAAGCTGGACATTAGTTTATTCGCCAAGGCGAGGTAGGCTACCATTCTTTCACCTCTTGCATTGAAGTCCCCACTTATCTGGTTGGAGACCAATTGTGAGTCGCCGAACACCTGCAGTTGCTTTGCCCCCAACACCTGTGCCTTCTGTAAGCCGGCTATCAAAGCTTCGTATTCTGCCTCGTTATTGGAGGCTTCAAATCCAAGCCTAATTTTTTTGCTCGAGGATTGTGTCTTCTAGAGTAACGAGCACAATGCCTACTCCTGTCCCCTTTGAGTTGGAGGCTCCATTAACAAACAGTCGCCAGACTCCTACTAATGGGTGATCTTCCATTTGCTTCATTGGTTGAAGCTGGTCGCAAGGCTGTTCGCCTGTGAATTCTGTGATGAAATCGACGAGGACCTACCCCTTAATTGCATTACTAGGTTAAAATTGAATGTCAAATCATCCGAGCTCGACTGACCATTTGGACAGTCTTCTAGACAGATCCGCTTTTCGCAGGACTGCTTTAAGGGGGTGTGATGTGAGGACGACGATAGTATGAGCACCGAAGTAGTGCTTCATCTTCCTCGAAGCTATCACTAGTGCAAAAGCAAGCTTCTCTAGTGGTAGGTAGCACTGATCGGCATCCAATAAGGACTTTCTCGCATAGTAAACTGGGTGTTGGACTCCTGCTTTTTTGCACACTAGTGCGAAACTGATGGCGTGACTGGAGACGGCGAGGTAAAAGTACAGGGATCATCTTCTTGAGGTATAACGAGAAGAGGCGGTGATCTAAAGTAAGCCTTGATCTAAGGTAAGCCTTGAGCTCTTCTAATGCTTGCGAGCAATTTTGATTCCATTTTACTGTCTTGTTTCCTTTCAAGAGCTGGAAGAACGGTTTGCATTTCTCAGAGGACTTTGAGATGAAACAATTTAAAGCGACGAGCATGCCTATGAGCTTCTGCACGTCTAGTATCGTGCGAGGGGGATGTACCCTGTTGATCACATAGATCTGGTTTGGGTTGGCCTCAATGTTTCTCTCACTAACCAAATATTTGAGGAATTTTCCTGACTGGACACCGAAAGAACACGTGCTTGCGTTGAGTTTCATTTGGTATTTCTTAAGGATTTCGAAGGTATTTGATAGGTCTGAGAGATGGTCCTGTTTTCGCTTGCTCTTGATGAGCATATCATCAATGTAGACTTCCATGGTATTTCCCATTTGTTCTTTTAACATCTTGGTGACCAGCCGTCGGTAGGTTGCTCCCGCATTCTTGGGCCAAAAGGGCATAACTTTGTAGCAGTATAATTCGACAGTAGTGATGAACGCTGTCTTGTCTTGGTCTGATGCATATAGAGGGATCTAATGATACCCCGAATATGCGTCCAGAAAACTCATTCTCTCATGAGCTGCTATAGCGTCCACCAATTGGTCGATCTTCGGGAGAGGGAAACTGTCCTTAGGGCAGGCTCTGTTAAGGTCAGTGAAGTCTATACAGACTCTCTCTTTCCCATTGCTCTTTGGAACTACTACTGGGTTGGATATCCATTTAGGGAATTTAACTTCCCGTATGGACCCTACATCCAGTAGCTTCTCTACTTCCTTTTTCACAGCTTTGGCCTTTTTGGGCGCAGTTCATCGTGCCTTGTGCGTGATAGGCCTGAAAGTGGGGTCGATGTGCAACCGATGACAAACCACATTGGGATCAATTCCAGGAAGCTCGTACGATTGCCACGTGCAAACGTCTAGATTACTTCTTAATAATACTGTCAATTCCTTCTTTTCTTGATCTGTGAGAGAAGCTCCAATTAAGAACATCCTGTCTTCCTTGCTCCCACCAGCGGTGATCTCTTTCAGGTTTTCAATGACCCGCTCAGAGGGGAGGATCCTAGTCTCCTCCACCCCAGGTCTCCCATAATTTAGTTGCTATTTCGAAGGTATCAAACCTTCTTACTGCTCTATCTTCTCTTTGGCCTTCTCGACCTTTTTTCTGGTTTTGGGAGGATGGCCGCTATGAAGCACCTTCTTGCCATCACTTGATCTTCGTGGATCTCCATTACTCCTCGCTCAGTCACGTACTTGAGTTTTTAATGGTAGGTCGACGGGACTGTCCTCATGGCATGTAGCCACCCTCTGCCGAGGATAGCTTGGTACGACGAGTTAATGTCAAATACTAGAAACTCGATCATCTTGGAGACGCTTCCTGCCCTTACTAGCAACATGATTTTTCCCAATGGGATAATTACTTTTCCAGCGAAGCCAACTAGAGGGACAATGGCTTCCTTCAGGTCGGCAACACTTAGCTTCAACTTTCTGAAGAGGTCGAGATACATTACCTCGGATGAGCTTCCCTGGTCGAAGAGCAACTTGTCGACGTCATAGTTGGCTATCCTGAGCATAACGATCAAGGCGTCATGATGTGGACTTTTTACCCCCACCAGATCTTCATCTGTAAACATGATGTGCTTGCTGTAGTCGATATTATCTGTTCATCGATGCTTTCCTGACTGTGTCTTTACTGGATCGATCTGAAAAGCTTGCATTACTGCTGTAAGCCTTTTCACTTCCATTCGAGTTGAATTCCCTTGAATCTCCTTCATATCAGATGCCCCATGAATAACTGCACATTCATGTCCAGCATCGTCTTCGAGTACGTTTTCGGGTCTTGTTTCTCCATTGGCAGTGACTTTCTCCGCCCTTTTCTCCACAAACTCATTCAGGTGCCCAGTCTGGGCCAGTTCTTTGAGGTGAGACTTAAGAGCCTTGCAATGCTCAGTCTTATGTCCTCCCTCCTTGTGAAAAGCGAATCTCAGCACGTTATTTCTCTTTGAGGGATCTCCTCCCATTTTTCTGGGCCACTTAACAAATGGCTCGTCTTTGACCTTCGCCAGGATCTTCGAGATTGGTTCTTTGAAGAAAGTGTTCACTGCCTGAAATGCTTTCGAAGCATCATTCTTACCTCTGGTCTTGGAGCCATTTTTACCCCCATTCTTGCCTCCTTTCTTTTGGTTTTCAACCTTAACATTGCCCTTGGCAGCGAGCTTAGTTCGACCATTCTCCCCTGTACTGAGGTGGGTCACATCTTCCACCTTGGCGTACTTCTCGATGCAAGCCATCAGGTCATCGATGGTTGTGGCCTCCTTCTTCGTCAGGGATTGGTGCAGAAGGCAAGAGCTGGGTAAGCCAATCTTGAAAAAGGCCACTACTACCTATTCCGAGCAGTCCTCAACCTCATTGAATAACTCCTATTACCTTTTTACGTAGTCCTGGAGTCTCTCCTATGGCGTATTCTTCATTGTTAGCAAAGCATCCATCCTCTTTTGATGGGAGCTACTGGTAATGAAGCGAGCCGTGAAGAGCTTGGCCAGGGACTCGAAGATCCTGAAGGACCTATAAGGGAGCCTCTCGAACCACTTTTAGGCCACATCGTGCAGGCTCGAGGGCAAAATCCAACACATTAGTGCATCTCGATGGTTCTAGAGAGTTATGGCTTGCCTGTACTACCTAATGTGGTCGATAGGGTCAGTCTTTCTGCCATAGATCTTGAATCTCCGAATAGTAAACTTCTTGGAGGCTTCTTTTTCTTTTATCTCCCTTGAGAAACGGGATTTCATCTGGGTCTTGAGAGCTCGTCGAGCAAGTTCCCTGGTTGATCTAGTATCCCGATGAGCTGGGTGCTAGTCCATCTCTCTTCGGATCAAATTCCGTATATCCTCCTCACCTCGAGATGGGCTCCTGTAATGGCGAACTAGTCACTGTTATTCGAGCAAGTCGTCATCTAACTCGTGTTCCTCAAATCTCTGGGATCTGCATCTTGGTCTCCTTCCTCGGCTGCGAGACTTGCTCTCCTGAGGACTAGGAGTGAGGTATGGACATCGCCTGGTGCTGCGATGGAATTCCCTCTCCATTATCTCCAATCTCCTTTTGAGGCGAGCATTCTCAGCCTCTTGCTTGCGAGCGGTCTCTCCTTTCTTTTGGAGCCTTGCCTCATAGGCATCGATCAACCTGGGGATTTGTGTGGACCTCGCTGTTCCCTGACTTTCTTCTGAGGCCTGCCGCTCTGGGTGACCCCTTTAACCTGAATGTTTAACTTCAGATCTGATCCTGTGAGGGGTAGGCTATTCTTAGATATCCCCCGCTTGAGGGGCGTTGCTGCTGTGTCCAGACATTCCAAATCCTTTATTGGTGAGGGCTTTCTTAAAGGAAGATAAATGTTTCCCACAGACGGCGCCAATTGTGGAGACAATTATATTCAACACAAATTAATGAGAAAGCGCAATCACCAAAGAGAATAGAGAATATAAATTGCCAATCACACAACATAGTATGTACGTGGTTCAGCAAGAATGCCTACGTCCATGGTGGTACTCTCAGTATTATTTCTATATACTCTGGGGAGTGTTTTACAAAGAATACAATGCATGCCCTTTGCCCCAGGCTTAGGGTTTGTGTTATACATGTTTGTTCTCGGGGAGTGGGGGTGTTGGACTTCCCCACGTTGACCTTCTACTCCTAGAATATCTCCTTATGAGATTTTAGGAGTAGACTAAGTCATAACCGAATTCAGTTGAGATTGGAGGAGCCCAGACTTTGGGCCATTTCTATTGGGTTATTCGTCTGGGCCCGTGATGGCAAATCGAGGTACCCACAGTTGTATTCCTTTCTTTACCTTCATTGTAGTTAATTTACATGCTTTCATAATTAGGTTTACATGCTTTCTTTCCGTCCTTTCTAGTGTAGTTTTATCGCATTTTTTTATCTCTTTCATTTAACATGTTTTTATCATGCTTTCTAGCTAAGTTAGTGTAGGTTGTGTCGGATTGAACTCATTTCGAGTTGACATGTTTCTTTGCTTTGGTGATGGATTTTACGGGTCTATTTCGAGTGCGTTGTCCTAGTTATTACGCCTAGGAGATTTGATGGGGCATATCATGTATTCTCCGTGCTTACGACCTTGCGTACGTAATTTTCGGGGTATTTATTGACGCCAAAATCATATTAGAATTTTATTCGAATTTGGGGGCATGACAACCCTTGATTCAATTAACTGTCGAAATGAGATGTAGTCTTAATAACTCGTCGACCCATGTAACCATTTTATACTAATTAACTCGGGTGAGGGATATTCGACGCAACCTATAGTTTTTACTCGTTTGATTAGTCTAGCTTTATCTTCCCTCGCCTAGATTAATATTTCCCTTTTCTGCATCTTTTCTTTTTTCTATTGTAATTACCTTTTTCACTTTTATTTTAGGAGTATTAAATTCTATAAATTTTAGAAACTTGTCTCTGTGGATTTTCGATACCCGTACTTGGCCGCTATACTCACCCATTGAGTGTAGTCGTAAGTTTAGGTTTTTGTATAGATTAAGTTAGCCGAATTTAAAATGACCAGTACATAGGTGACGCTCGCGCCGCGGTGAAACCCTGTCGATCAAAATGGCACCATTGCCGGGGACTTATTTGTTTTAAAATTTATTTGATTTAGTATTCATAGTATTTTCTTTCTATTTGTATTATTTACCTAACATTTTTGTAGGACTTCTACATTTGAGTGCCAAGAAACGCTTGAATTTCTCGCGCGCGCATTTACTTTGTAGAATTCGCCACTTCGAGCCATTTTTGGGTTAAGCATGTCTTATCAAAATTCTTTTAGTAATCATTATTATAATTATCAAAATTCCCATAATCCTATGACTTTCAGTCAATACTTAGATTACCAAAAAATTACAAATTCAAATATGACTTTGGGCGAGTATAACGAAGGTCAAAACTTGGGTTATTGGAATTTTGATGATGATGATAATGATTTTGGGCCTCTAATTCCTTATAATAGGAATTTTGAAATGAATTGCAATAGTTTTCAAAATTCTTATAATAATGAGTTTAAGTTTAAGTCCGATGGTAATTTTCAAAGTTCGCATTTTCAAGAATCTGCTCCTCGACCTATGACTTTCGGTGAGGGTTTGCGCATGCTTGAAAATGAGAAACTTGAAAGTCGTTATCGGGAAGAAAATTATTGTTGAGAATATGAGTTGGATTTATTATTTGAATCCACATTAAGCTTAGCACGAAAGAAGAACCTAATATAGATAACTAATGATACTATGATATTTGGCTCCTCCTCAAACATGGTAAGTATCCCCAAGGTTCTGACAAGAAAGACCGAGCAACCCTCCGCAGACTGGTTTCCCAGTATATTGTTTGTGATAACGCATTATTCAAAAGAAACTTCGATGGAACCCATTTTCACTGCATCGTAGGGCTGACATTGGAGGGACGATGCAGAAAATCCACAGTGGGGAATGCAGACCCCACATAAATGGCCATATGCTCGCCAAGAATATCATTCGAAAAGGTTATTACTGGAATACTATGGTTCAGGATTGCACAACCTACGTTCGAAGATGCCTCAAATGCCAGCAGTTTTCCAACCTACAACACTTGCCTCCGCGAGAATTGTACAACATGACTTATCCCTGACCGTTCTCTACATGGGGCATTGACATCATAGGGAAAGTCACACCCGAAGCGTCCAACAGACATGGATTCATCCTAGTTGCCATTGACTACTTCACCAAATGGGTCGAAGCCGAGTCATATGCAGTGCTGAATGCCAAGAAGGTGGTCAAGTTCATCCGAAAAAACATCATTTATCAGTATGGGGTCCCACACGAGCTAGTATCAGAAAAGGGGTTACACATCGAGGCAGAAGTTACAGAGGTGGTCGATGAGTATGGGATTTAGAGACACAAATCTTCTCCCTATCGACCTTAAACCAGCGGAGCAATTAAAGCAGCCAATAGCAGCCTCAAAGACATCATCACCAAGATGACCGATAGTTATTGAGATTGGACCGACCGGATCCCTTACCCCCTTTAGGGTTACCGTACCTCAGTTTGAAACACTATTGGGGATACCCATTATTCTCTAATCTACGACATGGAATCAGTCCTGTGCATAGAGCTGGAAATCCCTTCGCTGCACGTCACGCTTGAAAGCAAAATCAGTGAGGAAGACTGGCACCAAAGCCGTCTTGACAAGTTGTCACTCTTGGACAAAAGGAGGCAGAAAGCTCTATATCACATACAAGGGTATCATCGCCGTATAACGCAATCATTCAATAAGAGAGTCAAGGACCGCGGTGTCTGAGAAGGGGACTTAGCCCTCAAAGTGATTATAGATCCCATCTGGGACCCCAGAGGGAAATTCAAGCCCAATTGGAGTGGACCCTACGTTGTAAAGAAGATCTTATCAGGTGGGGACTCTATGATCACCGATATTAACAGAGAAAAAATGGCGCGTCCAGTCAACCTGGACCGTCTCAAGAAATTCTATCCCTAATTCGAAATCTCGGTGTGCTACGATTCTTCTCATCTCCCTTCTACTCTAAAACAAATTCTTCATTTCCCTCTACTCATAACTATGTGGGGCCTGATCCTCTAAAAATTCTTTTGCTTTAAAAAATGAATTTCATAAAATTTTCAAAACCCCCAGAGGTACGTAGGCATCTTATACCCTTTACATGAGTATGACTCCCTTCTTTTTCACAAAATGCTATTTTCTTCTTATCCCCGAGAATGGTAGCTCATTTTAACGTATACATGAACAAATGGATTAGGTATGCCTTAGCGATCAGTATAGATAATTCAGATGCAAAACTCATCAAGAGGCACAACTTGATGATCAAAAACTCCTTTATTTCATTATTCCAAATTTCGGTACGATTGCATCGGCATAGGTCAAACGACTTCCCTTACCAACATATCACTACCTTACCAAAACTAAATAAAAAAAGCAAACCCAAATTCACCTAAAATAACCCACAAATTATTCCCAAACATAAAGCCTCACCCATTACAAAAGCTTCACACATCCTACCCGCGGCTGTGAGAAGAACCACCCCCATCATCACCCACATCCTAGGGCCCCAAACTTCCCCTGCATGAAAAGAGTGCTGCAGACGCTCCTTAGAGTGGTAAGACAAGACTAGCTTGGCGATAACCACAACACCTCCCTCTATGGTATCAGATATGGTGAACCACCTTTGACTAGTCTCCACAACCAGCATCTTAGTAACTACTTTTCTCCATAACCACTTCATATAGTTCCTTGAGATATACTAAACTCTTCCAATAGACTAGGATGGACGGGCCGACGATCGACGATTCTCCCACAAAGAGCCAAACTGCATGCACATACGCTCTGTCAGATCCTCCACAGGAAAGGAGTCTAGTGTTTGTGGTGGCACAATCTGTTCCCAATCAAATTAGCGCAGAAGCCACCAGGAAAAGTAGAAAGAGGTCAACCGAAGGCCTACCAACTGAATATACTGGTACTCTCCAAGTTCCAGAATGGGCAATAACTCCCCCCACGAAGGCACTAATCAACGCAAGCCTCGAGCCCCGTGCTCCATGAACTAGTTTTCCCAGCTCTCGATGTTTAGGCCTACATTGATGAAATAGCGTGAGAAGAAGTTTGGCACCATTGGCAAAGGATACCCAGGTGGGACCGCCATACGAAATCTCTATGATAGCCACATGAACAACATTACATGGCTACCCCTCATAAAGTCGGAACGACCTTCCCGCCAGGCATCTAGACCATTCAAACTCTTCGCCAGTATTACCAACGCAAGATTGTGAAGGTACGACATCCAGGAAATAATAGCTTCAAGTCGGTGGGTCCACTAGTACTTCCTTAGTCACAATGAAAAAATTTGAAACCAGGCCCAGAATGATGGCCCCAACATAGCCAACATCACTGACATCTTGTAAATGCAAAGAATGTAGCACTACAGGGAGATAAATCATTCCTCCCGTGACCAATGACCTGGCTGCTGAAGGTGAAATGTGGAGAAGTCCAGTTAGAAGCTCCTTAGGGGATCGAAAAAACTAAGGCATTGTCGTTGCAACATTGGGGTTTATCCCCAACATGGCAGAAAACTCTTCATAGGTCGAACAAATTTCATCCAACCCAAAGCCAAAAACATGGTCCTCAGGGTACTAGAACCCAACTGCAGCCATCAGTATATTCCACTCTATAGGCCGATTGCGCCACAAAAAGACTCGCCGCATGTTGAAAGCATCGTCGTCAATGTTGTAAGAGCACATCGCTTCCAAGGTTTCGAGGTAGTTTGCAAACTCAACACTCCCAGGGAGAGCCATATCACAAAATAAGAAGAAAGAGAGAAAAAAAAGAATGTAAAGCAGAAGGAATGTGGAAATGTGAAGAAAAAGCTCCATCCACACCCCTATATATACATTGAAACTCTCAAGCAAAGACAAAGAACCCTATAAAAAATGTAAGGAAAACTTACCCCACCAAGTACCAAGCAATTGAAGAAGTGAAATCAAAGCCTTGGGTCTATTAGACTGTACTGATATGCCAAATAGACAGGATAGGGTTTATGCCGATCGGCAACCCCCTATTTTGGGGAAATCCCTTTTCGCTTTTTTGCCAAAATAAAAGAAACTCAATAAAAATAATTTTTATTTTAAGGGAATTCCTAATTTCCTTATCCTTATGTTTTTACTTATCCCATTTTAAAATAAAATATTTCTCCATTCATTTTTAATTCTTTTTACGGTCTCAGCAGCAAAGTAAAAAGAGCATGTGCATTAGTCACTAAAAAAAGCATTAATAAAAATGTCATTTCATTTGCATAGATATTTGTTATGTTACATCAGTTTTGTAGGAAATAGGAAAATACAACGGGACTCAGTCTGAACCCACCTGCATTCTCTCTCTCTCTTCACCTACAATCACTCTTTCTCTCTTCCTTATCTCTCTTCTCTTTATCTCTTTCTAGGAGACTCCTTCCCTATGATGCGCTCTCTTCCCTCTGCAACGAGATGACATGCCACCACTCCCCGAGCTCGACCCTTCCTCAGACGATGCAGATGGCACCAAATAAGAAGGAACCAAAATCGCATGACGAATGTGGGCACTCGTCAAAGATATTCAATCTCTAATATCCTTAAGTCATGTGGTGAAGACCCGAATCTGATGCAAAAGAAAATAGAAAAGAGAAAATTAGTCAGCCTGAGGTAAAGAAAGAAATCAATAAATCAAAAAGAGAAAGAGATGAAAAGTATACCTCAGGTAGAAGGACATCCTCTGTCAAGCCCAACTCCTCTGGATCCATTGCATTAGGATGGTGAAGTATACACACCGACCCTCTATCAGCTCGTCGAATATTGTAAGTAGGAGCGGGAAGCCGAATAAAATGAGCCTCCGAAGTCATCATCGCTGAAGTCGATGCACCGCCTGTGCTATGGGAAGATCCCACCGGCCGACTCGAGCCCGCACAGGGAAGAGGCATCACATCATATATGTTGGGCAGCATCAACCATCTAGATACAAATTCCATATAGTCATACATCACCATCGTGTTAGTATATGACGAGTAAGGCTCTCTATTATTGTCGCTACCCGTGCATCGTCCGACATCTCCCGTACTCACCTCTTGTATTCCGAGGGCTTCGTCGGTGGCACACCAACCTCATCCTCCATAATATGTCGGACTACCCTCTCCTCGTGGTACCAAGAGTGGCCAAACTCATACTCCAGCAAACGCCACATCTACGCGTTCACCCAGTCAGCCCCATGTGCTGGATGGCTATCCCCCAGGGGATAGAAGGTCACCTGGAAACTCCCCAGCAAGTGTAAAAGATTAATATCAGGAAAAGATCATTAAAGAAAAGACAGTCTTAAAAGAAAAGAAAAAAGGACTTACCATCTCACTCGTCAGGCCATTCAAGTCCTGACGCATCGCCTTTAGAGAAAAGGACTTCTTCGACTGTCGATTGTAGGGGTGTTCAGAAAATCGAATGTATCGGCGGACCAAATCGGACCACCCTATTTTTACCAATTTTTTTATTTTTAATTGATCCGATCCAAGTTTTTTTTTGACAAACCAGTCTAATCATTCTGGTCCTCGGTCCCCCTTATTAAATACCCAGCCTGGACCAACCGGACCGGTTACTATTTATATATATGTATTTAATTATATTTATATACAAAAAAAATACATGCACAAAGCGAGTCCTTGGGATTGGGGGTAATCTTGTCTTAAAAAAAATCTTAATAGCTGCCTTATGCTGTTTGAGTTGAGTCTGAAACAAACACGCGTAACACACAACTGAGAAACAACCCACCATTCGTGCTCTCTGAGAAATAAGCCCACGACGCTCTCATTCTTCCAAGTTCATACCACTCTCTCTCTCATGGTGATCTCTCTCAAAAATAAACCCACCATTCGTGCTACGCTGCCTTGTGCTACCACTGACTTGCGCCACTGCTTTTGTGCCTTGCCCCGCTGCCTGGTAGTAATTTATCTCACAACAAGCTGTCTCTAAGAAATAACACAGAGATATTCTTTTTTTCCCTGATTCAAATACAAATATGTTCTGATAGACATAAATGCTATAATAGTTGTATAAAGACATGAATCAGTTAATGTTGATTTTTTTATTATGATGTTATAGTGCCAACAACATGATCTTGGTTTTAGTATCATTAGAGTTTAAACCATATGTTTTGTATAAACTATTAGCATAATAATAACTTGTTTAAATTAATTTAATAAGATTAGGACCGACAAGTTATACAGAACTGACCCTATTAAAAATCGAACCGACTAGGGTCGGGTGAGTGATACAATCGGTCCGGTCTTGGTTCATTTTTTTCTAGGATCGGTTTAATCGATCCGATCCTTAAAAATCCTAAAAATTGGACTGAACCGGACCGCAAACACCCCTAGTCAATTGGACTTCCGCCACCGATACATTTGGGAGAAGTCCCCAACAGACTCGTCCTTCAAATCTATCAATTGGGTGTTAAACCCAATCACCTCATAGAACCATGTCTACAAAGGATAAGGGCCAGCAATTAAGAAATAAAGAATAAAACGCATAAAGGAAAATGTGAATGCATAAAGGAAAATGTGAAAAATAAAGAATACCTCAAGAAGATATGTGGCCCCATTAAAATTTTACCGGTAGCACTGGCTGAACGCATCAAGAGAATAATAAAAAGCGTCGACAAGGTCAGGCACTCCCAGTCATAAAGACGGATGTTTGAAAACACCATCAAAAATGGAAAAAAACCACAAGTGGACGATGTCACCACTCGTCGCCGCCAAGAAATCCCCCAACACCAGCAAAATAAATAGATGGGCCATCTGCCGCACCTGTCGCCCATCACTCTCGTCAATCCTCCTCCTCAGTAATAAATATTTCAAAAGAGACAAACGATGAGAATCCCCAGAGACAAACGAAGAGAGTCCCTAGAGACCACCCTCTCCACATCACCCAATACCGCCATCACCGCCTCCGGCGTCACCCTCAAAGTCATATCCACCTTAATATGCACCCCCTCGTAATCCAGCCCCACCATCTACTGCATATCTATAGGAGTCATCGTCATCTCTCCAAAGCCAAAATGAAAGGTGTGGGTGGTGTCCCACCACCTCTCCACAAAAGCACAGGGAACGACCATAGAACGAGGCGTCTCATTCAAAGTAGACGCCAGTCTCGCAAAACCGATTTATGACACCATCCAATGCACCATAGACAAAAGGTGCTCCCAAAGGTCCCTAAGCCCCATCGTCCTTCAGGCACGCATAGTCGACATAGAAACATCAGACTGTCAAAATCAAAAAGCAAAAAGCAAAAAGCAAAAACCCTTGTCAGAATTCAAGAAATAAGAAAATATCGCTAAGAAAAACAGTAGAGAATACCAAAGGTCATTAATACTTACATAACCACCCGGTTTCACCACCCTCGAATAGCGATGATGCGAAGGCTCACATAAGATATTCCGATCATCCGCCACCGACTCGAATGAGTCAAAAGAGTTTTTAATTGCTTAAAGAAGGGGCACCCTAGCCCTCCATTCTAAGCCTGCCCAATCGTTAGCATCGAGCCATGCCATGTGTGTTGCGCTACTTGAGAACTCAACCATATTTTGTCTTGGGAATGCTATAAAGATTTTCATAAGGTAATTGTAGAAAAAGACAAGTCAGAAAGATGTGAAAAATGGGGAGAACCCTCCCCCTTTTTATAGAGGCCAAGGGGCATGCCAATCGACATCTCCCTGCCACCCACCGATCGGTACTATCTGATGATGCTAAAAACAACACCACCAGATAAGGTGTTGACAAGCTTAAGCAAGTGATAGAAATGGCATCATAGGGTAATATATATATGTATATATGTGGAAGGAGGTGAGGAGAAGAGGATAAAACACTTGAATATAAGTGGTTCAGTCAATTCGGCCTACGTCCACTTTGAGTGTGTGTGTGAGTAATATCACTGAATGAAGGCACTAATGGACATGGATACAATCTCTCAAGATTTCTCTCTCTACTGTGTAAAATGACAGAGTTTCAGCTAGGGTTGTAATTTGGGTTCCTTTTACAAGGTAGAAGATGACTTCTATATATAGTGCTTGGGGGGTGTAATGTACCCCCCCAAGCATACAATGGGCATGTGCATGAGCATCGAGCCAGTATGAGAGTGAAACCTGGCTATTCCCAACTGAGTAATGATGACCTCAATATTCCCTCACGTGGAGGGAATAATTCGGTTATAACAGATTTGTTCATGTGTTCCAAGTTATACAAGAGCGTGTAGAAGCTCAGCTGTTCGCGGGCAATACCAACCTCGGCCTGGAAGAGGACGAGGTTGGTGAGGTTGGGAAAATGCTCGATTAGATGTTATCAGTGATGATCCTGGCTCAGTAGGAGAGCTGAGGTAAAACAGGTGGAGTTTTAATGTCAGCCTGGGCCGAGGTGATGATGATGTAGCAGGATGCCGACTGGTTCTTAGCCGAGCGTAATGATGATGATTTGAGTAGCCTCTACTTCCTCGGCTTACACCCAACTGAGGTTGATGAATGCTGTAGTCATGAGGTCGGCTCCAGCCAACCTGATGGATTACTACCTGCATGGACCATAAGGACCTCATCTGTCACTTAGCTGTGAGGCAGCTAGTAACGTCAGCCATGGCCGACCTTGCTTAGGATGACACCGCTGATCGCCAATCTTGGGCCCTTCTAACCTCGGGCATCTTCTAGGTCGATGTTTGTGTCTCTGAGCTGTTAGGCACACTTAGGGCATATCAATCACCCCTAGCCCTTAGTTAGTTGTGTGATCAGGTGCCTAAGGGGTATGTTTGTCCTAGGTTGGATTTATGTTGGTGCCAATGCTTTCTTGACAAGTGTTAAGTGTTGAAGTAGATGGCATGCCTGGAAATGTCAATGATTGCAGTCTTTTGGGCTCCCAAGGCAATGATGGGCCTTGGGATGCATGCAAGAGAATATCAATGGTTAAAACCCTTTTTCCTTCCCTTTTTCTTCATTTCCTTATTTTTTTGCCTGAGCTTTCTCTATTGTCTCTCTCTCTACAAGAGCTCGGTTAAGGGTGCATTCGGTGGATTTTCTTGCCAACCTTTCCCTTCCACTCCTCGCATTCCATCAAGTATCGTCTATTACCTCTTCTTCTCTATTTTCCAGCCTTTAATTCACATTTTTTGCATTTTTCGGCGAGTTTAGGAGTTTTTTGGCGAGTTTATGCATTTTCCGGTGAACTGTTCTTGATCGTTCTTCTTTTACAAAACTCAGTTTGATCCTTAGGCAGTTCCAGTCAAGTTGTTTATTTTTATCTTAAGTCCACAAGTATAGGGTCGTCCCCATATGCTTAGACCTCTTTATCAGCTTTTAGAAGTGTTCCCCTCTCTCAGAGAGAAGACATTAGAAAAGATTAGGCAAATAGAGCGAGTCCAAGAAGAAGCTCGTAAGGCTGAGACCTTCCCCCTCAGACCTATTTTTCCACCCCCTCTGAAGGTCATATACCCTGAGCCAGCCGAACCAGTTAGGTCAGCAGAGGTCCCAGTTGAACCTACTCCTATGTCTAAGTTTGAGTCGTCCACCTTAAACCCTATGTCTGTGGACTCTTTTCAAGAGGCCGTGGACTTTTCCATTCGGCAGGATCAGGTACCTGATCAAGTCGAGGTTTCGAGCCACGTCTCATCCCATAATGAGTCTAGCACATCCCGGACCTCTTCAGACGTTGAAGTTGTCGAGCCAAACGTAGCCTTTCCTCCTATCATTAATGCTATCCCCCTGTTGGCTTCTATAGGGGATGAGTTTGCTCAAAGGTTCCCTGAAGGTAACCCCTTATTCGCTCCAGCCGACGTTGATCGAGACTAGGATGATGAGTGTAAGAGCGATGTTGACACCTCGAAGGCGGCCCAGATAGAGAGCACTGTCAGCGAGATCGACTTTCTTGCCTTCAGGCATCTGTATTCCATAAGTCCTTCCATAAAAATCAGGAGACCTTTGAGAGAAGAGAGGGATTTGAGCGACCGAGATGGTGAGATCTGCTTGTACGAGCAGATATTTAAGTTAGGGTTTCGTCTTCCCATCCACCCAATTATCAGGGCCATACTGTCTTATATAAACTTATCTCCTTCCCAGTTATCCCTTAACGCCTAGAGGGTGATAATTAGAGAAATAGTTTTGTGGAGGGTAGTCCACCATTCAGACCTTCCTGTCTAGGTCTTCTCTGGATGTTATATCCCTTCCTCGGCTAGGAATCATCCGAGATATTACCACTTTTTAGCTCGAAAGTCAACTAAGAAGATGTTGTAGGTTACCCAAACTTCAAATCATAATTGGAAATCGCGATATTTCTTCATCTCAGGGGCATGGGAATTTAGCCCCTGTGTCCCCTCTTCGAACTTAGAACCCAGGATACCCCTTCGATGGGGAAAGGTGTCAATGGATGCCAGGGCCGACCCTGCGTAGAGTCAAAACAATCTTCAGAAAGTGAAAGACCTTCAAGATCAAGGGGAGCATGTTTTATTGGTCAAGTTCGAACATCTGATGACCCTATACTATCTCTCTGAGACTGGACTTGGGGGGAGTCCTCTGACTGAGCTTCGTAAGTGTTTATTTTCCCACAAGTTGCACCTATGATTATGTAATACCTCTGATGTGCTAACTCAGACCTTTACTTGTGCAGAATGCCCCGAAGGCATCTCAAACGATATCTGGGAGATGTCTACCCCAAGTCTCATAAAGTTGGTAAAGAAGGCAGGACTGAATGCACCTCCTCCTCTCCCACCGAAGCAGAGTGTCGACGAGTCTAAAGGTCGACGCTTCAAGGAAGAGGAAAACTACAACTTCTACCCCTGAGGATTAGAGGCCAAGTAAAGCCCAAAAGGCCATCCCCATATCCTCTGGTGATGCATTAGCTGCTCGTCTTGAGCAGTTGAAGATTAATGAAAGCTTAATAGGCCACAGTGTGCAAGCGTTGGATGCCATCAGCTTTGCTATAATCGATGCTGACAAATGCTTTTGTCGCTCCATGGATACTCCCCTGCTGGTTGAGTTTGGCCTTCACAGGTCTATCCAGGTAAGATTTGAATTTTAATTATATTCCAAAGTGTAACCTCTGCTTTGAATTTGAACTTATACATTTGATTCTTGATTTGCAGGGCATTGTTGCTATGCACCACCTTGCCAACTGGACTCTGAAGAAGTTACCCCTCATCGAGAAAGGCAAAGAGGCAGAGAAGGTTTAAGACTCTGTGAATGCAGAAGTGGATCGTCTGAAGTCTGCCTTTAAAAGGTCTGACAAGAAGGTCAAGCAGTTGGAGAACGAGATCTCCAACCTTAAGAAGGAACACACCTCTGCCCTAAAGGCCAAGGATGACGTTCTTCAGCAGAAGGTTGATGCTGCAGTGAAAGTTGCCCTTGAGGATGCTTCTCAGGGGATCCTGGCTGATTACAAAGTCTCTGATGAATTTATCAGCTTTGGCTTTGAATACCTCAAAAGAGGTGTCAAGGCAACTGGTAAATGGGCGGCTGCTAAAGAAAAGGATTCAGGGAGCTTGATTGCCTCTAACTTCATTGTTTTAGGCTTTGCTAACCCTTAATTTGCTCAGGACCTTCAAGAGGTTGAGGAGGAAGATGCTGCTCCTGCAGAGACTGCGCCGCTGGATGTTACAGAGACTGAGGGTGCCAACGTCCGAGATGATCTGGCCGAGGTGACCAACATCGGCCAAGGAAATGAGACCGAGGTTACCAATACTGTAGCTGCAGACCCTTAGGCCATTTTTGTGAAGCTTTTTTGTAATTTTTGATTTTGATTTCAAATTGTAACCTCTGATTGCAAATTCAGTTACCTTATATCTTGTAACTCTTTGTCTATGTCAACCTCTGAGGAGGGCTTTATCTTTTTAGTTGTTGAATGTTCTTTGAATGAATTTCTCTGTCACACAATGTGTGTTCAGGTCTGAAGTCTCAATATAGTGGTGTCTTTATAAGCCTTATAATTGTCTAAGGTATGAGGTTATCCAAGTATGATGTCTTACCTCAGACCTTATCACCAAATTATGATGTTATAAGGTCTGAGGTTATCAGCTAAGATGTTATCCCCATAAATAATTTTTCACCAAACTAATGATGTCTAAGGTCTGAGGTCATCCAAGTATGATGTCTTACCTCAGACCTTGTCACCAAATTATGATGTTATAAGGTCTGAGGTCATCAACTAAGATGTTATCCCCATAAATAATTTTTCACCAACTTAATGATGTCTAAGGTCTGAGGTCATCCAAGTATGATGTCTTACCTCAGACCTTCTCACTAAATTATGATGTTATAAGGTCTGAGGTCATCAACTAAGATGTTATCCCCATAAATAATTTTTCACCAACTTAATGATATTAAGGGTCTGAGGTCATCCAAGTATGATGTCTTACGTGAGACCTTGTCACCAAATTATGATGTTATAAGGTCTGAGGTCATCAACTAAGATGTTATCCCCATACATAATTTTCACCAAACTAATGATGTCTAAGGTCTGAGGTCATCCAAGTATGATGTCTTACCTTAGACCTTGTCACTAAATTATGATGTTATAAGGTCTGAGGTCATCAACTAAGATGTTATCCCCATAAATAATTTTTCACCAACTTAATGATGTCTAAGGTCTGAGGTCATCCAAGTATGATGTCTTACCTCAGACCTTCTCACCAAATTATGATGTTATAAGGTCTGAGGTCATCAACTAATATGTTATCCCCATAAATAATTTTTCACCAACTTAATGATGTTAAGGGTCTGAGGTCATCCAAGTATGATGTCTTACCTGAGACCTTATCACCAAATTATGATGTTATAAGGTCTGAGGTCATCAACTAAGATGTTATCCCCATAAATAATTTTTCACCAACTTAATGATGTTAAGGGTCTGAGGTCATCCAAGTATGATGTCTTACCTCAGACCTTGTCACCAAATTATGATGTTATAAGGTCTGAGGTCATCAACTAAGATGTTATCCCCATAAATAATTTTTCACCAACTTAATGATGTTAAGGGTCTGAGGTCATCCAAATATGATGTCTTACCTGACATCTTGTCACCAAATTATGATGTTATAAGGTCTGAGGTCATCAACTAAGATGTTACCCTCATAAAATATTCACCAAGTTAATGATGTTCAAGGTCTGAGGCCATCCAGTCATGAAGTCTCACCTCAGGCCTTGTCACTAAATTATGATATTATGGTCTGAGATCATCAACTAAGATGTTACCCTCATCAAATTCTAACACTAGAGCATAATGAATCGAGAATTGACACGGGAACCGATCTTCTCATTAATAATCTCTTCATAGGATGAGACATTTACATGAAAGCTCTTGCAACATCATATGTAATACTTTTTTAGGTGATCAACATTCTAAGGATTAGAGAAAGGTTCCCCTTCGAGGTTTTCTAGCCTGTAGGTTACAGGTACAACCTCCTCGGTCACTTTGTGAGGGCCATGCCAATTTGGGTGGAGCTTGTTTGCCTTCTGTAATGTCTTCTTCAATACTAGATCTCCCACGGCTATGGGTTTTGATTTTACCCTTTGATTGTAGAACTTTGTTGTTCTCTGCTGGAAAGTTGCTTGCTTAATTTTTGTGTCTTACCTTCTCTCTTCAATCAAATCTAGGTCGAGTCTTCTCTCCTCCCCATTCTTCTCAGGGTCATAGGTCTGAACCCTATGAGTAGGGAGTCCTACCTCTGTTGGTATGGCGACCTCTGAGCCATGTGATAACATAAATGGGGTTTCCCCCGTCGACGTTCTAGCCGTTGTTCTGTAGGCCCATAGCACAACATAAACCTCTTTAGTCCATCTTCCCTTTGCTTCTTCTAACCTCTTCTTAATCCCATCAAGGATCATTCTGTTAGTGACTTCGGTCTGACTGTTTACTTGAGGTCGACCAGGAGAAGAGAAAAATTGCTTTATCCCCACTCTTTCGCAGTATTTTTGCAAGGAAGAATTCTTGAACTAGGTTTCGTTGTCCGAAATGAGGGTGTTTAGGAGGCCATGTCTGCATATGATGTTCTTCCAAATAAATTGGAAAGTCTTCTGCTCTATAATTGTGATCATCGGCTCGGCCTCCACCCATTTAGAGAAGTAGTCAATGGTGACTATCAGAAATTGGTAGTTATTTACAGCCCTTGGTAGGGGACCCACTAAGTCAATTCCCCATACTGTGAATGGCCAAGGGGAGCTGATTGATGTCATAGGCTGATGAGGTTTATGGGGGATAGTGGAGAATCTCTGACATTTGTAGCACCTCTTCACGTAGGCTGCAGTATCCTTGGCCAAGGTCAGCCATCAGTATCCTTGCGTAATAATCCTCTGGGCCAAAGGTCTTTGATATACCCGTTTATATCCTCAGCCTAGTTGAGGATTACCTCCAAACGGACGACCCCTCGGGGGCTGACCCTTCATTAGGTTCAAGATGACCCCTCAGAGGGGACGACCCTTCATCAGGTTCCAGACGACCCTACGAGGGGCCGACCACTCCAACAGGCTCCATACAACCCCTCAAAGGGACGACCCTCCTTCAGACTCCAGCCGACCCTACGAGGGGCCGACCCTTCACCACTCTCCAGACGACCCGCCGAGGGTACGACAGTACGAGGCCAGAATTGGCCGAGACTCACTACCGGAGGGAACTTTGCCCTCGGCCTCGACCCATAGGCCGAGGGTGACATCATCGCAGCGCGTGGTTTGGGACACGCATGGAACAGTGCGCGTGAGGCTCACATGGCACATGGGAGACCGTTATAACCGAATCACACCCTCACGTGAGGGAATATTATGTCATCATTTGGCATCTACAGGTGTCCACAGGGGATTGGCTAGATCATGATTCACATGCACCATGCATACTTGGGGGGTACACTACACCCCCCAAGACCTATATATACTTGTCACCTACAACCCTACAAGGGATCGATCAATTAACTGTAGCCCTAGCTAAGACTCTGCTTGTACACACAGTAGAGAGAGCGAGAGGGTTATGTGCATTGTATCCAAGGCCATTAGTTCCCATACTTAGTGGATCACACACTCACAGTGGATGTAGGCCAAATTGGCTGAACCACTATACATCAGTCTTATTTCCTCTTATACTCATCCCCTTCTACACACTTATACACTCATACATCTCTATGGTTGACATGGCTGCTACTGTTTGAGCTTACTATCACTTATCCGGTGGTGCTAAATCTCAGCATCATCAGTTTGGCGCTGTCTGTGGGAACGAGAAGACATCTCTTCCTTTGTACAGCTTGACCTCACTGGGCACTCTGGTGGTGAACCAACGCTCCCCCTGAGAGGAGGTGTTTCACCATTGAAAGAGACCCACTAAGGTTCCCAAGCTCACCAGTCTTTTCTTCAGTTCAACTTTTCATAGCTCAAGCACATGGCACCTGAGATGCCACCACCACCACTTCCCCCGCCGGATGATGGGGGAAGACCCAGTTCCAGTCAGCCGCCGCCTCAGTCTGAGATGGCTGATGTGGCGGCAGCCTTAAAGTCTCTGGCAGCAAGCCAGCGGATGATGCAGGAGCAGTTCACAGCTCTAAGCTAGAACATATTAAGAGCACCAGGGGTTTCACCTGAGATGATTACTCCGGCAGCAGCTACAGGGCAGCATGAGGCCAGGGGACCACCCCAGGCACCACACAAAGACCTGCCAGCCCCTCAGCGGCGTAGGGATGTTGCTGAACCCCGACGTCTACGCCTGGGGAGGCAAGAAAACCCTTGCCCTGAGGATAGGTATGGAGATCTGGAGGGAGAGGAGGCTCCTATAGAGTGATGGGAACCTTACGAGGTCTCCAATAATACTGTACGACCCCTCTAGGATAGTAGGGGAAAGTGCGGGAGACCAAACCCTGATGATCGCCCAAGAGGCTCTGCTTTTGATCGCTTGAGCAGGGGGTCGTCCTCTGAGAGGCTAGGCCCAGTAAATGACCTGCGGGAACAGTTGTCCAGGCCAAGAAGTGCTGCAAGATCCAGGAGGGAGGCAGCAGATGGCCGACCCCGAGGACGAGATGACGGCCAAAGGGAAGTGAACAGCCGACACAGGCCTGCTGCAGCAGAACCCTCCGTCCACCTCGAAGAGGCAGCAGGGGATAACATCGTCCAGGCCGACCCTGTGAAGCCCTGGAATGACTCAATCCAGTGGTTAGAGGATAAGATCGGTGATATATTAAAGAGCCGAGACCCTCTTCAGAGGGGATACACCATAGGCTCACCCTTTGTGGCAAAGATAGTCAACTTCCCCACGCCGTCAAAGTTCAGGCCACCTGTGGTCACCCCAAGGTATGACGGGAGAACCAAACCCATCCACCACGTGGAGATGTATCAGTCAGCGGCAGACATATACTCTATCTCAGATGAGATGAGGTGTCGTGCCTTCTCTGGTACCTTAACAGGGGCTGCGCATGTCTGGTACACGTCTCTTCCAAAAAATTCCATTGAAAACTTTAAGCAGTTGGCAGACCTGTTCATCCATAACTTCTGCTTTGGGGTGAGGCCACAAAAGAAGACCACCCACCTGCTCTATGTTAAGCAGGCGAAGAGTGAGAGTCTAAGGGACTACATAGCCAGATTCAATAAGGAGAAGCTGGAGGTGGAAGACTATGAGGAGAGCATAGCTCTGACAGCCCTGATTGGAGGACTACAAAAGGGGAAGCTGTTATGAAAGCTTGCTGAAGACCCTCCGAGGACGATGGCTGAACTATTTTCGACAGCAGGAAAGGTGATGAACGCCGAAGAGGTGATGGCTGCAAAATATGAAGACGAAAGAGGAGGTGCTAGTTGGAGTAAATACCCTAAGAAGAACAAAGATGGGAAGAAGAGGTCCACGGATGACAAGTTCGCTGGGTACACCCCTCTGACGGTCAGCTGTGAACAGATTCTCAATGAGATAAAGAGTGACCGGTCGCTGAAGTGGCCTGAGAAGCTGAGGGCAGCCCCCGGTAAGAGGAATAAGAACCTGTGGTGTGAATTTCACCAAGACCACGACCACGTAACAGATAAATGCTTTGCTCTGAAAGATGAGATTGAGAAGATGCTGAAGGAAGGGAAGCTCAGAAAGTACGTCGACAAAGGCGCCTTCAAGAGGGGCCGAGGGGACGACCCCAGAAAGAAGCGAGGCGATGCATGTAGGGAAGGTCCTCAAAAAAGAGGGGACGACCCTTCTGATGATGAGGACGACCCTGACCTCCCGCCGAGAGACGACCACAGCCCTGTCAAGAGGCTTAATATGATCTCGCTCGGAGTGGGAATGATCTCCAGGGGTCTTGCAGGAGGAGGGTCTGAGGTCGCCGACAAGAAGGCCCATGTGGCTAAGGCCAAGGCAGTGACGAAGACGGTACACGCAACCTCCCTGGAGGTCAAGTCAGAAAAGAGGAAGAAGGTTGATATGGACACACTGATAGTAGGGTTTTCAAGAATGGACTTCAAAGGCCTCTTAGCCCCACATGATGACCCTCTCATCATCACTACCAGGGTGCACGGATGCGAGGTGCCAAGGATCTTGGTAGATGGGGGTAGCTCTGCAGATGTGATGTTTTGGCCATGCTTCAAAGCCTTGGGTCTCAGCCGTGCTAGACTCGTCCCCTACCATCATCAATTGATTGGGTTCAGTGGGGAAAAGGTTCATCCCCTTGGGGTATATGAGGCCGATGTGAGGATGGGGGACGAGTGGCCGAGATGGCTCACCAAGAAGGTCAGTTTCTTTGTGATGGATGAGCAGGTGTTTTCGACCTACAACATCATACTGGGGCGTGTGGCCCTCAAGGGGTTTGAAGCTGTGCCGTCTACGGTCCATCAGATGATCAAATTTCCTACCCCTTATGGGGTTGGGGAAGTTCAGGGAGACCAGACGACAGCGCGAGAATGTTACTACAACTCCGCTGAAGAGAAGGAGACACTCAAGAGGGCTACGACCACTTACAATATTGATACCCTAGACCCTAGAGATGAGACGAAGCTGAAGAAAGGGGAGGCCTCGGAAGAGGTAGAATCCATCATCCTCGACGAGGATGACACGGAAAAAATGGTCCAAGTCGGCAAGTCTCTGAAGCCCAATATCAAGGAAGACCTCGTTAAACTGTTGAGGAGAAGGCGAAGTGTCTTCGCATGGAGTCATATAGATATGCCGGGGATTGACCCTGAAATCATGTGCCACAAGCTCAATGTGGTAGAGGGAGCGAAGCCGGTGAAGCAGAAGAGGAGAATTTACTCCAGAGAAAAATATGAGGTCATCAGGGACGAGGTCAAAAAATTAGAAGACGCTGAATTTATCAGAGAGGTCATTTACCCTGAATGGCTGTCCAATGCAGTCATTGTCCCAAAGGCCAATGACAAGTGGAGAATGTGCGTGGACTTCACAGACCTCAACAAGCATTGTCCCAAAGACAGCTTCCCTCTCCCCCGCATCGACCAGATGGTAGACGCTACCGCAGGCCACGAGCTCATGAGTTTCATGGATGCCTACTCAGGGTATAACCAGATTTTCATGAACCCTGAAGACTCGGAGAGAACAACCTTCATCATTGACAAGGGGACATACTGTTACAGGGTCATGCCCTTTGGCCTCAAAAATGCAGGGGCAACATACCAGCGCCTCGTAAATAAAATGTTTGAAGACCAAATTGGGAAGTCTATGGAGGTTTACGTAGATGACATGCTGACTAAGAGTCTGAAGGCAGAGGATCATGTAGCAGACCTGGAGAGGACCTTTAATACGATGGATAAATACCAGATGAAACTTAATCCGGCCAAGTGCGTCTTCGGGGTCGGAGCAGGGAAGTTCTTGGGGTTCATTATCAACCAAAGAGGCATCGAGGCCAATCCTGAAAAGGTAAAGGCCCTTATTGAAATGAAGACCCCCAAGTCCATTAAAGACGTTCAGAGGCTCACAGGGAGAGTTGCTGCCTTGAACAGGTTCGTGTCAAGGACCACAGACAAGTGCTTGCCATTCTTCAAGACCCTTAGGAAGGCCTTCGAATGGAGTGAAGAGTGTGATGAGGCTTTCAGGGACCTAAAGTCATACTTAGGGTCTCCCTTGCTGCTGTCACGACCCGTGTAAGGTGAACAACTTTATGTGTAACTCGCCGTCTCACAGTCGGCCATCAGTGAAGCTATTGTGAGAGACGAAGATGGGATACAGAAGCCTGTGTATTTTAACAGCAAGACACTCCAGGGGGCAGAGCAAAGATACCCGAGGATGGAGAAGTTGGCCTATGCCTTGATCCATGCCTCAAGGAAGATGAAGCCGTACTTCCAGTCCCATACAATGGTCATCCTCACCGACTCTCCTCTTAGGCAGGTCTTACACAAGCCAGAAAAATCAGACTAGGACGGCCATTAAGGGGCAGGCATTGGCAGATTTCATGGCTGAGTTCACATGGGAGGATGATGAGGCCGAGGGTGAGACCCTCGGGAAGACGGATACACAACAAGACAGACCCGCTGACACACCCGCAGATAGGGCTGAGACAAGCACCGCTAGAATGAAAGCGACTGAGAATGAAGAGGGAAGATACATCTTTAGACAGGGATCCCTCTCTGAGGGAAATTTTTCAGAGGGAAAGACTCTGTGGAGCCTCTTCATTGATGGGTCCTCCTGTGACAGCGGAAGTGGTGCTGGACTGATACTATCAGCACCCGATGGCACAGACGTTGAATACGCCCTGAGGTTCAACTTCAAAGCCTCCAACAATGAGGCTGAATATGAGGCCTTAGTAGCAGGCCTCTCCTTGGCCAAGTCTCTTAGTGTCGGCCAAATTTTGGTCCATAGTGATTCAAGGCTAGTAGTGAATCAGATACTAGGAGCTTACGAGGCTAAGGACGAGAGAATGGCTAGGTACCTTGAGAAGGTGAGGTCATTACTGAAGGGCTTTAGAGAAGTTAAATTAAGGAGGGTACCTAGGCTCGATAATGGCCGTGCTGATGCCCTTGCTAGGCTGGCCTCGACAACAAGAACAAATATCAGGAGGACGGTCCCAGTAGAAATTTTTCTTCGGCCAACTATTGAAGACGCAGAGGGAACACTTAGCTGTTGCCTAAATGTTTCTTAGGAAGCTTCGTGGATGGACCCTCTGATCAGATACATTAAAGAGGGTGAGATTCCAGAAGCAAGGCAAGAAAGGAAGAAGCTGACGTACAGGGCTGCAAAATTCACTATCATCGGAGACACCTTGTACAAAAAGGGGTTTTTGCTCCCCTTACTTAGGTGTATGCATCCCTCAGAAGTCCCTTCCATCTTGCAAGATGTGCACGAAGGATCAAGCTCAAGCCACATCGGGGGCAAATCCTTAGCGAAGAGGGTGATCACCCAGGGGTACTGGTGGCCGACCTTGGGGAAAGACGCCGCGGCATATGTAAAAAAATGTGACAAATGTCAAAGATTCTCCACCATCCCTCACCAGCCCCATCAGCCTCTTACTTCCATTACATCCCCATGGCCATTTGCAGTATGGGGAATTGATCTAGTAGGACCCTTGCCTAGGGCCATCAATAACTATCGATTCCTCATCGTAGCCATTGACTATTTTTCAAAATGGGTGGAAGCGGAGCCGATGGTGAAGATCACCGAGCAGAAGACCTTCCAGTTCATCTAGAAAAATATTATATACAGATATGGTCTCCCCAACACCATCATCTCGGACAACGGGACTCAGTTCAAGAATGCCTCTCTCCAAAAGTACTGTGAAAGGGTGAGTATCAAATAATTTTTCTCCACCCCTGGCCGACCTCAGGCCAATGGGAAAACAGAAGTTACAAACATGATAATCCTAGATGGAATCAAGAAGAGGCTTGAGGAGGCAAAAGGAAGATGGGTCGAGGAGTTACATGTTGTGCTATGGGCATACAGGACGACAGTGAGGACCTCTACCGGAGAGACCCCATTCATGCTAGCTTATGGATCAGAAGCCGTCATCCCTACCGAGATTGAGTTTCCTACGCATAGAGTCCAGGTGTATGACCCCCAGAAAAATGCGGAAGAGAGAAGACTCGACTTGGACCTGATTGAGGAAAGAAGGGAGGACACTGAGATAAGGCAGGCCGCCTACCAGCAGAGGACCGCAAGGTTCTACAATTAGAGGGTGAAACAGAGGCCTATCGCAGTGGGGGACTTGGTCCTCAAGAAGACTTGGCAAAAGCCCAACAAGATTCATCCTAATTGGCATGGCCCATATAAGGTCATCGATGAAGTCGTCCCTGGGACCTACAGACTAGAAAACCTAGAGGGGGAACCTTTTTCCAACCCCTGGAATGCAGATCATTTGAAGAAATACTATAAGTAGTGTTGTAAGGTCTTGATAGACCATAATTGTAATAAGAGTCGCTCCAACAGAACACTTTGAAAATTAATGAGAAATATTAGTGTTTCCCCTCATCCTGTGGTTATTAGTTCTAGCATGCATGGAAACATCTAAAGAGAACCACCCTCGGCTATATTGGGGACCAGTGGGGGGGGGGGGGGGGGGGGGACGACCCCACCACTGTCCTCAAAAAAGATGAGGGAAGACTTTGTTAAAAACCATTAAATTGGTAAGTTGATCCCTCGGCTATAATGGGGACCAGTGGAGGGGACGACCCCATCACTGTCCTCAAGAAAGACGAGGGAAAACTTTGTTAAAAACCATTAAATTGGTGAGTTGATCCCTCGGCTATAAGGGGGACCAGTGGAGGGGACGACCCCACCACTGTCCTCAAGAAAGACGAGGGAAGACTTAAAAACCATTAAATTGGTAAGTTGATCCCTCGGCTATAAGGGGGACCAGTGGAGGGGACGACCCCACCACTGTCCTCAAGAAAGACGAGGGAAGACTTGAAAACCATTAAATTGGTAAGTTGATCCCTCGGCTATAATGGGGACCAGTGGAGGGGACGACCCCATCACTGTCCTAAAAAAAGACGAGGGAAGACTGTTAAAAACCATTAAATTGGTAAGTTGATCCCTCGGCTATAATGGGGACCAGTGGAGGGGACGACCCCATCACTGTCCTCAAGAAAGACGAGGGAAAACTTTGTTAAAAACCATTAAATTGGTAAGTTGATCCCTCGGCTATAATGGGGACCAGTGGAGGGGACGACCCCATCACTGTCCTCAAGAAAGACGAGGGAAAACTTTGTTAAAAATCGTTAAATTGGTGAGTTGATCCCTCGGCTATAATGGGGACCAGTGGAGGGGACGACCCCACCACTGTCCTCAAGAAAGATGAGGGAAGAATTGAAAACCATTAAATTGATAAGTTGATCCCTCGGATATAATGGGGACCAGTGGAGGGGACGACCCCATCACTGTCCTCAAAAAAGACGAGGGAAGACTGTTAAAAACCATTAAATTGGTGAGTTGATCCCTCGGCTATAATGGGGACCAGTGGAGGGGACGACCCCACCACTGTCCTCAAGAAAGACAAGGGAAAACTTTATTAAAAACCAGTTGGTAATTTGACTCCTCGGCTATAATGAGGGCCAACGCAGGGGATCACCCCTTGTTCACTCTCAAGAAAGACGAGGGAGAGGTTAGTGGCATTAACAGACAGCAAACCATACAAGAAGCAAATATGGAAGACAGTAAAGAAGACGATATTATTAACAAAATGCCAGTTATACAAAATGTTAAAAGTGTACTGCAAGAAAAGTACAAAAATGTTGATTACACTAAGAGGGTATGGGCTACAGACAGCCACCCTATGGGACAATATCGGAGGGCAGAGCCTCAACATCCACCAAAGGGGTTTCCTCAATGACCATGGCCGGCTGATCCTCAGATGTGCCGATCCCCTCAACCTGCACTTGAGATTCTACATAAGTCAGGGCCTCGGCAATCATAGGGTCGTCCAGTTGGACTGCTTCAAGCGAAGGGCGGACCGAGGAGACGACGTCACCAAACCTGAGGATGACCCACCGGAAGGCAGTCCTGATTCCTCTCTCCAAGTATTCAAGGCCGAAGCCTTGAAACTCGTCAAAAATCTTATAAGCCTCAACAGCGTCAGCCTCGGCTTTTTTGGTGGATGCTTCAAGATCAATCTTGCACTTGGCCTCCATGTTGGCCAAGGCCTCGTCCTTTTCCTTGAGAAGCAAGTCCCTGGCCTTAGTGTCCTCGTCCCTGGCCTTAATGTCCTCGTCGTGATGCCTTGTCAGCTCGTCCAGGATCCTTGCATGCTCAGTCCTGGTACTTTCCAACTTGGCCCTTGCAGTATCGAGTTCCGACTGAAGATCTGCCTCATGTTGGATAGCCCTCTCGGCTTCATGGAACTTTGCTTGGTTCTCAGCCATCCATTTTATTGCCGAGGTAAAGGCACACACAGATTGCACAAGGAAATCAAACACATGTCAAGAGGCTGAGGATACAGTTGGTGAAAGAATGAAATTAAAAGAAGTGGTTCAAGACCAATACCTGGGCAAGGCCATGCAGACCATAGTCGTACACTTTCGCAGGAGGCATTTTGGACAGGAACTCGTAGTTAGAGGCCGAGGGTGCAGAGAACATTGAGGCCTTGGTTGCCCTCAAGTTTGCTATGAGTGATGAGGGGTCGGCCCTAAGATGTGCCAGGTTCTGAGACCAGAAGGCCCCCATGCTGGATGAAGAGGTCATCCCCTCAGAGGCTTCGACCCTGGACCTCGTCCGAGCATCTGGCTGAGGGTCGACAGGGGCCTCAAGCTCCTTTCTTTTATGGTTGTCAACGGTCGGCTCCACCACTGTCGGCCCTGCGGCCCTCGTTTTCCTCGGAGCCTGCTGAGGCTCCTTCCCTTTCTTCTTGCTCAGACCAGACAGCAGGCTCGGAGCAGTCATTTCCCAAAGTCGGTCTGATACACCTGCGGGGTGACCTGATAAGAGGACGACACGTCAGAAAAATGCAAAGAAAAAGAGGAAACACTTCAAAAATAAGTAAAGAATTGAGAACGTTCAGTATAACTCACATAGTTCTGTCAGAGGGCCGACCCTTAGACCAGCTTCTTTGAGGAATCGGGGGGTCATCAGGTCTTCAAATTTTGGAAGCTCACCCTCTCTCCCTCGTCCTCTCAGATAGTCAACGATGTCCTTCTCCTTTAGACTAAGTCCAGGGTCTCACCGGGCCTTCATGGATGGGTTAGACCATCTTCTGGGAACCCTCGGACCATCGGCGGTGGACTCCCACTCCCTAGAGATAAAGAAGAATATCTTTTTCCAATCGTGGTTGGAAGTTTGTGCCACGTGGAGGAGTTTCTTCTCAGACCTCCTCGCCCCCAGATGATAGTATCCAGGCTGTTTGGATGAGGAGGTGATGTTGTAGCAGCCCAAGAATAGGTCGGCCGAGGGCTCATCGATGAAAGAATTCTTCCACAAGGAGATGTAGCCCAGGATCGTCCTCCAAGAGTTGGGAGGAAGTTGAGAGGGGGAAACACCAAGGGCAGACAGGATATCTACGATGGCAGGATGCAGAGGGAATGTGACTCCAACCTTGAACATCTGTTCGTAGACTACAACCTCTCCCTCTTCACAATCAAAAACCCTCTCAGACTCAAAGGTAACCGTCATAGTTACGCTGAGGGGCACTCCATAGGCATGCCTCCATATCAAGAGGTCGCGATCCCTAACATAGGAGATATAGGACGAGGCGTGAGAGGTATCAATCTCGTCATCATCTGTATCATCGCCCTCGTCCTCAGTCCTCTATCCCTAGGCCTCATCTTCTTCCAGAGGCCCCTGGGGGAAGGCCATCTGAAAGGCATGGGGATATAGGGTTGTCACAGGGACAGCCTCGGAGGGGACCGTACCCTCGGCCTCTCGGCCTGGGCTTAAGTCAGATGTCTCTCTCCTACCGGAAGGTCCAACGCCAGTTGGCGACGACGCTCTCTTGTCCATCTCACTTGAATGACACTCGGCTGGACGAGAGGACGACCCACAAGACTCAGACGGTTCAAATGGTTTTATTGTGGCAAGAGGAATGGGAAAGATGGGTCGTACCCAGTTAGGGTCGGCCCCTCGTCTCCTCTCTTCCTCTTCCTCTACTCGTCTGATCTCTGCAAAGAGCTTCTCTCTCAAGGATGGGAATTCAGACGCTAAACTATAAAGCTTCCTAAGCATTAAAAGGGAAGACCCTACACTTGGATAAATTTGGGGAACTTAACTACAAACAAGTTTGCAGTTGACCAAATTAGACTTTTGAATTAAAAAGGGAATTGATGGTTTTCACTCAAGAACACTCAAGAACATTCGAGAAATAGTTGCCGGAGAAGACACCGAAAAAAGCTATGGGACAACTCAAAGAAAATGCATCCCTACGAGCCTAAAAAGCAAACAGAAATGAAGGAAAAAGAAAGCGTTGAAGGATTACCTGATAAAGAGAGAGCAAGAACTGCCCAAGTCGCTAAGCTTGAAGGATTGAAGGCTGCAGAAATGGCGACGAAAACTGGTAAAAGGCTATAGAGAGAAGGCTTGGGCGCGAAGAAGAAGAAGAAGAGAGAGAGTTCAAAAATCTCTTAAATACCTTAGTAATGAGTGGGCTCATTGACCAAGGCAGGACACAACCCACTAGGAAGGCATCATTAGGGTGCAAGGCCCCAAGCAAAGTGTGCAGTCGCCATGCCTTGGAAACTAGAATAGCAATGAGTGTCTGCCCAGGTGTCACTCACCTAACTGATCATACACGCATCTCAATTACAACACTATCCCTCAGCCATCTCAACAGCACCTATGGCTAAGGGCTGGGGGGTGATTGATATACCCATTCATATCCTCGGCCTAGTTGAGGATTACCTCCAAACGGACGACCCCTCGGGGGCTGACCCTTCATCAGGCTCAAGACGACCCCTCAGAGGGGTCGACCCTTCATCAGGTTCCAGACGACCATACGAGGGGCCGACCCCTCCAACAGGCTCCACACAACCCCTCAGAGGGCCGACCCTCCTTCAGACTCCAGCCGACCCTACGAGGGGCTGACCCTTCACCACTCTCCAGACGACCCGCCGAGGGTACGACAGTACGAGGCCAGAATTAGCCCAGACTCACTACCGGAGGGAACTTTGCCCTCGGCCTCGGCCCATAGGCCGAGGGTGACATCATCGCAGCGCGTGGTTTGGGAGACGTGTGGAACAGTGCGCGTGAGGCTCACATGGCACATGGGAGACCGTTATAACCGAATCACACCCTCACGTGAGGGAATATTATGTCATCATTTGGCATCTACAGGTGTCCACAGGGGATTGGCTAGATCATGATTCACATGCACCATACATACTTGGGGGGTACACTACACCCCCCAAGACCTATATATACTTGTCACCTACAACCCTACAAGGGATCGATCAATTAACTGTAGCCCTAGCTAAGACTCTGCTTGTACACACAGTAGAGAGAGAGAGAGGGTTATGTGCATTGTATCCAAGGCCATTAGTTCCCATACTTAGTGGATCACACACTCACAGTGGATGTAGGCCAAATTGGCTGAACCACTATACATCAGTCTTATTTCCTCTTATACTCATCCCCTTCTACACACTTATACACTCATACATCTCTATGGCTGCCATGGCTGCTACTGTTTGAGCTTACTATCACTTATCCGGTGGTGCTAAATCTCAGCATCATCAGTCTTCCTCCTATATAACTGGAGCAAGAACCCTCGTGTACCTCATGTAGGACGCGGGGAACTTCTATGGGATGAACACATCTGAGGAGAGGTAATAGAAATCCCTTCTTATATAGGACGTCTCCTATTATGGAAAACTTTGCAGCTCTGTATCTTAGTTTCCTCCTCTCTAGCTTTGATTTCGACAGCTCTCCCTCTCTGATATATCTGATAAGGGGATCCATCCATGAGTCCCCCAAGTTCAAATTGAGACAAAGGTTACTTACCTCTTCTTCTTTAATGGTCGCCTTGGGCAGGATCTCGACTGGAACTGTCCTTTTGATGTCTGTCCTGGTTACCAAAGCCAACCTTACTAGTGCGTCTGCGTGACTATTGTTTTGACGAGGTATTCTCTTCATCTTTACCTCTTCCAAGCCTTCTAATATCGTTCTTACCCTCTTCAGGTATTTAGCCATCCTTTCATCCTTGGTCTCATAAACCCCCAACACTTGATTAACAACCAACCTTAAGTCACTATGAAGAAGGTGTCATCTTACCCTAAGTGTCTTTGCCAATGAGAGGCCTGCTATCATAGCCTCATATTCTGACTCGTTGTTGGATGCCTTGAAGTTAAACCTAAGGGCATATTCAACGTTAGTACCATCCGGAGATGAAAGTATTAGCCCTGCACCACTTCCGCTTTCGCATGAAGACCCATCAACAAAGAGGTTCCAGATGTCTTTATCTGATAAGAAGCTCCCTTTTGACGTGACTCCATGCCTAAATAGGTATCGATCTTACTCATTCTTGGTTATTCCATTTTTGGCTCCCTTGGATACAACCTCTTCCAGATCTCGAAAGACGTTGCTATTTGACCCCTCTGTTGCCTTTAGGTTATTCTCAACCTCGGCCTCTTCCCATGTGAACTTAGCGATAAAATCCGCAAGTGCCTGCCCTTTGATGGCCACCCTGGGCTGATAAGTAAGGTCATACTCTCCCAACTCAATGGTCCATGTTATCAATCTACCCGACTTCTCAGGCTTATGAAGGACATGTCTTAGTGGGGAGTTAGTGAGGACGACCATAGAATGGGCTTGAAAGTAATGCTTCATCTTCCTAGAAGCATGTATCAAGGTGTAGGCTAACTTTTCCATCCGAGGATAATTCTGTTCAGACCCCTGAAGGGCCTTACTATTGAAGTATACAGGCCTTTGGACCCCAACGTCTTCCCGTACTATGGCCGCACTTATAGCTGATTCAGAGACTGCTAGATAAACATATAACTTCTCTCCTATTATGGGCTGAGATAAGAGCAAGGGAGATCCGAGGTAGGACTTGAGTTGGTTAAAAGCCTCCTCACACTCTTTGTCCCATTCTAAGGACTTTCTGAGAACCTTAAAGAATGGAAGACACTTGTCCGTCTCTCTAGAAACAAATCTGTTGAGTGCAGCTACTCTTCCAGTGAGCCTCTGAACGTCCTTGATATCCCTTGGCATCTTCCTGTCAAGAAAAGCCTTGATTTTCTCAGGGTTCGCCTCTATTCCTCTCTGATTGACAATGAATCCAAGGAACTTCCCAGAACCTACCCCGAAGACACACTTCACATGGTTGAGTTTCATTTTGTACAAGTCCATGGTATCGAAGGTCTTTTCTAGGTCTTCCACGTGAGTGCAGGCCGTCAAGCTCTTCGTCAACATATTGTCTACGTACACCTCCATAGTCTTGCCTATTTGAGCCTCAAACATCTTATTCACAAGACGTTGGTATGTTGCCCCCGTATTTTTCAATTCGAAGGGCATAACTTTATAGCAATATGTCCCTTTGTCCGTGATAAAGGATGTCTTCTCCGAGTCTTCGGCATTCATGAAGATCTGGTTGTAGCCTGAATACGCGTCCATGAAGCTTATGAGCTCATGCCCTGCAGTGGCATATACCATCTGGTCTATCCGAGGTAAGGGATAGCTGTCTTTTGGGAAAGACTTATTTAGGTCGATGAAGTCAATGCACATCCTTCGTTTCCCATTAGCTTTTGGCACTATGACTGCGTTTGACAACCACTCCGGGTATATGACTTCAGTTGTAAACTCGGCCTCTTCTAACTTTCTGACTTCTTCTCTGATGACGTCGTACTTTTCCCGGGAGTAAACTCGTCGTCTCTGTTTGATGGGCTTAGCATCCTTAGTTATGTTGAGTTTATGGCACATAACCTCAGGGTCGATGCCAGGCATGTCCGCGTGGCTCCAAGCGAAGACACTCTGCCTCTTCCTTAAGAAACTTATCAGCTCTTCCTTGATCTCTTCTTTTAAGGCTTTACCGACCTGGACATTTTTTTTATTCGTCCTCATTGAGGACGATGGATTCTACCTCATTCGCGACCGCTCCTTTCTTCAACTTCGTTTCATCTCTGGGGTCAAGTGTATCAATGTTATATGTGGTAGTTGCTCTCTTATGGGAGTCTCTCTCTTCTGCTGAGTTGAAGTAACATTCTCGTGCTATGGTCTGGTCACCCTGCACTTCCCCTACCCCATAGGGGGTCGAGAATTTTAGCATCTGGTGTACCATCGACGGCATGGCCTCAAACTCCTTAAGGGCTACTCTTCCTATGACGAGGTTATAAGTCGAAAAGACATTTTCATCCATAATAAAAAAATTGATCTTTCGTGTTAACCTCTTAGGCCATTCATCGCCCATTCATACATCCATCTCATACATACCCAACGGATGGACTTTTTCACTGCTGAAGCCCATTAACGGATGATGATAGGGTACCAACCTTGCTCTACTGAGGCCAAGGCTCTTGAAGTAGGGCCAGAACATCACATCCGCTGAACTTCCTCCATCTATGAGGATTCTCTGTACCTCGCACCCATGCACCCTTATTGTGATTACTAAAGGGTCATCATGCGGATCTAGGATGCCTTTAAAGTCGAGTCGGGAGAACCCAACTATAAGATTGTCCATATCCACCTTCTTTCTCTTATGCTTTGTTTCGGAAGACGTTAGATTTACCAATTCTGACTTGGCCTCCGCCACATGAGCTTTTCAGTCAGCCACTTCAGAACCACCCCTACAAGTCCTCCACATATGGTGTTAACATCGAAGGAGATTATTCCAACCCTCTTCACTGGGGTGTTGTCATCTTTTGGTGGGAGGTCTGGATCGTCTTCATCATCACCGTCAGAGTAATCATCTCTTCTTACTGGAGTATCATCATGGCATTTGTCATTTCTCTTCTTTTTAGGGTCATCTCTTCCCCTTTTAGGAGCCTTGCCATCAACGTACTTTCGCAACTTTCCTGATTTTAACATTTTTTCGATCTCATCCTTTAAGGCGAATCACTTGTCTGTAATATGGCCATGGTCTTGGTGGAACTCGCACCACAAGTTCTAGTTCCTCTTGTGTGGAGGAGCCTTCAGCTTCTCTGGCCATTATAGGGATCAGTCATTCTTGATCTCATTGAGGATGTGTTCGCAGCTTACAGTTAAAGGAGTATAACGTGCAAACTTGTCATCAGTTGACCTCTTCTTTTCGTCCTTCTTTCTTTGTAACTTCCCACTGCCATTGCCGTTCTCATCCTCATACTTTGAGTCCACGGCCTCTTTAGCATTCATGACCTTACCTGCAGTTGACAATAATTCTGCCATGGACTTGGGGGGTCTTCTGTGAGCTTTTACAATAACTTCCCTTTTCGGAGACCTCCGATAAGAGCGGTCATAGCTATAATCTCTTCGTAATCTTCCACCTCCAGTTTTTCTTTGTTGAATCTAGCAATGTAGTCTCTTAGACTTTCGTTTTTGCCTTGCTTGACATATAACAGATGGGTGGTCTTCTTTTGAGTTCTTACCCCAAAATAGAAATTATGAATAAATCGTTTAGCCAACCCCTTAAAGTTCTCAATTGAATTCTTTGGAAGATAAGTAAACCAGATGTGTGCTGCTCCCATCAAAGTCTCGGAGAAGGCCCGGCACTTCATCTCATCTGGTATTGAATAAATGTCCATCTCTGACTGGTACATCTCAATGTGATGTACAGGATTGGTGCTATCATCATACTTAGGGGACACCGTAAGTGGCTTGAATTTGGTCGGGGTTAGAAAACTCACTATCCTGGCCACGAATGGGGAGCCTTCTGAGAAACTCCTTTGCAGTGGGTCACGGATTTTGATGAGATCTCCTATCTTTTCTTCAAGTCATTCCATGGTCTCGCAACGTCAGCTTGGCCTAGGTTGTCCCCATCCACCTCCAAGGGGTGGACTAAAGGTTCCCTAACCGCAGCACGACGTCGGATGTTGACCTCTTCCTGGTCTCTACCTCATCCCATGTGGGGTCGGCCTTGATAAGGCCGATGTTGACCCTCTTCCCTTTGTGAGCCGGTCGCACTTCTCGACCTTGACAATCTCTGCTGAAGGTCATTTACTGGGCCGAGCCTTTCAAAGGCCGACCCTATGATTAATCGATCAAAAGATGACCCTATTTGTTGGGCTTCACCTCTTCGACCTACACAACCTTGGCTCTGGTGGATAGGATGAACCGTGTTATTTGAAACCTCATACGGCTCCCAATAATCTTCGAGAGCGTCTTCTGCCTACAAATCATCATACCTATCCTCAGGGCAAGGGTGTCCTTGCCTCCCCAGACATAAATGTCTAGGGTCAGCAACATCCCTCCTCGATTGAGGTGAAGGTTGGTCTTTCCGCGATGCCTGGGTTGGGCTCCTAGCATCAGGATGAGGCTAAACGGACGCCGGAGTAATCATCTCTGGTGAGACCCCAGGTGGTCTCATCATGTTTTGACTGAGGTGTGCAAATTTCTCCATCATTGCTTGTTGCGTTGCTACCAAGGACTTCAAGGCTGCGACCACCTTCGCCATTTCGGACTGAGGCAGAGCCTGGCTTGAACTGGGTCCTCCCGCACCAGGCGACGGAAGAGGTGGTGGTTGTTCCGGTTCCATATGTTAACACTAAAGAGCTTGAGTAGTAGATGAGCTTAATACCTTAAAGGACCTCTTTCAATGGTGAAACAACTCCACGTAAGGGGTGGGGCCTAGTTCACCACCAGAGTCTCCGGTGAGGTTAAGCATAAAATGAGGAAGAGATAGCTTCTCGTTCCCACAGACGACGCCAAAATGATGATGCTCGAAACAGCACCACCAGATAAGGTGTTAACAAGCTCAAGCAAGTGATAACAATGGCAGGACATGATAATATATATATATATATATATATGTGTGTGTGTGTATATATGTGTAAGGAGGTGAGGAGAAGAGGATGAAACACTTGAATATAAGTAGTTCTGCCAATCTGGCCTACGTCCACTATGAGTGTGTGTGTGAGTAATATCACTTAATGAAGGCACTAATGGCCATGGATACAATCACTCAAGCTTTATCTCTCTACTGTGTAAAATGATAGAGTTTCAGCTAGGGTTGTAATTTGGGATCCTTTTACAAGGTAGAAGATGACTTCTAATACATAGTGCTTGGGGGGTGTAATGTACCCCCCCAAGCATACAATGGGCATGTGCATGAGCATCGAGCCAGTATGAGAGTGAAACCTGGTTGTTCCCAACTGAGTAATGATGACCTCAATACTCCCTCACGCGGAGGGAATAATTCAGTTATAACAGATTTGTTCATGTGTTCCAAGTTATACAAGAGAGTGTAGAAGCTCGGCTGTCCGCGGGCAACACCAACCTCGGCCTGGAAGAGGACGAGGTTGGTGAGGTCAGGAAAATGCTCGATCAGATGTTATTAGTGATGATCCTGGCTCAGTAGGAGAGCTGAGGTAAGACAGGTGGAGTTGTAATGTCAGCCTGGGCCGAGGTGATGGTGATGTAGCAGGATGCCGGCTGGTTCTTAGCCGAGGGTAATGATGATGATTTGAGTAGCCTCTGCTTCCTCGGCTTACACCCAGCTGAGGTTGATGAATGATGTAGTCATGAGGTCGGCTCCAGCCAACCTGATGGATTACTACTTGCATGGACCATAAGGACCTCATCTGTCACTTAGCTGTGAGACAACTAGTAACGTCGACCATGGCCGACCTTGCTTAGGTTGACACCGTTGATCGCCAATCTTAGGCCCTTCTAACCTCGTCCATCTTCTAGGTCAATGTTTTTGTCTTTGAGCTATTAGGCACACTTAGGGCATATCACTATCCCTCCACCCACTTGAGGTACCCTAAAAGACTGTGCCACTGTCGTTTGACACCCTTCCAACCATGCCGGTCAGCACCCTCTTTAAAATTTCACACAACAACTCCCAAAAAATGCCAGAAAATCCCTAAAAATTACCAAAATTACCAAATAAATTTTCACCAAGATAAAACATTTTTACCACACTCATTTCCATAGCAAAAATCTTATCTCTCTAGCGGAATTCCCGAAATCAATTTCATGTCTCCCCAACAATGTCCTCAAAGGACACCACAAAAGGAAAGAAATTCCCCAACTAAGAAAAATCCAATCCTCGGATCATTACCTCTTCCCCAGTGAAATCTAAAATCATCCTCGGCAAAACTATAAGATACATATCCCTAGTAGAGTCCCTAAAATTCCCCAGAGAAATTTACAACCCTAAGCCCACAAAATTGGTTGCTTATACTTAAGCCCTCAAAATTGGCTTTGACCCTCTGAATTGGTCACCCATACATTAATCCCGCATAATTGGTCACCCCTATCATAAGCCCATAAAATTTTCTTTGACCCTCAAAATTGGTCACCCCTAACTTAAAATCGCAGAATTGGCTTCGACCTGCAGAATTGGTCGCTTTTACTTAAGCCCTCAGAATTGGTTTCGACCCCTAGAATTGGTCACCCTTATATTAAGCCCGCAGAATTGGCTTCGATCGGAAGAATTGGTCCCTTATACTTAAGCCCTTAGAATTGTCTTTGACCCTCAGAATTTCGCATCCCTAACTTATGCCCTCAGATTTGGGTTCGACCCGCAAAATTGGTCGCTACAACTTAGGTCCTCAAAATTGACCTCGACCCACAGAATTAGTCTCTCCCTACCTTTGACATCGTCCATATACCCCTTTAGGTCCTTAGAATCGTCCATCCCCAGCATCCCCTTAGGTCCTCAGAATCAATCGCGACCCTTTGAACCGGCCATCCTCGTTCCTTAAGGTCCGTAGAATTGACCTCTTACCAAAAACATCATGTGGTGTCTATTCGACGGTTTTCGCTCGTTCCAAGCCCACCCGTCGAGGGGCTCCGTATAGACCACATTATAGGATTCCCTAATTCTCTCTTTAGGTCCCTAACACCTCCTCATTTCACTATAAACCCTAGGGCGCATTTCGAGTACCGATCTAGAGGCATCGGGCGCTCTCGGCCCCCATTTGACTCTGATCAACTCTATCGTCATATCAAAACCTCTTTGAATACTCAAAAGGCTCTAAATCCACATTCCAATGGTCCACTCCATGCGCGAATCCGCATAACGATTCGGACGAACCGATCATTTTACTACTAAAAATTGATTCGAAGGCCACCGGGCGCTCTCGAGCCCCGATTTGACCCCAAGCAACTTCATTTTCAGAGTGAAATATCTTTGAATCTTCGAAGGTCATTGAAATCCCTTTCCAACGGTCTTCCCCATTAATGAAACAACATAACCGTTCAGACGAACGATCAGTTTTCCCCTAAAAATTAATCTGGAGGCCACCGGGCGCTCCCAGGCTCCGTTTGACCAAAGTTAACTCTTCATCTTGAATGAACCTGAATGAATATCTGAAGGTCACTGAATACCCTTTCCAAAGTTCATCCCCATGCGTGATTCTGACTTACAGTACGGACGAACGATTCGTTTTACTCCGATAGGTCACCGAGTGCTTGTGGGCCCCGATTGACCAAGGTTAACTTTTCGAACCGAAAGAACTCTTTGGAATGTAAAAATAAATCTCCTAATCTTTCCAATGGTATACCCCGTGCGCTGTTCGTACTTACCATGCGAATGAACGATCCGTTTCAGTTCAAAGATCTCTCGTCCAAAGGACCGACGTGCACTTTTGAGCCACATTTGACCCAAAGTCAACTCCTGGACCCGAGAGCGGTCCAAAGTAATCTTAAAGGTATTTAAAGTACCTATATAATGGTATGCCTCGTGCACAATTCGAATCAATGAATTAAGTCCTACAAACATTTTTCAGGAAAATTTGCATAAGACTGCCAATTGGCAAGTCCAATTCCCTGCCTATCGGCAGTGTGTCTAGGGTCACCTGTCGATGGGAAGGACTAGGGCAGTGCCGATCGGCAACCCCCAAACCCTATAAAAGTAGGTAATTACCTCACTACCAATCAGACAAACACCAGAGATCCATCAGCATCAGTGATCTCAACAACATTCTCTCAAAATCAGCGAAGTTCCTCCATGTGAAGTTCCATTCAAGCTTCCATTCCCATCCTTTTCATACCCAATTTGGCAAATCACATTCTCTCTCATCCCACATTCATCTCACATTCGAGGGAGTTCATCCAAGATCAAAGATCAAGCTTCAAAGAAGGTCTAATTCCTTCCCTTTCTATTTAAATTCTTTATTTTGCATAAATTTCATTAGATCCATAATTTAGTTCTTAGTTTAGTTCATACACATTAATATCTTCATTTTTTATTAGTATATTGCACAAACTTTATTTTCTATAAAAAAAAACTAAACAAACAAAAGGAAGGTTACACTCATAAATTCCGAACGTGATTATCCATCACACTTTTTCAAAACTAAAACGTACTTTTCTACACACACACATATAATAAAATTATGTTCGGATTTATGGGTTAATTCCCACCTCCATGATGTATCCTAACTGTGTTGACTTTGATGCCTTTATAGGCTACATAGGCATTTCGGATTAAAACCAGAGACTCAAGTCCAATTTCCCAATTTTCCAATATTCCTAAATTCCTCATTTTCATCATATTCTCGCATTAATATAAATATTATGTCTGTTAGCGTTTCATCCAATACATATTATCGTTTCACAATAACGATCAATATCACGATAAACGCATAAATCATATTTTCTATATAAATTATTTTGGAAAAATTCTTATGGATGACTTCACTATATCTTTCCCATGGTACGAGTTGAACGATTCTGATCTCCATTATATATATAAATGTACACACTTCACGGAGAAATAACGAAAAATAGTAGCACAAGTCCATGAGAGATCAAAAGGGCGGGATGGGTTCCTAACAGCTTCCCATTCAGTAACTTAGCCCCCGAACCTTCGCACTATTGGTTTCATATACATCAGTTTGTCTTAGATGCCGCTCTCTCAAGGAAGTAACATGTCATTTTAAGTGTTTTGTGCAAAATAGATTGGCGACTACATATATTTACATTAACCCCACATCGACGATGACCAAAGAGTTCCTAAGTAAGAAAAGGAGCGCGATACCTTTCGCCCCCCCCCCCCCCCCGGTGCGCAATCTCGATCAGGATGTCCACACACAAAAGTAGCCAAATTCCTTTAATCTTTTAAAGTATTTTATTGATACACCAGGGCTTTGTGAAATGGAACAGGAATATAAAAAACATACACCAAAAATATCAAGTTATTGACACAAGAACTAGAAATCAGATTTAAACACACAAGAAGACAGAGATTTCACTATATCAATAATTTTCACACAAATCAGTAGTGAAAATAGATAGGGTTCATTTTGATAAACTTTTTCAAGAACATATATGAACCCTGAGAGACATTAAAACAATTTTGAAAACATATCAAAGATGTTTTCCCAAAAAAAAAACTTACACACATACACAAAAATATAGTGTTAGTTTTAAAAAGCCGTATACATATTGTGTAGATGGATACATAGATACCTGCCAGATATGTATCCAAGGCATGTCCAAAAGAAACTATAAAATAAATCAGGATACGGGTCTGATACATGGACCCGTGTCCTGTATGTATACTAGTTTATCTTTTATTTTTCAAATGCGTTGTGGATACTTGAGAAGGTATGGTGGTGAGATAACTGGGAGGTACAGTGGGGGCATTTTGCAATTTTTGAATAAATCCAATTGTGATTTAAATAAAATTTTATAATATAAAGTAATTTTTAGTAAGCTGAACTCTTAACAAGTGATTTCTCTCATTACTGAACAGAACAAAACGTCATAAACTAAAATAACTATCTCTCCAGTGGCCTTGCCACTTTGCATGTCGTCAAAATCATTTGAACATTTATGATGAATATGAATTATAATTTCTATCAACTATTAGAACAAACTTAAGATATATTTTTTTTAATCGAAAAAAGGAAACCTCAATTAAATTGAAATAAAAAAGATACATTGATGAAGTAAATCAGTCCACTTACATAACAAAAAAGGAGGAAAATCTATACAAAACAACTTCAAAATAACACAAAATAATCAAGAAAAGAAAAACAACAACAAACAACTTGAGCAGATCTGCGATTCTCTATGTGCAGCTTGAAATAAACGTGCTCCAGATCCTATATCGCAATCCCAGTCGAAGCCACATTCTTCCAGTTCAAGAAAATTAGATTCAGGGGAATATCGATGCCCACAATGATGGTATGAACTTTACCTTCTCCGCACCCATTCTTTTCTCATTAAATATTTTATTATTACTTCAAGCCACATGTACCAAAAGAGCATTAGAACAAAGAATAAACTTAAAAATTCGAACTAAGTCTAAGGAGTTGATAGTTAATACACGAAAATAGTAGCCATATATATATATGTATGTGTATTTGGGAATAAGTGAGACGGCAGAGGAGTGCCTAGGTGGGCTGGAATATTTAGTACACTGAGCATAAGCACACAAAATAGTCTCAGTATTGATTCTAAGCTTTAAGCAAGAAACCAAAGCTTTGATTGACATCTCGCAATAATCAGAGAAAAGCTCAAGAATCATCAAAGAATAAGTTTTGAAAGAAATATTATTTGTTTATACTTCAGTTTTATATATTGGATTTTTATATTTTCATTTTGTCATCGAGGTGTCATCTATGCATTCGTGGCCATCAATCTAGAATTAACATGTCTGAAGTATTGTACCCGTGTCCCATGTCCAAATGATATCCTTTTCACATGAAACTGGTTTGTGATCATGCCCATAATATACTAATGTGCATGATCAAGTATCATTCTAAACATCTTACAGATCATGCATTTCCTTTTCTTTTACATGATACCAGGAGAATAGTCTACGCATTCAAACATATATTTAAAAATTCTTAATGTGGTATATGTGACACAAAATATACACGTATACATATAAGCATGGAACCTCTTACATGTTTATACACATAATATACTAGGGCGGTATGAATATCCCGTCCCAAGTTAGGCTCTATCCAGAGACGACCTAGAAACCTCCATTTTTAGATGGACTTGTGTTGTATCCACATCTTGTCCTCTAAATTAAATCTGCTGAAATGTTTGCATATTGCTTATTGATTTAAATATTTGTTTATTTTATAGTTTTACATTCTTATTTGAACTCTGGTGTTTAAGGGAAGTTTCAATTTGGAATTCATTTCCGCATGTCATGTTTTCTTGTAGACACTACCATTACCATTATTTATTTTTTATATTTTGAAGAAGTAAAAAGAAAAAATTGCATTGCATGTAGTTCTCCAGTAAGTTGCATACCATTGGAGTTGGAGCCAAATTTATTATTTTAAAAAGGTTAGTCAGCCTTTTTTCCTTTTCTAAGTTATTTTATATCACAATGGGATGGCAGTCGTGGTGGCTTGATCTAAGGTTATGTGGATAAAATATGCACTCAATACCATATCTATAACTTTAATACTTATGATTCACTATATCCATCCTTCGGTGCGTTTGTTTCCTACTTATTATAGATATTCCCCAAGGTTGGAAATAAGCCTTTATCAATACCATTGAAGGAGGCTATACTTGTTCATTTCTATTTGAGCTGTTAGCAATGGGTTGAAGGAGTTGTTGAGAGATATTGCGGTAAACGGTGTCAATTGCAAACAAGAGCAGTAATTCTTAAAATATCTATTAATGGAATGATTTCCCTAAATGAGGTAGTACATTATTCATGGCATAAAAGGAAGAATATAGAAATGGACGATTACTTGCTCTCTAAGAATGCTCGCATCCATGTAATGTCACGAGTGATATCACTAAAGGTTCCCACCGTGACATCCCATGGCCTAGAACATAATAAAATGCCCAAAATATAATTCACATCACACTCCCCCACTTAAAACCAAGCTCGTCCTAGAGCTTTGAAACTTAAGGGACTCGTGTGGAAATTCTGAAATATAGTATGGCCCAAAGAAAGTAGCTCTCTCTTTTTTTTTACACTTAGCTAAAACCAAATTTTTGTGGGTTTGGAATTCTAACTTTGGCACAGGCCCAAGGTGGGATGAAACTGGTTCTTAAAGCCTATTCTCTATTTAAACTAAAAGCTAAAAATGGGCCTTGTTTATTGTGAGGTTGGAATGGGCCACCATAGGCCCAGAGGTACTTCAGACCCAAAAGTTTATTGTTAAAACACACTTATTCCTCCTTTGTATGCTTTTTCTCTCTTCTTTGCTAGAGATCAATACCTTCTGGGTTGAAACGCGCTTGCTTCAGGTAACAGGCTGCTGGGCTACGCGACCCAATAGGGTGTGACAAACTGGAGGGCAGCCCCCAGGGGTTCCGTTTGAAGCGCATCTCACTTCGACATTGAGAACCAAATGACGCCCCTCTGATGAATAGAATCCGAAAAAACAATATTCAATGGGGCGCTGGAGGGGCCCCTATTCTCACGAGCCTTCCTCTCTCTCTCTCTCTCTTCTCTTTTTCAGTTTTTTTGAATTTGGATTGGTGGGTCTCACCGATGGTTGCCGAGGGCTCCGATTGCGGGGCAACGATGATGGAAGTGGTTTACCCTCTGTGTTGGTGTCTTGGGATGATTTGGACAATGGTGGCGATGGAGTTTGTGTTGGAGGTGGTAGTCGTCGGTATAGGCTGAGAATATGGTCAACTTTTGCATTGAGGAGGTCAACCATTTCCTCCAATCGAGTTCTTGGAATAGCCGAGGTGGTGGAGAAATCGTGAGGTGGTGGTGGGTAATCGGCTGAGAAGACAGTTGACTTTTTCAGTAAGGATGACCACGAGTCGAGTGGTCCGACGCTTAGATTGGGTGCTTCTATTTGTTACTATTGTTGATTTGTTTATGATTTTTGTATACCACCACAACTACAAGTTGAGCGACGAGGTTCTAACACCAATTGACGTAAACGATGTCAATGACACACAACAAAATTGCATTCAAAATAAGAATAGTAATACTCAGAATATCTATTAATGGAATGATTTTCCCAAATGGAGTAGTACACTATTTATTGGATAACACAAAGGATCTAGAAAGGGCTCATGACTTACTCTCTAAGAATGATAGTATCCATGTGATGTCACATCATTGAAGGTCCCCACCATGCCATCACGTGGCGTTGAACATTCTTTATTACAAAATACCTAAATAACCCTCACTAAACGAAATATCTACAACTAAGAATTAAAAATAATGAAAGGAAAATTACACTAACAAAAAAAAATGTCGATGATACAGTTCTCATTAGATATAATAAAACTAGACTCGTTGCAAATATATTTATTTAGATGCATGGTAACTTACTACGAGGAGACTCTCTAGTTGCAAAGACGAATTTCATACATGATAACGACTTGATTTGACAAGTGTTTTCCTTCATGGGGATTTAGAAGAAGATTCTCATGGAGACGAGGCGTAAGCTTCGAGGAGGAATCAGGCGTAAGCCTCAATTTGAAAAAAGTCAAATTTTATATTTAAAAAATCTAATAAAATCACGAAAATAATGTATCATGGCAGTCAATGCTGAAATTATGATGAGGGAATCTCAATGGTACATATGACTCGTTAATGGTTAAAAATTATTCCACTATTGTGCAATGTTTAAAAAGGCGTTTGAGGTTTACGCCTCGAGGCGAGGCGGGTAAAAAATGTCTCGAAGCTTAAGCCTCAGGGTTGAATTTGAGGCTTACGCCTCAATGCGCCTCGAGGCTTACGCTTCGATGGGCCTCACGCCTTTTTGCTGAGGCACGAAAAAAAAAACTCCTTTTCTTCTTCCATCACGAAGTCTTTTTTTTAAAGGTTAAAGTTCTTCATTTTTCTAAAATTGCACTTAACTTAAAAAAAAATGTTGTTTTACCTACTATCTCTTATTCTTTTTTTGTTTTAAAATTGCACTTAATTTTTACTATTTACTTTTGAAACTTGAAAGAAATTTTTAAAAAATAACCAATGTGAGATTGAAACTTAAAAAAATGATTTTGCATTGATTAATTTATTGTCATATTATAAAATAACCAATGTGAATGAAACTAAAAAAAATGATTTGGTCAATTTCATTTTGCATTGATTAATTTATTGTCATATTATAAAATTAACAATATGTAAAAAAGTCATCTCGGGGGAGCAAAATTTTTTTTAACCACGTGAGAAGGTCCTCAAAGTTGTTTTTTTTCCACCTTCATTTTATATTTCATTGTTACTTTATTTTTTATGGTTTTATTAGTATTTTTATAATATTATTTTGCTTTTTTTTTGGGTGAGCTTACGCCTCATTACGTCTCGAGCCTTATGCCTCGCCTCCGCCTTTTTAAACATCACTATTGTGGAATTAGGTGCATTGATTTTACAAACATAATAGTTTTAGAATTTCCAAAAAGAAAAATGTGGCTCTTAATTTGAAACGAATGAAGTATATAAATTGAAATATCCAGATACTTTAAATATACGTTGTGTTGTGTGTGTATATAGATATATTATGTGTGCAGTGTACCTAAAAAGAAAGGAAGGATATATTAATATGTTAAATTTATTTGCACGTTAAGAGAGCAATAAAAAATTGCACGTCCCCTCTCTCTATCCACACAGTTTGAGTTCTCTCTCAAAATAAAAGATTAGAGAGATTAATATAAATCCATGTTATATGACTAACAATAAATACAGAACCATTAAGGACTATTCGGATTTGCACTTCAATTTTGTGTTAGGTCTTCTTCAGTTTTGCACTTTAATTTTGCATTAGAGCTTTTCGATTTTACACTTTGATACTTCTACGATTTCGCACTTTAATATTATCGATTTCCTGTTGCACTCAACAGAAAAAAAAAAAAATAGAAGCAAATGCCTCGAGGCGATGCCCCCAATCCCCCTTAATGACCATAGAAGTGTGGGATGGGTGAAAAAACCGCCTTGTTAGACCTGGAAAAATGAGATACGACACAACATTATAAGTTGTGATTCTTAACGTGTTTGGGGCATTATTGGGTCTGCTATTCAGACTCTCATTCGCCCGATAAGAATCATTGAACCCGATGTCCATCAGATGGCTCGTGTCACGTGACTTGATATGACCCAATAAGGCCTCAAGAAGGATGCAAGAAGATTAGCATGTCAAGCTTAAATGACGCGAAATGACTCCTTTACTTAATGGCTAGCGGGTCGTGTCTCGTAACATGATAAGGAAATGAATTGTGTATTATTTGTATTCTGAACCCTATAATAAAAAAAAGAACACGATAAAACCTAACACAAATACAACCCAAATGGGCCAGGTCTATCACATTGAGATGCACCGAGGCTTGAGCCCAAGTCACCTTTTAAAATTATTTAGTATAGTTTATGTTGCAAGTGTTGTTAGTCAGTATGACATGATCCCATCTCACGTTCAAGCTGCTTATGGCATGATAATGTGTCTCAAGTCAACCTCAAGGGATATATTTTATTCTCTAGGCATGGTCACTTGAGACTAGAAGCCTATATTGATGCTTATTGGGTCAAATCTATTAACAATGAATGATTTACCTTTACAAGGGGAAACTTATCACTTGGCTCAACAAGAGGTAGGCAGTGGTGGATCCGAGTACAGGGTCACATATGGAGTTCAAGCTTATGTGGCTTCAAAATCTACCGTAAGACCTAGGAGTTATATAAGCAATACTAATGGAAACTTCATTGTCACAATATGATTTCCACACAAAAAGCTTGAGAGTGTCATTCGTCACTCCTCTTTTATATAAAAGAACAAGATGTCAACCGTGCCGGGAACTCTCAATGAACTTTAACATGCAAGAATCATAATACAATTGACACCATTTTCATTTATAACTCCCCTTAGTATTTGATCTAAATTCAACCAATTCGTGTCATAAAATAAAATCAATAATCTGCTAACAAAGTAAAATAAGTATAATTCAAACAATAAACTTATAAATAAATTAAAACAATTACTTAGTTTACTTTAAAGTAAATAGTGTCAAATTAATAGTATTTTCTTTTAGGTGCCTTTCCATGTGCTCTCTTATACAATTGGTTGCATAAGAAACACCTACAAAAACAAGAACAAAATTAATGTCAATCTATAATAAATATAACCAAAAATAATAATTTGGATGATGTTATTTTATTGGTTAATCAAGACAACGAATTAACTGATGATGTATAGTACTTTTCCTTCATCTATTTATAATCCTATAAAAGTATAAATACAAACATTTATTATTGGAGTGTCCTTTATTTTTACACAAACTTATAACAATTTATAACTAATACACAAAGGGTGGTGCTAAAGGCACCACCAAAATTTATACTGGTCCTCTCCAGTTGATCAGATAATAACTACGGATGCAAAGGACCCTTGAAATGTGTTTAGAGAAGTAGCCGAGAAGAAAAGATAGAGTAGGAAAACGGATGACTTATTGATCCTGTACAAATAGACAGAGAAGGAGAAGCAAAGAAGATCGAAGGCTTAGTGTAGACACCCCATTATGTTACCCCCTAAACTCTCCTTAGGTCCCAATCACCTCCCCTCATCACTACAGATCCAGGTCATACCCCAAGTACTGACCTAGAAGCCATCAGGCACTCCCAAGCTCCATTTGACCAAAAGTCAAACTCTCTAGCTCGACCGAGGATGAATGAATCTTCAAAGGGCACTAAAACCCCTTTCCAACGGTCCATCCCGTGCATGATTCTGACCTACTATGCGGACGAACGGCACATTTTCCCTGAAACTCAATCAGGAGGCCGTCGGACCCTTCCCGGATCCATTTGACCAAGGTCAGCTCTTCAGCTCGATCGAGACTGTATGAATCTTCAAAGGGCACTAAAACCCATTTCCAACGGTCTGCTCTGTGCGCGATGCCGACTTACGGTATGGACGAATGATCCGTTTGACTCCGAAAGGTCATCGAATGCTTCTAGGGCCCGGTTGACCAAAGTCAACTCCCCGAACCTGATCAAACTCTTTGGAATGTAGAAGTACATCTCTTAACCTTTCCAAAGGTCCACCCCTTGCATAATTCAGACTTACCATCTGACGATCCGCTTGCGTCTGACGATTCCCTGTCTAATTGTAGAAGTACATCTCTTTGGAATGACTCCGAACGATCCGTTTGCGTTTGACGATTCCCTATCTAATTGACTGATAAATGCTTTTGAGACATATTTGACCGAGAGTCAACTCCCGAACCCGGGAGAAGTCCAAAGGACTTTCAAAGGTCTCTAAATTACCTTTTCAATGGTCCACCACGTGCGCGATTCTTGATCAATGGTTTGCGTTTTGCGACTAATTTTCCAAAAAGGCCTGAAAGACACTGCCAAACGGCAGGTCCCAGACCCTACCTATCGGTAGTGTGCCTAAACGCACCAGCCGAATGGAAGGAACAGGGCTATGCCGATCTCCAATGCCATGGGCCTATAAAAAGGAGGCCTAACCTCACTTGCAAGGAGAGCCCATATCTTATAGATATCACTCTCAGCAAACCCCGAAAACCTCTCTCGAAGTCAGCGTGATTTCCACACCCAAATCCCTTTCCAACCTGCACTTTTCATCACCCTTTTCATCAAACTTGGTGAATTCACTACCCTCCATCATCATCCAAGTCTAAGGGTTTCTCTCCAACATTCAAGATCAAGCTCAAGATTTTCAAGAAGGTCCAATTTTCTCAACTCTCTCCTTAAATTCTCATAAATTTGAAATAACTTGTTTTATTATTTAGTGCTTTTATTATCTCATTTCACACATCCTAATATACTTTTTATTTAGTATTATTTCATATCTCTTATTTTCATATAAATAAAAGCCCAAAAAACAAGAAAAAGAAGGTTTGCTCATAAATTCCAAACGGGAATTCTCATACTTTTCTTACATTTCTCTCACAACTAAAACACTTTTTCTACACACACAAATAAGAGAATCCCCGGTTGGATTTATGGGATAAACCCCACCCCTCATTTTTTATGCGAACTACATGGATTTTAATGCCTCTATAGGCTACGTAGGCATCTCGGGGTAAAACCCAAGACTCGAGTCCTATTTTTTACTTTTTCTCTTATTTTCTATTTTCTATAAACTCCATTATCTTATACTATATATATACATATATTTGTTCTTAAAGGCGTATTATTCTGTATATGTCATCGTTCCCTCATAACGATTAAAGTAGTGATGATCGCCTAAATCCTATTTTCTAAATACTTTTTATACCTTCCTATGGACGACTCGCTTTACCTCTTCCATGGTACAAGTTGATGATTCCTATCTCCACTATATATACACATGCACACATATCACAGGGAAAATAAAAGGATAATATCAAAAACCCATAAGAGACCAAAAGGGCGGAATGGGTGCCTAACACCGTCCCATTTCGTAACTTAGCCTCCGGACCCTCTTCGAATCATTTTTGGTTTTGTATGCATCAGTATGTCTTTGGATGTCGTCCTTCGGGATGGCTCCCTTTCTTTTATTTGTTTTGAGTAAATAGTCTGGCGACTCTAATATCTCTACGTTTTTCACCTGACCCAAAATGACGCCGGCCGAAGCGCTCTCGAGATGGACTTGCGGGACCTAGGATCCTCCATCGCGCTCGCCTGCCCGCCGCGAGGATCGGGGATGGCCACAGTGGCGACTCTGCTAGGGAAAAATATTTTTATTTTGAGGGCTAGACTCTATTTACATGGATGCTATGTTTGTTTATATTTCCCCCCAATTTTGCATGTCCCCTTTTACTACTCATGTGTACCGCATGCTTATGCTTCTATCCACACACTTGTAGAAAATTCTCCATGTACACTTCGCACCACGTGCACCTAGGGTCACATATATCCACATATTGCACGCATCATTCATCCATACTTGATGTACCATTGGTACTTGCACTTTGCTCCATGTTTGTCATAATCAAGAAAGTTACTCTCATCATAAGATACTAATAAGAGAATCATGCATGATTCACACGACATCACTAAAGAGCATTGTGATTGACCAAATTTTATCCAGTAACTGGAGGGTCACTTCGTGATGGGCGCTAGTCTGGCAGGGCGTAGTTAGCCTAAGTGATATGACTCTCACCTTCCATTGGCCAAGTACCTTCGACGTATATCGAACAGTTCCCTCGCATCGTACGGCTTGACCGAAGTCATGATGGGAGGTATATCGTAGGGAACTCATTCACGTATGCTGAGTATATCAAATTCTCTCTCACACGTACCCTCCCCACGAGGTATATAGTGAGGCAATTCACGTACACTGAGGTATATCAAATGGCTTGTCCACACGTACCGATTGCCCACAAGAGCAAGACGTATATCATGAAAGTCACGCCAAAAGGGGGAACCCTTTCCGATTCACCCAACCAACTGCATACCCGCATATAGGTGTCAACCCTAGGACACACATGTTAGATTGCCGGTTTCAATCCGAAATTCTGTCAAAATTTTGGGTCGACCTGCAGCCCCAATTCTCGCGCATTTTCAAAACGGGACCCTGTTTGTTAGCCTAGTCACAAGTCCAGCCATAGCTTTGCATATATTAGAAACCCAATTTTTCCAGGCTCGGTTCCCGTCCGACATTTCATTTTGCATTTGGGAGAATTTAATACAAGTGAGAACATAATAATCATAATAATCATGCTGAGATCCGTCTCCCTAAAAAAAATCAAAATAAAAAAAATATTTCTCCCTTATTTATCGAAAAAAAAACATTTCTCCCCTCTTTAGCAAAAATCCAAAAATATTTTGTCTTTCAATCTGGAAAAAAAAATTTCATCCCTTTTTCTAAAAAATAAATCCCATTTTATGCCTTCTCAGGTCGATTGCAAGCCCTTGGACTGGCTCCTTATTGGCTTCAGTTTTCAGTCAAGTCACCCCGGAGTTCTGTCCATTCCCCTATTACTCCTTTCGAGTCTGGAATCCATTCGCTTCCCATAGAGAACACAGATCAAATACCCGTTGTGCAGTCGGATCTGACGGTAGTTCTAACTCAGCTTGTGTCTAAGATTAACAACCTCCAAACCGAGGTTTGAGAGATGCAAGGAAATCAGGTTTCCATTCCTCAAGATCCCGAGGCCCTATTTCCTCGTGCTATGGATCCACCCGAGCCTATCTGGGTTCTCAAAGAGTATCAGCATGCTCCACGTGCCCCTCCTGCTAATGGGCTGCCGCCTGCCCAACTTCCTATGCCCAATCTTGCCCAGCATGGGGCTAACTTATCTATGATCATTTATTCGAAGGAAGAAGAGCTGAACAAAGTCAAAGAGGACCTCAAGATGATCACTAAGAAGTTTGACCAAGTCAGAATTTTAGGAAATTACATGGACTACACCCACATGTCTCCTTATCCTAAAGCGAGGTTACCTGAGAAGTTCAAGATGCCAAATATCGAGAAATTCGAAGGAAGTGGACCCCCGATTGTTCATATTCGAAGTTATCATTGCTCCATGACTCTACTAGAGGCTTCTGAAGAAGTGATGGCCCAATTGTTTCAACAAACTCTGAGGATAGCGCCCTTCGATGGTTTTTATCTCTCGAAGAATCCATAATTCGTAGCTGGGAGGATGTAGCCCGAGAATTCATGTCGCGGTACAAATACAATGAAGAGATTGAGGTCACCCGTCATGATTTAGAGATGCTTAAGAAGAACCCTGGAGAATCAGTCAGTAACTTCATCGCCCGATGGAGGGAAAAAGCAGCTACTATGACCAATCAACCTTCCGAGGAAGAACAAGTCAGCATAGTAAAGAAGAAATTCTTACCCCATGTACGAACAACGATGGGAGGATAATACTATCCCCATTTTCGATCTCTCAGAGAAGCAGGAGTAGAAATCGAGGAAGGTCTTGCCAAGACAGATGTCGAACCGGATAGTTCACCCCCAGAAAATATGATAAGCTTGCCAGTGCTACAGTCTCAACCATCAACAATATCTCTCAACCAACCACATCATGGGCACCAGAAAGTCGCCATGTCCCAGTTCGAAAGGAATACATTGATCTCCATGCTCCCCTCTCCAAAGTCTATCAAGCCCTGCTAAGCCGAAACCTCATCAAACCCTTGGATCCCCATCCATTGCCAAATCCACTTCCAAGAAACTTCAAGGCAGATGCCCATTGCTCCTATCACCAAACAGCTGTCCATACCACCGACCAATGCTTTCACTTCTGAAACATGATCCAAGGTTTGATTGACCGGGGTACCATCGCCCCACCATCCAATCCTAAGCCAAACACTACTCACAACCCACTTCCAAAACATACCAATGCCATTTTCTTAGAAGAGAACCCAGAATTTGATCCCTCAACTCAAATCATGCCCATATACTCTCCTAAACCTCTCATAATTTGCCCATATTTCCTCCTACATCCTGCTAGCCTCACTGATCAGGCACTATCACTCCTCACCAGAGCATGCATCGCTGTCCGTATCCGTTCTGAAAATAGAGGTATGGAATTATCAGAAGTCTTAAACCAACTCCTAGAGTTCGGGCTGAAATTGCCTTCACAGATGATCATTGATTGCCATAGATTCAGTATGCTCTTCTTTAAAGCATGGAAATGGGCCCGAGAGTCAGATAGTTGGGTAGTAATGACCGATGAAGTCAGCCTATATGATGTGGTCCAGATTATAGCAAAATTCTTCAGGCAGACTAATAACATTTGCAGTATCACCGAGTTATTCGATGCTTTGAAGCTATAGGGGCACCTGGTCCCTTCACCCTTACACGTCCCCACAGAATGGGATGACCTGTATAAAGAAGCCGTTGAAGTTGTGTAATGCCTCTACTTTACATGGAAAGACTTAATTGTTACCATTGGATGGGGGGAAGAATTCAAAGATTTGAATGAAGAGAAAGCTTCCGAGAGAACTGGACCAGTGGTCGACATGTGTGGAATGATATAATTTGAAGAACTCCTCGGAGAAATAAACAAGGTAGCAGAACAACTCGAGATCGACAAGGAAATGAGATTCATGTTTTTCCCTTCTTCATTAAATCACATAACCAAATCAGGGAGGCATTAACAAATTCCAAGCTCACTACCAGCCAATGACAAAGGGAAGAGCGTTATAAACCTTCCTATGCCAGAGATGAACCTCGAGGAAAGCAAGATCCTCGATCAACTAAAGAGAACTAAAGCTAACATCACTTTATGGGGGATTTTCATGTCTTCTCAGCTGCACAAAAATGCTTTGATCAAGTTTCTCACTGGACCCACAGTTCATCCTTCTACCACACCAGAAGAAGCGGTAAATTTGGTCGGATCCTTTACCTCTACCAAAATTCTATCCTTTTCTGAAGAGGAAATCCCCAAGATTGGACCAAACGACAATCATACACTCAACATCTCCATCGAAGTTATGGGGAATGGATCTGCCCTGAATGTGTGCCAACTGAAAACCTTCAAATGTTTAGGACTGAAAGAAAGTGACCTCACTCCAACTTCTGCCGTTGTGCGTGCCTATGATAATACCCGTCGGGAGGTGATGGGATCTATAAAGCTTGTAATAGGGGCTGGACCTATAAACCCTCTCGTTGAATTCCAAGTTATTGGCATCCCAGCTTGTTTCAATCTATTGCTCGGACGACCTTGGATCCACAGTATCAAGGGCGTGTCTTCCTCACTCCGTCAAAAAATAAATTTTTTTGCCAATGGGTGAGTCATTACCATCTTGGGCGATGACGATAATGATGATGGTGCAAGTACCAGCATCCCAATCCTTGAGATACAACATGCGTCAAATAATATGCTCCTATCGAGATTTTGAGTTGAACCACTTCTACTCCCGGCAGGGGACAACTTCAAAGAAAGGGTTTGTACATAATACGACCCTCATGGCAACATCAATGTGAATCAGATGTTCAGAAACATGCACTTCATGCCCGGACTGGGGCTACGACAAAGATAGCAAGGTATACTCGAGCCGATTGAACTGAAGAAGGCCTTCCCTCCTTGTGGTTTGGGTATTAACCATCAGAACAAGAGCTCAGAATGATCCACCAGTCTTGACAAAAAAAAAGACTAGATCGCGTCCAGACTATCCCAGGTGACTCCTTGAATGGACAATTCATCAAAGAGGGTGAAGACTTCCCCTTTTGTGGCTTTCCTGAACCATGGTATGACCCTATAGACAAGAAGATGAAGCCTGTAATGGAGATCTTTTTCCAAGATAGATACCCACGAGTCTAAAGTTCCCAACACCATGTACAACCGCTCATAAAAAATACCAAAGAGATTGAGGAAAGTGGCTCCGAAGATTCCTTCAACTTACCGACACTAGGTCTAACACTCTGCATAGTTCACTCAGGCACTACATCATTGGATCCATCCCAACTGATCAAAACTGCTGATGCACCTCTCCTTAATTGGCATGCTGTGCTAGTTCTACCTGCTAAAACATCCCTTAATCCCAATGTTCACCCCATTTCTTCTTCTGTTGTCTATCCTTGTTCAAATGTAATCAAGTCCTCTTTTAATGAGGTTTTCAATGTTATTTTTCCTATCAATGAAATAAACGAAGATTTTGAGTCTCTTGTTGTGCCTTACATTAACTGTTTGGATTTTAATCAAACTTTTGATGATGATGATTTTGCAAATGAACAATCCTTAAATGATCTAAATAAGGTTAATAATAAACAACATAACCTCATTCAAGTTAATGAAGAATAGACTGTTGCTATAAACCTCAGTTCTAGTATCCAACTGCACGAGATTAGGATAGGGACTACCCTCGATGAGCATGAGCGTGCACAACTCGAAGAATTGCTAAAGGAATTCGTGGATGTCTTCGCATGGTCTTACGACGATATGCCCGGCATTGATCCTGAAATAGCTCAGCACGAGATTCCCACTCTCCCAAATTACAAGTCGATTAAGCAAAAGTTGAGAAAACTCCGTACTAAATGGTCGCTCGAGGTCAAAGAAGAGGTGGTCAAACAGTTGAACATAGGCTTCATTCGTGTGATCGAATATCCCATGTGGCTAGCTAATATAGTGCCCATGCTGAAATTAGGAGGAAAAGTTCAGATGTGTGTAGACTATCAGGATTTGAATAAATCCTCTCCAAAGGATGATTATCCGCTACCCAATATCGACATGATCATGGACAACACAGCCAGTCATGCTCTCAAGTCATTCATCGACGAGTTTTCTGGATACAACCAAATCAAAATGCACCCAGACCGCCAAGAAAAAAATGCATGCATCACCCTATGGGGAACCTTTTGCTACACTGTCATGCCATTTGGTCTCAAGAATGCTAGGGCTACCGACCAGAGGGCTGCCACAACCATCCTGCACGATCTAATTCATAAAGAAGTTAAGGTATATATGGATGATATGATTATCAAGTCCAAAACTAGAGAAGGTCATGTTCCTTCTCTCTGAAAGTTCTTCGAACGACTGCGACAGTATCAGATGAGACTCAATCCACATAAATGCGTCTTCGGTGTTATAAAGGGAAAACTCTTAGGATTCATGGTAAGTGAGAAGGGGATAGAAGCATATCTTGTCAAGCTGAAAGCCATACTTGAGATGCCACCTCCCCTAACAGAGAAAGAAGTCTGAGGTTTCCTTAGGAAATGGCAATACATCAGTCGGTTCATCAGCCAGTTAACCTCCATCTGCGAACTTATCTTCAAACTCCTCCGAAAGGATTCAACTAAGATTTGGAATGAGGCCTACCAAGAAGACTTTGACCGAATCAAATAATATCTAACGCAACCCCCGACACTCATGCCACCACAGCCTAGTCTCCCCTTGCTCCTATACCTAACCATAACCGACACTGCACCAAGGGCTCTGCTAGCCCAATACCTTAAAGATTCCCGCAAAGAAATAGCCATCTATTATGCCAGTCACAAATTGACCGGGTACGAGGTTAACTACACCGCTTTGGAAAAGGCATGTATCGCACTTGTCTGGGTCACCCAAAATCTACGAAACTATATACTCGTCGTCCCCATTAAATACCTACTTGAGAAACTCGCCTTGTCCAACCGAATGGCCTGATGGTTGATGCTCCTAGCCGAGTTCGATATCATGTACATCACGCAGAAAGCCATGAAAGGAAGAGCCATCTCTGACTATCTCGTTGATTACCCCGTAGAAGAAGCCAATGTTTGGATCTCCAAATTCCTAGATGAAAACATCCTTTGCACTGCTCAAGATAACCTTCGAAGGAAATTGTTCTTTGACGGCGCTGCCAATAAAAAGGGATACGACATCAGGATACTTCTAATCTCCCCAGATGACTTCCACAATCCCATCACCATCAAATTAGATTTCCTTTGCACCAATAACATGACTGAATACGAGGCATGCACAGTAGGCCTCAAAGTTTCTCTCAAGAAAGGTATTCAATGCCTAGATGTCTACGGGGATTCTTCCCTCATCATCGGTCAAGTGCTCAGAAAAGAGAGAGTCAAGGACGAGAAACTCCAACCCTTCCATGCCCACTTAGAAGAGCTAGCCTCCCGATTCCAAGATATCACCTTCCATTACCTACCCTGAGCAAAGAATAACCTAGACGATGCTCTCGCTACCTTGGTCTCCATGGTCGACATGCCCGAAGGAATAACTATAACCCCCTTCCTAGTTCAAAAGCAAGACAAACTAACCCACTGTTACCACATTGAGCTCGTCATCACAGAAGATCCCAAGCTAGCCAATTGCTGGTACTATGATATATGGAGCCTCCTCAAGCATGGTAGGTATCTCGAGGGTTCCAAAAAGAAAGATCGATCAACCATTCGAAGACTGGTTGCCCAGTACATCATTTTTAACAAATCACTGCTCAAAAGAAACTTCGATGGAACTCATCTGCACTGCATCGCATGTTACATTGAAAAGATAATGCAGAAAATCCACAGCGGGGAATGCGAAACCCAAATAAACGGTCACATGCTTTCCAAGAAGATCATTCGACAGGGATACTACTGGACCACCATGACCCAAGATTGCACCGCTTATGTCCGGAGATGCCTTAAATGACAACAATTCTCTAACCTTCAGCATCTGCCTCCACGCGAATTATACAACATGACCTCTCCCTGGCCATTCTCCACTTGGGGCATTGACATTATAGGGAGGGTTACACCGAAGGCTTCCAATGGGCATGAGTTCATCCTAGTTTCCATTAATTACTTCACCAAATGGGTCGAATCTGAGTCATATGCAGTGCTGAACGCCAAGAAAGTGGCAAATTCATCAAGAAAAATATCATCTGCCGATATGGGGTCCCGCACGAGCTAGTATCAGATAATGGGTTACATTTCAAGGTAAAAGTCACATAAGTGGTCAACGAATATGGGATTAAGAGACACAAATCTTCTCCCTACCGAACTCAGACCAACGGTGCAGTTGAAGCCGCCAATAAGAACCTCAAGGCCATCATCAGCAAGATGACTGAAAGCTATTAGGATTGGGCCGACCAGATCTCATATGCCCTCTGGGGCTACCGATCCTCAATTCAAACCTCTACTTGGGCTACCCCTTACTCTCTAGTCTATGGCATGGAAGCAGTCCTACCAGTGAAGCTGGAAATACCCTCATTACACGTCATGCTTGAAAGCAAGGTTAGTGAAGAAGACTGGTGCCAACACTACACCAAATCGTGCGAATGGTCAAGCCAGTTGGGTCACGAACCAAGTCCGTGACCAGCTGGTTGCGGACTTGGTCCATGACCCACTCAATATTTGGCGTGACCATATTTATTACCACATAAAATTATTGATGCTCTGGAAGTTGTCATTGAAAAGTCGTAACTGTGTGATAATTGATTAAATTTATTCACAAGTTTTCCAATTCGGCACACTTATTTAATTAGAGTCTATTTTTAAACCAAATTAATCCAGCCCGTAAACATGCATCTAAAAGTGCGTGTGTCAACCCATAAATAAATAAAGCATGTGACACAAAAATATGCTGAGACACATATTTTAGGAGAAAACCCCTTTCGGGTAAAACATTTATTTCACTATGAATATACAAGTCGCAACTTACAATTACATAGATAAATCTGCAATGGATCAACGCGCAGCCAACCCACAAAGACACGCAGTCTTGAACTCAGCAAGAGAATACACGCAGCACCCTCCAAGGACTCGCAGCCCAAACAACAAAGGAAGAACCGCAGCTCTCCTTAATGACACACAGCCATAACACTTTGTAGAGACTCCCTCAGCAATGACACGTAGACCTCGGTTGCAAAGATCTCCCCACAAAGGTTGAACAATAACAAAGTTTGTGTTCTAGGGTTCCAAAAGATTCACAAAAGTAATTGGGATTTTTGTGTGTGAATCAAAAATATGTTTGGCACATCAAAAATTGAAGTCTTGTTGTGTTTGTAATCTTAAAAACGTTTTCTCAAAGACTTAAAAAATATACCACCGAAATAGGTATATATATAGGAAAGATAAGCTGGTGGATTAAAATCTCACGGAACTGTTCGAACTTATCCCAGGCGGACCGGTCCGGCTTGGAGGCGGATCGGTCCAACCTCAGATCATTTTTTTTTAAATATGGCTTTATCGGTTCGCTACCAGTCTGGGGTATTCTGGCTTTTTAGCAAGAGGATCGGTCCGGGTAAAGGGCGGACCGATCTGGAGGCGGATCGGTCCGGTAGGGATGCGGACCGGTCTGTCTTACCAGAAAAATTAAAATTCTTGTTTTTATAAAAACATTTTATAAAAATTTCCCAATACAAATATGAACTTTAAGGATCTCAAAAACAAAACTTTACCAAGTTCATTCTCGCAGAGGCTATGATGTTGAAGACGCTTTGATATTCGGATCCGTTGATGTAGATGCGATCTTGAATTTCTTCAACAGTGTAACGGCGTACGACATACATATTGATAATGGACAAAAATGTCCTTACAAATCTCCCCCTATGTCTATGCCGATACATACATAAAAATATCCGAATTATCAACAAATGACCTATACAAATCTACCCTCCCATGAACCCTAAAGATGGAAAGATACAAATGTTTAAATCTTCATCGTTTGTTCTTCAATCTTCAACAATCATCAAATCTCAAATCTTTTCTCATCAGGGTGTGCAACATATTGATCTTCAATCTTCGTACCTACACATGAGACAAAGCAAATACCACATGACATATCGAGTTTGAAATGAGATAAACATGAATACTAATATATGATAAAAAACATAAGCTACATCTAAAAAAAACTCCTCCAAAATTCAAACTCCCCCATAAAATGATAATTCTTTCTCCCCCTTTTTATGATATCCCCAAATAGACAAATGAGAAGAACGAAACAAATAAGCGAAAAACGGGGTATCACGGTGCACAAAATAGGGCATCAAATAATATGGTAAACGTGCTTTTGCAAGGAGATGCTCAAAAACAAATTCACAAAATATTTTTTGATTTTTCAATTTTCCATACAAAAAAAATATGCTAAAAAAATCACACCATGGATTTAGACTCAAACAACCAAGTCATGGAAATGGAATGAATGGGTGTGAACACATTCGATAGGTAACTCAACTCAATCAATCATATGTGCACGATGCATATGTGTACTCCTAAAGAATGAACATCAAAAGTATCCTTAGGTGTAAAGATTGTTTAATTTAGATGACATCGTCTTATGCAAATCAACAAATCAAAGTCAAAGTGATTTCCACACTAGTAACGTCTAAAACTATTTAGTGCCGTTTCAAGAACTTTTCAAAGGACGTGCAAACCCATTGATATATCCATCCAAAATTCTCTCATATATAATAATGAAATTCTTTATATCTAAAGAGGTACTAAATTCTCAACTTAGAGAAAGCCTATTGGCCCAAATTGTTGGCATATTTCATCTTTTTATTGCCGTAATTTTTGTGTGGGCTCTTTTCAAACGGTGGCTTTCACGACGTGATTAATATTCACTCATAGCCCTTTCCCGTGTTCACTCATCATTTTTTTAAACTAAACAGTTAATTCCTCACGGGCAATGGTTTTTACGTGCACTACTTTTATTACTCTCGTATTATTGCACTTGGTTCGTTTTAAGGAAATGATTGAGATGAAAACACCCAACCAACATGTGATAAGTCAAGAACAATAATCAAACAAATCCGTGCATGTGTGCAATAAAGGAAACTATGAGTCAAACATGTAGGAAACAACACTTAATTACATCTTCATGACTCCAAACATTATAAAGCAGAAGGATGAATTGACCTATTGTCTCAAAACACTATCAAACAGTCACATGAAAAAAATGGAATGATGTTGTGACTTGGTCATCCTAAGTGTTCATCCATAAACGGTGCAAACAAAATACAAAAATCTTTTTGGATTTTTCAAGAAAATTATCAAAATAAAATCTTTTTGTATTTTTCAAAATTTTCAAAAAAATAAAACATACAAAATGATACATACTAGCAATAGGCAAACAATGACATCATGAAGATCACCCTATGCTAGTAAACAAGTCAAACCTCAATCATTAGGTGCGGAGGGGTTTTCCAAAGGTGGTGACAACTTATGAAAAACCTCCATCAGTTCTTGTGAAGTTTTGACTAAAAACTTAACTTGCTCTCCTAAATGTTCAAACTCTCTCATGTAGTCTCCGGGAGAATGTAAAGTATCATGTGTGGGTGCATGTGTGCCAGAAACACGTGTAGAAGCAAAACGTGACACATAACCCAACTTAAAGCAAAATTCCCTAAGGTGCCCTCTCCTCTTGCAATGGGAACAAACATAAATAGGCCTAGGAACACCTCTCTCAAAAACTCTAGGACGCACTTTCCTAATAGGAATGGGACGCCTAGGTGGGTTAGGGTGAGGCTTACGTGAATCAAACACTAAAATAGGAACCGGCTCGGGTGCTAATTGGGAAGTAGAAGCACTTTCATGACTTATTCCTAAATTCTCACCTTTAACCTTATGAACCACCTTCTCAACCTTCTTAGGTGCGTTCACAAAATTGACTTTGACCTCCCTGGCACGTTCGAGATCGGTCTCAAGTTGGGATACACATGTTGTCAAACTAGACAACGTGTCGGTCAAATCACACTTCTCCTTTCTCAAAACCTCCTTCTCTTTCTCCAAATCTAAAACCCGATGACCTAAATCCATATTATACTTCTTTGTTTTCAAGGTCTCGGTGTACAAATCTCTAAAATCTTTTTGGAGCTCACTTTCATCTCCACTCTCCAAATCGCTCTCATCTCCACTAGAAACACTCGAGTCATCACTGGTGCTATCATGACCTTTATCAATTTGAGACAAAGTGTGTGTGCTCACACGACTCGAAAAGGCTATAAACTTCTCACCACTAGTCTCATCACCCTCACCTTCACTGCTATCACTAAGTGTGGTAGGCATGGATACTTTCTTTCCTTTATTTCTAAGCCATGTAGGGCACTCAAACGACTTATGACCCTTACCCCCACATTCAAAATAAGTGCCGTTCTCAAAATCTTCCTCACACTCCTCATCAGAGTTATTCTCTTTTTCCCTCTCACCACTTTCTTTGGCCTTTCCTTTCTTTTTATTTTTCTCAAAAAAATTCTTTTTATTGGAAGAATTTTTTTTGTTCACGTTGAGAAATTTTTTAAAATTTTTTGCAAACAAGGCCATATCATTAAAATCAAAATCTCCCTCAGAATCGGACTCACAAACTTTTTCTTTCTTTTTCTTAAAATGAGTCTTTAAAGCAATGCCATTATCCTTAGTCTTAATGGTTTTGGGAAACATGTCAATCTCATAGGTTTGAAGATATCCTACAAGTTCTTCCAACTTAAGTCATTTCAAATTTCCCAAAGAGTTAAAAATAGTGACTTTAGGAATAAAGCGTTTTGGGAGAGATCTCAAAATCTTTTTAACGACACGCGTGTTATCAATCACCTCACCCAAATTAAAACATGTGTTAACAATGTATGACAAACGAGCATAAAATCCTCAAAGCATTCAGACTCAGACATGGTGATAGTTTCAAATTGGGTGGCCAAATTTTGTAATTTTGATTCTTTAATCGCGTTCGTACCCTCATGTATCAATTTCAAAACATCCCAAGCCTCTTTAGACGTGGTGCACGTCATAATTCGGCGAAACTCATCAGGAGAGACAGCCCCAGAAATAGCACTCAGACCACGGGAATTAAAATTGGACAATTTATAATTATCTTCAGTCCAGGCTGACACGGGTTTTAAAGTGGTGATGTTATTAACAGTGACCGTGGGAGGAGTCCAACCATTTTCGCAAAGCAACCAAACACGCTCGTCAATAGATTTTAAAATCGATTTTATACGAGCTTTCCAGTAGGCATAATTAGACCCGTCAAAAATGGGCATCTGATTATATAAGTGCTCCATAGGAAAAAATGCGAATTTTCAGAAAACTGATTTTTGAAAAAAAATCAATATCACACGATTTTGCGAAAAATAGGAATACGCAATAAATTAGCGCAACCTGCTAATACCAATTTGAAAAGTCGTAACTGTGTGATAATTGATTAAATTTATTCACAAGTTTTCCAATTCGGCACACTTATTTAATTAGAGTCTATTTTTAAACCAAATTAATCCAGCCCCTAAACATGCATCTAAAAGTGCGTGTGTCAACCCATAAATAAATAAAGCATGTGACACAAAAATATGCTGAAACACAGATTTCAGGAGAAAACCCCTTTCGGGTAAAACCTTTATTTCGCTAGGAATATACAAGTCGCAACTTACAATTACATAGAGAAATCTGCAATGGATCAACGCGCAGCCAACCCACAAAGACATGCAGTCTTGAACTCAGCAAGAGAATACACGCATCACCCTCCAAGGACTCGCATCCCAAACAACAAAGGAAGAACCGCATCTCTCCTTAATGACGCGCAGCCATAACACTTTGTAGAGACTCCCTCAGAAATGACACGCAGCTCTCGGTTACAAAGATCTCCCCACAAAGGTTGGACAATAACAAAGTTTGTGTTCTAGGGTTCCAAAAGATTCACAAAAGTAATTGGGATTTTTGTGTGTGAATCAAAAAGATGTTTGGCACATCAAAAATTGAAGTCTTGTTGTGTTTGTAATCTTAAAAACGTTTTCTCAAAGACTTAAAAAATATACCACCGAAATAGGTATATATATAGGAAAAATAAGCTGGTGGATTAAAATCTCACGGAACTGTTCGAACTTATCCCAAACGGACCGGTCCGGCTTGGAGGCGGATCGGTCCGACCTCGGATCGGTTCTTTTAAAATATGGTTTTATCGGTTCGCTACCAGTCCGGGGTATTCTGTCTTTTCAGCAAGCGGATCGGTCCGGGTAAAGGGCGGACCGATCTGGAGGCAGATCGGTCCGGTAGGGATGCGGACCGATTCGGCTTACCAGAAAAATTAAAATTCTTTTAAATGCCTCATTTTGCTTGAAAAAACTTACTTCTTATTTTTTATAAAAACATTTTATAAAAATTTCCCAATACTAAATATGAACTTTAAGGATCTTAAAAACAAAACTTTACCAAGTTCATTCTCGCAGAGGCTATGATGTTGAAGACGATTTGATATTCGGATCCGTTGATGTAGATGCGATCTTGAATTTCTTCAACGGTGTAACGGCGTACGACATACATATTGATAATGGACAAAAATGTCCTTACAAGCCCAAGTCCGTGACCACAGTGGTCGTGGACTTGGGCCGTGACTAGGTTGTGACCATCTTGGCACCAAACTCGAGCCAAAATTCCCTCCAAGCTTTGTCGTGGATGGGTAACGGCCCAAGTCCGTGACCCATGGCATGACGAAGAAGAGAGTACACACATTGAGGGTCACGGCTTAGGGTCGTGACCATTTTTGGGTGTGGGTCACGGCTATGGGCCGTGACCATCCCTCATTCAAGCACTAGGATTGATGAAGAAGGGTCACGCATCACAGATTGAGGGTCACAGCTATGGGCCGTGACCATTTCTTGGTGTGGGTCACGGCTATGGGCTGTGACCATCCCTCAATTGAAGGTCTGCGCAATGGGTTACAGCTATAGGCCGTGACCATTTGTCAATCATTAGAATGTTTTGTTGTTGGGCTAAAGTTGGTCGCACATGGTGGTCATGGATGCAGGCCATGACCATTCATCAATCAATAGCAGGTAAGGGACTAATGGGTCGCGATGGCGGGTCACGACTCTTGCCCGTGACCAGCTTCAGTCATTAAAAAAAGGAAACACGCTTTTCTCAGACCCTAGTCTGTATTTAGGCATTTGCAATTTTGTCAATCAGTAGAAAGTTTGGGCGATTTTGGCTATTTGATTTCGACTAAGGGTTTCTACGATTTTAGCTCTAAGATTTCCACTCTAAGAATTTGTCAATCAGTAGCAGGTTTGACCATTTCAATCTATTCATTTGTGGCTGATGTGTATGTGTGTATATGTGTGTGCATTTCGATTTTTTGATTTGTGACTAATGTGTGTATGTATAGATTTCTATTTGTGTATATCTGTGTGTGTGTGCATATAGATTTAGATTTGTGTATATCTTTGTGTGTGCGTATGGATTTCTATTTATGTGTGTATCTGTGTGTGTGTGTGTATGTATAGATTTATGTTTATATGTGTGTGTATACATATATTTATGTATATATGTCAATAAACCCTAGAAATTGTATTGGGGTTATTTTTTTTGATAAAAATTACTAAAAACCCTAGACATTGTATTTTTTTTGGAAATACAGATATTTAGTCCCACTTTTAAAGATTTATTTGTATCCACTCCTGTCTTTTTAATTTTTTTAGTCGTAGGTCCTATTGTAAGAACTGTACGACACGTGCCATTCTCAGTGAAGAGAAAGAGAGGCAGTCGAGGGAGCTTTTAAGTAGTTATGGGACTAAATACAATTTAAAAAATACATGGAAGGGGGCCTAAAAAAACTTTGGACATGGGACTAAACCCCAAAATACTGTATTTTTTTGACAAAATCCAATTAAATGGTTTTTTAATAAGTAAAAAAATTACATCGACATTGTTGTGGGTTATTTGCATGTCATCATATTATATTGGGGGTTATATGCATGTCGTTAATTTTTGTTTTGACAAAATATATTTAAGTGTTTTTTTTACATTCTATTGGGGGTTATATGCCTGTCGTTATTTTTTAGGATAATTCTAGACTGACACACAAATGCTTTTCATATTGAATATGTTGTTCATTGATTTTAGGAAGAAGATGAAATTAAAGGGTATTAGCCCATATTAGCAAATATGGCTATTACTAAGTTTTCCATAATAATTATTATTGTTTTATAAATATAGCAAATATGGCTATTCGTAAGTTTTTCAAAATGATCTTAATCTTTTTGCAGGAGCTATTTCGGCGATTTGGTGTGATTTTTCATTTTCGTAGATTCTTTCCAGCCAAAACAGAATAATTGACCTCCCTACCAGAGCAGATTTGGTATAATTTCTTTTGGTAGTACGTAAACAGTAATGCAATATCTAAAATAGTTTTGGCACTCTTATTTCCATTTTTTATTTGTTGAAACTAAAGTCGATTGTGTGCAAACGTTGAACGATTTTAACGTTACTGATAACTCTTTTTCATTTGTATACAAATTAACTAAAGTTTAGACCATGCCCAGTTGTCTTTGGATGTTTTTCTCATGGCCCAAAAGCGTGTATGTATAAGGTTCTTCAGGTAATTGTCCTGGATAACTTGTATGAGAATGTGTTTAATGGTGAATTTAACTTTCCTTTCGCTTATAATATGAGTTCAGATAGATAAGTTTTAATAATTTTCTCTCTTTTGGTTGCAAATAATTGAGAGGAAATGTGAAAAACATTTCAATCTGGTATGCTTTATTCAACTTATATGTATGTGTCGTCATTTTGTCTTGTGAACTTTGATATTTCGATATGTAATCAAAATCAATTGTAATGTTCTAAATATGCGTGCATCTTATTTTTTTCTCAGTAGTAATCCTTATATACGTGAAAGAAAATATCAATGAGGATTAACGAATTTCAGTTCAAACAAGTTTACCACGAGTCAAGTTGGGGCAGTGAGTGACGCAAGAATAAGCTCTGGTTTTCTTCCTTTGGTTTTGATTTTTTTTTTGGTTCTACATTTTTTTAATTGAACATAATTGTTGGCAAAAAATTCATTATTTTTTCACTGTCATAAGATACATTGATGTTGGGGTCGAACTACTATCAAACATAATCTGAAATTGCATCGTTGCTGGCACATAGAAGGTTCTGATTGGCGTTGGGTGTAACAAAATATCCAGGTAATGGATAGACCTATGATGAACTTTATTTTAAGGTTAAATATGCATTGATTCAATTTTTAAATTATTTTGGGTTTGGATCCTATTTATGTCTAAACCCCATACTTTTAATTCTTTTGTCCCCCCTATAACTTGGGTATTGTTGCCGCATTTGTTTCTTGTCACTTCCAGTGGGGGTGGGGGGAGAACATAACTTTTGAACAAAGAATAGTTAGGGTGAACACTAGAAAAAGAAGGCATTATCCAATGGATTGTCACTTTCTAAGTTTAAGGCGTGTCAATTTCTCTACAATGGTTCACATTAAACTAATTGGTAACCATTTGTTTATTAGCTTAAAGATATTCTTGATTAGTCCGAGATGAATACGAGAGATGTGAAAATGGGAATAAAAATTACTCATGGTTGGAAAGTTATTCTAGGGTTTGCAATTTGAGACCGCTCATCTTATTCACTTATCGTGCGGGACTAATGTGACTCGTAGGAACCGACCGCATAGTCACGGGATCTCGGTGTGAGTATACGTCGCAAAGTTTCAAAATATTAAACTTGAGCATAAAAACATGCTATCAAAGGGTGAAAACGTAAAACATCCACAAAACGGTCCGATAAGAGTCAGGAATACCTCGCACGGGACCAATGTGACTCGTAGGAACCGACCGGGTAGTCACAGGGATCCCGATTTGAGTGTATGATGTAAATTTGAAAAAATCTATACTTGAGAATAAAAAAGATGCCATCGAAGGGTGAAAACATAAAACATCCACAAAATGGTCTCGTAAGAGTCACGAACATCACGCACGGGCCTAATGTAAGTCGTAGGAACCAACCGTGTAGTCACGGCGCTCCCGGTTTGATTGTACGACGTAAATTTGCAAAAAATTAGACTTAAGCATCCAATCATGCAATCGAATGGTGAAAACATAAAAAAACCACAAAACGGTCCTGTAAGAGTCACGAACACCTCGTACGGGACCAATGTAAATCGTAGGAACGAACGGTGTAGTCACGGGGCTCCTGATTTTAGTGTACGAGGTAAATTTGCAAAAAGTTAGACTTAAGCATAAAAACATGCAATCGAAGGACGAAAACCTAAAACAAACACCAAACGGTCCCGTAAGAGTCACGAACACCTTGCACGGGACCAATGCGACTCATAGGAATAGACTGCATAGTCATGGGACTCTCGGTTTGAGTGTACGATGTAAATTTACAAAAAATTAGACTTAAGCATAAAAACATGCTATCGAAGGGTGAAAACATAAAACAACCACAAAACGGTTTGGTAAGAGTCACAAACACCTCGCACGGGACCAACCTGACTCATAGGAACCGACTGTGTAGTCACGGGGCTCCCGGTTAGAGTGTACGACATAAATTTGCAAAAAATTTAGACTTAAGCATAAAAACTTGCAATCGAAGGGTGAAAACGTAAAACAACCACAAAAAGGTCCCGTAAGAGTAAAAAAACCTCGCACGGGACCAATGTGACTCATAGGAATCGACCGCGTAGTCACGGGGATCTAGATTTGAGAATACAACATAAATTTGCACAAAGTTAGACCTGAGCATAAAAACATGCAATCGAAGAGTGAAAACGTAAAATAAGCACAAAACGGTTCCGTAAGAGTCACGAACACCTCGCACGGGACCAATGTGACTCGTAGGAACCGACCACATAGTCATGGGGCTCCCAGTTTGAGTGTACGACGTAAATTTGCAAAAAATAAACTTAAGGATAAAAACATACCATCGAAGGGTGAAAACGTAAAACAACCTTAAAAGGGTCCCGTAAGAGTCACAAAAACCTCGCACGGGACCAATGTGACTCGTAGGAACTGACCGCGTAGTCACGGGGCTCCCGGTTTGAGTGTATGACGTAAATTTGCAAAAAATTAGACTTAAGCATAAAAACATTGTAATACCCCGTAACTTTATTAATTTTTATTTAATGGATTAATTGAATTAAATGAGAATTAATTGGAAATTAATCCGGATGTAAATACTAGCAAGACGTGAGTTGATATTTGATTATGATGTTAAAATTAAATATTACTGAGTATATATGGTAATATATGAGTATTGAAAATATTAAAATTGTCGCGAGTCACAAATACGACAATTTGGAAAGTTTAGTTGGGACGCGCATGCCAGTCGCGTCAGAAATCAATTTAATGAGATTTAAAAAGTAAATTAAATTTTTATCCACCGTATGGTCATTTTGAGTGCGTAAATGTGTCCGGAAGGGTCGAGATAGTCAGAAAACATTATTCGGGGGTTTAGTTTGGGTCCCGGGGCATTTTTAGGCCAAACCGGCAACCCATAAGGGTATTTTGGTAATTTTAAAAATTGAGGAGTTAAGACCCATGAATTTTAGAGTTTAATAATATATTATTAGAGAGGCCATTAAGGCCATTATCAGCCAAAAATCAAGGGAGTGGGCTACGGGAGTTAGAGAGAAGTTAGAGAGAGGTTACAAGTGGTTTCCAAACCACAACCACCACCATTTTGGCCAGGAATTATGACCGGAAAGAAGGGAGAATCAACCTTGATCATCAACAACGAATCAGAACATCGGATTTAAGTCAAGTGATTTGATTTCATTAATTTCAATGAATGTTTCCTCCATGTTTAGTGTAGAAAATATATATGTCTTGAAAGTTTTGATGAAAACCCAATGAGATTGTTGTAGAACTCATAATTTTCAATAGGGATTGCATGTAGAATGGTTATGGAAGAATTCAGTACCCAAAATATAACTTTTGATGATTTGTAAATGTATTAATAAGGAGTCTTTATATTCAATTAAATTCTGGGTTCATGTTCATAGGGTTTGGGGCAAAATTTGGGGATTTATGGTTATTACATGTTGATTAGTAAGATTTGACCCCAAAAATATATTAAGATGTGATTTAGGGTGTTGTAGAGTAGTTTGGGAACATTAAAAATTAATGGTTATGAAATTAGAATGGATTTGGAGAAGTGGGGAAAAACGAAGTTGGGAAAATTCTGGGCATTCTCAGAATTTTTGTTAGAAGACCAACCCAGGTTGTTCGAACGACCTCATTCGAACGAGCTTCTAATGAGATTCCAGTAGCCTTCTAACAAGTTTAGGGTTCGTTCGAAGACCTTCGTTCGAACGAGATTTCTCTGTCTTCTAATGAGATCTCATAATGGATATTTTTGGCTCGATTTTGGTTTCGAACTTTCCGTGGGCTTATTTAATTGAGTGTTATTCTTCCCTTGTTGACTAGTAGGTATATTTGTGAGACCGGAGTATGTTGAGGATTAAAATTTGGATTTATATAAAAGACTTGGTACCTTTATGAGTTAGGTTTTAAGTATTTGAAATTACGACGTGAGATGTGTCGGCGGTATATATTGTATATTATCTAGATACTTATAAATGTGCAAACTTGAATGATGGTATAGTGATGTAGAATATACCTCTATTAATATTATAAGATATCTAAGATGTGTGAATGCTTAGTATATGGACTTATACGTGTATAGCATACCTACCATACTTGCTATCACGGGAGGTCGACTTTCGAACAGGGCCATCTAATATTTGTGTGCCTACATGGGGATTTAGATTGGTACCTTAAGGACGTAGGGCTGGGAATGACTTATTTGTGAGTTAATAAGTCAGCTGACCATGGGAGCGTAGGTATGTGCTTGACCCATGGGTCTATAGGACTATGTTCGCCTCCATTATGTGTGATTTGTATTTATACGGTTCCTGAGTGATTCGGAACTTGTGATCCTCACGTACGTGATGTACCGGGATTAGATACCAGAGTATGAGGGCATCATAGGTTATATCCTTGTGGGGTGCCTTAATTGCGTATGAGATATTATACGGATGTGTATACATGTACTTGAGATTGTTCAGTTGTGTTGCTTAGTAGTTGTGATTAACTAAGATATTTGAATGGGTTAAAAATGAGAATTAATTTAACACTTGAGATAAGTAATTTAATGAATATGAACATGGGTTACATATATGGCTCATTTGGGGTTACGTGTATACATTTTATTAAAGTGTATGGGTGAATACTTGTGGTGGGAAATTTCACATAATAATTATTATAAGTACATCTGAGAAATACAAAGGAAGACTTGCAGTTTATATTAAGATGTCTGGTATTGACTCTTAGATTATAAAGTAAAGTCAAGTTGTGAATGAGACTAGTTAGATAGTGGTATAACTAGAGCGGGTATGGGTATGTTAGGAGTGCACAAGTAGTTGATAGGTGAGGAACTCATGTGAGTGCACGTACTAACATGTGTTTTATATTCACTGTTTAATGTTATTAAATACTTTCTATATTTTAAACTGTTTTCACAATCGGGCTCTGACTCGTTTGCTTTTAAATCTATTTTCTTGTAAAAACTTTTTAGGTGTCCAGCCACAGGGACGCCAGGCTTAGGAGCTCCATTCCAGTGACGTGTTGTAGCAGCTGTAGAAGTTACAGGACCTTGATAGTAGACGCATCCATATTCTACTTGACTCTCTTTCATATTCCATCTGGTTGGGCATGTCGCCCCTTTTCTTTTAGAGATAGCTTATCGTATTCAGTTCTATTTCAGTTTTGGAGTTAATTAATTAATCGTTTGGACTTTTTATTTGGTTTTATTCTGTATTTGGATTATTAAGAGGAGTGTTCCTCCAAATTCATTTTATTCCATCTTTATTTTTATTGTGACTGTGATGTGGTTGTGGTATCATTATTTCATAATTTAATTTGTTTCATGTTAATCTAATTTAATTAATTTGATAACTCACTTTTTAAATATTAGGTGGCTAGTAATTGGTTAAAAAAATGTTTTCGATGGTGATGCTACGAACTGCACCAACTTGACATTTTGTATTAATTTGAATAAATGAGTAGTTACCCAGTATCTAATTAGATGGGGTGTCACAAACATGCCATCGAAGGGTGAAAACGTAAAACAGCCATAAAACAATCCGGTAAGAGTCACAAACACCTCGTATGGGACTAATGTAATTCATAGGAACCGATCGCGTAGCCACGAGGCTCCCGTTTAGAGTGTACGACGTAAATTTACAAAAAATTAGACTTGAGCATAAAAACATGCCATCGAAGGGTGAAAATGAAAAACAGCCTTAAAACGGTCTCGTAAGAGTCACGAACCCCTCGTACGGGACCAACGTGACTCGTAAGAACCGATCGCGTAGTCACGGCACTCTCGGTTTGAGTGTACGATGTAAATTTGCAAAAAAATAAAATTAAGCATAAAAACATGCCATTGAAGGGTGAAAACGTAAAATAGGCTTAAAACGGTCCCGCAAGAGTCACGAACACCTCGCACGGGACCAATGTAACTCGTAGGAACCGACCGCGTAGTCGCGGGACTCCTCGTTCGAGTGTATGACGTAAATTTGCAAAAAGTTAGACTTAAGCATAAAAACATGCCATCGAAGGGTGAAAATGTAAAAAGCCATAAAACGGTCCAGTAAGAGTCACAAACACCTCGCACGGGATTAATGTAACTCATAGAAACTGACCGCATAGTCACGGGCCTCCCGGTTAGAGTGTACGACGTAAATTTGCAAATTTAGACTTGAGCATAAAAACATGCCATCGAAGGGTGAAAATGTACAACAAGCACAAAACGGTCCCGTAAGAGTCACGAACACCTCGCACGGGACCAATGTGACTCGTAGGAACCAACCGCGTAGTAACAGGGCTTTCGGGTTGAGTGTACAACACAAATTTCGAAAAAATTGGACTTGAGCATAAAAACATGGCATCGAAGGGTGAAAACCTAAAATAGCCACTAAACAGTCCGGTAAAAGTCATGAACACCTCGCACGGGACCAATGTGACTTGTAGGAACCGACGACATAGTCATGGGGATCCCGATTGGAGTGTAGGATGTAAGTTTGCAAAAAGTTAGACTTGCATGCCATCAAAGGGTGAAAACGTAAAACAACCTTAAAACGGTCCCGTAAGAGTCACTAACACCTCGCACGGGGCAAATGTAACTGGTAGGAACCGACCACGTAGTCACGGCGCTCCCGGTTGGAGTGTACGACGTAAATTTGCAAAAAATTAGACTTAAGCATAAAAGTATGCCATCAAAGGGTGAAAACTTAAAACTGCCACAAAACCATCCCGTAAGAGTCACGGACACCTCGTACGAGACCAATGTGAATAGTAGTAATCGAACGGGTAGTCACAGGAATTCCGGTTTGAGTGTACGGCGTAAATTTGTAAAAAGTTAGACTTGAGAATAAAAAAGATGCCATCGAAGGGTGAAACATAAAACACCCATAAAACGATCCGCAAGAGTCACAAACATCTCGTACGGGAGCAATGTAAGTCGTAGGAACCGACCGTGTAGTCACGGCGCTCCCGATTTGAGTGTACGACATAAATTTGCAAAAAGTTAGAATTAAGCATAAAAACATGGCATCGAAAGGTGAAAACATAAAACAAACATAAAACGGTCCCGTAAGAGTCACGAACACCTCACACGGGACCATTGCGACTCGTAGGAACCGACCGCGTAGTTACAGGGCTCCCGATTTGAGTGTACGACATAAATTTGCAAAAAGTTAGACTGAAGCATAAAAGCATGCCATCGAAGGATGAAAACGCAAAACGAACACAAAACAGTCCCATAAGAGTCACGAACATCTCGCACGAGACCAATGTGAGTCATAGGAATCGATCGCGTATATATATATATATACTGCATACCAGTATATATACTGCATATATACTAGTATATATACTGCTCTGCAATTTATGCATATATATAGAGTATATATACGCCGCAAAGAGTACGAGGTTTTTATAATTCACACACACATAATTCCCTTAAACCGAATTATTACCTAGCTCATTTTGAGAACCCTGCCTCTAAATTGTCACATTAGCTAGAGCTGGTCTTTTTTTGGCCATAAATACATTACATTCCATTACATACAACTTATTATTCTTTTAAATTATGTCTTGAAAAAAAGAGTGTTTCTAGGCTTACGTAACAAAAACTAATTCAATTCATAAAGAATAGATAGACATACCAAGGAATAATACTCTAAACTAAACATTAAGTTCTTTTGATAACTTTAAGGCTAACGGTAGTGGTCATTTCAAAGCTAGTTTGGGTAGAAGGGCCCAGCTAAATGAAACACGATATTTGAATTTAGGACTATAACAAATCATTTTTATTTAGCATATTTTCCCAATATTTATTCTCATGTTTAACTTTCTATTTTTCATATATAACCGGTCGGTTTCTGTGTTAAAAAAATAATGAAGCAGTCTACTTAGTTTCTATCCATTTAAGGGAAAGTTGGTATTTTCAGTTTTGTGTAGTATGTTGCAATATGATGGATATGGCATAATATGTTACTATATTATACATATCCAGTTAGCATGTTATACATATCCAGTTATGGAGTTTGGGAGGATACTAAAGAAGATATTAACTAAACTTTCATTAATCATTTCAAGAACTTGTGGAAAGCAGACTTATTTAGGGTGGGTCCAAATTACCCGGATATCATTCCTAAGGCAATTTCAATTGAAGATAATACTACATGGGCAGTTATTCCTACAGAAGAGGAGATATTCAAGGCTATTAACAATCTCAATAGCAGCAGTACTCATGGATCGGATGGTTTTAGAGGTGTTTTTTACACAAAGTTGTGGGAATTTATCAAAGAGAACTTTATCAAGGCAATTCAATCATTCTTTATAGGGGATGACATGCCTAGAAGCTGGACCAGTATTAATAACATGATTATTCCTAAGGTCAGTAACCCAATTACCTATGTTTATTTCAGACCTATTAGCCTGTGTAATTTTTCAAAAAAAATCATTTCCAAAATTGTATGTGATAGATTGTCCAATATCCTTCCATCTATAATATACCCTAATCAAAGTGGATTTGTAAAAGGGATAAGCATTTAAGATAATATTTTGATGGATCAAGAAATTATTCAATCTTTGGGAAGGAAAACTCATGGATCTAATATTATTTTCAAATTAGATTTTGAGAAAGCTGATGGTAAAGTATATTGGCCTTTCCTTTGCTCAGCATTAAGAACTTTTGGTTTTGGTGAAGCCTTTATAGACATGGTTTGGAGGTCCATAGCTTACAACTGGTTCTTAATGATAATTAATGATCAAAGTGATGGTTTTTTCAACTCATCTAGAGGCCTGACACAGGGAGACCCTTTGTCTCCTAGTCTCTTTATCCTTGTTACTGAAGTGTTGAGCAAAAACATAGACAAGTTATATAGTTTCAATAAAGCCACTCCATTATCTCATCCTCCTAGAAGCTTATTACTGACTCATTTGGGATTTACAGATGACTTAATCATTTTTAGTAATGGAGGCCAGAGGTCTATTAAAGCTCTTTTTAAAGTATTAGCTGAATATGAATCATTCTTTGGGATGTTAGTGAATATAACTAAAATCTCTTTTATATGGATAAAAATACAAGGCTTAGTACAATCAAAGGCATATGCAACCTTACAGGACTGTCACATAAACATTTCCTTATAAAATGCTTGGGTTGTCCTTTAGCTAAAGGTAGAAAGAAGATATCTCACTTTACTGAGCTGCTGGATAACCTCAAAAACAATATTTTTGGATGCTCTTCCAAACTTATTTCACAAGGAGGCACAATTTTAATTAATGATCAAAGTGCCAATTCAATTTTAATACTTAGCAATTTGCTCAGATTCAGAGCAAATTTGAATCATTTGGCAAATATATCTGGGAATTTGGAAATCGAAAGACCAACGTCATACACTTGTGATATATTTTCCACTTTGTTTGATATTTTATTTTGTTTAGCAACGAATCGTGGATTTAGTTACTGAATGTGAACGTTTGGCTAATTATTTATTTTGCAGTGAAAATGAGAAATCTGGATTCATCAACCTCGTTTCTCGCTATCTCAGGTATTATATTCAATATCCATATTAATATTGTTGTGTGGACTTAAACCATCTCCATTGCAAATGTGTATTTTTTACTTGTTAGGTGAAAAAACTACAAACATTCATATTTGCATTGGATGAGTATTTTTTAGTTTAATGTCTATAGATTCTATGTGGAATTTTCTTAACATCTTCGAATATATATCATTTCCTTCGCATTGTGTAATCACATCAATTTCACATGTATCATGGTTGCATTGGAAGCTTTAAAAATAACATTATTGTCAGGGGATATTGGATCTTAGATTTCAACATTAAAAGGATTTGAAAGAAACTGCTATCAAAGTCATTACTATTATGTCTATAAATAGAACGTAACAATATAACAACAGTTATATAATAACAGTTATATAAGTCTAGATAATTTGAAATAACCCCCGAAAGATCCCGTGAGAGGCACCAACACCTCAGTTTGAGAGTACAAGGATAATTTGCATATATCGATACTTAGGCTTAAAAACATGGTCTTAGATGGACAAAACCCAAAACATCCCCCGAACGGACCATAAGAGGCACCAAAACCTCACACGGGACCAATGTAACTCGTAGGAACTGACCGCGCAATCACGGGACTGTCGGTTTAAGAGTACGACGATAATTTGCATATTTCTAGACTTAGGCTTAAAAACTTACTATTAGTGGGGACAACCCGAAACATCCCCCGAATGTCCCCGCGAGTGGCACCAACACCTCGCATGGGACCAATGTAACTCGTACGAACTGACCGCGCGATCATAAGACTCCTGGTTTGAGAATACGACGATAATTTAAAAATATTAGGACTTAAGCAAAACATGGTGTTAGTGGAGGAAACACGAAAACAACCCCCAAACGGCCCCGTGAGTTGCACCAACACCTCCCACAAGGCCAATGTAACTCGTAGGAACTAACCACGCAGCCTTGGGACTCCCAGTTTGAGAATACAACGGTAATTTGAATATTTTTAGACATAGGCTTAAAAACATGGCGTTATTGGGTAAAAACCCGAAACCCTCCCCGAACGGCCCCGTGGGTGGCACCAACACCTCCCACGGGACCAATGTGACTCGTAGGAACTGACCCCGCTGCCGCAGGTTTCCCGGTTTGAGAATACGATGATAATTTGCATATTTCTAGACTTAGGCATAAAAATATTGATATGTTGATAATTTTAACTCATATATGCAATTTTTCAGCTTGATTAAATTTTTTGTAAAACTACTTGGTCACTGATATTTTTTAAGCCCCCAAATGGCCCCGTGGGAGGCACCAACTCCACCCACGGGATCAATGTAACTCGTAGGAACTGACCGCTCAACCACGGGATAAACTATTTGAGAATACGATGATAATTTTCATATTTCTAGACTTAGGCTGAAAAACATGGCGATAATGGGGAAAACCCGAAACAACCCTCGAATGGCCCCGTGGGAGGCACCAACACCTCCCACGGGACCAATGTAACTCATAGGAACTGACCAAGAAGCCGCGAGTCACCCAGTTTGAGAATACGATGGTAATTTTCATAGTTCCAGACTTAGGCTTAAAAACATGGCGTTATTGGGTGAAAATTCAAAATCGCTCCCGAACGGCCCCGTGGGTGGCACCAAACACCTCCCACGGGACCAATGTGAATCCTTGAAATTGACCCCGTAGCCGCGGGTTTCCCGGTTTGAGAATATGATGATAATTTGCATATTTCTAGACTTAGGCTTAAAAACATGGTGTTAGTGGGTGAAAACCTGAAGCAGTCCCCGAAAGGCCCCGTGGGTCGCACCAACACCTCCCACGGGACCAATCTAACTCGTAGGAACTGACCTCGCTGCAGCGGGTCTCTCGGTTTGAGAATACGACGATAAATTGCATATTTCTTGAATTAGTCTTAAAAACATGGAATTTGTGGGTGAAAACTCGAAACAGGCCCCGAACGGCCCCGTGGGTGACACCAACACCTCCTACGGGACCAATGTGAGTCGTACGAACAAAGCACCCAGCCGGGGGACTCTCGGTTTGAGAATATGATGATAATTTGCATATTTTTAGAATTAGGCTTAAAGACATGGCGTTAGTGGGTGAAAATCCAAAATAGCTCCCGAACGGCCCCCTTGGGAGGCACCAACACCACCCACGGGATCAATGTAACACGTAGGAATTGACCGCGCAACCACGGGATACCCTGTTTGAGAATACGATGATAATTTGCATATTTCTAGACTTAGGCTTAAAAATAAGGCATTAGTGGGGAAAACCCAAAACGACCCCCGAACGGCCACATGGGAGGCACTAACACCTCCCACGTGACCAATGTAACTTGTAGGAACTGACCAAGCAGCCGCGAGTCTCCCAATTTGAGAATACGATGATAATTTGGATATTTCTAGACTTAGGCTTAAAAACGTGGCTTTTAAAGGTAAAAACCGGAAACAACCCCTACGGCCCCATGGGTCTCCCACGGGACCAATGTGACTCGTAGGAACTGACCCCGCTGCCGCGGGTCTCCCAGTTTGAGAATATGATGATAATTTGTATATTTCTAGACTTAGGCTTAAAAATATGGCATTTGTGGGTGAAAATTCAAAATAGCCCCCGTACGGCTAGTGGGTGAAACCAACACCTCCCACGGGACCAATGTGACTCGTAGGAACTAACCGCGCATCCGGGGGACTCCCGATTTGAGAATACGACGATAATTTGCATATTTCTAGATTTAGGCTTAAAAACAAGGCGTTAATGGGTGAAAACCCAAAACAGCCCCCGAACAACCCCGTGGGAGGCACCAAGACCACCCACGGGATCAATGTAACTCATAGGAACTGACCGCGCAACCACTGGATACCCTGTTTAAAAATACGACGATAATTTGCATATTTCTAGACTTAGGCTAAAAAACATGGCGTTAGTGGGGAAAACCCGAAACAACCCCCGAACGGCCACGTGGGAGGCACCAACACCTCCCACGGGACCAATGTAACTCGTAGGAACTGACCACGCAGCCGCGAGACTACCAGTTTGAGAATACGATGATAATTTGTATATTTCTAGACTTAGGCTTAAAAACATGGCTTTATTGGGTGAAAACCTAAAACAGCCCCCGAATGGCCCTGTGGGTGGCACCAACACCTCCTACGAGACCAATGTGACTCGTAGGAACTGACCTTGTAGCCGGGGGTCTCCCGTTTTGAGAATACGATGATAATTTGCATATTTCTAGACTTAGGCTTAAAAACATGGCGTTAGTGGATGAAAATCCAAAACAGTCCCCGAATGGGCCCGTGGGTGGCACGAACACCTCCCACGGGACTAATGTGACTCGTAGGAACTGATCGCGCAAATGTGGGACTCCTATTTTGAGAATACGATGATAATTTGCATATTTCTAGATTTGGCTAAAAACATGGCGTTAGTGGGTGAAAACCCAAAACAGCTCCCGAACGACCCCGTGGGAGGCACCAACACCTCCCACGGGACCAATATAACTCGTAGGAGCTGACCCCGCAGTAGCGGGTCTCTCGGTTTGAGAATACGATGATAATTTGCATGTTTCTAGACTTAGGCTTAAAAACATGGCGTCAGTGGGTGAAAACTCGAAACATCCCCCGAACGGCCCCTTGGGTGACACCAACATCTCCCACGGGACCAATGTGACTCGTAGGAACTGACCGCGCAGCCGGGGGACTCCCGGTTTGAGAATACGATGATAATTTTAATTTTACAGATGTAGGCTAAAAAACATGGCGTTAGTGGGTGAAAACCCAAAACAGCCCTCGAACGGTCCCGTGGGAGGCACCAACACCACTCCTGGCATCAATGTAACTCGTAGGAACTGACCGCGCAACCACGGGATACCCTGTTTGAGAATACAACGATAATTTGCATATTTCTAGACTTAGGCTTAAAAACATGGCGTTAGTGGGGTAAACACGAAACAACCACCCTACGGCCCCATGGGTGGCACCAGCACCTCCCACGGGACCAATGTAACTCGTAGGAACTATCCAAGCAGTCGCGGGACTCCCGGTTTGATAATACGACGGTAATTTGCATATTTCTAGATTTAGGTTTAAAAATATGGCGTTATTGGGTGAAAACCCAAAACTGCTCCCGAACGGCCCCGTGGGTGGAACCAACACCTCCCGCGGGAACAATGTGACTCGTAGGAACTGACCCCGATGCCGCAGGTTTCTCGGCTAGAGAATACGACAATAATTTGAATATTTCTAGACTTAGGCTTAAAAACATGGCATTTGTGGGTGAAAACTCGAAACAGCCCCCGAAAGGCCCCATGGGTGACACCAAAACCTCCCACGGTACTAATGTGACTCGTAGGAACTAACCGCGCTGCCGGGGGACTCCCGATTTGAGAATACGACAATAATTTGCGTATTTTCAGATTTAGGCTTAAAAACATGGCGTTATTGGGTGAAAACCCAAAACAGCCCCCGAACGGCCCCGTGGGTGGCACCAATACCTCTTATGGGACAAATATGACACGTAGGAACTGACCCCGCAGTCGCGGGTCTCCCGATTTGAGAATACGACAATAATTTGCATAAATCTAGACTTAGGATTAAAAACATGGCGTCAATGGGTGAAAACCCAAAACAGTTCCCAAAAAACCCCGTGGGTGGCACCAACACCTCCCACCGGACCAATATGACTCGTAGGAACTGATCGCGCAGCCGTGGGACTCCCGGTTAGAGAATACGATGACAATTTGGATATTTCTAGACTCAGGCTTAAAAACGTGGCTTTTAAAAGTAAAACCCCGAATCAACCCCCTACGGCCCCATGGGTGGCACCAACACCTCCCACGGGACCAATGTAACTCGTAGGAATTGACCTCGCAGTCGCGGGACTCCCGGTTTGAGAATTCGATGGTAATTTGCGTATTTCTAGACTTATGCTTAAAAACATTGCGTTAGTGGGTGAAAACTCAAAACAGCCCCCGAACGGTCCCTTGGGTGACACCAACACCTCCCACGGGACCAATTTGACTTGTAGGAACTGACCGCATAGCCGGAGGACTCCCGGTTTGAGTTTATATTTATAGACTTAGGCTTAAAAACATGATGTTAGTGGGTGAAAACCCAAAACAGCCCCCGAACGGCCCCGTGGGAGGCACCGACACCACCCACGGGATTAATGTAACTCGTAGGACTGATTGCGCAACCACGGGATACCCTATTTGAGAATACAACGATAATTTTCATATTTCTAGACTTAGGCTTAAAACATGGCGTTAGTGGGTGAAAACCCGAAGCAGTCCCCGAACGGCCCCGTGGGTGGCACCAACACCTCCCACGGGACCAATGTGACTCGTAGGAACTGACCCCGCAACCGCGGGTCTCCCGGTTTGAGAATACGACGTTAATTTGAATATTTTTAGACTTAGGCTTAAAAACATGGTGTTTGTGGGTGAAAACTCGAAACAGCCCCCGAACGGCCTCGTGGGTGACAACAACACCTCCCACGAGACCAATGAGACTCGTAGGAACTAATCGCGCAGACGGGGGACTCCCGGTTTGAGAATACGACGATAATTTGCATATTTCTAGATTTAGGCTTAAAAACATGGCGTTAGTGGGTGTAAACCCAAAACAGCCCCGAACGGCCCCGTGGGACGCACCAACACCACCCACAGGATCAATGTAACTCGTAGGAACTGACCGTGCAACCACGAGATACCTTATTTGAGAATACGATGATAATTTATATATTTCTAGACTTTGACTAAAAAACGTGGCGTTAGTGGGGAAACCCCGAAACCACCCCCGAACGGCCCCGTGGGAGGCACCAACACCTCCCACAGGACCAATGTAACTCGTTGGAACTGACCAAGCAACCGCGGGTCTCCCGATTTGAGAATACGACGATAATTTGGATATTTCTAGACTTAGGCTTAAAAACATGGATTTTAAAGGTAAAATCCCGAAACAACCCCCCTACGACCCCATGGGTCTCCCACGGGACCAATGTAACTCGTAGGAACTCACCACACAGCCGCGGAACTTTCGGTTGGAGAATACAACGGTAATTTTCATATTTCTAGACTTAGGCTTAAAAACATGGCGTTATTGGGTGAAAACCCGAAACGGCTCCCGAATGGCCCCGTGGGTGGCACCAATACCTCCCACGGGGCCAATGTGAATCGTAGGAACTGACCCCGCAGCCGCGGGTATCCCGGTTTGAGAATACGATGATAATTTTCATATTTATAGACTTAGGCTTAAAAACATGGTGTTTGTGGGTGAAAACCCGGAGCAGTCCCCAAACGGCCCCGTGGGTGGCACCAACACCTCTCACGGGACCAATGTGACTCGTAGGAACTGACCCCGCAGCCGTGGGTATCCCGGTTTGAGAATACGCCAATAATTTGCATATTTCTAGACTTAGGCTTAAAAATATGGCATTTGTGTGTGAAAACTTGAAACAGTCCCCGAACGGCCCCATTGGTGACACCAACACCCCCCACGGGACCAATGTGACTCTTAGGAACTAACCACACAGCCGGGGGACTCCCGATTTGAGAATACGATGATAATTTGCATATTTCTAGATTTAGGCTTAAAAATATGGCATTAGTGGGTGAAAACCGAAAACAACCCCCGAACGACCCCGTGGGAGGCACCAACACCACCCACGGGATTAATGTAACTAGTAGGAACTGACCGCGCAACCACCGGATACCCTGTTTGAGAATACGGCGATAATTTGTATATTTTTAGACTTAGGCTTAAAAACTTGGCGTTAATGGGGAAAATCCAAAACAACCCCCGAACAGCCACGTGGGATGCACCAACACCTCCCACGGGACCAATATAACTCGTAGGAATTGACCACACAGCCACGGGACTTCCAGTTTGAGAATACGACGATAATTTGTATATTTCTAGACATAGGCTTAAAAACATGGCATTATTGGGTGAAAGCTCGAAACATCCCCCGAACGACCGCGTAGGTGGCACCAACACCTCCCACGGGACCAATGTGACTCGTAGGAACTGACCCCGCAGCTGCAGGTCTCCCGATTTGAGAATACGATGATAATTTGCATATTTCTAGACTCAGGCTAAAAAATATTGCGTTAGTGGGTGAAAACCCAAAACTGCTCCCGAACGGCAACGTGGGAGGCACCAACACCTCCCATGGGACCAATGTGAATCGTAGGAACTGACCCCGCAGTCGCGGGTCTTCCTGTTTGAGAATACGATGATAATTTGTATATTTCTAGACTTAGGCTTAAAAACATGGCGTTGGTGGGTGAAAACCCAAAACAGTCCCCGAACGGCCTCGTGGGTGGCACCAACACCTCCCACGGGACCAATGCGACTCGTAGGAACTGACCCCGCAGTCGCGGGTCTCCCGGTTTGAGAATACGATGATAATTTGCATATTTCTAGACTTAGGCATAAAAATATTGATATGTTGATAATTTTAACTCATATCTGCAGTTTTCAGCTTGATTAATTTTTTTGTAAAACTACTTGGTTACTCATATTTTTTTTATATGTCCTATCTTTTGTAGGATTTTTGCACTCGAAACAAATGAAGGAGGTAATGGTTTACAACATGAAGATTGTTTATATGTTGTGGACATTCAGGATTTTGTTTTTTATGTGTTACAGTCTTGTGGGCTTTTGTTGTTTAGTTTTATGGCTGTGCAGGCTTTTATAATTTGATTGTTGAATTTTATGGTCGTGCGGGCTTTATAAAAGTAGGTTTTACGTTTACAGGGTTTGAAATGTCAAGAAAATAGAGGAAACTTTGCACAATTTTTTTGGGTCTGTGAATTATTAAGACGTCTAATATTTTTAAGTTTGTATATATATTTGTTTATTAACAAAGTTCTCGATTCGCAATTTGTGATTTTTTTATTGTTTTGCCAATAATAAATATTTATAACACCTCGTACACGTCCAACGTTACACGTAGCAACCGACGGTGCACTCACAGGACCCCCAATTTTAGGATTTGACCAAAAAAATACATTTTTTAAAATTATATTAAAATATGGTCATGGACTTTGTCCATGACCATTTTTATTTTTTTCTTCACGCATAAAAATGGTCGCGGCCAAAGTCCGTGGCCATTTTTTTCCTTTTTTCGTCACGGTTGTGGGTTACGGACTTGGGCCACGACCATTTTTTTTGTCACTGTTGTGGGTCACGGACTTTCGTCGCGACCAATTTGTCACGGTTGTGGGTCACGGATGAGGGCCGCGACCAATTTTTTTTTATATTTTTGTCACGGTTGTGGGTCACGGATGAGGGACGCAACTATTTTTTTTTGTCACGTACGTGGGTCGCGAACTTTGGTCGAGACCAATTTGTCACGGTTGTAGGTCACGGATGAGGGCCGCGACCCATCACGGCATGGGTCACGAACCAAGTCCACGACCATCTGCCGTGACCCCTCTCGGTCGTGACCATTTTTTGGTCACGGACTTGGGCCGCGACCCATAAAAATGGGTACGCCCGAAATGGTCACGGTCCAAGTCCGCGACCCACAGTTTTGGTCAAGGATTTTGGTCGTGACCAATCGCCAGTTTTGGTGTAGTGCAAAGCGGTCTTGAAAAGCTGACCCTCCTAGACGAAAGGAGATTGAAAGCTATATACCACATACAAGGCTACCATCGCCAAATAGCGTGATCATTCAATAAAAGAGTCAAGGACCGTGGTGTCCGAGAAGGGGACCAAGCCCTCAAAGAAATCATAGAACCCATTTGGGACCCCATAGGGAAATTCAAGCCCAATTGGAGCGGCCCCTACATTGTCAAGAAGATCTTGTCCGGTGGTGCCACTATGCTCACTGAATTATACGGGGAAAAGATGGCTCGTCCAGTCAACCTGGACCGTCTCCAGAAATTCTACCCCTAGTCCAAAATCTCGGGGCACTACGACTCTTATCATCTCCCTTCTATTCTTAAAAAAAATCTATTCATTTCCTTCTACGCAGAACTACGTGGGCTTGATCCTCTGCAAAAATCATTTTTAAACAAAGTATAAACTTTTCAAAAGCCCCAGAGGTACGTAGGTAGCTCATACACCTTACATGAGCACAACCCTTTATTTTTCACAAAATACTATTTCTTTTCTCATCTCCGAGAACGACAGTCAATTCCAACATATACTTAAACAAAAGGTTTATGTATGCCTTAGCAATCGATATAGATAATTGAAGAAAAAAACTCATCAAAGGCACGGTTGGATGATCAGAATCTTGTTTATTTCACTAATAAGAAATTACAGTACAGATTACATAAGAAAAAGGAACGGATAACTCCCTTTCCCCCTACCTTCCTAAACAAAAAGCCAAATAAAATCCCCACATTTATTCCCTACAATAAACTCTCTAAGAGTCCTATCCACAGCTACCAAAGGAGGCTGCTCCATCATCATCATCATATACATCCTGGGGTCCCCATGTTTCCCCTTCCTGAACAGAGTGTCACAGACACTCCATAGACCAATAAGCTCGAATCATCTTCGAATAAACCACAACACCTCCCTCCATGGTGTCAAAAGAAATAATTCACTTTTGTCCAGTCTCCACTTCCAACGTCTTGTTAACTACTCTCCTCCACAACCACTTCATATAATCCCCAGGGATATACCAAACTCTCCCAACAAACTGAGAAGGACGGGTCGATGGACGCCGATTCTCCCACAGAGAGCCCAGCCACATGCGCAAATGCTCGGTCAAATCCTCTACCCGGAAAGAAATTTAGTGTCCTAGGTGGCACGACCTATGCCCAACCAAATTGGTGTAGAAGCTACCAAGGGAAATAAAAAGAGATTTGTCTGAGACCAACCAGCCGCACATATGAGTATTCTCCTAGCTCCACAATAGGCAGCAACTGTCCCCCCAAGGCACTGATCAGTACAAATTTCAAGCCCCATGCTCCACAAACCAATTCTCCCAGCTCTCAATATCCAGGCCAACGTAAAAGAAGTGACGCGAAAAGAAGTTGGGTACAGCCGACAAAGGATATCCTGGAAGAGCCACTAGGCGGAGTCTTTCAGATAACCACATGAACAGCATCACGGGCTACCCAGCAAGAAGTCATAATGACCTTCTCTCCAGGCATCCAGAACGTTCAGGGTCTCCACCAATATCACCGTTGTAGGATTGCGATGGTATGACATCCATGAAATAATGGTTGCAAGTTGCGGATCCACCCGCAGTTCCCCAGTCACCAGCGATAATTTTGATATTAAGCCCAGAGAAACGGCTCCAGCATAACTAACATCGCCTATTTCCCTTAAATGCATGGACTGCAACACCGCCAGGAGGGAAATCATTCCTCTAGCAACCAGTGATCTAGTCACCGAAGGCAAAATGCGAAGAAGCCCTCATAGGTAAATCCTTGGGAGAATGGGAAAATTCGGGTAAAGCCGCAGCAACACTGGGATTAATTCCCAGCATGGAAGAAAAGTCCTCATAGGTAGGACAAACTTCATCCAACCCAAAAGGGAATACGTGGTCTTCGGGGTACCAAAATTGTCCTGACGCCATTAGCATGTTCCACTCAATGGACCGATTGCGCCACAAAGAGACTCGACGCATGTTAAAAGCATCTTAGTCGACATTATAAGAGCACATTGCTTCCAACTCATCAAGGTAATTAGCAAACTCAATGCTACCAGGGATAGCCATCTTGCAAGACTAAGAAACAGTAGACACGTGAAGGTGTGATGGAAACACTTCACCCTTCCCCTTTTTATACTTGAAAACCCTCACAAGAGACACAATCCTTGTAGAAATTGGAGGGAATACTACCCCACAAGGTACAAAAGGCTGAAGAGGGCACAAATCAAAAACTTTCAATTGATGGGACTGGACTTGACTATCGATAGGCAGGGCAAGGGTCTTGCCGATCGATAACCCCCTATTTTTGGAAATTTTCCTTTTTCCTCTTTTATCAAAATCAAAAGCCCAATAAAAGTAAATTGATATTCTCAACAGAATTTCAAAAATCCTCTTCCACCCCTATATAATTTCCCATCTTTAAAACTTTCCTTCAAAATCCCAAAAAATATCTCTTTTTACAGTCTTAGCAGCAAAGTAAAAGCGCATATGCATACATTCATTCATTCACCATTAACAAAAGATAATAAAAAAAACTGCATTGCATATATATATTCTTCTGTGTTACATCTATTTTACAGGAAATTAAAAAAAAGCATAACAACAATGGGACTCAGCCCGAACCCACATTTTCATTCTCTCTCTCTCACCTACCCTTCACCTCTCTCTCTAAGAGCTTCCACCCCTGCGATGTGCTCTCTTTCCCCTACGGCGAGATGACGCACCCCCACTACCCGAGCCAGAGTCCTCCCCGAACGAAGCAGAAGGCACCAAATAAGAAGGAACCGGGACCGCATCCCGAATGTTGGCGGTCGCCGAAGATATCCAATCTCTAATGTCCCTCAGCCAAGTGGTCCACACACCGACTTGCTGCAAAGTAAAAGGAAAAATCAGTATCAAAGAGGGATCGAAACAGAAAAGTAACCAAAAACATAAAAGATATACCTCAGGTCAGAGAACCTCCTCTGTCAAACCCAACTCCTCCGGATCCATCGCATGAGGATGGTGCAACATAAGCACCGTCCCTCCATCAGCTCGCCAAATGTTATACGAAGGAGTGTGAAATCATACGAAAGGAACCTCTGAAGGCGCCGCCGCCGCCACCATCGCCGACCACCGCCGTTGTGGGAAAACCCCACTGATCGACTTGAACCCGCAGGAGGGAAAGGCAAGGCATCATATATGATGGGCACCATCAACTAGCTCGTCACAAAGTCCATATAGTCATAAGGTGCGACCGTATCAGTGTACAACAGGTAGGACTCACCGATCATCGCTGCCATCCTCGCATCCTCTGGCAGCAGCCGCTCCCGCCTCATAAATATATGAGGATGTGTGGGTGGCACCACCACCTCCTCCTCAATAATCTGTCAAACCACTCGCTCCCTTAGATACTAGGAATGGCCAAACTCATGTACCAGCAAATTCCTCATCTGCGCGTTCACCACGGTCGCCCCCGTATCCTGAATAGTTGTCCCCCAAGGGTAAAAGGTCACCTGAAAATCCCCAGTAGGCATAAGTCAATACAGAATCAGAATGTGAAAAAATTATACTGAAATGAAAGATTCTTACCCTACCACTGGTCAGGCCATTCAAGACCTGACGCACCACCTCCAAAGAGAGGGATCCCTTTGACTGCCTATTGTCCTTGTGCCATCGATACAATCAGCAGAAGTCCCCAACAATATCATCCTTTAGAGCGATCAGCGGGGTATTACACCTAATCACCTCATAGAAACACGTCTGCCAAAGTCAGGAATTCACAATCAAAAATAGACGAATAAGGAAAATGTGAATGCATGAAAAGAAAATGTGCAAAATTAAAGGATACCTCGAGGAGATATGTGGCTCCAGTAAAAATTTATCGGCAGCACCGACTGAATGCATCCAAAGAAAAATAGAGGGTCGCCAAAGTCAGGCTCCCCTAATCATAGAGAAGGATGTTCGAAAACATTCTTAAGTACAGCAAGAACCACAAATGGACGATGTCACCACTCGATGCCACCATGAAGCCTCCCAGCACCAGCAAAATGAACAATCAGGCCATCTGACTCACCTACAACCCATCATCCACATCAACCACCCTACCCAGCAAAACCTCCTTCAGCAAGGACAATCAGATGGAATCCCTAGAGACTATCCTCCCCACATCGCCGAGCGCCTCCCTCACTGCCCCCGGCATCACCCTCAGGGAGAGATCCACCTCTATCTACTCCCCATCGCAATCCAGCCCCAACAGCTGCTGCACGTCTATGGGAGTCACGATCATCTCCCCAAAATTGAAATGGAAGGTGTGGGTAGTATCCCACCATCTCTCCACCAAAGCGCACAAGACCGCTATCGACCAAGGCATCTCATCCATCGTAGACGCCTACCTCCCAAAACCTACTGATGATACCACCCAATGCACCACAGGTGGAAGATACTCCTAGATATCCTTAAGCCCCATCGTCCCACGGGCACGCATGTTCTTCAAATAGATATCAGACTGTCAAAAGAAGACACCTTGTCAGTATTCAAGGAAGAAAGAAAAAATCACCAAAAAGAGAAGAATGTCAAAAGTCAGGTTACTTACATAACCGTTAGGGTTCACCACCCTCGAGGAGTGATGATGCAACGACTCCCGTAGCAAGGTCCGCTCATCCGAAACCGACTCGAATAAGTCAAATGAGTTCTCACTCCCCAAAGAAAGAGGCGCCTTGGCCCTCCACTCCACTTTCACCCAATCATCAATGGTCAACCATTCCTTATGCACTGCATTGCTCATGAAGGTGGACATTGCTTGGAGATCGGAATGCTAGAACGATTCGCAGAGGAAAATCGCAGAAGTAAAGAAATCAAGAAGCTATGAAAAATGAAGGGAATTTGCCCCATTTATATAGGATGCTAAGCGTTATGGCAATCGGCATTGACCACCCACCCACCGATTGGCACTGTCTCCTTACCTTCTCAAGGAAGTCCAAAAGTCCGTGCCACTGCTGAATGGCACCCTCTTAATCATGCCGATCGGTACCCCCTTAAAATTTCATACAAAAATTCCTAGAAAATACCAGAAAGCCCTAAAAAATCCTCAGAAAAATCCTAAAAACCCCAGGAAGGATTTAGAACATTTTTACCAAGAAAATTTCACACTCTCTCAAGCAAAACCCCCATTTCCCCAGTGGAACTCTCAAAAAACCAAGTAAAACTCCTCGCGGAAACGTCCCCGGAGGATCTCTGAGGATCACCTCCTATCCCCCAAAGGTCTTGAAATACGTCCAGTCCCTGGACCACCTAATCACTTCCCCAGTGAAGTTTACGGAATCAAACTTGCCTTTTCTCCACGAAATCCCTAAAATCACAAACGCTTCCCCAACAATCAGCTTCCCGACTCAACCCAACATCACGAGGTAATTTCCCCAGCGAAACTCCAGAAAGTCATTTTCCCCAGCTCATTCCCTAGCGGAACCCAAAATACAATATTCACCACTTTTATGTCAGAATTGACCTCGGTCCTCGATCGTCACCTCTTTTAGGTGAGAATTGACCCCGGTCTTGGATCGTCACCTTAGTTAGGTTAGAATTGATCTCGGTCCTCGGTCGTCACCTCTTTTAGGTCAGAATTAACCTCAGTCTTGGATCATCACCTTAGTTAGGTCAGAATTAACCTCGATCCTCGGTCGTCACCTCTTTTAGGTCAGAATTGACCTCGGTCTTAGATCGTCACCTTAGTTAGGTCAGAATTGACCCCGGTCCTCGGTCGTTGCCTCTTTTAGGTCAGAATTTACTTCGGTCTTGGATCGCCACCTTAAGCTCGTAGAGTTGGCTTCGACCCATAGAATCGGTCAGCACCTCCTCAGTAATTGGCCTAAACCTTTCCTCCAAACCATCCCTTAGGTCCTCGAAATTGGCCTCAAACCTCTGAATTGGTCATCCACCCTCAGAAGCATCATGCGGTGTCTATTCGACGACTATCATTCATTCTAAACTCACCCATCGATGGGCTCTGTAGACACCCCATTATGTTACCCCCTAAACTTTCCTTAGGTCCCTAGAACCTCCCCTCATCACTACAGATCCAGGTCATACCCCGAGTACTGACCTAGAAGCCATCGAGGACTCCCAGGCTCCATTTGACCAAAAGTCAAACTCCCTAGCTCGACCGAGACTGAATGAATCTTCAAAGGGCACTGAAACCCCTTTCCGACAGTCCACCCCGTGCGCGATTCTGACCTACCATGCGGACGAACGACCCATTTCCCCCGAAACTCAATCAGGAGGCAGTCGGGCGCTCCCGGGCTCCATTTTGTAACACCCCGTGTTTTTATTTATTATTTAATTAATTAATTGGAATTTTCGGGAATTTTTTTTTTGAATTTTAAAATTTTTATTGGCTAAATATGTTGGTTATGATTTTAGAAGAATAAAACTTCAAGCGGAATGAAAATCGGAGTTAAAATGGATTTTATATTGATTTTACAATTTTTGTCCATTATAATTTTTTTTGGGCGAACTGTCAGATTTTAGGCATGATCGATCGATCGATTACTGGGGGTAGATCGATCGACCCTCCCATAAAACGTGCGCTGTAAGCTGTTTTTAGAGTTATTGTAGGATTAGGACTCCTAATCACTATATAACCTTGTTAATCCGTAGGGGGACTTCTCATAATCAATTTTTCTCCAGCTTTTCACCAGAGAACACTTTCAAATATTTTTCCTCTCACCCATAATCATCAACCTTCTTCATTATCAAGCTTTTTGTCACAAGTTTTGGGAGGCTTAATTGGGGTTTAATCAAGTTGGTTCAAGAACACTCTTTTGCTAATTTTTCGAGAGGAATCCAGATTTCTAATCAGATTTTCAACACGATCTCCACAGGCATGAATACTCTATTCTTTTCCTTTTGTATTATGCGTTTTAAGTGTCGCCTAAACACTTAATTACATGTTTTCTAAAAAATAATAAGTAACTTAATTAGAAAAAGTGGATATTAATTATGGGGCTGTTTTTATAAAATCTTTTAATCTGACTAATAATCATAACCCTTTGGGTACGTAGGATTCATGAGTGATTTTGGGTTTTATTGGTGTAGGTTGCATGTAGAAAAACCCTAGTTTTAAAATAAATGACTTTTGGGTGCGTATAACTCATGTAATACATGTACAGATAATAAAATTTGATTTTTGATGTTTATATGATGAAAACTTGGTATATTTAATTTAAAATAATTAAATGAGATAATTTGGGTATTTTTGACGTTGTGATAATTTAATTGAATTGGAATATCATGCGTAGTTTGGAACATTGGTTTATTATGCATATTTGTGTGACTTGTTGGTATTATTAAATATCATTGTGACGACGGGTGGTTGGGTATTATTACTCTCCCTATATTTTAGGATGGCTTCTAGGTATAGAACTAGTGAGGGTAGATTATCACAATTTTATTATGTCAGGGGTGGGCTGATTTTTATTATTTTATCATCGTTACGCTAGTCTAGGTACGAGACTAGGATGTGATTTATGTTAGAAAAAAACTTCCTATACATAGGTTAGGACGTATTGATAACTTGGGGACCCTTAGTTACGGGACTAAGGGGTATTTTGAGGATCTCACATCGATTAAAAGGGTGGGGTTATTATAAATTGAGAAATTGAGAACTAATACCTAAGATAATAAAACGGGTATTAAAATATATTGGCAACATAATCAGCGAGGGACGACAGTTTAAACGGGCCAGCCGACATTTTATGTCGTGTCGTGTGTGGAACCTTGTCAATCAGCGAGGGCTGACAGTTTAAACGGGTCAGCCGGCATTTTGACAAGGGGATGTGTATTTTGGTGGAGAAATCACCCGAGGTGGGAGGACTGCCATAATGAATTTTGGTGAAATATCACCCGAGGCGGGAGGACCGCCATACCTAATAATTATTGAAGTAAGAACACAAATAATTGAGAAATTTGATAATTTGGGTTCATTAATAAAAGATTAAATCCGCTGGACTTGGGAATTTAAAATCATATTGGTGTGCCTTTATAAATGGGGATTTCTGCGGGTAGTTAGTAATTTATATCTATCGCGTTTAATTATCCCGTTTAATTTAAAATACCCTATTGTGATATTTATTGCGTATAATGCTACTATCTGGATTCAAGGATCCTATTTGAGGGGAGTAGTGTGTATTTTTTGTCGGGGCTTTGGCTCTAACCCATGCGTTGGCTAATCTTTTTCAGGATTAGAATTGGAGAAGCTGCATAAGTTTATCGGATTTATCATTTGGAGGTGCAGCTGGAGTTATTCATTTTATGGCATAGTTTAGTTAGACTTTCCTTTTCAGTCATATTTAATTATGAGACTTCATTTGAGTTTGATTGGGCCATTCGGTTCCAAAGTTGTTTAGAGGATTTCTGTTGGGATTATTTCAGTTTTTTATTTAATCATTATTGGAGAAGGGATTTTTAGAGTTAGCATGTGATGTAACTTTTATCGCTTAGTTGTTGATGATCATGTGAGATTGATTCAATTATTTATCTTGTGGACTGATTTATTTATGTCTCATATCTGTCTCATGCTAAGAATGGAATTTTATTTACTCACGCCCGGCTTAGTTTTGGTGGCAGCCGACGCCAAAATTAGGCGGGGTGTGACACATTTGACAAAGGTTAGCTCTTTAGCTCGACTGAGACTGAATGAATCTTCAAAGGGCACTAAAACTGCTTTCCAACGATCCGCTCCATGTGCGATGCCGACTTACGGTACGGACGAACGATCCGTTTGACTTCGAAAGATCACCGAATTCTTCCAAGGCCCTATTGACCAAAGTTAAGTCCCCGAACCTAATCAAAATATTTGGAATGTCTATGTACATCTCCTAAACTTTCCAATGGTCCGCCCAGTGCGCGATTTTAACTTACCATGCGGACTAGCGATCCGTTTGCGTCCGACGATTCCCCATCCAATGGATTGACAAATGCTTCCGAGCCATATTTGACCCATAGTCAACTCTCGAACCCGGGAGCAGTCCAAATGACTTTCAAAGGTATCTTAATTACCTTTTCAACGGTCCACCACGTGCACGATTCTGATCAATGGTTTGCGTTCTGCGATTGATTTTCCAAAAAGACACTACCAAATGGCAGGTCCCAAACCGTGCCTATCGGCAGTGTGCCTAAATGCACCTACCGAATGGCAGGAATAGGGCTATGCCGATCGGCAATGCTCCGGGCCTATAACAAGAAGGCCTGACCTCACTTGCAAGGAGATCCCAGATCTGATAGATATCACTCTCAGTAAACCCTGAAAACCTTTCTCGAAGTCAGCGTGATTTCCACACCCAAATCCCTTTCCAAACTTCACTTTTCATCACCCTTTTCATCAAACTTGGTGAATTCACTACCCTCCATCATCATCCAAGTCTAAGGGTTGCTCTCCAACATTCAAGATCAAGCTCAAGATCTTCAAGAAGGTCCAATTTTCTCAACTCTCTCCTTTAATTCTCATAAATTTGCAATAACTTGTTTTATTATTTAGTGCTTTTATTATCTCATTTCACACATCCTAATATACTTTTTATTTAGTATTATTGCACATCTCTTATTTTCATATAAATAAAAGCCCAAAAAACAAGAAAAAGAGGGTTTGCTCATAAATTCCAAATGGGAATTCTCATACTTTTCTTACACTTCTCTCACAACTAAAACACTTTTTCTACACACACACAAATAAGAGAATCCCCGGTTGGATTTATGGGATAAACCCCACCCCTCATTTTGCATGCGAACTACGTGGACTTTGATGCCTTTATAGGCTACGTAGGCGCCTCGGGGTAAAACTCGAGACTCGAGTCCTATTTTTTACTTTTTCTCTCATTTTATATTTTCTCTAAACTCCATTCTCTTATACTATATATATACATATATTTGTTCTTAAAGGCGTATTATTCCGTATACGTTATCGTTCCCTCATAACGATTAACGTAGTGATGATCGCCTAAATCTTATTTTCTAAATACTTTTTATACCTTCCTATGGACGACTCACTTTACCTCTTCCATGGTACAAGTTATGATTCATATCTCCACTATATATACACATGCACACATATCACGGGGAAAATAGCAAAAATCCATGAGAGACCGAAAGGGAGGAATGGGTGCCTAACACCTTCCCATTTCATAACTTAGCCTTCGGACCCTCTTCGAATCATTTTTGGTTTCGTATGCATCAATATGTCTTAAGATGTCATCCTTCGCGATGGCTCCCTTACTTTTGTCTATTTTGAGTAAAATAGACTTGCGACTCTAATCTCTCTACATTTTTCACCTCACCCAAAATGACGTCGGCCGAAGCTCTCCCGAGAGGGACGCACAGGACCTAGGATCCTCTGTCGCGCTCGCCCGCCCATCGTGACGATTTAGGATGGCCAGATATAGGTAACAACACTTTTAGTGCCCAATATAAATTTTGGTGGTACCTTTAACACCACCCTTTGTGTATTAGCTATAAATTGTTATAAGTTTTTTTAAAAATAAAGGACACTCCAATTTCAGTCTTTGCATTAAGGATCTTTAAATTTCATCTATATATCTAATTCTAACCTATATAGTTAAATAATTACAAACCTTAAAAACAGAAAGAAAAAAATTAGGGAAAGAAAAATTATAGCAAAATCTGCCTTGGCAATGAATACGGAGGAATTATCAAGTGAACCAAACATTCTCAAAAGAAGTACAATTGACTAAACTATATATATATATATATATATATAATATTAGCCGAGTTCAGGGTTAGGTGGAAAAAATTAATTCAGGCCGAGCTCGTGCTTGAGCTTGGGTAAGATAGTTCGGGCCGAGCCTGAGCAACCCCAACCCCGACTCACCCAGTTAGAGTTGCAACCTTATATATATATATATATATAAACAAGAGAATCTATATATATATATATATATATATATATATATGAACTCATACACCTACACCAGAGTGAAGTTGTTTTGTGGCTTTTAATAAAAATAACCCTATATATGAACTCATACACCTACACCAGAGTAATGAAGCTTGTGTGTGCACAATTCAAGAAAGAATGTATAGATTACAATCACACCTACATATTACAACATTTCATTTTCACATAGTGAACCTGATGGAAATTGGCAAAGCTTTAGGGATATTTTATTAATTTTATAATATTTTTAGTCTTTTATTTTATTAAGTTTCATTTATTTTTATCACATTTGTTGCTTGTATTATAGGCTAGTGGGATGCATTCTAGAAGGGGCATTTTATGAAAATACTGTAAAGGGGGTGCTCCTAGGTCATGTGACATCACATGGGCCTAGGCCAACTTTCCTATTTAGTGTTTTGATATTGCCCTTCTATATCCTTCCCATTCCCTTATAAATATCCAATTGTCCCAACATTGTAAATCATTCTACACTTCTTCAAATTGAGCATTAATTCTCCCACTTGAGTGTCTTTCTGTATTGTTATTGATGGTTATATTTACGTCGACTGGTATTAGAGCAAAAATGCTCCACCGTTTGTTGTTATTATTGTAATATATAAAATCGTAAAAACAAATAATCAATGGCGCCAAGGAAATCCACTTATGCTGAAAGAAGGAACGCCCGATTTGAAGAAGTTGTCGCCATGTTATCCCAAAAGGTTGACTTACTCCTCCAAGAACACAACCACCCCACTGCTGAAGCTTCGCCATCCAGCTGCCGTCTAAGGACTTGCCCACCTCCCGAGTCCAGCCGACATCTCGCCCCTCCCTCCACTACTATTGAGCTCACCCTTATTCATTGCCTAGGCAAGGTCCCTATTGAAACCTCCCTCTACAAAACCCATAACCCTCTTGACTGACAATTCGCCAGAGCAACCCGCCATCTGACTCCGAGCAAACTACCCCGATAGATCCTCGGGTACCCCACTACTACCCTTCGGAGGGAACCCCTGGACAGCACCATTCCTGAATCTCCTAACCCAGTCTCCTTCTTTACGCATCTCGCCTTTGACTCCGAGTCTAGGAAGCACGGACACTTCTCGAAAGGCAACGTGTCGTGCCGGACACTATGAAATACGGACACTCTTTCGAAAGCCACAAGTCAACTTTGACCCAAATCACACACGCGACACGCTCCGACATGTGATGGTGATTTTGATTTATTTATGATTCTTAATGTCAAAGTGTGTTTCAACTTTGTTTTGTATGGTCCATTTTCTTAATTTCATGTTAAGAATGCTCTAATAATGTATTTTATGGAAAAAAATATGTTTTATTTCATTAATATTTATATTTAAATATATATTATATATTACGTATCATAGCGTGTTGTATCCTAATTTTTGGTCCAATCATGTGTCGCGTATCTTATGTCAAAACACGTATTGTGTCCGTGCTTCATAGCTCCCATTGTACTCCTCAGCTCTCCCCATTTTCGAGCCACCCGACCCGATATTCCTTAGGCCTTCCCGCCCCATCCCATTTTCAAACCTACCGGCCTAGAGCACCTACCACTATCTCACCCCTTCTTAACCCCTCGCCCAGCAGCCCCACCACCTTCTGGACACCCTGACCTAGGTGACCCTGAACTCTTATCCACTAGGTGCCCTTACATCACCCTCCAAAACCCAAACACCCCTCGCCTAACCCATACCCGTCTCGAGGTGAGCCCACCTCAACCCTTGTCATATCCGAGCCCCTCGTCACTAAACCCATAGGATTTGATACCTACTCAAAATCGAGCCCTCCTTCAATAAACTCAATTCCCCCGATTTGATTTAGTGTGGATACCCGCTTTGTCATCTCTGGCCCAAATAACCCACAAGACTCCACTTGAGATTGTCGCCAGCGAGTAAAAGAATGGCTGCATGAACCCCTGAATTTTGATTTCCCATGAATAAAATTTGCAAAATATGTAGAGGGAGTCCAACCACCCAAGCTCGTTCCTCTCAATGGGATGGTAGAGTCTTGATGCCTGATGAGTCGCACACCAACAATTCTTCATTTGACTGTCGTAGTCCCAAGGTAGCGCCCTTTGTGCTGGTTGAAGATCACTATTGTTTTCTCTGTTATGAGCGTGGTTACTTAATGGATGGTTGTTTGTACTATTCACCTGAGGATTTTGAAGATCCCATTTATAATGACACCGCTGATCCGATTGAGCCACCTACGATTCATAAGTAGCTGCCCCATGCTAGACCCGTGCAGGAGTTTATTGAAGATGAGGACGAAGACCTGGTGGATTCACCACTGGGGAGTGACCACTTGGCTCTAGCACTTCGGCTTCTCTCCAAGGTCCTCCATGTTGATATTAGGGTGGATGTGACGATGTTTGAACGTCACTTGGACTTTAATGCCCGTGTCCATTGGATTGATGTGATGGAGACGGTGTTCGACTATAAGCACGTCACGGGGTGCAAGTGTGTTCAGTTAGTAGCCACTAAATTTCAGGGATTTCCCTGAATGTCGTGGAATGATAAGGTGCAACAACGTGCAATCTCAGATCTTCCTTTAATATAAACTCATGATCAGTTGAAGGCATAGTTATGGGCATTTTTCATCCCACCGACATATGAGTTCGAGCTCTACATACGGGTCCTGGGCTTTCTGCAGGGCACCTCCTTAATTCTCACCTACACCGAGCAGTTTTAGCTTCTTTGCACTCGGGTCTGTATAGGTGAGACAGAGACTCAACGGATCAATCGCCACATCCAGAGACTCCATCCATATATTCAGCATAACTTGGGGTTGCATGAGATACCGTCCTTTATGAAGGCGGTCGAGTACGTGACCAAAGTTGAGGTCTATCACCGCACTACTACCGTTCCAACTCCTTGATGTGCTTCCTCGATAATAGCCCTACCTCGGGTATCTGGATCGCCTCCTATTTCTATGAAATATTTCAATGGTGGTGTGGTGGGCTACCGAGCAACAGAGTGCCCGAAGCACATAGGAGGACCTTGCTGATAACTGATGAGTCAGAGCCACCAAACGAGGAGGTAGAGGAAGAGGTAGTCCAGCACCAGGAGTTGATTGGTACAATCAATCTCTTTGAGCCTGAGTGTGATAGTGTTCCCCTTTGAGTTCGAGGTCGAACTCTTTTTATGTAGGGGAGAGATGGAAACTGGTGAAGCTTTAGGGATATTTTCGTAATTTTATAGTATTTTTAAAAATTTATTTTATTAAATTTCATTTTTTTTTATCACATTTATTGCTTGTATTATACATGGCTAATGGGAAGCCTTCTAAAAGGGGCATTTTATGAATATATTGTAAAGGGAGTGCTCCTAGGTCATTTGACATCAAATGGGTTAAGCCCACTTCGTCACTCTTCTAAATCCTTCCCACTCCCCTATAAATATCCAGTTATCACAATACAGTAAATTATTCTATGCTTCTTAATACTGAGTGTTAATTCTTTTACTCGAGTGTCTTTGTGTATTGCCATTGACGATCTCATTTATATTAGAAATTATAAACACTCACACACTACCTTCTCTACAACCCACCACCAACTACCACCACACAAATATCACCAACAAACTTCAGGCCGTCAAACCCTACTGGAGAACACATATTAAGCCCTACCATTAGCACCTTCAATCACCATAAACCTAAAATTTCACCACCTATCTTCTGTAAAACTCCATTGCCACCTTGAGGCATGGAAATTGGGGAAAAATTGATGAACAAAGGAAAAAATTCAGAACCCAGCTTGCGCTGTCGAGCTTTGATCTGTGTTATGGTGGAAGTGTTGGATATGAGTTGAGAAAGAGGTGTTTGAATTGTGGTTTACATGGTGTTCGATCGGTCATCTGAATGGTTATTCTGGTGTGTCATCGGGGTTAGAGAAGGGGGGAGGGGGGGGGGGGGGGGGGGGAAGCACCACAGTAATACTCCCCTTTCAAAACTTTTATCAAACACTGTTGTTAAAAATAAAATTCAAGTGTTGGACAGATAAATAACTAGTAGCTAAACGAAATAAAATCCTCGTCATGACTTGACTACAAATTTCCTCACAAGTGACAAGTATAACATCGAAAAATGAATCGGTTAAAGCTAAAATTATTGAGAAATCATTTCTAATCTCATTGCAAGTGCATAGAGGCAGTACGTAGCTCTTTATAAGAAATTAATCCATTGGAAATTGTTTTTTCAATCACACATAATTCTAGCATTTGAAAAATGGAGAAAAAATTAGAATTCCAAATAATTTAACCTTGTACCTTTACCAAGACTTTGCTCTAATGTTTTGATGCAAAAGAAACCAAAACCAAGTGCTTCACTGCACCCAAAATATTTCAAATTCGGAATTTTACACTACACTTAAAAAATTTCAAGTTCAAAATATCCCAATATTTGTTTTGAAGCAAAATCTATAAAAATAGAATTTAATATATATGAATCGTGCAAGTGTGAGTTCTTTATTGTATTTTAAAATAATTGGATTGCTGTAATCTCCTTTGGAGGATCACTATACCTGTTTATAGATTAAGAAAAACTTCAGGGTTCTGAATATACATAAATTATTCAAGCCAATGGAGTAAATTTTCATTGGAAGAAATGCTAACCATTAACTTCGAACAATGAAACAATGCACAACTGATGCGGTTTTAACAAGAAAGTGTTGAGAGTTGAAAGATGATGCAGGAGCATGGGGACATGGGCGTCCTCTTTTTACGTTTTTTTATTTTGTTCTTTTTCTATCCTTTTATACGATTAGTATAAATAGATTGAGGGCCTTCTTTTGTAATACTTTTTGCCATTTTGAGATTAAGAGTTTAGAGAGAGAAATAAGAAATCCTCTTCCATTTTCCAAGTTGTTAATGTAGATAGCTTCTTCTTTTCATGCTTCTGCACCCTATATTACATCAAATTGGTATCAGAGCCTCGTTTTCTCATTGATTGAATGTCGAAGATTGGAACCCGGATTGGATTCATCCGGACAAAATACAAAACACTCCAAAACTTGTCCATGAAATCGTAACCCTAGAAATCAAGAATTCAAGCAACCCGAATCTTTCACCACCTAAACTTGATATTAACAAACTTGAAACAACCCAAACCCTACCAAGATCTGAATCACCCCGTCCAAATACCCCAATCAAGCCACCCGCAACTGATTTCTGCCCCGAATGTGATAACAAAGGGTCGGGCAGCACTAATGGCTGTTGATCGAGACTAACCTGGTCGAAACCCAACCTGGAGTCATCTCTGGCCCACGCCAAAGCTGGTCGATCCCATCAACCCCACTAAGCCCTTCGAACGAACCCAATTGCCCCTTTGTCCTAATCGATGGGCCTGACCACCCCTCAAAACCACCCGAACCAACCCCAATTTCTTACCATAATCCTATAAACAACCCTAAACCAAACACCAAAGAGCCAATGATCAATCTAACCCCATCAACAAAGGTTGTCCTTCCTATTACCCCCCATGTTCCATTATCCTCCGTTCAATTTATTTGTCGGGGAAGAGACTCATTTTGCCATGAACAAGCAAAATGTGCGGGAGTTTCCACCACTTATATGCACACCATGATCGTAACAACACCTGTAGATCCACAAACCATTTACACCTAGCGACGATACTTGGATCCGATCGGGTATTTTTTTACTCGATGCACCACAAAGGGAGACTATGCAAGGTATTTATCGATGAAGGATCTAGTGATAATTTGGTCCCGCAAGAGATGGTTGATAAGCTAAACCTTCCCACAAAATCCTTGCCTACCCAGTGTCGTATTGAATGGTTGGGAAATAAATAGCTCCTAGCTGACAATGCCAGGTGACTTTTTCCATTGAAGATTATCGTGATGAGGTTCTATGTACTGTGGTGGATATGCGAGTGTGTCACCTTATTTTGGTAAGGCCGTGACAATTTGATCATTGCAGCTTGCATGATGGCCGAGCAAACACCAATTCATTTGTGCATGAGGGGAAAAACTTTCTCCTCCACCCCATGTGACCATTCCTGATGTCTTAACCTTCGGACCTAATAATTTCACATGAGGAGTTAGCTATATAGGCCATGGAGGCAAGGTTGTGTTATGCTCTCATTAGCCCTATCACCACCCCGGAGGCAACTGCCCCATTGTGTGTTCAGAGTTTGTTGGATTCTTTTATCTACGTGTGCACACCCCCAGATGATCTTCCTTCTCTCAGGAATATACATCATGCAATTTATTTTATCCCCAAGGCGCAGCTTCCCAACCTTACCCACTACCGCTTGTCACCCACGGAGCATGCAGAGTTGCAGAGACTGGTCACAGAGCTCTATGACAAAGGCTATATTCGGGAGAGTACGTATCCTTGTGTGCTACCTATCCTGCTAGCGCCAAAGAAGGATGGAAGTTGGCGTATGTGCATTGATAGCCGAGCTATTAACAAGATCACCGTGAAGTACAGATGTCCTATTCCTAAGTTGGAGGATATGCTAGATCAACTCCACGGTGTGAGGGTTTTATCCAAATTAGACCTGAAGAGTGGCTATCACCAAATTCGTATGAAACCAGGAGATGAGTGGAAGACTACCTTCAAGACGAAAGATGGGCTATACGAGCGCACAGTGATGTATTTTGGCCTCTCCAATGCCCCATCTACCTTCATGAGAGTGATGACACTAATACTGAACCCTTTCATGGGTAAATTTATGGTTTTTTTATTTTAATGACATCTTTATTTATAGTCCGTCGGAGGAGGAGCACCTAGCTAATATGGCTCGGGTATTAGTGGTCCTACGAGTCGAGCGATTCTTCCTTATGTTGAAGAAGTGCGCTTTTATGGTACTATTGGTGACCTTTTTAGGATATGTGGTCTCAGATAACGACATCAGGGTGGATGATGCCAAAGTTCAGGCGGTAGTGGATTGACCCCCACCCTCTTCGATATCTCAGGTGCGCATCTTTCATGTCTCCTATCATAGATTTGATGAGTACTTCCTTGAGTACCGAGTTCAGGTGGACACCAGGGTGGATGATGCCTTTAAACGCATCAAGGAGCTGATGACCACGACCCTATCCTAGATATACCTGATTTTGATCAGTTATTTGAGTTGTCTTGTGATGCTTCTAAGATAGGTCTGGGTGTTGTTTGGAGCCAGAATGGGAAAACGATTGCCTTCTTCGATCAAAAGTTAACGGGCGCCGCTCTCTATTATTCAACGTATGATCTCGAGTTATATGCGATGGTTAAAGCCATGAAGTTTTGGTCGCCCTATCTCCTCCACAGGGAGTTTGTCATCAAATCAGATCACGAGGCTCTCCGTTTCTTACATTGTCAGCGGCGTGTTAGTGATAGACACGATAAGTGGACCGCTTACCTCTAGTATTATACTTTTCACTTGCAATACAAACCGGGGAAGGGGAATCAAGTGGCTAACGCCCTTAACAATAGGACACATGTTCTGGTGACTTTGAGGAGTCAAGTATTTGGATTTAGTGAGGTTTGTGACCTTTACCCGACGGATGTAGAGTTTGGGTTGATTTTCGCTGCTTGCCAACAGGGCAATGGAGTATCGGGCGAGTATCTATTATAGGATGGGTTCCTACACTACAGTATGGCCTTATGCATTCCATCTTCGTCCCTACTGTAGAATATCATTTTTGAGATCCACGAGGGAGGTTTAGCCGGTCATCTAGGACAGGCGTGTACTCACGCGATGCTGAGTGACCAATTTTACAGGTCGACGATGGGGAGAGATGCCAACGCTTTCATTAGGAGTTGCTATACTTGCCAAAAGTCCAAGGGCCGGCACACCAATCCGGGTCTATGCACTCCGTTGCCTATTATCGAGTGCCCATGGTAGGATGTATCGATGGATTTTATAGTGGGACTACCTCGTACTTCTCGTGGCCATGATTTCATTCTTGTCGTGGTGGATAGGTTTTCCAAAATGTCCCACTTCATCCCTTGCTCTCACACGACAGATGCATCTCATGTTTCTTCATTATATTTTTAGGAGATTGTTCGTCTTCATGGTGTCTCACGTATCATCACCTCTGATAAAGATGCACAATTTACAGGACATTTCTTGCGCACACTTTTGTAACGGTTACGAACGAAGTTACAGTTCTCGACTGCTTTTCACCCAGACAGATGTCCAGGCTGAGGTGGTCAACCATAATGTGGATGACCTATTGAGGTGCCTATATTCTGAGTATCCCCATAGGTGGGACATCATGATCGTGCAGGTCGAGTTCATTTTCAATAATGCTATCAATTTATCTAGTGGCCTTTCCCCGTTTTCAGATTGTCTTGGGGCAGTCTCCTACTATGCCCATTGATCTTGCCGAGCTTCCGCCGACAGTTCCTATATGCCCTTCAGTCGAGGAGTTTGTGACTCGCCTCATGCCCATCCAAACTCATGTTCATGCTCAATTATCGACCATGTATACCTCTTATAAACAGGCTGCCGATGAACACGACCGATTTGTTTCCTTCTACCCGGGTGATTTAGTCATGGTCTATCTCCAAAAAGCGTGCAGGCAAGGTAAGGGCTCCAAGCTTCTTATGCGCTGATTTAGACCTTTTTTCATTATATGTGCTTGTGGCACGAATTCTTATGAGGTTGATCTCCCCGATGAGTTTCCCATGCACCGCACGTTTAAGGTGGCCGATCTTTCTCCATTTCGCAGCACTTATGCCCCATCGATTCCCATTCCCATGAGCACCGAGCACGCAGTTCGTTTCCATGTCGACCGCATTGAGGGGATTCTAGATTTCGAGCGCGTGTCTTCTTCCTTGGGTGATTATACTCGTTATTTAGTTTGTTGGGTTGGTCGCCCTAATGCAGAAGATTCATGGATCACCAAGGCTACCCTTCAGCACATCGACCCCAATTTCTATCGATAATATACGGAGTATATGGAGTCCTCTCGAGGGAGAGTGATGCAGGAGCATAGGGACATGGGCGTCCTTTTTAATATTCTTTTATTTAGTTCCTTTTTTTAGCCTTTTGTATGATTAGTATAAATAGACCGAGGGCCTTCTTTTGTAACAATTTTTGCCATTTTGAGATTACGAGTTTAGAAAGAGAAATAAGAAATCCTCTTCCATTTTCCAAGTTGTTATTGTTGTGTAGATAACTTCTTATTTTTACTCTTTTGCACCCTAGATTACATCAAAATATTTTGGGAGTACGGGTTTTGTGAGTTAGCGAGATTTTTGGAGTTGTGCATTTGATGGTGCCAGGGTAAGCATTCTAAAATTTTGGTGGCCATATTAAAATCTGAATGAAAATTAGAGAGTTGGACAGAGCATAAAAAGTGCCATTAGCTTTGGATAATTTTGGACAGTTAGATTCGATCTTCCAATCTACCCTTTCAATAATCCCTCATAAAGAAAACCTATTTGTTTTATAATATAGGTTGCAGGTCTAGTTTTTCCCCCCAAACCGGCTCCAAGAAGTTCTCTGCAGTTTCTCTCCCTCTCCCTTCTATTTCTTTTATTTGTCCACCTTTACGTCTTCACATTGCATTTTAGTTGATATATATATATATACTGCTAGATACTTAGAAAATAATAAACTTATGATTGTTGATTATTACTTACTTTCAATACTATTTATGTTACCGGTGTATGCCTCTGACAGTTATATTTTGCTCATGGCCATTGTTTAGGAATGTGAACATTCTTTAGTCCCAAGATAGAAAAAGTATGTACGGTTCCGGTTCTTCAGATCTGGTTGGAGAATCAGAAAATTTAAGTTCCCTACTCAGCCTCATACTCTTCTAATTGTTTTCTAATGGATCAATTTTGTGAAATACTCCTTCCTCCCAAATTAAATGTTATATTGTCCTTTTTGGTTCATCCTAATTTAAGAGTCCTTTTTCTAAAAATAGTACATAAAGTTAGGTGAGATTCCAAAGTTACCCATCCCAACAATACCCATGGGTGAGGAGTTATCCATGTATTTATAATTCCTTAGAGGATAAATTTGCACTGCATTTTTTCTTCTTAAAATGTTGGACTTTCAATCTGCACTCTTATTATGGGACAATATAAAGACTTCAACTTGAAAGGTATTAGTTGTTTTGTCTCCATATGTGTAGCTATCTATATATATATAACCGGCTTACTCTACATTTATGCAGCCTTAACCTCAATTTATCTTTGGGGGTAACCCACGAAAATGAGAAATGAAGTTCATGTAATTATCAATATTGCTGATTGATTTTCCTGTATTTTTTCCAGTGATTTGTATGAATTGTCTTTTTGCATTACCTTGTAGAAAAACATGTGAGATCAAAATGGTACACCAAGAAGATGTTGGTTTGAATGTTGAAATGGCAAAGCTGGCCTTCGCGAGGGGCATATGGAGTTACGTGTGTAAGATGGATAATGCGCTTCGTAAATACCCTGCAATCCGAAGTCTTCAATCCACTTCAGTTGTGAATGCAATCACTCTCATTCAGAAGGTGCAGAGAGTTTTTACCCATATTTTTACTGGTAGTGTGACGTAAATTAGTTTCTTATTCCTAAAATATATAAGATCATGTTGATATAAATTAGTTTCTTATTCTCAGAATATATAAGATCATGTCCCTGGCTAGTTAAAGGTTGTACCTTAGTGTTATGCCAAGTGCCATACCCTAGCTATGGTTGGTCTCGAGTTCTAGACATGAGAGTAGACCCGAAAAATGAGTGGATATCGGCGGATTGAAAATGGGCGGGTCAGAAATGGTTCGAGTTGAGTTGCGGGTCGGATTCGGATGGTTATTTGGTTTTCCCATTTTTTCTCTTATTTTTCGAGAACCCAATTACCAATCTATGCCCTTCTTTAAATAAAACAGAGGAGAAAATTGTTGATACTCTAACAACCCGCACACGACCCTTTTTAACTCGCACCTAAACCTATCTATTGGGCCATTAAACCATTTTAAACTCGCACAACATACTTACTAAAACCGAATAGTTTGTTTTCGGGTTAATTTTGGGTGGATTTGTGTTGCTAAACCCATATTGTCAGGCTTACATCGAAGCAACCTCTATATATGGGGGTAGCAATAAGCTGGACATTTGTTGAATATTATATGTTTATATATAAAATAACATAAAAATTATATTATGTCAATAAAGAATTCACATTTATCATATATCCACAATATAATATTTTGGCAATGTTAAAGAGAAATTTAAATTAACTACAATAACAATAATTGTAATATAGGGTAAATTCTATTCCGTTTACCTACCCTATATATTTTTCAAAATCCAGAACATCGTGTTTTGCAAAATGCCACAAACCTCACCCGAGTTTAGATAAATTCAACACAAATGGACAAATCCCCTTATTTGAAAAAGCTCGTTAGTTGACAGTTAAATATTAAATTAAATATTTAAATGATAAAAATACCCTTGTTGACACTGTTGGCTGGGCGAAATATGTTTTAAAAAGTAAGTGGACAAATACCTTCATTATATATAATGAAGTTGAGTTTTTATTTATATATGATAATTTTGTTTTTTGAATTAAAATTTCCTAATTATAATACGGAAGGGTGTTCAATTTATTATGCCCATTGCCCACCAACAGTTTACTAACAAAAAGGAGGCTTGCGGTATTTTTTTATAAACTTCAAGGAGATATATAGCATTTCGCGAAACATAAGTGGTCTAAAACGAATTTACTCTTGAAATATAACATGGAAATTTTAACATCAATCATAATAATATATAATAGGCATATAAAAAAATGTGTTTGAATGTGCATGTAATGAATGTATATATAACTCAACTCAGCAAAGCCTTTTTCCAATTATTTGGGATCGACTACAAGATATCATGTTTTTTTTACAATATTCCACCAAGTCAATTTAGGTATACCTCTACCCTTTGCATTACCATCAGTACAAACTAAATCACTCTTCCTCATGGGAGCATTCATTGGTCTACACTTGATGTGTCCAAATTATTTAAGCCAGTTTTCTCTCAATTTATCTTCTATAGGAGCTACTTTTACCATTTCAAGAATTTGTTCATTTATAATTTTATTCTTTCGAGTTTTATCACACATCTTATCATTCGCATGTCTGCCACGATCATTTTTTACAAATTTTATTTTTTGGTTTCCCAATACTCTGTCCCATATAACATGGCAGGTCTAATGGTCGTCCTTCAAATTTTCCCTTTTGACTTCAGAGGTATGTGTCAATCACACAATACGCTGGTAGCAATTTTGCACTTAACCTAACCCGGTTTAATCATTGAGTAACATCATCACTAGTATCTTCGTCTTTTTGAATAATTGATCCTAATTAAAGAAAATGATCATTTCTAGGTATCTCTCGACTCTCCAACTTCACCACATCCTCGTTTGTTGTCCTGTTATTACTAAAATTGCACTCTACATTCATTTTAAGTTTTACTTATTTTAAATCATCTTGTTTCTAGAGTTTTTCCCCACAATTCCAATCTAGTATTAATCCTCGTCTTAGTTTTATCCACTAAAATAATATCATCTACAAATAACATATACCGCGACACCTCATCTTGTATTTGTCCAGTCAACTCATCCATAACAAGAGCACAAAGATGAGGACATAAGTGCTGAACCTTAGTGCAAACCTATAGTAATTGAGAATCAACTATTTTTTCTAGCATACATATCCTTGGTCATATTAATATCTACGAGTAACTCCTTTTTTACGTAAAACCAACCGTAATATATCTCTTGGCATCTTACCACACGTCTTTTCCAAAATTGTAAAAATCATATGAAGATCCTTCTTTTTTTCCTTCTACCTCTTCATTAATCTCCTCAATAAATAAATAGCTTCAATGCATAAACCCAAACATCCCATGTTTCCAATATCAATCTATGAACATGTATATACACGTATATATAATTATATATGCAATTCCTATTTGTTAAACTGGAAGGCGATGGATATATAAGGGGTTGATATATTTTAGAGTGAAATCTTGTGGGTTTTTTTTTCATTTTTGGGTTTTCTTCTAATGTAATTATTCTTTTCATCCTTCATTGCTTAGATTTTTTGTTTTCAGTCATTTGAAATTGTGCTTTTTATCCCTAATTACTTACCTAAGAAGTACGGACACTTCTCCGAAGGTGATGCGCCCGTGTCGGACACTCGTTATAGTATTTATTCATCATCACTTATAACTTACCCTTGTACACATTGAGGGGATTTTTAGTTTTGAGAGAGTTGTAACTCTTCCGAATTTAATAAAAGAAAAGAAGTAATCATTATTCATGGACATAGACAAATTGGTGAATCCCTTACCTCTTGTATTGTGCTTATAAATGCGTGTGATTTCTCTCAAGTGTCTCATTGCATTTCATTTAGATTATATTTCTCTTGTTATCTATTTCGTTTTTATTCATATTGGATCTTTAGCATGCATGAATCATTCTAATTGTAATGCCCATTATTTATTTATTTTTAAAAGAATTATGACACTTTGCATGGCTTGGCAGCCTTTTTTGCCATTTTAAAAAAGGGGACGCTTCATGAACACGTCCTGGACACTTCGTGGACAAGATGAGGTGCCAAAATTAAGAACACTAAGAAGAAATTATAGTCTCATCTTTTAAAATTAAATCATGTAAGGGTGTATGAATAATAATAAGAAAAGTTAAAAGAATGAAGTTATTATCTCACCTAATTTAAATGCATATTTTTTTACTTATGATTTAGCTGTCATTATGAAATACTAGAGCATGTTAATTTTAATAAATTAGTTTCACAACTATTTTTGTTTTTGAAATGAAAAACATATGAAAGTATATATAATCTAGTATTAAAATATATTTATACGTCGCCGTGTCTTTGTCGTGTCGTGTCGTGTCCTAGTTTTCTTAGGTTTGTTGTGTTGGCGTGTCCGTGTCGTATTAGCGCCGGCAAATAAGCGGGTGTGGGCGGATTTGGTCAGGTCGTTAACGGGTTAGGGTCATGAGTCAGATTAGGACTGTCAACGGATAGGGTCTGGACCGGATCGGGGTCGACCCTAATCCGTTTAATAAAAAAATGGCGGATCAGGCCTGACCCGATAATCCGACGGATCTTTAAAATTATGTTCCAGACCCGGATCTGTTAATGACCCGATTCTCTGATCCGTTTAATTTTATGTTTTTATTATTAAATTTATGTCTTGACAGGTCTGATTATCCACAAAATTCGATTACCTAATCTGTTTATTTTTATCCTTTTATTCTGCTTTGTTTTTAATTGAATTTCCACACTCCACAAAATCAAGTATTCTATTTTGACAAAAATTGAAACAAAAGTTTACACATTCTGTACCTATTTAGTTAAACAAAAGTTTACAAAAATTGAAACAAAAGTCTACACATTCCACAAAATCAAGTTTACACATTCTTGTAAACTCACAAACAATCCACTAAACATTTTGTAGTACCTGTTTAGTTAAATTTTAATAAAAAAATGTTTTGCTTAATTCAATGCCATAATAACAAGCATAAGCAAAAAAAATAGTCTTTCAACACTAGCTGGTTAAAATTGAACCGTTCAATAGATTTTCCTTAATTTCAAGCAGTAGCTTTTCCAAAATTTCAGCCAACAGTCTTAAAAACAAAATCTTCAATCTAAAAATAAAATACCAAAAGTAATTATAGTTCAATTATAAACAAAATCTCAAAACAAAAGATAGAATATCCAACGCACAGAATCCCTTTTGAACATAACACCACCGTCAACTCCATATCTGCGAGACTTCAATTACCTGAAAAAATAAAAAAATAATGAACAAAACATATTTTGAGATTATCAAAACAATACTTGAAACATATTTTGAAACGACTTACATATTTTAAGATTATCAAAACAAGCTTTCCAATGTGATTCACAACTTCCCACTATCAAATTCATCCACATCTGAAAAATATAATCTGAATGAGAATACATAAATTTTCCAAGTAAATAAATTAAAAAAATTATATTTACATACTTGACTTCCTTCTTGACTTAATCCAATCACTTGTAGACACTATAGTCTCCACAATTTCTGGAAGCAATGAGGAACGTGTCTCATCAACCACCCTACCCCCAACACTAAATGCTGACTCCGAACCAAGGGTTGTAGCCGGAACAGCTAAAACATCACGAGCCATCTTAGCTAGGACTGGATGTTTGGGACTACTAATTTTCCACCAAATCAAAATGTGAAATTCTAATTTCTTGGAAAAACAGGTTCTTCCAAGTATTGATCAGCCTTAGACTTTTGAAAGGAATGAATATTAGACGAACGAGATTGAGTCAACCATTTATCAAAATCATACATCTTATCATACGGGTTGGAACAAGAATTTGAAGCACTATTATAGCTGCCATCACTAGTATTGTGTCCAAAAACATCCATAGTCAAACTAGAATTACCTCTGTACTCATTAAATAAATCGTAGAAATCATTACGAACCCTACAAACATAACCACACGCAAGATCTCCGTATATCGTGTCGTAATAAAATTCGACTAAGTCTAACTTAAACCTTGGATCAAGCACAACAACAATTGCCAAAACCAAACTACACTCCTCCCAATATTTTTTGAACTTTTTCCTCATCGGACCAGCCATCCAACGGAGACAAGAATGCTCATAATTTTCCCAATCCATCAACAAAAGCTGAATGTTACATATATCAGCAAAAAATGTTTGTTGTTGGGAAATTTGTCCCGCTAAAATGGTGTGGTGCATAAAAAAACCTTTAAACAATCATTTATCAAAAAAGCAACTTTCCACTCTTCTTCCGATGGATTATGATTATAATTCTTATCAATTAAGTCCAAACGACACACAACTTTCTTCATTTCCAATGCTATCCCGAGCATTAAATAGGTTGAGTTCCACCTATTTGGGACATCCATTGGAATTTTCTTCCTACATCTCACCTTAACTTAATTGCATGCAACATCAAATTTTTGTTTACCGTAAGGGGACTTATTCAAGTACCTTACGGCATCTCATATTTTAGTTACAAGTCCCCCAATTTCCTTTAAACCATCTTGCACAATCAAATTAGGAATGTGGGCTCTACATCTCACATGAAACATTTCTCCCCCATAATAAAGCAATGATTTATCACAAAAATAACTTTTTAAAAGCCTAGTCATTACATCATTTGCCCCGGCATTATCCACCACCATTGAGAATAACTTTTTATCTATGTTCCACTCCAAAATTAAATCAGAAATCAGCCTAAACAGTGTTTCTCCATCATGTGGCCACTCAATCCATCAATAATTAAGTATCTTCTTTTTCAGTTCCCATTCGTCATTAATAAAATGAACAGTCAAACATGCATAAGCAATGTTTTGATGGTTCGATGTCCACAAGTCAGTGGTAAGTGTGATTCTACAAGACAAATTATCTAACAAACTATAAATCTCCCTCTTGTTTTCTTCGTTCACAACAATCCAATCAACCCTAGATGTGTTATGAGTTGGAGGCTTAAAATTTGGATTAAGACCTTTACAAAACTTACTAAAATTTTCATGTTCAACCATGGCAAAAGGATAAGCATGCTTCATCATCATAATGGCAAGATCTTTTCTACTTTCAAATTGATCAAACTTGTAATTCTCAATTTTAGTAGATCCATCCGCTATCCTTTTGGATGCTTGTAACATTTGTTTCCCTATATCCACCTTGGTTCTTGTGTTGCACCTACCCAAATGTTTTTTCAAATGGCTTGTTCCCTTACTACTATCTCCAATAAAATATTTTTTACAATGGTTACATTTTGCCAAAATATCCCCATTCGGCCCTTTAAATTTAGTAAAATCACTCCAAACCACAGAAGTTAATTTTCTTTGTTTTTTTCCATTTTCCTCCTAATTTTCACCGATGTCTGCATGATCAAAATCCTCCTGAGTAGTGTTGTCTTTGTTCACACCTGGGCTTCTTACGTTTTGACTTTGATTTTGATTTTGTTCCCGCAGTAGACATTTTGAGGTCCTGAAAATACACAAAAATGTCACTTTTAACAAGAATGTAGTCTACTATTAATACAAAATATCAGAATATTTTTAGATCAAATTAATAATCAGAATACATGTAGTAATATAAAAAAAAGTCTACTACTGATACAAAACAGTTTTTTTGAGACTCCCATTTATTTATATTTAGTCATCAAAACTGAGCTGAATATATTACTGAGGGAAATCAAATTTTACAACCCTATTCAACTAGCAAGGGTACAAATTAATCCACACATTAGAAATAGGAGTAGACAAGGCATGCATAACAGACATATAAAAAAAGCACATATAAAAAACATACCTGTGGATGATCTTAACGGCAGAGGCAGTGGTGGGGGAAAAGCTCCAAAGCAAAAGGCATATATCTGAAATGAAAACCCTTAGTTATAAATCTAAAGAAAAAACAAAGAAACTTAAATTGCATTTATCATAGAGGTGTAGTAGTTTATTTGTGGTGGTGGTTTATTTGTGTGGTGTGGAATGAGTCCCATTCAATGAGAGAGAAGAGAGAGAGAGATAGGGTTTACCTTGTTTTGTTTCTCCCTTGGACGTCGAAAGTGACAGTAAAGAATGGGTGGTGGGTCTTTAGTTAATTCTTTAGGTTTTTGTTACAATCCAACGATTGGGATTATTCACACTTTTTATTATTTTAAATTTTTACATAGGTTAAAAGATTACACATAATATTATAATTATATATATATATATATATATATATATATATATCTTCGGGTCGGGTCTTAATCGGATCGGAGCAACTAGTACCCATATCTGGTCCGTTAACGAAACGGGTTATCGGGTTACCGGATCTAAAAACTTGTACCATATCCGGATATATGGATCGAGTCCTTATCGGGTCCGGGTCTGGACCTGGTCCATTGACAACCCTAAGTCGGATTAATCGCCGACCCATTTTCTCATTCAAAATTTTTAATTAAAAATCACTAGTTTATATGAGTAGGAAGGATAGAGGGTCATTTCTCAACTTGCCTAAATTCGCAAATAATCGGTGAGTTTTTAGTGATTCATATGCTACCCGACTGGAACATATGTGATGGTGCTCATTTTCAACCATTGCCGGTAAAAATGGATGAATGATATTGTTTGGTTCCACTTTTACCGGCCTTATGAGTCGAACATGACACTCCTATCCATGCCTGTGCTTCATAGTTACTTACAAATTTTGTTTCTTAATAAAAAAATTATGACGAGTTCTCTCCACCCATATGCCGACTTCTTTACTGTAATATTTTATAGCTCATTCTTTTTTTCTCTGATATAGACTTTCATTTGAATTCTCTTAATTTTTATATTTCTTCATTGTGCCAAAGTAAAATGGTTTATATGGTATCCAGTATGTGTCATTCTCATGTTAGCAAGTGTTCGATATGTATCTGACTTGTATATGTGTTCTAGGTAGAATTATCTTTGCGTCTTTGAGTTAAACTTCTATCATTAAGTAACAGGTAATCAACATTGCTTTTCTTTTTGGGTCATCCCATTCATTACTGAAGGTTTTCACCAAGGTAATCAACATTGCTTTGCCTAACATGTCTCTTAGTAATGTTGGGGAAAAATATGTTGTAGAGTTCAGGGTAAAAGTATATTTTATACAACTTTATCCACCTTGAGCTGGGGAAAGATATTTTAAAAAAATTAGTTTTGTTTGAAGCCAAAGAATATAGCATCTCTATATGGTTGCGTTTTAAGAGGTCTTACCATGGTGCGATGGCAAGTGCCCTCTCCCAACCTATGGTTGGTAATTGTGTTTTTTATCCTTCATTACTTTGTTTATAAGTAATATCTGTAATTGTGCTTTTTTATCCTTCATTACTTACATTTTTTGTTTCTTATCGAAAAAATTTCGAGTTCTCTCCACCCACATGCACACTTCGTTGGTGTAATATTGTATAGCTCATTCTTTTTTTTCTCTCATATAGCCTTTCATTTGAATTCTCTTATTTTTCATATTTCTTCAGTGTATCATTCTCATGTTGGCATGTGTCCTAGTAGCTTCGTATCTAAGCACTCGAAATTAAGAATTTCTCCGTTGGGTTATAGGCTTGTCAAAAAACTATTGACACCTATCCGAGAGTATCTGCACAATATCAGTGTCTGATACATATCTGACTTGTATATGTGTTCTATGTAGAATTACCTTTGTGTTAAACTTCATTTATTAACAGGTAATCAATGTTGCTTTTCTTTTTGGTCCGTTCCATTCGTTACAGTACGTTTACACCAAAATAACCAATGTTGCTTTCCCAACATGTCTCTTAATAATGTTGGGGAAAAATAGGTAGTAGAGTTCAGGGTAAAAGTATATTTTATACAACTTTGACAACCTTGAGTTGGGGAAAGATATGTGAGAAAAATAGATAGTTTTGTTTGAAACATAAGAATATAACATCTCTATATGGTTCATTTTTGTCAATATTTTACACAAAAAAGATCATACCCATTGCAGAAGGCTCTCGCTTAACTGCTGGGAGAGGCGGATGTCGACTAGTCTTATTCCCATATATGGAGAGGCTGCTCCCATATTTTGAACCCAAGATCAACTGTAACTTGGGTGAAGGCACTTGCCATCTCACATGTACATGAATATTTAAGTTCACTTTAATATTTTCACTAGTACTTACCAAATGTAACGTTTGTCGTTACTAATTAGAAAGTTAAATAAACGCGTATTATTCTTCGTCCACCTTAAACTAACATAATCAATTATGTATGAAAAGCAAGAATTCATGTGAAGCAAAGCCTATGTCCCAAATCCCACATGCTCGTCATTTATATTTTATTATATGTTTTTTTTATGAATAATGTTTCATTTTTTCTTTTAGGTCCCGCCCGGATTGGATATTAACAACAACGCGATTGTCACAACTCCTTCAGAGACCTTAACCGAAATGTTCGTATCTTCCCAAATTGTCGATGGTGAATCCATGAAGAGGACACTTTCAAGAAGGCCTTCAAATAAATTTATATCCAAGGGACCACTAGTTGCTGGCGGCATAATTTGCCTGTATCACGGCCACTCTAACTTGGGCGTCAAAGTTGTTGTGGCATACGTCTTGAGTAAGCTCACCAAACGCGGTGTTACATCAACCCAAAATGCGCAACCATTTGTATTATAAAGGTCAACTATATGTAACATGCTTCATATATTACATAAGATCAGTCACACTTTCATATTTCATGTGATATCGTGCTGTATATATTACTGTAATTGTAAAAATATGTATATCAGGTATATACCTGCTTCTTCGAAATATAAATGGAACAAATTACATGATAGTTAAATAAGTTTTCTTGACCCTGTATGAAATTAGTGCTTCTTTAAAAAGTTTGATTTTTGGAAGGAACTCTTGATTTGATATGGAGATGGTAAATTCAATCCACACACACACACATGGGGGGATCTCTATTGGATCCCCTAAAAAACGGGTGTGGAACATATTTTTTTTTAAATCCAAAAAAAGTTTATTCTTTTGATTTTTTTTGTCTGGTGTTTAAACATTTTAGTATATCCATAAAAAAATCAATTCAACATGCATTTTTTTGGTATTTTGATAAAATGGATCAAATATATGTTAGTTTTAAGTTGTTAAAAAATTGGCATATATATGATCCATTTTTTAAAATACCAAAAGATTGCATTTTTAGTTGATTTTTATGGGTACAATGAAATGTCTAAACACCATAATTTTTTAATTTTATTTTTATTATATAAATAATAGTCCGTTCCACACCTGTTTTGATGGGAGCCATAGGATATCCCCTCCGTGTGTGTGTGTGTACTTATTTATTTTCAATTTATACAGTATATATTTTGAGGGTATTGACTATATGGGTTGACATGAATATGACACAATTTAACAATCGAGCTATTACTTGAGAATATTGGTGTGTTTTGCAGCCCACTTTTCAAGCTTTGGAATTGGACGCTTATTGCCTGCTCTTGATTCAACACACTTCCACTATAGTTAATAAGATCCAAAAGGTTTATCAATCCCGGGGGTGCAGATCCATAATAGGCATATAGAAATTATTGTACGTCAAACATCATCAGAATCGTAGCGAAAACAAGTCTTAATTGGGAAATTGTCACTGCTTATGGATCCGAAACTTGGTGATTTATCTATGATCAAGATGAAGCTTGGGTGAAACTAAGTGGAGGTCTGATCTATCTCGTGTCTGGTACTGCATGGTTTCACCCTACAAGAACTCTGAATTATTCTCTTGAACCTCATCCTCTTCATCATAAATGGTCCGCTTGCCCCAAAATGGCCTGGACCAATAGGGAAATCCCTAAAACAAGTAATCTTTCTCGATAAAGTTGGTTGATTAGGGAAAAATTATATCTCTTAGGGCACCGTTCAGCTGCCTTTTGATGTATACGGTTCAAAATTTAAATTGCGATTAAAAGAATCAATGTGTAGATTCCAATCCTTTTTCTGAGAAGAGTATGCGCTTGCGTTCAAATGAGGAAATTATATATTATACACCTTTTAATCCAAACAAACCCTAAACATGCAACAATATGTGATTGAATAAGATAATGAACTAAGCAAGAACATTCAAACACATACTTGTGAGGAAAAATCCCCCAAAGGGGCAAAACCATTTATTTTCATTATAATATTGTAACTGTACAATTTCAAATTACAATGAAAATACAAGTGACTAAGAATTACCCTTAGGTATCGGATTCTGTAGTCGGCGGCTGGAAATATCCCTTTCCAGGAGGTCTGTAATGAAGAAGAAGAATGGTCTCCTTCACAAGGGTTGAACAGCAACTAGTTGTGTTCTTGGGTTACCAAAAGTGATTCACAAATGTATGAGCAGTTGTGTGAATCAACAAAAACTAGAGTCTTGGGACTCAACAGGTGAAGACTTAGAGTTTTTGTACTCTGAAAATTGTGTGGAAAGTCTCTCCAAACCAACTCCCGGTAGTGGGATTAAATAAGAAGTCCTGGGCCTAAAAAATCTATGCACGATCTGTTGAAGTTCATCCCAGGCGGACCGGTCCAGGTTTGAGGTGGATCGGTCCGGGTAGGCGGACCGGTTCTTTTTATTTTTAGCTTATTCGGTTCGCTTGCGGTCCGGGGTGTACTGGCTTTTCATCAGGCAGACCGGTCTGACCTGTCAGACTTTGATTCCTCTTCTTCTTTTGATATTCGGATCCGTTGACGACTGTATGAATCTTGAATTTCTTCAACGGTGTAACGGCGTACGACATAACAAATTGATAATGGACAAAAATGTCCTTACATTTTCATTTTAGGTTCCCTTAGCCAAGCCACTACTTATGAGTCACCGACTCATTCTTCAATGGGCTTGTGGTCAGAGCCCGTGGAATTGGATTGCAGTTTTGTTGTTTGGTTAGAAAAATGAGTTTTGAATTGTCGTGGGATTCTAATGCTAAGAATTCCCAATCCACAAATTGAATTGCAAATTATAAGCAAATTATTACAAAATCATATTTAATACGGAATTGAATATTGACGTATCCACGCGCGCGTGCCCCACATAGTTTCATGCGAGCACACACATGCACTAACTAACTAATTAATCAACTACATACACAGTTCAACATACAGGGCCAGCCCTAGGAATTTGGGGGCCAAAGCGAACTTTAAAAATGGGTTCCTCGTACATAATTTTTTTCTAAGTCGATAAACAATTTGTATTAATTATTCATGATTAAAAATCATGAGGGTATTGGTTTATGTTAATCGAAAATTGCACTTTATTAATCCTATAATATCAAAATTTATGTGGATATTTATATGATAAAAACATCTCGAGTATACTTACAAAAAGGACTTCGATTGCAAAAATGATCAATATTGAGATCAAAACTAATTAAGAAATATGAAATGCCACTCGAACTAGTACATACATTATCATTTGGTATTTATAATTTTACAGGCCTACTAATTTTGATAATTGATATCAAGTTAATGATTCACTTCTTTAGAAAATAAACTCCTTGCCAAGAATTAACGTCTATCATCAATCTGGACACAACTTTAACATTTACATATAATTCAAACTCGATCCACACATAGCGACATCCTCTTGAACCTTTGCTTCTTCAAGAGATTGAATAATTATAGTGATCTAGGTAAAAATCTTCAACGCCATACATACAAACATAAAATCCCATGCATGATAGGCAAATTTGAATATAAATGATAAATGTTACGTATAAGTAATCACCAAGCGTCGACCCTCTCCTTTATCGTTTGAATTATCTCTACAACCTCTTTCATATCAAGCCTCATTTCCAAATCCTCTTCACAACAAGCCACCCCACTCCAATCTTCAAAAGCTTGATCATCTCCCTCTGTTTGCATTCTGAGTGGACCCCATTTCTCGATAAAGAACGAGGGTGCTCTCTTCCAGAATAATAGAGGAGACCCAATTCTCTAAATCATCAGCACCGTAACCCGAACCATGATCCAAGTAATTAGTAGGGAACTTACTCGTCAAAATCTCCAAAATGAGTATGCCGAGACTCTAAACATCGGGTTTTTTAGTGGTTCGGCCTTGTTGCGCATATTCGGGTGATTTGTAGGCCACCATGAGTTGTTGGGCTTGTTCTTGGTTCAATACTGGTACCAAAGAGTAGTCCATTAACACTGGCTCCATGGATTTGTCTAGAAGCACATTTGAAGATTTTAGGTGGCCATGAGGTACTATTATGGTGGGGATTTCATTGTGGAGGTAAGCTAATCCCTTTGTCATCGCTTTTACGAGTTTCAAGTGGGTTGGCCAATCAAGCTCTTGATGATCCACATCATGGTTCCCTAATCAATCAACAAATAAAAGCAATTTAAATAAATTTATTTTGAAGTTAGTCATTTTACACTAACTCAATTTTTTTGACACAATTTTGTATAACACATTAACATGTATTGTTTTCATTAATTGGTTGCACCTGAAACACCAATCAATGTAGAAATAACACGTCAGTGTGTCTCGATAAATATGTCAAAAATCTGTATCCGCCTAAAGTACTCTTTTGAAGAACACAATTTTTGAGTGTATGATAACATTTTATTAAGAAGTATAAAAAAATAAAGAATATATTCACTCACATTGAACTCACATGTGAAAAATCAAATTAATTGGAGATCAATGGATAACCCATCATGCTTGTATGATTGAAATTAAAATTACATAGTTAATTATAGTTAAAAAAATGTGAACGTACCGATCAAGTTTTTATCAATATCCGACTAATGTGATATTTTGCATGCATATTATAGGTAGCAAGTTTGTCAAATTCAGCTATTGGTTTATTAATTATACATCACACAAAAAGTTATTGGAGGGTGTAAAACTTTTCTTATTTAAGTTGAGCATCCCACCTCTCTCTCTCTCTCTCTCTCTCTCTCTCTCTCTCTCTCTCTTATATATATATATATATATATATATATATATGTGTGTGTGTGTGTGTGTGTGTGTGTGTGTGTGTGTGTGTGTGTTTGTTTTAATATTTAGGTTTTTTCACCTTACCCTTTGCGATAATTTAGTATTTAGACTTACCCTCGTATACATTTATTAATTAGTCTTACCTTCGCAAGAAGAAGGTAAGATTAACTACCTAATAATATCATGGGGGTGAAAGTTAAAAAATCTTAATATTTAAAGAGAATTTATATACATGTTTCACTTAAATTTGACTTTCTTATTATATATAAATTTGAGTAAATCTATTACCAACAAGACATTTTTTAGCAAAAAATCTAAGGAACCTCCAATATAATAGCCTATTATGCAAATCTGTTACTAAAGCCGTTTAATATAAAATTAAACTATTTAAGTAACTCCAAAAAGTTTTTTGAAGAAACTATTTTCTTTAAAACAAAAACTAATTAATCACAAGATGTGTTTAAAAAATATGTACGAGATCTGTTCTAGATTTGATAATAGGTTTAATAAATCAGTTTAAAAAACTTTAAACACAGCACAACCAAGAATTAGATGAGGAGATGTAGAAAGATTAAGAACAATAATTTTTTACGTGGTAAAACCTCACCCAACTGAGGAAACATCCATGACTCCCTCTACGGAGTAAACCAAAAATTCCACTAAAACAAATTTTAACAGTTACAAACTATATAAAAAACATGCATACAACTCAGACCTATATAAGTTTAGGAATGTACCCTCTGGTGTCCTTATAACTTCTCTGCAGTTCTGATTGTTGATGTTGTTCTCCCAGTTTGCTAACTTCCAATTTGTTCAAGTTCTTTACGTCGACTCTTGTTCTTGAGATCTTATTACCAACACTTTTAGTGTGGTAGGGTGATAGTGTTTGTGGAGGGGCTTTCTAACACATGCATGCACGCACACACACTTATTTCATACAACCAGTCCGAACAAATTAGATATAAGAACTATATGCTGTGATTTTCTATTTCTCTCTTATCATAAAACTTAGCCTTATTTGACCTTTACAATAATCCCAGAATCCACGGCTATCTTGCTCAGAAGACGTATCAAGATCTTAATCAATCTCAGGTTTTGAAAATATTTTTGAGAATGAAAATCACCAAGTGCGATTCCAAACAAGGTCAAAGGTCTTGTTTCAAGAGAACTAGAAACAGAAAAGTATTTTGTTGATTTTGAAGTTAAAAACATTTACAGAACAAAATCAACAAATATTTTCTCAAGATGAGAAACTAAAAATGTAGATCTATGTGTAATATAAGATGAAACGTTTTAGATCTAAGATTTTTATAAAAGAAGAAACATAGATCTAAAAATATGTTTAAGTTGATAACAAGATCTGGGAACGAAGAGGTTATAGAAATAAAACTAACAAACTAATCACTCAAAATCTCTCAAACACTCAAGGTTGTGTTTGGTATATACAGGTTTTGAAAATAGTTTTGGACGAAAGAGGTTAAGGTTTGAAAATAGTTTTGGACGAATTAGGGTTAGGGTTTCTTAACTCTGGTTTCTCTCTCTCTCCTCTCTTCTCTCTTCTCTCTCTTTTCTCTCGAATGAACAAAGTGGTAAAAGTCTCAGATGGCTGAGGGTAGGGGTCCTTTTATAGGAGGCTGAGAAGATTCGAGAACACAGACCAAGATCAAGGGCTAGGATCTGGTCTTGTATGATTGACTTTGATCCAATGGTTAAAACAGAGGCGGTGATTATAACACTCCTAATTGGCTCAAAAAAGGTTCACATGGATTATGTAGGAGCGCATGCAGATCGTTGATAAAAACGATCCAAGGGCTATTAACCAATGCTGGTTTACTCTCTTCGAACAAACACAAATTCAACCAATAAGGATGCAACAGATGTTGGGCAAAAATGGGTTAACAAATGGGTTAACAAAAATGGGTTAACAGATGATTAAATTTCCAACCCCTTACGGGGTAGGGGAAGTTCAGGGAGACCAGATGACAGCACGAGAATGTTATTACAACTCCGCCGAAGAAAGAGAGGCACACAAGAAGGCAACAACCACTTACAATATTCATACCCTCGACCCCAGGGATGAGACAAAGATGAAGAAAGGAGAGGCCGCGAAAGAGGTAGAATCCATCATCCTTAATGAGGATGACCCAGAAAAAACTGTCCAAGTGGGCAAGACTCTGAAGACAAGCATCAAGGAAGACCTCATCAAACTGTTGAGGAGAAGACAGAGCGTCTTTTCATGGAGTCATGCAGATATGCCGGGGATCAACCCCGGAATTATGTGCCACAAGCTCAACGTGGTAGAGGGTGCAAAGCTAGTAAAGCAAAAGAGGAGAATTTACTCTCGAGAAAAATATGAGGTCATAAGGGAAGAGGTTAAAAAGATGGAAGATGCTAAGTTTATCAGAGAGGTCATCTACCCTGAATGGCTGTCCAATGCAGTCATTGTCCCTAAGGCCAACGGGAAGTGGAGAATGTGTGTGGACTTAACCGACCTCAACAAGCATTGCCCCAAAGACAGCTTCCCTCTCCCCCGCATTGACCAGATGGTAGACGCTACCGCAGGCCATAAGCTCATGAGCTTCATGGATGCCTATTCAGGGTACAACCAGATCTTCATGGACCCTGAAGACTCGGAAAAAACATCCTTCATTACTGACAAGGGGAGTTACTATTATAGGGTCCTGCCCTTTGGCCTGAAGAATGTAGGGGCAACGTATCAGCGCCTTGTAAATAAAATGTTTGAAGACCAAATTGGGAAGTCTATGGAGGTCTATGTAGATGACATGCTGACTAAGAGTTTGAAGGCAGAGGATCATGTGGCTGGCCTTCAGAGGACCTTCAACACGATGGACAAGTACCGGATGAAGCTCAACCCAGCCAAGTGTGTCTTTGGGGTTGGAGCAGGTAAGTTCTTGGGGTTTATCGTGAATCAAAGAGGCATTGAGGCCAACCTTGAGAAAATAAAGTCCCTCCTAGAGATGAAGACCCTTAAGACCATTTAAGACGTTCAGAGGCTCACAGGGCGAGTGGCTGCTTTGAATAGATTTATGTCCAGAGCCACAGACAAGTGTTTGCCGTTCTTCAAAATTCTCATAAAGGCCTTCGAATGGAGCGAAGAGTGTGATGAGGCTTTCAGGGAGTTAAAGTCATACTTACGGTATCCCATACTGTTGTCACGATCGGTACAGGGTGAACAGCTACATGTGTACTTAGCCATCTCTGAGTCATCCATCAGCGCAGCCATTGTGAGAGCCGAAGACGGGGTACAGAAGCCTGTGTATTTCAATAGTAAGGCACTCCAGGTTGCAGAGCAAAGATACCCAAGGATGGAGAAGTTAGACGATGCCTTGATCCATGCATCAATAAAGATGAATCCATACTTCCAGTCCCATACAATGGTCATCCTCACTGACTCTCCTCTTAGGCAGGTCTTGCACAAGCCAGAAAAATCAGGGAGGCTAATGGCCTGGGCTATAGAGTTGGGGGAGTTTGACATTGTGTATCGACCTAGGACGATTATTAAGGGGCAAGCATTGGAAAATTTCGTAGCTAAATTTACTTGGGAAGATGATGAAGCGGGAGACGAGAGCCTCAAGAAGACAGATACCCGATAAGGAAGACTCGCCGACACACCCACAGATAAGGCTGAAACAAGCACTGCTAGAGGAAAAGTGGCCGAGAACGAAGAGGGAAGATATCTCTTTAGACAGGGGTCCCTCACCGAGGGAAATTTTTCAGAAGATACTGTGTGGAGCCTCTTCGTGGACGGGTCCTCCTACGACAGCGGAAGTGGAGCTGGACTTATAGTGTCAGCACCCGATGGCACAGACATTGAGTACACCCTGAGGTTCAACTTCAAAGCCTCCAACAACGAGTCCGAATATGAGGCCCTCATAGTAGGGCTCTCCTTGTCCAAGTCTCTTAGTGTCGGCCAGATTTTGGTCTATAGTGATTCAAGGCTAGTAGTGAATCAGATACTAGGATCCTACGAGGCCAAAGAGGAGCGAATGGCCAAGTACCTTGAAAAGGTGAGGTCACTATTGAAGAGCTTCAGAGAAGTAAAATTGAAGAGGATACCTAGGCTCGATAATGGTCGAACTGATGCCCTTGCTAGGTTGGCCTCGGCGACTAGGACAGATATCAGAAGGACGATCCCAGTGGAAATTTAGCTTCGACCAACTATTGAAGATGCTGAGGGAACACTTAGCACTTGCCTGCATGTTTCTAAGGATGCTTTATGGATGGACCCTCTGATCAGATACATTAAAGAGGGGGAGATGCCAGAAGCAAAGCAAGAAAGGAAGAAGTTAAGATATAGAGCTGCGAAATTCACTGTCATCGGAGACACCTTGTACAAAAAGGGGTTTTTTCTCCCCTTACTTAGGTGTGTGCACCCATCTGAAGTCCCACGCATTTTGCAATACGTGAACGAGGGGTCATGTTCAAGCCACATTGGAGGCAGATCTTTAGCGAAGAGGGTCGTCACCCAGGGGTACTGGTGGCTGACCTTGGGAAAAGACTCTACGGCATATGTAAAAAGGTGTGATAAATGTCAAAGATTTGCCACCATCCCTCACCAGCCCCATCAGCCTCTTACTTCCAATACATCCCCATGGCCATTTGCAGTGTGGGGGATTGACCTGGTAGGACCCTTGCCTAGGGCCATAAATAACTATTGGTTCCTCATCGTAGCAATTGACTATTTTTCAAAATGGGTGGAGGTGGAGCCGATGGTAACGATCACAGAGCAGAAGATCTTCCAGTTTATATGGAAAAACATTATATGGAGATATGGTCTCCCCAACACCCTTATCTCAGATAATGGGACTCAATTCAAGAATACCTCTCTCGAGAAGTACTGTGAAAGGGTGACAATCAAAAAATTCTTCTCTACCCCAGGTCGACCTCAGGCTAATGGGCAAACTGAGGTCACAAACAGAACAATCCTAGACGGGATCAGGAAGAAACTTGAGGAGTCAAAAAGAAGATGGTTTGAGGAGTTATATGTTGTACTGTGGGCCTATAGGATGACGACAAAGACCTCTATCGAAGAAACCCCGTTCATGCAAGCTTATGGCTCAGAAGCCGTATTCCCCACCGAAATTGGGCTTCCTACTGACAGGGTCCAAATGTATGACCCCCAGAGAAATATGTAAGAGAGGAGACTTGACTTAGACGTGATTGAGGAAAGGAGGGAAGACGCCGAGATAAGGCAGGCCGCCTACTAGTAGAGGACCTCAAGGTTTTATAACCAGAGGGTGAAGTAGAGGCCAATTGCAGTGGGGGACTTGGTCCTCAAAAAGACTTGGCAGAAGCCAAATAAGCTCCACCCAAATTGGCATGGCCCATATAGGGTCATCGATGAAGTTGTCCCTAGGACCTATAGACTAGAAAATCTAGAAGGGGAACCCTTTTCCAACCCCTGGAATGCAGATCATTTGAAGAAATACTATCAGTAGTTTTGTAGTCCTACCAAACAACAGTTGTAACGAATGTGTTGCTCCAACAGAACACTTGTAAAGTTAATGAGAATGTCACATTGGTACCTCATTTTGTATTCGATTAAACCAAGTGTGATTGGGGTGATACTCGCTATAATGAGGTTCAATGCTGGGGACGACCCCTCATTCACCCTCAAAAAAGACGAGGGAGTACTTTATTAAAAACCATTAGGTTGGTTAAAAACAACCCTCGGCTATAATGAGGGTCAATGCCGGGGACGACCCCTCATTCACCCTCAAAAAAGACGAGGGAGTACTTGATTAAAAACCATTAGGTTGGTTAAAAACAACCCTCGGCTATAATGAGGGTCAATGCTGGGGACGACCCCTCATTCACCCTCAAAAAAGACGAGTGAGGACTTGATTAAAAACCATTAGGTTGGTTAAAAACAACCCTCGGCTATAATGAGGGTCAATGCTGGGGACGAACCCTCATTCACCATCAAGAAAGACGAGGGATGACTTGATTAAAAACCATTAGGTTGGTTAAAAACCACCCTCGACTATAATGAGGGTCAACGTTGGGGACGACCCCTCATTCACCCACAAGAAAGACGAGGGAGGACTTGATTAAAAACCATTTGGTTGGTTAAAAATAACCCTCGGCTATAATGAGGGTCAATGCTGGGGACGACCCCTCATTCACCCTCAAAAAAGACGAGGGAGGACTTGATTAAAAACCATTAGATTGGTTAAAAACAACCCTGGCTATAATGAGGGTCAATGTTGGGGACGACCCCTCATTCACCCTCAAGAAAGACGAGGGAGGACATAATTTAAAAAACCATTAGGTTGGTTAAAACCACCCTCGGATATAATGAGGGTCAATGTTGGGGACGACCCCTCATTCACCCTCAAGAAAGACGAGGGAGGACATAATTTAAAAAACCATTAGGTTGGTTAAAAACCACCCTCGGCTATAATGAGGGTCAATGTTGGGGCTCATTCACCCTCAAGAAAGATGAGGGAGGACATAATTTAAAAAAACAATTAGGTTGGTTAAAAACCACCCTCGGCTATAATGAGGGTCAATGTTGGGGACGACCCCGGATTCACCTTCAAAAAATACGAGGGAGGACTTGATTAAAAACCATTAGGTTGGTTAAAACCACCCTCGGCTACAATGGGGGTCAATGGTGGGGATGACCCCTCCTTTGACCTCAAGAAAGACGAGGGAAGACATCGATTACGATTGATGGAAACCACCCTCGGCTATAATGAGGACAAATGGTGAGGGCGACCCCCCATTCACCCTCAAGAAAGACGAGGGAGGGGTTAGTGATATTGTTAACTTGAAAACATCATAATGCAAGTTATACGAGAGACACGTATAGAAGACTTCAAGAGGCATTATATTACAAAATGTTAATGTTTGTTCAATAAAAGTAAGGTACAAAAATATTGGTTACATGAAGAGGGTATGGGATACAAACAGCCACCCTATTGAGCAATGTTAGAGGGCAAGGCCTCAATATCTATGGGAGATTCCTCTATGACTAAAACATGCCGAGTCTCAGACGTGCCTGTGCCTTCTACATGCTGGGATTCCACTTGGGCCAAGGCCTCAGTAATCAGGGGATCATCCAGTTGAACTGCTTTAATAGAGGGTCGGACAGTCGACACTGCATCAGCGAACTTTAGGACGACCCACCGATATGCCATCCTAATTCCCCTCTTCGAGTACTCAAGACCGAAGCCTTGAAACTCGTCCAAAAGTTTGTAGGCCTCAACATCATCGGCCTCTGCCTTCTTCACAGCCTCGGCTAGATCACTCTTGAATTGAGCAGTCAGAGCCTCTTCCTTCGTCTTGAACAGAACATTCAGGTCAGCATCATGTTACTTCGTAACTTCATCTAAGACCCTGGCATATTCGGTCCTGGCACTCTCAAGTTCAGCCTTTGCGATCTCAAGATCTGTCTGCAGCTCAGCTTCGTGCTGAATGGCCCTCTCAGATTCATGAAATTTTTATTGGTTTTCAGCCATCCACTTAGTGGCCGAGGTAAAGGCACAGACAGACTGCACAGAAAAATGCACTTGTTAAGAGGTCGAGGAAACAGTTGGTGAATAATTCAATTGAGGAAGATAAGGTAAAAACAAATACCTGAGCCAGTATGTGCAAACCATAATCATAAATCTTGGTCTGGGGCATCTTTGACAAGAATTCATAGTCCATGACCGAGGGAGCGGAAAACATCGAGGCCTTGGCCGCCCTCAAGTTAGAAATGAGAGAAGACGGCTCAGCCTTCAGGAATGCTAAGTTATGATACCAATAGGCCCCCATGCTGGAGGAGGAGCCAGTCCCCTCCGATGCCTTCACCCTTTACCTCGTCCATGAATCCGGCCGAGGGTCAACAGGAACTTCAGGACCTTTTCTTTTGGAACCCTTGGTGAAAGGTTCAATAGGTGTCGGCCCCACGGCCTTCGACTTCCTCAGAGCCTGCTGAGGCTCCTTGACCTTCTTCTTGCTAAGACCAGATAGCAAACTTGGGGCAGTCATTTCCCAGAGTTGGTCAGAGATACCTGCAGGATGACCTGAAAAGAAGACGACACATCAGAGAAATGAAGAGGTAAGGATAAAACACTTGGAAAAAAGCAAAGACAACAAAAAATAACAATAACTCACATAGCTCTGTCAGGGGGCCGACCATCAGACCAGCTTCTTTGAGGAACCGAGGGGTCATCAGATCTTCAAACTTTGCAAGTCCACCCTCTTTCCCTCGTTCTCTTAGATACTCGACTACATCCTTCTCATCCAGACTAAGGCCGGGGTCTAACCTAGCCTTCATCGAGGGGTTAGACCATCTCTTAGGAAATCTCAGAACATCGTCCAAAGGTTGAGCCTCGGCGGCAAATTCCCATTCTCAAGAGATGAAGAAAAATTTCTTCTTCCAATCGTGGTTGGAGGTTTGTGCCACGTGGAGAAGTTTCTTATCAGACTTCCTCGCCCCCAGATGATAGTATCCAGGCTATTTAGACGAGGAAGTGATATTATAACAAGCTAAAAACACGTCGGCTGAAGGCACGTCAGTGAAGGTATTCTTCCACAAAGAGACATAGTCGAGGATCGTCCTTCAGGAATTGGGAGGGAGCTGAGAGGGGGCAACGCCGAGGGCTGAGAAGATATTGGCTATGGCAGGGTGTATAGGGAACCTAACACCGACCTTAAACATCTCTTCATATACTTTGATCTCGCCCTCTTCACCCTAAAAGACTTTCTCAGACTCAGAGGGGACCCTCATACTTATGTTGGGGGCACACCAAATGTTTGCCTCCACAGTAGGAGGTCACGATCCCTGATGGAGGAAACATAAGTCGAGGCGTGGGAGGTGTCGACTAGGTCAGCATCCGAGTCCTCACCATCATCCTCAGTCCCCTCTCCCTCGTCCTCATCACCTGTCAGAGGCCCATGAGGAAAATCCATCTGGAAGGCATGGGGGGATAAAGTTGTCACAGGAATAGCCTGGGAAGGGACCACTCCCTCGGCCTGTCGGCTTGGGTTTAGATCAGACGTTTTTTCCCTCCCAGAAGGGCATTACCTGTCGGCAATGATGCTCTCTCATCCATTACCCCTCGCACGATTGACTCTCGGTTAAACGACAGGACGACCCATAAGACTCAGATGGTTTTATTGTGGCTAGAGGAATAGGAAAAATGGGTCGTACACAATTAGGGTCGTCCCCTCGTCTTTTCTCCTCCTCTTCCTCTACTCGTCTGATCTTGATAAATAATTTCTATATCAGGGAAGGGAATTCCTTAACTAAATTATAAATCCTCATAAGCATTAAGAGGGAGACCCTACACTTAGAAGAATTTAGCTAACCTAATCACAAACAATTTGACAGTTGACTAAGTTGGACTTTTAGATCAAAACCAAAAATGAAAGGTTTTTGGTCAAGAACAACTCGTCGGCGAAGACACCGGAGGGAAGTAAAACAACCAAAGAAAATTCCTACAAGCCTAGAGCAAGAAAGCAAGCAACAATGGAAGATAAAGAGATCACTAGGTCAGAGAGATTACCTGAGAAAGAACAGCGAGGCTTGATGCAGAAGAAATCACAGAAATGGCTATGGAGCTGTGGAAGTTCTAGAGAGAGAGAGTTCAGGCGCGAAGAAGAAGAAGGAAAGAAATGATTTCAAAAATTTCTTAAATACCAATCTAATGAGTGGGCCCACTAACCAAGGCAAAACACAGCCCACGAAGAGGGCATCATTGGGGCATAAAGTCCCAGGTCAGGTGTGCAGTCGCCACGCCTAGGAAAATAGAATGACAATAGATATATGCCTAAATGTCACATCAGCTCGACAGGTGTCATTCATCTAACTGACCATACACTCATGTCAAAGGAAACACTAACCCTCAGCCACCTCAACAACATCGATGGCTAAGGGCTGGGGGTGATTGATATACCCATATACATCCTCGGCCGGGCTAAGGACACCCTGCACCTAACATATATTAGACGACCCTCCAAGGGTCCGACCCCTCATCATGGTCCAGACGACCCTTTAAGGGACCGAACCCTCATCATGGCCCAGACGACCTTCAAGGGGTTGAACCCTCATCAGGCTCAGACGATCCTTAAGGGGGACAACCCCTCATCATGGTCTGGATGACCCTACGAGGTTAAGACCTCCCTCATCAGGACCAGATGACCCTTCAAGGGGCCGACCCCTCATCAGGGCCAAACGACCCTTCAAGGGGCCGACCCCTCATCAGGGACGAACGACCCTTCAAGGGACCGACCCCTCATCAGGCCCGGATGACCCTTGAAGGGGCTGACCCCTCATCAGGCCTGGAAGAACCTTCAAGGGGCCGGCCTCTCATCAGGCCCAGACGACCCTATGAGGGTACGACAGTATGAGGCTTGCATTGGGCCAGACTCACCGCCAGAAGGAACTTTTCCCTCAGCCTCATATCATAGGCCGAGGGTGACATCATCCTAGCGCGTGGCTTGGGAGACGCGTGGAACAGTGCGCATAAGGCTCACATGGCACGTGGAAGACCGTTATAACAATATCACCACCTCACGTGAGGGAATATTATGTCATCATTAATCACAGGTGGCATCTACAGGTGTCCACAGGGGATTGGATAGATCATCATTCATATGCACCATGCATGCTTGGGGGTACACTACACCCCCCGAGACCTATATATACTTGTCACCTACAACCCTACAAGGGGATCGATACTTTGAAACCCTAGCAAAAAACTCTGCTCATACACACAATAGAGAGAGAAAGTGAGCTTATGTGCACTGTATCCAAGGCCATTAGTGCCCATAATTAGTGGATCATACACTCACAATGGACGTAGGCCTAATTGGCTGAACCACTATACATCACTATCTTATTACTCTTATACTCACCTCCTTCTATATACTTATACATACATATCTCTATGACTGCCATGGCTATTACTGTTTGAGCTCAACATCACTTATCTGGTGGTAAAACCTCACCCAACTGAGGAAACATCCACGACTCCCTCTACGGAGTAAACCAAAAATTCCACTAAAACAAATTTTAACAGTTACAAACTATATAACAAACATGCATACAACTCAGACCTATATAAGTTTAGGAATATACCCTCTGGTGTCCTTATAACTTCTCCACATTTCTGATTGTTGATGTTGTTCTCCCAGTTGGCTAACTTCCAATTTATTCAAGTTCTTTACGTCGACTCTTGTTCTTGAGATCTTATTGCCAACACTTTTAGTGTGGTAGGGTGATAGTTTTTGTGGAGGTGCTTTCTAACACATGCATGCACGCACACACACTTATTTCATACAACCAGTCCTTAAAAATTACATATAAGAACGATATGCAGTGATTTTCTATTTCTCTCTTATCAAAAAACTTAGCCTTATTTGACCTTTACAATAATCCTAGAATCCACGGCTATCTTGCTCAGAAGACGTATCAAGATCTTAATCAATCTCAGGTTTTGAAAATATTTTTGAGATTGAAAATCACCAAGTGCGATTCCAAACTAGGTCAAAGGTCTTGTTTCAAGAAAACTAGAAACAGAAAAGTATTTTGTTGATTTTGAAGTTAAAAACATTTACAGAACAAAATCAACAAATATTTTCTCAAGATGAGAAACTAAAAATGTAGATTTATGTGTAATATAACATGAAACGTTTTAGATCTAAGGTTTTTATAAAAGAAGAAACATAGATCTAAAAATATGTTTAAGTTGATAACAAGATCTGGGAACGAAGAGGTTACAGCAATAAAACTAACAAACCAATCACTCAAAATCTATCAAACAGTCAAGGTTGTGTTTGGTATATACAGGTTTTGAAAGAGGTTAAGGTTTGAAAATAGTTTTGGACCAATTAGGGTTAGGGTTTCCTAACTCTGGTTTCTCTCTCTCCTATCTTCTCTCTTCTCTCTTCTCTCTCTTCTCTCTTTTCTCTCGAATGAACAAAGTGGTAAAAGTCTCAGATGGCTGAGGGTAGGGGTCCTTTTATAGGAGGCTGAGAAGATTCGAGAACACAGACCAAGATCAAGGGCTAGGACTGGTCTTGTATGATTGACTTTAATCCAATGGTTTAAACAGAGGCGGTGATTACAACATTCCTGATTGACTCAAAAAAGGTTCACATGGATTATGTAGGAGCGCATGGAGATCGTTGATAAAAATGATCCAAGGGCTGTTAACCAAAGTTGGTTTACTCTCTTCAAACAAACACAAATTCAACCAATAAGGATGCAACAGATGTTGGGCAAAAATGGGTAAACAAATGCGCGTCCAAACATAATTACAAACGCACCCTGAAGTTTCTGTCGCTTTCGGATTCTACCCAAGCAAACATCCAGCCAATATAACCACCAATACATAATTGCATATTGACCCCAAAACTTTTAAAAACAAATTTTAATTAATAAAAACCTTATTTTAATAGTTTATAAAATTCCCAAAAAAATATTAAAAACAATTTTAGGGATTTAAACACACTCAACATATATACACACAATTATATGCAATATGAAATGTATGAATGCAATTCTAATGTGTGTGAGTGTTGGTAAAGTTATCTAGATCAATCAAGCAAGAGGAATGAAATATCAAACCAAACTCTGGGGATCTTTGGTTTCTAGGATAGACACAATTTTGTCACAATTTCCAAACTAGATGAACACTTATACAATACAGACTCAAGTGAGTCAAGAGTATAAGGTGCTTCATATTATACTATTGCATTAATTAGTATTAATTTAATACAATTATTTTGATACATATATAAACCTTTGTGCCTCCATAAACAAGAGATTATTTTCACTAATTTTTTTTGAAAATTTAATTGGGAAGTGGGTTGGTGATCATCAAAATTCTTGACGGGTGAAATGAACATATATACTTCCTTTGCAATTCACCCAATTCTCTCTCTATTTATATAGATTTTGATTATATTTAATGGAGATGGAGCTCCTCATCACACTAAAAATCTCCATTCAACTTAATGAAAACACTCATTTGTTTAATGCCTCAAATATTGATGTCGCATTATAAGACCTCACTTAATTGTCCTTTTGTGTGTGTATGAATAGAGGAATGGCAATTCTCCTTACATTTGCACACCCGCGCGCACACACAAACCTCACGTAATGATCTTTTTTTGTTTAATAAATGTCAAAGTTAATACATGAAGCATATATAGATGAATCCCAATGCATGCGCATATAAGTAGGGGTAACAATTCATATTTTTGCGTCGGGTCACGGACCGACACGACAAGGCCGGACAAGGTTTTTTTAATACGACACGACTTCGTGTTTTTTATCTGACATGAACACGACCCGAATAAAACACGACATAACACGACTAACACGATTTCATAAATTTTACACTAAATTAAACATAAATAGACACGAAAACTCGAATAAAACACAATCAACACGACTAACATGATCCAGTATTTTGACATGACACGACACGACTTCATGTCAAAAAATTCGACACGAACCCGACACGAATACAAAATATTGTGTCAATTTCGTATCGTTTCGTTTCGTATTTTTGTATCGTTTTCAAAATTGCTACCCCAACATATAAGCATATATAAGAAATAACGTACATACCATGAAGATGAGTAGCTAAGCTGCCATTGTGAACAAAGTCAAAAACCAAGAGCTTCTCTTCCTTACGATAATAATAGGCCACAAGGGGAAGCAAGCTTAGGTGTCTCAACCTACCAAGCCTTCTCATGTGCTCATGAAACTCCTCTTTCCCAACATCATTCATTTTCTTAAACCTATTCACCACTAAATCTTGACCATATACCAAAACAACCTTATATGAAGCCCCAAAGCTCCCACTCCCCAAAACTTCTGTCGAGGCTCTCAACATTTCTTGCAACTCAAACCTTTGCCTATCATCTCTAACAAATGTCAACTTACAATGTTGTTGTTGGTTATGGTTTTGTTATTATTGTTGGTGTACGTTTTCTTGTTATTGTCATTGTTCACTAAAAATTATATTATTACTATTGGTAGGTTCGAAACCGTCATCGTTTTGTGGAAAATGTGGTGTTTGTCTGCGATGACGATGATACAAAATAATAAGCAAGGCTATTGTGGCTAATGCGACCAAGGTAGAAGTTACAATCACCGCTATTCGTATTGATGACGAATTGTTGTTATTTGTATGAATATGAGGAGGGTTAGTGACGTGAGGAGGAGAGATGGTAGTGGGGTTTGTAGGAGATGTAGGTGGAGGGTTGCGGGTGTTGCATATCCAGTCTAAGGGTTCCCCACACAAATCTTTGTTGCCTGCATAATACCAAGATGATTATATTACACAAACATGAATAACCATATGCAACTTATAAAAGAATAATTATAGGTTGACACACGATTCCAATATCTTGTCTGACCCACTAACATGTCATATCTTTGACTTGTTGAATGATAGTCAGTGAGCCAATGCATAAACAACATCTGAGATTGTCGAAAACCTGTGTCGAACCCATAATTTCTCCTTATAAATCAATCACATTAGTTTATCCACTTTTCTATCGGGCTAAAAATTGAAAACAATATGTGATTGACATAAATTCATATGATTTTAGTTTCACCCCAAATCTTTAATACATTTAAGGGTGACTACGATCAAATCCTGAAATACACACACACACGTGTATGCATGCGTACGTGTGTGTGCAACTCTATTGAAAAACATCATATAGAAAAGTTGGTTTAATGTTGGTGTTTTTTATTTGAAATCATTATTAAGGTTAAATTTGGTAGTTGAGGAAAAAGGGGGAGAGGGTAGGGGTAATTTTGGACAAAATAATATTGGATGGCCTGGCTAACGGTTAAGAAATGGAATTCATCATAATAAGGGTTAAACCCTAAAAAGTGAAAATTGTTAGGGTTAAACTCAATTACGAAGAAATAATAGAGGCGAACCCTAATTAACCATTTTATTTATAAAGAAAAATGTCTCTAATTTTTTAGTTTGTATATTTTTCTTAGTATCACACTCTACGACATCAATTTCTAGAAGCGCAATAAAATTTTGGTCATCAACCACGATTTCCTCAAAACTTTAAGCGAAAAAAACTCGATTTCCACAAGTATGATCTTGCCCCCAAAATAATTTTTCGAGATGGTGATTTGTAGACAATTCAATTTCCCTCAAATCACTATCCTATAGAGTTCTCTTACTATCGCCGAGCTTCACTGCATTCGTATGCAATTTTAATAAAAAAAATGTATATGTTTACAAAGATTCCTATAAGTGCCTTAGTTTTACAAATAAGATAAAAAAATGTTCTAATCTTAAATTTAACTATTTAAATTCCTTTCTTTTGACAAAAGAAAAAAATTCAACAAATAAGGGCATTGGCAAGAGATAGATAAATCAACCCAGCCATATATTCTTGCCTTCATTTGAAATTCCAATAAAGCAAAAACATAAAAGAAAATAATAATAATAATACCTGAAAATGAGGTGATATCCATGTTGATGAGACTTTTAGGAATTGGACCCTCTAATTGATTATTAGATACATTTAACACCTTAAGATCTAAGGGAAAATCCAGTATCCTTCCTTCAAAATTATTTTCCTCAAGCCTCAACTCCAAAAGCCTAGGAGACTTAGCTAGGGACATGGGAATAGTACCCCTAAAATTATTATTCGCCAAATAAACCTTTTTCAAAGAAGCGATACCCACAAAAGCATCACCCCTAATCTCACCAGAAAATCTGTTATTAGACAAAAACAAAGATTTCAAAGCTCCTAATTTTTTCACATCTGGCACTGGACCCTCAAATTTATTGCTCATCAAACAAAGTGAACGTAACATTGGAAAAGAAACTAAAGTGTCCAAATCTGTTTCACCAAAGAGACCCATGTTCTCAAGTTGCAAACCCCAAATATTATTATCATCAGAACATAACACACCTATCCAAAAACATGGATTTGTGGAAATATTCCAATTGGAAAGGGCACTCGAGTTTGATATTAAGCTTTTGAAGTTTAGGAGATTTTGACCAAGGGACATGTCTACAACGATGGCACGCAATGATAACACGATTAAAATATGGATGATTATAAAATGGTGACACACGATGTTTGTCGTTGGGCGCACAAGTGGGATTGCACGTGCGCCCATTACCGTTGTTTACGCGACCCGCGATCAGTGGTCTGAGGCGGGATAGGCTTTGATGACATTGATGTGTTTTTAATATTCTTGATTGTTGTTTTCCTAACTTTTTTCTTCTTCTTTCTTCCTGTTTGTGTTTTTTTTGTTAATTTTTAGGGTTGTATTTAGTTGCTAAGAATCGAAAGGGAAGGAGTAAGAGAATGCATGTTAACATGCAAGGCAGCAAAGGGGTGAATACGTTTTGGGGATTAGGAGAAATGAGTTGTGTACCAGAGAGATTTAAGGCTGGCCACTTAATTTATTTGTACATTATTTTTCTATATCATTTTTTAGATGAAATTTGGTGTTGGTTATTTCATATCATGCTTGAATTATGTGAAGTCTATATTTAGACTCTTGTATCAGTTGGTTTGAGATGATTCGTGTCATTTATATTCATTATTGCATCATTTATTTCTATAATCATATCTAGCCACCCAACAAGTATAAAAAACTATGATACGATAATATATTGGAATTTTTTTTGGGGATTACTGGCATTTAGTCTCATTTTTAAACAAGGTTCTAAAAAATGCGGGGCGTGATCGAGACGTGGATGCCAAGCCTTAAGCCTTACAAGCCTAGGCTAGCCTTATGCGTAAAAAGGCGTGAAAAGGCATTTAGGCCTTTTAAATATATTTTAATATTTTTTAACCATAACAAGGCTATTAAAATACACAAAATTGTACATATCATAAAAATATGTCTGAATATTTGCAAATTAAAATACTATTTGATTATTTTGGATGAGATAATGGTCCGATTTGTAAAAAAAATCTTCAAAAGGCAATATCGTCTCATTAAAGCATTGTTGCTTTTAGAAAAAAAGAGTGCGCCTTAAGGGTTTTACCAAAAATAAGGAGTAAAAATCTTAAGGCGGGGCGTTTCTCCCAAGCCTCTAGCCTAGGCGAGTTTTTTAGAACACTTCTTTTAAAGATTCATTTACACCCACTCCTGTGTTTTTTATTTTTTTAGTTGTTGGTCATATTGTAATAACTATGAAACAATTGTCATTTTCTGCGAAAAAGAAGAGGTACGGTTACGAGACTGTTGATGAAGGTTTTGAATGATTATGGGAATTAATACAATTCAAAAAATACATGGGAGGGGAGCCTAACAAAACCTTGGACATGTGACTAAACCCCAAAAAACTATTTTTTATATTCATAAACAGTTAGCTAGATTTGTCACATGAATATTACGACATAAGAAAATCGGGTCTTGTATATTTAACATAAACTTCGCAACATTTTTTTTTATCTTTAATCCTTAATCGAAAAACAATCGGGGGCCGGAGGAGGGATACGTTTGATGACATTGAGGTGTTTATAATATTCTTGATTGTTTTTTTTCCTAACTTTTTTTTTCTTCTTCTTCTTCCTGTTTGTGTTTTTTCTTAATTTTTAGGGTTGGATTTAGTTGCCAAGAATATAAAAGGAAGGAATAAGAGAATGCATGTTAACATGCAAGGCAACAAAGGTGGTGATTATGTTTTGTGGATTAGGAGAAATGATTTGGGTACGGGAGAGATTTAAGGCTGGCCTCTCAATTTTTTTGTACCTCATTTTTCTATATCACTTTTGAGATGAAATACGGTGATGGTTACTTCATGTCATGTTTGGATTATGTGAAGACTAGCTTTAGACTCTTGTATCAATTAGTTTAAGAAGATTTTTGCCATTTATATCCATTACTACATCACTTATTTGTACAACCATATCTAGCCACCCAACAAGAATGAAAAATAATGATACGATAATTTATTGGAAAACAAATTTTTTTATACACATAAACAGTTAGGAAGATTTGTTACATGAGGGTCTAATATATTTATAATAATGCTATACGTACCAAGTTTTTACACCAAAAGTGATTTACAAAGTGCAATAAAGTGTTGTACATTATTTTAAGTACAACAGTCTAATGCACTTGGTAAACAATCTTTGGTTTAACACTTGGTACACATATCATTTTTCTTTCCATATATTTAACATAAGCTTTGAATTTTTTTTTCATCTTTATTCCTTGATCAGAAAACAATCTTGGTTACATCGCATTAAACCCAAGTCGCACATATGATAAATAGCAAGCGGTATCCATACGAGGAGAACAAAAATAATCATCTTGGGAGGATGAAGAACTCAAATTATGTCATTAGATGCCTTTTAGAACACGTATAACCTCACACAGGCGCACCCACTCACGCACACGCGCACACACACACACACATGTTGGGCTTCATTTAATCATTTAATTACTTTCGAAATTAGTGTAAATTTGGAATTAAATCATTAGTATTAATCCCTGATTTAATGTGGTTCATAAAAAAATTCAATTTTGATTTAAGTCGTCAGCATTTTATCGATAATGCCATCGGGTTAGTTTTCAAATCAAATTCTACTATTGTGGATGGTAGAATTCGAGTAACTAGAAGAAAATTCTTAAAGTAAAAAAAAATTGAATTTCCTAAATAAATATAGCATATTTTAAATATGGGGAGGGTGTAGAAAAATATAATTTTATAAAATTTGACTAATTAAGAATTAAATAAGTTAAACAATAATTTACTTACACGTATGAAAAATATTTTGGTCTTAACAACATATAAAAATCAATAGGTGGTCAGATTAGTCAACAATGCAACAAGTTTAAAATCAAACCTAGCTTACTTCAATTAATCAACCCTATTCCAATGCAATTTGTTTTAGTATCACAAATTTTAGACTGAATGAATTTATCATGAATTAATTATCAATTTATCTATAGCCAATTCTATTATTATATTCAATTTCATGTGAGTTACAAATAAGTAAATGTGGAAATAAAGAAATCACACACAAGAGACCAAAAGCTAAGTGGATATCCGTACGGGAAAAACCACCGTGCCCAAGACAAAGTCCATCACTGTAAAGAATTCACAAAATATACAAGTTAGGCACAACTTACAATACTTGACTCGATACCCATGACTCACCATTACATTCGTATTTGAATCCTCTAAATTTCTAGCAATAATTGCTTCTCCGTAGTAACTCCTCATAACTCGCAAGCCTCGGTGTATCTCCATTGATCCTTCACACTTAAACTTTGTATGCTTCACATTAAGACAAATAAAATTGGAGAATAATTTTAATTATTGTATCTTCGTCGATCCTTTTAACAAAGCTCACTCTTAGTTTGACAAAATAATTATTGTATCACCACTTACATTACTTGAATCCATGTCTACGAGTTTATCACCGAATGAAATAAGTTGGAAGAACACATTCTTATGCGAGGCTAGTTTCAAGGCCCACCAACAAATCCTAGGCATTGTGTGGTTGAGTTCCATTTTTTAATAAGTTCGTTAAACAGTGAAATGCTCAATGCCTACAACATGACCATCCTTATTTAACAAATTATTCAAAAATAGTACTTTAATTGTATCGAGATATCAATAGTCATAGTAATTATTTTTACTTGTAATAGAGATAAGCGATAACTAATTTTCCTAACTTTTGATTTGGATTAAGGTCGAGCCACTGGTACAAGAGTACACGAACCCGCATACCCCACACCGTCTTCCCACCTTATGAAGGTTATTCACACTTGGGAGGCGTTATACTAAAATCTTTCCTCTTGTCTTGCTGAGAAATATAGTGCATATATATACATTTAATGAAAACGCCCATGCATAATGATTAAGTTGCTCCTTCGAGGGTTTGTCATCTTTGCCCTTCTCTTTTAACACCTTAAAAATCCAATTCAACCTCACAAATCTTCTCTTCTCACATTTTTCGTTAACTCCAAAACATTTAAATAATGAGTTTTCATCCCTCTTAGGTGAGAAATTCATTCACTCATTATCTTTACAAATAGGGCTCCCAATCACATAGATTCTAAACATCGCGATGACATATTGAGTGTGATCATTATTTCTCGAATGGAATATGAAATATATTTGTCTTGAATTTCCAATGTTAAAAGGAAAGCGTAATAGATACACTGCTAGATGTATTTCACCAATTCCCTTAACTCGTTTCACGCACGCCTTTGTAAAGATCCTTTAGTGTCCATTCATTGAGTTTAGTCAAGTGTTTGATGAACAACAAGGTAACATATGCAAGATATCATAAAAATCAAAGTGTTAGTTAATTGTACCAATAAGTAGAAATCGTAATTGTCATGTACAATTAAGGTTTTTATGAGTGAACTGATCCATATGTCCTATGTAGTATGGTGGTAAAAGAATTAGCAACCCAAGGTCCTTAGGACCCTCCGTAATCGTCATACATTGCTCATTTTGATTTGACTTTGGTGGATGACCCTAATTGGCCAATATTCCATGCACATCATCTTCCGATCAGAGAAGGTATAATAACTACTAGCCAATATGATATTGGTAGGCTTTGGATCTTTGACATTTATAGCCTCAACAACATCACAAATTGTAGGGACATTTCCCTTACAGTAAAGAGTGTACATATTTCCAATGTTTCCTCTTAGAAGAAGTGTTTGGACCCCTCTTTATCCTTAAGTATGACTTTGTGTATTTCATTCTTTAAAGTGAATTGATAATACCAACACGCAATTAAACAATTAACTCATATAAATTACCGTCTTCCGATAAGAAAATGTATGATAACAATCGATATCTTTATAACAAAATTGGGACAATGGAGCAATGATGATTCAAAAGTAAATTTTCGAGTATGTTAAGTACGAATCATTATGAGTATGACGAACCAAATAGCCAAAATCAGAACTCGAACCATATTACGTATATAATAAATTATGCTAGTCTCAACTCTCTCAAGATATATGCAATGATAAACTTACTAACATTTGGACTATCTATAATGATTGATTTGGCTATGATCATTGTTTAGACATCGATTGAGGCATATGGAAGAAAAACGCATCCATACCTTTTTTCTACAATGGATCAGACCTACAATAAGAGGCAAGTGTTTATCTTGCTTAGTCTGAGAAGGATATAACATCCATGTTAGAATAGGATGAATTTTATATGAATATCACACTGGATTTATTTGGAGAATGAGAAAAATGTTCTTCGGTAGGATCTTGCATGTAGATTTGATTGGTTTATATAGAGATCAAGAAATCAATAATTAGGTCATGATTTATATGGGAGAAATATGGGTTTTGATGTGTAGGATTGAATTGTAGAACAACTTCTTGAATTTGAAGAAGTCTATGAATTGGGTAAACTAAATCGTCATTTTAAAAACTGTTTTACGCCGTTTTGGTTCCAAAAATGGCTATTTTGTCTGCGTTGCCTCGTAGAAAATCCTATTTTTTCATTTTATTCACAGCACGTGCTCGCCAAAAAGGGATTTGAAATGCCTCAAAACTGCATTTTAAAAATCTGGACAGATTCGTGGGGAAAATTTTAAGAAATGTTATTTTTAGTTGTTATTCCGTTGGAGGTTACCTATATTGATTGATTGTTATTGTTGTTCTATAATAAGGACTGTTCATGTAAAAAATTAGATTGCTTCTAATTATTTAATCACAGATAAATGTAATTGAGAGAAAGAATTTTAAAGTGGTTCGGCCTTATAAGAATGGCCTACGTCCACTGTTTCTATTATTGCCAAGTGTTTTGAAATTATCGATATGTAATTCTATCAAGAAATTCTGGTCCCCTTGAATGAGGGTGATACAATGTATTTATAGCCCTTGGGCTGTACATGTGAAAGGGTAAACAATTAATGCCCTTTAAGCGTATACGTCTGTATGACTAGCATTCAATGAATAGTTGAACTCTTGATTATCTGGCAATCAATGCTGTGGCCGAGATGCAGCTCGGACCGCCTTAGTTGCTCGTCGTTCAGGAGTTCCTCGGAGTATTGGAGTTTCTCGGAGTGTTGGTGTTCCTCGGAGTGTTGGTGTTCCTCGGAGTACACTTGCTGCTCGGGGTGAGTATGACTTGGTCGGGGAAATAGACTTCCTCGTTGCTATTGTGCCACGTAGATAGACATGTGTCTTATTATTATTCATCTATATCAGCATACTAATTTTGGTATCAACAGAAGCCCCCAATGTTTCGTATTTCGAACTTTGAGGAGTATGGAACATTCCTTCTCGGTATATGGCAATATTAAATGACCATCCCGGTTTTTCGGAGCATTTTCTTCGTATTCGAATGTCCTTCCAAATTTCGAAGAATCCGCCTTTTTGAATTTTTATAAGCGCTTCGATCTTCGCGCACTTTTGTCCTTTTAGCCGCCGGTAGCGTAATAGTTTCTTTTTGTAATCATTTCTTTCGCCGTTTCCCAAGGCAAAGTATTTAAGCTTCATTGGCAATCCCATCATCTTCTACCTTTTCCAATTTCTGCTTTCGAGTTTTCTATAGCCTTTCTCTCTCTTGTGCGTTCATCCCTTTCTTCGTTTGTTTGTCAACAGATCTCCTTTTTACTGTAAGATTTTCTTCCTTCTTCTTCATTTCTTTTTATTCACCATGGTTTATGTTATCGAATCTCTTGATAAATTCCGTTCTGACTTTTCTATTCCATCTTGGGTAACTTTGGAGAATCTTTCTGAGCCTTCAAATTATTTTAATTTAGCTGAGGGACATTGGTTCTCTAGCCGCTTTATTGCTGAATGTGGATTTTCTTTTCCACCAAACCCTTTGTGTTTAGAGTTCTGTCAGTATTTCGATGTTGTCCCTGCAAAAATATGCCCCAACACATGGAGAATAGTTAATGGGGTGTATAGGTTAAATCAAACTCATGGAACTCGTATAGGAATTCTTGAGATTATGTACTGTTATATATGGGTTGTTCTAGACAATGTTTTTTATTTAAAAACTAGATTTTTGAATAGGGCCTTAGTAGTCAACCTCCCTGATGCAAATAGGGATTATTTTGAACATGGGATAGTTATCAAAAATTGGCAACATACCCCTTTGGTTGGAGATGAAGTATATCAAGGTCCCAGATATCCCCCATATGGCAATGGGATAGGTTATTTTTGTTTTATTTTATTTCTGAAATTATAATTTCATTATGTTTGATAAAATGTATGACTGATATTTCACTATGTATTTGTTTGCAGTTGACAGTAAGACAAAAAACTCCAAAAGAATCAGAAGTAAATATTAAGCATTTGAAACATATCTGGAATTTGCATCGAAAAGTTGCATACGAGCATATCAGGTCTGCTTTATATTTATTGCAGTATAGGAGTTATACAACATCCTTTACTGCTCGTCCTGTGGTCAGCACCAGTGAACCAACATCAATTCCTGAGGACTCTTCTCCAGAATCTCACATTCCTCTAAGTCAGAAAATGGGCAAAAGAAGAGTTCCTGCTCTCTTTGAGGAGACTACCTCTGCTGGATATGGAAAAAGGAACAAGGCTGACGTCCCAAAGGGGACAAAGAAAGTAGATACCGCCCCTTCTGTTGTTCCTCAGAAGGCTGCCGAGAAGCCCCCAGTGGCTCCGAGCAAGAAAAGTGCTTATGTGGAAGTGGTCACCATCTCCCCCACCAAAATTTCTTTGGTTGAAACTGCTAAAATGCCACCGAGGAGACTGAAGAAATCCTCCTCGGTCAATTTGGCTGAAAACATTTCCCAGCTCCAAGTTAGTGGAGCTGGTGTTCCAACTATCATTCCCCCGAGCTCTGCAATGAGCTCGGTAAAGACTTGGACTATTCCTGAAGTCCAAGGAATCGAGGAGAGTATGTCTAGGGATATGCTTACATCCCTGGCTACTCATCACATTGCTTCAGTAAGTTTCTCATATTCTGAATTTTCTTTCTTTCCATCAATACATGTATCTCTGTGCTGACTTATTATTATCTCCTTTTTTCAGCTGGTGAGTTGCTTCAACACCATTGTGAAGAAAGATGAAGCGATCAAGGCTTCTAGATCCTTATCTGGAGTGGAGGATGCTTTGTTGGGGTTAACTAAATCTTTGAAGGATTCTCATCAAAAGTATGACAAGGATAGGGCTGAATGGGAGAAGAAGTTGACTGCAGTTGAAGCAGAAAAGGTGCAGTTGGAAAATAAAGTGAAAGACTTGGAGGAGGAGGAAAAGAAGTACGCCGAGAAGCTCACGAACTTTGGGGAACTTGAAAATAAGTTGAAATTGGCTGAGGAAGAGCTAACCCTTCTGCGAGAAGTAAATCGCCAGAAGGAGGAGGTAGATGCTAAGTTGAAGGCTACCGAGGATCTTCTATCTGAGAAGCTCTCCTCGGAGAAAATAAAAAGAAAAATGGCAATAAAGAAGTCCTTCAACACAGGTTGGGACAAAGGGTGGAACAAGGGGGTAGCAGCCATGATGACTCAGGTGCAGTATGGGAGTTTGAAATACTTCTGAGATGGTTGGGTGGTTGCCCTGTAAGAGTTGAAGGTTAATGAGGACTCAGAATTGTTTCAACAGCATCTCCCTGGTCCTCCCCCAGCTATTCAAGATAAAGAAGAGGAGGAAGCTGCCTCCGAAGAATCTTCAATGGTAGTGGCCGATCCCATCCTTACCCATCCAGCTGACGAGCAACTTTCATCTCTGCCATCTCCTCCTGAACAAGTTCCAGTTCCAGCCGACCAACTCGTTGTTCCCACCGAGCAACCGAGCTCCTCATCCCATCCTCCCGAGAAAGTCTTGGGAGACAAGGAAAAGGTGTGAAGTTGTTCGGTATTCTCTTTCTATTTTTCTTCTTTTTCAAGTGTAACCAAGATCTTTGTAACTCTGCACTATGATCTAATAAAATTTGAGTTCTTTTCTTCCATATGATTGTTTTTTTTCTCTTCTGTACTCTGTCTTGATATTCTTTTTGATGATTACTTTTTCTTTCTCTGCTAGTTTCTGGACAGGATGGATCTGCTATCTGCTAATGATACAAAGCTGATGAAGCAATGCCATGAATATTATAATGCTGGTCACACAAACCTGAGTGCATCAGAGGTTGCCGACATCCTTGGTCAGGATGCTTCAGAGCAGGAAATCGAAGCTTATCAGTATCTGAAATGCTTACTTGATCGAGCTGTGGCCAATAATGTGGCTTATTATGAAATGATTGAAGACTTGCAAGGTACTCTCGATGATCTTCAGTAGCAGTATAAAGAGTCTTCAGCTCTTTTGCATGAAGGGTATGAGAAGAAACTCAAACAGCTTGGTGAAAAAGGCTATGACAAGATGCTTGCTGGCTATGAAGTGAGAGAGAGAACATTGAAAGCAGATGCCGAAGGGCACAGGCAAATCGCTGAGCTATTGGAGCAAGAAAATAACAATCTGCAAAAAGAACTAGCTCAGCTGAGGTCTGCTGCTTCGTCTTCCACTGCCTCGGTACCAGTCACCGATGAAGGATTCTCATTTTTAGAAGTGGAAAATGCCAAGTTACGAGAAGAGTTAGAAGCTTTGAGAAGAGCCGGGCCTTCTACTGCTACTCGGGGATGAGGAAGAGGTTCTCGTGGACGAGTAAGAGCTGCTCAGAATGTTGTCGAGGAACCAAGTTCTCGACTTGCTCGGGGAGGATCAAGAGTTCTTAGTCGTACTGTTGAAGAAGCTCGTACTCGATCAACATTGGAAAGTCAAGCATTCCAATTAATGGCTAAGAACCAAGCTTTGTCTGACATGTCAAAGAAAATTAGAGAACTGGAACAACAACTCTCTTCAAAGACATCAGCGTTGGCGACTAATGAACTTTTCATCCAAAGTCTTGATGAGAAGATTGCGAGGTTGACATTTTAATTTCAGAAATAGCCCAGGGAATTCTGGATGGCTGGATACAACGAAGCTCTATTCCATTTAGATGATCGTATCCAGAATGCCAATAATGAGGGCTATAAGCAAGGTTGGCTGAATGCCTTGGGCGTGCTGAAGCTCGAACAAGGACACTACCTGTGGGACTATTATGATCCTGGGGTACTAGACTTGCTTGTGCCACCTTATAAATTGGACATGGAACTGATCCCAGCTCGTGCCATTCCTCGGAGCTTAATTGCAAAATACCTCGGTGACCACAATCTTCATTCTCAGATCGAGGTATCTCGTCCCGAGCATCTACTGGACACTCCTTCAATAATGAACGTCAGAATGCTTCGAGATATTAACTTCATTAATTCTCCCTTTTGCCTGGAAGATCCTCCTGCTGGCGAGGAGCCTATATCGAAAGCTGAAGGAAAAAAGCCAATAGAATAGGAAATTCTGATGTAATAATTAGTACACAATTTAATATCAATGTAATAAACTTATGTAATTCATTTTGACTTTAATGAAAGAATTTCATTTTTGTTTGCAAATTTGTATTGCTATTGTCTTATATTTGTCAAACATTTTATATTTGTGCTTGCATAACAATATTGTATTGTTCTTCGACCAACTTAGTAAAAAGGTTACAAGTATTAGTAATGTTGCTCGATCACTTAATAATAAAGTAATGAGTATAAAGATGTTTAAAATTCTTTCAACCAACCAAGGTTGTTAAATTGTCCTCGTCGACCAATTATAGTTAGTGGGTTTTTATCCCCGACCAGCTATACTTGGTACTATTTAAAATATTTTCTCCTCGTCGACCAATTATAGTTAGTGGGTTTTTATCCCCGACCAACTATACTTGGTACAGTTTGGAATATTTTGTTCTTCGAGGAACTTTTGTATTTTTTTGTAATAATCTTACCTCCTGACCAACATAAGTTGGCATTTGAGAGCATATCTTGTTTCCTAACCAAACACGTTGGCATTTTTAGGAATGTTGTTCTCCCCCTTTTACCAACCGGAGTTGGTCTGGGTTCAAGCTATCATGTCCACTTGCCCTTTTGCTAAAATTGGTCTGAGCCAGTGTCAGCCTCCTAACCAAAGGACTATGGTTTGTTCTCTCCCTTTTACCAATCGGAGTTAGTCTGGGTTTGAACTATCGTGATCTTTCCCTTTTACCAATCGGAATTGGTCCGAGTTAGAACTATCATGTCCACTCGCCCTTTTACCAACCGGAGTTGGTCTGAGCCAGTGTACGCCTCCTAACCAAAGGAGTATGGTTTGTTCTCGCTCTTTTACCAACCGGAGTTGGTCTGGGTTTGAACTATCGTGTTCTTTCCCTTTTACCAATCGGAATTGGTCTGAGTTAGAACTATCATGTCCACTCGCTCTTTTACCAACTGGAGTTGGTCTGAGCCAGTGTACGCCTCCTAACCAAAGGAGTATGGTTTGTTTTCGCCCTTTTACCAACCGGAGTTGGTCTGAGTTCGAACTATCGTGTTGTTTTTACTGCCGAGCAGTGTAGTTTTACACACACTAGTATTCCCCAAAAAACTTTCAATAAAAGGAGAGAAGATGGCGAAATATCATCGTTTTATTCATATTGATGGAATTGCTTTACATTTTACATCACTGATAATACTTGCGTAGGTGTTCAGCATTCCATGCATTCTTAAATTCTTCTCCTTCTAGAGTCGCTATTCGGTATGTTCCTGGTCGAACAACTTCTGTAACTCGGTAAGGTCCATGCCAGTTTGCTTCCAACTTATTGTGCTTCTGAATGACCTTCTTTAGCACATAATCTCCTTCTTTTAAGTCGCATTTTTTCACCCTCTTGTTGTAGAACAAGGTTGTTCGTTGTTGGTAAGCAGCATTCCTAATGGCTGCCTCTTCTCTAACCTCCTCGAGCATGTTCAAATCTAATCTCCTCATCAATTCGCTGACTGGGGAGTTGAAATTCAGCACTCTGTGTGTTAGAAGACCCAACTCGGCAGGTATTACGGCCTCACTTCCAAATGCCAGTATATATGGTGATTCTCTAGTTGCTGCTCGGGGGGTTGTTCGGTAAGCCCACAATACTGACTGTAGCTCATTAATCCAATTAGCTTTAGCCCCACTTAGCCTCTTCTTCAAACCATTTAGTAGTGTTATATTCGTCACTTCAGTCTGTCCATTGCTTTGAGGATGGCCTGGTGCTGAATGAACCTTCAAAATGTTTCACTGATGACAATAGGCGGCAAACTCCTCGTTATCAAATTGTGTTCCGTGGTCTGTGATGAAGGCATGGGGGAGACCATATCGGCAGATGATGTTCTTCCAAACGAACTGGTACACCTTCTCGTATGTCATATCAATAAGGGGCTCAGCTTCTACCCACTTAGTAAAATAATCCACTGCGACGACGAGGTACTTGAATCTTCCTCGGGTCGTTGGCAGTGGTCCAACCAAATCAATTCCCCACATGGAAAATGGCCAAGGGGAAGTTATTGGTGTCAACAATGCTTGTGGAGTTCGTCGGATGGAGGAAAAACGTTGGCATTTATCACATCTCTTAGCATAGGCTATACAATCAGCCCTCATCGTTGGCCAGTAGTATCCCTGTGTCATCACCCTTTGCAAAAGTGTTCGACCTGCTACATGGGCTCCACAGGACCCTTCATGGATCTCTTCAATCAATTCTTTCACCTCGAAGGGATGTACACATCTTTGCAAACCTGCCATAATTCCTTGCCTATACAAAACACCATTAATTACTACATACCGAGTAGCTTTAAACTTCAATTTCTTGGCAGCGAGCTTATCCTCTGGTAATTCTCCTTCCTCAACTTATGCCCTGATGGGATCCATCCAATATGGTCCTAAATCAAGGGTAATAATATTCATCGTCAGGTCATCATCTATGCTCCGACTTTCTAATACTTCAATTGGTATCGTTCTCCGCAGCTCGGTACGAGTAGCTGATGCTAGTTGGGCCAGTGCGTCTGCTTGTGCATTCTCCATTCTTGGTATTCTGATCAACTGAATGGCATCAAATTCTTCCAACAATTCCATCACCTTTGCATGATACTTGACCATTAATTCTCCTTTAACTGCATATGTTCCCATTATCTGATTCACAACTAATTGAGAATCACTGAATACCATCATTTATTGCGCTTCCATAATCTTTGCTAAATTAAGACCTGCTATCATGGCCTCATACTCAGCCTCATTATTGGAGGCTTTGAATTGGAATCGCAAGGCATATTCCATGTCAATCTCTTCTGGGGTGTTCAAAACAATTCATGCTCCACAACCTGTTGTGCAAGATGACCCATCTACATATAATCTCCATGTAGGTAACCCGTCTTCAAATTTCTTATCTGACAAAGTTCCTCGATGAAATATTTGTTGTTTCTTTTCATCCTCCCCTGTGATTTCTCCCTCTTCGTCGACCATCTCTTCTCGCCCTTTTACCAACCGGAGTTGGTCTGAGCTCGAATTTGATGATCCTTTTACATCCACAAGCCCTTTTACCAACCGGAGTTGGTCTGAGCTTATGTCTGTTGATCCTGTAACATCCACAGGTTGATCAGCGAGCAACTTTTGTTCCTTGGGGGTATCAGGATATGTAAATTCTGCTATAAAGTCTGCTACAGCCTGCCCTTTTAGTGATGATCTGGGTTCATACACAATATCATATTCATCGAGCTCTATTGCCCAATACATCAGTCTCCCTGATTTTTCTGGCTTATGAAGGGCTTGTCTCAATGGCATGTCGGTATACACGACGATGGTATGGGCCTGGAAATATGGCCTCATTCTTCTACTTGCCTCAATTAATGCCAATGCCAATTTTTCCAGCTTTGGGTACCTGATCTCTGCACCTCGCAAAGCCTTACTTATGTAATAAATTGGCTTCTGGACTCCATTCTCCATTCTGATCAATGCCGAGCTGACTGTATTCTCCGATACTGCCAGGTACAAGTACAATTTTTCTCCCATTACTGGCCTGGACAACAGTGGAGGTGCTCCCAAATATTTCTTCGAGTCTTGAAAGGCTTTTTCACATTCATCATTCCACTTGAAAGTTTTTCGAAGTGTTTTGAAGAATGGGAGGCATCTATCAGTTGCTAGGGATACAAATCTGTTGAGCGCTGCAACTCGTCCTGTAAGACTCTGCACCTCTTTCTTCGTCGTTGGAGATCGCAATCCCAAAAGAGCTTTAATCTTTTCTGGATTCGCCTCAATGCCTCGCTGGTTGACAATGTACCCGAGGAACATTCCTTCTCGTACTCCAAAGGTTCACTTCGTCAGGTTGAGCTTCATTTGGTATTTATCCAGTTGATCAAAGGTCTGACCTAAGTCAACTAGATTATCAGCAGCTTTCTTGCTCTTTGTCAGCATATCATCGACATAGACTTCCATATTGCAACTGATTTGTTCGGTAAAAACCTTGTTCATCAGCCGCTGGTATGTCGCTCCTGCATTTTTCAAACCAAAAGGCATAACATTATAACAATAAGTTCCCCTAGGGGTAATAAAAGAAGTACTTTCCCTGTCTTCAGGTTTTATTTTGATCTGATTGTAGCCAGAGTAAGCATCCATGAAGCTGAGCATCTCGTGTCCCGAGGTAGCATCCACTAGTTGATCAATTCTGGGAAATGGAAAATGATCCTTTGGGCATGCCTTGTTGAGATCGGTGAAATCAACACACATTCTCCATTTATTGTTTTTCTTCTTTACCATCACCACATTTGCTAACCAGTATGGATATTTCACATCTTTAATGAATTGGGCTTTCTGGAGATTCTCGACCTCCTCTTGTATGGCTTCATTCTTCTCGGGACTAAACACTCTTCTTCTCTGCTTTACAAGCTTGATCTCCTTATTCATATTAAGCTCATGGCATAAGAAGTTTGGATATATTCCTGGCATATCTTCATGACTCCATGCAAAAGTTTTCTTTCTGTTTCTCAAGAAAGCTATCAACTCCTGTTTTATTGAAGCATCCAATGACGAACCTATCTGAGTTGTTCCCTCAGGGTGTTCATCGTCTAGAATAACATTTTCTGTAGATTCCACCACCTGTCCTTTTACAAGTTGGGATTCATCTCTAGGATCCAGTGTTTCAATTTCTGTACCTTCATCCACCTGGTAGGTAGTAGTCTTTTTCCTTGATTCTTCAAGCTCCTCTTGCTCGGCAGATGAATAATAGCATTCCCGAGCTACTTTTTGATCACCTTTCACAACTCCTACTCCAAAATTTGTTGGGAATTTTAAGCACTGATGTACTGTAGATGGAACTGCTTCGAACTTCTTCAAACCAACTCTTCCCATGATGATGTTGTAAGCTGATTGCACATTCTTATCCATCACAAAGAAGCGTATTCTTTCTGTTCGACAAGCAGGCTAAGTTCTAATGAATATATCCAACTTGATCGTCCCAAGTGGAAAAACTTTCTCGCCAGCCAAACGCAGGAGAGGTATGTGATAAGGCTCCAATTGAGATAACTTTAAATTTAAATTGTCAAAGCATGAGTAGAACATGATGTCTTCTGAACTGCCATTATCTACCAAAACTCTTAAAATCATTACTTCTTTCATCCTCATTCTGATCACCAAAGGGTCGTCGTGAGGGTAAAGAACACCTTCAAGGTCATTTTTTGAAAAACCAATGACCAGCTTCTCTTTGTTTACCTTCCTCGGGCGATCCTCTTCATCCAAATTTATCCGTTGAATGTATGAGCAAGCCTGAGCCTCACCGAGGTAAGCTTTTCTTTCTGCAGTAAGATCTCCTCCTCCTGCATCTCCGCCTGTAATAACATTACAATCAAATATTCCGAAACGTATTGAAAATACCTCGCATTCTGGTTGCCTTAGCTTTTTGGGAAGATTGGGGTCATCATCTGGATCATCTTCATGGTTTCTCTTCTTTTTCTCCTCTGCTCGACGAGGAGATTTAGACCTTTCTCTAGTTCGGTCATTATTTCTTCTTTTGCCTCCCCGATCAACATACTTTGCTAGCTTCCCTCTTCGGATGAGTGCTTCAATCTCGTTCTGAAGAGCTATGCAATTTTTGGTCATATGGCCGTGATCCTTATGGAACTCGCAATATTTCTCCCTATTCCTCGTGTCAGGGTCTGACCTCAGTTTCTTTGGCCACTTTACTTCCTCGTTATTCTTGATTTCTTCCAAGACATGATTAATACCCATTTTCAAAGGAGTATAATTATCTAATTTCTTCAGGACTTCCCATGACGACTTATTATTTTTGGAATGCTTGTCACCGCCATTGCCTTTATGCACTTTCTTCTTAGATTTGTCGACTTCCACCTTGGTTTCTTTATCCATATTCTTCTTCGCAGCCATAGCCTCCTCGGCATTCATGATTTTGGCCGCTTTTGCCATCAACTCTGACATAGTTGCAGGTGGATCTTTCGCCAAAGTGTAATACAACTTGTTAGGCAACAACCCACCAATCAAGGCGGTGATTGCTTTCTTTTCGTCATAATCTATGACCTCCAGCTTCTCGTTGTTGAAACGAGTTATGTAGTCTCTAGTACTCTCACCAGATTTTTGTCTAACACTTAACAAGTGTGCTACTTATTTTACTGGCTTTGCTCCAAAACAGAAATTGCCGATGAACAACTCGGCCAGTTGAAAGAAAGTTGAAATCTTACCCCGAGGAAGATTGTTGTACCATATCTGGGTAGATCCAGTAAGAGTTCCGGAGAATGCTCCACATCTCATCTCGTCGGGGACAACATAGATGTCGGCAGCAGCTTGATATTGCTCTATGCGAAGAACAGGATCTGTCTTTCCATCGTATTTGGGGGTCACCACAGGGGCTTTAAACTTTGACGGGGTAGGAAAACCCACAATGGCCTGGACAAAAGGTGTCCCTCGAACAAAAGTTCGTTGTAGGGGATTCTTCGCTTTAGCCATTTCTCCCAATCTATCCTCCAACCGCTGAATGGACCCTTTCCAAGCATCATTTCCTTCCTCGGGCCTATTAGTTCGAGCAATTGATTGTTCTGAAGTGGCCTCCTGAGATCTATCTTGACGAGCAACTGGTCGTGATTGTGCTGATCCTTCTCTTAGATCTGATAGTCGTCGAAAACTCCTCGACATGGTCTGAGGTGGACTCCTATTCCTCCTAGGGCCTAATCGACTGAAAGGAGACACCCTGCTCAGTCTTTCCAAGGCACTGGGTCTCTCTGGAGAGAAAGTGACACGTTGATCAGTATCTGTAGCCCGTATTGACGAAGTTCGTCCAGGTTGATAAGAGAAATCATTAGATTCTTCATTATGATATGACACAGTACGCCTGGATCGTGAAGAAAGTAAATAGGTTTGCCTCTGACCACTTCGCTGTCCCGAATGTGCAGGTGCACCGCCATGAAAGGTTTGTATGAGTTGCCGCATTATTTCTTGCATGGCAATTTTTCCTTGAGCCAGATTTGTCATAATTCCTGCCAGATCTGGAGGTGCAGAGGGATTTGGAAGATTTCCAGCATTTCCAGCGTTTCGATTGCTGGATTCCGGATTATCTGCCATTGATGATGAATGATTTTTGGTGAAAAACGATAACAATAGTCGTTTCCCACAAATGGCGCCAATCTGTTGATGTAAAAAAGTAGATTGCTTCTAATTATTTAATCACAGATAAATGTAATTGAGACAAAGAATCTTAAAGTGGTTCAGCCTTATAAGAATGGCCTACGTCCACTATTTCTGTTATTGCCAAGTGTTTTGAAATTCTCGATATGTAATTCTATCAAGAAATTCCGGTCCCCTTGAATGAGGGTGATACAATGTATTTATAGCCCTTGGGCTGTACATGTGAAAGGGTAAACAGTGAATGCCCTTTAAGCGTATACGTCTGTATGATTAGCATTCAATGAATAGTTGAACTGTTGATTATCTGGCAATCAATGCTGCGACCGAGATGCAGCTCGGACCGCCTTAGTTGCTCTTCGTTCAGGAGTTCCTCGGAGTATTGGAGTTCCTCGGAGTGTTGGTGTTCCTCGGAGTGTTGGTGTTCCTCGGAGTACACTTACTGCTCGGGGGGAGTATGACTTGGTCGGGGAAATAGACTTCCTCATTGCTATTGTGCCACGTAGATAGACACGTGTCTTCTTATTATTCGTCTATATCAGCATACTAATTTTGGTATCAACAAGTACATTAGGCCTTAAGTGGAGATTATGTTTACATAAAGTGAGACAAGTAAGTATTGGGATCATTGAGAAAATATCTGTAATTGATAAATGAATGAAATTCGAGAAGGGTGATATAGTAATGAGTGACCCTATATTTATGACCAATAGTGATGATGAGAATAACTACTAAAAAATAATGAAGGGGTAACTAGGGCCCTTAGAGTTGTGTGAAAATTCATATAAATATGATAGTGAGTAAAAATCGTGAGTAATAAGTACGATGAGTATTCGAGAGAAACATACTACGTACGAATGATAATATCTAGGTTGTGTGTATACCTACTGATTTTTATAGGTGTTAAGAATACCTATTGTATGATTCTTATGTGTATGGACATACCTACGCTACTTTCTATCATGGGAGGTCTCACGTTGTGGTCAGTCTTATTCTGAGGAGCCCATTTGGAGGGATATTGACTTGTACCTCAGGACATAGAACTTTGGGTAATGCACACTACAGTGATTTAGGGTGTGCTCGATTATTTGGGTGTGTAGGTATGTGCGTATCCCAAAGGCTTAGGACTATGTTCGCCTCCAATATGTGTGATTTGTTTTTATGGTTCAAGAGTGATTTTTTGCCGGTAGTATGCATTGGGACTTGATAGCAGAGTATGCCACACAGCAGCTTAGCCTCGGAGTGCCATATTAATATTAATATATATATATATATATATATATATACATATATATAATATAGAGTGATAAATATATATACTTGTGATATATGCATGCACCGCAGCTTAGCCTCGGGGTTACTTATTTGTATATATATTATATAGAGTGATAAATATATATACTTGTGAAATATTCTATCGCGTGCTTAGTAAATGATAAACATAGTGACATCTTATATAATTTAGTATATGGAAGGCTAAACATACATTAAGAATTTCATAATTTACTAATTGATGTAAAGAATTTACTAACGTAGAGTGTGGGTGAAATAAGTGGGCACAGCGTATTAGCGTATAAAGAAATATAAATATTTGTTTGGACTAGTTAGGCGGGGTAGCATAATTAGTTAGGGTGGTAGAAAAGTATGTTGGGTGTGTACATTAGTTGAGAGGTGAGGATCTCAAGAGAGGGTACGTAAACCTAACATGTATATAATATTTGTTGATTTTGCATTTTAAATCACTTGCTAATTTTTTTTAACTGTTTTCACTTTGGCTTTGATCCGTTGCAAATATCTTATCTTTGTTTTTGTAAAACCATTTTTAGATACCCAGCTACAGGGACATTAAGCATAGGAGTTCCTTTCCTTTGACGTGGTGCAGTTGGTGTGAAAGTTGTAGGACCTCGGTAGTAAACGCCTCCATATTTATCATCTCTTCCTTATGAGTATCTATTTCAGTTAGGGCATGTCACCCACTCTTATTCAGATAGTATTTCAGAGATAGCGTATTTATATTTGGTTTTTAGGTTATTGAGACTTGTCATATTTACTTCATTATGGATTTGATTATTACGGATGTTTAACTAGAATGTTCATCCAGTCATTTTATTTATTCAGTTGGTTCATTACTTACTATCTGATGTGTTGAATGGTGAATGTTTTGCATAAGTTTAAATTGATGTATGTTAATAAGAAATATAAAATTTGACACAACCTTTTCAAATACTAGGCGATTAGTAAGTTTTAAAAGTTTTTTACAGCGATTAGTAAATTTGATGCCACCTTTTCAAATACCCATCACATGTAGAAGATTACCCACGAATTAGTATGAATTTAGAAACAAGAAATCTGGGAAATAATTAGAAGAATGTATGTTTCCTCCAAAATTAGGGTTCTTGAGGATTATGTCAACTTTACCCCATTAATTCGATATCGTTGATGAATTTGAACACGTTTCATGTAGGAAATCATGTAGTTAGTACTAGTAGTATTGTTGTTTGGGAGTTTGGGCGAAATTGATAGAGGTTTTGAGGACTTTTGGTGATGAAACCCGTAGGATAGTATATGCAGAATCTGGGAAATATCTGGGCGATCGATCGATCGACCTTGAATGTCGATCGATCAACTGGATCGATCGATCGACCCCCTACCTTCGATCGATCGACCACTTCTGAATTTTAAAGCTCGTATATTCTTAATGATTAACCCTATGCCACATTATGGGAACCCTTATACATATTTTATTTACCATAATGGGACTTGGTAAAGACCAATAGGGTTGTAGGCAAGGTTCGGGTGACACGATTCACATGTAATTTAACCGTGGGATTTCGGGAATAGAAATTTACTAGAAAATCGTGTGTACGTTATAGTATATCTTGTGAGAATTAAGGAAGACTGAGACCAGTAGAGTAGTGAGGGTGCACCTATTGATTTTATATTATTTTGAGAGGATACACTTCGAGAGTCGAGAAGTACTTAAGGATTTGTTATATTTAATAAAATAAAAAGAGTGATTTACTTATCTGTAGAACTCGAGCGTTATATGTTACGCATGGCTAGAATTATAATTATGCGTCGTGGGCGCACCTAATTTAGAAAGTGTGAATATTTATATATATGACTGTATGACTATGCTTATATTATGTATCTGTGTAAAAATCATACCTGGGCTACTTGCTATCAAGGAGGTTTTCGCATCGGGATAGTCTTATCTTGATTGGACCTTTATATGGGATATTGACTCATACCCTAGAAGATAGTATCCTCGATACAGGCTATCTGAGAATGATAGTCAGATGTTCTAAGAGACGTGAGGCTATGTGATGACCTCTTAGGACCTGGAACTATGCTTCGCCTCCATTTGTTTGTGTATTGTGTTAATACAGTTCGAGAGTGATTTCGAACTTGTATTTCCCTTAGTTTGTGTGATACGGGGACTTGACAGCAGAGTATTCCAGCACCATAGATTTTATGTGGGGTTCCGTTAGTATATATATTATATGTGTGACTAATATATATATGTATATCTATATGGTAACTTTCTACTGTGTGTATAAGTACATAAGTAATGAATAAATGCTTCAACTTTATTATAAGTGTTCGGGAAATTTATAACGGTAATGAGTTGTTTAAATTAGCGTAAGAAATCTTGAAGAGAATGATTTCCTAAAGTAAATATCATAACCTCGCTTTTCACATGATAAAACCTTATGGAGAATAAGTTAGAGAAACTTATGAGATTTATTAGTACGGTAGGCGTGCACACTAGATGAGAGGTGAGGATTCTCAAGAGAGTGTCGCATACTAAGATTGTTGTTTCATTAGCCGATAAGCATTTTAATTACTTGCTAAACTATTTTACACTCGGGCTCTGAACCATTTCCTGTCTTTTTTTCTCTTGTATATATATATATATATGTGTGTGTGTGTGTGTGTGTGTATTACAGGTGCCCAGCCACAGGGGCGTCATGCTTAGATTCCTTGGAACGGACGCGAAGTAGCTTATCTGGCAGTTGCAGACCATTGCTTAGACGACCTCGTTATTGACTCTACTCTTATTTTAGTTTTGATTAGTTAGGGCAGGTGTCTCCCATTTCCCTATTCAGCTGGAATTGTCAGACATTTATGTTTATTATTTAAATTTCAGTATTCTGTACTCTTTGGGTTTTGATTACTATCAGGATGATTTCATTTGTAATTTTAAAACTTGGTATTGGCTTATCTGAATGGTTGAACTCTTGGGTGTTAATTACCATTCTTCATATTTATGTGATTCTAAAATTGTTAATTATTAAAAAGGTTTTCGTATCTGGATTTAAATAGAATGGAAATAAGGTTTAAATTTTTTTGGCACTTAGCTTAATTATTTAGGGTGCTTAAATTGGAAATTTATTTTGCGACAGTGATGCTAAGAATGAACCAACCGTTCACCTTGATTTTAATTTAATAAAGGACTGATCACCCGGTATTTAATTAGGCGGGGTGTCACAGGTGGTATCAAAGCATCAGGTTCTAGTGTCCTTTAGGATATATACGAATTACTTCATTTCCAGCTTAGCGTCTTTGATTTAGAGCCCTAATATTAGGAATGTTGTATTCATATTTATGCGTTGGGAATTCGTGCTTCTACGATTTGTTTATGTGAATGATGAACTCATCCAGATTATTTAAATTTTCAGATGGATCGTCAAGAAGAACAAGCTAATGTCGTTGGGGGAGTCAATGAGCAAGGTCAGCTCACACCTCAGGTGTCTCTAGAGAAAGTATCAATCGTCGAGTTAGCAGATATTATGGCACAGACAGTTACCACAGTGGTCTTACAATATCAAGATTTTAGCACACAACTTATAGGGGAAAAAGATCTAGAGAGTATAGTCAATCTGTCATGACTAGAAATAACAAGTCTGCGAAGACTCTGAAATCGCAACAACAAGATCCTTAAGACCGTAAAATCCATGAAGGTAACAAATTGTGCAGGGAAACCCAAAAGCGTCAGGGCCAACAAAGTCGGGGTCAGAGTGAAATCACAAAAAGGTGTTTCAAATGTGGAATGGACGTTCATGAATGTCTAACTAGTCCGGATCAGACTGGAGAGGAACTCCGACCCGACCAGCGAGAACTTTCAAGACTCTGCTATAAGTGTGTACAAACGGGTCACAAGTGGAGGGATTGTCCTCAACCAGATGTCATTTTCATCAAGATGCTCAATAAGGCCAAGGAAAAAGTGGAACTGTACAACCGGACCAAAACAAACAAAGCCGTAAAATGAAACAGTTTAGAGGTGGATGCTTTAATTACGGCAGGATGGGTTACCGTAGGCAGGATTCCCAGATAAGAGTAAGACACCCCAGCAGCAGGGGTAGAAACAACACGAATGTGTGTACAACGTCTAGCATACTAAAATTCAGCAGCCATCATCGGCCACTGATGGTACGTTCCTTCCTTCTAGTACTATGGGATACTTTTTATTCAATACTGGGGCGTCACACTGTTTCATATATACTCATTTTGCACGGACCTTAGGATTTTTAGACATTACTGAGAGTACGGTGTCATGCGTAGACTCATCATTGGGAAAGGGTCTTTAATTTTCTTTATATAATAGGGTGTACGTATATAGTTTGGCAGTTTGATTTTTACCTGCAGTCATACTAATTTTAGTCATACGTGAGCACGACATCATTATTGGCATGGATTGGCTCGCTGAGTAAAGAGCCATGATAAATTGTTTCGGTAGGAGTATTATCTTTGCCATTACGGGGCAGGAGATGTTTTGGTGGCGATGCCTCGCCCAGAGGGAGGATCTTCCACCCATTTGTATTATATAGAGGAGGATACCTCTAAGGAGATTGTGATTCTCCTATATTCAAATCCAATCGTTCGTGAGTTTCAGAATGTATCTCAGGAGATAAGTGGGTTATGTGTTGAGGTATTTTGTGGAGAGTAAAACCACATGAGCTAAAAAAATTTGAAGCGAGAATAAGGGCAAGGGAATAGTGCTTACAAGGGAAATTGTTAATATAATTTTCGATTTGGTTCAGACAGATGCGTTATGTCCGGAAGACGATTAAGTAGCCAAGGCGATTGGTAAAGTAGAAGTACGAGTTTTATCCTCGGAGGATAAAGCATGTTTTATGTGACACGAGCGAATCACTGTATTTTATTCATTGCTAGATTAGCATGTGAGACGAGTTTAATGCGTACAACTATAAACATTATTATGTGAATAGTTTCCCTAGTGTAGGAGGATTATCTTTAGTCCTATCCATGGAGGATCAATGCGTGTATTAATAGTGTTATATACTTTATTGAGGTTACTCATTTTAGTGGTGTGATATACGAGTATGATATTATCTTGGTTACAAATTTATAGTAATTGTTAGTACGATAGTAGGTAGTTATTGCAAGGCTATCAGAGTGGCTACCTTAGTGCAGCATGTTTTGTCCTGGCGAGGCCTCATCTGTGAGAGGGTCGGGCTCGCATTTATATTATATATTGTAGAAAATTCGAAGGGTATAGTGGTATCAAAATGTTTCATCCCGGGGTGTTTAGGGACCTTGTTGCCATGTTTTAGTGTGTACTGGGTTTACCTTTAAGCGAAAAGATTTAACTCAATATTATGTTTAACGCTCACGACTTGGTGATAGGAAGAGCGTGTTGATATATCTATCCTTTAGAGATGTGGGAGTTGAGAGTTACACCCATATTATTGGGAACGGGATTTCGATAATCCCGATTGTATGTATTCAAGGTTTATGGAATGTGATTTCCACCAATACTGAACGATTGTAAGATTGGCGAAATATTCTTTGTTAAGTGTAATTACGGGAGGAGATGTAACTTTTTCTATCGAGAGATGGAATGAAGGGGTACATGTTATGGACGGAGGGCCTAATGTATTTCGATAACCGATAATGCTAGGTAGTAGTGTATCGGGGGGGTTCCTTGTTTGGATTTCGCTTTGCGAGACATCCCACGCATGAAACTTAGTGTAAGGTTGGAAGTGGGAAGATGTTTGATCATTAGTCTATGAGTTTGGTACCTCGGTCGTAGTAGGAACAGGTAATTATATCTGTAAGTTGGAAGTTGAATTATGATTTAAGGCCAGAGGAACCAGTGGTGTGGTGAGAAGGCATTGAAAGTTTTGTCTTATCACCACGAGTTAAGCGGTGGAACGACGATAAGGAGGATTTAAAATTTTGATTTCTAGGGTGATTGAAAGTACGCAAGTGTTGTAATCACGTTGTGAGCACAAGGAAACTAAATAATTGGGTGTTATGTTTGAAGCGTATGTGATGCTTAAGCTAGTATGCACGATTTATAGGGTGTGTGGGCATCCTGGTTAGCTGATGTCAAAATTGTTCGAGTTGAAAGGACGTGGAAATAGAAGTGTGGAATAAATTTTTATGGGATTAACATGAAAAAGTGGAAGTGGTAGAGTAGATTGGGCGCCGTGTGAAAGACGATAAATCCATATATTTGTGTTTAGAGTAGCACACCGAATCTGGTTGGAAGGCTGTGGGAAGCCATTTAAAAAGGGGTATCCCTTAATAAGGGTAGAATTCAATTATTATGGAAGACACTCGAATCAGAGTTATAATTAGTCAAATGTTGAGAGCGACTGACGCGTACAAAGGGTGAAGATGCTAGTATGGTATAAAAGGTCCGGAAGTGCACATCGTGGAGAAAAGTACATGGGTCGAAACTTTCAGTATACGCAAAGGAAAGAACGGGAGTATCAAGTGTCACTTAATGTGAGACATTACAAGTAGAAGTCGATGTCGAGCGAGGCATAGTGAGTACTCTCCGCAGGCACAACTCATAAATAGAAATCAGTTGGAACAAGAGGAACAAACCAAAGAATTTTGTGGCTATCTACAATTCCTATAATGGAAGAGGCCGGTAAAGTCGGTAAAGTTTCTTGGATGAGTTGACAACCTCAAGGTAAGATCAAGAGTTCTTTAGAATGTGTGGAACAAGATGCCCAAGAAGTAAGTGATTGACATTCCTTTAGGGTTATTTACAATATTAGCTAGTGTGCCCCAGTCTTCCTTTGAAAGGAAGGATGGCACCGGTACGTGGTCCTACACGGTATTTTTCTGAATTAGGTTGAGATTTTTTTAATCCCACCTTCAATATGGGATTTCGGGAAGCAGCAGGGACAAAGTTTAGTTTTGATCAAGGTTGTATTAATCATAACCCGGGGAGTAGGCGAGCGGTGATTAACCATTAGTGGAGCAGTGTGAAAGTAATTTTGGATTCATTGTGATCGTTTCTTTTCCACAACGGTTATAGCTAGCAAGTGGAGTATAATACAGTAATTGGGGGAGGATATTACCTAACGGTAGGGTCCCGTGAGAGCACACGTACCTATTTATTTTGAATAAGATACTTATTGAGGTTTTGGTTCGGAAAACCTTAACTTTCTCACTTTGAATGTTAAGAGATGGGCAGATAATCAGAATTTTGGATTGGTTGAGTTAGAGTCTGATGACTATGGTGGAATTCCACGACTGTTTTAGGTGAAAAAGAGTGGTCAGATGTTCATATGGTTTCTCCCAGAATAGGGGTTTTGTGTTGAGATAAATCCGAGTAGTTGTCATATAGTGAGGTGCGGCCTCCCAATGATATTGAAATAATGGGAATTAATAATGTATAGGCGTGTCTTATGTGAATGTTTTCGGATAGGAGCACAATGTGAAGTGTCTTTAATGAAAGTGTTAAACAAGTTTGCTGTAAAGCGGCGGGGGCTATAATGATTGAGCGTCTTACTATGTAGATAGTTTGCGTACTGATAAGGTATCCAAAATTGTTTTACCAAATAGGCCTTATTTTCAAAATTTCGGGACGAAATTCCATTATTAGGGGGGAAGTATGTAATACCCCGTATTTTATGGCTTTTAAATTTAGGAATTTATTAAATTTAATTGAGATAGATTAATTTAATATTAATTCGGAAATTTATTTTAAATATTTACTAGCGTGCCGAGAGTTAGTAATTATTGGAAAATTGTTGATTTGTAAAATATTAGTTATTTAGTAGAGTAATATGTAGAATCAAATTTATTAAAATTGTCACGAGGGAATAATATGACAATTATGGAAATTAAGTCAGGACGTGCCTGTGTCGTGTCGAGATTAAATTATTATTAGTAAAAGTGAATAAATTATGAGTCAGCCGTATGGTCCTTTCGAGTGTGCCAATGTGTCCAGAAGGGTCGAGAAAGTCAAAATAATGTACCCGGGGGTTTAGTTCGGGTCTCGGGGCATTTTTAAGCCTAATTGGCATCCCGGGAGGGTATTATAGACATTTTACATTTTGGGGCAATTAAACCCATTTCCGAAGGATATATCATCCTTTAGGAGTTGTCTTCTAGGGTTAACAAACAGAAAACCCAAGAATGGCCATTAGAGAAGGAGTTGGAGATCTTTTCAAGCAACTCAAGGCCAAAGACTCACCCGTTTGCACCGCCACCACCACCAAAGCGTAGATCGCGCGACGAGGAATGCAACCTTACCTCTTTCGTCCACAAATCAGAAACTCAAATCCCAGAAAAGTATCTATCTTGCTTTGTTTTTAGTTAATGTCTCACCCATGTTAGTTTAGGATTATCAAGAACATGTTTTATGAAAGAAATTGATAATTTAGAGACTTTAAATCGCATGTTTAGAGAAATTTAATATATTCTTGACATACCCAATTAACTTTTAACCCGTTTCAAAATGGTACTCAACTTTTTACATAACTAACAAAAAGGCAATTTTATCCTTTAAAATTCGAAATATATCTTACTCGCGAAAAACATAAACTATTCCAATATATGATAAAGTCTTCTTGTCACCAAACACCATAATTCTCCAAATTAAAACAAACCAAATATGCATAAAAATGGAATAGTTTATGTGTTCGTAAACCAATGCTGAATTGCTGTTGAAGAAGAAAGAGGTTCAAGATCCCCGACAGATACCGCATTTTAACTTAGCATTAGATACGCCTAACTCGTAATGGCTTTAGTATGAACACAATAGATCAAATTGACATAAAATAGAAAAATCCATGTCACGTGCCTCTGTATTATTGATTGATGATATTTTTTTAGTATCTGCAGAATGGGAACCGCAACTGCAATTAAACAACAATACCAAATTAGTTAAGTAAAGAATATCTCCAGACATATTAGTTGTCCAACAAGAGAAACAAGAAGGAAAAAAATTAATCCCTAGGCGTGTATATCGCAATTACAACCGTATGGGTTTTGTAAAATTGTAGTACATCATACAAAAGAATTGAATCTTCATAATTAGATCACAAGGAATAATAGTACTGTACAGATTTACACAAGTTAGCTTGCTTTGACTAACAACTACACATTTTAAGGTAAACGGACACAACAAAATATACTACATGCCAAACAGATAATAAGGGAAAATATAAAATAAAATAAAAACATAATTTAATAACTGAAATTATGTATACCTGTGCTTAGACAATCCGCAGGCCGCAGCTAGCTAAAAGGCTAGGATAGCCCTCCTCGTCCCCAAACACGTGCTCCTATCCTCTTTTCTTTTCCTTCCTTTTTCCTTTTTTCTTTCTTCTTTTTCTAGGTTTTTCTCTTTTTTTCTTTTCTCTTTTCTTTCTTTTTCATTTTTTCCTTCTCTTCTTTTTTTTCTTTTTTTTTCACTTTTCTTTCTTTTTCCTTTTTTTTCTTTTCTCTAAATTCTCTTTTCTCCTTTTTTTCTTTTATCTAAATTCTCTTTGTTCCTTTTTTTTCTATTTATTCCTTTTACTCTTTTTTCTCTCTTTCATTCTTTTCCCTTTACTTTTCTTCTTTTCCTAGTTTATTCTTTTTTCTTTTTTTCATTTTTTTCTTTGATTCCTTTCTTTTTTATTTTTTTTATAAAATTGCTTTAACTGATGGTCCCAGAAGTCTTATTACATACTGGAAGATTCTTCGGCTCCTCAAATTGCTCGGGATACTATATAAGAAATACTTGGTTCTCGAGTTAAATTCACCATCGGACGTAAAACTGACACCCTTGAAGAAAATTTACTAGGGGTATTTCTTCAACATTTGATGGTAGTGGGTGAGAATAGTCTGGACTTTCGTTCACAATGCTCTTGGTTTCTTCAATAACTAAGCGAGAATTTAGTCATTTATGATAGATGTGGGCTGCAGATTATCATCCAGCTTAGTGAATGGCAGTTTATAGTCACATTCCGACTCTTCGCCATCGAAAACAATACCTATACCCTGAAAATCATCGTCGAGATCCGGTTTAACTTCTTAGATTTACCTACATCTGTGTCATTTTTGGAGCGTGAGGTTTTCTCTTTGTTAACTGTAGGCCCCGCGGGAATCTAAATCAAACACTCCCTTTGTCTAGCAATGAATTCATCCACGTGAATGGGTTGGGGGATCCTGTTGGTGAGCCCGCTTACAGGACCGCAATTACATATAAACTAGTTGTGCCAACAATGTTTCTCTTTTTCGACATAACCGTGCATGTACATAGAAGGAGGCCTGCTAGTGTTGGTCTTGTGCTGCTGAAAATTACCCCTACGAGAGGGGCCTCAAGGGATGTAAACGGGCCTGATCCATGAGAATGCGATTAGGGACATCAACTCAGGTGGGGCCATTGTCTCCTCTAGGACACCGATTTGAACCCTGCAGTGTAGGAAATTCTTCTTCATAGGAAGAGCCTCTGTGAGAATCTCTCTCCAAGTTTTTGGGACTTTCCCATTGAAACTAATCCCCAAATTCAGTTATGTTGTAGTCTTCTATACTGTTTCATTCCCATCTTCTATCTTCTTTATCTTTGAAAATTACTTGATGATGATGAAGAAACAACACTAGAAATCATTTCATTTGGCTTTTGCAATAATAACCTTGCAGACTCTTTAACCTGGATATCCCTGAAAATTCAGTTTAAGCATTCGAAAACTTGATCGGGCATAAATGAGCAACGACCCGGTTGGTCCAAAGGTGATAAGTAAAATGGAGAAGGGTATTTTACCTATTAATAGCTATAATATTAGTCATATAAAATCATAAATAGGTCTACACGCTATAATTTGTGAACTTAAGAAGTGAACAAAATTAAACTCCAAATAGGTAAAAATACTTTTGACCATTTTACTTCCCTAGACGAGAAGTATTTTACTCTAAAACTAATAGGACCTGAAATTACATTTACCTGATACAAAAATCTGTTCACAGCAGATGAATACTCGTTTTCACTTATTTTTCAGCCTACCAAGATTTTCAACTCTTGTATATACTTTATGTGTAACATTTTATGTTACTCATGTCATATGGAAGGCCAAAAAGGTACTTCATAGCATCAGCCCGATCCAAGTTTAAACTGGGGGAAACAATACACTTAACATCATTTAAAGGGCTTGTGAAAATAACTTGCCATGTTAGTATAAAAAAAATACAGCATAGAAATAAGGTCAGTGTTGATGAGCTTTATAGGCATATAAGCCTTCTGAATAAATGGTTGGTGAGTATACTGATAAGTAAAAAATTCTACATACAAACAAAATATATATACGAACAAACAAGATATCAAATACAGCCATTTCCAAAGTACTCGTATCTAAATAATCACTTGAGATGACAGGATAACTGATGGACAGCAAGTCAGCAACATATATAGATAAAGATGGTAGTCAAAAGTTTTAATAAGAGGTTGGCAGGTTGCAAAAGCTTACTACTGTTATAAAGTACTTGATTAGTTTTCTTTCGGGGTGAGTAGAATTTTATTGGGGGGGTGGGGGCTGAGTATCACTTGGTGAACTGGAAGGCATCATTTTCAAAGTGGATTTGTAATTAAAAGTTTATCCAAGGTCGATGAAGAATTTGTTGGAATATGGTTACAAAGGTTTATGACAGGTCATGAACCTGTGTGTGTGGATAAATTTTGTGCTAGGAAAGCATGGGATTAAGGAATGGAGGGATTACAAAACAGATGAATTCCAGATTGGTCGTTTGAAAGGCACATAGAAAGTATGGTCCTTCTTCATGGTTGGAAAGGAAGAGGAGGGTTTTTCAAGGATTGCTATGTAAAATCAACACAATTGTAAGAAATTTGTTCTCTTTTGAGAGGGTCTGGAATCCACGCTGGATGATCACACCTCCAAGCTCGAAAGAGGCCTTTTACAGAGAAAAATATAATAACATTAACCATAAAAGAACCAAATATGATGAATTCAAATTGTGATTTAAGTTAGCAGAAATATAATCTACGCAGGCATGCATAAGAAAACTGACCTTTTCCCATCCATGCAAAAGTGAAAAGCACTCAAGGATAAGGCACCAACAGCTTCAATGGCATATAAGTGCGGAACATCCTCTGACTCAATATATGTTAATAAGGCAATCCAGCAAGATAGCAAATAAGGTTGATTCTTCCATTCAAATGTGTTACTAGTGAGATTATAGTTCATATCAAATTCATGTCTACTCTCCGATTCAGAGTCCTCAATACCAGAAGATTGAAAATTCAGAAAGATGGATAGCAATGCATTTCCACCTTTAACTGTTGAGCTTTATTCTTCAAAGCGCATAGACAAGAGAGTAATTATCTTCAAGCTGGAGGTAAAAAATTAGGCTTCAATAAACAAAAGACAAGAAACATACACATTGAACAAAAGAAAAAGTACCTCGATAATTTTAATGATTACTAAGATGTCTTTTTAATTTTTTAAGAATTGACTAAATTCACTTCTGAATGTTTAAAGTTAAAGTAAAATTTAGCGAAAAAATCTCTCCGGTCCAACAAAATTGAAAAGACAACTTAGTATATATATAACAATTAGCAATGTACTCAAATCAAAATAACCTTAAAATTATATAAGAATGTAACATAAATTTTCCATATCCATAAAGAGTTATAAAACTATACATAGGCCAGCGAAAAAAAGTAGAACTTGAGATCAAACAGTTCACAAAACTGGAATTTGAAAACCCATACATTACATTTAGTGTGCAGTGAATGTCTCAAACATGCTTTTCTATTGCAACAGAAAAAGAAAAAAAACAGGAGGCCTATTGACTGAACTACAGCCTACCATAATGACTAAAATCATTAACAATAAGTTAGTCAACCCATCTAGCAATGTGTTTTAGGCTCCGTTTAATGTTTTCTATAGATAATATCCATGACATTAGGGCCCCCTGGTTCTTTGCTGATTCTTTATAATACGTGTACTTGTCAAGGGAAAAAGGTGAGTTGTAATCAGGGTATAATTTGTGGCAGAGAGGAAATTTCTATAAAATGTTTTACAAGACCAGTAATGTCATATGATCAAGATGTTGGACAGCTAAGAGAAAATTTTAATAAAAGAATCCCCACCAAATTATAGTTGAGACAAATAATAGACAGCAAGAGATGAAATTGAAAAGGAAGATGAAAATCATGAAACATGTAGAAATCGAACCAGCTATAGATAGATTAAGAGAAATAACAATTATGGTAGCCCTAGGGGAAGGAGAATGTATCATAACATATGTTAGTGGAGAAAACAATGTAGCACCTAGGGGAAGGAGAATGTATCATAACATAGGTTAGTGGCGAAAACAATGTAGCACAAGAGAGGAGAAGGTGAAAAAGAAAATAAATTGACAAATCGACAATCAGATGATGGATTTTCAATCCAGGACCAGAGAAGAGAAGATAATAAAAAGGGGAAAATGTATGCAAAGATATGGCACATGCACCTAACAGCATATAAGACATAACTAATCTGAAATTATAATTCAAGTCAAAAGTCAAAACAATGAGAAACATATTTATAAGTTACTCATGAAAAAACTGAGTAATGTGATATATAATGATCAGATCAACTAAATAAAGTTTATTCCCAATTACTTGGGGTCAGCCGATGCTAATTATTAAAATACCAAAATATCTAACTTGATTGGAAATAAGTTCCTAAAATTACTGGACAATAATAATTACTCGAAGTTTAGGTCTAAATAATAGAAAACGGAAATCAATTCAAATTACATTTGAACTTCTACTAGTTCTGTTTTTTTAAAAATGATCAGGATATGTTTCACTAGCAAAATTAAGAGGGGGAAAAAACAAGTGCATACCTATGTTTTTCCAAATTTACCCACTTCAAGGGTAAGTTGGTGTATACACACAAATAACAAAGAAACCAGTATCCCTCCCTTCCTCCCTCTCTCTCTCTCAGTTTTTTCCCTCACTCTTTTACCTCCATTTGTCAACAAGAATTACTGAACCCTTTTGTTAGCATAACACATACATCATCACTATCTTCCCACTATACACCAAACCCTTGAACTCCACCTCATTAACCCCCAAACCCCAAGGAAAATAAGATATATAAGAAAAACTCGTCTTCTCTCTTCTTGCGTATATATTTTGAAATATGACTTTAACCAAAGGCAGTAGAAATTGGAGGCACTTAGGGAAAATTAGAAATTAAAAGCAAAATCAACAAATATATTATATGTACATATCAAAGATCAATTTACAAACCTATAAGAAACATACCTTACAAAATCTAAGGTTATGGAACAGAAACAAGGTTGAATCTTCAACCGTCAGTTTCTCTTTGTGCCTAAAACACACCATGACATTTTCGTTAACAAATCAAGCAATATGTCTACTTGGAGTGTGAACAAAAATGTATAACAAGAATAACGAAGTATTTGAGAATTGAGGCAATGTTTGCTCACCCATCAGACATCCCACGATATTGCAAAGATGTCTTGGAATCAGATATAAGGGGGGTGGACTGAGATACAGGGATGCACCAAGTAAGCCAAGAAAAATAATATCTTGTTCTGATTATGCCTTCCTGAGAACTGTTTGGCGTCTGAATTAGTAGCACCTGTACAACTTTCAAGCACTTTTGAGAGCATCTGCAAACCCCCGCTTTCAACAATAATGGCTGATGAGAGGAAAAACAACCATAAGCTATATATTTTTTCATCTATTGTTTTTTAGTGGAGGATTAATCTAAGCATAAGAAAGATGGAACTTAAAGAAAACCTTGGCATGTAAATGATCCAATCAAATGGAAAGAAAATCGAGTAATCTCTAAACCTAAAAAAAAAGCAAGCAAAAAGTGTAACAAGATGACAAATATAGTGCACCAAAGCGAACATACTATAACGGCTGGAATATATCTCACCTTGTAAGCATTAAAGTCAGATAATGAAGGTAAATCAGAAAGACGGTCACAAATCCGCAACATCATGGGTTGCAGGAGTAAGGGAGCACTATCATTTTTAGGCATGAGATGCGGACAATGAAAACCCGACGCATGTCTTGTATGTCCAGCAATGTCTGAATAAATGATAATTCTATCATCAGAAAAACAAAAATGTAATGCATAATTGAATTATACATGGAAAAGTACATAACTTTGTATTGTCCCCATTCCTCACCTGCTGGCCTCGTTTCGATATTTGTTATTTTTCTTATGGAAAATTATGGCTTTGCACCCTATTTTTTTATCCATATTTTTGGGTTTTCACCCATGTTTTAAATTCTTGCATTCGCACCCTGTTGTTAAAACGGAATGCAAAAGACCGTATAAGAAATGTCAAAACCTATGTTAATATGTTTTGTCGTAGGTATGTCGCATTAATGGCAGGATGAAAACAACAAATATATAGTAGGGTGCAAATAATCAAAATATAGTACAACACGTGGTGTGAGTAGTCAAATTGTCCCGTGAGGGAGGCGGGAGGAAGGGGATTTTTTTATGTATGAGCCACTCCTACGACACTAGAAAATGGAAAACAAATGCAAACAAACATTGAGTATATCAGGAAGAATCACGTACACTAATAGTTCAATCTAAAACAATGTGTGCAATTTTTCCAAGCTATGGTGTCCATTGCGCGAGAAACTTCTCAATGTGACCAATCTGTAAGTACAAATTAATCTCTCTTTCCTTCTGAGAGCTTACTAATGTACCAGATACCTTCCTTAGGTAATAGATAATTCTACTGTGCAGGAAAAAAAAAGAGAAAAATATGTACTCAAATTTTGAAGAAACTAGAAATCAATATTTACCATCTTATACGAGTAAATTACACTTGACCTTCTAGTTGTTAGACTGCCATTATTACAGATACATCCCTCTTGTTTTGTACATTACACACCCTTTTGTTTAGAATACTACAATCACTCCCCCTCTTTTTCAATATTTGCACACTTACTACCTCTGGCTACCCATGCAGAAAAGGTAGAGAGTATTCCAGAAACAAATAGGAGGGGAGGCAAGTGAAATATTTAAAACGGGAGAAGAAGCGCAAGTTTAATATTTGAAGCATAGAGGGAGGAATCCGTGATCATGCACCAAGATGGGAGATCTGTGCAATTTATTATTACACTGACATACGTCATCTTTTGCAAAGCTCCCAACGAAAAATGAGTCAAAAAGGAAACATACCAAAAGCAAAAGCCAAATGCAGGTTTCTATAAGAGGAAGGCTCACTTACATCGCACTCTATACATCACAACATACATCACACCTAGTTCTAGGCACTAAAAAATGTTTTTTTCAAATTTTTTATTTTTCTCTTGAACCCATGTGTAAAAATTGGGTTAAAATACATTTTGTAGCTATTTTTAAAAAATTCACAAAAAACTGCTAACGCAGACCCTTATAAATAAGGTATTTTCAGCAGTTTTTGTTGGATTTTTTAAAAATTGCTACAAAAATTGGGTTAAAATACATTTTGTAGCTATTTTTAAATAATCCACAAAAAATTGCTGATGCAGACCCTTATAAATAAGGTATTTTCAGCAGTTTTTTTTGCCTTTTTTAAAAATTACTACAAAATGTATTCTAACCTAATTTTTTAACCATGGGTTGATTGGAAGGTTAATTTCAAGAGAAAAAATAAAAAATTTGAAAAAAAAAATATAGTGCCTAGAACTAGGTGTGATGTATGGATGATGTATACAGTGTGATGTAAGGAAGCCTTCTCCTATATGAGGAAGGCTCACTTACATTCTCCTATATGAGTAAGGCACACTTACACACACCTAGTTCTAGGGCCTAAAAAATGTTTTTTTTCAATTTTTTTATTTTTTCTCTTGAAATTAACCTTCCTGTCAACCCGTGACTAAATAATTAGGTCAAACTACATTTTGTAGCTATTTTTTAAAAATTCCCAAAATTCTGCTGGCACAGACCCATATAAATAAGGTATTTTCAACAACTTTTTGTTGGATTTTTTAAAAATAGATACAAAATGTATTTTAATCTAATTTTTTGAACATGGGTTGATTGGAAGGATAATTTCAAAGGAAAAATTAAAAATTAAAAAAAAATTAATGCTTAGAATTAGGTGTGAGGTATGGATAATGTATTGAGTGTGATGTAGGTGAGCCTTCTCCTATACGAGGAAAGCTCACTTTCATCACACTCTATACATCACACCTAGTCCTAGGCTCTAAAAATGTTTTCTTTTTCAAATTTTTTATTTTTCTCTTGAAATTGACCTTCCAATCAGCACAGGGCTAAAAGCAGTTTTTTGTTGGATTTTTTTAAAAATAGCTACAAAATGTATTTTGACCTAATTTTTTGAACATGGGTTAATTGAAGTTTAACATCAAGAGAAAAATAAAAATTTGAAAAAAAAAATTCGTGCCTAGAACTAGGTGTAATGTATGGATGATCTATAGAGTGTGATGAAGGTGAGCCTTCTCCTATATGAGGAAGGCTCACTTACATCACACCATACATCACACCTAGTCTTAGGCCCTAAAAAACATTTTTTTTTTCAATTTTTTTATTTTTCTCTTGAAATTCACCTTCTAATCAACCCATTTGCAAAAAATTAGGTCAAATTCATTTTGCAGCTATTTTTAAAAAATCCCCAAAATTCTTTTTAAAATACCTACAAAATCTATTTTAACCTATTTTTTTAACATGGGGTTGATTGGAAGGTTAATTTCAAGGGAAAATAAAAAATTTGAAAAAAAAAATTTAGTTCTAGGTGTGATGTGTTGATAATGTATAGAGTGTAATGTGTTGATGATGTATAGAGTGTGATGTAAGTGAGCCTTCTCCTATATGAGGAAGGCTCACTTACATCACACATAGTATTAGAATACGCCTAAAAAGAAAAATTATTGATATTTATTAAAAGGAAAGGGAATATGGGAACGGGACAAAAGACAAATACGCAGTCCCCTTATTTACATCCAGTGATCGATTCCAAACTTTAAGTCAAATGCAATTTTTCCCTAGATGGATAATGCGAGTGTGCCGCAGCAAGTCCAATACTTATATATATATATATATATATATATATATATATATATATATATATATATATATATATATATATATATATATATATATATATATATATATCCAACCAATGCATTAGTTGGGTCTTTCACCCCTGTCATTACTATAGCATCTTATTCAACCCTTGCGATCGAAGCCCAAGAGATAGGCCTCTGCAATGCATTGGTGATCACGCTTTCTACCCCTTAAACAAGCAACCTCCGGCCCTCCAAAAACTACTTGAGTCAATTGTTAATGTCTTCAACCTCCCCCCCCCCCCCCGGAATCCTTTCATCATTGTCAGATATCAAGTCCTAGGGCACAATTTGTTGCATCATTGAGTACTTGCTTTGTTGATAACCCAAAGACTTGGGACATCATTTCCTTTATTGAGGCTGCTTTTAAAACTGCGGTGAACTAATTAGTTGGTCTCATGCCCACCCTTCTTGTCTTAGATTCCTTTTATACTCTCCTAAATTCCTTTGCCTCAATGTTGCAGATCCCTCCCCCTTCTAGCTCATCCACATCCTTTGATTCCTTTACCATGTGAGGCAAATCTCCCCCCCTTAAGAGCATAGACATTTCTCTGGTTCCTTTACCATTTGATCCTTTTCATCCTATTAGCTACCATATTGACCGCATTGAGGCCATCGTCGCACCGTAGGTCATTCACAATATTTTGGGTCCATGCACATGCTTCCTTATCAATTGACATTATCAACACGACACTCAAAACACTTGAATTTCGGGGGAATGCTTCAATGGGCTGATCCCAAATTCTTCCCCAATATTGGTGAGTATATGACTAACTTTTCAAAGGGGAAGAAATAATGCAGGAGAATAACCCTAAGTTAGACATTTTAGTCTATAAAAGGCTTGTTGACCCTACTTTGTACTCACTAGTACATTCTTCATAAGTGATATTATGAAAGACACTTGAAAATCGTAGCTTCTTTTAGGCATTATCATGCACGAATATTCCACTAAATACATAAATTTGGTATCAGATCTAGGTTCCCTCAGTTGTGTACATTTTTGTTGTGTGTAAATGTGTTATAACGGTCACAATGGAATTGAAGAACATTTTAGTGAATGAAACGGAGAAGAGGACGTTGACGCTGAAATGGAGAAAATGATGTCAGCGATGAAGGAGGCTGTAACACCCCGCCCGCCCGGGGAGAGCGAGCGGCGCACTACTCATCGATAAAACTATACTATTCCACAATATAACAAGGTATAGAGCATCTAAAAATCCCACAATACAAACGAGAAACCACAAATCTCAAATCTCTTCAAATAAATACAACAAAACTCTCGAAATAATTACAAATATCTAACTATCTCAAAAATAAACTAAATCTCCAATGCTCTATATATCAAAAATAAAATACAAGTCTTCTCATCTCTTGTATTAAAATCTTACCAAAATAAGCCTCGCTAAAAATCATCCCAATCAAATCCAAAGCGCCCAAATCCGCGCTAACCTGCCAACTAAAAGAAAATATGGGGAAGTACACAATACGACAGGAATATGCTAAACAAAAATGTTAGCGATGAATAAAACGCAACAATACGACTACGAATATATAAAATCAAATGCGAATCTCATAAGCAATTATATCACTATAATTTCTCAACAACACATTAACCGGGTCACCAGGCCTCACCAACATACCGCGCCTGTGAATTTTTCTAGCATATCCGGAAAAGGAATATTGGCGGGTGACCAACCTCCGTGCCATATTAAAATATTCATGACAACATGCTCAACACAATAATAATACCACATGAATCATAAATAGATTCCAAACAAAATTTCCAGATTCCAATGAATTTAGCAATTCAAATATGAGTCAATAATCACAAGAAAACAACGAGAATAATACTCGCGAGATTAAGGAGCATATTGTGTAAAACCCCATACCTCAAACCACGATGAGAACCAACGATAATTCTGCCCAGAAACGCAGATAAAACCACCAAAAATCTGCTCCAAAGATCACCAAAAGTTCCTCTAAGAACAACCTCAAAACATCTCCAAGAACAACTCTAAACACCTAAGGTTTAAAGCATAAATTAATAGGTACTGTTTTGTGAAAAAAAGAGGAAAATAAAATATATTTTCTGAGTATTTTTGTGCCAAAAGGTTGCTCCAAAACAATAGCCAACGAACCCTTTAAATAAGGTGAAAAGGATAAGAGTTTGAACCAACTAAAATTCTGCAAACAGATTGCAGCGCACGAAATCCGGGGTGATCGATCGATCGACCCCCAGGCATCGATCGATCGATCGTGCCTAAAAACTGGCAGTTCGGCCAAAAATGTTAAAAGGGATAAATTTATAAAATCACTATAAAATCCGTTTTAACTCCGATTTCGAAACCATTTGAAATTCCTGCCTTTAAAAATAATAACCAACAAGCTTGAGCAATAAAAATAATTTTACCTCAAAATTTATTTTTCCTCTTTATTTTGAAAAATACCCCAAAAATTACGTGGGTTGTTACAGAGGCACTGAGTCTACTTTGAGCGAGATTCATAACCCTTTGCGACCAAGCACCATCCACCCCACCTCTACCCCTTGCCATAGAATCCCACATCGATGCCCTACCTACTCGCGGCTACAAGTCACAAACCCTTGGACAATTTAGCAAGATTTACCTAAATCGCCACAAATCTCACGCCACCACCTTTCATAAAAATGCACCTCAAACCTTTCGTTGCTCAAACAAACATTAAGTCAACCATCTTTGAGCCACACTGACCTCATTATGATCAACAAAGAGGAGTTTCTTTTTAATGTCAACCCTAAGTTATATCCTTTATCCCTTGGGAACAACAAACATGCTTCATTTGATTTTCTAAAGGACGCTCATGAATGATTTGCCCAAAGAAGCCTCCCGTGAAGGTAAAGATCTTTTATAAACATTGCATATATTTGTGGATCGAGGTCAGTGTCTCTTGAAATCTCTTAATAATTCAAATAATGATGATGATGGGTATGATTTGAGGCTCCTTAAAAAGAGTCTTCACGGTGATTTTCGATTGACATCCCAACATTTGATGATCACATGGGTCCTAATGTATTCGCAGATTGACTTGATACTATTGAGAGTGTGTGAGTACAAAAATATTATGGTGTCAAATGTGTGCTACTAATAGCCACAAAACTCCAAAAGCTAGCTTAAGTGCTGTGGACCAACTTCATAAGAGATAAAATCCGAAAAATGACATAGGCCCATTCCCGCAACTCAACAAAGACTTTTCTACTTTATTATGGGTCGACTATAAGAATTCAATTTTTGCATTTTGTTAAATAAAGTAATATGTCCTCATTTAAACCACGTGATATCATGTCATTTTTTTACAATCTCTCACCTATTAGGTTAGGTTTGCATCAACCCTACCATTACTATCATCAATATTAAGTAAATTCACTCTTCTTTACGGTCACTTTTCATTTTACATTTTTAACGTTTCCAAACCATTTAAGGAGAATACTCTCAATTTATCTTTCAAGTTTTATGTTCATTTTCAATTTTATACATTTGAGACCAGAAATCCATCTCCGCTACAATCATTTCTAAGCATGTTACTCCCTGGTTTCCTAAAACTATTTCCCATATAGAAAGGGAGATCTAATAGTTGTCCTATAAAACTTCCCCTTAATTTCAAAGGTGTACATTTATCACGTAATACGCTAGTGCCACTTCTTTACTTGATCCAACCTTCTTCAAAAATATGGGTACCATCAAGACTCAAATTTCCATTTCTTTGGATGACTGGTCTAAACAATGAATATGATCACTTTAAAGTATCTCTTGACCCCCAGCTTAGCATCACCCCTATTAGTTCTTCTATTTTTACGAAAATTGCACTCTACACACTTCGATTTATTTCTACTTATCCAAAAAAAATCTTATTTCTGAGGTACAAGGGCTGTGAACGGATATTCAAAAATTCGCATCCGTACGATATCCGAATCTGAATTTGCGATATTTATTCGAAAAAATAGAAACGGATACGAATATGGATACTGTATAAAAATATCTGAGAAAATGGATACGGATACGGATAGTACTAGTATCCGACATGGATAATCCGTATCCGATGCGGAGTATCCATTTTACCGGATATTCGTTTAACCGGATATCCGTATCCGTCAAATATATGTTTAAAATATTACTATATACATACATATATATATATATATATATATATATATATATATATATATATATATATATATATATATATATATATATTTAACTTAACAACTCACGGTCACCCCACCCACCACACAACATAACCTAATCCCAAACCCCAATTCTTATCTTCTCTCTATCTATCTACAAACTGCTACGGGCCCACGGCTACAGCCTACAACACCTCCATTGTAAGGTATGTCCCTTCCCTCTTCGTCTCGTCCCTACCTCTCCGGCTCCGTCCCTTCCCTCTCTCTACAAACGCTGCGTAGTCCATTTCATTTTCTCCAGACGCACAATAAGATCCAAGACCCGACGATAGAATTTAAAACGTTTCAGAAATCCAAGATCCGGGATGGACCATTTTTTGTCTTCCATATACGTAGCCTATCAGGAATGTTTTCAAACATTTCTAGTGGCTATTTTTATTTCCCCTTTCAAACATTTTTAGTGGTTGTTTCCCCTTTCAAATATCACTGCTATTGTATATATTTAATGTAAAATATGTTTTAATACAGTCACATGTCAAGCTCTCCTTAGTGTATAATTTTCTTTTTCATGCTTAACCACATGGGTACTTACACTACATAACCTAATCCCCACCCATCACTGCTATTGTATAATTTTGATGTAAAATTTGTTTTAGTATATCGTTTACATTAGTGCTATGTTGTTATCTATTTTAATTTTAATATAAAATTTGTTTTAATATAATTTTGATGTATAATTTCCCCTTTCAAACATCACTGCTATGGTTTAATTTTGATGTAAAATCTGTTTTAATATAATAATCTTTTAAAAAAATGTTGTTTTATAACTGTTGTTTTTAATTAAAAAAATGTGTTGTTTTTTGTGAGTATGGACCGAATAGGACCGAGACCAAACACGGACCACTTCAAAATCGAATAGGATCGAGACCGATTATTCCAGTCCGATCTCGGTCCATAATTTTATAGAACCGATTAATGTCGGGCCGGTCCCAAAAGTACCTCAAAATCTTACTGGACCGAACCTCAAACACTCCTAGGCTAAACAATGTAAATGGATACGGATATTATCCGAATCCCTGGTATCCGAGCGGATATGAATATGGATAGTTGTTTTAACTATCCGGGCGGATACGGATACGGATATGGATAGTGCATCTAGATAGCGGATACGGATATGGAAAACATGGTATCCGATCCGTATCCGTCCGTTTACCACCCCTAGAGGCACTCTTTAAACTTGCAAGTTATCATTACTTTCATCCGCTATTTGCAAATAACATACATCGCAGCACCTCATTGATTTGTCTTCGTCAATTTTTCCATGACAAGAGAATTGAGATAAACCCACTTTAATTGAAAACTCATTATTTTCTCATGGTGTTCTAGTCATGGCACCATCATACAAATCATTAATCACATCATTACATTTACTAATAACTTTTTATTTAAGAACAACCATATTATATCACTTGCTACTTTATCATACAGCATACGCCTTCTCCAAATCCCCATTGAAAATATTTATTTTCCTCACCATTCTATTAACTCCTCAGTCGATATATTCTTCCCTTGTTGGCCACCAAGTATAAACCGAAATTAATTATCTAATATTGTTGTTTCCAATCTCAATTTATCTACTCACTCGCACCAAAAAATTAATTGCGCGGCTTGTTAACTTAATACCACCACAATTTGAAAGACTTTATAAATGCCCTTTATTTTTATAAATAGGTAATAAAATACTTTTTTCTCCATTGCCATTATATTTTTATTAAACAATTTTGCTAGCCAAGACATTTCTTCCTCCCTAAACACTTCCAAACCTCAATAAGAATACCATTTATCCTAAATCCCTCCCCCTCCTATTTTCATATATTTTAAGAGCAACTCTAACCTCCAATACACTAATTCAATGAAAAAATGTCATTTCTCTAATCTCCTAAGTTCCTCCTGTCAAATCCACTCCCATTATCCACATTTAATAACTTCTCAAAATAACATTTTCAACTTTCCTTAAGCTCTTCATCCTTGACTATGACTCTCGAAAATTATAACTTAAAAATACACTTGAAATTATTAAACTCTATTGTTTATGAATCCTTAAGTTTTGCAAGCAAAGATCAATTTCCCCTTTTACTTTATTAGTTTTGTATAAAGATCATAATATGTTGCTTTGTTAGTTTCTTACTAATCACACTTACATTTCTCAAAATTTTCCTTGTCATTTGCCATGGTTTTTAGAAATGGAGAATTTTTATTACTCAATTACCAAATAGTAACAATCCATCCAACGTCAAGTTCCAAAAGAAAATTAAGAAAGAGCTAACAATCCATCCAACACAAGATTTTGTTCAATACTATCCTGTTGCAATCAGCCACAAACTATCACCACTATCAACATCTACTCTGTAACAACCCACATAACTCAACGGCCAACATTCCATACCACACTCATTTTTTATTGCCAACAACTCCATATACGAAGGCTCATGTTGATCCTGAGATCACTAGTTTACTCAAATTCACTTTTTGCCCCATTGCCTTGGAAAATAAAAGGAAAGCAAGGACGAGATAATCTAATTTCTCGGTGTCCTAAGAGGAAAATAATATTGAATTGTCTACACAACAAATAAAAAGGGGATAAGTAGGTCCACTCGCCTAAGACCTGGAACCTTTAAAATCTTCCTTAGTCTCCCGTCGATTATGCCCAAAATATTAACCAAGCTAACGGAAAGCCTATATCCACTCTCCCCTTCTGTATAAGAAATTTATCTTTTCCATAACAAATCATGATTAGTCCAATTTGCACGACTGTAAGCCTTTTCAACTTCAACCTAGTACACTAACCCCATTTTTCTTTTTTCCTTGTACCCCTCCATCCCGTGAGCAATTAAAACCAAGTCTAAATTTGCCTAGCCCTTGCAAAACGCATTGTGAGACTTCAGATTGTGTCCTCAACACACCCCTTAACTTAATTGATAACACATTGACCACTACATTCTAAAGGTTTGTGACCAAGCTAATTGAAATTTGACTAATTTCACTTAACATAAGCATTCACCACACCATTCGCATAAAATTCACTAAAGAAATTCATAAAGTCCTCTTTCACAATGTCACAACACTCCTGGTAACAAGCTAATGTAAAACAGTATAGTCCTGGGACTTTTTCACAACCACTCCAAACAGCCGTCCTAATATCTTTCTTATCAACCGTCCACTCTAACCATTCAACCCTACTCAAACATAATAAATTCCATTCTAGTAATTCAATCCTACAATCTCTCATTTCCATTTTCAAGTACAAATTCTCATAAATCCCCAAAACTAATCCATAATATCCGTCACCTCAACAATAAAATCCCCTTTCTCTTTTTCCCAATAAAACCCACTTTTTCCACCAATCCAACCTCTAATTAATTTTGTCCAAAACAAGGAACCAAAAACTAAGGGCATTCGGGTTCCACAAAAGGTAACTCCAAATAACTAATGATCAACATTCCACACCACACTCGATCCTTCTTGCCAAAAACTCCAAATCAAAAGGCTCCATATAAATCCCCGCATTCACCATTTACTCAAATTCACTTTTAGCCCCGCTACCTCACAGAATAAAATGATAGCTGAGAAGAAAAAAATAGCGAATCGTCCACAAAAATTACAAATGGGACAACTGTACAACCCCATTACCAACTTTAACCCCCCAACCCCACCCCACCCCACTGAACCGCCCAAACTTGCCTTGTTCATTATTCAAGTTAAAGCATCAGCTACGAGCACAAATAAAAAGGGGGGGTCTTGGGTCCCCTAGCCTAAGACCCTTGGAAGCTTTAAAATTACCATGTGGGCACCAACCGATGATAAATGAAATATTAACATCGCTAAAACAACCCCAAATCCAATTTCTTTATTGTCTAAGAAACATTTTATATCAATTACCAAATCCAAATTATTATATTTTACATGAGGTAGGTTTTTTCGAAATTAACCTCAAACAATACCCCCTATTTCTCTCTCCATATGCACCATCATCTACTTAGCAATCAAAACCAAGTCTCAAATTTAACTACTGCTTTTGAAATTTTGTCCACTGACACATTAGTTTATAACATTGTGGCCAATACATTATGAAGACTTGTGACCAACGTAAGGGTACCCAAGTACTTAGTCATAACAGAATTCAGAACCTTAACGTTATTCTCATTTAAACAAACATTTACCACACCATTATCAGGAAAATTCCCTAAAAAATCTATCTATTCCTTCTTCATAATTTCCCAACACTCCTTGTAAAATCATTTGGTCCTTGAGACTTATCCCCACAAGAACCGAACGATTAATCAAGCTCTTTTTTGGGGCATTAATTTGATTCCATTCTTTTATCCATTTGATCTTTTCTTTCTAGTACCACGATCTTTCTTCCTTAAGATGACTTTTTCAGATCACGCCCTTCTTTAATCATTAATGCCATTTGTTATCAATCTCTTTTATTTTATTTTTTCGAAAGTGATTTTTTTTCCAATCTTGCAGCCCTGAAAGTATGTTTATTTAAAAATACAACCCTCCCATCATTAAGTGTAGATATCCCTAACTTCTTTAAAAAAAATGTCCTTAAAATACGTATGCTCGAACCACACATTTTCAAATTGAAATAGTAATGGACTGTTATCTATCACCACAAGCATCCAAACAACAAGAAAATGATAATATGTAAATCTATGCCTTAGTACTTATCTCACACCCGTAAATCCACGGGAAACATAAATCTATCAAGTTTAAAACACATTAAAAATTCTTTTGTAGCAAATAAAATATGGAAAACGTGCATACTACAAGTGACAACCTACTCTCAATATAGGTAAATAAAAAAATTAAAAAAATTAAAAAAAAAAGAGTTAACCGAAACTTTTGATTCTTTTTAGTTCGATCTGAGGCAAGTGTTCAGATCAATATGACATAGCCATGAGGAGCTGAACGGACGTTTTTATCTTATAAAAGCCTTTTGGGGATTTAGATTGATATAAAAATGCCTAACCACATTGCAATCCACGCCCATTCACGAACTAGGTCTACATAAACCATATATCCCCTCCAATTCCGCCCAAAACTCCTCATCTTTACTTTTAAGTTCCACCGCCTAGATTTGTAGGCTAATCTTCTTCTTCTCAGCTACTAAGCCTCTTAATGTTTATTTCCAGGACCATTATCCAATATTGCGAGGCTAGAATCTCACTTCAAATAACCTTACACTCCATCCACATTATTCAAATTACTTTTCTAGTAATGAAAAAGTCATTGACTTTTGTTTGTTCCACTTTTAAAAGTTATTAAATGTTCAACCTTTTTAAAACATATATTTACTAGTACAAGAATATAGGCTATCTAAAATAAAGCTCCCACCATCATTCCTATCTCAAAACCATATCGTCCACGCACCCTCTCACCTCTTTCCATATAGATTTAATCACTTAGGGGTATTTCTTGAATTAACCCGTCTATTTGTTCTCAAAATTGCATAAGCGCTCCAATATTGATTATATTTTCACATAATCCAAGTTTTACTAGTATTATTTTGGTTCATATCTTCTATCAAGGTTCTTATCTACTACCAACATTCTTAACTACTATTATTGCAACTTTGATCATATGCTTATGTTTCCTTGTATCATTAAATTGAAACATGTATTTTTTATTTCTCTAGCTTTACCACCAACCCACTTACTTTCCTTTAAGCATATATGTTAACTTTTCTTCTCATAATGTCATCACTAAGTCCATCCCGTCCATGTAAAAGTCTTTATATTCCAAGTCGTTGAACCTAAGTCTATTATCATGGTCTACCTTATTTACACCTGCATGTCCAAGAGTGATGCAAGAACTCTTGGAAATCAAGCGCAACCTATTTGCTCGAATCTAAGTACTCCATCAATCGATTTCTTTTTTATGAGATTAACTTAGGCAATTCAATTGTCATGATAATTACTCCAGATTGCTCCTTCTCCACATAAATATCACTCCGGACTCTTGTCGACCCATCCAGCATTGCCCATCTTCGGACTCTAACTGGTATCCTGACACTGGTGCCTCTACCCACATGATTGGCAGTCATGCACTTCTCTACTAACACGCACCCTACATTGGCCCGACACAGTCTAACTTGGCAATGGTGATGAACTTTCGATTACCTATGCGGGAACGTGGCACTTCCTCTTGGTAAATCCTCTTTCCGTCTCAATAATATATATGTTGTTCCTACCATGCGTAAAAACTTACTCTTCATTTCACAATTATGTCGTGATAATAATGTTCTTTGTGCCTTTGATGCCAATAACTTTTATAGCTTTGATCTCACTAGTGGGTCCTTACTCTATTAAGGCCTTTGCAAAGACGGTCTTTACTAAATTCCAACCCTTCCATCTCGCCTCCAAGCTCTCACTGCCTCTCATAATTCCTCCTCATTCTGGCATCAACGACTTGGTTATCTCTCCGCCAAGGTTCTCTCTCACTCAAGCTCAAATAAACACCTATCCTCTACTTTCAAAATTAATTCTTCCTTTTGCCAAGGGTGTGCCTTGGGTAAATCCACTCAACTCCCTTTTCAATCATTTAATGAAGTAAAAAGTCCCTTTCCCTTTCACTTAGTTCATTCTGATGTATGGTAATCTCTTGTTCTTTCTATTTCGTGTTACAAATATTATGTGTTATTCACTGATGATTGCACTCGTTATTTATGGCTCTTCTTTATAAAAAGAAAACTTGAGGTCCTCATCCATTCTCTTGTTATTTCTATTTCAAGTTATAAATATTATGTGTTCTTTCTATTTCAGGTTACAAATATTATGTGTTATTCACTGATGATTACACTCGTTATTCATGGCTTTTCTTTATAAAAAGAAAATCTGAGGTCCTCATCCATTTTTAGAACTTTATCACCTACATCCACACTTAATTCTCTGCCACTCTCAAACAATTCCAAAACGACAGTGGTCGAGAATATGAAAATGGTCCCATCAAGGATCTATATTCTTCCCTTGGCATTCACCACCGCTTCTCTTGCCCTCATAATCCTGAACATAATGATCTCGCGAAACGCAAACATCGTCACATTGTTGACATATCCCATAATCCTCTTAACCAGTCATGTTCCTCTCTGTCACTAGCCTGAAGTCATTTAAACCACTGTCCATCTCATTAATTGTCTCCCATCTCCTCTGCTCAAATGGTCTTCTTCTTTCTCTCTTCTTTATAGTTATTCTCCCTCATACTCTACCCCACGTGTTTTTTGATATGCATGTTATCCCCATTTAGGTGTTTATGTCACTAACAAACATTTTCCCAAAAAATGTGTGTTTACAGTTTACAACATAAAGGGCACCGGTGTACGGATCACAAAACTGGTTGTGCATATCTCTCGACATGTTCGATTTGACGAATAAACTTTACACTTTCCCTAAAAACACCAATCTTCAACACCTTCCTCCTGGATATTTGTTCCTATCATCCCTCCATCTCCAGCATTACAACCACCCTTGACTCCTACACCCAACATCCCCATCCCTTATGTTCCAGAAGCCACACTAGCCCATAACCATATAGCACCTTTACCCTATCATTATCAGTGTCGACCATCCCATCACCCAATCCTTACTTCCCATACGATTACTAACCCACCACCTTCTCCCCCACCTATATCTCCCTTTCCATCTCCTTCTCCCGTAGACCCCCTAACACCTCTTCCCAACACCCCATGATCACCAAACATCAAGATGGCTCTCATAAATTTATTTAACGGACAAATAGGACTATTAGATATATATCCTCTTCCCAAAGCCCTTTTGGCTCATCTCCCCTCTCCAACCACAGAACCTACTTGCTACTCACAAGCCCCATGCATTCTTGAATGGTGTCTGGCGATGGCCAATGAGTTCAATGCACTGCTGAAGAATGATACCTGAGTTCTTATTCCTCCCACTCCTCAACAACGTGTGATTGGATGCAAATAGGTTTTTAAGATTAAACGATGAGCAAATGGATGCAAGGACCATCACAAGGCCCGACTTGTTGCAAAAGGCTTTGTGATGAAACTTTATCTTTGATGAAACTTTTAGTCCCATCATTAAACCAACCATCATCCATACTTTACTCAGCATTCTTGTCTCCATGGGTTGGTCTATGCGTCAACTTGATGTGAAAAATGCATTCCTTCATGGTGTAATAGATGAGACTGTTTACATTAGCTAACCTCTAAGTTTTGCACACCCCAATCACCCTTATCATGTTTGCCACCTCAAGAAAGTCGTGTATGGTCTTAAACAGGCTCCTTGGGCATGGTTTCAACGTCTCAGCAGCTTTCTCCTATAGTTTGACTTCAATCAAAGCCAGGCCTATGACTCCTTGTTCATCTACCGATCAGATTCCTCAGTTATGTTTCTCCTTCTCTATATTAATGACATAATTCTGATAGGTAACACACCTTCACTAGTCACCTCCTTCATCACCACTTTTAGCAAAGAATTTAAGCTCAGTGATCTTGGTCCCTTATCATACTTTATGGGTGTAGAAGCCAACTTTTCCCCTGACCATCTTCATATTTCCCAAACAAAATACACCATTGACCTTCTACAATGGTTCGGTATGATAGACTGTAAGCCATGCTCCACTCCAGTTTGTGCCAAAACCCAACTATCAGCTCACATCGATGAGTTCCATCTGATGCTACTGAGTATCGACAACTAATTGGCTCCCTCAAGTGGCTTACCTTCACTCTCCCTGACATAGCCTATGATGCCCATCATGTTTCTCAATTCAGGAGCATACCTAGGTCACCTCACCTCGTTGATCTCAAGTAAATCCTTCGCTATCTCAAAGGATCTCTTGACTTTGGCCTAACCTTGCGTTGCTCACCCACATCCGTTACTATCACAGCTTACTCTAATGTTGATTGGGCTGGTTGTCCTGAATCTCTCCACATTATAGGTCTTTGTGTCTTCTTGGGGTTATCTTTTATACCGCCAAGAAACAACCCATTGTATTTTGGTCCAGTGCTAAATCCGAGTAATGTCCTCTTGCCCATGTATGTGCCGAGCCACCTGGATCTCCCATCTTCTTACCAAACTCAAGTTCCCTCCACCCAAACCCATTACCCTATTCTGTGACAACCTCAGCACTACCTACATGGCCTCAAACCCCATTTTTCATGCTCGCACTAAGCATATTGAACTTGACTACCATTTCATCCGAGAATGCCTTCTCTCCAACACTCATCGAGTTCAACTTGTCCCTTCTCCAGATCACCTCGCATATATTCTCCCCAAATGAATCCACAAGCATCTCTTCACTCTGCTACGCTCCAACCTCGCCTCTCCAGAACAGTAGAGTTTGCAGGGGAGTGTTAAAGCTCATTAAAACATGGCTCCTTAAAACATGTTCCTTTAAATATACCATGTTTTATGCGAATCATTAGCATAAAGATTTGACTATCTTAGGATTAATCTTAGGCATAAATCATGCTTGTATGTTCCCTTTATTCACATTGTAAGAGCTATATATAAAAGCCCCAATTGGGTAAAGAATACACAGAATTTCAGTTAAGTTTGACGAGTATACCGTCAAAGTGGAGGATTACTCCAAGACGGCTGAAGTGGAGAAGCTTAGACATTGTTCAGTAACGTTTGTCGATAACACTTATCACTCCGAAAACATTCAAGTGTTTTGAATGCATCCAGTTTCGCATCGAGCCACAAAGTACCCCAAAAGGAACTGATGGAGTTATTAAAGCCAATAAGATGTGCTCACCACGCACAAATTCCATTAAAGGATGCATGACTTTCCAATTTGAGCTTGTGATCAAACTTTTCTTTAGGATATGGTGTGATGTAAATAACAGGGTTTATGTGCAATTGTTTTTTGTCGAATTCACATATTCCCTTTCTTTTTACTAAATATTGATAATAATCTCATTTTTCAACATGAATAAAATAGAATCTTCCCTTTATATATTTTTAGCACTATTCTAAAAGGCACGCCTAGGTGCCCCTAGGCTTGAGGCGAGTGAGAAATGCTCCGCCTTAATCCTTTTACGCCTTATTCTTGGTAAAACCCTTACGGCGCACTTTTTTTTAAAACAAAAATTATTTAGTGAAACGATATCTCCTTTTAAAGACTTTTTTTACATACCTGACCAATATCTTGTCCAAAATAATCAAATAGTATTTTAATTTGTAAATATTCAGACATATTTTAAAGTATGTACAATTTTAGTATTTTTAACAGCGTCGTTATGGTTAAAAAATATTTAAATATATTAAAAAATTCTTAAACGCCTTTTCATTCCTTTTTACGCCTAAGGTTCGCCTAGGCTTCTAAGCCTTAAGGCGTGGCCTCCACGCCCCGCATTTTTTAGAACCTTAATTTTTAGTCATTTAGCCTTCATGAGATTTCATAGAGGATTAGGTTGTCTTATAAATATAATAACAATAATAATAATGATGATGATGATAAATCTTGACAAATATTCATATTTTAATAATGAGATTTTAGTAATGTTAGGGTTTACATATTTTGTGCTACTAAAAGTCATCGAGGGTGAGGGTAGAGACAAACAGGATCGGGGATAATAGACTTCTTAAACAAATAAATAGTTTTCTAGGTCTCCAAACTCTGTACCCCTCTTCCTTAACACAATTGTACGGGGAACTCGTAGTGATAAGCGTGGTAGTGGGTGTCGTGGGAGGCGGTGAGACAGTAGTGGAGGTCGTGAAGGTGGCAGTGGAGATCGTGGGGATAAGACTGATAGTGGTCGTCGAGGGGTGGAAATGGCCATAGTGGTCGTGGGGGTGGTCGAGGAGGCTTAAGGGGTGGTCGTGGAAGTCGTGGCTATGATCTCTGTAATCGTAGGCATGGGTGGGGTAATACGTGTGAGGGTGGGAGTGATGTTAAGGGTGGGAGTGTCAACCGTGGTGGTACGTAATGGCAAACATGAGGGTGGTCATGGTGATAGAGGTTCTATTGAGGACCATGGCGGTGGTTGCATAAATCATAGTAGGAAGTGTAGCGATGGCGAAAATGGTCGCATGTCTAGGGGTAGAGGTCGTGAGAATAAGGGTGGTATTGGTCGACGTGGGGAGATAATGAGGGCAGTAAAGATAGGAGTGAATCTAGGGTAAGTCATCGTGGTCATGGGACTGGTCGTAGTGATATGGCTGAAAGTGGTGGTCGTGGGGTGAGGTAATGGCAACCATGAGGGTCGTCTTGGTGGTAAGGTCGCAAATGATGACCGTATGGGTGGTCGTGCAACTGGCCCTAATAGTGGTCATGGGAGTGGGGCTCAAGGTCGTGGTGGATGTGAGGTGATAGTGGCAATCGTGTGGGTGGCAGTGGTCGTGGGAATAGGCGTGGTCGTCATGGTGAGAGGGGTGATAGTGGAGATAATGGGAACAATAAAGGATGAGGGGGCGGTCGTGATAGTAGATGGAGTCATAGCAATGGTAGTTGTAGATATGCCGGTCATACTAGTAGTGGAGGGTATAGCAGTGTGAGTGGCAATAAGAGTGGCGGTGGTGATGGTGGTATCGGGGGTAATGGAAGTGGTAATGGTGGTATCGGGGGTAATGGCAGTGGTGGGTGTGATGAGGGACGCAGTGAGAGTTGGCAGGGTAATAACGGTCATGGTAGTAGTGTGTGACACCCCGAACCGAATTTAAGGGTTATTATAGGATCGGCCCTGATCAGATCCGAGTGTCATTTGTGGGGTGCAATGAACAACCTAAATAATATTACTATTCCAGTTTTATTATTAAATAAGATTACGCTTTTCTTAGCATGCGATTCCACTATAAAATAAACTACGCGCGGGACCTAAGGGAAGTGCCCTAAAGGCCAAGTAAACAGAGCTACTAACATTAATGCAAGTAAATATTACCTGTATAACGCTCTCAAAGTACGAAACCGCATATAACCTGCCGTAACAAAGAGGAGGGAGTGAGCGAAAGGCTCAGTGCGATTTAAACAAATGCAACATAGAAACGAACGATAGAAAAGAATACTCACTCACTATATGCTCATGAAAATATGTATATATCTACATATATACTTTTAAAAATTCATGCTCCGATGTATTAAATCATTTCATTCCAAAAATATAATTTATCCCTGTTCATTCTCTTTTTCTTTCCCAAAATAGTCATTTTGGATAATCCTTGTTTAAAATCACATTCTTTCCCATTAACGCACACGGTTAATCATTTATAGGAAAAACCTTTCTTTTCTTGAAAATATTCATCTATTTAGCGTTTATTAACTCACACTAGAGTTACTTTGTCATTATTTTAATATTCTCATTAAAACAATCTTTATGACACGCACACCTCGTGTTTGGAAAATATTCATTTTCATTGAGAAACTTATACTTCACACGACACAAAATATTTATTGTTTCACGAAAACTTGTTTATTTACCTTTTTCAACCTTTTGCAAATCTCAAAGATTTATTCACATTAATTTTAAGAATATTCTCATTCTTCATTTCTTATTACAAGAATTATCAATCTTTGCCTTGGAGTCTAGCCATTATTCCTGGATTTCACGGGCTCTACACCATCGGTCTCTAATCGCCATATGCTCATCCGTACAGGCTTTGGGGTCTTTCACCACTAGGGACGTCATGCCCTCCTTAATTCTTGGCATCATGCAAGTATCCTTTCTTATCTTTTTTTTTTCATGTGTTTCAACATTATTCTCAATGTTCACATTTATTCTTACTTGAAAAATCAATTCTTTCCCTTTTCTTCCAAACTATTCATTGACATTTTTATTTCATAAAAATGTTCCGCTTTACGTAAATTTACCAATTTACCCATTTATTGTCAAATACGCATTTAACCATTTAACAAGTGTTGTTTCCAAAATAGTTACTAACTTTCCAACTTAATTTTCAAAACACTTTTAACCAATTAACACTTGTCAAAAACTATATTTTTACCCATATTCCACACTTATTCTTTGGTGAAACTCATTATTTTCACTTAACAAAAATATATCATTAATCTCCTTTTTATCAAACTTAATTAATACATTTAATTGCCAAATATTTTCTTGACGGCACACTATTCACAGTATTTACGACAATACCACTACTATTTCTTTCACACAAATATTATACTTTTAAATCGGTTTAAACATACTAATTTTGTCAAAAAATAATTTATAACTTCTCAAAGTGTATTTCTGATATTTCCAACATAATTTCAGTAATAAATTCCACAGTTTATAAAAAGGCTTTATTTCCATTTATGTTTCCAAAATAAGTTATACACACTTTAAATACCCATTTGGCCACTATCAACACATTTGACCTTCTTTACTTTCTTTAATTACACTTAAGCATCAATTTAAAAGTAGGGGTGTAAGCGGTACGGTTTGGTCGGTAAATAGCAGATACCAATACCAAAACCAAACTCTAGATGGTAAAACCAAAACGTACCAGGTTACCACCCGGTACACCAAAATCAATACCAAAACCAAACCGGCTGGTATTTCGGTTTTTTCGGTAATATCGGTTTTTTTCTGGTTTCGATAAATTCTGGTTTCTTCTGGTTTTTTCTGGTTTCGGTAAATTCTGGTTTTTTCTGGTTTCTGGTTTCGATTTTTTCTGGTTTCGATAAACAACACTAAAAGTCCCAAAAAACCAAAAACAAAACCAACCAACTTTTTTAAATATTAAAACCAAAACCAAAACCAACTTTTTCTGGTTTTGGTAAATTCGGTACGGTAATTTTGGTAAATTTGGTACGGTACAGTAATTTCGGTACGATTTTTTCTGGTTTCGGTAAATTCGGTACGGTATGGTAATTTCGGTACGATTTTTTCTGGTTTCGGTAATTTCGGTACGGTAATTTCGGTAAATCGGTTTTTTAAATATTAAAACCAAAACCAACCAACTTTTTTGCGGTAATTTCGGTTTCGGTAAGACTGGTTTCTGGTATTTTAATATATGAAACCAAAACCATTTTTTTCGGACCAAAACGGTACGGTACGGTAAAAACCCGTACCGCTTCCACCCCTATTTAAAAGTAAGCATTTTATACTTTCATTATTTACATATCAACCCAAATATTTCTTATTATGAGTTTATGCATCTCAAAAATACCCATTTAAGTAAAAGTCCAATTTCTTTTTCTACTTCATCATTTTGGTAAGAAAGCCTCATTTTTTTATTTCGTAAAAATGGCCTACAATATCCCAATATTTTTCTAAATATGAAATTACATTATTTACCTTTGAAACATCATTTTGACACATTTTATTTCCTAAAATGTTCAAGGCTAATATTCTGAAATTTATCCACCTTTTAAACCCATCAAAATTACTTCTTAAAAACTCATTTCTGCACAACAAATGATGATATGATGACTAAACAACATGAAATTGTAAATTTGCTAAAATACTACATATATCAAGTCTAATATAAGTAAATATCATTCTAAAAATTATCAAACTCTAAACCTCAATCAAAGTAAGATTTTTCCCAACTCTTAAGACTCCAAAATAGTGGTTGAATGGTGGTGTAGGAGGAGTAACCCCCACCTCCAAAGGTGGCCTCAAAGGGATTACAATAAAAGCCCTCCATTAGAGATTCCTTCCAAGCTCTTCTTTCTCTTCCTCTTTTAAGTCTCCAAATAGCTCTATAATCTTCCATAAATATCCAAGAATAACATCTCCAACAACCTATCATCCTTCCTATGGTTATACATGGTGAAATATGGTGTTTCTACGCTAAAATATGGTGGTTTCATGGTGGTTTATGGGCGGGGTAAGGACACCTACGAATTTGAGAATAGTATCTGACTTAGAGAAGCTTAAGGGAGTGAGAAAAATGGGATAAATCTAATGGGGATGTGAATGATTAAGCCCATGTCCCTCCTTTCTCATTTATAACTCATTTCCAACTCATACCACTCATAGAACCCATGTGAAAATTCTCCACCCCCCTCACATGCTAGAATTTACAACCCATGTCTAAAAAGGGGTGGGATGAAGTGGGAGGATGATTACAAGAGTCCAAGAAACAAAAGGAAGTGGAAAACAACCTAAAATTATACAATGTGGCCGAGTAGAAATTGCCTCAAAAAGGGTATGAGATGAATTATTTTGTTGATATCCAAGAAGAGAAAGTTACTTAAAATTAAATTTTAAGTCGGTATGGTGATTTTCAGAATTTTCTGAGCATTTTTATTTTTTTGACGAAAAATATTTTTTATTTATTTTTTGACTTTTGACCTCATGGTATTTTTATATGTATTTTTAAGGTTCTAAATATGTAGTCATACTATTTTTATCCTTCTGCAATTGTCCTACAAAAATCGCGCAAGTCCACGTCCTGCGCGACACGCGCTGACAAAAATCGTGTTTTATTAACTACGATCGTGTCACAATCATTCATTGAAATTTTTGCATCAAACTTAGACAACATACTTACTAGGACTATTAGGACTTAAATGCGCATCCATGCGAACCATGCAACGTGGGGATTCTTTTTCTCCTTAATTACTTTTTGTGCCATTTTGGCGTAATTCCTTTATATATTTATTCCTAAAAAAATTCCTTCGAACAAAATCATCAATTTATTATTCAATATTTATTTTCTAGGGCTGGGTATCACCTTCTTCCCTCCTTAAGAAATTTTGTCTTTGAAATTATTAACTCATCAATCTTAATCATTCAGTCTTATAAGCAAACTATTTCTAATTATGGAGTATCCTACTCTTTACACTTAAAACTCAAAAATTCCATCCACGTTAATTATGATCAAGTTAACCCAATCATGGTAAGGTTTTTCATTAATAATACCCAAGCATGTCTAACTTATTCATCCCAACAAATTTTTCGAAATAATCGATATTCCTCAAACATCATGCCATCATTAATGAATTCATCATCACGAGTTAGGATTTACAAATCTATGTTTCTCAAATTTTGAATCACATCAAGACTATATTAATACATCTGTAACACTTCCTAGTTATTCATATCAGCAATCTTAAAAGAGTCACTTTATCACATTGGCCTGAAAGACCGAAACCTCACATGAGATCTTCATATTAACCTCGAAGCATCCTAGACATTATAATCCAAATTATATATATGAGTAACTATATCCTCAATTCGAAGTGTAAAATTTTCACTTAAGGTCTCATTAAGTCTAATATTCACATAATTCCTAAAACATATTCTTAAACCTATGACTGAAAAGTAACTAGCTATACTGTAACTCCAAATTGTAACTAGTTCTATCGGTTAACTAACAGGGGCATTAACCTACGATAACCGATTTACATGTGCAACTACGAGAAACAAATCGCGAGACCATGCGCACAGACAAACTAATGAAAATATTAGGGTGCTTTCAACAAAGTGTGCACTCATTTACTGTGATGCATCAGCCATAACCGGCCTAACCCGCGCCACTACTGAGCTTATGTAGTGTCACACCCAAATCACAATGGAATAACAACTTCCCATTACTGGTCATGAAATGAAACATATGGAATCACAATGAATTAAGTGAATACCGAGCCAAAGGATAACAATCGAATTTAGGCAACGGACTGTTCTCCACAAAGCACGAACCCACAAGTGCTCTTAAGGTCCACAACTTATAACCGATGTTCCTCCTATGTACATTGACTGCTCCTACGCAAAATTTTCCATTCTCATTGAAGTATAAACTAATCCTTTCGGAAGTAAAAACACAAGGCTTCCTTCCTTAGGAATAATGTTATGGGTTACACTTTTATATTTGTACGTACTGCACCAATTCACGCGAGATCACCCTTCTCATCTTTTATCATAAATAGTCGATCCATCATACCTATGTCCCCAAATTTCAATACGTAGTATCTAACCTCAAATGTTCAAGTTCAATATTGACGCGACTAAGAATTTGTCTCAAAAGTGCATTTTTCTCTAGGCTCAAGTGCAAGCCTGTCGCTCAAGTATAAACCCGGTAAGTCGGGATCGTACCCACAGGGATCGAAATTGCCAAATAGTAATAGGGAAAGTTATTAAATCTTGAAATGATTTCTCAAAATAAATATAAAAAGATGATTAATGATTGGGAAAATTTCTAGTGAAATAAAAATTTTACTTAAGAAAAACAAACTGAAAATTGCGAAAAAACATAGATTTGACAAATGGGAGAAAATAGGGTAGGGTACAATCCCTCAATCCTTAACAAATTACCGTATAGAATACTAGAATTGTAAATTAAAATTCTTGACTAAATCCAGTCCTTCTAAATTCTAAGCATTACATATATGAAGGATCTAGCCCGCATCATATGAAATCAAAGATAGATATAAAGCCGTGAATGATAAATTATACTCGCAAAGCGTTCTTAAACATCTCAAGTACCTAGGGCAAGAGAGATTAAAAGATTGACAATGTTTGTATGATTTTCATTCACGATTCAATCAATATTTTAATTTATCTTCTATTTTTTACATAAATAATTTGCCTTGGATTGAGTTCATGTACCCCAACCCTTGGGAATTTAGCTAAACATGATTTGGTTAAAGAACAAATTCATACACAAAATTATGGATCTACAAGACATTGTAAATGATTTACAAATAATAAAACAAGAGAATGAAATGAGTTTACTTGAATTCAGCAACAAAAACGAAATTGCAATTCAGAAATCCTTACAAATTAGGGTTCATGAAAACTCTTGAACTTTTCTCTCTCAAAAACTAACCCTAGAAATTGACCTAGAATTCAACCTCTAAACCTAGAACTCTCTCTCGCAAATGATGCAGGGCATGGGATTTTATAGCACAATTTAACCACGAAATTGACAGCCCAAATTACTTGTGGCACAAGTCTCACCAGCTATGCACGCCAAAAATCTGCACAATAAATGCCAGGATTTCACATGACCGGACCGGTCCGGATTACCCTCGAATCGGTCCGACTCCCACCGGATCGATTCTTTTTTATTCTACCGGATCAGTCCGGTCCTTATCGGATCGGTTCTTTTTCCACCGGTTTGCCATCCATCCGGGTTATACTGGACTTAGTCATTTCGGATCGGTCCGGTTTCCACCCGGATCGGTCCGATTTTCTTCTACTTTGACTTTTTCCCTTCAACTTTGACTGGCCATAACTTTTGATCTAGAACTCCGATTTGTGTGTCGTTTCTTCCTATGATCTTGTGAACTCATGCTCTTCAACTTCCTTTTTGGTGTCGATTTTGAATTCTGAGTATAACTTTACGCTTTTGCCTTTTGACTTTTCTTCCTTTCATCTTCTGGTTTCTTTCTTTTTCTTTCTTGCATTCCATTCCTGAAAACTTCATCAAAATTACACGAAAACTAGGGAAAATTGTTAGAAACAGACAATGGAGTGATATGCCATAAAATTGGTTCAATTACCTTGTTCGAGATATTAAAATTACTAACTTAAGGGGCTAAATTCATAAGAATTTACGCTTGGTCAAATCCACCTAACTTAGGACTTTGCACGTCCCGGGCAATGTAATTGAATCTAACCAAAATTCTGCTCTTGAAAATTTCTTTATTAAAATAAAATTCCACTTTCGCAGGCATGCGATTGCATTTAGCGTATGCAACAAGCCTTTAAACCTCTAGGTTACCCTAGTAGGACGAGTTTTGTCTCGTGAGGGTTTGCAGTGAATATACCCACAAAATTCTTTACTGACTCAAATAAATATCAAAATACTTAAAAATTGTACAATTTAAACTTTTCAAAAAATAATCACCATAAATTCATATTCAAATGTATCAAACCATAGTGTGTGTGTGCAAAGCCAGAAATTAAACCTCAAATTTCCACCGATCGAGCATTACGTAACTTTCCAAAAATTCGTTTTGATTCAAATTCTTACGGATACACTCACAAACGAATCACTCGGATTGTGGCTATTTTCTCTCGGTATGCATGATATAAAGAGTAAATATAATGGACACAAATTCATGCATACAAAATTGAAAAGAAGGAAATATATGGTGAAAAGATCTCATCATCGGAATACAGTCATGAGGAAACGGGAACATCACCTCTATTTTGCACCATTTAATCTCTCATATTATCTTTTCATGTCTTAGCTCTCCATGCAGTAATTAATTTCGCCATTCGGACTCGGTTAGGACTTTTCTTGGGTTAAAAAAGTGTAAAGGGTAAAAATGGAAATGGTAGGGAATGTTGGAATTGGAAAATTTCCTTATGACGTCCATTTGTGCTTTTTCGGGCATTTTCTCTTCTTTTTTTTTCCTGCCCCTTTTTATTGCACAATTTGGACTTTGATGAATTTTCTCAATTTTCGCAATTCCGGGCTAATTGGGTTTTTCGGGTTATCAAACGAAAAGGAAATATTTTATTAGGCTCAAATTGGGTTGCAAAGGATAATTTTGTTTTTCATAACTTTTTATGGCTAATATTTTTGGGTAACAAACGATGGCCTACTTCATTGTCCAAATTGCTAATTACATTACCATATGCATCTCGAGATTAATTAAGTTTAGAGATATATTTAGCACGAATTTCGAGACAACATTTCACACATTTCCCATAACCGATCAAAACAAAGGATTAAGATCATCAGTGACTTATTAAAACGCTGAAAAGAACTTTGAGTTAATCATAAACTCGGATTGATTTAAAAACTCAAAAAAAAATTGAAAGGCTCAAAATCTCACCGGGTTTGATCAATCTCCACACTTATTCGTAAAGTCGTCAATTTTCTTTCAATTTCCATCTTTGGTCAATTTTGGCTTAGTGCAATTGAGATTTAACAATTTGAGACTTCAAATAGAATAAAGGTGATATTTTTGAAAAATTTAAATTCCAATTTTGATTTATTTTGATGAAAAATATTTTTGGTTTTTTTCAAAATTTTTCATTTTTTTTTAGATACACATATATACGAAGTTTTATGAATACGCACCTGTCATCCCCCCTAACTCAGTGATTTGCATTGTCCTCAATCAAATGGACGAGAGAGATAAAGAAGACAACATTAAGAGTGCGATAAATAAAACAAGCAAATATCATATTAAAACTGTATATTACAAACCAACTGTGAAAACAACTGTGTAAGCAAATATTATAAACATAGTTATAAAAACCTAAGGGAGTAGAGGGGTATCCTAAGGGGCGGGTGGGCGATGGGAAGGTCCTGGAGCATTAGGATCATACGGATTGTAGTAGTAAGGAGGAAGAGGGGCCTCGGGTCCCAACTGAAGACGGTACAAGTCGGCCTGCATACGCAGGACCAAACCCATGTCCCTCTCGTAGGAAGACACGTACTAGTCAAAACGCGTTTCAAGAGAGAGAACGCGCTCAGTCAAGCCTGTACCAACCGGAACATAATTCGGATCAGCAATTTCATCATATTCTTCCTCCTCGCCTTCCTCCATCTCAACATCCTCATTAGCAACGTTCTCCTCCTCTTCGGTCTCCTCGTCACTCGAATCTTCACCTCGCCTTGCACGGATTACTTGAATTTGGCGTTCACTTCGAGTGCGGGATTCTTGTCCTAAAGGCTTAGGAAAGTTGACAAGATCTTTTGGTGGTGCTATCCCGGCATCCTTAAGCAAGGATGTAATGAGGCGACCATAAGGAAGAGGGGCGCGACACTTTTTGTCATAGGCCACAAATAGGATATCTGTGTAAAATGTCCGGGCCAAATTGATAACAGTCGCAGGGTCGAACAAATGATACATCATTGTAGCTTGACGCGGCCTCATTGCTGAATCATTGGAGGTTTGCAAAATACTGGCACAAACGATATGAAAAGTGAACCGTGACTTATCGGATAAGCGACCAACGGGAAATGTCTCGGTATTCCAAACCGCACCGGGTTGGATCCTTGAGATACAAACTTCTTTGGTGAGAACGGTATCAGGACCCGGATAATCAAACTGGGCCGGAGTGGTCACACCATAAGACTCGAGTTTTCGTGCCAAAATTTAAAGTGAAAATGGAATAGATGTGGAATCCACAAAGGCTTGTGATTCAAATTCATCGGTACGGACAAGCGAATCGTAGAATTGACGCACTTCATTCTCCCAAACTGCCTCATAAGGTTCATTGAAGAATCGGCACCAGCCCCTTGACACGAACATGGCTGTGACGGAATTGAGCAGTTGGTCCCACAACACTTGACGTTCAATATGAATTTTACGGGTAGGATTGAAAAAGCTACGGCACCAATTTGCTTCACGGCGAGAACGGTATTCTCCATTTCCGTCGGGAAGGACTGCAATGGAGGTATATTTCTGGGGAGCAGCCATGGATATGGAGTATTGAGGCAGATAATGAGATAGAAGAGAGAAGAGGGGTAGGTGTGAAGAAAATGGGTAAGGGGAGGGATGTATTTATAGTAGGGGATTGGGAAATTGGGGGGAATGAAAGGGTGGGAAAATGGGGGGACGGATTTTTGGGGAAAGGAGGGGATTGGGTGGAGTGAAGAGGTGTGGATTGAAGAGGTGGATTGAAGAGGTGTGAACCTTGGGAAATGAAATCCTGCAGATGACCGGATCGATCCGATTTTGGGACCGGACCGATCCGCCTTAACCGGAACGGTTCTTTTATTTTTCAGCCGGACCGATCCGCCTGACCGGATCGGTTCTTTTATTTCAGGACCAGACCGATCCGGTCTGCTGAATTTTCTGAATTTTCTTCTTTCTCTTCTTTTCACCAATTATTCTCCTATTCTCCATTCCAATGATGATTTTACAACCTCGCACACTTCAAAATACCCTAAATGCTCATCAAAACCTAAACACCCCTCACACATCGGATTCTCAACCCCGGGACTGACTCAAACCTACGACTTCTAATTCCTAAGACTCATATGTACAACAATCACCCCATACATGTCGGGGGTGCGACGACCTCACCTTTCTTTGTTCAGTCAATCCCCATAAATGGGGTCCGACAGCCAGATTGTGTCGGCTTCCTTGACACTTGCTTCCAAATAGGGCTTGAGACGATGCCCATTAACTTTAAATGTGTTTCCCCCTTTCTCATTTATGAGTTCAACAGCTCCATGGGGAAATACCTCTTTCACAATGAATGGTCCTGACCATCTTGACCGCAATTTTCCGGGAAATAAGTGCAACCTCGAGTTATAGAGAAGTACTTTTTGTCCCGAATGAAACTCTTTCTTACGAATGATTCCATCATGAGCTCGTTTCATTCGGTCTTTAGATATTTTAGCACTTTCATACGCATCATTGCGTATTTCTTCCAACTCATTCAACTGAAGTTTACGTGTTTCACCGGCTTTATCCATATTGAAGTTCACCCTTTTGATTGCCCAATAAGCTTTGTGTTCGATCTCAACCGGAAGGTGACAAGGTTTGCCATACACAAATCGAAATGGGGACATCCCAAGGGGATTCTTGTATGCGGTTCTATAAGCTCAGAGTGCATCATTCAATCTGAGAGACCAGTCTTTCCTATTAGGATCGATTGTCTTTTCCAATATATTTTTGATTTCCCGATTAGCGAGCTTGGCTTGTCCATTCGATTGAGGGTGGTAAGTTGTTCCAACTTTATGGACAATTCCATACTTTCGCATTAGTTTATCCATAGGCATATTGCAAAAATGAGTTCCATTATCACTGATTATGGCCTTAGGCATACCAAAACGAGAAAAAATGTTTTCTTGAATGAATTTTATCACCACCTTGCTGTCATTCGTCCTTGTAGCTATCGCCTCGACCCATTTTGAGACGTAATCTAAAGCGACGAGGATGTATAGAAAACCAAAAGAAGGTGGAAAGGGGCCCATGAAGTCAATACCCCAACAATCAAACAACTCCAATACTAGAATTGGGGTTAATGGCATCCTGTCACGGCGAGTAATAGCTCCCATTCTTTGGCATCTATCGCATGATTTACAAAAAGCATTCACATCCCGGAAGATTGTGGGCCAATAAAGACCACTTTGAAGGATTTTCGCAGCAGTTTTATTTTTGGAAAAACCACCTCCACGTGCTTCCGAATGACAGAATCGAATTACCCCTTGGATTTCTTCATCGGGTACACATCTCTGGATGATTTGATCAGCACAATACTTAAACAAATATGGGTCATCGTAAAAGAACATGCGTGACCATGTAATGAACTTCCTTCTCTCTTGCGGATTCCAACTAGATGGAACAACTCCAGTGACAAGGTAGTTGACTATATCCGCAAACCAAGGGAGAGAAGAAGTAGAAAATAGATTTTCATCCGGAAAATACTCGTCTATGGGAATGGGATCAATAGGTACATCGGACGAGAGTCGTGACAAATGGTCAGCAACGACGTTTTCTACTCCTTTCTTATCTTGAATCGAGAGATTAAACTCTTTTAGGAATAGGATCCACCTTATTAGACGGGGTTTGGTATCTCTCTTGCTCAAGAGATACTTAAGGGCTGAATGATCAGTGAAGCAAATGATAGGCGACCCAACAATGTAAGAGCGAAATTTGTCGAGGGCAAAAACGACTGCTAGTAACTCTTTCTCTGTAGTAGAGTAGTTAAGCTGAGTGCCAGATAATGTTCTGCTAGCATAGCAAATAACATGAGCTTTCTTGTCTTTCCTCTGTCCAAGAACAGCTCCCATCGCGTAATCACTTGCATCACACATAAGCTCAAATGGGAGTGACCAATCCGGAGCTTACATGATAGGATCGGAAATAAGCATGCTTTTAAGTTTATCAAAAGCTTCTTGACATGCTTTATTCCACTAAAATGGAGTGTCTTTCATGAGAAGATTACTCAAAGGCCTAGCGATGGTGCTAAAGTCTTTGATAAATCTTCTATAAAATCCAGCATGGCCTAGAAAGGACCTCACATCTTTAAGTGATTTTGGCGGGGGTAACTCAGCTATTACTTCAATTTTTGCTCGATCAACTTCAATCCCCCTAGATGAGACTATGTGGCCTAAAACTACGCCCTCGGTAACCATAAAATGGCATTTTCCCAATTGAGGACTAAGTCTTTTTCCACACACCTGAATAGAACTCTTTCAATATTAGCTAAACATTGGTCAAAAGATGGACCGAAAACGCTGAAATCGTCCATGAACACCTCAAGACCTTTTTCAATCATATCGCTAAAGAGACTGAACATGCACCTTTGAAAAGTTGCTGGCGCATTACATAACCCAAATGGCATACGTTTATAGGCAAACGTACCAAACGGACATGTAAAAGTCGTCTTTTCTTGATCAAGTACATCCACTTCAATCTGATTATATCCAGAATACCCATCTAGGAAATAATAGTAAGGATGGCCCGCCACTCGTTCAATCACTTGATCGATGAACGGTAAGGGAAAATGATCTTTTTGAGTTGCGACATTGAGCTTTCGGTAGTCAATGCAAACACGCCACCCGGTGGTGGTACGTTGTGGTATTAATTCTCCCTTAGCATTTTCAACCACGGTCATCCCAGATTTTTTTGGAACGACTTGAATTGGGCTCACCCATTTACTATCCGAAATGGGATAGATAATCCCAGCATCTAGCAATTTGATGATTTTCGCTCTTACTACATCTTTCATGGTTGGGTTCAATCGCCTTTACATCTCACGCGAGGGCTTCACCTCTTCCTCGAGATGGATTTTATGGGTACAAATCAATGGACTTATACCTTTCAAATCTTCTATAGTCCAACCAAAAGCACTTCTATGCTTTCGCAACACATCTAACAACATACCCTCTTGCCCTTTTTCTAAATGGGATGAAACAATAACAGGAAATGTATCATTCTCTCCTAGAAAAGCATATTTGAAATGTGAGGGTAGTTTCTTCAACTCAAGACTAGGAAATCTATTTTTAGAGGGAATCATGGTTGTCTCCCTCGGAGGCAATTCTTCAAACCTAGTAATCCAGTCAACATCTCTGAAACTTTCAAAACTCTTGTAACCAAATTTCCAACTCTTCCATCTCACGCTCAAACTCAGTATAAGAACTCTTTTTCTCACCACTTTGCACTAAACACACTTCCAAAGCATATCCTCCTATAATTTTCTCAATGTTCTCATCCACCACTTCTTCAATAAGATCAACCTCAAGAATTTCACCCTCATCACCCATTTGGTTAGTGAAGAGTGCAGCTACAGCGGAAATATTGCGACTTCTCAAATAAAAACCAATTTTAAGTAAACCCAAATTTTAGTTAAACCCTAAGACATGCATCTAGATGATGAAGCGTGTGTGCTCGCGTTCAAATGATCAAGTTATATATAAAACCCTTTTAACACAAACAAACCCTAAACATGCAGCAGTATGTGATTGAATAAATTGATAATCTACGCAAGAACATTCAAACACATGAAATTAAGGAAAAATCCCCCTTAGGGGCAAAACCATTTATTTTCACTATAATTTGTTAGAAAACGGCTTACAATCGGATTATAATGAAAATACAAGTTGACTAAGAATTACCCTCGGGTATCGGATTCTGTAGTCGCGGCTGGAATTATCCCTTTCCAGTAGGGCTGCAATGAAGAAGAAGAACGGTCTACTCCACAAGGGTTGAACAAACCAAAGTTATGTTCTTGGGTTACCAAAAAGATTCACAAAGGATTGGAAGAATTGTGTGAATCAAAACATGAGTCTTGGGACTCAAAAATATGAAGACTAGATGTATTTGGACTCTCAAATCCGTCTCCTAAAGTCTTGCAAAACAACTCTCCCGAAGTTGGTATTTATAGGGAAATCCATGAAGAGACCCACGATTTTAAACTGCTGAAATTCTATCCAGCGTACAGGTACCCCGAACCGGTTCGGTTACCCCTGCGAACCGGTTCTCCCCTCCGAACCGGTTTGGGTCTGGGTTCGGGAAAGTGTGCTGGGAATTGGTGCTTAAACACTTAGAAACTTTTCCAGACTTTTCAATGAACATATCTCCATTTTCAACGGGCCATAACTTGTTCACCGTAGCTCGGATTGAGGTGCCGTTTCTTCCAGTATCTTTGTTGCGGTAATCTCTTCAACTTTCCATTTGACCGTTCCTCCGGACGGTGGCTGTAAAATTACTAATTTGCCCTTGAACATCCCTATCATGCCTTGTTTCACTGATTTGACTTCTCTTGCGTTCCACTTGCATTACGAGCCTAGAATCAAGGAACGTGAAGTCGTTGATGCAGATGAGGGACACATTAGTGGAGATAATGCATGCTTGATTCCCGGAATTCGGATATAGGCCGTCATGTGAGATCGTGAGGTGACGTGCCAAATGTAGCGGCGTACGACATACACAAATGTAACATGTTGGACATGAGAAAAATGTCCTTACAAATCTCCCCCTATGTCTATGCCGGTACATACATAAAAATCCGAATTATCAAATATGAAATTGCCTATACAAATCTACCCTCCCATGAACCCAAAACTGGAAAAGGTACAAATGAATAGTCTTCATCGTTTGTTATTTAAATCTTCAGGAATCTCAAATCTTTTCTCATCAGGGTGTGCAACATATAGATCTTCAATCTTCATACCTACACACATGAGACAAAGCAAATACCACGTGACATATCGAGTTTGAAATGAGATAACATGGATATCAATATATGATAAAAACATAAGCAACATCTCAAAAACTCCCCCAAAATTCAAACTCCCCCATAAAATGATAATTCTTTCTCCCCCTTTTTATGATGTCCCCAAATAGACAAATGAGAAGAATGAATCAAATAAGCAAAATCGGGGTGTCACGGTATACAAAATAGGGCATCAAATAATAAAGTAAACGTGCTCTTGCAAGGAGATGCTCAAACAAATCTTCACAAACTATTTTTGATTTTTCAAATTTTTCATACAAAAATAAGATACCAATATGAACAAATATGAAACAAAAATCACACCATGGATTTAGACTCAAACAACCAAGTCATGGAAATGGAATGAATGGGTGTGAACACATTCGATAGGTAAATCAACTCAATCAATCATATGTGCACGATGCATACGTGTACTCCTAACGAATGAACATCAAAGGTATCCTTAAGTGTAAACGATTGTTGAATTTAGATGACATCGTTTTATGCAAATCAACAAATCAAAGTCAAATGATTTTCACACCAATAACGTCCAAAACTATATAGCACATTTTCAAAAATTTTCAAGGACGTGCAAACCCGTTTTAAATTCTCCAACCAAACTCCCTCATATATATTTTCTTTTAGAGGTAATCTAAATTCTCAAACTTTGGAGAATTGGTGCAAAAACCTAAATGGCTCCTTTTTGGCATGAATATCTTTTTATTGCCTAATTTTTTCGGGCTCTTTTAACCTCTTTGGACCTCGGATAATAAAATTCCTCAATTTTTTAGGTCCTTTTTAACGGTGGCTTTTGCGCAAAGGATAGATAATTACCTTTCGCAACCCCTCCCCGTTATCAAACAAATCACACAAACTTACAAAACGGTTTTTATATGCACAGTTTCCTTATAAAAAATTACCGCGCTTGGGTCGTTTTAAGGACAGGATTGAAGTGAAAACACCCAACCAACATGTGATAAGACAAGCACAATAATCGAAAGAATTCGTGCATGTGTGCAATAAAGGAAACATGAGTCAAACATGTAGGAAATAACACTTAATTACATCTTAATGACTCCAAACATTATAAAGCACATGGATGAATTGACCTATTGTATCAAAACACTATCAAATAGTCACATGAAAATAATGGAATGATGTTGTGACTCGGTCATCCAAAGAGTTCATCCATAAACGGTGTAAACCAAAAACAAAAATCTTTTTGGATTTTTCAAAATTTTATCAAAATAAAATCTTTTTGTATTTTTCAAAAAAATTCAAAAACAAGGATTTATACAAAAAGTACAAGTCATCACACTAGTAAAAATATATCATGAAACCACAACTAGTGTATGACAAACATGCAATCACAATCAACCAAAAGATTTCACATGGGGTGAATTACGTGCAAGCAAACAGGAATCGTGGACAAATAAACCATAAGCCTCTAAATCTGATTTTCTAACCCAAATTGATGTATAACGAAGTGTGGGGGTTTTGGGAATCGAAATTATTCTTCTATTAACCTTCCTAGGTTCATTTAACAGCTTGTAACAGAATCGCCTAATATGACCTTGCCTACCGCAATGTGTGCTAGTGTAAATCGGGCGGTGTGTGTTACCTAAAGGTGGCCCTCTCCTCAAATTTCTCGGTTTCTCTCTCCGAATTTGCCTAGGTGGGTCTCTCCTAATGATCCTAGGAGGTTCTCTCACGATGTTCCTGTGAGGAGCCTTTTTAACAAACTTAGGTGCCTCTTTCTTAACAATCCTAGGAGGCTCTCTCACACGTGTGGGAATGGGTGCAACATATTTTTCAAGACCAATCCCACCCCTATCAGTTTTGATCTCGACTGTGCCTAAAATATTATCAAGTTTTTCAGACCTAGACTCCAAATCAAATTTCACTTTACTTGAATCTTTCAATTTCACCTCAAGTTCACCTATCCTAGATTCAAGTACTCGTTTAGAATCCTCAAACTCTAAAAGCTCCTTTTTCATAGTCTCCATCAACCCTCTAAGACTATCTCTCTCACCCTCGACGTACTCAAGCTTCTCTTTCAAAATTTTCACATGAGCCCTAAGTTCTTCAACTAAAAAATCATTATTTTTTATGGCACACTCTTTCAACTGAGCTTTCAATTTCAAATTTTCTTTCTTTGTTTTCAAAGTTTCAGCATAAAGTTCATTGAAAGCAGTTTGCAAGTCATGCTCATCTACACTTTCCTCCTCACTTTCATCCACACTCCCATAACCTTCACTATCATCACTAATCATATGGATGGGAAACTCTCGCCTAGAAGCATAAAAAACTTCTTCTTCCGAATCACAATCACTAAGGGTGGAAACATGAGAAATCGGTTTATTCAATTTCTTCTTTAAATTTGTGGTACACTCATGTAACGTGTGACCAACACCCTCACAACAAGGACACCTCTCAGATTCGTTTTCAACAGAAGATTTAAAACAAGAGTTCGTGTGAATTTTCCAATTAATTTTTTCAAAAATTTGACATCGAAGATCATCAAAACCATCAAAAGCCATTTTTGCAAAAACATAATCAAAACACAATAACTTAGTGACGACGTGAGAAGTCAAATTGTATAAAAAAAAATCCTCGAAAAATCAGGATCACGCGATAAATTAGCGTAACCCGCTCTGATACCAATTTGAAGAGTGCAGCTACAGCGGAAATATTGCGACTTCTCAAATAAAAACCAATTTTAAGTAAACCCAAATTTTAGTTAAACCCTAAGACATGCATCTAGATGATGAAGCGTGTGTGCTCGCGTTCAAATGATCAAGTTATATATAAAACCCTTTTAACACAAACAAAACCTAAACATGCAGCAGTATGTGATTGAATAAATTGATAATCTACGCAAGAACATTCAAACACATGCAATTAAGGAAAAATCCCCCTCAGGGGCAAAACCATTTATTTTCACTATAATTTGTAAGAAAACGGCTTATAATCGGATTACAATGAAAATACAAGTTGACTAAGAATTACCCTCGGGTATCGGATTCCGTAGTCGCGGCTGGAATTATCCCTTTCCAGTAGGGCTGCAATGAAGAAGAAGAACGGTCTCCTCCACAAGGGTTGAACAAACCAAAGTTGTGTTCTTGGGTTACCAAAAAGATTCACAAAGGATTGGAAGAATTGTGTGAATCAAAACATGAGTCTTGGGACTCAAAAATATGAAGACTAGATGTATTTGGACTCTCAAATTCGTCTCCTAAAGTCTTGCAAAACAACTCTCCCGAAGTTGGTATTTATAGGGAAATCCATGAAGAGACCCACGATTTTAAACTGCTGAAATTCTATCCAGCGTACAGGTACCCCGAACCGGTTCGGGTACCCCTGCGAACTGGTTCTCCCCTCCAAACCGGTTTGGGTCTGGGTTCGGGAAAGTGTGCTGGGAATTGGTGCTTAAACACTTAGAAACTTTTCCAGACTTTTCAATGAACATATCTCCATTTTCAACGGGCCATAACTTGTTCACCGTAGCTCGAATTGAGGTGTCGTTTCTTCCAGTATCTTTGTTGCGGAAAGCTCTTCAACTTTCCAGTTGACCGGTACTCCGTACGGTGGCTGTAAAATTACCAATTTGCCCTTGAACATCCCTATCATGCATTATTTCACTGATTTGACTTCTCTTGCGTTCCACTTGCATTACGAGCCTAGAATCAAGGAACGTGAAGTCGTTGATGCAGATGAGGGACACATTAGTGGAGATAATGCATGCTTGATTCCCGGAATTCGGATAGAGGCCGTCATGTGAGATCGTGAGGTGACGTGCCAAATGTAGCGGCGTACGACATACACAAATGTAACATGTTGGACATGAGAAAAATGTCCTTACAGTTAGCGACATTAAAAATATTGGTCTCGAGAGTCATGTTTCCAAAAGTGAGTTGCATTTGGCCATTCCGTGTATTGATCAAAGCATTAGCAGTAGATAAGAATGGACGGCCCAAGATTATTGGAACATGATTTCTCGTATGGGGAACAGGATCAGTGTCCCAAATGACAAAATCAATAGGAAAGTAGAACGTGTCCACTTGAACTATCACGTATTCTATAACCCCACGAGGCACTTGCACTGTTCGATCCGCTAACTGTAGAATGATTCGGGTAGGTTTTAAATCACCTAAATCAAGCTGCTTATAGATGGAGTATGGAAGGATGTTTATGCTCGCACCTAAGTCAAGCAATGCTTTTTCCACTCTTTTTTCTCCTATGACGCACGAAATGGCAGGTGCACCAGGATCTTTGAATTTTAGTGGAAGATCATTGAGAAGAACTGAGCTCACATTTTATGCCAAGAAAACATTTTTCTTCACCTTAAGCCATCTTTTGACAGTCAAAAGATCTTTGATAACCTTAGCATATGCTGGAATTTGTTGAATAGCATCAAGAAATGGAAAGTTCAATTTTACTTGCTTCAACACATCCAACACCTCTGTACGCGAAGCCCCTTTCTTAGGTGGCACTAAGTGTTGAGGAAATGGAGCAGCAGTGGGCATCTTAACTTCAATTTCAGGTTCAACTTCCTCATCTTTCAATTCTGTTTCCAACGGAGTTTCTTCAGACTTGAAAGTCTTAGATTCCTTGGGAATTTCAGGTTCAACTCCATCATCTTTCTCCTTTGGAAGTTTTGGTGCTTAATCAATTACGCGGTCACTACGGAGAGTAGTTACAACTTGACATTGTTCTTGCAAATCTGATGATGTGGAGTCAACCGTGGGTTGACCTTGAAGAGGAGGTCTTTGGCCTTGGGCTGGAAGTTTACCCTTCTATTGAGTATTCACTGCAGATTGCAACCTAGAGATGCTAGTATTAATTTCAGTGATCATTCGATCATATTTAGCATTGCTCTCTTTTTTAGATTGGATGAATTGATTGATATTATCTTCAAGAGATCTCCTTGGTGGAGCTACATAAGGACCAGGAGGTGGTACTTGCATAGGATTTGGCATTGGAGGAGCCACTTGCTGAAATTGAGGAGGTGGTGGTAGAGTCATATGTGGGTTAGGAACCATCCCACCTTGGGGTTGTCCATAATTAAACCCAGGATTTCTCCAAGATTGATTATATGCATTCCCTTACTGTGCATTATAATTTCCTCGAAAACCCCCTATTGCCTTAACTTGTTCAGTGTACATTGCCTTGTATGCAGGAATTGTAGGACATCCTTTGGTAGAATGACCCGCATTACAGATGGCACACACTTTCTCCTTCCCGAATTGTACGGGTCCAGCCACATCTCTCTAACGCACTTCAAGCATATCTCTGAAATTCTTCTCTAATTGGTCAAATTTCGATCCAACAAAGTGTCCTTGTCCAAGTGATAAATACCGGACGCAGCAGGCAAGTTGGACACTTGTCGATTTCAATTTTGACTATTGGGATCAGAAATATCCCATGCTTGGGTAGTCTCTGCTACATATTTCAGATGAGCTTCAGCATCGCTCGAATCTAACTCCCAAAAAGGTCTTTCACACATTGTTTGAACAAGTTGTTTAGATGCTAAAGTAAGGCCTTGATGAAAGAATGAAATCAGATGATGCTTTTCAAAACCATGACGTGGGCACGCACTAACTAACTCCTTAAATCTCTCCCAACATTTATCAAAAGCCTCATTCTCATTTTGACGAAAATCTTGAATATGGGCTTTAACAGAATTGTTTTGTGTTGTGGAAAAAATTTGGATAGAAACTTGGCTTGCATATCTCTCCAGGATAACACAGAATTTGGGGGTAGGGACCATAACCAAGTTTTAGCTTTATCCTTTAAGGAAAAAGGGAATAGCTTCAACCGGATTACATCTTGTGGACAAGCTTGGTCACCAAATGTCTCACACGCTTCCTCGAACTCTCTAAGATGGAGATATGGTTTTTCAGAATCCATCCCATGAAATGTAGGAAGAATTTGGATCATACCATTCCGAAAGTGGAACTAACCGGCATTATATGGGAGTAAAATGCAACCAGGGGTAACAGTTCGCTCCGAAAATAATAAATCTTTCATGGGAAGATATGGTATCTCATCCTCTCCAGCACCAACACCGACACTACCATGCTCTGACATATCGCTACCGAAAGGTTCAGAATTCTCACTCAGGGTTTGACTCAATGAACGACTTGTGATTGAATTATTAGGCGAAGGAGGTGGAACCCAAAAATGAGGAGACTCAGAATTTTCAGAACTTGCTTCGGCAATAGGATTTTCGTGAACTTGGGTGGGAGATGAATTCTGCATATAAGCACATAAGAGATGAAATGAATTTTTTTTTTTTCGAAATCACTTGTAGATAAAAAGAACTTTCCTAAAACTTTAACAATTTCTGATCCCCGGCAACGGCGCCAAAAACTTGACGCGACTAAGAATTTGTCTCAAAAGTGCATTTTTCTCTAGGCTCAAGTGCAAGCTTGTCGCTCAAGTATAAACCCGGTAAGTCGGGATCGTATCCACAGGGATCGAAATTGCCAAATAGTAATAGGGAAAGTTATTAAATCTTGAAATGATTTCTCAAAATAAATATAAAAAGATGATTAATGATTGGGAAAATTTCTAGTGAAATAAAAATTTTACTTTAAAAAACAAACTGAAAATTGTGAAAAAACTTAGATTTGACAAATGGGAGAAAATAGGGTAGGGTACAATCCCTCAATCCTTAACAAATTACCGTATAGAATACTAGAATTGTAAATTAAAATTCTTGACTAAATTCAGTCCTTCTAAATTCTAAGCATTACATATATGAAGGATCTAGCCCGCATCATATGAAATCAAAGATAGATATAAAGCGGTGAATGATAAATTATACTCGCAAAGCGTTCTTAAACATCTCAAGTACCTAGGGCAAGAGAGATTAAAAGATTGACAATGTTTGTATGATTTTCATTCACGATTCAATCAATATTTTAATTTATCTTCTATTTTCTACATAAATAATTTGCCTTGGATTGAGTTCATGTACCCCAACCCTTGGGAATTTAGCTAAACATGATTTGGTTAAAGAACAAATTCATACACAAAATTATGGATCTAGAAGACATTGTAAATGATTTACAAATAATAAAACAAGAGAATGAAATGAGTTTACTTGAATTCAGCAACAAAAACGAAATTGCAATTCAGAAATCCTTACAAACTAGGGTTCATGAAAACTCTTGAACTTTTCTCTCTCAAAAACTAACCTTAGAAATTGACCTAGAATTCAACCTCTAAACCTAGAACTCTCTCTCGCAAATGATGTAGGGCATGGGCTTTTATAGCACAATTTAACCACGAAATTGACAACCCATATTGCTTGTGGCACAAGTCTCACTAGCTATGCACGCCAAAAATCTGCACAATAAATGCCAGGATTTCACATGACCGGACCGGTCCGGATTACCCTCTGATCGGTCCGACTCCCACCGGATCGGTTCTTTTTTTATTCTACCGGATCGGTCTGGTCCTTATCGGATCGGTTATTTTTCCATCGGTTTGCCATCCATCTGGGGTGTACTGGACTTAGTCATTTCGGATCGGTCCGGTTTCCACCCGGATCGGTCCGATTTTCTTCTACTTTGACTTTTTCCCTTCAACTTTGACTGGCCATAACTTTTGATCTAGAAGTCCGATTTGTGTGTCGGTTCTTCCTATGCTGTTGTGAACTCATGCTCTTCAACTTCCCTTTTGGTGTCGATTTCGAATTCTATGTAGAACTTTACGCTTTTGCGTTCTGACTTTTCTTCCTTTCATCTTCTGCTTTCTTCTGGTTTCTTTCTTTTCCTTTCTTGCATTCCATTCCTGAAAACTTCATCAAAATTACATGAAAACTAGCGAAAATTGTTAGAAACAGACAATTGAGTGATATGGCATAAAATTGGTTCAATTACCTTGTTCGAGATACTAAAATTACTAACTTAAAGGACTAAATTCATAAGAATTTACGCTTGGTCAAATATATATGCATAGTTTCAAACATCTTAATTTACCAACAACTTCCTAACTCTTAGCAACATCCTATGCAATCATGAGTATCAAACTTTAGTCGAAGTTGGCGCTTCTAATCTCATAGGTAGAATCTTTTCTCACCTTGTACTATCACTAAGGGTTATGCTTGGTGAATAATAATTTCTTTTTACTAGGGTTATCCCCAGCGTATTGGTAGCACAAAAGGGTGCTATGATCAATCATAACACTTCATTCCAAGAGTTATTCATTAAGTATCGATACAACATCAAGTTACTCTAAGTTCTCCCAAGCGCACAACCTAGCACTTACCATTATGTGTACGACACAATCCTCAAAGATCATATTAAGACAAGTTTTACGATTCATGGTGCTAATCTCCAAGGTTTTTCCACAAGTCAACGTTAATGATTCATCAGCACCTAAACAGTCCCTAACACTCATATTCTCCGAGGCTTATGTATAACTTTTGTAAACTTATAGATTTCTCTAAAGGTGACTACACAATTAAGTGTAAGAGTTGTCTGTCACACTAATATCTTTTCACGCTCAATGTTATAGAAAACAATGTCTAACTAGGCACATCCCAGTGATTGTCACAACAATCAGATGTGATTACTAACTTATATGCTTCCAACAGTTATATCAAGACACGTGTTCACAATTTATTTCATCATATTGTCACCAATTATAAGGCATTTTCTCCACGTCAACATGATTTAGTCATTAATGACCTATTATTATTTTATGAAATACTCAACGCAATAACTCTCCCAAGCTTTAAGGTAACAACATAAGATTTAGCCATTTCCCGAAGCTAACACATACGACCAAGTTCAATTATTATTTCGTCACGACAGAAGCTTATCGTAATAATGTTCCAAAAACACTTTGCTCAAGTCAACTCAATTGTTTATCATAATGATTTGATTAAGGCCACTAATCTTCAATACCTTTATGTGGTAATCATTGATTTGATTCTCCTAACGTCACACCAATTGTCTCCTATCATATACTAGGGAATCACCCAGGACATATTCTTGTGTCACCTTAATTTGTCATTTCTACGCAAGTAAATAACATGTCAATCACCGAGGAATACTAATCAACCTTAGTTTTATCTATGATATACAACCCTAAAGGTATCGCCTCGAAATGCTAATTACTTGCATTACTATTTTTCTCAAATAACCTTAACAGTTACTCCTAAGAGCAATTATCATGGAATTAAAACTTATCAAATTACTAGCCCATAGTAAAAATCACTAGACTATGTCATATAAACCTCAATTTGTGTCTAATCATACATTTATCTTGTCTCCAATATGTTATCATCACACCACACGGTAAATCATTTGTTGTTATTTACTAAAGACTAAGGTAGGATACAAGACGATGGGTATTGCCTATAAACATCCAAGACCATACTCCAAATTCCGTAGGAGATCCTATTCCTCAATACGGTATTATTATAATCTCCCAAATTATCAATTTGATACCATCATCAACATTGTGCCACAAGCACTATTTAATTTAACTCCTAGGTCACCTTAAGTCATCACAATTATCCAAGTCTACATTATAACCAAAATATATACATCACGGTATAATAAACCCCAGTCCCCAACTAAGGGACCTACTAATTTCTCATCACAAGATGAATACTCACAAATATACTACCCAAGATATACAACCCAATACATTAATCCGAGTTTTCAATTTAATACACTCTCACTACGAAGTCAACACTTATAATGTACGCTCAAGTCAACTAATCTCCAAAGTTAAACTCAACCAATCTTTCTAGCTACAATTTAGCTCACACTATTTGGTGCATTAACTTTTCTTATTCTTTGTTATCATTAAAATTAACACACAATATATCTCTTATACAATGGAATTACGATGTTGCCGACATTAGCTCATGCTAACGCCCATAATTAATAACATGCCTATATCATAAATGCGAAAGCGATTTATAAATATCAACATGATCGTGTGCCACTTAGCACCAACTTACTTATCATGCTAACCTTTTTGACTTTATTGACGAGGATACAAATTGTCACCCAACTAGCGTGACTGGTCCAAACAAACATCGACGTTGAAAGATTCACTACCGACCTCACCACGTCACACCCAAAAGAAACATTGAACCTAAAGATCTAATACCAAGTTGTGACGCCCCGAACCGGATTTAAGGGTTATTATAGGATCGGCGTTGATCAGATCCGAGTGTCATTTGTGGGGTGCAATGAACAACCTAAATAATATTACTATTCCAGTTTTATTATTAAATAAGATTACTCTTTTCTTAGCATGCGATTCCAATATAAAATAAACTACGTACGGGACCTAAGGGAAGTGCCCCAAAGGCCAAGTAAACAGAGCTACTAACGTTAATGCAAGTAAATATTACCTGTATAACGCTCTCAAAGTACGAAACCGCATATAACCTACCGTAACAAGGAGGAGGGAGTGAGCGAAAGGCTCAGTGGGATTTATACAAATGCAACATAGAAACGAATGGCAGAAAAGAATACTCACTCACTATATACTCGTGAAAATATGTATATACCTACATATATACTTTTAAAAATACATGCTCCAATGTATTAAATCATTTCATTCCAAAAATATAATTTATCCCCGTTCATTCTCTTTTTCTTTCCCAAAATAGTCATTTTGGATAATCCTTGTTTAAAATCACATTATTTCCCATTAACGCACATGGTTAATCATTTATAGGAAAAACCTTTCTTTTCTTAAAAATATTCATCTATTCAGCATTTATTAACTCACGCTAGAGTTACTTTGCCATTATTTTAATATTCTCATTAAAATAATCTTTATGACACGCACACCTCGTGTTTGGAAAATATTCATTTTCATTGAGAAACTTATACTTCACACGACACAAAATATTTATTGTTTCACGAAAACTTGTTTATTTCCCTTTTTCAACCTTTTGCAAATCTCAAAGATTTATTCGCATTAATTTTAAGAATATTCTCATTCTTCATTTCTTATTACAAGAATTATCAATCTTTGCCTTGGAGTCTAGTCATTATTCCTGGATTTCACGGGCTCTACACCATGGGTCTCCAATCGCCATATGCTCATATGTACACGTTTTGGGGTCTTTCACCACTAGGGACGTCATGCCCTCCTTAATTCTTGGCATCATGCATGTATCCTTTCTTATCTTTTTTTTCATATGTTTCAACTTTATTCTCAATGTTCATATTTATTCTTACTTGAAAAATCAATTCTTTCCTTTTTCTTCCAAACTATTCATTGACATTTTTATTTCATAAAAATGTTCCGCTTTACGTAAATTTACCGATTTATCCATTTCTTGTCAAATACGCTTTTAACCATTTAACAAGTGTTGTTTCCAAAATAGTTACTAACTTTCCAACTTAATTTTCAAAACACTTTTAACCAATTAACACTTGTCAAAAACTATATTTTTACCCATATTCCACACTTATTCTTTGGTGAAACTCATTATTTTCACTTAAAAAAAATATATCATTAATCTCCTTTTTATCAAACTTAATTAATACATTTAATTGCCAAATATTTTCTTGACGGCACACTATTCACAGTATTTACGACAATACCACTACTATTTCTTTCACACAAATATTATACTTTTAAATCGGTTTAAACATACTAATTTTGTCAAAAAATAATTTATAACTTCTCAAAGTGTATTTCTGATATTTCCAACATAATTTCAGTAATAAATTCCACAGTTTATAAAAAGGCTTTATTTCCATTTATGTTTCCAAAATAAGTTATACACACTTTAAATACCCATTTGGCCACTATCAACACATTTGACCTTCTTTACTTTCTTTAATTACACTTAAGCATCAATTTAAAAGTAAGCATTTTATACTTTCATTATTTACATATCAACCCAAATATTTCTTATTATGAGTTTATGCATCTCAAACATACCCATTTAGGTAAAAGTCCAATTTCTTTTTCTACTTCATCATTTTGGTAAGAGAGCCTCATTTTTTTATTTCGTAAAAATGGCCTACAATAGCCCAATATTTTTCTGAACATGAAATTACATTATTTACGTTTGAAACATCACTTTGACACATTTTATTTCGTAAAATGTTCAAGGCTAATATTCTGAATTTATCCACCTTTTAAACCCATTAAAATTACTTCTTAAAAACTCATTTCTACACAACAAACGATGACATGATGACTAAACAACATGAAATTGTAAAATAGCTAAAATACTACATATATCAAGTCTAATATAAGTAAATATCATTCTAAAAATTATCAAACTCTAAACCTCAATCAAAGTAAGATTCTTCCCACCTCTTAAGACTCCAAAATGGTGGTTGAATAGTGGTGTAGGAGGAGTAACCCCCACCTCCAAAGGTGGATTCAAAGGGATTACAATAAAAGCCCTCCATTAGAGCTTCCTTCCAAGATATTCTTTCTCATCCTCTTTTAAGTCTCCAAATAGCTCAATAATCTTCCATAAATATCCAAGAATAACATCTCCAACAACCCGTCATCCTTACTATGATTATACATGGTGAAATATGGTGTTTCTACGCTAAAATATGGTGGTTTCATGGTGGTTTATGGGCGGGGTAAGGACACTTACGAATTTGAGAATGGTATCTGACTTAGATAAGCTTAAGGGAGTGAGAAAAATGGGATCAATCTGATGGGGATGTGAATGATTAAGCCCATGTCCCTCCTTTCTCATTTATAACTCAATTCCAACTCATACCACTCATAGAACCCATGTGAAAATTCTCCACCCCCTCACATGCTAGACTTTACAACCCATGTCTGAAAAGGGGTGGGATGAAGTGGGAAGATGATTACAAGAGTCCAAGAAACAAAAGGAAGTGGAAAACAACCTAAAATTATACAATGTGGCCGAGTAGAAATTTCCTCAAAAAGGGTATTAGATTAATTATTTTGGTGATATACAAGAAGAGAAAGTTGCTCAAAATTAAATTTTAAGTCGGTATGATGATTTTCAGAATTTTCTGAGCATTTTATTTTTTTGACGAAAAATATTTTTTATTTTTGACTTTTGACCGCATGGTATTTTTATATGTATTTTTAGGGTCCCAAATATGTAGTCATACTATTTTTATCCTTCTCCAATTGTCCTACAAAAATCACGCAAGTTCACGTCCTGCGCGACACGCGCTGACAAAAATCGTGTTTTATTAACTACGATCGTGTCGCAATCATTCATTGGAATTTTTGCATCAAACTTAGCCAACATACTTACTAGGACTATTAGGACTTACTTGCACATCCATGCGAACCATGCAACGTGGGCATTCTTTTTCTCATTACTTACTTTTCATGCCATTTTGGCGTAATTCCTTTATATATTTATTCCTAAAAATTTTCCTTCGCACAAAATCATCAATTTATTATTCGATATTTATTTTCTAGGGCGGGGTATCACATAGTGGGTGTCATAGAAGTGGTAGTGGCATTGGGAGTGGCGGTGGTAATGTGGACAGTGGGGGGGGGGGAATGGGTGACGCTGTGAGGGTGGGAGGGATAATAGCGGTCATGGTAGTAGTAGGAGTCATAAAAGTGGTAGTGGCACTATAAGTGGCAGTGGTGACGGTAGTAGTGGGTGACATGGTGAGGTTCAGAGGGGTAATGGTGGTCATTGTAGTGGAGGGCATAATAGTGTTGGCAGGGCATGCGGTGAGGGTGGAAGGGATGATGGCGATCGTGGTAGTAGTAGGGGTCATAAGAGTACTGACGGTAGGAGTAGCGGTGGTGATGGTCGTCATAGGGGTAGTGGGTGACATGGTGAGAGTGGGAGCGATAATGGCGGTCGTGGAAGTAGTGGGAGTCATAGCAGTGGCAGTGGGAGTGGCGGTAGTGATGGTAGTGGGAGTAGCGGTGGTGATGGTGGAAATGGGGATACTGTGTGATGCAGTGAGGGTGGGAGGGGTAATGGAGGAAGTGAAAGTAGTGGGGGTTGTAGCAGATGCAGTGGGAGTAGAGGTGGTGATGGTGGCGGTCGGGATAATGGGGGACGTAGTGAGGGTGAGAGGGTCAATGGCGGTGATGGTAGTAGTGGGGGTCATAGCAGTGATAGCGGAGGTAGTGGTGGGGGTGGTGGGGGGAACAGTGAGGGTGGGAGGGGTAATGGAGGTCGTGGTAGTAGTGGGGACACAGACGTGGTAGTGGCAGTGGCGGTGGGGGTGGGGTGGGAGTGCTAGAGGAGACAGTAATGGTGATCAAAGTGGTAGTGGCAATGGGGGTGGGGGTGGGGGTGGTCGTGGTCATGAGTGTGGTGTTGGTGGTCGTAGTCAGGGAGGATACAGGGGTCGCAGCAGTGGTAGTGGTAATGGGAGTGGGGGTCGTAGTGAGGTTGGTGGTCGTGACTATCGCAGTAATGGTGGAGGTGGTGATGATGGTAGTGCGGGTGCAAATGGAGGTCGTGGAGATCGTGGTCGCCACAGGGGTGGAAGTGGCAATGGGGGTCGCAGGGGATGTAAGGATCGTGGAGGTGAGAGCTGCAGTGGTGGTGGTAATAGGGCGGCAGCCACAAACCTGTCTACTAACTCCATGCTCCTGAATCAAAAACTAAATAGATAGGTTACAATAATAATAATAAAGAAGTAAAAACTAAAACTTAAAAAATAAATAAAATTATGAAGATTTATCAGATTATTATACACAAGTAAGAACAGAAAAAATGATACATAAAGTGGTGCAACATTTCCATTTAATTAAAAATGGGTACATAAAGCAAAACAAAACAACAGAATCGATGGAAGTCTTAGATTACACACAATCATTTTAAATTTTTATTCCGTATAATGCTTTTAAAAATAGGGGTAAAAATGTAATCCGTATTCATAGTTACATAGGCTCGCCTTAAATCTCGAATACCGACAAGATAAGAATACAAAGCAATTGATAACTACTAGGAATGGTGATATGAGTAAAATATAAAAAACAAATAAAAATAAAAAACAGTTATGGGATCTAATTTTGCTATGAAATTTGATATAGATGATGTAAGTCAAAAGAAATTTACAATCAGAGGAACAAGAACTTAAAGAGGAAAAAGATAGGTGGGATTAAGGATATGAATCGCTCACACCCACCCTCGGTGAAGGGCAACAGCATCATATTCCAAGTATTAGGCCTTTTTGACTTCCAAATAGATAGCATGCATTTAAAAATAGGACCCAAATTATGCCTTAATTCCATTCAAAATATGACGTGATAGGATTATATTTCTAATTAAATCGGTAGTTTAATTTACTCACAGATAACCATAAACTTCAAAGTCTCCATTCAAGTGCACCAAGTCTAAAAGAATACTCAAAAACAAATAAAGTCATATGACTACACTAATTAAGTTAATCTCAATTGCATTATAAATTCAACTAGAGTACAATGCTCTGATCAATTGTCAGAAACAGATACTCTAAGAAAATAAAACAAACACATATATTGATGTATCACATTTACTAAATACATATTTAAGCCTACAAATAAACATGTACATTGATGTATAACATTTTTTATCCATTTTCTTCCTATGTCAATGGCATGGACAATGATTATCACATTTTGTAATCGCGATATGGCATTTTTTTAGGATTTAGAATATAGTGAAACTTGGGTTTTTTGTGAAAAATGGTGTAAAAGAATGTTCTTCACTGAGATGGAATCGAAAGAAGAAGAGTGGCCAACATCACCGTAGGATGTACTGCATCATATATCTAAGGGCGCAGTTAGAGCTGCTGGTAAAGCACCGAACAATATGTGATGAGAGTATAGTGGCATTAAAAGTGAAGTTGTACATAAACGTAATAATAGTTTTCAAATATTTACGTCTCGGGTGCAAAGGGCGGGTGGCAATTCGCGCGAACAAAGCGGGCATTTACATTTCATTCCTAAAATTTTGGCTAGTCAAAACTGACAGTGGTATCAATTTCACTCGAAAACATTGGTATATTCCATTAACTATGTGCGCATGTGTGTATTAGCATAAGTGTAATGACTACATACATTTGTATCACTGAGAACTGTTGACGATGTTGAATTAATTGTTTTCCAGTTCTTTTAGTAATCTAACACATTTCATATTGCAGTTTTATGATCATCTTGGTTGAAGATGACCTAAAACTAGAAAGTATTTGTATCATGTTGTGGATGATGAGTAAATAAATATTTATGTGGATATATACCTTTGAAGTTCTTACAAAATTAGATTTACATATTAATTAATTTTGTTGAGTTGGCTATTGGATTTGGATACGTAAATATGTCAAATGATAGTTTATTAACTGAAAGTGATACTAGCCACAGGGTTATGTTGCTCCCTAAATTGAACTTATAGATTTATCACTCCAATTCAATGGGTAGTTCAAAATAAATTTTTTAATGTTTTCTCAATCTTATTAATAAATTCTATACTCCATGTATGTCTCAAGGTAGTATAAAAAAGTATATAACTGTATTTATTTAATGATAATGATTACTCAATCGATATGTAACTTTTAACATTTAATTTGTAATATTAAGGTCAATTTTTGTTTTCTAAATGCATAATAAATGTTAACACCAAATATTAAGAGACAACTTCTCATTGGTTTTTTATTAAATATATTTTTTAACAAATTTTTTGCATAAAAACACATTTTTTATGTAAATTGATATTTCATATTATTTGGAAGGCTATATTTTATTATAACTAGGTGTAAGCTCGCGCGATGCTTCATCTATGCTATTGTGAAATTCATTTCTGACACAAAATTTAAGAAATCTAGAGAAATCAACCTAATTGTTCAACTTCTCAGTATATGGATCAACACATTAGTAACTCCATAGTGCATGAGAAAAACGAAACAAAAGAACTATATTTATGAATAGAACAAAAGGACTAAAAGCAATAAACACAATATGAAACAAAACTCATATGAAACCAAATTTTTATTCAGTACAATGTTTTTGATATTATAAAGTCAATTAAGCACACATAAATACTTACATACATGCATAATTACATTTCATCAGATAGCATAAGAACGTTGAATGTAATATTGTGTTGGAATGTTTAAGATAGATGAAGTGTACCATTCTTTTGTAAATGATTAACATATTTCCACATCCATACAACAGAAGTAAGGTTCAAAGTCAATTAGTCACACATGTAGATAGGAAATGTGTTCGAATACAATTAAAGAAAATGATTATTAGGCTTTAACTTATATCACAACTATATATCATGGATTTGGGGAAATAATTTTTTATACTCAAAATTCAATTTATGACACAAAAAACACACATACATACATGAGCACATTTCTTTGCTGATAAAGGATAATACATAACATGTAAATCGATATCCACTAAACCCATGACTTAATGCAATGAATGTGTTTTGTATAAAACTCCAATGTAGGCATATCTTAGTGAAACATTGCACCACACGCATAAGCCAAAGAATTATTTTTGTAGACATGCAAATATATGCATGTTCAAACAAAATTTGAGTAAATTGAAACTTCTGAAAGAAAATTTAAAACAATAAATAATTACCATTCAAAGTTACATGTACCAGAAAATCTAAATCATTAAACAAAGATGCACCAAACGTAGAAAAGACAATTACATCAGTAAGCAAGGGCAATTTCATCTGTAAGCAAGGAAGAAATGCAATGTTGTTGTACTTAACTTGGTATGTTTAAAATGGCATTTAAGTGGGTGAAATTTACTTCATGCACATAATAATAATAATAATCATCAACAAGATGGAAAAACAATGTTTAAATCAACTGATGCGACTAAATCAAAGAACAAAACAACTCGAATGCGTAGTATTAGCCAAATATCCCACTATGGCTCAGACTTAAGTTATAAGTGGATGAGGTGGTGGAGTATAGATTGTTGACAGTACATTCCATGGAATCACAATACGATTGAGAACGAGAAATAGAAGAACTCTTCAACTACACGAATCTTTGTTTTTTCCATCCTTGTTTGTAATCATAGTGCGCAAGTGCGTAATCGCCATTTGGGACCAAGTTCACACAAAGTGCGTAAGCAAGGCCGCACTTGAACCTGGATCTCAATTATTATTGTTACTTTGTATAAGCACAAGTGTAAAAAAAATTAGTAGTCAACCACACAAAAGAACAAGGGGGAAAAGAGCATATATTTTAATTGATGTTTATTTAACAGCTAAAAATTATGGTACTAGATGGAATGTGAGATTTTCCTACTTCCACAAATGAGTCGATGAGTTTCTATGAGGTGAAGTCTGTAACGGAAAAAAATAGAAAACATACCCACAAGATGAGATGATGAGCAGGTGGAGCCACGAAATAAAGAAAGCAGAGAAAATGACAAAATTGAGAAAAACATGATAAAAAGATAAGGAAACCTAAACAGAGCAAATGACAAAATTTGACAAAACGAAACCTCACAATGGAGAAAAACAAAATACCTCATTCCGACAGCGGTGTAACCAGCGGCAATCATGAGAAGGAAAGCTAATAGTGCGAGTATATCCTCCATCTTTTCTTGAAAATGAAGGTGAAACAGAGTGGGAGATGATATTATTAATACTATCGTCCATTATTCTGATTTCGTATGGTTTCACTTTTCGTACACTTTGAAACTTCCCCATTTGGTTGGGTGCCCCTCCTATGATATTTTGCATGCCTTCCTTCCTTGCTTCCTTACAATCATTGAGTGAGGTGAGTTGCTTTGCCGATTGAGAGCCAAAAACGAACGACTAAACTATTTTTGGTAAAAGAAATAAACCATTAATGTTAAGAAATGGCTTCGAAAATTCGTTTGTGCCCTCAAATGTTTTTTTACTTCAAACAAATTTTATTTTCATACTTGGTTGAATTGGAGAGTATAGAGCCACATCACCCCGCTTCAACCCAATAGCGTCATTAAAAATGTTCCAATATGCCTCCGCTTAATTTAGGTAAAAATTACATTTGTGCTTTTATTTAACAATTTTTTAAAATCTCAATGGTTAAATAGGGAAAGTAATTTTATTATTTTAATATATAATATTATAAATATACATAATACTCCTACTTATCTCTTAATAATAATGGTTTCAGTTTGTGTTTAGGCTTGTTATTTAGAACCCACCTGTTAACTCGTCGTGCATAGGCATAGCAATTTGTCACACCGCCCGATAACCCGACACGATTCACACGACTTTTTAACGGGTTTGGGTGAAGCCTTAATGAATATGGGTGTTTAATGAATCATTAAGGAACAACTTGAAGACGATCAAAACACGATACGAATCCGATAAGACACAGCATGGTACACACGAAAGGCTTAACAGGTCGGGTTTGGGTAGAGTTGATTTCGATACGAACCCGATTAGACCCGGCACGAAACTGACATAACATGACCCATTGCCTCCCTATAGGTACAAAGATTTTTAACACGGACACAATATTACACGATAAAAAGATTTTAGATAGATGGCATGTGACACCCGGCCTACCGCCTAATTAAATATCGGGTGATCAACCATTTATTAAATTAAATCATAATATCCAGTTGGTTCAAAGTATGCATCACTGTCAAAATTTTTATTAAATACTAACCACCTAATATTTAAAAAGGGTTGATGTCAAAATTTTATCTTTTAATTAATATAAAACTAAATTAACGAGCAAGTAAGCATTCACCATCTATACCAATCTCATATGAAAGGAAATATTTGAAATACCAAATGCAATTGGAGTAAACACTTCTTGTCTAAGTACTAAATACAATAATCCAACAGAATTAATCCAAAAATAGAAAGGAGTAATTAAATAAATACATAAGTCTCTGACTGTCTAATATAAAGGGGGCAACATGCCCTAACAGAAGGAAACAGCTTAAAATAAGGGAGTGAAAAATATGTAGGCGTCTACTACCGAGGTGCTGTAACTTCCACAGTAGCTACCGCACGTCAAGCGAATGGAACTCCTAAGCTTGGTGTCCCTATGTTTGGGCACCTAAAACCAATTTGACAAAAGGAAGAGATTTGCAGAAAACGGGTCAGAGCCCGAGTTTAAAACAGAATAAAAATCAGCAAGTGCTTAAATTGAAGATATTAGCACATATAGTGCCTATGTTAGATGCTCGTACACTCACTTAAGATGCTCACCTCTCATCTATTGTGCACACTTAACGCGTATATTTAACCCATCCTAGTTATGCTACCCCACCTAACTAGTCTGGGAATGTACAAAAATTAAGCCAATACTCTCAAGTGTTTATCCATATCGTCCGTATCCCACATTACCGTATGTTTAAGAATAGTTATTCACATACTTAACCGTTACTCTCATAAACATTTATTTTCTCATTAAGTTAATGTAATAATTATTGTTATTCCCATATCTACTAAACACGCACAGTAGGATAAGTAACAGGTATACATATATTCTTCACTCTATATATACATATACTAGTATTGCACCCTTGGGTTAGGGCCACCTTGGTGCAATGCATACTCTGCTATCATGTCCCGGTACATCGCTCATTGCATGAACGACTATAGGTTCAATCTCTAGCGAACCATCAAAACAAATACACATATTGGAGGCGAACATAGTTCCAAGCCTATGGGCTATGCACAAACCTACGCACTCATATGACCGTCTACACTATTGTTTTCACTAATAGCCCGTACCTAGGCTTTATGTTCTAGTGGTACGAATCAAAAATCCCCCCGAAGGATCCTCAAAATATGATCGTCCACACCGCGCAACCTCCAACCGATAGCAAGCAGCATAGGTATGTCATACACACAATAATTCAATCAGTAGAAATACACACAACGTATAATATTCATTAGGTATTCACGCAACCAAAATTCCCAAATTTATACGTAGTATTATTATCACTAATACTTTTGAAAAATGTGCGAGGCCCCCAATTTTGCAAATTCTTTTACTTCACAAAAAGTAATTTCAATTTCTTTTTTAACTATATGCGGAGGCGAAAGATGGTTCGCAAAAATAACAAATTTTAATTTCTTCTAAATTAAAATTAAACCAAGTGAAATAAGATTAAACTCACAATTACGTAAATTTCACTTAAACACAATTAATTCAACCCAAGTCCTAGAAATTTGCCGAACAAAATAATTAATTCATTTTTGCAAATTAGGCCAAACCAAATTTTATCCAATTAAATTAATGACTTGAATTAAATACACATTACCCAAATTATTATGCACCGATTTAATTAAGTAGTGATTTAAACTAATTTTATCTTTTTTACATAAGCATGCGTTCTAGGTGAGTATAGGAAAAGATAAAATAAACAATAAACTACTACGCCGCGATGTACGAGGAAAAACCCACAACGGGAAAAAACCCCGGACGGCCCTAGACTTAAGTCCACTAAGTATGGTTTTAAAATTACAAGACAGATGACTTACTTCCTCGACTCGACCCCTTTCAAGCATTGACACGCCTTCTTGTAAACACCTCCGCCTAGTCGACAATCCCAGAGCTCCACCGGAATCTTGGAATCACCAATGAGACATAGGTACACCGTCAACCACACATGGTGCCTTTCACCATGTGAGAATGCCGCAGCAAAACAAACTTCTTCTTCTTTGTGGGATTTTAGAAGCAACCCCAAACTTCTCTTCAAACGGTAGAGATAAAACCAGTGCCAAACTCCAAGCAAAGTATATATAGAGAGTAACTTGGATAAACAAACATTGGGTGTAAAACAGAAGTGTTTTAAAGATTTTCTTAAAAAATTAACACTCTAAACCATGAACTTTTTCTTGGAAAGTTGAATTCTCAAAACTCTCTCTAGGAGTTGGAATAGTATGAAAAAGTTAATTAGAAAAAGTTAGTTCCCGCACATAATTATTCTGGCAAAAAAGTAGTGGGAACCAAAGTGGGAAAGTGGGAAAAACTGCTCAAAACTATCATAAAAATTATTCATGCCAAATATCGTTCGAACGAGATTTTCGTTCAAACAAAGTCTCATTCGAACGAGCCTTGTAATGAACTTCTAGTCTATAAAAGTTGAACTCGTTAGAAATCTCGTTGGAACTCTCGTTCGAACAACATTCTCGTTCGAACGGCATTCCAGCGGCCAATAGAGAAACTCATTGGCATACCTCATTCGAACGACATTCTTGTTCGAACGATAAACTCGTTCGAACGACAATATCGAACGAACTTCTAGAAATATGAAAATTCTATTTTTAGCCCAGAAAATTTATATACTTTATTTTAAAGTTTTAATAAAATCTTTCTGAAAGTAAACAATAGTTTAAACAAAAAGTTCACCCAATGAAACATGTTCCAAGATCCTATATATTTACAATACATTCATACCTTAGGAGTAAATGGAACACATGTTGTTGACGTAGAAAAGAGGCACAATAAACTCGGCATTTTGATGAAGCTTTAAACTTGGCCTTAACGTCTGCAACTTTAGTACGTCATATGCTTGAAGGATGGTCAATAACTCTATCCTATGACTCAAACGATTTTGTCCGGAATTGAACCAAAACTATAAAGGACTCAATTGGAAATTTGTGTCCTTACAAATTTAAATATATTTGTCAATTTCGATTATACTCTCTCTCGTAATATACAAGGGTAACACATGGCCCGGAACATTCTTAAGTTTAAAAACCTTAAGCAATTCCAGTCTCAAAATTCAGTGCTGATTTATCTTAACTTAAGGTTATTCCGTAATATCCCCTTCTTAAGACCAAGGTTAACCCCCCAAACTTTACCTACTATATCATTGCTCTAATCCTCAATGTACTTTAATATAAATCTCAACAGTTTAGGACCCTAAGGATCCTCAAGAGTCCTATGCCAGAATAGGAAAATTTTAGTAGACCGGACCGAATCGATGAAAAATAAAATGAATCGTTCTGACATTTAATAAACCGAACCGATAAAGTAATTAAACGAACCGGTCCGGTCTTGTCAAGACCTAACCGAAATGATGCCATGTATCGGATCGGTCCGATGACCTATAATAGCAGTTCCTCTCTGACATTTTGTTGTTCCACTATCATTAAACTAAAATCTCTACGGAATCATCCCCAACACATATGCATCGATTCTAATCAACATCTTAGCATGTATAAATGATATCTAGCAACCTAAAATCATTAAGTCATTAAGAATCAACTATTTAAAATTGAATTCCCCAATTTTAATTCCATAGAACCCTAATTCTTTAAATGCAATTCAAGAACAACTAATCTCAGATTTAAATAACAATTAAATCCAAATTTCGTGAGTTCTACTTCTACATGCAAGGATGAGTCAACCTAACTCAATTTCAGTCCAAGGTTATGAACAATTCTTCCTATTTACTAAAAATCATGAAGGAGTTTAAGGGGACTAATTACCTACACTAACATGAAAAATATTACTGCTAAAAGGAGAAAGTATTAAACACTTGCCTTGATTTTGATGGTCTAATCCGCTGGTGTAGATGGTATGATTGTGTTCCTCCTCTTTCGATCTACACGGTGGTGGTCTCGGTGTCGCAAGGTGGTGGTTCTAGGCCTTAATTCTTTGGAAAAGGTTCTCCCTCACCCTTTGTGGATCTCCCATGAAACTTATGAATAAGAACCCTAATTGGAGTCACGTAACTGGTATATTATCCCTCTAATTTTCGTAGGTATAAACTGTCCAAAAATAAAAATTACCAAAACACCCTCCCGGGATGCCAGTTTGGCCTAAAACTGTCTCGGACCTCAAACTAAACCCCGGAGTAGACTTTTCTGACTATCTCGACCCTTCTGGACACACTGGCGCACTCAAAACAGTCATCAGAGTTATCGAAAATGAAATTAAACTTTAATTCCTCATTTAAGTCCCGACACAACTCACACGCACGTCTCGACTCAAATTCCATAACTGATGTATTTTTTCTTAATTATATATTACTTTACTCAATAAGTAATATTCAACATAATTATCACTAATAAATATAACTCTCGTCACGCTAGTAATTATTTAATTTAAATCCGAATTAATTATAAATAAATTCTATCCATTTAAATTAATTAATCTTAATCCCATAATTAAAATAAAATAAAATAAGTAAAAAATACGGGGTATTACATACTTACCCCCTAATCACGGAATTTTGTCTCGAAATTCAGAAAAAGGATAAAAATAAATGTATACCTGGTAGGAATAACTCTGGATATTTATCTCGCATGTCCTTATCACGCTCCCATGTAGACTCCTCGACATTATGATGACGCCACTGTACACGTACTAACAGCACAACCTTTAACCTCAGTTTCCTTTCACTACGATCTAGGATAGCAACTAGCCCTTCCTCGTAGGAACTATCGGGCTGTAGATCAATCTCCTCTAATTCAATATGAGTGTGGGTCAAGTCATACTGAAGATATCTCCTCGGTGAAGAAATATGGAACACATCATGAATCCTATGTAAGTGCTCCAGTAGCCCGAGTCTATAAGCCACTGGCACAATCCGCTCAATAATAAGGAATGGCCCTACATATCTCGGTGCCAACTTCCCTTTCTTCCCAAACCACATTATCCCCTTCATAGGAGATACTCGTAATAACACTTGATCCCCCATATTGAACTCCCTGAAGAATCTCTTGGCATCGGCGTAGCTCTTTTATCTATCCCGAGCAACCCGAATACGGCTCCGAATCATCTCAGCCTTAGTCTAGGTGTCCTGGATCACCTCTGGCCCAAGTAACTTGTTATCCCCCACCTCGAGCCAACATGCTGGAGAACGACAAGGTCTACCGTATAGCACCTCAAATGGAGCAATGCCAATAGTAAACTGGTCGGAATTATTATAAGCAAACTCCACCAATGGGATGTACAACTCCCAGCCCCCGCCAAAATCAAGGATGCACATTCGTAACATGTCCTCTAACATCTGATTTATCCGCTCTGTCTGCCCGTTCGTCAGCAGGTGATAGGTCGAACTCAATCGTAATTCCGTACCCATTGCCTCCTGGAAGCTCTCCCAAAATCTAGATACAAAAATCTGAAATTGTCCCTTATTTTTGTTTGTCTCAATTTTGAGACTTTGTTTCTTTTCAAACATTTTGCATTTAAATTTTTTTATTTTATTTTCTAATAATCTTTATAAATTCGATATTTTTTTCTTTGTTTATTAAAACTTTTATTTGTGGGATATATAATCAAATGAGATAAACACAATATTTGTTTATTTTAAAACAAGGTATCCCAATATTAAAGGCTGTCGTTTTTTTTGGTCGTTTTCTTTGGTACCATTTTGTGGCTATTGAGGTCTGATGTGATCTTTTCCAAGATATGTTCTGCCATCCTTCGAGCGGCTCTTTGCCTAAGCTTATACATTTTGCCCCTTTTGCCTTTAGGTATTTACGCTCCTGGCCTCTCAAACTTGCATTGTCTTTTTTATCCCCAGCCGCCTATGGGAGTATACCGTTTTACCCCTGTGGCATCTGTTTTTTACTTTTACAAACCATGCCATTTGGTCTGTGGTATATATATAAATGCAAGGGCATTTTTTCTTTTAGGTTTTTTTGGAGATTCAAATCAAAATGGCAGCCAATAATTTTTTACTCCCTTTCTCTCTCTAAACTTTCATACAAGAGTTACTCCTCATTTCTGAAACTCATGCATACACTTGTTTGAGTTCAAAAAATTTTGTGGGTTCGAAATTGTTTTGGGTTTTGTGTGAAGAAGTTGAGGGTTTTTCTATGTTCAATCTAGTTTGGAGTTCTTGTCTTGGTTTGGTTTCGTGCCTCTGCTTATTTTTTGGGGGCGATTCCGACCATAGCTCTTTTAGAGATTTTTCAGTAAGTCCTTTCTTTTCTCTCTCTCTCTATATTCTGATACATTCATATATATATTTAGTTGGTTTTGTTTTTTTGTTTGATCTGCTTCAAATCTATGCATTTTTTTTCTAAATCTGTGTGTGTGGGTTTATTAAATATGTGTGTGTAGGGGTTTATTAAATATGTGTGTGCATGTGTCTGTTGTTCTGGGCTATGTGTGAGTTTGCTAAAATAAAAGTGTTTAACTTGGTCTAGACTCACAGTGTAACTCACTTTAATCTAATCTAATCCAATCTAATTTAAGACTAAACTCGATCTAGACTCACTTTGGACTTTACTTAACTCAGCTTGTTTAACTTAGTAGTAACTCAGTTGCTTTAACTCGGACTCAACTCTGTGTCAACTCAGACTTAACTCGCAGTGTCAACTCATACCAAAACTCAGTTTTTTTACTCATATTTGGACTGATCTTGGTCTCATAGTTGGACTGATCTTAAACTCATATTTGGGCTGATCTTGGACTCATTTTTGGACTGATCTTGGATTTTTTTTTTTGGACTGAACTTGGACTTAATTAAAATTGGTTTGGTTCTAATTTCCAATCTTTGTTATGTGTTATATTTACCTTGTAAGACACCTAAAGTAATCTGGATTTTTTTTTACTATTTAAATCAGAATTTACTTTAGATATAAAATCAGATTAATTTTGGTGTGGTTTGGCATGTGAAAAAACCAATTTGTTAGAGTGTGTTTGAATCTAAAACCTTACCTCTCAGTTAGTCCCTGATTTGTAAAATTTTGGTGTTAATAAAATAGACTTACACTCTTGTGTGTTTGGTCGACTTTTTATAAACAAATTTTTTTTTACTAAATCAAACTTTGTTATTTAAAATTAGTGTGTTGCACAACTTCACGGCATCTCGGGCTAGAGTGTGTTGTTGTGCGTGTGTTATAGTCACTATTACTAGGTTGTTATTGGGTTGACTGATTTTTAGTCAAGTTGGGTTGTGTTAGACTCGGTTGGTTGTACGAGTGAGTATTTTCTTAGTTTAATTCGTGATAAATTTGAAGGACTGTAATCTGTAACTCTTAATTGGTAATAGTGGACTTGGGTGCGTGTATTGTCCTGGGACTAGGGACCTGGGGTTTACCACCATAGGGGGTTCCTCGAGAACAAATATTGTGTTACTATCTACTTTTCCTCATCCCATTCTGATTATACTTATTTTAGCTGCATCACTTCAAATCTGTTTTACTTATATGGGTGTTTACAACGATTTCAATAAAGTTTTTTATTAAAGTTTAAAAGAGTTGGGGTTTTATTTATTAACTAAAAAACGTTAGGTGTCCAGATTATTTCAAAATCTTATCCCGGTCGGACACAATATCAAGGGGCACCCTATAGAGTCTCACTATCTAGGCAATGAAGAATCGAGCATACTACCCCGTAGTATAATGGGTCCGGACTGGCGAAAAATGAACTACCTTGGTCAACCTATCCATAATCACCCATATGGAATCATGACCCCTCTGCGATGTAGGCAGCCCAATAATGAAATCCACGGAAATGCTCTCCTATTTCCACATAGGGATCTCTAATGGTTGTAGTAGCCCTCCTGGTCTCTGATGGTCCACTTTCACCAGCTGACAAGTGGCACATTTCGAAACAAATTCAGCGATGTCCTTCTTCATACCACTACACCAATATTGTCGCCTTATATCCTGGTACATCTTATCCCCTCCGGGATGTACCACAAATCGTGAATCGTGTGACTCTACCATCACTACATATTATAAATCCTCCCCCTCTAGAACTACCAGTCTGCTATTAAAACGTAAGCCTCCATCTGAGCTCACAGAGAAAGACTCTGCCCCTTCAGCTAGAAGTTGAATAATCTGATCCTGACAGAAGGAATCTGCTGCCTCAGCCTGTATGACCCTGGTAACTATCTCGGGTGTATCCGTCATCACTGACATGAATGAGTGGAAAACCGCATCCTGATGCCCCAATTCCTTCCATTTCGCCTTCCACACCTCGGCCACCTCACCTACTGGCTTATGGATCAACGTGCCTCCCACCACGTTAGCCTTCCCCGGGTGGTAATGTTTGTTGAACTGATAGTTCTTCACAAATTCAATCCACCTTCGCTGATGCGGATTTAACTCTCGATGCATGAACAAATACTGCAGTGACTTGTGATTTTTGAACAGGCAGAACCTCTCCCCCCGAAGATAATGTCTCCATATCTGAAGTGCAAACACGACTGCCGCTAAATCTAAGTTACGGGTGGGGTAACTCCTCTTATGAGGCTTAAGCTTACGAGAAGTATAAGCAATAGCCTTATCCTCCTACTGAAGCACACCCAAGTACTAGTAAGGACGCATCAGTATAAACCAAGTATTCCACCCCGACCTGGGTAGTGCTAAAATTGGTGTGTAAGCTAGCTTGTCCTTTAGCTCATTAAAATCCAACTGGCAGGCATCATCCCATATAAATGGCACCCCTTTGAAAGTCAAGTTTGTCAACTGAGCTGCTATCTTCGAGAATCCTCGAATAAATCACCTGTAGTATCCTGTTAACCCTAAGAAACTTCGTATCTCAGTCGGCGTCGTGAGATGTCCCCACTCCCTCACCGCTGACACCTTTCCCGAATCTAACGATATCCCTTCCTCATAAATAATGTGCCCAAAAAACTAAACTTCTCTCAGCCAGAACCCACACTTCTCATATTTTGCATACAACTCGTGCTCATGAAGTGTCTTCAAAACTAGCCTCAAATGCTCGGCATGCTCATCCTCAGTCCGGGAATAAATCAGGAAGTCATCAATGAAGACAATGACAAACTGATCTAAGAACTCTCTGAACACCCTGTTTATCAAGTCCATAAAAATGGTCGGTGTGTTAGTTAGCCTAAATGGCACAACCTTGAACTCATAGGATCCATATCTCGGCAAGAAGGCAATCTTAGGCACGTCATGCTCCCTGATACGTAACTGATGGTATCTCGATCTCAAATCTTTCTTCGAGAAATAGGAAGCACCCCTCAACTGGTAGAATAGGTCATCGATTCGGGGCAACGGATACTTATTCTGTATTGTGACCTTATCACATACTGTAGTTATCCCTAGTTGACCGAAATTACTATAACGGCTGGCAAAACTAGTACCTGGGATGGTGCTCGGAGCGCGGCTGTAAATAACGATCGTTAGGGATCCTAAAGAGCGCTTCGCTGCTGCTGCTGCGGGGCTCTACCCCTCTGAGGAAAATCCTAACGTTTGTGTCCAGTGTTGCCACAAATAAAGCATCTCCCTGCAAAGTGTCCTCCCCTATGCCCATGCTGCCCTCGACCCTGATGGTCGTTACCACCTCTCCCCTAGTCCTGCTGAAAGCGTTGTTGTCCCTGTTGGACCTACCTAGAACCTCTCGGTCCCTACCTGAAGTCCCTTAATCTGAATCTCTTAGCAAGGCCCCCCTAATGGAAATTCTGCTCACCCTGATGTTGCTGACCCGGGATGATTGTGCCCAGCTGTCACCATTACCTCATGTCCCGACCTGCTGGCTGGACTCCCCCGCTCGTTTGCTTCCCTTCAAATGGAAGCGGTGATCTTGGCAATGTAGTAGGAAAGCATTAACCACATCCGCATACGTAGCCAGTAAAAGATTTTCCAACAGGTGCTGGGGAATCCTCCAAGTCAAACCATCCATAAACCGTTGAATTTTCTTCTCCTCCGTGGGTATCTCATCTGGCACTATATTCAGGAAATCTGTAAAATCTTCCTCATATTCTGTAACTATCTTTCCTTCCTAGGTGAGGTTCATTAACTTTTGCCTCATCTCAGTCTGAACGGCGAAGGGGAAATATTTACGGTCAAACCGCACCCAGAAATCCTGGATTGTTATGCTTTCTCTCTCCTCAGCAGTGGTAATAGACTCCCACCACTGCAGCGCCGCTCCCACTACCTTAAAAGTATCTAGTATCTGCTTATGAACTTTAGTACACTTGTACATCCTTAACTGTCGTTAAATATTCTTCTTCCATTGACTTACCTTCACAACATCTGAACTCCCTGCGAACTCCGGAGGCTGTGACTTCTGGAAGGAATCCCTGAAGCGCTCCCAGGAAGACGGGAGTGCGTAACCTAGTGCAGGGGCTACCGCTGGTGCCTGAGGTGGGCCTGTTGTACCATGGCCAATATTGTATTCACCACCTAAGCTATGATAGCGGCTACCACCGCAGCATTCATTAAACCCTGGGCCGGAGCTCGCTGGGGCTCGGGCTGAGCATCCCTAGGAGCTCGCTGTGAACATCTGGGAGGCATCTTAAATGAGATAGAAGCTTTATAAGTCCAAAGTAAATATCTTAAATAGCTAAAGACATAAAAATGCATAATTAATGAATACAACAGTCCTAAATATAGGGCTCTATATCAAAAAGGCTAAGCTGGAAACATGATAAACCACACAGATCCTAAGCACTCTAGAACATGATGCTCTCATACCACTTGTGACACTCCGCCTAAATAAATATTGGGTGATCAGTCCTTTATTAAATTAAATCAGAATATCCAGTAGGTTCAGATTATGCATCACTGTCAAAATTTTTATTAAATACTAACCACCTAATATTTAAAATAGATTATACAATTTTAGGGCTTAAAATAATATTGATTATGGATATAGTACAACAAACATTTAATTTCCATTTTTAGGCCCTATTTTCAAATTATTGGCTGACGTGGTATGCTGTGATTGGTTGACGTTTTATGGATATGAGTCCACGCCAACGGCTTTATTCAAAAATAGGAACTAAAATTATAAATAAAATATTTGTTGTCCTATTTTCATAATACATATTGCAATAGGTCCTAGATTTAAAAAGTCCCTATTTAAAAAGGGTTGATGTTAAAATTTTATCTTTTAATTAATATAAAACTAAATTAACGAGTAAGTAAACATTCATCTGTGACACCCTGACTAATTAAAAGCCGGGTAGCTACTCCTTTATCTTATTAATACAGAATATCAAGTTGGTTTAGTTTTAGTATCACTATCGAAAAACATTTTCATTAATTCCTAGCACCTAATATTTAAAAAGAGTAATGTCAAATTTTATTAATTAAATTAACCATCGACCAATTAATTTAAAACATCATTCAACAATCGTATAAATAATCTCATATGAATAACTAACGTAATAAAATAAACTGAGTCTGGAGTAAACACTCCAATAATAATACTAGAGTAAAATAAAATCTCAATAGAATGGTCTGAATAAATAAACCAACATCTAAAATAATGAAAGTATTTATCTACAATCGCTAATTAAGAATGGGCCACATGCCCTAACTGATATGAATGACTCTGAAGGATCTAAGGATAAATCTGGAGGCGTCAAATATCGAGATCCTTTAGCTTCCACAGCCGCTACAACACATCATCAGGATGGAACTCCTATGCTTGTCATCCCTGTGGCTGGGCACCGAAAAGTTTTTACAAAAAAAATAGATTTCGAAGCAGACGGGTTATAGTCCGAGGTGAAAATATTTTAAAAACAACAAGTGTTTAAATTACAATTTAAACAACACATATATTAAACATGTTAGTTATGTGCCCACTCTTGAAACCCTCACCTCTCAACTAATTGTGCACGCCTAACACATATGAATTCCTCTGCTAGTTACACTACCCTACCTAGCCACCCTATGTCAATTCTTTACCCAATTGGACTACCATAAGTGTTTTCTCGAATAACCCCATTTAATACATCCGAACATACTCCGTGTTTTATTAGCTGATTTTACACAGCTTAATACTCACATTTTTTTCACATACTTCATCAATTTAGATATTTCACCCTATCTTATCTACTAAGAAACACAACAGAACTATCACAAGTATATATATATATACACCACTATAATATATCATATACAAATCAAGCACCCCATAAGGATAGAACCTATTATGCCCTCATACTCTACTATCGAATCCCGGTACATCATGTATGTGAGGATCACGAGTTCTGAATCACTCAAGAACTATATCAGTACAAGTCACACATATTGGAGGCGAACATAGTTCACATACCTATGGGTCATGCACATACCTAAGCTCCTATACTCAGTTGTCTATTTAACTCACAAATAACCCCTCACACTCCTATGTTCTTGAGGTACAAATCTAAAGTCCCCCTGAAGGCACACAAAGACCAAGCTGTCCCCTTTCCTAAACAACCTCCCATGATAGCAAGTATGGTAGGTATACCATACACATAATAATCCATATACTAGGAAATCACACAACCAGTACATATATAAATCCAATATAGGTAATCTCATCTCCTATATATATTAAGTTTCACCCATATTAGTTACGTTCTGAATATTACACATATCAATAATTTAGCACTACAACTCTCGTCGTACGAATTCGAGTACCCCTACCTACCCCAAGAGGCTATTAGGTCTCCCATATATCTCTAGTGCTATCTTAGCAACTTGAAATCCCCTTACTACTGTTCGAACCCTTAAATTACTGTTCATCCAAATTTAAACTCCTTATATACTAAATTTCGAATCACATTCGTTCGTTTAGTTACGCTTACTTTCTCCCACTCATTTCCATACGTACTAACACTTTAAGGGTCTTAAGTGTATCCTACTGGCCTCCCCTACTTCCCAACATGTTCAATCAATCATCTCTAACAAGTTTTAAAGGTTGGGTATAAATTAATTTAATAAGGGAATAATTCACATTTCATAGAGGGGTTGATCGATCGACATTCTTGGCTCGATTGATCGATCGAGCAGTTATCTGCCCATATTTTCCTTTAACAGTTACGGGTTTCCCACTTTTATTCCTCCAATTCTCCATTACAACGTCCCAAACTCCCAAGCAAATTTACTAACTACTAAACCAACATATCTACATAAGTTTTAACGTCCAAGAATCATTAAACTATCACGGAACATCAATTTCTTGGATCAAAAGTCATGAGTATTACACAACCCTAGTTCTTAAAGATTTTCTTAATAGTCACCATAAATCTCAGTTTAACCTCGTGATTCCTAACCCTTAATTTATAATTTCATTCATTCAATGTTTTCAGAAGATCCACTACAGGAAAACCTACCCAAATTCGATAATTAAGTCTCAAATTTCATAATTTTACAATTATTCATAAATTGACATCAAACCTAATATAACATGTAGAGTATATGCCTTAAATCATTGCAAGATAAATCACTTGCCTTGAGTTAGAGATTCTGATCCTTTAGAGTAGATGGTATGGGAGTAACCACTCTTCCCGATCTATCCAGTGGTGGTGACGGTGGTGCAAGAAGTCTCCAAGTGGTGGTTCTTCTTTGGAAACTTCCTCCTCTTCCTCTCTAATGTCCGTTTGTGAAATTTGGTTGTTAAACCCTAAGGACCCTAAGTGTTGGTTGATATAGTCAACCTAAAATACGTGGGTTACTATTCCTCAAAAAGTCAAAATGACTAAAATACCCTCCCGAGTTGCCTATTAGGCCTAAAATGCCCCGGGACCCAAACTAAACCCCCAGCTAGTGTTTTCTGACCATCTCGACCCTTCTGGGCCCTTTGGCACACTCGAAATGACCATATGGGTGATATAAAATTAATTTACTTTTAAATCCATTAAATTGGATCCCGACAAGACTGACACGTGCGTCCCAACTTAATTACCGAAACTGTCATATTTTCAACTCACGATAATTTTAATAAATTCAAAATCATATATTATTATACTCACTCAGTAATATTCAACATAGTTATCGTAATCAAATACTAACTCTCGTCTCGCTAGCATTTGAATCCGGATTAATTTCTAATTAATTTATCCCAATTTTATTTAATTATCCCATAATTAAAGGCCATAAAAATAAGGGGTATTACATACTTTCCCCCTAATAATGGAATTTTGTCCCGAAATTCAGAAAAGTAAGGCATACCTGGTAGATAACAGATGTCCTCTGGTACTCAAAATTAACTTCAAAGTAAGGCTCGATCACTATAGTCCCCCCGCTTCACAGCAAGATTGATTATTACTCTTGACACCTAATCAGCTATAGATTCACACCTCAATAACGACACCTCTCCTTGTGCTCACTTCGTATCAACTCCCGCGTTTATCTAAACACAAACTCCCATCCTGGGAGAAATCATATGAACATATAACTACTCTTGTCCATTCTTCGAATCTCTCTTCTCGATGGTGTAACTTTTACAACAGGCAAGTGCCACCTAAGACAGTTTGTGGTTATCCCATTATAGTCATCGGACTCTAACTCCTCACTAATTCAAAACTCTGATTATCCGATCACCTCAAAATATCCAAAGGAAAAATAGTAAGGTTTATCCACACAAAACCTCAATAAGCACCTTGTTTATGATAAATATGTACATGTGATTTTACACAACTTTACCATTAGGTAATATTCTCTCCCCATTACCGTATTATAGTTCGATTACTAGCTATACCCGTAGTGGAAATGAACTGATCACAATGAGTCCAAAATTACTTTCATTCAACTCCACAATAGTTAATCACCTTTCGCCTACTCCTTGGGCTATAGGTGATACAACCTGCTCAAAATGAAATGATATCCCCACTACTTCCTAAAACTTCATATTTAATGTGGGGTTAAAGGATCTCAACGTAGTTCAGAACAATACTGGGTAGGACCACGCACTGGCGCGATCCTTCTTTTTAAAAAATAGTGGGTCACACTATTTAACAATTAGTTTACTTTTGGTAAATCACCCAAAGGTTTAACAATTGGTTTACTTTTGGTCATCTTTTCCACACAGTCGAAGGAACTCGTGACTCATCTTGAAGTTGGCAACCCATCAAAGAAATTTGCTAACTTGACTCTTCCATTATTAAAATCGTCGGCTTGATATAAAATTTTATGGCTGATTATCTTACTTCAACGGTTTTCTATCTATGAGCGATGCACGTGGAGACTACTTACTATATCCCGCTCAACACCGAATTTCACTTATAATTTCTCCCATTAAGTGGTACTTAATAATACTCTTCTTCCCTCGGTGTCTAGAAAAAGTTCTGATCCGTGCACTTTTCGCCACAAGGTGCCCTGCTGGACTCTTTATACCTTATTGACATCATCATTCTATTTACGCGCAAGTCACTCTCAACATTCGACTGGGTTGAACTATGATCCAAATTGTCCATTATAGTTAAATATTTGTCTTTTCAAGGGATACCCCATTTTAAATTGCTTCCCACTTCCTGTCAACCAAGTTTGGGCGTGCTACTCTGATTGCACACAAATATATGGATTATCGTTCTTTTCTCACGACGCTTAATCCACTCTACCACTTCCATTTTGTTATTTTAGTCCCACAAGCATATGTTTCACACATCTATTACCACGTCTCTCTTTTCCCAGCAATTCTGACATTAGCAAATCGGGGTGTCCACACACCCTATAAACCGTACATACTAGTTTGAACATCGTATACGCTTCATATATACATTTAATTCTTTATTGCCCCTATATTCACAACGTGGCTATACCACTTGGGCATTATCCATCATCCCGGGATTCGAAATTCTAAATCCTCCTTAACATTATTCCACCCTTCACCCCGTAGTGATAAAATAAAATTTTAAATACTTCCTTACTACACAACTGGCTCCACTGGCCATATATCATAATTTAACTTTCAACTTACAGTTATAACTACATACGTTTATAACGACTGAGGTACCGAACTCATGGACGAATGGCCAAACATCTCCCTACTTCCAACCTTACGCTAAGTTTCAAGTGTGGGATGTCTCGCAAAGAAAAATCCAAAAAAGAAACCCCCTCGATACACTACTACCTAGCATTATCGGTTATCGAAATCCGTTAGGCCCTCAGTCCATAACATGTACCCCTATTTTTAGTCTCTTGACACAAATGTCACATCTCCTTCCACAATTACACGTGAACAAGGAACTTCCTCCGAAGGACACTGTCATTCAACATTGTTGGTAGTCACATTCCATAAACATCGTGCACATATACTTGGGGCTCTTGAAATCCTGCTCCCAGACACAACTATGAGTCTTAACTCCCACGTCTCAAAAGGGGTGATATAATAATGCGCTCTTCCTATTACCAAGTCCTGAGCATTAAACATAATAACAAGCTAAATCCTTCCGCTGAACAGGTAAACCAAATATACTCCGAATCATATCAATAAAGTCCCTGCACATACCAGGATTGAATATCTCGAGACCATTATACCATTCGAAGTCTCTATAATCTCGAGACCATTATACCATTCGAACTCTCTACTAGCCCATTGCACAAAAATCTATTCCCCCAAAAGGTACCATCTAAGTGACCCACTTGCTCACTCTTCCCTTCAAGGAAATTCCATGCACAATATGGTTATAACATCTAACCACTCACAAAAACCTTACATGCAAAGATCCTAATATTGTGCAAAACATAACCTAAGCACATAGGAAAAACTAATTCACATATAACCTCCATACTTCAACCGCCTCGCTCCATTAATGGGTCCCTGTTCGGAGTTCTCTTGCCCAAGATAGACTATGAACTGCTGTAGAGGTTGCACATCCAAAACTTTTGCAAAAAGTTGCCCTCTACGTCTTATAGGACAATCCCTCTTCCTATGGTCTAATTCTCCAAAAAGAAGCATCTCCGAGAAAATCCTTCCTGACCATCCTAAGGGACAGAGCGTTGTTGCGGCCCTCGATAAGCTTTCTTATAACCTCATTACGGAAATGATCTTATGAAGCCCTTATGCTTTTGACTCATTTGAGTCTAGACTGTATAAGAGCTCATCTAGTTTGGAAATTGTGACAAAATAGTGTCTATCCTAGAAACCAAAGAGCTTCAGAGATTGAGTTGCTTCTTCTTCTATTCACCTTGTAATGATCCTAAGACTATAGCCATCACTCACACACTTAGAATTTGATTCTTGCATATCATATTGCACCCTTATGTGTATTAATGTTGTGAGTGTGTTTAAATCCCTCAATTTGATTTTTAATATTTTTTTGGGAATTTTAAACTCATTTTAAACAAGGTTTTATTTAATTAAAACTTGATTTAAAAAGTCTTGGGGTTAATGTATAAATATGGATTGTTGTGTTTATTAGCCTAAAGTTACTCTGGGTAGAAACCGAAAGCGCTAGAGACTTTAGGGTTGGCTTTGTAATTATTTTGGGACGCGCGTTTACATTCATTCCCAGGCCTACACCTGCTGTCCTCTGATTGGCCTGAACTGTGTTTCTTTACTGAGACAAACCATCGCGTGCTTTCAGCCCTTAGATCAACCCTTATCGATGGCATGCATGTCTTTTGAGTGAATCCCCGTGTATCCCCTTAAGCCAATCGTAGCCTGTTTAATCCACCGCCTGTTGTGAGCCCTTGGATTGCAGTCAATGGAGCTTGACTCAATCTCAGCCATTGTTTTTGAACGAAGCTCTGGAATCTTCTTCTCTTCCTATTTAAAGGCCCCTCATCTCAGCTTTCGAAAGCTTTTTCCATTTTGAAAAGTCTCAGAGAATAGAGAGAGGAGAGAGAAGAGAGAAGTTAGAGAGAGAAATCAAACCCTAGTTAGAAACCCTAACTTCGTCCAAATACCTCTAAACCTAAACCACTTACCTCTCCATAAACACCATAACCAGATAAACACCATCCTTAGTGTTTCTTGAGTTATGAGAGTTCGAGTTGAGTGATTTATGGGTTGCTGAAATCCTTGTGTTCATACATCTTATTTCCAACTTAGACATAGACTCAGATCTTGTTTCTGGTTCAATAGAAATCATAGATCTGTAGTTTTGCATGTCATATTACACTTAGTTGCATTTATTTCTCATCTTGAGAATTTCGTTGTTGATTGTTTTCTGATAAAACATTTTCTACTTCAGAATCAACAATAGATGTTTTTCTATTTCTGTTTTTACAAAACTTAACCTGACCTAGTTGGATTCGCACTTGGAGGGTTCTCAATCTCCATAATATTTTCAAAAGTGATTGAGAAAGGTCTTGACCGATTTCTTAAGCAAGATCTCCGTGGAATCTGGGTTACTTTGAAAGGTCAAAAAGGTTCTTGGTTTTGTAAGAAAGAAAAATAACAAATACACTGCATATAGACTTTATATGTGATTTGTTAGGATCGTCTGTAACTAATAAGTGTGTGTGTGTGCATGCATGTGTTTTAGAACACCATTCACAAACATCTTCACACTACAAACACTCAAAGTGTTGGCTATAAGATTTGGTGAACAATAAGTCGACGTAAAGTGCTGAAACAAAGAAGAGTTGACAAACTGAGACAACTACATCAACAAACAAGATCTGCAGAAAAGTTAAGGACGCCAGAGGGTACAATCCTGAACTTGTATAGATTTGTTTTTGTGTGCATGTTAGTTAAATAGGTTGTAACTCATATATTTGTTTTAGTGATTGTTTTTGTTTTACTCCGTAGAGGGAGTCGTGGATGTTTCCTCAAGGTTGAGGTTTTACCACGTTAAAAATTCTGAGTATCGATATTTCTACATCTTCTCATCTCTTTCTAATAGTGTGCTGAGTTTAAAACATTTTAAACTGTTTACTAAAACTTGTTATCAAATCTTGTCCATATCTCGTACATAATTTTGTTAACACATCTTGTGTTCAAAATCGTTTTGATTTTAAGTAAAGAGTTTCTTCAACAAACTTTCGGAGTTGCTTAAATAGTTTATTTTCATAAACGGCTTTGGCAACGCTATTTTCAATTGGTATCAGAGCTTTTGGTGAACTTTTTTCAAAAAGATCCTGAGTTTCTGAAACTGTTTTCTCAAAATCAATTATGGACGAGAAAAACGAAAGATATGGTAACTTGACCAGACCTCCAGTCTTTGATGGAACCAATTTTTCTTACTGGAAAGTAAGAATGATTGCTTTCATTCAAGGCACTTTGGGAGATGATGTCTGGGATATCATTGAAAATGGATACTTTTATCCAACTAAACCAGCCACTGATGGAAACAATGATAGGATTAAGAAAATATTGAGTGAGTTTACTCAAGAAGAGAAACAGGTTTCTCGAAATAATAACAAAGGCAAGAACGCTATATTTATGTCTATTAACGAACATGAGTTCAAGAGAATCTCATCTTGTACCACTTCCAAGGAAGCATGGGATACCTTAATTACTGCCCACGAAGGAGACTCTAGGGTAAAAGTTGCTAAGACTCAGATGTTAATCCAACAGTATAATACCTTAATCATGTCTGAATCGGAATCTTTCGATGATTTCTATATGAACCTTACTGATATTGTCACTAAACTTCATGCCAATGGTATAACTTATGATAGACAAGAAATTGTCTCTAAAATTCTGAGATCATTACCACAGAAATTTGACAATAAAAGATATGCTATTGAGGAGATGTGTGATACAAATCTTACTCCTGAATTACTCAGTAGCAAATTAAGAACTGTGGAAATGGAATTAGAGTTTAAGAAACAATTGACCCACACTAATAGGAAACATACCAATTCCAATCTTAGCTTTACCTCTAAGATGATTAAGCCTGAGTTAAACACCTCTAGTAATGATTCTGATGAGGACTGTGACTTAGAAAGTCTAGATAATCAGATTTCCCTAATGACAAAACAATTTAAGAAAATTGTTAAATTTAGAAACAGTGTTGCAAATAGACAGGGCAAGTCTAATTATTCTACTCCTTCAAATCACAAGCCGCATGAGAAACCTCATGACAAACAGAACAAGGACAACACAAGACCTCACAGAGACTTCAAGAAGACTGAATGCTATAGATGTGGTAAACTAGGACACATTGCTCAAGACTGTAGAGTTAATTTAAATGCCCAAAAAAAACACTCTAGAGCCAATATCTGCAAAACATGGGATGACTCAAGTGATTCTGAAAATGAGGAACCTGAGACATCTGATGGTTTTGATCCCTGTTTATCCTTCTTTGCCAAAATCATATACAATGATGATATGCCTATGCTTGATAGTGAGGATGAGTTTAGTAATTCTAGTTCTGTTGCTTTGAATCATACTTTAACTGGTTTAGATGCTTTACTTACTGAGAACATTTATACCTCTTCCTCGGGGTGTGTGAGTCAAAGGGAAATCGATATTGCTGATGTCAATGGGTGCGTGAGTTTAAGAAATGAAACCTTAGGGGTCACTTCACACACTTCACTTAGTGAATCTGACAATGATGATCTCCCAGACATCCACACTCTATATACTAAAACTCTTAAGAAAAGTACTAGACTAGAAAAGATTGTGAAAGATCTTACCAAAAAGCTAGAGGATCTAAGCCTAATGGTAAAACTGAATGCTGAAGAGTATACTACTCAATGCATGTCTCATGAAAGTGAAGTCAAAGTGTTTGATGAAAAACTGAAAACTTTAATTGAAGCTAATGAAATTCTGGAGAAAAAATACAAAGGGACATTATTAGAATTGGAACAAACAAAAGAAAAGACAACAACTGTTTTCAAAAAATTTACCAAATTTGAAAACAATTCTAAATGTTTTGAGGAATTCGTTGCTGAATCTAAAACCAATTCTGATGATAGAACTGGAATAGGGTTTTGCCCCAATTTGAAGACACAAACTAAACATGTTGAACCTATCAAGTTTGTGTCAGGAGGCAAAAGACCTATTGAAACATGTCCAGATTTTCATTCTCTAAAAACTAAGTTTGACCATCAAAACACTAACACTAGAGATGCAAGTTGCTCTAAGCATGAAAGTTTACCAAAGGGAAAATATTTCTGCCCCCCTATTAGGAAAAGTGAACCTGCTTTCAAATCTGTGCTACCTAGGAATAAAATTCAGTCTCAAAATTTCTCAAAACCTTTGTTTAGAGACTTTCCTAAGGAAAACCCTATTCTGAGCAACCTTTATTGCTCCTATTGTGATATATATGGTCACTCTTTCGATAATTGCTATGCTAGGAGACTGATTAAGCCTATCTACAACACTCCTATGTATCATAACTTTAACTATTCTAGGAGGAGTCGTAACAATTATGTCCTTCCCAGGCCACCAGACAAAAACTCTAACTATAGGAATAGAAAGACTAAACCTAAAAGGACATTTACTAGAAGGATTCCCAGAAACTTTTCTAAATCAAATGCTCAGGTATCTAATTTTACCCAAAATCATGCGCAAAATGTTTTTCAACAAAAATCTACTGCTCGCAAATTTTATCAAATAAGAGCAAATCAGCGCAAACAGAAAACCAGAGCAATTTGGGTTAGAAAAGATGATCTAGTACCCCAGATGAAGTGTAATATTGTTATTTCTGCCTTAAAAGCTGAACTTACATCTTCTGGTTGGTACTTGGATTCTGGATGTTCCAAGCATATGACAGGTGATGATACAAAACTTTTAAATAAAACCCATTTTGATGGTGGAAAAGTTGTTTTTGGTGATGGTATATCATCCCAGATCATAGGCAAAGGAACCCTTAAAGAAAAAGGACTTCCTCTTCTTGAAAATGTTCTCTTAGTTAAAGGTCTTAAGGCTAATTTACTTAGCATTTCGCAATTCTGTGACTCAAACTACACTGTTACCTTTTCAAAGAACAATTGCAAGATTTTAAATGAAAAGGGAGAATGCTTAATTACAGGATTCAGGACCCCTGACAATTGTTATACTGTCATGTCTAGTTCTGAAATCTGTAATGTTGCCAGAATGGATGACAACGAGATATGGCATAACAGAATGGGTCACATTAATTACGAAAATTTGAGTAAATTGTCTACTCAACAGATAGTTAGAGGAATACCAAAAATTAAACCTATTCATAACATTGTCTGTGGTCCCTGTCAAGAAGGAAAAATTGTTAAAGCACCTCATAAAAGAGTTAAAGATATCCTTACCTCTAATCCCTTAGAACTCATCCATATGGACCTAATGGGTCCTTCTCAAACTGTTAGTCTTTGTGGACACAGTTATATTCTAGTTATGGTTGATGACTTCACCAGATTCACTTGGGTAGCTTTCTTAAAACAAAAATTTGATACTTTTCAAACTTTTTTAAAGATTCTCTTACGAATTGAGAATGAAAAAGACACTCAAGTGAATAGAATCCGAAGTGATAGAGGTGGTGAATTCAAAGACACTGGTATTGTAGAATATTGTGACTATAATGGTTACAAACATGAGTCCAGTGCTCCTAATACCCCTCAACAAAATGGAATAGCTGAGAGAAAGAATCGAACTCTTCAAGAGATGGCACGTGTCATGCTCCATGCTAAGAACTTACCTAAGTATTTTTGGGTAGAATCTATTCGTACAGCCTGCCATCTTATTAATAGGGTCTATCTTAGAAAGAATTCGAAACAAACCTCTTATGAACTTTGGTACAATAAAAAGCCTAATCTTAAGTACCTTAGAACCTTTGGTAGTACCTGCTATGTTTGTAAAGATAGGGAACACTTGTCTAAATTTGAGAGTAGAGGAGATAAAGCCATATTCTTAGGTTATTCACCTAACAGTAGAGCTTATCGAGTGTATAATCTTCGCACTAAGACCTTAATGGAATCCATAAATGTAATTGTTAGTGACACTACTGTGGAAAGCAAGACTAGTGAATTAACTATAGAAGAAGAATCGTCAAATATTTTAGAAAATGACTCTTCTGAAATAGATAATTCATTACCTATTGAGTCACCTGAAGTACCTAACTGGGTTTCTAAAGACCATCCCATTAACAATGTAGTTGGTAACCCTAGTGAACCAGTACGCACAAGATCCCAACTTAGAAATTATACTCTTTATGCATGCTTTGTTTCTCTTGTGGAACCAAAGAATGTAAATGAGGCATTGAATGACTCTCACTGGATTTCTGCTATGCAGGATGAACTTTTACAATTTGTCATTCATGATGTATGGTATCTTGTTCCACGTCCTGATCACAAAAAGGTTATTGGTACTCGTTGGATTTTCAAAAATAAAACTGATGAAAATGGGATAGTAATTAGAAATAAATCTAGACTAGTTGCTCAAGGTTATTCCCAAATAGAAGGACTTGATTTTAATGAGACGTTTGCTCCTGTTACTCGTTTAGAATCAGTTCGTCTGCTTCTTGCTATAGCTTGTCACATGCATTTTACATTATATTAAATGGATGTTAAATCTACGTTCCTTAATGGAATACTTGCCAAGGAAACCTATGTAGAACAACCTAAAGGGTTCATTGACCCTAATTATCCTAATCATGTATTTCGGTTGAAAAAGGCTTTATATGGTCTTAAGCAAGCTCCTAGAGCTTGGTATGAGCGCCTGTCCAGTTTTCTGCTGGACAAAGGTTTCAAAAGAGGTGGAAATGACCAAACCTTATTTGTCAAACATTTTGGCAAACACATTACTATCGCTCAAGTCTATGTAGATGATATCATATTTGGATCCACTTCTACCTCAGAAGTAAAATCTTTTGCTGAAATTATGAGTAAGGAATTTCAGATGTCCCTTATGGGGGAGTTACAGTTCTTCCTAGGTCTCCAAGTCAAACAACAACCAGATGGATTGTTTCTTTCGCAGACTAAGTACGCATTAGAGATAGTTAAGAAATTTGGCCTCGAGAGTGCTAAGAGTGCTAAAACGCCTATGAGTACTACAGAGAAATTATCTAAAGATGAAATTGGAAAATCTGTAGACTCTACCTTATATCGTAGTATGATTGGCACATTACTCTATCTGACCGCCTCGCGTCCTGATATCATGTATGTTGTTTGTGTTTGTGCGCGTTATCAAAACAACCCCAAGGAGTGCCATTTAAACGCTGTTAAACGCATAATTAAATATGTTAAAGGCACTCTAAATTTAGGAATTTGGTACACGAATGACACACCTAGCACTATTATTGGGTACACTGATGCTGATTGGGCTGGGTGTACTGATGATAGTAAAAGCACTTCAGGAGCATGTTGTTATATTGGTAATAACTTGGTAGGATGGAGTAGTAAAAAACAGAACTGCACATCTCTCTCGACTGCTGAATCTGAATACATAGCCGCCGGTAGCTGTTGTGCCCAATTGTTGTGGCTTAAACAAATGCTAAGTGATTATGGTATTTTAGAACCCACACTTCATCTCTATTGTGATAATCAAAGTGCGATTAATATTTCTAAGAACCCAGTTCAACACTCGCGAACTAAGCACATTAAAATAAGACATCATTTTATTCGTGAATTAGTTGAAACCAAGGAATTAGAAATCAATTATCTTTCTACTGATCTACAACTTGCAGATTTATTTACCAAACCTCTTGATTATAATAGATTCATTTCTTTACGTAAATCTATTGGTATGATTTGTGTTGAGTAAATACCTGTTATATTTGCTAAGTTCTTTCCCTTTGTCCATTTGAGACAAAATGGGGGAGACATTTGAGTCTACTGCATATACTAAAAAGCTTGATCTTAGTAATTTTTTTGCAGGTATTCTTCTTGTACAGTCATTCTTCATTGTAATAATAGGATGTTAAACTGTATATAGTTGAGTTATGTAATTTTTTCTTTCTAGGATTTGGGTAGATAGATTTTTTATAAGTAATAGGATTTTCTTATTTTTTGTTGCCCTACGAGTTGAGATGACTCAAAGGAGATTTTGTCTCATATTTCCAAAGGGGGAGATTGAAGCCCTTATGCTTTTGACTCATTTGAGTCTAGACTGTATAAGAGCTCATCTAGTTTGGAAATTGTGACAAAATAGTGTCTATCCTAGAAACCAAAGAGCTTCAGAGATTGAGTTGCTTCTTCTTCTATTCACCTTGTAATGATCCTAAGACTATAGCCATCACTCACACACTTAGAATTTGATTCTTGCATATCATATTGCACCCTTATGTGTATTAATGTTGTGAGTGTGTTTAAATCCCTCAATTTGATTTTTAATATTTTTTTGGGAATTTTAAACTCATTTTAAACAAGGTTTTATTTAATTAAAACTTGATTTAAAAAGTCTTGGGGTTAATGTATAAATATGGATTGTTGTGTTTATTAGCCTAAAGTTACTCTGGGTAGAAACCGAAAGCGCTAGAGACTTTAGGGTTGGCTTTGTAATTATTTTGGGACGCGCGTTTACATTCATTCCCAGGCCTACACCTGCTGTCCTCTGATTGGCCTGAACTGTGTTTCTTTACTGAGACAAACCATCGCGTGCTTTCAGCCCTTAGATCAACCCTTATCGATGGCATGCATGTCTTTTGAGTGAATCCCCGTGTATCCCCTTAAGCCAATCGTAGCCTGTTTAATCCACCGCCTGTTGTGAGCCCTTGGATTGCAGTCAATGGAGCTTGACTCAATCTCAGCCATTGTTTTTGAACGAAGCTCTGGAATCTTCTTCTCTTCCTATTTAAAGGCCCCTCATCTCAGCTTTCGAAAGCTTTTGCCTTTTTGAAAAGTCTCAGAGAATAGAGAGAGGAGAGAGAAGAGAGAAGAGAGAAGTTAGAGAGAGAAATCAAACCCTAGTTAGAAACCCTAACTTCGTCCAAATACCTCTAAACCTAAACCACTTACCTCTCCATAAACACCATAACCAGATAAACACCATCCTTAGTGTTTCTTGAGTTATGAGAGTTCGAGTTGAGTGATTTCTGGGTTGCTGAAATCCTTGTGTTCATACATCTTATTTCCAACTTAGACATAGACTCAGATCTTGTTTCTGGTTCAATAGAAATCATAGATCTGTAGTTTTGCATGTCATATTACACTTAGTTGCATTTATTTCTCATCTTGAGAATTTCGTTGTTGATTGTTTTCTGATAAAACATTTTCTTACTTCAGAATCAACAATAGATGTTTTTCTATTTCTGTTTTTACAAAACTTAACCTGACCTAGTTGGATTCGCACTTGGAGGGTTCTCAATCTCCATAATATTTTCAAAAGTGATTGAGAAAGGTCTTGACCGATTTCTTAAGCAAGATCTCCGTGGAATCTGGGTTACTTTGAAAGGTCAAAAAGGTTCTTGGTTTTGTAAGAAAGAAAAATAACAAATACACTGCATATAGACTTTATATGTGATTTGTTAGGATCGTCTGTAACTAATAAGTGTGTGTGTGTGCATGCATGTGTTTTAGAACACCATTCACAAACATCTTCACACTACAAACACTCAAAGTGTTGGCTATAAGATTTGGTGAACAATAAGTCGACGTAAAGTGCTGAAACAAAGAAGAGTTGACAAACTGAGACAACTACATCAACAAACAAGATCTGCAGAAAAGTTAAGGACGCCAGAGGGTACAATCCTGAACTTGTATAGATTTGTTTTTGTGTGCATGTTAGTTAAATAGGTTGTAACTCATATATTTGTTTTAGTGATTGTTTTTGTTTTACTCCGTAGAGGGAGTCGTGGATGTTTCCTCAAGGTTGAGGTTTTACCACGTTAAAAATTCTGAGTATCGATATTTCTACATCTTCTCATCTCTTTCTAATAGTGTGCTGAGTTTAAAACATTTTAAACTGTTTACTAAAACTTGTTATCAAATCTTGTCCATATCTCGTACATAATTTTGTTAACACATCTTGTGTTCAAAATCGTTTTGATTTTAAGTAAAGAGTTTCTTCAACAAACTTTCGGAGTTGCTTAAATAGTTTATTTTCATAAACGGCTTTGGCAACGCTATTTTCATCTTACTCCATTGGCATCATCTCCTCCAGTCCTACTTGACGAACCTGAATCACCAAATTTCTTACTTCCTTCAAAGGAAGACGATACTCCTGACAAACTAATAATGCCACTGTCATCGCTTCGATAAAAGTCAGCAACGTTGGTTTCCCTATCGAATACTGTCGAATTCACCAATCTAAACCTCCCAAGAACTTTCCTATTCGCTTCTCCTCCGTATTTACCTTATCGAGCATAAAATTCACCATTCAAGTTATTTCTTCTTTGTATTCCACCACCGTTCGATCACCTTAAATTACATCCAATAATCTCCTTCTCACCTCCGTCTAAATCACGAAAAGAAAATACTTCCAATCAAAGTGTAATCAAAATCTATTATGGGCATTGCATCTCTCTGCTCCGATGTGGTGATTAACTCCCACCATTTGAGAGCTACACCCATTAGTCTAAAGGTGGCGAGTATTCGTTCGTACACTTCACTTCATTCAACCATTCGAAGGTACCTTTGCATCCTTCTTCCACTAACTTGCAACTATTGCATCAGTTCTCCCCAAAAATTCTAGAGGATGTGCTTTTTTAAAAGGCTTCTCGTACTCTTTCCCACGCAGCTGGACCTGCCCTAGGTGATCTTGATCTATCGGAATTATAGGATGACATGCCATCACAACAATGGCAGATTCCACCGCTTGTGCCACCATATTGGCAACTTCGGCTGCAGTCAAAGTCCCCTTAAGGCATTCGGAGTTCCATGTTCGTAGTCCCCCTACTTGCCCTTCCTGGACGGCCTCTTCTCGATGACGTCTGAGACGAGAGAAATTGTATCAGAGCGTCATTCAAGCAATTTCACATCGTAAAAGAAAATAGACTTAGTGAACTCAACAATCCTAATAATAGGGCTCTACATCAAGAACGCTCACGGAAGAACGCAGATAACCCGCACAGTTCCTAAGAACACTAGAACCTGATGCTCTGATACCACCTGTGACACCCCGCTTAAAATAATAATGGGTGGCCAGCCCTATATTAAATTAAATCAGGAATCTCAAGTGGATCATTCTCAGCATCAACTATCGATACTAAAATAAACCTAGCCAACTACCCAGTACTATAAAAAGAGGATGCCAAAATTTTAAAACATACAGTGAACATCAAACCAACCGCATAAATACTACTGAACACGATAAAATGTACACGCGTACTATGATAAAAAGGAGTACTCATATAAAACATAATAAGTACATAAAGAAAGTATACCCGAATATGTTGTCGGGTCATAGGCAATACATCAATCTATAGGAAAGAAATATAAAATGATAAATAAACTCCTTGGGTACAAACCCGATACAAAAAATGAATCCTATCTAGATTTACAAACGGTAGGAAGCGGCTATAACAAAATCCCGCAACAGTCCGCATCTGCTACGACTACCCAGTCTCTGGATAGAAAAGCATCAACCGTATCCTTGTGGTGGGATACCTGAAGTATACAATATATATATATATAGCAAGAGAGAAATATAAACGGGTCAGGGCCCGAGGTGTGAAAACATTTATAACAAGTGTATTAACAACTGCATAATAATTATACATGCAATATTTCATAATTGTTGTGGAGTCACACTCTCGTGGAACCCCGAACTCGCCCCTTAACTAAAGCGCGCTCCTAAACGTATACCCCTGAACCATAATTATGCTACCGACACATTCTAGGGACAATTCAATCTTAAGTCTACCCATAATATACACCCGCGTAACCCACTAACTCCAGTATAGCTCAAAATCGTGACTTTCTATCGCCTCCTACGTTTACACATGAACTTCTACCTCGATAGGTATAGGTCTACATTCCGATATCTCAAACGCATTTATCAAAGTTACTACTTATTAACCTCAATCAGTTATTACTCTTAAAATAGTCTCACCTCATCTTTATATACTTATAAAGAAGTGTTACCTCTAAAAACATATTCCTAAAACCAAGAACTAAACTTCTCTCCACTCCCAACGTTGCGTTGCGTTTCGTTTCGTGTGTGGAGCGTCTCACAAAGCTAAATCCAAACAAGGGACCCCCTCCCCGATACATTACTCCTGGACAACATTGTTTGTCGAGATTCATTATGCCCTCGGCACACTACATATTCACATTCCGCTATTTATGATGAATAACTATTCCTAAGTCCATGTAATATAATATCGCACAAAACCCTTAGGGTCTATATAACATGATTTTAGTTATATAACACAATCATTCAACCCTATCAAGCAAATACACATACCACACATAATGCTCACTTTGACATACTCATAACATATACGATTATAGGATACAAATCTACTACACAATGCTATCATCTTCCAGGAATTACTCTCTTTATCCCGGGTTACCATCTATCGGATTATTATCACACCGCCAGGGTAATAATAACAAAACACAACGTATGGAAAGCGGTCATAGTTCCGAACCGAAAGTGAGAGTGAATCATACCCAAGACTTGTCACCCCAAAATAGAATCACACAATAAATAATGGACGACTATGACCTGGGGACTATACGCACCCTGCTCCTCAAGCCAGGAGTCTCACTCACATCATGTAACCTCCCATGATAGCATGTGCTGGGCATGCCCACACAATAAGTATATACATCATTCATACTATATATACATACATCTGATCACATCATATATACAAACCATTACACACGGTATATACATTCACGTCATACACACACACACACACACACACACACACACACACACACACACACATATATATATATATATATATATATATATATATATATATCCAAACATACTATCTCATGTCCGTATGTATGAAATTAATAAATTCGGCTATAGGTGTATATAGTCCTCATTATACTGGTCGCCGTTATATGCATACTAACCTACTTCATTATATATATTACGATCCCTCACTTGAAACATATTCATCCATTATCCCTATGATATGAATCGTCTCCCAATCCTCTCAACCTCAGGGTTATTATCTCATAGCCAAAAATACATAACAATCCTCATACACACTCCACTTATATCCGGATGCACACTGATACACAATAGTTATCTTGGTTATAGGTACTCACCTAACCAATAGTCAGTAAGCCTCAAGCTCAATCCTAAATTCATTTTATGATCCCATCATGTATTGGTATACCCATCGTTAACCATACATAGTTATGTAGTAACTCCCCCGACTACAATTATAACACATCCTTATTCTAATCGATAGTAATAATCCAATCATTCTCAATTCAGCCTACGGTTCCGTTGCTCCTATGAACCCTTATCATTATTGAGTTTACGACTTATTCCTTAAGTTGAAATTCACTAGGAATACGCGACCACTCTCTCTCATGGGTCCCCAATCGTCTCTAAATAGAATCCCGTCGCGAGGAGGATTCGACACAAAAGTCGACATAACAGTTTCACGCCATACCCTTGCAACTCCCTCTAAAAGTCCTCAACCTTATGTCATATTTTAACTCGATTCTTATCTCCGAATAAGACTCCCATCGCTGATGAGAATCCCCGCCACATCGATGCGATAACTCCAATAAATATATATATATATATATATATATATATATATATATATATATATATATATATATATATATATATATATATATATGTTTCCAAAATGATTCGATACGTCCCCATAATCACATCATGTGAGAAACCACCTATAAGTCTCCAAAACATATCTCTCGCATCAAATAGGAAGGTTCTTAATCAATAAGTCCAATCGAAATGGAGTAGAATTCATTCTAGAAAAACTTCGCGAAATAGCCCTGTTTTCGAATCAATTCGGTTCTAAAGGTGAATCTATTCGCCCCTTATTGAGAATCGATTCGGTCCAAAGGACCTGTGAGTCTGTCTTAGGCTGAATGGATTCGATGTTGGGTCCGAATCGATTCGGTCACATAGACCTGACACTTTTGCCTAATCTGAATCGATTTGCTTAAGGAGAGAATCGATTCGGGTCTGCAGAACTTCGAAGGTTCTTCTTTTGCACAAGACCTACGAATTATAAAACCTAAAATCATCAATTCTAACCCTCAAATCTTCATCAAATCATGATTCTAATCTTATTTATCAACTCACTACACCATCAAACCCATATATAAACATCAAATGCAAGATTAAATCTACAAAATCGTGGTTTTGACATATTACCCCAAAAATCCATTTCTCTTATCCACAAAACATGAAATAAAATACACACATAAATTATTTAGAAAGATTAATCACTTGCCTCAGAATTATAGAGGTTGAATCGTCCTCGAGACCGCGTATTGGCCGGAATCTCCAAGCTTTCTCCTCTTTCTCTCCCTCTAGGGCTTTCTCTCCCTCTCTCCCAATATAAAGAATGAGATTTTAATCTCCCAAAGGATTTATAAGCCTAATCTCCCAAAATACCCAACTTTAAGTTATAATACACAGTTTAAATGACTCTTTTACTCCAATTCGAGTCAAACTAACTTAAATTATTTCAAAACCAAAATAAACCCAATGACAGTCATTTTGACTATCTCGACCCATCTGAAATCAACCGTACATTTAGAATCGTCATCCAAAATACTATATAACATCCTCAAATTTGGACCTCAATGGCCAAACTTAAAATTCTCCAATCCAATTAAATTTTATTTCTCCCAAATAAATTTAAATTCTCAGCCCCAAAAATCATGGGGTATTACAGGCTGCCATAATTATCTTGTACGATATGATTCACAAGGAAGTCGAGATCTATGTTAATGGTATGATTGTCAAGGCTAAGACTAGGGAAGGTTATGTTCCCGCTCTCCGAAAGTTCTTCGAACGACTGCGACAGTATTAGATGCGACTCAACCCATAGAAATGTGTCATCAGCGTTACCAAAGGAAAACTCTTAGGATTCATGGTAAGTGAGAAAGGGATAGAAGCAGATACTACCAAGCTGAAATCCATACTCGAGATGCCACCACCTCGAACGGAGAAGGAAGTCCGAGGATTCCTTGGAAAATTGTAGTTTATCAACCTGTTCATCATCCAGTTAAAACCTCTATTTGTGAGCCCATCTTCAAACTCCTTCGAAAGGATTCCACCAAAGTCTGGAACGAAGCCTGCCAAGAAGCCTTGGACAGAATAAAGAAATACCTAACCCGACCTCCGGTACTCATGTCGTCATAGCTTGGTCTTCCCCTACTCCTTTACCTAACCGTAATGGATACTACTGCTGCTAGCAAAGAATTATAAACATGTCAGCAAAAACTATTGGATAATGGTGTCCACCTAGAATTACTCAAAAAAAAAAGTTTCCAGCATAATTACGCGACAACCACTTTATTGCCAGAAAAAGTTTCTCGTGTCACAAGCTTGATCCCTCTCACCCACAATTCTGCCATTTGGTTGCCACCCTCGCATTCAAAATGTAACTCCTTATTCCTCATACTAACCACACGGAATATCCCATGTTCATCAGCATCAAAATTTCTCCCGTGGGCCCATATGAATTTAGAGTTAGGCCCCACATCAGCCCCCGTACAAATCACATTTTTCTTACTCGATTTCCTCCACCTCAATACACCAATGGCTCCCACCATATTTAGTATCTTATAATGAGGATCTTCTACCGTTCTTTCTATGCTTCTTAACACAAGCCCCACACAACACAAGATTACGTGCATGCTCATCCAATAACATGCATTCCACAAAATTTCCCGAGCCACTTTTCCTCGCTAGCTGAAGCGCAGTCTTGTGCCTCGCGTTCTCAATGTCACATTGGGCCCCACAAGAGATTAGAAGGTCACAAATTCTCCCGTGGCCTTCTGATCGAGTGGAAAAACTGAGCGTCCTTGTAATACGCTAGTCGTTGTTATCGGCTTACAACCTCAATACAAAAAAAACTAAACTTGTAACTACACTCTTCAGTAGTATAATGGTAAGTGTGGGTATCGAATCCACAGGGAGTTAGGACGTGTGAACGTGATGAAAAAGGTAAGGTAGTTTAATCCAAAAGTTGATGTTAAAAGAAAAGAAAAGAAAAAGACGATTGATTTTTGGATTTTATCTATGAATTAACTAAATTCAATTAAATTAATCTATGCATGTAAAATTAACTAACTAAGAATGAATTAATATGAATGAAGAAATGGGTTAAGAATACACTCCCCCAAACCCCAGTGTGTATGCCAGCACAAAATTAGTCATAAATTAGATAATTGATCAGACCCAGTCTTTAGTACTCCTAAGCATTACATATATGAGGTTCAAGCCTGCATCTTACATAATCAAAGAATGAGTAAAGCAGTGTCGCAATAGTTCACGCGCGTTGCATACTTAAGCACCCCTATTAAATAGGGCAAATGAGGTCAAAAGGTCTACAATGGTTGTGAAACTATACAACACGATCTAATCACTTATTTAATACAGAGGACAAATTTTATATCTATGCATACCACATCGGGTTGGGTTCATGCATCCCCACCCTTAAAAACTTAGCTTCACATGATTAAAATAAAAGAAAACTTAAAACTGAAAGTGCAGGAATCCATAACTAAATCTACAAAATTGAGAACATGACTTGAATTGGGATTGGAATACTAGAAAGCAACAATTAATTAAACTAACTATAAAAGCAGTAAAAGCAATAAATTAAAATTACTTGCAATAGATGTATGATGAATCTTGAATAGATCTTTGAATCTTGAATAGTAGCCAAACTTCAAAACTAGGGTTCTTGGATACAAGAATCCTTTACAAACTAACTACAAAGAAACCCTAACTACTAGCCTCCTACAACTTGAAGTAAGAAACCTCATTTTCTTCCTACTAGGGTTTCTAAATCCTAAGAAAATATGAAATTATATGCCAAAAGGAACTCTCTCTCTCTTACCCTCTTCATTACTCTAGGGATTGGATTTTTATATTACCCAAATATGAATTTTCCAATTCCTCTCCACGTTTTACAACTAATAAAAAAGAATTATACAAGAAATTTCAAGAGTTGAAACTCTGCGGCTTCTAGAATTAATTTCAACTTTGACTTGCCATATCTTTTGATCCAGATCTCTGATTTGACTGTCGTTTTTTCCAGTGTTCATGTAATTTAGATATATTCAACTTTCTAGTTTTCCCCACCACCGGAATATATATGTAAAATTACGAAAATGCCCTTCAACTCCTCGTTTCTTGGTTTCTTTCACTATTTTGAGTTCTCTTTTCGTACTAATTTGCATGAAATACCTGTATAATACATGAGAGATACACAAAATATGAAATACTTGCCAAAAAGGGTTAGTAACATAAATATAAGACAAATCCAAGCTATTTACAATGCACGGGATCATAAAAATACCGAAATTAAGGGGATAAATGTGAAGAATTTATGCCTAATCAAATCCTCCTAACTTAGAACTGTGCGCGTCCCGAGCAATGTAAATGAGGCTAACCAAAATTCCACTCTTGAGAATTCCTTTATTAAAATAAAATTCCACTTTCGCAGGCAAGTGATTACATTGAGCATATGCAACAAGCCTTTAAACCCCTAGGTTACCCTAGTAGGACGAGTTTCCACTCTTGAGAATTCCTTTATTAAAATAAAATTCCACTTTTGCTGGCAAACACTTGCATTGAGCATATTCAAAAAGCCTTTAAACCCCTAGGTTACCCTAGTAGGACGAGTTTTGTCTCCTGAGGGTTTGCAGTGAATACACCCACAAAATTCTTTATTGACTCAAATAAATATCAAAATACTTAAAAATTGTACAATTTAAACTTTTTGAAAAATAATCACCATAAATTCATATTCAAATGTCTCTAACCATAGTGTGTTTCTGTGCAAAGCCAGAATTTAAACTTCAAATTTCCGTCGATTGAGCATTAGGTTTCGTTTCAAAAAATCATTTTGATTCAAATTCTTAGGGATGCACTCACAAACGAATCACTCAAATTGTAGTTGTTTTCTCTCGGTATGCATGATATAAAGAGTAAATATAATGGACACAAATTCACGCATACAAAATTGAAAAGAAGGACATATATGGTGAAAAGATCTCATCATCAGAATACAGTTATTAGGAAACGGGAAACATCATTTCTTAATCACTCCATTTTAATCTCTTTTATTATTTTTTCCGGTCTTAGCTCTCCATGCAATAATTAATTTCTCCATTCGGACTCGTTTAGGACTTTTCGGGTTAAAAAGTGTAAAGGGTAAAAATGTGAATGGACGGAATGTTCGGAATTGAAAAATGTCCTTATGACGTCCATTAGTGCTTTTTTGGGCACTTGCTCATTTTTCTCTTTCTTTTTCTATTTGATTTTTTTCTTCGTCTTTTTTCTTGCTATTTTTCTTTTCTTGCCCTTTTTTTATTACACACTTTAGACTTACTTGATGAATTTCCAATTTCACAATTCCGAGCTATTTGGGTTTTTCGGGTTATCAAACGAAAAGGAAAAACTTTATTAGGCTCAAATTGGGTTGCAAAGGGATGAATTTTTCACGACTTTATTATGGCTAATATTTTTTGCTTAAACAAAAGATGGCCTACTTCAATATCCAAATTGCTAATCACATTACCATATGCATTTCGAGGCTAATTAAGTTTAGAGATATATTGAGCACGAATTTCGAGATAACATTTCACACATTTCCCATAACCGATCAAAACAAAGGATTGAGATCATCGACGACTTATTAAAACACTAAAAAGAACTTTGAGTTAATCATAAACTCGGGTTGATTTAAAAACTCATAACAAATTGAAAGGCTCAAAATCTAACCGGGCTTGATCAATCTCCACACTTATTCGTTAAGTCATATATTTTCTTTCAATTTCCATCTTCGGTCAATTTTAGCTAAGTGCATTCTGATTGTTAACAATTTGAGACTTTAAATAGAATAAAGGTGATATTTTTGAAAATTTAAATTTCTAATTTTTATTTATTTTGAAGAAAAATATTTTTGGCTGTTTTCAAAATTTTTCAATCTTTTGAAATTAAAAAAAATAAAGTAAAATAAAATAAAAAATATACTTGGAACAAACATGTGATCAAATCAATGAATCTAAATAATAATGGGAAGAATAATGAATCGAAACAATAATGGGAAGAATATCCCACACCCCCTAACTTAAATGTTGCATGGTCCTCAATGCGAATCAAGAACATAACATAAAGTGAGGAAAAGAAACATATTACCCCAATAGAGTGATCCCCGATAAGTACGAATCCATTGAATCTGCAAACACGTTAGAACCAAGCATAGAAAAAATAATAACTAAAACTCTAAACTATAGAAAAAAAAAAGAAATAAGCTAATTATTGTACAACCTACGATTTGAAATTCTAATAACTCATACAGTAGAAGTCGAAAAAATTGAGGGTCCACCCAAAATACAAGTTGGCTTTGAGGGATTAATGGGGTACCCTCATTAGGATGCATGCCTCTAAAAAAATAAGAATTTCGTTTGAACAATAAAAGGCATGTGTAAGGTAAAAAAAATGGACCATCGCCAGTTAGTATTTTTAAAGGGATGATGGGTGAAAAATACAATTGGTATCCAAGAAAAATATAATCCCCTCCCAAAGATTTTTCAAGTAGTAGAGGAAGAGGGGCACACAAAAAGGAAGAATCTATCTTGGAAACCAATTCAAGAAAAGATTCCTCGCGGGTAAAAGTTTTAACTATTTCAAAAGTTACAACCAACTCATGGGAATCAAAATTCAATTCATCTCCCAAAATTTTTTCAATTGGAACGGGAGGTAGTGCACGTGTAATTGAATAACCCATAAGATGAAGCATCTCAAACAAACATTCTCGTTCAAGAATCGGGTCGACGTCCTCAAGACTTTCATCCGATTCTTGTGATGGAGTTAATGGTTCGATAATAGTGAATGAGAATGGCGAGGACATATATTCAAGCTCAAGTGATTCTTCATAGGATTCCTCATTTGGTTGAAAACATTCTTTAGTCTTAAAAAAATATCAGAAGAAAAATCGTCATTGGATTCGAATAATGCATCCAAGTCTTGCTCCCAAAAATGATTTTTTCCCTATATTCTTTTTCACGCCTTTCTTTTTCAAGCCTTTCATTTTGATAAATTTGGATGGGCTTAGCACTGGGCTTGTATTTATGAGACTCATCTTTAGTGATATTGATCCAATGTTCATAAATCGTGAGTTCATTCTCCTCCTCACTATTAGCCTAACAATTAAAGCCACCAAAAGAGTTAGAATAAGACATTTCAAATTGGGTAATTCACAAACATGAGATACATTTTTTTTTAAAAGTCAAATTCGAGATTAAACAACCTAACCTAAAATCTACCTAATTCCCCGGCAACGATGCAATTTCGATCGAGTGGAAAAACCGAGTGTCCGTGTAATACGCTAGTCGTTGTTATCGGCTTCCAACCTCAATACCAAAAAATCTAACCTTGTAACTACACTCTTAAGGAGTATAATGGTGAGTCTCGGTATTGAATCCATAGGGAGTTTGAACGTTTGACCGTGACGACAAAGGTAAGGTAGTTTAATACTAAAGTTGATGTTAAAAGAAAAGAAAAGAAAAAGATGATTGATTTTTGGATTTCATCTATGAATTAACTAAATTCAATTAAATTAACCTACGCATGCAAAATTAACTAACTAAGAATGAATTAATATGAATGAAGAAATGGGTTAAGAATACACTCCCCCAAACCCCGGTGTGTATGTCAGTAAAAAATTAGTCATAAATTAAATAATTGATTAGATCCAGTCTTTAGTACTCAAAAGCATTACATATATGAGGTTCAAGCCCGCAACATACATAATCAAAGAATGAGTAAAGCAGTGTCGCAATAGTTCACGCGCGTTGCATCCTTAAGAACCCCTGTTACATAGGGCAAACAAGGTCAAAAGGTCTACAATGGTTGTGAAACTATACAACATGATCTAATCACTTATTTAATTTAGAGGACAAATTTTATATCTTTTTATACCACATCGGGTTGGGTTCATGCATCCCCACCCTTAAAAACTTAGCTTCACATGATTAAAATAAAAGAAAACTTAAAACTGAAAGTGCAGGAATCCATAACTAAATCTACAAAATTGAGAACATGACTTGAATTGGGATTAGAATACTAGAAAGCAACAATTAATTAAACTAATTATGAAAGCATTAAAAGCAATAAATTAAAATTACTTGCTATGGATGAATGATGAATCTTGAATAGATCTTTGAATCTTGAATAGATCTTTGAATCTTGAATAGCAGCCAAACTTCAAAACTAGGGTTCTTGGATACAAAATCCTTTAAAAACTAACTATAAAGAAACCATAACTACTAGCTTCCTACAACTTGAAGTAAAAAACCTCATTTTCTTCCTACTAGGGTTTCTAAATCCTAAGAAAATATAAAATTATATGTCAAAAGGAACTCTCTCTCTTTCCCTCTTCATTACTCTAGGGCTTGGCTTTTTATATTACCCAAATATGACATTTTCAATGCCTCTCCACGTTTTACAACTAATAAAAAGGAATTATAGAAGAAATTTCAAGAGTTGAAACTCTTGAGCTTCCAAAATTAATTTCAACTTTGACTTGCCATATCTTTTGATCTAGATCTCTGATTTGATTGTCGTTTTTTGCAGTGTTCTTATAATTTATAGATATTAAACTTTATATTTTTCCCACCATCGTAATATATATGTAAAATTACAAAAATGCCCTTCAACTCCCCATTTCTTGGTTTCTTTCATTGTTTTGAGTTCTCTTTCACACTAATTTGCATGAAATACCTGTAAAATACATGAGAGATACACAAAATAGGAAATACTTGCCAAAAAGGGTTAGTAACATAAATATAAGACAAATCCAAGCTATTTACAATTCACGGGATCATAAAAATACCGAAATTAAGGGGATAAATGTGAAGAATTTATGCCTAATCAAATCCCCTAACTTAGAACTTTGCGCGTCCCGAGCAATGTAAATGAAGCTAACCAAAATTCCACTCTTGAGAATTCCTTTATTAAAATAAAATTCCACTTTCACAGGCAAGCGATTGCATTGAGCATATGCAACAAGCCTTTAAACCCCTAGGTTACCCTAGTAGGACGAGTTTTGTCTCGTGAGTGTTTGTAGTGAATACACCCACAAAATTCTTTATTGACTCAAATAAATATCAAAATACTTGAAAATTGTACAATTTAAACTTTTCAAAAAATAATCACCATAAATTCATATTCAAATATCTCAAACCATAGTGTGTGTGTGTGTGTGTGTGTGTGTGTGTGTGTGTGTGTGTGTCCAAAGCCATAATTTAAACCTCAAATTTCCACCGATTGAGCATTACGTTACTTTTCGAAAATTCGTTTTGATTCAAATTCTTACAGATGCACTCACAAACGAATCACTCGAATTGTGGTTGTTTTCTCTCGGTATGCATGATATAAAGAGTAAATATAATGGACACAAATTCACGCATACAAAATTGAAAAGAAGGACAAATATGGTGAAAAGATCTCATCATCAGAATACAATTATTAGGAAACGGGAAACATCATTTCTTAATCACTCCATTTTAATCTCGTTTATTATCTTTTCATGTCTTAGCTCTCCATGCATTAATTAATTTCGCCATTCGAACTCGGTTAGGACTTTTGGGCTTAAAAAGTGTAAAGGGTAAAAATGGGAATGGGCGGAATGTTCGGAATTGGAAAATGTCCTTATGACGTCCATTAGTGCTTTTTCGGGCATTTGCTCATTTTTCTCTTTCTTTTTCTATTTTGATTTTTTTCTTCTTCTTTTTTCTTGCTATTTTTCGTTTCTTGCCCTTTTTTTATTACACACTTTGGACTTACTTGATGAATTTCCAATTTCACAATTTTGGGCTATTTGGGTTTTTCGGGTTATCAAACGAAAAGGAAAAACTTTATTAGGCTCAAATTGGGTTGCAAAGGGATGAATTTTTCACGACTTTATTATGGCTAATATTTTTTGGTTAAACAAAAGATGGCCTACTTCATTATCCAAATTGCTAATCACATTACCATATGCATTTCGAGGCTAATTAAGTTTAGAGATATATTTAGCACGAATTTCGAGATAACATTTCACACATTTTCCATAACCGATCAAAACAAAGGATTGAGATCATCGATGACTTATTAAAACACTAAAAAGAACTTTGAGTTAATCATAAACTCGGGTTGATTTAAAAACTCATAAAAAATTGAAAGGCACAAAATCTCACCGGGCTTGATCAATCTCCACACTTATTCGTTAAGTCGTATATTTTCTTTCAATTTCCATCTTCGGTCAATTTTAGCTTAGTGCATTCTGATTGTTAACAATTTGAGAGTTTAAATAGAATAAAGGTGATATTTTTGAAAATTTAAATTTCTAGTTTTTATTTATTTTGAAGAAAAATATTTTTGGCTGTTTTCAAAAAATTTCAATCTTTTTGAAATCTTTTGAAATTAAAAAAAAATAAAGTAAAATAAAATAAAAAATATACTTGGAACAAACATGTGATCAAATCAATGAATCTAAATAATAATGGGAAGAATAATGAATCGAAACAATAATGGGAAGAATATCCCACACCCCCTAACTTAAATGTTGCATTGTCCTCAATGCGAATCAAGAACATAACATAAAGTGAGGAAAAGAATCATATTACCCCAATAGAGTGATCCCCGATAAGTACGAATCCATTGAATCTGCAAACACGTTAGAACCAAGCATAGAAAAAAGAATAACTAAAACTCTAAACTATAGAAAAAAAAAATAAGCTAATTATTGTACAACCTACGATTTGAAATTCTAATAACTCATACAGTAGAAGTCGAAAAAATTGAGGATCCACCCAAAATACAAGTTGGCTTTGAGGGATTAATGGGGTACCCTCATTAGGATGCATGCCTCTAGAAAAATAAGAATTTCGTTTGAACGACAAAAGGCATGTGTAAGGTAAAAAAAAATGGACCATCGCCAGTTAGTATTTTTAAAGGGATGATGGGTGAAAAATACAATTGGTATCCAAGAAAAATAGAATCCCCTCCCAAAGATTTTTCAAGTAGTAGCGGAAGAGGGGCACACAAAAAGGAAGAATCTATCTTGGAAACCAATTCAAGAAAAGATTCCTCGCGGGTAAAAGTTTTAACTATTTCAAAAGTTACAACCAACTCATGGGAATCAAAATTCAATTCATCTCCCAAATTTTTTTCAATTGGAACAGGAGGTAGTGCACGTGTAATTGAATAACCCATAAGATGAAGCATCTCAAATAAACATTCTCGTTCAAGAATCGGGTCGACGCCCTCAAGAATTTCATCCGATTCTTGTGATGGAGTTAATGGTTCGATAATAGTGAATGAGAATGGCGAGGACATATATTCAAGCTCAAGTGATTCTTCATAGGATTCCTCATTTGGTTGAAAACATTCTTTAGTCTTAAAAAAATATCGGAAGAAAAATCGTTATTGGATTCAAATAATGCATCCAAGTCTTGCTCCCAAAAATGAGTTTTTCCCTATATTCTTTTTCACGCCTTTCTTTTTCAAGCCTTTCATTTTGATAAATTTGGATGGGCTTAGCACTGGGCTTGTATTTATGAGACTCATCTTTAGTGATATTGATCCAATGTTCATAAATCGTGAGTTCATTCTCCTCCTCACTATTAGCATAACAATTAAAGCCACCAAAAGAGTTAGAATAAGACATTTGAAATTGGGCAATTCAAAAACATGAGATACAATTTTTTTTTAAAGTCAAATTCGAGATTAACCAACCTAACCTAAAATCTACGTAATTCCCCGGCAACGATGCCATTTTGATCGAGTGGAAAAACCGAGTGTCCGTGTAATACCCTCGTTGTTATCGGCTTCCAACCTCAGTACAAAAAAAATCTAACCTTGTAACTACACTCTTAAGGAGTATAATGGTGAGTCTGGGTATCGAATCCACAGGGAGTTTGAACATTTGACCGTGACGACAAAGGTAAGGTAGTTTGATCCTAAAGTTGATGTTAAAAGAAAAGAAAAGAAAAAGATGATTGATTTTTGGATTTCATCTATGAATTAACTAAATTCAGTTAAATTAACCTACGCATGCAAAATTAACTAACTAAGAATGAAGAAATATGAATGAAGAAATGGGTTAAGAATACACTCCCCCAAACCCCAGTGTGTATGCCAGTAAAAAAATTAGTCATAAATTAAATAATTGATTAGATCCAGTCTTTAGTACTCAAAAGCATTACATATATGAGGTTCAAGCCCGCATCATCCATAATCAAAGAATGAGTAAAGAAGTGTCGCAATAGTTCACACGCGTTGCATCCTTAAGAACCCCTGTTACATAGGGCAAACGAGGTCAAAAGGGCTACAATGGTTGTGAAACTATACAACACGATCTAATCACTTATTTAATTTAGAGGACAAATTTTATATCTTTTTATACCACATCGGGTTGGGTTCATGCATCCCCACCCTTAAAAACTTAGCTTCACATGATTAAAATAAAAGAAAACTTAAAACTGAAAGTGCAGGAATCCATAACTAAATCTACAAAATTGAGAACATGACTTGAATTGGGATTAGAATACTAGAAAGCAACAATTAATTAAACTAATTATGAAAGCAGTAAAAGCAATAAATTAAAATTACTTGCTATGGATGAATGATGAATCTTGAATAGATCTTTGAATCTTGAATAGCAGCCAAACTTCAAAACTAGGGTTCTTGGATACAAAATCCTTTAAAAACTAACTATAAAGAAACCCTAACTACTAGCTTCCTACAACTTGAAGTAAAAAACCTCATTTTCTTCCTACTAGGGTTTCTAAATCCTAAGAAAATATAAAATTATATGTCAAAAGGAACTCTCTCTCTTTCCCTCTTCATTACTCTAGGGTTTGGCTTTTTATATTACCCAAGTATGACATTTCCAATGCCTCTCCACGTTTTATAACTAATAAAAAGGAATTATTGAAGAAATTTCAAGAGTTGAAACTCTTGAGCTTCCAGAATTAATTTCAACTTTGACCTGCCATATCTTTTGATCCAGAGCTCCGATTTGACTACCGTTTTTCCAGTGTTCTTATCATTTAGAGGTCTTCAACTTTCTAGTTTTCCCCACCACCGAAATATATATGTAAGTAAAATTATGAAAATGCCCTTCAACTCCCCGTTTCTTGGTTTCTTTCACTGTTTTGAGTTCTCTTTCGCCCGAATTTGCATGAAATACCTGTAAAATAATGAGAGATACACAAAGTACGAAATACGAAATACTTGCCAAAAAGGGTTAGTAGCATAAATATAAGACAAATCCAAGCTATTTACAATGCACGGAATCATAAAAATACCGAAATTAAGGGGATAAATGTGAAGAATTTATGCCTAATCACCTTCCCTTGCTGCTAACATGAGCAGGGTGTACCCGTCACTATCAAAGGCATTGACGTCATAACCCTCACTCGTAAACATACGAATCACGTCTACATCCCCATGTCACGAGGCACGTGCAGAGAATATAATCCACTTGAACCACGGTTTTGATTTGAAGAAGTATATTCAAGCATTACCTTTTCAAAAGCATCACTATTTACATTTGCTTCTGATAGGCTGGTTGCTATTTCGTTATACTTATTTTGCAGCTTCACATCAGCCCCAACATAAACAAGAAAACGAAAAGCCTCCACGTGACCACCTTCTGCAGCAACCATGATTTCTGAAAATCCCGTCTCATCTTGTTCATCGATATCAATTTCGGGCTTCTTAACAAGTTTTTTCAAGGCCTCGACATCATTTGCTCGTGTCACAAACAAAAGCTGAAAAATTATAGTGATAACAGGAGTTGAAACACAGAAACCTGACTACTAACAACGGCAAAACAAGTGCATTACAATCAACATTCGCATGGAGTGAAGGCTTGGACGATTGAAGTAGCACCCGAGCTGTGGCATTGGGATCCACTCCACACTGTAACCAATCAAGATTATACACGTCAATTTGACAATTTGAATCTTGGATAAAAAATTCTGTAAATATGATACGAACATATCTCCTATGAACAGCTTCAAGGTGAAACATGATATCTAGAATAACCTCAAATAGTTAAACTTAACAAGACTTCGTTATGCTTTAGAATTATTTCAGTACAACTTTATAAATGTTGGTCCTATTCATAAGGTAATTCAGGATCCAAAATATCCTATATTAAGAGAGAGTTGATAACAGATTCAGAGTTGACAACCCTTTGGAACCAAATTACAAGCACTGTTAACATTCCAAATTAATGGGAAAATAGACAATAGAATAATTAGCAGTAATTATGTTTAACAATATGTATATTATATGACATTTTGTGTCTCCCTTGAATATCTTAATTGAGTAGTTTCGGGGAAAACAAATTTAACCGAATTGTACAAAGCATAAGATATTTGCCACCAAAATTTGGATTATACTTTGGCACATTCAGCAATTCTATACAATAATAATAATAAGTTTGGCTTTCAGAATTATTGATGTTTGTAAAAAAATTATATTCTGAAATTATGAACAGAGAACTTTTAGTGATAAACTCATAGTCAGACCATATAACACCCACCCCATTCATAACAAGCCAGTGTATTTTAGACTTAACAGTATTAATATTAACATCTTCGGGGAAAAACAAATTTAACCAAATTGTACAAAGCATAAGATATTTTCCACCAAAATTTACCTTGATGAGTGTGTCAACCATATCAACAAACCTTCTACAGGAAGCAGTCACAAGGGCATGGACGACAACATGTGGATGGATCATGCCTGAGCCCATGAGGAACTCGATAGCACTGGCCCGAAACAGGTAGCTTGCCTCCAGCAATGACTCCTCACAAGCAGGCTGAGCTGCCCCGCCATTTATTACTGTCTCCAATATCTCAATATGGCCCTCCCTAACTGTTGTTGTTGTCACATAGCCGCAGAACAGTTTTTGGTTTACATTAGCCTAGAAGAAAATCATAGCAAAGTTGTACATTGGATTTTTTTACACATTAAACTAGAAGAAAAGAAGAAGAAAAATTCAATTTGCCAAACAGTTGAACTTTTTCATACACACAAAATTAATAGAAAAGAAAGAATTGAACTTTTTCATAAGCAATGCCGGTGACGTTTCCGGTACCGTGCATTGTCATTTTCAAAAGGTTTAGTTGATGAGCGGAACTATTCCAGCTCCAACAAATGCCTCTCGCACTCCAACTTTATTTGTGAGAAACCAAAAGCATGAAATTACCCTTCTTCATTTGTCAGACACAAAGCCCGTGACAAAACCTAGTGAAGTTTTGAAAGTTTTATTATTTTTTAAACTGTGTTAAAACGGCAAGTTAATTTTAAGGGACATATCCCAAATAGTCCCTCGGATATTTTTTAATACCCATTTAGTCCAAATTTTTTTATTTTGTCTCAAAAAGTCCTTCGCCACATATTTTGGAGAGGGAGTGCCGCTGGCGCGGACCTCTAAAAATAAGAGGATATTGAGTGCTTGAGGGACTAAATGGGTTAAACTAAAAATATGTGTCCTTTTTAAAAAATATATATATTTATAGTAGGGACTATTTAATAATTGACCCTAATTTTAATTTATTTTTTGAATTTGGGTTTTTGACAATTTTTTAACGAATAATCAACCTTATTTTTTTGTGTGTTTAAAAGTCACTTGTTTATTTTTGTTGCATTTTTTTGAGAAAAAAATTAGGATTAAGGTTTTAAGTTTTTTTTTTCTGTTTAGGGTTAGGTCTAATGAAAAATATGTAAAACACCCATAATAAAAATTTGTATTTGCGTTTGGTAAAAAAAATTATTATTGTTGTTTGGAAAAAAAATAAAAAAATCTTGTTGTGTCACTTTTACTTGACCATATTTGTGTTTGGTAAAAAACGATTTTGTATTGTGTCGCGTTTAATTCGGTCGTGTTTCCTTTTTTTGTAAAAAAAAATAAAATAAGATATCGTGTCGTGTTGTTTTTACTTGGATTGTGTTTGTGCTAGGTTAAAAAAAATATTTCATGTTGTATCCAATTTTAATTGAGTCGTGTTTTCGTTTGGTTAAAAAAATTGTGTCATGTTGCTTGTACTTCTTGGATTGTGTTCATGTCAAAGTAAAAAAAAATCGTATAGTTTTCATATTTTAATGGGGTCGTATTCTTATTTGCTTAAAAAAAATTGTATTTATTGATTTAATAAATATATATATATATATATATATATATAAATATAAAGATTAGAGAAATATACTTAATGTTCTCACCTAATACTTTGTCAACAAATTTTTTTATGTGTCGGAGAAAGATGGGAGAGGGTTTGCAATTTATACCATCAAGTTTATTTTTGTCATTCAATACATTTTTGGACCGCATGAAGTGTTTGAGGGAGCGGGGATAGCTATACCCTAAATATATAGATATATATATCTCTATTTTGAAAACAAAATCTTGTCTATGTTGAGCATTATATAGGTGAATAAAATGTTGTTTGTAGCGAAAATACTAAGATTTGGTTTAAACTTAGTCGGATTGGCCTGCGATAAAAATGTTAAGTAAAATTGGTTTTTGTTTACTTAATTAAATTAGCTGGGAGGCTTTATACGTGTCAAATTTGACCTTTGCATTTGAGCGTAAGGGTATAATGCATGCATGATCAAGGGCAATTACTAGTATTAGTGATACTAAAGTTACAGTTTTCAAAAATGATGAATGAGTGCATCTGAGTATTTTAAAGGCATTCATAAAATGTTTTAACTTTAAAATTGAGATTCTTGATTTCAGAGTAAAGACAGAGTAAAGAAGTAAATACGAAAAATAGGTTGTTTAAGTATTCATCAAAATATGCCACACGCACACACACACGCAGACGTATTTTGATGAATACTAAACATTTCAGGGTATTCCTAAAAACAATAATCAAAAAATATTTTATTTTGATATTTTTAAAAAAATGGGACAATATTTGCCAGTTTAAGCAGTTGACTTGCTTAAAAACTAACAAATATTGAACCATTTTTTTAAAATATAAAAATAAAACATTTTGGGACGATTTTTTAGGGGTTCCCTGAAATGTTTATATGCAAAAAAATTAAAAAAAAAACATTTTTGTAAAAATAGATCCCGTAAACAGCCCTTATATAAGGTGCCCTTGTCCCATCTCTCTCTCTCTCTCTCTCTCTCTCTCTCTCTCTCTCTATATATATATATATATATATATATATATATATATATATATATATATATATGTGTGTGTGTGTGTGTGTGTGTGTGTGTGTGTGTGTGTGTGTGTGTGTGTGTGCATTGTGTATCACGCTCATTTTTGTGACTTATTATAATAAATTATCTCGATCTTGTAATTTACTTTAAACTTTTTGTTTTCATATTTCACAATTTATTATCTATGGGTGACATTTTGGGACAGATTAACCCTTTTCACTAAGACATCCAAATTATATCTCCACTTCCTATATGACTATATAGTTTAGTTTGTTATTCCATTTTAAAAATCTAATTATTTTTCAAAGTGTTCCCCTTTATTCCATTTTATTTTACATTCATCAGGTATCTTCTTTATTATCTCCATTTTTCTTGTAATTATAATTTTTATTTTTAGTGTTGAATGTGTAATAAGTTTTATTTTTTTTTGTCTTAAGTTTTTCCGACGATTTAATAAAAAACATTACAACTTTTACATTCATTCGAAAAAAATTAGTGAATCAATTCAATGTGAAATGTCGTATCCGAGACACCTAATGACTCAACCTCCACACCTGGCTCCACCTCATCCACAAAAGCTCATGGTGATGGTGTTCACCCAGCTGCTCCATCACCATTTTCCCCTCGAAAAAGAAAATACATATTTTCTGTTTGAAGTTATCTTGATATGGTTAAAGAAAATGCGGGGATGTTTGCAATATGTCATCATTGCCATTCAAAACTTAAGGACGAAAGTAAAAATGGAACAAATCATTTGCATATGCACTTGAAAAGGTGTAAACACATAAATGTCGATATTCGTGATCAATTTCAGATTCGATGGAAATATGCAACTTGGTAATTTTACATTTGACCAAGATGTAACTAGAAAAGAACTTGTAAGTGTAATTATTTTACATGAATATCCCCTTAGTATTGTCGAGCATGTCAGATATAGGAAGTTTGTTAGTAGCCTCCAACCCCTCTTTAAAAATGTATCTCGAAACACTATAAAAAGTGATATTTTAAAAATGTATCAATCGAAGCTTACAGGTTATTTGATAATCTTTCTTGTCGAGTTGGTATCACCATGGATATGTGGTCGTCGAGACAAAAGAGCGACTGAATGCCTATAACACCACATTTTGTTGATGCACGTTGGTGCTTGAGAAGTATGCTATTAGGGTATGCTTCCTTCTTTTTAATTTTTATGTAAAAAGAATTATTTTTCATCGTAATTTGATACTGTTATTTTAATTATTCAATTGTGTGTTTGTTTATGTGCATGCTCCACATATGAAGGATGCCCTTCGTGATATTTTGATGGATTGTTTATTAGATCAAAATTTTGATAAGATAGAGTCTACTACTATTCCGTTAATGATGTATTGATGGGTAGCCTTGTGGACGAATATGTTGTTAATGATTCAATTTTATTAGAAGAAAAACTTTTCCACGTGCATTGTGCATCACATATGTTAAATATGGTGGTTAAGATTGGTTTAGAAATAATAGGAGTAGTTGTTGGTAAAATTCGTGATAGTGAATCATGTTGGGCACACACTCAAAGCATGGAAGAAAAATTTGAGTAGGTCGCCCATCACTTAAAAATCTCATATGCTAAAAAATTGAGCTTAGATTGCAAAATAAGGTGCAACTTCACTTCTTTCATGATTAAAACAACAATTTTCTTTAAGGTAGGGTTTCCACATTTGAAATAACGTGAGAGATATTACACATCTTTATCTACGGAACATGAGTGGTACTTAGCTAAAGAAATATGTGGACAGTTAAAGCTATTTTTTTCATAATTGAAGTACTTTCTCGAACTAAATTTCCAACTGCAAATTACTTGTTTCCAAAATTTTGCGAGATTAAATTGGCGTTACGTAGTTGATGTGGCTTTCCGAATGAGGTGATTAAAATAATGGCAATAAGTATGTTGGGGAAATTTGAAGTGGCTTTCCGAATGAGGTGATAAAAATAATGGCAGTAAGTACGTTGGGGAAATTTGAAGCATTGGAGTGAATGTCACTTGGTTATCGATATAACACTTGTTTTGGATCAACAGTACGAAATGAAATTTTTAGAGCACGTTCTGACACAAATTTATGGAGAGGAGTTTGATTCTAATATTGAGAGTATACGGGTAGGTTGTTATGACTTACTAAATGAGTACCAATGAAAGATGAAAGTGAGAAATGAGACAAGAAGTGAGAATGAGGTAAGTGGGGTTACATCGATAGGTTATTCAGAATCCATGGGTGGGGAGTGAAATGTCAGTATATTTTCAGAATATGATTAACTTGTAAGTGGTATGTCTATACGTATAAATGTTAAGTAAGAGTTTGATTAATACTTGGAGGAGAATATCTTTCCACGGACTCCAGATTATGACATTTAAAAATGGTGGAAAGCGAATGGTGTTTGTATCTCATGTTGTAACCCATTGTTCGAGATATATTGGTTATTTTGGTATCAATCGTGGCCTCTAATTCAGTATTTAGCATAAGTGATCGAATGGCGAGCCCTCTCCATAGTGACTTAGCACGTTTTTTTTAGAGGCATTGATGTGTACCTAGGATTGGTTGTGGAACGAGATTTAAGATATTATTTTTGTATAAATTTCTATCTCATAATTTGTAATAATTTTTCCATTAATTGAATATTTTACTTTTGTAAATTTTTTGAATTCCTCAAGATTATGCTTTTAGTACGGTTTCAAGGCCTACAATTTGTGATGATGAGTCCGATGTATTTTAACTATATGATGAAGAGGTAATGATATTATGTTTTAAATTGAGCAATAAAATTCATTTAAAAAGTTTTTTTAAGAAATCTATTTTAAAATCCGTCGAAAATTGTTTTGAAAAAATTACTTTCAAAAATAGATTTAAAAAATTTGTTTTTACACATTTTTTTCCTATATGTTTCACTAGTGTCTTTTTCCCACGTTTGATTAGTTGATGGGGATACTACAATGGTGATAAATTTCCTAACCCGGATGGACATTTGGATTGTGCTGATTTGTAATAGTTGGCACTTGGTAGTTTGCAATTAGAGGACACTTGCATTAGAGACATTTTAGTTATTTTATTATATGAACTAGTTTGGTTTCTTGACAAGGACTTATTATTTTAGATATTTTAGTTATGTTTTTTTTTAACTTTTTGGCTGATATAATTTTGAGACTTATAAGTTGTAGTTAAGACTAATAATGGCATTTTATGTTCTGTTAGCATGAAAATGATTGATGTGAAAGGTTGTTGTGTAATGTGTATGAATACGGTTGCATTGTGTGTTTATCAATTTGTTATATAACTTCTTTTTAATTCTATGTTATATAACAAAATTAGCTTTTATAAAAAAGTAAAAAAAAACACAGGTTTCAACCCTCTTCGAGTAGATTTTTGACCCGTGTAATGTAAATGGGGTAGGATGGTGTGGGTTAGAGTTTTGGCACAGTCACCCATACCTAACTCGTTGCCATACCTAATGACAAGATTGATTTAAAATGCTCATTTTGGATGTATCAGACAAAAATAAACACAAACGTCGATTATAACACCACTAACCTGAACTATCACATCTACTACAACCCACTTTAATTAAAAAAAATATAAGGTATACTCTAATTTTATAAATACACTCCTTAATTTTAAAGAAAATATTTATACATATAACTTGAAGTGTCACAGACATCATTAAGATGACAATTTTATTACTTCAAAATATATCAAATATCAACAATATGTGGCATAGACGTGTCGCATAGGTGTGTCAAACAAGAAACATTATGTATGCCCAACCATGATGGAAAAAAGATTGTCCCATATTATAATATTCGTACTTGAAATAAGATATCCAAATCTCAATTTAATCCCTCCTAGAATATATAAACTCAAAAATATTCAAATGAAGGATTAAATTACTCTACAAAACCTACAAAGTTGCTAACTTAACCAAGTATCATTGAATTTCAATATTTGCAAATTAGACCCTTAATATTTTAAACTACCACAACTTGATTTATGCGTAACCCCTAGACCCAAAGTTTATATAAAATTGATCCTCTAGACTGCAACTATCTAGAAACTATAATTTCAGTACCTATACCTTTTTAAAATTACAAATATGTCCTTAAACTTTAATAAAATTACACTTTTAGAGATATATAAGTATATACCTTATCAACCAAGGACTAAAACTTAATTATTTAACATTTACACAAACCCCCTACCCACATCAGCCTCCACACAAGCTGATAATCCCAAAATCACATGTGTTGAACCATGCAAACATGTGAGGTCCAAGTAACCAAGCATTTATCCTTCCAAAAACTGGACAAATCTAAATACACCAATCATACATCTTGCTCCTACACTATAAAAAGCCCATGAACTAAGCCATTAAAACCCACCACTTCAGTCTATCGAAAACTCAAAATTTCTCTCAAATCAGATAACATATCATTTAATGTGTATTTTATCATTATTTCATTACCAAATGATTTATGTGTTGATATTATGCTTATATCATTCATAACAGTAGGAATTTTACGTGTAAAACAACCCTTAGGTGAAGATATATGAAAAATCCACCATTAAATCTTGAGCTTTAATGGTGAACTTTGATACATTGATTATAACTCGAGTTTAAAGCTATGAATTGATTCACTAGAACCTAAGAAACTCTAGTGAAATGATAAAACAATAAGCTTCAATTGCTCGAAGGTGATTTCTGTTTTAGAAAACACAAAAATTCGAACTCCCCTTTCACAAACCACCTCAAAACCTAAAATTAAAACCAAAATCTTCCTTAACATAGAAGAAACCAAAATATGTTCATAAGAATACCTGCCATACTCAGAAAATCTTAGAATATTAGGTCAAATGTTTTAAAAAATGCACTGTTATGGAACTCAATGTATACTACACCTCGATCTATAAAACTCATATACTTGGATTCCTTGTGAAAAATTAGGTTGAGTTTGTTTAGAAATCATTTTAAATGGTTTATAAATAAAGGAGATATCTTAGGTCAAAGATTAGAACCCCTAAAATCAACCATCGATATGTTAAAGATGAACTTTTTGACCAGAATCATTGGCCACGGGCATGAGGGCTCGTGGCTAATAAAAAAATTGAATTTTTTTTCAATATTTTTATTTTATTTTTCTGTTTAAAAGAGTATAAAGTAAGGTTGTGTTTGGTCAAACGTAGCCAAAGTTATGGGAAAATAAGTTTTTAGGTTTGAAATACTTTTTTAAATTACAAATTGACCCCTCCAGACTTTTTCAACTTATGAATTTTAACCCTAAACTTTTTCTATAAGTACTTTAAAATATTTTGAGTCAAAAAGTCTTCTACACCAAATTTCAAATTTAAACTTAAGCCCAAGATTTTGAAGTCCCAAATTAATTATAATTTAACCCCTTAAACTTTTAAATACACAGTTTTTTATTATAAATTGACTAAAATCAACCTCAATTCCAACAGTACTTATTCACCCAAACTTTTTTAAACAGATAATCAAGTACCAGCTCCTCCCGATATCCTATTTTAATCCTTAACTCATTCCAAACTCCGATCAAGTAGGTTTCTTTTACCTCTTTAATAGTAGATTTTGCTTACTTATTTAACTACTATTTATATCGTTCTATGATATCCCTATTTGATTCCAAGTATGTGTAGAAGTTACAATAATTAGTTCTTATTGTATCATTGATTGTTTGAATTATTATCATCGGATCAAGTTTAACCCTTCTCATCTAATAACTGATAGCATAATACTTTGTTGTAACGATTCAGTTCACTTTGTACCTCCGTGCATTATTATTTATCTTAAAAGCATCAGTAATAACTAGGAAGTAGACTGCAATTTTATCCCATAGAATTTTTAACTTGGCTTATGCTCTCAGATGATTGAGAGACGGAGATTAGCTACATACATATGAGTGACATTTTAATTGTGTACCTAGACAGTTATTTTCCAAAAGTTTTGGATTACTTATAATTTTGTTATACTGATGGCTCATTTAATTCTATACCCACTTTGAAACTAATATGTATGGGATTATCAGCTTTAAGTCTTTAACTTTAATATGTAAAACATATAGACATCTAAATTCTATATACACATTACCTCTCATCTATACAAATATTTGTTTCAAAATTGGTAAAGCCCGCTTATCATATTTTTGCTAATTTCTTTTTCCTCCAGATGGCCCAGGAGAAAGAGAATATCATCTCTTCCCTTTTTGAGACACACACCCATCACCTGTTTGCGTATCTGACTATTTGGGCGGAGATTAAGCCAAATGGGAGCAAGGAGTGGCAGTTTTCTATTTTCTACTTTATAGTTCGCGTTGACAATAAAATGTAATTCACCCCTGCAGTGGTAACACTATGTGTACCATTTTAATATTGAATAAATTTCTATTTTCCACCTTAACTTTAATTTATTTCTTTATACATACTCTCTTGAAAATTCATACCAAAAAGCAGGGTGTGATAAGTTGGTGTTAAAGCATGTTTTAAATTTATTATATCGTCGGGTTTGCACTCTATACAGGAAAAGTTTATAAGATATTAGTTACTTTATCTTCTCGTAACTTCTTTTATCAATATTATATAGTAAATTCCATTTTTCATCATGGATATGTGGTACTCGTTTTTATTTAACATGGACATTAGACCAACAAATCGTTTGGAGAATACAGTCAGAGAAGAGGCACTTACAAGGCTTGGAGAAATGATCCACGTTGTAGATGAGAACTGGGTAGGTTCAAGTAGTGACATAAATTGACTGGTATTGACCAATAGAGTTTTAGGAGAAGTTCAAGTTATTAGGAGAATAAATGATTGTGTTGGTGATCCGATCATACTCCAGGACGCCATAAATATTACTTTAGCTGATGTACCACTAACTCCACCACTGTACCCAGAAGTTAGCTCAAATTATGAACTCATAGTTGGTTTATCTTTTGATACAAGTGACTCTACTGATGACGATCCACCCAAGACCGATGACTATTTTGATGTTCCAGATTCTGACTTTTTCAAAAATGATGGTGTCGTTCTTGCTTAAGCAAAATCCAAAATCAAGAAATCGTTCCTCCTAATGTGATATAATAAACTAAAGTACTGTATATAGTGTAACCTACTAATATTTAGCAAGTTTATTAACTTTTAACTAATGTAGAGTAAGTATTAATGGGACATATGACTTTATTGTACCATAGAACTCTATCTTTGTATAATATAATAAGCTTGTGGTACATTTTTGTTTTATATTCATAGTTATTATTGTGACTTTTTAATTATATTTTAGGATGGTTAGTACTCGAATTCCTTCAACTGGAACTCAAACGAAACAGACTCACACTGAAGGAATCATGCAATGTCTTAAGGAGTTAACATCTTTAGCCCGAGAATAACAAATTCCTCGCCTTGCTCCAGAGGAAATTTCAGAAGAAATCTAAAAGAATGAATGCCCTCAAAGAATTTTTGAGACAATGACCTCCGTCATTTATTGAAAAGCCAGGTGCCAGTGAAGCTGAGAAATGCATGCATCATATTGTGAAAATTTTGAATGGAGCAGGTATAACATGTAATCTCCGAGTAGTTCTAGTTACTTATATGTTCGAAGGTGAAGTTGATTTCTGGTGGCAAGTGATGTAACATAGCTATAATATTATTAATTTACTTGGGAGAAATTTGAAGAAATCTTCTTCAAAATGTATTTTCTCGAAGCTGAACGAGATCAATGAACTTTAGATTTTTTTAAATTACAACAAGTAAACTTGTTAGTAGCTCAGTATGAAACCAAATTTATCGAGTTATCCCGTTACGCCATTGAATACAAGGATAAATAAATGGAAGAAATTTGAAAGAGGACTACATTCAAGGATTAAGAATTTTATCGCGCCTTTACCAATCAGAGAGTATTCTCAACTTATCGACATTCCGGCAATTATAGGACGAAATTCTTCTGATATGGTACATTCTTTTCCCCTCGTTTATAGAAATAATTTGTTATTAGAACCTCACCTCAATCTTGACCTCAACCCTATCCAAATCTAAATGGACAAACATATTCTTTGATTCATCGTAACACTACCCATTCATTGATTCATTGTCATGAATGTCAAGAACTAAGACATATTCAGCCATAGTGTCCTAAATTAAGATCTCCTCTAATCCATCGTCACTTAGATAATCCAATGTGAAATCCAAATTCCCGTCCTAACGAAAATCAACCTAAGCTAAATCCTACTAAGAAAATTGTGCCAGTTCCTATATGTGGAAAGAATTGTGCGATATTGCCTACACTAAACTCCCATGACGTGATAGAAGGTACAATACTTTTTCATCATCTTCCTGCACATATTTTATTTGATTCAGGTTTAACACATTCCTCTATCAGTCTTAAACTAACTAAATTGTTATAATTATAACCTACATTGTTAACTGTTCCATTGGACATTGAATAACCAACGGGTGAAATCAATACTCCTACTTAAGGTTATATAAATTGTAAAATTCATCTTGGTTTACGTACAATCTTTGTTATCTAGATAATTCTAGATATTTGCAGTTTTGATATTATTATAGGGATGGATTTTTTGTCAAGACACTACTCTTATATCAATTGTCATGCTAAGAAAATCGTTCCTTTGTATTTCAAGGATCAGGGCCGTCTGAACAATCAAGTTTCCAAATTCAAATTTCTTCTTTAATTCCAAGAATTTTGGACCAATTCGAATATATTTTCCTCGAAGAATTATCGGGACTATCCCTTATCGAGAAATAGAGTTTGTACAAATATTTATCCTAATACTTTTCTATTTCGATACCTCTATATCGAATGGCTCCTTTAGAACTTTAAAAACTCTGTACCTAAATAGATGATCTTCTTAAAAAAAGTTTTATTCTCCTAATCTCGTCTCCTTAGGGAGCTCATGTATTATTTGTCAAGAAACAAGATGGAAGCTTTAGATTATGCATAGATTATGTTAAGCTAAAATAAGTAACTATTAATAATAAGTATCCTTTACCCCTTAATTGGAGATCTATTTGATCAACTTTGAGGAGCAAGGATCTTTTCAAAAATAGGCTTATGATCTGGTTATCTTTAGTTGGGAGTAAGAGAAGAAGATATTTCAAAGAATGCCTTTCGAACTTGTTATAGACATTTTGGGTTTACCGTAATGTCTTTTGGATTAACCAATGCACCCGCATCTTTTATGGATCTTTTGCAAAAAAATGTTTAGACATTTTCTTGACCAATTTGTTATCGTTTTCAATAACGATATTCTTGTTTATTCCAAAAATCCAGTAGAGTATGCCTAATATCTAAAAACGGTATTAGGCTCTCTAAAAAACCATCGGTTATATTCTAAGAACAACATATGTGATTTTTTTATGAAAGAAATAAAATTTCTAGGACATGTAATTTCTGAAAAAGGAATCCAAATCGATCGTGCCAAAATTTCAGCCATTTGGAAATGGAAAAATCCTTCTAATATTAAAAAGATAAAAAGTTTTCTAGGATTATCTGGATATTATCGATGCTTTCTCGAAGGATTTTTTGCATTGCTCTTCCCCTCTTAAAGTTAACTAGGAAGGAAGTACAAGTCGTATGGACTGATGAATGTAATCAAGCATTCCATGTTTTTAAATACAGATTAACTACTGCTCTCGTCCTCACTATTCCTTCTAGTAATGTAAGTTATGATGTATATACCCACGCCTCATTGCAAGGTTCAGGATGTGTTTTTATGCAAGATGAGAAAGTAGTAGAGTAGAGATCACAATAATTTAAAATTCATGAACGTAACTACCCTATCCATGATATTGAGTTAGCAGCTGTAGTTTTTTTTTTTTTTTAAATCTAGCATTATTACCTTTATGGTGAAAATTTTCAAGTCTTTTCTAATCAAAAGAGTTTAAAATATATTTGAACTCAAAAAGATTTAAATTTAAGACAACGACCTTCGATGGTATCAATGTAAATTCTGACCTAAAGTGGTGACACCTCTTTGGAGTACCGAGGTAAATTCTAAAATAGGTGATGACCGTATGAAGGACCGAAATCAATTTTGAGCTAAAGAGAGGAGATAAGCTTGGGGAGGACCGAGGTCAATTCAAACCTAAAGAGGTGATGACCTTGTGGAGGATCGACGTTAATTCTGACCTAAAAATAGGTAATGACCTTAGGGAGGATCGAGGTCAATTCTTACCTAAAGAGAGGTGACGACCATGTGCAGGACAAAGGTAAATTATAACCTAAAAGAGGTAACGACACTGTGGAGGACCAAGGTTAATTCTGACATAAAGAGAGGTCATGACCTTGTGGAGGACCGAGGTCAACTCTTACCTAAAATAGGTGACAACCTTGTGAAGGACCAAGGTCAATTCCGACCTAAAAGAGGTGACGACCCTCTGGAGGATCGAGGTCAATTATAACCTAAAAGATGTAAAGATCGTGTGGAGGATAAAGCTCAATTCTAACCTAAAAGAGTGTGACAACCCCGTGGAGGACCGAGGTTAATTCTGACCTAAAAAGGTAATGACCCTGTGGCGGACCGAGTTTAATTCTAACCTATAAGAGGTGATGACCTTATGGAGGATCGAGGTCAATTCTCACCTGAACTATGTTGAGGACTATGTCAATTCTGACCTAATAGTGGTGATTAACCTGTTGAGCATCGATGTCAATTTCAACCTAAAAAGGGTGACAACCCTTTGGAGGATCGAGGAAAATTCTTACCTAAAAGAGTGTGACGATCGTGTAAGGACCGCGACCAATTATGATCTAAAGAGATGATAACCCAATGGAGGATCGAGGTCAATTCTGACCTAAAGAGGTGACGACCCTGTGGAGGACCGAGGTTAATTCTGACTTAAAGAGGTGACGACCCTGTGGAGGACCGAGATCAATTCTGACTTAAAAGAGGTGACGAACCTGTGGAGGACTGACGTCAATTGTAACCTGAAAGAGGTGATGACCTCTAGAGGACCGAGGTCAATTCTCACCAAAAATGGTGACGGCCTTATGGATGACCGAGGTCAATTCTGACCTTAAGAGGTGGCGACCCTATGGAAGACCGTGATGAATTATAATTTAATGATGGGTGATGACCCTGTGGAGGACCGAGGTCAATTCTAACCTTAGGAGGTGACGACCCTTTTGAGGACAAAGGTAAATTTTGACCTAAAAATAAGTGAAGATCCTATGGAGAACTAAGATCAATTCTGACCTAAAAGATCTGTGGAGGATTGAAGTCAATTCAGACCTAAAAGAACTGACGACCCTGTAGATGACAGAGGTCAATTCTGACCTAAAAGAGGTGAGGACCCTGTGGTGGGTTAAATTGAGTTGTGATCAAAATAATTTATGACCCTGTGGAGGACAGAGGTCAATTCGAACCCAAAGTGGTAACGACCCTTTTGAAGACCAAGGTAAATTACGACCTAAGAAAGGTGACGACCCTATAAAGGACTGATGTCAGTTCTCACCTAAAGAGAGGTGATGACCTTGTGGAGGACCAAGGTCAATTCTAACCTAAACAGGTGATGACCCTATGGAAGACTGAGGTTAACTCTGGCCTAAAAAGAGGTGATTACCCTGTGGGGTATCGAGGTCAATTCTTCCATAAAAAGAGGTAATGACACTATGGAGGAGAGAGGTCAATTATGACCTAAAAGAGGTGACGACCCTGTGGAGGATCGAGTTCAATTATGACCTAAAGAGAAGTGATGACCTTGTGGAGGTCCGAGGTCAATTCAGACCAAATAGATGATGACTTTTTTCTGGACCGAGTTTAATTCTGACCTAAAAAGAGTTGACGACCTTGTGGAGGATCGATGTCAGTTCTAACCTAAAAGAGGTGACACCTCTATGGAGGATCGAGTTCAATTCTGACCAAAAATGTTGACGACCCTATTGAGGACCGAGGTCATTCTAACCTAAAAGAGGTGATGACACTATGGAGGACCGAGGTCAATTCTGAACTAAAAGAGGTGACGACCTTGTGGAGGACTAAGGTCAACCCTAAACTAAAAAGGTGACAACCCTTTGGAGGGTCGAGTTCAATTTTGACCTAAAGAATTGACGACCCTCTAGAGGACCTAGGTCAATTCGGACTTAAAGAGAGGTGATGACCCTATGGGGGACCGAGGTCAATTATGGCCTAAAGAGAGGTGAGAACCTTATGGAGGCCTGAGGTCAATTCTGACCTAAAAAGGATGATGATAATGTGGAGGACTGAGGTTAATTATGACCCAAAGAGGTGACGACCCTGTGGAGGATAGATTTCAATTATGATCTAGAGAGGTGATGACCCTATGGAGGACAAGGGTTAATTCTGACCTAAAGTGGCGACAACTCTTTGGAGTGTCGAGGTAAATTCTGACCTAAAATAGGTGACGACCCTATGAAGGACCGAATAAATTTTAAGCTAAAGAGAGGTGACGAGCTTGGGGAGGATTGAGGTCAATTCTGACCAAAGAGGTGATGACCTTGTGGAGGAACGACGTTAATTCTTTCCTAAAAAGAGGTGATGACCTTAGGGAGGATCGAGGTCAATTCTTACCTAAAGAGAGGTGACGACCATGTGGAGGACAGAGGTAAATTATGACCTAAAAGAGGTAACGACACTATGGAGGACCGAGGTCAATTATGACCTAAAGAAAGGTGATGACTTTGTGGATGACCGAAGTCAACTATGACCTAAAAGAGGTGACAACCCTGTGGAGGACCGAGGTCAATTCTGACCTAAAAGAGGTGACGACCCTGTAGAGGATCGATGTCAATTCTGACCTAAAAGAGGTAAAGATCTTGTGGAGGACTAAGATCAATTCTGACCTAAAAGAATGTGACAACCCCGTGGAGGACCGAGGTTAATTCTAACCTAAAATGGTAATGACCCTGTGGCAGACTTAGGTTAATTTTGACCAAGAAAATGTCTGACCAAGAGGAGGGGAATACCTTGTGGAGGACCGAGGTCAATTCTCACTTGAACTATGTTGAGGATCGAGGTCAATTCTAACCTAATAATGGTGATGACCTTGTGGAGCACCATGGTCTATTCTGACCTAAATGGATGATAACCCTATGGAGGATCGAGGAAAATTTTTACCTAAAAGAGTGTGACGTCCCTGTGAGGATCGATATCAATTCTGACCTAAAGAGGTGATAACCCTATGGAGGACCGAGGTCAATTGTGACATAACGAGGTGATGACCCTGTGGAGTACCAAGGTCAATTCTGACCTAAAAAGGTGAGGACCCTGTGGAGGACCGAGATTAACTCTGTGGAGGACTACGGTCAATTATAACCTAAAATAGGTGATGACTTGTGGAGGACAAAGTCAACTCTGACCTAAAAGAGTGTGATGACCCTATGGAGGACCGAGGTCAATTCTCACCTAAACAGTGATGCCCTGTGTAGGATCGAGGTCAATTCTGACCTTAAGAGGTGGCAACCCTGTGGAGGACCGAGGTGAATTATAACCTAATGCTAGGTGACAACCCTATGGAGGACCGAGCTCAATTCTGACCTTAGGAGGTGACGACCCTTTTAGGATCGAGGTAAATTATGACCTAAAAAGAAGTGACGACCCTATGGAGGACTAAGGTCAATTCTGACCTAAAAGATTTGTGGAGGATTTAAGCCAGTTTCGACCTAAAAGAAGTGACGACACTGTAGATGACAAAGGTTAATTCTGACCTAAAAACGGTGACTACCATGTGGAGGACCGACGAAATTTCGATAAATAAGAGTGTGATTACCCAATAGAGGACCGAGGTTAATTCCGACCTAAAGAGAGGTGATGACCTTGTGGAGGACTGAGGTCAATTCTGACCTAAAAAGGTTTTTACCATGTGGAGGACCGAGGTTTATTATGACCTAAAAATAAGTGATGACCCTATGGAGGATCGAGGTCAATTCTTCATAAAGACAGGTGAAGACCATATGGAGGATAGAGGTCAATTCTGACCTAAAAGAGGTGATGACCCTGTGGACGATCGAGGTCAATTACGACCTAAAGACACGTGATGACCCTGTGGTGGGCCGAGGTCAATTCGTACCTAAATAAATGATGACCTTATTGAGGATAGAGTTCAATTTTTTACCTAAAAAGAGTTGATGACCCTGTGGAGGACTGATGTCAATTCTGACCAAAAGAGGTGATGCCTCTGTGGAGGACCGAGGTCATTTCTGACCTAAAAAGGTGATGACCCTATGGAGGATCGTGGTCAATTTTGACATAAAAGAGGTGACGACCCTATGGAGGACCGAGGTCAATTCTTAAGTAAAATAGGTGATAACCTTGTGGAGGATTGAGGTCAATTCTAACTTAAAAAGGTGACGAACATTTGGAGGACCAAGGTGAATTCTAACCTAAAGAGGCGAAGACCCTGTACAAGAGTAGTACTATTGTACGAGTAATATGTAACGCTCCATGCCGTATAAACGGGTGCAAAAAGAGGGTTTCCAAAGGGGTCACCCATCCTAGTACTACTCTTGCCCAAGCACGCTTAATTGCGGAGTTCTTATAGGATCATGTGCATTAATGCTGGTATGATCGCACCCAAAATGTTTTGCACATTGAATCATCTTAACCCTTCCAGTCCAGGACCATTTTCCCATATTTGACTAATTACTTAATTTATTAATTATATAAATGATTAATTAATTAAATAATTATTATTTTTATGGAAAAAAAACTCTTCATTTTATGCTATTGTCCCATACTATCCAGTCTCACCCCCGACGATTGAAAAAAGAAATTGTTAATAACGCTCTATGTCGCAAAAAGGGGTGCAACAGGAGGACTTCCTAGGTGGTCAACCATCCTAGTACTACTCTCTCCCAAGTAAGATTAACTACGGAGTTCTGATGGGATCCAATGCATTAGTGCTGGTATGATTGCGCTCGAAATATTTGGCGCATTTTATCATCTTAATCCTTCCAGTCCAGAACCATTTGACCATATTTGACTAGTTACTTAATTTATTAATTAAATCAATGATTAGTTCATTAAATAATTATTATTTTTTATGAAAAAACTCTTCATTCTATTCTACTAGACCATATTGTCTGGTCTCTCCCCCGATGATCGAAAAAAGGAATCGGTTAATATGTAACACCCCACGTCAAAAAAAGGGGTGCAACACGAGGACTTCCCAAGGGGTCACCCATCCTACTACTCTTGCCCAAGCACGCTTAACTGCAGAGTTTTGATGGGATCCAGTGCATTAGTGTTGGTATGATCACACCTGAAATGTTTTGCGCATTCTATCATATTAATCCTTCCAATCCAAGACCATTTGCCCAGATTTGATTAACTATTTAATTTATTAATTAATTAAATAATTATTATTTTTTATGGAAAAAACTCTGCATTCTATTCTACTAGCCCATACTTTCTGGTGGCTCCCCCCAGCATTGAAAAAAGAAACCGGTTAGTAAGTAACAATGCACGTCCTAAAAAGGGGTGCAACACGAGTACTTTCCAGGGGGTCACCCATCCTAGTACTACTTTCTCCCAAGCATGCTTAATTGCGGAGTTGTGATGGGATTCGGCGAATTAGTGCTGGTACGATCTCACCCGAAATGTTTTGCGCATTTCAACATCTTAACCCTTCCAGTACAGAACCATTAACTCACAATATTTAGGATTAGCTTTGTCGGCTACTTTTGGGATTTTTTCATTCAAATGAGGGGGGCCTGTTACCCCTTCTCGTACCAATGTACGATAACAGTCCATTGCTTCCACTACGCTACAAGGTAGCGGTGGCGGAACATCCACTACCAACTTTCACTTGTTACCTGGGCTGTTACTTTTAGATCTTGGGCCTCCCTTCTTACCTTTTGAACCATCATGCAATAATTAATTTCATGTCTCCTCGAGACTTTAAATCTTCCAGAAGTTAGTGGCACTTATGTCCTCCAACTTAAGGACCTAGGCTTGACTATCATGGCTATATTAGTGGAAGCCTTAGTAAACTCTGTAAAAGTTCCATCTCTGGTCTTATTGACCAAATGGATCTTGTATTCCTCCAAGATCCCTTCAATATATATTTTAACCAACCTTATCTCTACCACGTCTTCATGGACATCTAGTTCCCTCTCACGAAAATGCTTGATATTTTGCATTAACTCCTCACCGAGATTTGCACCTCCTGCACCAGGTGTCTCAACGTGAACTCACCCTCTGCGATGAAATACCTTTGAAGGAATTGCCTATGCATTTCCTCCTATGTGGGGATAGTGTTGGGTGCCAAGTGGGAGTACCACATGTAGGCTTCCCCCGTGAGGGTCTTGGATAATTCCCTCAACCTCAGATTTTTGTCATTTCCATGCACCTCTAGATACTCAATAAATCTCTTCGTCTTTTCTCTTGAATTGTCTTATTTTTTATTAAACTTGATAAATTTTGGTGGAATATACCCCTCTGGGTATGGCTTCTCATTCACATCTTGTGGATAGGTCGTATAGATGAGAGGCCTTCCTCTGAGAAGAGGAGAGTAGCTTATTCACCTCATCTATGGTAAAACCTTTGGAGGGGGATTCCTCCAAATTGACACTCCTTGCAACAAGTGAACTCATCGATGTCCTAACTTACTCCGACACCACCTTCAGTGATGGAGCCACTTCTATCGGAGTCACTACTGGAGTGGTTGCCCCTCTAGTTATTGGTGTTGCGCAGCCTTGACCCAAACTTGCCAAGTCTACATTATTATGTTTTAAAAACTCAAAAAACATGCCCATAAGGTTCATATTTGTCATCGGAGCTACTGCCGGTGAGCTGGTTTTCCCTCGTCGAGGAGCAGGTGGTTAGCTCTGGTCACCACCACATCATCCTGAGTGGTCTAATCACTTTAGTTCCATTCCAAGATGGAATGTCTTCAAAACCTAGTTGTTTAGAAATGTTAAAACCTTCTTTTTCCATGAAAGTAAGGATACCTCCCCAGGGGAGTCGCCAAATGTAGGAGGGTAGTGTGAATTGCATCTCCTAAAATGTGAAAATGGGTAAGGAGTGACCCACTCCAAAATACCCCGCCTTCAAGATTTTTAGGTGTTTCAAGAGCAACTCCTGGTAAATCCTTCCATTTCTAGTAAAAATGAATTCAATGCTAGAACCAGTCCCTGCAAGAAGATGATCTTTACAAGAAATAATCGTAACTTTCCTCAAGAGAATCTCCCAAGAATGATGGTTATCAATGTGGGAGTGAAGAAACAGGCACTTAGCACTTAGAGATAGTAGGGAGAGAATAATTGTGATTTTGACAGAGTAATGTTATGGCTTGAGTTTATGATCTCTTTTTTACCTTACCAATGATCCTATTTATAGGTGAATAAGGGGCTGGTTTGCACCGTTTGAGTGCCAAAATTAAGGGAAAACTTAGAGGGACAAGGCCTGCAATGTACCTTTTGTCCCTACTAGGTCTGCAGCCACATATCCCCTCTGACAGAAGGCACCTGATATAAACCAAAGTCAAAAAGAAAATATGTCTCCTAATGGAACAAAATATTTGGTTCGGTAAATATCTTTTGAAATGGTAACTTGTTGTACAAACTTTGTATCCTTGAGAGGGGTATGGAGGACCAACTCCTCTAAAACCTTTTTTATAAAAATTTCATTTCTAATGAGCAACCTCTTGGTTGCTCACTTTATTATGACTGGGTGACCCCTAGGGTCCTGCTACTAGTATTCTCTTAATCTTAAAGTGCTAAGTGGTTGAGCTTGCTCAACAAACCTTGTTCCTCAGCCACCAAGACAAGACTCTTAGATGATCCCATCTGGCCTATTTGAACCCTGCCTGATCAACTAGGATACCTTTATAAGAAAGTGAAATTTTAGTACTTTAATATTTCCTAGGTAACAAACCTTGGAGAGAAGGTCACTCTAGGTGGACCTCCTTGCCCTATAGCATTTATGTGGTAAGTCACTTGGAAGTAGAGTGATCACTTATGGGTAAACTTATTCATTCTTCTTCCATTTGTGATTTTTAACTGGGTAGAGGGGGTTGCTCGCAATGAGTCCCCTTATCTTGGCCTTTTTCTATGGCTTCATTTCTTTTCCAGAGGTTGCTCGTGGTTGCCCTCCTTGAATTTGTCTTTTTCTATAGTTTAAGCTTTGAGGACGAGGAGTTCCTCATGGCAGGCCTCCTCGTCTTAACTTCATCTCCTATGATTTTAATCTATAAGGATGAGGGGATCCTCATGGTGGTCCTTATCATCCTAATATTAATATTCGTGGTCCTTAAGGTTTGGAGATGAGGGGCTCCTCATAGTGGGCCTCCTCATCCTAATCTTTATTTATGTGATATTTAAACTCTGGGGACGAGTGGCTCCTCATGGTGGGCCTCCTCATCCTAATCTTTATTTATGTGATCTTTGGTCTCTGGGGACAATGGGCTCCTTGTGGTGAGTTCCCTCATCTTATTACGTGTTATCTTTGCCAGATCATCCTTTAGAGAGTGTTGATCATGATGGGCTCCCCCTGCTCGCCTATTTATTTAGGCAAATCGGTAAGCACCCACATTTTCAGACTATAAAAGTGAAAGAAAGGCATTTAAAAATTAAAGATAATCTAGAAAGAAAATACAAACAAGAAATGATAAAGGAACAAAGCGTGATGGATCCAAAAAATGTTATGTCATTGCATTCAATGAAAATTGGGCCAAGCCCTTATAAGAGAATACAAAAAGACACAAAATCCAAAATACAAGATCCTAAACTAATCTACTTAGTAGGAGTCTTCTTATCTAGTATTGATTTATCTTGATCGGCTAAGGTCTTATCCTAACGAACTACCTCATTCTCCTATTTGGTGATTTCTTCTTCATCTTGATCCTTTAGTTCGCTGGAGCACTAGAATCTTCATTAATAAATAGTTTAGACTTGACAATGACCCCAACCTTTACAAGGTCTTTATCCCAACTTTTCTTAAAGAAAGATTTAAGGACAAAGTCTCGCTGCTTTTCTGCAAGGGTAAAGGCCTTGTTTCAACCTTTGTCTAAGGTATTGTCCTTGACCTCCAATGCCACTTCTAGATAATAGATTAATTGTATAACAAATTTATTTAAATACTCGGTCTTTGTCTTGAGAGTGGTGACTTCTATATCCTTGTATATCATTGTAGCCCCATGCCCATTGACATTCTTCTAGGCAACATTCAAGCTATTTTGGATTTTATTCAACGCCTTTCCCAAATCGGCGTTTGCGTTACCTAGTCGACCCTCCTGTATAATAGGAGAATAAAGGCTACCATAAATTTCAAAGTAGAATAAAAATAATATGGTTAGTATAATAAATATTTGAACTCTCAAAGATTCGATCAGATGAAATTAACACTTACAAATGAGAGAGTTTGGGCAGCAGGGGAGACAAGCATGTCAGCTAGTAGTCTCTTTGCCAAAGGCCTAGTCGGTAGGCAAGCAAACCCCCCCTCAGCAAGGCAAGAACTAAGTCAACATTCTTGGCTACTGACCCTTCAAGGGGGACTTCCCTTTGGTATGTGCATCCACTTTCTTTTGGATGGGAAAATTGATTTCAAGACTAGAGTTGGTATCTTCCTTCTTCGCAAACTATGTCTGCATCTTATTGGGGGTACCCCTAAGTTAAATGGGTTTGATGGTCCCTTGACCTCCTTCCTCTTAGAAGACTGTGCAATTGGAAAACTGGAGGTAAATCCAGCTCTGTCAAATTTGGAATTCTCCTTCTCGGAGTCATTCCTTTTTTACCAGTACCAGAGGAAACTATAGGAATGACAAATATATCAATGAACTCCAATAATCCAGGTGTCCTCGCGGACATAAAATCTTGTTCTTTCAGTCTTGTAGGGATTTCAGGTCACGCGACAAAGGATGTAGTGAAAGATTTGTAGAATAACAAGAGTGAAGCTGACATACGGTGTTCGACAACAGCCAAAGGTTTCTTGAGAAACCAATCCTTTTAAACTAAAAAAAATTAATGTGTCTTTAATTAAGCTCTTTCTATTTCTTGATTTATACCGAAAAAGACCACAATGTGGGGAACAAGAGAAAATATCGAAATAAGAGTTAAACCTATCTCATATCCCCCGACCGGGGGGGGGGGCTAGGAACCCTATTGGGTTCACCACCCTCTCGAATGGGAAAGTGTTCCCAGTCCTTCACCATAAACACATGTGACCACTAGTGTTTGTTTGAATCAAGTCAGTTTACTGTAAGGACTCTTTCATCCTTCCTTACTTTCAAGTAGTAAACAGCCTCATTAGATGTAACCCACATATACCATTAAAAATTTTGACGAAAATACTAGTCCCATATAATTCATTGATCTTGTGGAGCCCATTAATAATTATCCAAGGGTACGAAGAAAATTAGGATAGGACCACATCAAAGAACTAGAAAAAACCTAAAAAAAAGTTGGTTTGGGGGAAAATTTGTGCCAACCTCTGCAACGAATTGAGAGGAAAAACAATGGCCTCCTTCAATACTGTAGTAATCGAATTTATCCTTCCATATTTCAATAGTTACCCAATCAGGGATATAATAATGCTTGAAGTCTTCTATTGTGTTCTCATTAATAGGGTAAACATATCCTTAAATAAGTAATGAGGACGAGGGGAGAAGAAAAATGATGCTTGCAAAGAAAAATTCAAGGAAAATTAAAGACAGAGAGAGATAGGTCAACTTACAACGTCAATAGGCAAGAATGAAGATCTGATACGAATTGAAATCGAGAATGAGGAGAAACTAAACAAACCAACAACATAAAAGGGGTTAGTGTGATTTCTCAACTCCCAGGTCATGTCTCATCATTTAATGGCATACCCCCAAATGGAATCTTGTCACACGCAACTGCCTCTTGTGATGATTACTGCATATTTCTAGGGTGCCCATAAAAATGCTAAGTCAAATTACTCGCATGCCGTCAAGGTCTAATAGGAATAATACGAGAATGTTTCAATTCTAAAACATGTGTCATCATCACCTGACTATAGCTCATATGGGCGACCAAGCCTTGACGATGATGACAAGCAGGGTCCAATATCAGAACCAAGCAAACCTTTGCACCCATGACTAGCTTGGAAAGCTTTGGGGGAAATTGTGGGGGATTATTAGGCCACACATGGGAAAGGGACATGTATATATTAATCTCATCATATGATCTCACTTTGAGAGGAAAAAGAGAGATTGAGGTCGATCAATACAAATCTCAAAATTAGATAAAACGGATTAAATCATAACAGCTATCTAAGGTCACAGTGTTCCCCGCGGTTTAACCTATTTTTGTTCTCTATAAATGTTACCCTCACCTTTGGAAAAAGGGGTATATAATCCTTGTAATCAATAGATGATTTATAAAGAGAAAAGAAACACTCTTATACGTAGGCACGTTACTGAACCACGTAAATCCCGCTCTTGTGTTTGATTGTGCATATTTTTACTTTGCTTGGCTTTGATTGCGTTGAATAAAAACTAATATGATTTTTACATATATATATATATATATATATATATATATATATATATATATATATATATATATATATATATATACACACACACACACACACACACACACACACACACACACACAACTGAGACTATACTTAAATTTTAAAAATATCCTCACACATACACAAATATACACAAACCAAAGCATAAGGTACAATACCCTAATACTACTAATTGCACTTGAACAACCCTACTTAAATCGTATGGTCCCACCAAGAATATAAATCCCACTATGTGTAATACATTTATATACATATCATAGTTAACACATAGCATATAGCATCGTTATTATCCCCATGCCTGTCCAAAACCCCATACGAATTACGATAATAATAACAGGTTTAATACACTCAAACCTAAATAAAACCTGACCTTCTATCCTTTTAGTTTAAACTATTGTATATTATATATATATATATATATATATATATATATATATATATATATATATATATATATATGTGTGTGTGTGTGTGTGTGTGTGTGTGTACACACAGGCTCCAATACATACAAAATATACATACCAAAAAAATTGAAATAGTAAAATAATATATTTTTTGGTTGAATTTTTTTATATGATGTTTAAACATTTCATAGGACCCATATAAAATAAATCAACTCAAAACAACTTTTTTGCAATTTAAAAAAAATCAGTCACACTTTCGCAGTTTTTAAGCACTTTCAAAGCTACAAAAGTTTAACCGTTTTTTTTAAAATAGCAAAAAATATTATTTTGAGTTGATTTTTATATGGATCCCTTGAAATGTTTAAACACCAAACAACAAAACCTATCTCAAAAATGATTTTTTTCATATTTAAAAAAATATTTTGCGCTAGTGGTATGTATAAGAGTCATTCTCTCTATATATAAACACCCAAATATTCATCCCAAATGAACATATTACAAAAATAGTGCCCATGCATTCATAATTCGATTTTTTATGACCTACATGGGTCGGATCGATATAAACCAAGGTCAAATTGATCCAACGGGTCCAGTTGACCAAGCTTGCCCAATAACTCTTTTATGGCGGCCCCAAAATTTTCCAAATTCATTGTACGGTTTCTAGAACCAGTAAAATCAAGTATTTTGTACATTTTAAACACGGATTAAAGTATATGACTAGTTTTCGACAAGATTTAACATGATTTTAATATAATTAAGGGTTCAACTACAAATCTTGATATTCAGACCCTAACTTCATATTCTTCATACAATTGCGTTAAGTTCTCATCATTAACATCAAAACTTATCATTAAACCTTTGAATACGCATTAATGAATAATTCAAATAATAAAATGAATCATATTTACAACATACGATAATTCTAAACTTATAAATCAATGGTTTCTCATAATACAAGCCATTAAACCTTATGTTAATCATGCATTTTAAGTTTAAACATCGGTGTAATCAATTAGTCAATTTGAATATACATTAAACGTGTTTAGAAATCATATTTTAAACCCTAATGACATGCTCCTATATAATTAGTTTATAAGCAAAGATGAAATCATAAATAGATTACACTGATACGATAAGCAAGATATTATTTCTTGTCTTAAACTGAGGTTTTTTCTTGATTAGTTTGTCCGGATTGTTCTTCCTCTTCTTCTAAAGATTGCCTCTTGATGCCAGAGTTTTAATTATGATGTTTAATGAGGATTATTAACCACTTTATGATGCTAAATTCGGAGGTCTATTATAGCCAACTTTTGGACCCACAAATAAGTCCAAAATACTAATAAAATGCTCTTAAAACTTGGTCCAAAGGTGTGCCTTTTCCTGAGATCGAGTTAGCCACATTAAAAATGCAATTTTGGGCCTCTCCACACCTCTACAGTCCCATCCCAATATACCAACCCGAAATATCAAATTAACTATAGTTGAGTTAATTTAATTTACAAGTTGTCCACAAATTATTTAAAATCCTCATTTAAAATTTTGATTAATAATTTAAACCAATTAAACCCAATAAATTAGCTGCTAATTCATTCGGATAAATATTAATTATCAATTAAATAATCATTTAATTAATTCTTAAATAAGGGGGTACTACAACCCCTCATCTATTTTAGGATTATGAGTCAACTTCTAATTTTTTTTAAAAAGCCCAAGAAACAATCTTGAAGCCTTTGATCCATGACAATTAACACAAATTTTGAGGTTTGAACCTGTAGATAGACTATAATATTGTCATATTTGTTTCGATATTTAAGCAATGATCCAAAGGTTTATATTTATTTACTATTAAGAATATTTTATTAGATAAAATTAATTAAAATAATTAAATTTGGTTTACACTCTTATTGTGGGTAATCCAAAAGTCATTACAAAAGATATATAGAAAATGACAAAATGATTTTTTTTTGAAATCTCCGAAAATATATTCAGAATTGATCAACAAAATAAAAAAAAAAAATCTCAAATCAAACCTAAATTCCCACCAAAATTGACATCTTATAAGTGGTCATTGTTAGGTGATGAGAAGTATAATGTGATTTGTTTCCAAATTAATCGAGCATTTGGATTTACTTTGACTTGATAAAATTTTTAGCGGTGCACTTTTTGGTAAATATATGTTATCCATCCTTTTAAATTTCTTTAACATGTCCGGTAAAAATTAGTGGTAAGACTGCATTTTTTGATATTTTATCTTTGCACAAGTTTTCTCTCTCAATCCGACCAGCAACTTAACCCTTTGAAACCCACCTATTATCTCGACAAAGTATATTACCTTAGCAAAAGAAAGAAGTTTTTTAAAATCTTTTTATTTTGGGACTCCGGGGATGAATTTGAGGTTGAAATAAAATAACCATATACATATTCATATATGTACGTATATATTATATTAGCTTTTGGAGTGCATGCGATGCTTGTGCAATTTATAAATTTTAAAGGCTATTGTCTAAACGATTAATGCATCAATTTATTACAAAAAAAAATCAACCAAAAAGATTTAGGACTTGTTTGGAAACTATATTACCTTCTTGTTATCCAACCTTTAATGAGGTTCACTTGTAGGAGGAAAAGAATGTATAGATATTTCAAATCGGACCTTATTTCTAGCTCTATTTGGAAAATCTTTTGTTTTTTTGTTTTGAAAAAGATGTTTATGAAGTGCATCACTTTTAAGTTTTTATAGGGAATACTTATTCCCACACCCTCTATGTCTTCCCCCACACCCTTTTGAGTGGTAAATGACAATTGTGCCCTTAAGTGTATAAAATCTAAATGTCCATTTTTTTCACCTCCAACTAAAACAAATACATTTTCAATAAAAAAAACTATTTATAAAACGTAAAATCTTATCTATTTTTAATTAAAAAATTGTTTATAAACCGTAATATTTGTTCTTAGGAAACCGTTTTCTTAAAAAAGTGTTTCTTTTTTACAAATTTTATTTTTGATTAAAAACTATATTTTTGTAATATTTTTAAAATAATCTTTTTACTATTTTTAAAAAAACATGATCCGTCCGACCATCTATACATAGCGATGGCGCAAACCATTTTTCTAATATATTGGTCCGCATCAGTGGTATGTATAGGTAGTCGAACTATCTATATATACCACTGGCGCGGACCATTATTTTAAATAGTAAAAAGATTATTTTTAAAATAGTAAAAGAAATAGTTTTTAACTAAAAAAAAAATAAATAACGAAATAATTTTTTTAAATAAATAAAAGAAGCATTTTTTTCAAATAAATAAGAGAAACAATTTTTAAATAAAAATAAATAAGATTTTATGTTTTATAAACAGTTTTTTGTATATAAAAAATAGTTTTTCTATTGAAAATATAATTTTTTTATTCTTTATCAAATGTAATTGTTTTACTTGGAGGTGAAAAAATTGGACATTTAGATTTTATAAATTAAAGGACACAATTATAATTAACTACCCAAAGGGTGTGGGGTAAGACATAGAGGGTGTGAGAATAGTTATTCCCTTTCTATATTTTATAAGCAGCAAAAACTAAAATATGATTATATATCAAATCAAAGTTGAATTAAATAAGGTTATAACATGATAGAAAATACAATGCCTCGCATTATGTAATTTTATTCGTATTTTGTTAAAAAAAAAGTGAGTAATTTAATACCATAATTTATATACTTTCTATATCATTTTAAGGACTAGTTTTTTTTACGTGTTCTTGAGCTGGTTTAATCTATCTTATATCTAATATTTGTTGTTCAACACTTTGAAAATAAAGTCAAAATTAAATTTTAACAAAGAAAAGTGTATGCATACATAAAAATAATTAACAGCGTACTTATGCAACTTATATGAAATCGCAAAAATGAAGAGGGTATGCCATGAAATTCTTTACCGAGGTGCAATTTTAAAATTCTTACAAATACCCCATACCCTCTTCTTTCATTTTTTTTTTGTCGATGTATGAATAAATTAGTTTGGAGTCAGATTATAGACTCGGGAAATATTAAGACACGGGCAAGTGAGCGAGTCCGGATATATTGGTTGAGTGACACCAAGGTAATAAATTAATTAATGGAAAAATAAATTAAATTAGAGTCGGACCATAGAGTCGAAAAAATATAGGCTAGTGCTACGGATTTTTGTACACGATAAAGTCGGGATTTAAATTATACATATATGGTGTGTCATAGTATATATGTATTGTGTGCTTATAGATATCAGTGACTAGATACTTATTTAAATTATATACTCTAGTGCTATCAAAGGAGGTTGCGCGATGTGGGTGAATCCCCTAACTTGAGGAGTAGGGCAAGTATATCCCCAGGTCATAACGTCCAATTTCAGAGGTGGGACATTGAGATGATGTCCTCACACTCGGGGGAATATGACGGCCTCCATTACATTTATTATTTACGTTCCGATTCGGCGGACCATAGTTGTCTCGGAACTCCAAGTAGGACTGAGTAGCTTGGGTGGATAGCACTTTAGAGAATACATCTGGTGAGTTATTACTCGGGAGGGTGGGCTATTATATATTCAACATATGTGTGAATGTTGTAATATGAATTTACGTATATAATGGGATAAATAGTTATATACGGGTAATGAAACACATGAAGTGAATTGTATTAATTATATAATGGGTGTGAATGTTATATGGATTTAAAACGGAAAAAATTATTAACTAAGTTAGTGTGATTAACAACTTATAAATCATATCTTAAGCATACTCATGATTGACTGGGGTGGGCGAAAGAAGTTTTATCAATTATCGAGTTACGGGGTAGGTGACTAGGGGGGATACAAAGAAAGCGTTAATTGTGCAAATTAGTTGAGGGGTGAGTTTTTCTTCAAGGGAGTGCGACACTGGCTTAAATTTGAAGAGCATTCATGCATTTTAAATTATTGCAATTTAATCACTTGCTAAATATTTTCAAAACGTTTTGGGTTATGACCCTTGCTATCAAATATTTTCAAAACCTTTTAGGTGTCCAGCCACAGGGACGCCGGGTGTGATTTCATTACGGGGATTGGCAGTTGCAACATATGTGGATGTTGCAGGATTTGAATAGACGCATCTATTTTTCTATTCCTAGTGTAGGGATTCATATCAGTCCATCTCGAGCATGTCGCTCACAATTTTATTTAGTTTCTTTTCAAATTGTATGAGATTTATTACTCTCTATTAGTTTGGATTGGTTTTGTATTTAGCCGGTGGTTTATTCGACAAGACTTTTATTATTCTGTGTGATGGTGGTATCTATCAGCATTGGATGTCTTATTTTATTTCCGCACTTATTTTGTCTTGTATTAGGGGTGGCCATAGGCCCGAGCCCCCCAAGCCCGCCCAACCCGCCCAATAAAAAAATAGGGCTTGGGTAAGGTGAATAGGCCCGCAAAGCAGGCTTGGCAAAATTTTATAGGCCCGATTTTTTTTCGGACGGGCTTGGGCATGAGTTCTTAAGCCCGATGAGGCCCGGCCCGAGGCCCGAAATATATATATATATATATATATATATATATATATATATATATATATATATATATATATATATATATATATATATATGTGTGGGGGGGGGGGGGGGGAACTTTTATAAATATAAAAACGTATACCAAGTCTTTTCATGTAAAGTGGAAAACTTTATATATGGACTTTGTAATATATGGAGTTTAAAACAGATTTTTAATTAAAAAAATTGGTCTTTAAATAAAAAAATAGGTATTTTAATTTTTAAAAAAAATCTTTTAATTAACATAATAGGGCCCGATCGGGTGGGCCTGGGTAAAGAGCTTTCAAATCTGGGCGGGCTTGGGATTACATAATAAGGCCCGATCTAGGCCCGAGCGGGCTTGGGATAACACTTAATTTTTCAAGCCCGGCCCGAGCCCGACCGGGCTGCCCAGGCCCGGCCCACGGCCACCCCTATCTTGTATTAATAAAGATAAAATTTGGCACGAGCGTTTTGAATACTAGGTGGCTAGTAAGTTTTAAAAAGTTTCGACAATGATGCTAAAAATAAACCAAATGCGATTTCTGTTTTAATTTAATATAGGACTGATCACCCAGTATTTTATTAGGCGGGGTGTCACGGCAAACAGACAAACCGATGACATCAAAGGGATTAGTGGAATGGTTTAACTTCTAGGTCATGTCTCATCATTTAATGGCACGCCCCTAAATGGAATTTCATCACACGCAACCGCTTCTTATGATGATTACTGCATATTTACCAGTGTGCCTTTACAAATGCTAGGGCAAATTACTCACGTGTCGTCAAGGTCTAATTGGGAATAATACAAAAAGTTTTTAATATTAAAACACATGTAATAATCACCTGAATATAACTCATATAGGTAATAAAGCCTTGACGATGATTACAAGTAGAGTCCAATTTCATAACCAAGCAAACATTTGAACCTATGACTAGATGGGAAGCTTTTGGGGGAAATTATGGGGGATTATTAAGCCACACTCGGGGAAAATCCATGTAGATATTTATCTCATCATATGGTCTAACTTCAAAAGGATAAAGGTGGATTGAGGCTGATCAGTAAAATCCTCAGAAATAGATATAGTAGATCAAGTCATGATAGTTATCTAAGGACACGGAGTCCCACATGGCTCAACCTATTTTGTACTCTATATATGTTACCATCACCTCTGGTAAAAGGGCATGTAATCCTTGTAATTAGCAGACGATTAATAAAGAGAAAGTGACACCCGTAGACGTAGGAACATTATTAAGCAATGTAAATCCCATTCTTGTGTATGTTGTGCATATTTTTACTTTGCTCGGCTTTGATTGCATTGAATAATTACTAATAGGATTTTACCACCTATGTATATATACAACCGAGACTAAACTTAAATTACAATAATATCCGCATGCGCAAACACACATATATATACACATAAACCAAAGCGTAAGGTACAACACACCAATGATACCGATTGCACTAAAACTACCCCACCTCAACTGTATCCCACCGAGAATCTAAATCCCACCATGTGTACTACCTATATATACACATCATAGTTAACACATAGCGTATAACATACACTAATATACACATGCTCCTTCAAAACTCCCAAACCAAATAATAATAATAATAATAATAATAATAATAATAATAATAATAATAATAATAATAATAATAATAATAATAATAATAATAATAATAATAATAATAATAATAGTAATAATAATAATAATAATAATAGGTTTAATACACTCAAACCTTTATAAAACCTGACCTTATATCCTTTTAGTTCAATCTATTGTAAATTATAGATATACGTATATGTGTATATATACCCAAATCTTCATCCCAAGCGAACACATTATGAAACTAGCGCCTATACGTTCGTAATTTAATTTTTATAGCCTGCATGGGTTGGATCAGTCTAAACTGCTATCGGATCGATCCAATGGGTTTAGTAGACCAAACTATCCCAACAACTCTTTTATTCTGGCCACAAAAATTTTCAAATTTATCCTACGATTTATACAGTCACTAAAACCGAGTCTTTTGTATATTATAACCATGTGTTAATGTATATAACATGTCTTCGACAAGATTTAACATGTATTTAATATAATTAAGGGTTCAACGGTAGTTATTGATATTCAAACCCTATTTTCATCTTCTTCATGCAATTAGGGCAAATTCTCGTACCATTCACATCAGTACCTATTATTAAACATGTGAATGTACATTAATAAAACATTCAAATAATAAAATGAATCATATTACAACATACGATGATTCAAAACATATAAATCAATGGTTTCTTATAAAAGTCATCAAAACTTAAACTAATAATAGATTTTAATTTATACATGGGTGTAATCAATTAATCAATTTGAATATACACAAACCGTGTTTAGAAATCAGATTTTAACCACTAATGACATGCTCCTACATAACTACTTCATACGCAGTGAGGAAATCATAAATAGATTACACGGATATGTTAAGCAAAATATTGTTTCTTGTCTTTAACGAAGGTTGATTCTTGATTAGTTTCTCCTAGGCGTTCTTCCTCTTCTCCAGAATCTTGTCTCTTGTTGCTAGAGTTTTAATTATAATATTTAATGAGGATCATTAACTAATTTAAAATGCTAAATTCGGAGAACTACTATGAGTCCACTTTTGAACACATAAATAAGCCCAAAATACTGATAAAATATTCTTATAAATTGGCCTAAAGGTGTACCTATCCCCGAGACTCAGTTGGCGACATTAAAAATATAATTTCAGGCCTCTGTACACCCCTACAGTCCCATACCAACCCGAAATATCAAATTAAAAATTGAGTTTATTTAATTTAGAAGTTGTCCACAAATAATTTATAGTCCTTATTTTAAATTTTGATTAATAATTCAAGCCAATTAAACCCAATAAATTAGTTGTTAATTCATCTTGATAAATATTAAACTAAATAATCATTTTATTAATTTTGATAAATATGGGGTATTACAAGCTCCTCATCTATTTTAGGATTATTAGTCAACTTCTAATTTAAAAAAAAAAAAACAAGACACACCCTTGACACCTTTGATCCATCACAAAATTTGAGGTTTTAACGTGTAGACACACTAAAATATTGTCATGCATGTTTCGATATTTTAGCGTTTCTGGTGTTTTCATAATGATCCAAAGATTTGTAATTATTTATTATTAAGTAATATTTAATTAGATAGCGTTAATTAAAATAATTAAATATGATTTACATTCTTATTGTGAGTAATCCAAAAGTCGTTACAAAAGATATATAGAATATTACATAACGAATTTATTTTAAAAAAAACTCCAATAATGTTTTGAAAATTGATCAACAAAAAAAAAAAAATATCCTAAATCGAACCTAAATTCCCCCAAAATGGACATCTTATAAGCGTTCATTGTTAGAGGCACCACTAATTTTTGTGGTGCACTTTTTGGTAAATATATGTTATCCACCCATTTGGATTTCTTTAACATGTTCGATAAAAATTAGTGGTAAGAATGTGCATTTTTTTTATATGTTATCTATGCACAAGGTTTCCTCGCAATCCAACCAGCAACTTAACCCCTTTGAAACCCACCCTATTATCTCAATAAAGTATTACCCTAGCAAAAGAAAGGAGTTTTTAAAATCTTTTTATTTTGGGACCTCGGAGGTGAATTTGAGGTAGAAATATAACAACCATATATATATATATATATATATATATATATATATATATATATTACAAGCTTTTGGGGTGCACACGATGCGTGTGCAATTTTTAAATTTTAAAGGCTATTGTCTAAACAATTGATGCATCAAGTTATTACAAAAAAAAAAAAAAAATCACCCCAAAAGATTTAGGACTTGGAAACTATTTTACCTTCTTGTTATCCTACATCTAATGAGTAGGGGTGGCCGTGGGCCGGGCCTGGGCAGGCCCGGTCGGGCTCCGGCCGGACTTGAAAAATTAAGTGTTATCCCAAGCCTGCTCGGGCCTAGATCGGGCCTTATTATGTAATCCCAAGCCCGCCCAGATTTGAAAGCTCTTTACCCAGGCCCGCCCGATCGGGCCCTATTATGTTAATTAAAAGATTTTTTTTAAAATTAAAATACCTATTTTTTTATTTAAAGACCAATTTTTTATTTAAAATACCAATTATCTAAAAAAAATCGGGCCTATAAAATTTTGCCAAGCCCGCTTTACGGGCCTATTCACCTTACCCAAGCCCTATTTTTTTATTGGACGGGTTGGGCGGGCTTGGCGGGCCTCGGACCTATGGCACCCCTACTAATGAGGACCACTTGTAGGAGGATGAAAAAATGTGAAGATATTTCAGATACCTTATTTCTAGCTTGATTTGGGAAATCTTTTATTTTATTATTTTTTTCTTCTGAAAAAGCTGTTTTTGGAGTGTATCACTTTTTATATTTCTATATTTTAATAGCAATAAAAATTAAAATATGAATATAAATCACATCAAAGTTGAATTAAATAAGGTTATATCATGATAAAAAAAAAATGTTTGAAGCGTTATGTACTTTTATTTGCTTTATGCTAAAAAAAGCGAGTAATTTAGTACCATAATTTATATACTCTCTGTATCATTTTAAGGACTATTTTTTACATTTCCTTGAGGTATTTTAACCTAGCTTATATCTAATATTTTATGTTCAAAACCTTGAAAATAAAGTAAAAATGACAAATAATCTTTACATTAATAGAGAAAACATGAAAAAGAGAATTCAAAAATCAGAGTCAAAACTTAATTTTAACAAAAGAAAAGTGTATGCATTCATAGAAATAATTAACAGAGTACTTATACAACTAAAATGAAATCGCAATAATGAAGAGGGTATGCCCATGAAATTCTCTAACAAGTGCAATTCTTAAATTCTTACAAATATCTCATTTCCTCTCCTTTCAATTTTTTTTGTCTTTCCATAATGATATATCCTCACAAGAAAGAAGACAAAATCAACTTTTAACATTCCCAAGTTAACCCTTTACCTCTAATTGGTTCTGACAATGAATCTTGTCAAAGAGTCTTTCTATTTGCACAGATAAGTTTTGTACAGATAGTATACATACTCACATGTAAGCACATAGTTTCTTTCTCTTGTTTTTTTTTTAAAGCTTGTGGTGGCTAATTGCCGTTTATTATATACATTATATTATAAAAACAATGTTTATATAAAATAGTTTTATAACAGTATTTTTTTTTATATATAAAAAAACATAAAAAAATAGTTTTTAATTTATATATAAAAAAGTTTATTTATCTAAAAAATTTTAATATTTTTTAAAAGAGTTTATTTTAAAAAACGCTTTATTGATAAAAAAATAGTGTTTTAACCATTTTATTTACACTAAAGTTTTTAAAAATATTTTCTACATAATTTTTTAAAGACGGTAAAACACTGTTTTTCTAAATAATTTTTTTTAAACTATAAACTGTTTTAGAAAACGTTAAATTTTTTTGGAGAAATAAACTTTTTTATAATGTATTTGCTAAAAGACCTTTTATTTAAAAAAAAAAAAACTATTTTTCCATGTTTTTTATATAAACATTGACTTTTTTTTTTAAATATGAGTCATTTTACGTTAACCGCATTTGAGGACCGCCTTGAAACTGTTTGATAATGTGATGTGTCCGGACTAGTTAATTTCGCGGAAAATGATATTGGAATCGAAATTTTTACTGAAAGTGGAGATACCGAATTAGGTGGTGGGATTCTATTAGTTAGGTTGTGGGGTCCGCGCCAGCGGGTCCAAAGAACCAACCAATAACACGCTGTCGCGTGTAATTTCAGTCAAAATTTATGTCATTTTTTCGGTTACAATAGAAATGTTCTAATTTCGTTGGTGCGGATCCACATTTTGAGTGTTTATTTGTCAAAAAATAAAAATCATTAATTTTTTTTGACATAAATTATATTTTTACGTTTTGTATGGGTTAAATAAAAATATTTAAAAAAATGAACTTAAAAATAAGGTGTGCCGCTGGCGCGGACCTTTAAAACTAAAAGAATATTCGGTAAATGGGTGTTTGAGGGACTAAATGCCGTAAAAATAATTTTTTAAAATAATTTCTTATTAGAATAGTTTTGTTTTTAAAAAACATATTTTTATTAAAAATATAGATTTTCAATTTTTATTGAAACAATTATAAACATTTTACTTTTTATATTCCTTTTTTTAAAGAGTTACGATGTTGCTGTTTTTTTCTAAAAATAATACTTTCAAGTGTTTGGGTGCCGGAAAAAAATTAAGTATTTTTTTTTTATCAAAACTAATATCTTTAGTGTTCGTTTGTCAAAAAGAAAAATATTAAGTGTGTTTTTGCTAAAAATAATATTTTCCATGTTTGTTTGTTCTTTTGTCAAAAAGAAAAATATTAAGGGTTCTTTTACTAAAAATAATATTTTCCCTATTTGTTTGACGAAAATAAAAAAATTAGTATTTTTTGCTAAAAATAATATTTTCTTGTGTTTTTGTGCCAAAAAAACTCAATGTTTTTTCAATTAATAACATGTTGAGTCTTATTTTTCAAAAATAAAAATATTTAATGTTTTTTAACAAAAATAATATTTTCATGATTTGTATGAATTTTTTTTAGTTTGTCTTTTTTAACTTTAGCATGTTTAAGTAGGTTTATTTAAATTTATTGATATGAGTGGGGCCTTTGTTTGGAGATATAAGTGGCCACATCACTATGTACCAAAAATCTCGGTACATTACTATGTGCAAATAGGTTTTCTCCTTGTCAAATTGTGTTCGTGTTTGATCGGGTTCTTGTCTAAAAAAAATTACTTTTTATCATGTGAAAAAATCATATTCAAACTCAATTCATTATCTTAATGTATCGTGTCATGTTCACCCATTGTTACAAATTAATATAATGAATTATTTTTTTATCATATATACAAGATAACATATTAGCTCATTTAAACGCAATTAGACCCACTAATTCATTGCCATTGCCAACTCTCTCATTTAGTAAAATTTGTTATGATTGAAATAACATTAAGTCGCCTGTCAAAATACACGATACCCCGTTAACACGACACGACCCGACACGAAATTATAAGTTAATGGGTTTGTTGGAAATTAATGTTAAGTGACGAAATTAATTATTTAATTTCAATTGTATTAAATTCCGAATTTCCCATTTATGTGGTTTTAATAAATGTCAGATAATTAATTAGGAATGTGATAAATAAAGATATTAAAAGATTTGGGTAAACCTTATCCGTTAGTCACATGATGGTTAGTGGCATTAGTGGAAGACTTGAAAGAGTCCCACCTTGACTAGGATTCCGGCCCTCTTCCCCTTATAAATAGAGACCTCTACACCATCTAGAGTCATCTCATAACACACTATTTCTGAGGTGGGAGAGAAACTCTGAGATTCCATTAGAGTGCATTTTTTCCAAGAAGGCAGATTGATGGAGCAATTAATCAAGATTGATCTTTGATCAAGGTATGTCTTATTTTCTATCTTTTAGACATATTTATTGTGAAAACATGAAGATCCAAGATCCTTTTATTAAGAACAATTGTATGTTAAACATTAATCATATTAATGTGTTCATGATTAATATTAGGGTGTTCTTAAGAATGATTTTATATGTGGTATCAGAGCTAAAGTTTAAGATCTCGTGATTTTCCTTATTGATGTTCGTCTATAATGATATATGTGCCTGAGACTTTCTGCGACATTTTATTTATGTCATTAAATTGCTTTTGTGCCTGAGACCTTCTGCGACGTCTTATTTCTGTCATTAAATCTGCTCTTAAAGTGTGTCTGAGATTTTCTGTGACGTTTTTCTTCTGTCGCCAATACTCACTGGTGAGAATGAAAGGTCAAAAATTGCTCGGAATTTTACGAAACTGACATGGTCGACTGGAAACGTCGAAATAAACAAAACCCATTGTTTACAATGGGCACCATCTTACTTTTGCGTTTTGACGTCGTTAAGACCCTTAAAATTGCGTTTTTGCCGTTTTTGGTAATAATGTTGACGTCAATATCTCACTCCAGAAAATTGATTTTTGAATTCCGCAAATTGTTTTGAGATCCTGGAGTAATTATCTACATCTCTGTGGTGCTAACTCAAATTTTCTATTTTTGGCAAAAATCACGATTTTTTCCAAATATTATGTATTTTTTTTTTACCACGGGGGATGTTTTTCTTTATGTTCATGGTTGTTCTAATATTCATGTTATGTATTATTTTGTATTGATGAAAGGGTTCAATATAAAATTTTGAATATTAGATGTATGATTATGTGTTTGACAATAACATTTCGATATATTAGGTTATTGTGCATAATCTATAATTGGTTGCCCAAAGGTCCTAATGTAATTATGAATTAATGTTTCGACAATAATATTTATATGATGTTGGATGGAGAAGACATAAAAGCATCTTAATCTATAATTGTAAATATTAGATTATTGTGTATTCATTTATATTTGGACCATTAATTATACATTAAGTTTTGAGTATAATATTTTTGGGGCATTGATTTTACATAAATAATGTTTATGACTTCCAGAAAAATTATGTTTTTGAGGCATTCGAGCTACTATTGGTATCTTTGTGATTACTGATAGATTACATATTATAGTTAATATTAATGCATGATTAACTATATTTAAGTTGGGACATGTAAACAATTATTCATTTGAGTTAAGTCAAAGGCCAAACACAGGCTGAGACTATATGTACGAATAATATACTTACATTCATTAAAGACTTATTCTAATGTTAGTTATAAAATTGGATTGAGGCGCAACACATGCTAATATCTGAATTGAACAACATTAGAACCAGTTTTGTAAAAACAGAATAGTTGACATTAAGTCCATTAATCATGGTATTAAATGAATTAGGCAACAAACACAGATGCCAAAATTATAGGACCATGATAAATGAATTATAGGGTAATATATCTTTACAATCTGAATATTATGTGATGATTAACACAGATTCCGTGATATTCGGAATGTAGATGAAATATACCAAAATTTTAGTCAACAATTCAATATTCGACCCTTGCAATTTTTGTTGTGTGTGAAAATTTAAGTTTTCCCATATTTCATAAAACCTTGCTCTAATGATCCTTTTTAGTTGAATATTCGTGCGAAACACATGCCAACATATTTCATATGGTCGGATATTAGACTTGTGTTATTGTTAATATTCATATTTTGATGAATCTCGTGCCAAACATAGGCCAATGATTCATATTGTTGAATATTATGATATTCATGTTTTAATGAGTCTCGTGCCAAACACAGGCCAACGATTCATGTGGTTGAAAATCAGAATTATTGTTTATTTTAAGGCTAGTACTCCCATTAAGTTGAATTAAATGCCAAACACAGGCTACAATTCATATGTGCGGATACTAGATTTATTCGTTGCATGCATGCATATTTGAATGCATGACTTGCAAATTTTGAGACTCATAAGTAGGTATTCATTCAGTTTAATCAAATGCCAAATACAGGCTAAGATTACATGTGAAGATACTATACTTGTAGTCATTTTAGATTATCCTAATGTTTGTTATAAGGTTAAATTGAAGCGCAACACATGCTGAAATTTGAATCAAATAAACATTGGAATTTTTGTAAATGTTAAATAATTGGCATCACTAGTATGATAATTGTGATTATAACCATATTGTGCATTAGTATGACCATGAATGATTTGGGTCAATATTTCTGATTTGTTACTCATACATAAGTGATGAAGCGAAAGTAAATGATTTGTGTCTTCCATTTACTATTATTTGTGTAATATCTCATGTAAACTCTTTGTCTATTTGATTTTCACATTATGTCTAATTTTTCGTGAATTTCAAATTAAGGAATAGACAATAATATAATTATTCATGTATTACGGGTATTTTGCACATGTATGCGTATCTCTTATATTTATATAATATATGGTTTGGTGTTCATTAAAGTGCTCCATTCCAGAAGATATAAATATTGGACTAATGCATTAATATCATGCATATTTTGGTTGCCTACGGGTCCATGTATGATATTGAATGCTAGGATGATGATACTTTATGATGTTGCATACATATTATTGTTTATTCATTTATTGTGATTACAATAATTGAACAAAATGTTAGTGGTGATATATATTTTGGGAAGGTAATAATGGTCGTCAAACACAGATGCCATAGTTTCTTTCACTATCATATCACCAATTAAAGTTATGAAAACCATAAACATGAATAATTTAGCTTATTGATCATGCGATATTTAATGAAAATAAGTGAAAAAAATTTATTGACTTGTGTATGTAAGTCTTTACGTAATGTAATATTCATATTATGAAATGTTTGGTAGTCACTACAGTGACCCGACTAGAATTGCAATGAATATTAAATGTAAAGATGATGGTAGTAGTAACTCATGATGCTTATAATTGTAAAGATATTAATGGGGTATATTGAGTTCATTTCTTCAAGCAAGGTTATTCCTTACAGGGAATCAATTTTGAGTGATTGAATGAACATCATAGATCACATACATTATTATAGTATGTGAAAATAAGTTGTGCACAAATGTCGTGTACAATATAATGAAATAACATTATACCCAATAAAGTAATCTACAAGCATCATATAATCGATATTTCACGGTTACTACTGACAAAAACTCACGGTTATGCACTCAATTTATCATGTAATCGATGTGTGTGTTGTTAAATCAAAGCATTAATGAAGTGAGCAATTTATCTCATTATCTTATCACATATTATTGTATCCCATTTTATTTCTCTAAAATTTCATATTTAATTTGGTTAAACAAATTAAGTTTGTTTACATATTGCACACTCGGACTAATAATGATAAAGATAATATGTATCTTTTATGATTTGAAATGAGTTTTTCATCTCAGTAGAGTTTTCAAGTTATACTTACTATGTTATAGAAAGTATTTACTTTTGATGCAAGGATTTCTTACAAAACAAACTAGAAATGCTAATAAGATTCTTTTCTTTTGTTTTTGGGGAATCAAATCGCCATTTGTTTTCATAAACCCTCAATTTCTTTTGGAAAATGTTTGTCTAGACTTTATCGTGAGGGATATGTTCTAAAGAATCTTTTGATGTATATTTTTCAAGGGTTATGATTTTAGTTTTGATGTTTTGTACAAAATAAAGTTTGGACATAATTCTTTAAAGATTGTTTGATCCTGCATCATAATCGTAGCGTTTTTTTTTATGAAACTCTTTAAATCTTGTAACAAATTAAATCTAGACTCTTTTTCATAATTTTCGTGGACAAGATTTTTGTAACGTCTCTTACAAATTTTGATAGTCGAGTTGTGCTCTTAAGGTATTACGATGTCTAATATAAGGATGACCTATGTGGCCCAAGTGGGAGATTATGAGAAACTTCCCTTAAAGTGGACCTACATAGATCATATAATTGTCATTGACACGTATTTATTGCATTAAAGTCAAATTCATTATGAAAGGTGAAATTAGTGGTAGTAGAAAATCATGAAATATGATTATAAAGGAAGGTAGGGTACTTATCCCATTAACGATAACCTTCTTGAATCCTTGTTCTTTTAGTTGTTAGATTGTCTAAACAACAAAGAACAAATAAATGGTCAACCACTAAATGATAGTATTGTCACCGTGAGAGAAATGTAGATGAAATCATAAGGAATAGTATTAAGAAGATCCTAAAAGGTCTACTATCCTAAATGATTATGTGGGGTATCTGCATGAACATGAATTTGGTGAAGGAATAAATAATGACATGGTTTTATTTTCAAAAGTCATAAGAAGTGAAACTAATGGACTACAACTAAGGTTGAAATCTCGTTGAATTACATAATTGATGCACTAAAGTCGGGTATAAGGGGGTCATCAAGACCAAATGCGACACTAACGGTAGTTAAACGAGATAAAGCTAAATTGTAGTAAAATATTTCACTATTAATGAAGAAAAGGTTATAAATGAACCTTCTCAATTATATGTAAGGACATGTAATTCTTATGACATTAGTAGCTCATTATGATTGAGAGTTACATAAAGTGGATGTGAAAATTATTTTTTGAATTCTAATAAACCATGCGTATATGTTTAGGAGATCATTTTATAAACATAAGTTCCCCACATGAGGCATTTTAAGAAATAATATCATTATTTTTTTTAATCGTTGTATATTTGTATACACCTTAAGATCAGTGGGAGTAAGTTTATATATTTTCTCTATATACAAGCACGGATTTAGAAAGTAGAGAATCAAAATAATTTTATGGGTTTAAAAGTTGTGTATGAAGTAATGAGATACTTAAAGGACTATATGCTCACATTTATGATGTATGTGTTCATTTAAATATGAACAATTATTGTGACTCAGATTTACTATTTGTACGGATGGTATGAAGTTCACTCTTGCTTAAGAATATTTGTTTTGGTTTATCAACCAATATAATGAAGGAGTGCAACAAAATCCATCCATTAAGTATTGTGAAAGCTGAGTTTGTAGTATGCTTGATGCTACAACTTATGTATTTTGGCAGCGTGACTTCATTTCGGGACTTGGAGTTGTCGACACTATTATCAAGTCGCTGAAATATAATGATAATGTCGCTGCAATCTTCTTTATGAAGAAATGTTAGGTATTCCTAAAGTAACTAAGCACGTTGAATGAAATACCTATCAGTTAAAGAAGAAATTCAGAAACAAAGAGTGTCAATTGATCACATCAGTACGCGTGATAACATAGCAGATCCTCTTACGAAAGGACCATCTCCGAAGACCTTTATGGAACATGTCAAAGAGATGGGTCTCGATTAGTAAAATTATGATTGCTATTTGGCTTAGTTGTTTGACACTATTACTTGAATTCAATAAAAGTGTTTCTGATTTCAATTATTTCTGTCCTTTGTGAATGCATGCAATTATGAAGTGTTGTTGACAGAAATAGTCCTTATTCCAAAGGACATTATGAGGCCATTATGATACCCAATATTAAAGGCTTAGTTGAATGAAACATTGGTGTTGTGGTACATGGAAGGAACCATGCTCTTGAATAGTATGGAACCGCCATGACTCGCATCCGTGAATCATTTGATTCAGCAAAATAAATTTATCAATGATTGTGCACCTTATGATACCTAATCTAATTATGCGAATTATTAAGACCAAGTGGGAGACTGTTGGAAATTAATGTTAAGTGACGAAATTAATTATTTAATTTCAATTGTATTAAATTCCGAATTTCCCATTTACGTGGTTTTAATAAATGTCAGATAATTAATTAGGAATGTGATAAATAAAGATATTAAAAGATTTGGGTAAACCTTATCCGTTAGTCACATGATGGTTAGTGGCATTAGTGGGAGACTTGAAAGAGTCCCACCTTGACTAGGATTCCGGCCCTCTTCCCCTTATAAATAGAGACCTCTACACCATCTAGAGTCATCTCATAACACACTATTTCTGAGGTGGGAGAGAAACTCCGAGATTCCATTAGAGTGCATTTTTTCCAAGAAGGCAGATTGATGGAGCAATTAATCAAGATTGATCTTTGATCAAGGTATGTCTTATTTTCTATCTTTTAGACATATTTATTGTGAAAACATGAAGATCCAAGATCCTTTTATTAAGAACAATTGTATGTTAAACATTAATCATATTAATGTGTTCATGATTAATATTAGGGTGTTCTTAAGAATGATTTTATAGGGTTTACCCTTATTGGGTTTGGGTCATTAACGGGTTGACACGGTAGACCCGTTAACACTAACGGTTCGAGTTTGGAAATTTACCTGTACCCGTTTTAACCCGTTTCTACCCGTTAACACTAACGGGTACTATAGGGTCACCCAACCCGTACCCAATAATAATAACCATTAAAATCCATTATTTCTAAATCTTTAAATACTAACGGGTGCTATAGGGTCAGACAATCTATACCCAATAAAAATTACAATTAAAACCCATTATTTTTAAAGTATTGAAGACTAACGGGTATTATAGGGTCACCCAACCCGTTACCCATTTCGACCCAAAATGATTCGTTAATATTAACGGGTGTTAATGGTTTGGGTCGTGTACCCGTTAATATTAACGGGTCGTGTTTGGGTATTGTTATTAGACCCGTTAGGCTTAACGGGTCGTGTATGGGTTAGGGTGTTTTGACCCGTAACCCGTAACCCGTACACGACCCAAACTGACCCGTTGACAGGTGTAACATTAAGCGACATAAAAACTTTATAAGTCTCAATAATATATCTTATTAACTTAAATCAATGGGTCTCAACAAGACTTATTGGGTATCTACGCGTGAAGTGGTGATCATTAATTCGATCTGTTAACTTTCGTGTCTTATTGATTTGATACTGATATGACTCGAAATCTTTAAGAGTCGGTTCACTAATTTAACAGTTTGTATCGTGTTATCATGTCGTATCTCATTTTTTTCTAGCGTATTTGATAATACAAAATGTAATTGAATCTTTTGCCTCAATTTCTCAATATTTTCCCCATATACCTGACACAATCACCAAAGAAAATAACTTAGTTAAAGTGATGAAAATGATTAGAATACAACCTAAAAATGTATGAGTAGGACTACTCTTCCTGACTCATTTTCCCGATCCCAAACTCAATGCCCAGCTGGACAAGACCCACACCTAACCATTTACTTACCTTTTTTTTTTAATATTTCAATTAGTCAAAGCACTTGGTCGCCAATACAAAACAACATGAGACTTTCATTCATAAAACCGATTCAAAACATTCAAAAAAATTCCCATAAAACTATTTATATAGACTTTAAAAATTGGACGTGGAAATCTTTATTTAGCAACGTGAACTTGACCCAAATAAATGTGACATGAGATGACACACTATTATATTTTTTATTAAATACAATCCAATTAAAATGCTACACGATACAAAATTTTATTTTTTCACCGAACACAATCACAATCCAAAAATCGACACGGGCGACACAAATTTTTTATTTTTTAAAAAAATATACACGACCCCAAATTAAAGTGCAACAAGACACGAATATTTTTATTACCTAACATGATCATAACCAAAACAAAGGCAACATGAGATGATGCCAATTCCAATTTTTTTACTGAACAAGAACATGGCTCAATTAAAAGACCTCATGGAATTTCATTTTTTATATAACATGAACCCAACCCAAATAAAAGCCACATGCAAGGACACAAATTCATTTTTTTACCAGCCACAACCCAACTAAAATTCGACACGACTCAAAATTTTATTTTTATTACCTAACATAATCACAACACTTACAAAAACGTGTGTTATAGTTTGAGTATATAAATTATGTATTAAATTTATGAGATTTGAGAGAGATGATTGGAAATAAAATATGGCTTGATTATTATTATTTTTTTTTGTGTGTGTGTGTGTTAATTCCCTTGCATTTTACATCAAATTGATATCAGGGATGTGTTCACTTCTAATTTTTTACACAAGTGTGTATTAAGCATTTGTGTATCAAGGTCATGAGTTATGCCCAGATTTCAGGGCAACCTATTGTACACGATAGGGGGTATGGCGATCTTGAATGATGCTACGATTACTATAAATCTACCACCTCGTTGGAGATTTTCTAGTAGCGCTTGGTATATTCTTGCAAGGTCTTTTATGGCTTTTTTCTCATGGTGAGAATCTATCCAATTCTGATGCGAGCTGCTGATTATAAATCGAGCTATAAAGTCCTCTGCAAAGGACTTGAATCTCTTAACCGGCCAGAGGGGAAGCCTCTTAAACCACTTCTGGGCAACATCTCCTAGACTGGATGGGAATATGCAGCACATAAGGGAATCGTTGTGATTTCATAGAGTCATTGCTTGCCTTTTCTAGCAGACATAATCTATGGGGTGAGTCTTCCCATCATATATTTTGAACCTTGGAGCCTCTAACTTCATTGGGGGTTCCTCCTCTTCAATTTCCCTTGGAAGGAGGACTGCATCTCCATAATGAGGGTCCTTTTTGCCAACTTTTTTTTGTATCTAGGCCCATAATTTGCTGGGTGTTGACCCTTCTCTCTTCGAACAAAATTCCTTATATCCTTCTTGTGACATTTTTCATCCTAGCCTCGTCTTACCAGATGAATCCCAAGCTACGGACGGTCTTGGTTGCGCTCACTACTCCTTCCTCGGCTGCGAGTTTTGCTAGCCTAAGGTCTAGGGGTCCGACCACTTATTTTCTATTTCCCTGACAGAATTCTTTTTGCATATTTTTCACTCGTTGCTGGAGGCATGCATTCTCTTCCATTTGGAGATGAGTTTCCTCCTCGTGCTGGGGGAGTCATTTTTTTATAAGCATCGACCAACCATGAGATCTATGTTGATCTGGGATGCTCATTTATTTGCTCAGAGAGCTGCTCTTTTGGGTGAAATTTAGGGTACCTATCTTGAAGAACCTCAGATCTGATTCTAAGTGGGGGCAGATGAGCTCGTAGTCAGTGAGGGGTGCCATGTTTGGGTGGTGAGATACTGTGTTCACTATTTCGTTCCAGATTACTTTTTAGAAAAGGGAATTGTTTTCCATAGACGGCGTCAATTATGAGTGCAAGAAATCACAATTAATTTTTTCATGAAAGCAAGGGGATTAAAAGAGTAAAGAAAATGTCACAACACATAATATTTATGTGATTTGACCACTGCCTGCCTCTATAAAGGGGTTTCTCAGAGGTTAAGAATTACATGCTCCTGTGCCTCGGTGAGGGTTGTATTTATAGCAGTAAAAAGTTGAGTTTCATAAGAAACTCTCCTACATCCTCGTTTACTCATAGGTGATTCTGGTTTTTCTCGTTCGAGAATGTAGATAACCAACTGAGTCCATTCACATGATCAGTTCTTATGGTTATCCATACAATATTGAATTTTACTAGGGCAGCGTGCTCGGCCTATTTGGATTGTCAAAAGTTGGACCCCTATGGTTTGGCCCCCATAATATCTAACACCTATTAAATATCTAATTAAAAATAGTAGTAGTAATCTAGATAACGCCAAATGTTTATCCCAATAATATTATTAATACTAATATAAAATAATAATACATTATTTCCAATTCACACCCTTCTCCTTTTCTTCGAAAAGCTCACCCCAGATACTAAAACCTTGATTTTTGAAGATGCCTGATAAGTACTGCTATCCCCTTCTTCGAAAAGCTCGGACATGAACCACAGGGGATATTTGTAAGAGCCCGTCCCACACCTATAAGTACTTTGAATATTTTGGATCTTTTTTAACTTTGATTGGGGGTGAAATTTTTTTTTTATAACTTTTGGGGATGAAATTAAGTAATTTGCAACATTTTAAAAATTGGGGTTTGTACAAATTTTTTCACACCAAAAAAAATAATTTTGTGGCCATTAAGCTCCAAGCCAAGTAGGTTTTCTCTTAATAAATTGGTCAAAGTCAAACACAACCCACTTGGAAAACTCATAGTCTTCAAAATCTTTTTGGCCCACTCTTGCATCAAACACCCCAAACCCGTTAAAGGAATATCTGACTACCACTTCTTCTACACAAGCCCTACAATCCCCACCATTTAGCCCAATTACTTTAGGCTCCAACAAGGGTCGGATGGTCGAGGGAGCTTCGAAGAATGGGTGTATGACCGGTGATTTTTCAAGTTTTAACCAGTTCATGGGTAGCCAAAATCCCACCTCTTTTAACCATTGCACTCATCAGATGGATTCACATCTGCACCTCCCCCCTCCCCACCCACCCACTCCCGATTAACCTTCAAAACCTTTATTTGTTGACCCAATATCTTCAACTGGACTGTGAAATCAAATCCAACAACTGTTGGTGGTTGCGCGACTATAGTTGCTAGTTTTAGAGCATTGATCGTCGCTGAGTACACGTCCTATGATAGGTTGACCTGAGATCTTGCCATAGCTCTTGATCTTGATACACACACGATTAACACACATTTGTATGAAAAATCAGGAGCGAACGCATCGCTGATTTTTCATACAGATGTGAAATGTAGGGGTGCCAATTTTAGACACGACACGAAATTGACCCGAAATTGAAACGACTTGTCGTGTTCGTGTTTTTTTATACGAAGTCGTGTTGTGTCGTGTTCGTGTCAATTAATTTGACACGAAATTAACACGAAATTGACCCGAAAACACGACCAAATTGACACGACAACACGACCCAATTAAAACGAAATTAAAGCCACGAATGCCACGATATCAACACGATTTATACACGCTTATAGAGTTTACCCACCCACTTGCACTTTAATACTCTTGATTTATGCCGTTTTTCACCATCTGAAATCATCACACTTTTAACAAATTAGACCTAAATGGAGACATCAGCTCATTGATCTTTCAATTTCAGCCGCAACCACAAATGGAGACATCCTTTTCTCTATATCTCCATTCATCTTCCATCCCTCCCTTTTGATTTTCACCTCCATTTTTCATCTTCCATCTCCATTTTCCACCTCCATCCATCTTCCATCTCCATTTTCCATCAAAGAAGAACAAAAGGGTCCGATCACTTTAACAGCAAAAACAAAAGGGTTTGCTCACTCTACAAGGCTACGAACACCATGAATGCGAAGAAGAAAACTAAAGTCAGCTTTGACACAACAAATCTTGTTGAGATTGGACCAGATCTAGATGAAAATGACGAGGTAAAACCTAAAACTATTATATATTTTTACTCTCCTATTTTTTACACTCTCCTATTTTTTTATACTCATATTTTTTGACACAACAAATCTGATTTTTTTTTACCCGATCTAAATTTTTTTTAGAGTGTATATTTTTTTTTACCTGAACGATCTAAAATTTTTACCCATTGAGATTTTTTTTTTTTTTACAAATCTGATTTTTTTTACCCGATCTAAAAAAAAAATTTACCTGAATGATCTAATTTTTTTTTAAAGTGTATATTTTTTTTTACCTAAAACTGTTATATATGTTTTTTTACCCAATCTGAATTTTTTACCCACTCATATTATCATGTATTTACACCCAATCTGAATTTTTTTTTAACTATGTAGAATTTTTTTTAACGTTTTAACTATGTAGAATTTTTTTTAGAATGTTGGTGTTTTGAACATTGAGATGCTATATTTTTTTTAACTGTATGTCTATATGTTGGTGTTTTTTTAAGTGTATGTGTATATGTGATATGCAGAATTTGCAGAATTTTTTTAAAGTGTATGTTTTGAACACTGATATGCAGAATTTTTTTTAGAGTGTATATTTTTTTGACACTCATATTTTTAATCTTTTAACACTTTGATATTGGTGTTTTAAATATGTAGAATTTTTTTTAGAATGTTGGTGTTTTGAACATTGAGATGCTATATTTTTTTTAGAATGTTGGTGTATATGTGATATGAAGAATTTGCAGAATTTTTTTTAAGTGTATGTTTTCAACACTGATAATAATTTATTTTTTTAAGTGTATGTGTATATGTGAGAAGCTGTATTTTTTTAACTCTCATTATTTTTATTATTGGCGTTTTAGATGGACGAGAGCGAAGAGGAAAGCTCATGCGAAGATGACAATGAAAATGCAGTTGAGGTTGAGGTGAAAATTGAAGGACAAGAGGAGCATGTAGTCAAACGTCAAAGAGAGCATTGATCTGAGGTATGGAAGTTTTATGATTTGCTTCTAATTGGGGATGATGGGAGGGAAATGGCTAAGTGTAAAAAGTGTGGAAAACGTTATATATGTGAAACTAAGACTGGAACTGGAAGTTTGAAAAAATATTTAAGTAGGTGTCCTAGAAGGGATAGGACTGATATTGGTCAATTAGTTATGAATCCCAAGAAAGGGTCTTTGACAGTGCGCTCCACTAAATTTAATGCTGAAAGATTTCGTGAATTAATTAGCGAGGCCATCATTCGGCATGACCTACCTTTTCAATTTGTTGAGTATGATGGTATTAGAGCAATTTTTCAATATTTGTATGAAGATGTAGTTACCATCTCTCGAAATACGGCGAAAGCCGATGTGCTAAAAATGCATAAGAAAGAGAAGATAAAACTTAAAAAAATGCTTGAGATTGCTCCCGGTAGAGTTTCTTTAACATCTGATTTATGGTCATCCATAAACACTGATGGATTTGTGTGCGTCACTTCGCATTTCATTGATAAAGAGTGGAAATTACAAAAAAGGATTCTCAATTTTCAATTTATGCCACCGCCACATAATGGTATATGCTTGACTGAAAAAATATCATCATTGTTATCTAAATGGGGGATTAAGAAAAAACTATTCACAATTACATTGGATAACGCATCTAGTAATGATATTTTTGTGGAGTTGTTAAAGAGTCAGCTAAACAATGAAAATTCACTTTTGAGTAATGGTGATTATTTTCATGTTTGTTGTTGTGCTCATGTTTTGAATTTGGTTGTGCAAGATGGGTTGAAATCAATTGATGAGGGGGTGGGAAAAGTTCGTGAATGTGTGAAGTACGTTAAAGTTTCACAAGTACGGAAACAAAAGTGTATGGAGTGTGTCAAATTTGTTCATTTAAGTCCTAAGAAAGGCTTGCGACAAGATGTTCCAACTAGGTGGAATGCAACCTTTCTTATGATTGAGAGTGCTACCTTCTATCGCCGTGCATTTATTCGTTTAGCGCTAAGTGATTCAAAATTCATACATTGTCCAAGTGAAGATGAGTGGAGTAAAATTGAGAAAATATTTAAGTTTTTGGAAGTTTTTTATGAAGTTACTTGTATTTTCTCGGGAAACAAATACCCCACTGCAAACTTGTATTTTCCTTCGGTTTCTATGGTTGATTTAACTCTGAAACAAGAAATGAGGAGAATGGATGGATTCATGAGGGAGATGGCTTGTAAGATGTATGCAAAATTTTCAAAATATTGGTCTGATTACAGTCTAATTTTAGCCATGGCAGCTGTGTTAGATCCTCGTTACAAGCTACAATATGTCGAATTTGCATATAAAAAACTTTATGGCAACGATTCATACCAAAGTGTTATTGTTCGGGAGAAAATATTTGTTCTTTTCGATGAGTACATGAGTAACTCCGCCACTACTCCAAGCCCATCTAATTCTCTAAGGAGTGATAGTCCTAAGCTTGTTTTGAAAAATAAGAATGAGACTGTTCTTAGTAGGAGCACACAAAACATGTTTAAGGTAAATTTGAATTTAAATTTAGCTTAATTTATTTTTACTTATCAAATCTATAACTTAATGTCATTTGTAATGCATGAATTTAATGCTTATGAGAGCCTAGAACTTTCTTGTATGCAAAAGTCCCAACTTCAAATGTATTTGGATGAGCCAAGGAGTGATTTAGAAGAAAATTTAGATGTGCTTAGTTTTTGGAGAGCACATCAATACCGTTATCCAGACCTTGCTTGTATGGCGCGTGACATTTTGAGCATTCCGGTTTCTACCGTAGCATCGGAGTCAGCGTTTAGTAATGGAGGTCGTGTACTTGACCAATACCGGAGTGCATTAAAAGCTGATACCGTGGAGGCGTTGATTTGCACTCGTGACTAGTTGTTTGGAGTGAAAGGTATATAATTTGAGTTATAACTTTCTGAAATTTAATAATTGCAAGTTGTTCATTTTTTTATTCTCTTTTTTACCTTGTAGGTGATGAGGAGCTAAGTTTACATGAGCTAACTCTAACTGAGGATATCATTCAAGTTGACGAAAAGGGTGATAAAAATCCGTCCGAAAATTAAGCCGGGTAGATATCATTATTTTTAATAGTTTGGCCACTCTATTTTTGACATAATAATAAGTGTGATGTATATTAACTTTCTGTATGTTTTCTGATTTTGCAGGGTTGAGGAGGGATAGGGGGAGCTGTTATTTTGGACTGTCACTTTTTTAGAATTGCATATTTGTTATTTGTTTTGGACTATAATATGCAGAATTCTATTTTTGTCTATCATGTCATTCTTATGGGAGAATGGACTTTTTTTTGTTCTTTTTAGTACTTATTTGGACTGGATAGTTAATGCCAAATTGTATGTTTAATGGATTTGAACATACAATTCTCCCACAAGAATGTTGTTGGTTTTGAACTGTATGTTTAATGTATGGATTTTATTTGGACATTGTGCAAATGATACAAGACTTATTTGGACTTATTTGGAATTGCAAGTATAACTGTTAATGCAGATTTTTACTAAATGTAGAATTGTTAATGCATAACTGTTAGTGTATGTTTAATGCAGATTTACTAAATGTATGGTTGATGCAAAATTGTTAATGCAGATTTTCAAAGCATAAATGTTAATGCATAATTTAAAATGCTCTAGAATCTAAAGCAAAAAACAAAAATTGCTTTAGAAATTATAATTCGTGTTTCTCGTGGCAAACGTGTTTTTCGTGTTAAATGGGATGGAAAATTATAATTCGTGTTAAACGTTTCGTGTCGTGTTTTTGATGGGTCGTGTTCGTGGCATCCTAAAAAAACACGAAGTCGTGTCGTGTCGTGTTCGTGTTTAATATTTCCTTGTCGTGTCGTGTCGTGCCAAAACACGACCCAAATACACGAATTGCTACCCCTAGTGAAATGTAGCAGAATTGACACACACATGGACACATACACGAATAATAATAATAATAATAATAATAATAATAATAATAATAATAATAATAATAATTAAACCATAATTTCTCTCAAATCTCATAAATTTCATTAAGAATAATTATGATTACAAGAGAGGATCAAAGGCTTTATTCATAGATAATCCTAAACTTAGAGAACAAGTCTCCTTATTAAAAAAGAGACTGTATAATCTAATTAAAATAGGTAACTAACACCTATTAAATATCTAATTAATAATATTAATAATAATATAGATAATACCTCCTATTTATCCTAAGAATAAGATAAAATAATAATATATTATTTTCAATTCACGTATATTGTGGGTGGGGGTGTTGGGTAGGGATGGGGGTGGGGGTAGAAACTCCTTATATGTTACATAATTTACAATTAAGTCACGACGCATGATTTGTCAAAATGTCAAATAATTTAAATGTTACAGCCATGGTAAGACTAACTCATTACGATTTGATGTGCCTCAATTGTTCAATATGTTTTTTTTATTAGGTAATTAGTAAATCTTAATATAGGATTTCTATTATACATATCTTCTAGTACTTATATTGACCGTTGGCCAAATTGAAATTGATGAGATTTTGGTGGAAGAATTTCAATTTTTGTAATTGATGATGCTTTGTCATTTTGTTACTTTCATTAAAAAATGGTTCTTTATTAACTGATTAACCATTCGTCATATTTGATAAGATGTTCCCAACATGTGTGAGAGTGTGTGATGTTTTGTATGCACACGGGTATACATTACAATTTAGATGACGTTTAGGCAAAGAGAACTAACTGCCAAAGTGTTAATAACTTTTTTGGGTAGACTGACGGAAATTTTTTTTATATTTCTAATGACACCAAAATTTGATGTCGTCCAATAAAAAAAAAATTTAAAAAGTGTTCTCTCATTTCATTTAATGATTCATTATCTCATTTTTAAGTTATGTTCTTTCACTTCATTTAACAGGAAACTCCACATATTGATGATAAAACTTCTGGTCTTGTCGGAGATGGTGAGGAATAAGGAGTATTGAAGAACTTACTTAACCAATTGAAGTTATTAATTTTTTGTTTATAATATTTTTTTTGTAAATATATTGCTACTTGTTACACTATTAGCAATGGAATTAGTTATTACACTGTTTTGCTGCTGTTTTTTGTTGTTTGAATTCCTGTTTTCACCAAAAAAAAAAAAAACTCTTGACATATGATTGAAATGTTTTTTATGAAATGTTTGACCATGTTAGTTTAGATAATTAATTCGAATGCTAAGTTATTTTAGTGTAACAGGTTGATCTATGTATAAAACTTCATAAAAAAAAAATATATCGATTTTGATCCGTGTTCCTGATATGTCGTATTCTATTTTTTTTCGATTTGTTGTGTCGACTTGTTCGTGTCGCGGTGTCCATGTTTGTGCTTCATAGGATTTGACCCTAATGTGAGGGCTAAAATAAAGCATGTATGTGTGTGGACTCAAAATTCTCATAACTTGCCAGATGTATTTGCAAAGGATTGTCTAAGAAGAATGGAAAGTTCTACAAGTAGACACCAATACTGTAGGAGAAACATATTCTGGTTGTACATAATTACAGATACTGGGTTATGACAAGTGACATGTCAAAAGGCCAATTAATTAAGGGACATATACCAAATAGTCCTTCGGACATTTTTTAATACTCATTTAGTTCAAACTTTTTTATTTTGCCTCAAAAAGTCCTTTGCCACATATTTTGGAGAGGGAGTGCCGCTGGCGCGGACCTCTAAAAATAAGAGGATATTGAGTGCTTGAGGGACTAAATGAGTTAAACTAAAAATATGTGTCTTTTTTAAAAAATATATATTTATAGTAGGGACTATTTAATAATTGACCCATTAATTAATTCATCGGCGAGCATCTCTTTGAAACTCTCCATAATCCTCTTTTCTCTCGGTGTTTTTTTTTTAATAATTATTCTTTTTTGACGACCCTAACAAAAGAAAGTTTTTGTTTTTTGGGGGTGGAGTGAAATTAAATTTTTATACGTGGAGGGGGAGATATTAAGCAATCTTCTCTTCAGAAATGGGTTTCTGAAGTGATCCCAGACCCGACCATTGACTTTCTGGAGCATAAGTTTTTCTGTATATAAGTTTTTTACAATTAGGTTTTCCTGGTCTAGGATCTTAAAAAAATATTTCTATATATGTCTCTCTTGTACCATTAGGATTGTTGCGGCAATAGTAATGGGGGTGCTAATTCACGTTTGTGGTGTAGAGGTAGTATTGGTAGATAAAACAAATACCAGTTGTTTAGCAATATTGCTAAAGGGTTGCTATTTTGCCAACGCTTTCTATGGCATGGTTATGTTTCATAACGACTGATATCATCTATCTAATGAAACATATCTTTACAGGTCGCCTCTCACACCTCACTTCCAGTTTTAAGTAAGCACAAGGAATAGGTTTTGGTCTGCTCATAAAATACAAATTATAACCTTATTTCCTAACCACCCACGACTAATAAGATTTATTAAACTTTCAACAATATTTTTTTAATTAATATCATATTTTTTGGCACACACATCGTGTATGGGAGGGTTACTAGTTGTAATATAATTGTTTAAGCTAAGGTGCACCGATGGTGGATCCAAGATTTTTGGTCAACTGGGGCAAAGTTTCGAGTAGTGTCGGAGGTTCGGGGACAGGAGCCCCCGAGACGATTTTTTTGGGGGTTATTTCGAGTTTTATACAAATTATAGTTCATCCAAATTAACTACAAATTATATGTTTCGAGTTTTTTTTGCGCATATATGTTTGGGACACAAATTACAGAAATTTGACAAGGGGCGGATTACAGAAATAAGGGTATATGTTTGATGGGACCACAAAAAATCATACATACAATTTCTCCAAAAAATCATACATACAAAAAATCAGCTTCAGGTTAAAAAAATACATGATGGTGATGAGTTAGTGGTTGGGGCTGGACAGAGGCGGCGAACGGGAGGGACTCGGGAGTGAAAGAGAAAGTTTTAGCAGGTAAAAAAAATAAAGGAGAGAACGGAGAGAGACTCGATCTTTACTTTAGGCTTAGATGTTTAATTAATTACAATCTTACACCCTCAGTTTTGAATATAATTAGAGTTATACCTTAAAGTTTGAAGTTTGACCAAAAATCCCTATATATAATTTTTTTTTCAAAAATTGAACCGGGGCCAAGGCCCCCTTGGTCTCCATGTGCATCCGCCCCTGCCGATGCGTCAAGGTTCCCGGAGCCTAGGAGCAACCTCATCAAAGTAAGACGCACACTATGAAGAATTTATAACTCTTGGAATGAGAGTACAATAAATGCCTTACCCCACGCCAATGCAGTTGAGTGAACCCGTAAAGATTAAAGATTTATCCTCAAAACCAATTGGTTTTAAGTTGAGATGGTGGCTTGCGATCAAATTAGTGGTATTAGAGCCAATGGTCTCGGGTTCGACTCTTATCCTTGCATTTGTTGGGTGGATTGTGTTGCAATGAGAGTACACAAATGCCTTGCCCCAGGACAACGAAGTTGAGTGAACCGTAAAAGACTAAAGGTTTATCCTGCTTAACCAAATGGTTTTAAGTGAGATGGTAGCTTGAGATCCGATAAGAGTAACTATTCCACGATCTTATTTAACTATACAATAATTATAATTATCAAGTCACCACCAAGAAACATCATAATTGAACATATATTATAAGCCACAACATAACATGTAATAATTGAAGAAATAGGGTGAGTACCCTCAACAAGAATAAGTGAATTGCAAACATATCATGCAAGTCACTAATTAAGAACCAAATTAAAAAGATAAGCAAATTGAAAGTTGACTATTCCCATTTTTGTAAGCTTAATTTCCCTGTGAAAAGAGTAAACTGAAATGAATAAAATAAGATACACATAAATGAGAAAACAAGAAAAAGTAAACAGCCACAAACAGTTACAATTTGATATCACCGGCAGCGATTGCTTGCGACCCAGTAAAATATGCAGAGTATGTGTGGGCTGAAGAGAAAATGACAAAAAAAATAATATATATATATATATATATATATATATATATATATATATATATATATATATATATATATATATATATATATATATATATATATAGAGAGAGAGAGAGAGAGAGAGAGAGAGAGAGAGAGAGAGAGAGTTCGGCTCTCATACGGACCTAGTTTACGGACCTACTACAGTCTAAGAATTAACTAGGGACCACTTTGTCTTTTTAGGACCACCTTTTGGGACCGCAATGTCTTTTATATTCTTTTGTCTTCTTCTAAGTTTTAGGGAATATAAATTTTTACCCCAATAACTTCTAGCGTCTTCAACCTTTATCTAATTAATTTAGGAATCTAAGAGAAGTTTCTGAGCTGCTACTTCTCCGGCTTCTTCCGTCACTATCGTACTGAAATTCTGAGTAGCGATGATTATCTATATAAATATTTTACTCATGGAGTCTGAAAATTGCAAGCGGTTTTGATGGAAAATATTCTAGTCTTAAATACCTTATACGGTATTACGAATTTATCAGTCTAGTTTCTTTATATATATGATTAACAATATCAATTATATCGTTATTTATAAATTCATCTAAATTATTATCACCGTAGGATGAAAAAAATCTACGATATCTTCTAGGGGCAGATGTTTCTACATTTTTAAGGAGAGGACGGATTCCTCTAGCTCTAATTAAAATAGCTTTGGTTTCTACTAGCCTTTTTCGTCTAATAAATTTTAATACGTCTATATTGTCTTCAAGTACTCTAGTGTATTCTTGGTATTTTTCAAGTCTTGACAGTTCTTCTCCAAAATCTTCGGTTCTTAATTTTTGTCTAAAGAGATCACGGATACCTGTTCTAATTATTTCTATTCTAGGTACTCCATGCACTAACCACTCAATAACCTGGTCTATATATTTGAAAGTACCACCTGCGTATGTTAAAGCAAGTTCTATAAGTTCTTTATCTTTAGGGTCTGTAAGAGTCCAATCTTGAATTTCTCTAGTTAAGTCTAAACTTGTTTCATTAATAAATTCTAAAAAGTCTGTAATAATTTGTAGGCCCATGCAAGTTTCTTTTTAAAACAATAATATGTAAAATAGTTAAGGGTTTGGTTCGAGTTATACCTTCCTTCTGGTCTGCAATATCTTTATTGTAATACCCCATATTTTTATGCTATATTAATTTGGGGATTTATTAAAGTTAATGTGAATGAATTATTTAATAAAAATCCGAAAATTAATTATGTTATAATTATTAACGTGACGAGAGTTAGTAATTATGGGAAATTTGTTGAATATTACTAATGAGCAAAGTTATATATGTTATTGATTATATTGAATGTCACGAGTGAATAAAATGACAATTTCGGAAATTTGAATCGGGACGCGCCCGTGTCGCGTCGGGACTAAATTTTGTTAAATAAAAAGTGAATATTTTATAAGTTGTTCGTATGGTCGTTTTGAGTGCGCCAACGCGTCTGGAAGGGTCGAGATAGTCAGAAAAGTGTACCCGGGGGTGTAGTTTGGGTCTCGGGGCGTTTTTAGGCCTAATTGGTACGCCGGGAGGGCAATTTAGTCATTTCACCTTTTTGGGTAATTAAACCCACGAAATTCAGCAACCTATATCATCCATTTGGGTTAGTCAGCTAGGGTTAGAAAACAAAAACACAAGTGACGGCCATAGGAGAGGGAAGGAGAAAGCTCCAAGGCAATCCAAGGACCCAAAAGTCACCGGTTTGCACCACAACCACCACCACCGCGTAGATCGCGAGACGAGGAACGCAGTCATACCAAAATCAGCCGTGAATCAGAATACCAGAAATCCTAGGAAAGTGTTTAACTTGCTATTTTCGTTGGTGCAATATTCATATTAGTTTAGGAATGATTAGGGATGAATTATGTAGAAGAAAACCCAATTTGTGATAGGAAAATGCATGTAGTATTAATTATATGAAAATTCTGGAATCCTTGCCATGTAGAGGAATATAACCCACGAAATTCTGATGTTATATTAGAAGGAAATTCTGGTAAAAACAGATTAGAACCATGATTAAGAAAAACTCTAGGGTTCTTGATGATTAGATGAGATTTTGGGTTAATTATCCATGTTTAATGTTAGATATACACATGCTTTATGTTGAAAACATCTGGTATATTGTTATAATGTTAGTAGTAGGATTTTTGGGATGTTTAGAATGGAAAAACATGGTTTTGGATGAAGAAAATTGGTAGAACCCGTAACTGCAATTCTGCAGATTTTCGCAGACCTGCTTGATTGATCGATCGAGCCTAGAGCTTCGATCGATCGAAGGTTCGATCGATCGAGCCCCAAACCTCGATCGATCAACCCCTCCTAGCATACTACTATTTTCCCTTTGTAAATGATTTAAAAATTGAATTGTCGTGATATAATTCTTGGGCATTCTTAGTATAAAGATTTGAGAGACATAGAGGACCAGTAGGGCGTATAAATAAATGTTGGGATCATTAATATTCGACGAGAATGGTATTTATGGGATGTTTACTTTAGGGTTAGTAAATTGATATGTTAAAGTGTGAGGCGCGTAAGAGAGTTACGATGAAATGTAGATGTGACACCTACTAAATTTTCTACTTGGAAGAATAGAGTCCACGAGTGTCACGAAATAAGTGAGAAAACCCTCGAGTTAAGGTTAGAGATGAAACCTTATACGTAATACTAATAATGTGAAATTAAGGATAAATGTTGTAATTATGGGTGACGAGAGGAACCTATATTTAATATGATAACAGTGGTATATTTATATGTTTGTGTGTACATATATTATATACATGTGAAAAAACATACCGCGCTACTTGCTATCCTTGAGGTTACCGCACTGGGACAGTCTTATCTCGATAGGACCTTTATGGGGGATATTGACTTGTACCCTAGAAGATAGATATCCTTGGTACAGGCTATCGAATCGATAGTTCAGACGGTCCTAAGAGACGCGAGTATGTGCCATCCTCTTAGAGACTTGGAATCTATACTTCGCCTCGATATTGTTTGTGTATGTGTTAATACAATTCGAGAGTGATTCCGAATTTGTATTCCCCTTGATATGAGTGGTATGGGGTTTGGATAGTAGAAGTATGCACGCACCATAGTTCTATGTGGGGTGTTGTTATTTTATATATATTATACGAGTAATTAATATATATATGAGATTTGGAAATTTGAAACTGCCTACGGTGATTTGATAAGAAGGACATGGTTGATGACTTGAATAGTAAATACTTGTTTTGTGAAAGTATAATATGACACTTGGAAACTTTATAAATTAATTAAAGCTAAAACGAGAATTTTGCTATAATTGGAAGTATTCTTTTTAACAATGATATTGTTCGGTTTTGAAATCTTATGAGTAAGTTAAGATAAGCTAAGTTATTGGGAAGGTTAGTTTGATATAATGATAAGTTAAACCGTTGGGAAAGATAGTGCGATAGGTGTGCACATTAGAAGAGAGGTGAGATTTTCTCAAGAGAGTGTCGCCCTAATATGTTGTTGCATTGGCCTGTATCAATTTAAATACTTGCTAAACGTATTTTAAATCAAACACACTTTCGGGCTCTGACCCATTTCTCTCTCTCTCTCTCTCTCTCTCTCTCTCTCTCTCTCTCTCTCTCTCTCTCTTGTATATATATGTATGTATTACAGGTGCCCAGCCACAGGGGCGTCTTGCTTAGGATCTCTTGGAAGGAACGCGCTGCAGCTTAGGTGGGAGTTGCAGGTCTCTTGATTAGACGACTTCGTTCATTCGGATCCACTCTTAGTATTCTTATTTAGTTGAGCATGTGTAGCTCTTTCCATTATTCCATTATTATTGGGACATTTGTATTTCAGTTATTTCCAGTATTGTTACTATGGGTTTTATTCAGTTTGATTGTGTACTTTATATTTCGCATGTTGACATTCGATTGATGAATGTTTTAAATTAATTGGACTATGTTGCAGATATTTAATATGGTGTGATTTTTACTTATTGAATGTTGTTAATAAAATAAATATTTTTCTTTAAATAAAATTTGGAAAGTTATGTATGAAAATGGTTTTGACACTTAGCTTAATTATTTAGGGTGTTAAATTGGAAAATTATTTTTTTATCGACAGTGATGCTGAGAATGAACCAACTGTTTACCTTGATTTAATTTAATAAAGGAGTGATCGCCTGGTATTTAATTAGGCGGGGTGTCACAGGTGGTATCAGAGCATCAGGTTCTAGTGTCCTTAGGATCTGTGCGGCTTATTATGCTTTCAGCATTGCTTTCTTTGATATAGAGTCCTAATACTAGGAATGTTGTGTTTATCTCTATACATTGGGAATTCGTGCTTCTGCAATTTGTTTATTTGAATGATTTACTCATCCAAATATAATTAAATTTTCAGATGGATCGTCAAGAAGAACTATCTAAAACGGTTAAGGGAGTCATCGAGCAAGATCGACTCACACCTCAGGTATCCCCAGGGAGAATATCAACCGCCGAGTTAGCAGGTATCGTGGCACAAGCAGTTACCACTGAAGTTCTACAATACCAAGAACTCAGCCTACAACTTAAAGGAGGCAAAAGACTTAGAGAGGTTAACCATATGCATGTGACTAACGTTGAGAATTGTGCGAAGGCACCGAATCTGCGACAACAAAATAATCAAGATCGAGTCAGTTCCAGAAGTAACGAGATTTATGTACAGGGACAAAAGTGCCAGGGACAACGAAGTCAGGTTCAGTATGAAATCACCAAGAGATGTTTCGGTTGTGGAATGGATGATCACAAACGTAAATCTTGTCCGAATCAGACTGGGGATAAACTACAATCTGATCAGCAAAGAATTTCGAAACTCTGCTATAAATGTGTACAACCGGGTCACAAGTGGATGGATTGTCCTCGCCCTGACATAGTTTTTCCGCAGATATCCCCTCAAGGCCAGCAAGACCAGGGAAAAAGCGAGACTAGTCAATACCGTAAGGAAGGGAAGCAGTTTCGAGGGAGGTGCTTCCAATGTGGCAGGAATGACCATAGGCGTCAGGATTGCCCAGAGAAGAATAGGGCCCCACGACAGGAATGTGCTAATACTGAACCCCAAAAGCCAGCTCCACCACCCTTTCCAACAGCCTCAGTTCAGCAGAGAAAGCTACAGGGCGGACGTGTCTATAACTTCCCACAGACAGCAGCTCCGCAGGCACCACCCGCGATTGAGGGTATGTTTTTCTATCCATGTTACTATGAGTCGAGTTTTGCTTGATACTGGGGCAACATACTATTTGATAGCTACCTATTTTGTGAAAGCCTTAGGATTATTAGTCACAGCAAAGAGCACTGTGACATATGTAGACTCACCACTGGGGAGTGGGTCGCTTATTTTCTTATATGCCGAGGAGTGGGGGTAGAGATGGGTAGTTTGGTATTACCTGTAGACATGTTAGTCTTAGATATGCATTAGCATGATGTTATATTCAATATGGATTGGCTCGCCGCTTATAGAGCCATAATTGTTTGCTTCGGTGGGAGCATTATTTTTGCCATTCCGGGGCAAGAGATGTTTGTAGTGGCAATGTCTCGCCCAGAGGGAGGCTCGACCGCTCATTTGTATTACATAGAGAAGGATACCTCTAAGGAGGTTGTGATTCCCTTAGATTCGATCCCAGTTGTCAGGGAGTATTCTGATGTGTTTCAGGAAATACCAGGCTTACCCCCCAGTCGAGAGATAGACTTTGTTTTAGATTTATTGCCAGATACGAGACCTATAGCACGCGTACCGTACCGTATGGCTCCGGCAGAGATGCGAGAGCTACGAGATCGGATAGAGCAGCTGCTAGGTCAGGACTTCATTCGCAGGAGTACCTCACCTTGGGGCGCTCCAGTTTTGTTTGTGAAGAAAAGAGATGGTTCACTGAGATTGTGTGTGGACTACCGAGAGCTAAACAAGGTCACGATACGGAATAAGTATCCGTTGCCTCAAATCGATGATCTGTTCGACCAGCTGAGGGGAGCAACTTTCTTTTCGAATATAGATCTGAGGTCGGGGTACCATCAGTTACGTATTAGAGAGAAGGATGTTTCAAAGACTGCCTTCTTGTCAAGATATGGGTCCTATGAGTTCAGGGTGATGCCGTTCGGGCTCACAAATGCCCCAGCCGTTTTCATGGACTTGATGAACCGAGTATTCAGAGAGTTCTTGGATCAGTTTGTCATCATCTTTATAGATGACATCTTGATATATTCACACTCCGAGGAGGAGAATGCCGAGCATTTGAGGCAAGTTCTTCAGACTCTACGAGATCATCAGTTGTATGCTAAGTACAAGAAGTGTGGATTCTGGTTGCGAGAGGTACAGTTCTTGGGGCATGTTGTGTCTGAGCAGGGGATAGCAGTTGACCCGAGTAAAGTATCAGCGGTGAGGGAGTGGGGACAGCCCACGACACCGACGGAAGTGCGTAGTTTCCTGGGGTTAGCTGGTTACTACAGGAGATTCATTCGGGGATTCTCCAAAATAGCGGGTCCATTGACCAATCTGACTCGCAAGGGAGTACCATATGTTTGGGATGACGCTTGTCAGTTGTCTTTCGACGAGCTGAAAGACAAGCTTACTTCAGCGCCAGTCCTTGCGTTACCACAGCCGGGTATGGAGTACCTGGTTTACACCGATGCGTCCTTACGGGGACTTGGGGGAGTACTTCAGCAGGAAGAGAAGGCTATAGCTTTTGCCTCCCGCAATCTTAAGCCACATGAGAAGAATTACCCCACCCACGACCTGGAGTTAGCAGCGGTCGTTTTTGCATTGAGGATATGGAGACACTATTTGTTGGGAGAGAAATTCCTTTTGTTCACAGACCACAAGTCATTGCAGTACCTGTTCACTCAGCGAGAGCTGAATATGCGTCAGAGCAGATGGCTAGAGTTTGTGAAGGACTACCAGTTCGATATACAGTATCATCCGGGAAAGGCCAACGTAGTTGCTGATGCGTTGAGTCGTAGACCGGTAGACGAAGTAGCAGACGTCTGGAAAGCAAAGTGGAAGGAGTTAGGCCACCAGGATGCAGTAGCCCGTTCTTTCATATCCGTGATGTCAGTCACACCCGAAATTGTTACGAGGGTGATACAGGCACAGACCACAGACCCGTTTTGCCAGGAGCAGATTGTGCGACTTCTAGCCGAGGGTGCTGAGTCCTATTCTGTTAGTTCTGATGGAGGTTTGCGGTTTAATGGGAGATTGGTGGTTCCAGAAGGAGCAGAATTACGTCATGCAGTGATGACTCATTCTCATGGGTCCCGATTTACAGTACATCCTGGAGGAGATAAGATGTACCAAGATATGAGGAGGCAATACTGGTGGAGTGGGATGAAGAAGGACATTGCTGAATTCGTGTCTAAGTGTTCTACCTGCCAGCTGGTGAAGGTAGACCATTAGAAACCGTCAGGATTGCTTCAGCCATTGGAAGTACCCGCGTGGAAGTGGGAGAGTATTTCCATGGACTTTATTACAGGGTTGCCTACATCACAGCGGGGCCACGATTATATTTGGGTGATTGTAGACCGTTTGACCAAGGTGGCTCATTTTCTGCCGGTGCGGACAGATTATACCACGGGTCAGTATGCTCAGCTATTTATTGCCGAAATCGTCAGATTACACGGGGTGCCCCTGAATATTGTGTCAGATAGGGACAAGATTTTTGTGTCACATTTTTTGGAAAGCTTTCAGGAGGCTATGGGTACTGAGTTGAGGTTGAGTTCAGCTTACCACCCACACACAGATGGACAGACAGAGCGTACTAATCAGATGTTGGAGGATATGCTACGCATGTGTGTTCTCGATTTTGGAGGAGGTTGGGAGCCACATCTTCCACTGGTAGAGCTTGCTTATAATAACGCGTATCAGTTCACGATTGGCATGGCTCCATTTGAGGCTTTGTGTGGCAGGCCTTGTCGTTCCCCAGCTTGTTGGCTCGAAGTGGGGGATAACAAGTTGCTAGGACCAGAAGTGATTCAGGAGACCTCCGCGAGGATTGAGATGATCAGGAGTCGTATTCGGGTAGCCCAGGACAGGCAGAAGAGCTACGCCGATGCGAAATGGTTCTTCCGGGAGTTTAGTGTGGGGAACCAAGTGTTATTGCGTGTATCTCCTATGAAGGGAGTGATGAGGTTCGGAAAGAAGGGGAAGTTGGCTCCGAGGTACGTGCGACCATTTTCCATCATCGAGAGGATTGGGCCGGTTGCATACAGGTTGGGACTGCCAGAGTATTTACATCGCATCCACGATGTATTCCACATCTCGTCGTTGAGACGGTACCTTCGGGATGATATGGCCCATACTCACATTGCGACAGATGAGATCGACTTACAGCCTGATAGCTCTTACAAGGAGAGACCGGTAGCTATCCTAGACTATAGTGAGAGGAGATTGAGGTCGAAGATAGTTACACTTGTGCGGGTCCAGTGGGAGCATCATAATGTCGAGGAATCCACTTAGGAGTGCGAGGCAGCTATGCGCGAGAGATATCCAGAGTTGTTTTTACCAGGTATGCCTTATTTTTCGAATTTCGGGACGAAATTCCGTTATTAGGGGGGAAGTATGTAATACCCCGTATTTTTATGCTATATTAATTTGGGGATTTATTAAAGTTAATGTGAATGAATTATTTAATAAAAATCCAGAAATTAATTATGTTATAATTATTAACGTGACGAGAGTTAGTAATTATGGGAAATTTGTTGAATATTACTAATGAGCAAAGTTATATATGTTATTGATTATATTGAATGTCACGAGTGAATAAAATGACAATTTCGGAAATTTGAATCGGGACGCGCCCATGTCGCGTCGGGACTAAATTTTGTTAAATAAAAAGTGAATATTTTATAAGTTGTTCGTATGGTCGTTTTGAGTGCGCCAACGCGTCCGGAAGGGTCGAGATAGTCAGAAAAGTGTACCCGGGGGTGTAGTTTGGGTCTCGGGGCGTTTTTAGGACTAATTGGTACGCCGGGAGGGCAATTTAGTCATTTCACCTTTTTGGGTAATTAAACCCACGAAATTCAGCAACCTATATCAGCCATTTGGGTTAGTCAGCTAGGGTTAGAAAACAAAAACACAAGTGACGGCCATAGGAGAGGGAAGGAGAAAGCTCCAAGGCAATCCAAGGCCCCAAAAGTCACCGGTTTGCACCACAACCACCACCACCGCGTAGATCGCGAGACGAGGAACGCAGTCATACCAAAATCAGCCGTGAATCAGAATACCAGAAATCCCAGGAAAGTGTTTAACTTGCTATTTTCGTTGGTGCAATATTCATATTAGTTTAGGAATGATTAGGGATGAATTATGTAGAAGAAAACCCAATTTGTGATAGGAAAATGCATGTAGTATTAATTATATGAAAATTCTGGAATCCTTGCCATGTAGAGGAATATAACCCACGAAATTCTGATGTTATATTAGAAGGAAATTCTGGTAAAAACAGATTAGAACCATGATTAAGAAAAACTCTAGGGTTCTTGATGATTAGATGAGATTTTGGGTTAATTATCCATGTTTAATGTTAGATATACACATGCTTTATGTTGAAAACATCTGGTATATTGTTATAATGTTAGTAGTAGGATTTTTGGGACGTTTAGAATGGAAAAACATGGTTTTGGATGAAGAAAATTGGTAGAACCCGTAACTGCAATTCTGCAGATTTTCGCAGACCTGCTTGATTGATCGATCGAGCCTACAACTTCGATCGATCGAAGGTTCGATCGATCGAGCCCCAAACCTCGATCGATCGACCCCTCCTAGCAGGCTACTATTTTCCCTTTGTAAATGATTTAAAAATTGAATTTTCGTGATATAATTCTTGGGCATTCTTAGTATAATGATTTGAGAGACATAGAGGACCAGTAGGGCGTATAAATAAATGTTGGGATCATTAATATTTGACGAGAATGGTATTTATGGGATGTTTACTTTAGGGTTAGTAAATTGATATGTTAAAGTGTGAGGCGCGTAAGAGAGTTACGATGAAACGTAGATGTGACACCTACTAAATTTTCTACTTGGAAGAATAGAGTCCACGAGTGTCACGAAATAAGTGAGAAAACCCTCGAGTTAAGGTTAGAGATGAAACCTTATACGTAATACTAATAATGTGAAATTAAGGATAAATGTTGTAATTATGGGTGACGAGAGGAACCTATATTTAATATGATAACAGTGGTATATTTATATGATTGTGTGTACATATATTATATACATGGGAAAAAACATACCGCGCTACTTGCTATCCTTGAGGTTACCGCACTGGGACAGTCTTATCTCAATGGGACCTTTATGGGGGATATTGACTTGTACTCTAGAAGATAGATATCCTTGGTACAGGCTATCGAATCGATAGTTCAGACGGTCCTAAGAGACGCGAGTATGTGCCATCCTCTTAGAGACTTGGAATCTATACTTCGCCTCGATATTGTTTGTGTATGTGTTAATACAATTCGAGAGTGATTCCGAATTTGTATTCCCCTTGATATGAGTGGTATGGGGTTTGGATAGTAGAAGTATGCACGCACCATAGTTCTATGTGGGGTGCTGTTATTTTATATATATTATACGAGTAATTAATATATATATGAGATTTGGAAATTTGAAACTGCCTACGGTGATTTGATAAGAAGGACATGGTTGATGACTTGAATAGTAAATACTTGTTTTGTGAAAGTATAATATGACACTTGGAAACTTTATAAATTAATTAAAGCTAAAACGAGAATTTTGCTATAATTGGAAGTAGTCTTTTTAACAATGATATTGTTCGGTTTTGAAATCTTATGAGTAAGTTAAGATAAGCTAAGTTATTGGGAAGGTTAGTTTGATACAATGATAAGTTAAACCGTTGGGAAAGATAGTGCGATAGGTGTGCACATTAGAAGAGAGGTGAGATTTTCTCAAGAGAGTGTCGCCCTAATATGTTGTTGTATTGGCCTGTATCAATTTAAATACTTGCTAAACGTATTTTAAATCAAACACACTTTCGGGCTCTGACCCATTTCTCTCTCTCTCTCTCTCTCTCTCTCTCTCTTGTATATATATGTATGTATTACAGGTGCCCAGCCACAGGGGCGTCTTGCTTAGGATCTCTTGGAAGGAACGCGCTGCAGCTTAGGTGAGAGTTGCAGGTCTCTTTATTAGACGACTTCGTTCATTCGGATCCACTCTTAGTATTCTTATTTATTTGAGCATGTGTAGCTCTTTCCATTATTCCATTATTATTGGGACATTTGTATTTCAGTTATTTCCAGTATTGTTACTATGGGTTTTATTCAGTTTGATTGTGTACTTTATATTTCGCATGTTGACATTCGATTGATGAATGTTTTAAATTAATTGGACTATGTTGCAGATATTTAATGTGGTGTGATTTTTACTTATTGAATGTTGTTAATAAAATAAATATTTTTCTTTAAATAAAATTTGGAAAGTTATGTATGAAAATGGTTTTGACACTTAGCTTAATTATTTAGGGTGTTAAATTGGAAAATTATTTTTTATCGACAGTGATGCTGAGAATGAACCAACTGTTTACCTTGATTTAATTTAATAAAGGAGTGATCGCCCGGTATTTAATTAGGCGGGGTGTCACATTTATCTTCCTTCCTTCTTCTCTTCATCTTTGTTACTATTCTTCTCCGGTCTAGGCCTCCTATAACTCTCTCTTTATGTGTCGCACCTCAATCCACTTTTTTAGCGTTGTACCCGTTTTCTGCCTGTACGCCTTCACGCCTAACACCCACCTGGCTAATGGCTCATGGCTAATCGGCACCTAACGGCGGTTCAACAGTATAACACCTTGCGTGCTACATCAGAGGTTCCACACAATAGTCCTCTATGAACTGAAAGTTGGAGACAATTTGGAAAATAATAACAACTCAACATAAGAGATCTGGAAAAGAAAATACTTTTATTGCATATCATAAGTAATTACAACTCTCCCCTCTCCCCTAACTATGAGAGGTTTACTCATTCATGTACATATTACTCACTTCAAGCATACTCTCTCTCTAATATCTAATACTGGAAGTCTTACCACTGATGCCTCTTACACATACTAGACGCTCCCTTTTATAAGCTTCAAGGGTATTACAAACGACTGGTAACCGGCTACCAAAAGCAATCCGGTGGAAAGATATAAATTATTAAAGTCTTTAAAGCAACTTTGTCTTTAAGAATCTTATCTGATGGGTCTACAGGCTTTTGACGTCTTATGATAATTGGGGCATCTTTTTCTTTTTGAAAAGTAAGGTTATCTGATGGAGCGTGTCAAGTCTTCGAAATGAGTCTTGTCGTCTTGTAATAATGCATAAGTCTAGAGCATGGCATCTTTTGTCCTCAATAATTGTTCAGTTAATGAGGGGCTCGTCTTTGTCTCGTCGGTGTCTTCTTCTACCTTGTCTTGGCCTGGGAGAGCATTATTGTTGAAAAATTCATCAATGAGGCCTACCACTCTAAGGCTGGCTGGCAAGGCGATCTCTGTCATTTCTTTAGATTCTTTCTTAAGTCTTCCATTAAATGGCTCATCAGCCTGGATAATGAGGTCTTCTTTATGGTATGCAGTATACCATCTGTCTTCACCTGTTAACAGTTTCATGATTTCTATCGTCTCCATAGCTTGGAAAATCTGGAGTTTGGACTTATTAACAATTAAATCTTTAGTCTCGTCTTCAAATATATAATTGGAAAATCTAACAAGTCTAAATCCTTCAACTCTCATTCCTCTACAGGAACTTGGAGCAATCTGATAGATTCTAGCAAATAGAGGAAAGAAGTCTTCTACCTTCTTAACGTACTCGTGGACTATTTTTCCAAGAGCAACAGAGTCTTCTATAGTCTCAATTTGGATGAGTCTAATGAACCCATAGTCTGCTAAGGTTATTTGAGCAATTTCTGCCTTCCCAAAAAGATAAATCTTTGGAACGTCTTTAAAGAAACCTCTCATCATTAAGGCATCTCCATTAATCTCAGATAATAACATATTGAAATGTTCAATAATTCTATTAGCTTCTTTCTGATAGTCTTATGATAATGGAAGATTATTATGACCAAAAGTTATAACAATCTTAGTCTTAAAAGTCTTTTTCTGATAACAAAAATTATCAGCGGGTCTAGTTTTAGAGGATTCTCTGAGAGCCTGAGCATAAGTCTGAGTCTGCGGTCTAGTCATAGTAGTACCACTGAGTTGGGTAACTGCAAGTCTTTGAGTCCTCATAAATCTGGCAATGGCTACCAAATTTTGTTTAAACTCTATCCATAGTTTATTCTTCACATTCCACCATATAGCGTCTATATGAGTATTTTCATCATCTGAAAATTCTCATCTAAATTTTATCAAGTTTGGATATCTTTGATCGGGTATATATTATGGGAAATACATCTTCCCAATGAGTCTATTTTGAGAAATAATCTCATGTCTAGATTTTCCAGGAGGAACTAAGATATCATCAAAGTTCTCTAGGATTAGTCTTTCTTGAGAGTCTTGAATATGAGTTTGTCTTTGCGTTATGCCAACATTTGGTCTTACGCGTCTAAGATAGTCTGCAATGTCTTATTTTTTCAGTCTATTCGTTCCAGAGGAACTCATGTTGTCTAAGTGTTCTTTTTGCAACATAAAACATAAAATCATATTAGTGTTAGCAAACATTGGTTCTCTTGATATAATTTCTGGAATGGTATTTTTGCTTCCCTTAATATGTATAACAGAGAAGTCATAACCATTAAGGAATTGTTGTCATCTAATAAGTCTATTAGTCCTTGATTTGGACAAGTCTAAATCTCTGAATTTTACTTCATAAGAAGAGTCAGCATATACAGTAAAATGTTTAAGTCTAAGAAAAAGCATTTATTTTTCTATTGCCCTTACTATGGCTAAAACTTCTTTTTCATGGGCAGTGTTTCTTGTTTCTGGGTCTATAAAGGTTCTAGAACTATATCTACAAAGTTTCTTTTTATTTGTCTGATGATCAATGGCAAAATATACGGCTCTCCATTATTTATCAGATGCATCTGTTTCTACTATAAATTAATCTTCAGCATTAGGCAGTTCAAGTAAAGGAATATTTTTAGCTTCTTCTTTAATCTGTCTTATAACTTCAAAATCATCTTTAGTCCAATAAAAATGATTAGTCTTATCTGTTCCTTTTAATTTGGCAGTCAATCTTTGTCTTTTGGAAGGTAAGTCTTTAATAAAGTCTGCAACACAATTAAGCAATCCTAAAAATGATTGTAATTGTCTCATATCCTTGAGTTGGTCAGGAAACTCAAGAATCTTTTTAGTTATGTGTTCTGCTAAAGATATATTTCCTTATTAATATGCATTCCTAAAAAGTCTATTTTAGTCTGAAATAACTGCATTTTCTTTTTAAAAATAGCAATACCATGCTTATGTAATTCTAAAATAATCTTTTTAAGATGGTCTACATGCTCTATCTCAATCTCACTGTCTATAAGAATGTCATCTATGTAAACAAGACAAAATTCTGAATAAGGTCTAAATATATTATCCATTCTTCTTTGGAATACTTGTGGATTATTCAAATATCCAAATGACATTACTAGCCATTCATATTTTCCTTGGGGCACACTAAAAGTTGTCCAAGTGATACTGTCTGGGTGCATCTTAATTTGTCAGAAGCGTGATTTGCAATCAAACTTACTGAATATGATTCTATCTTCAATCAAATTAATTAAATTATTCTTGTCTGATATCTTATAAGAATCAAATTCACAATTCTTATTTAATTGTCTATAATTTATAACCATACGTCTTTTTCCTCTTTTTCGTTCAGATTCATTTTGAACATAGAAGGCGAGGCTATTATGTCTACTTTTACTTTATCGATTAATGCCTAAATTAAGCATTTCATCTATGTCTTTTTTGAATTCTTCCCTATCTTCTTGTGAATATCCTTTCTTATAGGTTCCACCAATAATAGTGGCGTTTGGGTTAATGGGGATAATTTCACAATAACTTTGGTCATTATCCCACTTAGAGATGGGATTTTATCCTAAAGTAGGCTCTGATAATTGACTAATCTTTTCTTTTTCTACTTCTATATCCATTTTCCTTTGTTTGGATATAGCTTGAACCTGTAATAAGGTGTGCTGGGATTGATCTAGAATGTCTTGTTGTATAAGCACTATTCACTTGTAACACTTTTAGTCTGGGCACTTATATTATTTTTGTAAGGGTTTAGTAATGTCTAGGGCTTCTTGTTGGGTTGTAAGTCTAGGTCCACCATGCTCAGCTGAAGAACTCTGATGTTTTATGGGTCTATAAATGGGTTTGACCTGCATAAGGTCAAAGGCAATCTTGTGATCTATTAGATGGGATTTAATATTAAACTCCTCTTTATCACTAATTAATATCTTATCGTTATACTGAGTATAAGGATGATATTTACTAATAAAGTATTGTTCTAAAATAATGTTTCCTATGAAACTAGGACGAGGATCCATTATCCAAAACCGATGATTAATGGTTTTGTTGGTCTAATTTCCTAATTTAAAATAAATAGGAATAGTTTGGAAATCTAAGGTAAATGGTTCTCCGTTAGCCACTTTACCATAGATTTCTTGAGTACTTTCTAAAAAAATAGTCTTCAGGGAAGGCATTGGACTTGCAAATACTCTGAGAGCATCATGTATCTATAAAAGATGAAAGTCTTTCAGGATATTCTTTAGATTGAACGAATAATTCTAAAAAATAAGCATGTGGTTTAGTAGAAAATCCTAAATTATTGTTTTCTAAAATAGATATTTCTTTCTGAGGTATATCTATAGTATCTAAGGGTATTAGGTCTTCTAAACTACTATCGGAGTGGTATTCTCCTAAATCATAGGAAATTCCCTTTCCTTTGAAGTCTTCATTTTCTTGTAATCTTTTGGCTATATTTCTATCAATGTCTTTGTTGATACCAATTTTAGTCTGCTGACATGGCACAATGAAGTGGAGACACGTGTCAATCTACATGGCACTAACAAACATTTCTGAACAATACCTTGACTTCGAGGAACTCAATTTCCCCGATCAACTCACCGAGAAGTAGGGGCTCACCGAGGAACTTTACTGCACCGATCAACTCATGGATACCGAGATACTTAGGTGGTCCGAGCAGCTTAGGCGGTCCGAGTTGCACCTCGATCAGAGCATTTATTATTAGACAATTAAGAGGATTAAATGCGCATTAAATGCTGAATATTATCATACGGATGTATACGCTTGTTGAACAGCTATGTATTACCCATTCACATGTACAGCATTGTGTCTATAAATACATTGTATCATCCTCATTGTAAGGGGACCGGAATTTCTTGAGATAAATCCTACCTCGAGAATTCCCAAACAATCAATAATAACACAAACAGTGGACGTAGGCCATTCGTTCAAGGCTGAACCACTTTAAAATCTCTTGTCTTATTTATTTTTTATCTGTGATTAAATAATTAGATATAATCTAATTTTTTACATCAACAGTCTTGATAATATGTTTTAATATCTAAGTCTATTTGGGCGTCATATTGGCTAGTATCAATTGTTCTAAATCTATTTCTCCAACAGTTTTCATGGTAGTGTAATTGACAAATAACACAAACCATAAACAATTATGTTTGTATAATCTCAAAGCATTATACGCATCTAAAGTCTTTCTTTCTACATTTCATTTCAAATATGCAATAACGTCTTTCATCAAAATAACATCTAGGTATATAAGTTAGTAACACAGGATTACTAATTGTCCATCTTTTCTTTAAAAAGGGGATTAATATACACTTATACCAAGCTTTTTCAAAGTCTATATATTCATTATCTAAATCGTCTTGATTAGTTTGCATCATATACAAGTCTTGAGTATCCTGAGAGTATTCATATTCATTAGTATCACTATTATAGTCTTCTGAATCATTGTCTGTGTATGCACTATAAATACTAGTATTATCATCATCTTCTATGTCTGATATTTCTATAGCATATAGGATATATAATTCTTCTTGATCTGCATAGTCTAATATTGCATTAATAATCTTAATACTTTCTTTATCTTTCTTATTAGGGCAGTCTTTAGCAAAGTGTCCTTCTTTACCGCAAGTCCAACATTCTTTGAGGGTAGTCTTAGATTGAGCTACTTCTTTTTCTTTCCTATAATTAGGAACCTTCTTATATTTACTAGTATTCTTCTTAAAATATCTTCTTTGGTTAATTCTATTTATCTTAGTCTTAGAGTTCTTTTCTCTAAAGGTAATAGATTGTCTAAATCTATACTTCTTTGGAAATCCTAAAGGTCTAGTCTTAAACTTCCTATGTTTCCATTCTAATTTCTTTTTGATTTTTTTACATTCACTACCACATCCCCATTGGATTGAAGCGATATTTCTTTCGTCATTGATTAGAGGGATCTGTTTGAAAGTTTCTTCTATCAATTTTTCTTAAGTTATATCACGTATCTTAGATATGATATAGTTTTTGGCGAAATTGATTCTTTCACCAAGGGAGTTATTCTTAACTCCAGCTACTCCTAGCCAATTCCTATATTCATTAATTAGGATTTGTCCAATGGCTGGTATCTTCCTAAAGTATTCATCTTTTGAGGTCTCTCCAAATTCTTTAATTTGGTAATATAGCTGCTCATAATTATTGTTATATTCATTTTCTTATCTAGTTTGTAAATGCTAAAGAGGGCTAACTTAGTTTTTGCTAGGTCTTGTTCATTAATTTGAGTTAAATGTCCAGCTCCAATGAATTCTGATGTAAACAATTGAATGTATTCTCCAATTGATCTTTCTTCTAAGTTCTCTTTTATCTTCTCAATCTTAGATAAGGAGTCTTCATCCATAGCCTTTCTTAAACTATCTAAATAATCTTTTGCAATACCTCTAATGGATTGCTCAGCGTACTATTTACATGAACTTACATCCCATTATTAATTAGATGCAAAACACATGTTCATCTGATTACTCCATTCATCTAAGGCCTTCTTCCTATCTTGGACATTGTTTAAGTTAAGGTATATCCCAACTCGATTTATGGCTTGACTTGCCATAGTCTTAACGGGAGTAAAACTCTTGTCACTAGTTGGAAAGTCTTTTATATAATCAGGTTTGGTCTTTACTACAGTGCTTGAGTATATAGGAATATTTATTTCTATTGATTTACTAAAAAGTCTAGGAGCATCTTCTAGCATACTATTACTTCCTATCTCTTGCTTATTAGGTTCTACTTGTGTATCTAGCATTAGTCTTTCTTCTCCTTATTCTATTAGTCTAATATTTCTAAGAAGTTCCTTAGTATTCTTAGATTCTTTTAATTTTAATATACGTTCTTGAGCTATCATATTAAATCTTTCTCTTTCTTGAAATCTAACAGAATGACTTTTTTTAAGGTGATCTTTAAATGTTTTCATCTCCAATTCTGAGGGTTCATGTCCAAAGTTTTGGATCCTAGCTTTTTCTCTAACTAAGTCTTTATTTTCAAATGATCTTTTAGGTCTAATTACCGGGGCTTGTCTTAGTAAACTAACACTAGTCTTACTACTACATTCTCCTTCTGAAGGATCATTGATTATGGCTTCTCCCATATTCTTAAATCTAACTTCTTCAGTCTGGATATTCTTATTGATAATCTTAGGAGGTCCAAACTGGATAGTAACATTTTCATTGACATTGTCTTGATTAATAAACGAAGGTTTATTCTGTATGGTCTTAGTTTCTTGGAATTCTGGCAATTGCCAACGGGTCTTAGCTTTTTCTTTCATAGGTTCAGTATTCTTAATACAGTAAGTATGATTATAGTCTGAAACATTGGTTTTAACTAAGATTTCTTCATTAAGTCTACCACTAGGAATTCCCAATTGCATTCCTTCATAAGAAAATTGGGAGAACTTTACATAGCTCTGGAATTCTATATTTATATTTGCGTATGGGATAATATAGTCTTCATATCCACTAGCATATAAGATTAACTTAAAATGTTTGGCTATGTCTACGGTTACTGTAAATGTCGGAATGACATTAAAATATCCTATGTTATCTGACATTTCTAATTGGGCTATCCCAATAAGGCTTTTCTCAAAATATTTTCATTCTTTATCTACTAACGAGGTCTATGTAATCCTTGGATTCTTGCTTGAAAGAGTCCAAAGGTTAGAAATTGGAACTTCATATCAGTTCCTCTATATCTAAGCCATTCTGAGTCAAATACTTGGAGCTCAGTATAGGATTTGTCTAACACATGATTCCTACAATGATAAGTCATGTTGTAATTAGGAGTCTTAGGAATGGCACCTTCTTTAAACAAGTCTATGTATCTAACAGCTGGAAGTTGTCCATTATGAATGGAATATTCAATAATCTTCCAGTCAACTTCACCCCATTCTTTCCATTTGAGATGATTGGTGAAATTTCTCTCCTTCCACCATGTTCTAATATTGTAGGATGAATCCTTAAGTCTTTAGAGCATACAATTACTCTGTCCAATATTTGGGATAGAGCTAACTATCTTACTAGTCTTGTCTAATCCATTATTTATGACTCTTCTACCTATGATCTTTCTTTCTCTAGTTTTTATAGGAGGGGGTTCTCTAAATTTACAGGTGGTTACCTATTTTTGTTCAAGTCTTTTTTCAATTCTTTCTAAGAAGTCTGAATAATCTTTTTATCTTTTTATCTGACTAAGAATTTCTTCTTTAAAAATATTATTCCCTTTTATTGTCTTGTAACACTACACCAAATCTGCCTAATTATCACGGTCATTAACCTTGACAAGTTCAACTTGTCAAGGTCAATGACCGTGACAATTCGAGGCGAGACAACTTTTTTTAATCACGGACGTGTCACGGTCATTGACCGTGACAAGTTCGTTAGAATTGTCACGGTCGTGTCACGGGCCATGACCGTGACAAGTTTCGTCACGGTTAATAACCGTGACAAAGTCTTGACCCTTTTAAAAAATATTATCACGGTCAATTACCGTGATAATTCTGGGCAGAATTTAAAAAAAATCTGCTGGGCAGTATGGCCACTGCCACTGCCCAGCAGTATATTTGTACATGTTATAGCAACATCATATATCCAAATAAACTAAAGATAATGCAAATATATATTCAAAATAGAAATAATATACATGACGATATAATCCAAATATAATTCAAACCAACTTACAAATAATGTCACTACATGTCTGGGGTAAATATGAGGAGGTGAGTAGGCCACACGATATACGAATTGACACACCCACTAATATACATCGTGCCGCATTGTTCGCACAACCACAATAGGGAGTTCTCCTTCCCGGGTATCATGCGTGACGAGCACTTTGGACTCGATCGCTTGAAGCTCACGTCCATGAACTATTCCACCCTGGACGATATTCGGGTCCCTCAACCCCCGCCCTATCCGCTGGCCATCAAATACGCCCAATATGAACCGCTCAGCCAACCAAGTGTCGACATCGGTCTCTTGAAGGGATCCAAATAGGGAAGTGGATCATCGAAGTACGCACTTGTCGGTGATGAAGCGACGAGGTCCACATCCTCGTCATCCTGCACCTCGTCCTCCCGCACCTCCTCCTCCACCGCCTTCTCCTTCCCTTTTCCTTTCCCTTTACGGTCTCCGCCCAACGTACGCTTCATGAATGAGTACATATCTTGGACCGTCGCCTCCAAACGGGACAGCTTCGCGTCATGTGAATCCACCGTTCTAGCCAACCCGGTGTCTCTCATCTCCAATCCGATGATCCTAGATTTGGCCACCCGCGAGCTCACCCCCTTGTCCTCCCCTTGCGATCAGAGCCAAGCACTTGGCTGAGTGCGTCTGTGAACAAAGATGCCTTGTCGGCATCAGACTGCGACTCATGCACTTTCTTAAGCTTTGCCTGAAAGGACAAAAATCACATGATTAGTAAAATAAGTAAACTAAAAAATTATAACGTAATTAACAAAAAGTAAACTGTCGGATTACTTACAATCGTGGTCGCAACGCTCGGGAATACCTCATTGTCCTTCCCCTTCTTCCTCCGAAGAGACACATAAGTATCGAGCCTATGTGGCTTACCCCCAGGGCCACTCCTTACCCCCTGAAATAAAATAAAGTAAAATTAGTATCGGCCCCACAAAATAAAATAATGCGGAATAATATATTTCTATAGCTATAAAAAAATTAAATCTTACCTTCATCCTATGCTCCACCTCGGCATAAGACGTCCGGCCGGAGTAGTGCACGCCCGTCTTTTTTGCCCGATTTTCCCTCCCCGGTTGACGAGATATCAATCGTCGCTCCCCGATCTCATTGTCAATGAACTTTTGCCATTGTACCAATGAGATCGTCTCCTTCGGCGGGACGGATTCACGCCATTGGATAATGGACTCTCGTATTTTTCCAAAGTACCGTGTCCGCATATTTTTCTTCCACGTCTTGTGTTTCTCCCTCAACTGCTCCAAGACGGAATCGCGTAGCTTTGGATCCAAGTTGAATCGTTCTTGTCCAACAAATACAATCTTAGTTGCGAATAAATATAAATATAAATATAAATATAAATATAAATATAAAATGAAATTGAAATATTCATATAAATATAAATATATTACCTGTAGTGCCACCCAAACAGCTAACTTGAGCTCATATGGCACCTCCTTCCAACTCATAAACACTGGGTCGATGACTGTCTTTAGCAGCTCGAGGGATCTTGCTAATAGCTCCGACTTGTTCTCGATGGTAATCCCAAATTTTCCATATTTGGGGAGCCTAGGGGCCGAGGAGCCCTCGTCGCCTCCGCTACCACCGAGCCCAGACGACATCATCATAACCAGCATCATCATCCTCGCCTTAATACCTGAAGGAGAAATTTGCTGTAAAAAAATGTTATTAGTACAGATAAAAAAAAATAGAAGAAGACATGAAAATATGTACAATTACTACAAATAAAAATGAGCACTAATTATTAATTTACTTTCATACACCACCTCCCCCACCACACACGCACACGTACACGCACACACACCACCCCCTGCCCCCCACCACACACACAATAATTATTTTCATCAATTAAACTAACAATTATTAGTTTACTAATTTACAATGAGGGGCAATCCTAATTTCATAATTAATCATATATTAATTTACTAATTTACAATAAGGGGAAATCATGTATTAATTTACTAAAAAAATTAATAATCAATTATTTTACAATGGACACTACGCACATACACACACATAGACACACACGCAGCCCCCCACCCCTACCCCACCACCCATTCCTACCCCCCCCCCCCCCCCCCCCCCCACACACACCTTGCCCCACCCCCCCTTCCCCCATCCCTGCCCCCTCTAGAACTAGCTTTTGTGGTAACAGTTATATTCCTATAATGGTGGATGATTGTACACAAATTAATAGGGTCGCTTTTATGAAAAATAAATCTGACACCCTCCGTGAGCTCTTGAAAATTCTTTTAAAAATTGAGAACGAGAAGGACACCTTTAGTATCTCGCATAAGAAGTGATAGAGGTGGAGAATTCATATACTCAGGTGTTACAGAATACTGTGTAGGTAATGGATATAAACATGACTTTAGTGCACCTAAGATCTTACAACAAATCTGCCTAATTGTCACGGTCATTGACCTTGACAAGTTCAACTTGTCAAGGTTAATGACCGTGACAATTCGGGGCGAGACAACTTTTTTTGTCACACTATATATTTCAAGTATGTTTCATTTAATTATCATACTATATATATTGTTCGATATACAAAGTAATTTTCAAAAAAAGTTGAAAAATCCCACCCCCATATGGACAATAATCCAGTGGTCATGCCACTTTTAAAACTAACCAACCCAACATTTACAAAACAAAATAATCCAACAGCAATGTCAACAACAAATGTGTATCTCGTACTCCTTCTAATTCATCTACTCAATTAATTCATTTCATCAATTAAACTAACAATTAAAGTATACAATTATTAATTTACTAATTTACAATGAGGGGCAATCCTACTTTCATAATTAATCATATATTAATTTACTAATTTACAATAAGGGGAAATCATGTATTAATTTACTAAAAAAAATTAATAATCAATTATTTTACAATGGACACTACGCACATACACACATAGACACACACGCAGCCCCCCACCCCTACCCCACCACCCATTCCTACCCCCCCCCCCCCCCCACACACACACACCTTGCCCCACCCCCCCTTCCCCCATCCCTGCCCCCTCTAGAACTAGCTTTTGTGGTAACAATTATATTCCTATAATGGTGGATGATTGTACACAATTTAATACGGTCGCTTTTATGAAAAATAAATCTGACACCCTCCGTGAGCTCTTGAAAATTCTTTTAAAAATTGAGAACGAGAAGGACACCTTTAGTATCTCGCATAAGAAGTGATAGAGGTGGAGAATTCATATACTTAGGTGTTACAGAATATTGTGTAGGTAATGGATATAAACATGACTTTAGTGCACCTAAGATCTTACAACAAATCTGCTTAATTGTCACGGTCATTGACCTTGACAAGTTCAACTTGTCAAGGTTAATGACCGTGACAATTCGGGGCGAGACAACTTTTTTTGTCACACTGTATATTTCAAGTATGTTTCATTTAATTATCATACTATATATATTGTTCGATATACAAAGTAATTTTAAAAAAAAGTTGAAAAATCCCACCCCCATATGGACAATAATCCAGTGGTCATGCCACTTTTAAAACTAACCAACCCAACATTTACAAAAAAAAATAATCCAACAGCAATGTCAACAACAAATGTGTATCCCGTACTCCTTCTAATTCATCTACTCAATTAATTCATTTCATCAATTAAACTAACAATTAAAGTATACAATTATTAATTTACTAATTTACAATGAGGGGCAATCCTACTTTCATATGAAATGGGCACTAATTATTCATTTACTTTTATCTAAAACTATACAATTAAAATTACAATTAAAGCTATACAATTTATTAATTAAATCTATACAATTGTTAAGATTGCCCCACCACACACACACACACACACCACACCCCCACCACCACCACCACACCCCCTGCCCCCTGCCCCCCTCCCCCCACAACACACACACGCACACACCTACACACACACACACACCACCCCCACACCACCCCCACCACCCCACCCCCCACCCCCTACCCCCTCACCCCACCACACCCCCTACCCCCCCTCACCCCACCCCCACCACACCTGCACACACACACGCGCGTACACACACAGCCCACCCCACCCCCACCACCCCCTGCCCCCCTCCCCCACCACACATATATATACACACATATACATACACATATACACATACATATTCACATATATATACACACATACACACACATATAGAAATGAAAGAGAAAGAGAGGAAAAAACATACCTTAGAGAGAGAGAGAGAGAGAGAGAGAGAGCTAAAATCGCTTAGAGAGAGAGAGAGAGAGAGGGGGAAAACCAAAAAACGGTGGGAAAAAAAGGCCAGGGCTTTTTTTACTGAAGACATTATCACGGTCGTGTCAAGGTCCTTGACCATGACAATTCTTTGTCACGATCTTGTCACGGTCAATGACCGTGACACAAAATGCGTGTTTGTTGTTACGGTCAATGACCGTGACAAGGGTGGCCGGCTGAAAGGTGACAATTTGGCCATTTTGGTGTAGTTTAAAAATTTCTTCACTATGTCTGGCTAGAGAGTTAACAAGGGATTTTGTAACATTTGTAATATAGTCTTTTATTTCATTATCTTTTTCTTGTTATTGCATAGATCTAATTTCTATGGATTCTACAGTGTTTTCTATTTTATCTAAATGAGTTAAAATAAAAGGAGAGTCTATTTCTGCTTGGGAAGGTTTATTATATACAACCTTAATTCCCTTTATAATTTCTTCGTATTTTTCTTCTACTTGAGCCATGTCTAGTCTAAGTTCAATAATAATACTATCCATTTTGGATAGGTTATGGCTTTCCATATTATTAAGATAATTTGCTAAATTTTGTTGGAATTTAATAAAGTCAGTGTAGAAGGTGGTTAATTCTTCTGTTTTAGCTTTTAAATCTAAATGTAAGTCTTTAGCAAAGCTACTGTTATAGTCTTGGGTAGTTGCTATGGATGTAGAAATTAAATTTAATATTTCTAATATAAGTCTAGTCGCTTTAGCAGCATTGGCAATCTAATTTTCATTTATCTTATAATAAAATCTATCATCATTTATCTTTTCTAAAATTATTTGGTAAAAATCTGATAAGGTCTGAATGGAGAGGTCTCTTGGTACCTCATTCCAGTCTAATCTAACTATTTCCATTAGGAAGATAACTATTAAATCTAGGGATAAGCTTAGCTTGTTCTTTGGTAAGTTTAATTAACTCACTGTCTTGATTTTTAGTTAAAGTTTTACTTTCTAAAATGTCTTTGTTAAGGACTTCTATATGATTAGTCTTAATATTTATTTCTTGTAAAACTTGTACTAGGTCTATTGGAATTTGATTGTCTATTTCTAGTAGTCTTTTAGAGATATTTTTTTATCTCTGTTTCTAGGGTTTGAGTGTCTTTAAAATAATTGTCTTAAAATAAGGAGGATACAATTATTTTGATCTAATATGCTATTAATAGCACTAGCAGTGACTTGTCTACTGTCTGCGTGTTTAGCTGGGATATGTTCAACGTGTGAACAACCGTCTATGTGTATGGTTAAATAACCTTCTGGGTTTAAGTCGTTTATGGGTATTGGCTGGTAGTCTGGATGGGTTCCAAAAATATATTTGTAAATACGGGGGATAAATCTCAAAGGCATTAAAGTATTTTTACTATAAGTCTAAAAGGAGCGTCTTATGGCTCTGATACCGGAATTAGGGTTTTGGTTGGAATTTGGTGAGTTTTTGAAGTCTTTAAGGTCTTGATACCAATTTGGGTCTAAACTATAAATCTTTTAAATATATAGTCTTAAAATAAGATTTTAATATAAGACAAGAAGGGGACCATCTAAAGAAAATAACAAAAGTCTTTAGGACCATGAGGGAACCACTTTCGAGATAAGGACAATGTTCGCACGAAAGTCCGCACGGTCGAGTCCGCACTAGAGATTATATATATATATATTATGAAAGAACATATAAAATGAAAAAGAAGAGAGTAGAGAGAAGTAGAAAGACAAGAGTGAAAGAAATTGTGAGAAGAAGAGAGAAGCGCTAATTAAAACAAAACAAAATTTATGTAAAAGAATTAATTGAAAGAGATTAGCGTCAGAGGTCACAAGAGGAAGGCTTCACAAGGACGATGGCCCCTAGTCTCTTGGAGCTTTGTCCATTTCAATTGGAGCTTCGCAAGGATGGGTATTGATGTGGTGTAGCATAAGTCAACAGTGGAAAAATAAGTCAACACATCCAAGGAATCATAAGGTTTTGTCACAAATTATCCACTGGTAACACCTAGAATAACCTTCTTGCGCCTTTTGTGGTCCTTGTAGTTATAGGTGTGTGCCTTTTTGCAAAATGCCTCGCCTTAGCCTAGTTGCGCCTCTAACAAGTATGCATTATAGGTTAAACAAATCTTTGTGTTTTTTATCTTTGTTAGTAGAACAGTAATTATTAATTCTGTTGAAGACACCAACATGCAAAATGAGAAAATTTTACCATTTTTTTTCTAAAGAATTAAATATTGGATATGGATCTTGTATGATAAATATCGACAACTGGTTTTCAAAAATATAAATTTCTAAAATCGGATATCTTAAATAAAAAATATAGCATTTCAAAAATTTAAATGAGTGCTGATGTATAGTCAAAGGGCATTTTGCACTTCCGTTTTGCATTTTGTTATTGCCAATGAATTTTACACTACTCTTTGAACAAAAAAAAAATTATCTCCAGTGGAAATTTATAATAAGCCAACTTTTATACTAAGATGGGTTCACCGTGGTGGAAGAGCCAAGGGGGTGTTAGTGAAGCACATAGGGCTTAGAAAGGTTGAAGCTTTTGGCGGTGAGCAAACAAAGGCCTACTTCAGGGTTGTCATGCGTCAATCCATTCCACCTTGATTGGATTTTTTGCCCACCTTGGTAAATGTTGTTATGATTTACACCAACAAAAACTAGGATTGTATGGGGCTTTTATACCAATTGGACATAACTAGGCAGTGACAAACATAAGCAAGCATAATATGAGTACCACTTTCATTCTAGTATATGATATCCCCAAAAGGGTTGTATACATATTTATTATGAATAGTTCATGTGGGATGAGTCTCATCTACCTGTTGATTTTGCACTGCATACCCTTGGCAATGGTTCTTGGAGAAATCTGGAGATTGTGGACTCTATTTTGGATTCTTCTGTCTTATAACCACTGATTTAGCTGCCTCCGACTCATAATTGAATGGTTCTTTTATTTGCTGGCGAGCTCCGAGGACGGTTCTTACCGTAGGATAGTTTTATTTGACATGAGTAGTCATGTGTTCAAATAAAAAAAAAGGCACCGGATGAGATAGAAGTTTACCCTTGTTGGTGGATGCTTGTCTTGCACAATGACTTTATTGCACTATTCCGATAATTGATCGAGGTTTTGATGGGCATTTTCTTGACACGTGGAAATGAAGCAGGAGGTGTGTTGAACCAAATCTTTTACCATTAGACCCCTTTTACGAGTCATTATACCGCTTGGCCTTTGGATCAAGGATGAGTTTTTTTATCTATACTCTCTTCACAGATGGTCTTGTACAATCATAGTTACCATAAAATGAGGAATGTGGGAAATCCAGGAAACAAGATATGGAGATGGATCTGGAAATTTAGGTACAAGGGAAGCCTAGTTTCAGTCAATGGAGGATACCCTCATAATTTTTCCAATATACTTTAAAATTTTGTCAAATCTTTTTGTTGGATATGAATAACGGGATGCCAATGAGTAACTGGAGGGGACTATTTATTCCCATTTTGGGGGGTATATCTATGTAATCTTCTTTAAAATTTACATCTTAAAGGTTTTTTAAGTCATAATTAAGCTCCAATCGATTAATCTCATTATTTTTTGTTTCTAAAGTTATGAACCTCTTCTTTCTTTCTTAATGTTATTATTGTCATAATGTTGGATGTAATATTCTGCTAGAATGTACAAATATATTAAGACAATTTCGTAGTTTATTTCCACCTTTATCTTCTCTTGGATAGCATTTCAACTTGACTAGTCCTTGTTCTTCTAAACCACTAATTAATTAACCATATTTTTAACTTTTTTTTAGCAAGTGTTTCTCTAATATTCCATTTGAACTGAACTTTTGTTGTTAGATGTTCTGATAGTATGTACAAATCCATTGTTACATATTTCTTGTTTAATTCATGTTGTTAGAGTTATTTGTACCTATTTCCCCCTTTCTTTTGGATAAGTATCTCAGCTAGATTTGTTTTAGTTCTTGTAGGTTAGAAATTAGTTGGACATATGTTTAATTTAATTATTTTGAAAGTGTTTTCCCAGTATGCGATTTTAACATAAGTTTTGCTGTTGGATGTTGTGATAGTTCACAATTCCATAAAGGTAACCTCCTAATTTTGAATCAGCTGTCTGTTTATTTATTTAAAAAATATATACCATAAGTAATCCAATTTGGTTAGTAATGCTTCTCTAATAAGGAAGGGTAATTAGGTGTCCAAGTTTTTTTTAATATAATCTGGAGATGTTTCTATAATATGCCTGCATTAAACAATGAATTTGAATTGTTTCTCTTAAGATAGCCATGTTTGTGGGGATTTGGCCAATCTTGGTCTTAGTAAAAAAAAATCTAAAATGTTGAAAAACTAATTTTGCTATGGTTGCTGTTGATTATTACCAAACAATTATCAACGTTAAGTAGTTTAAACATAACTTTTTTAATTATATAACTATAATATCTATTATATTTGTATATATTCGTACAAACTTTGGGTGATAGGGACAAACAACATTGAGAAGGGTCAAAATCTGATATTTCACGATTTAAGACTTGTAATATCGCATCTCTTGATAGAAATCTTGATGGGTTTCTAGCTTTCTTTAATTTAATCACAATTACCATTAGTTCCCCAAGAAATTATGGATGAAAATTGAGGATATGAGTTCTTTTACATGTTTTATTTTTCTATTTGGTATAGATGTGCTGGCATAATGGTTAAGTAGGGGCAAATTCCATTGTTTTTCATGCTACAGTGTTGCCTCATGTATTCTCGTTGGCTTTATATAGAAGGGATGCTCTTTTTATTAAGAATAATGCTATGAGTACAAAATAACTCCCCCAAATGTCCCCCAAATCTGATGTGGATGCCACATCATTCTCTCACATGCCTATCATCTATTGCCATATGGTGGGAGTCCCGCCAAGGCACAAAAACCAAGTCATTTTGGAGAACATTTAGGAGAATTATTTGAAGTATGTAGCATTACTCTTTTATTAACGTACTATTGTGTTTGTCTTCATAAAACATCTCATCCCAAAGGTTCTATATATGCACATATTTTACTCATTGATGCATAACCCACCCCCACCCACCCACCCACCCGAGAGCTCGAGCTCCATATTGTTGAGGCGTATTTCGCAGCTCACTGGCACCACCGTCGAGACCCAAAGTTCAATGCATACATCACACCTAGTTCTACTCCCTAAAGAAAATGTTTTTCATATTTTTTATTTTTCACTTGAAATTAACCTTCCAATCAACCCATATTCAAAAAATTCGATCAAAATACATTTTTTAGTTATTTTTAAAAAATCAACAAAAAACTGCTGGTGCAGACCCTTATAAATAAAATATTTTGAGCAATTTTTTGCACATTTTTTAAAAATAGTTACAAAATATATTTTGACCTTATTTTTTGAACATTGGTTTGTTGGAATGTTAATTTCAAGGAAAAAATAAAAACTTTAAAAAGAAAAAAGATTTTTAAGGCCTACAATTAAATGTGATGTCTGGATAATGTGTGTGTGTATATATATATATATATACACACACACACACACACACACACACACACACAATACTGCTATTGTGGAGACCAATTTGCATTTTAAGAGTGCGAACTAGACATGTGTCACCTGGTAGTGAGCCCAAAAAAGAGAGAAAGAGTGCCTATGATTTAAGCGATAATTTCTAGACTCACCATCAGGTGACACATGTCCGGTCTACACTGTTAAAATACTAGACAGTCCGGATAAATGAATTATTATATATTATTTTATATATATATATATATATATATATATATGTTTGGCAATCGAAAGTTCTTATCTTGCATTTACATATCTTCTTGCTCTTAGCGTTAAAATTAACGATATTCATGAACTGGAATAGAACGATATATACGTATACAAAAGTCGTCCTTCACATTCAATTAGCAAATCAACAAAATCGGATAGAAAAATAAAGAGACATTAATCTTTTGGTCGACCACCTTTTTTACCTTTCTTAGACTTGTTATTACAAAAATGCTATTGTTACCGAATTTTTCACATAATTTTTTGGAACAAACTGACGTGGCAATTTGTTATTAGTTGATTTTGAGAGCCTATGCCAGTGGAACCTAAAAACCAATCAATAACAAATTGACGTAAAAAATTCATTAGAACCACTCTTGTTATAATTGCCCTTCTTGTTAGTTTGGACATCCCGATTCTTACTGTTGTTTTGGGTTTCAGAACCACCTTCACCAGCGTTGCTACTTTCTTCATCCTCAGCATTTCTACTTTCACCCATGAATGACCGACTCAAGAACACCCCCAAGCTTTGGCCTTCTTAGTTGCAAACTTGACTAATTCTCTTATTTCTGGAATATTTCTCTCCACCTTTTTCTCACTCATATTCAATGTAGAAGATAGAAATGCTGCAAATTTCTTGACGGACTACGGCAACCCAAAGCCGTAGATTTCCTCTGAAGACGCATCAGTTGCAAATCCGCATTTGAACACTGATAGATAAGCCATTCGACAATTGAGGATTTTATTGTGAAAAAAAAATCCACGCGAATAGTATAACGAGATCAGAAGGTGCTCCACGAGATACAAGAAACAACTAGGTGAAATATAGTGAAATATAGTGAAATAATTTGTTTCAGATGGCATTATAACAATCTTCCAGAGCTTTATGGAACATTCGAACTCGAGAGACCTCTTTTTGAGCTCCTCCAAAATTAACGTCTTCGCTAAGATTCTTAACAAAATCCCCCCAAGGGAAGTTTCCATAAAACCTATTTACAATCTTCACACAAAGTTGAGTTGGTTTTCCAGATCTAATCCACATCATCACCACCCTTCCAATTTGCCTATAGGTGAGTTCACCCTAATCTCTCCAATAATAACATCTCTTCGAAATATCATTCCTCCTAAGATAAATCATTTTATCTGCCATTGATTTTCGCTAATCCAAATGAAAAACATTTGACACATACGTATGAGATAGTTGAAGAAAATTTTGCAACGACCTTGTATTACGGTACTTGCAGTCGAGAAACTTGAAGTCCGGAAGAAATTTTGTTACCTCAAAGATGTGAAAAAATACATGCTTTGGGAAAACTCAGAAGAGTAGCTCCTGATTGACAACTGATGGAGAGCTTTAATAGTTTCAAACACCTTCATACCCACAGAAAGTAATTCCAATTGCCAATAACTCCGAATGGTAGATACCAACTGTCGAGCATCAACAGAAACCAACTTTCCACACTTTTTCGAAGAAATCTTTCATCAATATTTCTCGCACAATCAGCATTAGAGTTCAGAAACATGTAAACGAAGTCCTCTAACTTACTACTTAACTGCCTCAACTCACCAAAATAATTCAAACAGAACTCCTTGTAACCCAAATGATCTTGGGTTTCAGAACAAAGTAAACATTCAAAGATATTCACAGTTTTTTCTTTCCACTCGTTCCAAGAGTACACCAGCGTTTCAACATAGACCCGGGTCTTTGAAATCTTTTCTTCTGTGTGATTTACGATATCCACGAGCATTTCATCATTAAACTCATACTTTGAGGTATAGAAATGAAAATGAAGGTTCGGAATTTTTCGAACATATATGATTTCTCATCCCAGACTTTTATGTTGCTGGGAAGCTTTTAAAGACTTATTCAATTCAATCAAATTACCATGTTCATGTGACAAAATATCAACTTCCATACAAACAAACTTATATAAGTGATTTGATTCCTTCTTTGCGAATGACTTAGATTTCCCTAAGAGCTCCTCCATGTTCATAAAATGCTTCAAGGGAAACCCTCTGCTTCCAGGATCCCATAGAGAGTTGGAGAACACAAACCCAAGGATGAGTGAAGATGCCTCATTAAAACGTCTAGCCTTCTCTAGAAAATTTGCCTCGGCTATAAGATCTCCTCTCAGCCTTGAAATCTTTGCAGCCTCGACGAAGTTTCCCCATTCTTCTTCCAACAACAAAAGATTGTCCAGACATTCTAAAGACTTCAAGAAGTGTCGTCGTGATTCCATTGAATGAAAAGCTCTGATGAATTATCCTTGAGATTGTAATAATGGTGTGCACAACTCTTTAGAAACTCACTCAATCTTGTCAATTTCTTTACTCCTAATGACCAAACCATTAACTATAGGTTCATGTTGTTTCCAGTATTCAATGTATTGCAATACCACGTCAAAAAATATGCCCTTCGTGCAAACTGATAAGCACTCTGAAAAGTAATTGGCTTTAGCTGTCCAGTATTCAATGTATTGCAATACCATGTCAAAAAATCTGCCCTTTGTGCAAACTGATAAGCACTCTGAAAAGTAATTGCCTTTAGCATAGACTTCAGCTTCAAGGTTATAGCACTCCGCCAGAGCAAAACATTCTGCCGCTTTCTTTAGCTCAAAATCCCCACATTTGTCAAGATAAATTTTTCCAGCCCTTTCAAACTCCCCCAAGTCACAAAAACATTCAGCGACAGCCTCAAACCTGCCAATTGAATAAAATATTTTAGCAGTCTCCCTAAGTACGTATATATAAAAATGACGTCCCTTTTTTTTTTTTATTGTTTTGGTACATGACCTAAAAGTTGCAAAATAACAACTCCCTCTCTCTCACACACATGCACAAATAAAATTCAAATAAATTCACACCAGTAAAGTAATATACGCTCATTGGTAAGTGTCATATCTTCACCACTCAATTCATCCCTTGTATTAACTTTGACCACTGATTAATTTCTTATCGTCTACTGCTATTGCCATTTTTCCCTAGTTGTAGAAATGTGCCTCTCATAGGTGAATGCTTATGGAGGTCCCAACTTAAACAAACGTCTCTTCTGGTGCTCAGTCATATATCCATAGAAAATGAATGAGACTTAAAACTGAAAACAAAGGTTAATTTGCAAGGATGTAAAAAAAAGGGGGTTTTCCCGTTTGTGCTCAATCTCTACACCAACACTGCCAAACAGACATGCTTCTTCACGCGGGATAATATGGCATTGGCTAAAAGTCGTGCAAAATTTAGAATTGGAATTTAACTAATTTAGAACGGTTCACAGCTGGGTTAAATTTGGCATGCCTCTTTGCTGTGTAAAAAGAGTGACAGACCATCTTAACCTTTAACATAATCTGAAGAATGACGTTTCGAAATGTGGTCGATGTAGTGCGTATTGGAAGTTTAGGTAGGTCATTTCCCTTAAATTTGGATCTTGACATTTTGTGATATGGCGTATTTAGAAAGGTTGCGTACATTTAAACCCCGGGGGTAAGGCTGCGTACATCTACCCCCCCCCCCCCCCCCCCGCCCCTCCCTAATACCCTGCAATGGTGGGAGCCTCGTGCAATGGGTTTACTACTTAGAATTAAATTTTTTTAGGAGTTACAGAACTATGATTTAATAAGTGGGATCTCTAAATGTGGCATTCCCAATTTTAACATTGATGATTTTAGCTATTTTTTATAATAGTGAATCTTTTGATTTCAATAACAGAATAAATAGGATGAAAATGACGTCTTTGTTAAGCCTACCCCCACTGACCACTTACTGGTTTTAGCAACGTAACATACCACATATTAGAGAAAACCATGTTCCAAGTAACATTGATCTATATGTGTCTGTTTCTTATGTTCTATTGGTTCTGAAAGTAAATATCTAATGTCAAATATTTTTTAATCAATGCACTCACATCCCTGCAACCGTTTGCATCAATTAAATAAGAATTTTCTACATTGACCAAATCATTGAATCGATTAAAAGCTTTATTTGATTTAGGACAGTTCAGTAGAGATGAGTTAGGACAGTTATGTGTGTGTTAAACGTGTTTAGTGTCGGCTGGTGGTGGTGGTAGAAATTATTTCAATACATAAACATTTTCTATCCATTTATTTATGCATACATGTCTTGTTTTTTGTTCGGATCACTTTTGGTTTGAATTATCTTTTTTTATAACCCTAAACCTCCACACGAACGAGCCCTCTGGACTCCCCCATGCAAGCTAAATAGAGGGACGTTGTGCAAGAGCCTTTAATTCTCTTTTAATATGTATGTATGCATGTATATCATAGAACTTGGGTATTCTTGTTTCTATTTAATTAATTGAATGCACTATTGGATATAATCTGAAAAGTTTTTAACTCTTGTTTGACGTAGGACTTAAAATATTCTTTAAATGATATCGTGTCTTGATAATAATGTAAGTGGTAATATTGAGCTGCATATGACATTTATGCACAACATATAAAGTTTAACAAGACACGATTGTATACATGGCAATTAACCAAATGTTGATAACCTTCAAAGCCACTATAATCTTTGACACACATCACATAAACTGCAAAATGGCATGTGTTACTGAGATCTTAATAGAAGTTTAAAGTATTGTGACCTACGTAACTACAGGGTAAAATAGGAAATATTTGAGGGGCAAAATAACCTAAAGTCATCACTTCCTAAAAAACATCTAACTAAAAGATACATGAAATAAAAAATAAAAATACCTAATTAATTTTTCTTTCTTCTAGGACCGTCGCCATATGTTCCGCCTCTTTTTGAGAGAGCTCAACCTCGAGCTTAAAGGGGTTCTCCTTCGGTTCTCTGGTGGCACAACTCAGAGAATTTAAAGGTTTTGTTGCATGTCCTCCTCAAAGTTTCCGCTCCATTGCTAAGGTTCAATGTTTTGAACTAGTCTTCGGCCTTCAAAGCATACTCTACTGCTTGTTATAGGGATGAAATTTGTCGGAGACTTCATTTGTCTTGGTAGTTCATTTGTAGGTCATGTAACTAATGCATCATCATTTCCATTGTGTTCTCGTTCAATATTACTCGGGTGAATAGCAAACTAAACTTCTCCTTATACTCCTCTACGGACATCAATCATGTCTGGAGACCCTTTACCTTTGCACACGAATCTCTCTCATAAGAGTGGTGTTAGAATGCTGTTTCTAAGTGTCTCTTCAACCAATTGATCCTTCTTCACTTTCTTCTCATCCGACCACAATACAACTTGCCCTTGAAATTTCGTCGACACTATCTCGACACATTTTGGCCCAGTAGTATTCTTTAATTCGAAGATCTTCTCCATTGCATTGAGCCATTCTATATGGGCATCTAGATTTAAGTTCCCGTCAAACATAGGATTAAGATATCCTCATGGACCCACTTTTTTAAGATGGCGTAGCATAAGACCCATATTGCGCTCTCCATCTTCTTATACCAAGTCACGAACATCACCAACCAATGGGGTTGCACACCTTCTGCAATTCTGCCCAAGGCGAGATAGGTGGCCGCCACAGGACCCCGAATTTTGATCAAGTTTAGGGCCCCAATTTTTGTGTGTGTGTGAATAATAGTTTTTGTGTACCTTTATATTAAATTACTGTAAATACTTGTGCAATAATGCTAAGAACTCAATTAGTCACATGCACTTTTTGAGAAGCATGAGGTACCTTGTTCAATTCCAAGGGACTACATTATTTATTTTATTTGGCATAAAATAGGGCACTTTTGGTCCAACTGTGTGGATATCCAGAAATTTCATTCTAATGTCACACTTTAGAGTCCTAAAGTATTAAAATTTTGACTTTTATATTAAATTATGATTATTTTTTCTAAAGTAGTTAATTTGATCTACATTTTCTTAGTTAATTTAAAATAAATTATTCTGAACTTTAAATCAAAACCCCCAGAATAATATATTTTCGTATCTTTTTCCTAATGAGCACAATTTTTTTATATGGCCATTTTTCAATTTAAATTCAATACACTTGTATTTTAGGCTGAAAATGTATTGAATTTTATGATGATATTACGATAATAAATTATTATATTTTGTCATGGATATTAATAAAATCAAGGTCCCCATTTCAAGTTTGCACCTTGACCCCCAAGTAGAATCAAAACGTAAAGCTAAGTACCAAGTAGAGGGTAGACCATTTAATGAGTGATGTAACCGCTGCATTGAGTGCATGCGAAAATCACTCCATATAGTTAGACACTCAAAATAACTAACCAAGTCATATTTTTCAATGCAAGATTAATTAGTTACCTGAATAAATTAAACTATACGTGAATGGATAATACAGGAGAGTTGAGTTGCATTTATTTTATCGATATTGAGATCAATATTTGTGTGAGAGTTTCTATTAATTCCACTGCGTACATCATAAAACAATAATACCTACACCACAAATTTCTTATCTTAGCAACTCCGTAACTGTTGAGTATCTTAGCAGTTATATATTAAAACTCAAGGTTTTGTAAATTTATAATTCCAGCTTCACTATTCTTTATTTATCAAAGCACGATTCACTCGTGTAAGTGTGGTGATCGCTTCGCTTCCGTGAACTAATACGGCGAAATCAGTGGCCAACATCCAACCTAAGGAATGAATTGATATGAATCAAACCAAAGCCAAGCTGGTGTCGGAACTGTAGTGCGTGAATAACAAGATGGAGAAGAGAATATGGAATAATAGATCAAAATAGGGAACTACAACCCAAAGGGCAACCAACCCGTGCCGACGTTAAAGACCACCACCCTTTGTCTTATTGGGTCAGTGGCCATGAGAGAAGGTACCAAAGCTGTGGGAGATCCCGCTAGTGAATGAAGCCAACAGAACTACCGGGGAAACTGCGAGAGGCATAAGGCAGCCATCCCAAAGCTTTACTAGCATGTGATGCTTTTGAGGCCGGGAGAAGATCAAGGCAAGAAAAGGTGAAGGAAAACATCCCATGAGGCTTTCGGCACAACCACCACCACCTCAACTCAAGCCCTTTGGGGGCCACCCACCCATAATCACTACAAGAAAAAATACATTTCGCGACACACTTGGGTAGTAATTATGTCGCAAAAGACATTTCACGAGATACTACCCTATGTCGCTTCGGTGTCGTGGAATCACTGTCTGGGAATGTATTTGGCAACATATAATAGCTATGTCGTGGAATGCAGAACATTCCGTGACAAAAATACATGTCGCGGAATGTTAATATTTATATTAATATAAATACTTTTCGCAACATAATTTTATGGGGCAGAATGTCATCCATGTGGCAACACGCGATCTTTGCCACGAAATGTCATTTTATTTAGCGACACGCTATACGTGTCAAATAATGTAAATATTTATATCAATGTAAAACACATTTCGCGACATAATTGTATGTCGCGGAATGTCATCCATTTGGCGACATGCTATACATGTCGCGAAATGTCATGTATTAGGCGACATACTTTACATGTCGTGAAAATAATTTTTTAAAAGATTGCAAGATAAACATATATAAATTATCCCATTGATATAACCTGAATAAATGTGCATTCGTAACATTTTTGCATTCAAACTATCACACAAAAAGACATCCATTTTAATTTCACAATTATCTGTTAAAATACAATTCATCAAATACATATAGCTTGAACAAATGTTCAAAATAAAACCAATTGCAAGAATAAAATAAAAAACACAAAAAAATATGGGTCATCCAATCGATTGGCTCGACGAAATCCAACGATATCCAGCAAAATCCAACATCGATATGTGACAAGAAACAAATAAAGACGTGTTCACCATAATTAGGTTATATACTATGAAACAAAATCAACTTTTATCATTATCTTAATTGCGCCTATTTTCAGTATGTTTGACAGTCGTTTTACGTTTTCGCTCACCAACACCTAATTTTTAAATCCGTGTGTTGGAATCATTCAATTTAGAACACTAATTACTTTTAGAAAATTTTGGCAAAGTTTACTTTGTTTATTCATGAAATCCAACCTGTTTTAACATTTAAAAAAAAAACTCAAACAACAACATCCACAACTAAACCATCAGCAAACCCCTTCCACCAATTTAACATAAATAAGCTCATAAATAAGGCAATCAAAGCAAAGGTTAACCGGACACGTGTCCAACTTTAAAAAACAAAAAAAATAGTCTCACATCGCTCGCACAGCCAACAACAGTCTTACTTTAGTCCCATATGTGGTGTGTGCGACTCTTTCCAGGCGATTTTATTATTAGTTTTAAGTTTTCACGTTCTAACCACCAGTTCTTAAATTTTATACTAGTGATTTGTAAATTATCATCATAATCTCAAACCGAGGTCCCGTGAGGACACAGTCAGTTCTTACGAGTTACATTGGTCCCGTGCGAGGTGTTTACACCCCTTTTCGGGTCGTTTGATGGCTGTTTATCGCTTTCTCCCTTTAACGTTATGCTTTTAAACCTAAGTCGAAGTACTTACAAATTATCATCATATTCTCAACCCGGATGTCCTGTGAGGACACAGTCAGTTCCTACGAGTTACATTGTTCCTGAACAAGGTTTTTGTGCCTCTTTTCGAGTCGTTTGATGGTTGTTTTGATTTTTTTCCTTCAACGGTATGTTTTTAAGCCAAGTTTAGGGATTTGAAATTTATCGTCACATTTTAAAATCGAAAGTCCCGTGAGGACACGGTTAGTTCCTACAAGTTACATTGATACCATACGAGATGTTTACGGCCCTTTTCGGGCCATTTGATGTTTGTTTTGGGTTTTCTCCCTTTAACATCATGTTTTTAAGCCTATGTCTAGGTATTTGCAATTTTTTGTCATATTCACAAGTAGGGAGTCCCATGAGGACACGATCAGTTCCTACAAGTTACATTGGTCCCCTACAAAGTGTTTGTGCCTCTTTTTGGGTCGTTTGATGGTTTTTTTGGGTTTTCTCCCTTTAATGTCATGTTTTTAAGCCTAAGTCTAGATTTTTACAAATTTTCGTCATATTCACAAACCGGGAGTCCGTGAAGACACGATCAGTTCCTTCGAGTTACATTGATCCCGAGAACGAGGTTTAGGTGCCTCTTTTTAGGCCGTTTGGTGTTTGTTTTGTTTTTTGGCCCTTAAACGTTATGTTTTTAAGCCCAGTACAAGGTGTATGCGCCTCTTTCTGGCCATTTGATGATTGTTTTGGGTTTTTTCCCTTTAACGACATTGTTTCAAGATTAAGTCTAGGAGTTTGCAATTTGTCGTCATATTCACAATTGGAGTCCCAGGAGGACACGATCAATTCCTACGGGTTACACAGGTCTCGTACGAGGTGTTTGTGCCCCTTTTTGAACTGTTTGGTGGTTGTTTTGGGGTTTCGCCCTTTAACATTATATTTGTAAGCCTAATACTAGGTATTTTCAAATCATCGTCTCATTCTCAAATCGAGAGTCCCATGAGAATATGGACAATTCCTATGAGTACATTGGTCCCATACGAGGTGTTTGCGCCTCTTTCTAGGCCAATTGATGGTTGTTTTGGGTTTTCGCCCACTAGCGTCATGTTTTATGGTGCATTAGTTCTTTTTGAGTAAATGAATATATATTGCAAGTTTTGTATCTAAATAAGAGGTAGTATCTGGGGTTATGATTTCATATTTAGATTGTAATTTCAGTTGCCTGGAACAAAATTCTTGATAGCATGGAGATCTAACACTTAGAATATATGAAAAATATATATTACTAATCTGTTAATATGTGTTACTTTTGTGTTGAATGTATACATACTTTTAGTTATAGCTTGCTGTCAAGCCCAGTATTCGATATATATTTCCAACATTGAAAACTAGAGGTAGTGGAGGAGTTTATTATAAGAGACACCTCTCCAATCCCTAGTGTTACAAATTCTTGGTGATTTCCTTTTGGATATGCATAATACATTTGTCATCTACAAACTCTTTCCATGAAAAAATGATGATTTCCTTATACTTTCAATTTTATCTATTAACCAGAACATCAGATCATTAGTAGGGACAAAATTTCTAGCACATCAGATCAATATCCCACACATTCCTCTATATATAGAACTGGCCACATTAAATATTAAGATTCGATTTAAAACCTGAGCAGCCTCATTATCAGCATTCTTAGTTCACGATGCATTTTTATCCTGCCTTATACCACACTAGCGGCTGCATATCTCATCAGCCTCATCAAATTGTTCCCCAATCAAAGCATTTCCTTCCCATGTTTCAGAACCATTATCTGTTTCTTTATCAGGTACAGGATGGCTATATGGTTCGACAGTGGAAGAACTCTGCACAGTAATTGTATTTAAGCATAAAATGTAATGTAAGCATATATATCTCCAGAAGCTTAACTAAAAAACATGTAAGGGCCTATATAGAGATCGCTGTGAGCATCAAGATAACGCATGGTTCAAGGACACAGTTTTAACCTAAGACTCGGCAGCCTAGTTTTTCACTTGGTATCTGTTTCATTTCCTTAGTATGGGAAGTAAACTAGCTTGATGAAAAAAATAAATAAAATATGTACAAAAAAAATTATTACTGCAGTAATAATAAATTTGATGATTCAATCAAATGCATCACTGAAATTTGTCTTCCCACAGACAAACTGGACAGTTCCATCGAATTCACAGAAAAAAACTAATGAAAATTAAATCAGGCATACGAATCATATTGTAAGTTGTGATCAATTTTGAGTTTTTTTTACTTTAACCATTGATATAATTGCATAATTAGACTCACACCATTAGAAGTCAAACATTAGACTTAATCCCCTCCCTCTGACATGCAACATATAACGCATAGGTTACAAGTGATTTTGTGCAGATGCGCTCGCTCATGGAGTGTGTGGGTTGGTTGGTTTTTGGGGGGGGGGGGGGGGATGGGATTCAGGTTTGTTTCTTGCTTGCCAACTAATACGCAAACATGTTGAAAAAAATATCTTAGCCTGACTTTTCCTCTTTCTTTATTTCTTTCTCGATTAGTAACCAAGACTAAACTCTAAAATAAGATGGGGAAAAAAGGAAAAATAAACAGCTAGAACCTTCCCGAAAATTCAACACCTTCACACCCACACCAACAGCTATATATGTGATGCTTAAATGAATATCAAGCAATAAATTATGTGGAGGATTTTACCAAAGGATTTATTTTACCTTTTGGAGTTCTACTAATAAGTTGTCAAGAGATGCCTGAGATTCAAGTGAATTTTTTTCTGAATTCATTTAGGCATAAGATTCAAGGTCAATTTACAGTAGAATTTGATCCAACTCGAAATTTGCAATTTCCTTTTCCATGTAAACTATTTGTAAGTCATATACTTGTTACCACTACCTCTTAACAATAAATTGAGAAAATACGCGAAAAAATAAACGTATGAAATTTTATCCCAAACAGATTATTACAGTTCAAATATTTGTTAGAGTAGCACCTAGGAATTCAGTCACAACACAAATTCTTATTGAACTATTGCTTGATAAGAAATTAAGATCTACATCATTGAACTCATTAGGATCTACTTTATTGAACTCATTAGGATCTACTTGATTAGGATCTTCTCGAAATTTCTTTTCAGCTTTATATCAGAGCGACTGGCTTTTTCATGTTTAAATATTCTGATAATAGAAGCCAAACCATCAAGGATAAATCATAACTTGTGTAGGAACCCTGCGAGGACGCAATCTTCTCTAAACAGTGATGAAAAATTAACTGTGACGGAAAAAGTAAAACAAGGGTTGGGGTTGTTTATAGGTAAGTTTTATGGCTATTTTTAAGATGAGAACCACAGATTAAAGGTTTACAAAAAGGACAGAAAAACTAATTAATCAAGCTTTAATTGAACAAGGAACTGGGTGATATTTTCAGGATAATATGAACCGTAAGCATAATAGCTAATTCATACTCTTTGAGCAATGAACTCTCCAAATTGTAATTATATTATCTGGACACAAAATAATTGAACAAATAATTATTTTTATTATTTTTTCCTTCTATATGGGTGGGAGGGGTGGCATTCTCAGATCCAGCGAAACATAATATCTTAACTAAAAGCAAACAATCCATTGGCAAAATTTGAAAGAAATGGTGGCTTTCTCAGATCTAATAGGATAATTCAATAACATGAAGTAGAAGCAAGATGGAGAATAACACAAGCTTATTCAACCTCTGAAAATTAATTCATTAAACAAAAAAATAAATCCACTGATAATAAATTTTTTAAAACTCCATCAGATGAAATTGTTTCAATTAGAATAAGATGCAAATTTAAGCTTGAGTTCAGACTAACCATTGTGTGGCTTGGCTTTGGGTGGTTGCTTAGTGTGTAATTTACCTACAGCCAAATATTTAAGGTGGAGAGTAATTGGAATGGTTCTTTCTCATAATAATATTATATAAATGAAAAGGTGTAATTTGGCATGAGCTACGAAGCACGGGTACTTTCAGGAGGTCGTGAATTTTTATTGGACACGTATGGGATATGAGATACGCTAGGATATGTGAATCCTAGAGTATCCTATTTTTTAAATGGCCTGGAGCGCTAGGATACATTTTTGGATACGCTGGGATACACTAGGATACGTTTTTTTATCCTATTGTCTCTTTTTTTGCCTGAGTGAGTTCTCCCTCACTCAGAAATGACATTTCTTAAGTTTAAATCAACTTTTTATCTAAAATGGCATTTCATTCTACCATTTTCTGAAATGGCATTAAATAAGATAAAATAATATATAAAGTAAAATAATAAATATTCAAATTTATCATTAATATATATAAAATAAAATAATAAATATTTAACGTATCTAAGTGTATCGTATCCTACATTTTGGAAAAATCCCGTATCCCGAATCGAGTCGTATCCCGTATTATGTGTCGAGTCCATGCTTCTTAGGACATGAGAGATAGAGACCAATGATATGTTTTGACAAAACTGAAAATTTCTAATACTAAGTGCTCTGAACCAATGCTAGGCAAGTGTCCATACTAGTTCCTTTTTCACGAGTGAAAGGTATATATATCACTAAAAGACCCATGGGAATTGAGTGAATCTTCATATATATCATTAGGACGAAGAAAAAAAACATCAAAAGGTGAAGGATTATAATGATCTTATAATACACCAAGTTTGTAGCCTTAAAGAGCACCCCACTTTCAATGGGGAGGAGATGATCTAAATGCATGTAAAATCATCCCCATTCTTAATACTCCAAGATTGATATTTTCATGTTATGATAAAATCAATGCACTCTCAGTAATGCTAAAAGATAATCACTCTTATACGTTTTGATACAGTTTTGCCTCCCATTAATGGTATAAATGGTACCTAAGACTTTAGTTGTAAGAGTATCTCTGATGTGATCTTAAAATTGAATTGAACTTTAACGGTGGACAAACAGTCTAAATACTTGTTGGAGTATAATCGAGAGGCCAAATGGGTTCTCACCTCAAAGCTCCTGACATAAAAGGGTTTGTGTCCCAAGTTTAGATGAAAGCTATAATTTTCATTTTATTTTTCCAGAATTGAAATCTCTTTGCGTTTGAATGAAAATTATTAAATATTTGGTTCAGAGGGAATATGAATCAACGTTTGTGAGTAATAATCTTCCCACATTACAACAATTGACACTGTGATAGATTAGAAATAAGCAATGTGTTCTTAAGTAGATCATCTAACACACTTTTATTTCTTAAGTTTTAGCTTTCTTACTATGTTCCTGAAATTAAAAACCCGAAATTATCCTTATGCATTATCCAGTAACTTCAATTTTTGAAATTTCTTCCATTATTAATTAAATTTAGTTCAATTGTTTACTATACTTTCATTCACTTGCATAGTTTACTTTTATTTGTTGGAGTGATGGAACGAAAATGTTCATAGTTCACTTGCACTTTAACAGCTCTTTTCACTACAATTTCTCTAAACCAGCCAATTGTATATGGCAAAGTTTCGGATAAATGGATGGTAACCATGATCGGTGTAAACGGTGATGGAATTTTATCAAACAAAATCTATGCACGGTATAAAAAACATCAAACTTATTTTTAGAAGGGGCTTTTGGGAAAGGTCTAACCCAACCCAAAAGTGTGTAAAAATAGGACACACCACACAATTTTATAAATTTAGTCCTTATACTTAAAAGACCATGAAAAATTACCAATATACCATTTGACAACTCATACAAAAAAAACATCAGATTTTTAAAAATCTCAAATCTACAAATTCAAAATTCACAAAATTTATATATTTAAAATCTACTCGTCAAGATCTATCCAACAGCACTCATATTCGATATTTTTGACAAAAAAGATAGAAACCAATAAATTTACTATTTCACTAAAACCTCCATTTTTTTCGGCGAACGCTCCATTTTATCCGGAGAACACTCCATTTTTCCCGACGAACAACCTTCTTCTTCAGCACGGACCAAAAAAATGAAAGAAATAGGTGAAAAGAGAGAGAAACGAGGAGAGAGAATCAATTCGATGAAGATTCCGGTGGGTGGGGTAGTTTTTAGAATGAGTTTTAGATAAGTATGAATAAGGGTATAAATACCTCTTTAACTAAAACAAATAAAATTACTACTCCTAACTCCAAAGGGTTCACACAAATAAATATTATTATTTCACTAGAACTAGATTTATAAACTTGAAAATTAGTATCCTATAAATTTAAATATAGGATGAAACATGACCTTGAGCTTCTCTACTTTTAAAATGAATTAACCCCAAAGTGTGAGTCGGGATTAACCAAAGGAGAGGATAATATGCTGCCAACCCGCCCAAATCACCTCCCTCTCTCTCTCTTTAGGGCTACATCTCTCCCACCTCTAAGATAGTGTGCCACTTAATTACATATAAACAACAAAATCACAAGCAACACATATTAAAACTTGAAAATTACCATATTTTTTTAATGAGTGAAACGTAAATAAAAGTAAAATTGAAACGTACGTAATCAAAATACATACTCGGAACTGAACATTTCTACGAATCAGATCGTTTTTTTATGTAGAAGAATACCTTAATTCCACTTGTCTTTGGTCGACGGCAGAAAAAACGATGGGTGGGAAATTTTTTGGCCGCCGACGGGGGGAGTTTAGGAGCAAACAGTGGCCAGTCGGTGGGTTTTTTAGGAGTAGCTGGTCATTTTAATGTCTACGGAAGGGGGTTTTAGGAGGGAGATGTTGGTTGCCGAAGGGAGCATGTAGGTTTTGGAGTAGTTTTTTTTTAGGGACATATACCAAATAGTCCCTCGGACATTTTTTAATACTCATTTAGTCCAAACTTTTTTATTTTGCCTCAAAAAGTCCTTTGCCACATATTTTGGAGAGGGAGTGCCGCTGGCGCGAACCTCTAAAAATAAGAGGATATTGAGTGCTTGAGGGACTAAATGGGTTAAACTAAAAATATGTGTCCTTTTTAAAAAATATATATTTATAGTAGGGACTATTTAATAATTGACCCTTTTTTTTAAGAGGAAGGGAAGGGTTTTCTTTTTAGAATAGCGGGAGTGAAATTTTGGGGAAAAAAGGGGTAGATAAATATTGGATGGGATTGTTTTATAAAATAAATTAAATTAAAATTATGATATGCTTTGATGAAGCGGGATGTGTATATAATTTCACGATATGAACAACATGTTGCCAAAAGTAAGGAGTAATTTCGCGATATTAAAAATGCATCGCCAAAAGTAGGGGTAATTCCGCGACATCAAAAAACATGTCGCCGAAGGTAGGGTCCTAAATTTGTGACGTCAATTGGATGTCGTCGAATGTAAATGACAATAGCGAGAGAAATTTTGGAGTAGGGGAACCAAAAAAGACCTTTTCGCGATAATAAAATATATGTGTCGCCAAAAGTATACCCTTTGGCAGCACGAAAATACGGATGTCACGAATTGTGTTTTTTTCTTGTAGTGAACCGAGATCGTCCCTCGAAAAGGTACAACATCAACCAACTGACTCTGGCTCTATCGAACCCAAACACTTAAGTCCGAATCGAAATACTAGGATGAAATGGTGATTATTTCAATCGGCACTAAAGTCGTAGACATGGTCAATCAGGAGGGCAAATCTTATGAGAGTTCACTCTTTCGATATAGATGACCATATTTTCCTCCCCATAAGGTTACCATTTTATCGTGAGGGAAAGCCCAAGAACAGTCCATCATTCGTCCCAATTTTACTAGCGGGGGTGTTAAATGTGCAAGGAGATGGAGCACATGGTACACTATTGTCCAAACCGAGTCAGAGGAAATTTTCAAGCGTCCGACGTGTCCCGGGGGGAGGAAGGATCGATGGGAGGTATTACGGGGCGACCGACGGGATGAATTGCAGGTGTGTGAAGCCTCGTTGGGTGGTGATGTGAGGGAGATATCAAAGCATCTCGCAACCCGACATGGGAGGAGGGAGAGGGCAATATGGGTCTTATGCAACGTGTCCTCGAAAAAGGGAGCCCATGAGGATACCTTTCTCCAATGTTTGATGGATACTTAAATCCAGACGTCTCTCAATGCAATTAATAAGGTCTTCGATACAAGAACACCATCGGGCCAAAATGTGGCGACAAAATTTCAAAATCACCAGCAACACATTCAAACAGGAAAAAAATACAACACATATTAAAACTTGAAAAACACCATATTTTTAGAATGAGTGAAACGTAAATAAAAGTAAAATTAAAACATACTCGGAATTAAGCATTTCTACGAATCAAATCATTTTTTATGTGGAAGAATACCTTAATTCCACTTGTATTTGGTCGACGGCAGAAAAAATGATGGTTGGAAAATTTTTTGGCCGCCGACGGAGGGGGGTTTTAGGAGGGAGGGTCCTCGGAGGGAGATGTTGGTCGCTGGAGGGAGTATGTAGGTGGGAGATTTTGGGGACAGATTTTGGAGTTGTTTTTTCAGAAGAGGAAGGGAAGGGTTTTACAGCGGGAGTTCGGGGGGGAAGGGGGATTGAAATTTTGGGGAAAAGGGGTAGATAAATATTGGAAGGAATTATTTTTCAAATTATATTAAATACATATTGCGACATGCTTTGAGAAGCTGAATAAGGGGTGTTAAATTGTCACACGACCACGACACGACTCATACATTTAGCGGGTTTGTGTGAAGTTTTAACGAATATGGGTGCTTAACGGTTGGATCCGCTAAACACGACAACTTAACGAATTGAGTTTGGATTTAGTCATTTAGTATAAATACATGACACGACTCATTAAGGCAAGACTTAAACACGACACGAACCCGATAAGACACGACACAGTACACACGAATGACTTAACGGGTCGGGTTTGGATATAGGTGATTTTGACACGAATTCGATTAGATTCGGCACAAAACCGACAAAACACAACCCATTGCCACCCCTGGCTAAGCTGAATGTATATATAACTAGATTTTACCCTTAGCGATGTGCGGGCACTTTATATTTTTTATTTTAAGATTCTAATATATATGAAAAAAATACTAACAAATATGTATTTGATATAAAGAATACTTGATTTCATAGCATTTAGATCTATTCCTAATTTTACGATCAAATTAGTATAAAATGAAGTCATCTTTATTTTTGAAGAACTATAATACATATGAAAAACTAACAAATACATATTTGTTATAAAGAATAAGTATTTTCATTGTAGTTAGAAATATTTCTAAGTTTACTCTCAAGCTAGTAGAAACATCGAGTATCGATGATAATGTGCTTATCGAACAATTTAACTTGTTAAAAAGTTGGATATAAGAATCAAGCCTCGTAAAATATGGACTAAAAATTAAGTATCTAGACATTATTAATAAAAAATGTGAATATATGTCACATATGCATAATAAGATAATATTTCTCCCATTATTATCAAACACTAAGTAATCCAAGAAAACCATCGACCACTCACATATTTTACAGTTTTCATTTTTAATAACACTAAGTGGAATCTAAATTCATAAGAGAACAAATAAAAAGTAAATCGTATATACATTTCATTTTCACATGTAACTTTCTCATTCAAAATATTTAAAATATAGTTTACAAAACACATTTCAAAGGATTATTTATGAATATTTTATCAAATGGTTAATACCACAAAAGATCTTCAAAATTGTATAGATAAAAATGAAAAAAAAAAGTATGTATATAGCATATTCATAGGTAAGAGCCTCTACATCACTCTTTTTTAAGAAAACTATATGATTTTTTCGTTTGAAATTGAATTACAAAAAAGTATTTCATCATCTTCAATTTTCTACTACCACCAAGCTCCATTATATACGAAGACATATAGTCCAATAACACTGGCTAAAGGAGTAGCACTAAAAATGAAATGGTGGTGTTTTTATCTTGGTTATTTGATATTTGATTCGCATTATTTTTTTATAATTGACTTTAACCCTCATGATTTTCGTTTCGCGGGGTTTGAACCCAAAATGACTTTTAGCGACACACAATGTGCAATAAAATGTTTTATCAAAAAAAATTAAGAATAGTAAATAACAAAATATGATCTTTTCACACAGAGAGTTGTCCTCCAAAAAGGTATTACAAATAACAATCTCATATGATGAAGTCAAATAACAACAAATCACTACATATACTCCACAAGGTTATACTAAAAATACATCCATTTACCAAATAAAAAAATATTTAAATAAAAAAAATCAACACATGCTTTAATTCAAGCTTGCATAGTACAGGTGGCTATACCTTGGAGATTCGTGCATTCATATTGAATGTCTTAGATGGTAAAAAAATATGTAAAATTAGCTTTACATGGACAAATATAAGTAGTCTAATACTCATTTGTTATGATCCATAAAGGATGATGCTCATTAGGGATGTTTTTTCTCTTATTTTCCTTGGCCTGTTTTACAGTGTGTGTGTAAAGTGCCTCCTGTTTGTGATTGCCATACCATGCTCTCAATTTTGTTGAAACTGTGCAGTGAGAAATGACCCAATCTTATATATATAACGCTTGGAATGTGAAAAGACGTGGAAGACAAAACATTCAATACAAAAAAAGAGAAGAATGGACATTTAAAGAGAAAATGAAGGTATTCAAAAAGTCCATGATTATAAAATTGAAAGAGTAGAAGAAATACGGGGGTAAAAAATTCGGTAAAGATGAGAGAAATAAGGAAACATCTTAAACACTTAATTTAATTACACATGGCATAATTTCATGATGAGACTCCATTTTTTTAATAAATATATTACATTTCGCGACATGCAGAATATGTCTCCAAAAGAAAGGAGTAATTTCGCGACATTAAAAACATGTCGCCAAAAGTAGGGGAAACTCCGCGACATAAAAAAACATGTCGCCGAAGGTAAGGTCCCAATTTTTTTACATCAGTTGGATGTGCCCGAATGTAAATGACAATAGCGTGGGAAATTTTAATGTATGGGAACCAAAAAAGACCTTTTGGCAACAATAACATATATGTGTCACCAAAAGTATACCCTTTGGCAACACGAAAATACAGATGTCACGAATTGTGTTTTTTCTTATAGTGAACCGAGATCGTTCTTAGCAAGGGGTTGCCTTTTGAAAAGATGCAATATCAACCTTTCGACTCCGGATCTACCGGACCTAAACACATAGGTAGGGATCGAAATACTAGGTGAAAGGGTGATTATTTCAATCAGCATCAGGGCCCCTTCAGACTTGGTCTAGTGGTAGCGCACTAGTACTAAGGCTCCAGGCTCGACTGGGTTTGCTCCCCAGTTCGAGTCTCGGCAGCTGCAAACAATCTGGAGGCCAGCGGCTGGCCACTGATCCGCGAGTGGGGATTAGTTGAGGTGCACGTAAGCTGGCCCGGACACCTCATGGTACCTCTAAAAAATGGGGGAATTTACCAAAAAAAATCAGGGCCCCTATACATAGTCAATCAGGAGGGTGAATCTGAGGTGGGGTTCACCCTTTTAGTATGGATGACTGTAACACCCCGTATTTTTATTTATTATTTTAATTAATTAATTGGAATTTTCGAGAAAAATAAATTTTTGAATTTTAAAATTTTTATTGGTAAAATATGTTGGTTATGATTTTAGAAGAACAAAACTTCAAGCGGAATTAAAATCGGAGTTAAAACGGATTTTATATTGATTTTACAATATTTTTGCCTTATGGCATTTTTTTGGGGCAAACTGTCAGTTTTTCGGGGTGATCGATCGATCGACGGGGGAGGGGGGGGGGTAGATCGATCGACCCTCCCAGAAAACGTGTGCTGTAAGCTGTTTTTTTAGAGTTTGTGTAGGATTAGGACTCCTAATCACTATATAACCTTGTTAATCCGTAGGGGGACTTCTCATAATCACTTTTTCTCCAGTTTTTCACCAGAGAACACTTCCAAATATTTTTCCTCTCACTCATAATCATCAACCTTCAACAAAATCAAGTTTTTGTCACAAGTTTTGGCACAAGTTTTTGAAGGCTTAATTGGGTTTTTTTTTAGAGTTTGTGTAGGATTAGGACTCCTAATCACTATATAACCTTGTTAATCCGTAGGGGGACTTCTCATAATCACTTTTTCTCCAGTTTTTCACCAGAGAACACTTCCAAATATTTTTCCTCTCACTCATAATCATCAACCTTCAACAAAATCAAGTTTTTGTCACAAGTTTTTGAAGGCTTAATTGGGGTTTAATCAAGATCGTTCAAGAACACTCTTTTGCTAATTTTTCGAGAGATTTGTTGTATTAATTTGAAGATGAGAATAGTGGTTTCTTGTTTTATTGTGGAATTTAGATGCTCTATACCTTGTCACTTGTGGATTTTGATTTATTTTATCGCATTAGCGCTCCGTTAGCTCTCCCCGGGCGGGCGGGGTGTTACAGGATGGTATCAGAGCATGGTCTTAGGTCTCGTAGGTTATGAGTCCGTTTAGTTTCCGCGTTGCCGATCTTTGATTCCCTTTGATGATTCGTACTTCTTAAGGTAGAGGGTCTAGCATACATGTTATATGTGTTTATTGGAGATGTGAAGTTTTGAGTTAAGGACGTTGTAGAAATTGAGTTTAGAAATAGTAAGCTTGATGTGGGGATCCTTAGAATGGATTTTGGAGACGATAATTATTTTGGAGATTTTAGTACAGATGTTAGGTACCGTATGTATCGATTTTTGATGTTGAGATTTAATTTGAGGAAGTTAGAATTTTGATGACTTTCGGATATAGGATCGAGTGGGGGATTTGTGAGAGCATGTGGTACGCCGTTATTTTCATAGTTATGTGTATTTATATAGGCAATATATATTATTTTGTTGTTCGTGGGGTAGGTGCGCGTAGGATTGGGTGTATGGGCGCCCAATTATGGCATTCTACGGGTAGGCGTATATGAGCCTTATTTTCTTTTGCGAGATTAATGCGTTGATGAGTATGCTTCGTTTAATTTCGAGGACGAAATTCTTTGCTAGTGGGGAAGTATGTAACACCCCGTATTTTTATTTATTATTTTAATTAATTAATTGGAATTTTCGAGAAAAATAAATTTTTGAATTTTAAAAATTTTATTGGTAAAATATGTTGGTTATGATTTTAGAAGAATAAAACTTCAAGCGGAATTAAAATCGGAGTTAAAACGGATTTTATATTGATTTTACAATATTTTTGCCTTATGGCATTTTTTTGGGCAAACTGTCAGTTTTTCTGGGTGATCGATCGATCGACGGGGGGGGGGGGGGGGGGGGGTAGAACGATCGACCCTCCCAGAAAACGTGCGCTGTAAGCTGTTTTTTTTAGAGTTTGTGTAGGATTAGGACTCCTAATCACTATATAACCTTGTTAATCCGTGGGGGGACTTCTCATAATCACTTTTTCTCCAGTTTTTCACCAGAGAACACTTCCAAATATTTTTCCTCTCACTCATAATCATCAACCTTCAACAAAATCAAGTTTTTGTCACAAGTTTTGGCACAAGTTTTTGAAGGCTTAATTGGGGTTTAATCAAGATCATTCAAGAACACTCTTTTGCTAATTTTTTGAGAGATTTGTTGTATTAATTTGAAGATGAGAATAGTGGTTTCTTGCTTTATTGTGGGATTTAGATGCTCTGTACCTTGTCACTTGTGGATTTTGATTTATTTTATTGCATTATCGCTCCGTTCGCTCTCCCCGGGTGGGCGGGGTGTTACAATGACCATATTTTCCTCCAAGCAAGGTTACCATTTTATCGTGAGGGGAAGCCCAAGAGGAGTTCATCATTCGTCCCAATTTTACGAGTGGGGGTACTAAATGTGTAAGGAGATAGGGAACATGGTACACGATTGTCCAAATCGAGTCAAATGAGATTTGCAAGTGTCTGATGTGTCCCGATTGGAGGAGGGATTAGCGGGAGGTATTACGGCGCAGCCGAGGGAAAGAATTGCAGGGGTGTGCGAACCCTCATTGGGTGGTGATGTGCGGGAGATATCAAAGCAACTCGATATGGGAGGAGGGAGAGGGAAATATAGATCTTATGCTACGTGTCCTTGAGAAAAAGGAGTCCACGAGGATGCCTTAATCCAATGTTTGATGGGAACTTAAATCCAGACACCTATATATGTTGTCTCAATGTAATTAATAAGGTATTCGATACCAAAACACCATTAGGCCAAAATGTGGCATGCTAGTGGCGACAAAATATCAAGGGTATGTTGTTATGTGGTGGGATGACTTTTTTCGAAGCAGGGAAGATAGCCGAGAAGGGTCGATCGGTTGAAGAGACAATTAAAAATGTCATTTTAACCCCACTCTTATGAGAGAGACTCATTTGCACGGGTGCAACGTTTCTAGACAGGATCGATGTTCGTTAAAGAGTATACAAAGAAGTTTAATTTTCTATGTACTCAAGTTAAATTGAACGAGAACACCAAGGAAATGATGGGGCATTATTTACATGGGCTACAAGCACTACCAATCCGAATCAAGTCTCTAAAAATTTCATCCCTACAACAAGCGACGGAGTATGCTTTGAAGGTTAAAGGCTACTTTAAGACACTAACCCTTAGCAATGAAGAGGATACTTCAATAATCGAGGGCACCCAATCATGCAGAGACCTCATCCCTCACCTAATCCAAGGTTAGCCCAAGAGTTACCTAGAAATCGATGAAAAATGGTAGCTCAAGGCTCAAAACCACCTCAATCTGCCTTAACGCCGCCTTGGACCTCCATAGAGAGTTGTCGAAAAACTCAAGAGGAAGAACTAACAAGATCTCGTTTTCGATCTGCTCTTAAGAGTTTGGGAAAATTAATGAGGGCCATGGCCAAGTTCATTTATATAAGAGGGCATGAAAAATTAAAGCGTCGTATTACCAAAGATCGCAGCAAGAATAAAACGACGTTGCATGAGCACAAAATTAAACAGCAGCCCCAACTCGCCATCTCTTGGCACTATGGCTTGGGTGCTTATTAATATGACCGGTAGAGTCCACCACGCCGCGGAAGTACTACCACCTGGCAGCTGCCTGGGACAGACAGGCTGCGGCAGCATAGCTTATTTGGGTCTAATGGACTTGGGTATCATCGGTCGCTACCTGGGCTCAGACAGGCCTCAGCACGTACATATTGGCCGCTGCAGGTCCATATACAGGACGCGGCACCTACACATTGCACTACACCCAAAACAGCAATCTGGCACGGTTTAAAGCAGTGCCATATTAAATCTGACACGGTTTTGAACTGTGCCAGGTGTTTCAAAATGACCATTTTTTTCTAGCACAGTTTAAAAGCATGTCAGATTTGACCAAAGAGGAACACTGTAATACCCCGTAATTTTATTGATTTTATTTAATTAGATTAAATTAAATTAAATGGGAATTAATTGGAAATTAATCCGAATTTAAATACTAGCGAGACATGAGTTGATATTTGATTATGATGATAATATTGAGTATTACTGAGTATATATGGTAATATATGACTATGGAAATTATTAAAATTATCGCGAGTTATAAATACGACAATGGGAAAAAGTAAGTTGGGACGCGCGTGTCAGTCACATCAGAAATCAATTTAATTAGATCCAAAAAGTAAATTATAATTTTATCAATCGTATGGTCATTTTGAGAGCGACAACGTGTCCACAGGGGTCAAAATAGTCAGAAAACACTAGCCTGGGATTTAGTTTGGGTCCCGGGGCATTTCTAGGCCAAACCGGCAACCCGGGAGGGTATTTTAGTCATTTTAAATTTTAAGAAATTTTGACCCACGAATTTTAGGGTTTATTTAACAGTTATTATGAGGGCCATTAGGGACATTATCATCCAAAAAGTAAGAGAGGGCAACGTGAGTTAGAGGAGAGGTTACAAAAGGGCTTCCAAAGCCATACCCCCCATCCACCACCAAAATCCACCGGATTTGTCACCGGAGAGAGAGGGAGAACCAACCATTTTCCCCACCAGCAGATCAGAACACCATTTATAAGGAAAGTGATTTAATTTCAATTACTTTCAGTGAATATATCGTCCATGCTAGTGTAGGATTATGAGATAACCTTGAAAAATGATGATTACTCATGGAAATTTGGAGAATAAATCTAAATCTTGGATAGGACTTGCATGTAGATTAGTTCTGGAAATTATTCAGTAGAAAATAGATAAATTAAAAACGAATTTGGAAGAGAAACATGATGATTCTTGATGAAATAGAAGAAAATAAGGTTTTTAGGATAATATGAAGATTTAATCCAAGAAAAGTTAATTGTTGATGTTTTAAAGGTTTTGGAACGTTAGAAATCATGTAAGTAGGTTGCATAATGATCCCTTGAACTTACATTAGAATTTCTGATCATGTAATGGCATTTTGGGACAAATCTGGGACTGAAAAACGAAGCAGTCCGTAGCCTCACCTGGTGCGATCGATCGATCGACATTCATAGGTCGATCGATCGACATTCATAGGTCGATCGATCGACCACCATCGATCGATCGACATTCAAGGTCGATTGATCGACCTTCCTAGAAATTGTGATATGTTTCCCCTTTTTGAAATTATCTAATTCCAACCCTTGTAAATTATTGATAAGGACTTTGTGGACACATTTAAGTTTAAGGAGGACCAGTAGGGGTGAATATAGGTACCGGATAATATCATAATTGAATTGGGACGTTAGGCTTGGCTTAATAAGGCCAAACGAGTGAATTACTATTGGAGATGTCGAGAAAAGAAATTAAATCTATGTAGTTGATAATTTAAGGTTAGAGACAGAAATATGGACCTTAAGATTAATAAATTAAAATGTGGGAATAATAGGAGACTTTGTAACCCTCTTGGTTAGGTTTTAAGTACTTGAACTATACGTCACGAGACATGTCGGTGAGATATCTGATATACCATCTGAAAATATGAAAGCGTACGAATTTGAATAACGGTATAGGGTTGAGAACATACCTTAACTAATATTATAAGTTATCTAAGTTGTGTGAATGCTTAGTGTATTAATTATTATGTGTATAACATACCTACCATACTTGCTATCACGGGAGGTCGGCTTTCGGAACAGGGCCATCTAATATTTTTGTGCCTATGGGAGGGGGGGGGGATTTAGATTGGTACCTTAAGGACATAGTACGGTGAATGACTTATTTATAAGTTAATAAGTCAGCTGACCATGGGAGCGTAGGTATGTGCGTGACCCATGGGTATGTGAACTATATTCGCATCCATTATGTGTGATTTTGCTTATTGAAACGGTTCCTGAGAGATTCGGAATACGTAGTCCTTATGTACGTGATGTACCGGGATTCGATAGCAGACTATGTGTGCACCGCAATTTAGCCTATGGGTGCCCTATTTTGTATAATTGTGCTGGGAATAATATACTTGTGATTTTAATGAACTCATATGTTAAAGTGTGGATATAAATTATTGGGACATTTTTGAATGGAATTTAATACGGATAATTTCCTATCGCTACTGTTACACATTCAAATGATTAGTGAAAGAGCGAGGTATACGTAGGTTATATTAGACTGTTATAAATAAAATCCCTTATTAATATGAGGAGAAAACGATAGACAGACTAGTTATTTAGTGGCATAACTAGGACGGGCTAAGGATACACATTAGGCGTGCACAATAGTTGAGGGGTGAGCAACTTATGGGAGGGCACGCAACTAACATGTATTTGATATTTACTGTTTAATGCAATTAAATACTTGCTATATTTTAAACTGTTTTCACCTCGGGCTCTGACCCGTTTGCTTTCAAATCTATTTTCTTGTTAAAACCTTTTAGGTGCCCAGCTACAGGGACGCCAAGCTTAGGAGTTCCATTCCTTTGACGTGTTGTAGCTACTGTGGAAGTTACAGGACCTCGATAGTAGACGCCTCCACATTTTACATTGATTATATTTCCGATTTATTCATCAGTTAGGGCATGTCGCCCCTTTTCTTTAGAGACAACTTTATTGTATTTTCAATTTTCATTTCAGTTTTGGAGTTAATAAATTAATTTCATCAGACTTTGTATTTGGTTTTATCATTATTTGGATTATTCAGAGGAGTATTACTCCATACTCATTTATTATTCCATTTATATTCTGTTGTGACTATGATGTGATTGTCGTATTATTAGTTAATAATTTAATTGGTTGCATGTTAATCTCATTTAAATAAAAGTTGACAACTCACTTTTTAAATATTAGGTGACTAGTAATTATTTAAAAATGCTTTCGACAGTGATGCTATGAACTGAACCAACTTGACATTTTGTATTAATTTGAATAAAGGAGTAGTTACCCGGTATTTAATTAATTGGGGTGTCACAGGTGGTATCAGAGCATCAGGTTCTAGTGTCCTTAGGATCTGTACGTCATGTTATGTTTTTGCGTAGCGTCCTTTGATATAGAGCCCTATATTTTAGGATTGTTGTACTCTTTTGTATATCTTACGCTCTTCAGCTATTTTGAGATATTAATTGTGGACTTATAAGACTTTTCTCTCATTTCAGATGCCTCCACGACGTGCACAGAAAGGTCCCAGGGGTGCCCAGCCCGAACCACAGCCTTCACCAGTTCAGAGTTCTATGAACACTACAGAAGTTGCCGCCATTGTAGCCCAGGCGATAAATGCCTCTTTAGCAGTTGTGCAGTAGGCGCCACCTCAGGCACCTGTGGTAGCTCCAGTTCAGGCTCATGCAATCCTGTCTGCTTAGGAACGTGTCCGTGATGCTTTTTAGAAAACGCACCCTCCGGAGTTTATAGGTAGCTCCGACGTCGTTGTGTCCAGTCAGTGGAAGAAGGACATCCAAAGACACTTGAGGATGTACGAGTGTACGGATGTACAGAGGCAGATACTGACTACTTTTAAGATGATAGGAGCAGCGTTGCAGTGGTGGGAGTCTATTACCACCACAGAGGAGAGATACGTTTTTACTATTTAGGAGTTCTGGGTGCGGTTCGACCGCAAGTATTTTCCCTCAGCAGTTCATATCGAGATGAGGAGAAAACTGATGAACCTTAAGCAGGAGGGGAAGACATTGGTTGAGTATGAGGCCGAGTTCACAAATCTTCTGAACATTTTTCCCGATGAGATTTTGACTGAAGAGACGCAAATCCAGAAGTTCATAAATGGGTTGACATGGAGGATTCATCAGCACTTGCTAAGTAATCTCTCGTTGGCCATTTATTCTGATGTGGTTAACACAGCGTTGCTTCACTGCTAGGACCACCGCTTTCACTTGTTAGAAGGTAAGCGAGCAGGAGAGTCCAGCCATCAGGGCAGGACAGGGGGAATGGTGCCAGCGGGGTACAATCAGCTCAGGGTCAACACAGGTAGGGTGATCAGAGTTCGCAACAAGGGGATTCTAAGAGATTTATATCTGGAGGTTTCAAAAATTGTCAAGGAGGTTTTCGGCATGGCCAGCAGGGTCAGCACGGCTAGCAGGGTCAGCAGGCCAATAACAATAGTTTTAGCCGGGTCAGCATAGTCAGGGTAGGAATGGTAACGGCCATCAGGGTCATGGGCAGTAGGGTCAGAGAGGGGGAAACTTTGCGGGGAAATGTTTTATTTGTGGCAAGATTGGCCACAAGCGCCAGGAGTGTCCTGAAAGGGGCAAGGCCCCACAGTAGAAGCATTAGGGTGCTCGACACGAGCCCCAGAGACCTATGTTTCCCGTCGCCCTCTCGGCACCACCGCATATGCCAACTTTACCACCCATCCCAGCATTCCCAGTCTAGTAGGGACAACTTCAGTACGGGCGAGTTTATCAGCTCGAGCAGGCCACAGTCCTACAGGATCCACCCGCTATTGAGGGTATGTTTTCTATTCAGGGGATTATAGGGCGTATTTTATTTGACACGGGGGCCATACATTGTTTCATTGCCTTGAGATTTTCACGCACTATGGGGTTGTTGAATACCGCAGAGAGCACTGCTACTTGCGTAGATTCACCGTTGAGTAGGGGTTCTGTGATTTTCCTTATATGTAGAGGTGTGGGTGTAGAGATCAGGAGGTTTACTTTGCCTGCTGATATGTTAGTGTTAGATATGACCGCGTACGATGCGATTATTGGTATGGATTGGCTAGTTGCGTATCGAGCCATGATTAATTATTTTAGTAGGAGTATCATTTTTGCCATACCCGGGCAGGAGATGTTCCTAGTGGCGATGCCTCATCCTGAGGGAGGATCGTCCACTCACTTGTACTATATAGAGGAGGAGACCTCTAGGGAAGTGGTGATACCACTTGATTCGATACCAGTTGTGAGGGAGTTCGCTGACGTGTTCTAGGATATTCCATGATTACCTCCTAGTAGAGAGATAGACTTTTTTATCGATTTGACGTCGAGCACTCGATCGATAGACCACACACCTTACCGCATGGCTCCAGCAGAGATGAGGGAGCTACGGGATCAAATAGAGTAGCTATTGGGTCAGAGGTTTATACGTAGGAGTACTTTGCCGTGGGGTGCTCCTGTGATGTTCATTAAGAAGAGGGACGGATCTTTGAGGTTGTGTGTAGATTATTGAGAGTTGAATAAAGTCACGATACAGAATAAGTATCCACTGCCCCAAATCGATGACTTATTTGACCAGTTGAGAGGAGCTTCCTTCTTCTCAAAGATTGACCTGAGATTGGGATACCATCAGTTACGAATCAGGGAGCAGGATGTCTCGAAGACCGCCTTCTTGACGAGATATGGTTCCTACGAGTTCAGGGTTATGCCTTTTGGCCTAACCAACGCCCCAGCCGTGTTTATGGACTTGATGAATAGGGTGTTCAAAGAGTTCCTAGGCCAGTTCGTCATCGTCTTCATTGATGACATTTTGGTTTACTCCCAAACAGAGGAGGAACATGTAGAGCATTTGAGGTAGGTCTTGCAGACGCTGCGTCAGGACGAGTTATATGCAAAGTATGAGAAGTGTGGATTCTGGATGAAGGAGGTTCAGTTTTTGGGGCATATCATTTCCGACAAGGGAATATCTGTTGATCCGGGGAAGGTATCAGCGGTGAGGGAGTAGGGACATCCCATAACACCGACTAAGATACGTAGTTTCTTAGGCCTAGCAGGATACTACAGGAGGTCTATTCGGGGGTTCTCAAAGATAGAGGGTCCTTTGACACATCTGACTCGCAAGGGTGTGCCATTTATCTGGAGCGATACCTGTCAGTTAGCATTCGACAAGTTGACCTTAACACCAGTGTTAGCACTGCCAAGACCGGGAGTTGAGTATCTAGTCTACACCGATGTGTCCTTATTAGGACTTGGGGGTGTACTACAATAGGAGAATCATAGTATACGTTATGCTTCCCGTAAGCTTAAGCCTCACGAGAAGAATTACCCCACCCACAACCTGGAGTTAGCGGCAGTTGTATTTGCTCTTCGAATTTGGAGACATTATCTTCTGAGGGAGAAATTTCATTTGTTCACGGACCACAAATCCCTACAGTACCTCTTCACGCAGAAGGAACTAAATACGCGTCAACGTAGGTGGCTTGAGTTCGTGAAGGATTATCAGTTCGATATCCAATACCACCCAGGGAAGGCTAACGTGGTAGCAAGTGCGTTGAGCCGTAGGCTAGTAGGTGAGGTGGACAAATTGTGGAAAGCAAAGTGGAAGGAGTTGGGATACCAAGACGCAGTGGCCCGATCATTCATGTATGTGATGACCGTTATGCCCCAAATCGTTATGAGAGTGATACATGCCCATGCAAAAGACTCGTTCTATCAAGAGCAGATAGTCCGATTACTAGCGGAAGGAGTCGATTCCTATACCGTTAGTTCAGACGGGGGCTTACATGGGAGACTGGTCGTTCCTGAGGGGGAAGACTTGAGACACGAGGTAATGACATAGTCTCACGGTTCACGGTTCGCGGTACATCCTGGTGGGGGTAAGATGTACTAGAATATGAGGCAACAGTACTGGTGGAGCGGGATGAAGAGAGATATTACCGAGTTCGTTTCTAAATGTGCCACTTGTAAACTGGTAAAAGTGGACCATCAGAGACCGGCAGGACTTCTACAGCCATTAGAGGTTCCTATGTGAAAATGGGAGAGCATTTCCATGGATTTCATCACGGGGTTACCTACATCGCAGAGGGGTCACGACTCCATATGGGTAATAGTGGATAGGTTGACAAAAGTTGCTCATTTTCTGCCAGCCCGGACAGACTATACTACGTAGGGCTGTGTTTTTTTTTTTCGATTTTTCGATTTTTCCGAATTCCGATCCGATTTTTTTTTCGATTTTAGAAAGATTTTTTTATTGTCGATTTTTTATTTTTCGATTTTCGATTTTTCCGAAAAAAAAACGAATCGGAAATCAATTTTTTTTTTATATTCCGAATTTCTGATTTTTGTCGATCCGAATTTTCAAAATTTGTTCCGATCCGAATTTCCGAATTATTTTCCAAAATATTATCCAAACTATTTTTCGATTGTTTTTCCGAACTATTTTCCGATTATTTTTTCGAACTATTTTCCAATTTTGCCACAAAAAAATTTCAGAAGTATTTTTCGAAGTATGTTTCCGGAAAATTACCGAATTTTCTGAATTTTATTGAATTTCTGAATTTTGCCGAAAATTCTGATTTTGCCAAAAATTCCGAATTCGAAAAAAAAACATTTCCGAAAAAAATCGGATTCGGCACGCCGATTTTTTTTACCGATTTTTTCAGATTTTTTTTCGAAACATGTTTTTTCGATCCGATCCGGCCTAAACACAGCCCTAACACTACGGGACTGTATGCCCAGATTTTCATGGTGGTGATAGTGAGACTCCACGGGGTGCCTCTCAATATCATGTCTAACCGAGATAAGATATTTGTTTCGCAATTTTGGGAGAGTTTTCAGGAAGCAATGGGTTAGGAGTTACAGCTGAGTATAACATATCACCCGCAGACAGATGGGCAGACCGAGCGGACAAATCAGTTGTTAGAAGACATGTTATGAATATGCATTCTAGACTTTGGAGGTGGTTGAGAGCAGTACCTTCCACTGGTGGAGTTTGCCTATAATAACTCCTATCAGTTCACGATTGGCATGGCTCCATTCTAGGCGTTATACAATAGACCTTGTCGTTCCCCAGCATATTGGCTAGAGGTGGGGGATAACAAACTCCTTGGGCCGGAGGTGATTCAGGATACCTCAACGAGGATAGAGATGATACGGAGCCGAATTCGGGTAGCACAGGACCGATAGAAGAGTTATGTCGATGCCAAGCGGTTCTTCAGAGAATTCAAAGTGGGGGACCCGGTGCTGCTCAGAGTGTCTCCTATAAAGGGGATTATGCGTTTTGTGAAGAAGGGAAAATTAGCACCTAGATATGTGGGGCCATTTCCTATCATCGAACGGATTGGGCCTGTTACGTATAGACTTGGGTTACCGGAACACCTGCATAGGATCCATGACGTGTTCCATATTTCCTCACTAAGGAGATATCTTAGGGATGATTTGGCCCATAACCACATTGCTTTAGAGGACATCGATCTACAGCCTGATAGTTCCTATGAGGAGGGGCCGATTGCTATTATGAACCACAGCGAGAGGAAACTGAGGTCGAAGATAGTACCGTTAGTACGTGTTTAGTGGCGGCATCATAATGTCGAGGAGTCCACCTGGGAGCGCGATGACGACATGCGCGAGCATTATCCAGAGTTATTTTTGCCAGGTATATTTTATTTTCCGAATTTCAGGACGAAATTCTGTTATTAGGGGGGAAGTATGTAAAAGCCTGTAATTTTATTGATTTTATTTAATATGATTAAATTAAATTAAATGGGAATTAATTGAAAATTAATCCAGATTTAAATACTAGCGAGACGTGAGTTCGTATTTGATTATGATGATAATATTGAGTATTACTAAGTATATATGGTAATATATGACTATGGAATTTATTAAAATTTTCGCGAGTTATAAATACGACAATAGGAAAAATTAAGTTGGGACGCGCGTGTCAGTCGCGTCAGAGATCAATTTAATTAAATTTAAAAAGTAAATTATAATTTTATCAACCGTATGGTCATTTTGAGTGCGCCAACATGTCTGGAGGGGTCGAAATAGTCAGATGACACTAGCCGGAGGTTTAGTTTGGGTCCCGGGGCATTTCTAGGCCAAACCGGTAACCCGAGAGGGTATTTTAGTCATTTTAAATTTTAAGGAATTTAGACCCACGAATTTTAAGGTTTATTTAACAGTTATTATGAGGGACATTAGGGACATTTTCAACCAGAAAGAAGGAGAGGGCAACGTGAGTTAGATGAGAGGTTACAAAAGGGCTTCCAAAGCCATACTCACCCTCCACTACCAAAATCCACCGGATTTGTCACCAGAGAGAGAGGGAGAACCAACCATTTTCGCCACCAGCAGATCAGAACACCATTTATAAGGTAAATGATTTGATTTCAATTAATTTCAGTGAATATATCGTCCATGCTAGTGTAGGATTATGAGACAACCTTGAAAAATGATGATTACTCATGGAAATTTGGAGAATAAATCTAAATCTTGGATAGGACTTGCATGTAGATTAGTTCTGGAAATTATTTAGTAGCAAAACTGTAATCATAGATAAATTAAAAACGAATTTGGAAGAGAAACATGATGATTCTTGATGAAATAGAAGAAAATAGGGGTTTTAGGATAATATGAAGGTTTAATCCAAGAAAGGTTAATTGTTGATGTTTTAAAGGTTTTGGAACGTTAGAAATCATGTAATTAGGTTGCATAATGATCCCTTGAACTTATATTAGAATTTCGGATCATGTAATGGCATTTTGGGACAAATCTGGGACTGAAAAACGAAGCAGTCTGTAGCCTCACCTGGTGCGATCGATCGATCGACATTCATAGGTCGATCGATCGTCCAACATCGATCGATCGACCAACATCGATCGATCGACATTGAAGGTCGATCGATCGACCTTCCCAAAAATTGTGATATTTTTCCCCTTTTTGAATTTATCCAATTTCGACCCTTGTAAATTATTGATAAGGACTTTGTGGACACATTTAAGTTTAAGGAGGACCAGTAGGGGTGAATATAGGTATCGGATAATATCATAATTGAATTGGTACGTTAGGTCTAGCTTAATAGGGTCAAACGAGTGAATTACTATTGGAGATGTCGGGAAAACAAATTAAATCTATGTAGTTGATAATTTAAGGTTAGAGACAGAAATATGGACCTTAAGATTAATAAATTAAATTGTGGGAATAATAGGAGACTTTGTAACCTTCTTGGTTAGGTTTTAAGTACTTGAACTATACGTCACAAGACATGTCGGCGAGATATCTGATATACCATCTGAAAATATGAAAGCGTACGAATTTGAATTACGGTATAGGGTTGAGAACATACCTTAACTACTATTATAAGTTATCTAAGTTGTGTGAATGCTTAGTGTATTAATTATTATGTGTATAACATACCTACCATACTTGCTATCACGGGAGGTCGGCTTTCGGAACAGGGCCATCTAATATTTGTGTGCCTACGGGGGGCAATTAGATTGGTACCTTAAGGACATTGGTATGTGAACTATATTTGTGTACTGACCATGGGAGCGTAGGTATGTGCGTGACCCATGGGTATGTGAACTATATTCGCCTTCATTATGTGTGATTTTGCTTATTGAAACGGTTCCTGAGAGATTCGGAATACGTAGTCCTTATGTATGCGATGTACCGAGATTCGATAGCAGAGTATGTGTGCAACGCATCTTAGCCTAGGAGTGTCCTATTTTGTATAATTGTGCTGGGAATAATATACTTGTGATTTTAATGAACTCATATGTTAAAGTGTGGATATAAATTATTGGGACATTTTTTAATGAAATTTAATACGGAGAATTTCCTATCGCTACTGTTACACATTCAAATGATTAATGAAAGAGTGAGGTATACATAGGTTATATTAAAATGTTATAAATAAAATCCCTTATTAATATGAGGATAAAACGATAGACAAACTAGTTATTTAGTGGAATAACTAGGACGGGTTAAGGATACACGTTAGGCGTGCACAATAGTTGAGGGGTGAGGAACTTATGGGAGGGCACGCAACTAACATGTATTTAATATTTACTGTTTAATGTAATTAAACACTTGCGATATTTTAAACTGTTTTTACCTCGGGCTCCGACCCGTTTGCTTTCAAATCTATTTTCTTGTAAAAACCTTTTAGGTGCCCAGCCACAGGGACACCAAGCTTAGGAGTTCCATTCCTTTGACGTGATGTAGCTGTTGTGGAAGTTATAGGACCTCGATAGTAGACGCCTCCACATTTTACATTGATTCTATTTCTGATTTATTCATCAGTTAGGGCATGTCGCCCCTTTTCTCTAGAGACAGCTTTATTGTATTTTCAGTTTTCATTTCAGTTTTGGAGTTAATAAATTAATTTCATCAGACTTTGTATTTGGTTTTATTCAGTATTTGGATTATTCAGAGGAGTGTTACTCCAGACTCATTTATTATTCCATTTATGTTCTGTTGTGACTGTGATGTGATTGTGGTATTATTGGTTAATAATTTAATTGGTTGCATGTTAATCTCATTTAAATAAAAGTTGACAACTCACTTTTTAAATATTAGGTGGCTAGTAATTGTTTAAAAATGCTTTCGACAGTGATGTTATGAACTGAACCAACTTGACATTTTGGTATTAATTTGAATAAGGAGTAGCTACCTGGTATATAATTAGTCGGGGTGTCACAAACACTTCTGGCACACTTTTTAACCGTGTCAGAATTTGATATTTCTGGCATAGTTTTTAACTGTGCCAGATTGAATACATTTTGGCACACTTTTAGCACCGTTAGAACTGTGCCAAATTTTGTTACATTTTTGGCACGATTTTAAACGGTGCCAAATTTTTGGATCAATAAAAAAATATAATAAATAATATTACCCAAAAAAATCAATAATATTTCCATTATTTTTCGTACATTTATCAACCTGTTAATTTAAAACATGTTTTACCATAACAAAAATTCAATAATAATACGAAGCCAGCACATCAAACGTAGTACAACAGCAATACAAATAATGCGTAATAACACATACACATCCATACAATAAGCCCAATAAAAATTAATGACTCAAATTACATTAATATTAAATTCATCTCAATACATATGAAATTCATGTCAATACATGATGCAATTTGGGAAACCTATATCAAATACAACATGCATATTCAACTACATCAATTAAATGATCGTTGATTTGGTATGCGGCTTGCATGTTCAAATACATCAATTAAATGATCCAAATTTGCTCTGAATCTGCACATGAAATTAATATGAACCCATTAGTAAAGATTCACTTCACTCAAGATCTCTAATATTTTTATACACAGTTTGCACTTGACCGTTTTGATATATGCCTTAATTACGTATGAATTAAGCTCAACGAGAAATAAAACTAGTTTTGATGCTTCACCTCGCTGTCAGATTGAGAATCATCATCTCTTTGGATGGAATCAACTCAGAAGCTCATACTATCATCTTGAATGTCATCATTCTCATCATCACAAGGATCAAGCACACTTTTAACATGTGCAAAGTAAACAATAACACAAACTTTGATTAACATCTGAACTCCTGATCTAATTTTGCTTTAATTGTCTCAATTATCTGTACGAATAGAAAAAAGAGTTCTTAAATTCGCTATTGGACTAATAGGAATATCAAATATCCGCACAAATGTAGGAAACTTGCCATTGACTAAAGAAGACCAGGTTCACCACATAATGCTTCGGGCTCAAATGATCTCGCGGACTCAGCGTTGTAACTGATTACTTCTATTACGTGATGTTATATATATATAACAACAGTGCTGCTGTTATATATATATATATATATATATATATATATATATATATATATATATATAATAACAATGGAAAATGTAAATGAAGGCATAAGAATGCAAGATAATGAATTAGAAAGGAATTTAATATTTATAAAAACAAGATATTTAAAAGAAAGTTGAGTGATCGAAGTACCTTCCATGTTAAATGAATAAATAGTGGTTCCAATTAGATTTGGAGCACTAAATCCATGAGTACTTGAAATTTCCTGTGGTAAAATAGAATTTATAAATAATAGAGAAAGGGCGATAAAATAAAATATCTTACCAAAAGTAAGGAAGGACCACAAGTAGAATCTATGTGAAAAGAGAAGTATAGAGAGAATGTTGTGGACTTGTAGCCTATTTTCCATACGCAACATATGTCCAACATAAACAGCCCTGTACGAAATTTGCAATCCAAAAGTGTGAAAATTCTTGAAAAGGAATAGTAAAGTAAGAATAATAGTTCTTTGATCGAAATCAAAGAAAGGAATGAAATAAGTTATTACCTCGGTAACAAAGAGTGTATTACCAACATTTGATACCCAGGGGTCAATTTTGGAAGTTGAAGAACTTTCAAAATGAGTAAGTGCATTCAAATGATGAGCCTAAAAATTAATGTGACAAAGTTACAATAGGTTAAAAAAGAAATTAGGTGCTAATAAGCAACATGAAGTAGAATTTGAGTATTGATTTAAGAGGTAACTGAGATCCAGGACTCGAGGGATTCATAGTAGGTGCTAATAAGCAACATAAAGTAGAATTTGAGTATTGATTTACTCGATCATAACTAGATACCTTCCATCCGAAGAATAAAATGTTTAAAATTTATTTCAAATAAAATAAGTAATTGAACAATAAAGAATGGTAGCCCTCTTCTTCTTTCTGGTTGCTCGACTTCGCATAGGAGAAGTGTTGAAAGTTTCTTATGAGGAACCAATACTTAGAAATGGGATAAAATTCTCCGATTAGTTACTGTCTGGGATCAAACAGGCCGCAACCCCTGCATTCAGAACGGACTTGCCACTTGTCCAAACTTCTAGAAGGATTCTATATTCAATTATCACATGCTCCGGGCACGTGACCTCAGCTTTGTGATTACTAAAAATAGAGGTTCTCACCTCATTATTAGAGGACCGAGATAGAGAATTCATAAGTGAAGCTCTGATTAACTCATTTCTCTCTCTAGAGACCATCGAACTTGGGGGGTTCAATCCCTACTGCAGTTGGGTCGATCATTCAGGCCACATCCAACATAAGAAACTTAATCGTATTCATGTATTCTCTTCTCTTCTCCCTCTTGTACGTCTCATATGGAATTGTAAATCTATACTACACAATGCATGTAATGAGAATGGAGTACCAAAGTGGATGTAGGCTCGTTTTTATAGTCGAACCACTCTATATCTTGTGTTCTTTCTTTCTTTACTTGCTTTATGTTTACTTTACACTCGATATGATATATGAGAATGACTAGTGTTCGATTTCTCGTATCATCAGCGTGGCTTGGTGTTGATGACTGGGCCAACTTAGAGTGGGGGGCCAGGGTACCCTTGGCTTTAGGCAATGAGAATGCCTTGGATTTGTTTGAGCCAGTTGCTGATGACTGGATCCTTCTGCGTGAGCCTTCGTACCACCAGTCCTCTAGGGTGGTGAACCCTAGTGGCTATATAGTATAGATCACTCTTGGTATTCTCTTTTTATATTCCTTATTTTTTCTGAGTTTTGACAAGGATTTTCTCTTTGTCTTAACAAACCGATATTTCTGCTTCGAGTCTGCACTCCTGAGGCACAACTTGGTTTTGAGATGTATAGGAGTACCTTCCTTCAGTGGTGCATTGGGTGGTCACTTCAGCGGGTTTTGGCAGTTTGGCTTCTGCTTTAGATGATATGTTGCGTTCGACGGCTATTCTTTGTGCTTTTGGGAGAGAGGTGGTGGAACACTACCCACAACTTCCATTTGGGCTCTAGGGAGATGATCGTGACTCACATAAATGTGCAACAGCTGTTGGGGATATACTGCGAGAGGACACAGATAGAGGTGGACCGCACTTTGAGGGTGACGCAGTGTGACACCCCGCCCAATTAAATATCGAGTGACCAATCCTTTATTAATTTAAACAGGATTTACATTGGGTTCATTCTCAGCATCACAGTCGAGAAGAAATTTTATTACTAACCAATTATTTATTAATTAGGCCGCTGCCAAAATTTTATCTTTTCATCTAACAATAAGTAAAACATGTGAATACTAAATTAAACCATTCACCATAATAGTCCAATTTATCACAAGATATAATAAATAAATATTGTGTTGCATAAATCATCGGCTACAAAATCCAAACCAAGATTAATAACTCCACAAGTGAGTAAGAAAACCAATACAAGTTTGAAGCTAAATAACCGAATAAGTACTAAAGGACAACATGTCCATAATGAAAATACTGAAATAAAATCCTACACTATAAATGAATAAAGGAAGCGTCTAAGAAAATCCTACAAGCCTCCATAGTGTTGCATCTCCGAGTCCCTGGAATGAGACGTCAAGTCTGGCGTCCCTGTGGCTGGACACCTAAAAGGTTTTGAAAATATTTTATAGCATGGGTTAGAACCCAAAATATTTTGAAAATATTTAACAAGTATTTATCACAGTTCATAAATCAGTTATTGATTACACATGTTAGGTTCGCATACACTCTCTTGAGATTCCTCACCTCTCATCTATTGTGTCCGCCCAATGTTACTACTTAACCCACCTAGCCATTTTACCCAAGCTAACTAGACGTAAGTAATAATCTGAACTTATCAACACATCTAAGTTCCAGTACCGCCCATACAACACTTTAACTGAATTAACATCTCTCCTATGTTATTAACATCATAAATAACATTGCTCACATGTTATCTTTTAAATCATTAAATTAAGTTTCTCTACTTAATTTCACCGTTCAATTAGACATCATCCAACAGTCTACTATCAAACATAAGTAGATTATCCATCCGGTATATATTTCACACACTAATATATACCATAAGTGCATACTCTGCTATCAAGTCCCCTTATCACACATTAAGGATAATTGGTTCGGAATGTTACCTCGACCCCAAAATCAAATGACAAGCAAGTGGAGGCGGACATAGTTCTGAGCCTTTGGAATACACACATACCGAACATATCCAAATGACATGCCAAACTCACTAATACACGACACATAGTGAACCGTCCTTAGTTCCATGCCCTGGACACATATCCAAAATTCGTTGGAATCGCCAAGGTAGGAATGGGCCTTATCAAAATAATGCTCGTGTTAGCAAGTAGCAGTATGTTCACATATGCAATCAAGTATTCAATAGGTATTCACACCACATATATAATAATCAGTAGGTATACAACCAACTCGAATATTATAACTTTCTACGTAGTATATATCTCTCGCATACTCACCGTATTCATTAACTTACGATTATTCCCACTATCATATCTATTTAAGAATGATTCACCACTCTTAGGGCCCTTTGTTACCCCTTAGTTAATTTCAGTAGCTAACACAATCTTACACTACTGGTCTAATTAATAAGATTTCACTCACTTATTCCAAATCCATTCTCATCCTCTCGAATCAATTACGACCCATTTTATCCCGTTTACTTCCCGTCTTAATCTATCGATAAGACTAAGTCGTAAATCCCTAACGTAAGCCTATTTCCATAAATGTAAGTCTCTCTTTATATTAGATCAATGTCCCAAAAGTTTCCCTGGTTACAATTTAGGAGTTCTAGGCTAAAAATGGGAAATTCTAAGTTTTTTGGGAACCGAATCGATTCGCCAGGAGGCCGAATCGATTCGCCCCTGGGAGGAATCGATTTGAAAAGCACCAGTTCATCTTCTTCGTTAGTTTTATGAGTTTTTCACCATTTTCATTTTACACAACTCTAATGTTTCTTCACTAAATTCAAAACCAATTGTCCCAAACCTTTTTTACAAGTATTAGGATGATTTCTAACGTATTTTTAACATCAAAACATTTCAATTCTCATACACTAACAAATTAAATCGTCAAATCCTCAAAAAACCTAGGTTTAAATATTCTCCATTAATATCTAACCTAAACCCAAATTTAATTCATGATTATTAACACATAATCTCATATTTCATATTCTCTACAAATGCTCAATCATACTACATTCAATTCCTACTCAAACATGCATTCAAACCATTCTTTTCTTATAAGAATATCATTTTAATCAAACTGTAATGAAACCCTCACAATATGGGTATTATAACCTCAAAATAATTTGCAATCAACACTTGCCTTAATTAGTCGGATCTGATTTTATGGTTGAGATGATGGATTGATGGTCTCCTCTTCCAATCTCACTCCCAAGTTATTTGTGGTGTGAGATCAAGATGAAAGCTCCAAGAATTTCTACGGAACTTCCAAGAACTCTTTCTATTCCTTCTCTAATGGCTTCTTTAGGTTTTGTACCTTTCTAACCCTAGCCTCAACCTCTTATCATCTAATACAACACTTAGAAATTTGTAGGTCTCCTAACCCTACTTTTACAAATGATCAAAATGCCCTTACTATGTGCCTGTTTGGCCAAAATTTGACTCTGGACCCAAGCTATACCTCCGGGTATACTATTCCGGCTATTTTGACCTCAGAATCATCCGTGACCTCAAAATCATCATCCGAGTTACTCTAATATATTTATCATCTCTACCTCAAATTAGTCTACACACGACTCCCGATTGAGATAAAATCCAACTATGTCAATATCACTCGATATGACATGTTATAATTATCGTAACATATTTACTATTCACTTGGTAAATTTCATTTCGTAATATTAATCATTATCGTTCTCTCAATTAATATTTAATAATGACATCACTATTTAATTCTATTAAATGATGTCACTCGTGTAATTTAACATAAAACTAATTAATTATTCACTTAATTAACTAAATTTCAAATATGCTAAAATATGGGGTATTACATACTTTCCCATTGCAAAGGAATTTCATCCCTAAAATTAGGACATACCTGCGATGAATAACTCTGGATACTGCTCTCGCATATCATCCTCACACTCTGAGCTCGACTCATCAATGTTGTGGTGTCCATACTAGACTCTCATTAAAGCTACCACCTTAGACCACAAATTACGCTCACTACGATCTAGAATAGCCATGGTTCTCTCCTCATATGAGACGTTTGGCTGTAAATCGATCTCCTCAAGTGGAACATGCCAAAAAGCTCTATCGCTCCTGTGATATTTCTTCAGCGATGACACGTGGAACACATCATGTATCCGCTAGAGATGCTCTGGTAAACCCAGTTTATAGGCCACATATACCACTCTCTTAATCAAAGGAAATGACCCCACGTACCTCGGTGTTAACTTCCCTTTCTTGCTGAACCTTATGATTCCCTTCATAGGAGATACCCTTACCAAAACCTGGTCACCAACCTCTAACTCAACGTGTCTACGTTCTGCATCAGCATAACTCTTTTCCCTATCCTGAGCTATTCATATCCGCCCACGAATCAACTCAATTTTGGCAGTAGTCTCATGTATCATCTCTGGCCTCAATAATTTATTATCCCCCATCTCTAACCAGCAAGCGGGCGAACGACAAGGTCTCCCATACAGTGCCTCAAACGGTGTAATGCCAATAGTAAATAGCTCAGAGTTGTTATACGCAAACTCTACCAAAGGAAGGTATCGCTCCCAACCTCCCTCAAAATCCGGGATGCACATCCTCAACATGTCCTCCAGCATCTGATTAACCCTCTTGGTTTGTCCATCTATCTGTGGGTGGTATGCCGTACTCAACCTCAAGTTTGTACCTATGGCCTCCTGGAAACCTTACTAGAAGTGAGACACGAATATTTTGTATCTGTCAGACACAATGTTGACTAGTACTCCATGCAGTTTAACTATCTCTGTTATAAATAGTTGCGCATAAAACATTGTCTTAAAATCGCTGCCAACTGGCAAGAAATAGAACAACTTGGTCAGTCGATCCACTATCATCCAAATGGAATCGTGAACTCTATGTGATGTCAGAGGTGATGTAATGAAATTCATCAAAATGCTTTCCCACTTACACACGTGAATCTCTAAAAGTTGTAGGTTGTAGCATCCCTGAAGGCCTCTGGTGGTCCACCTTAACTAACTGACAGGTAACATATTTCGAGACAAACTCTGCTATGTCCCTCTTTATCCCTGACCAGCAATACCGTCTCCTCATGTCCTAATACATCTTATCCCTGTCGGGATATACCGCAATCCTCAAATGATGAGACTCATTCATAACTGCCTGTCGTAAATCCTTATCCTCAGGCACAACAAGCCTACCATTAAAACATAGGCCACCCTCTGAACTAACCGAGTATGATACTGCTCCCTCGACTAATAGTTGATGCACCCTATCTTGATAAAACTGATCCTCCACATGTGCTTTCACTACCCGCATCACAATCTCAGGAGTGATAGATAGAACTGACATACATGCTCCGGTGACCTCATCATTGTGTCGTAGCTCCCTCAACTTCACTTTCTAGACCTCTTCTAACTCCCTCGTAGGTCGTCGACTCAATGCGTCTGTCACCACATTAGCCTTACCGGGGTGGTACTGTATGTCAAATCGATAATCCTTCATGAACTCAAGCCACCTCCTCTGTCTCATGTTCAGATCCTTCTGGGTGAAGAGATACTGGAGCGATTTGTGGTCCGTGAAAAGTGTAAACTGCCCACAATAGAAAATGTCTCCATATCCTCAAAGCAAATACAACCACTGTAAACTCAAGGTCATGTGTGGGGTAATTCTTTTCATGGGGATTAATCTTTTTAGATGTATAAGTTATAGCCCTCTCCTCCTGATGTAATACACCCCAAGTCCATGCAAGGATGCATCAGTATATACTTTATACTCTACTCCTCCACTGGGCAATGTAAGTACCGACACTGACGTCAATTTATCTTTTAACTCATCAAGTATAGCTAACGATATCACTCCACACAAAAGGTACTCCCTTGCGAGTCAGATTCGTCAACGGACTCACAATCTTCAAAAAACCCTTAATGAAATATTGATAGTGTATGGCCAATCCTAAAAAGCTGTGAATATCAGTCGGTGTCATGGGCTGTCCCCACTCCCTTATCGTCGATACCTTACTTGGGTCCACGGTGATACCCCTATCTGATATGGTGTGGCCAAAAAATTATACCTCCCATAGACAAATCCACACTTTTCGAATTTGGCATACAATTGGTGGTCCCATAGTGTCTGCAGAACCATGCGTAAGTGCTCGACATGCTCCTCCTCTCTACGAGAGTGAATTAGAATATCGTATATGAATACAATCATGAACTAGTCTAGAAACTTCCTGAATACTCTCTTCACGAGATCCATAAACATTATTGGCACACTGGTGAGCCCAAACAACATCAGTCTGAATTCGTATGACCCGTATCGGGACATAAAAGTAGTCTTAGGCACGCCCTCCTCTCGAATGCGCAACTGATGGTACCCTAACCTAAAATCAATCTTGGAAAAGTACGTTGCCCCTCTTAACTGGTCAAATAGGTCATCGATCCTCGACAACGGATACTTATTTCATATTGTGACCTTGTTCAGCTCCCTGTAATCCATACACAAGCAGAGTGAACCATCCATTTTCTTCACAAACAACACCATTGCACCCCACGGCGATGTGCTCCGCCGGATGAAACCCTACCCCAAGAGCTTCTAAATATGCTCTCTCAACTCCCGCATATCTAAAGGGCCCATGCGATACTGTGCTCTGGTAATTGGTCTCGTACCCAGTGCTAAATTGATAACAAACTCCATTTCTCGGCTCGGTGGCAGCCCGAGTATCTCCTGAAACACATCCTCGAACTCTGTCACTACTGGAATCGAGTCTAACTGAACCACTATCTCCTGTGAGGTCTCCTCCTTAATGTAGTATAAGTGGGTGCGTGACCCTCCCTCGAGTAGAGGCATTGCCACCAAGAACATCTCCTATCTCGAAATAGAGAACACTATGGTCCTCTCGTAACAATCTACCATCATTCGGTATCCTGCCAACTAATCCATGCCTAGGATAACATCGTACCCCTCGATATCTAACACAAGGAGGTCTGTTGCTAGACTCAGTCTCCCAATCATAATGTCTACCCCTCTACATATCGAGTGACTGAGCGACCCACTATCCAATGATGACTCAACACACATAAGATGAGTCCCGACTATCTCTAAAAGATCGGCAACTTGTGCAAATCTACTAGCAATGAAAGAATATGTTACCACCGCCCCATGGATAAGAAATGTACCCTCTACTGCTAAAGGCGTTTGTGGTGCTGGAGGCATAGGCACATCCCAGACGTTATACACTTGCCCATAGTGCATCAACCCTGTTATTATTGTGGGGTTAATGATGATGTTGGAACTGGAGATAACGGAGCCTGCTACCCCTGTTTGGTACCCTGCTGTTGTACCCTGCCCTATTGTGGGAAATTCCTCCTCTTATGACCTTATTGGCCACACATAAAGCACTACCCCTAAAATGGTCTCTGCCTTTGGCCTTATCGCTATCCGTGATGACCATAGCCCTGCTGGCTAACACCATTGCTCCCTTGGCCCTGGGGAACCTGATGCTACTGCTGATTATCACCCTTTGGCCCTATCTAAAACCCTGACCATTAGGTCTATAGCCTCCAGTCCTGAACCTCTTGACCTGATCCACCTACTGGGAATCCTGCCCCTATTGTCTCCCTGCATGCTGCTGGGCCTAGTCCTACCGGACTGACTAGTCTTTCCAGATCTCTTGCTTCCCTTCATATGGAAGCAATGGTCCTGGCAATGTAATAATGCTTCATTATATACATCTGTATACGTCACCAAGGCGATATTGATGAGCAAATGTTGCCTGATCCTCCAAGATAAACCGTAAATAAACTTTGATTTCTTTCGCTCCTCATTGTTCACCTTGTTTAGAACAAAATTATCCAAACGGGTGAACTCCTCCTCGTAATCTTCCACGAAACGGTCACCCTGAGTTACTTCCCCAAACTTCTTTCGCATCTCGGCCTCAACTGCTGGAAAAAAGTACTTGCGGTCGAACTGCACCCAGAACTCAATAATACTCATCCTATCCCTCTCCTCAACGGTGGTAACTGACTCCCACTACTGTAATGCTGTCGTGCCAGCCTGATAGTCGCTAACATCTGCTTTTACGTCTCACTATACTCCACCATGTGCAGGTGGCACTGTATATTATTCTTCCACTGAAAAGCCTCAATAACATCATAGCTACCCTGAAACTCTGGCGGGTGGACCTTCTGGAAAGTCTCCCTGACTCTCTGCCAAGTAGATGGCTTTTCTTGGGCTAGAAACGCGGGTTCTACTAGCAACTATACCCGGGGCTGAGAGAAGTGAACTACTATAGGTGTCATAGCCGCATTAACCGTCTGGGCCACTATCTCTGCCAACTGCGCTGTCGAAATCATCTCAGGTGGTGGCGATGCGTATGGCTCCTGATGAGCCTCCCTCACCTTCGCTCTGGAAGTTTCTCTCTCTCTCTCTCTCTCTCTCTCTCTCTCTCTCTCTCTCTCTCTTCTGGGCGGCATCTGAGATAAAAAATGAATTGTATGAGTTCACAGCCCATACAACATTTAATAGCGTAAGTACGATATCTCAAGTATGTTAAGATAAAAGCAAAAGTCCTAATAATAGGGATCTAAATCAAACTAACGCTACAGTGAAATTATAGTAAGCCGTACATATCCTATAGACACTAGAACTTGATGCTCTGATACCACATGTGACACCCCACCCAATTAAATATCGGTGATCGCTCCTTTATTAAATGAATTAGGATTTACACTTTGTTAATTCTCAGCATCACTATCAAAATATATTTTTATTAGTATCCGCCTATTTCTTAATTAGAACGACGTCAAAATTTTATCTCAACAATAAGTAAAACATGCGAATACTAAATTAAACCATTCACCATGATATTCCAATTCATCATGAGATATAATAAATAAATATTGTGCCGAATAAATCATCGGCTACAAAATCCAAACCAAGATAAATAACTCCACAAGTGAGTAAGAAAACCAATACAAGTACGAAACTGAATAACCGAGTAAGTACTTAAGGACAGCATGCCCATAATGAAAATACTAAAATGAAATCCTACACTAGATATGAATAAAGGAAGCATCTAAGTAAATCCTGCAAGCATCCACAGTGCTGCAACTCTGAGTCTCTGGAATGAAACGTCAAGTTTGGCGTCCCTGTGGCTGGACACCTAAAAGGTTTTGAAAATATTTTATAGCATGGGTTATAACCCAAAACATTTTAAAAATATTTAGCAAGTGTTTATCATAGTTCAAAAATCAGTTATGATTACACATGTTAGGTTTATATACACTCTCTTGAGATTCCTCACTTCTCATGTATTGTGTACGCCTAATGTTACTACTTAGCCCACCTAACTGTATTGCCCATGCTAACTAGACGTAAGTAATTATCTGAACTTATCAACACATCTAAGTTACCTTACCGCCCATACAGTAGTCTAACCAAATTAAAATCTCTCGTATGTTATTTACATCATAAGTAACATTGCTCACATGTTATCTTTTAAATCATTAAATTAAGTTTCTCTACTTAATTTCATTGTTCAATTACACATTATCTAGCAGTTTACTGTCACACATAAGTAGATTATCTATCTGGTATATATTTCACACACTAATATATACTATAACTTCATACTCTGCTATCAAGTGCCCGTATCACACATTAAGGAAAATTATTTCGGAATGTTACCTCACCCCCAAAATCAAATCACAAGCAAGTAGAGGCGGACATAGTTCTAAGTCTTTAGGATACGCACATACCAAACATACCCAAACGACCTACCAAGTTCACTAATACACGACACATAGTGAACCACCCTAAATTCCATGCCCTGGACACATATCCAAACCTCATTGGAATCGCCAAGGTAGGAATGACCCTTATCAAAACAACCCCCGTGATAGCATAAATAATTGATAAAACAATATATTAGTTTTCTATAGTGACAATATAATTTTGCAAACTATACCAAATAATGGGAAAGTGCTATTGAATGTCTTCACATTTTGCTATATTTTTTGGGATTTTATTTCCCTTTTTCAAAATTACTTCTTGTTTTGTCCTAATTTTTGCTCAAAATGTAAACAATAAATAAAAGCGTGAGATGATGATGATTTCGGAAATAGAATCAACAACCACAATAAACAAAATCTTAATACACATAAATGTATTTAACAATAATAATATAGAGTACAAAAATTGGGTATAGTACACAACAAATGAAAGTTTTGAAGTCACAATCTACAATTTTTTGGGACTAATTTAAGATGACATTGCATAATTTTATATCCACAACACACAATTTTGGATCTTGTTTGGGCTGGACCGATCCGATACGAATTTATTTTACTCGACACGAACACGACACAAACATGGCACGGTGTTGTGTTTTTTTGCCTAATACGAACATTACTTGTTAAGAACACGACACGATATGACAAATTAATTTTGTGCCAATTGACACGATTCAGCATGACCCAAATATACCGGTGTTCCCGGTATGATAAAAACATACGAGGGAATAAATTGTCCAAATATAAACCCTTCTACGTTTAGTTCCAATGTTTCCCTATTTGCTTGATAAACCTTCTATTTTTAGTCCCAAAGTTTGCCTCTTGTAAAGCTTTCTAAAATGGAAGGTTTGAAGTTGCTCAGAATAGCGGATTGGTCAGATATAATAAACGTTGACTCTCAAATTATAACTCTCACATAGACCTAAATGATGGACTACATTCTAAAATTCATAGTTTTCGCTCTAACTGTTGTTGCCACTACCGCCTTTCTTCTCATTCTCACCAAAAGAAACGTCGTCGCCACCACTTATGGCCACCGCCGACACCGTTACCACAGGGTTAGTTATTTTATTTAATTTCCTCTCTGAACTTGGTTAGGGTTTAAGTTAAAATGAGTCTTTGTGTTTTCTTCTTCTATGGAGTCTTGTGTTAAACATTGTAAGTTTGGTGTTTGTTTACCCCAAGTATTCGGCTTAAGAAGATTGTTTTGGTTTTCATTCATTTATTTTATTTAACTCTAGTCTATGATGATTGAACCTCTCTTCTCCTCAGTTTTCTCTGGTAACGATATAATCCCTATCCATAGGCCATAGGTAGTGGTGGATTTCATTTCGTTTAAACGACTTGTTTTTCTTTATAAACTTAATGCCATTGTCTATTACTTCTAAACAATTCAATTTCGCATGATCTTAACTCTTTACTCTCCATTTAATTGTATGATGATTGAGTCTATGTGGTAATGACTATATTATACATGTACTGGGTGTTAAACCCTAACCCTAACATTATTAAACGTCTTCATTTAACTGGTGGATTTCGCTTAAACGTCTTCTTTATTAATTCAAAACAATTCAATTTGGCATAGTCTCAACCGTTTACTCTCCATTTTTCTTTGTCATATATATTCATCATATTTTTAATCAATCAGTGGTGTTAGTTGATACCAGAGGTGTACGTCCCTACTTTTCGTGTCTCGTTTATGCGAAAGGTAAAAACCGACATATTGATGTCACGTCTTATTTGTATTTTTAATGATTAGAGGCCCAAGGTTAAAAACCGCTAAACTTAAGTTATCACCTTAGTCACAATCACTCATATGAAGAACTAAGGCCACAAAAAACACAAACAAATCAACCCTCACATTTACGTAAGAAATGAAATAATAAAACTATTCTAGTATTCTTAAATTTTTAATCTAGTAAATGGCTGTTTATAGGTGATTAGGGGTTATATTTTCCAACGAATGCTTGGTAAATTTTCATTACACACTAACATCAAAATACAACACATGTAAGCAAGAAAATTATATAATTTTAGATAGTTGAATAAAATTAAAAATAATAAGTTAAGAGTATGTTAAATCTTTTTTAAGTGACAAAGTGAATATAATTTTATGCAGACAATTATATTTTTAATCGATCACTTTGTCACTTAAATAAATATAATGGTATGCTCTAACTTTTCGCCCGAGAGATAAGGGGTAAAATATAGCACATTCTTAAATGTTGAATTTGTAAATTTGAAACTGCGATAATTATTAGATATTTGGATATTAATCACATTGGACGTATGAAAAAATATTTATTATCATGTAAATTAAACACATGTACAAAAGTTATATTTTTAGTTCATTGAATGTCATTATAGGCCATAATGCATGTTTTGTAATTTAAATGTAAAAATGTTTACATGACAGGAGTAATAATCACATTAAGAAATAGTTACAACTAATAAGCATCTTTTTTTCCTTTTGCAGTCATCGTATGAAATGTTATTGAGCCTTGAACAATACAGATATTCATTGTACTCCTCTAGCATTACTTATTCTATAGTTAGCATTCCCTTATTAGCGTAGACATACTTGGAAAAAATGAAAAAATGAAAAACTATATGATTATATAATTAGTTTAAGAAGAACAAATAATAAAGGGACATAAATACATGGAAGCAACAAAAAAACACATGAATACACACATATACAGTGTTTGTGGGCTAGAGAGAGGGAGAATATATTTCTCACACACTGAGATAAAAACCATCACTCCTACACCCTCACATACATCCTCGCTAATATGCAAAGTCACGTCCCCAAAACATGTTTAGATACATGCATTCACACTCAATAACACCTGCAAACATAATGCGTTGCAGGATAAATGAATTGGATTCATTTATCATGGTAGTGGTGAACTCAGCTCAAGTGACTTTAGCATCAGTCTACATGTATGATTTTTATTACTTTGAATTTCCAAATATTTTAAATAAGCACAGTAAACACGATATTTATATACAGTTCGCCAAAAATATTTATATAAATTTACAATCTTGCATTAATCTGATTTTATAAATTCGAAATAAATAGTCACAAAGAACTTAAAAACAAAATTGTCTCATAAGACTTTCATGACTATACTTCACTTGGAGTAAATATGTTGCAACCAAGGAAAAAATAGGAAACTCTAAATACTTGTAAATAAGAGGTAACTTAGAATTCAACGTGATGGGTCACAAAAAGAGAATGTTTTTATTAACACCCAATTTATCCTCGTGCATAACCCACTCGTAAGTTTTTAGAATTTAAAAGATCAAGTCTATTAGAAGACTTAATACCCCATTTAGAACACCCTGATTTAACTGAAACTCATTTTTTAAATATACACTAACGTGTGACTTGATTATAGGAAGTAAGAAAGTGAACATATCTTGTTTGCATTCTTTATCGGGGTTACTAGAAAAGACTATTAGATGGCCTTACGTATTGTTATGTACAGTGATATTGTACTCTTCGTTTACAATACACTAAAGTTACGGATATACATTCCTCTTTATTTACCTCAGGTTTATTTTTGTGGGTGAAATTTTCTTAATAGAAAGATGTAGTGTTCACGTGCTGCTATTTGAGACCAAATAAGATGAGTTTTTTTAGAAGAATAATCCCGAAAAGGTAAAGTGTATCAAACGCAATGCAGGACTCTTCACTGTTTAGAAGAGTACTTATTATCCAATATTTCCCAACTTATTTTTTCATTTTTACCATTTCTCATTAGAGAACCATGTTACATCGATACTCTTGTATGGTAGCCCCATTATGTAGCTCTCTGAGAATGTTCAAATATTAAGTTCTTTTCCCAACTACCTACACCTATATATGACTATTCAAGAATTAAAATCATTTGTATTTATTGGTACTTTCTGATTGTTAATTACCCCCTTTACTAACATATTCACCATAATGTGTTTACATACAACAATGAAGAATGCTATAGGTATTTGTTCTTTTTGCAACTTTCTTGGTTATTTTTATTCCAAGCCATGAGCTCTTTCGCGACTACTTATATATATATACGGCTACTGTAATCATATGGTTTGAATTTTAATGTTAATAATGTTTTGAGTGTAGTGTTACTATCTTAACTTTAGTGGTAGTAATAGTATTGCTCCATCTGTAGGAAGATAAAGAGCATCACCGGAATGTAAAACTTCTTAAATCCCTTTTACAACTGCATTGAAAAGGAAGGTAGTTTGAAGTTTGAATCTTAAATTTTTTATTTTGTACCTGTGAGTGATCATATTTTCTGGATATAATTGAGTTAAATTTTTGGTTCATAGCCCCAAGTTAGCTGCCTGTGCGATTGGCTTTAAAGCCGTTTCCTATTTATTTGTGTCGGCGGTTGCCTGTTGGCCTATATATGGTCGGACCTTTTCCATTTTCTCTCCGACAGCCTTCACGCTACTTCATTGTTGACACTGGGTCCAAAGAAAATCTGCAGTTTTCTTTTCCTATTGGTACGTATCTTTTTTAACTCATTTTTTCTTTGAGCTTCGTAAAATATGATTGGATTTCAGTGTAAGGGTAAATTACACATGTCTCCCATCTTGTTGCATGATCACGGATTCTTCCCCCTTTGTTTCAAATATAAAACTTGCCCTTCTCCTCTTAGGTTAAATATGTCACTTGCCTCCCCTCTTATTTGTTTCTGGAACATGCGCTACCCCTGCTGCATGGGTAGCCAGAGGTAGTAAGTGTGAAAATGTTGAAAAATAGGGGTAGCGATTGTAGTATTCAAAACATGATGACGTGTAATATACAAAACAAGAGGGAGGTATCTGTTATTATGTCTAACAACCAGAAGGTCAGTGTAAGGCCCTAAAACAAGATTAGGAAGGTTAATTACATGATTAATTATAACTTAGGAGTTATAAGTTATAATTTGGTTATGTGTGTTAAACATGTTAATTATCATGTTTAAGGGATGCATGCTCATGTGATATATGTGTTGTTTACATTAGGTGCTAATTGAGCTTATGATCGGGGATACCATGTTTAGAACATATGATTATTTATGTGACTAAATGCATCCTAAATTATGTTTTTAATTCATGATTATGTTTATAAAATTAAATAAGGGTGTTGATACGAAATTGGCAATGTTTGGTCGCCAAATGTGAAAGTTTTGAGATTTTCGGTAAATTGCTACTTTCCTGTTCGATGCCCAAATTAGGCGTATTAGTTTATGATTTTGGGAAAACATAAATTATGAAAGTTGTAGATATATGAATTAATATTATAACACAACAAACGGTGGGTTAAACGGAGGCTCGTACAAGAAGTTATACCGAAAGTACGAAACAAGGGCAAATATGTCCATCCCTTAAGTGAAAATTGTCTTATTAGCACACCATGTGCTATTTTTTGATTGGTTAAAGGGTGGGTGATGGTTTGGCCGACTTAAAATGTATAAAACAACTCCTTTGTTCAGCAAATGCAACCATGAACAAGAGTTTTGCCTAAAGAGAGAGAAAGAGAAGAAAGTTAAGGAATAAATCTTTGGAAATTTTCCATAAATCAAGGAATCCTCGTAAGGTAATTACATCTTTATTAAAGTTGGTCACATTATGAGTTCTATACTTATCACGCTTTTATTTTTTATTTGGATATATATTTTAATGATACCCATATTGCTGAATTGTGTTGGACCAAGGATGGGTTAAGAACACAAGTTAAAACTGGAGCTAGGATAGTAAATGCATACTTTAAAGTCCTTAATTTACATCATGTTTTCGTAAAGCATTTTGATTTATAAAATTCAAGATTATGATGTATATTTATGCTAAAGCATGTTTATTATATGTTTCCATGAATTATACTCAAGGTCAAGGTTATGTATGCTTAAAAATGTTAAGCTATGCCTTAATGTTGTATTTTGACCTAGTTATGCTAAAAATGGCATAAATCATGCAATACTTATTGGAATTGAGTAATTCAAGTTGGAGAGTAAAGTACACTCAATCATGTATAACATATCCGAAAATTGTGTAAAAATACCAAGGAATGAACACTTGGTGATAGTTTGAAGTCTTGGTTTAAAATCTTCCCTAAAGGAGCAAGAATGCATACCAAGTGTTTGACGTTTTGCTCGACATAGAAAATGAGCCCTAAAAATTATGAAACATTAAATTTGTATTATTCAATGTGTTTACTTATATTGGGTGGAATATCATGAAAAGTTATGTTGTACAAAAATTATGAGAATTCCAGGAAGTTGAAGTTGTGTTGTTGTTTTTCTTGAGAAACGATTTGGAAAAGGCTGTAATAAAATGGGCATAACTTTGTCTAGCAAATTCGTAATTTAATTCTGTAAATTGTGTTAGAACCCTAATTAATTGGGTGTTATATCAATGTGAAGTGTCATATGTAATTACTCCTTAGTTATTTCTGATTTACCAAATTATGTGATGTGTTACTGGGTTGATGTTAATCGGTGTATTCAAATACTAACGACATTGACTTGTTAGGTGGGGAAGCAGCTAATACTACCATACCAAGGAAGTAGTTGGTATTAATCTTAACACCAAATCCAAGGTGAGTGACCTTCCTTATGAAATATAAATGCTTATAGTTTCATATGAAAATGTGTAGTTTAACACATGTGTGAAAATGTTTATGGGAGTGATGTTGTATTTATGAAACATATGCATATGATCAAAAATATTAAGCGATGTTATATAACGATATGGACTAGTGAGTCCTTTATCTAATGTTAAGGACTATGGTGGGTCCTACGGGATGTGGCGGTCCTATTAATCCAACTTAAAGGTTTGTGTACTCGGGCCTAATAAAGGGATGTGGTGGTCCCTAATAACTGTGGTGGGTTAATTGGACTGTGGCGGGTCCAGGCTTGCGAGAGTTTCACAATTCCTGTTGGGTTATAGCATTAGAAAAAAATAAAAATGGTTATTCAAATTGGTTATATGTGTGGTATGTGGTCATTCACTAAGCCTTTATAGCTTACACTCCTGTAATGTTTTGTTTTAGGTATGCTTAAAATTTGGAGTCCACTGCCAAGTTAGTACCTTAAAACGGGGGAGTGACAGATATTTAGTATGGTTTGAATATCAGGATTTCTTTTGTGTAACTATTAAACTAAGGATCTTGGTTGTGTAAAGTTATGTAGTACTTATTAGTTATAAGTAAAGGCAGTTATGTTTTCATCTACACATACCTTTGGAAAAAAAAATCTTATGCTATTTTTCCTTAGAGATTTAAATTAAAGCATTGTTTAATCGAGTTTATCTCTAATTAAAAGGATGAGTTTAACAAAAAATTAATTCGGGGCGCGACAACTTGGTATCAGAGCGTGTTTATTAGGTTCTGGACAGGGTGTGAGGGTCTAGATTGGCAGTGGACACTAGAACGTGAGTTTTCTATGTGTTTGGATTTTTACTAACAATGTTAATATTAAACTGCTACTATTGTATTTTGTTTAAGTTAATTATATTGCAGTGAGTGATGGATCCACGCGAGACGCATGATGGAGCAGAGGGTGAGGCATCTTATGTTCCTAATAGTCAGCAAGGACATAGACATGTTCAAGTGGAGGAACCAGAGGTGGAACAACAACCTATTGATGACGTGGGAAGAATATTACGTGCTGTGGCACAACTTATGGAACAAGAAAGAGGTGGAGAACATGGTGTGGATAGGGACAAATTGCATGACAGGTTCATGAAGTTAAATCCGCCAGCATTTACTGGGACTACGGATCCGTTAATAGTAGAGGGGTGGATTCAAAAAATGGAAACAATATTCAAGGTGATGGAAGTGCGAGATGAAAAAAAGGTTTTGTTAGCAACCTTTAGATTGGAGAATGATGCAAAGTTATGGTGGGATGCTACAGAGAGGTTACTTACTATGATTGGGAGAATAGTGCCAGCAAATCCTCCACCAATTACATGGGAGAGGTTTGTGAAGGTGTTCTTTGAAAAATATTTCCCAAGGCTTTATAGGAAAGAGAAAGAGGAAGAATTTATCACGTTGAAACAGGGGAACCGAACAGTGGCAGAGTATGAAGCTTTATTTATATCCTTATCTAGATTTTCACCTGACTTGGTGAGGACGGAAGAAAGTAAATGTGATCGGTTTCAAACCGGGCTGAGTGTAGAGATAAAAAGCATGGTTGCTAATATGAAGATCATAGATTATGTGGACTTGGTTGATAGGGCCATGGTGTCAGAAAAGTCAATGAAAGAAATGCAAGCTGAACACTCGAAGAAAGCTAGACATGATGTTATAAGATCATATGGATGGGAGGCGGGAACCTCAACTCAGAGTGTAGCACGAGGAGTGCCTAAGGGCCAAGAATTTAAAAATAATAGAAATGCACGTGGAAGATTTCAAGCTCGAGGTGGAAGGACAGGGATGAATCGGTCAGAAAATGCATATGTGATGGGATCTAGGGCCATATTTTGTTATAGATGTGGTGGTCAAGGGCACATGTCTCGGGAGTGTACAATAGCTGAGACGACACCTTTATGTTTCCATTGTCATCAACCGGGGCACTTACGAAAGAATTGTCCAGCGATGGGAGATACAAGTTCAGTTGGGAGTGTGACAGTAGGAGATAGGATTTCTACACGGAAAGTACACAGGGGAGGTAGAGGAGGCGTGTCTCAAAACCAAGGCCAAGGCAGAGTGTTTGCACTGACGCAACAAGATGCACAAGCTATGCCTAACGTAGTGACATGTACACTTCCTATTGGTGATAAAGATGCTTATGTGTTGATAGATCCTGGTTCTACACATTCTTTTATGTCTTTGCTTTATCTGTTACATCTTAATAAACCATTATCATCATTAGATTCTGGTTTAGCTATTGTTACTCCAGTGGGGGGGGGGGGGGGGGGTTGGTTTTTATTAAGAGGGTATATAGGCAGTGTGTGGTGCGAGTGGGTGAAAAAGAATTACTAGTTGACTTATTACCTCTCGATATGCGTGACTTTGATGTAATACTGGGTATGGATTGGTTAGCCTCATATCATGTATGTTTGGATTGCTTTAAAAAGGAGGTAGTGTTTCGATTACCGGGTGAACCTGAATTTAAATTTATTGGGGAACGAAATGTCACTCCAACATGTTTGATCTCTGCTACAAAATGTTATGAAATGCTAAGGAAAGGATGTGAGGGTTATCTTGCTCATGTGGTGGACGCACGACAAGAGGCGGGAAAACTATCAGATATACCAATAGTTAATGAGTTTGCAGATGTCTTCCCAGAAGAACTCCCAGGGTTAGCACCAGACCGTGAGGTGGAATTTTCGATTGAGTTGGTACCAGGAACTGCACCAATATCTATTTCACCATATCGTATGGCACCTGCAGAATTAAAAGAGCTAAAGATACAGTTGCAAGATTTGTTATATCGTGGTTTTATAAGTCCTAGTGTATCACCGTGGGGAGCCCCAATATTGTTTGTGAAGAAGAAAGATGGAACCATGAGGTTGTGCATCGATTATCGTCAATTGAATAAGGTGACTATCCGTAACAAATACCCACTACCCCGAATTGATGACTTGTTTGATCAGTTACAAGGAGCTAAGGTGTTTTCTAAGATCGATCTCAGATCCGGATATCATCAATTGAAAGTAAGAGACTGTGATATTTCTAAAACTGATTTTCGTTCTAGGTATGGACATTATGAATCCCTTGTCATGCCATTTGGGTTGACAAATGAACCATATATTTCATCCATACGTGGATTCTTTTGTCATTGTCTTCATTGATGATATTTTGATATATTCTCGTAGTAAGGATGAGCACGAACACCACCTGCGTATTATTTTACAGACCTTGCGAGATAAGAAGTTGTATGCTAAATTTTCTAAATGTGAATTTTGGCTAGACAAGGTAGTATTTTTGGGGCATGTTATTTCTGCTGATGGTATTTGTGTTGATCCCAAGAAGGTTGAAGCAGTAATGAATTGGGAAAGACCAACTAGTGTGACAGAGGTGCGTAGCTTTTTGGGATTGGCGGGCTATTATAGGAGGTTTATACCGGGGTTTTCTTCTATTGCATTGCCATTAACTAAGCTTACCAGAAAGGAGAACAAGTTTGTGTGGAGTGGCGATTGTGATAAAAGCTTTGAAAATTTAAAGGGTAAGTTGACATCAGCTCCAGTATTGACTATCCCAACGGGTACAGAAGGTTTAGTTATTTATAGTGATGCCTCGTATCAAGGACTCGGTTGTGCGTTGATGCAGCATGGAAAGGTAATTGCTTTTGCTTCTCGACAGTTAAAGATATATGAACGCAACTACCCTACACACGATCTTGAATTGGCTGCAGTAGTTTTTGCATTAAAAATCTGGAGACACTACTTATATGGTGTTAGTTGTGAAATTTTTACTGACCATCAAAGCTTAAAATACTTGTTTACACAAAAATACTTGAACTTGAGGCAAAGAAGGTGGATAAAACTTATAAAAGATTATGATTGCACGATACATCACCATCCGGGTAAAGCTAATGTTGTTGCTGATGCTTTGAGTAGAAAATCTCTAGGCATAGTATCTTGTATTTATTGTATTCGAGTTGACCTGCTGAGAGAGTTAGCTTTAATGGGGGTGGAATTAACTTTGAATGAGTCTTATGGAATAGTGGCACATTTAAATGTTGGACCCACGTTGATAGACTGGATAAAACAAGCACAGGCAGGAGATACAGAATTGGAGAAGGTTAGAGATAATATGAAAAAGGGTAAAGCAAATGAATTTTCTATTCGGGATGATGACATTGTTATGTACGGAAACCGTTTGTGTGTACCTAATGTGCCTGATTTAAGAAGAATAATTTTAGAGGAAGCGCATTGTTCTTTATATGCTATGCATCCAGGGAGCACGAAACTGTATAGATTTTTGAAACAATGTTATTGGTGGCCGGGAATGAAACGCGACATTGCAGATTTTGTTGCTAGATGTCTAGTTTGCCAACAGGTGAAGGTGGAGCATCAGAATCCAAGTGGTTTACTACAGCCCTTACCTATTCCTGAGTGGAAATGGGAGCATGTTACTACATATTTTGTTATAGGTTTACCAAAATCATCCCGAGGGTTTGATTCTATTTGGGTTATCGTTGATAGGTTGACTAAGTCTGCACATTTTCTTCCTGTTAAAGCTACTTTCTCCATGGATAAATATGCAAAAATATATGTGGATGAGATTATTAAATTGCATGGTGCACTAGTTTCTATTATTTCTGATCGAGATCCTAAGTTCACTTCTCACTTTTGGCCTAGTTTACAACAAGCTTTGGGGACTAAATTGAAATTTAGTACAGCTTTTCACCCTTAGACTGATGGGCAGTCAGAAAGAGCGATCCAGACACTCGAAGATATGTTACAAATTTGTGTATTGTAGTTCAAGGGGAGTTGGGATGAACACTTGCCACTAATAGAGTTTTCTTATAATAATAGCTATCATTCGAGTATTAATATGGCCCCTTATGAAGCTTTGTATGGGAGAAAATGCAGAACTCTAGTGTGTTGGACTGAAGTAGGAGAACGAAAACTACTTGGGCCAGAAATTGTACAGCAGACTACTGAAAAGATCAATCTTATCCATAATCACTTAAAGGTGGTGCAAAGTAGACAGAAAAGTTATGCAGACAACCGAAGGAAAGAATTGAAATTTGAGTAAGGTGATCGAGTATTCCTACGTGTTTCTCCTTGGAGAGGGGTTATGAGATTTAGGAAGAAGGGAAAGTTAAGTCCCAGGTACATTGGCCCTTATGAGATAGTAAAAAGGGTTGGAACTGTAGCTTATAAGTTGGCATTACCACCAGAATTGTCTCGGATGCACGATGTTTTTCATACATCCAAGTTACGTAAGTATGTGCCCGATCCTTCCCACGTGTTTATCTCACAACCGATAGAGCTTTAAGATGACTTAACCTATGTGGAGGAACCAATTCCTATTGTAGATCGAAAGGAGCAAGTGTTACGTAGTAAAACCATTTCACTAGTTAAAGTGATGTGGAGAAATCGGAATGTGGAGTATGGCACTTGGGAAGGGGAGGATAACATGAAGAAGCAATATTCTCATCTATTTGGTAAGTTTCTTATGCGTTAAATTTCGAGGACGAAATTTTTATAAGAGGGGTAGAATTGTAAGGCCCTAAAACAAGATTAGGAAGGTTAATTACATGATTAATTATAACTTAGGAGTTATAAGTTATAATTTGGTTATGTGTGTTAAACATGTTAATTATCATGTTTAGGGGATGCATGCTCATGTGATATATGTGTTGTTTACATTAGGTGCTAATTGAGCTTATGATCGGGGATACCATGTTTAGAACATATGATTAGTTATGTGACTAAATGCATCCTAAATTATGTTTTTAATTCATGATTATGTTTATAAAATTAAATAAGGGTGTTGATACGAAATTGGCAATGTTTGGTGCCCAAATCTGAAAGTTTTGAGATTTTCGGTAAATTGCTACTTTCCTGTTCGATGCCCAAATTAGGCGTATTAGTTTATGATTTTGGGAAAACATAAATTATGAAAGTTGTAGATATATGAATTAATATTATAACACAACAAACTGTGGGTTAAACGGAGGCTCGTACAAGAAGTTATACCGAAAGTACGAAACAAGGGCAAATATGTCCATCCCTTAAGTGAAAATTGTCTTATTAGCACACCATGTGCTATTTTTTGATTGGTTAAAGGGTGGGTGATGGTTTGGCCGACTTAAAATGTATAAAACAACTCCTTTGTTCAGCAAATGCAGCCATGAACAAGAGTTTGGCCTAAAGATAGAGAAAGAGAAGAAAGTTAAGGAATAAATCTTTGGAAATTTTCCATAAATCAAGGAATCCTCGTAAGGTAATTACATCTTTATTAAAGTTGGTCACATGGGTGAGTTCTATACTTATCATGATTTTATTTTTTATTTTTTATTTGGATATATATTTTAATGATACCCATATTGCTGAATTGTGTTGGAACAAGGATGGGTTAAGAACACAAGTTAAAACTGGAGCTAGGATAGTAAATGTATACTTTAAAGTCCTTAATTTACATCATCTTTTAGTAAAGCATTTTGATTTAGAAAATTCATGATTATGATGTATATTTCTGCTAAAGCATGTTTATTATATGTTTCCATGAATTATACTCAAGGTCAAGGTTATGTATGCTTAAAAATGTTAAGCTATGCCATAATGTTGTATTTTGACCTAGTTATGCTAAAAATGGCATAAATAATGGAATACTTATTGGAATTGAGTGATTCAAGTTGGAGAGTAAAGTACACTCATACATGTATAACATATCCGAAAATTGTGTAAAAATACCAAGTAATGAACCCTTGGTGATAGTTTGAAGTCTTGGTTTAAAATCTGCCCTAAAGGAGCAAGAATGCATACCAAGTGTTTGACGTTTTGCTCGACATAGAAAATGAGCCCTAAAAATTATGAAACATTAAATTTGTATTATTCAATGTGTTTACTGATATTGGGTGGAATATCATGAAAAGTTATGTTGTACAAAAATTATGAGAATTCCAGGAAGTTGAAGTTGTGTTGTTGTTTTTCTTGAGAAACGATTTGGAAAAGGCTGTAATAAAATGGGCATAACTTTGTCTAGAAAATTCGTAATTTAATTCTGTAAATTGTGTTAGAACCCTAATTAATTGGGTGTTATATAAATGTGAAGTGTCATATGTAATTCCTCCTTAGTTATTTCTGATTTACCAAATTATGTGATGTGTTATTGGGTTGATGTTAATCGGTGTATTCAAATACTAACGACATTGACTTGTTAGGTGGGGAAGCAGCTAATACTACCATACCAAGGAAGTAGTTGGTATTAATCTTAGCACCAAATCCAAGGTGAGTGACCTTCCTTATGAAATATAAATGCTTATAATTTCATATGGAAATGTGTAGTTAAACACATGTGTGAAAATGTTTATGGGAGTGATGTTGTATTTATGAAACATATGCATATGATCAAAAATGTTAAGCGATGTTATATAATGATATGGACTAGTGAGTCCTTTATCTAATGTTAAGGACTATGGTGGGTCCTACGGGATGTGGCGGTCCTGTTAATCCAACTTAAAGGTTTGTGTACTCGGGCCTAATAAAGGGATGTGGTGGTCCCTAATAACTGTGGTGGGTTAATTGGACTGTGGCGGGTCCAGGCTTGTGAGAGTTTCACAATTCCTGTTGGGTTATAGGATTAGAAAAAAATAAAAATGGTTATTCAAATTGGTTATATGTGTGGTATGTGGTCATTCACTAAGCCTTTATAGCTTACACTCCTGTATTGTTTTGTTTCAGGTATGCTTAAAATTTAGAGTCCACTGCCAAGTTAGGACCTTAAAACGGGGGAGTGACGGATATTTAGTATGGTTTGAATATCAGGATTTCTTTTGTGTAACTATTAAACTAAGGATCTTGGTTGTGTAAAGTTATGTAGTGCTTATTAGTTATAAGTAAAGGCAGTTATGTTTTCATCTACACATACCTTTGGAAAAAAAAAAATCTTATGCTATTTTTCCTTAGAGATTTAAATTAAAACATTGTTTAAGCGAGTTTATCTATAATTAAAAGGATGAGTTTAACAAAAAATTAAGTCGGGGCGCGACAGTCAGTGTAATTTACCTGTATAAAATAGTAAATTTTAATTTTTAGGGTCCGTTTGGTTGGCATAATTTGCCTAGGCAAATGCCAAAAAGTTGGCAAATATGAAAATTTGCCCACATTTTGGCTGTTTGGTTGCATAATTTGCCTAGGCATTATTTGCCAATGTACAACACCTCCTATGCACAATCTGTGGGCAATTTTTGCTTACCTATTTGAGTGAGAACTATTTGCCCACAAATTTGCCAACTTCTTAAACGATTTTAATGTTTTAAAAAATAATTTAAAAAGTGTTTTAAATAATTAAAAAACTGTTATGAATATTTAAAAATTGTTTTGTCATGTTTCAAAAACTGTTTTTAATATTATAAAATTTTAAAAAAATAATTTTAAAGACTGTTTTAAATATTTAAAAAAACTGTTATAAATATTCAAAAACTGTTTTGTAATGTTTTGAAAAATGCTTTTAATATTATAAAAAATTGTTAAGAGAATGTTTTACAAATTTTTTGAAAAACCGTAATATAAAAATATTATAAAACAGTTTTTAACATTTTTAAAAACTGTTTTGGATATATTATAAAAACTGTTTTAAAGTTTTAAAAAACCTTTTTTAAAACTGTTTTAAAGAGTTTAAAAAAACTGTTGTGAATGTTTAAAATTTGTTTTGTAATATTTTAAAAACTGTTTTTGATATTATAAAAAATTGTTAAGAGAATGTTTTACAAATTTTTTGAAAAACCGTAATATAAAAATATTGTAAAACAGTTTTTAACATTTTTAAAAACTGTTTTGGATATATTATAAAAACTGTTTTAAAGTTTTAAAAAACATTTTTTAAAACTGTTTTAAAGAGTTTAAAAAAACTGTTGTGAATGTTTAAAATTTGTTTTGTAATATTTTAAAAACTATTTTTGATATTATAAAAAAATGTTAAGAGAATGTTTTACAAATTTTTTGAAAAAACGTAATTTGAAAATGTTGTAAAAATAGTTTTTAACAATTTTAAAAACTGTTTTGAATATAATATAAAAACAGTTTTAAAGTTTAAAAACAAAATTAAAAAATATTTTAAATAGCTAAAAAAAACTGTTGTGAATATTTAAAAATTATTTTGTAATATTTTGAAAATTGATTTTAATATTATAAAAAATTGTTAAGAAAACGTTTTACAATTTTTTTTAAAAGTGTAATATAAAATATTGCAAAAACTATTCTTATCATTTTTGAATATAATATAAAAATTGTTTTTAACTAAATTAATTGGATTGACTTTAATTTCGCCTAATGTTGTTTGATAGCGTCATCTGAATTTGCCTAGGTAAAATTTGCCTAGGCAAATTTTGCCATGCCCACGCTTTTGCCCACTAACAACCAAACGGACCCTTAGTTTCTCCAAAATGGTTTTACGTATTTTTCCCTGATTTTTTTCTGCATACTAGAATGATCTTTTATTACCTAAGGAAGGTGTCTGGATTTGAAAGAATGGAATGCCCACGTTGAGTTCTCTTAGAAAGTTGGTGGTTGGGACATTAGTTATCCCTCATAAGGAAAGAGAGATTAATTTGTACTTATAGACTGGTAACACTAAGAAGTTTCTCGCGTAATTGACACCTTAACTTGGAAAAATTGCACACATTATTTTTGATTGTGCTATCAGAGTAAATGGTTCCTCTTAATATATCATGTCTACAAATCCCCCCTTCCTCCCCCCTCTCTCACGGGAAAATTTGACTGTTCACACTACATGTTGAACTATATTTTGATTATTTTGACCCTACTATATTTAATTGTTTTCATCCTTCCATTATTTCGTGACATACCTACTACAACAAAACATATTAACATAGGGTGCAAGTTAAAAAATTTCTTATATGATCTTTTCATTTTGCACCTTCTGTTACAACAACAAGGTTCATACACAAAATTTAAAAATTTGGGTGAAAACACAAAAATATGGATAAAAAAATAGGGTGCAAAGACATAATTTCCCATAAGAAAAATAATAAAAAACTAAATGGCGACATCAGGTGAGGAATGGGGACAGTACAAAGCTTTCCATGTATAATTCCACTGTGTTTCATTTTTGTTTTTTCTGATCATATAATTGTCATTTATTCAGACATTAGTGGTCATACAAGACATGTTTCGGAGTTCCATTGTCCGCATCACATGCCTTAAATATGGCAGTGCTCCCCTACTCCTGTAGCCCATGATATTGCGGATTTGTGACCGTCTTTCTGATTTACCTTCATTATCTGACACTGATTCTTACAAGGTGAAGCATATTTCAGCTATTAATCCTATTATATTATTTTTCGCTTCGGTGCACTATAATGGTCCTCTTGTTACACCTTTTACTTACTTTTTTCCACATTTATAGATTGCTCGATTTTCTTTCCATCCTGTAGGATCATGCACGTGCAAAGGTTTTCTTTTATCTTCTATCTTTCTTAAGCTTACATTACTCCTCCGGTAAAAAGCATTGGATAGAAAAGTGTGTGGCTTATAATTATTTTTCCTTTCATTAACCATTATTGTTAAAAGAGGGGGTTTGCATATACTCTCAAAAGTGGTTGAAAGTGTATAGGCGCTACTAATTCAGATAAATGCCAAAATGTTCTCAGACAAAACTCAATTATTTTCGTCTTACTTGGTGCGTCCCTGTATTCAAGTCCATCTCCCTTATATGTGATTCTAAGACATCTTTGAAATATTCCGGGATGTCTGATAGATGAGAAAACATTTCATCAATTCCTAGGTACTTCGCTTTTCTTGTTAAATGTTTGTTCACCACGGTTGAGTTGCTAACAAATATTTCTTGGTGTGTTTGCTATAAGTTGCCTAAATTTGGAAACCATTGGGATGCACTTTTGTGTGTTTTCTAATGACGCACGTCAGATCACATGCAATTCAAATTGGTTTCTATTCACTATTGTTTAAACCTAAATTCTGAGTGGTATTATCGACTAATAAGTTTAGGAATTTATTTAATTCAAGTTAGATATTTTTGTATATTAATAATTAGCGAAGGCCGATCCCATTGGGAAAAACTATGTTGAGTTGAGCTGATTCCTAAATGCTTTGATGATATCATCTCTTGATTTGAAGGTTTTAAAAAATTAGTATTTTCCCCCTTGATCATAATTGAACTTAACACTCGATTTTTACTCATCATAACTTAAAATTGTTTTATGCTAGCTAGTGTATATGACTAGATTTCGATAAGCACTAAGCTCCTTGAATGAGGCTTGTGATAATGGTTATTCATTGATGTATCCTTTTATGGTGTGTTGGGTAATGTTTAGACCATGTAATTCTCTTCTTAACTACATGTTATTTTGAACAGCAATTGGATTTTGCTTTCTTGATTCTAGATTAAGTTACGGAACATTAGTAGTTAGGGAACATTGTGCGAGTGTAAATTACATATAACACGTAATTAGATTTGGCAAGGTTTTGAGCATAGTGGAACATTTGTTTCTTACTTTTATTCTTTATTGTTAGCTACGTAAGAAACAAACTAATTGAGCATAAGATAAACCCATATTTGGCAAGTTGTAAAATTACCTTGAAAGGATCATCAATTTGAATTGATTATCTCTTTAAATGGTTCACTAATCGAGGTCATCGAGTTTAGGTCCAAAATCAGTGTTGGTGCATGTTCAATCCAACTGCACATTGCTTAGTCATTATTTTGTTAGTAACATCTATTTTACAATCATAGTATGTTATATATAAAAACCTATATATATTTATGTTTCCATGTGAGTATGCTTTTGATGTTAGTTAATTATCAAATGGAAAGTCTTGGCTATGTGTTATCATAAGCTGCTACACATTAATATGGAAATGAAATTGTTATTTATAGTGTTCATGTAACATTATTTCATTTTGCAGCTTCTAGGGACATTAGTATATGTAGCAGCTTGTGCTCTTTAGCGGATAAGAGGGTAGTGATTGAGATGATTGAATGAAGTAAGGGCGACTCAATTGGAGCTGCTGTATGCAAACTCCTGTGAATGTCAAATAATGACTTTGTTGAACAAGTAGTTGGTGTGGTTGTCCTTTTCGGAACAGTTCAAACAAATGAGCTTAGCAGGTATTATGTCTTTCTTATTTTTATAATTGACTTTCGTGAACATGAAAGTCACCAGGTACCTGGTATTTGATCATTCTACATTTGTCTTGACACAGGATATCGTCTGAGGCTGAGTATCTGGGTTATCATAAGATACTTGCAGCAATGTTGAAAAAGGCGAAAGGCGAGACGAGGCGTTTGAGGCGTAAGCCTCACCGAAAAGGAAAAAAAAGAGCAAAATAATATTTAAAAAATATTAATAAAATCATAAAAATAAAATAATAAAGAAATATAAAATAAAACTACAAAAAAAATCCTTGAGGGTTTTCTCACGTAGTTTGACATTTTTTTGTTCCCCTCGAGATAACTTTTTAGAAAAAGAAAATCAATTTTAACATATTAGTTATTTTAAAATATGACAATAAATTAATCAATGCAAAATCGTACTGGCAAAATTATTTTTTAAGCTTTATTCTCATATTGGTTATTTTATAATATGACAATAAATTAATCAATGCAACTTAACAAGTAAATTTATTAAAAAAAAATTGATTTTCAAGTTAAGATTAAAAAAAATATTAACTTTATTAAAAAAATAATAAAACATATCAACCTAAGTTTATTAAAAAAAATAGCAACCTATAAATTAGTATAAGTTAAAGAAAACATATTAATCTAAGTTGAAAATAAAAAAACAGAAACTTAAAAAAAAAGTAATATTGAAGTTAATTTAGTACATTTATTTCAAACAAACTATATATTTATAACAAAATATAGTTTCAAACAAATTTATACACTTATTTCAAACAAATTAGTAAAGAAAAACAAAATTAAGTGCAATTTTAAAACTAAACTAAAATAAAAAAAGAATACCCTTTTGGTTCTGTATTCAGAAAACTCGATTTAAACACTATTTTTAAATACAGTTTTTAAATTCAGTTTTTTGTGTTTATAATTTTTTGTGTGCGTTTGGTAAACTTGTTTTTAAAAATAGGTTTTTGAAAATTTGACAAAATTGGCAAACATGTATATATATATATATATATATACACACACACATGAATGTATACATTTATACATACATACATACATACATCATAAAATATATGCATGTACATTTAATATCATGTATTTTTATGTATATTTAATGAGGTATGTTGGGAAGTTTATATAAATATATATACATAATACAAATGATAACGTAACGTACATACGTACATATATATATATATATATATATATATATATATATATATAAAATGATATTGCATGTATAATTTACTATAAAGTTATATACATACATGAATGTATACATACGTACATACATCATAAAATATATGCATGTACATTTAATATCATGTATTTTTATGTATATTTAATCAGGTATGTTGGGGAGTTTATATAAATATATATACATAATACAAATGATAACGTAACGTATATATATATATATATATATATATATATATATATATATATATAATGATATTGCATGTATAATTTACTATAAAATTATATACATACATAAATTGATAATATTTTTTAATACATATGAACTATATATATATATTTTATGTTATTATAAAATTATATACATACATAAATTGATAATATTTTTTAATACATATGCACTATATGTATATTTTATGTTATTCCATACATTAATAAGACATGTATAAAACTATATATAACTATCATGTATCTACTGATAATATTATATAACTTTAAATTATTCTATACGTAATTTTGTGTACATGTACATATATTTTTTTTCATAAGAATTACAAACATATTAATGCAATATATATATATATATATATAGTAAGGTATACATGCATTAAAATATTAATAATGAATAATTCTGAGTTGAAAAATAAAAAACAGAAGTTATAAAACACCCTCAACCTGTTTTCTGAAAATCTTGATTATAACACATAAATATTATAATTCAGTATTTAAAAACAAGTTACCAAACGTAGATTTTTATCAGAATTGTATTTAAACACATAAAACAGAATTATAGTTGCAAACCAAACACGCCCGAGTTAGTAGATTAAAACAACATTTTTTTTAAGTTAAGTGCAATTTTAGAAAAATGAAGATCTTTAACCTTTAAAAAAACAGACTTTGTGATGAAAGAAGAAAAATAATTTTTTTTCCCGCGCCTTAGCAAAAGGGCGTGAGGCGCATTGAGGCGTAAGCCTCAAATTCAGCCCTGAGGCTTAAGCCTCGAGTTTTTTTTGGGAGAAATAATGTTGCGGTGTCTTTTTTTAGGGGAGAACTGATGCAGCAGTGGGTTTTCTTTTGGTAGACATTATAGACTAGGGTTTTATCTTTTGTTTTACATCTTTTACCTTTTTTCCCTTCTTTTTTTTAAGCTGACCATCACTATAATATGAGGCGTAAGCCTCAATCGACAAAGGCTTAAGCCTCGTTTTTTGCCTATGAGGCTAAACCTTGAGGCAGTTTTCTTGCACCTCACCTCAAAACACCTTACATATTGTCGTGGATACAAGATCAGCATATAAAATCGAGCATGTTTTAAAAAAATTGCTTATACACTTATGTAACACCCCAAGATTTTTGAGACTGAGAAATTTAAATTTTGGGAAAATAAAATTTAATTAAATTGGAGAATTTTAAATTTGGGAATTTAAGTCCAAAAATAAAGGACGTTTTAAAGTATTCCGGATGATGATTTTAAGGGTACCATTGATCCCGTAAGGGTCGAGATAGTCAAAATGACTGTCATTGGGTTTTATTTCGGCTCCGGAATATTTTTAAGATTAGTTTGACTCGAATTAGAGTAAGCGAGTCATTTAAAGTGTGTATTAACATTTAAAATTGGGATTTTGTTTTAAAGGAAGTGGAGGCTTACAGATGAAGGCATTTCTCATTTGAGAGAAAGAGAGAAAAGCCCTAGAGGGAGAAAGAAGAGAGAAAGAAGAAGAAAAGAAGAGAGAGAGGAAGAAATCTTGGAGATTCCCGGCCCAAACGCGACATCGAGGACTATCCAACCTCTACAAATCTGAAGCAAGTGTTTAATCTTCCTAAATAGCTATTTGTGTATTTCATTTCATAATTTGTGGGTTAAAGAAATGGATTTTGGGTATAAATATCAAAACCTAGATTTTTGGGTTTAATCTTGAAATCAATGCTTAAAAATGGGTTTAATGGAGTAGAAATGGTTGGAATCAACTTTAAGTTGATTTATTGGCTTAGAATCATGTTGTGTTAGAGATTTGGAGGTTAGAATGGAAATTTTAGGGTTTAAATTCGTGGGTTTTGCTGAAAATGGGGAAATCGGCCAAGGTAACTGGTATGGCCGGTCGACCGCGGTCTGGGGACCGGTCGACCGCGCCTTAAGGGAAAAGCCTACTGCATTTCTTCGTAGGCAAAATTTTGACCCGCGGTCGACCGGTCCCCTGTTTTTAGCCCTAGAATGGGAAATCCTTTTCCCCTTTTTCTTTTGGAGTTTATTCTTAGGGGCTTCCTTAATGGTTGTTTATGGGGTTTATCTAGGGGGACTTCTAGCCCTTTTTTGGTTGGGGTTATTGGTTTGGGGCTTTCTCTTATGAAGTAAGAGATATATTTTGGTGACTTATAGGGTGTCTCTCACTTAGTATATGATAGTGGGGACTTCTTGGAATAATTGGATAAGAAATACCCATGAATGTTGTGAGATTTCTAGGCCGACATTTATGTCAAATCCTTATAAGGATAGGATAGGGTTAAGATACAATTTGGGGCCAAATGGAAGAGAGTGGTCGTATACTCTTAAAGAGTGAGGGGTCTCATATCCTTAGAAAATGTTTAGACTAAGGAACAATTGATAACTCAATAGGAGTAAGGGTTCATAAAATTAATTGAACCATAGGTAAAATTAGGAACGGTTTGGGATCGTACTATCGACTAGAATAAGCGGTAGCATAAATTCTAGTTAGGATAGTTTACACGTAATTATGGGGATATGACCATTGAGATTCCAATACTTGAAATGAGGTTGGAATAAATTGAGGTTTTAGACTATTAAGTCATGTGTGTGCCTATGGTTAAATAGTACTAAAGGAAACTACGTACTTTTGAATATGGATGAAATGTGCAGTGATGGATTCCTACACAAACTCTCGGGTGATAACCCTAATGTTGAATATATATGTATAGATATATACATATGGTTTTGGGAGACTATTCATCATAGGAAAAATGATTGAATATGTTTCAAGTGAGGGATTGTATTCACATATCGAGGTAAATTTAAAGGAAATGGTGGTGACGACTTGTATATTGAGGATTATGTATACTTATAGCTGGGTATATATATATATATCTTATAAATATGAACGAGAATTAGTTTATATATATAGATATAAGGATATGTGAACATGTGTTGATATATATATGTATGTATATGAATATATGGATATATTTACGTTATGGATATACATGGTATGGATATTTAAACCTTATATGATGGTTTAATATTTGATCATATGATTGGATCATATGGATGTATATATATTGTGAATGTGAATGATATATATACTTATTTGGTTAAGCATACCCCGCTCATGCTATCATTGGGAAGTTGCGCGCGTAGAGGGTGAGCATCCTGGCTAGAAAAGCAGGGTGTGGATATTCCCCAGGTCATAGTCGTCCCGTGTGCTATTATATGATATATATATTTATTTTGGGATGAGACGTGGTGGGTATGTTTCGTCTCATTGCCGGTTTGGAGCTATGACCGCTTCTCGGGACGTCGTGTGCGTGAGTTTACCACGAGATGGGTGTCGTTTAGTCCCACCATGGTGGCCCCAGTATTGCTACGTGAGCCGGTCACTGGGAAGATGATAGCATTGATGCAGTTTATCGGCGATATATATATAGCCGGGTATATTATGTGCATGGCCTTGTACATCATATGCAGTATGTACACTTGGCTATTGGATGAATGATGATGGTACATGTATATATATGGTTGGAATAAAATACCTATATATATATTTATATATATCCTATAGATGAGAGGATATGGTATTTCTATTGGGGTACATCTTGGATGATTATGGTGTACCAGATCAATTGGGGGTTGATGTATCATATTTGAGGAATATTTCGGTTACATCATCCCAAGGTTATTATTGGAGATATTAAGCTGTTTTTATATTATAATCTAGACTTAGTGATTGAAATAGTAAGTTGTATGTTAAGTATAATGGATCTCTAGGATCGACATTGCTCGGGAGTAGTGTAACGAGGTGGTTCCTTGTTTGGATTTTGCTTTGCGAGACACCTCACGCACGAAACGTAGTGCATTGTTGAGATTAGAGAGAAGTTCTGTTAATATTTATGTGTGGCATAATGGATCTCCAGGATCGACGTTGACATGGAGTAGTGTAACGGGGTGGTTCCTTGTTTGGATTTCGCTTTGCGAGACACCTCACGCATGAAATGCAGCGCAGCGTTGAAATTGGAGGGAATTTGTGTCAATAATAGTTTTGCATGCTTATTAATTAGAAATTAAATCCGATGTTTCAAACCCAATGCATATTGGGTAACTTATAAAATTATATATGGTTAATGTATGAACTGATATCCACTAGGCCTAATAAGGCACATATGATTGAAAATAAATACTTAACTGTGTTTAGAAAAGGGGTGGATTCTTGGGTTAAGTTAGGAAGGAAATTCTCGTGGGTATAGGCTAGGCCTATGATAAGTTAGGTTGTCCAAATAAAAATGCGGGTAATTTAACTAAAATTTGAGGACGCGAATAGGTGCGCGCCTTTAGATGAGAGGTGAGTTGGGGTTCCACGAGAGTGCGATTCCACTTTTAATTATGAAATAAGTGCACCGATAATTATTATGCACGGTTAACACACTTCCTAAATATTTTTCACAATTCGGGTTCTGACCCGTTTACTCTTCTCTCCTGCTTGTATATGTATATATATACTATTACAGGTGTCCTACCGCATGGATGCCGGATGACTTTCTATCCAGAGTCTTGGGAGCCGTGACAGGTGCGGTCTGTTGCCGGATGTTTCATGTAGCCGCTTCCTACTTCTTTAAAATTCTAGGTAGGATTCATGTGGTATATCGGGTTTGTACCCAAGGGATATTTATATACATGTTTATATTTATTCCATTTCAGTTGTTGTATGGGCTGTGACCCGACAGCTTATTCGGGTTTACTTCCTTGTAGTATATTCAGTTGTAGTTATTTATTTCATTTTTATTATAGCATTTCGTTTATCCTAGTTCTTTCTTGCATCTTTCTCTTATTCATTAGTAGTTTTATAGTGTTGGGTTGTGTTATGTTGCATGTTTTAATTTATTTAACATCTCGCTTATATGATATCGGGTAGTTAATCCTCTATTATATAGTACCGACAGTTGATGTTGAGACTGGACCATCTGAAATTCCTAATTTAATGTAGTATAGGGCTGGCCACCCGTTATTATTTTAAGCGGGGTGTTAGAACTTAATAAATTGCATGTTCATGAAAGCAATACTTGTACAATAAAATCACACATAAAGAGGAAAAATTGTATAGACCCAAATGATCACTTATACGTTGAAAAAAAAGTCATGTATTGCATGATTTTTAATGAAAATCTGTTTAGAAAATCTCTCACATGCACGTTTTGTATTCTTATAATATTTTAACGTGCAAGTTGTTTGGCAGGACTTACACTTTTGGGGAGTTGGTGTGAAACCCCGCCTAATTAAATACCGGGCGATCACTCCTTTATTAAATTAAAATCAAGGTGAACAATTGGATCATTCTTAGCATCACTGTCGTTCCAATTTAAACACCCTAATTAATTAAGCTAAGTGTCAAAACCATTTTTAACATTCCTTTCAAGTTTTATTTATTTATTTTATTAAACAATCAATCCAATAATTTAACATTCAACAACTGGCTACTAACAATAAAACTTAAAGTAAACCATCCAGAATATAATAAATCCCAAAGTGACAATACTAGAAATAGATGAAGTACAATATCCAAATAACAACTGAAAAAATGGAAAGGCCGACACATGCCCCAATAATGAACATGCTAGGAGTAGAATCAAATGGATGAAGTCGTCTAAACAATAGGCCTGCAACTCCCACCTAAGTTACAGTGCGTTCCTGCCAAAGGACCCTATGCAAGACGCCCCTGTGGCTGGGCACCTGTAATATATACATATATATATACAAGAGAGAAAGGGAAGTGGAAACGGGTCAGAGCCCGATAGTGTATATGATTTAAAAATTCGTTTAGCAAGTATTTAAATTGATTACAGGCTAATGCAACAACATATTAATGCGACACTCTCTTGAGAAATTCTCACCTCTCTTCTAATGTGCACACCTATCGCACAACACAAGTATTTAAAACGTAAGATTTCAACTTGTGACCAAGGTTCTCCTTTTAACTTTATTAATCAATAAAGTTTTCCAGTGTCATATTATACTTTCTCAAAATAATTATTTATAATTTGAATCATCAACCATGTCCTACATATCAAATCACAGTAGGCAGTTCCAGATTTCAGAATTTCATATATATATTAACTACTCGTATAATATATATATCATAACAGCACCCCACATAAAAACTATGGTGCGGGTATACTCTGCTATCCAATCCCCGTATCAATCGTACTAAAGGGAATACAAGTTCGGAATCACTCTCGTAATGTATAAATACATACACAAACAATATTGAGGCAAAGCATAGTTTCCAAGTCCACGAGGTCAGTACATACCCTCACGTCTCTTAGGACCGTGACTACCGATTCGATAGCCTGTACCTAGGATTTCTATTTTCTATGGTACGAGTCAATATCCCCCATAAGGCACACGAGATAAGATCGTCCCAGTGCGGAAACCTCAGGGATAGCAAGTAGCGCGGGCATGATTTTCACAAGTATATAATATATGCATACACAATCATATAAATATACCACTTTTATTGTATCAATTTAGGATTATCCAATAACCCACATTCACAACATTTATTCTTATTTTCCCATTATTATTTATCAAGTATAATGGTTCGTTTCTAACTTTAATTCGAAGGGTTTTTCCAACTTACTACGTAACCCTCATGGACTCTATTCTTCCAAATGTACAATTCAGTAGATATCCATTTATGTTCCAACGTAACTCTCTCTTACGTGTCTCTCCCCTTTAATATATACTTACATTATCCCTTATGAAAAATATCCCAAAAATATGGATTTCGCCTTACATTAAAGGATTTTGAATTTTATTCTCAAAGATGAGAATTTCAAACGGTTTCGAAATCGGAATTAAAATAGAGTTTTAATTGAATTTTTTTTATTACCTCTAAGAGTCCTCAAAACATAAAATTGTCTAGCAAAAAAAATATTAAAAAAATATTGAACGGTCCGATCGAGCTGAAATTTTTTCTGTAGCTTCCTCTCATCTTCAGCTAATTCTTTGTAAAATTTCATCCAATTCCAACGGTCCGATCGTCTGGAATAATTTTTTTTAGTCTTTGTATTTGATTAGAACTCTTTTCTTAATCAAACTCTTAATCCTTTACATGACAAAGGGTTTCCAGAATATCATATAAATCATCACTACATGAAAATTTCCCATCTCAAATTGGGTTTTTCTTCCATAAATCTCATCCTAATAACTCCTAAACTAATATGGATGATGCATCAATGAAACAAGCAAGATAAACACTTGCCTGGGATTTTCAGAAATCTGGTTTGGTGTTGAATTTGGTGTGGTTGCGTTCTCCGTCTCGCGATCTACGCATTGGCGGTGGCGGCAGTGTAAACGAATGAGTTTTGAGCCTTGGAATGCCTTGAGAGCTCTCTCCTCTCCTCTCCAATGGCCGTTCTAGTGTTTTGAGTTATCTAACCCTAGGAGATAACCTAAACATCTGATATAACCCCTTTAATTTTCGTGGGTTTAATTACCAAAAATACAAAATGACTAAAATGCCCTCTCGGGGTACTAATTAGGCCTAAAAACTCCCTGAGACCCAAATCAAACCCTCGGGTATACTTTTCTGACTATCTCGACCCTTCTGGACGCGTTGGCGCACTCAAAATGATCATACGAACAACCTATAAAATATTCACTTTTATTAATCCACATTTAGTCCCGATACGACACAGGCGCGTCCCGACTTAAATTCCACAATTGTCATTTTATTCACACGTGACAATATTATAAAAATAAATCTCATATATTACTATAATCATCCAGTAATATGCAACAAATAATATATTCCCAATAATTACTAACTCTTGTCACGCTAGTAAATATTTAAAACAACATTTCAGATTAAAATTAAATTAATTTATCTCAATTAAATTTAATAAATCCTTAAATTTAAAAGCCATGAAAATACGGGTATTACAGTTGGACAGTGATCCCAAGAGTAATCTTGCACTGACCAATCCTACCTTACTAAATGGAATGACCCCGCTTGGTTATTTGGGATTATGCCCTATATCTAGAAGATGTTCGTTTGTGTATGAGGGGATGGGTGATCAACATTTCATTTCCTAGCTACTTTTGGTTTTCTTGTCATATGTTTGTTCACCGTGCAAGTAGAGAGTGATTGATTTGTTTACAAAAATTTCTTGGTGTGTTTTGGGCACAAAAAAAAAAAAATTGACGGTTGAAGATTCTACCTTGTGTTTGTCATATATCCTTATAATATTTAAGGTTTGTTTATTTTTCTTATAGGTTTGTAAAATTATCTTGATATGTACATAGAATTTATTTGTTCTTGTGTTTACTTGTGACCCCTTTCTAGATTTTTCGTTTGATTTTCAAATTTTCCCTAAGTTGCTTCCAATTTCACCCAACACACTTTTGTAAGAGCATATTTTTCAAATATGCAAGAAAAGAAAAGATGGATTTCTTATTTATATTTCCACCCGGAATTTGAGGGTTGATGAGGTGGTATTCGATGGTTTACTGTACACTGGGAAGAGAGTGAAGACGTATATGTTATGCTAACATGAAAGGGTTTAGGAATTGTTGGTGACAATTGGAGGTAAAAGAGAGAGGAGAAACCAAGCTTACTTAGATTAAGAAAAGACTTGGTATGCACTTCTGTGTGTTTTTCTAGTGACGAACATCAGATCACATGCAATTTGATTTGGTTTCTATTCATTATTGTTTAGACCTTAATTCCGAGTGGTAATTATTCTCCAGTAAATTTTGGAATTTATTTAAATCAAATTAGATTTTTTGGTATTTCAATAATTAGCAAAGGCCAAACCCAAGATTGGGATTTTATATTTGTTGAGTCGAGCTAATTACTAAATATCATAATAATTAGGTTTTCATTAGTATCTTATAAAATATATTTTTCTTTGGTTTGACCTGATTTATAATTTCAAAAGCTTTATGTCTTATGCTTGTACGTCCATGTGCCATTTCTAGTGGAAATACACTTTTCCCTCTTTCTTCTCTTCTCTAGTCCCGGATTGAATATCCGTGACACAACTTTGGACAACTATTTATTTTCTCTTTCACCGTCTCCTTTCTTCCTCTATAATTTTTTCATCACTAATTTAATTGTACATACCCTTTCCATATAGGACTACCATAATTGTTATTTGTCCTCTTGAACATGCACATATCTTGGTTTTAATTCTCTTTTAATATATCTATAGCTTGTTCTATTTATACAAGTTTTATGATTTGTTCTCTTCTTTTTACATTTTTTATTGAATTATTTTTATATTTTATGACTTACTGCATAGTGATATATGCCATAACACCTGTATGTTGGTGGAGATTATTTTATTAAAATGTTATCTTAGCTGTTCAACATCTTGTTAGTAGGACATAACTGGTCTTTCAAGACATTATATATAACTTTTCTCTTAGCAAATGTTTAATGTGTATGTTTCTTGTCTTTTGTTGATTTGGATCAAAATATTCAAGCCATATTTTTTCTTCCAGTTTTTTCAGTTGGAATATTAAGCTCGACAAGTGAAGATCAAAATTTGTTGTTGTCCATCTATTTGAATTTTCAATCTGCTCGTATTCTGGACTCTGAATCTAATAGTATACATGAATTTGATGTGAACTATAATCTCACTAGTAACACATTTGAATGGAAAATCAACTTTCTTTGCTATCTTGCTGGATTACCTTATTAAGATCTTTTGAGTCAGAGGATGCTCCCTAACCATATGCCATTGAAGCTGTTGGTGTTGTAGCCTCGGGTGCTATTCACTTTTGCATGGATGGGAAAAGGTCAGATTTCTTATGCATGCCTGCGTAGTTTCAGAATCTTATAGTTCAACTAACTTGAAATACAATTTGAATTCATTATGTTTGGTTCTTTTGTGGTTATCTTACTCTATTTTTTCTATAAAAGGCCTTTTTTGCTCTTGGAGGTGTGATATTAGGACCAGAAAAAAGCAAATAAATTTCTTACAATTGTGTTAATTTTACATTCCAATCATTGAAAAACCCTCCTATTCATTTTTGACCATAAACAACAATCACCCCTTTAATATGCCTAATCTGGACTTCACCTCTTTAGTAATCCCTCACCCTCCCTAATCCCATGCTTTGGTAGCACAATTTTTTTCTACACAGGTTCATGATCATTTCATAAACCTCCATAATCATTTTCCAACAAATTCCTGTGATACTTTTCCCGCACATCCTACTCATCGAAAGAAACTCTCTTTATGGATTCTCTGTATACTATTTGCCACTGATGCTGGAATAATAAAAATAGACATAAAGTATGTGTACGAAGTCTACTCAAAGTACTTTGTAACATTATTTATCTTTTTTAACACACCTACCTCTTTTAAAACCTCTTTACTGTCTACAATCGTTGCTGATTTGCTGTCCATCAGTTATCCTGTTGTCTCAAGTGATTTTGTTTAGATCGGATCATTTTGGAAATTACTGTATTAGTTTTATTTATTTATTTTTTATTGTATATAGTCTGTCCATTTATGTATGTTGGCTGGATGTAGAGTTATACTGATGAGCCATGTGTTTAGAAGGTTTATATGCATATAGAGCTGATCAACACCAACCTTATTTCATGCCAAATTTTCTTTATTCTAATATGACAAATTATTTTCACAAGCCCTTTAAATGACGTTAAATGTACTGTCCCCCCCACACCCAGTTTAAACTTGTACCAGGTTGTCACTATGAAGTACCATTTTGGTCTTTCCTTTGACCTGAGTGACACAAATGGTATTTCTGAAGAGAATATCAAGTTTATACAGGTGTTGGCAATCTCGGCAGGCTAAAAAATAAGTGATAACGAGTATTCAACTGCTATGCACAGATGACTGTACCAGGTATAAGTAATTTCAAGTCCTATTAGTATGGAGTAATTTGCTTTTTGTCTAGGCAAAGTAAAATGGTCAAAAATATTTAACCCATCTGGAGTTGAATTCCGTTCTCTTCTAAGTTCGCAAGATTATAGTTTGTACACTTACTAATGATTTTATATGACTAAAATTACAACTCCGAATAGGTAAAATTACCCTTCACCATTTCACTTTTCACCCAAGGTGAATAATATATCACCTTTGTACTAAATGGGGCGTCAACATCATCTTTCTTACCTTGCTCAATTCCGCACCTTTCGATTGCTTAAACTAAATTTTCGTGTATATCCAGGTTAAAGAGTTTGTGAAGTCGTTATTGCTTTTATTGCAAAAGCCTGGTGTTGTTTCTTCATCATCATCAAGTAATGTTCCAATTTCTTCAAAGCTAAAGAAGATGGGAGATGGGAGTGCTAATCGTGGTCCCGCAGTGCAAGTGGACTCATCAGTGGGAGCCCTCTGTCCATTCATGTGGGATGAATTCACAGCCAGGCAAAGGGAGTGTTAGAATCAAATTCCTGTGGGGGCTACAGTTAACGAAGCAAAGAACTTACGACATAAAACGACACAGATGTAGGCAAATGCAAATAGTTAAAGAGGATCTCGACGACGATCTTCTGGGTATAGGTGTAGTTCTTGACGACGAGTAGTTAGAATCTGACGATAAACTACTATTCATGTAGCCATATGATAATCTAAAGTTGCCCACATCTATCAAAGTTGACAAATTATTGAAGAAACCGAGATCATTGTGAACAGAAGTAGCCACTTTTCTCATCCATTACCATCAAATGTTGAAGAAAATACCCCTAGTGAATTTTCTTGAAGGGTGTTATTTTATGTCCGGAGGTGAATTTAACTTGAGAACCAAGTATCTCTTCATATAAAAAGCATCCTGAGCAATTGAGCAATCCGAGGAATCGAAGAATATTCCCATTTGTAATAAAACTTCAAGACGACCTTCAGTTAAAGAATTTTTTTTTAAAAAGAAAGGAAATAAAGAAGAAAAAAAGAAGGAAAAAAAAGAAAAAAGAAAAAAAAGAAAAGTAAAGGGAAAAGAAGAGAAAGAGAAAGAAAAATTATTAAAAAGTATGTTTAGAGAAGAAAGGAAAAAATGGAACAAAGGAAAAAGAAAGAAAAGTGGAAAAAAAGAAAAAAAGAAGAAAAGGAAAAAAAGAAAAGGAATGAAGAGAGAAAAAGAGGAAAAAGGAAGAAAAAGAAAACAAGATAGGAACACGTTTTTGGGGACGAGGAGGGCTATCCATACCTTTTAGATAGGTGCAGCCTACGGGTTGTGTAAACACAACTCTACATACTTTCAGGTATTAGATAAAGTTTTCTTTTGTTTTTCCGTATTATATGTTAGCTGCCGTAGTTTGTGTGTGTATATATATATATATATATATTTTTTTTTGTGTGTGTTTACTTGTTAAAATGTTTAGTTGTTAGTCAAAGCAAGCTAACTTATGTAAATCTGCGCAACACTATTGTTCCTTATGATCTAATTATGAAGATGCAATTCTTTTGTATGATGCACTACAAACTTCCAAAACCCCATACGGCTGTGGTTGCGATATACACCCCTAGATATGACCTAGGGAGTAAGTTGTTGCCTTCTTGTTTCTCTTGTTGTACAACTAATGTGTCTCGAGATATTTCTTACTTAACTAATTTGGTATTGTTGTTTTATTGCAGTTGTGGTTCCCATTATGCAAATACTAAAGTGAGAATGTATGCCCTTGCGTTCAAATGATAAACTTATATATTAAACACCTTTTAACCCAAACAAACCCTAAACATCCAACAGTATGTGATTGAATAAGATAATGAACTAAGCAAGAACATTCAAACACATGCTTGTGAGGAAAAATCCCCCAAAGGGGCAAAACCATTTATTTTCATTATAATATTATAACTGTAAAATTTTGGATTAAAATGAAAATACAAGTGACTAAGAATTACCCTCAGGTGTCGGATTCTGTAGTCGGCGGCTAGAGTTATCCCTTTCTAGGAGGGCTGAAATGAAGAAGAAGAACAGTCTTCTCCATAAGGATATGAACAGCAAAAGTGCGTTCCTGGGTTGCAAAGTGATTCACAAGTGTTTAGAAAATTGTGTGAATAAAAAACCTAGAGTCTTGGTACTCAATAGCTGAAGACTTAGAGTTTTTGTGCTCTGAAAATCGTGTATAGAAGTCTTAGAAAACCACTTCCCGTAGTGGGTTTATAAAGGAAACATTTAGCCTAGAAAATCTGACCACGATCTGTTGAAGATTATCCCAGGCGGACCGGTCCGGATCTGAGGCGGATCGATCCGGGTAGGCGGATCGGTTCTTTTTATTTTAGGCTTCTTCGGTTTGCTTGCGATCCAGGGTGTACTGTCTTTTCAGCAGGCGGACCGATCCGGGTATGAGGCGGATCGGTTCTTTTATTCTTGGCAGACCGGTCCGGCCTGTCAGACTTTGATTCCTCTTCTTCTTTTGATATTCAGATCCATTGATGACTATATGAATCTTGAATTTCTTCAACGGTGTAATGGAGTGCGACATAACAAATTGATAATGGACAAAAATGTCCTTACAAATCTCCCCCTATGTCTATGCCGGTACATACATAAAAACAAACATCCGAATTGTCAAACAACTAAAAATGCCTTATACAAATCTACCCTTCCATGAACCCAAAACTGGAAAGATACAATTGAATAAGACTTCAACGTTTTGCTCTTCGAATCTTCAGGAATCTCAACACTTTTCTCATCAGGGTGTGCAATCCAATGATAATCCATGTAGTACCTACACACATGAGAAAAATCAAAATACTAAGTGACGTATCGAGTTTGAAATGAGATACCAAATGAAGAAAGCATGTTGTATCAAATCTAAAAAACACAAAACTCCCCCAAAATATGATAATTCTTTAGTCTCCCCCTTTTTATGATGTCCCCAAATAGACAAATGAGAGAAATAAATCAAATAAGCAAATGCGGGGTGTCACTAGGATAAATCACACCATGAATGAACACAAAACAACCAAGTCGATGATAGCGTAAATGAAGTGGTGTGATCAAATTTGATAGGAAAATCAATGCATACAGACATGACATATGTGCACGATGAATATTGGATACTCCTAGCGAATGAACTCAAATGTGTCCTTTGGTGTAAAAGAATGACAATATAAGATATTGACTCAATCAAATCAACAAATCAAAGCTCAAAGTGATTTTCACACTAATAACGTCCAAAATGATTTTATGCTTTTTCAGGACTTTCAAGGAAGTGCAAACCCATTTTTATTCTCCAACCAAACTCCCTCAGATATAATTTCTTTTAGAGGTATTCTAAATTCTCAAACTTTGGAGAATTGATGGTGAAACCTAAGTGGCCCATATTTGGCATGAAGTGCTTGTTATTGCCTTTAAATTTTTCTGGCTCTTTTAACCTCTTTGGACCTCGGATATTAAAATTCCTCCATTTTTTAGGTCCTTTTTATCGGTGGATTTTGCGCAAAGGATAGATGATTACCTTTCGCAACCCCTCCCCGTTATACCAAAACACACAGTCTCACCAAAACGGTTTTAACATGCATTCCAATCTTGTCAAGTTTTATCGCATATTGTACATTGTATAGATAGGATTGAGATGGAAACACTCAAGCCAATATGAGATAGACAAGTGCAATAAGCAGATATAGCCGTGCATGTGTGCAATAAAGGATATATGAGTCAAACATGTAGGAAGATATCACTAATTACATCTCAAAGACTCCATACTAAGTAAAACACATGGATGAAATGATGTAGTGTCTCAAATCTCTATCAAACAGTCACATGGATAAATGGAATGAAGGTGTGACTTGGCTATCTTTAAAGTTCATGCATAAAAGGTGCATAAAAATACAAAAATCTTTTTGGGTTTTTTCAAAAATTTTATCAAAATAAAATCTTTTTGTGCTTTTCTTAAAAAATATAAAAGAAAATCTTTTTGTATTTTTCAAAAGAAATATAAAAAGTAAAAAGAATAAATAAATAGCTGTACAATTAAGCAATGGTACATATAAAACAGACTAGCAATAGGAATCATATGATATGAACATGAAGAAGCATCCTATTCTAGACAAAGACCAACCCTTCAGTCAACTGTGCAAATCCCCAAAGACTTCCTAAGACTCTCAAATCTAAGGACATCTAAAGGTTTTGTGAAAATGTCGGCTAACTGACGGTCGGTGGGAACAAAACTCAGGGATACAGTGTTCCCCTCAACTAACTGACGAATAAAGTGCTCACGTATCCTGATGTGCTTTGTGCACGAATGCTGGAAGGGATTGCGGGATATGTGAATCGCGCTCGTGTTATCACAAGAAATGATCATGGTGTCCTGTAAAATCCCATAATCCTCCAATATTTGCTTCATCCACAAGAGTTGTGTGCAACAACTCCCGGCGGCTATGTACTCAGCCTCCACAGTGGACAAAGAGATGGAATTTTATTTCTTGCTCAGCCAGGAGACAAGAGGAAAACCAAAATAGAAACACCCCCCAGAAGTGCTCTTACAACCATCTACATCCCCGACCCAATCGGCATCCGAATAGGCGGACAAACGGTCATCGGTATCAAGGGAATACCAAATACCGTATGAGAGAGTCCCACTTACGTATTTAATAATACGTTTTAGAGCAAGTAAGTGTGACTCTTTAGGGGACGCCTGATATCGCCCACAGACTCCAACACTAAGGCGATGTTGGGACGACTGGCAGTCAAGTAGAGAAGACTACCTATCATACTTCGATATAAGGTTTGCTCTACGTCCTTGCCTGAAGTGTCCTTACTAAGCTTGGTAGTGGCACTCATAGGTGTACGTGCATGCTTAGCGGAGTCTAAACCAAATTTCTTCACTAGGTCTCTAGCATACTTGGATTGGGAGATGAACATCCCATCCTCTAGCTGACGAACCTGGAGACCAAGGAAGAATGTAAGCTCACCAACCATGCTCATCTCAAACTCACTTTTCATCTCCTCCTCAAAGTGGTGAGCATGTGGATCCAAAGACTATGTCGTCCACATAGACTTGGGCAACCAAAATAGCACCGTCATCTCTCCTGACGAACAATGTCATATTTACTCCCCCTCTCTTGAAGCCACGAGCTAAGAGATAGGAAGTAAGCCACTTGTACCAAGCACGGGGTGCTTACTTCAAATTATACAAGGCTTTCCTCAGATAGTAGACGTGCTCCGGGTGCTGAGGGTCTTCAAACCCTTTTGGTTATTCCACATAAACCTCCTCCTGAAGAATGCCATTCAGAAAGGCACTCTTGACATCCATCTGATATAACTTGAAGCGCAGATGACATGCGATGGCGAGCAGAAGACGGACGGACTCAAGCCTCGCAACAGGAGCAAATTTCTCCCCAAAGTCTACACCTTCTATCTGTGTGTAGCCTTGAGTGACCAACCTAGCCTTATTTCTGATTATGGTACCATTTTCATCCATTTTGTTATTAAAAATCCATCGGGTACCTATCACATTAGTCTCACTAGGTCGGGGGAGTAGTTCCCAGACATTATTCTTTTTAAACTGAAGCAACTCATCCTGCATAACAGATATCCAGTGTTCATCCTTAAGTGCTTCTTTATGGTTTTTGGGCTCGACTTTGGACGTGTAGCAAAGATGGCTAACAACGTTCTCTAGCTGAGCACGAGTCTTGACCCCTAGTGTGGGATCGCCAAAAATGGCAGACGGTTCATGACTCTTGCGAACCCAAGCAGGTGTGTTCCCTAACACAGGAGTGGGAACCACAGAGTGTTGGTGGGGGATAAGTGGATCACTGTCAGATGTGTCCTCATCATCACACTGAAGTTAGGATCAATAACCGTCGGAGGTTCGTCATCTTGCACGGTGACGTTTATTGATTCCATAACCTTAGAGCTCTTCAGGTTAAAAACCCGGTACGCTCTGCTATTCGATGAATATCCTAGAAATATTCCCTCGTCGCTCCGGGAGTCGAACTTTCCTAATTGCTCTCTATCCCGTAGGATGTAGCATTTACTCCCCAAAACACAGAAATATGCCAGGTTGGGCTTCTTGCCAGTCCACAACTCATAAGGGGTCTGAAGTGTGTGTGGACGCAAATTAACCCTATTCACCGTGTGGCATGCAGTAGACACTGCCTCTGCCCAATATCTCCTAGAAACTTTACGACCTAGAAGCATAGATCTAGCCATATCTTGGATCGTTCTATTCTTTCTCTCAATAATCCCATTTTGTTGAGGAGTTCTCACAGCAGAAAACTCATGTTTGATCCCGAGGCTATCACAGTAGAGGTCTACCTTTGCTTCTATGAATTCAGTGCCATTGTCACTACACATCCTGTTAATAGTGACACCGTGTTAATTTTGCAGGACACGGCACTTGGTCGTTAAATATTCTACATCATCGAATTTCTCTCTCAGAAAACCTACAATGGAGTACCTGGAGAAATCATCTACCATCACGAGGATGTACCTCTTACCACCTAGACTCTCAGTACGAGTGGGACCCATAAGATCCATGTGAATCAACTCAAGAACACGAGAGGTGGTAATGGAATACAACTTCCTATGAGGACTACGAATTTATTTTCCCATCTGACAGGGTCCACAAACGGTCGAAGTTGACTTTCCAAGAGATGGTAAGCCACGTACTAGGTCATTTTTAGCTAAGCGGTTAAGGTCTCTAAAGGTCACGTGACCTAGACGTTGGTGCCACAGATCCATATGAGTGATCGTGACGCTGTTGTAGACAAGTGAGGATGTGGGATCAGTCCCATATCAGTTATCCTTTGTCCTTTCCCCTTGCACTAATAGTTTACCGGCTTGATTATAGACTTTACAAGTATCCCAGTCAAACTTTACTACAAAGTCAGCGTCGCACAGCTGGCTAATGCTGAGAAAGTTTGCTTTCAAACCTTTGACGTACAAAACATTTTCTAGCTTAGGAAATCCAGGTAACTCGACAGTACCTCGTCTTACAATGCTAGACTTGCTCGCATCTCCAAAGGTGACTCTTCCATCCTGATAGTCCTCAAGAGTCTTAAAAAAAGAGGCATCACCTGTCATGTTCCTGGAGCACCCATTATCAAAATACCACTGTGAGGTATTATGTGCTTTGAGAGAAACATGAACAACAAAAGCCTTTTTATCTTTCTTAGGTACCCAAGTCGAGATGACCTTTTGTTTGCCTTTGTTGTTGTTGGTTTTAGCTGAAATGTGAGAAGCATTCACTAACGGCAAAGACATCCGTCGAAATTCTACCATTAAACTCTGGGACGTGGAAGCTAAGAACTCAACTCGCTCTCTCAGACTCGAAAACTCATCAGTATGACGTGGTGGAGCAGTAGTACATCGTGTCCGACCCATGTTATAGCAAAACTCCATAAGGTGGCCTTTTCTTTTGCAATAAGTACAAAAGGACACAGTCAAAGGCGGACCCTTGTTTGCCTTTCTTGGTCGAACTCTCCTTCGAGGTTTTTGACTATGGCTATAAGGAGTCGTAGTAAACTCAGGAACTGGTCCAGGTGCAATTTGGGATGTGGAGGCACCATCATAACCAATTCCTTTCCGATCACCAAAACCTAAAGCGGGGCCGAGGAGCATTTTTCCCATTTTCCCAGATCTGTCCTCAATTTTTACCTTGACTTCCCGTGCTTTCTCAAGATCATGAGTCAGCTAGGCAACAAGGGCTTCAAGTTTCTTTCGAGTCTCCACGGAGGAATGGAGCTCACTCGTAAGACTAGCCACTTGTTTAGTCAAGTCCCCTCTCTCTTTCTCAAAAACACTCTCTCTCTCTAAATAAACTCTCTTTCTTGACACATGCAGATTCTCTCTCTCTCTCAGGGCGGTGAAGGTGGAGGACTCTCTCTCTCTCTCTCACTTTTCTTAATTCTTCCTCTAAGCCGGTGATATTAAGGACTAACGCTTTGTTACGTTTTTATGTTTTAAAAGACTCAGAATATAACTCAACGTAGGCGCGTTGAATATCACTCTCGCTCTCACTTGAGTCATCCTCCCCCTCACTCACATCGATCTCACTGTCGAGGTGTCCCTGTGAAGCATCATCCTCATTATCGTGAAGAGAACTAGGAGTGCTCACTTGACTGGCCATGAATGCAGTGAAGTTACACTCATGCGGTGACTCATCTCCTGAATCCACCGTCTCGACCTCACTGTCGTCGCTAAGAGTAGCATTAAGGACAACTTTCCCTTTCTCTCTATTAAGACGAGTGGCACACTCAAAGGTTCTATGACCCCTACCATCGCACTTAAAGCGTCTCTCACTTTCTTTCTTAGGAGGATTTTTGGAATCTTTTTCATTTTTCTTATCAAACTTATTTTTCTCAAATTTCTTTTTATCTTTAAAATTGGAATTTTTCTTAAATTTGAGAATCCTCTTGAAATTTTTTGCAAAAAGAGACAAATCATCTAAGTCAAAATCACACTCAGAATCTGACGTGTCATTCTCTCTCTTTTTAGATGACTCTACCCTCTTTCTAGTCGACCCCTCACTCCTTCTCTCTTGGGCATTAAGTGCAATTCCCTTATCTTTAGATTTAGCAGTTTTAGGGAACATATCAATTTCATATGTTTGTAGTTCTCCTACAAGTTCTTCCAATTTTAGCGTATTTAAATTACCCATAGAATTTAGCACAGTGACTTTAGGGATAAAACGCTTAGGCAAAGAACGAAGAATCTTTTTAACAACTCTAGCATTAGGAATATGTTCACCAAGATTAAAGCTAGTATTCACAATGTCCGAAAGTCTAGCATAAAATTCATCATAGCATTCAGATTCATGCATGGTGATGGTTTCAAATTGAGTTGTTAAATTTTGTAATTTAGACTCTTTCACAGCATTTGTTCCTTCATGGGTGAGTTGTAAAACATCCCATACCTCTTTTGACGTGGTGCACGTCATTATTCGTTTGAACTCATCAGGTGTGACAAACCCATAAATAACACTTAGACCCTTAGAATTAAAAGATGACCATTTAAATTCTTCTTCAGTCCAAGAAGTGACAGGTTTCAAGTTAATCACATTTTCAACAATCACGGAGGGAGGTGTTCACCCTCTTTCAACCAAAATCCAGACACGCTCATCAATGGCTTTTAATGCAAATCTCATATGGGTTTTCCAATAGGCATAGTTTGTCCCGTAAAAAACTGGCATTTTATTATATAACTTCTCCATTTGAACACGCACTTTTTTAAAAAATCAATTTTTTAGAAAATTGATATCTTAGAAAAATTTTGCGAAAAATAGGAATACGCGATAGATTAGCGAAACCTGCTCTGATACCAATTTAAGAACGTATGCGCTTGCGTTCAAATGATAAACTTATATATTAAACACCTTTTAACCCAAACAAACCCTAAACATGCAACAGTATGTGATTGAATAAGATAATGAATTAAGCAAGAACATTCAAACACATGCTTGTGAGGAAAAATCCCCCAAAGGGGCAAAACCATTTATTTTCCTTATAATATTGTAACTGTACAATTTCGGATTATAATGAAAATACAAGTGACTAAGAATTACCCTCAGGTGTCGGATTCTGTAGTCGGCGGCTGGAGTTATCCCTTTCCAGGAGGGCTACAATGAAGAAGAAGAAGAACGGTCTTCTCCACAAGGATATGAACAGCAAAAGTGCGTTCCTGGGTTGCAAAGTGATTCACAAGTGTTTGGAAATTTGTTTGAATCAAAAACCTAGAGTCTTGGTACTCAATAGGTGAAGACTTAGAGTTTTTGTTCTCTGAAAATCGTGTATAGAAGTCTTAGAAAACCACTTCCGGTTGTGGGTTTATAAAGGAAACGTTTAGCCTAGAAAATCTGACCACGATCTGTTGAAGATTATCCCAGGTGGACCGGTTCGGGTCTGAGGCGGATCGATCCGGGTAGGCGGATCGGTTCTTTTTATTTTAGGCTTCTTCGGTTTGCTTGCGGTCCGGGGTGTACTGGCTTTTCATCAGGCGGACCGGTCCAGGTATGAGGCGGATGGGTTCTTTTATTCTCGGCAGACCGGTCCGCCCTGTCAGACTTTGATTCCTCTTCTTCTTTTGATATTCGGATCCGTCGATGACTGTATGAATCTTGAATTTCTTCAACGGTGTAACGACGTGCGACATAACAAATTGATAATGGGCAAAAATGTCCTTACATAAAGAAATATCATCAATCAACAATTTAGAGGCATGTCACATGGAATTTACTATTTTATGTCGACTTGATCTATAGCATTCATACCAAAGCCATTGCTAGCTGGGTTTTATCTAATGCTAAGTTGAAATGAAGTATGTGTCAAGGATCTTCAACGTCTTTCTTCTTCGACAGACGTTCATCATTGGTATATGACTGGGATCTTATTTAAGGTTAGGCTTCCCCAATCTATGCATTTGGAATTTTCCATTCAAATTTATGAAGCCATTTAAGTCAGAGATCTTAAATGTACTCAAATTTGCTGTCCTTGTTATATGGAAGATGTGAAAAATATATACAAGTGCCATTCTTTCCTATGCGAGTTCTAGTAAAAAGGTCCATTTTCCACATTTAGTTCAACTCAATAATTTTCATTTCTTAGACTTAGGCACCCCAAAAACATCATAAGTACTCTTTAGGGGTTTTGGTGATTTAAGTGAATTAACTATGCGAAATTTTATGTTGCTATTTTTTCCCTCAAGTTTTGGAATGAATAATGGGTTCTGTCCTTTGGGTTGTGTTGGGTTCTCTTTGTTTTCTCCAACGTTGTTCTGTTTGATTGTTACCTGGTGAATCTGGAAGATAAGGTTTTTTGGTAATAATGTGAATTGGCTCTATTGAATTATATATTTTTGTTGTTATTTATTCTAAGTTTTGGTGTGAATTATGTTTTTTTTTGTCTTGTGCTGTAGTCTTTGATGAACTTTCAACTACCACAACAAGATGATGATTATGACTATAATGGGAATAGTAGTCAAGATGAGAGTAAAGGTAGCCGAGGTAGGCAATTTATTTCTTGAGAGTTTTCACTCGGTTTCAAATTTCATTCCTTTTGAGTTCATTACAATGTCATTATGCCATCTAGATCAAACCCTTTTGAAACCATTTTTGACCATCAGTTTATACGCGTAATGATAAAGTGACAAAATAAATTGACATGTTTTGGGGATATTTTAAGTGGAAGTGCAATCGTCGCACAAGTTGATCGGTTGAACGAGAAGCGTTGAATTAATAACTAAACATTTTAGATTTCATGTTCTAAAAAAATCCTCGTCCCCCCACTATTCATGCGACACTGCTAATTTAACCAGCTGCATCAAACAATAAATACAACCGTTACCCAGTATATACTTGTTTTGAGTGGATCCATTCTTACTCACACGTGGTTCAAAGCCAAGGCCGATACCGCGATTATACGATCGAGTTGACTAGGTATCGGTGCCCACCGATCCGATTCCGAGTTACGAGTTGAGTTTTCCATCTTTGATGTGAATCGACACTATATCGATAATTTCTCGGTAGTATCGACGATATTGTGATAGAATCGGCCCATATCGACGATATCGGAGTAGAATCGGCCCATATCGACGTTATCACGATGGAATCGGCCCAATATATCGTCCGAGATGGTATAAGTTACTAAGAATCTCTCTCTCTCTCTCTGTCTCTCTCTCTCTCTCTCTCTCTCCAGTGTTGTGTTGGTAAGCGTGGTTTTTTTGGGGGTTACGAAATGCTAATTGCTTTTTAATTTAGTGTGTTGTGTGTGTGGGTTATTTGGTCATCGTGTGTGTGGGTTTAATTTAGTGCGTTTTATATGTGCCTGCTATTTTTTACAGAATGCAAATGATCCGTTATTTGTTATTATTTTTTATAGTAATGTTCTCAATGTTATATTTTAATATGTTATTATTTATAAAAAAATTTAAATGTTATTCTTTTACAAACAAATATACAACTGTAATTATTGTAAAAATAATATTTGTATCCTCTAAACATTTGTAAAAATAATATTTGCATCCTTTATGTAAAAATAACATTTACAACACAAGTAAAAAAAATATTTGCATCCTCTTTGTAAAAAAATAACATTTTCATCAATTTAAAAAAAATATTTGCAACCTAACAACAAAAAAGAAATAACATTTGCATTCCCTCTGTAAAAACAACAACATTTGCATCATTTTTTACAAGAAAATAACATTTGCATCCTTATTGTAAAAAAATGTAATGTTTTGTCAAAATCACTATTTGTAAAAAAATAACAATACTAAAAAAGAAACATTTCTATTGTTTTTAGAAAAATATAACAGACTTAAAAAATACATTTGTATCTTCTTACTAAAAATAATACTAAGAATATAATAGTTGTATCCTATTTGTTAAAAAAAAAATATCCTCTTACTAAAAAAGTAACATTTGTTTTTCTTTGTAAAAACATAATATTTGTATCCTCCGTGGAAAAAGACATTGATTTATTATGGAACATTGGATCTGAAAAGTTCGCAGCACGTCAATATAATCAATTGTACAATGTTATGCATATTAAAGAATAATTTTAAACTTATCTGTTTGGTCCACATTGTTAATCGTATTGTTTTAAAATTTTCTAGATTTTTTTGGAAGTTTTTGCACTCTCTAAATAGTGTATCTTTGCATATCGCCCGATATACTGACCGATACCGCGACCAAGTTGAAAATAGAGTGGATGATACCGGGACCGATGGCAAGACTTTAAACCCTGCACGTCCTCCAATGAATGGGCGACACATATATGTGTCCCTCTTTTGTGTCACTATAGAATGATTCAATTTGTACATAGCTATAACCCCCCCAAAAGCTAAAATTAAAAATTACTTTTGAGCTCTTTATTATATGACTTTAACTTGTTATATATATATATATATATATATATATATATATATATATATATATATATATATATATATATATATATAACTGGGACCTCACTAATTGCCATATATAACACTTTGATACGTGCATAATTGTTTTTAGACTCTGCTAGCTTTTTCGTAATGTAAATGTTTCGTCACTTGTATTTTTTCGACTTTGGTACATTTAATGGAGAAGCATCTATATTCAACGAGGCAATAACTACTAAATTTGAAAAAAAAAATTATGGGACCAAATCTAAAACAACATTAATGAGGTGCCCAAGTCAAAGTCGCATGAAGTTTTATTAAGTACAGTTTTAATATGGTGGTGTAAAATTTGAGCCAATAAAGTTTGAACTCGTGTATATGCATTGATACATTTATCGGTTCTGAATAGATGGAAAAACTGCAAAATGCAATAACTGTATCATGTCACAGAGAGAATTGAATTTGGGAAAGAAGAGGCAGAACATATAGTGAGGAGGACGCAGAGGCCAGTCAAAGTACACGTATTTTCGATGGGCGGTATAGAACAATGCTTGGGGAACATATTCAGATGTACAAGAGGAGACCCAAAAATAATCGCTCACCAAGTCCTTCATCGTCCCATATTGGTGTGGTGGTTATAAAAGGGCGTTCAAACGCCAAGGAAAAATTTGGGGAATGAGCATTGAGGAGGATTACACAAAATCGAAACCACGTTGGATTTTCTCACCAATGTTATTCCTTAGAAATCAGGAGACTATCGTGAAACTGATTTTGCACCGGGGTATCGGGCTGAAAGGTTTGGTTATTCCCTAAGGGTGTGTTTTAGAGTCCCAATACCATTAATTGGAACTTGGATATGTTCAATTCAAAATTTTCAAATTTTGGACTAAAACATTCCAATTCCTATTCCACGGCATGGAATTGGGCTTCCCAAACATTCCCTAATAGTAGAAGTTAATTGTCATTGAAGTTAATAATATAAAGCTAGCCAGCACCCCCCTCCCACTTCAGTTATTGGCAACGGTAAGAGAATATTTTTAAATTTTAAAAACTATTTTCCTCCATTTTTATTCTCTCTTCTTATTTATCGGTGGGAATGTTAATATAAAAATAATGTGTGTGGGGGTCCCACACTTTTATATTATTCAAATTTCCACTACAACAATTGGATTATGAAATTGTAGCAACCTTTTGCAGATAAGTTTACGAACCTTCTTATTTTGATATTGGGGACGAGATCGCTTGTAGGGTCCTTCTAACTTATGAAAATCTGGCAACATCACTGAACTTGCCGAGTATGTCAGATATCGAGTGGAGGAATTTCACCTTACAGGCACCCTTGATTTGGTGTCATTGACCATAGTTGTCAAAATCGTATTATTTGCGATTCGAATCGTACAATTCGATTTGATTCACACATAAAACGATTTGAATCGAGTTGACAATCGCAGTTGTCTAAAGAATCGGACCGAATTGACGATTCACGATTCGAATCTTTCGATTCGGGTCCGATTCCCAATTCGGGTCCGATTCACCTTTTTTTTCGCGATTTTTTTTACCTTAAAACCATACGTGTGTTTTAATGAAACAAATAAAAAAAGAAGAAAACAACAAAGGATACCGTTAAGATACTGAGTTTTAGAGAAAAACGTGTTCTCTTGGCTCGGTTATTATCAGCTGACTTTTCTTATTTATTCTCTTGACTGACTGTATTCCATCTTTTGCTTTTTTTTTTGTTATAAAATCTTTGAAGGTATATTTTTTTGTTGCTTTAAATTAATATGAAGGCTATTTTAAATTAATATTATTTTATAGTTAATCTTAGTATTTGTTTTATTGTTTTAAATTAATACGGTTTACTGTTTTAATTAATTTTATTGTAATTTTGTAGGCTGTTTTAAATTAATATTGTTAATCTCAGTAAGTAGGCGGTTTAAAATTTTTGGAAGTATTTGTTTTACAGTTTTACTATTTTAAATTAACCTTAATATTTATTTTATTATTTTAAATTAATATATAGGATGTTTTAAATTAATATGTAGGTTGTTTTATGATATATTTTTGTTTTTTACATTTTCAAGCTTAAAATGAATGAGAACATGTGTTACGGTTATTTTTGTGATATATTTTGGTATATTATCATGTGCTACGATTAGTTTTTTTTTGTCATATTATGCTTAATTACCAATTCTATAGTGTTAAATCCCATTTACGTATGTTTTACTACGTTTTTATCATTTGGTTCCGATTCGACAGATTCGATTCACGATTCGGGATTCGGGGGGTAAACGATTCATGATACGATTCACGATTTGACAGCTATGTCATTGACTGCAATGATGGCTGCTGATGGAAGGTTTGGTCCCCAAACAATGATGGGTGACCCCAAGCCTTAATACCATTCTCTTCAGGCAATATTAAAAGCCTAACCGGCAAAGGACTCGGCCCAAAAGTTCAGTCTCAAAATCAAAAATATTAAATTGGATTCACTCTCTATCCCAGAGGGGGCAGCTGGTAAAATACAACGGTATATCTTGTCAGAGGGCGGTGTGTTGCAGGTTTACTATGTGAAGGTAATGGAGAAGGGAGACACATATAAGGTTGGTGTTTCTTTAAGTCATAATAATGTGATAACATTACGTGCCATCCCAATATATATATATATATATATATATATATATATATATATATATGTGTGTGTGTGTGTGTGTGTGTGTGTGTGTGTGTGTGTGTATTTTACTGATAAGAATTAAATTTTTATTGATAAAATAAGGTAGTACACATAAATGAGGACAGAGAGTCCTTAAAATTACAAGAATGAAAGAGAGAAAAAAGGAAATAAAAAAATGCAGCTATGACCACACATTACAAAGTAGACAACACCCGTAAGCAATGCTTGCATATGTGTATATAAAGATATATATGACTCACTATTGACTTATATGATGTTGTCTCTCGGGGTTTAAATGGCATTTTTGCTGATGAGATGGGCCTGGGAAAGACTATCGATGCCATGGCTTTCCTTGTTCATGTGGTGGAAGTAAGTGACCTAGTTTGTTTTTATGTGTAAAGTTTTTTGGGTAAATTACAGTAAATCCCTTATATTATGTTGGGTTTGCTTTTCACTTGCTATACTATTATTCTACTTCTTTGATTGGATACTATATTTTGCTATTGTTTACAGGAGACAAATATTTAGGGTCCTTTTCTGGTGATTGCATTGCTTCTGTATCGCACAACTGGGCTGATGAAATTAATCATTTTTTCCCTGGCTTGAAACACTTCATTATTGGGGTGGCCTTAAAGAACGGACGATCCTTAGGAAGACATCAACCCAAAGTGTCTTTATCGTAGGTATGCGTCTTTTAGCATGCGTCATTTCCTTTGATTTCATTGTTGTCGCATAGATAGAAATAGTAATGAATCTATTGGTGTTTGCGTAGTGCTTTAACCCATCTTACATTCAATTGAAAAAAAGTTGTAATAAATTTTTTTTGGGGTAAAGACATAAAATGATTTCGTTGTTATTAATGGTCCGGACTTGGTATCCATTTCAGATGCAAACCATGTATGACCTCATGCTATTGATATGACTTTTTCCTGAAAAACCGCTGTTCTAATAACTTCTTGTGACAACCCGCTCACCAAAATAAAGGGTGGCCAGCCCAATACTCTAATATAACGGAATCATAGATGGAATCATTATCAGCATCACAATAAAAATATAGAGTATCCAGGATAACCACCCAATATTTCAGAAAACGGGTTGCCAAAAAATTTGAATTTAAAGTAAATAAAGGAAAACAAACAACCCAATTCCTGAAAAGATAGGGAAAACCCCAAGACATATATAAATAATACCACAAGAATACCATAAAAGGACCGAATATGCTACCAGTCACAATCTTTAGAACAACATTTAAAACAAACTCGTTAATTTATATAATACATTTCATTAGACATTTACAAAAGCTTGGGCCTCTCGCCCGAATAAAAGACTTGATCTTAACTAGAATGAAAAAAAATGAAAACGTCTATACCAAATGTATCCCGTAATACCCGCAATGCATCACGGCTCGCCGATGACATCGGAATAGGAATTCAAATCAGGCATCCTTGCGGCGGAGTACCTGAGTGGAGACAAGGTGCATATGCAATAAGAAATGTAAACGGGTCAGGGCCCGGTTCTATATGATTACCAGATGAATAAAGAGTATGACGGTTATGAATGAGGAATCATGATGAGAGATATAACTATCTAACTACACAATTTAAAACATAACTAAGCAGGAAGGTAAAACAAATAACATTAATCTGAAACTTATCATGTGCTCCAGTTATCTCAGATATCTTTTTCCTTAACAGGAAATATATGTAAAATCATAATGTTATGCTCTTTATGGCATTTTTATCTCACTTTTACATTTTGTAAAAATCATTTCCTTATCAGGAAAATAATCATTTTCAAATGCGCTTTTTGGCATTTATATGTGCTCTTTGTGGCACTTCATCATGCTCTTTACGGAATATCAAATACATCAAGCCCCACTTGATTATGAACTGTTATATTTATATACATATAACGAATTCTAAGACCGCCCTTCCGGGTATCCCCACTGTGCGCGCCCCTAAATGACCATCATCTTCCAGGGCCTATCATAAGACAACCTGGGCACCTATATCGTAAGACTTTGGGAAACGGCCATGTGCATGCGGGGTAGTCAAGACCACACCCAAAATCTCCTACCCATCACAGAAAAATATACAACAATAAGCGCTCACATGGCTTGTGGACTATATCCACCATGCGTTAATTTGTCAGGGGGCATCACCTTGCGCGCGTACTTCCCTTATGATGTCATTTAGAGAGGTCTGTTTAAACCATTTTATTTATCATTTTCAACATCAAGTAATTTATCATTTACTAGTTTCATGATTAAGTAAATTATCATTTACAAAAATCAATACCATTTCCATTTCATTTCATTTCCATGTATATGTCTCATTTTGACAGAAACCATTACTATTTACTTCTTGTGAGTAATATAACTTATTATCCGGAGCCATACGATAATTTATATCGTTACTACAACCTCAAAGGAGAAAGTAAACTCCTAATTTCCTCCAGACATTGTAGGGTATTATTTTAAAACCCCAATATTATCATACCTCAAAGGAATGAATGAACATCCAATTTATTCTCCCAACATACTTTTATGGTGTTATTATAACCCATCAGGTCTAATAGAGCTTGAATGAGCTCCTAAAGTCTCCCAAACATAATATTATAACTCTTACTTTTATAGTAATTGACTAGAAGAAAGGATGCCCTAACATCAATAGGCATAACCCCGAAAAAGTCCCTAGATAACCCATTCCTAGTGTAAGGAAAGTAACTAACTCAATTAAAAATCTAGGACACTTAGTTTACTTCATTAAAGAAGGTTCCTAGGCCCTAGACTTAAAGAAAATGAATTGAAATTAAACTAAGAAAATTATTTCAAAAATGCAGGGCTTCCGAATCGATTCGGCCTAGCCGAATCGATTTGGATTCAGGAAAGAGAATCGATTCGGACCATCCGAATCGATTCGATCGAGAAAACCTGACTTCTGCATAATTTCCAAAATGATTCGGACCATCCGAATCGGTTCGGTCGACCCAGACCTGGAAACTGTCTCAAGGCGAAAATATTCGGTTCTGCAGATTTGCCTAGTTTTGTTCTAAGTGTTTTGAGCCTTAATTTCCCAAACCTCAAATCTCTTCCATTTTTACACACAACCAACAATAATTATCTACCCAAAATCATCCCAACATGATTACTAACTACTAAAATCCACCATTTCATCATCAAAACTAAGATTAGGGTTTAATTCCCACAATTTCCTCATTTAAACCATAAATGTAAATACACAACTATCATACAATTTATACATCTTAAATCACATATTAGCAAGTAGAAAACTTGCCTTAGAGTAGGAATCTCATATTTGTTTGTGGTAGAACCATCTCCAATCCTCAATCTCCAAATCTCTCTCTCATTTCTCCATTTCTCTCTTCCTCTTTCTTTTTCTCCTTTTCTCTCTATGTTTTAAGACATAAAATGAGGGAATGAAATAAGGGGCAAGACCAAAATCGTGGCTTAACATAATTCTCCCAACTTAAGTGGTTAATAACACATTAAAATGACTCGCAAATACGCATATAAGCTAAAACCAGGTAAAAGTGCCCGAAATACAAAAATACAATATGGCACTTATTTTGACTGTCTCTCACCTTCTGAGACTAACTGTAAGGACATTTTTGTCCATTAACAATTTATTATGTCACACGCCGTTACATCGTTGAAGAAATTCAAGATTCATACATTCATCAACGGATTCGAATATCAAAAGAAGAAGAGGAATCAAAGTCTGACATCCGGACCGATCCGCTTCCCTACCGGACCGATCCGCCAACGGACCGGTCCGCCCCTCAACCGGACCGATCCGCTTGCTGCAGATCCAGTATACCCTGGACCATAAGCGAATCGATGAAGCCTGGAATAAAAGAACCGATCCGATCGCAACCAGACCGATCCGCCTCAGAATAAAATAACCGATCCGGTCAATCGGACCGATCCGCCCCCAAGCCGGACCGGTCCGCCTGGGATAAACTTCGCCAGATCTGCTCGAGATTTTTTAGGCTCAAAGTTTTCTTATTTAAAGCTAACTTCGGGGAGTTGTTTTTTAAGACTTTTCAAGACGAATTTCAGAGTCCAAAATACTTTAAGTCTTCACCTATTGAGCCCAAGACTCTAGGTTTTTGATTCACACAATTGCCAATCCTTTGTGAATCTTTTTGTGTAACCCAAGAACACAACTTTGGTTTGTTCAACCCTTGTGGAGAAGCCGTTCTCTTCTTCATTGCTGCCCTCCTGGAAAGGGAAAATTCCAGCCGACAAACTTGTGAAGAAGCCGTTTCTCTTCTTCATTGCAGCCCTCCTGGAAAGGGATATTTCCAACCGCCGACTACAGAATCCGATACCTGAGGGTAATTCTTAGTCACTGTATTTTCATTGTAATTCGAAATTGTATGTTATAATATTATAATGAAAATAAAATGTTTTGCCCCTTTGGGGGATTTTTCCTGAAATTGTTTGTTTTTATCCTGCATGCTATATTTTATTTGATAAATCATCTAGATGCATGTCTTAGGGTTTAACAAAAAATTGGGATTAAATAAAATTGGTTTTTATTTGAGAAGTTGCTTATGTTTTTATCATATATTGATATCCATGTTATCTCATTTCAAACTCGATATGTCACTTGGTATTTTGCTTTGTCTCATGTGTGTAGGTACTACATGGATTATCATTGGATTGCACACCCTGATGAGAAAAGTGTTAAGATTCCTGAAGAATTGATGAACAAACGCTGTAGTCTTATTCAATTGTATCTTTCCAGTTTTGGGTTCATGGAAGGGTAGATTTGTATAGGCATTTTTAGTTGTTTGATAATTCGGATGTTTTTTTTATGTATGTACCGGCATAGACATAAGGGGAGATTTGTAAGGACATTTTTGTCCATTAATAATTTATTATATCGCACGCCGTTACACGGTTGAAGAAATTCAAGATTCATACATTCATCAACGGATCTGAATATTAAAAGAAGAAGAGGAATCAAAGTCTGACATCCGAACCGGTCCGCCTCCCTACCGGACCGATCCGCCAACGGACAGGTGCGCCCCTCAACCGGACCGATTCGCTTGCTGCAGATCCAGTATACCCCGGGCCGCAAGCGAACCGATGAAGCCTGGAATAAAAGAATCGATCCGGTCACAACCGGACCGATCCACCTCAGAATAAAAGAACTGATCTGGTCAATCGGATCGATCCGCCCCCAAGCCGGACCGGCCCGCCTGGGATAAACTTCGCCAGATCTGCTCGAGATTTTTTAGGCTCAAAGTTTTCTTATTTAAAGCCAACTTCGGGGAGTTGTTTTTTAAGACTTTTCAAGACGAATTTCAGAGTCCTAAATACTCTAAGTCTTCACCTATTGAGCCCAAGACTCTAGGTTTTTGATTCACACAATTGCCAATCCTTTGTGAATCTTTTTGTGTAACACAAGAACACAACTTTGGTTTGTTCAACCCTTGTGGAGAAGCCGTTCTCTTCTTCATTGCTGCCCTCCTGGAAAGGGAAAATTCCAGCCGACAAACTTGTGAAGAAGCCGTTTCTCTTCTTCATTGCAGCCCTCCTGGAAAGGGATATTTCCAGCCGCCGACTACAGAATCCGATACCTGAGGGTAATTCTTAGTCACTGTATTTTCATTGTAATCCGAAATTGTATGTTACAATATTATAATGAAAATAAAAGGTTTTGCCCCTTTGGGGGATTTTTCCTGAAATTGTTTGTTTTTATCCTACATGCTATATTTTATTTGATAAATCATCTAGATGCATGTCTTAGGGTTTAACTAAAATTTGGGATTAATTAAAATTGGTTTTTATTTGAGAAGTTGCTTATGTTTTTATCATATATTTATATCCATGTTATCTCATTTCAAACTCAATATTTCACTTGGTATTTTGCTTTGTCTCATGTGTGTAGGTACTACATGGATTATCATTGGATTGCACACCCTGATGAGAAAAGTGTTGAGACTCCTGAAGAATTGAAGAACAAACGCTGTAGTCTTAGTCAATTGTATCTTTCCAGTTTTGGGTTCATGGAAGGGTAGATTTGTATAGGCATTTTTAGTTGTTTGATAATTCGGATGTTTGTTTTTATGTATGTACCGGCATAGACATAGGGGGAGATTTGTAAGTATATTTTTGTCCATTAACAATTTATTATGTCGCACGCCGTTACACCGTTGAAGAAATTCAAGATTCATACATTCATCAATGGATTCGAATATCAAAAGAAGAAGAGGAATCAAAGTCTGACATCCAGACCGGTCCGCCTCCCTACCGGACTGATCCGCCAACGGACCGGTCCGCCCCTCAACCGGACCGATCCGCTTGCTGCAGATCCAGTATACCCCGGACCGCAAGCGAACCGATGAAGCCTGGAATAAAAGAACAAATCCGGTCACAACCGGACCGATCCGCCTCAGAATAATCGGACCGATCCGGTCAATCGGCCCGATCCGCCCCCAATCCGGACTGGTCCGCCTGGGATAAACTTCGCCAGATTTGCTCGAGATTTTTTAGGCTCAAAGTTTTCTTATTTAAAGACAACTTTGGGGAGTTGTTTTTTAAGACTTTTTAAGACGAATTTCAGAGTCCTAAATACTCCAAGTCTTCACCTATTGAGCCCAAGACTCTAGGTTTTTGATTCACACAATTGCCAATCCTTTGTGAATCTTTTTGTGTAACACAAGAACACAACTTTGGTTTGTTCAACCCTTGTGGAGAAGCCGTTCTCTTCTTCATTGCTGCCCTCCTGGAAAGGGAAAATTCCAGCCGACAAACTTGTGAAGAAGCCGTTTCTCTTCTTCATTGCAGCCCTCCTGGAAAGGGATATTTCTAGCCGCCGACTACAGAATCCGATACCTGAGGGTAATTCTTAGTCACTGTATTTTCATTGTAATCCGAAATTGTATGTTACAATATTATAATGAAAATAAAAGGTTTTGCCCCTTTGGGGGATCTTTCCTGAAATTATTTGTTTTTATCCTGCATGCTATATTTTATTTGATAAATCATCTAGATGCATGTCTTAGGGTTTAACTAAAATTTGGGATTAATTAAAATTGGTTTTTATTTGAGAAGTCGCAATATTTCCGCTGTAGCTACTCTCTCACTAACTACACCCTCTAAACTGGCATCCGAAAATTTTATAAATCATTTCGGGTTCCAATATCATTTAAACCAAAATGCCATTTATAATACATGACACTAAAAATCATATCACATGAAGATATTTACCTACATAATGGGTAAATATACCACATCCCAGTAAATATTAACTTTTATCTCATTCAATTAATATTTACTCCAGTCCCCACATTTTATATAATTACCTTATGCGGTAATATTTGTATAAAATGAGCCTCCCAGAATCGAGGGTTGTTACACTTCTGAAATTTTAACATTTATTCATTTGATACTGTAATAACAGTAAAAGTATAATTATTCTATGAGATTGCATCAAAGATTAGGCTCATTGATAGAAAAACCAGACTAAAAAAATACCTTAAAAGAAGAAACTGTTGATAAGGAATCATCAAAGCTCCTTTTACTGTTACCATCTGTGATCTAAGCTTAGAAAATTGCCATATCATTCATTTTTCGCTTGTTAAGTTGTTGGGACTGTTTTAAAGTGAAGTAAAAAGCCACCTTTGCCTCATTCATTCTTTTGCTGTTATTATAAACAATTCAAAGATGGTCTTTTTGATCCTTTCGGTACACTGATCAACGTTAAAGTTTACTTTCTAAGGAGGCTGGATTTCACATTCTTATTACCAGTTACCAACTACTAGTGTCCGAAAAGAAGTAACTTTGGCATGTGAAATGGCAATATATGGTTAGCACAAGCAATCAAGAGTTCAAACTGCTATTTTAATGTATGTTTTCTTACTTCCCAATTGAGTACCAACGCTTTTTATTGGATGTAACTTTAGTAATTGAGCCAGACGATATGTCCTTACCAATAACAACACCAACTTAATAATAATAATAATAATAATAATAATAATAATAATAATAATAATAATAATAATAATAATAATAATATAATAATAATAATAGTAATAATAATAATAATAATTATTCAGATGGAGATAATATAGAATATGGAAAAATTTAAAGCCAGACGGCGAACTTGTTCAAATATAAATGTTAAAATTCAAATCTCCAATTGCCCCCCTCCCCAGATAGGTCCTTATTTTTTTTCCAATTGTAAAAGAGAAAAGGGTCCCGATAATATGTGCCCCGAGGGAACACATTAAAAACCTAAATTTAGTAAGTAATCTGACATACAATTAATTGGTCACAGATACTTACTATGCATATGTTCTATGTCTATATAATTAATTGTTGTTATGACACTGACATACAACTAATTGGGTAAAGATACTCATGCAAAGCTCTTGTACTCATGTTATCCTTTTCCAAGAGAACAAAGGAACTAGTTCCTGTTCTTTTCTATAGACTCCTCACTACCTGCCAAAAAAATGAACATAAAATAAATCATATGTAAATATATTCTCTAAGGGTTAGTCCAATGGTAGGAGGGAACTTGATAAGTGCCTCATGAAGCGTAGGCCTAGTGTTCAACTCATCACAACCACATATACCTTTCTCTGTGGGGGAAGCATCCCATAGTTTGTCTGATGTGTGAGGATAGGAGAGTTACTCTGACATTGGGCAGTATCCAAGTTCTCAAAGAGGTACAAATACTTTGAGCTGTCAAATATATATATATATATATATATATATATATATATATATATATATATATATATATATATATACGGACCCAAATAAGAGGTTTACTGATGGATCACTGTAACAACCCTTGACTTAGAAATTAAATTTTTGGGAAGGTAAAAATTTAATTAAATTGGAGAATTTTAAAATTTGGGAATTGAGGTCCAAAAATAGAGAACATTTTAAAGTATTTCGGATGATGATTTTGAGTGTAACATCGATCTTGGAAGGGTCGAGATAGTCAAAATGACTGTCATTGGGTTTTATTTCGGTTCTGGATTATTTTTAAGTCAGTTGACTCGAATTGGAGTAAACGAGTCATTTAAAGTGTATATTAAAATTTAAAAATTGGGATTTATGTTTTAAGGTTTAAGAGGCTTACGGATGAAGCCTTCTCATTTGATAGAAAGAGAGAAATAGAAAAGAAGAGAGAAAAGAAGAAGGAAAAAAGAAGAAAGGAAGAGAGAGAGGAAGAAAGCTTGGAGATTTTCGGCCCAACCGCGTCATCGAGGACGATCCAACCTCTATAAATCTGAGGCAAGTGTTTAATCTTTCTAAATAAGTCATTTGTGTATTTGATTTCATAATTTATGGGTTAAAGAAATGGTTTTTGGGTATTAATATCAAAACCTAGATTTTTGGGTTTAATCTTGAAATCAATGTTCAAATATGGGTTTAATGCTGTAGAAATGGTTGGGATCAACTTTGGGTTGATTTGTTGGCTTAGAATCATGATTTGACGAAGGTTTAGGGGTTAGAATAGAAATTTTAGGGTTTAAAATTTGTGGGTTTCTATGAAGAAGAAGAACCCTTCAAATTCTGCAGACCCGAATCGATTCGCCCCTTAAGCGAATTGATTCGGCCTAGGCAAATTGGCCGGTCTGCATTGACCGAATCGATTCGGACCTAAGCCGAATCAATTCGGCCTGAGACAGAAGCCCAGGTCTTTGGACCCGAATCGATTCGCCTTAGAGGCCGAATCGATTCGAAAATAGGGCATTTTGTGTAATTTTCTCCATAGTGATTTCAAACCCTTTTTGGTTGGGTTTATTGATTTAGGGCCTTCTCTTATGATGTAAGAGATTTGTTTTGGAGACTTATAGGGGGTTTCTCACTTATTATGATTTTGGGGACTTCTTTAAATAGTTTAAGGAAGGTATAGGTTTATATGTATACATTGGAGTTGTGTATGTTTATGGAGATAGTGGGAAACCTCATCGGGGTTGAGAATCCTAATTATTAAATCAAAAGTAAGTATAGATATGATGTGAAGTTAAGAACTCTTAAAGATAAAGTTGTTAGGGCATGGCTCGTAATTGTAGGCTGAGGGTAGTGCCAAATCCTTATGGTAAATAGGATCCTATTGAGATTAATGTTTGGGGACCGAAGAGTGAGAGGGGTCACGTATCCTTAGAAATGTTTAGACTAAGGAATAATCGATAACTCAATAGGAGTAAGGGTTCATAGATTAATTGAACCATAAGTGATATTGGGAACGATTTGGATCGTATTATCGATTAGAATGCGGTAGCATAAATTCTACTTAGGATAGTTTACACATAATTGTGTGGAAATAATCATTGAGATTCTGATACTTGAAGTAAGGTTGGGATAATTTGAGGATTTTTAGACTGTTAGTCATGTATATGCCAATGGTCAACGAGTACTGAAGATAATTATGTATTTTTGAATATAGATGGTATGTGTAGTGATGGTTTCCTACACAAGATTTTGGGTGATACCCTAATGATGAATATATATATATATATATATATATATATATATATATATATATATATATATATATATATACATATGATTTTGGGAGACTATTCATCATAGGAAAGATGGATGAATATGCTTCAAGTGAGGGATAGTATTCACATATCGAGGTAAATTAAATGAGTTTGTGGTGACGGATTGTATATTGAGGATTATGTATACTTATAGCCGAGTTTAGATATCTTATACATATGAACGAGAATTAGTTTGTATATATAGATATAAAGATATGTGAATATATGTATATATATATATCTATATAGATATGAATGTATGGATATATTTATGTTGTGGACATACATGGTATGGATATTTAAACCGTATATGATGGTTTAATGTTTGATCATATGATGGGATCATATGGATGTATGTATATTGTGCATGTGAACGATATACATACTTATGTGGTTAAGCATACCCCGCTCATGCTATCATTGGGAAGTTTTCGCGCAGAGGGTGAGCATCCTGGCTCGAGGAGAAGGGTGTGGATATTCCCCAGGTCATAGTCGACCAGTGTGTTATTATGTGATTTATATTTTTGGGATGAGATGTGGTGGGTATGTTTGTCTCATTGCCGGTTAGGAGCTATAACCGCTTCCCGGGACGTCGTGTGTGTGAGTTTACCACGAGATGGGTGTCGTTGAGCCCCACCATGGTGGTCCCCAGTTGCTACATGAGCTGGGCACTGGGAAGATGATGGCATGGTGCAGTTTTATAGGCGCTATATATAGCCGGGTATATTATTGTGCATGGCCATCGTACATCAGATGTGATATGTACACTTGGTCATGGGTATGGATGATGGTATATATATATATATATATATATATATATATATATATATATATATATATATATATATATATATATATATATATGGTTAGAATAAAATGCCTATATATATATATATATATATATTTATATATCCTATAGATGAAATGATATAGAATCTTTGTAGAGTACATCTTGGATGATTATGATGTACTAGATTGATGGGGGCTGATGTATCGCATTTAAGGAATATTTCGGTTACAACATCCCAAGGATATTATTGGAGATTTTAAGTTATTTTCATATTGTAGTCTAAAATTTAGTAGTAGTAGTAGTAGTAGTAGTATATTATATATATGGCATGATGGATCTCTAGGATCGACATTGTCAAGGAGTAGTGTAACGGGGTGGTTCCTTATTTGGATTTCGCTTTGCGAGACACCCCACACACGAAATGTAGTGCAGTGTTGAGATTGGAGAAAAGTTTTGTCAAATAATTATGTGTGGCATGATGGATCTCTAGGATCGACGTTGTCAAGGAGTAGTGTAACGGGGTGGTTCCTTATTTGGATTTCTCTTTGCGAGACACCCCACGCATGAAATGTAGTACATTGTTGAGATTGGAGAGAAGTTTTGTCAATAATAATTTGTATGCATGTTAATTAGAGATTAAATCTTATGATTCAACCCAAATATAAATGGGTAACGTATTAAGAATTATAATAAATTAAATTATAAATCGGAATCCATTAAGCCTATCATGGCATATTTGTTTGAAAAATAATTCAGTGTGTTTAGAAGGGGTGGATTATTGGGTTAAAATAGGAAGGTAAATCTCGTGGGAATAGGCGGCGCCCTTGTTAAGTTAGGTTGTCCTTATAATTGGGGTAATTTAACTAAAATTCAGGACGCGAATAGGTGCGCGCTGCTAGATGAGAGGTGAGTTGGTGTTCCACGAGAGTGCGATTCCACTTTGATTATGAAATAAGTGCACCGATATTATTATGCACGGTTAACACACTTGCTAAATATTTTTCACACTCAGGCTCTGAACCGTTTACTTTTCTCTCCTGCTTATATATATATATATATATATATATATATATATATATATATATATATATATATTACTACAGGTGTCCTACCGCATGGATGCCGGATGACCTCCTATCCAGAGTCTTGGGAGCCGTGATAAGTGCGAACTGTTGCGTGATGTATCTTGTAGTCGCTTCCTACTTCTTTAAAAATCTAGGTAGGATTCATGTTGTATATCGGGTTTATACCCAAGGGATATTTATAGATGTGTATATTTATTTCATTTCAGTCATTGTATTGGCTGTGACTCGACAGCTTATTCGGGTTTACTTCCTTGTGGTATATTCAGTTGTAGTCATTTATTTCATTTATTCTAGCATTTCATTTATCATAGTTCTTTTATGCATCTTTCTTTCCTTTATTAGTAGTGTTATAGTGTTGGTTTGTTGTCTGTTGCATATTTTATTTAATTTTAACATCTCGTTTATATGATATCGGGTAGTTAGTCCTATATTATATAGTACCGACAGTTGATGTTGAGACTGGACCATCTTAAACTCCTGATTTAATGTAGTATAGGGCTGGTCATGCGTTATTATTTTAAGCGGGGTGTTACAATCACCTCAAAATGACGTAGTTTTGGGGTGTTTTGAAGTGAAATCAGGGGTTTTCTTGTAATTTCATCCTTGTTTTCACACCAAAACTACGTCATTTCGAGGTGGCCCTCACCTTCTGTATATAAGTATATGTGTATATAAATCTTATCTTAACGTGTAATTTAATTACTGTTTGATCTTTAATGTATTTTTAGTGGCCCCTTTCCTTATTTGATTATCATAGTTTTTTGTTCATTTATCATATGGTAATTATAATATTTTTGTTTATATATAATACGCCAGATATCTACTTATGAAAGTACAACATTCAGTCCTTAACTATATATTTTTCTCTCATCGTATACTGTTTGTTATGGGTTGATAGTTTAAGATGGAAGACGCTGGTCAGTTTTAATTTTTGAAATCGCTTGCTTCTTACTGGTACATCAATCAAGAATAACAAGGCCGAGTTATGGGCCCTCCTGCATTTTATAATGCCTACCTTAGTTGACAACCATGACCAATTCAATGAGTGGATTTCAAATGGGTATATCTCTGGAAACGTGTCTTAACTGTTTATTACACATTGTACTGACTAATTTAGAATTATCTCTCTCATCATTCTTGTCTTTGTTTTATTAGAATTGAGAATCCTGAAGATCATGGTGGAACTTTAAATGAGCACAAGCTTAACAGATTGGTGAGTGAACTCCAACTCAATAATTTCATTTTGACTATTTCAATAATTTCATATTGAGCTGTTCCATATGTTTATTTAGATCATAGCTGTATAAATTGCTGGTTATGGGGTTTTAATTCAAATTTGATAGATTAGTGTGTTAATATAGGTTATAAACCTAAACTAACATTTTTGTTGTGTATTTTTTATATTTGGGTTGGAGTTGAGAAATTGAAGACATCCATGTTCGAGATGATGTCAATAATATTTTATTATGAATTGTTATTTTTAGTCTTATTTAGTGATCTGCTGCCACAATTCTCTTTATATTTGCTATAGTTTTGAATATTAGAAACTCTACTTTTTTATCACATTCCGGAAATATGTATGTTTATTGTATTTCTTTTGGTATAGATGAATTTTATTGATAAAGGAGAGAAGAAATACAAATGTTTTTCCAGAAATTATGATTTTAATTTATTTGGACTTCATGAAGCTGTATTTGATCAATTTTTCCCTCCGTTTTAATAGTATCTAATTCTAAAGCCTTTCATGCCATGGTGGGTTAAAAACGATGTAGCTATTGAGTTGACTGGTGAAACTGAAGTCATGATAAACTGCCACTTGAGTTCTTGCCAGCAAGCTTTTTATCAAGCTATAAAGAATAAGATATCTCTTGCTGAGTTATTTGATAGCAACCGCGGGAATCTTAACAAGAAATGATAAAGGTTGTCCATTTATTTTTTTGTTTCTTCCCCATTTTTGGAAGTATTATTATTATTGTTGTGAAAATTATCATTTAAGTTTGATAGTACTTTGATATAATATGAGATTAGTGTCATTTGCCAATAAGGGTCCGTTGATTTGTTTTGCGTGGAAAATACTTGTTTTAGTTCATTTTTTCCTTTGTGCTGCTTGATTTTAAATACATTCTTTGAAAACAATTGTTATAAATATGAAAAGTGCTCTATAGTTTTATCATTTCCGTGGGAAACAACCCAAATAATTGGTTTTTATGGAGAACTCAAAAAATAACTCCAAACCACTCCCATCTTTACCATGCATTTTCCAACTTCTCATACGAAGAAATTATTTTTTGATCATTTTCCAATTTTGTAATCAGCCACACCCTAATTGTTTTCTTTTCCTATATAATGGCCGTTTTGCCATCATCCACTGTTATTTGAGAGAAAATAAGGAAGTTCATACTTTTATTTTGGAGAGATACCGAACCCACCTTTTCGTCGTCGTTTGGGGAGTTGGAGCGCATATACTACGCTGGTAGTCGGAGTCCTATCACATACAAAGTAATCCGACTGGTGTTTTTTATATTTTTTTATTTTTTTATATATGTTCTCTTATATACCGAGTTGTTCTGAACGAAGAGACCTATTTCTAAATACGTATATGAGGTACGGTGAAATTCCAATATAACCCGGGGAGTAGAAGATCAACGTCAAGAGATGTTGATTTGGTATGCAGTATAAAATGTTGGGAGGTTGAAATTCGAAATCCATGTTCTCTTAGGGTCATTTTGATTTGTATTCCTCGCTAATAGTTGAAATTAGACTTTGATATCACCGTAGTTATTTTTTATCCTTGGGTACATTCTGGTCGTTGAATGTCACCTTTAATAGTGAAGCTGTTACGTTGAAAAAAATACCAAAGTCTAATAAAACAGTACTACATTTAATTTGAACCATTAGCGAGTTACCTAAGTTTAATTCACCTCTTAAAATTTGTGAATTCTGTAGACTCTTATTTTGGGACCCTAGGAGTTTTAAAGATTGAACATGAAAAATACAATTTCGACCCATTATGTCATGGTCATATTTCTTTTCAATCTCTTGCATGAAGATACCAAAATTGGATTACAAAGAAGTTTTCTGAGGTTCTGATATGGTTTTCGTAGCAGCAGCAAAGCATGGTCTCTGCAAAGAATCAATGGGGAAATATTTTAACATTTTCTCCCCAGGAAATGTTCGTCTATCAATGCAATCGCTGAAGAGTAGTTCAGATGGTTCTTTTTCTAAGAGTGGAACATTTGGATTTGCCCATTTGATGGAATATTCACCAGCAGAGATAGCATTTTTGGCAACTGGATCGGTTAGGGAGAGATCATTATTTTCTATTATGTGATGGGATCGACAATATCTGGATGAAATATTAGACTTGCTTATGGAAACCGAGGATAATATCCATTGCAGTCAATTTGAGAGTGAAAAAGTAAGAGCAGTCACACCAATGTTATTGATGCCATCGAAGTCAGAGACATATTTAGTTAGAAGGAGACTTGTAGTTAGTCCCGGGGATAAGGCTTTAGTACTCTCACATTAGGATAGGGTTTTGTCTAATATTAGACTTCTTCATTTAACACTCTTTCATAACCAAAACCAGAGCACCACCTATAAGGGTTTACTTATTTAATTATGGGTTATGTAAGAAATCCCCCAAACTTTTCCTCTGATTGCATTGCCTCCCTCATGTTGAAAATACGGGTGAAGGGTCCAAAAATGTCCGTCTATAGAATTTGCAAATAGTCCCCTTTACACATAATAACATAAAATATACAACTTATAACAAGGCTAATGGGGGCTGTGAGCAATCGTGCCTTGTACTTACTCAAAACTACCCCCGCCCCAAAAAAAGGGAAATGAAAAAAGTTATTAAAAATGTTGCAAACCCCCAGTTATTTGTCACTTTAAATCATCGCTTAACATCTTCTAATGACACTTATGGGGATGAATGCTTTGTAGAATTATTATTTTAGGGGGTATTTGTGACTAGTATGAGAGTTCCAGGGATTTCTTGCATCTTTTCTTATCTAGCAAGGAAAGCTGAACTAATATTGGAATTTTCTACATTGTTTGGTAGATTAATGCCCACTGCTCAGACGTACATTTTGCTTATGAAATGATTGAAGAACTTCATCACCCAAGGGTAAAGAAGCTGTTAATCTGGTTTGCACATCTGACTGTAATGGCACTAGGAAGCCCAGTGGCTCTCCCCAATCTTCGATACAAGAGATCGATGCTGAATTACCCGTTTCACAACCCACCCTCCAGCTCATATACAAGGTATTGTTCATGCAAATATGCTCAAGGTATGACCCAATTCTAGATTTATTGACCCGATTACCATAACCCTCACAACTCATTAATTAATTGATTTATTGACCAGGTTCTAGATATTTGCATTTTGGGGTCCTATAGTTATGGGTAATTGCAGATTGGGGCCCGAAGTGCTCCATATTTTGACAATAGGGTCTATTTTCTTTGTTTGTGACGCCTTTTTCTTTCAAAAAGTTCAGAAAAAATGAAAATAGACCCCAAGGTGCAGGTATATAAAACCTTAGGCCCCAACTTAAAATTACCCACAACTACTAGATGCCAAAGTACAGACAACCAATAAAGTTATGGAAGTCGATTCCTTGGTTTTAAATACTCCAACCAATAGGGCGTGAGGGTCATGTTAACCTTTACTAAATGAATTTCGGATATGATTATCTATAAGTTCTCTTGTATTTATAACTGGTTGGATTACAAGTAGTAACATGCATCTGTTGGACATTGCTTAAGTTGAGGTGTCAATACATGTTCTTTTAGGAATATGGGAAGCTTCAAACACTGGATATACTACTGAAGCACTTGCGGGCAAAAAATCACCATCTTCTTTTATTTGAGCAAATGACCAAAATGTTGAATATTCTTGAGGTACCTCAATCTTCTATATCTCTATAATTTCTTAATAGCGTAACATGTCCTTGTGAAATTTTATAATGAGAGTGATTTGAGAGCAATCTTACATTAGCGAACTTCACAAAGCATTTTCAGTGGCTTCGTGGGAGCTCATTTTCTTGAGTGAAGATTGTGGCTAATGATCAATTGATTTATTGTACTTTTGGCACTCGAAAAGGGCATAATTTTTATTTCTTTTTCATCTTTTCCCCTTTTCTACTTTCTACCTTTTCAGTTAACATACAGTTACATTAGACCACGTTTACTTGTTCTATATAATGACGTGGAGTTAAAAATGCTCCAGTTTGCATGAAACGTTAATTTTAGCTGACAGTTGTGAAATTTAATATTTAAAAGAATGATATTTTTTCCTATTTGATATGGGAAATTACATAGTGAAATTGGAGGGACCTTAAAATGGAGTGATGCGGTGCCCGAGGTTCATCAGTTATTTTACGTATCAGTTGAGTCTAAAAATTTTGGACTTAGGATTTTTTTAAGTTGAATAAAAAGAAATTTGTGTGATTAAACGACAAATTCTTGTTGAAAAGGCAAGGATCCAATTTCCAACCTAATGTGAAATTATTATATTTCTTAAGTAAAAAATAGTACCATTTTTTTCTCTCATTTGTTTGATAATTTTTCTTGTTGGAGTTTATTTTGTTGGTTAAATTGGAGCAATATTAAAATGGCTTTATATGTTGTCCAAAGTACGCCAGTCATTATATTTGTCGCTTCATTCAACAAATTATGGATATTGGATTTTTTATTAAAGAATCCTTGTGTATTTATTTTATATAATGCCCATTATTTGGATCACTACTTTGTAATGATAATAACTATTTGTGAAGAATCTTCGTCCACGCTTGTTCTTACTTGTTAATTACAATGCTTGAGCTCATAATCTCTTGTTGAACTTGCAATTAAACTTGGTATGTTGAAATTTATGACTGTAGACTAACGACCATTCACATCTCAATTTTTAGATTTTTTCAGGGATTTTTTTAGGAATTTCCTCTTGGCGCTTTCTCAATTATTCGTAGGACTATATGAATTATTGGAGTTACAAATATCTAAGGCTTGATTGATCCTCCACCATAATGGACCGTTGAGACATGGTCAGGTACTTTTAGCATTGGTAAGGGTTTAATTGATTTCTTATAGTATCCTTAAGTCCCCATTTAGTTCCGGTTAAAAATATTTTGGGTCAGTTCGCCTTGTGGTCCCTATTTGTTGTACCATACATCATTTTGGGTGGCAAAGTTTTATCATATTATCACATAGGGTACCATTTTCCTTTTTATGACATGTTTCTAAAGAAAAAGGTGTCCGAAAAAGTGTAAAAATGTCACAAAGAGTGAAATTGGTACCAAAGTGATAGTTAACATAATAAACGGGGACCAAAGGCGAGATGACCTAAACATTTTTCACCCAGTTGAAAAGTGAAATGGTGAAATGTATGTTACCCTACTCGGTGTTAAATTTTATCTTCTATTTTGTTCAAAATCACATAATTATAATTTTTATTTTATGAATAAACATCTTAACTCCCACTACGGAAATACCTTTCACCATTTTAACTGGGTGAATTTTTTTTTACCCGAACCAAAGAGGGCCTTAGAAATTTAATTTTTTTACTTACTCCTCGAGATATTTCACAGACTCCCCTTCCATTTTCATTAGTTAGAATTACTCTCTACATGTGCATCAACCCATTTGCACCGAATGCATTATCTTTAAGAAGCGCGGGGGGTGGGGTGTATTTCTAAATATCGAATTATCTCAAGGGGTAAAGTAAAAAAAAAACTCTCTTCTTTTTCTCGAAATGGCGAACGTCTAAATATTGACTTATCTCATGGGGGCAAAATAAAAAAAGCTCTTTTTCTTTTTATGGATATCTGAGTTAAATCATGCAAGTGGCGTGACCAAAAAATAATTTATTGTCTTGTAGGAGCGATATCTTTGTGTTCTTGTTGAGTACAAGAGCTGATGGGCTGGGAATCAACTTGACCGCCATTGACACTGTTATATATTACTAATAGGATTGGAATCTTACCTTGGATTTACAGGCCATGGATAGAGCTTATCTGTTTGGTCAGACTAAGGATGTTAGTTTCTTCCTGATTAGTTATATTACATGTCTTTTATTGGATATATATAGTCAACGTACCTCAAATAACATACGTAAAGAACAAACCACAATATTTGGTGTGTGTGTGTGAGTGGGTGTGGGGGGGGGGGGGGGGGGGGGGTTAATGAATGCGTTTTTTGATGAAATTTTATGGAGATGATCTGAAGAGATACCAAAATTCATTAGAAAATTCTGAACCTTATATTGGAAATATATAGACGCATTTATGAACCTTAATTTTGTGTACGTGGAATTTCGAAAATCTTTAATATGTTTATGTGGCAACTAGCTTGTTAATTCTAATTGTGTTTTTTGGAAATCTTTCTAATTACACTTAAATGTCTTCCAGTAATTTATGGTTTATTAAATCTATTTTATATGCCCTAATTCCGTAATGAAATTTTTTTATTGGTTCCTTAACATTTCTTTTTATGTGATTTTTCATCTCATTGGTGCAGGATCTATTATAATTACCTCCAAGCCAAAAAATAAAATACTTTAGAAAAAGGTTTCTTTGATAATTGCATAATTAGAGTTACCCCTAGATGTTCAAAAGAGTTACCCTCCCTCAGCCAGTGCATTAACCCACTTGTACCTTATGCATTGTCTTTTGCGGGGGGAGAGCTTATGCAATTACGTCAGGGAGTGAAGTAAAAAACCCCTAAGAAAATACAAAAAGAAATGAAAATACTATATGTGTTGCTCTTTATTATAAATTCTAAAGGGTGTTTTTTTTCCTTCACGACTTAGGTTACTGTCTATCGCCTAATTAATAAAGAGACGGTAGAAGAGAATATTTTACAAAGGGCTTGTCAGTGAAGCACAGTGTAGTAGCTTGCTATGAATGGTGGTCATGTACTGGGTGATCCTTTGGTTCCTGAGGATGTTATTTATTTACTAGTTGATGATACTCAATGGGAGCAGAAACTAAAAGATATTTCAGCACAGGTGAGATCCTAATCTTGCTAATTTTATTTGTTTATTTATTTTTAAATACCCATTTTTTTCTTCTTTGAATCATTTACAAATTTGTTGATATTTTATGCCTTTTCCCCTTAGTAAGCAGGGGATGGACAAAAGAAAAAAGGTGGAACAAAGGGTATATGGATAGATGCTGAACGTGATGCATCTTTGGAAGATCTAACCAATTTCGAACCTCGGGTAATTCAAGCCCTCCCTGAATCCCGAGAAACCAAAGTCCAATAATAAAAATAATAAACAAATCTCGTAGTTACATATATCTATATGCACTTTAAAATTGTGCGCACGGTTAAGTGGCATTGTGAACGCGTTTGTCCATTTAGACCAATTTTTAAATTTTATGCTAGTTTTAAATGCAAACCATTATATGTTTTTTTACACATTTCATAAAAATATTCCATTTCACTCTAATCACCGTTTTAATGTTCGAACGGAATAATCTGGACTCTTGCAATAGAAAAGAGCAGATCCCTAAATTCAACAACCTTGACTGGATCTTATTTAAGGTTAGGCTTGTGGTTAGAACCTCTTTCTTGAATCTAGGAAACATTTGAGACAAAAAAGCAAAAGATACCTAGTACCACATTATTACTGTTACTAAATGGTTTGAGGAGTATGAGTTTTATAATTTGATGTACCACATTTTCCTAATATTTGGGTTGCTCTCCAGGTAATTCAAAGTGACAAGAAAGTTACTATATATAGTAGAGCCCATTGGATCAAGGGACATTTCAGTGCTTAGGATGTGTTAAGGCTAATATACCAGTTGCCAAAAGTTACCATTGCTTCCCCAAATTTTTTTGGATGCATGGCAGCACGATCGCATTCTTCATGAGCATGCAGCCAGTGCTGTAAGTGAAAACAAAAATGAGGAAGAATTATTATTTGGGCGCTTCAATAACACAAATATTGCCCTAGATGGGTCACAATCAACCACTAACCTGTCAAATGGAGCAACGACACCTCTATATCCTGCAACAGTTGCACAAAGGAGTGGCGGTGAAAGCTGATTCGAATCGGTCGCTCTAGAACTTATATGCCAACAGCTGATGATATTTGCCATTTCCTCAAGTTTGAATATGTTGTGGTGGATGTTGAAACCAAACAACCCGTGGGACATGCCAACACATTATTGACGTTTAGTGTGATTCCAGCTTCGTCTCTTAGTCCACATTGCTTGATTTTGGTCACCGGAGTTGACGTGACGGAGCATTTGGATTTAGATGGTCATGTTTCGTCCGAAGGGACTTTTAGTGTGCTCTCATACAACATCTTATTTGATGCCTACGCTACAAGTTTCCCTTCTTGGACTTACCGCAGGCAGAATTTACTTCTTGAAATAGTCGGTTATGATGCGAATATTATTTATCGTCAAGAGGTATGTAAGTTCACTAAACAATTGTTATTTGATAATTAATAAAATGGTTTATATGTATAAATTAGAAATGTTTTAAAAACTGGCTCTACCTGAAGTTAAACTTGTGGTACGGTTGAAAGTGACTTACTTAACTTAAGTGTATGTTTAACGTATTTGTATTGGCTAGCATGGTTGAAGGCCCTTTGATCTAGGGTAAGAAATATTCCCCTGTGAATTTAGTCTTGTTCCTTGAAATTTTCATGTGTATAATGTAGAATATTTAAGCCTCATTGAAGATCGAAACAATTGTTCTTTCGAAAAAACTTTTTTTTGATGTTGACATGCACTTGTTCTGGATTAAACATATCATGAACGTCGATGCCATGTTTGATTCTACTTTTAACATATGCATTTTGTGTGTCATTATTTTTTTTTGTTGACGCAAACATATTTAGAAGTTTGATGCATTATTGAGATCCCCTATCAATTGTATAGTCTATTTATTTAATTATCTTCATAGAGAATTTTAATTATGTTACCCTTCAATGTAATAATAAGACATTGACAATTTATTTCTACTGTTATGTATTCAAGCTATTATATAATTATTTTTTTGTGTGTGCATGTGTGGATGGGGAGGGGAGTTGGGGGAAAGTATATTAGTGGTTCCACCTCACTTCTAAACTACGGGAATCTAAAATAGAAATTTCTGGTGCTTATTATTTCCCATCCTACTATTACTTGAGCTACTAAATTTATGTATAGTTCTTGCCAGTCAATTAACTAATTGATTTAGTCAATGCTATTGCTAAAGCAGCTTTGGCTCTTTCCAGAGCAGGTCCTGTTGTTGGGAATATTCATGTGCCAAAATCTGCACAATGCTTTGTTGAAAGAAAATATTTCTTTGCCGATAGATATAAACAATGATTATGAGATTGGGCATAACTTTAAACACTTGGCTTATAATATTTGTAACTTGCTTCTATCAGGTTCAAAGTGATCATTTTGAAGAGTTTTTTGCCCCTAAACTGGACAAACATGGCTATTAGGCTATATTTAAAAGAAAAATCGCAGAGGTTGGTTATTAAGTGCACACCTAAATATTTATGTTACTTAAAACCACGTTATGTTACCAATAATCGATGTTCTGTGATGGTATTCAACTGCAATATTAATACCATTGATGGTTGTGCTACATTTTCTTGCAAGGATAGATTTTCACATGTAAAAAATATGAGATGTGGAGTTCTCTCCAACATATGTGATATAATTAACAGTCCATTTAATAATTTAGCTTTACATGCTGGTGTGCAGGTTGAGTGAAATAACTGATGCTTTGGCTCCAAGTGCTCAGAAGAAAAGTTCTCTGATTAAGGTACCTCACCTCAGATGTCTTTACTTAGTTTATCATAATCTTAGAGGGTTTATGTTGGCTTGCCAGTTTTGATCAAAAAGTAACTTTAATTTTTTGATAGGATAATGTTGCAATAATCGTGGGAAGTTCAGTGACCAGGGGTTCGATAATCTTGGGAAGCGCCGCTTGTTTGTGCGGTAAGGAAGTAGTGGAATTTTTTCCATGTTGTCATTATTCTACTACTGGTCTCTTTGACAATGACTCTCTTAAAACTTTGGAGTGCCATTTCATATGCATGCACTGAACTTCTATGTTATTTCGTTTTGTTTTTTGGTTTGTTTAATCTTAAGAAAATAAACATGTAAATGTCCAACAAGAATTAAAGGATGTCAACATTTGGTAGGTTCTTCTCCAAATACTCTCTCTTCATCTTGATATGCTGTCTTTTATTTGTATTCTTTCTTTCTTACAAATATGAATATTCCATTGCGTTTGTCTATTATTCCAAGTTCACTCTTTATTGAAAGGATTAGAAAAGATAGCAGCTAGTGCAGACACCCGATTGTTGGTGTGTGGGGATTTTAATTCAGTTAGTGGAAGGTGTGTTGTCAATTTTATATGATTAAATAAATGTTTGTTTCTGAAGTGGTTTTAGTTTGAATGCAAAGCATGTGAATAATTATAAATTACTTTCTTAAATTCACGATATGAAAGTACTAGTAATTTTATTGCAGTGCTCCTCATGCACTTCTTGCAATGGTTAATGTTGGTCCAATGCAGTTCTCTGCGCTGCGACCAAACTAACTCATCAGCTGCTATTAGTAACATATATTTCTTGAATTATTTCTTTAAGGAATTTTTGCATGGATGCCTTTAATACTACCAGCCCCACTTTTGGGTGAATTGTTTTTCACTTGGGTATCAAGTAAAATGCTTGAGTGTATTTTCACCTTTTTTTGTTCAAATTGTCTGCTCATGTTATAATATATATTTCAGATAAAAAATAGTGAAAGGAAATAAAACTTATCATATTTTCTATCTAGGTGAAAAATAGCTCACTTCAAACCAACCCGGGCATTAAGAACTTCCCCATAACCGGAGAGGTGTTATTTGAACATAGGTTTTGACGTGTAAAGGATGTGGCACTTTTTTAACAGGTCAGTGCATACTCTTCCTTGGCAAGAATTGGTGTTGGTCTTGATTTTGAGCAACAGAGGAGGAGAATGGATCCTACTACAAATGAACCCTTATTTACAAACTGCACTAGAGATTTTATCGGCAATATTGATTACATATTTTACTCAGGTATACTTATTGAAACATTGGATTGTTTATTTCTTACCAGCAATCTGCTACAAGACTTGCATTATATATTACATATTTGATGAATATGTGGTTTTATCCGACTCGTTAACTGTGGAATCTTTGTTGGAGCTTTTGGACGATGATAGCTTGAGAAAAGATGCAACACTTCCTTCTCCAGAGTGCTCCTCTGTTCACAAACCCCTCTTGGCTGAATTTTGCTGCAAGCCTCGACCTAGACGTGGATGTTTCATAGGCAAGTCTCCTCCTTAGCTTAAACCTACTATATTTCTGTAATAAATTACCCACAATCCTATTTGGATTTGTCATTTAGTTGACGTCATGGGGAAGCATAGCTAGTAATTCTTCCATGGGTGGGGCGGTTGGTTCATGCGGTTGTTTTGCTCATATGGAATGTTCTATTTCTTCCTGCAGGATTTCTGGGATCATATCTGATTTGGATATGAAGACTTTGATCGATAATTTGGATGAGTGGCTCCGTGAGAATGAGAAATGGGACAATGTCATAGACAAAAGAACCAATCTTTTTTTCCTACAATGCGAAGTGTTGCAAACCAAAGGTTATTTCTTATGCTCAATTATGTGATACACAAAGATGATAAAGATTCTTTAATTGTTAGAAACTGCCCCACAACTTCATCTCTATATGATCTTTTTCATGAAATACATATAATTTGTCCTTTTAGGTTTTGATATTATTCCAATTATTCAGTATGCATACTTTTCATCTTTGAAAAGTGTCTTGAAACTCAGAGTTCACCTAATGAGTACCCATAAAGTCATTATATCGTAATTCTTATGCTTGCATATTTATTTATGTTTTTTACATCTATCATTGCAATACGTGTATTCACCGCTACTTGTTGATTGTCTTCAATTTCATTATTCAAAAATCTGATTTAAGAATGTAATTTTTCCATAAGGATGGTCCTCTGAAATATACGAGTGTGACAATGTTCGAGGATTGCTCTGCTGAGATGTTGGGAGACTTTTACATGGGCAATGATTACAGGAAACAGTGGGACAGGACTTTGATTGAGCGCAGTTACAGGTGGATGAAAGTATCAGAACTGAAATTGGTCGTACAATAAATAAGTTCCCGCTTCTGACACCCAGAGAATATGTACATGCTTGGAGGTTATGGGAAGGCAATGATGAATCCTATTACTGCTACAATAAGATATCTACCATAGAAATTTAGTCCGTGTCTTTGCAACTAGTTTCTTTATAACCTATGAAGCAAGGGCTCGACATGTATTACGTGATACAATACGACTTAGGATATGCAATTTTTCTAAAATATATGATACGACATGCTAGGATACGTATAATATATATATATTTTTAAATATATGTATTAGTGAAATAATACATAATTTGTTCAGTAGAATACGCAAATATAACATACTTAACTTGAAATTTAATAAAATCAAACACATTAATAATGCAAATTTAAACAAGAAACAAATAAAATTCAATAAAATTAGAAATATAATGAATATGGTTTGCAAAAGTTAAGGTTTGTTTGAAACTTTTGCATCTAGATTGATCTTTTGTGAATGAATATGGCTTTTTTTTTTCTTTTTATGTAATACAAATAATTTTTAAGTTATTAAATATTTGACCCTATTAAATTTTTTTAACATACCAAAAAACTATCTCGACGTGTCAAAAAATATGTCCTAACATGTCCCCAGTGTGTCCTAACTTGTCCCCCCAGCGTGCCCTAATGTGTCCCCCAGCATGTCCGTCCAGGACACTCTAGGACATACGTGTCCTAATGTGTCCGAATGTGTTGGAGCAGGTCCCTTGTCCGACATGTAAACATGGTTCATTTCCTTTGGGAGAGTGTTAGTGCTTTATAATTTATAACCATTAGCTTTAATTTTCTTTCTTTAGTGCATATGTAGTGTTTTGGACTGGAGTCAACTTTTTTCTATATATTTATATGATTTTGGTTGCGAATATCTATTTCTATTATAAAGTTGGTTTGGATGAACTCAAACAAACACACGCATCAATTTCATTATGGTTACGCAAGAAAACTGAAGCTTAACACGAATGTGATGTACGAAATACATCTCATCCCTTAAACTCTCCCTTCGGTTTGTGTAGAAAACTGGCAATTCCTGTGCTAACAAAATAAACTATTTTTAATATATGTGATGCATTAACCTTTCTTTCATTTGGTACTCTTCAAACTTCTATTCCCAAATTAACATAGCACTTCCCGATTGAGAATCTTGAAAAATCAAAATTTCCAACTTCAATAACATCAGTATTTTCATGCCCAACTGTTGCCAGTATCGTACAAGGTGTGGCATACATTACCATGTGAAATGTTTTGACAGGTTGTGTGATGTGGCTAGGGAAGTGTTGCAGTTGTTGATTGCATTCTTGTAGCTTTCTCAGCCAATTTCCATTGGCATTCTCAGCTGTTGAATGCATTGTTCTATTGTGGTGGGTAGGTTAGGTTTAATAACCATCGCAACAATCTCCTGCATCGTGTTGAAAGCTTCAGTTTCAGTGTTTGGCAATATGTGGAGGTTGGTATTTGTCAAAGGGTGCCAGCAGCATAGTCGATGCTTGGAAAGGGGCATCATGTCTTCATGACTTGATTCTTAGCTAATTATCCACGCTCTACTTGATCAATTTCTACATTGGAAGTGGTTCATATAGTTGTTCAAATTTTATCCCTCACATAATCTTCTGTATCATAAATCTTTAAGTGCGTCATGGACAGTGATTTAAAAAGCGCGCGATTGCATTTTTTGGGGTGAAAACGCGACATAGCTCTTTGAGATTTGTGACAGATGCGATTGATAATGTGGCACGCTATTTGTGCTATTTGGCACAATTTTGGCGCTATTTGGATTCCAAGATTATTTAATAGAAAATGCAAAAAACTATGTAGTTTTGATATTTTCTTTACTTGCTCTTTTTTTAACACTTAGAAATTGAGAATCCCCAACTGATCAAAACACAACCCCACTTGAGTGAAACATTAATCATTTAAGACACAAAACAAAAAACTCTAGCCTCGGTTGCGGACTCAAAAAACTTCTCTGAAAAGACCCTGGTCTCTCTCCTATCCATTCAACTCCTTCCGGTCGTTATCAGAGTCTTTCGTTGAGTCTGCTTTTCCATTCAATCTCTATTCGAGTGGATTTCTTGCTCCAACTCTTGCGCTGGTAAATATATTTACTTTTATCTTTTTTAAAACCCGATTCTTCTTTATTTCATTCCCTTATTTTCTTTTGTTTTTTAAAAGATGATTTCTTTGTTTCTTTTTTTTAAAACCCTATTTCTTCATTGCATTCCGTTTTTTTCTTTAAGACATTTTCTTTCGGCTAACGTTTCTTTGAAATTTGCTTCGGCCAATTTTTTTTCTTTAGTTGTAAACCAACTTGCTTTTTTTTCTTTCAACATTGTCAAAAAAATATTTTCTGACACCATAACCCAAGCAACCCCTAAACTCTTCACCCCTGGCAGCCCTTGTAACACACTCTAAAACCCGAACCAGGACCCCCTGCCTCCGACTAGGTTAGGACGTCTTGACCTTACTCGGCCCTTGCTTAACCCGACCCCGTCCCGGGGTGCACCTCCTAGAACTAATGTCAGATCCAAGCCACCCCATTACTCAACCTGATAGATTTGATACCTACTCAAAATTGATCACTCCGTTACCAAACTCGAGTCCCTCGACCCAGTGTGGGATACCCACTCGGCCGTCTCTGTCCTAAACATCCCAAAAGACTCCACCCGAGACTGTTGCCGATGAATGAAAGAATGACTCCACCCACGAATACAATTTGGTTAATATGGAGAGGAAGCCTCACTACCCAAGCCCGCATCTCCCTATGCGGATGGTAGAGTCCATACTAGGGCTGTGTTTTTTTTTCGAACATTTCGATATCCGATTCAATATTTTTCGATTTTGGAACGTATATAGGGTTTTTCGTTTTTCGATTTTTTAATTTCTGATTTTTTCGAAAAAAACAGATCGAAAATCGAAAATAATTTTGGATTTTCGATTTTTTGAATTTTTCTATTCAATTTTTCCGAATTATTTCTGATATTTTCCGATTTTTTTTTTCAATTTATGATATTTTCGATTTTTTGATTATCTTAAACATTCTCATCATAGTTTTCAAATCGCGAATCGTATCATGAATCGTTTACCCCTGAATCGCGAATCGTGAATCGAATCGAGTGAATTGGAACCAAATGATAAAACGTAGTAAAACATACATAAATGAGATTTAACACTATAGAATTGGTAATTAAGCGTAATATGACAAAAAACTAATCGTAGCACATGATAATATACCAAAATTTATCACAAAAATTAACCGTAACACGTGTTCTCATTCATTTTAAGCTTAAAAATGTAACAATAAAAAATATATCATAAAACATCCTACATATTAATTTAAAACATCCTACATATTAATTTTAAACAATAAAATAAATACTAAGGTTAATTTAAAACAGTAAAACTGCAAAACAAATACTTCCAAAAATTTTAAACAACCTACTTACTAAGATTAACAATATTAATTTAAAACAACCTACAAAATTACAACAAAATTAATTTAAAATAGTAAACCATATTAATTTAAAACAATAAAACAAATACTAAGATTAACTATAAAAGAATATTTATTTAAAGTAGTCTTCATATTAATTTAAAGCAACAAAAAAAATACACCTTCAAAGATTTTATAACAAATACATAAGTTTTATAACAAAAAAAGCAAAAGATAGACGACACTCGGCCAAAAAAATAGCCAAGAAAAGTCAGCTCATAATAACCGAGCCAAGAGAACATGTTTTTCTCTAGAACTAAGTATCTTAACGGTATCCTTTGTCATTTGCTTCTTTTTTTATTTGTTTTATTAAACATGCGTATGGTTATAAGGTAAATAAAAAAAAGGTGAATCGGACCTGAATAGAAAGATTCGAATCATGAATTGCCGATTCGGTCCGATTCTTTAGACAATTATGATTCTCAACTCGATTCGAATCGTTTTATGTGTGAATCGAATCGTACGATTCGAATCGCGAATCGTACGATTTTAACAACTATGATTCTCATGTGTCCCACATCGACTAGGAGAGGAAGAGAGGTCCAAGACAATCCTCTATAAAAGCAGATTATCCCTCTATCCTCTACACAAATAAAAAAAAATGGTTAAATCCTTGTGTATATACATGTTGGGTTAAACTTTTCTCTTGATTTCTTTAAAATGAGAGTTTCGAGTAATAGAAAATCCCATATTTATTTTTTTTTAAATTTTGGAATTTCTGAAATTTCTAGATTTTTAGTATATTTTTAATATTCGATTTTCTGAATTTTTCGATTTCGATTTTTTTTTTAATTTTTCAAAAAAATTGGATCATTAATTGGAATAATTATTTTATTTCCGAAAAAATTGAAATTTTTTCCGAAGGGTCATTTTCCGATCCGATCCGACCGAAACACTACCCTAGTCCCGAAAGTTGATGAGTGGCGAACCGATAGTTCTTCATTTGACTCCTTCAGTGCCAAGGTCACGCATTTGTGCCGGTAGAAGATTACCACTATTCTCTTTAATATGAGCGTGGAAACTTGATGGATGACTGTCCGTCTTGAGGATCCCATTGATGAGGACACCCCTGATTCGATTGATCCACCTACCGTTCACAGGATGCGGCCCCGCGCTAGAATTGTGAGGGAAGATCTTATTGAAGATAAGGATAAAGACCTGGTGGATCTGCCACCGGGGTTGACTGTATAGGTTTAGTACCTCGGCTTCTCTCTAGGAGCTTCCGTGGTGATATTAGGGTGGATGTACCGATGTTTGATCGTCACTTGGACTCGGAGGCCCTCGTCGATTGGATTGACGCGATGGAGACAGTGTTCTACTTCAGGTGCATCACGGGACGTAAGTGTGTTCAATTAACGGCAACCAAATTCCAAGGATTTTCACGAGTCGTGGAATGATACGGTGCAGCGATGTGCAGCCTCAGAGCTTCCTCCAATCCAGACCTGGGATCAGTTAAAGACAAAGTTGCAGACATTCTTCATCCCACTGACATATGAGCACGACCTTTACACGCGGGTCCATAGCCTTCGATAGGGCACCTCCATAGTCCCTACCTACTCCGAGCAGTTCTTGCTTTTTTGCTCTCGGACCCATCTGGGTGAGATCGAGACTCAGCAGATCAGCCGCTACGTCCAGGGACTTCAACCATATATTTGACTGGATTTGGGGGTGGCGTGAGATACCGTCCTTTCTCAAGGCGGTCAAGTACATGCCCAAAGTTGAGGCCTATTTCCGCAGTCCTTCCATTCCAGCTCCTCGACCCGATTCTTTGATGGTAGCCCTACCTTGGCCTATGACGCCCTGTTGATATGAAACATTTTAATTGTGGAGTGATGAGCCGGAGCCACCAGACGAGCAGGTGGAGGGGCTAGTCCAGCACCAGACATTGATTTCCACAATCATTCTCATTGAGCCTGACTCTGATGGTGTTCCCCTTTGAGTTCGAGGTCGACCTCTTTCCATGGAGGGGAGAGTGATGAAAATTGGTGAAATTTTAGGGATATTTTAGTAGTATTCTAGTATTTTTTTACCTTTTATATTATTTTCATTTATATTATCATGCTTGTTGCTTGTATTATAGGGCTAGTGGGACGCCTTATAGAAGGATCATTTTAAGAATATATTGTAAAGGGAGTGCTCCTAGGTCACGTGACATCACATGGGCCTAGGCCCACTTCCCTCTTTAGGGTTTTGATGTCACCCTTCTAGATGTTTCCCACTCCTTTATATATATATCTAATTATCCCAATATAGTAGATCGTTCTACGCTCTTAATTTAAATCTTAATTTTGAGTGTCTTTCTGTATTGCCATTGCCATTTTAATTTATGTCGGAACCTATAAACACTCACACCCTCATCTCTACAATCGACCACCAACCACCACCACACAAATACCACCAACAAACTTCAACCCCACAAACCCTGCTGGTAAAGACATATTAAGCCCTTCCACCAACACTTTCAAGCTCCATAAGCCTAAAATTTCACCACCTATCTTTTAGTAAAACCCCACTGCCACCTTGAGGCATGCAAATTGTGCAAAAATTGAAGAGCAGAAGAAAAAAATTCGAAACCCACCTTGTGCTATCGAGATTTGATCTGTGTTATGATGGAAGTGTTTGATATGGGTTAAGAGGTGTTTGAATTGTGGTTTAGACCTCAATTTGTCATCTGAATGGTTATTGTGGTGTTTCATTGAGGTTAGAGAGAGAGAGGGGGGGGGGGGGGAGCACCACAGTAATACCCCTCTTTTAAAACTTATATCAAACACTACCGTCAAAAATAAAATTTAAGTGTTGGACATAAAAATAACTAGCAGCTAAATGAAATAAAATCGTCTTCGTGACTTGACTATAAATCTCCTCACAATGATAAGTATAAGATCATGAAATGAATCAGTTAAAGCTAAAATTATGGAGAAACTGTTTCTAATCTCATTGCAAGTGAATACAAGCAATACGTATACCTATATAAGGAATTAATAAATTGGAAATTGTTTCTTCAATCACACATAATTCTAGCAACTGAAAAATGGAGAAAAATTTAGTATTCCCAATAGTTTAACCTTTTTGCCTTTATTAAGACTTTGCTCTAATGTTTTGATGCAAAAGAAGCTAAAATCAAGTTCTCCACTTCTCCTATCCTACACCTCAGAACTTTACACTACACCCAAAACATTTCAAGTTCTATTTTCCCAATGTTGGTTCTGAAGCATAACCTAACAAAATATAATTTAATATATATGAATCGTGAGAGTATGAGTTCTTTATCATGTATTAAAATGATTGGATGCCTGTTATCTCCTTTGGAGTATCACTATAACTGTTTACAGATTAAGAAAAACTTCAGGTTTTTGAAAATATATGAATTAGTCAAGCGAATAGAGTAAATTTTCATTGTGAGAAATGCTAACCATGAACTGCGAACATCAAAACAAAGCACAACTGAGGTGGATTAAGAAGATAAGTGTCGAGTGTTGAAATATTTTGTGAGTACGGGTTTTAAGAGTCAGGAATATTTTTGGAGTTGTGCGTTAGATGGTTCCAGGGTAAGCATTCTAAAATTTGGGTGGCCATATTTAAAATCTGAATGAGAATTAGAGAGTTGGACAGAGCGTAATAATTTTGGAGAGTTAGATTCCAACTCCCAATCTACCCCGCCAATAATCGCCCACAAATAAAACCTATCTATTTTATAATATTTGTTGCAGTGATAGTTTTTCTTCCCAAACTGGTACCAAGCAGTTCTCTGCAGTTTCTCTCTCTCTCTCTCTCTCTCTCTCTCTCTCTCATTCTTTTAGTTGTCCACGTTTACATCTTCACATTGCATTTTAGTTAATATAAATATACTGCTAGATACTTGGCAAATAATAAACTTACAATTGTTGATTATTACTTACTCTCAATGCTATTACCAGTGTATGCCTCTAACGGGTTTATTTTGTTCATGGCCATTGCTTAGGAATGTGAAATTTCTTTAGTCCCAAGACAGAAAAAGTATGTACGGGTCTGGTTCTTCAGATATGGTTGGAGAATCAGGAAAGGCAAGTTCCATGCTCACTCTTGTACTCTAGTTGTACTATAATGTATCAGTATATTGTAATAGAACATGCATAATGAAAGCTCCGCTTTGAAAAGGAGTAGTTGTTTTATCATAGGTTTTTTTATATAATATTAAATCTTCTATATATACGTAAGTATGCAGCTATTTAAATTTTTTTGTAATATCATCTTTATTTCCGTCTCAATAGTACTAGTTAAATATTTGCCCGATAACTTGGCCATTATAACCCCAGAATGCATCCGTTATTAGTACGTTTATCCCCTTGATTCACCCGATATTCCCCCTCTCTCATTTCTCTCTAAATTTTTCTCATCCAAGATGAAAGTCTCATACCCATAAAAATAGACTACTAAAGGTTACACTATATGTTTAACTTGTCCCAAATTTTATTTATTTTTTATTATCTTTTTAGTCTCTGGGTAACCCACCCACATGAGAAATGAGGTACTTCAAATTATCAATGATGATACTAGATAACATCTCTTATGGTTACTGGAGTACTAGGGACTGATTTTTTCTGGTGGTTTGTGTGAAATTTACTCTTAGCAGTACCTAGTAGAAACGGATGTGAGATCAAAATGGCTCACTAAGAAGATGCGGGTTTGAATGTGGAAATGGCTAACATAGCTTTCACGAGGGGCATATGGAGTTACGTGTGTAAGATGGATAACGCGCTTCGCAAATACCCTGCAATAAGATGTCTTCAATCCACTTTAGCTGTGAATGCAATTACTCTTATTCAAACAGAAGGTGCGGAGTGTTTCTACCCATATTATTACTGGCAGCATACATTAATTAGTTTCTTATACCCAAAATATATAAGATCATGTTGACATAAATTAGTTTCTTATTTCATGTCCCTGGTTAGTTTTATGGCATCCAATATTAATTTTGTCTGTATTGATTCTGCTGAGAAACAAATTATTATCTTCTCTCCTTAATTGTTATAGGAAGGCTCGACCCTTATCAACAGACTAAGGTAGAATAAAAAAATGCATATATCGATAAGGGATATTAATATGACATGACAAGACACATGCACGCCGACAGTGTCATTTTAAAATAAAAATTAGGCCAACAATAAATTTGGACATGCATATGATATTATCTGTTTTTATATACAGTAACATAAAAAAATAATATTATATGGACATGGACACTTCCTCACTTCCAATGCTTTTATAATGAAAATATAAGTTTACTTAACACTTGCCAATTGTAAGATTTGTTGTTACTAACAAGAAAAATAAATAAACGTGTATTATATTCTTCGGTCACCTTAAACCAACATAAACAATTACATATGAAAATTAAGAATTCATGTGAACCACTAAAACCTATGTCCCAAATCCCATATGCTCGTCTTTTTTAATTTTCTTAAATGTTTCTTTGAGAGACATTGTTTCGTTTTGCTTTTAGGTCCCGCCTGGATTGGATACTACAAGCAATGCGATTGTCAGAACTCCTCCAAAAACCTTAACAAAAACTTCCATTTCCTCCCAAATTTCCGCTGGTGAATCCATCAAGAGGAAACTTTCAAGAAGGCCTTCAAATAAATTTATAGCGAACATACTACTAGTTGGTGACGTAATTTGCCTGTATCGCTGTCACTCTAACTTTGGCGCCAAGGTTGCCGTGGCATACATCTTGAGTAAGCTTACCAAAAACGGTGCTCCATCAACCCAAAGCGCATAGCCTTCTATATTATAGATCTTCTTACTTTAACACTGCATGTAACACACACACACACACACACATATCAGTGATATTATTGCCTATTTTCACCTTATTGCCTGTACATATTATTGTAATTATAAAAATGTGTATCAGGTATATACCCTACTTATCTGAAATATAAATGGGCGAACATAGAGAGGGTTGATTCAAACCATATTTTCTTTTCAATTTATACACAATCAAATATTTTGAGGGATAATAGACTATATGGGCTGACATGAATATGCCACGATTATATAATCATGTTTATACTTGATAGTATGGATGTGTTTGGCGGTCCAATTTTCAAGATATTGGAATTAGAAAGGGACATTAGATTCCAATTTTATCGTTTGGTTAGATAAAATGAGTTTGGATTTGTCACGGGATCAAAGAATTATAAATCCGTAATGCGAATTCTAAATTAAAATCAAGGAATTACATAATAATATTTTTATGGATTGATTATTGATACATCCGCGCACACACACAGCCTGCACCACACAGTTTCACACACGTGCGCGCGCACAGTTTTACATACGGGGCTTGCCTTAGGATTTAAAAAAAAGGGCCCTCATGCACTATTTTTCTTTAAATTGGCCTTCATTTTCCCAACAAAAGCACGATGAGTGTACTTACAAAAAGGACTTTGATTGAAAAAAGTTCAAATGTGTTCATTGATAAAATCATGTTTATCACACAAGACTACGTTATTGAGATCGAAATTAATTGAGAAATATTAGATGCAACCCAAATATCATTTGCTTTATAATTTATTGATGATAATATCAAGTTCTAGGCCTATTGATTCATTTGTTGGGAAAATGAAGTACCTATCATCAACCAATTCACAACATTTAACTTTTGCATATAAATCAAACTCATTTTCCACATAGTGACGTCCATTGGATATTTGCTTCTTCAAGAGAGAAATCGATTAAACAAGCAAGATGTAGAATCATAAATTTCATTCATACATACAAAAATACACGTTACATACAATCCCCATGCATGATAATAAATTTTTTGAATACAATTGATAAATGTTACATTGCCCCTCGGTCCAAAATTTATAGTCGTTCAAAAACAATGTTTTTTTAGCATAATTAATCATCATGCACCATCTCTCTCCTTTAACATTTGAATCCTCTCAACCACCTCTTTCATATCAAGCCTAATCTTAAAATCCTTTTCACAACAAGCCCCCCCAATCTTCAAAAGCTTTATCATCTCACCCTGTGCATTCTGAGTGGACCCCATTTCCCAGTAAAAAAACGAGGGTGCTCTCTTCCAGAAATATAGAGGAGACCTAACTCGCTAAATCATCAACACCGAATCCGAACCGTGAGCCAAGTAATTGGCAAGGAACTTACCTATTAAAATCTCTAAAATGAGTAAGCTAAACCCTTAGTGTGATAATACATGTTTTTGGCTCGGGTTTTGGCCTAACACAATAATCAACGTTTATACATGAACATGACACGAGACACACACAAAATCGCAGTTTTTACATTTTATTAACATGAATTATTCAACACAACATGGCTAGCACGATCAATAATTTTTGGGAGTTTCTAAGGGCACCTCATTTTGTGCTCCAAAATACCACAACTTTATTTTTACTACAAAATACCACTTAATTCTAAAAGTTACTTCATAATATCACATCAGGGCCACCACATATTTAAAGTTTTAAAATCATTTACACACTTTCCCTCCATCTCTTTGCACATTCAAATCCCTAAACCTTTCATATTCAACTTCTAAACTTTTCATCTTTAAATCCATTATCCTTCAACTAAAGATTAACCTTTCATCTTGAATACACTACCCATTTGAATACCCAAATATATATATATATATATATATATATATATACCCGCTGAATATCAATATAATTTTCCCCGAATTACACCCATCATCTCTCAGCCATTACTAAGGATCGAACATTGGTTTGTCACCCACGATCAGAGGCATCGTACATTGGTATGTCACCCACGATCATCTTCACCTATGATTTGTTCATTAACTTGCAATCCCTGTTAATTTCTTTCGCTTGGACTGTTAAAATGAACTAAGGTTTGTACTGTTAAACGAACTAGGGATTAATGACTGCTAGAAAACGAACTAGGGTTTGGACTATTAAAAATGTTGAAGCCACTGAACTAGGGTTTCATTCGTATATCAAATGAATTCCATTTATTCGATATGTTCATGATGAATAATTTTTTTTACAAACAAGGGTTTCATTCGTTATATTCATACCGAAGTAAGTGTAAGGTTTCGGCGTAAACATAGCAAATCGATGGATTTAAAATTAAGCGATCGATTCCTTACATTCATACCGAAATGAGGTCCCTAATGTCTATGTTTATGCCGAATTCCACTCAATATATTTATGTTTGATTCGTGATGTTTATGCCAAATTAACTTACACTTTTCGTTATGCGTATGCCTAATTAACCATCATAGTTCGGCACCTTTGCCCCGAATGGAATCAATTATTTGCTTATCTTTGTTTCTTATGTCTATGTCGAATACCTATCAAATGATACATGATTAACTATTATTATCTGTGTTGAATAGCTAATGGATTTTCTCGTCCATGGTCCACAACAAAATTTTAAAATCCATTAGTTAGCCCATTCCTCTTTTTTCAACCATATATTTTTTTTACTAAACCTGTTTTGGTTTTCAATTATTTAATCAAAACCTAACCTAATTCCCAGTTTAAATCCAATAATTTTTGGTTTAAAACCCCAAGCCTTCTTTTAAACTAAAACAAGCCTAACCTTCATTCTTTGAAAAAAAAAATACAAACCAACCCAACTTTTTTCTAACAAATTTTAACTTCGCGATTTTATACCCATCCAAAGATTACCCACTTTTACTTTACCTCACTCAATCCGTCACTCTTCCATTACAAAAAAAAAACTAAAAACCACCATTCACTCTTTCGATTTTAAACTCAGTCACCCACATCATTACTCCTCGTCATTCTTTTGGTTAAAAACTCAAGTTCCTTAAAAACCATCTTAAGCTTGAGGGGGTAAAATAAGGCCAAGGCCTAATCTCCCATCTCACACTTACAAATCATACCAAATCATCTCCTCCAGAACGTATTGTAACAACCCCCATTTTCCATGTAAAGGTTGTCCAAACACAATACGTCAAAGATTGGGCTTGTCTACCAATCCATATCATTCTCAGCATCAAACCATAATAAAACACTTATATTTTTAAAATAACATGTACAATAAAACCGATTAAATTAATAACAAATAATAAGTCCAACATCCAGATAGTAATAAAACTCCGACATAAGTATGAGTGGTCTCAAAAGACTGAATAATAAACTTCAGGCTTATGCCCATACAATATTCGAAATAATAAATAACTCAAAGGGAAATAACGGCCCAAACTAGAATCAAATGAGTTGAATTAATAATGAGAAAAATGTGACTGCAAGACAGATATCCCGTCAACCCTGTTGTCCCTGTCTAGGAAAACCTAGAGGAAAAACATTTTATAATTTGGGTCAGTGACCTAGAGTTGCAAGAATTATCTTATGAAATTAAAATGCAATGATGCACTTAATTCAAAGTTTGCACTGCCCATCAGCACTCAGATGCAACAAGTATCTCACCCATCATCTACTTGTGATACTATACACCAATTAACCCAAATCCCATGTATGAAATTCTAATAACTATAACAATAAGATAACATTCAACGCATCTAACATAATGCATATACTGAACTAATCATCTACACATGTGCTTCTCGTTCCCCGAGTAACCCCTAAGATACTACCCACAATAAGTAACATAACACCCATCATGCAATTCACGTAGTATTGGGTTCATTATCAGTTGTCACCTAATTATACTACATGGATTAATTCTCAAGTAATTAATATAATTATATATGTCCTTACATATATGCAACACATAAAGGCATCTACCTTCAGTGTCCCATTCGTGCGCTATCGACAAGTTCAGAGGAGTCCCTTATCTAAATGGACATCAGAATACGCATAGAAGCGGGGTGGTGACTACGAAGTACACCATTGCACGGTCCATACCACCATGATGATATTGGATCCGAACAAATACACCTACCTCTTGTAAGTGGCGCTGCTACATAGTACCTAAAATAATTACCTACACAATGCCTAGTCCACCCATGTCGATGTGTGCTACGATCACGAGACGCATGTAACCCCAATCAATAGGTCATCCACGAACATAGGTATCTCCACACAAATTAATAAATACATATTTTAATCACATAATATGTATAGGTTATTAACCCTATAATTACCCCCCAATAAGTCCTATTAATATATAATTAATATTTTTTAAACTAAAATAGTGACACAACCCTTACATAAAATTCGTCCCTATTTAAGTTAAGGTACTTCCTAAACTTCCATTACATTTCCAGAAGTCCAATTCTAACTCACGGACTCCATGACAAACCCTAATAGATCCACAAAAATCCCATAAACCAAGAGGAACTAAACAGCCAACATGATCAGGTCGAACCGATCCGATCAGCAAATCGGTTTGCCCCTCCCAACGAACTGATTCTGCAACTGGGCTGCTAAGACGAACAATGATGGGATTTTCCCCCCTTCATCCAAAGTGTCTCTAACCTTAACCCAAACCTTATGTATGAACTCTAATCTATTCCTGATAATGAAATAACAATTCTCTACATAAAATTATCTCGAAATCATATCAAATTCTTTCGATAACCATTTATATCAAGATTTATGCACTATAAGAACCCTAGTTTCCAAGATTAAACCTTTTATGTTTTAACCCATTGAAGAACCCTTATTTAGTATTGGTTTATATCAGATTTATCAATCCTACAACATGAGTTCTAAGATTTCATTCCCAATCAACATGATTATTCAATTTTCGAGTTCATCATCAATTAGTTTAATCCTTAAACGTTAAAATTTTAGATTTTTTCTTCAATATTCATGAGGTTTATTCCAATCATATAAACATCAATTCATAAACTTCAAACCCAAAAATTTATATGAGAAAACACATAACTGATTTAAGAATCATATTGGAAATTAATTTAGCAAGATAATTCTTGCCTTAGTTTGAAGATTGAGTGTCTCTTTCTCTTAGATCTTGATCTTCCTCCCTTATTTAACCTTGGTAACCTCTCCAATTAGGTGTGTGGATGATAGAGTTTTTGTGATGTATGGCAAATGGTTTCTTAATGATTAATTAACTTAGAATAAACACTAATTCCGAGTTACCCAATGACCCCCACATTAGGACCCCCAAATGCGCCCGGAACCATACTCTGATTGACCCAATAACTCCCCAAATGGTATACCTATACCCCGGGCCTAATTTTAGATGTCTAAAACACCTAAATGAGTCCCCAAAATATTTCTAAATGTGCCCAAATCGTAACTACCAAATTTACCACTTTTATATTATATTGAACACCACATACCAATTATTTAATTAACATGCAATTATTTTCTACGAGTAAACAAAATATGAATAAATGAATCAAATAAACATACCACTATGTAATTTATTCACAAATTTATTTAATTAAATTCTACAAATTTGATTAATTTTTTACAGATTTTATTTTATTATTAAAATACGGGGTATTACATTCTTCCCCCTAATAATGGAATTTCATCCTTGGACTTTAAAATGTACCTGAATAAAAGAGTTTCGGTTACTTTTCTCGCATGTCATCCTCTCTCTTCCACATCGACTCATCTTCATTGTTGTGTCCCCACTGCACGCGTACTAAAGGAACAATCTTGGAACTAGATCTACGCTCCCTATGGTTCAGAATAGCTACGGGTCTATCCTCGTAAGTCGCATCAGGCTGGAGCTCTATCTCATTGAGTTGTATGTGCAGGTAGGCAATCTCATCCCTAAGAAACCTTCATAGTGTCAAAATATGAAAAACGTCATGTATCTTCTGCAAATGGTCTCATAATCCCAACTGATACACCACGAGTCCAATCCTCTCAATAATAGGGAATGGTCCCAAATACCGGGGACCTAACTTCCCTTTCTTTCCAAATATCATTACCCCTTCATGGGAGACACTTTAATTAGCACATGATCCTTGACCTCAAAATCCAAGTGCGTTCTATCTGCATCAACATAATTCTTTTGTTTATCCTGGGCAATCCGAATGCTAGCCCAAATCATCTCTACCTTCTCTGAGGTATCCTGAATAAATTTTGATCTGATAAGTTTGTTCTCCCCCACCTCCAACCAACAAGAGTTTGAAAGATAAGGCATCCCATATAACGCCTCAAAAGGTGTCATCCTAATATTAAACTGGTAACTGTTGTTTTAATCAAGTTTCACTAATGGTAAGTACTACTCCCAGCTACCCTTAAAGTCAAGCATGCACATCCACAACATGTCCTCCAGCATTAAATTTACCCTATCCTTCTGAACATCTATCTGTGGGTGATACGAGGTACTCAACCTAAACACTGTCCCCAAGGCCTGCTAGACTCCTCCAAAACTGGGACATAAACTTCTTGTCATTATTCGATATAATATTGAGAGACACCCCATGCAATTTCACAATCTCTGCAAGGAAAAACTTGGCATACTGCTCTGAAGTGTAGTATGAGAGACACCCCATTGTTTTTTGTTCACCGCCTCAATATAAAAACCTAAACTTATGACTACACTCAACGGGTGAGTATAACGGCCAAGTCCGGGTATCGAAAATCCACAGAGACGAGTTGCTAGAATTTATAAGGTTTAATACTCCTAAATAAAAGTGTAAAAGACAATTATACACAAAAAGGAAAAGATGCACAAAAGGGAAAAATTAATCTAGGTGAGTGTATTTAAACTAGATTAACAAAGCGAATAAAACTATAGGTTGCGTCGAATATCCTTCACCCGAGTTAATTAATATAAAAAGGCTACATGGGTCGATGAGTTATTAAGAATGTGTCTCATTTCGACAGTTAATTAAATCAAGAGTTGCCACACCCCAAAATTCTCATAAAAGTCTAATTAGATTTTGGCGTCAACAAATACCCCGAAAATTACGCACGCAAGGTTGTAAGTACGGAGCATACATGATATACCCCGTCAAATCTGCTACGCGTAATAACTAGGATAATGCACTCCAAAATAGACCCGTAAAACGACATCACCATAGCAAAGCAACATGTCAACCCGAAATAAGTTTGATTCGGCACAACCTAGACTAATTTAGCTAGAAAATATGATAAAAACGCGATAAAGGAAAGCAATAAATAAATGCTATAAATCTACACTATAAAGCACAGAAAGAAAGCACGTAAATAAAGCGAAAAAGAAACCAAAATTGGTTTATATAGTAAGCGGAAAACAAAAATAAAGAATAAAGAGAAGAAAAGGAGAAAAGCACAAAATATCTGGTATCCGCGGTCGACCGATAGTTTAGGTTAGGGTTTGGGGGTTTGAGAGCTCATTCTTTATTTCTTCTTGGTTTGACACCCAATTAGGTCTGTAAGTTGACTATTCATCTCCGCTTTCCATTAATATAGTTTGTACTTCGTTATTTATCGTTTTATTTACATGCTTTATTTTCGTGCTTTCTAGTGTAGATTTATCGCGTTTATTTACACCTTTTCTTTTCCGCGTTTTTATCATCCTTTCTAGCTAAATTAGTCTAGGTTGTGTTGGATCGAACTTATTTCGGGTTGACATGTTGCTTTACTTTGGTCATGGAGTTTTACGGGCCTATTTCGAGTGTATTGTCCTAGTTATTACGCCTAGGAGATTTGACGAGGTATATCATGTATGCTCCTTTCTTACGACCTTGCGTGCATAATTTTTGGGGTATTTGTTGACACCAAAATCTTATTAGATTTTTATGCGAATTTAGGAGTGTGATCACTCTTGATTTAATTAACTATCGAAATGAGACGCAGTCTTAATAACTCGTTGACCCATGTAACCATTTTATACTAATTAACTCGGGTGAGGGATATTCAACGCAACCTATAGTCTTATTCGCTTTGTTAATCTAGTTTAAATACACTCGCCTAGATTAATCTTTCCCTTTTGTGCATCTTTTCCTTTTTGCGTATAATCATCTTTTACACTTTTATTTAGGAGTATTAAACCTTATAAATTCTAGCAACTTGTCTTTGTGGATTTTCGATACTCGGACTTGGCCGCTATACTCACCCGTTGAGTGTAGTCATAAGTTTAGGTTTTTGTATTGAGGCGATGAACAGAAAACAACGATTGACATTTGACACGCTCCACTTTTCACCCTCTATCAAAATGGCGATGTTGCCGGGAAAACATATAAGGTGAGGTCAAGGCTAATATGCGTGATATAATAAAAATGGCCTATGATCATTTCATAATGTTTACGCAATTATCGAGTCAAAACAATATATGGAAATTATGATCAAGTAATGCATTTCAAGATATAAACTCAATTAATGAATGATCAAATGAAAGAATAGAGAGATTACCAACGAATGTAACGTTTTCAAAGAGGAAAGAATAGTGTATACACTCATAAATGACGAAACATACAAAGCTTACTCGGTGTAAGTATTTACAATGAAACAAAAGATTACCAAGTTATAAAAATCTTAAACCAAATCAATAAAGCAAGAAAAGTGGATGTGCTCATGGGATTAAAGTTTAATTCATGAAGTTATTCATAATATCAATGATTAGAGGATTAAAGTCTAATAACTTCTAAAATCGAGAACATGCATCGTTGAGTTGTCTATTGGATCGGGCCATTATTGAAATTTATCATCGGAAACAAAGGCAAAATGCCCAATAAAGGAGAAGAAAGAAAGAAAATCTGTTTTGAAAATTTTAATTTTTCAAAGAAAAGCATACTAAGTAACTAACATGTGATAAAAAACATGACTAAATAAAAAAATGGATAGAATATCCCACACCAGGCAGGTCGACCGCGGATACCAAATTTTTTGTGCTTTCCTCCTTTTATTTTCTTTCTTCTTTATTTTCTTTTCCACTTACTATATAAACCAATTTTTGTTTCTATTTTTAGATATATTAGATATTAAATAGTTTAGGTTAGGGTTTGGGGGTTTGAGAGCTCATTCTTCATTTCTTCTTGGTTTGACACCCAATTGGGTTTGTAAGTTGACTATTCATCTTCCCTCTCCATTAATATAGTTTGTATTTCGTTATTTACCGCTTTATTTACGTGTTTCTTTCAGTGCTTTATAGTGTAGATTTATCGCGTTTATTTACTGCTTTCCTTTACCGTGTTTTTATCATGCTTTCTAGCTAAATTAGTCTAGGTTGTGTCGGATCGAACTTATTTCGGGTTGACATGTTGCTTTGCTTTGGTGATGGAGTTTTATGACTCGATTTCGAGTGAATAATCCTAGTTATTACGCTTAAGAGATTTGATGGGGTATATCATGTATGCTCTGTGCTTACGACCTCACATGCGTAATTTTTAAGGTATTTGTTGACTCCAAAATCTTATTAGACTTTTATGCGAATTTAGGGGTATGATAACTCTTGATTTAATTAACTGTCGAAACGAGACGCAGTCTTAATAACTCGTCTACCCATGTAACCATTTTACACTAATTAACTCAGGTGAGGGATATTCGACGCAACCTATAGTTTTATCCGCTTTGTTAATCTAGTTTAAATACAGTAGCCTAGATTAATCTTTCCCTTTTGTGCATCTTTTCCTTTTTGTGTATAATCATCTTTTATTCTTTTATTTAGGAGTATTTAACCTTATAAATTCTATCAACTCGTCTCTTTGGATTTTTGATACCCGAACTTGGCCGCTATACTCACCCATTGATTAAGTTTAGGTTTTTGTATTGAGGCGGTGAACAGAAAATAATGATCGGCGTTTGACACGCGCCGCTTTTCACCCTCTATCAAAATGGCGTTGTTGCCGGGGATGAGTTTGTTTTAGAATTTATTTGATTTAGTATTTTGTAGTGTTTTCTTTATATTTGAATTTTTTGCCTAACATTTTTGTTGGACTTCTACATTTGAGCGTCAAGAAATGCTTGAATTTCCCGCGAACATCTACTTTGTGGAATTCGCCATTTCGAGCCATTTTTGGGGTAAGCATTCCTTATTCCAATTCTTTCTGTAATCATTGTTATAATTCTCAAAATGCTCGTAATCCTATAACTTTTGGTCAATACTTAGAGTCCCAAAAAATTACAAATTCAAAATGACTTTGGGCGAGTATAACGAAAGTCAAAACTTGGGTTATTGGAATTTTGATGATGATGATAATGATTTTGGGTCTCTAATTCCTTATAATAGGAATTTTGACACAAATTGTAATAGTTTTAAAAATTCTTATAATAATGAGTTTAAGTTTAAGTCCGATGGTAATTTTCAAAGTTCGTATTTTCAAGAATCCGCGCCTCGGCCTATGAATTTTGGTGAGGGCTTGCGTATACTTGAAAATGAGAAAATTGAAAATCGTTATCGGGAGCATGAATTGTATTTATTATTTGAATCCGAAGACGATTTGTCTCCAGAGACTTTTGAAGTCGAGGAATGTTTTGAACCAAATGAGGACTTTGTGCCTACTTTGGAACAAACCATTCTTGACTTTGCCCATCGCATAATAGATATTGAAAGTGAGGATGAAATGGAAGTAATATACATTTACAATGAAATGATTTCTTCTTTGGTCCCTAAAGAAGAACATTTAATTGAAAATGATCTTATTTCCTTCGAAACTCAATCTTCAAGCGATGATGACTCATCTCTTGAGCTTGAATTTCTTTCCCCCCATTTTCATTCTCTATTATCTCACCGTCACAAGTACCCGATGAATCAGTTTCGACATTTAATGTGTTAAACCTTTTCACCGATGAGGAGTACTTACTCCAGTCACCTTCCATGAACGCATCTTTTCCTTCATGTGCTCCCCTTCCCATTCCAATTTCAAAATCTTTGGGAGGATATTATGCTTTTCTTGGTCCCCCCATTTTTTTGTCACCCGTTCAATCCAAATCCCCTATCGTCCCTCCAAAACTTTTAATTGATAATGGTTCATTTCTGTTGCCTTACACATGCCTTCCGTTGTTCAAACGGAATTCATATTTTTCAGAGGCATGCTTGAGAGTGAGGGTACACCGGTTATCCTCCAAAGTCAAATCATTTTCATAGTGGACCCTCAGCTATTTAGACTTCTAGTGTATAGTTAGTGTGAAGCCTAAATAGTAGGTTGTATATAGTTAGCTTTTTGTCATTTTTCTTTCTTTTAATTTAGTCTCTTCTAATTAGTTAACTTTTTGTTATTTTTTTCTATGCTCAGTACTAACTTGTTTTGTAGATTCTTTGAACTTGTTCTTATGAGGATCGCTCCAATTTTGGGTAATATCGCTCTTTTCCTCTCTTTAACTTGGTTCTTAATTCACATTGAGGACAATGTCACGTTTTAATTTAGCGGGTGTGGGATATTCTATTCATTTCTTTTTTTAGTCCATGTTTTTGCTCACATGTTAGTTACTTAGTATTCTATACTTAGAAAAATTAAAAATTTTAGAAATGATTTTCTTTCTTTTTTCTCCATTATTAGGCATTTTGCCTTTGTTTTCGATGATAAATTTAAATAATGGCCCGATCCAATAGACAACTCAACGATGCATGTTCTCAATTTTAGAAGTTAATAGACTTTAATCCTCTATTCATTGATATTATGAATAACTTCATGAATTAAACTTTAATCCCATGAGCACATGCACTTTTCTTGCTTTATTGATTTGGTTTAAGATTTTTATAACTCGGTAACCTTTTGTTGCATTGTATATACCGAGAAAGCTTTGTACCTTTCGTCGTTTGTGGGTGTATACACTATTCTTTCCTCTTTGAAAACGTTACATTCGTTGGTAATCTCTCTATTCTTTCATTTAATCGTTCATTAATTGAGTTTATATCTTGAAATGCATTACTTGATCATAATTTGCATATATTGTTTTGACTCGATAATTGCGTAAACATTATGAAATGATCATAGGCCATTTTTATTATATCACGCATATTAGCCTTGACCTCACCTTATATGTTTTCCCGGCAACATCGCCATTTCTATAGAGGGTGAAAAGTGGCACGTTCGATCATTGTTTTCTGTTCACCGCCTCAATACAAAAACCTAAACTTATTACTACACTCAACGGGTGAGTATAGCGACCAAGTCCGGGTATCGAAAATCCACAGAGACGAGTTTCTAGAATTTATAAGGATTAATACTCCTAAATAAAAGTGTAAAAGATGATTATACACAAAAAGGAAAAGATGCAAAAAAGGGAAATATTAATCTAGGCGTGTGTATTTAAACTATATTAACAAAGCGAATAAAACTATAGGTTGCATCGAATATCTCTCACTTGAGTTAATTAGTATAAAATGGTTACATGGGTCGACGAGTTATTAAGACTGTGTCTTGTTTCTACAGTTAATTAAATCAAGAGTTGTCACACCCCTAAATTCGCATAAAAGTCTAATAAGATTTTGGCGTCAACAAATACCCCAAAAATTATGCGCGCAAGGTCGTAAGCACGGAGCATACATGATATACCCCGTCAAATCTCCTAGGCATAATAACTAGGACAACACACTCGAAATAGACCCGTAAAATTACATCACCAAAGCAAAGCAACATGTCAACCCGAAATAAGTTCGATCCGACACAACCTAGACTAATTTATCTAGAAAGCATGATAAAAATGCGGTAAAGTAAAGCAGTAAATAAACCTGATAAATCTACACTAGAAAGGAAGGAAAGAAAGCACGTAAATAAATCGGTAAATGATGAAATACAAACTATATTAATGGAGAGGGAAGATGAATAGTCAACTTACAAACCCAATTGGGTGTCAAACTAAGAAGAAATTAAGAACCCCAAACCCTATCCTAAACTATCTAATGTCTAATATATTTGAAAATGGAAACCAAAGTTGGCTTATATAGTAAGTGGAAAAGAAAATAAAGAAGAAAGGAAAAAAATGGAGAAAAGCACAAAATATCTGGTATCCGCGGTCGACCGCGTCCAGGGGGCCGGTCAACTGCGCCTTCTAGTACAAGGACACTGTCTCCTTTCCACGGCAAAATAAAACACCACGGTCGATCGGTCCTTTAACTGTGGTCGACCGGTACTCTGTTTCTTGGCCTTCTTTGGTCCATAAAAAGGGGAGGAAAGGTCTATTACGAAAATGGTCATAACTTCACCGTCCGGACTCCAAATGAAGTGACGTTCACGGCGTGGAATATGCATGAGCCAGAGATGAAATGTGAATTGACTAAAATGCCCTTGAAGTAGTGTCCGGGGATGGAACTTCTCCGAAATGTAACGGATCCTCACTTTTAGTGTTCCAATACCTACAAAAGCACAATTAATCCCTGCAAAGCATGTATATATCCAAACACAATGTGTTTTGGTTAATGAGCATAAATATAGGCATTAAGGACCGTAAAAGTGCTAGAATGCATAAAGATAAAGGGCAGAAATATGCAATATTCGATACGAATCACACCCCCTAACTTAGACATCGCAAGTCCCTAGTGATAAAATAAATAAAACCAGTCTGTTGAAGGCAGTACAAGACGTATATATGCATCGAAATATAAATACCACTTTCATAGGGAACACGATTGCATTTAGCATATGAAGTAAGCCATTAAACCCTTAGGTTACCTCTCGTGAGGGTTTTTAGGGACGAAACCCACAAACATCATACAGTTTCCTCAAAATATTCCTGAACCAACCTACGACAAGCCCAACAATAACAAAAAATATTTCATACGCATCATTAGCGAAATGAACGAATTCACACAAAAGTCCATATTATTAACATTATAGAATGAACTTCGTAGAATTGACTTGAAAATGTGGGAGGGGAGCGAGCACATGCAAAGTGTGATTTGGCAAAAACTTATATAAATCGGATACTAAATAAAGCAAGCATATATTTAATCCTCGCGGGCATTACACTCATCAAGTGAAATCACTCGAAATAGGGAGTTAACACACGAGACATGCAGGCATAAAGAGTATGTAAAGGGAAACTAGGCCGCACACATGTCAAAAATGAAGAACGCTATATATGAAATGAAAAATTGTAATCTCAATGAAAGATACCACACATTTAAAGAGGCGAAATGCATTTTCACAGATTATCAAAACTATTTTGACTTTTCAATTAAATGCACCCTAAGATCACATAGGACTTATATAGGGGTATAATATAGGTTTGGATAGGGTATGAAGTGAAGGATATGTATGTACGGATTCAAAGTGTTCGGAATGAAAACTTGGAATAATGGGAAATTGCGGGCAATATCAAAATTGGAAAACAAGTTCCAAAAAAGCATTAGATATAACAATTGGAGAGTAATAAAAGCTTATTGAACTTTATACAACATTTACAACTTTCTCTTTATTTTTCTTTTATTCTTTTTCTCATGTTTTCTTTTATTTTTAACTACTCTTTTTCATCTTTTTTCACATCTCTTTTCTTTACTTTTCTCACTATTATATGCCTAAATTGCAACCGCAACACAACACCAACATTCAATCCCAAGTAACATCCCAAACAAAGGTATGGAAGGTGTATGTATGGTTTAAAACTCCAATTTGGAGTTGGTTATGGGATTTGGGGTTATGAAACGAAAGGCTAATATTTAGGCTCAAAGGGGTTGACAAGGGGAAACATATAAGGTGAGGTCAAGGCTAATATAGGTGATATAAAAAAGATGGCCTATGATCATTTCATAAAGTTTATGCAATTCTTGAGTCAAAATAATATACGAAAATCATGATCAAGTAATGCATTTCAAGATATAAACTCAATTAATGAACGATCAAATGAAAGAATAGAGAGATTACCAACGAATGTAACGTTTTCAAAGAGGAAATAATAGTGTATACACCCACAAATGGCAAAAGGTACAAAGCTTACTCGGTGTAAGTTTATACAATGCAACAAAAGATTATCGAGTTATAAAAATCTTAAACCAAATCAATAAATCAAGAAAAGTGGATGTGCTCATGGGGTAAAATTTTAATTTATGAAGTTATTCATAATATCAATGATTAGAGGATTATAGTCTAATAACTTCTAAAATAAATACACGCATCGTTGAGTTGTCTATTGGATCGGGTCATTATTGAAATTTATCATCAGGAACAAAGGCAAAATGCCCAATAAAGGAGAAAAAAGAAAGAAAATCTTTTTTGAAAATTTTAATTTTTCTAAGAAAAGCATACTAAGTAACTAACATGTGAGCAAAAACATGGACTAAATAAAGAAATGGATAGAATATCCCACACCCCCTAACTTATGCTCATAACTTATTGCATATTTTCGCCCTTTATCTTTATGCACTCTAGCACTTTTACGGTCCTAAATGCCTATATTTATGCTCATTAACTAAAAAACCTTGGATTTGGATATATACATGCTTTGCAGGGGTTAATTGTGATTTTGTAGGTATTGAAACGCTAAAAGTGAGGATCCGTTGCATTTCGGAGAAGTTCCGTCGTCGAACGCTACTTCAATGGTGTGGGATATTTTATTCATTTCTTTATTTAGTCTATGTTTTTGCTCACATGTTAGTTACTTAGTATGATTTTCTTAGAAAAATTAAAAATTTTAAAAAAATTCTTTCTGTTTTCTCCTTATTAGGCATTTTACCTTTGTTTCCGATGATAAATTTCAATAATGGCCCGATCATATAGAGCACTCAATGATGCATGTTCTCAATTTTAGAAGTTAATAGACTTTAATCCGCTAATCATTGATATTATGAATAAGTTCATGAATTAAACTTTAATCCCACGAGCACATGCACTTTTCTTGCTTTATTGATTTGGCTTAAGATTTTTATAACTCGGTAATCTTTTGTTGCATTGTATATACTTACACCGAGTAAGCTTTGTACTTTTCGTCATTTGTGAGTGTATACACTATTCTTTACTCTTTGAAAAACGTTACATTCGTTGGTAATCTCTCTATTCTTTCATTTGATCGTTCATTAATTGAGTTTATATCTTGAAATGCATTACTTGATCATGATTTTCATATATTGTTTTGACTCGAGAATTGCGTAAACTTTATGAAATGATCATAGACCATTTTTGTTATATCTCCCATTTTAACCTTGATCTCACCTTATATGTTTCCCCGGTAACGACGCCATTTGGATAGAGGGTGAAAAGTGGCGCGTTCGATCATTGTTTTCTATTCACCACCTCAATACAAAAACCTAAACTTATTACTACACTCAACGGGTGAGTATAGCGGCCAAGTCCGGGTATCAAAAATCGACAGAGACGAGTTTCTAGAATTTATAAGGATTAATACTCCTAAATAAAAGTGTAAAAGCTGATTATACAAAAAAAGGAAAAGATGCAAAAAAGGAAAAGATTAATCTAGGCGTGTGTATTTAAACTATATTAACAAAGCGGATAAAACTATAGGTTGCGTTGAATATCTCTCACCTGAGTTAATTAGTATAAAATGGTTTCATGGGTCGACGAGTTATTAAGACTGCGTCTTGTTTCTACAGTTAATTAAATCAAGAGTTGTCACACCCCTAAATTCGCATAAAAGTCTAATAACATTTTGGCGTCAACAAATACCCCAAAAATTATGCGCGCAAGGTCGTAAGCACGAAGCATACATGATATACCCCATCAAATGTCCTAGGCATAATAACTAGGACAACGCACTCGAAATAGACCCGTAAAATTACATCACCAAAGCAAAGCAACATGTCAACCCGAAATAAGTTCGATCCGACACAACCTAGACTAATTTAGCTAGAAAGCATGATAAAAATGCGGTAAAGTAAAGCAGTAAATAAACCTGATAAATCTACACTAGAAAGGAAGGAAAGAAAGCACGTAAATAAATTGGTAAATGATGAAATACAAACTATATTAATGGAGAGGGAAGATGAATAGTCAACTTACAAACCCAATTGGGTGTTAAACCAAGAAGAAATAAAGAATGAGCTCTCAAACCCCAAATCCTAACCTAAACTATCTAAAATCTAATATATCTGAAAATAGAAACCAAAATCGGTTTATATAGTAAGTGGCAAAGAAAATAAAGAAGAAATAAAAAAAATGGAGAAAAGCACAAAATATCTGGTATCCGCGATCGATCGCGCCTTCTAGTAAAAGCACACTGCCTCCTTTCCATGGCAAAATCAAAAACCACGGTCGACCGGTACTCTATTTCTTGGCCTTTTTTGGTCCATAAAAAGGGGTTGAAAGGTCCATTACGGAAATGTCCATAACTTCACCGTTTGGATTCCAAATCACGCGTCGTTCGTGGCTATGCGACGCTAACACAACAAACTACGCATCCGTGCAATATCCATGAGTCGTAGATGAAATGTGTATTTACTAAAATTCCCTTGAAGTAGCGTTTAGCTACGAAACTTCTCCGTAATGCAACGGATCCTCACCTTTAGCGTTCCAATACCTACAAAGCACAATTAACCCCTGCAAAGCATGTATATATCCAAATCCAAGGTTGTCTGGTTAATGAGCATAAATATAGTCATTTAGGACCGTAAAAGTGCCGAAAGGCATAAAAATAAAGGGCAAAAATATATAATATTCGATACGAATCAACCACCTTTGTTAATTGGTCAATGATTACCCAAATAGAATCATATCCCCACTGTGATGTAGGTAAAATGGTGATAAAATCCATGGAAATTCTCTCCCATTTCCACATCAAAATCTCAAGAGGCTGTAGAACACCTACGGGTCGCTGATGGTCCACCTTCACTAATTGGAAGATATCACACTTGGACACAAAAATGGCTATGTCCTTCTTCATGCCTGCCCACCAATCTTGGTGCCTTATGTCCTGGTAGATCTTATCCCCATCGGGATGTAATGTAAAATGTTACCTATGAGCCTCTGTCATAACGACTCGCCTTAACTCCTCATCCTCTGGAACTACCAACCTGCCCTGAAATCTCAATCCACCTTCTGAGTCAATCGAATAGTTCTCTGCCCCCTCGGCTAATAACTGTTTGACTCTATCCTAATAAACATGGTAACCTACCTATACCTTCACAACCCGAATGATCATCTTTCCATAAAAGCATATGTCAAATCATTATCTGTACGAAGTGATTTCCACTTCGCCTTCCACACTGTTGCTAAATCCACTATCGGCTAATGGCTCAAAGAATCCGCCACTACATTTTCCTTTCTGGGGTGGTACTGGATATCAAACTAGTAGTCTTTCACATACTCTATCCATATCCATTATCTCCTGTTCAACTCTCTCTACATGAGCAAGTACTGTAGGATCTTATGGTCTGTGAATAATTGAACTTTCTCCACCAGGAGATAATGCCTCCATATGCGTAAAGAGAATACCATGGCTACTGGCTCCAAATCATGTGTGGGGTAATGTCCCTCATGAGGTTTAAGATTTCTAGAAGAATAAGATATCGGCCTCTCCTCCTGTATCAACACCCCACCAAGTCCTTATAAGGATGCATCGATAAAGACCTTATAGTCTATCCCTCCTCGAGGCAAAGCAAGTACTGGAGAAGAAGTCAATTTAACCTTCAACTCCTCAAAGGCCTGTTGACACAGATCTTCCCAAATAAATGGTACATCCTTTCTCATTAAGTTTGTTAAAGGTCCGACTATGTTTCAGAACCCTTGAATTAACTGACAGTGGTACCCTTCCAATCCTAAAAAACTACACACATTCGTAGGTGTAGTGGGTTGTCCCCACTCCATCACTGCAGAAACTTTTCCTAGATCTATCGATGTCCCCCCCTCAAATAATATGTGTCCCAAGAACTAAACCTCCCATAACCAAAAACCACACTTCTCGAACTTAGCAAATAGTTGATGGTCCCGTAACTCCTGTAAGACTAATCGCAAATGTTATATGTGGTCCTCTGTAGTCTGAGAATTAATAAATCTGTCATCAATTAACACGATGACAAACTGATCTAGAAAGTACTTGAATACCTGATTCATCAGGTCCATAAATACAATCGATGCATTGGTTAGGCCAAAAGGCATAACCAAGAACTCATACGACCCATATCTCAATAGAAATGTCATCTTCAGGACATCCTGCTCCTGAATCCTCAACTGATGATACCCCGATCTCAAATTAATCTTAGAAAAATACGCTACACCCCTCAGGTGGTCGAACATGTCATCAATACGGGAAAATAAATACTTGTTTCATATAGTGACCTTGTTCAACTCCCAGTAATTGATACAATGTCTCAAAGATCCATCGTTCTTCTTGACGAAAATAACTGGATTACCCCAAGGTGAATTACTCCTCCTAATAAATGCTTGACCCAGTAAATGTTGAATTTGGTCCCTAAGCTCCCTTATCTACAGAGCAGCCATCCGGAATGGTGCACGTGTAATGGGCCTCGTACCCAGATCAAGTCAATAACAACTTAATCTCCCTACTAGGTGGCAACCTTGGAATCTACCCAAATACATCAGATAAGTCACTAACAATCAGGATGGAATCGGTGAAATAATGACCTCTGAAGAAGTATCCTCCTCAATATAATACAAATGTGTGCTCACCCCCCGGGGTGCGGCATCGCAATCGAGTACATATCTTCGCCCGAAATGGAAAAGATAATGGACCTATCGTAACAATCAACACATGCTCTGTACATATCTAGCCAATCGATCCCTAAGATAACATCGTACTCATATATATCCAATACCAACAAGTCTCCCACAAATGTGAGTCGTCCAATATCAATCCCTATACCTTTGCATACTGAACGTATGGGTGCCCCTCTACCGACGGGTGAATCAATATAAGGTTTTATATCAGATGTCAAATCTATCATTCCTGACTCGCCAGCAAAGAAAGTACTAACTAATGAATGCGATGCACCAGTATAAAATAAAATACGGCCTACATGCCCAAGGATAGGAAATCTCCCTCACTAGATGTACATTATATCCATCATTCAATGATTGTTGTCTTATTAAAACCTTACTAAGGAAAAACCCATCAAAAAGAAAACAAAGTCAAGGAAAAAGAGTACAACTTTTGTGATCATTGAATTGGTGTTGGGCGTTCTTAGTGTTACCTCGTAAAAACCTTTAAGTGTAAAATGCATTGGGAAAAAATTAATTAAAGGAAAAAGAGTACAATGCGTATATGTCCAAAATATCATACTCTTAGATTCTCCCCCTGATCAAATGCTCCCCCTGATTGGATACTCTGCCTGATTATGACATTTCTCTGATGATTGATTCGATGCATATCAGTCTCATACGCAACCTTCTGAAATGTTGCTTTATCATGGTGAATAGATTGGACAGGCCGTTACTTCAATTTAATTTTTCTTTATAAACTCATCTTCCATAACACTTATGTGAAGAGGGATGAACAGTCATTTTATTGTATCTATTTCACTTTAATAGCACAACTCAGATGGATTTTATGTGTTTCATAACTTTTCTTAAGGTCATGTATGTAGAAGAACTAAAATATTTTAGTCATATCTCCCTAGATGTATCCTCTTTGAGTTTGAGCTATAAAAACACCATTTCCTTCATAAGTATTATTAGGACCATATGTCGTTTGGCAACTCATAAGTTCTTTGATTGGTCCTTGTGAGGATCATGGAGATAATCCGCATGCACATTACCAAATTGATGGGGATTGTTGGATTTAAAAAGCATTACACCAATAATTCCACAAGAATGTCACATTATTTTAATATTAGTCCCATGCTTTGCAAGTCAATGATAATAATTTATTGCCAAGATATTGACTACAACTATAATATTAAGTTTTGTGCATTGTGTCATGTATAGAAATATACTAATAAAGTACAAGTATGATATTCTGGATTAAATACTATAATAACATGCACATATGGTACTTCAACACCAAATTTATATTTGTCACCCTCTTTAGGATGATATGGGTAATTTAATATCCAAATATCTAAGACCATGGGTATACTAAAATTGTATGCTTAATATATGTTAAAGCATTGCAGGATTTTCCAATCAATTTGACTAATGGATATGAGTTTAACATAAGTTGTGCTCGATCTACAAACTGAGACAATACCTAGTTACCCTGAGGTCATTCATTTTTGAATTTATTATTTGGATATTTTTCATTTTAATTGAGCTCTCCAGGAGCATATCCATTTAAGGATATTTTATAATGGCATATTTGCATATATGATTGTTTCCATACCGATCCTTATAGATATATTTACTAATAAGGTTATACCTATATCCATTTCGATTGTCTGCTATATAATAAATGTCTTAGTGCATTTGAGTACGTACTCCTCATCTTTGTTTCTGGCAAAGAAAATTCATGTAGGATTTTTTTTCATATTCCTTGTCTAAGTACCGTATATATATAAACATTTATAATATTAATGAGTCTCATATAATATATTTTAAAATTTTGCTATGCTAGTTAGATATTTGAAAAGTATTTACGGTCGTAACGAGATGGTATGTTCATATATAATTAATTTTGGGTTCTTCAGAAAATCTTGTGCCATAGATAATGCACTTGTTACTTAGTTTTAACACTTCACATTCTTATAAAATCTATTCGTAACCTTCAAAGTTGACATCTTTTGGGGTTTCTACTACATGTCCAAATACACCACGTATATTAAAAGATTCGACTTATGCCATCGTGGACTTTTCTCCTTTTTGGCCAATATATTTTTTGTCGACATTAATTTATAGTATGTAGATTTTTATCATCGTTGCCCTTTTTTTATGTAGCTACAACCTATATAATTCTATCATCGATGATCATCTTTGGCGATCCTACCTTTCTCTTGTATATGTATAGAATATAGGAATATCATTTAATATTTGGTGCCTTTGCCAACTTTAGGGCCTTTATAATCTGTTCAGTAACTTATGCCTTTTCATTGATAATGACCTCTTTAGGAGTTTTATAGAAAGCGAATCGTTTGTTCATAACCTCTTTTAGAGCTTTATATATAACCTCTTCTGGAGCATTAGTTAGACAAGATTTTATTTGACCTCCACTTCTAGGGAGTCAAGTAGTTGGGGGCCTACAGGTTTGCCACACTTCTGTTGTGCAATATATTTATTTCCTGAAAAATTTATTTTTTCCTTCTGAGACAATGATTTTAGCAAGAACATTTTCAACTAGTCCATGTGACAATTGATGTTGCAATATCACTTTTTACTTCATTTTCAAATTGAATGATATAGGAGATTAGATGAGATAGAGTACAAGTACTTGACGATAATTCTCGTCGTTCTTCAGCAAAAAAACATTCTATAAGAATAATTTGTACTTCAGATACATTCTATCCTCCTCCTAATAGCGGGAATAATGTCTCATTAAAAACAAGCTTTCATAAAATATGCGATAAACACTACATTCTGCCAATGGTTCAATAACCATGGAGCTTCAGGCTTATAACAAATTGCATTTCTTGTAATAATAAATGTTGTATAGTATAACCCCATGAATAATGAAATGATTATTTGCTAGTGTGAGCTCTAGAATTCCAACACTATAAGTAATGCAAAATTATTTTTCATTATTTATTTCAATATGAAACCCATGTATATTGAATACCATAACAAAGCAAATTACTTTATGAATTGATTTCATATAACTTGTCACATATGTATGGGAGGATACCAAATAACAACATCACATAGGCTCTTCTGGAGCCTTAGGTTCAACTTTGGTTGAAACCTTTACTATATTACACACAAAGTCTGAGAAAACTTCTCTGTTTTTCAGAACAGTGTGATTTGTTCATTATTACACACAAATGTTATCATATGTTGACCGTGCACAATTTCCAATTTTAATAGGTAAGATTTATTATGAAGTGTGTAAAGTGAGTCAAAATATAGAGATACTTAATATTATAATAATATATTTTACAATCAATCTTTCGGTGACCAAACTTGAAGAAATTAAAGTATTTAAAAAATTCGTATCAAATAATTATCACATATTCATAGAATGGACTGGATAATAAAAACTTTAAGTTTTGTAACAATGAATATTCGAATACTTAACAATCTCAAGAGATTTTCATATTCTTATCATATGTTAGAGACTTCAGGCTCGAAAATAAGAAAATTTAGGTTTATGATATATAAAGATAGTTACTAAACTAACTAGTTTTAAACCCCGCGCGATGCGCGAGCGTGGTATAATTTTATTCGTAAAATATATGCCACATAAATAATATTATCATTACATTTAAACTAATGTTAATATGAGATGAAAAAATGAATAAAAAATTTGGGACATATGAACATGCCTCTATTTTAAAATTACAAATCAACTACATATTTATATTTTTTAGCAAAGATGGTAATTCTATGATTAGTATACACTAAACACCGAGATACTTTTTTATTTAAGACATAATTATATTTTTATGTCTATTTGACTCATTATATAAGTATTAATTAATAATAGATGGAGAGAAAATTGGCACTCATATATAATCACGATAATTACTATCATATATATATATATATATATATATATATATATATATATATATATATATATATATATATATTCAAAATATTTTACTTAGGCACTTAATCAACTTTATATAAATTATACTTTAACCCCTAAATTTTGAAAAATATAATGAATAGTATCATGGACATGATAGACAGAAATGACAAACAATTAGAACTTGTGTGTTAAGAAAATAAAGCATAAAGGTTATAATTTGTATAGAAAAATCTGAAAATGAGTCAAAATAAAAATAGCAAACCTTATAACAAAGCACAAAAATAATTGTCCAGTCACAATATAAAAAGAGAAAAATCCAAAAAGGAATATTATATATTTTATTTAAAAAACAATGTTATTAAACATGGAAGCATACCTCACTTCCTTTAAAATAGAGCAACATACACTATATGCTTCTAACTAACTAAATTCACATAATATGCTTCTAACTAATTAAACTCACATTTCTATATAAAGATTCAATCAAAATTATCTTAAGAAAAATACTATTTCAATCCTCACATAACACATTCTACTTAAACAAAATCACAATCTATTCTATGGTTCCATGTCAATTTTGTAAGGATCTTTTAATATTTGGGGTCCAATAGTTATTTAGAGTTTTATTCCATTTGTTTACATTCTACTCGTTTAGGATTCAAAATCGACAAAAAACGTTAGTTAGCTAGTTTGATGGTCAGTTGACTCACTTTCCAATCAAAAAGACTATTTTACCCATTAGTATAAGTATTTATTAGTGTATTAAAATAAATTTTACATTATATCTTATTGTAAGGAGTGACAATTCGGGTTAGTCGTGTCATTTTCGAGTCGCCTTGATTTTTATTTGAGTATGAGTTTTTGGTAATCTTAAATCTATACAAGTTAATCGTGTCATATTCGGGTCATTTCGGGTTATTACCATAATCGGGTTATCGTGTCAAAAATTGCCAGCTCTTATTGTTTTAAATAGTAAAACTTTTTTTACTAACAGTAAAACTGTTTTTACTAACACTTTTTTATAAAATGAGAAAGTTTTATAAAATGAAAAAGATTTATACACTTTTTTTATTAAGTATTTTTTTTAAATAAAAAAGTTTTACAAAATCAAAAGGTTTTTTATAAAGTTTTTTTAGCACTTTTTTTTACAAACATTAAAAAATATTATTTTTAACTGTTTTTATAAACGTTGAAAAAACATTATATAAAAACAATCTTATAAAAAACAGTTTATGAATGTCAAAAGTTTTTTTGTAAATTGTTTTCAACTTTTTTCATAAAACCAATTCTTTATATGAATAAATTAAAAACGTAAAAAACACTTAATATAAAAACATTAAAAACACTGTTTTTTAACAGTTTTTTGTATAAACGTTAAAAAAAATTATGTAAAAACACTGTTCTTAAAAAAAAGAACTCTTTTAAAAAAATATTAAACAATGGTTTATATAAAAACAACATTTTTTTAAAGAGAATTATAAAACTGTTTTTGAATGTTTATAAAAAACAGTTAAAAATTCAGTGTTTTGTAACGTTTTTTAAAAACAGTGTTTTTTCCTTAAAAAATAGTGGTTTATATAAACAGTTTTTTAACATTTATAAAAAATAGTGTTTTTAACATTTTTATATCAACTGTTTTTGAATGTTTTACGTAAAGAAATAATTTTATAAAAAAATTTAAAAAAATTGTTTATAAAAAAACCGTTTAACGATTATAAATTGATTTTTTTAAAAACATTGATTTGATATAAATTATTTTTTGATGTTTATAAAAAAACAGTGTTTTTTTAACGTTTAAAAAAATAATCCAAAAAAGAGAGAAAGTAAGAATAAGAGAGATAAGAGAGAGAAAAGCTCTTATAGTTTATATAAAAACACTTTTTGTTAAAAACACTGTTTTTTAAAAACGTTAAAAAAACACTATTTTTTTACTGTTTTTTATGTACGTTAAAAAACTGTTTATACAAAAACCCTTTTTTTTTAAACAGTTATAAACATCAAAAGGTTTTCTAATAAACTCTTTTTAACTGTTTTTTATATAATCATTTTTTTTTTATAAAAAGACATCAAAAATGTTAAAAAAAAAGTTTTTATCAACTATTAAAAATAACTTTTTATATGAACAATTTTCATATAAAATGTTAAAAACGTTAAAAAAATAGTATTTTTCAACGTTATTATATAAACTGTTTTTTAACATGTTTATAAAAAAAATTGATTTATAAAAAAAACGTTAAAAAAGTTTTATAAAAAAACATTTCACGTTTATAAAAAAAAATTAAAAACATTATTTTTATATAAACTGTTTTTAAAAAAAAAAGTGTTTTTATATAATTTTTTTTTAAGTTTATTAAAAAGAGTGTTTTTAATGTTTTTAGTAACCAGTGTTTTTTTAAAAAAAGAAGCGTTTTTATATAAAATGTTTTTGACTATTTGTAAAAAGCAATTAAAAAATCAGTGTTTTGTAACGTTTTTAAAAGCGGCGCTTTAAAAAAAATAGTGGTTTATATAGACTATTTTTTAACGTTTATAAAAAAAGCAGCTAAATATAGTGTTTTGAACGTTTTTATATCAATTTTTTTTAATGCTTTTAATGTTTTTAACGTTTTATGTAAAAAATTAATTTTATAGAAAAGTTAAAAAAACAGTTATAAAAGAACCTTTTAACAATTATAAACTGTTTTTTTTTAGAAAAACATGGCTTTTATATAATTTAATGGTTATAAAAAACAGTGTTAAGGAAATAACCCAAAAAAAAGAGAAAACAAATGGTTTATCAATAGTGGGGAACCTCCAAACCTTACTAATCTTAACTAACAAATTAATCAACGAAAGAAAAGAAGGAAATTACCTGCCGAGAACTTTGGTGGCGATTTAACATATGTGCAACCCTTTGTTCAGGAGAAGTTTTGGGGTCTTTGGGGAAGTCTATGGTGATGACCATGGTGGTTGGCGGCAGTTAAAAATAATATTTATATATTGGGACGAAAAAATATATCATTCTTAATTGCTTTTGACTTCGTCTCGTAGTTGGATTAAATTGAAGGAGAGAGAGAAAAAACTCAATAGTTCAATGCATCTATTAAATTGCTTGTATAGTATTTTATACAAATATAAAATATAGAGTGCCACGTGGACACTCTCAATGAGAAGGAGTCTTAAATGCTTATAAATGCCTTGTTTTGCATTTTATAGTATATAGAGATTATGAATAATATTTCTTTAGAAAAGTAATGAGAAATTCAGGTTCTCAATATTGTTAATGTCAAAGGACATTAAATTCCATATCTTTTAAAAATTAGGAGCTTATTTTTCACGTTCTCTACACATTCCCAAGATTCTAATGTATAATAAATGGTTGGAATGTGAAGAGCAATTAAAAATAAATATCATTAAAAATATAATTTAGTACTCAAATGAATTGAAAGGTCAATAGACAAAACTTTAATTCTAAAATAAATAATAGGATACTTAAAAGGACTTTTAACCATTAATATAGTATCTAAAAGGACATTTCATTTAATAAAGAAAATTAAAAGCTAAGAATTTTAAAAGTCATAATTAAATACTCAATTTATTTTGAAACTAATCCAAAAAAAAATTAGATCTTTAGGTCCAACTTATAAATAATTATTTTGAGAACTTTCAAAATTCATACCCCGCGAATAATCAAAACTTCAAGTTTTTATTTATGGTATATTTTTTTTTGGAGTATAAGGTCTACATATTTTATATCCAATTGACAAATAATATTTTGTAAACTTTTGGTCACAATAATGAATATGAATCTTCATATAACAAATCAATGATAATTGGGAAACTCTTGGTCTATACTCTTTCAAATTTTCAATCAAAATTCCAGGTTTCATTATGATAGATTTTATTTTGACACTTTAGGTCCAAATAATTTAGGAACTTCAAGTCGAACATGTAAATAATTAGAGTAATTACACATCACAATCATGAAATATTTAGGGACTTTAAAGGCCCTGCCCAACTAATATCCAAACTTTATAAACGGTAAAATTATTGTAATACCCCGTACTTTTATGGATATTTATTTAAGGGATTAATTAAATTAAATGTGAATTAATTGAGAATTAATCCGGATAAAATACTAACGAGATGTGAGTTGGTATTTGATTATAACGTTATATGAATATTGAAAATATTGAAATTTATCGTGAGATAGAAATACGGCAATTTGGAAATTTTGTTGGGACGCGTGTGACAGTCGCGTCAGGAATATAATTATTTTAATTAAAAAGCGAATTTTATTTTTATCAACCGTATGGTCATTTTGAGTGCGCCAACGAGTCCGGAAGGGTCGAAATAGTCAGAAAACACTAGCCGGGGGTTTAGTTTGGGTCCCGGGGCATTTTTGGGCCACACCGGCAACTTAAAAGGGTATTTTGGTAATTTTGGAATTTGGGGAATTTTGGCCAACGAATTTTGGGCATTAAAAATAGGGTATTTGGGAACCCACTAACCCATTACCAGCACTTAACTAATTAGAGGGCTACGGGAGTTATAGGAGAAGTTAGGAGAGGTTCCCAAAAGAGAAAAACCATAACCATCATCTTCAACCTTCAACCTTGGGAGAAATTGTAGAGGAAAAGAGAGCAACATCCAACATCCAACATCAAATTCATAGAAAAATCCGAGGCAAGTGGTTTAATTACGTTAATTTCAAGCGAATGTTTCTTCCATGCTTAGAAAATTATATAATTGCATTGTATTGGGAGATTTATAAAAACCCATGAAATTGGAGTTGTAAATTCAGGTTGTGATATAGGGACTGCATGTAGAATTGTTATTGGGTGATTATACTAAAAGAAATATAATTTTTATGATGCAAAAATGGATTTATTTATGGGAATTGATGACTTTAAATTTCTAGGGTTCATACTCATATGGTTTTGGGAAAATTGGGGATTGATGATAATTTCATGTTGTTTAGGAAGATTTGACCCCTAAATGTGTCGAGATACGACCTAAATATGTTTAGGAATGATTAGGAACATTAAAACACTGTTGGGATAATTTTTGGATGAGCTTTGAGAAGAGAAAGTTTGAGAAAAACGAGATAGGAAATTCTGGGCTCGAAACTGGCATCTCGTTAGAAGACCTGCCAGGTCGTTCGAACGAGGTGACAGTTTGACTTCTAACGAGTTGGATGTTCGTTCGATGCCTTTCGTTCGAACGAGACTTCTAACGAGTTGACAGATTGGCCTTTTTGGCCCGATTTGATTTCTAATGTCCCGTAACCTGGTTTAATTGTAGAGATAACATCCCCTTGATGACTAATTGATATAGTTGGGATATTTGGGATATATTGAGGAGTAAAACATAGAAGTGTGATTTATGAAAATTGTGGATTAGGACGTGAGTGACTAATTACGATCTGAGAGTAATTGACGATTTAAATGTTAATATTAATCGGGGATATGTGAATTGCGTAACATTATAAGTTGGTATAAGAATGAGAAGTATACTACTAATAAATTTTAGTAATTACTAAGGTGTGTTCATGCTTAGTATATGTATATGATTTTATGTGTATGACATACCTACCATACTTGCTATCACGGGAGGTTTACGTTCACTTAGGGCCATCTAATCTTTGTGTGCCTGGATTTAGATTGGTACCTCGAGGACATAGTTCAAGAGAACGACTTATTTGTGAGTTAATAAGTCAGCTGACTATGGAGCGTAGGTATGTACGTGACCCATGAATATGTTGAATTATGTTCGCCTCCATTGTTTGTGATTGTTGTTATCTGAGAACGATTTCTAAGAGATTCGTAATGCTTAATCCTTATGTACGTGATGTACCGGGATGGATAGCAGAGTATGTGTGCACCACAGCTTAGCCTCGGGGTGCTTATATTGTATACGTATGATGTGAATAATATACGGTTAAATGAAAAGGAATTGTTATGTTTAATTGCGAGTATGATTGTAGTAACGTCTTGATAAAGATAAAAAAGGGATAACCTGCTGTGAAATGGTAACGCTGATAATTGAGAATCCGATTTTAAGTAAAACTATCTATTTAAGTGATAACATTGGGAATTTATATTGGGAATTGAGTAGGAAGGTTAGAACTTATGTCGGTTTAGTTAGATATGAGAATCACTTGAATGGGTACGGTACGTTACGAGTGCACAATTAGTCGAGAGGTGAGTATTTCAGGTGAGAGCACGTCCTAACATGTATTTTGCATTCATTGTTTTAATGTTATTAAAGCACTTGATGTTTTTAAAATACTTTTCACTTTCGGGCTCTGACCCGTTTGCTTTCAAATCTACTTTTTGTAAAAACCTTTTTAGGTGCCCTGCCACAAGGACACCATGCATAGGAATTCTATTCAGGTGATGAGCTGTAGCTGTTGTGGAAGTTACAGGGCCTTGATATTAGACGCCTCATTTTCTAGTCTTGACTCCATATTCAGTTCCATCATTTCTAGGGCATGTCGCCCATTTCTATTAGAGATATTTTATATTTCAGTTAGTCAGATTGTGGATTGTAATTAATTCAGGATTCAGACTTGTTTTATTATTTCAGTTGTGGGATTGTTGTGAGGAGTATTTCCTCCAGACTTATTATTATTTGTTGGTGATTCTATTTCTTCTTTATGGTGAATGGTTACGTTACTCTTTCATAATTCTTTTATTGCATGTTAATCAGATTTAATTTAAAATTTGACAACTTACTTTTTAAATACTAGGTGGTTAGTAATTATTAAATGTTTTCGACAGTGATGCTATTAACTGAACCAACTTGGCATTTTGAATTAATTAAATAAAGGAGTAGCTACCCGGTATTTAATTAGTCGGGGTGTCACAATTATTTGGAGCTTCAGGTTCAAACTATAAATAATCATTATGGAACAGTTTATATCCTTACCCTTATCTCTAGTATATAATAAAAAATGTAGATCCAAATCCTCTGAGGATGACACCTGGAAGTAATAAATGTTTGCTATGACACGTGGCAATTAGCTTAATTAAGCATTGTAATCAATGAAAGCTTTAGGAATCTAAAAATCTCCCATTGTTGCCTCGATTAACTCCTCTTTTTAATAGATGAAACGACTCCAAGTCTTAAACGAATCCCAATACCTCCACAATGATGATCGCTGCTTTATGTGAAAACCCATTTATCATTTTCTTCATTCTAAACCAAAAATGGCATACATTTGAACTCTTCAAATTACAACCTAATGATTGGGTGGGAACATGATTCTCATATGAATGAATTTAACATGGAGGTTAAACATCTTCTTCATCCAGGAGATAGTGATATTTAAGATTATTCGTGATCAAAAAAAATTTCTCTTTAGAAGTTTTTTTTCATATAATTAGGCTTCTGCCATTCAATAATTGTTCCTAGATTTGCAATTATAGAGTTCTCAATAAGCCTATAAGTGGAATTTGAAATATCTGAAATCCATGATTTGAACAGTTACTAGAATCAACAAACTGACACACTATTAGAGAAAGTTGTGGATTAGAAAAGGATGAAACTTCATTTTTAGAAGTTCAAGAATAAAGATCGTTTCTTCATTGATTGAGAGCTGTTAGAGTTTGAAAAATTTGGGGAAGCAGTTGAGCTAGCTTCTTAAATCCATTTGCTTATTTTAGTTAGTGAGGTTTATTTGTTTACTAATTTATTGGTTATATTTTGATAACCCATTTTCTGTTTTCTCTCTCTTACTTTCTTTCCTTTTTCATATGGAGATGGAGGATAACTTAATTTTGCCAGCATCCAAACAACATAAAATTTAGGTACACTCTTCTTTCACTTTAAATTTTTTTATTTCTTTATATATATTTCATGGATTTTGGCTTTTTGGTGGAAAAATATTTAATTTTTGGGTTGATTTGTTTTTGTATTTTTATTCTGGGGTTTAAAGTTTTAATATTTGTAATTTAAGAGTCATTTTCATTTTTGGAAACAATTATGCAAAAAGGAATATCATTGGAGAAAACAAATAAAGCTAAAGATCATAATGTTATGTAATGGGTTAATGTCCTTTGATCTTCTAATAATCATTTTTTTTTTATTTTTCTGCTATAGATATCTTAGTGGCTTGACACAAGCCACATAGTAGGTATGTTTATTTTTTGTAACAAACTTTGCAAGACCGGGAGATGAAGTTAATGAAAAATGAAATTTAAAGGCCTCAAGATATGTCTGCTGCATTTCTTTGATTGACATCTTCATTGGAAAAAACTTGACTTGTAGGAGTTTGGAATTTTTCTAACTTTAACTAATTTGTATGTGTAGGTATCCAAATATTTTGTTAGGTGTTAATGTATTTTTCCAAATTATACTCCTAAATTGGATGCTATTTTTAGTAATGACGGATTATGATTCGATTTCCTTTATTTTATTGCTATTAATGTTAATTTGTTGTAATTTATTTGGTTCTATGGATTTGCAATTTGTGGTGGAGGATTTTGTGGGTAATTTTGAAAGCATTGGAGCCAAATTTTTTTTCTCAATTTTTGAATGCCATGTTATTTTAATAATTATAGTTTTTTAATGGAATGTCCTCCCTTCTATCTGTATGGTTACCAAAAAATTAAAACAACATTCTTTTTTCTTATCATTTGTTAATAGTTCCTCGAGTTAATTTAATAATAAACTTTAGCAATTTATTATTTTTTTCTTCATTTCTTCAATATATATGTATGGTTTGGATACTGCTTTTATCAAATATGAGTGTGGTTATCTTCTTTCTTATAGGGCTCATACTTTTTCCATGTAAGATACAAGCGTTGATATCCACGGTAATATTTCTTTCTCTTTGTCAAATTGAATATTCATTTATGTATCGTTAGAAGAAAAAGGAACCTTTGATTTTTATAGTTTTAATGTACTCCCTTTCTTTTCATAATTTAATTTTTCCTTTTCATGACGAATTTGATATCAATTTAACAGAGTCTATATATACTCGACCACACATTGCGTGGCCTTCATGCTAGTTATATAAATAATCAAGACTTCATGTTTAATTACAAAGTTATTGGAGCTTTGGGTCTAAATTATAAATTATTATGGGACTTTTAGTATCCCTTACCATATTATAGAAATAATCAAAACTTCTGGTTTTATTTTAGGGCATATTTCAATGCCATATCCAAAAATTTGAACAATAATCGAGAACTTTTAGTCCCAAGATAAAATGATTTGGGAAATTCTAGTCCCAAATGAAAAAAAATTACATGGGATCTTCTCGTCCCAAATAAAAAAATTACATGGGAACTTCAGGTACGAAATTAAAATAACTATTTGGGAACTTCATGTACCCAAACATAGGTATCCATTGAAAACTTCAAGTCCCCAAAAAATAGCAATTGAGAGTTTGAGACCCCAAACTTCAAATAGTATTGGGAACTTGAGGTCCCAAATTTGAATGATAATTAGGAACTTCAGACCCTAATAAAAAAAATAGGAAACTTCTAGTTCCATAATTTGAATAGCAAGTGGGGGCCCAAGGTCCTAATTTTAAACGATTCTGAAACTTCTGGCCCCAAATTAAATGTGTTATATGAGAACTTTAAGTCACAAATTGTATTAGTAAAATCAAAATATGGGAAATTCAAGTGTCAAATTTAATTAGTTAGGGAACTTTATGGTCCAAATTTAAATGTAACGCTAAAACTTCAAGTTTAAAAGATTATAGGAAGCGCCAGGTCCCAGTCTTTAATTTTTTTCGTATGCATATATTCCCAATTCATCAAGTCCTTTAGGACATAACCCTCTATAATACTCTAATTTGGAAGGCCCTTAAACATTAAACTCAAAAAGGAGAAATAATCCTAATCTCCAAAATCTTGGGCTGAAAATAGGACACCGGTCGACCGGTCCTGGACCCCCGGTCGACCACGGGTTGTAAATAAGCCTACGAAACAAAGCAGTAGGCCCTTTCTTCTTGACGCGGTCGACCGGCCTTAGGGGCGCGGTTGACCGGTCACACCAGGTCTCCCAAACTAAATTCCTCAAATTCATTTTCCAACAACCCAAATTAATTATCGGGGTTTCTAAACTACCCCAAAAATTATCCCGAACATCTACGCAATTAATTCTAGCCATAATTTTTCCAATTCCCGATTTGATTTCCGAGTTGATGATTTTAACTCGGAGCTGCTATCTTGTAAAAATCATATCAAATCGTAAAAAAATCATAAAAATACGCAGTTAGCGCCAGCGCGATCGTATCGAAAAGATATACAACTTTCGTGTTTTGTCCGAAAGCTAAATCAATTCTTTTCCTGGCCAAAATGGCCCCCTAAAGTGACGGGTAACTATTCATCGTCTTCTCCGAGACGATTTCGGCCATTAAAGCTTCTCCCAAGCTTTTGTCACCTCACCCAACGTCCTACAACCTCAACCAGCTACAAATACACATATATTAAGGGTTCTAAACATCCTAGAACCCAAAACCACCAATTAATTTAGGTTAAAACCTAAGTTCCACAAATTAAAATATTATTGGGGTTTAATTGTTTTAACTCCCAAAAACCCGTTTTATCCACGATAACCCACCCCAAAACCTTTAGGGTTTGTTTATACCAAATTACGGTATGAGATATTTATGCAAAAAGATAAATAAAGCAAGTAAACACTTGCCTCGTGGATAAAATCCGACGTCCTCGAGTCGAATCCGGCGGAGTTTGTCCGAGATCTCCATTTCTCTCCTCTTTTCTCTCCTCCTATCTCTCTTCTTTCCTTTCTTTCTCTTTTATCTCTATTCTCTTCCCGTCTCCCTCTTTAAATAGGAAGAAAAGGGTTTTTAACCCTTAAAATCCAAAAACGACTCGTTTACCCAATTACGAGTTATTTTTACCTCTAAAATTACCCGAAACTCATTTTCGACAATCAGACACTCTTTTCCGGCTATCTCGAACATTCCGAGACTCACGACGCAGTCGAAATTTCCATCCGAGTTACTTGACCGCAAATCACTATTCCAACCCAAAATAAATAAATGCGAGTTTTCTAATTAAAAATCTTACCTCATGTCGCTTTACTCAACGACGACATATAATTAAAATATTTTGACCTATATAGTCCCAAAAATAATTACAACATCCCTCGAAAAATATTTAATCCTCGAAAATCTCAAAAATTACTATTTAAGAAAATTCCCCAAATTCCAATTTATATTTTCTTATGGAATTTAATCCTCTCCAAAAGGGCGGGTTGTTACATACTCCCCCCCTTACAACGAAATTTCGTCCTCGAAATTCGGATACAACCTACACCATATAACTAGGATCACTCCAAATCCTAATTTCTCAAGGGAAACGATACTAACCCAATGGTTCCCAACCATATGCTACACGACTACCACGATCGTAAAGTGACTCTAATACGTCACATAATACCCATCATCTATAATGCCTATCGGCATGAATTTCGACCTTATATACTACGCCCATTCTATTCCAGGCGATATATAAAACCATCTTACCAAGGTGCCCATACACCTTTCCAAATTGTGCACATCTTCACATCCGTAGTGAACGTCTGACACGTAACACTCTCTCCCAATAAGGATCTTATTTCCTCAGTGAAATACTCACTTATGGGTCCTCCCAAACCTTGAAATTCAATTCAATTCCCACTAACTATACTAAACTTACATCCTAATAATACAAAGGTCTATACGATGTACTACATACGCGAAACTACTATAATCCAAAGTATGTCCCTAGTGCCCAAGGCCTCTCTCAACTCCCGACAATTGCTTGGTTTCATGCGTGGGACGTCTAGCCAAGGCGAAATCCAAACAAGGAACCCTCCCGTTACACTACTCCCTTGCGTAGTTGGTCATCGAGATATAGCGACCTAAGGCACACCAGCGGGATGTCCTAAATACTGCCTACGCTAAACTACCAACGCATTTCTACTATCTTATCCTTACGCCCATATGGAAGGAAACCTAATCAATCGAAGTGACCACTTTCTGTAAAAGTGTCACGAACATACTACCCAAAATGTATCTCCTCAAAATTTTCCTTTTCATTAAGGCCTGACTATTGTCCTCAAATCAATTTCTCTAAGTCCAACCTCACCCACCCACTTGTGGCGAGGGGACCACTTTAGTGCTTTTCCATAGCACAATCTTTCCATAGTATATCAACATCATGTGGCTCATAGCCTATAGTGGTTCATCCACACTATAAGACCTTTCCACAAAATCAACATCCTTGCATCCCATAACAGCTCCCCACTCCCGACGCCGTTAAGAGTCATGTGTGGAGTGTCTCGCAAAGTGAAATCCAAAAAAGGAACCCCTCCACACATTAACCCTTGACTTCGTTGGTTATGGAGTTCCGTCATTTCAACATGCAACCGGGATATCCCCATCCCCTAATCCAACAAAAAGGTGGTCTGAACTCCTCTCTCTAACTAAGAGTCATACCACCATGCGCTCTCACTTATTTTTAAGTCCTTGCGCAAACAATAATGAGCTTTATGTTCATCTCAACGAAAATCCTGCGGCCTTAAATCATATACATAAGGTCGCCATATACCCAAATCACGATAATGAAACCTCTACTCATCGAAGTTTCGTATCCCACAATAAATAAGGTGAAATCAACCTATATCTAGGTGAGACACCGCAACAATAACCTGTTTCCTCCAAGAACCATGGACACGATAGACTTGCCATTCTTAGCCTGCTATCGCTCCGAAATACCATCATCTTATACAATATATAAAATATAAACCCCCGCCTTTATGACGAGTGAAGGAAAAAAAAATCCCGCTATCGCGGAAAAATACATAGACATACATGTTATTATGTTATCGTGACCGCCATAACTCAAATTACACACACGAGTCTAGGGCTAACTAACACCGCGACTTTATCTCGTCACGCCAAATATACCTCCTCAATTGAGGTAAAACTCATAACAACAAATTCATTTTAACAAATTCCCCGAGTGGATGTCCAACCATGGGTTCCTCGAACATACCCATTCTTTAGTGAGCCCATCCTTCTTGGAAAGGACTCAATATTCATTGCACCTAACTCACTTAGGTACAAGGTTCACTTCGCCATAATACTCTTTATTCACCGTCGACCTCTAGGTGAACCTTAGGCGAATAATTCCCAAAACATCATTCTTCTCATCCTGTTGATTCATGGGGACTCACGGTTAGAACTATCCGTAAAATCCCTTTCGAACCCTCAATTTCCATGAGGAATTCGACTTTAGTACCACTCTCCACTTCAGCGGTATTGCGGTACTCATAATTGCTTATTATTTAGCAGTCTCCACCGAAATCCTTAACAATTACCATATGGAGAGTGACCTCTACTAAGGTCCTCATCCCAACCTTCTACCAGCTGCTCCAGCTAAGCCTCACCTCCTGCTACCATCCAAGCTCCGCACGCGATTCTCAAACGAGCGCGCAGAAGATTTCTATAATCTCATAATATGGCGGGAGAACGAAATCTCACAAGAGAAATCAACAATTCTATTCCTGAGGCTCTATAACAAATCGAGAGCAACGCTGAAAGCGTAGTACGCCCGCACAGATTCCTAAGGACACTAGAACCTGATGCTCTGATACCATCTGTGACACCCCGCCTAATAAAATACCGGGCGATCACTCCTATATCAAATTAAAACAGGAGTCTCATATGGATCATTCTTAGCATCACTGTCGAAAGTCCATTTAATTACTAATAACCTATTAGGACGGTGTTAAAATTTTAACTTTACTACTCTTTTTAACAACTGTAAATAAAACATCCACACAGTTTTGCGGAAATGAAACTGAAATGAAATAAAATAACCGAACACTCGGTCAAAATATACAACCATATCGAATGATTCTCTAAAAGAATAAATAAATGCACTTGGACCATTGACCCGAATATTTATACAGTACCTCTTATGTAGAGTACAAGGATAGAAGCGTCTATCGAGAATCCTGCACGCATCCACAGCTGCTGCAGCTGACGTCTGACTCAAAAGATGTGTCATCCAGGCGTCCCTGTGTCTGGACACACACACACACACACACACACACACACACACACATATATATATATATATATATATATATATATATATATATAATATAGGAAGAAAGAAAAAGTAGATAAACGGGTCAGAGCCCGAGTTTTGAAAATATTTTGCAAGTGCATAAATGCCTTATTTTTAGAAAAAGGTTTTACCTCATATTTAAGTTTGGTATCGCACTCCCGTGAGATACCCCTCACCTCTCCACTAACAGTGCACTCCTAGCGCATCCCTCCAAACATCCTAGTCAAGCTATCTTGCTAAACTAGTCTATCACTAACCCACTATCAATCCTAGATAGTCCAAGCAATGTACTAAGGGCTAAACTTCACCCCAGTCTCAACGCTATGCCATGTTCGTGCGTGGGGTGTCTCGCAAAGCAAAATCCAAACAAGGAACCCCGCCGATACACTACTACACGGCACGGTCGATCGTCGAGATCCGCCGTCCCTCAGTACAGAAAGATATATATAAATATATATATACCATAAACATTTATAATATTAGAGCACTAAGGATTAAACTTCTCCCCAGTCTCAACACAATGCCATATTCGTGCGTGGGGTGTCTCGCAAAGCGAAATCCAAACAAGGAACCCCCCCGATACACTACTATGAGACAAGGTCGATCGTCGGGATCCATTAGACCCTCGGCACTCGATTTATCCATATATATACATATTACCATATACATCCGGATCTATCTCCCGGAATGAGAATTCATTTACAAAGTATTTATCAATACTTATCATTTTTATCTTAAAACTTTCCATTTCCCTTCTCATATCCAGGAAATGTATTTAAAAGCCAATTCATTATCATGAATTGCTTTAATAAATCATATACATTTTTAAAAGCCAATTTTATTATCATAAAAATGCTTTTCCGTTTCAAAATATCCCATTTCCCTTTTTATATTCAGGAAATGTATTCAAAGACATTTTCATTATCATAAAAATGCTTTGATCATATCATATGCTTCCACAACCCTTCTTCCATCCGGGAGTGTTACCGAAGCCAAACCTTTATCCCATTTCCCTTCCTATATCCAGGAAATGTAATTAAAGCCAATCCATTATCATGAATTGCTTTAATATATAACGTGTTTTAAGACCGCCCGTACGGATTTCTCCACTGTGCGCTCCCCTAAATGGCTATCATCTTCCAGGGCCTATAATCAAGACAACCTGGGATCCTACATCGCAAGACGTCGGGAAGCGGCCATATGCCTGCGGGATAGTCAAGACCACACCCGAAATCTCCTAACCAGCGCAGAAAAATACAACAAACGCTCATATGGCCTATAGAACTATATCCACCCCGCGTTAATTTGTCAGGGGGTTTCACCATACGCACGCAATTTCCCTTATGATAGCGATTTAGAGAGGTGTGTATCCTCAATTTTTATCATTTATGAAAATAATTTGTCTTTCCATTTTGAAAATATTCATATTTTATTTTCAAAATCATTATCTCATATCATATATATACTTAATCACATAGTATATATATATATATATACCCTATATTCCTCCTCGAATATATAAATGGCCATTAATGCCAATGATATCTAGCGATGACCATTAATCCCCTAAGATTCTCTCAAAGAATCATAATCATGCATTCATATAAGCATGATATTAAACCTAAAGTATTTCTTCACTTCGATAAATAATAATCACCTTAATTATCTCTTAAGGAATTTATTGGATATTTCAAATTATACAAATATACTCTAAGTGAATATACACATATACATATATTCCCAATTCATCAAGTCCTTTAGGACATAACCCTATATAATACTCTAATTTGGAAGGCCCTTAAACATTAAACTCAAAAAGGAGAAATAATCCTAATCTCCAAAATCTTGGGCTGAAAACAGGACACCGGTCGATCGGTCCTGGACCTCCGGTCGACCGCGGGTTGTAAATAAGCCTACGAAACAAAGCAGTAGGCCCTTTCTTCTTGACGCGGTCGACCGGCCTTAGGGACGCGGTCGACCGGTCACACCAGGTCTCCCACACTAAATTCCTCAAATTCATTTTCCAACAACCCAAATTAATTATCGGGGTTTCTAAACTACCCAAAAAATTATCCCGAACATCTACACAATTAATTCTAGCCGTAATTTTTCCAATTCCCGATTTGATTTCCGAGTTGATGATTTCAACCCGGAGCTGCCATCTTGTAAAAATCATATCAAATCGTAAAAAAATCATAAAAATACGCAGTCAGCGTCCACACGACCGTATCAAAAAGATCTACAACTTTGATGTTTTGGATGAAAGCTAAATCAATTCTTTTCCTGGCCAAAATGGCCCCCTAAAGTGACGGGTTACTATTCATCGTCTTCTCCGAGACGATTTCGGCCATTAAAGCTTCTCCCAAACTTTTGTCACCTCACCCAACGTCCTACAACCTCAACCAACTACAAATACACATATATTAAGGGTTCTAAACATCCTAGAACCCAAAACCACCAATTAATTTAGGTTGAAACCTAAGTTCCACAAATTAAAATATTATTGGGGTTTAATTGTTTTAACTCCCCAAAACCCGTTTTATCCACGATAACCCACCCCAAAACCTTTAGGGTTTGTTTATACCAAACTACGGTATGAGATATTTATGAAAAATGATAAATAAAGAATGTAAACACTTGCCTCGTGGATAAAATCCGACGTCCTCGAGTCGAATCCGGCGGAGTTTGTCCGAGATCTCCATTTCTCTCCTCTTTTCTCTCCTCCTTTCTCTTCTTTCCTTTCTTTCTCTTTTCTCTCTATTCTCTTCCCTTCTCCCTCTTTAAATAGGAAGAAAAGGGTTCTTAACCCTTAAAACCCAAAAACGACTCGTTTACCCAATTACGAGTTAATTTTACCTCTAAAATTACCCGAAACTCATTTTCGACAATCGAACACTCTTTTCCGACTATCTCGGACATTCCGAGACTCACGGCACAGTCGAAATTTTCATCCGAGTTACTTGACCGCAAATCACTATTCCAACCCAAAATAAATAAATGCGAGTTTTCCAATTAAAAATCTTACCTCATGTCGCTTTACTCAACGACGACATATAATTAAAATATTTCGACCTATATAGTCCCAAAAATAATCCCAACATCCCTCGAAAATCATTTAATCCCCGAAAATCTCAAAAATTACTATTTAAGAAAATTCCCCAAATTCCAATTTATATTTATTTATGGAATTTAATCCTCTCCAAAAGGGCGGGTTGTTACAATTATTAGTAAAACCAAACTTACATACTCAAACAAAATAAATTGTACGAAAAGAACATATACTTGCAAAAGTTTCAAGCATCCAAATGATTGAGTATTTGTCCCTCAACTAAAATCCTAACTTTTTGAAATTGAAATTTTGAAACCCTTGAAATGAGTTGTTATGATTGTTTTATTTGAATGGTTTGTATAAAAAGATTAGATTAATTAAAATTTGGATGCCAGCCTAATAAGTTATTAGTAATTAAATTGGTTTTCAACCCACGAGAGTAGCCGATCAAGACCAACAGAATTGTAAGGGTGCCCGACCCAAATAGTGGAAAGAAGGCACACATGTGCATTATAAATTGGAGATAGGACCTATTCAATTCCCCACAATCTCGCTGAGGTATTCAGTGGATTCTTGGTCTATCCTATTTCGATTTACTTAGAGTTACCTTTACAACTCAAACTTTACACCTATAAATTGTAACCCTTGACCCGGAGCATGGGGGCATGTAAAACAAGATATTGAGAGATACTTAATAAAGCAGTCATCCTCTCCGTGGATGTAGGTAATTTACCGAACCACGTGCATAGTTTTGTTGTGTGTGATTTCATGCTTTTCATTCTCCATTGTGATTGTTCTTTGTAACCTCTTACTTGTGATATTTATTTATACCACATAATATAATTGGGTCATGAAGAGAATTTGGAGGAAGAAAGTTTCTTCATTTCATAGATATGTCAATATTCAAGGAGTATGACCTCCATTTAGGACTCGTTTGATACGTCGTATAAGGGGTCTGGATAGGATAGGATAAGAGTCAGATTGGATAGGATAAGGATGAGTCGTATAACGCATATTCCAATACTGCGTTTGGAACACTTTCGGATAAGAAGACGGGATGGGATATAATAATACGATCCTGTGTTTGAAATGCTCCAGATAGGATTAATTTGTCTCCAATTTTCCAAGAATACCCTTATGTTGTATTTAATATTTTTAAAAATGCAAAAATATATTGTTATCACTTATTTTAACTCAATAACATAGGTTTTAGTACCTCCATAATGAAGCAAACTAAAATTTAAAATTGAAAAATCAATATAGCAACCTGACTATATTGCATGCAATAAGAAATAAACCCATTTAAACTTCATCAATACTAGCATATAATAATCCAAATTGGTCTTAAAGTCGAAATAATAAATTATTAAAATTAATCCATTGAAAACATAGGTCTGTAAATCAAAGCGTTAATAATTTAAATTTCTAAAAACCCTCCTCAAGTAGTTGGGCAACAAACTCCATACGGTATTCGTTTGACATCAAAAGAAATATGTCCACATAATCCGTTCGCTCGACAATTTTTCTGGCTAGATAAATGCGATCCCTTGCATTCAGAGTGGTCATAGTGTTAAGCTCCTCAAGTATTTTTTTCCTGTTATTTCCTAATTTATCTTCACCAAAATTTTCACTAAGTGCTTCAAAATTTTTGTTCGAACCATTTAAGTCAATAGTCTCCTCGTCCTGGCCATCTATATCATCCATGGCATCTACATGATTAAGCATAGGCATTGAAGACTTGAATAGCATATAAAAAATTACAATATGGGTAAAATTGATACTAACTAGTTTTTTTGGGAGGGGTTTGGGTAAAGGTCCATTCTAACTTAAAGTTGTATAAAAATAGAACACTCCACATAATTTTTAAAATTATTATTATTTTTTTAACTATTTTTTTCTTTTTTTTAAGGTGTTTTTTTATTAAAATAATGGCGGGTTATTATGGACTGAGTTTTATCACGGGATTAAATTATCCTTGTGCTCCCGTGTGTGTGTATATACACAACACACGAGCAATTGTTTGACAACTGAGCAACATATATGTTACGGCATACATATATATGCAGCAGGTATACCTGCCGTACTGTTGCATATATATATATATATATATATATATATATATATATATATATAGAATGTTGTAAATGGTAGAATGTTAAATGGTAGAGTGTTCAAACCTGATGAATGAAACAAGTGAAGAAGGAAATAGGTGATGAAGGAGTCTCCTATTATATATTTATAAAGTTGAGAAACCTACGTAGGTATAACTGATGAATGTTAAGAAACCTACGTAGGTATATTTATAAAGTTTAGAATCCAAATTTTTTTGGACTCTCTAACTTAATAAGGGCACTTTAGTAACTTTATTTGCATGTTTGACACCGAATAATTTTATACCACCTTAGAGGTGTTTTTTTTTATCCTATTCCTTATGGGATAAGGATCTCACTTAGGATAACTTATTCCATCTCATATCCTACCCCAAACTATACCAAACATTGTATATGATATTTTAATCCAATAGGACCCTATTATACGGCGCATCAAACGGGACCTTATAGTACAAAATAAGGTATTCCAATAGATCCTTTAGTAATTATGAAATACAAGTGGATATCCACTAAATGCATGATTTATAACAACGAGTCAATTTTCTTTAAAATGGGGCTTCACTAACATAAGTTATTTCATGGATTTAATGGATCAGATGATATCTTTATTAAAGAAAATCATTCTAACTTTATTGATAAGTTGATCCTTGCATCATGATGAAATGACCTTGAATTTTAAGATTTTTATTTATAAATCAGCGCCATATATTGATCACGAATGAATTTGGACAGATTTGCTGCTTCTGAGACTGATGTATTATGAGCACACCTTTCTCAATTTTTCTTATCTTCGCCTCCAAGGGAGCGCCTCCTTAAAGCTTTCATAAATGTTTCCATGTACCAATACAAATGTATAACAATTAGATGGATCACCAAAAGATGGTGCCTTGGAAATCATAGTATGTTTTTTTATTGACAAAGGTAAGCAAACTGAAGGTGGAAACATAATTTTTAATAAAAGATTTTCAATGTTCGATAATAATAATAGTTTGGCTAAATTGCAGTTAATCTCCTAAATTATAGCAACTTTACAAATCACCCCCTAATTTAAAAAACTCGACTGGCTTTCCCTTCAACTATTAAATCGTAACTACTAACACATTCTTGTAAAAGAAGGTTTTTAAATTTTAACTTTAATGGGTTAGTTGTCAGAATTCAGTAATTTGGGTGGTACATTGTCAAGTTTTTTTTTGAATCAGTGGTGATATTTAAAACCGTTATTGTTTAAGGGAAATTATTGTAATTTATATTTAATAAAGGGGCATAAAGTGATATACAATTAAGTTTCATCCTCATTTTCCTTAAGAATTTATATATTATTATAATTTGGTATTTGCATAAAGTTGTGTGGTCAATTGACCATATAGATCCAACTAGGGAAAACGGTGACTACAGTAAGGTGTTGAAGCATGGGACATGGATGAAAGGATATATAACATATATCATATTATTTGCAATTTAAATCTATTTGTTATGCATAGTATAAGCTTAATATTAAGGGTGTTTTTGATTGATATGAAAATTATTTTCATAATAATAGTTGTTACTTCATATAAGAACAACACTCGTTCACATAAAATTTGCTCCATCTCAAACCCTATTTTTATTGAAAAATATTTATTATTCAACCACCAAAGATTTGGTTTCAATGAACAATAACAAAAGTAAAACTAAAAACTCTTATTTTTCCACCTATTTTCCAACTTCTCGTCCAAATGAACTATTTTCTCCTCATTTTTCATGTTTACATTTAAACGCACCCTAAAACTTTCCATAAGAGTGGTGCTCATATGGTACATGGATATACAATCTAATAATACAAATTTGGAACTTAAAAATGTAATTAAGTTGTGCGAAGATATCACTACACCAAATCTGTCGAATTGTCACGGTCAATTGGCCATGACACGTTCAACTTGTCAAGGTCAGTGACCGTGACAATTATTGGGGTGATAACTTTTTTTGTCACGGACTTGTTACGGTCATTGATCGTGACAAGTTCGTTAGAATTATCACGGTCATGTCACGGTCCTTAACCTTGACAAGTTTGTGACGGTTAAGGACCATGACAATGATTAAAAAATTATCACGGTCAATGACCGTGATAATTCTGGGCAGAATTAAAAAAAAATCTGCTGGGCAGTTTGGCCACTGCCACTGCCCAGTAGTATATTTGTACTTGTTATAGCAATGTTGTACCTGTTCAAGCATAATATATAAAAAATAGAGATAATGCAAATATACATTCAAAATAGAGACAATATGCATCACGATATAATCCAAATATAATTCTAAATGTACCAACTTAAAAACAATTCAATTCAAATAATGTCACTACATGTCTTGGGTAAGGTTAGCTTTGAGGAGGTTAGTAGGACACACGATATACGAATTGACACACCCACTAATACACATCGTGCCGCATTGTTCGCTTAACCACAATAGGGAGTTCTCCTTCCCGAGCATCACATGTGTGACGAGCACCTTGCACTCGATGTCTTGAAGCTCACGTCCATGAACTAGAGCACCCTGGACGATATTCGGGTCCCTCAACCCCCGCCCTATCCGTTGTCCATCAAATATGTCCATTATAAACACACTCGGCCAACCAAGTGTCGACATCGGTCGGTCGAAGGGAGCCAAATAGGGAAGTGGATCATCAAAATAAGAGCTCAAACGTGTCGACGATGAAGCAACGAAGTCCACATCCTCGTCCTCCTGCACCTCCTCGTCCACCACCTTCTCCTTCTCTTTCCCTTTCCCCTTATGGTCTCCGCCCAAAGAACGCTTCATGAATGAGAACATATCTTGGACCGTTGCCTCCAAACGGGACAGCTTCGCATCATGCGAGTCCACCGTTCGAGCCAACCCGGTGTCGCTCGTCTTCAATTCGATGATCCTAGATTTGGCCACCCGCGACCTCACCCCCTTGTCCTCCCCTTGCGATTAGCGCCAAGCACTTGGCTGAGTGCGTCAGTGGACAAAGATGCCTTGTCGGTATCAGACTACGACTCATGCACTTCCTTAAGCTTTGCCTGAAACGACAAAATAAGTAAAATAAGTAAAACGCATGATTAATAAAATAAGTAAATTAAAAAATTATCACGTAATTAATAAAAAGTAAACTGTCGAATTACTTACAATTGTGGTCGCGACGCTCGGGGACACCTCCTTATCCTTCCCCTTCTTCGTTCGAAGATCCACATAAGTATCGAGCCTATGTGGCCTACCCCCAGGGCCACTCCAAGTCCCCTGAAATAAAATAAATTAAAATTAGTATCGGCCCCGCAAAGTAAAATAATGCGGAATAATATATTTTTGTAGTTATAGAAAAATTAAATCTTACCATCATCCTATGCTCCACCTCGGCGTAAGATGTCCGTCTGGAGTAGTGCATATCCATATTTTTTGCCCGATTTTCCCTCCCCTATTGGCGAGATGCCAATTGTTGCTCCCTGATATCATTGTCAATGAAGCTTTGACATTGTGCCAAAGAGATTGGCTCCTTCGGCGGGACGGATTCACGCATTCGGATAACGGACTCTCGTGTCTTCCCAAAGTACCGGGACCGCATATTTTTCTTCCACGTCTTGTGTTACTTCCTCAACTTCTCTAAGACGGAATCACATAGCTTTGGATCCAGGGTGAATTATTCCTGTGCAACAAATACAATGTTAGTTGCGAATAAATATAAATATAAAATGAAATTGAAATCGAAATCGAAATTGAAATTAAAATTGAAATTGAAATATTCATATTCATATAAATATAAATTTAAATACTTTACCTGTAGTGCCACCCAAACAGCTAACTTGAGCTCATATGGAACCTCCTTCCGAGTAATGTACCCCGGGCCGATGATCTTCTTTACCAGCTCGGGGGATCTCGCTAATAGCCCCGACTTGTTCTCGATGTCCATCCCTAATTTTCCATAATTGAGGAGCCTAGGGTCGAGGATCCCTCGTCGCCTCCGCTACCACCGAGCCCAGACGACATCATTTTCTGTAACAAAATGTTATTAGTACAAATCAGAATGAATTAGAAGAAGACATGCAAATATGTACAATTACTATAAATAAAAATGAATTGTTACTGTTAAACATCCCCTCCCATCCCTGCCCCCTCCCCCCTTCCCCACCCTTCCCCCACCACACACACACATAAATAACCCCACCCACCATCACACACATGCACACACAGTCCCACCCCCACCCCTATCATTATGACATCTCTTTGCGTATTTCATAAATTCATTAGCATCTCTGCGAAACACATCCCCCATTTTATTTGTCTCACCCATCCCTCTTTGTATTTACGGTATCCCATCACAGCTACCACAACTAATCACCTATTAAAGGTAAGAAGCGTATATTCACGGATTAGTATAACAAAACTTAGATTTATAGTATGTTTCATTTAATTATGTCTTATTTATATTTGATTTTTAAATTTCAAATTCAAATTCAATTTATAATAGAAATTTATATTTCCTCCTTCTCCTCTAAAGGGTGAGTGGTCCTATCCAATTCAAGACCGCATTTTTCTGTAATACACTTAACAGCTCATGCACATTGTTACGATTTGAGAAAAATTCGGCAGCATATCACCATAGTTCTCCAAATACACGACGTAGATTGGCAAGTGTGAGTGTTATTTCAATTCATCAATTGAAATAACAGTCACACTTGTCAATCTAGTATGTACCCAGAGAACATTAGGATACGACTGCAGAACTTCCTCCAAAAGTAACAACTTTATGCCACTAAGAATATTATTATACAAAAATTATGCAGTCCCAAACTGTCCAAACAGGACAATTCGAGAGATCTCATTACAGGGGTAATGACTCTCGAACTGGTCTAAAGGATATTGAATGCGTACGCATAAGAACTAGAAGGCTAGTATCTATGCGCACTATATGTAGCTTCAAGTATGTTTCATTTAATTATCATACTATATATATATATATTGTTCGTTATACAAAGTAATTTTAAAAAAAAGTTGAAAAATCCCACCCCCATATGGACAATAATCTAGTGGTCATGCCACTTTTAAAATTAACCAACCCAACATCAATCCACTATAACCAACTGAAATGTCAACAACAAATGTGTATCCCATACTCCTTCTAATTCATCTACTCAATTAATTATTTTCATCAATTAAACTAACAATTAAAGTATACAATTATTAATTTACTAATTTACAATGAGGGGCAATCCTACTTTCATATATTAATTTACTAAGAAAATTGATAATTAATCAATTCGTTTACAAGGGACACTACTTACTAAAATTAACCCCCCTCCCACACGCACGTAGGCCCACCCCCGTATCATTTACCTATCTCGCACATACGCACAAACGCGCACACTACACACACATATACAAACGCGCACATACACACACACACGCAGCTCCCCTTATCCCACCCCCCACCCCCCATCCCTCCCCCCTCCCCCTGCCCCACCCCCTTCCCCCACCACACACACACATACAAACATCCCACCCCCTCCCCACCCCCCACCACACACACACACACAAACACACCCCCTGCCCCACCCCCACCCCCTTCCCCCACCACACACACACGCACACGCACACACACATACACACACATATATATATACACACACACACACACACATATAATTGGAAGTGTGAGAGCAGCGCGTAGAGAGAGAGAGAGAAATTGGAGGGAAAGAAATCGGTGAGGAAAAAAGGAGGGGAAAGGGTTTTTGCTGACAACTTTATATAATTGTCACGGTCAATGACCGTGACAAGTCCGTGACAACTGTACTTGTCACGGACTTTTCGTGACAAGACTTTGTCATGGACTTGTCACAGTCATTGACCGTGATAAAAAACGCGTGTTTTTTTGTCACGGTCAATGACCATGACAAGGCTAGCCATTGAAAGGGTGCCAATTTCCCCATTTTGGTGTAGTGTATGTTCGTTAAACTATATTATCTAAAACTTTAATGGTCAAACACTAGATGTAGACCTAATAAAATGAGGCATGACACGATAACACAACATGAACCGACACAAATTTATAAGTTAATGGGTGGACTCTTAATATTTTCGATCATATAAGTGCCAACCCAATAAGACACGATAGTTAACGGGTCGGATTAGTGTTGACCCCCTTCACCCGTTCATACCCGATAAGACCCATTAATTTAAGTAAAAAACATATATCATTGGGATTTAATGTTAGTTTAATTGTAACGAATTTAATTAAATGAGAGAATTAGTAACGTCAATGAATTAACGAGTCTAATTGTGCTAAAAATGAGCTACGATTGAAAATAAATCATTATCTTAATGGATAATAACGGGTGAACATGACACGACATGTTAAGATAACGGGTCGAGTTTAAATGTATTTTTTTTCACACGATAAGAAAGTCACTCGTTCAGATACGAACCCAATAACACATGAACACGATAAAAATAGACATGACCACGATTCAACAAGACCCGTTGCCAAGTCTAACTAGATGTAACAAGGTTACAAATATAAGCATGGGTGATGAATTAAAAATAATAAAAGAAAATACAAATTAATAATATCAGGCAAAATTGGATCTCTAAACTAATGAGCCTAGATGTTCATGGAAAACTGTTGCACATTATTTTTTTTAATAAAAAAAAGGCTATTGCAAGCCATTATTTATTTGATAACATATGGCATAATTAATTAAAAAAATGTAAGGACATATTTTCATAAGCCCGTTATCAATTTGTTATGTCATATACCGATACACCGTCGAAGAGCATTTAAGAGCAATCTACATCAAAGACGGATCCGAATTATTCAAGTTCTTCATCATTCAAGGCTCCACGAAGTTTACTATGGTAAGGTTATGTTTTAAATACCTTAACTTTTCACTTAGATCTTTTGGGATATTTTTACAAAATATTTTTTTAAAGATTTTGCTTTCGGACACCTTTCCGTAGAAAAATCATAACTAATTCATAAAAATTCAGAATGATACGAAACTGGCGGCCACGCGTTCCCATCAAAATTTTCCACAGGACACGTGGAATATCGTTAGATAGGTCATTCAAACGACCTGGAATTTTCGTTCAAACGACATAGAATGTCATTAGATCTCGTTCGAACGATTTTTGTCCTTCGTTCGAGCGACTTGCTGATCTCATTCGAACGAGCTCTATTTTTGAGGCAGCGCGATTTTCTATAAAATCTCATTATTTAGTTCCGTTTTCATTAAGAAGTCACAGTTTTTTGACGAACATAAATACTGCGAAAGCAGAATCCTTTTTGGCTTCTTCCTTTAGGGTTTTAATCCCTTTTTGTTTTCAATTCACAAAACTCCCATATGCTTTAGTGAATTGTTTTTGGTTTTCAAGAACACAACTTTTGCTTTTGTTCAAACTTGTGGAGAAGCCGTCTCTCTTCTTCATTGATTCCCTCCTGGAAAGGGAAAGTCCTAGTCGAGAAACTTGTGGAGAAGCTGTTCTCTTCTTCATTGCTGACCACCTAGTGTTCCTGTGGGAGATTCCAGCCGACGACATAGGAACTGACACCTGCGGGTATTTTTGTGTCACACTTATTTCATTGTAATCCGTGTAAGCCGTTTTCTTACAAATTATAGTGAAATAAAAAGGTTTTGCCCCTTTGGGGGATTTTTCCTGAAATTGTTTATTTTATCCTGCATGCTTTATTTTATTGGATAAATCATCTAGATGCATGTTTTAGGGTTTAACTAAAATTTGGGATTAATTAAAATTGGATGTTATTTGAGAAGTCGCAATATTTCCGCTGTAGTGATTCTTCAAATTGGTATCAAAGCCTATTGCACTAAGTTATTGTGTTTTGATCCTGATTTTGCACAAAAATAGCTTTTGATGGTTTTGATGATCTTCGATGTCAAATTTTTGAAAAAGTTAATTGGAAAATTCACACGAACTCTTATTTTAAATATTCAGTTGAAAACGAATCTGAAAGGTGTCCTTGTTGTGAGGGTGTTGGTCACACGTTAGATGAATGTACCACAAATTTAAAGAAGAAATTGAATAAATCGGTTTTTCATGTTTCTACCCTTAGTGATAGTGATTCGGAGTCTTTTATGCTTCTAGGCGAGAGCTTCCCATCCGTGTGATTAGTGATGAGAGTGAGGGTGAAAAGAGTGAGGAGGAAGAAGAAGAATTGAGTGAGTTGAAAGTTGCCTACAATAATTTGTATTTTGAATGTTTAAATACAAAAAAGGCATACTTGAAACTTGAAGATCAATTGAAAGAGTGTGCCTTAAAAATAATGATGTTTTAGTTGAAGAACTTAGGGCACGTGAGAAAATTTTGAAAGATAAGCTTGAGTACGTCGAGGGTGAGAGAGATAGCCTTAGAGGGTTGATGGAGACTATGAAAAAGGAGATTTTAGAGTTTGAGAATTCTAGACGTGTACTTGAATCTAGGATAGGTGAACTTGAGGTGAAATTGAAAGATTCAAGTAAAGTGAAATTTGATTTGGAGTCTAGGTCTGAAAAACTTGATAAGATTTTAGGCACCGTCGAGATAAAAAAGGATAGGGGTGGGATTGGTCTTGAAAAACATGTTGCACCCATTCCCACACGTGTGAGAGAGCCCCCTAGGATTGTTAAGAAAGAGACACCTAAGGTTGTTAGGAAAGAGCCCCCTAGGAACATCGTGAGAGTGCCTCCTAGGATCATTAGGAGAGATCCACCTAGGAAAATTCAAAGAGCACCACCTAGGAAATTGATGAGAGCACCACCTAGGAATTTGAGGAGAAGGCCGCCTTTAGGTAACACTCACCTCCCGATTTATACTTGCACACATTGCGATAGGCAAGGCCATCTTAGGCGTTTCTGCTATAAGCTTTTGAATGAACCTAGGAAACATAAAGAGAAAGTCACACCGGTTCCCAAAACCCCCACACCTCGTTACACATCGATTTGGGTTAGGAAATCGGATTTAGAGGCTTATGGTCTTTTTGTTCATGATTCTCGTTTACTTGCACGTGATTCACCCCATGTGAGATCTTTTGGTTGATTGTGTTAGATGTTTGTCATACACTAGCGTTGCATCATAGTATATTCCTCCTTGTGTTATGACTCACTTTGATGTAGCGCACATTGATTTATTTGTTGCATTTGTGTGTTTCGCTACTGTTTTGGCATTATTTTGGATCTGTTTGCACCTTACAGGTACTGTTTTCACAAAATTTTTGCACTGGGCAAAAATGTATGACTTTCTGGTCAAACTGTGAAATTTTGGTTTTCTCGTTCGAGCGAGAACTGTACGTCATTTGAGCGACATCTCTTCTTGCCCGAAGTCTCTTCTCGCGACATGCCTTGTCGTTCGAGCGACAGGCTAAGTCGTTTGAGCAACCTGTCTAGTTTTTCTCCTGTTCCTCTGTTTCAGTATCCTGTGTTCATATGCTTAGGTTTTTGGTACAGCTGGTTGCTTTTGGAAAAGTTTATTTGATAAACACTGCATTGCTCGTTTAATCATACCTGCTTAGATTGATATATTTCTTTCAAAAAATTCAAAAAGATTTTTTTTATAAAATTTTGAAAAAGGCATAAAGATTTTATTTTGATAAAATTTTTAAAAATCCAAAAAGATTTTTGTATTTTATCTACACCGTTTATGGATAGACACTTGGATGATCGAGTCACAATTTCATTCCATTTATCCATGTGACTATTTGATAGTGTTTTGAGATAATAGGTCAATTCATCCATGTGCTTTATAATATTTAGAGTCATTAAGATGTAATTAAGTATTGCTTCCTACATGTTTGACTCATAGTTTCCTTTATTTCACACATGCACGGATTTGTTTGATTATTGTTCTTGACTTATCACATGTTGGTTGGGTGTTTTAATCTCAATCCTGTCCTTAAAATGAACCAAGTGCAATAATACGAGAGTAATAAAAGTAGTGCATGTAAAAACTATTGCCCGTGAGGAGTTAATTCTTTAGTTTAGGAAAAATAATGAGTGAACACGGGAAAGGGCTGCGAGTGAATAATAATCACGTCGTGAAAGCCACCATTTGAAAAGGGCCCACACAAAAAATTAAGGCAATAAAAAGATGAATCAAGCCAAATTATGGGCCATTTAGGTTTTTGCACCAATTCTCCAAAGTTTGAGAATTTAGTTTATTCACCTCTAAAAGAAAATATATATGAGGGTGTTTGGTTGGAGCATTAAAACGGGGTTGCACGTCCTTAAAAGTCTTGAAAATGCGCTAAATAGTTTGGGACGTTATTGGTGTGGAAATCATTTGACTTTAATTTGTTGATTTGTATAAGACGATGTCATTTAAATTCAACAAATTTTTACACCTAAGGATACTTTTAATGTTCATTCGTTAGGAGTACACATATGCATCATGCACATATGATTGATTGAGTTGATTTACCTATCGAATGTGTTCGCACCCATTCATTCCATTTCCATGACTTGGTTGTTTGAGTTTAAATCCATGGTGTGATTTTTTTGGATTTTATTTTTTTGTATGAAATAAATTAAAAAAATCCAAAAATAGTTAGTGAGATTTTTTGAGATACTCATTTGCATGCGCGTAGTTTGATCTTTGTTTGCTATGCATTTTGTCGTGACACTCCATGTTTTTGATTTTTTCTTCTTATCTGTCTATTTGGGGACATCATAAAAAGGGGGAGAAAGAATTATCATGTTATGGGGAAGTTTTTGCATTAAGGGGGAGATTTGATTATTAATGCTTTATTCTTATATCATTTCAAACTCGATGCATCATGAAGGTTTTTGCTTTATCTCATGTGTGTAGGTACAAAGAGTGAAGATCATAATGTTGCACACCCTGAGGAGAAAAGCTTTGAGATTTGACGAAGATGAGTGAAGAACAGTTTTGAAGCCTTGCAAATTTATTCATGGGAGGCTAGATTTGTATAAGTATTTTGGTTTTTGATAATTCGGATTTTTTTTATGTATGTACCGGCATAGAGATAGGGGGAGATTTGTAAGGACGTATTTTAATAAGTCCGTTATCAATTTGTTATGTCATATACCGATACACCGTCCAAGAGCATTCAAGAGCAATCTACATCAAAGACGGATCCGAATTATTCAAGTTCTTCATCATTCAAGGCTCCACGAAGTTTACTATGGTATGGTTATGTTTTAAATACCTTAATTTTTCACTTAGAACTTTTGGGATATTTTTACAAAATATTTTTCTAAAGATTTTGTTTTCGGACACCTTTCCGTAGAAAAATCATAACTAATTCATAAAAATTCAGAATGATACGAAACTAGCGGCCACGCGTTTGTATCGAAATTTTCTATAGGATGCATGGAATCTCGTTTAATAGGTCATTCAAATGGCCTGCCATTGTCATTCAAATGACATAGAATGTCGTTAGATCTCGTTCGAACGACTTTTGTCCTTCGTTCGAGCGACTTGCTGATCTCGTTCGAATGAGCTTTGCTTTTGAGGCGGCATGATTTTCTATAAAATCTCATTATTTGGTTCCATTTTCATTAAGAAGTCACAGAGTTTTGACGAATATAAATACCGCGAAAGCAGAATCCTTTTTGGCTTCTTCCTTTAGGGTTTTAATCCCTTTTTATTTTCAATTCACAAAACTACCATATGCTTTAGCGAATTGTTTTTGGTTTTCAAGAACACAACTTTTGCCTTTGTTCAAACTTGTGGAGAAGCCGTATCTCTTCTTCATTGATGCCCTTCTGGAAAGGGAAATTTCCAGCCGACAAACTTGTGGAGAAGCCATTCTCTTCTTCATTGCTGACCACCTGGGGTTACTGCGGGAGATTCCAACCGACGACATAGGAATCGACACCTGCGGGTATTTCCGTGTCACACTTATTTCATTGTAATCCGTGTAAGCTATTTTCTTACAAATTATAATGAAATAAAAAGGTTTTGCCCCTTTGGGGGATTTTTCCTGAAATTGTTTGTTTTATCCTGCATGCTTTATTTTATTGGATAAATCATCTAGATGCATGTTTTAGGGTTTAACTAAAATTTGGGATTAATTAAAATTGGATGTTATTTGGGAAGTCGCAATATTTCCGCTGTAGTGATTCTTCAAAAAAAATATAACTACGGGAAAATGACACAAAAGAAGAAGTGGGGAAGATGTAGTGATTAAATATATATATATAAGATAATAATTTAAAAAAAAACAATAAATCTTTAGAAGATCTCAAATTATATAATTATTTATACTTTGAACTGAATATTTCAAAAAGTGGACTTGTATATCCATCTGGCATCCCATTCTATAAAACGATTATACCTTCATCTTTATTTCTCAATTGAAATAAAATTTACTTTAACGTACATATGTTTTAATTTTAATTTGGAAAAAAAGGTAGATAGTTAGTACCCTATTAGTCCCTATAGGGTAATATTACCCTATTAGTCCCTACAGCTACCCTATTAGTCCCTATAGCCATCTGACACGTTTTAAGGGTTTAGGTTGCACCTCGAACTTCCTAAAATATTTTGCGATGCATTCTCTTGTATAATAATTTTGAAATTATTTTATTACATATTTGTCAAATATAGTAATGCACATTATCACATATTAATTAGGGGTGGACATGATCCGATCCTATCCGTTTTTTGCCAATTTTTTGGAGCAGACGGTATATTCGGTCCTCAAGTTTTTTGGATCGAGATCGGACCGATTAATTCGATTAACGTATTAATTCGGTTTTGGATTTTTTCGGTTCGATCTGGATAAAATTTGGTCCTGACCCCATTTTATATATTTTTATTTTTAATCAATATTTTTATCTATTGTTCTTATATATATATGTCCCAAACATTAGCTAACCAATGTTTTCAATGGAAAATAATTAAACTGAACTGTAAATGTCTTCCAGACATTAGTACTCCTAGACCTATAATCAAAGGAAGAACTTTAGGTTTTTCCGGTCCAAATAAAAATATTCGTTTTATATATAAGAAAAATAAAAAGGCCGGACCATTTTTAAAAAATAGTAAAAAAAAATATTTTGAGTTGATTTTGTTATATGTTATTTAAAATTTTAGGAAAGTCACACAAAAAAATCAGCCCAAAATGAGTTTGTTTGTTATTTTAAAAGAATCGGTCAATATATGTCAGGTTTTAAGTTTCTAGAAACTGACATATATTTGACCGATTTTTTTAAAATAGCAAACAAAGTCATTTTGCGCTGATTGTTTTTATACGACGTTCCTGAAATGTTTAAATAAAACAAAAAAAATCAACTCAAAATAATTTTTTTTACTATTTTTTTAAAAATTGTCCGTTCTTTTGGTCATTCTTTTTTATCCTTTGGATATCCTCTCCCCCTATATATATATATCCAATCCAAACCGATCTTTTTATATAGTGGCCTTTGGACTAGACTGATTTAATTTGTTTTTGATTTTTTTGGACCGGTTTCTGGATTGCTTTCAAAATAATCTTATTATAACATCTCATGACCATACACTAATCACTAGATCACATACTAAAAAATCCTTTTTATGACAATACTTGCTTAAGAAAACAAAAAGCACATAATAATCTAAAAGTGAGAATTGCAAAATTTTAGATACTTACTAACAAGTGAGAATCTGTACTAGGAAAGCTCAAGAACCTACTTTTCTTCCTCTTAACCCTTTTCTCAGATCCAACTGCCATAATCGGTGTAGAAGATAAAAAGTCATAACTGCCCCCACAACCCCCTCCACTCACTTCCGTAAAACTATCCCACCTGCATGAAGTAAACCCAAATCTCTCCCTACTATCTCACATCCCCTTATCTCTCCCATCCTCCGCGCTCCTAAACGACATCCATCTCGATAAACACCGACCCCTATAAGGAGCGTTGAGCACCGGCGTCAGCAAGTTCATGTTGGTAAATTTATAATTCCTTTCTACAAGTCTTGGTGGGAGATCTAAACACCTATATGTTTCTGTTTTGATGTTGTTGGTGGTGTTGTTTGCATGTCTTGGTTTTCCGGGTGCTTCTTCCCAATGAAATTGGATTGAAGGTGTTTTGTGTAGTGGTGGTGTTAACATTCCTAGTGGGTCAGGTGGTCTTGTTGGAAGTGAAAAGAGAGGGGGTTTTGGGGTAGATGCTGTGTCATAACTGCCCCCACTACCCCCTCCACTCACTTCCGTAAAACTATTCCACCTGCATGAAGTAAACCCAAATCTCTTCCTACGATCTCTCGTCCCCTTATCTCTCCCATCCTTCGGGATCCTAAACAACATCCATCTTGACAAACACCGACCGATATAAGGAGCATTGAGCATCGTCATCGGCGAAGGCATGTTGGTAAATTTACAATTATCTGCTACTAGTCTTGGTGGGAGATCTAAACACCTATGTGTTTTTGTTTTGATGTTGGTGGTGGTGTTGTTTGGGTGTTTTGGTTTTTTGGGTGCTTCTTCCAAATGAAATGGGATTGAAGGTGTTTTGTGTAGTGGTGGTGTTAACATTCCTGATGGGTCTGGTGGTCTTGTTGGAAGTGAAAAGAGAGAGAGTTTTGGGGTAGATGTTGAGTCATTGGATATTTCAAATTCCATCACTAGTCTCTTCTTTTTTTCTCAATATCTATCAAGGGTTTGGTGTGTTTTTATAGAGGGAATGAAATGGTTGTGGCGCTTTGTCTTCAGAAGAAAAGCTATACAAAGACAGTTATTGCCCTCTCCCTTTAACATATCCACGTTTTACCCATCCAAAATTCACATCTTTTCTTCTCTCCAAAACTCTCCATCTCCCTCATCCCATTAACTTTCCCCTCCCATATGGAGGAGATGAATAATCGCATATCTCCACCACTTACCCAACCTTTTATATTCCACAAACACACGCCCATTTCCACCCAACTAAAGATACTTATATTCCCATTCTACCATCGGCCGCAAACCCGCCTGAACCCACGTCGGCATCTCCACAGGTACAATTTTTTTTTTTAATTTAAGCTTTTTGTTCAGTTCCAATCACATTTAGTTCAGCTCCGTAGGTTTCATTTTGATTTATTGGGGTCGATTTCCTTATGTATCTATTAATGGCTTTCACTATTTATATGATGGCTTGAAGATGTGTAGATCCGATTTTGGTGGATTGGGTGATTGAAATCGAGTTTGGGGATATTGGGTATGGTTGGATAATGGGTTAAAATCGGTCAGGTCTGGGTTTGGAGGACATCAGGTCCGGTGCTCGGGTTTACTTGGTTTAGTTTATGGGTTAAGTAGAAGTGGATAACGGGTTTTGCATGGTGGGCCCGGGTATGGTCGAGGAAGAAAGGTTGGACTGCCTGATGGGCGTGTTGCCGAAAGTGGGTTAGGGAGTAGTGATGATTAGAAGTTGATCAATGGGTTCGTGGATGGGCTAAGGCCCAAAACGGGTTAGGGAGTAATGGTCGCCTGATTTTGATGGGTTTGATTGTATTTTTTTTTATGTTCCACCAAAGTACAATATGATAATTCAAAGCTAGGGAATTTTCCATGAAAACAAATTTATAAATGTTGATGGGTTTGATTCTAAATAATGCATGTTTTGCATATTTCCCCATGTAAAAAAATTATTATGGAAGGTAAAAGCATTATATATATATATATATATATATTTTTTTTTTGTGTGTGTGTGTATATGTGTAATCAAATGCATCCTTAATGCAAGATCAATGTCACTAATGTTGTTTTTATTTTATTTTATTTTATTTTTTGTTCTCTGTGTAGAAAAAAGAGAAAGGAAGATGGCTTTTCTGGAAACAAGCCTCCCCAAAGGTGAGCATCGCGTGGGTTGTATTGTTTTTGGAGGAGTTTTCGGAAACTATTTTTCTATTTTTTTTATATAAAGTAGTTGGTTTATAATGTAGCAAGAAGGTTCAAGTTCCCTTACACATTTAAACTATGTTTTCATAAGTTATTAATTTATTTACATATCAAGGGTTAATCATTCTTGGGTTTAGATATTTATTAAAAAAAATATTTGTCGAAAATGGCTCGGGTCGAGCATTGGGTTCTTATATTTTCAAAGAAATGATGGACTTTTTCTTTGTTTGAGAGGTAGTGGTAATTTTTATGTATTCATTATAGCAAGAGGGTTTTATTATTTTATGCCTATTATAAAGTTATAAGTATTTTATAAGAGTCAATTTTTGGGTTTATTAATTGTCATTGTCATCTTGGGTAATGTCTTTCATGTAACTTTGGTTTTGTTATGTAGCTTTATTTTTTTAATGGTGGTCCATTATGTTTTATAAAGTGTTTTGTTAGCACAAGTAAGAATTACGTGGAGACTAAATGATATCTAAACTAAGACATTTTTTGTTTTCAATACATATTATTCTTGTATTAATTGTTTGAACAAATGTCTCAAAGATGATGGTAAAAAATGTTCATTTAAATTTGTATCCAAATTTTTCTTCACATTTTTTGCGCATTCCCGCGCGCATGTAGAAAAAGAGGAAAGGACCCAACGTTTTGCAGGTGCGGTCAATCGGCCCCAATACCGCGGTCGATCGGGGTTTCAACTTTTGCCTTCGAATTGAAACAGTGGTCTTTTTCCAATAACGCGTTCAACCGATCAAAGACCCGCGGTCGACCGGTAACTCAAGTTCTGCGAAACCTCCTTTTCTTGGTTTGGTTTTTACCACTCTTGTTTGTGGTTATCTTCCACTTAGTATATATTGTGACTGGTTTATTTGTTTGAGAATATCCGATCACAATTGTGTGCATGGAAAATATAGAAGATAGTTTTGTTGCTTTTATCTCTCTCTCCTAGGGCTTGACAGTTTTCCTTGCCATTTTCATCTTCCACTTCATTTATTGTAAGGAAAGTTCCATCTTAGTTGTATCTTATTGACTATTGGTATCATTTTGTATAGTTAATATTGTGGTTGTGTATTCAATGCTTTCCTTTACCATAGTTACTTCACTTGTTATTAACTTAATGGTGTGTTTTAATATGGTTAGTTTTATGAGTAGCTAATTTCCTTAGGTTGGGAGCATAAACCCACCTTGGAGGGTTCATTTCTTAACTTGTTCAATGATAAAATACAATAAATGGGTGTGTGGGTTGATATTGGAGTTTCGTAGAATTTTAACTTCTCTTATCATGTAAGAGTTGTATTTATGACTTAACTCCAACATCAATGCATTTGTCCGATAATATATCTTTACCTTCATCTTATATTATTGGGTTGACATCCTTCATGTAGGATAGTTGATAACGATATCTTATTCCCTTTTGAGTGTGATTTAATTGTAAGAACCCGCTGATTTGTGCACATCCGAGGTGGGGAAATGGTCCTTAACCTTTTGTCAAAGAATCTTTTTATAACCCTGTTTATAAATCTCACTTGTTCCTTTTACTACTTTGTTTAATGTTCCGTTTATCTTTGTTCGTTTTGGTTCATTACAACACTCAAACCTAAATCATCTTTTCTTTTATCTTGTATTCTTGTTTATTGATTTTTAACTCGAAGAATATCCTCGGTACTTCATATAATTCCCTGCGAAAATTGACTCCGGTCTTACCGGGTTTTTATTACTCTCGTGATTAGCGTGCACTTGCGCTATACAATATTTTGAGCGAGTCAAGTTTTTGCCGCCGTTGCCGGGGAAGTATTAGTAACGACTATAATAATTTAGTTCTTTGTCGATAAACCCTTTACATTTAATTGTTTGAGCTAGTGTTGTTTTGAAGGATAGGTTTTCTGTCCTAATGAGCAACAATTCGAACCAAGGGTTCGCTGGGGACTAAAAACCACTATTTTCTTCTGAAAGCTCAAACAATCTCTTATATAACTCTGGTGCATCATTTCAACATCATTACTCTCTTAATACGGCGCCATCCCAGACATATTTGCCATCCATATCACAATACCCTAGTGCACCCCCCCCTTGGTATGACTTTTTGATCTTCTTATGGAGTATAATTATGCACCCCCGCGGGGTGTTGCTCCCGTGCATCAGTCATTTGCTGATTACCTCTGCCCGGAGACCATATCTGTACTTAGATGTATTACATTCTCATTTAACCACGAAGCTTTCCATTTCTGAAATGGAAAGATCAATCTGTTGCCTTCCATCCTCGGAATAAAAAATGAAAACCCTTACCGTCACATTAGAGACTTTGAAGAGGTGTGCAACACTTTTTCTGACCAAAATTGCACACCCGATCTTGTGCGGCTTAAGATGTTTTCATTTTCTATTAAAGACAAAGCAAAAGATTGGTTGATCACACTTCCCCCCAACTCTATTGGGAATTGGCAACAATTTCAATACCTCTTCTTGAAGGAATTATTACCCATACACAAGACAAATGCACTCATGAAACAAATATAAAATTTTTAACAATACGATCATGAGACATTTGAAAAGTACTGGGAACATTTTAAATCGTTGAATAGGTCTTGCCTGCACCACAATTTTGATCAAATGCAATTTTATCAAATCCATTTTCACGAGGCTCTAAACCCTTTGACCAAATAGTTAGATAAAACCATGTGTCAGGGTAGTCTTATTGATTTGAGCAGCGAGGAAGTAGAAGCCCATTTCGAGTTTGTCTCAAAGACATCTCGGGGATGGGATGCGTTGAACCCATATGACCACACTGTTCACGATAACACAACCCCTCAAGGGTAAACCAACGGTCTGTCTATCTTGTAAGAAAATTAGGATACTTAGACCACATACGATCAGTTGTGTCATATAATTGTTGTGATGCAACTCACACGTCAATCCCCACCCATGGAAGCCGTCCAAAAGGTTTACGTTGTGGAGGAAGTCGTGTGCGTTATTTGTAACTACATTGGCCACCCAACGAGAGAGTGTCCTTCACTCCCTAGCATTAAGGGCCAGTTGCAAGAGCAAGCTAATGTTATAGGGTCATATAGAAAGCAATACTCTAATGCTCCGTTCGATCCCCACAACCCTTCGTACAATCCAATCTGGAGGACGACACATCCTCTTATGAGTTGGAAGGATCAAAATTCCTAAATGCCTCTAACTCAAGGCTTTCCAGGCCCGTGTCCATCCCCGTCCCCATAATTCCAACAACAACCTCCCCCATATCAATCACTACAACATCCACCCGCGGGACCTCCTGCTTCGTATTTGCCTCCATAGAGAAGGCATAATGAGGAACAATTTGCCACTGTTTAAAAATTTTCGCAACTTGAATAGTCCATATCTCAAATGGAACGTTTTATGCAAGAGATGAAAATCTCTCTTGCTCAATTGGTTCAAAACTCCCAAGGGGTTACGAGACAACTTCTACTGGCGCAACCTCAACCCAACCCCAAGAGCCAAATGGGAAATGAGAGATCCACCTTGAACACATCGCACACTGATCATGCTAAGGGTATTGCTACCCTTAGGAGCGGCAAAACGGTTGACAACAAAGTTGTGAAACCCTTACCGGGGCCACCCATTCACACTAAATCCAAAGGCAAAGCCATTGCTACGGAGGACGTGCAATTGCACAATCCCGCTAACATAGACGATGTCATACCTAAAGAGTGAGATGAGCCTATTATTGCAAAGGACACAATTTGTCCCATATTGGCACCATTTCCACAAAGGCTAAAGGAAAAGGCTACAAAAGCCTCCGAAGAGGGATTCCTTGAGATTTTTAAGCAAGTTAACATGAGCATCCCCCTCCTCAAGGTCATCTATTATGTGACAAAGTATGCCAAGTTTATCAAAGACTTGTGTACGGTTTAAAGGAGACAAAATGTGAGCATAAAGGCATATATGGTTGTCCAAGCAAGTGCTATTATAACCAATGAGCTAGCCACAAAATTCAAAGACCCGGGTTGCCTCGCCATTTCATGCATAATTGGGGAGATTAGAATCGATCGTGCCTTCCTAGATTTAGGGGTAAGTGTGAACTTGCTTCCTTATTCTGTGTACCTCGAGTTGAACCTCGGTGAGATTAAATCGACTCCTGTCACTTTATAACTAGTTGATCATTCGACTAGGATACCAAGAGGAGTTATGGAGGACGTGATTGTCCAAGTCGATTCTTTCTACTACCCATTAGATTTTATCATCTTAGACACTTAACCCATACCAAAAGGGAGTTCGCAAATCCCAATAATTCTCGGGCACCGTTTCTTGCCACCGTTAATGCTAACATCAATTGTAGGAATGGGGTGATGAAACTTTCATTTGGTAATATGAGGGTCGAAGTCAATGTTTTCAACCTCCTTAAGCAACCCCAATTTTACAATGAAAGTGAGGAAGCGGTTGAAATGGAGGCTTACATTGGCACTCTTGTCCAAGAATATTTTGACGTCTCCTATTTTCAAGATCCATTAGAGGCATGCATATCTAACTCCTTGGACAACGATTTTCTCATCAATTATAAGGGCTATGAATATGCCTTGATGCGAATTTCTTTTCACTAAATAGGGAGTTAATGGACGTGTGCAATTCCCTCGAGTACTTTGAGGAGGTGAATGGAGGTATTGAGGGTAATAACATAGATGGAGATGGTGAAAGAGACCTCATGCATGATGAAAGTGAGGGGGTTATCAAAGACTCGATGTGGATATCCCACTTTGAGAAATTACCCCCACGTGACTCTTTTCCCTTCCCATCGAGTGTTTTAATGGCCAACCTTGAGCTCAAAACCTTGCCAAAGGAGCTCAAGTATGTTTTCCTAGGCTGTGAGAACACATTTCCGATGATTATAGCGGCAAACCTTTACAATTGCCAAGAATTAGCCTTACTTGAGGCGTTGAGGAAGCATAAGAGTGATTTAGGATGGTGCATATCTGACTTAAAAGGGATCAATCCCTCCATTTTCATTCATAGCATTTACTTAGAGGAAGATGCCAAACCCACCCGTCAAATGCAAACACGGTTGAATCCGGTTATGAGTAAGGTGGTGATGGAGAAAGTGATCAAATTGTTTGATGTGGGGATAATCTACCCCATTTTCGATAGCGAGTGGGTGAGCCTGACGCAAGTCGTACCAAAAAAATTAGGTGTCACTGTTGTTGAGAGTGTGGAGGGTGACCTTTTACCCTCGCGCATTTTGACCGACAACCGAGTTTGCATTGATTATAGAAAGCTTAATGTGGTGATAAGGAAATACCACTTTCCAATACCCTTCTTTCACTAAATTCTAGAACGGGTAACCAGACATAGGTATTACTATTTTCTTGATGGCTATTCGGGGTACAATCAAATTGAAATAGCCCTCGAAGATCAAGAAAAGACCACGTTCACTTATTGTACGGTACTTTTGCCTTTCGAAGAATGTCATTTGGTCTTTATAATGCACCGACAACTTTTCAACAGTGCATGCTTAGAATTTTCAGTGACATAGTCGAAGACATTATAGAAGTCTTCATGGAAGACTTGAATGTCTTTGGTAATATGTATGCAGACTACCTAGCCAATCTTGAAAGAGTGCTAGGGAGGTGTATTGAGAATAACCTTATTCTCAATTGTGATAAGTGTCACTTCATGGTGACACAAGGGATAGTTTTGGGTTATATCGTCTCTAATGACGGTATTCAAGTTGACAAGGCTAAAATTAAAGTTATACCCAACACTCCCTCTCCAAAAAACCTCAAGTATGTAAGGTCCTTTCTTGGTCACGCTGATTTCTACCAATGTTTTATTCAGGACTTTAGCTCGATCGCACGCCACATATGCGCCTGCTTGCTAAAGATTCTCCATTTTAGTGGAGTAATGCGTGCCAAGAATTGTTCGATAAATTGAAAACTATGTTGACCACTGCCCCTATCATGCAATTGCCTCATTGGACCCTTCTATTCGAGCTTATGTGCGATGCAAGTGACTATGCCGTGGGGGCGGTGCTTGGTCAACGGAGGGATAAGAAACCTCACATGATTTCCTATGCTAGTGCACGCCTGACCGTGTACAAATAAACTAATCCACCACGGAGAAGGAACTACTAGACATAGTATCCGCGTTGGATAAATTCTGGGCTTACTTGGTAGGATCACCCATAGTGTGCTTCACCGATCATGCCGCACTTAAGTACTTTCTTTCTAAGAAGGATGCGAAAAGTAGGCTTATTCGTTGGGTTCTCCTCCTCCAAGACTTTGACCTCTCTTTCAAAGATAAAATGTAGTTGCGGATCACCTATCCCGACTTACATTCGATCACGATCATTTCGATCCCATCCCAATCCGATAATCCTTCCCAGATGAACAACTCATGGCCATTTCGACGTTGCCATGGTTTTCCGATATTGATAATCTCCTTATCATTGAGGCCCACCCATCGTAATTTCCGTCCAAGGACAAGGAAAGACTTTCAATGGTGGCCCAATCATTATTCATAGATGACCCATACATGTATAAACTATGTCTGGACCAATTCATTCGCGAGTGTGTCCCAAACGATGAGATCGCAAGTATATTGTTGTTTTGCCACAACGGAGCATATGGGGGACACTTTTCTTCCCAAAAGACTACCCTTTAAGTGTTACAATGTGGTTTCTATTGGTCGACGATCTTCAAGGATGCGCCTGCCCTATGTAAAATTTGCTCCTGTTTCCAATCAATTGGGAAGATTACCAAAAGGAACATGATGCCCCTTGCCCTTTTTCTCGTAATTGAAGTTTTCGATTGTTAGGGAATAGACTTCATGGGTCCTTTCCCTAAGTCCAATCATTTTGAATATATTTTAGTTGCAGTCGACTATGTATCCAAATGGGTGGAAGCCGTGTCTACAAGGAACAACACCGCGAAGGTAGTGTTGAAATTCCTAAAAGAGAACATCTTGGATCGCTTCGGCCCACCCAAAGCATTCATAAGAGACCAAGTCATCCATTTTTGTAATGATATATTTTGCCGCTTGATATCACAATATGGGGTCACCCATAAGGTCTCTCCCACTTATCACCCTCAAGCCAACGGCCAAGAAGAATTGGCAAATAGGGAGATAAAAGGGATCCTTGAGAAAACTGTGGACCCTTTAACCAAGGATTGGTCATATAGGTTAACCGACGCGCTTTGGGTGTATCGAACGACCTATAAGACGCTCGTCGGAATGTCCCCTTACCGTTTGGTTAATGGTAAAGCTTGTCATTTGCCTCTAGAGCTTGAGCACTGGGTATATTGGGCTGTCAAAAAGCTTAATTTTGACATTAACGAAGGCAGTGACCTTCGTAAGTTCGAACTCAATGAACTTGAGGAGTTACAGAACGATCAATACGAGAACTCTCGTGTTTTTAAGTCCAAAACCAAGGCATTTCATGATAAAAGGATAATGCGCAAGCACTTTGAGGTGGGCCAAAAGTCCTAATCTATGACTCCCGCCTCCACCTTTTTCTCGATAAATTGCAATCCCGATGGAACGGACCGTTTGTGGTACAAAAGGTACACGATCATGGTGCCATTGACATATTGAACCCAAGGATCGAAACCCTTTCTAAGGTGAACGGGCAGAGGCTCAAGCCTTTCTTTTAGGACCCTGAGCTAGCGGAAATCTCTCTAGAGGATCCAAAACATGCGGGCCCCCCAGAGGGTGTCGCAACTTAAGCTTTGGATTGTCTTTTTTTTTCGGGGGGGGGGGGGGGGGGGTCTTTTTTAATTGGAGGAAATCGTGCTTATGCACACTCGGTTCTATACTTACTTATCACCCCGAAAGCGGCCCTTTTTCAGTGGAGAGAAATTTTATTGGTTTAGGTGGGTTATAACAAAAGTTGGGGAAAGAATTGCAGGAAACAGAGTCGCGGTCGATCGCTAGAATCCCTTCAAGCACACTGTCTCATTTCGTAAGCCATTTCCCAAATCATGGTCGATCGGTGTTTTCCCTTCAAGCCCACTGTCAAACGTCCAAGGCTTAATTTTAAACCGTGGTCGATCGTTCCCAGAACCACGGTTAACCGCGCCTCTCAGTCATTTGGCAAAATCATTTTTTTCTCTCTTCAGCCGAAAATCACCAAAAATAACCCTAGGTCCATTTTCTCTCCCTCTTGCACTTCCAATACCCTCCTCCGACTTCCAAGGTATGATTCTTACTCTTATTTTCTTAATTCTAATGTTGGTTGTGGGTATTCTTGAATACATTTCATGATTCTAGAGTTGTTTGTGTTTGAAAAATTCTTTATATTTTTTGATTCCTTCTTTATTTTTTTAATGTTCTTCTCATTTTCTCTAACACACACACACACACACACACACTTTCCATTAATATATAAATGTTGGTTGTGTAAATAAAATGGATGAACATTGTTTTGTTTATGTTTTTGCCCCAGTTGTGTCCACACCCATCTCTGTGTAACTTGCCAACTGTTTTTGATGTTAGAATCCCATTCATGGAAAAATGTTAGTGTTTATTCTTGAAATTGCCATGAATTGGGGTTATTTGTTGGTGCAAATATATCCCAACCCCTCTTTTTCTACTTTGCACACCAAGTGTTTGTTCAAATGCCTCAAAGACTTTATTTTCATCTCTTGGACATTTTCTTTCTTGCTAATTCATTCCACACCATTGCTATTTTAGTTTCAACTACACTGTTGTACTAGTTTTTGTTTTGCAGGTATAAATGGGCGAAGTTGAAAAATACAGGCAGTCTCGCTGCGTGCCCCCAAGGGCATTGATGGATTCCATTGTGCCTAGGAAAAACAGTGGTTTGAGGCATACTTTGCCACCTCGAAGCGCCCACTTGCATTCAACCTTTCGTGGAAGATGGAGGACCTCCCTCACAAAGCCTTGGCAATTCTCAAGCGCTACAATTGGGACTCCTTCTTGGGGTGCCAGAATACAGTCAGCGAGGAGCTTGTTCGTATTTTCTATGCCTCATAGATTAAGTGTAATGAGGAGAAATGTGTATTTGAGGCGTATGTACGGGGAGTAAGGATTACTTTTTACCACAAGGACCTAGCCCGGTGGATGGGAAATGTGGCGGACCTTGTCCCATTTGTGAGTCTATATGATGAGGGGACCTTTGACCTAGACACAGATTGAATTTCTAGCCCCAGGTGAGTTCTGGATGAATAAAATGTTCCGTTCAGTTGCGATGGAAGATTTGCTGAGGCTCCTACATTATGTGAACGTTCACTGCTTGATGGTGACAAATAACCGATCCGAGGCTCGTCATAAACATGTCGTCTTCCTCTATAATTTGTTGAAATAGTTGGGAGACATTAACCTCCCTCAATACTACCTGGATCAGATGTACTCGATGTCCAAGGAAAAGGCGTGGAACCTCTCCCTTCCTTTGCACGGAATTGTTACACAGATTTGGCGCCAAGCCAAATGCCCCGATTACTCCTATGATAGAAAAGTGGACCCCAAGGGAGTCCTAACCAAAGACAATATCAGGAGGTACTTGTTGCACTATTGGGGTGAGCCAGAAGTCCAAAAGAGGCTGAGGGTGGTAGTTGAGGACGTGGATGAAGAGACGGAGAGGATGAGAGATGAGCAGGGATCAGGCCAGCACGCTGAGGTGCCTCCCGCAGTTATCGATGCCCTCTTTATGGCATTCGAGGCACGACATGATCATATATGGGAGGAGACTCAAATGCGATTGGCTACTTTGGAGTCATGTCTCGACCAGAACGGGACTGAGCAGTGCCAGGACCGGACCGAGCGGTGTCAGGAGTTTCACTTGGTCCAAGCCATGATGCATGATTTGTGCAACAGAATGGCCCGAATGCACCACTCTGGTCGCATTTCCAGAGTCCTTACGACCCAGCTTTCCAGGGTTCATCCAGCGGTTTGGGTCTCTAGGCAGTTTTATGGTGGCAAGCTGGTTCTTTTTGGATGATGATGTGTATCATTTTTTAGGGCGGTTATAATTATTTTGTATTTCCCGTTTTGCTTTGTATGCACTGATTAAGATGTTTTGTAATGAACTCTATGAAATCAGTAATGATAATTTAGTTTTTGTCGAATTATTAGATCTTGATGTGTATACATTTTGTTTTCCAAATCTGATGTCCACCATCAATTATCTAGTGTTTGTTCTTCAACCTCTCTAAACTATTGCTACTCACGGCATGATCCTTTCTAAGTTAATCATTGTGGTACATATTTTGTTTTTCTTATGTTGGTATAGGACGCACATTGATTACCTCGGGCTTCACTCCAAATTGAGGTGATTTGTTTTTATCCCTCTCTTTCTCATACGATCTTTAATTACATTGAGGACAATGTGCAATTCTAGTTAGGGGGTGTATTTAGGCATCTCAATTTCTTTTTGATTATCTTGACCCTATATTTATTAACAAAAAAAATTGTTTTATTTATTTATTTTCTCTTTCTTGGGCATTTTGCCCTAATTTCCTATGATAAATTTAATATTTGGCCTATCCAATTGCTAATTCAATGATGCATTTTCTATTTCTTTCATGTTATTAAACTTTAGTCCTTATATTATTCAACATTGGGGATAAATGCATATATTAAACCTTGAAAACCCATGAGCACTTCAGCATATTTTCTAAAATGGTTCGGTAGGATAATTATAGCTTAGTATCTTGTTATTCCTTTGTGTACACTAAAACTGAGCGAGCTTCGTGCTTTTCATCGTTTTCGAGTGCTTATACATTACTCTTTCTCTTTCATGAAAAACGTATCTTGTTGGCGATTTCATTTTCTTTTCATTGATTGCATATTAATTGAAGTATCACTTGAGCATGATTTTCAACAGTGTTGAGTCTCGAGAATCACTTGAAACTTTAGGAAAGGATCATAGGCCCTCTTTGTTGTTTAACCCATATGACCTTAACCTCACCCTTATAAATGTCCCTAGTCAACCACGTTGATCCCTATTATGACCTTTCTTTTCGTCTCAAATCCCCTAACCAACTCCACATTGGAGTTTTACACCATACGTTTTACCTTTCTTACCTATGTTTGGAATGATATTTGGGATTGAATGATGTTGTGTAGTATGGTTGCAATTTAAGCATGAAAAGAGTGAGACAAGAAGAACGAATAAAGAAAAAGAGAAGAAAAAGAGAAAGTTGAAAACAAAAGAAAATAAAAGAAAGAGAAATTTGTATATATTGTTTATAGTGATTCAATAATCCTTGCTACTCTCTCGATTGATATATTTAATGCTTGTTTGGAAATCATTTTACAATTTTGAAATTGCCCGCTATTTTCCATTATCCCAAGTTCTTCATTTCCAAACATCTTTTGTATCCGTAAATACATCCTTTCATTTCATACCCCTAACCCCAAGCCTACATTATAACCCAATAAAGTCCTATTTGATCCTAGGGTAATGTGATTCAAAGGTCGAAAATTAGTGATAATATGTTTAAGTGCATTTCACATTGGTTAATATACGATGTCCTTTCACGAGACTGTATTTTTTCACTTTTATATTACGTTCTTCATCAATGACATGTGCGCAACCTTGTTTTCTTTTACAATTACTCTCTATACCCGCATGTCCCGTGTGTTACACCCTATTCCGAATGCTCCTATTCATTGAGTTTAATATCCGAAGAGGATTGAGTGGAAGATGGCTTTAATGGTTATCTGGGTTGTAGGTGTTTTTACCGAATCAAAACTCTTTACATGTGCATGCACCCCACTCACAATTGAGGTTTTAATTCCATATAGTCATTACTTTAATATTGATAGTTGTGGATTGATGGGAAAAATCTCTCCTTTGACTTGTTAATAATATGTTGAAATATCTAATTGTTGTTGAGTTTGGCATATTGGTTGTTTGGCCATGCATGTTTTGAAGAAATTTGATGTTTGTGGGTTTCATCCCTGAAAACCCTCACGAGATGACACTCATACACTAGAGTAACCTAGCGGTTTAACGGCTTGTTGCATTCGCTAAATGCAACCGTGCACCCATGAAAGTGGCATTTTTTCTGTGTACATATTGTTACTATACTTACCGCTCTTTGTGGAGAGTTTTGTTTTGTTTCATAGTTAGGGACTAGAAATGTGAGTTAGGGGGTATGATTAGTCGCAAATATTATATATTTTGCACCCATTTGTAGACACCCCATTCTAATACCCTCTAACTTCTCCTAAGGTCCCTAGCACCTCCCTTCAACATTTCAATCCTAAGTCATACCCCGGGTACTGACCTAAAGGCCATCGGGCACTCCCAGGCTCTGGTTGACCAAAATTTAAACTCTTCAGCTCGATCAAGACTGAATGAATCTTTGAAGGGCACTGAAACCCCTTTTAAATGGTCCATCCCGTGCGTGATTCTGACTTACTATGCGGACGAACAACCCGTTTTCCACCGAAACTCGATCAGGAGGTCACCAGACGCTCCTAGGCTCCGTTTGGCCAAAGTCAACTCTTTAGCTCGATCGATACTTAATGAATCTTCAAAGGGCACTAAAACCCCTTTATAATGGTCTGCCCCGTGCGCGATTCTGGCTTACGCTACAAACGAACGATCCGTTTTACTCCGAAAGGTCATCGAGCGCTTCCAGGCCTTGGTTGACCAAAGTCAACTCCCTAAACCGAGTCAAGCTCTTAGGAATGTCTACTTACATCTCCTCACCTTTCCAACGGTCTGCCCCGTGCACAATTCTGACTTACCATGCAAACGAACGATCCGTTTACATCTGACGATCCCCCGTCCATAGGACCAACAAATGTTTCCGAGCCACATTTGACCCAAAGTCAACTCTCAGAAGTGAGGAAAGTATAAATAATTTCAAAGGTATCTGAAGTACCTTTCCAACGGTTTACCCCGTTTTTGATTGGGATCAACGGTTTGTGCTCTACGACTAATTTTCCGAAGGAACCTAAAAGAGACGGCCAAACGGCAGGTTCCAAACCCTGCCTATCAGCAGTGTGCCTAAACACACCTACCGATTGGCAGGACCAGGGCTATGATGATAAAAAATTCCTTGGGCCTATAAAAAGGATGGCCTAACCTCATTTCAAGAGGAGGAAGATCAGAGATCCATCACTCTCAGCAAGCTCAGAAATCCCCTCTCGAAGTCAACGTGATTTTCACATCCAAATCCCTTTCCAACCTTCACCTTTCATCACCTTTTTCATCAAACTTGGTGAATTAAGTACCCTCCATCATCATCCAAGTGCAAGGTTTTCTCTCCAACACCCAAGATCAAGCTCAAGATCTTCAAGAAGGTCCAACTTTCTCCACTCTCTCCTTAAATTCGAATTAGTTTGTTTTGTTACTTAGTACTTTTATCCTCTCATCTCACATATCCTAATATACTTTTTATCTAATATTATTGCACATCTCTTATTTTCATATAAATAAAACCCAAAAAAACAAGAAAATAGGATTTGCTCATAAATTCCAAACGGGAATTCTCATACTTTTCTCACAACTAAAACACTTCTTTAAACACACACACATACAAGAGAAGTCCCCGATTGAATTTATGGGATAAATCCCACCCCTCATTTTGCATACGAACTACGTGGACCTTGATGCCTCTATAGGCTCTGTAGGCGTCTCGGGGTAAAACCCGAGACTCGAGTCATTTTCCTACTTTTTTCCTATTTTTCTACATTCTTTAAACTTAATTATGATATATATATATATATATATATATATATATATATATATTTGTTCTTGATGGCGTATTATCCCGCATGCGTTATCATTCCCTTATAATGATCGACGCTAGGATAATCGCATAAATCCTATTTTCTAATATTAATTTTAAGAACATTCCTATGGATGACTCGCTTTATCTCTTCCATGATACAAGTCAATTGTAATACCCCGTATTTTTATAACTTTTAATTTTGGGGGATTTATTAAATTTAATTAGAGATATTAAATTAATATTAATCCAAAAAATCATTTAAATACTTACTAGCGTTATGAGAGTTAGTAATTATTTTGTTATAAGTTACTTTATGGGTAAAGTAAGTGGTGTAATTATGATTAGTAAAATTATCACGAGAATCGAATTTGATAATTTTGGAAATTTATCGGGATGCGCTTGTGTCGTGTCGGGATTAAATGTGGACTATTAAAATTAAATAAATTATAAGTCACCCGTATGGTCATTTTGAGTGCGTCAATGTGTCCGGAAGGGTCGAGATAATCAAAATAATGTACCCAGGGATTTAGTTTGGGTCTCGGGGCATTTTTAGGCCTAATTAACACCCCAAGAAGGTGTTTTGAACATTTTACATTATTTGCATGAAAACCCACGAAAATTCTAAGGGTATTTTAGATGGAAAGAGTCATCTTTTTGGGTTAGAATCACCATAAACCAAAGAAGACTATAGGAGAGGAAGATGAGAGGCTTTCGAAGGAGTTTTAGGCCAAGAACTCCACCGTTTGCACCGCCGTCGCCACCAAACGATAGATTGTGCAACGAGGATCACAACCACACAAATCTCTCCAAAAAATCCGAACCAAGAATTCTCAGGCAAGTATATATCTTGATCTATTTCAGTTAATGCTCCAATAATATTAGCCTAGGATCGATTATGACTAGTTTTTGTGAAAGAAAAACCTATTTGGAGATTTGAATTCGCACGTTGTATAAGTAATAGATGTATTCTGAAAACCCAATTCATATGTAGAGATTGAACCACGAAATTACAGTAAATAAAGAGTATTGAATCTGGTAAAGGAATGGGAAGAAACTAAACAAAAGAAATATTAGGGTTCTTGATGTTTTTCAGGATTATGCCCTTTCAATTCGTTATTCATGATGGAAATCCACATGCTTGACGTAGGAAATCACTTATTTGAGGTTATAATACTTGTAGTATAAATTATTGGGAGTTTGGTAGTCAAATATATCGTTTTGGACGATTTTGGAAGAGGAAACCCGTAACTGGAAATTCTGCAGATTTGCCATACCTGCCTGATAGATCGATCGACCCTAGAGCATTGATCGATCGATAATTCGATCGATCGAATACCTGCCATCGATCGATCGACCCCTCCTGTATAACTCATATTCCCTTTTTAATAGGTCGTTCTAACTTAAATGATTAGACATTCTTGGATATTAATGTGAGAACATTTTGGGACATAAAGAAGACTAGTAGAACTTTTGGAATATATGGACCCGTTAATATGAGACGAGATTAACATTTCACAGGGGGGTGTTTTACATATAAGGGACAATGGGAATATTTGTTAAAGGGTGAGACTCATAAAGAAGTTACATTGTAAAATAAATGAGTACCTACTGAAATTACACTTGGAGAGATAGGAATCCACGAGTGTTACATAGTAAATTGGAATAATCCCACAAATAAGAATAAGAGACAAACCGTTATACGTGATTATTTGATAATGAGTAATAAGGATAAATATCATAATTATGGGTCGTGAGAGTATACCTAAATTTGATATGGGAATAGTGGTATACATATATGATTGTGTTTATGCATATACTATATACGTGTAAAAATCATTCCCGCGCTACTTGCTATCCCGGAGGTTATCGCGCTGGGACAGTCTTATCTCGATGGGACCTTTATGGGGGATATTGACTCGTACCCTAGAACATAGGAATCCTTGGTACAGGCTATCGGATCGATAGTCAGACGGTCCTAAGAGACGCGAGTGTATGTGCTGACCTCGTAGTGACTTGGAACTATGCTTCGCCTCAATTTGTATGTGTTATGTGTTAATACTGTTCGAGAGTGATTCCGAACTTGTATTTCCCTCAGTACGAGTGATACGAGGATTGAATAGCAGAGTATGCCTGCACCATAAATTTTATATGGGGTGCCGTTAGAATATATATATATATATATATATATATATATATATATATATATATATGAGTATTTAATATATATATTTATACCTGGAATTTGGGAACTACATATTGTGACTATGGTAAGTAAGAAATGAATAATTATTTCAACTTGGGAACAAGTGTTTGAAAAGTATGATGCGTTACTGAGAAACCTTATAATTAACTGAGGCTTATGTGAGAACTCTACTGTTCAATAAAATTAATTTCCTTAACAATTGAAATTATCGGCATGAAATCTTATGAGTAACTTAAGATAAGATAAGTTAAGCTGTTGAGAGTATTAGTGCGATAGGTGTGCACATTAGAAGAGAGGTGAGAATTTCTCAAGGGAGTGTCTCACTAATATGTTGGTTGCATTAGCCGGTAAGAATTTTAAATACTTGCTAAACTAATTTTAAACTGTTTTATAATCGGGCTCTGACCCGTTTACTATTTTCTCTTCTCTCTTGTATATATGTATTTATGTATATATTGCAGGCCTCTTGCTTAGATGACCTCATTATTGATTCCACTTCTAGCACTATTTTATTAAGTTGGGCATGTGTCTCCCTTTTTCCACTATTCAGTTGTTTTATCAGAGATTGTGATTCGTTTATTTCCAATATTTACACTTTGGGAATTATTATTGTCAGGATGTTTTCCTTTAAGTTTTAAAGTTGGAATTAATTAGTTGAATGTTTAATTATTTGGACTGTTTGTTCCAGTATAGTTGTTGGGTGATTCTTTATTTATGAATTATGTAAAGTTTTAAATATTGGTTTTTAATTAAATTTGGAAATGGATGTCATAAAAATGGTTTTGACACTTAGCTTAATAATTTAGGGTGTTTAATTGGAAAAGTTATTTTTGCGACAGTGATGCTAAGAATGAACCAACCGTTCACCTTGATTATTGGGATACTTCAACAGGCCGTTGCGTTGCATCACGAAAGAAGAAGCAGTTGAGGTCCTCAAACAAGCGCATGATCCAACCCATATAGGAGGAGCCAAGTTGTATGATCAGCCAATGACGTTGGGGTATTATTGGCCATCAATGGAGAAAGACTCGGCTGAATTCACCCGAAAATGTAAAGCTTGCCAACTTCATGGGAATATGATCCATGCCCCATCGGTAGACTTACACTCTCTGTCAACACCCTATCCGTTTCATACTTGGGCGTTCGACCTAGTGGGGGCAATACACCCTTCTTCGAGAGGCAAGATATAAATACTGGTAGCAACGGAGTGTTTTACAAAATTGGCCGAAGTGATACAACTCAAAAGAGCAACGGCTAGGGTGGTGAGAAACTTCATCAGAGAATACATCATTTGCCATTTTGGGATCCCAAAGGTTATTCTCTCAGATAATGGGACTCCCTTCGTCAATTTCGAAGTGACAATGCTCACAGACAAGTACTCTATTGTTCATCACACTTCAACGGTGGCATATCCGAAGGGAAATGGTCAAGCCGAAGCAACTAACAAAACCTTGGTTAATATTTTGGCCAAGATGATGGAGGACTTTCCAGGGGCATGGGATGACAATATACCAATTGTTTTGTGGGCCTATAGAACAACCAAGAGGAAAACCACAGGATACACGCCGTTCTCTCTTATTTATGGGGCTGAGGAAATCCTTCCAGTGGAGTTGGAAGTTCTCTCTGCTCGATATGCCTTGTGAAGTAGCATGCTCCCTCAGAATAGACATGTACAGGTGGAAGCATTGTATGAACATAGAGATAATTCGATGCAACACTTTGAAATGTATACGAAACAACTCTCCAGGGCATACGATAACTTGGTGAGACCAAGGAAGTTCATGGAGGGAGACCTCATCTTGAAAGCAGCAATGAAGCACATCAGGGGGCTCCCTCTACCTAAGTTTGCATCCAACTGGGAGGGACCTTTCATTGTAAAGGATGCTCACGATTCTGGCTATTGTTTAATTTTGAAGTTAGAGGAAGATAAGCCATTTAAGATTAACAATAAATGGCTGAAGGTTTATCATGTGTAACCAACCGAGTTTGAACCACTATTATAACTGGCTGTTATTATGAATATACATGTTTTAGTTACGATTTGAACACATTGAAAGAATTGCAGAAATGCGAAAATTTATAACATACAAAAACAGTCACAACACATGGAAGAATTGGAGTCATAACACATGGAAGAATTGGAGTCACAACACATCGAAGAATTAGAAAATATACATTATTCATTCATAAACAATGGAGCATTACAAAAAATTTGGGAGCTATCGCCCAAAAATTACATAAACAAAAGAAGATGGAGGATATGTATACAAGAAGCAATTAGCCTAAGAGAAACGATAAATCCGAGGAAGAGAAAAAATATCCAGGAAGGCCCGAAGAAGCTGCTGTGAAAGACCGTTGGGCATTAATAGAAACCTCCAGCCTCGTCTGCACTTGTGTACGTTCGATGAGGAGTCTCTCGCGTTTCAGCTTGACCAGACATAAGGCTTCCTCAGCATCCTTTACCTCTTGATCCACCGCTTCCAAAAGGGGTGCTAATGCGACCCGATTGGCTTTGTCAGCTCGCTGGTCCTCCTGATGCTTTCATAACACTTACCTCTGGCCGATCAGTTACTGGTTCTTCAAAGTCTTTAAATGTGTTATAATCCAGTCAAAAAGGAAACCATCACGCCCCAACTCCCTCAGAAAACCCAGAAATTGGTTGAGGAGGGATTTGGTAATGCTTGTAGTAGGAGTACGGGAAATTTCAATAACAACGATCGCCATGCCTCGAAGTCTGTGACTCATTACGTGAATATTGGAACTTAGGCAATCTGATGTGAAGGTCTCAGGGTGATGATTCACCAGTTGTTCAATCATCAAGCGATGGCGGACAGGCATTTGAGGAGACTGCCGAAGTACCCTCAGGCAGAAAGTGTGAGGAGCTAAGTCAGGAAGAGGAAGTTCGCACCCAGATTCGTTCTCTGCTGCAACACCAGTCGTGGAACCTTGATCATCATGATGAGAGTTTTTCGAAATAGCAGGTTCCTGTTGGGGTGAGCCCATAGGCGAAAGAAATGGGGGAGAATTTTCCCGAGCAATCTGAGAAGAGATAAAAGGCATAATAAGTTTATGAAAAATCTTAACAAGCGTTTTCGTTGTTAAGTCACCGTTATAAGGTTGAGTTTATAAAATAACAAGCGTTTTTGTTTTTAAGTCACCGTTATAAGGTGGAGTTTACGAAAAATCTTAACAAGTGTTTTCATTGTTAAGTCACCGTTATAAGGTGGAGTTTATGAAAAACCTTAACAAGCGTTTTCGTTGTTAAGTCACCGTTATAAGGTGGAGTTTATGGAAAATCTTAACAAGCGTTCTCGTTGTTAAGTCACCGTTATAAGGTGGAGTTTATGAAAAATCTTAACAAGCATTTTCCTTGTTAAGTCACCATTATAAGGTGGAAGCTCATGAGAAATAAAATATATATATATATATATATACCTCAGTCACTGCAGGGGCAAGAACGGGAGTCATCGTGGAAGCTGCAGGGACAGGAACCGTTGGGGACGGGATCAGTGCCTAAAAAGCCATAACTGGGTCCCTGATCACAGAAGCCTCAACGCTCGGCAAAACTCCCTCACCGACATAAGTCACCAAGGCCAGCATAGGGGGTTCATCGGGAGAAGATAATGGACTCCCAAACAAAGCCCCAACACATAGGGGTGCAGAAGAGCCACTATGCTGGGAAGAAGCATCAACCTTGGCCTTGTGTGCATCAAGACCACCAAGATACGTAGGTGGTACAAGATTGCGAGAAAATTGCGACATGAGGGAAAGTGTTAGAAAAGAGGAATAAGTACAGAAAAAACGAAGAAGTATGTCTAAGTGTTACTTACCTCGGTTACGGCACTGAAAAGGGGAATGGTGGTTAGAGGTCTCATTAGCATCGTTGGAAGAAGAATGTTAGCTAACAATGAAGATATTTCAACCTGGGGCACCCAAAACATCTCGAGGTTCAGCAAGATAAATAAATAAAAGGGGTGGGGCCAAAAAGACGCTATAACAAGTAAATTGTAGAGGAAATCACACCTCGGGCTCACTTTCTTCAACTAGAACAACGGGCAGAGGAACCTCGGGTGGAGTAGATAAATCAGAGGGTACTGAGAGTGTTGTATCGGGTTGCGTTACCTCTGATGGCGAAGAGACACCCACAGGCTCAACTGCATCACCTCCCACAACAACTTCCCTAGCATGATGGGAGCCTGAACGACGAGAATAAGTGATCCCCGTCATGGGGGAACGGGGAGGAGTCACATCGGTACGAGAAATACCAAAGCGTCCCCCCACAAAAGGGCTCAAGGGAGGACTAGGGGGGTTTGGTCTTTCCTCTTCAATCCCCTGCACCACAGTTGTCAAGAAAAAAATAAGCAAATGCAGTCTGCCTTAAGCAAAAAAGGGAATGAGTAAACCAAGCATACATACCTCGGATTCATAGGGGGGACGAGAAGTTATGAGAACGGGCGAAGAAGGAGGAGTAGCAACAATAGAGGGGGAAGGAGTTCGATGCACCTCAGGAGTTTGCTTCTTCTGAGACTTAGTACCCAGAGTCTTCTTCCTTGCTCCCGCTGCACCAGCACCAATATCTCAAGGAACCCTTGAACTCTTTCTCCTCCTTGCCGTTTGCTCCATGGGATTAACCACCACAGTGGGAAAAGCAACCGAAGGAGGAACAACGACAGTGTGCCATTAATACTCAGCATTTATCCGACCTATCTTCGCCTGGGCTTCCTTCCTTAAGCGCTCGGCCATTTCGGCAGACGTGGGGGGTGGAACGGAGGCTAAGGGAAAAGCTGCCACGGGAGTCTGGGGCTTCTGGGATTTAGATTTTGACTATGATGTCCCACTCTTGGCTGTTTTTTCCTTCTTAGCAGGTTGTGGAGAAGGCCCCTCGCCGATAGTAGCAACAGTTGAAGGAACAACCTTCTTCAGAGCTGCAGGGGTTTTAGTTTTGGGCATGGCAACTAGGACCATGGAAAAAAGTGTGGGAAGCTCGGTGGGAGGTGCCTTGGGGGTCGTACTTAGAGGGAATTCCATCCCAAGTACGGGGTTGCCTTTTAGCTCCAATTCTAAGGCAGAAAATGAAGAAACGGGAGGATACATTGGATCTCCCTCAACGAACTCAACAATTTTAGCCAATTGTTTCGGCTAGTATTTTGTTACAAATTGAGGGGTCACATCCCTTTGCCTAGTAATACTGGGAATGGTGACTCGCCCAGCCATGGTTGACCTTATCCCCCACGCAGCAGTTGAAGAAAAAAGAGAATACGCATCGCTAAAGGAGACCTTGTGGTTTGATAATTAAAACACTGGACGTGGAGCCCCTGGTCAAACCCAAACTGGTGGCTGCATCGGTTGGGATTATAGTGCTCACTAGTACATCCCCATTCAGTGTAAGAACGCATATATCATGGGGAGAACAGAAAGACCATAGCCAGCGAGGGATCCTCAATATCCATGGTAGGGTCCTATACCACTCTTGCTTCATGTTGAAAAAATCCACAAGTGTGAAAGAAGATCTCATCCTGATAGGGCCTCATGACAAAGTTCTCAAAACGGTCAATCACAGATATTAACTCCTTTCGGCTTTGTCTCCTGTGATAAATAAAGGACCATGGAGGAAGAATTATCTCCCCCGAAGGAGGACAGTTGGTTTTGGCCGCTACGACAAGGAAACAAAAGTAAAGGAAGCCGGTTAGAAGGACGCCGTTGGAAAAACTGGCCAAGTTATAATGACCAAGTGTAGAGGGATCCCAAGGCAATTGCAACCAGTGGAAGTTTTATGCCCCGGGCCAAATAAAGGGACATATTAATAAGGTCCCTTCAGGGATGATCGTTGGGTTTTCCCGTCAAAAGGAAACGGGAGAGAATCACAAGAATATAGGCAGGAAGTTCCAACGGTGTACCTTGACCAGTAGCATCTGTTGAAGAACTGCCTTTACAAGAACCCTTGAAGAAATAATTAATCAAGGGCGAGAAAGTAGCCTTGTTGGACGAACCAATGCAGCTTCGGCATATACGATCCAACTCCAAACGGTCGACAGTCTCTTGAGCATCTAGAGCCTCATCGGTAGAGGGCTCATGACCTGTTGCATCGAGGCCTAGGAGCTCGCACACGTCTTCAAAAGTTATGGTGAACTCACCCACGCAACAATGAACGTATGAGTGGTAACGTTCCATGGAGAGACCAGGATAGGAAGAGCATCATTGTTCTTCAAAAACGTGAACTCACCAAACCATTTAGCCCGTTGCAACCCAAGCTTGGTGAGAATATCAGCATAAGAACTTTGCATATGGGAGTTCCAGGAAGAAAAGTGGGCAGGAGATCCCCCGGGCGCTTCGAAATTAATATGGGACCATGGGAAGTCCCCTCACTCCAAGCGAAATTGCAGAGTCCCCTCTGGAGGAAGAAATCCCCACTCAGAAGAATCTTCATCTTCATCACCCAAGTGTAAAGCGTCAAACTTAGAAGAAAAATGCAGAGTCTTGCAGGCAACAACAAAATCACCACCTTCTCCAAAAATAAGATAGCGACGATAAAACCTCAGCTGTTCCAGGCGGGTAACATCCAAGGCGAAGGCAGAAGTAGTGGTGGCAGACGGAGCACCGGTACCAGGGATAGCGGGGTTGCTGGAGGATGCCATGGAAAATGACGATACGATAGAAGAAAAGCTTCAAGAAAGAGGGGTTTGAAGAACGAGAATGGAAGACCACGACCACAGGCGGTGGTTTAGAAGATGAGAAGGGAGGAAGGCAAGCAGGAGCTTAGAAATAATGGAGTTCTTGCAGGTTTTCTCTCTCTAAAGTAAATGGAAGTTTGAAGAGGATAGTAATAGAGTAAGAGAAAAAAGGGTTTGAGTGTTTAAGTATAGCCGTTTGAAATTTTGGAGTTCGTCGTTTAAGTTTCCCACTAACGCACGTGCAAGGCCGCCTGCAATCATTTCCAATAGACACGTGGCACTTTGGGAAGTCCTTTGACAGTTGAAAAGACAGTGCCACATCATTAATGAGGTGACACCTAGGGAACACAAACCGTTGCCTTCCTAAGCAAGATTGGGTTTTGGCACTAAAAATATTTTTGTCAGACATATCAAATAAACCCTTAATGAAGAAGATGTACCAACAGTTCCCTCGACATAAGTTAAAACGTTGTTTAGATAAGACTCGGGTACATTGGGGAGAATTTTAGAACCTCTTAAAGACTCTAATGCTCTGGTCCTGAATAAAGGAGAAGAGGCCTGAGTCTTTTCACATAGAGAAAGGTCCATCGGTTTGAGATGTTTCGTGCAGACATTTCTTTTGACAAGCAAATCTCTCCACAAGGGCGCAAATGTAGAGGGGGCTTGAAGGTAATCTTGAGATTAGGGGCAAATCCCCAATTAATAATAGTGTTTAAGATTAGTCAACCAAGGCAGCTCAGGCGTGATAGCTCAGGAGTGGCAACTCAGCGAGGCAGCTGGGCGCGACAGCTTATATTTTATCTTGTTGTATTAATCATATTGTATTTTTCTACTGACTGTAAGCTATAACAGTTGTAATTATATAACGATAATAATAAGTGAGTTCCTATGAGATCAAACGGTACTTGTGAGAGACCAGGCTTGGCAAGGCCTGGGAGAGCTTTCATGCTCTATCGAATGACCTCACTGTGGGAACTTTAGAGGGACTTTGTTTGGAGGATTAAGAAGTAAGGCACCATTAGTGCTTGTCCTGACCATCTTAGATACACCTGGTAAAACACCGAAGGGCCCTGACCGTGGAACCTTAGGCGGAGCAACTTGGAGTTCTATCGGGCATTGAGTTATGAACCAAACAAATCTCTACTTAATGTGACATCTGCTATAGGTGATGTCACTAGCCAAAACAAATTTCAGACTTGCACTTGAGTAAACCACCGTGGTATTTGGGCCTGTCACGCAGTTGGTGAGCCACCTCTACGACAACAGCCCCCTGACACACAGTGGTTAGGCAAAAGGCATGTCTTGGCATTTAATGTTTATGAAGTGGAGACAATTAGTGCATCAATCATTTAATGCTGAGACATAAAGTATGAGGGATGTCTTTCATAGTCTTTAATGTTAGGTGTGTTTCTACCTCCCTACCAAGGTGTATCTAGGTTGCTTACTTCTCTCTCCCTCTAGCTAAGTTACTTCTAAGGTTCGTTACTATTTCTTGAGTTATACACGAGAGTTTTGTGAGTTTAAACTGAGTTCATCTTCATTGGGGTTTGTGTTTGTGTGTCCCATCATTAATCCAAAGCTTTGGCCAAGATTAGCTTATCATCACCATACTCAAATAGGGGTTATGCCTCCATCTTATCTAAAGTACCCTCTTACAATAATTTAATAAAGGACTGATCACCCAGTATTTAATTAGGCGGGGTGTCACAGGTGGTATTAGAGCATCAGGTTCTAGTGTCCTTTAGGATCTGTACGGCTTATTTCTCTTTCAGCTTACCGTTCTTGCTATAGAGCCCTATTTTAGGATTGTTGTATTCTTGCTTTTATGATTACGTCTTCAGATATTTGAGAATTGATAATAACTGTAGACTAATAAATTTCTTTACGTTTCAGATGCCTCTGAGACGCACACCTAAGGAAAGGCGTGCCCAAGCCGAGCAGCCAATAGCTCCGGCTCAGGGAACGATGAACAAAACCGAGGTAGCTGCTATCGTTGCTCAGGCAGTGAATTTCGTGCTAGCGGTAGTAAACCAGGCTCCACCCCAAGTTAAGGAAGTGGCACCAGTACCGGCACAACTTCCATTTGCATGGGAGCGAGTTAGGGATTCCTCTCAAAAGGTGCATCCCCTAGAGTTTGCGAGTGGTTCAGATATTATTGTAGCCAGCAAATGGAAGAAAGATATCCAGAGGCATCTGCGTATGTACGAGTGCATGGACGTGCAGAAACAGTTGTTGGCTTCCTTTAATCTTATGGGGGCCGCTTTGCATTGGTGGGAATCCACTACCACCTTGGAGGCACCCACTGAGTCTGAAGCAGGAGAATTCGAACGTTCCTGAGTATGAAGAGGAGTTCACAAGACTTCTCACTATAGTGCCAGATGAGGCACCCACTGAGGGTAAGAAGATACTATTGTTTATGGATGGGTTGTCTTAGAGGATCCGTCAGCACCTTATAGGAAATCTATCTCTGAGTTCCTACACATATGTACTCAATGCTACTTTGCTACACTGCCAAGATCACCGCTTCCATCTGGAGGGAAGCACGTGAGCAGGAGAGTCCGCTCAGCAGGGTAGAACAGGGGGTAGTGGTGCAAGTGGAGCACCGACATCTCAGGGGAAGACTCATCAGCATGAGCAGAGTTCCCATCTGGGGGACCCTGCCAAGAGATTCTGATCAGGTGATTCCAGGCAGGGATTTGGGGGATTTAGGCAGGGTCAGCAGGGCCAACATCGTTAACCGCAGGGTCAGCAGCAGGGCCAGTAGGGCCAACATCATAATCAGTAGGGCCAGCAGGGCCAATGGCGGGGTGGTAACGGCCACCAAGGTCTTAATCAGCAGGGGAAGAGGGGAGGAAATTTTAGGGGGCGATGCTTCGGGTGTGGTAAAAATGGCCACAAGCGCCAGGATTTTCCAGAGGGTGATAGGGCCCCACAGCAGCAGGGTGCCTGTAATGAGCCACAGAGGCCACTTTTTCCAGCCGCCCTCCCAGCACCAACTCAGGTACCAGCCCTACCAGCTGCTCCAGTGCAGCAGGGGCAGTTACAGTACGGATGTGTCTATAACGTCCACCAGGACGGAGCTCCATAGGTGCCCCCCCGCGATTGAGGGTATGTTTTTTATCCATGGTACTATGGATCGGGTGTTATTTGATATTGGGGCGACACACTATTTTATAGCTACCCATTTTGCGAAGGCCTTAGGGTTATTAGCCACAGCAGAGAGCACTGTATTGTGTGTAGACTCAACACTAGGAAATGGATCGTTAATTTTCTTTATATGCCGAGTTGTGGGAGTAGAGATTGGTAGCTTGGTATTACCAGTAGACATGTTAGTCTTAGATATGCATGAGCACAACGTCATTATTGGTATAGATTGGCTCGCAGCATATAGAGCCATGATAGATTGTTTCGATGGGAGTATTGTCTTTGCCATTCTGGGGCAAGAGATGTTTGTAGTGGCGATGCCTCACCTAGAGGGGGGGCTCGATAGCTCATTTGTATTACATAGAGGAGGATACCTTTAAGGATGTCGTGATTCCCTTAGATTCGATCCCAGTTATTCGTGAGTATTCTGATGTATTTTAGGAGATACCAGGCCTACCCCCAGTAGAGAGATATATTTTGTCATAGATTTATTACCAAATACTCAACCTATAGCATGCGCTCCATACCGTATGGCTTCGTACGAGATCAGATAGAGCAGCTATTAGGTCAGGGCTTCATTCGCAGGAGTAACTCACCTTGGGGTGCTCCAATTTTATTTATAAAAAAGAGAGATGGTTCACTGAGGCTATGTGTGGACTACCGGGAGCTGAACAAGGTCACGATATGGAACAAATATCTGTTTCCTCGAATCGATGATCTGTTCGACCAGCTGAGGGGAGAAACCTTCTTTTCGAAGATAGATCTGAGGTCAGGATACCATCAGCTACGTATTACGGAGTAGGATGTTTTGAAGACTGCTTTCTCGACAAGATATGGATCCTATGAGTTCAGAGTAATGCCATTTGGACTCACAAATGCTCCAGCCGTATTCATGGACTTGATGAACCGAGTGTTCAGAGAGTTCTTGGATCAGTTTGTCATCATCTTCATAGATGACATCATGATATATTCACACTCTGAGGAAGATCATGCCGAGCACTTAAGGCAGGTTCTTCAGACTCTACGAGAGCATCAGTTGTATGCTAAGTACGAGAAGTGCGGGTTTTAGTTACGAGAAGTGCAGTACTTGGGGCATGTTGCTTCTGAACTGGGGATGGCAGTTGACCCGGGTAAAGTGTCAGCGGTGAGGGAGTGGGGATAGCCCACGACACCGACAAAAGTACGTAGTGTCTTGGGGTTAGATGGATTCTACAGGAGATTCATTCGAGGGTTTTCCAAAATAGCGGTTCCGTTGACGAACCTGACTCGCAAGGGGGTACCATATGTTTGGGACGATGCTTGTCAATTAGCTTTCGACGAGCTAAAAGATAAGCTTACTTCAGCACCAGTCCTTGCTTTACCTAAGCCGAGCATGGAGTATCTTGTTTACACCGATGCCTCTTTACGGGGACTCGGGGGAGTACTTCAGCAGGAGGAGAAGGCTATAGATTTTACCTCCCGCAAGCTTAAGCCGCACGAGAAGAATTACCCCACACACTTCCTAGAGTTAGAAACGCTCGTCTTTGCATTGAGGATATGGAGACACTACTTGTTAGGGGAGAAATTTTTCTTATTCACAGACCATAAGTCACTACAGTACCTGTTCACTCAGCTAGAGTTGAATATGCGTCAGCGCAAGTGGTTAGAGTTTGTGAAGGACTATTAGTTCGACATACAGTAAAATCTGGGGAAGGCCAACGTAGTTGCTGATGCGTTGAGCCGTAGACCGGTAGATAATGTAGCGGACGTCTGGAAATCAAAGTGGAAAGAGTTGGGATACTAGGACGCAGTAGCCCGTTCCTTCATATCTGTCATGACAGTGACACCTGAGATTGTTACGAGGGTAATATATGCATAGAAAGCAGACCCATTTTGCTAGGAGAAGATTGTATGACTTTTAGCTGAGGGCTCTGAGTCCTATTCTGTTAGTTTCGATGGAGGTTTGAGGTTTAATGGGACATTGGTGGTTCCCAACGGAGCAGACTTACTCCATGCAGTGATGACCCAATCTCAAAGGTCCCGTTTTGCGGTGCATCCTGGGGGAGATAAGATGTACCAGGATATGAGGCGACAATACTGGTGGAGTGGGATGAAAAAGGACATTACCGAGTTCATGTCAAGTGTTCTACCTGCCAGCTGGTAAAGGTGGACCACCAGAAACCATCGGGGTTGCTTCAGCCATTGGAAATACCCGCGTGGAAGTGGGAGAGTATTTCCATGGATTTTATTACTGGGTTGCCTACATCACAGCGGGGCCACGACTCCATCTGGGTGATTGTGGACCGTTTGACCAAGGTGGCTCTTTTTCTGCCAGTACGGACAGATTATACCACGGGTCAGTATGCTCAGTTGTTCATTGCTGAGATTATCAGATTACATGGGGTGCCCCTAAATATTATGTCAGATAGAGACAAGATTTTCGTGTCGCGTTTCTGGTAAAGGTTTCAGGAGGCCATGGGTACAGAGTTGAGGTTGAGTTCAGCTTATCAGCCACAAATAGATGGACAAATAGAGCGTACTAATTAGATGTTGGAGGATATGCTACACATGTGTGCCCTTGATTTTGGAGGAGGTTGGGAGCCACATCTTCCACTGGTAGAGTTCGCTTAAAATAACTCTTATCAGTTCACGATTGGCATGGCTACATTTGAGGCTTTGTATGACAGACCTTATCGTTCCCCAACGTGTTGGCTAGAGGTGGGGGATAACAAGTTGCTCGGACCAGAGGTGATTCAGGAAACCTCCGCTAGGATTGAGATTATTAGGAGTCGAATTCGGGTAGCCCAGGACAGGCAGAAAAGCTACGTCGATGCAAAACGTTTCTTTGGAGAGTTTAATATGGGGGACCAAGTATTACTATGTGTATATCCTATAAAAGGAGTGATGAGGTTCGGGAAGAAAGGGAAATTTTCCCCAAGGTACGTGGGACCATTTCCCGTTATCGAGAGGATAGGGCCGATAGCATACAGATTGGGACTGCCAGAGCACTTACATCGCATTCACGATGTATTCCACATCTCGTCATTGAGATGATACCTTCGGGATGACATGGACCATACCCATATCGCGATTGAGGAGATTGACTTACAGCCCGACAGCTCTTACGAAGAGAGACCAGTGGCTATCCTAGACCATAGCGAAAAGAGATTGAGGTCAAAGGTAGTCCCACTTGTCCGGGGCCAGTGGGTGCATCATAATGTGGAGGAATCCACTAGGGAACGTGAGGCGGACATGCGTGAGAAGTAACCAGAATTATTCTTATCAGGTACACCTTATTTTTTAGAATTTCGGGATGAAATTCCGTTATTAGGGGGGAAGTATGTAATACTCCGTATTTTTATAACTCTTAATTTTTGGGGATTTATTAAATTTAATTAGAGATATTAAATTAATATTAATCTGGAAAATCATTTAAATACTTACTAGCGTGATGAGAGTTAGTAATTATTTTATTGTAAGTTACTTTATGGGTAAAGTAAGTGGTGTAATTATGATCAGTAAAATTATCACGAGAATCTAATTTGATAATTTTGAAAATTTATCGGGACGCGCTTGTGTCGTGTCGGGATTAAATGTGGACTATTAAAAGTAAATAAATTATAAGTCACCCATATGGTCATTTTGAGTGCGTCAATGTGTCCGTAAGGGTATAGATAGTCAAAATAATGTACCCCGGGGTTTAGTTTGGGTATCGGGGCATTTTTAGGCCTAATTAACACCTCAGGAGGGCATTTTGGACATTTTACATTTTTGGGCAAGAAAACCCACGAAAATTCTAAGGGTATTTCAGATGGCAAGAGTCATCTTCTAGGGTTAGAATCACCATAAACCAAAGACGGCTATAGGAGAAGAAGAGGAGAGGCTTTCCAAGGAGTTCTAGGCCAAGAACTCCACCGTTTGCACCGCCGTCACCGCCAAACGATCGATCGTGCAACGAGGATCACAACCACACAAATCTCCCCACAAAATCTGAACCAAGAATTCTCAGGCAAGTATCTATCTTGCTCTATTTCAGTTAATGCTCCAATAATATTAGCCTAGGATCGATTAGGACTAGTTTTTGTGAAAGAAAAACCTATTTGGAGATTTGAATTCGCATGTTGTATGAGTAATAGATGTATTCTGGAAACCCAATTCATATGTAGAGATTGAACCATGAAATTACGTAAATAAAGAGTATGAAATCTTGTAAAAGAATGGGAAGAAACTGAACAAAAGACATATTAGGGTTCTTGATGTTTTTAAGGATTATGCCCCTTTAATTCGTTATTCATGATGAAAATCCGCATGCTTGACGTAGGAAATCACTTATTTGAGGTTATAATACTTATAGTATAAATTTTTGGGAGTTTGGTAGTCAAATATATCATTTTGGATGATTTTGGAAGAGGAAACCTGTAACTGGAAATTCTGCAGAATTGCCATACCTGCTTGATCGATCGATCGACCCTAGAGCATCGATCGATCGATAATTCGATCAATCGAATACCTACCATCGATCGATCGACCCCTCCTGTATAACTCATATTCCCTTTTTAATAGGTCATTCTAACTAAAATGATTAGACATTCTTGGATATTAATGTGAGAACATTTTGGGACATAAAGAAGACCAGTAGAACTTTAGGAATATATGGACCCATTAATATGAGACGAGATTAACATTTCACGGGGGGGTGTTTTACATATAAGGGACAATGGGAACATTTGTTAAAGGATGAGACTCGTAACGAAGTTACTTTGTAAAATAAATGAGTACCTACTGAAATTACACTTGGAGAGATAGGAATCCACGAGTGTTACGTAGTCAATTGGAATAATCCCACAAATAAGGATAGAGACAAACCGTTATACGTGATTATCTGATAATGAGTAATAAGGATAAATATCATAATTATGGGTCGTGAGAGTGTACCTAAATCGGATATAGGAATAGTGGTATATATATATATGACTGTGTTTATGCATATACTATATACGTGTAAAAATCATGCCCGCGCTACTTGCTATCCCGGATGTTACCGTGCTGGGACAGTCTTATCTCGATGGGACCTTTATGGGGGATATTGACTCGTACCCTAAAACATAGGAATCCTTGGTACAGGCTATCGGATCGACAGTCAGACGGTCCTAAGTGACGTGAGGGTATGTGTTGACCTCTTAGTGACTTGGAACTATGCTTCGCCTCAATTTGTATGTGTTTTATGTTAATACTGTTCGAGAGTGATTCCGAACTTGTATTTCCCTTAGTACGAGTGATACGGGGATTGGATAGCAGAGTATGCCTACACCATAAATTTTATATGGGGTGCCGTTAGAATATATATATGATTATTTAATATATATATTTAAACCTGGAATTTGGGAACTACCTACTGTGACTATGGTAAGTAAGAAATGAATAATTATTTCAACTTGGGAACAAGTGTTTGAAAAGTATGATGCGTTACTGAGAAACCTTATAATTAAATGAGGCTTATGTGAGAACTCTACTGTTCAATAAAATTAACTTCCTTAACAATTGAAATTATCGGCATGAAATCTTATGAGTAACTTAAGAAAAGATAAGTTAAGCTGTTGGGGGTATTAGTGTGATAGGTGTGCACATTAGAAGAGAGGTGAGAATTTCTCAAGGGAGTGTCTCACTAATATGTTGGTTGCATTAGCCGGTAAGAATTTTAAATACTTGCTAAACTAATTTTAAACTCTTTTACAATCGGGATCTAACCCGTTTCCTATTTTCTCTTTTCTCTTGTATATATGTATATATGTATATATTACAGGTGCCCAGCCATAGGGGCATCTTACATAGGATCCTTTGGAAGGAACGCGCTGCAGCTTAGGTGGGAGTTGCAGGCCTCTTGCTTAGACGACCTCATTATTGATTCCACTTCTAGCACTATTTTATCAAGTTGGGCATGTGTCGCCCTTTTTCCATTATTCAGTTGTTTTATAAGAGATTGTGATTCGTTTATTTCCAGTATTTACACTTTGGAAATTATTATTGTCAGGATGTTTTCCTTTAAGTTTTAAAGTTGGAATTAATTAGTTGAATGTTTAATTATTTAGATTGTTTGTTCCAGTATAGTTGTTGGGTGATTGTTTATTTATGAATTATGTAAAGTTTTAAATATTGGTTTTTAATTAAATTTGGAAATGGATGTCATAAAAATGGTTTTGACACTTAGCTTAATTATTTAAGGTGTTTAATTGAAAAAGTTATTTTTGCGACAGCGATGCTAAGAATGAACCAACCGTTCACCTTGATTATTGGGATACTTCAACAGGCCGTTACGTCGCATCACGAAAGAAAAAGCAATTGAGGTCCTCAAACAAGCGCATGATGCAGCCCACATAAGAGGAGCCAAGTTGTATGATCAGCTAATGACGTTGGGGTATTATTGGCCATCAATGGAGAAAGACTCGGCTGAATTCACCCGAAAATTTTAATCTTGCCAACTTCATGGGAATATTATCCATGCCCCATAGGTAGACTTACACTCTCTGTCAACACCCTATCCGTTTCATACTTGGGCGTTCGACCTAGTGGGGGCAATACACCCTTCTTCGAGAGGCAAGATATGGATACTGGTAGCAACGGAGTGTTTTACAAAATTGGCCGAAGTGATACCACTCAGAAGAGCAACGGCTGGGGTGGTGAGAAACTTCATCAGAGAATACATCATTTTCCGTTTTGGGATCCCAAAGGTTATTCCCTCAGAAAATGGGACCCCCTTCGTCAATTTTGAAGTGACAATGCTCAGAGACAAGTACTCTATTGTTCATCACACTTCAACGGTGGCATACCCGAAGGGAAATGGTAAAGCCGAAGCAACAAACAAAACCTTGGTTAATATTTTGGCCAAGATGATGGAGGACTTTCTAGGGGCATGGGATGACAAGATACCAATTGTTTTGTGGGCCTATCGAACAACCAAGCGAAAAACCACATGATACACGCCGTTCTCTCTTATTTACGGGGCTGAGGCAATCCTTCTAGTGGAGTTGGAAGTTCCCTCCGCTCGATATCCCTTGTGAAGTAGTATGCTCCCTCAGAATAGACGTGTACAGGTGGAAGCATTGTATGAACACATAGATAATTCGATGCAACACTTTCAAATGTATACAAAACAACTCTCCAGGGTATACGATGACTTGGTGAGACCAAGGAAGTTCATGGAGGGAGACCTCATCTTGAAAGCAGTAGTGAAGCACATCAGGGGGCTCCCTCTACATAAGTTTGCATCCAACTGGGAGGGACCTTTCATTGTAAAGGAAGCTCATGATTCTGGCTATTGTTTAATTTCGAAGTTAGAGGAAGATAAGCCATTTAAGATTAACAATAAATGACTGAAGGTTTATCATGTCTAACCAACCGAGTTTGAACCACTGTTATAACTGGATGTTATTATGAATATACAAGTTTTAGTTACGATTTGAACACAATGAAAGAATTGCAGAAATGCGAAAATTTATAACATACAAAAACAGTCACAACACATGGAAGAATTGGAGTTATAACACATGGAAGAATTGGAGTCACAACCCTTCGAAGAATTGGAAAATATAAATTCTTCATTCATAAAAAATGGAGCATTACAAAAAAATTAGGAGCTATCGCCCAAAAATTACATAAACAAAAGCAGATGGTGGATATGTATACAAGAAGCAATTAGCCTAAGAGAAATGATAAATCCAAGGAAGAGAAAAAATCTCCAGGAAGGCCCGAAGAAGCTGCTGTGAAAGACCGTTGGGCGTTAAAATGAACCTACAGCCTTGTCTGCACTTGTGTACGCTCGATGAGGAGTCTCTCGCGTTTCATCTTGGCCAGACACAAGGCTTCGTCAGCATCCTTTACCTCTTGATCCACCGCTTCCAAAAGGGGTGCTAATGCGACCAGCTTGGCTTTCTCACCTCGCTGGTCCTCCTGATGCTTTCGTAACACTTACATCTGGCCGATCAGTTGTTGGTTCTTCAAAGTCTTTAAATGTGTTATAAGCCAGTCAAAATGGAAACCATCACGCCCCAACTCCCTCAGAAAACCCATAAATTAGTTGAGGAGGGATTTGATAACGCTTGTAATAGGAGTACTGGAAATTTCAGCAACAACGATCGCCATGCCTTGAAGTCTGTGACTCATCACGTGAATATTGGAACGTAGGCAATCTGATGTGAAGGTATCAGGGTGATGATTCTCGAGTTGTTCAATCATCAAGCGATGGCTGACAGGCATTTTAGGAGACTGCCGAAGTACCATCAGGCAGAAAGTGTGAGGAGCTAAGTCAGGAAGAGGAAGTTCGCACCCAGATTCGTTCTCTGCTGCAACACCAGTCGTGGAACCTTGATCATCATGACCGGAGTTTTTCGAAATAACAGGTTCCTGTTGGGGTGAGCCCATAGGCGAAAGAAATGGGTGAGAATTTTCCCGAGCAATCTGAGAAGAGATAAAAGGCATAATAAGTTTATGAAAAATCTTAACAAGCGTTTTCCTTGTTAAGTCACCGTTATAAGGTCGAGTTTATGAAAAATCTTAACAAGCATTTTCGTTGTTAAGTCACCGTTATAAGGTGGAGTTTATGAAAAATCTTAACAAGCGTTTTCATAGTTAAGTCACCGTTATAAGGTGGAGTTTATGAAAAACCTTAACAAGCGTTTTCGTTGTTAAGCCACCGTTATAAGGTGGAGTTTATGAATAAACTAAACAAGCATTTTCGTTGTTAAGTCACCGTTATAAGGTGGAGTTTATGGAAAATCTTAACAAACGTTCTCGTTGTTAAGTCACCGTTATAAGGTGGAGTTTTTAAAAAATCTTAACAAGCATTTTCGTAGTTAAGTCACCATTATAAGGTGGAAGCTCATGAGAATATATATATATATATATATATATATACCTCAGTCACTGCAGGGGCAAGAACGGGAGTCATCGTGGCAACTGCAAGGATAGGAACCGTTGGGGACGGGATCATTGCCTCAAAAGCCATAACGGGGTCCCTGATCACAGAAGCCTCAACGCTCGGCAAAACGCCCTCACCGACATAAGTCACCAAGGCCAGCATAGGGGGTTCATCAGGAGAAGTTAATGGACTCCCAAACAAAGCCCCAACACGGAGGGGTGCAGAAGAGCCACTATGCTGGGCAAAAGCATCAACCTTGTCCTTGTGTGCACGAAGACCACCAAGATACGTAGGTGGTACAAGATCGGGAGAAAATTGCGACATGAGGGCAAGTGTTAGAAAAGAGGAATAAGTACAGAAAAATGAAGAAGTATGTCTAAGTGTTACTTACCTCGGTTTTGGCACTGAAAAGGGGAATGGTGGTTAGAGGTATCATTAGCATCGTTGGAAGAAGAATGTTAGCTAACAACGAGGATATTTCAACCTGGGGCACCCAAAACATCTCGAGGTTCAGCAAGATAAATAAATAAAAGGGGTGGGACCGAAAAGACGCTATAACAAATAAATTGTAGAGGAAATCACACCTCGAGCTCACTTTCTTCAACTAGAACAACGGGCAGAGGAACCTCGGGTGGAGTAGGTAAATCAGAGGGGACTGAGAGTGTTGTATCGGCCTGCGTTACCTGTGATGGCGAAGAGACACCCGCAGGCTCAACTGCATCACCTCCCACAACAACTTCCCTAGCACGATGGGAGCCTGAACGACGAGAATAAGTGAGCCTCATCATGGGGGAACGGGGAGGAGTCACATCGGTACGAGAAATACCGAAGCGTCCCCCCACAAAAGGGATCAAGGGAGGACTAGGGAGTTTGGTCTTTCCTCTTCAATCCCCTGCACCATAGTTGTCAAGAAAAAAATACGCAAATGCAGTCTGCCTTAAGCAAAAAAGGGAATGAGTAAACCAAGCATACATACCTCGGATTGAGGCGGGGGGGGGGGGGACGAGAAGTTATGAGTACGGGAGAAGAAGGAGGAGTAGCAACAATAGAGGGGGAATGGGTTCGATGCACCTCAGGAGTTTGCTTCTTCTGAGACTTGGTACCCAGAGTCTTCTTCCTTGCCCCCGCTGCACCAGCACCAATATCTCGAGGAACCTTTGAACTCTTTCTCCTCCTTGCCGTTTGCTCCATGGGATTAACCACCACCATGGGAAAAGCAACCGAAGGAGGAACAACGACAGCGTGCCATTAATACTCAACATTTATCCGACCTATCTCCGCCTGGGCTTCCTTCCTTAAGTGCTCGGCCATTTTGGTAGACATGGGGGGTGGAACGGAGGCTATGAGAAAGGCTGCCACAGGAGTCTGGGGATTCGGGGATTTAGATTTTGACTTTGATGTCCCACTCTTGGCCGTTTTTCCCTCCTTGGCAGTTGAAGGGGCAGCCTTCTTCGGAGCTGCAGGGGTTTTGGTTTTAGGCATGGAAACTAGGACCATGGAACAAAGTGGGGGAAGCTCGGTGGGAGGTGCCTTGGGGGTCGTACTTAGATGGAATTTCATCCCTAGTATGGAGTTGCCTTTTAGCCCCAATTCTAAGGCAGCAAATGAAGAAACGGGAGGATACACTGGATCTCCCTCAACGAACTCAGCAATTCCAGCCAGTTGTTTCGGCCAGTATTTTATTGCAAATAGAGGGGTCACATCCCCTTGCCTAGTAATACTGGGAATGGTGACTCGCCCAACCATGGTTAAACTTATCCTCCATGCAGCGGTTGAAGAAAAAAGAGAACACGCCTCGCTAAAGGAGACCTTGGGGTTTGACGATTAAAACACTGGACGTGGAGCCCCCTGGTCAAACCCAAACTGGTGGCTGCATCGGTTGGGATTATAGTGCTCACTAGTATATCCCCATTCAGTGTAAGAAGGCAGATATCCTGGGGAGAACTGAAGGACCATAGCCAGCGAGGGATCCTCAATATCCATGGTAGGGGCCTATACCACTCTTGCTTCATGTTGAAAAAATCCACAAGTGTGAAAGAAGATTTCCTCCTGATAGGGCCTCATGATAAAGTTCTCAAAACGGTCAATCATAGATATTAACTCCTTTTGACTTTGTCTCCTGTGATAAATAAAGGACCATGGAGGCAGAATTATCTCCCCCGAAGGAGGGCATTTGGTTTTGGCCGCTACGGCAGGGAAACGAAAGTAAAGGAAGCGGGTTAGAAAGACGCCATTGGAAAAATTGGCCAAGTTATAATGACCAAGTGTAGAGGGATCCCAAGGCAATTGTATCCAGTGGAAGTTTTATGCCCCGGGCCAAACGAAGGGACATATTGATAAGGTCCCTTCGGGGCTGGTCGTTGGGTTTTCCTGTCAAAAGGAAATGGGAGAGAATCACAAGAATATAGGCAGGAAGTTCCAACGGTGTACCTTGACCAGTAGCATCTGTTGAAGAACTGCCTTTACCAGAACCCTTGAAGAAATAATTAATCAAGGGAGAGAAAGTAGCCTTGTTGGACGAACCAATGCAACTTCGGCATATACGATCCAACTCCAAACGGTCGACAGTCTCTTGAGCATCTAGAGCCTCATCGGTATAGGGCTCATGACCTGTTGCATCGAGGCCCAGGAGCTCGCACACGTCTTCCGAAGTTATGGTGAACTCGCCCCACGTAGTGATGAACATATGAGTGGTAACATTCCATGGAGAGACCAAGATAGGAAGAGTAACATTGTTTTTTGAAAGAGTGAACTCACCAAACCATTTAGCCCGTTGCAACCCAAGCTTGGTGAGAATATCAGCATAAGAACTTTGCATATGGGAGTTCTAGGAAGCAAAGTGGGCAGGAGATCCCCCGGGCGCTTCGAAATTAATATGGGCCCATGGGAAGTCCCCTCGCTCTAAGCGAAATCGCAGAGTCCCCTTTGGAGGAAGAAATCCCCACTCAGAAGAATCTTCATCTTCATCACCCAAGAGTAAAGCGTCAAACTTAGAAGAAAAATGCAGAGTCTTGCAGGCAACACTAAAATCACCACCTTCTCCAAAAATAAGATAGCGACGATAAAACCTCAGCTGTTCCTGGCGGGTAACATCCAAGGTGAAGGCAGAAGTAGTGGTGGCAGACGGAGCACCGGTACCAGGGATAGCGGTGTTGCTGGAGGATTCCATGGAAAATGACGATACGATAGCAGAAAAGCTTTAAGCAAGAGGGGTTTGAAGAACGAGAATGGAAGACCACGACCACATGTGGTGGTTTAGAAGATGAGAAGGGAGGAAGGCAAGCAGGAGCTTAGCAACAATGGAGTTCTTTTGGGTTTTCTCCCTCTAAAAGTAAATGGAAGTTTGAAGAGGATAGTAACAGAGTAAGAGAAAATAGGGTTTGAGTGTTTTAGTATAGCCATTTGAAATTTTGGAGTTCGTCGTTTAAGTTTCCCACTAACGCACGTGCAAGGCCGCCTGCAATCATTTTCAACAGACACGTGGAACTTCAGGAAGTGCTTTGACAGTTGAAAAGACAGTGCCACGTCATTAATGAGGTGACACCTGGGGAACACAAACCATTGCCTTCCTAAGCAAGATTGGGTTCTGGCGCTAAAAATATTTTTGTCAGACATATCCAATAAACCCTTAATGAAGAAGATGTCCCATCAGTTCCATCGACATAAGTAAAAACGTTATTTAGATAAGACTCAGGTACATCGGGGAGAATTTTAGAACCTTTTAAAGACTCTAACGCTCTGGTCCAGAATAAAGGAGAAGAGGCATGATTCTTTTCACATAGAGAAAGGTCCATCGGTTTGAGATGTTTTGTGCAGACATTTCTTGTGCCAAGCAAATCTCTCCACGAGGGAGCAAATGTAGAGGGGGCTTGAAGGTAATCTTGAGATTAGGGGCAAATCCCTAATTAGCAATAATGTTTAAGATTAGTCAACCAAGGCAGCTCAGGCGTGACAGCTCAGGCGTGGCAACTCAGCGAGGCAGCTGGGAGCGACATCTTATATTTTAGCTTGTTGTATTAATCATATTGTATTTTTCTACTGACTGTAAGCTATAACGGTTGTAATGATATAACGATAATAATAATTTTGTTCCTGTGAGGTCAAACGGTACTTGCGAGAGACCAGACTTGGCAAGGCCTGGGAGAGCTTTCATGCTCTATCGAATGACCTCAGCGTGGGAACTTTAGAGGGACTTGGTTTGGAGGATTGAGAAGTAAGGCACCGTTGGGGCTTGTCCTGACCATCTTAGATACACATGGTAAAACACCGAAGGAACCTGACCGTGGAACCTTAGGTGGAGCAAATTGGAGTTCTATCGGGCGTTGAGTTATGAACCAAACAACCCTCTACTTAATGTCACATCTGCTGTAGGTGATGTCACTAGCCAAAACAAATGTCAGACTTGCACTTGAGTAAACCACCATGGTATTCGGGCCTGTTAGGCAGTTGGTGAGCCACCTCTACGACAACAGCCCCCTGACACACAGTGGTTAGGAAAAAGGCATATCTTGGCATTTAATGTTTATGACGTGGAGACAATTAGTGCATCAAGCATTTAATGCTGAGACATAAAGTATGAGGGATGTCTTTCATAGTCTTTAATGACTGAGTTTCCTCGGGGATGTTGTGGGGGGCTATTTAAGGACCTGAACTCACCTTGAAGAGGAGAGGACCTTTTTGAATGACCTTTTGAGAGTTCAGAAGTTATTACTATAGAAAATATACACTCAGGGAGAGTTATTGCGAACCAGAGGGTTTACCCACCCACCATTGTTACTTATTATGAAGCTTCTAATACTTGACAGAGATTCTTGAGAGTGTTAGGTGTGTTTCTACCTTCCTACCAAGGTGTATCTAGGGTGTTTTCTTCTCTCTCCCTCTAGCTAAGTTACTTCTAAGGTTCGTTACTATTTCTTGAGTTATACACAAGAGTTTTGTGAGTTTAAACTGAGTTCATCTTCATTGGGGTTTGTGTTTGTGTGTTCCATCATTAATCCAAAGCTTTGGCCAAGATTATCTTATCATCACCATACTCAAATAGGGGTTACGCCTCCATCTTATCTAAAGTACCCTCTTACAATAATTTAATAAAGGACAGATCACCCGGTATTTAATTAGGAGGGGTGTCACAGTTGGTATCAGAGCATCAGGTTCTAGTGTCCTTTAGGATCTGTACGACATATTTCGCTTTCAGCTTAGCGTTCTTGCTATAGAGCCCTATTTTAGGATTGTTGTATTATTTCTTTTACGATTACGTCTTTAGATATTTGAGAATTGATAATAACTGTAGAATAATAAATTTCTTTACGTTTCAGATGCCTCCGAGACGTGCACCTAAGGATAGGCGTGCCCAAGCCGAGCATCCAGTAGCTCCGGCTCAGGGAACGATGAAGGCAACCGAGGTAGCCGCTATCGTTGCTCAGGCGGTGAATGCCATGCTAGCGGTAGTACAATAGACTCCACCCCAAGTTTAGGCAGTGGCACCAGTACCGGCACAACTTCCATTTGCATGGGTGCGAGTTAGGGATGCCTTTCAAAAGGTGCATCCCCTAGAGTTTGCGGGTGGTTCAGATATTATTGTAGCCAGCCAATGGAAGAAAGATATCCAGAGGCATCTGCGTATGTACGAGTGCATGGACGTGCAAAAATAGCTGTTGGCTTCCTTTAATCTTGTGGGGGCCGCTTTGCATTGGTGGGAATCCACTACCACCTTGGAGGAGAGGGATATTATTACTATTCAGTCATTTTGGGCGCGGTTTGACAGCAAGTACTTCCCATCCGCCATGCAGACTAAGATGAGGAGGAAATTACCGAGTCTGAAGCAGGAGAATTCGAACGTTGCTGAGTATGTAGAGGAGTTCACAAGACTTCTCACTATAGTGACAGATGAGTTACCCACTGAGGGTAAGAAGATACTATTGTTTATGGACGGGTTGGCTTGGAGGATCTGTCAGCACCTTATAGGAAATCTGTCTCTGAGTACCTACCCATATGTACTCAATGATACTTTGCTACACTGCTAGGATCACTGCTTCCATCTGGAGGGAAGCAAACGAGCAGGAGAGTCCGATCAGCAGGGCATGATAGGGGGTAGTGGTGCTAGTGGAGCATCGACATCTCAGGGGCAGACTCATCAGCATGAGCAGAGTTCCCATCAGGGGGACCCTGCCAAGCGATTCTGATCAGGTGATTCCAGACAGGGATTTAGAGGATTTAGGCAGGGTCAGCAGGGCCAGCCTAATCAGCAGGGCCAGCAGGGCTAACATCGTCAACCGCAGGGTCAGCAACAGGGCTAGCAGGGCAAATAACATAATTAGCAGGGTCAATGGCGAGGTGGTATCGACCACCAAGGTCGTAATCAACAGGGGTAGAGGGGAGGAAATTTTAGGGGGCGGTGCTTTGGGTGTGGTAAAAATGGCCATAGGCACCAGGATTTTCCAGAGGGTGATAGGGCCCCACAGCAGCAGGGTACGTGTAATGAACCACAGAGGCCACTTTTTCCAGTCGCCCTCCCATCACCAGCTCAGGTACCAGCCCTACCAGCCGGTCCAGTGCAGCAGGGGCAGTTACAGTACGGATGTGTCTATAACGTCCACTAGGCAGGAGCTCCACATGTGCCCCCCGCGGTTGAGGGTATGTTTCTTATCCCTGGTACTATGGGTCGGGTGTTATTTGATATTGGGGTGACACACTATTTTATAGCTACCCATTTTGCGAAGGGCTTTGGGTTATTAGCCACTGCAGAGAGCACTGTAACGTGTGTAGACTCACCACTGGGAAATGGATTGATAATTTTCTTTATATGTCGGGTGTGGGAGTAGAGATTGGTAGCTTGGTATTACCAGCAGACATGTTAGTCTTAGATATGCAGGAGCACGACGCCATTATTGGTATGGATTGGCTCGCAGCATACAGAGCCATGATAGATTGTTTAGATGGGAGTATTGTCTTTGCCATTTAGGGGCAAGAGATGTTTGTAGTGGCGATGCCTCACCCAGAGGGGGGCTCGACTGCTCATTTGTATTACATAGAGGAGGATACCTCTAAGGAGGTCGTGATTCCCTTAGATTCGATCCTAGTTATTCGTGAGTATTCTGATGTATTTCAGGAGATACTAGGCATACCCCAGTAGAGAGATAGATTTTGTCATAGATTTATTACCAAATACTCGACCTATAGCACGCGCTCCATACCATCTGGCTTCGGTAGAGATGAGAGAGCTACGAGATCAGATAGGGCAGCTGTTAGGTCAGGGCTTCATTCGCATGAGTACCTCACCTTGGGGTTCTCCAATTTTATTTGTAAAAAAGAGAGATGGTTCACTGAGGCTATGTGTGGACTACCGGGAGCTGAACAAGGTCACGATACGGAACAAATATCTGTTGCCTCAAATCGATGATTTGTTCGACCAACTAAGGGGAGCAACCTTCTTTTCGAAGATAGATCTGAGGTCAGTATACCATCAACTACGTATTACGGAGCAGGATGTTTTGAAGACTTCTTTCTTGACGAGATATGGATCCTATGAGTTTAGAGTAATGCCATTTGGACTCACAAATGCTCCAGCCGTATTCATGGACTTGATGAACCGAGTGTTCAGAGAGTTCTTGGATTAGTTTGTCATTATCTTCATAGATGACATCATGATATATTCACACCCTGAGGAAGATGATGCCGAGCACTTGAGGCAGGTTCTTTAGACTCTACGAGAGCATCAGTTGTATAATAAGTACGAGAAGTTCGGGTTTTAGTTACGGGAAGTGCAATTCTTGGGGCATGTTGCTTCTGAACAGAGGATAGCAGTTGACCCGGGTAAAGTGTCAGCGGTGAGGGAGTGGGGATAGCCCACGACACCGATGGAAGTACGTAGTTTCTTGGGGTTAGACGGATACTACAGGAGATTCATTCGAGGGTTCTCCAAAATAGCGGGTCCATTGACGAACCTGACTCGCAAGGGGGTACCATATGTTTGGGACGATGCTTGTCAATTAGCTTTCGACGAGATGAATGATAAGCTTACTTTAGCACCAGTCCTTGCTTTACCTATGCCGATCATGGAGTATCATGTTTACATCGATGCCTCTTTATGGGGACTCGGGGGAGTACTTCAGCAGGAGGAGAAGGCTATAGCCTTTGCCTCCCGCAAGCTTAAGCCACATGAGAAGAATTACCCCACACATGACCTAGAGTTAGAAACGGTCGTCTTTGCATTGAGGATATGGAGACACTAATTGTTAGGGGAGAAATTTTTCTTTTTCACAGACCATAAGTCACTACAGTACCTATTCACTCAGCTAGAGTTGAATATGCGTCAGCGCAGGTGGTTAGAGATTGTGAAGGACTATCAGTTCTACATACAGTACAATCCGGGGAAGTCCAACCTAGTTGCTGATACGTTGAGCCATAGACCGGTAGACAATGTAGCAGACGTCTGGAAATTAAAGTGGAAAGAGTTGGGACACCAGGACACAGTAGCCCGTTCCTTCATATCTTCCATGACAGTGACACCCGAGATTGTTACGAGGGTAATATATGCACAGACAGTAGACCCATTTTGCCAGGATCAGATTGAATGACTTTTAGCTGGGGTACTGAGTCCTATTCTGTTAGTTTCGATGGAGGTTTGAGGTTTAATGGGACATTGGTGGTTCCCAACGGAGCAGACTTACTCCATGCAGTGATGACCCAATCTCAAAGGTCCCGTTTTGCGGTGCATCCAGGGGGAGATAAGGCTTCTTCAGCATCCTTTTCAGCTTGACCAGACACAAGGCCTCCTCAGCATCCTTTACCTCTTGATCCACCGCTTCCAAAAGGGGTGCTAATGCGACCAGCTTGGCTTTCTCAGCTCGCTGGTCCTCCTGATGCTTTCGTAACACTTACATCTGGACGATCAGTTGCTGGTTCTTCAAAGTCTTTAAATGTGTTATAAGCCAGTCAAAACGGAAACAATCACACCCCAACTCCCTCAGAAAACCCAGAAATTGGTTGAGGAGGGATTTGGTAACGCTTGTAGTAGGAGTACTGGAAATTTCAGCAACAACGATTGCCATGCCTTGAAGTCTGTGACTCATCATGTGAATAATGGAACGTAGGCTATCTGATGTGAAGGTCTCAGGGTGATGATTCACCAGTTGTTCAATCAGCAAGCGATGGTTGACAGGCTTTTGAGGAGACTACCGAAGTACCATCAGGCAGAAAGTGTGAGGAGCTAAGTCAGGAAGAGGAAGTTCGTACCCAGATTCGTTCTCTGCTGCAGCACCAGTCGTGGAACCTTGATCATCATGACCATAGTTTTTCGAAATAGAAGGTTCCTGATGGGGTGAGCCCATAGGCGAAAGAAATGGGGAAGAATTTTCCCGAGCTATCTGAGAAGAGATAGAAGGCATAATAAGTTTATGAAAAATCTTAACAAGCGTTTTCGTTGTTAAGTCACCGTTATAAGGTGGAGTTTATGAAAAATCTTAACAAGCGTTTTCATTGTTAAGTTACCGTTACAAGGTGGAGTTTATAAAAAACCTTAACAAGCGTTTTTTTTTGTTAAGTCACCGTTATAAGGTGGAGTTTATGGAAAATCTTAACAAGCGTTCTAGTTGTTAAGTCACCGTTATAAGGTGGAGTTTATGAAAAATCTTAACAAGCGTTTTCGTTGTTAAGTCACCATTATAAGGTGGAAGCTCATGAGAAATAAAAAAAAAATATATATATATATATATACCTCAGTCACTGCAGGGGTAAGAACGGGAGTCATCATGGCAGCTGCAGGGACAGGAACCGTTGGGGACGGGATCATTGCCTCAAAAGCCATAACGGGGTCCCTGATCGCAGAAGCCTCACCGCTCGGCAAAACGCCCTCACCGACATAAGTCACCAAGGCCAGCATAGGGGGTTCATCAGGAGAAGATAATGGACTCCCAAACAAAGCCCCAACATGGAGGGGTGCAGAAGAGCCACTATGCTGGGCAGAAGCATCAACCTTGGCCTTGTGTGCATGAAGACCACCAAGATATGTAGGTGGTACAAAATCGGGAGAAAATTGCGACATGAGGGCCAGTGTTAGAAAAGAGGAATAAGTACAGAAAAAACGAAGAAGTATGTCTATGTGTTACTTACCTCGGTTATGGCACTAAAAGGGGAATGGTGGTTAGAGGTCTCATTAGCATCGTTGGAAGAAGATTGTTAGCTATCAACGAGTATATTTCAACCTGGGGCACCCAAAACATCTCGAGGTTCAGCAAGATAAATAAATAAAAGGGGTGGGACCGAAAAGACGCTATAACAAATAAATTGTAGAGGAAATCACACCTCGGGCTCGCTTTCTTCAACTAGAAAAACGGGCAGAGGAACCTCGGGTGGAGTAGGTAAATCAGAGGGGACTGAGAGTGTTGTATCGGGCTGCGTTACCTCTGATGGCGAAGAGACACCCGCAGGCTCAACTGCATCACCTCCCACAACAACTTCCCTAGCACGATGGGAGCCTGAACGGCGAGACTAAGTGAGCCCCGTCATGGGGGAACGGGGATGAGTCACATCGGTACGAGAAATACCGAAGCGTCCCCCCACAAAAGGGCTCAAGGGAGGACTAGGGTGTTTGGTCTTTCCTCTTCAATCCCCTGCACCACAGTTGTCAAGAAAAAAATAAGCAAATGCAGTCTGCCTTAAGCAAAAAAGGGAATGAGTAAACCAAGCATACATACCTCGGATTCAGAGGTGGGACAAGAAGTTATGAGCACGGGAGAAGAAGGAGGATTAGCAACAATAGAGGGGGCAGGAGTTCGATGCACCTCGAGAGTTTGCTTCTTCTGAGACTTGGTACCCAGAGTCTTCTTCCTTACCCCCGCTGCACCAGCACCAATATCTCGAGGAACTTTTGAATTCTTTCTCCTCCTTGCCGTTTGCTCCATGGGATTAACCACCACCGTGGGAAAAGCAACCGAAGGAGGAACAACGACAACGTGCCATTAATACTCAGCATTTATCCGACCTATCTCCGCCTGGGCTTCCTTCCTTAAGCGCTCGACCATTTTGGCAGACATGGGGGGTGGAACGGAGGCTATGGGAAAGGCTGCCACGGGAGTCTGGGGCTTCCGGGATTTAGATTTTGACTTTGATGTCCCACTCTTTGACATTTTTTCCTTCTTGGCAGGTGGTGGAGAAGGCCCCTCGCCGGTAGTAGCAACAGTTGAAGGGGCAGCCTTCTTCGGAGCTGCAGGGGTTTTAGTTTTGGGTGTGGCAACTTGGACCATGGAACAAAGTGGGGGAAGCTCGATGGGAGTTTCCTTGGGGGTCGTACTTAGATGGAATTCCATCCCAAGTACGGAGTTGCCTTTTAGCCCCAATTCTAAGGCAGAAAATGAAGAAATGGGAGGATACACTAGATCTCCCTCAACGAACTCAGCAATTTCAGCCAGTTGTTTCGGCTAGTATTTTGTTGCAAATAGAGGGGTCACATCCCCTTGCCTAGTAATACTGGGAATGGTGACTCGCCCATCCATGGTTAAACTTATCCCCCATGCAGCGGTTAAAGAAAAAAGAGAACACAGCTCGCTAAAGGAGACCTTGGGGTTTGACGATTAAAACACTGGACGTGGAGCCCCCTGGTCAAACCCAAACTGGTGGCTACATCGGTTGTGATTATAGTGCTCCCTAGTATATCCCCATTCAGTGTAAGAAGGCAGATATCCTGGGGAGAAGAGAAGGACTATAGCCAGCGAGGGATTCTCAATATCCATGGCGGGGGCCTATACCCCTCTTGCTTCATGTTGAAAAAATCCACAAGTGTGAAAGAAGATTTCCTCCTGATAGGGCCTCATGACAAAGTTCTCAAAATGGTCAATCAAAGATATTAACTCCTTTCGGCTTTGTATCCTATGATAAATAAAGGACCATGGAGGCAGAATTATCTCCCTCGAAGGAGGGCAGTTGGTTTTGGTAGCTACGGCAGGGAAACAAAAGTAAAGGAAGCCGATTAGAAGGACGCTGTTGGAAAATTGGCCAAGTTATAATGACCAAGTGTAGAGGGATCCTAAGGCAATTGCAGCCAGTGGAAGTTTTATGCCCCGGGCCAAACAAAGGTACATATTGATAAGGTCCCTTCGGGGATGGTCGTTGGGTTTTCCCGTCAAAAGGAAATGGGAGAGAATCACAAGAATATAGGCCGAAATTTCCAACGGTGTACCTTGACTAGTAGCATCTGTTGAAGAACTGCCTTTACCAGAACCCTTGAAGAAATAATTAATCCAAGGAGAGAAAGTAGCCTTGTTGGATGAACCAATGCAGCTTCGGCATATACGATCCAACTCCAAATGGTCGGCAGTCTCTTGAGCATCTAGAGCCTCATCGGTATAGGGCCCATGACCTGTTGCATCGAGGCCCAGGAGCTCGTACATGTCTTCCAACGTTACGGTGAACTCGCCTCACGCAGCGATGAACGTATGAGTGGTAACGTTCCATGGAGAGACCAGGATAGAAAGAGCAACATTATTCTTCGAAAAAGTGAACTCACCAAACCATTTAGCCCGTTGCAACCCAAGCTTGGTGAGAATATCAGCATAAGAACTTTGCATATGGGAGTTCCAGGAAGCAAAGTGGGCAGGAGATCCCCCGAGCGCTTCAAAATTAATATGGGACCATGGGAAGTCCCCTCTCTCCAAGAGAAATCGCAGAGTCCCCTCTGGAGGAAGAAAGCCCCACTCAGAAGAATCTTCATCTTCAGCACCCAACAGTAAAGCGTCAAACTTAGAAGAAAAATGCACAGTCTTGCAGGCAACAACAAAATCATCACCTTCTCCAAAAATAGGAGAGCGGTGATAAAACCTCAGCTATTCCAGGTGAGCAACATACAAGGAGAAGGCAGAAGTAGTGGTGGCAGACGGAGCACCGGTACCAGGGATAGCGGGGTTGCTGGAGGATACCATGGCAAATGACGGTACGATAGCAAAAAAGCTTCAAGCAAGAGGGGTTTGAAGAACGAGAATGGAAGACCACGACCACAGGCGGTGGTTTAGAAGATGAGAAGGGAGGAAGGAAAGAAGGAGCTTAGCAACAATGGAGTTCTTGCAGGTTTTCTCTCTCTAAAAGTAAATGGAAGTTTAAAGAGGATAGTAACAGAGTAAGAGAAAAAAGGGTTTGAGTGTTTAAGTATAGCCGTTTGAAATTTTGGAGTTCATCGTTTAAGTTTCCCACTAACGCACATGCAAGGCCACCTGCAATCATTTCCAATAGACACGTGGCACTTCGGGAAGTGCTTTGACAGTTGAAAAGACAGTGCCACGTCATTAATGAGGTGACACCTGGGGAACACAGACCGTTGCCTTCCTAAGCAAGATTGGGTTTTGGCACTCAAAATATTTTTGTCAGACATATCCAATAAACCCTTAACGAAGAAGATGTCCGAACAGTTCCCTCGACATAAGTTAAAACGTTGTTTAGATAAAACTTAGGTACATCGGGGATTATTTTAGAACCTCTTAAAGACTCTAACGCTCTGGTCCTGAATAAAGGAGAAGAGGCCCGAGTCTTTTCACATAGAGAAAGGTCCATCGGTTTGAGATGTTTCGTGCAGACATTTATTGTGCCAAGCAAATCTCTCCACGAGGGGGCAAATGTAGAGGGGGATTGAAGGTAATCTTGAGATTAGGGGCAAATCCCTAATTAGCAATAGTGTTTAAGATTAGTCAACCAAGGCAGCTTAGGCGTGGCAACTCTGCGAGGCAGCTGGGCGTGACAGCTTATATTTGAGCTTGTTGTATTAATCATATTGTATTTTTCTACTGACTGTAAGCTATAACGGTTGTAATGATATAACGATAATAATAAGTGAGTTCCTGTGAGGTCAAACGGTACTTGCGAGAGACCAGGCTTGGTAAGGCCTGGGAGAGCTTTCATGCTCTATCGAATGACCTCACCGTGGGAACTTTAGAGGGACTTGGTTTGGAGGATTGAGAAGTAAGGCACCGTTGGGGCTTGTCCTGACCATCTTAGATACACCTGGTAAAACACCGAAGGACCATGACCGTGGAACCTTAGGCGGAGCAACTTGGAGTTCTATCGGGCGTTGAGTTATGAACCAACCAACCCTCTACTTAATGTCACATCTGCTGTAGGTGATGTCACTAGCCAAAATAAATGTCAGACTTGCACTTGAGTAAACCACCGTGGTATTTGGGCCTCTCAGGCAGTTGGTGAGCCACCTCTACGACAATAGCCCTCTGACACACAGTGGTTAGGCAAAAGGCATGTCTTGGCATTTAATGTTTATGACGTGGAGACAATTAGTGCATTAAGCATTTAATGCTGAGACATAAAGTATGAGGGATTTCTTTCATAGTCTTTAATGATTGAGTTTCCTCGGGGATGTTGTGGGGGGCTATTTAAGGACCCCAACTACCCCTGAAGAGGAGAGGACCTTTTTGAATGACCTTTTGAGAGTTCGGAAGTTATTACTATAGAAAATATACACTCAGGGAGAGTTATTGCGATCCAAAGGGTTTACCCACCCACCATTATTACTTATTACGAAGCTTCTAATACTTGACATAGATTCTTGAGAGTGTTAGGTGTGTTTCTACCTGCCTACCAAGGTGTATCTAGGGTGCTTACTTCTCTCTCCCTCTAGCTAAGTTACTTCTAAGGTTCGTTACTATTTCTTGAGTTATACACGAGAGTTTTGTGAGTTTAAACTGAGTTCATCTTCATTGGGGTTTATGTTTGTGTGTCCCATCATTAATCCAAAGCTTTAGCCAAGATTAGCTTATCATCACCATACTCAAATAGGGGTTACGCCTCCATCTTATCTAAAGTACCCTCTTACAATAATTTAATAAAGGACTGATCAACCGGTATTTAATTAGGCGGGGTGTCACAGGTGGTATCAGAGCATCAGGTTCTAGGGTCCTTTAGGATCTGTACGACTTATTTCGCTTTCAGCATATTGTTCTTTCTGTAGAGCCCTATTTTAGGATTGTTGTTTTCTTTCTTTTACGATTACGTCTTCAGATATTTGAGAATTGATAATAACTGTAGACTAATATATTTCTTTACGTTTCAGATGCCTCCGAGACGCGCACCTAAGGATAGGCGTGCCCAAGCTGAGAAGCCAGTAGCTCCGGCTCAGGGAACGATGAACGCAACCGAGGTAGCCGCTATCGTTGCTCAGGTGGTGAATGCCGTGCTAGCGGTAGTACAGCAGGCTCCACCCCAAGTTCAGGCAGTGGCAACAGTACCGGCATAACTTCCATTTGCATGGGAGCGAGTTAGGGATGCCTTTCAAAAGTTGCATCCCCTAGAGTTTGCGGGTAGTTCAGATATTATTGTAGCCAGCCAATGGAAGAAAGATATCCAGAGGCATCTGCGTATGTACGAGTGCATGGACGTGCAGAAATAGCTATTGGCTTCCTTTAATCTTGTGGGGGCCGCTTTTCATTGGTGGGAATCCACTACCACGTTGGAGGAGAGGGATATTATTACTATTCAGTCATTTTGGACAGGGTTTGACAGCAAGTACTTCCCATCCGCCCTGCAGACTAATATGAGGAGGAAATTACTGAGTCTGAAGTCGGAGAATTCGAATGTTGCTGAGTATGAAGAGGAGTTCACAAGACTTCTCACTATAGTGCCAGATGAGGCACCCACTGAGGGTAAGAAGATACTATTGTTTATGGATGAGTTGGCTTGGAGGATCCGTCAGCACCTTATAGGAAATCTGTCTCTGAGTACCTACACATATGTACTCAATGCTACTTTGCTACACTGCCAGGATCACCGCTTCCATCTGGTGGGAAGCAAGCGAGCAGGAGAGTCCGGTCGGCAGGGCAGGAAAGGGGGTAGTGGTGCTAGTGGAGCACCGACATCTCAGGGGCAGACTCATCAGCATGAGCAGAGTTCCCATCAGGGGGACCCTGCCAAGCGATTCTGATTAGGTGATTCCAGGAAGGGATTTGGGGGATTTAGGCAGGGTCAGCAGGGCCAGCCTAATCAGCAGGGCCAGCATCTTCAATCGCAGGGTCAGCAGCAGGGCTAGCAGGGCCAACAACATAATATGCAGGGCCAGCAGGGCCAATGGAGGGGTGGTAACGGCCACCAAGGTCGTAATCAGCAGGGACAGAGGGAAGGAAATTTTAGGGGGCGATGCTTCGGGTGTGGTAAAAATGGCCACAGGCGCCAGGATTTTCCAGAGGGTGATAGGGTCCCACAGCAGCAGGGTGCCTGTAATGAGCCACAGTGGCCACTTTTTCCAGCCGTCCTCCCAGCACCAGCTCAGGTACCAGCCCTACCAGCCGCTCAAGTGAGCAGGGGCAGTTACAGTACGGATGTGTTTATAATGTCCACAAGGCAGGAGCTCCATAGGTGCCCCCCGCGATTGAGGGTATGTTTCTTATCCATGGTACTATGGGTCGGGTGTTATTTGATATTGGGGTGACACACTATTTTAAAGCTACCCATTTTGCGAAGGCCTTGGGGTTTTTAGCCACAACAGAGAGCACTGTAACATGTGTAGACTCACCACTGGGAAATGGATCGTTAATTTTCTTTATATGCCGGGGTGTGGGAGTAGATATTGATAGCTTGGTATTACCAGCAGACATGTTAGTCTTAGATATGCAGGAGCACGACGCCATTATTGGTATGGATTGGCTCGCAGCATACAGAGCCATGATAGATTGTTTAGATGGGAGTATTGTCTTTGCCATTTTGGGGCAAGAGATGTTTGTAGTGGAGATGCCTCACCCAGAGGGGGGGCTCGACCGCTCATTTATATTACATAGAGGAGGATACCTCTAAGGAGGTCGTGATTCCCTTAGATTCGATCCTAGTTATTCGTGAGTATTCTGATGTATTTCAGGAGATACCAGGCATACCCCAGTAGAGAGATAGATTTTTTCATAGATTTATTACCAATTACTCAACCTATAGCACGTGCTCCATACCGTATGGCTTCGGCAGAGATCAGAGAGCTACGAGATCAGATAGGGCAGCTGTTAGGTCAGGGCTTCATTCGCAGGAGTACCTCACCTTGGGGTGCTCTAATTTTATTTGTAAAAAAGAGAGATGGTTCACTGAGGCTATGTGTGGACTACCGGGAGCTGAACAAGGTCACGATATGGAACAAATATCTGTTGCCTCGAATCGATGATCTGTTCGACCAGATGAGGGGAGCAACCTTCTTTTCGAAGATAGATCTGAGGTCAGGATACCATCAGCTACGTATTACGGAGCAGGATGTTTCGAAGACTGCTTTCTTAACGAGATATGGATCCTATGAGTTCAGAGTAATGCCATTTGGACTCACAAATGCTCCACCCATATTCATGGACTTGATGAACCGAGTGTTTAGAGGGTTCCTGGAACAGTTTGTCATCATCTTCATAGATGACATCATGATATTTTCACACTCTGAGGAAGATGATGCCGAGAACTTGAGGCAGGTTCTTCAGACTCTACGAGAGCATCAGTTTTATGCTAAGTACGAGAAGTGCGGGTTTTAATTACGGGAAGTGCAGTTCTTAGGGCATGTTGCTTCTGAACAGGGGATAGCAGTTGACCCTGGTAAAGTGTCAATGGTGAGGGAGTGGGGATAGACCATGACATAGATGGAAGTACGTAGTTTCTTGGGGTTAGACGGATACTACAGGAGATTCATTCGAGGGTTCTCCAAAATAGCAGGTCCATTGACGAACCTGACTCGCAAGGGGGTACCATATGTTTGGGGCGATGCTTGTCAATTAGGTTTCGACGAGCTGAAAGACAAACTTACTTCAGCACCAGTCCTTGCTTTACCTAAGACGGGCATGGAGTATCTGGTTTATATCGACGCCTTTTTACGAGGACTCGGGGGAGTACTTCAGCAGGAGGATAAGGCTATAGCTTCTGCCTCCCGCAAGCTTAAGCCGTACGAGAAGAATTACTCCACACACGACCTAGAGTTAGCAATGGTCGTCTTTGCATTGAGGATATGAAGACACTACTTGTTAGGGGAGAAAATTTTCTTTTTCACAGACCATAAGTCACTACAGTACCTGTTCACTCCGCTAGAGTTGAATATGCGTCAGCGCAGGTGGTTAGAGTTTGTAAAGGACTATCAATTCGACATATAGTACAATTCGGGGAAGGCCAACTTAGTTGCTGATGCATTGAGCCATAGACCGGTAGATAATGTAGCAGACGCCTGGAAAGCAAAGTGGAAAGAGTTGGGACACTAGGATGCAGTAGCCCGTTCCTTCATATCTATCATGAAAGTGACACCTGAGATTGTTACGAGGGTAATATATGCACAGACAACAGACCCATTTTTCCAGGAGCAGATTTTACGACTTTTAGCTGAGGGTGCTGAGTCCTATTCTGTTAGTTTCGATGGAGGTTTGAGGTTTAATGGGAAAGTAGTGGTTCCCAAAGGAGCAGACTTACGTCATGCAGTGATGACCCAGTCTCACGGGTCCCAATTTGTGGTGCATCCCGGGAAAGATAAGATGTACCAGGATATGAGGCGGCAATACTGGTGGAGTGGGATGAAAAAGGACATTGCTGAGTTCATGTCCAAGTGTTCTACCTGCTAGATGGTAAAGGTGGACCACCAGAAACCATCGGGGTTGCTTCATCCATTGGAAATACCCGCGTGGAAATGGGAGAGTATTTCCATGGATTTTATTACTGGGTTGCCTACATCACAGCGGGGCCACGACTCCATCTGGGTGATTGTGGACCGTTTGACTAAGGTGGCTCATTTTCTGCCAGTACGGACAGATTATACCACGGGTCAGTATGCTCAGTTGTTCATTGCTGAGATTATTAGATTACATAGGGTGCCCCTGAATATTATGTCAGATAGAGACAAGATTTTCGTGTCGCGTTTCTGGGAGAGGTTTCAGGAGGCCATTGGTACGGAGTTGAGGTTTAGTTCAGCTTATCAGCCACAGACAGATGGACAAACAGAGTGTACTAATTAGATGTTGGAGGATATGATACACATGTGTGTCCTTCATTTTGGAGGAGGTTGGGAGCCACATCTTCCACTGGTAGAGTTCGCTTATAATAACTCTTATCAGTTCACGATTGGCATGGCTCCATTTGAGGCTTTATATGACAGGCCTTGTCATTCCCCAACGTGTTGGCTAGAGGTGGGGGATAACAAGTTGCTCGGACCAGAGGTGATTCAGGAAACCTCCGCTAGGATTGAGATTATCAGGATTCGCATTCGGGTAGCCCAGGATAGGCAGAAAATCTATGTCGATGCAAAACGGTTCTTTCGAGAGTTTAATATGGGGGAGCAAGTATTACTATGTGTATATCCTATAAAAGGAGTGATGAGGTTCGGGAAGAAAGGGAAATTGACCCTGAGGTACGTGGGACCATTTCCCGTTATCGAGAGGATTGGGTCGATAGCATACAGATTGGGATTGCCAGAGCACTTACATCGCATTCACGATGTATTTCACATTTCGTCGTTGAGATGATACCTTCGGGATGACATGGCCCATACCCATATCGCGATTTATGAGATTGACTTACAGCCTGAAAGCTCTTACGAAGAGAGACTAGTGGCTATCCTAGACCATAGCGAAAGGAGATTGAGGTCAAAGGTAGTCCCACTTGTCCGGGTCCAGTGGGAGCATCATAATGTGGAGGAATCCACTTGGGAGCGTGAGGCGGACATGCGTGAGAAGTACCCAGAATTATTCTTAGCAGGTACACCTTATTTTTTTAAATTTCGGGACGAAATTCCGTTATTAGGGGGGAAGTATGTAATACTCCGTATTTTTATAACTTTTATTTTTGGGGGATTTATTAAATTTAATTAGAGATATTAAATTAATATTAATCCGGAAAATCATTTAAATACTTACTAGCGTGATAAGAGTTAGTAATTATTTTGTTATAAGTTACTTTATGGGTAAAGTAAGTGGTGTAATTATGATCAGTAAAATTATCACGAGAATCTAATTGGATAATTTTGAAAATTTATCGGGACGCGCTTGTGTCGTGTCGGGATTAAATGTGGACTATTAAAAGTAAATAAATTATAAGTCACCCATATGGTCATTTTGAGTGCGTCAATGTGTCCGTAAGGGTCTAGATAGTCAAAATAATGTACCCGGGGGTGTAGTTTGGGTATCGGGGCATTTTTAGGCCTAATTAACACCCCAGGAGGGCATTTTGGACATTTTACATTTTTGGGCATGAAAACCCACGAAAATTCTATGGGTATTTCAGATGTCAAGAGTCATCTTCTAGGGTTAGAATCACCATAAACCAAAGACGGCTATAGGAGAAAAAGAGGAGAGGCTTTCCAAGGAGTTCTAGGCAAAGAACTCCACTGTTTGCACCACCATCGCCGCCAAACGATAGATCGTGCAACGAGGATCACGACCACACAAATCTCTCCACAAAATCTGAACCAAGAATTTTCAGGAAAGTATCTATCTTGCTCTATTTCAGCTAATGCTCCAATAATATTAGCCTAGGATCGATTAGGACTAGTTTTTGTGAAAGAAAAACCTATTTGGATATTTGAATTCGCATGTTGTATGAGTAATAGATGTATTCTGAAACCCAATTCATATGTAGAGATTGAACCATGAAATTACGTAAATAAAGAGTATGAAATCTGGTAAAAGAATGGGAAGAAACAAAACAAAAGACATATTAGGGTTCTTGATGTTTTTAAGGATTATGCCCTTTTAATTCGTTATTCATGATGAAAATCTGCATGCTTGACGTAGGAAATCACTTATTTGAGGTTATAATACTTATAGTATAAATTATTGGGAGTTTGGTAGTCAAATATATCATTTTGGATGATTTTGGAAGAGGAAACCTATAATTGGAAATTTTACAGATTTGCCATACCTGCTTGATCGATCGATCAACCCTAGAGCATCGATCGATCGATAATCTGATCGATCGAATACCAACCATCGATCGATCAACCCCTCCTGTATAACTCATATTCCCTTTTTAATAGGTCATTCTAACTTAAATGATTAGACATTCTTGGATATTAATGTGAGAACATTTTGGGACATAAAGAAGACCAGTAGAACTTTAGGAATATATGGACCCGTTAATATGAGACGAGATTAACATTTCACGGGGGGGTGTTTTACATATAAGGGACAATGGGAATATGTGTTAAAGGATGAGACTCATAACAAAGTTACGTTGTAAAATAAATGAGTACCTACTGAAATTACACTTGGAGAGATAAGAATCCACGAGTGTTACGTAGTCAATTGGAATAATCCCCCAAATAAGGATAGAGACAAATCGTTATACGTGATTATCTGATAATGAGTAATAAGGATAAATATCATAATTATGGGTCGTGAGAGTGTACCTAAATTTGATATAGGAATAGTGGTATACATATATGACTGTGTTTATGCATATACTATATACGTGTAAAAATCATTCCCGCGCTACTTGCTATCCCGGAGGTTACCGTGCTGGGACAATCTTATCTCGATATGACCTTTATGGGGGATATTGACTCGTACCCTAGAACATAGGAATCCTTAGTACAAGATATCAGATCGATAGTCAGACGGTCCTAAGAGACATGAGGGTATGTGCTGACCTCTTAGTGACTTGTAACTATGCTTCGCCTCAATTTGTATGTGTTTTATGTTAATACTGTTCGAGAGTGATTCCGAACTTGTATTTCCCTTAGTACGAGTGATACGGGGATTGGATAGAAGAGTATGCCTACACCATAAATTTTATATGGGGTGCCGTTAGAATATATATATGAGTATTTAATCGGGCTCTGACCTGTTTCCTATTTTCTCTTCTCTCTTGTATATATGTATATATGTATATATGACAGGTGCCCAGCCATAGGGGCATCTTACATAGGATCCTTTGGAAGGAACGCGCTGTCGCTTGTGACACCCCGACTAATTAAATACCAGGTAGCTACTCCTTTATTAAATCAATACAAAATGCCAAGTTGGTTGAGTTAATAGCATCACTGTCTAAAACATTTTAATGATTAATAAGCACCTAGTATTTAAAAAGCAAGTTGTCAAATTTTAATTTATGTCTGATTAACATACGATAAACGAATAATGGAAGAACAACATAATCCATTCACCATAACGAAGTAATGAAATAATCAACCATAATAATAAGTCCGGAGGAAAAGTCCTCACAACAAACCCACAACTGAAAATAAATTTACAAGTCTGAATCCTGAATTAATTACATGCCAGATGTCCGAATAACTGAAATAAATGAAAAGTCTCTAAAAGAAATGGGCGACATGCCCTACAACTGATAAGTGCTGAATATAGAGTCAAGATAGATGAAGCGTCTACAAGCAAAGTCCTGTAACTTCCACAAACAGCTACAGCTCGTCACCTGAATGAGGATCCTAAGCATGGTGTCCTTGTGGCTGGGCACCTAAAATGGTTTTTTCAAAAATAGATTTGAAAGCAAATGGGTCAGAGCCTGAAAGTGGAAATCATTTTAAAAACAGCAAGTGTTTTAATAACATTAAAACATTAAATGCAAAGTACATATTAGGACGTGCACTCTCATGAAATTCTCACCTCTCGACTACATGTGCACTCCTAACGTACCGTACCCATCTACATGACATACATATTTAACCAAACCGTAATAAGTTCTACCCCTTACTACTCGATTCCCATATTACATTCTAGCGTTATCAAATAAATAGAGGACTTTATTTAAACTCAGATTCTCGATTAGTAATACCACTCACTATCAGTTAACCGGTTATGTATTTCTCAAAACATTACCATAATATTATTCACAATACCAATCATGAAAGTTCCCATTAATTAAGTGTATATTATTCACGTCATAAATATACAATACAAGCACCCCGAGACTAGCTACGGTGAACCCATACTCTGCTATCCATCCCGGTACATCACGTACATAAGGATCACGCATTCCGAATCTCTCAGGAATCGTTCTCAGATAATAACATCACAAATAATGGAGGCGAAGACAGTCACATCACATGGGTCACACACATACCTGCGCTCCCACGATCAGCAGACTTATTAATATCCCAATAAGCCCTTCTCTGACCTATGTTCATCGAGGTAACCAATCTAAATCCGGGCAACACAAGGATTAGAAGGCCCTAAGCAAACGTAAACCTCCCGTGATAGCAAGTATGGTAGGTATGTCATACACATAAAATCAATACATATACTAAGTATTCACACATCTTAGTAATCACCATAATATATTGGTGGTACACTTCTCATTTTCGTACCGACATATAATACTACACAATTTATATGTTCTCGGTTAATATAATAAATTAGGCCATCAATGGTTCTCGCATCGTAATAGACACTCACGTCCTACTTCATATTTTCCCTTAGGTTCAAACTACACTTCTAAGTTTGACTCCTCATTATATCCCAAACATCCCAAATATATCAATTAATCATCAAGGAAAGGTTATCTCTACATATACACAAGGTTATGGGACACTCGGGATCAAAACAGGCTAAAAAGCCTAAACTGTCAACTCGTTAGAAGTCTCGTTCAGACGAATTGGGCCTTCTAACGAGATCTCGTTCAAATGAAAGTCATCGAAAGAACATCCCTCTCGTTAGAAGTCAAACTGTGAACTCGTTAGAAGCTTGTTCGAACGAGCTCGTTCGAACGACCTGGGCAGGTCTTCTAACGAGTGGCCAGATTCGAGCCCAGAAATTCCTATCTCATTTTTCCCAATTCTCTTCACCTCTAATCTCACCTAAATGTCATTCCAACAATGTTTCAAGGTATATAATCCTTCCTAAACATGTTTCAAACGTATTACAACATTTATATGGGTTCAAATCATCCTAAACTATATCAAATTATCAAATCCCCAACATTTATTTTTCAAATCTCAAGAACATGAACCCTAGAAAAATCAAGTCATTCATAAACATAACTAAATCCTTTTTTATGATGTAAAAGATGTATTTTCATCTGACTAATCATCCTATCAATGTTCTACATGCAATTTCCTCAATATATTCTTAAATCTCTACATCCAATTAAATGGGTTTTCATCATCCTCCAAGAACAATACAATTTTTTTGAGTTTCCTACGCATGGAAGAAGCATTCTCTACAAAATAATGAAATTAAACCACTTGCCTTAAGGGTAATTCTGGATTTGATGACGAATCTGATGAATGGTTCTCTCTCTCTTCTGCAGAATTCCTCCTCTCTCTCTCTCCAAGCTTTCTTCTCTAATGGTGGCAATGGAGGCTAGGATTTGTCTTAGGAACTTTTGGGGCTAATTCTAATAACCCTCGTAGCCCTCTATTCAGTTAATGGATGGTAATGGGTTAGTGGGTCTTTTAATTTTTCATTTAAAACTCCTAAAATTCGTTAATCAAAAATCCCAAAATTGTAAAATTACCAAACTACCCTTATACGTTGCCGGTATGGCCTAAAAATGCCCCGGGACCCAAACTAAACCCCTGGCTAGTGTTTTCTGACTATTTCGACCCTTCCGGACGCGTTGGCGCACTCAAAATGACCATACGGTTTATGGAAATAAAATTAAATTTTTAATTATCATAATTATATTCCATGACGCGACTGTCACACGCATCTCAACAAAATTTCCAAATTGCCGTATTTCAATCTCACGACAAGTTTCATAATTCAATATTCATATATAATCATATACGCACATTATAATCAAATACCAACTTGCATCTCGCTAGTATTTTAATCCGGATTAATTTCCAATTAATACGCATTTAATTCAATTAATCCCATAAATAAATATCACAAAAATACGGGGTATTACATACTTCCCCCCTAATAACAGAATTTCGTCCCGAAATTAGGAACTAGAAGGTACCTGGTAAGAAAAACTCTGGATAACATTCTTGCATCTCATCCTCATGCTCCCATGTGGACTCCTCGACATTATGATGTTTCCACTGAACACACACTAACGGAACTATCTTTGACCGTAGTTTCCGCTCACTTCGGTTTAAAATAGCAATCGGCCCCTCCTCGTAGGAGCTATCAGGTTGTAGATCGATGTCCTCTAAAGCAATATGATAATGAGCCAAATCGTCTCTAAGATATTTCCTTAGCGAGGAAATATGAAACACATCGTGAATCCGATGCAAATGCTCTAGTAATCCAAGTCTGTACACAACCGGTCCAATCCCCTCAATAATAGGAAATGGTCCCACATATCTTGGTGCCAACTTCCCTTTCATCCCGAAATGCATAATCCCCTTCATAGGGGATACTCTGAGCAAAACCTGGTCCCCCACTTGGAACTTTCTGAAGAACCTCTTCGCATCAGCATAGCTCTTCTGCCTGTCCTGAGCTACCCGAATGCGACTCCGTATCAGTTCTATCCTTGCCGAAGTATCCTGAATCACCTCCGGCCCAAGTAGTTTATTGTCCTCCACCTCCAACCAACATGCTGGGGAACGACAAGGTCTACCGTACAACGCCTCAAATGGAGCCATGCCAATGGTGAACTGGTAGGAATTGTTGTAAGCAAACTCTACCAGTGGAAGATACTGCTCCCATCCACCCCCGAAATCAATGATGCACATACGTAGCATGTCCTCCAACATCTGGTTTGTACGCTCGGTCTGCCCATCGGTCTGCGGGTGATACGTCGTACTCAACCGCAATTCTGTGCCCATGGCCTCCTGAAAACTCTCCCAAAACCGTGAAAAAAATATCTTGTCTCGGTCAGACACGATATTTAAGGGCACATCGTGAAGTCTCACTATCTCTGAAATAAAGAGCTGGGCATACTGTCCCGTAGTGTAGTCTGTCCTTACGGGTAGGAAATGAGCGACTTTGGTTAGCCTGTCCACAATTACCCAAATGGAGTCGTGACCTCGCTGTGACGTAGGCAACCCCGTGATAAAGTCCATGGATATGCTCTCCCACATCCACATCGGTACCTCCAATGGCTGTAGAAGTCCTGTCGGTCTCTGATTATCCACTTTTACAAGCTGGCAAGTGGCGCATTTAGAAACAAACTCGGCAATATCTCTCTTCATCCCGCTCCACCAATACTGTCGTCTCATGTCTTGGTACATTTTTTCCCCATCGGGATGTACCGCAAACCGTGAGCCATGCGACTCTGCCATCACCTCGTGCTGCAATTCCTCTCCTTTCGGAACTACCAATCTCCCATTAAAGCGTAATCCCCCGTCTGAGCTAACGGTATAGGACTCGGCTCCCTCTGCTAATAATCGAACTATCCACTCCTGACAGAACGAGTCATTTTCTTGTGCCCTTACTACCTTTGTGACAATCTGCGGTGTAACGGTCATCACAAACATGAATGATCGGGCCACTGCATCCTGGTATCCCAACTCCTTCCATTTGGCCTTCCACACCCCTACCACTTCATTTGCTGGCCTATGGCTCAACGCGTCTGCTACCACGTTAGCCTTCCCCGGGTGATACTGAATATCAAACTGATAGTCCTTCACAAACTCAAGCCACCTTCGCTGCCTCATATTCAACTCCTTTTGCGTGAATAGATACTGTAGGGACTTGTGGTCCGTGAACAATCGAAACTTCTCCCCCAAAAGGTAATGTCTCCAAATACGAAGGGCAAATACAACTGCCGCCAACTCCAAGTCATGAGTGGGTTAATTCTTCTCGTGAGGCTTTAGCTTACGGGATGCATAAGAAATGGCCTGACTCTCCTGCTGTAATACACCTCCAAGTCCTTGCAAGGACGCATCGGTGTAGACTAGATACTCAACTCCCGGTCTCGGTAATGCTAACACAGGTGCTGAGGTCAACTTATCCTTCAACTCATCGAATGCCAATTGACAGGTATCACTCCAGATGAATGGCACACCCTTACGAGTCAGATGTGTCAAAGGACCTGTTATCTTCAAAAATCCCCGAATGAACCTCCTGTAGTATCCTGCTAATCCCAAGAAACTACGAATCTCCGTCGGTGTCGTGGGCTGTCCCCACTCCCTCACTGCGGATACTTTCCCCGGATCAACAGATATCCTCGGGTCGGAAATAATATGTCCCAAAAACTGGACCTCCTTCAGCCAAAACCCGCATTTCTCATATTTTGCATACAACTCGTTCTGACGTAGTGTCTACAAAACTTGCCTCAATTGCTCGGCGTGCTCCTCCTCTGTCTGGGAGTAAACCAGAATATCATCGATGAAGACAATGACAAACTGATCTAGGAAATCCCTGAACACCCTATTCATCAAGTCCATAAACACTGCTGGAGCGTTGGTCAAACCAAAAGGCATAACCCAAAACTTGTAAGATCCATATCTCGAAAAGAACGCAGTCTTCGAGACATACTCTTCCCAGATACGCAACTGATGGTATCCCGATCATAAATCAATCTTCGAGAAGAAAGAAGCTCCTCTCAGCTGGTCGAATAAGTCATCGATTCGAGGCAACAGATACTTATTCTGTATCGTGACCTTATTCAACTCTCGGTAATCCACACACAATCTCAGTGAACCATCTCTCTTCTTCACGAATAACACAGGGGCACCCCACGGCGAAGTACTCCTCCGTATAAACCCCTGACCCAACAACAGCTCAATCTGATCCCATAACTCCCTCATCTCAGCTGGAGCCATACGGTACGGTGCGCGTGCTATAGGTCTCGTATATGGTAATAAGTCTATGACAAAGTCTATCTCTCGACTGGGGGGTAGACCTGGTATCTCCTAAAACACATCTGAGTACTCCCTGACAACTGGGATCGAATCTAAAGGAATCACAACCTCCTTAGAGGTATCCTCCTCTATGTAGTACAAATGAGCGGTCGAACCTCCCTCTGGGTGAGGCATCGCCACTACAAACATCTCTTGCCCCGGAATGGCAAAAACAATGCTCCCACCGAAGCAATCAATCATGGCTCTATAATCCGCGAGCCAATCCATATCGATGATCACATCGTGAACATGCATATCTAATACTAACATGTCTACAGGTAATACCAGACTACCAATCTCTACCCCCACTCCCCGGCATATAAAGAAAATAAGTGACCCACTCTCCAATGGTGAGTCTACACACGTCACTGTGCTCTCTGCTGTGGATAACAACCCTAAGGCTTTCGCAAAATGTGTAGCTATAAAACATTGCGTTGCCCCCGTATCAAACAAAACCCGACCCATAGTACCATGGATAGGAAACATACCCTCAATCGCGGGTGGTGACTGTGGAGCTACTGCCTGGCGAACGTTATAGACACGTCCATACTGTAACTGCCCTTGCTGCACAGGAACTGCTGGAATGGCTGGTAGTGCTGGTACCTGGGCTGGAGCTGGGAGAGCTGGTGGAAAAAGTGGCCTCTAGGGCTCATGTCGAGCACCCTGCTGCTGCTGCGGGGCCCTGCCCCTATCAGGACAGTCCTGGCGTTTATGACCAGTCTTGCCACAAATGAAACACTTCCCCGGGAAGTTCCCCCCTCTCTGTCCCTGCTGCCCCCGGCCCTGGTGGCCGTTACCGTTCCTCCAATGGCCCTGTTGAAACTGCTGTTGACCATTCTGACCCTGCTGGTTCTGATGGCCGTTCGGACCCTGATGGCCCTGCCGGAAACCTCCCTGTCCATGCCTGAAATTTCTTGACCTGAACCTCTTGTTATCCCATAGCTGGGAACCCTGGTCGCCCTGTCTCTGCCCCTGAACAGATTGTGCCCCACTGGCACCATTCCCTCCAGTCCTGCCCTGATGACTGGACTCTCCAGATCTCTTGCCCTCAGGCATGTGAAAGCGGTGATCCTGGAAATGGAGCAATGCAGCGTTAACCACATCAGAATAAGTGGCTAACGAGAGGTTCCCTAACAAGTGCTGACGAATCCTCCATGTCAACCCGTCAGTAAATTTCTGTATCTTCTTCTCCTCTGTCGGTATCTCATCCGGAACAATATTCAGAAGATTAGTGAATTCGGCCTCATACTCAGCCACAGTCTTACCCTCCTGTCGAAGGCTCATCAACTTCCTCCTCATTTCCGTATGAACAGCTGACGGAAAGTACTTGAGGTCGAACCGTACCCAGAACTCCTGAATAGTGAGAGTGTCTCTCTCCTCCACGGTGGTAATAGACTCCCACCACTGTAGTGAAGACCCCACTAGCTTAAAGGTAGCTAGTATCTGCTTTTGAACCTCAGTGCACTCATACATCCTCAAGTGCCGCTGAATATCCTTCCTCCACTTAGTCGAAACTACCACATCGGAGCTACCTGCGAACTCCGGAGGGTGTGCTTTTTGAAAAGCATCACGTACACGTTCCCAAGCAGACGGGAATGCATGTGCCTGAACAGGCGAGGCTATCGGCGCCGGAGGTGGTGCCTGCTGAACTACGGCAAGTGCGTAATTTACCACCCGGGCCACAATGGCTGCAACCTCGGCGGCATTCATCGTGCCCTGAACTGGTGCGGGCTGTGGTTCTGGCGTTGCATTCCTGGGAACCCGTTGTGCACGTTGTGGAGGCATCTGAAATAAGAATGAAGTTTATAAGTTCTCATTTATAAACTCAAAATAGCTGAAGAACGTAGCATATAGAAGAGAATACAACAGTCCTAAAATATAGGACTCTACATCAAAGAAAGCTCAGCGGAAACATAATAAGCCATACAGATCCTAATGGACACTAGAACCTGATGCTCTGATACCACCTGTGACACCCCGACTAATTAAATACCGGGTAGCTACTCCTTTATTAAATCAATACAAAATGCCAAGTTGGTTCAGTTAATAGCATCACTGTCGAAAACATTTTAATGATTACTAACCACCTAGTATTTAAAAAGCAAGTTCCCAAATTTTAATTTAAGTCTGATTAACATGCGATAAACGAATATTGGAAGAACAACATAATCCATTCACCATAAAGAAGTAATGAAATAATCAACCAATAATAATAAGTCCGGAGGAAGACTCCTCACGACAATCCCACAACTGAAAATAAAATGACAAGTCTGAATCCTGAATTAATTACATGCCAGATGTCCGAATAACTGAAATAAATGAAAAGTCTCTAAAAGAAATGGGCGACATGCCCTACAACTGATAAGTGTTGAATATAGAGTCAAGATAGATGAAGCGTCTACAAGAAAAGTCCTGTAATTTCCACAAACAGCTACCGCTCGTCACCTGAATGAGGATCCTAAGCATGGTGTCCTTGTGGCTGGGCACCTAAAATGGTTTTAACAAAAATAGATTTGAAAGCAAATGGGTCAGAGCCCGAAAGTGGAAATCATTTTAAAAACAACAAGTTTTTTATTAACATTAAAACATTAAATGCAAAATACATGTTAGGACGTGCACTCTCATGAAATTCTCACCTCTCGACTACATGTGCACTCCTAACGTACCGTACCCATCTACATGACTTACATATTTAACCAAACCGTAATAAGTTCTACCCCTTACTACTCGATTCCCATATTACATTCTAGCGTTATCAAATAAATAGAGGACTTTATTTAAACTCAGATTCTCGATTAGTAATACCACTCACTATCAGTTAACCCGTTATGTATTTCTCAAAACATTACCATAATATTATTCACAATACCAATCATGAAAGTTCCCATTAATTAAGTGTATATTATTCACGTCATAAATATACAATACAAGCACTCCGAGACTAGCTACGGTGCACCCATACTCTGCTATCCATCCCGGTACATCACGTACATAAGGATCACGCATTCCGAATCTCTCAGGAATCGTTCTCAGATAATACATCACAAATAATGGAGGCGAAGACAGTCACATCACATGGGTCACGCACTTACCTGCGCTCCAACGATCAGCAGACTTATTAATATCCCAATAAGCCCTTCTCTGACCTATGTTCATCGAGGTAACCAATCTAAATCCGGGCAACACAAGGATTAGAAGGCCCTAAGCAAACGTAAACCTCCCGTGATAGCAAGTATGGTAGGTATGTCATACACATAAAATCAATACATATACTAAGTATTCACACATCTTAGTAATCACCATAATATATTGGTGGTACACTTCTCATTTTTCGTACCGACATATAATACTACACAATTTATATGTTCTCGATTAATATAATAAATTAGGCCGTCAATGGTTCTCGCATCGTAATAGACACTCACGTCCTACTTCATATTTTCCCTTAGGTTCAAACTACACTTCTAAGTTTGACTCCTCATTATATCCCAAACATCCCAAATATATCAATTAATCATCAAGGAAAGGTTATCTCTACATATACACAAGGTTACGGGACACTCGGGATCAAAACAGGCTAAAAAGCCTAAAGTGTCAACTCGTTAGAAGTCTCGTTCGAACGAGGCTGTTCGAACGAGAGTTCGTTCGAGCGAATTGGGCCTTCTAACGAGATCTCGTTCGAACGAAAGTCATCGAACGAACATCCCTCTTGTTAGAAGTCAAACTATCAACTCGTTAGAAGCTCGTTCGAACGAGCTCGTTCGAACGACCTGGGCAGGTCTTCTAACGAGTGGCCAGATTCGAGCCCAGAAATTCCTATCTCATTTTTCCCAATTCTCTTCACCTCTAATCTCACCTAAATGTCATTCCAACAATGTTTCAAGGTATATAATCCTTCCTAAACATGTTTCAACCGTATTATAACATTTATATGGGTTCAAATCATCCTAAACTACATCAAATTATTAAATCTCCAACATTTATTTTTCAAATCTCAAGAACATGAACCCTAGAAAAATCAAGTCATTCATAAACATAACTAAATCCATTTTTATGATGTAAAAGATGTATTTTCATCTGACTAATCATCCTATCAACATTCTACATGCAATTTCCTCAATAGATTCTTAAATCTCTACATCCAATTAAATGGGTTTTAATCATCCTCCAAGAACAATACAATTTATTTGAGTTTCCTACGCATGGAAGAAGCATTCTCTGCAAAATAATGAAATTAAACCACTTGCCTTAAGGGTAACTCTAGATTTGATGACGAATCTGATGAATGGTTCTCTCTCTCTTCTGCAGAATTCCTCCTCTCTCTCTCTCCAAGCTATCTTCTCTAATGGTGGCAATGGTGGCTAGGGTTTGTCTTAGGAACTTTTGGGGCTAATTCTAATAACCCCCGTAGCCCTCTAATCAGTTAATGGCTGGTAATGGGTTAGTGGGTCTTTTAATTTTCCATTTAAAACTCCTAAAATTCGTTAATCAAAAATCCCAAAATTCTAAAATTACCAAACTACCCTTATACGTTGCCGGTATGGCCTAAAAATGCCCCGGGACCCAAACTAAACCCCCGGCTAGTGTTTTCTGACTATTTCGACCCTTCCGGACGCGTTGGCCCACTAAAAATGACCATACAGTTTATAGAAATAAAATTCACTTTTTAATTATCATAATTATATTCCATGACGCGACTGTCACACGCGTCTCAACAAAAATTCCAAATTGCCGTATTTCAATCTCACGACAAGTTTCATAATTCAATATTAATATATAATCATATACGCACATTATAATCAAATACCAACTCGCATCTCGCTAGTATTTTAATCCGGATTAATTTCCAATTAATAAGCATTTAATTCAATTAATCCCATAAATAAATATCACAAAAATACGGGGTATTACATCGCTTAGGTGGGAGTTGCAGGCCTCTTGCTTAGACGACCTCATTATTGATTCAACTTCTAGCACTATTTTATCCAGTTGGGCATGTTCTCCCTTTTTCCATTATTCAGTTGTTTTATCAGAGATTGTGATTCGTTTATTACCAGTATTTACACTTTGGGAATTATTACTGTCAGGATGTTTTCCTTTGAGTTTTAAAGTTGGAATTAATTAGTTGAATGTTTAATTATTTGGATTGTTTGTTCCAGTATAGTTGTTGGGTGATTCTTTATTTATGAATTAGGTAAAGTTTTAAATATTTTTTTTTAATTAAATTTGGAAATTGATGTCATAAAAATGGTTTTGACACTTAACTTAATTAGTTAGGGTGTTTAATTGGAAAAGTTATTTTTGCGACAGTGATGCTAAGAATGAACCAACCGTTTACCTTGATTATAATTTAATAAAAGACTGATCACCCGGTATTTAGTTAGGCAGGGTGTCACATCAATGATTCCTATCTCCACTACATATAAACATGCACACATATCAGGGGGAAATAAATGAAAATAGCAATAACCCATAAGAGACCGTAAGGGCGGAATGGGTGCCTAACACCTTCCCATTTCGTAACTTAGCCTCAGAACCCTTTTCGAATCATTTTGGTTTCGTATGTCTCAGTATGTCTTTGGATGCTGTCCTTCGGGATGGCTCCCTCTTTTATTTTGTTTGTTTTGAGTAAAATAGACTGGAGAATCTATCTTTCTAATTTTCACCTCATCACGAACGCCGGCCGAAGCGCTCCCGAGAGGGATGCGAGGGACCAAGATCTTCCCGAGATGAAGGGGAGACACCACCTCTCTTCTTCGCCTCTCCCGCCCCGAGGATCGGAAAGTGGGATGGCCACAGTGGCGACTCCGCTGGGGATTACTTCACTTCTAGGGCTAGACTCTATTTACATGGGTGTTTTATTTTCTTATATATCCCCCTATTTGCATGTTCCCCTTTACTATTCATGTGTAACTCATGCTTATGCTTTTATTCACACACTTGTAGAAAATTCTCCATGTACACTTCACACCACGTTCACCTAGGATCACATATATCCCCACGTTGCACGCATCACCCACCCGTACTTAGTATACCATTGTTACTCATACTTTGCTCCCTGTTGGGAATGATCAATAAAGATACTCTCATAAGATAATAATAAGAGAATCATGCATGATTCACACGATATCACCAAAGAGCATTGTGATTGATCAAATTTTGTCTCGTAAGTGGAGGGTCACTTCGTGATGGGCACTGGTTCGGTAGGGCACAGTTAGCCTAAGCTGTATGACTTTCACCTTCTATTGATTCATTCACGTATGACGAGTATATCGAATTCACTCTCACACATACCGTCCCCACGAGGTATATAGTGAGGCAATTCACGTACACTAAGGTATATCAAATGACTTGTCCACACGTACCGATTGCCCTCAAAAGCAAGACTTATATCGTGGAAGCCACGCCAAAGGGGGGAACTATTTTTGATTCACCCAACAAAGATGCATACCCGCATATAGGTGTCAAGCCTAGGACACACATGTTAGATTACCGGTTTCAACACAAAACTTTGTCGAAATTCTGGGTCGACTTGCCGCCCAAATTTTTGCACATTTTTAAAACGGGACCCTTCCCGTGAGCCTGGTTACAAGTCCATCCATAGCTTTGCATATGTTACAAACCCAACTTTTCCAGGCTCGAGTCCGATCCGACATTTCATTTTGCATTTAGTAGAATTTTAATACAAGTGAAAACATAATAATAATAATAATAATAATAATAATAATAATAATAATAATAATAATAATAATAATAATAATAATAATAATAATAATAATAATAATAATAATAATAATAATAATAATAATAATCATGCTGAGACCCGTCTCCCAAAACATTTCTCCTTTCTTTACCAAAAATCCAAAAGCATTTCTCCTTTTTTTATCAAAAATCCAAAAATATTTTGTCTTTCAATCTAAAAAAAATGTTAAAAATATTTTCCTTCTTTCTTTTAAAAAATAAATCACATTTTACGCCTTCTCAGGTCGATCGCACGTCCTTGGCCTGGCTCCTTATTGGCTTCGGTCTTCAGTCAAATCACCCCGTAGCTCCGTCCATTCCCCTGCTACTTCTTTCGAGTTTAGTATCCATCCACTTTCCATGGAGAACACAGATCAAGTGCTAGTTGCGTAACCAGGTTTGACGACAGTTTTAGCTCAGCTCGTGTCCAAGATTGACAACCTTCAGACTGAGGTCCGAGGGATGCAACGAAACTAGGTTCCTGTTCCTCAAGAGCCCGATGCCCTATTACCTTGCTCTATGGGTCCACCTGAGCCTATCTGGGTTCCTGAAGAGTATCAGCACGCTCCACGCGCCCCTCCTATTAATTGGCCGCCACCACCTACCCAACTTCCTATGCCAGACCTTGCCCAGCCTGGAGCTAACTTGCCTGTGATCGTTGATTCGAAAGAGGAAGAGTTGAACAAGGTCAAAGAAGATCTCAAGATTCTAACTAAGAAGTTCGACCAAGTCAAAATCTCTGAAAATTACATGTATTACACCCACATGTCTCCTTATCCAAATGGGAGGTTACCCGAGAAGTTCAAGATGCCGAATATCGAGAAATTCGGAGGAAGTGGACCATCGATTGTTCATCTTCGTAGTTATCACCGTTCCATGACTCTCCTAGGGAATTCTAAAGAAGTAGTGGCCCAATTATTTCAATAAACTTTAAAGGATAGCGCTCTCCGATGGTTTTTGTCTCTCGAGGAGTCCAGAATCCATAGCTGGGAGGATGTAGCCTGTGAATTCATACAACGAAGAGCTTGCGATCACCCGTCGTGATTTAGAGCTGCTTAAATAGAACTCTGGGGAATCAGTCAGTAACTTCATAGCCCGATAGAGGGAAAAGGCATCCATTATGACTAATCGGCCATCCGAGGAAGAACAAGTCAACATAATGAAGAAGAACTTCTTACCCCATGTCCGAGCAACCATGGGAGGACAATACTATCCCCATTTTTGATCTCTTAGAGAAGCCGGAGTAGAAATTGAGGAAGGTCTTACTAAAATAGAGGTTGAACCAAAGAAAGTGTCCGGACAGTTCACCCTCAGAAAATATGACAAACCTGCCAGTGCTGCAGTCTCAGTTATCAATAACATCCCTTAACAAACCACTTCGTGGGAACCATAAAGATGTCCTGTCCCAGTCCAAAAAGAATACACCGAGCTCCATGCTCCCCTCTCTAAATTTTATCAAGCCCTGTTAAGACGAAACCTCATCAAGCCCTTGGATCCCGGTCCATTGACCCATCCACTTCCAAGAAACTTCGAGGCAGATGCCCATTGTGCCTTTCACCAAACCGCTGGTCATACCACCGACCAATGCTTTCACCTTCGAAATGTAATGCAAGGACTAATTGACTGGGGTAACATTTCCCCACCAGTCAATCCTAAGCCAAACACTACTCACAACCCACTCCCAAATCATACCAATGCTATCTTCCTAGAAATGAACCTAGAATATGATCCCTCAACTTATATCACACCCATACACTCTCCTAAACCTCTCCAAACTTGCCCATATTTCCTCCTATACCCCGTTAGCCTCGCTGATCAGGCACTGTCACTCCTTACCAGAGCATGCATCGCTGTCCATACCCATTCTGAAAATGGAGGTATGGAATTCTCAGAAGTGTTAAACCAACTCCTAGAGTTCGAGCTGGAATTTCCCTCACAGATGATCACTATTACCAGAGGTTCAGCACGCTATTCTTGGAAGCACGAAAATGGGCCCGAAAGTCAAATAGTTGGGTGGTACCAACCGATGAAGTTAGCCTGGATGATGTCGTCCAGATCATGGCAGAATTATTCAGGAGAACCAACGACATTTGCAGTATGACCGAGTTACTTGGTATTCTGAAATTATAAGGGCACCTGGTCCCTTCACCCTTACATATCCCCACATAATAGGAAGACCTGTATGAAGAAGCCATTGAAGTTGTGGAATGAATTGAATTTACATGGAAAGACAAAATTTTTGCCACCGGATGGGGGTAAGAATTCAAAAATTTGAATGAAGAACAAACTTCCAAGAAAACTATCCCGGTAGCTGACATGTGTGGGATGCTATCATTGGAGGAGCTCCTCGGAGAAATAAATAAAATGGCAGATCAACTCGAGATTGACGAAGAAATAGGGTTCATATTCTTCCCTTCTTCATAAATCACATGACCAGATCAGGGAGGCATTACCAAATCCCAAGCTCACCACCAGCCAATGACAAAGGAAAGGGCATTGAAAACCTCCCTATGCTAGAAATGACCCTTGAGGAGAGATAGATTCTTGATCAACTAAAGAAAACTCAAGCTAATATCACTTTATGGGGGCTTTTAATGTCTTCCCAGTTGCACAAAAATGCTTTGATCAAATTGCTCACTGGACCCATAGTTCCTACTTATACTACACCAGAATAAGCGATAAATTTAGTCTGATCCTTGACCTCTACCCGAATGCTATCCTTTTCTGAAGAAGAAATCCCCAAAATCGGGACAAACCACAATCATGCACTCAACATCTCTGTCGAAGTTATGGGGAAAATCGTACCACCCTCTCTTGTCGATAATGGATCCGCCTTGAATGTCTGCCCATTAAGAACCTACAAATTATTAGGACTGAAGGAAAGTTACCTTGCTCTAAGTTTTGCTGTTATACGTGCCTACGATAATACCCATCGGGAGGTGATGGGATCCATAAAACTTGTAATAGGGGTTGGCCCTATAAACCCCATCGTTGAATTCCAAGTTATTGACATCCCAGCTTGTTTCAACCTGTTGCTCGGACGACTTTTACTCCACAGTATTAAGGGTGTGTCTTGCTCACTCCATTAGAAATTGAAGTTCTTCGCCGATGGACGAGTCATCACCATTTTGGGCGACGATGATAATGCCAAGGGTGCAAGTACCAGCAATCTAATTATTGAGATACAACACGACAAAATTGATATGCTCCTATCAGGATTCCGAGTTGAGCCACTTCTACTCCCGGAAGGGGATGATTTTAAAGAAATATTTTGTCTGGAATACGACCCTCATGGAAATGTCAATGTGATTCAGATGTTCAGAAACATGCACTTCATGCCCGAACTGGGGCTAGGGAAAAGACAACAAGGGATACTTGAGCCTATTGAACTGAAGAAGTCTTTCCCCCTGGTGGTTTAGGGTATGAACCATCAGAATAAGAGCTCAAAATGATCCACCAGTCTCGACCAAAGAGAAGACTAGACTGCATCCAAACCATCTCAGGTGACACCTTGAATGGACGATTCATCAAAGAAGGCGAAGGCTTCCTCTTTTGTGGCTTTTAGGAACCATCGTATGACCATACAGATAAGAAGATGAAACCCAAAATGGAGATATTTTTCCAGGACAGCTACCCATGGGTTGAAAGTTCCCAACACCATGTACAACCACTCATCAAAGATACCGAAGAGACTGAGGAAAGTGACTCCGAGGACTTGTTCAACTTGCAGACACTGGGGATGACACTCTATATGGTTCATTCAAGCACTACATCACTAGATCCATCCCACTTGATTAAAGCTGTTGATACACCTCTCCTTAACTGGCATGCTCTGCTGGTTCTACCTGTTAAAATCCCACCTAATCCCAATATTCACCCTATTTCTTCTTCCATTGTCTATCCTTGATTAAATGTAATCGATACCTCCTTTGATAAGGTTCTCAATGTTGTTTTTCCTATCAATGAAATAAACAAAGATTTTGAGTATCTTGCTATGTCTTACACTAATTGCTTAGATTCTAATCAAACTTTTGATGATGATGATTTTGCAAATGAAAAATTCTTAACTGATCTAAATAAGGTTAATAACAAACAACATAACCGCGTTCAAGTTAATAAAGAACATACTATTATTATTAACCTCGGTTCTAGTAGCCAACCGCGCGAGATTAGGATAAGGACTACCCTTGACCAGCATGAGCGCGCACAACTCGAAGAATTATATAAGGAATTCGTGGATGTCTTCTCATGGTCCTACAACGCTATTCCCGACATTGATCCTAAAATAGCTCAGCATGAGATCCTCACTCTTCCAGATTACAAGCCGGTTAACAAAAGCTGAGAAAGCTCCGCACCGAATGTCGCTCAAAGTCAAAGAAGATGTGGTCAAGCAACTGAACGTGGGTCTCATTCACGTGATCGAATATCCCACATGGCTAGCCAACATAGTGCATGTACCAAAATCAGGAGGGAAGGTTCAGATGTGTGTAGACTACCGGGATTTGAACAAAGCCTCTCCAAAGGATGATTACCCGCTACCCAATATCGACATGATCGTGGATAACATAACCACTCATGCTCTCAAGTCATTCATCGATGGGTTTTTCGAATGCAACCAAATCAAAATGCACCCAGATAACCAAGAAAAAACTACGTTCATCACCCCATGGGGAACCTTTTACTACACTGTTATGCCATTTGGTCTCAAGAATGCTAGGGCTACCTACCAGAGGGATGCCACAATCATCCTACATGATATGATTCATAAATAAGTCGAGGTCTATGTGGATGATATGATTATCAAATCCAAAACTAGAGAAGGTCATGTTCCCACTCTCCGAAAGTTCTTCGAGCGACTGCGACGATATCAGATGAGACTCAATCCACAGAAATTTTTCTTCGGCATTACAAAGGGAAAACTATTGGGATTAATGGTCAGTGAGAAAGGGATAGAAGAATATCCTTCCAAGAAAAAAGCCATACTTGATATGCTACCTCCCCGAATGGAGAAAGAATTCAGTGGTTTCCTTGGTAAATCACAATACATCAGCCGGTTCATCAACCAGCTCACCTCCATCCGTGAACCGATTTTCAAACTCCTCTGAAAGGATTCAACAAACGTTTGGAATGAGGCCTGCCAAGAAGCTTTTGACCGAATCAAACAATACCTTACTCAACCTCCGGTACTTATGCCACCATAGCCTGGTCTCCCTTTGCTCCTATACCTAACCATAACCGACACTGCAGTTGGGGCTTTGCTAGCACAATACCTTGAAGATTCCCGTAAAGAAAAAGCCATCTATTATGCCAGTCATAAACTGGATGGGCATGAAGTTAACTACACATCCTTGGAAAAAGCATGCATCGAGCTTGCTTGGGTCATCCAAAAGTTACGACATTACATGCTCGCCTTCCCCATTAAACTTATATCTCGAATGGACCCCATCAAGTACCTTCTTGAGAAACTCGCCTTATCCAGCCGAATGGCTCGATGGTTTATGCTCTTAGCCGAGTTTGATATCGTGTACGTAACACAAAAAGCCATGAAAGGAAGAGCCATATCTGACTACCTCGCTGATTACCCCATGGAAGAAGTTGAATATTGGATATATGAATTCCCAGATGAAAACATCCTCTACACCTCTCAAGATGACCTCCAATGGAAAATGTTCTTTGACGGTGCTGCCAACAAAAAGGGATATGGCATTGGAATACTTCTGATCGCCCCAGATGACTCCCATCGCCATCAAATTGGATTTCCCCAGCACTAACAACATGACTGAATACGAGGCGTGTATGGTAGGCCTCAAAGTTGCCCTTAAGAAAAGAATTCAATGCCTAGATGTCTACGGGGATTCTGACCTCATCATTGGTCAAGTGCTCAGAAAATGGAAAATGAAGGACGAGAAACTCCAACCCTTCCATGACCACTTAGAAGAACTAGCCTCTCAATTCTAAGACATCACCTTCCATTACCTACCTTGAGCAAAAAATAACCTAGCCGATGCCCTTGTTACCCTAGCCTCCATAGTCAAAATTCCCGAAGGAATAACAATGGCCCCCTTCCTGGTCCAAAAGAGAGATAAACCAACCCAGTACTACCACAATGAGATCATCACCAAAAAAGACCCCAAGCTAGCAAATTGTTGGTATTATGATATCTGGAACCTTCTCAAGCATGGTAAGTACCCCGAGGGTTCCAATAAATTGACCTGGAAACCCTCCGAAGACTGGTCTTCCAGTACATCATCTTTCACAAAGCACTGTTTAAGAGAAACTTTGATGGAACCCATCTACACTGCATCACAGGGGCTGACATTAAAGAGGTAATGCGGAGAATCCACAACGGGGAATGCGGACCCCATATGAATGGTCACATGCTTGCCAAAAAGATCATTCGACAAGGATACTCCTGTACCACCATGATCCAGGATTGCACTGCCTATGTTCGGAGATGCCTCAAATGCCAACAGTTCTCCAACCTTCAACACCTGCCTCGCGTGAATTATATAACATGACTTCTCCCTGGTCGTTCTCCACCTGGGGAATCGACATTATAGGGAAAGTTACACCCAAGGCCTCTAACGGACATGAGTTCATCCTATTTGCCATTGATTACTTAACCAAATGGGTCGAAAATGAGTCATATGCAGTTCTGAATGCCAAGAAAGTGGCCAAGTTCACCAAGAAAAACATCATCTGCTGGTATGGGGTCCCGCATGAGCTAGTGTCAAATAACGGGTTGTATTTCGAGTCAAAAGTCACAGAAGTGGTCAACGAGTATGGGATTCAGAGATACAACTCCCTACCGACCTCAGACCAATGGTGCAATCAAAGATGCTAACAAGAACCTCAAAGCCATCATCAGTAAGATGATCGCAAGCTGTCAAGATTGGGCCGATCGAATCCCATACGCCCTTTGGGGCTACCGAACCTCAATCCAAATCTCTACTGGATCTACCCCCTACTCTCTAGTATACGGCATGGAAGAAGTCCTATCCGTGGATCTAGAAATACCCTCGTTACGCATCATGCTTGAAATCAAGGTCAGTGAGGAGGACTGGGATCAAAGCCGCCTCGACGAGCTGTCACTCTTGGACGAAAGAAGATTAAAAGCACTTTATCACATTCAAGGGTACCATCGCCGAATAACACGTTCATTCAATAAGAGAGTCAAGGACCGCAGTGTTCGAGAAGGGGATTTATCCCTCAAAGAAATAGTAGATCCCATTTGGGACCCCAGAGGGAAATTCAAGCCCAATTGGAGCGGCCCATGCATTGTGAAGAAGATCTTATCCGGCGGTACCTCCATACTCATCGACTTAGATGGAGAAGAGATGGCTCATCCAGTCAACCTGGACCGTCTTAAGAAATTTTACCCATAGTCCGAAATCTCGACGTGCTGTGACTCTTCTCATCTCCCTTCTATTAAAAAAATCCCTTCATTCCCCTCTACCTAGAACTACATGGGCCTGATCCTCTGCAAAAATCAGACTCAGAAAAATTGAAAATTTTCAAAAACCCCCAAAGGTACATATGCAGCTCATATATCTTACATGATCATGGCCCTTTCTTTTTTCATAAAAAATAATTCTTTTCTTATCTTCGAGAATAACAGTCCATTCTAAAATATATTTGAACAAAAGGATTATGCATGTCTTAGCAATCGGTATAGATAATTCTAAATACAAAATTCATCAAAAGTCACAGCTAGATGATTAAAAACTTGTTTATTTCATTAATAAGAAATTATAGGGCAATTACATAAAGGAACGGATGACTCTCTTACCCCTACCTTCTTAAAAAGCCAAATAAATTCCTAAACTTATTTCTCGATACAAAATAAACTCCTCCCAAGAGCCCTACCCACAGCTACCAGAGGAGACCACTTCATCATCATCACCTACATCCTGGGGTCCCCAACCTTCCCCTGCCTGAATGGAGTGCCGCAGGCGTTCCATGGATAGATAAGCTCGAACTAGCCTCAAAAAAACTACCACACCTATCTCCATAGTATCGGATAAAACAAGCCATCTTTGTCTCGTATCCACTGCCAACATCTTGCTAACTACGCTTCTCCACAACCACTTCATATAATCCCCAGGGATGTGCCAAACTCTCCCAATAGACTGAGAGGGACGAGTCAGCGGACGTAAAATATCCCATAAAGAGCCAAGCTGCATGCGCAGATGCTTTGTCAAATATTCAATCGAAAAGAAGTCTAGTGTCTGAGGTGGCACGATCTGCTCCCAGTCGAATTGGCATAGAAGCCACCAATGGAAATAAAAAGAGGTATGTCTGAGACCAACAAGTCAGACATACGGGTATTCTCCCAGTTCTAGAATAAGCAGTAGCTATCCCCACCAAGGTACTGACCAGTACAGATTTAGAGGCCCATGCTCCACAAACCAGTTCTCCCATCTCTCAATATTCGGGCCAACACTGATGAAATGGTGATAAAAGAAGTTGGGTACAACCGATAAAGGGTATTCTGGAGGAGTCACCAGGTAGAATCTTTTAGACAACCACATGAAAAGCATCATAAGTTTACCCCTCAGAAAGTCAGAACACCTTCTTGCCAGGCATCTAAGTCATTCAAAGTCTCTGCCAGTATCACTGCCACATGATTGCGACGATAAGACATCCATGAAGTGATAACTATAAGTTGTGGGACCACCAGCAGCTCCCTAGTCACCAACTATAATTTTAAAACCAAGCCCACCGCCGAAAGAGAAATCATACCTACAGCCACCAGTGATCTGGCCGCCAAGGACGAAACACAAAGAAGCCCGGCCAACAACTCCCGGGGAGAATGGGAAAACTCAAACAGAGCCTCAGCAACGCCGGGATTTATCCCCAATATGGCAGAAAATTCCTCGTAGGTCGGACAAACTTCTTCCAAGACAAAGCAAAATACATGGTCTTCAGGGTACCAGAATTGTACCGCTGCCATCAGCAGGTTCCACTCTATGGGCCGATTATGCCATAAAAAAACTTGGCGCATGTTGTAAGCATCGTAGTCGACGTTATAGGAGCACATCGCCTCCAAAGTCTTGAGGTAATTGGCAAACTCAACACTACCAGGGAGAGCCATCTCACAGAATAAGAAAGTAGTAATGTGAAGGTGTGAGGAAATCACTCCACTCTTACCCTTATTTTATACTTGAAAACCCCCACAAAAGACATAACCCCTGCAGAAATCAGAGGAAATCCTACCCCACAAGGTACCAAAGGTTGAAGAGGGTACCAATCAAAGCTTTGAATGGATGGGAATGGACTGACCTGCCGATAGGCAGGACAAGGTGCTTGTCGATCGACAACCCCCTACTTTTGGAAATTTTCCTTTTTCCTCTCTTGTCAAGAATTCAGAAAACTCAAAATAAATTGATCTTCTCAAATATAATTTCAAAAATCCCCTTTTCATCTTTATATAAATCCTCATTATGAATAAAACTTTCTTTCAAAAATATTTTACGATCTTAGCAGATAAGTAAAAAGTGCATGTGCATGCATTCATTCATCATTAGCAAAAGATAATAAAAAAACATCATTGCATTGCATAAATATGTTTCTGTGTTACATCATTTGTACAGGAAAACAAAGAAAAGAAAAAACAACGGGACTCATCCCAAACCTACATTCTCCCTCTATCTCTCTCACCTAATCTTCACCTCTCTCTCCTAAGAGCTTCCACCCTTGTGACGCGCTCTCTTTCCCTGACGACGAGATGATGCACCATTGCTACCTGAACCAGAGTCCTCCCCGAATGAGGAAGATGGCACCAAGAAAGAAGGAACAGGAACCGCATCCCGAATATGGGCTGTCGTCGAAGATATCCAGTCCTTAATATCCCTCAGCCAAGTGGTGGACACCCGGATGTGCTGAAAGAAAAGGAAAAATCAGTATCAAGCAGGAAAGATCAAAAGAAACCAACGTAGAAGAACATAAAAGATATACCTCAGGACGAAAAACCTCCTCTGTCAAGCCTAACTCCTCCGAGTCCATCGCATGAGGACGATGAAGCATAAGCACCGTCCCTCCACCAGCCTGCCGGATGTTGTATGAAGGAGTATGAAGCCCCACAAAGGGGACCTTCGAAGTCACTTCCATCGTAGATGTCGACGGAAAATCACCGCTATGGGAGGACCCCACTGGACGAATCGAACCCGCAGGAGGCAAGGCCGGTGCATCATTTATGTTTGGCGCCATCATCCATCTCATCACAAAGCCCATATAATCATACGGGACAACCGTATGGGTGTACATTAAGTAGGACTCGCCAATCATAGCCATGATCCTTACATCCTCTGGCAACAGCCGTACCTGACTCATTGACATAGGGGGACTCACAGGTGGCACCACCTCCTCCTCCTCAGTAATCTGTCGGACCACCCTCTCTTCGAGATACCAAGAGTGTCCAAACTCATATGCCAGCAAATGCCTCATGTGCGCATTCACTCCAGTCAACCTGGTATCCTGAACGGTCATCCCCCAAGGGTAAAAGGTCACCTGAAAAATTCTGAGCAAAATATAAGGAAATATTGAATCAGAACACCCAAAGGTCATAGATTGAAGAAAAAGTCTTACCCTATCACTGGTCAGGCCATTCAAGACCTGACGCACCATCTCCAGAGAGAAAGACCTCCTCGACTGCCGATTGGCCTTGTGCCATCGGTACAACCAGAAAAAATCCCCAATAGTCTCATCCTTCAAAGAAATCAGCTGGGTATGACACCCAATAACCTCATAGAACCACGTCTGCCAAAGACAAAAATTAACAATAAAAAAGATACGCGTAAGGAAAATGCGAATGTATGAAGGGAAAATGCGCAAATTAAAAGAATACCTCAAGAAAATACATGGCTCCAGTGAAAGTCTGTCGGTAGAACCGGCTAAATGAATCTAAGGAAAAATAAAGGGTTGCCAAAGTCAAGCTCCCCCAATCATAGAGAGGGATGTTCGAAAACATCCTCAGATATGGTAAAAACCATAAGTGGACAACGTCGCCCGCGATGCCACCAGAAATCCCCCCAACACCAGCCAAATGAACAACTGGGATATCTGTCTCACCTGTAGCTCGTCCTCCACATCAATCACCCTGTCCAATAAAACATCCTTCAGTAGCGACAGACGGATGGAGTCCCCAGACACTATCCTCCCCACATCACCAAGCACCGCGCGCAATGCCTCCGGCCTCACCCGTAAGGAGAGACCCACCTCTATCTGCTCCTTATCGCAATCCATCCCGATCAGCTGCTGCACATCTATAGGAGTCACAGTCATCTCCCCGAAACCAAAGTGGAAGGTGTGGGTAGTGTCCCACCACCTCTCCCCCAGAGCGCATAAGACTATCGTCGAACGAGGCATCTCATCCAGCACAGACACCAACCTCCCAAAGCCTGCTGAGGATACCACCCAATGCACCACAGGTGGAAGATACTCCCAGAAATCCTTAAGCCCCATCGTCCCGCGAGCACGAAGAGTCGACAGAGAAACATCGGACTGTCAAAAAGAAGAAATCCTTGTCAAAATCCGAGAAAAAAGGAAAATCACCAAGAAAGAATGCAAAAGGTTATTTTACTTACATTATCGCCAGGGTTCACCACCCTCGAAGAGCGATGATGCGACGGCTCCCGTAGCATGGTCCGATCATCCACAACTAGCTCAAATGCGTTAAAAGAGTTCTCGTTCCCCAATGCAAGAGGCGCCCTGACCCTCCACTCCACGTTTTCCCATTCGTCCGACCACTCCCTGTTTATTGCAGTGCTCACAAAATGGCCATTTTTTAGATTGCGAAATGCTAGGACGATTCGCAGAAGAAAATCGCAGAAAGAGAGAAGGCAATAAGCCATGAAAAATGAGGGGAACACACCCCTTTATATAGGATGCCAAGGGTCATGCCGATCGGCACTACACCCCCACCTACTGATCAGCACTGACACTTTGCCTTATTGAGGCAACTCAAAAGTTCGTGCCACTATCAAATGGCACCCTCCACACCATGTCGCCGGCACCCCCTTAAATTTTCATACAAAAATTCCCAAATAATACCAGAAAACCCTGAAAAATCCTTAGAAAAATTCTAAAAAACTCGAAAAGGGTTTAGAACATTTTCACCAAAAAAGTTTCGCACTCCTCCAAGTGGAATCCCTATTTCCCCAGTGAAACTCTCAAAAGATAAGTGAATCTCCTCCCGACAACATCCCCGGAGGACCTCTAAGGTATCCCAAAATTCCTCGAAGGTCATAAATATCCTTGAGAAATACGTCCAAACCCTGGACCACCTAATCACTTCCCCATCATCAAATTGGTTATTCCCCGGGTAAAGTCTTTAAAAGATACGGGATTTCACTAGCAATCAGCTCCCCAGCTCAAGTCAAAATAATAAGTTAATTTTCCCGGTAGAGTCCCCCGAGAACATCTCAACTTAAGCCCGTGGAATTGGCTTCGGCCCGCTGAATTTGTCATTTCAAACTTAAGCCCACAGAATTGGCTTCGACCCGCAGAATTTTTCATTTTAACTTAAGCCTCCAGAATTGGTTTCGACCCGCAGAATAAGTTACCTCAAACTTAAGCCAGTAGAATTGGCTTCGACCCACAGAATTGGTCATCACAACTTAAGCCCGAAGAATTGTCTTCGACTCGCAGAATTGGTCATCTCAAACTTAATCCCGCAGAATTGGTCATCTTAACTTAAGCCCTCATAATTTGCTTCAACCCGCAGAATTGGTCATTCCCAACTTAAGCCCGCAGAATTGGCTTCGACCCGTAGAATTGGTCATCCCTAACTTAAGCCCGCAGAATTAGCTTCAACCAGAAGAATTGGTCATCCCCAACTTAAGCCCGCATTATTGGCTTCGACCCGCATAATTGGTCATCTCAAACTTAAGCCCACAGAATTGGCTTCGACCCGCAGAATTGGTCATCCCCAACTTAAGCCCGCAAAATTAGCTTCGACCCATAAAATTGGTTATCCCTAACTTAAGCCCGCATAATTGGCTTCGACCCACAAAATTGGACATCTCAAACTTAAGTCCGCAGAATTGGCTTCAACCCATAGAATTGGTTATCCCCAACTTAAGCCCACAGAATTGGCTTCGAATCGCAGAATTGGTCATTTTAAATTTAAGCCCGTAGAATTAGCTTCGACCCGCAGAATTGGTCACCTCAAACTTAATCCCTCAGAATTGGCTTCGACTCGCAGAATTGGTCATCGCAAACTTAAGCGCGCAGAATTGTCTTCGACCCATAGAATTGGTCATTTTAAACTTAAGCCCGCAGAATTGGCTTCGAACCGCAGAATCGGTCACCCTCATCCTTAATCCCGCAGAATTGGCTTCGACCCGCAGAATTGGTCATCCTCATCCCTAAAGCCCTCAGAATTGGCTTCAACCCATAGAATCGATCACCATCATCTTTAAGCCCTCACAATTGGCTTCGACCCGCAGAATCGACCTCGACCCTCTGGTCATCCTATTTCAAAGGCATCATGTGGTGTTTATTCGATGGCTATCATTTGTCCCAAACTCACCCATTGAGGGACTCTGTAGACACCCCATTCTAATACCCCCTAACTTCTCCTAAGGTCCCTTGCACCTCCCTTCATCATTTTAAACCTAAGTCATACCCCGAGTACTAACCCGAAGGACATCGGGAGCTCCCATGCTCTAGTTGACCAAAAGTAAAACTCTTCAGCTCAATCGAAACAGAATGAATCTTTGAAGGGCACTAAAACCCCTTTCCAACGGTCCATCCCGTGCGCAATTCTAACTTACCATGCGGACGAACGACCCATTTCCCCCCGAAACTCAATCAGGAGGTCACCGGATACTGCCAGGATCCATTTGACCAAAGTTAACTCTTTATCTCGACTAAGACTGAATGAATCTTCAAAGGGCACTGAATCCTCTTTCCATCAATCTGCCTCATGCACAATTCTGACTTACGGTACGGACAAATGATCTGTTTTACTCCGAAAGGTCACGAGCGGTTCCAGGTTTCGGTTGACCAAAGTCAACTCCCTGAACTGATTCAAGCTCTTTGTAATGTCCTCACCTTTCCAATAGTCCACCCCGTGCATGATTCTAACTTACCATGCAGACGAATGATCTATTTGCGTCCGAAGATCCCCCATCCAAAGGACCGACAAACATTTCCGAGCCACATTTAACCCAAAGTCAACTCCTGGACTCGGGAGCAGTACAAAATACTTTCAAAGGTCTCTAACGTATCTTTCCAATGGTTTACCCCGTACACGATTCGAATCAACGGTTTGCGCTCTACGACCGATTTTCTGAAGGAACCTGAAAGAGACTATCGAACGGCAGGTTCCAAACCCTGTCTACCGACAGTGTGCCTAAACACACCTGCCGATTGGCAGGACCAGGTCTATGCCGATCGACAATGCCCTGGGCCTATAAAAAGGAGGTCCTAACCTCATTTCAAGTGGAGGAAGATTAGAGATCCATCACTCTCAACAAGCTCAGAAATCCCCTCTCGAAGTCAGCGTGATTTCAACATCCAAATCCCTTTCCAACCTTCACCTTTCATCACTTTTGTCATCAAACTTGGTGAATTAAGTACGCTCCATCATCATTTAGGTGTAAGGGTTGATCTCTAACACTCAAAATCAAGCTCAAGATCTTCAAGAAGGTCCAACTTTCTCCACTCTCTCCTTAAATTTTATTGTGTTTTATTTCTTAGTACTTTTATCCTGTAATCTCACATATCCTAATATACTTTTTATCTAGTATTATTGCACATCTCTTATTTTCATATAAATAAAATGCAAAAAAAAAAAAAAGAAAAAGAGGATTTGCTCATAAATTTCAAACGGGAATTCTCATACTTTTCTCACACTTCTCTCATAACTAAAATACTTTTTTACACACACACACATACAAGAGAAGTCCCCGATTGAATTTATGGGATAATCCCACCCCTTATTTTGCATACGAACTACGTGGACTTTGATGCCTCTATAGGCTACATAGGCGTCTCGGGGTAAAACCCGAAACTCGATTCATTTTCCTACTTTTTCCTATTTTTGTACATTCTTTAAACTTTTATATATATATATATATATATATATATATATTTGTTCTTGATGGCGTATTATCCCGCATGCGTTATCATTCCCTTATAATGATCGACGCTAGGATAATCGCATAAATCCTATTTTCTAATATTACTTTTAAGAACATTCCTATGGATGATTCGCTTTATCTCTTCCATGATACAAGTCGATGATTCCTATCTCCACTACATATACACATGCACACATATCACGGGGAAATAAAGGAAAATAACAATAACCCATGAGAGACCATAAGGGCGGAATGGGTGCCTAACACCTTCCCATTTCATAACTTAATCTTCGAACCCTTTTCAAATCATTTTGGTTTCGAATGTATCAGTATGTCTTTGGATGCTGTCCTTCGGGATGGCTCCCTCTCTTTTTTTGTCTGTTTTGAGTAAAATAGAATGGCGACTCTATCTCTCTACATTTTCACCTCATCACCGACGCCAACGAAAGCTCTCCCGAGCGGGATGCGCGGGACCAAGATCCTCCCGAGATGAATGGGAGACACCCCTTCTCTTCTCCGCCTGTCCCGCCTTGAGGATCGGAAAGTAGGATGGCCACACCGTTACTTATGCATGCACGCACACTTGTGGCCGTTATTTCACATATTTAAGCTCTTGTACTGCATAACCTTTGGTTCCCATATATATATATATATATATATATATATATATATGTTTTGCGAGGTTTATTTGAGCTTTTGTAGGGATTGGAGTGCTAAACGGTGCAAGTGTGTGCTATCCGTGAAATTTTAACATTTTACACAACTTCGTGGGTAATTTTATCATTTCTACGTTCGAGCTTCGTGCCCAAACTCTTCACGGATTTTATTGTTCTCCGAGTCAACTTCTCGTAACCCCCGACGGTTCATCAATGCAGTTCCCGAGGACCAAGTTTGGTTATTTTCCCGAGGCCCCATTGCGTGTAGAAAAAGAGGAAAGGACCCAAGGTTTTGCAGGCGTGGTCGACCGACAGAGTTTCAACTTTTGCCTTCGAATTGAGATAGTGGCCTTTGTCCAATAACGTGGTCGACCGATCAAAGACCCACGGTCGACCGGCACCTCAAGTTCTACAAAACCTCATTTTCATGGTTTGGATTTTACCACTCTTGTTTGTGGTTTTCTTCCACTTAGTATATATTGTGAGTGGTTTGTTTGTTTGAGAATATCTGAGCACAATTGTGTGCAAGGGAAATATAAAATATAGTTTTGTTGCTTTTCTCTCTCTCTCTCTCTCTCTCTCTCTCTCCTAGGGCTTGACATTTTTCCTTACCATTTTCATCTTCCACTTCATTTATTATAAGTAAAGTTCCATATTAGTTGTATCTTGCTGACTATTGGTATCATTTTGTACAATTAATATTGTGGTTGTGTATTGAATGCTTGCCTTTACCATAATTACTTCACTTGTTGTTAACTTAATGGTGTATTTTAACATGGTTACTGTTATGAGCAGCTAATTTCCTTAGGTGGGGATCATAAACCCACCTTGTAGGGTTCCATTTCTTGACTTGTTCAATGATTAAATCCAGTAAATGGGTATGTGGGTTGATATTGAGGTTTAATAGGATTTTAACTTCTCTTACCATGTAAGGGTTGTATTTAAGACTTAACTCTGACATTAACGCATTTGTCCGATAATATATCTTTACCTTCATCTTATATTATTGGGTTGACATCCTTCATATAGGATAGTTGATAACGATATCTTATTCCCTTTTGATTGTGATTTAATCAGAAGATCCCATTGAGTTGTGCACATCCGAGGTGGGGAAATGCTCCTGAACCTTTTGTCAAAGAATCTTTTTATAACCTTGTTTATAAATCTCGCTTGTTCCTTTTACTACTTTGTTTAGCGTTCCATTTATCTTGGTTCATTTTGGTTCGTTACAACACTCAAAACCTAAATCATCTTTTCTTTTATCTTTTATTATTGTTTATTGATTTTTAACTGGAAGAATATCCTTGGTACTTCATATTATTCCCTGTGTAAATTGATTCCGATCTTACCGAGTTTTTATTACTCTCGCGATTAGCGTGCACTTACGCTATACAATATTCTAAGCGAGTCACCAGGAAATACGAAAAATGGTCGTGATCACACGTCGTGTAACCAACCCGTAATATGAAGGTGTAAAATCATAGATACCATTACTGTGGCGACTATTTAAGCCGATATAATGACTTCTTAAGCCATCACACATGATCTTCCTTTCCCACTTCCTTGACCCCTCGATTGCACTAAATGACCATGAGGAAAAGTCATTTTCACATTCATTTTCTCCAATTCTATATCGAATTGAGATACCATTACCAATAACACCCGTATTAAAGTATGACTTACCACCGTGGAGAAAATCTCATCATAATCATCCCTCTCCTTTTGCAAAAAAACCTTCGCCACTAGAGTTGACTTGTAATTTGGTTCTTATATTTTGTCGATTGACTCTTTATTCCTATACACCACTTAGAGCCAATGATGTGTTGCCCCTTGGGTTTTTGAACCAACTCCGACACATAGTTCTTTCTTAGAGATTCAATATCTTCTTACATAGAATCCATCTAACTCGCCTTGAGATCATAACTAATGGCCTATTGTATGTCATTGGATCACCCTCACTAGTAATGAGAGCATAGTTAACCTCATCCTAACCAAGACTAGATAGTGGATTGATCAGCCAACACACTCGGTTACGTGATATGAATGAAACTTTCTCCACCCGTTGTGTGTTCTCCACTTCAACCGATTCATCTTCCAAATCATCCTCATTCAGCTCCACCTCAATCGTGTCATCACTCGATGATAATCACTTGAACCACTTGTTAATGCACCATCACTATCGGTGGTTTATGATATCAAAAATACTGAAGGAATCTCGACAATTATAACACCATCATCGGTAGCTTTAAGTAAATCTTTAGTCTTCAAATGGACATCTCATCAAACCTCACATCTCGACTAACAACTAGCTTCCTCATAGATGAATCCCACTTCTTGGAGCCCTTGATCCCTTTTCTATTGCCTAGGAAAATACACTGATGAGTTCTCAGGTCATTTTTTATCTGCTTGTCACCAGGAATGCGAGCATACCCGTACATACAAACACACTCATTTAAAGTAGTCAGCCTCGTGCCCCGATGATATTTCCTCCCAATACCTCAAACCAAGAGTCGAATTTAGTGAATGATTCACCGAATAAATTACACGATTAGGAGACATTGCCTAAAATGATTTTAGAAATGTGGCGTGAAACCTCATACCCTTTACTCATTCCATAATGGTGCATTTCGTCTTCTCTACCACCCCATTTTTGTTATTGAGTCTTCTTTACGATAAAGTGAATTGTGATGCTGACATCTCTACAATACTTAATGAAGCCACCATATCTATACCCATCCTCGTTGTCACTCCTTAAATACTTTATGTTATTCCCCGTTTGACTCTTCATTATGGTCTTCCACTCCTTGAACTTCTCAGAAAACATTGATTTTTCCTTCAAGTAGTAGATTAACTCCTTCCATGAATAATCATGTATGAATGTCACAAAGTATCTAAAGGCTCACATGGAAATAACATCTGAAGTTCACACACGTTGGAATTAATATAGTCAAGAGTCAATTTTCTCTTTCTCATAGATGTAGTGAATTTCACTCGAGTTTTCTTCCCTATCACATAATATTTGCAAGGAACGAGATTACATCTATGAACCCGTTTTAAAAACTTTCGTCGATGATGTTCATTCATGACCTGTCACCTAATGTGACTTAGTCTCATATTCCATAACAGTAGCTTGTCAATTTATGGCTCTCTGGGTACTTTCACTCCACCAAATAATATATTTCTCGTCAATCTATAAAGATTACTCAATATTTTTTCCCATGAAAATTATCATTGATACCCTTTTCACCTTCAAAGCCCCACTTTCAAATTGAATCAAAAACCCTTTTGAATCGAGTGAACCTAATTAAATCATTTTTTTAAGTGTTGAAACCTACCTCATTTCACTTATGGATCGAAAACCCCATCATGCGTCTTTTTGTCCCATTCTTACTACTTTGCACATGGTATTATTTCCCATAAGAATCTCACCACAACTATTTGACTTATAATCCTCAAAACATTCCAGTTCAAACACATGTGATAAACATTTAAAATCTCGAATCCAACCAACAATGTGATCGATAAAAAATAAGGAAAGGACATATCCAGTCACTTCGACCTTCCTCTTCATCCACCACCACCACCTTTGGATACGAAGTCTTCACCTTGTGAAGATGAAATATATATACCTCTACCATTTTTCTTCTTCATGTCTACATGAGAAATTATGTCTTACATTGTATAATCGAACTTGAGAGTAGTCTTCCCAAATATAAGTGTGGTAAATAAGTGCTCATATGAATCGAGCAACTAAGCAAGCAATAAAAATGTTCGATCCTCCTCGATAAATTGAACACCAATCTGGTTCAAATCATTGATCGAGGAATTGAAGCACCCGATTAAATATTTTTGAAAAAAATTACAATTTGTTTAGGAAAAGCATTTCTTTTATCGAAATTACCCGTTTATTTGCATCAATTTCACCTGAGTATTTTTCTTGAAAATCACCTTTCAACACACGCACACAGCGTGATAAAAAAATATTTATTTTTCATTAAAAACCTTTCATAAATACACTCTTGTATTAATTATGGTTAAACCTTTTTATGTTGCATAATTACCCATTTAACAACTTCACTTTACCATTCCTTTTATTTCATGGACATTAGCCAAACCTTACAGTAACTGTCGACATTATCTTTCAACCGGAACATGTGTTAATTTCATTCAAGTTAGGTTGTCCTTTCATATATTCACTACACAATCCACTTCTTGACATGTCCCACTTTTCATTATCTTTTCTAAGAATCCTCCAAATGGGCTCCATGCTGCCGGCTATGCTACCATATGCTCTCATCGGTGATTTTAGGTCTTTTACCCCAGGGCTCCGGGCCCTTCTTAATTATTTTCGGTCTCATCCGAGTCTATATTAACGTGTTTTAATATTTATCCAATCTCCACATTATTCCACTTTTACCGGTCGAAGCCAAAACCCGGGGATCTCAACCCACCTTGTGTTACACTTTGAAAATAACCATTTCTTGTTTTTTATAGACTTGCGTTGATTTTTCTCCCAAAAACATTTTCATTCAACACCATTTCGTGTAACACTTTTTTCAGCATTTTTATTTCATAAAAATGTTCCATTTTAAGTAAAATTACCATTTTATCCATGTGTTTCAAACTTGTCATTTCCTCCATTTTCACAAGTGTTATTTCCCAACAACATTATTAAGTGACACACTAATTAAAACACTCTTCAAGAGCTTAAGTTTCTATTTTCTTTATTTCATGTTAAAACTAATTAAAACCTTCACTAAATTTGTTTATATAGTTGTCATCAAAATACTATGTGTAATTTATTCAAGAAATTTCATAATATTTGTAAAAACAAGCTTTTCAAAACTAAAGACATTTTTTTTACTCCACAGTTGAGGACATGAACCAAGAATGTCACATGTTTATCATGACCCACCCAAAACCAAAACTAACATCAAAGATCATATATCGACCTCATAACATCACTCCTGAAAGGAACCTTGAACCTAGAGTTGTGATACCATTTGTAACACACCAGTAAGGATTTATAGGTTACCCATTTTTGAGGTCTCAAGTGTTAAAAGACAATCTATATAATGTTGCTAATAAAGTTTTATTTGATTAACATTTCACTGGTTTAACATATGCTTCCAATTTAAATCAAACTACGCGAGGGACCCGTGGGAAGCATCCCCAGAATCCAAGCATACAAATCTACAACGTAAAAATAAATGAATACTTACCTATGTAACGCTCTCAAAATACGAAACCGTGCACAACCTGCCGTAATAAAGAAAGAGGGAATGAGTCGAATTCCCAGTGGAAAATACAACAATGCAATATAGAATCAAACGACAGAAAAGAGACTCTAACACTTTTACCTACATGCACATGCAATTACTTCGTATATATATATACTAGCGAAATGCCAGTGCCTGAAGGCACGGTGAAAATTTTCAAAGTAACGGCAAAAAAATTCAAAATACGTAATTGCAAAACGAAGAAAATATCATTCCCCGACAAAATCATTTTTAAAAACTTGGCCATAATCTCCTTTGTTTATAAGACTAGACACCCTGCTTAACAAATAACAATTTGTTGAACAACATTCAAATAGTCTAAATTCATCAAACAAATTCACATATAACATGAAATATGTAATATTCATCAAATGAATTCAACTTATGCCTCAAATAAACAATGCGTCTATTTGAAAAAAAATGGATATAATCTCCTTTGTTTATTGGACTATCCACCCTCTTAAAGGATAACAACCAATCGAACAATATTCAATGATCTCAATTTCATCTAACAAATACTTCGTAAAACAATTCACACACACACACACACACACAAATATATATATATATATATATATATGAACTTAGCTTCGAGGGCTTTAGGCGATTCTTTTTCTTCTTCATCATCCTCGTTGAATCAGTATGCCACATCCTTCAAAGCTTTAGAGATTGTCAAGGTGAGAACTCGTGGAGAATTTTGACCAAGAATAAATATATTAGCCAGAAATATAGAAAATTATGTCGAAATTCTAAATACCATGAGAAACATAAAACAACAAATATCATATCTAAAGAATATAAAAGACAATACATTTCATCCACATGAGTTTTTCTATCGAGACCTTGAACATATGCCGTTCCAATGCTTGGCCTTATGAGTCATCTGTTAATAAATATAAATATTCACAGAGTGATATAGAGAGGGAGATAAGGAACATTCGTGATGAGAGTGATGTTTACGAACATACCTTTGACAAACCTTGAAATACTCAACATTATGAAATACATATCTCCATTCCAATATTGAATTATTTCCACTGTTCTCCAAGAGAATTGTGATAATGATCAGACACAATTTTATACGCATAATTACATAAAAAAAAGAACACTTCAATAAAAAAAATTACCCTTTCATTACAAACATATTGTGTCAAACCTTGTCATTGCTTCCATTTGCAAAACTAAAACTTTACTGAAAAAAATTTCGAGTAAGAACCACTCGACATGCTCACAACCACCACAAAGATTAATATGCAGGCAATGTATTGAGAGTAAGAGGAGGAGGGGGATTTGTCACGATCCGACGGTGTGGGTTGGGGATCTCCCTTCTGCTCATCACATGTTCAGAATTACACTCTGTTCAGAAATCAAGAATTAAAATCAAGTTGTTACTGTGAAGAAAACCACTGAATCCATCATTGTCACGCAAAAAAATCATATAATTTGTTTCATCACAGAAGAAGACAACTCCAAATTCCAAAGTTTCATCAAAGCAGTCCCAAGAGGCGAAAGATCGATGATTCTGATGATGATATTAGATAGGTAGTAACACTTGCAAAGATTGGGTGTGATTCAAAGGTTGAATAGATATAGTGATATTAGATAGGTGGTAACATATCACTTAAACATGTGTGTATTATTTATCATTTGAACTAAAGTCAGCATAATGTATATAGGAATGAAAGATGATAATAGTATGAACCATGACTAAAGTCAACTTAATGCGGGATATGGCCAATTGTTTCTACACTACGCTATGTCACATAACCGTGTCATGCTCCTATAATAGGCACCATAAAAAATGGCAGTAATTTTTAAACAAATATTAGAACCCGAAGAAAAATACAATACTAAATGATTTACCCATGTCTACATCACATGCTCTATAATAGGTTTTTTGTCATTTGTATACATGAACTCATATAGTACCATTGTCAAAAAAGGACGCTGCAAAATATTTTTACCCATTTAACAAATAAATACCATATGTAGGATCTACTGATTGCAAAACAAATTCCTCATCTTTGATTCAGATCTATTGTAGAAGGGAATCTGTGTCTTCTAGCATCTTTGAAATCCTCACTGTCTCCTTAACAGCCTCAGCTGCTACAAATTTTTTGTTTTCTGCTTCGGCAATCTTATAAGCAGCAGAATCAACCGCTTCTTGTATTCACGAAGATAACTGATGGTTTGTAATTGTCTAGGCCGAATTTCTTATGGCTTTGGAGTAGGGGCCTTTGATCCCAGTAGTATATGTTTTTTTATTCTGTAGCAAATTTGGACCAGCAATTTATAATAATGGCTCATAATTCGGATGAGCTAGTTTTGGTTAAAAGCACAATCACAGGAAATAACAGCATAGTTCCTCTTAATTTGTTGTGGATTCCTCACTCCTCTTTAATTTTTTTTTTATTTTACTTGAGTGAAAATGAAAAGCCATTTATCCACCTATTTTTTCCATAAAGATCTAGATAAATTGAAATAAAAAATATTGAGCACACTATAACAATGTGATTTTTGACAAAAACTGAATAAAATTGAACTCAAATAAGTAGAAAATGCACTTTTTACCATGATCATAAATAAGTAAAGGTTGTAATCCAACTCGCCCAACTGAAGTAGTTAATAGAAGATTTCATGTAGTTACCATGTTCGAGAGAAAGATTTCATGCACTGTTTACCATGTTCGATCGAAAGATGAGCGATATATTTCAGGTAGTTAAATGACCATGTCAACTGAACTGGTACAATATATGCTAAAGAATAACTGAACTCGTATAATATATGCTAAAGAATAACACAATCTATTCTAAAGAACTGGAAATCTTATTAGCAACTTATACCTAGCAATCTTATACATTCTTATACCTGCCTTGGCGATCTTACACCTGCTTATACCTGCTTTGGCAATCAAACACAACAGCTTCTTGTGCTGTATTACCAAGACAACTGATGGTTTGCAACTATCTAGGCTGAATTTATTATGGCTTTGGAGTAGGGGCATTTGATCCCAGTAGAATATCTTTTTTTATTCTATAGAAATTATGAACCTGCAATTTATAACAATGGCTCACAATTCATCAAATCGGAGAAAGAAGACACCTCCTCACCATCAATATTGTTGTGTAAAATGGGATGAGAACCATAACATTGAAATCCAAGGAAAGTTTTTTTTTGTCTGAAAAATTAAGCAAAATGGCATTGCACACCATGACCCTGAATTTCTTCCTCGTGTTTTGTCTATTTGAATGTTTCGTACATAAGCAAATCAAAGTGCCCAACTATCTCAAATTGAGTGCTCAGATAGCAGTCATTTTTCAAAGCAGGTAATGCCGACTCTATTCCAATTAATCAAAGCAAGTATACATAGGCATGTCTATGTTCCTTCCATTCAATTTACACCCACCTTAAAACAAAATTAAAATGATCCATTGAAATGTTATAAACAAATGGAAAGGTTCACGAAGTAATCTTGTAGTAAACATTAAAATATAACATGAAAAAATTAGAATTTATATAAAGATTGCAATCAAACTATACATTAGACTTCATCTAAACGTAAGTTATTACCAATGAAAACTTCAAATCATGGCTTCCAAAAGAGAAAATCTTAAAAAAAATTGAAATCTTTTACAGATATCATGAATTGTTACCTCTACTGCTTGACATCCTGTACAAAGATCATCAACTCTGACCCTACTTGAGCACCTCCTATGAAACTACTTCCCTTTGGCTCCTTTTCGGATATTCATATTCAACAAACTGCTTCTTTTCTTCATCTTTCCTATCAAAAAAGAATTTATTCTTCTCCATATTGCTTCTTTCTTCACCACAGATTATACCCCCAGAACTATGAAGGAGTCCCGCTTGGAAATTGAATCAAGATCCCTCAAGAAGAAGAAAGACGCTCTCGCTCGACTCAGATAATGATCAAGTTCAAGCTCATCTCTTTCCAAGCTAGCTCCAATGCTACTCCTCAACTCTGAGACTTCAAGGACAGTACTTTATTTATTCATTAGCCTTCCTCTTGCTCGTTGGTTGCTTTCTCCAGTGCCAGCTCTCGAACATAGGTATCTTTGCCGGCTTGCTTGCCTTCCTTACAAGGACCATTGGTTAGTATAAAACCAACACCATTAAAAGACAAACACATCTTATTAGAAAGAAAAAAATAAAATAAGAAACTTTAAAAGTTATACCCCGAATATGCCTAAAAATGCAAATGAAGATTCTGCTGCTGAATTAGCCATAATTTATAAAGTTTAATGCAGTACATGTGACAGTTAAGTTCCTGTGTTGGTCCTCATATTTCTTCTGATTGTCTTATATATTGTACCTGCTAACATAGCTGTCTTGGCCTTGTATATGATAATCACACTCCTGTTTGCTCTCCCGATGTTTCTCATTTTGTACTTTACGTATCCTAGTTTGGATTAGTTGGTGAGGGAGATAGTTGCTTTAGAAGCAGATTCTTTACCTTTTGGAAGAAATATCTGTGAATGAGTTCTCCCCAAGAAATGACAATTATTCGGCGGAAGTGATGATATTGTGGCATGATTTCTGAGAGAGAGAAAACTTTCAAGTGTTCTTGAACTTTCCATGGCACTTCCTTGATCCTTTATTCTGCTATTGTCCAAACATTCGGCATCAGAAGTTTCTCTAACATTGCAGCGATTCTCCCCCCTTCAAATTGCCTTGAGCAGGCAGAAGGCTTCTTAATATTCCATACATTTGAAACGATATTCCCATACTCTTTTCCATACATTTGAAGATTATCTTTGAGAAACGATAGATCCGCAATAGTCCTAGGCAGCTTAATATTCCCATAGTCTGTAGCTGGCATTAACATTGACTCGTTAATGTTATATATTCATTGAATCATTGTGTTAAAAGAATAGATAGAAAAAACAAAAGAATCATACTTGTAATCTATCAAAAATTAAATAAAGCAATACTTAATAATTTTCGCATTGCCTTAATTCAACATCCCACCATAATGAGCATGACATGACATGTGTATGAAAGCTGAATATATGGGAATCCAATTTATGATGGCTTATGAATTAGTTATGCATTAGTTATTAATTAAGGAATACTACTGTCTAATGAGTATAAGTAGTAAATATAAGCAGGTATCCGTCACTAAGTAAATCTAAGCAGGTATTACTATCTAAACAACTATGAATCACTATTATCCATGATTTACATAGTAGTAAATCTAAGCAGGTATCCATCACTTAGTTATTCTAAACAGGTATCACTACCTCTGCTATATCTAAAGCAGGTATGTATATCTGCTATTGTGAATCTAATTTCCTACTGATATCATTTAACCGGAGAAAAACATAACATTACTATGGGAATTAATATGCAGAACCAAATATTACTCAGGGAATTAATATGCAGAACCAAATATTACTCAGGGAATTAAAAATATATTTTTTATAAAACTCCACCGCTATATTCTTCCCATTGTCCCTGCATAAAAATAGAAGACAACGCAAATGACCACAAAATAGAATATCTTTGTCCTTGCCAATAAAGTTGTGAATTTGTTAGAGTGAATAGTAGTTGAAAAGGAGGTATGTGACCATATATGAAATCTACAACATGTGGAGAATATATTGTAACATAAATGATGCTCCTAAAAACCAAAAGAGGCATGTAACCATATAATCAAAAGGACTGTTAATACCGAGCTACTCAGTGCTAATTGATTACTGAAATGAGAATCCAAAGAAAGAACATGAACATTTTCAAAAGGACCATAAATACTGAGGTTACTCGTATACATTTATATTAACTCCAATAATCGCTTCAATACAACCCAATCAAGACCTTACTCATAACTAAACTTTATTTAGTTCCATTTCCATATCATTTGATTATTCGTTTAGGTGGTGAGAAAGGATTATAGACTATTAATTTTTTAACATAGTTTCAGTGCACAATTGTATTTGTATCGGGAAACATAAACCATGAAACAACTGTAAAGTTTTAACATATTAGAGTCACCTCTTTAAATTAAATTTCAGTGTCCGCGTAGAACTATTTTACAGAGCAATTCATATAGCAACGAATTAGTATAGTGTGATGTGACACCCCGCCTAATAAAATACCGGGTGATCAGTCCTATACCAAATTAAAACAGGAATCCCAGTTGGATCATCCTTAGCATCACTGCCGAAAACTTTTTAAAAACTTACTAACCACCTAGTATTCCAAAAACTGGTGCCAATTTTAACTTTTTAATTAAACAAAACAATACATGCGGAAAAATATAAACCATTCACACAACTGAATGAAAAAGAACTGAATCATAATTACACAACATGACGAATAAATCACCGGCCACCAAAGAAATAATCCAAATACAAATATTCAACATCTGAAAACTGTACCGAGAATTTTGGGCGACAAGCCCTAAATAAAACTGAAACTGATACAAGATTCCTACTCTAGGAATGAATGAATGATGCGTCTAATCCAAACTCCTGCTAGCATCCACATATGCCGCAGCTCCATGTCCCTGGAATAGAATATCAATCCTGGCGTCCCTGTGGCTGGACACCTAAAAGGTTTTGAAAATAGTTTTATAGCAAGGGTTAGAACCCAAAATATTTTGAAAATATTTAGCAAGTGAATTAACTGCAGTAATTTAAAATGCATGAATGCGCTTCATATTTAAGTTAGTGTCGCACTCCCTTGTGGACATTCTCACCCCTCAACTATTGTGCACACCTACCGGTTACCTTAACCCCACCTAGTTGTACTACCCCGTCCGACTAGTCCTGGTATAACCTTCCCTTGCCATACTACTCTAACCCGAGTATAATGATTATTGAATTATAAGTTATTTCACAATTAACTTAATTAACTCCTCTTAAATAGCAGCATATAACCGTGTCACAAGTTATATAAAGTAATTACATCACACACTGTATTATTCCCACAAATGATTAACTTAATTCATTTTCTCATTAATTAACAGCATATAACTGTAACCCGAGTTATATAAGGTAAATACATCACGCACTGCATTATCACCTACATATAATATTTACTACCATATTATACGTACCTTTACTAACATCCACACATATATCATACGCGTATCCATCCTTCCGAGTATACCCTCACCGGATGATTCCCTCTAGAATGCTATCTCACTAGGTGTGCTCACAAAACCTAGTTTTCCCCAAGTTAGAATCGCTCACCAACTTGGACCAAAATATACAAAATGGAGGCGGTCATATTCCTTCCCTAAAAGTGAGATAAATCCCTTACCCATATATACCGGACGCTATGACCTGGGGATATACTCGCCCTACTCCTCAAGCTAGGGGATTCACCCACATCGCGCAACCTCCCTTGATAGCATTAGAGTATATAAATTTAATGAATATCTAGTCACTGATATTTAGTATCACACAAAATAAATACACGTATATATATACTATCACGACACCGTATATATATAATATAAATTCCGGCTTTACCGTATACTCAAAATCCCGTACACTGCCTGTAATTTCCTGAGTCTATGGTCCGACTCAATGTAATTAATTTTCTCACTTAATAATTTATCCTCTTCCCGAGTCTATGGTCCGCCTCTAATATAATTAATTCACACCTCAATTAATATAATACTTTCCCCGAGTCTATCGCCCGACTCTAATTAAATTAATTAACACTCATATTAATTTAATACCAATCCGAGTCTGTGGTTCGACTCTAATACAATTAATTTACACTTAAATTAATTAACCCAAATTCTAAGTCTGTGGTCCGACTCTAATATAATTAATTATCACATTAATTAATAAGTACCCCTTCACTACTCTACAATCCGATTCTGATAAAACTAATTATCCCATCCATTAGTTTAATCCTACCCGAGTCTACAAACCGACTCTAATCAAATTAATTAACACCCTTATTAATTTAATCCTACCCGAGTCTACAAACCGACTCTAATTAAATTAATTAATACACTCTAATTATTTTAATATTTTCCCGAGTCTATGTTCTGAATCCAAATTAATTACTCTCTCTTAATAATTAATTTAATACTTTGGTGTCACATAACCAACATACCCGGACTCGCCCACTTGGTCCATAATTCAATATTCACCCGAGTCTATATTCCGACTCAAAATTATTTAGTTTATCTCCAAACTTAATTCACTACCTTAGGGTCGCTTGACCAATATACCCGGATTCACTCACTTGATCCGTACCTCACTATTTTGGAATAAAATTTCTCAAATTTCATCCATTTAATGTCCCACATAAATTCATCCTAATCCCAATTACTTTCTCCCATAATTGCTAGGAATATTTGTTTCACAATTATCTCTCACTTATTAATGTATGAAACTTAACTTTTAATAATTTTCCTCTTATATAATAATCTGGCCGAACTGCCCAGAATTTCCTATCATCGATCAATCGATGCCCCCGATCGATCGATCGACCCCTTCCTTACAGCTCTTCTCCCCCCCTGTTTTCCACCATTAACGAATTTCAAGGTTTTTAAACCATAATTTACCTCTAATAACATCATCCCATCCTCTACACATGGTCAATCTACATCCTACTCATCATAGAGATCATTAAGCTAATCAACCCCTCTAATTATCTCTTAATTTTCGAAATGGGTCTTTCTCACTAAAATTTAATTATCTGTTTTTAAATCCCAATTTCCAGATTCGATTTCCACTCTTTTATATTCTGAATTTCTCATTCAAATCATAAATACATATTCATATTTCAATCACCCATCTAAATCTTACTTTGAATCTCATTTAAGTGTTTCAAAAACAAAAACCCATATTTGTACCCATTTACACCCAAAAACGGATTTACACCCAAAAATGGATTTTCATACCCACATCACTATAATATAAATTTATTATCATGCTTTAAGAATCAAAAACAATTAACCACTTGCCTGAAAGTGTTCGTAGTGTCTGATTCCGTTGGCGGAGTCCCTCAATTTGGCTCCAAAAGCTCCCAATTTGTTCTTGATTTGCTTTCCCCCAAATCCCCTCTCAAACCCTAGGTTTGGAGTTGTGTTTGCTGCTGATTTCCTAATCTCCCATTAGGTTAAAAACCCTTAATCCCGTTTTTCACCTAATGGGCTTAATTAAAGTGGCCCAACTCACCCCGTGTGGGCCCGGCTATGCCCAAAAATACCCCGAGACCCAATTACTACCCCCGGGTACTCTTTTCTGACTATCTCGACCCATCCGGACTCAACCGCGCACTCAGAATTGGCATCCGAATTAATTTATAAAAATCCTTAACTCACACCCCATTAAGTCTATACCGACTCCCGACTGGAATAAGTGTATACCTCGTCATTAATACTTGGAATGACGTAATTAAGTTAATATTATTCACTTAGTAAATAAATTTTCCTAAACATTAACCATCCACTCCCCGATTATTATTTAAATATATATATTGCCATAATTAATTCAATTAAAATTACAACACACCAGTAATTTAAAATCCTGAATTAATTAAATATTAAATGCACAAAAATACGGGGTGTTACATACTTCTCCCCTTACAAAGGAATTTCGTCCTCGAAATTAAGATAAACCTAGTGTTCCAGTATTCACATATTACTCACTAGTCAAATGCCTCCAAGCCCGCTATATCTATCCCATTCGATTCTAACTATACGTTACACGAGTATGCATTTAACTTTACCAGGGCGCCCATATACCCTATATCCGTGCTTAACCGCACAAAATTTTCCTTAATTAACCCGGGTGCCCATACACCCTATCCCCGCACTCTACCGCACGAAAGTTACCCGACTGTGCTAGTCATAACCCATAATATAACTTCGAACCCATAGTCATATTACATATATTTATACATATATATTTACTGCCTGGGTACTCAACCCATGTGCAACGTCCAAACATCTCCCCATAAATACTTATCAATCAACACAAAAGTATATACGCCCTTACCCTTATGTTACCAAAGACAACATAATACCGCGCCCTTACTATCACTAGTCCTTGCGCAAAATAAACCCCTAGCTATCTCTCTCCGCTCAAAAATTAAGTTAACCACCCTGATTCACTTCAGTAAACATCCCCACTTACTGGGATAAAATGTGAGAACACAAAACCTCACTACGTGCTATTGCACCACGTAATACAATATATATACCCACCTATATATAGGCTATACGCCCTCTCCGATGATACCTAGTACCAACCATACCCTGGTGTCGCGGACACCAAAATTTAACTCCACTATCCACAATATTTAAGTTCCATCGCTATCCAGCCGATGTTTAAAAAGTATTATCAGTCCTACTCCCATAATTCTCGAAAGTAGTAATTCCTCGCATAATTCAACCAATCACTCAGTGTACGCCTCCACTCTCCCATGAGGAACACTAAGGAACTCTGCTACCCTACGGAAAGTTTACCCATATGCTATGGCTGCTACCGCCAATGCACCCACTAAGTTCGACTCACCTGCAAACTCTAGTGAAAAATAAGTCTTATATAGTGACATCCTCTTTGCCACTCAACAATATACCCCATGCCCCTAGGGTAAAATAATTACTTTTATACTCCAGCTGCAACGGCTGGTTCTCGATTTCCGGAGCAGCTTCTCCCTGCCCGAATGCACCCGTGATTTTTCTTTAGTGGCTGTACATCTAGGACCTCGTCCTGTAGTTGACCCCTACCTCGCTTAAGGAAATATCTCTTCATGTGTCTCGCTTTTCCACAACTGAAACACTTTCTAATATGTTCACCCTGCCACTGATCCCTTCCATGCCAACCTTGTTGGAATTCCTGGCCATCCCGCCGATAGCCTCCAGTCCTAGATCGTTTGGCATGATTCCCTTGCCGAAAATCCTGCCCCTGATCTCCCCCAATCTTCTGCTGGGATACCCCACTGGTATTGTTCCCTTCTGCCTCATCCGACTGGTTAATCCCCACTCCCTTCCCGCTTCCTTTCGCGTGGAAGCGATATTCCCAATAGTGCCGGAGTGTTGCGTTAATGACATCAATATAATCTACTAATGCTGAATTATCAATTTAATGTTGTCTGACTCTCCAGACTAACCCATCCATAAACTTTGCTTTCTTTCTCTTTTCCTAGCTTACCATCATCCGATAAAAGTTTTGCCAACGAGTGAAATCTTCCTCGTAATCGACCACTGAATGGTCTCCCTTTGAGTCTCTTCACAAAATTTTCTCCTCATTTTGATCTCGACCGTTGAAGGAAAAATTACTTGCGGCCGAACCGCACTCAAAACTCTGCAGTAGTTAGTGTGTCCCTTTCTTCCACTGTGGTGATCGATCCCCACCACTGTAGTGCTGCTCCCACTAACTAAAAGTGGTTAGCCTTTATTTTCGTACCCCATCTCAATCTCCCATGCGTAGGTGACGCTGAATACCTCCCTTCCTTGACACGCTAGTAGTACACCTGAACCCCCTCGCAACTCTGGTGGTTCCCGCTAAAATAACCTCTCTTTCTTGCTTCCACCCTGACGACTCCGCGTGAGTCTGAACATCCGGCGCCACTAACACTTGTGGCTAATCCCTTGAAAAGTACCCCGCCGTTGTGACCACCGTTGCTCCAACTGTCTGGGCCACTATTTCAGTGACCTATGCTGCAAAAATCATTTATGGCCGTTGCTGTGGTAGTTCTTGCTCCTAACGAGCCTCCCCCATCTCATCCCCCCCCTGTTGCCCTAGCTGCTCTCTCCTGGGCGTCGTCTGGAATGAGAACCGAATTGGTATGAGTTCACTTTCAAATATAAATTTCGCAGAAGAACGTATATGCGCATACGTATGAGAATACAACAATCCTATGATAGGGCTCTATATCAAAGATTGCTAAGCCGAAACGTGAAAAGCCGCACAGATCCTAAGGAAACTAGAACCTGATGCTCTGATACCATCTGTGACACCCCGCCTAATAAAATACCGGGTGATCAGTCCTATACCAAATTAAAACAGGAATCCCAGTTGGATCATCCTTAGCATCACTGCCGAAAACTTTTTAAAAACTTACTAACCACCTAGTATTCCAAAAACTGGTGCCAATTTTAACTTTTTAATTAAACAAAACAATACATGCGGAAAAATATAAACCATTCACACAACTGAATGAAAAAGAACTGAATCATAATTACACAACATGCCGAATAAATCACCGGCCACCAAAGAAATAATCCAAATACAAATATTCAACATCTGAAAACTGTACCGAGAAGTTTGGGCGACAAGCCCTAAATAAAACTGAAACTGATACAAGATTCCTACTCTAGGAATGAATGAATGATGCGTCTAATCCAAACTCCTGCTAGCATCCACATATTCCGCAGCTCCGTGTCCCTGGAATAGAATATCAATCCTGGCGTCCCTGTGGCTGGACACCTAAAAGGTTTTGAAAATAGTTTTATAGCAAGGGTTAGAACCCAAAATATTTTGAAAATATTTAGCAAGTGAATTAACTGCAGTAATTTAAAATGCATGAATGCGCTTCATATTTAAGTTAGTGTCGCACTCCCTTGTGGACATTCTCACCCCTCAACTATTGTGCACACCTACCGGTTACCTTAACCCCACCTAGTTGTACTACCCCGTCCGACTAGTCCTGGTATAACCTTCCCTTGCCATACTACTCTAACCCGAGTATAATGATTATTGAATTATAAGTTATTTCACAATTAACTTAATTAACTCCTCTTAAATAGCAGCATATAACCGTGTCACAAGTTATATAAAGTAATTACATCACACACTGTATTATTCCCACAAATGATTAACTTAATTCATTTTCTCATTAATTAACAGCATATAACTGTAACCCGAGTTATATAAGGTAAATACATCACGCACTGCATTATCACCTACATATAATATTTACTACCATATTATACGTACCTTTACTAACATCCACACATATATCATACGCGTATCCATCCTTCCGAGTATACCCTCACCGGATGATTCCCTCTAGAATGCTATCTCACTAGGTGTGCTCACAAAACCTAGTTTTTCCCAAGTTAGAATCGCTCACCAACTTGGACCAAAATATACGAAATGGAGGCGGTCATATTCCTTCCCTAAAAGTGAGATAAATCCCTCACCCATATATACCAGACGCTATGACCTGGGGATATACTCGCCCTACTCCTCAAGCTAGGGGATTCACCCACATCGCGCAACCTCTCTTGATAGCATTAGAGTATATAAATTTAATGAATATCTAGTCACTGATATTTAGTATCACACAAAATAAATACACGTATATATATACTATCACGACACCGTATATATATAATATAAATTCCGGCTTTACCGTATACTCAAAATCCCGTACACTGCCTGTAATTTCCTGAGTCTATGGTCCGACTCAATGTAATTAATTTTCTCACTTAATAATTTATCCTCTTCCCGAGTCTATGGTCCGCCTCTAATATAATTAATTCACACCTCAATTAATATAATACTTTCCCCGAGTCTATCGCCCGACTCTAATTAAATTAATTAACACTCATATTAATTTAATACCAATCCGAGTCTGTGGTTCGACTCTAATACAATTAATTTACACTTAAATTAATTAACCCAAATTCTAAGTCTGTGGTCCGACTCTAATATAATTAATTATCACATTAATTAATAAGTACCCCTTCACTACTCTACAATCCGATTCTGATAAAACTAATTATCCCATCCATTAGTTTAATCCTACCCGAGTCTACAAACCGACTATAATCAAATTAATTAACACCCTTATTAATTTAATCCTACCCGAGTCTACAAACCGACTCTAATTAAATTAATTAATACACTCTAATTATTTTAATATTTTCCCGAGTCTATGTTCTGAATCCAAATTAATTACTCTCTCTTAATAATTAATTTAATACTTTGGTGTCACATAACCAACATACCCGGACTCGCCCACTTGGTCCATAATTCAATATTCACCCGAGTCTATATTCCGACTCAAAATTATTTAGTTTATCTCCAAACTTAATTCACTACCTTAGGGTCGCTTGACCAATATACCCGGATTCACTCACTTGATCCGTACCTCACTATTTTGGAATAAAATTTCTCAAATTTCATCCATTTAATGTCCCACATAAATTCATCCTAATCCCAATTACTTTCTCCCATAATTGCTAGGAATATTTGTTTCACAATTATCTCTCACTTATTAATGTATGAAACTTAACTTTTAATAATTTTCCTCTTATATAATAATCTGGCCGAACTGCCCAGAATTTCCTATCATCGATCGATCGATGCCCCCGATCGATCGATCGACCCCTTCCTTACAGCTCTTCTCCCCCCCTGTTTTCCACCATTAACGAATTTCAAGGTTTTTAAACCATAATTTACCTCTAATCACATCATCCCATCCTCTACACATGGTCAATCTACATCCTACTCATCATAGAGATCATTAAGCTAATCAACCCCTCTAATTATCTCTTAATTTTCGAAATGGGTCTTTCTCACTAAAATTTAATTATCTGTTTTTAAATCCCAATTTCCAGATTCGATTTCCACTCTTTTATATTCTGAATTTCTCATTCAAATCATAAATACATATTCATATTTCAATCACCCATCTAAATCTTACTTTGAATCTCATTTAAGTGTTTCAAAAACAAAAACCCATTTTTGTACCCATTTACACCCAAAAACGGATTTACACCCAAAAATGGATTTTCATACCCACATCACTATAATATAAATTGATTATCATGATTTAAGAATCAAAAACAGTTAACCACTTGCCTGAAAGTGTTCGTAGTGTCTGATTCCGTTGGCGGAGTCCCTCAATTTGGATCCAAAAGCTCCCAATTTGTTCTTGATTTGCTTTCCCCCAAATCCCCTCTCAAACCCTAGGTTTGGAGTTGTGTTGGCTGCTGATTTCCTAATCTCCCATTAGGTTAAAAACCCTTAATCCCGTTTTTCACCTAATGGGCTTAATTAAAGTGGCCCAACTCACCCCGTGTGGGCCCGACTATGCCCAAAAATACCCCGAGACCCAATTACTACCCCCGGGTACTCTTTTCTGACTATCTCGACCCATCCGGACTCAACCGCGCACTCAGAATTGGCATCCGAATTAATTTATAAAAATCCTTAACTCACACCCCATTAAGTCTATACCGACTCCCGGCTGGAATAAGTGTATACCTCGTCATTAATACTCGGAATGACGTAATTAAGTTAAAATTATTCACTTAGTAAATAAATTTTCCTAAACATTAACCATCCACTCCCCGATTATTATTTAAATATATATATTGCCATAATTAATTCAATTGAAATTACAACACACCAGTAATTTAAAATCCTGAATTAATTAAATATTAAATGCGCAAAAATACGGGGTGTTACATGTGAGGAGAAATTATAGATCTTGAAATTAAGCAACATATTTGTATGTAACAAATTCAAGGTTTAAAAGTGAGAGTTACCATGGATGGTATGCAGATCCTCTCTGTCAATAACCACACACAACCACCTAAAACATTATTGAGATAATAATTAGATGGTTAACAAAGCATGATAAGAGTGGAATAACTTGAATACTCAAAATAAGTTTAGAGTGAAAATTAAAAAAATATATAAATAAAAGAATAAGAAAACTAACGGATATGGATAACAAAACTAAAGGAATATGTGAGTAAATTTAGATCAATAATTGTATTCAAAGCTTTCAATGCAATACTATTAATTGGGACAAATAGATTAGTATTTACAACAAAACCACATACATATTATACATTGGTTTTCTAAATGGTACAAATGTGACAACACATTATCCACGACAAATTATAGTCGCACCTTTATTATCAAACAATATATTTCCACCCTCTACAGAAATCAACCACCACAAAGTCATGAACATAGACCCTGTGACACCATGCCTAATTAAATACCGGGCGATCACTCCTTTATTAAATTAAATCAAGGTAAACAGTTGGTTCATTCTCAGCATCACTGTCGATAAAAATACATTTTCCAATTTAACACCCTAAATAATTAAGCTAAGTGTCAAAACCATTTTTTTATACATACTTTCCAAATTTTATTTAAAGAAAAACATTTGTTTTATTAACAACATTTCTACAATTAAGAATCACACCACAATAAACCTGGAACACAAAGTCCAATTAATATAATACATTCGTCAGTCGAATGTCCACATATGAAGACTAAAGTCACCAATACAAACTGAATAAAACCCAATAGTAACAATACTGGAAATAACTGAAATACAAATGTCCCAACAATAATGAAATAATGGAAAGGGCGACACATGCCCAATATATGAGAATGCTTAAAAGTGGAGTCAATAAGGGAAGCCGTCTACGCAAGTAACCTGCAACTCCCACCTAAGTTGCATCACGTTCCTTTCAAGGGATCCTAAGCAAGACGCCCCTGTGGCTGGGCACCTGAAATATATACATATATATACAAGAGAGAGAGAGAAAAAGAAACGGGTGAGAGCCCGAAAGTGTGTTTGATTTAAAATACGTTTAGCAAGTATTTAAATTGATACAGGCCAATGCAACAACATATTAGAGCGACACTCTCTTGAGAAATTCTCACCTCTCTTCTAATGTGCACACCTATCGTGCTAACCTTCCCAACGGGTTATCTTAACATTTTATCATACTAACCTTCCCAATAAATTAGCGTATCTTAAACTTACTCATAAGATTTCAAAACCGAACAATATTTTTTGGTTTAAAAAGAATACGTCCAATTAGTAGCACTACTCTTGTTTTAGCTTTTATTCATTTATAAAGTTTCCCAGTGTCATATTATACTTCCACAAAACAAGTACTTACTATATGTGTCATCAACCATGTTCTACTTATCAAATCACAGTAGGCAGTTTAAAATTTCCAAATCTCATATATATATTAGCTACTAGTATAATATATATAAATAACAACACCCCAAATAAAACTATGGTGCGTGCATACTTCTACTATCCAAACCCCATACCACTCATATCAAGGGGAATACAAGTTCGGAATCACTCTCTAACTGTATTAACACATACACAAACAATATCGAGGCGAAGCATAGATTCCAAGTCTCTAAGAGGATGGCACATACTCGCGTCTCTTAGGACCGTTTGAACTATCGATTCGATAGCCTGTACCAAGGATATCTATCTTCTAGGGTACAAGTCAATATTCCCCCATAAAGGTCCCATCGAGATAAGACTGTCCCAGCGCGGTATGTTTTTCACATGTATATTATATATGTACACATAATCATATAAATATACCACAGTTATCATATTAATATAGGTTCTTCTCGTCACCCATAATTATACCATTTATCCTTAATTTCACATTATTAGTATTACGCATAAGGTTTCATTTCTAACCTTAACTCGAAGGGTTTTCTCACTTAATACGTGACATTCGTTGACTCTATCCTTCCAAGTAGGAAAATTCAGTAGGTATACCTCTATTCACTATAGTAGCTATTCGCCGCATTCTCTCACTTGAAATACGTAGTTTCATAGTTCATTATATAATTATCCCAAAAACAAGATTCTCATCTTATAATAAAGTTCTCAACACTTATTCAAATGTCCTACTGGTCCTTCCTATCTCCCAAAAAATTTCATTAAGGATACCCAAGAATTATTTCATTATAAATTCAATTCAACTAAGTAAACAAGGGAAATAAGAGTCTGCCAGGAGGGGTCGATCGATCGAGGTCTGAGGCTCGATCGATCGAACCTTCGATCGATCGAAGCTCTAGGCTCGATCGATCGATCAAGCAGGTCTGCGAAAATTCTACAGAAATGCAGTTATGGGTTCTACCAAATTTCTTCATCCAAAACCATGTTTTTCCATTCTAAACGTCCCAAAAATCCTACTACTATTCATTATAACGTTATACCAGATGTTTTCAACGTAAAGCATGTGTATATCTAACATTAAACATGGATAATTAACCCAAAATTCCATCTAATCATCAAGAACCCTAGAGTTTTTCTTAATCAAGGTTTTAATATGTTTTTACCAAAATTTCCTTCTAATATATCATCAAAATTTTGTGGGTTATATTCCTCTACATGGCAAGGATTCCAGAATTTCATATAAATCATTTCTACATGCATTTTCCTAACACAAATTGGGTGTTCTTCCATATTTATCATCTCTAATCAATCCTAAGCCAATATGAAGATTTCATTAACGAAAATACACAAGTTAAACACTTGCCTAGGATTTTTGGTATTCTGATTCACAGCTGATTTTGGTATGGCTGCGTTCCTTGTCTCGCGATCTACGCGGTGGTGGTGGCGGCGGTGCAAACCGGTGACTTTTTGGCCTTGAATTGCCTTAGAGCTCTCTCCTCTCTTCTCCAATGGCCGTCACTTGATTTATGGATATTCTAACCCAAAAAGACTAACCTAGTTGGCTGATATAGGTTGCTGAAATTCGTGGGTTTAATTACCCAATTATGTAAAATGACTAAAATGCCCTCCCGGGGTACTAATTAGGCCTAAAAATGCCCCGAGACCCAAACTACACCCCCGGGTACACTTTTCTGACTATCTCGAACCTACCGGACGTGTTGGCACACTCAAAACGACCATACGGTCAACTTATAAAATATTCACTTTTTATTTAACAAAATTAGTCCCGACGTGACACGAGCACGTTCCGACTTAAATTTTCGAAATCGTCATTTAATTCACTCATGACATTCAATATAATCAATATAATATATTACTTTGCTCATTAGTAATATCCAACCAATTTCCCATAATTACTAACTCTCGTCACGTTGATAATTATAACATAATTAATTTCCGAATTTTTATTAAATAAATCATTCACATTAAATTTAATAAATCCCCAAATAATATAGCATAAAAATACGGGGTATTACAGACCCCAACACCATTCCACCTACCCTTTAAAAAATAAAGCCTCCTGGAAGGAAAAACTAACTTCACAACTGTGTATACCTCCTTATTTATGACCTCAATAGTGAAGCAAATGTATGATCTTCTTTAAGACCCTGTATCACCTAAGATTAAAAAATATACACTAAAAGAACCAAACTGTAACGTAAATAGAAAATATTACTAAAAACCACTCGGAGTTTAGTTGTATTGAAATATATATATCAAAATGGATCCTAAGATTTGAATTAATACAACCTCAAGGCACATTCATCATAATCTTAGTTTATTAAGATGTCACCTAATAAAACCTGGTGGTACTGACACCACTAAATTTCACAAAGAAAAAACCAATCGGAGACAAAATAAATCTGTGGGAAAACCTAAAAGAATAATGGAAAATAAGATTCCCCTGTTTAAAATTCTCCAACCCCAAATCACATCCATCCATGAGCTCCCCGATTTAAACTAATAACTATTGTTCACACCTCTTAGTTTATTAAGATGACATATAATAAAGAAACCATTACTGCACATAAGATATCCAAAAGGAAAAAAAAAATAATTACTATGAGAACATAAAAATATATCCTTTATTTCTAGCTAACAATAGAAAAATGGCTGTAGATATAACTAACTGTAGAATATTGAGAATATTTGCGTTTATAATATCTCAATCACCACAAAACTTGTTCAACATATAAAAATCACCATAAAACTAAAAGGAAAAAACATAGAAACAAACAAATATAGAAATGCAAATACCTGTTGAACACCTACAAATTTGAGAAGATGTGCATCCCCATAATGCTCATTGGAGCCAACATCCAATATGCATGGTCATATTCATAGATCTGAAAAAACTCATTGATTAATAAAACAAAAAATCTAATTGGGAAACCAAATCTTTATCTTCAACCCCAAATCGTAAAAACCCTAATCATAACCCCAATAATCTAGAAACGCAAATTCAAAACCCCAAATTGTAAAAACATGTATGAATTCAATACCTCATGGTATACATACCATATTTTCAGATCAATATACCTAAGAATCATACAAAATCGTACACATACCATATTTTTTAATCAACATACCTAAGAATCATACCAAATCATACATGTGTGTGTGCGTGTGTTTATATGATGAAATAAAGTGATTAAAACAAACCTTAGATGATGAAACAACAATGGCCTCGATTTTGGAGAGAGAGGGGGAGGGAGAGAGAGGAAGACGTGGGTTAAAAGAGGGAAGAGGAGTTGAAATTTGCACCTCTGTTTCTCACATTACGAATTTAGCCCTTGTTTTGAATTAAAGTAAGAGAGAGAAACAAATTAAGAGTAAGACAAAAGAGGTGGAAATAAAAAATAAAGGGGTAAAAGAGTAAAATAAAATAAAACAATCTCAACCTTTCATTTTTTGCTTTGTTGGCTAAATCTCCACCTCTACTTAGCTTATCATCTTATGGAATAGTAAAACTATTCTACTCCTTATATATATATATATATATATATATATATTATGGGGACCCATTCAATATGGCCCATGAGAGTAGCCGACGAACCTAGATTGCCCAAAGTGTTGCCCGACCCAAATCAGAATTTAATTTACTCACGAGTATTTTAAACAGACTAGAACATTCCCAGATATGTTCAAATTGGTTAGCAATAATATCGGAGGAGATATTCAGGTACACCATGAATTATCCACGTGTTAATTGAGTTGTTTGTACAACTCAATCTCTTAATTTTATGTACGTATAAATTGTAAACCCTAGCTCGGGTTAAAGGGATGTAATCTTGATCATTGAGAGACACTATAATAAAATAGTAACCTCTCTGTGGATGTAGGCAAGTTGCCTAACAACATATATTGTTGCTGTGTGTGTGATTTCGCATTCTGTTCTTTGTGATTATTTTGTGGATCTTTATTGTGATAATTCTTGTACTTACATTTGGCTCCATCTATGGGAAATGATTTCTATTCCTTTGAAAACCTTCACAAATAGAAAACCTGTGATGTCTCACCATAGAAGAAACATTCCTTAGGTTGATAATGTACAAAAGGACCCAATTCCACCCGGGTCAGGTCGGAGATTTTGCCAGCATACAAATCCTAGGTTTTGCTAAGAAAGGCAACCTTCTCAAGACAGCCAGGGACCATCTAGGTCTACGTATATCTCCACGTTGGTCGATGCTTACGAAGACAATAATCAAGAAAAGGAGAAGGCCACATGGCTCCAGGTGGAAGAGAATGCTCACCTCTAGATGGGAATTAAAAAATGGAGAGAGATCTCCGCAGGGATATAATGAAACATCGTGATAGGACTCCTAGTCCACAGGAGAGTAATACTCGCAGTTCAGGGAAGAGCTTCAGGCGCAACCAGGATAGAACTGAACGTGGCAGATCAACGCATGGTCGATCAGAGCGTGTCCAGCCAGAGAGATACCACAAGAGCAACGATCAACAAAACAAGGACATTATGTGTATGGTCCGTAGAGAGGTGAACCAACATCCAGCCCATCGTGGAGCCCGATCCACCAGGGAGCTAGCCTGGAGAGATCTCAATACCCAAATAAAATCCTCTTTCTCAAGGGAAATCGAAAATTAGGGGCCCACAAAGAATTTTGCCATTCTCATGTTTAAAATTTATGACTGAAAGACAAATCCCATAGACCATGTTGGGCAATACAGAGAAGTGATGACCTTACAGAGCCATAACGATGCACTAATGTGACAAGTTTTCCCATCTATTATACATGACATAGTATAAAAGTGGTTTGATAAGATGCCTCATAGGTCGATCAAAAACTCCAAGGCTCTAGCAGAGGCCTTTACTGCCCGCTTCATAACTAACAACTCCCACCCTAAGTGGATGGATACATTGCTCACTATGAAGAAAATGTCACAAGAGAGCCTTTGTGATTATGCTAAAAGGTATTGGGAAGTCTTCAGCGAGGATGAGGATTGATTAGAGTAGGTTTCTGTTGCATTATTCAAAATTCGTATGCCGACCACCTCTTTCCTGCACCAGTCCCTGACTAAGAAGGAAGCCAGCGCTATTGACGATCTCATGGATTGTATTGAGAAATACACCAAGGTGGCAGATGTGGTTCACTTTAATGTAGGGGACAACATCGAGCAAAGGAAACTAAAGGAGTAGAAAAGAGTGATTCTCCAAAGAAGGGGAACACGAACAGGGGAAAGAATAGCTCCAAGAATGAGAAGAAGGTTGAACCTTCTAAAGTATTCCAGACTGTTAAGACAGTCTTCAAGGAACTCATGTATAAGATCTTGAGCAAGGTCAAAGACCAACCGTTCATCAAATGGCCCAAAAATATGGGTGAAGACCCAATAAAAAGAAGTAACGCACATAGATGCGCATTCTATAAGGAGGGCATCCACAAGATTAAAAATTGCAGGGCTCTGAAGTCACAATTGGAGGATATGGAATAAGATGGGAACCTTAATTAGTACATAGAAAATAGAGAAGATAAGGTCGCAACCAAGGGTACCCATAAGTTGGACAATGTCCTTGACGATTACACGGGACAGGAGTTCGCAGTAACCTATGGCGCATTAGAACTTAAGAAAATCTAACAGAATGTCGTTCAGATGGAAATGAAGAAGGTTATTACCGTCATGGAGGCATTTCAGATTGACCTTGCCAAAACCCAAGATGGTAAGCATCAGCGAGTAGAGGACGTCGATTATACCACGCATACTGTTTTCACTGAAGAAGATTTGATCGGAGTAAGAATCCCACATCACAATGCACTAGTGATTACCCTTAGAATTTCCAATAGGGACGTTGACAAGATGATCGTGGACCAGAGGAGTTAATTAGAAGTGATGTACCTAGAGTTGTTACATAAGATGAAGCTAAATATCTTCGACCTCAAGGTGGCCACAGTTCTTCTGGTTAAATTCGCAGGGAAGATCATAATTCCATTGGGAAAGATAGTCCTGCTAGTTAGAGCAGGTAACATCTCAAAGGTAATTGAGTTTTTAGTGGTGGGCATAGAGTCCCCATATCATGCCATCTTGGGAAGAGGTTGGTCACATATAATAAGGGCCATATCATCCACTTACCACTAAAAGTTGAAGAGTATCACTGATCGGGGCATAGTAAAAATTCTTGGCGACCAGGCCATTGCCAGAAAGTGCTTCATCATAGTTATTCACCCTAAGAAGGAAAATAAGAAGGAACCAAAGTATTCTCAGGAGGAAACCCAGGAGGGGGTTACACCTTCCAAATAGCAATTACGATATGGCCGACCAGGGGTGGAGGAGACTAGGGTACACCCCGCTAATAGGGTCATTGAAAGCCTGGAAGAGGCTGGAGCAGATGATAACTTCCTAGAGAGGAAATTCCTGATGGGAACCACGCTTGATGATTAAAAGAAGAAAGAATTAATTCCCTTTCTAAAAATCAATCTAGACATTTTCAGTTAGGAACCGTATGATTTGCCAGGAATTGATCCCAACGTAGCTTGTCATTTCTTGCACGTTGATCCATCCTTCAAGCTGATCACTTAAAAGTCCTGCAAAATAGCCCCCGAGAAGGCTAAAGCGATGGAGAATAAAGTAGGGAAGCTACTAGATGCAGGATCACTTAGGAAGTTCAGTTCCTCAAATGTCTATCTAACCCAATAGTGGTGCACAAGAGCAATGACAGTTGGAGGGTCTGTATTGATTTCACAGATCTCAACAGGGCATGTTCTAAAGATAACTTATCGCTTCCTAAAATTGATCAGTTGGTTAATGCTACGGCAACACATGAAAGGATGAGCTTTCTGGATTCCTGTTCAGGCTACCATTAGATTCCGTTGTTCACCCTCGACCAGGATAAAATGCCCTTCATAACCCCCATTGGGTTATACTGCTACAAGGTTATGTCATTTGGCTTAAAGAACGCAGGGACGGCTTATTAGAGTCTTATAACTAAGATTTTCAAGAGGTAGATGGGAGATACGATTGAGGTCTACATCGATGATATGCTAGTCAAAAGAAAGAACAAGGGAGACCACCTCATAGACTTATCCAGAACCTTTGAGATCCTCATAAAATACTGCATAAAACTTAATGCAAGCAAGTGTGCATTCAGTGTCCTGTTAGGAAAGTTCTTGGGATATCTAGTCAGTAAAAGAGGGATTGATGCCAATCCAGATCAAATCGTCTCTATCACCATGGTCCAGCCTCCTCAGACGTTCTGAGATGTTCAAAAGCTCACTGGTATTCTCACGGCACTCAATCGCTTCATCTCTAAGTCTTCGGAATGGTAACGACAATTCTTATAGCTCCCTAAAAAGGATAAAGGCCTCATATGGAACAATTATTGTTAAATAGATTTGGAGGAGATCAAATCCTACCTTAGCAAACCACTCCCGCTGGTGGTTCCAAAGGATGGAGACCCATTGTATCGTTACCTTATAGTATCAAACCACGCTGGTGTGTGATAAAGAGGGAGGACAACACCCAGTTTATTATGCTAGCAAGACACTTTTGGACACAAAGCAACACTACCTACATATGCAAAATCTCGCCTATGCACTTGTAGTCACCTCAAGGAAGATAAAATATTACTTTGAAGCCCACTCAATTATAGTAATCATTTCCTACTCCCTCAAAGTTGTTCTTCAAAAAGTCAACCTCCGTGGACGACTCTCAAAGTGGTCGGTGGAGCTTGGAAGAGTCGATATACACTTTTAACCAAAAATAATAATTAAGGTACAAGTCCTAGTAGCCTTCATTTGAATTCACTATAGACGAGTTAATCGACCAATAAGGAAAGGAGCAGTCAACAGATAAGGAAGAACAATCGAAGGGCTGGACCTTATACGTTGATGGAGCCTCCAATTCCAAGGGGGAAGGAGTAGGGATCATCCTTATAACTCTATAAGACATTGTCATCGAGAAAGGAATCAGACTAGGATTTTAGGTATCCAACAACGAAGCTGAATATGAAGAACTGATCATTGGATGGTGCATGGCCTAACTGCTAGGGGCAAAGTGCCTCCACGTGTTTGGCGACTCCAAACTGGTCTATAAGAAATTAAGTGTGTACTTCAATGTAAAAGATGATATAATGGCAGCCTACCTCACCATGGTAAGAGTACTAATGGAAGGGTTTGAAAAAGTGAACATTCAATAGTTCCCAAAAGGGTAGAACAGTCAAGTCAATTCCTTAACAGCCCTGAGCTCAACATTTGACTCTAACCTAAGGAGAAATATTCAGATAGAGTTCCTTGAATAACCAAGAATTGACCAGACACTCGTAACCAAGAAAGTCCTCCTCACAGAGAAGGGTCCTAGTTGGATAGATCCTATCATCACTTATCTATGGAGCGATATACCATCCGTTAATAAGAGGTTAGCCCATCAAGTAAGCGTCAAGGCTGCCCATTTTTACCTCACTCCAAGGGGGAATCTTTATAATAAGTCATTCACAGACTCTCATCTTCAGTACGTTCACCCACATAACACCGAGTAAGTACTTAGTAAACTTCATGAAGGCATTTGCGGGAGTCATATAAGAGGGAGATCATTGGACTTTCGAATAATGAAGGAGGGTTACTGGTGGCCTCATATGTAAAAAGATGCAGACACTTACGTTAGTAAGTGTGAAAATGTCAGAAGCACTCTCCTATGGTCCATTAGCCCGCTGGCGACCTGAAATCCCCAAAACCAATGGTCATTCACACAACGGGGGATAGATATCATGGGACCACTACCTACCACATCTGGAAATCATAAAAACTGATTGTTGGTGCATATTACTTCACCAAAGAGGTAGAGGTAGAACCATTGGGGAATATTCGTGACTCAGATATGACCAGGTTTATTTGGAGAAACATTATAACATGCTTTGGGGTACTAAGGACTATCATCGTCGATAACAACACGCAATATGAATTTAGCTTCTTTCAAGATTTTTGTGATGAGCATCGTGTCAAGAACCACTTGAGTTTTGTTCCGTATTCCCAAAGTTACGGTCAGGTAGAAGCTTCTAACAAAACCATGCTCGATGGACTTAAAAAGTGGTTGGAAAGAGCCATGAATGCCTGGGTGGATGTGCTCCCTCATGTTCTATGGGCTTACCGTACCACCCCTAGGCGACCAACTAGGGGAACACCCTTTGTGCTCACTTATGTAATGGAAGCTATCATTACGCTTAAAGAAAGTCCCCTTACTATGAGAACCACCTTGGTATAATAAGTCCTTAATGATGATGCTTTATATGCTGAACTTTACTTCGTAGACGAGTGAAGAGACTGGCCATAATCAAGCTGGCTTCCTACCAACAGCAGTTGGCCAGGTAATACAATTGGAAAGTTAATCTGAGGAAGTTTCTATTAGGGGATCATATCCTAAGGAAAGTCCTCGGCAGTGCCGTAAAACCATCAAATGGAAAACTAGGACCAAATTTGGAGGGACCTCTTAGGGTAATCGGGGACGACCTTCAAGGAGAATATCACTTGGAAACGTTGGAGGGAAGGGAGTTACCAAGAGCTTGAAATGATTCTAATATCAAGAAGTTCTACTTTTAGTGTTCTTTATCTTTTGTTATCTCATTTAGTTTAAGCAAACTTTTATTTTCACACTTATGTTTCTTGCTAGTTATTATTCAATGAATAAAGGCCAGTTGGCCCTCTCACTTTGATATTATACATTGGTTGCTTAATATTTGTTGATCGTATCTCAGTAATACTCACGTTTTCCAAATGATAATTCCGTCGCACATAGCATAACACTCGAGGATTAAAATAAGTTGTTCAACTTGTTTCAATCAAGGAATCTCACATGTCGAGTAGGGTTCGTAGTTATTATGATGAGTTAGTAAAAGTGTTTCAATAACTACAACCCTCAGGTCTTTGTAGCAAACACAATAGACCTTATGAGTTTCCCCGATAACAATAAAAACCCTACATGTGATCCTTAGGCAATAAAGCCAGGTTGATCGCCAACTTTGTTGGTCATAAAAAGCATGCTCAAGCAGATGTCCCATTAACTAGGTACATTCTCGACATCATCTTACTTAGGCCTAAGGGAGTGTGATGACACAACCTAAAAGGTAAAGTAGATGGAATGATAATATTAAGGCATATTGGACTGGGAGAATGTTCAAACATTGGTTATTAATATCGTTTAGTCATCTAAAAAGCTCAAAATGATTAAACCTAACTACTAGTCCATTTAAATAATAAAGAGCCTAAGGCGGTCAATTATTATTATTTGGTCAACAAAGATGTTGAGTAACTGACTAGCAACAACTCATTCTAGTTCAAGCATAATCAACAATTAGTAACACATATTTAGTTAGCACATGATCAAAATATGAAAGAGGTTAATAATTAAAGCTTTTTATTAACAAAAGTATGAAATTATATTTACATCAAGACCAAAAATACACAAGGACATAAGATGGCCCAGGATGTCGAGCAAGATATTTTGTGACAAGTTCCCTTTGACCGTCATCTGGTTTAGGGGTGAGATTTTCCTCTTCATCATCAAGGTCTTGGTCCAAGAGATGGGCAGGGATGGCAACGATCGGGATCCACTTGTCATCCTTCAAGAAAGGATTATGGCGGTAGGCAAGATACTCGACCTGTTATCTGTACCAAAGTATGGACTCCCTGGGTGTCTTAGCTTTCCTAAAGGAATTTAGCCACCCATGAGTGAAGGCGACATCCTCTTCCCCCTTAAGCTTTGCTAGGGCATCTACCCAGGCAGCATTATAACCTTTTGCCTATACCTCTCGAGGTCCCATTTTAAAGAAGTACTTCATCCTTTTGACATCCTCCTGGTGCCCAGCTATAACCGTTTTCAGCCCGGTGACCTCATTACGTAGGGCATAATTTTTGGCCTGGAGCAGTTCACCCACTTGTATTACTTTAGTAGTTTCCATGAACTTGTCCCTCAGATCATTCACTTCATCTTGTACTAAAGAACCGATCTGTTCTATGTCATAAAGATCGCCCTTTAGCTCGGTGACCAGTTTAGACTGATTTTTATATTGGTTTGTCCTCGCCCTCAAAGACTCGAAGATCTTCATAAATGACATATGAGCTTTCGCACTGATATTGGGCCCACGAATCATCCCCAAATGTGAGTTAGGGGGAATGCAGTTCTCATCAGACTACGAACAACATAAGAAAAGTCACGAGCAAGATATAATCATAATTGAAAGGAGTAAGTCAGAATGAATAAATAAGTTTTTCTTTCATTCATAGACAAAAAGTAGGCCAAAGGCCATTACAGTTAGAGCAATAAGAAGAATTACAGGGCTTTAAAAGATTATATAAAAATTAAAAACTCATAAGCCCTATTCCTGCACCTGCTCAACTTTAATAATCGCTTTCCCCCTGTCAGTGGCCCACAGCTCCTGATCGGCGTTTACATCACCCTCAGCTGGCACATCCTCAACATTACCAACAGGCCGAACAACATCTTCTTCATCCTCTATAAAGGTCTCAAGCCCAGGAGAATGATGGCTAAAAATATTAGAGTCAGAATAAGTTCCCACAACTTTCAAGACCTGGTCCCATCCTTTTTTGCAGTAACCACCCGTCCATAAAGGAGCTAGAGATCGGCATGATCATAGGCCTTGTTGAAACCTAAAGATATTTGTTGTCCTTATCCTTGGGAAGCTCCTTCTATAACTCCAAAACCTTATTAGACAAACCTTGTTTCTCCTCGGCCAACTTTTCTTTCTCAGAGACCACCACCTTATGGGATGCCTCGAGATCAGCACAGACCCGGGTCAACTTCTCCCTCTACTTCTCCCATGCTTGGAGAGCATTAGTGAAGGAATTCTTCTCATTATCCATAGCATATTTCAGCTCTTGGGCACTTCTAGATTTATTGGCACGGTCATCCAAAAGGGTGGTGAAGTCTGACAAAAATTGCACAGAAAGAGAAAATAGTAAGTTAGTACGAAGAAGAAAAACACGAAAGAGAAAATAATTAAAGGAAATTAAGAAGAGGCTTACCTGGGTGATTTCCTGGGCAGTCTTGAGGGTGATCTGGGATGACCCCAACCTCGTAGAATGCTCGCAATCAACCCTGAGCACTGCCCCCTTTAGCAGGTTGGGGGTAAGGGAGGGGAGATCGCCCCCGCTAGTCCTCTCATGCTCAGCAGCACCAGAGGGGGTTAAGGAAGACCTTAAGACCAACTTCTTTTTGTACTCTTCCCTATCTTTTTCTCTCTTCTTTTCTTCCTCCTTTTCTCTCTCTCTCTCTCTCTCTCTCTCTCTCTCTTTTCTCATATCTTCTTCTCCTCTCCTCTTCTTCTCTTTCTCCTTTTCCTTCCCCTTGCCAATTGGGCTAGAGCTTCGATCCCTGGGGGATCCAATCTTATAAGTCTTCACAGATTTGATCCGATCAGACAAATCTATCTAATCTTTATCATCCTCAAGCCTCAGCTTCCTCCTCTTAATCAGGGGAGCCACGTCTTTCTCTGTTTCTTCTTCTTCTTCTTCTTCTTCTTCTTCTTCTTCTTCTTCTCTTTTGATTCTTCTTCCTCCTCCTCTAGCACAATTGGGTCAGAAGGACTATCTTTAGGATCTTTCAAGTTTGAAACCTTATCAACTGGGTATGCAATAAAATTGGTGGTCATATTTTTATACTCTAACAAATAGGCTTCCAACCTTGGGTGTTCTCCGTTAGATAGACTTTCCTTGATATTCCAAGCCTTCAGAAGCAAATCAATATTTATCTCACTTATGTCAAGATCCAAATTTTTAATGTGAGCTGCAAAATAAAGGAATAATAACAAGCCAAGAGGACATGAATAAAAAATAGACAACATAGTGAAAGAAAGAAAAGAAGAAGTGATATATATGGTCATCTCTGAAGTCTATAATAACAGTGCCCCGATGCCTTTCTAATTAACGATCAGGAGGACGTTACCAATTTTTAGCAATAAAACCATATTCCGAGTAATCTTTATGGGAGTTCGGAAGGTTTACCACCAGGACACTGTCAGCCTTCCTGGTCTTCAAATACATAAGGCCATCACTGGATCGCGACCATACATAGCAGTAGAAGATCTTAGCAAGGCCCAATTTTTATTCTGTGTACACCATTAACTATCTTCCAGATGTTAGGTTCACATTAGGCGGGCACAATTTCAAAATATTTAAAGAGCGCTTAAGCAGTTAAGCTCTGGAATACCTAGCGACGGAGAAAGAGTTTCAAATTGAAGTGGCAAAAGAGATGAATCTTTGGTTTGAAACCCAACGCCAATAATGAATACGACATCCTAGGACCATTTTAGCGCTTCATATTGCTTCTCGGACAACGGTACCCTCACCCATTTAAAAAAACTATAAATATTCCAAGGTGTTTGGCTCAGGACGAGCGTACCCCTGTGAGTTCAAAAAATTAACAAAAATACCACGCCGGTTGTAAAGATAAATGTTTTAGTTCACAGGCCTTTAATTCATTAAAAAATATTGGCCCAAAGTTCACTAGGCCCAAAATCTTTAGGGATAATTATGGGGACCCATTCAATATGGCCCATGAGAGTAGCCGACTAGCCTGGATTTCCCAAAGCGCTGCCCGGACCAAATCAAAATTTAATTTACTCACGAGTACTTGAAACACACTAGAACACTCACGAATATATTCAAATTGGTTACCAACAATCTCGGAGGAGATATTCAGGTACACCACGAATTATCCACGTGTTAATTAAGTTCTTTGTACAACTCAATCTCTTACTTTTATATACCTATAAATTGTAAAACCCTGGCCCGGGGCAAAGGGATATAATCTCAATCATTTAGAGACACTATAATAAAACAGTAACCTCTCCGTGGACATAGGCAAGTTGCCGAACCACATATATCATTGGAGTGTGTGTGATTTTGTATTCAGTTCTTTATGATTATTTCATGGATCTTTGTTATGATAGTTCTTATACACACACACACACACACACACACACACACATATATATATATATACATACATTAATACACAATAATGCATGAAACCATTTTATTCCAAAAAAGTTACTCGTTCCCATTAATTCACCTTGGTCTTATAAAAGAACCCCTTTTTCCTTGACTTGACATTTATTTCCCGATTTAATGCACCAATTTAAATACCTTGAACAAAATACCATTTTCTTATGAAAATCATTACTTTTACCGAAGTTACTCGTTTATTCGCACCAATTTCACCTTAGTATTTTTCTTGAAAATCACATTTCAACACATGCACACACTGTGATAGAAAATATTTATTTTTCTAGAAAACTTTTCATAAACAAAATCTTGTATTAATTATGTTTAAATCTCTTTAAGTTGCATAATTACCCATTTATCCAATTCACTTTACGACTCCTTTTATTTCATGGACATTTGCCAATTCTTACATTACTTGTCCACGTTATCTATCAACCGGAACATGTGTTAATTTTATTCAAGTTAGGTTGATTTTTCATATATTCACCAAACAACACATTTCTTGACATGCCCCACTCTTCATTATCTTTTCTAGGAATCCTCCAAATATTCTCATACTTTAACGGGCTCCACAATGCCGGCTATGCTACCATATGCTCTAGTCAGTGCTTTCGAGTCTTCACCTAAGGGCTCAGAGCCCTTTTTAATTATTTTTGGTCTTATTCAAGTCCATATTAATGTTTTTTAAAATTTATCCAATATCCACATTATTCCACTTTTACCGGTCGAAGCCAAAACTCGGGGATCTCACCCCACCTTGTGTTATACTTTGAAAATCACCATTTCTTGTCCTTTATACACTTGCATTGATTTTACCCCCAAAATCATTTTTATTGAACACCATTTTGTGTGACAACTTTTCCAACATTTTTATTTCATAAAAATGTTCCACTTTACGTAAAATTATCATTTTACCCATGTGTTCCAAACTTGCCATTTCCTCTATTTTTACAAGTGTTATTTCCCAAAAACATTATTAAGTTACGCACACTAACTTCTTAAATGTTTTAACTCATTAACACTTATTTAACACTTTGGATTAACATACTTCTCAAGTTGGAAATCTCTTTATTTCATTATTTTCTTTATCAAAGAAATCGTTTGGCGTTTTTAAGACTACTTAACAAGGAAAGCACTATTTTTCCTTATCATCATATATAGTTTTGAAAACATACAGATTGAGTGGAAAATCGAGCATCCGTATAATACGCTAGTCGTTGTTATCGGCTGCCAACCTCAATACAAAAAACCTAAACTTGTAACTACACTCTTAAGGAGTATAGTGGTGAGTCTGGGTATCGAATCCATGGGGACTTAGGGCGTGTGAACGTGATGACAAAGGTAAGGTAGTTTAATCCTAAAGTTGATGTTAAAAGAAAAGAAAAGAAAAGAAAAGAAAAAGATGATTGATTTTTGGATTTTATCTATGAATTAACTAAATTCAATTAAATTAACCTACGCATGCAAAATTAACTAACTAAGAAGGAATTAATATGAATGAAGAAATGTCTTAAGAATACACTCCCCCAAACCCTAGTGTGTATGCCAGTACAAAATTAGTCATAAATTAGATAATTGATCAGACCCAGTCTTTAATACTCCGAAGCATTACATATATGAGGTTCAAACTTGCATCATACATAATTAAAGAATGAGTAAAGAAGTGTTGAAATAGTTCACACGCGTTGCATCCTTAAGCACCCTGGTTCACTAGGGCAAACGAGGTCAAAAGGTCTACAATGGTTGTGAAACTATATAACACGATCTAATCACTTATTTAATTTAGATGACAAATTTTATATCTACGCATACCACATCGGGTTGGGTTCATGCATTCCCACCCTTAAAAACTTAGCTTAACATGTTTAAAATAAAATAAAACTTAAAATTGAAAGTGTAGGACTTCATAACTAAATCTAAAAAATTGAGAAAATGACTTGAATTGGGATTGGAAAACTAGAGAGCAACAATTAATTAAACTAACTATGAAAGTAGTAAAAACAATAAATTAAAATTACTTGCAATGGATGAATGATGAATATTGAATAGATATTTGAATCTTGAATGGTAGCCAAACTTCAAAACTATGGTTCTTGGATACAAGAATCCCTTAAAAACTAACTACAAAGAAACCCTAACTACTAGCCTCCTACAACGTGAAGAAAAAAAAACCTCCTCTTCTTCGTACTAGGGTTTGCCCTTTTATACATATAAAAAATGACTCTTCCCATGCCTCTCCACGTTTCACAACTAATAAAAAAGAATTATATAAGAAATTTCAAGAGTTGAAACTCTTCATCTTTCAGAATTAATTTCAACTTTGACTTTCTTTCTCCAACTTTGACTTGCTATATCTTTTGATCCAGAGCTCCGATTTGACTGTCATTTCTTCTTGTGTTCTTTTAATTTATATCTCTTCAACTTTTTAGTTTTCCCCACCTCTGGAATATATATGTAAAATTACAAAAATTCCCTTCAACTCCCCGTTTCTTGGTTTCTTTCACTGTTTTGAGTTCTCTTTGGCACTTAATATCTGTAAATATAGTAAGAAATACACGAAACTCGGGGTACTTAATAGAAGAAGTCATTAGCAATGATATGGGATAAAAATTAATCAATTACGTTGTTCGAGGTACTAAATCTACCAAATTAGGAGGATAAATTCACAAGAATTTATGCTTAGTCAAATCCCCCTAACTTAGAACTTTGCGCGTCCCGAGCAATGTAAGAGAAATGAGTTGACTTTTGAAATTCCTTTTATTAAAATAAAATTCCACTTTCGCAGGCAAGCGATTGCATTGAGCATATGCATAAGCCTTTAAACCCCTAGGTTACCCTAGTAGAACGAGTTTTGTCTAACGAGGGTTTTGCAGTGGATACACCAACAAAATTCTTTATTGACTCAAATAAATATAAAAATACTTAAAAATTGTACAATTTAAACTTTTCAAAAAATAATCACCATAAATTCATATTCAAATGTCTCAAACCATAGTGTGCGTGTGCAAAGCCAGAAATTAAACCTCAAATTTCCACCGATTGAGCATTACGTTACTTTTCGAAAATTCGTTTTGATTCAAATTCTTACGGATGCACTCACAAACGAATTACTCAGATTTTAGTTATTTTCTCTCAGTATGCATGATATAAGGAGCAAATATAATGGACACAAATTCACGCATACAAAAGTGAAAAGAAGGAAATATATGGTGAAAAGATCTCATCATCGGAATATAGTTATTAGGAAGCGGGAAACATCATCTCATAATCACACCATTTTAATCTCTTTTATTATCTTTTCATGTCTTAGCTCTCCATGAAGTAATTAATTTCGCCATTCGGACTCGATTAGCACTTTTCGGGTTAAAAAGTGTAAAGGGTAAAAATGGAAATGGACAGAATGTTCCGAATTGGAAAATGTCCTTACGACGTCCATTAGTGCTTTTTCGGGCATTTGCCCATTTTCTCTTTCTTTTTCTATTTTCTCTTTCTTTTTCTTCCTATTTTTTCTTTTCTTGCCCTTTTTTTTATTACACACTTTGGACTTACTTGATGAATTTCTAATTTTTCACAATTTCGGACTATTTGGATTTTTCGGGTTATCAAATGAAAGGGAAATATTTTATTAGGCTCAAAGTGGGTTGCAAAGGGATAATTTTTCACAACTTTATTATGGCTAATATTTTTGGGTTAAACAAAAGAGGTCCTACTTCATTGTTCAAATTGCTAATCACATTACCATATGCATCTCGAGATTAATTAAGTTTAGAGATATATTTAGCACGAATTTCGAGACAACATTTCACACATTTCCCATAACCGATCAAAACAAAGGATTGAGATCATCAACGACTTATTAAAACACTGAAAAGAACTTTGAGTTAATCATAAACTCGAATTGATTGTAAAACTCATAAAAAATTGAAAGACTCAAATTCTCACCGGGTTTGATCAATCTCCACACTTATTCGTTAAGTCATCAATTTTCTTTCAATTTCCATCTTCGGTCAATTTCGGCCTAGTGCATTGTGATTGTTAACAATTTGAGATAGAAAAAAATGTGACATTTTTAAAGCATTTAAATTCCAATTTTTATTTAATTTGAAGAAAAATATTTTTGGCTTTTTTCAAAATTTTTCAATTTTTTTGAATTTTACACACTTGGAAAGAACATGTGATCGAATCAATGAATCTAAACAATAAATGGGAAGAATATCCCACACCCCCTAACTTAAATGTTGCATTCTCCTTAATGTGAATGAAGAACACAACATAAAGAGAGAAAAAGAAAGATAATACCCAAATGGAGCGATCCCCGATGAGTGCGAGTCCATTGAATCCTCAAAACATGTTAGAACCAAGCATAACAAAAAGAATAACAAAAGCTTTAACTAATTACTCTAAACTATAAAAAAAAGAAAAGGAAAAAGAAAATGATAATTATGTACAACCTACGATTTGAACTTCTAATAAGTCATACAGTAGAAGTCAAAAAATTTGAGGGTCCACCCAAAATACAATTTGACTTTGTTGGGTAATAAATGTACCCTCATTAGGATGCATGCCTCCCGAAAAATAAGAATTCTGTGTGAACAACGGAAGGCATGCGTAAGGTGAAAAAAATGGACCATCACCAATTACTATTTTTAAAGGGATGATGGGTGAAAAATACAATTGGGATCCAAGAAAAATAGAATCCCCACCCAAAGATTTTTCAAGTGGTATGGGAAGAGGGGAGCATAAAAAGGAAGAATCTATCTTGGAAACCAATTCAAGCAAAGATTCCTCATCGGTAAAAGTTTTAACTGTTTCAAAAGTTACAACCAACTCATGGGAATCAAAATTCAATTCATCTCCCAATTTTTTTCCAGTTAGAACGGGAGGTAGTGCACATGTAAGTGAATAACCCATAAGATGAAGCATCTCAAACAAACATTCTTGTTCAAGAATCGGGTCAACATCCTCAAGAATTTCATCCGATTCTTGTGATGGAGTTAACGGTTCGATAATAGTGGGGACACAAGGAAACGAAAGATCTTCAACATCAATAGATTTTGAAATATTTATAAGAGGTTAAGATTCAAAAGTACTTGGATCACTCTCAATGATTCCGTCCTCAAAAATTTCAGGTGAAGCTCAAGTCTCTCCCTCCTTTAAGCTTTCCGGATAAGCATCAATCTCCTTGCTAGTTTCTCTAATTTTCAACTCTGTAGCAGCAAGGTCATCAAATTTCTTTTTGCTACTAAGCAAGAGTTCTTCCAAAGTAGGATTCCTTGGTTCTAGCACCTCGAATTCCTCACTTGTTCAAAAACTTACTTCATCTTCAAAAATATTGGAAGAAAAATCCTCATTGGGTTAAAATAATACATCTAACTCTTGCTCCCAATCACGATTTTTTTCTCGATATTCTTTTTCAAGTCTTTCTTCTTCAAGAAATTCATTTTGATAAATTTGGATGGCCTTAGCGCTGAGCTTGTATTTATGAGACTCATCTTTATTGATATTGATCCAATGTTCGTAAGTCTTGAGCGCCTCTTCCTCACTATTATGATAACAATTAAAGGCACCAAAAGAGTTAAATTAAGATATTTCAAATTAGGCAATTTAAGAACATGACACCCATATTGTTGAATTTTTTTTTTGGATTTTTTTAAGGTCAAATTCGGGATTAACCAACCTAACCTAAAGTCTACCTAATTCCCTAGCAACGACGCCATTTTGATCGAGTGGAAAATCGAGCATCCGTGTAATACGCTAGTTGTTGTTATCGGCTTCCAACCTTAATACAAAAAACCTAAACTTGTAGCTACACTCTTAAGGAGTATAGTGGCGAGTCTGGCAATCGAATCCACCGGGAGTTTGGATGTATAAACGTGATGACAAAGTTAAGGTAGTTTAATCCTAAAGTTGGTGTTAAAAGAAAAGAAAAGAAAAGAAAAAATAATTGATTTTTGGATTTTATCTATGAATTAACTAAATTCAATTAAATTAACCTATGCATGCAAAATTCACTAACAAAGAAGGAATTAATATGAATGAAGAAATGGCATAAAAATACACTCCCCCAAACCCTAGTGTGTATGCCATTACAAAATTAGTCATAAATTAGATAATTGACCAGACCCAGTCTTTAGTACTCCAAAGCATTACATATATGAGGTTCAAGCCCGCATCATACATAATCAAAGAATGAGTAAGGAAGTGTTGCAATAGTTCACGTACGATGCATACTTAAGCACCCCAGTTACCTAGGGAAAACGAGGTCAAAAGGTCTATAATGATTGTGAAACTATACAACACGATTTAATCACTTATTTAATTTAGAGTACAAATTTTATATATATGCATACCACATCGGGTCGGGTTCATGCATCCCCACCGTTAAAAACTTAGATTAACATGATTAAAATAAAAGAAAACTTAAAACTGAAAGTGCAGGAATTCATAACTAAATCTAGAAAATTGAGAACATGACTTGAATTGGGATTGGAAAAATAGAGAGCAACAATTAATTACACTAACTATGAAAGCAGTAAAAACAATATATTAAAATTACTTGCAATAGATTAATGATGAATCTTGAATAGATCTTTGAATCTTAAATAGTAGCCAAACTTCAAAACTATGGTTCTTGGATACAAGAATCCTTTAAAAACTAACTACAAAGAAACCCTAATTACTAGCCTCCTACAACGTGAAGTAAAAAAAACCTCCTCTTTTTCCTACTTGGGTTTTCCCTTTTATACATCTAAAAAATTACTCTTCCCATGCCTCTCCATGTTTTACAACTAATAAAAAGGAATTATACAAGAAATTTTAAGAGTTGAAACTCTTCAGCTTCCAGAATTAATTTCAACTTTGACTTTCTTTCTCCAACTTTGACTTGCCATATCTTTTGATCCAGAGCTCCGATTTGACTATCGTTTCCTCCTGTGTTCTTTTCATTTAGAGATCTTCAACTTTCTAGTTTTCCCCACCTCTAGAATATATATGTAAAGTTACAAAAGATCCCTTCAACTCCCCGTTTCTTGGTTTCTTTCACTGTTTTGAGTTCTCTTTGGCACTAAATATCTGTAAAAATAGTAAGAAATACACGAAACTCGGGATACTTGTTAGAAGAAGTCATTATCAATGATATGGTATAAAAACAAATCAATTACCTTGTTCGAGGTACTAAAACTACCAACTTAGGAGGATAAATTCAGAAGAATTTATGCTTAGTCACATACACTCGTCACATTTTTCACACTTATTAACACACTTTAAGGTCTGAAATTTCTATTTTCTTTATTTCGTGTTAAAACTCATTAAAATCTTCAGTGAACTTTATCATATACTTGACATTAAATATTATAAGTTTATGGGAAATTTAGTAGTTAACGTGTTGGAATGTCTCTTCTCTCTCTCCAAAATCACCATAACCCTAATTAGGGTTGCATAGCAGCCTCCGCGTTCGCCCATACAGTTAATGAAATTAAGCCACCTGATCCTCCTAAAGTATGGAATAAATCCTTTGTAAGTGTTGTAAAGGGTACTTCTTCATCAGATGATATTCATCTTCTTAAAATCTATTAATTCAAAAGCAAACCATCGATCAAATTTTCCATAGATGATATTCAAAAGATTGTTGGACCTTTCAAATTTTCAATCATTAGGAAATTATCACATGGAAGATCTACAATGGACATTAATTGAAAAACTCTGTTACCCATGAATTTGAAGGCAGCCTTTCATATAGATTTTATAGACTAAAAATACATCCTCATTAGACTTTATTATGAAGAAGATTCCATAAGGTTATGGATGAGAAATCGGTGGTTTATTGGAAAATAACCAAGGAGAACATTGAAGTGGTCTCCAGACTTTACGCCATGGAAAGAACATACTATAGCTCCATTTTGGATAGCGTTTCCATCCCTACCTATATTGTTTTTCTCGAAATGTGACTTATATTCAATTGTCGAGGTTATGGGGACTCCGTTAAAACTTGATGGATCCATTACCTCATTCAATATACCTAGTATTGTTCGACTTTGTGCGTAGATTAATCTCCTCTCTCCAAAACCTGATCGTATTTGGATAGGCTATGGAGAAGAAGCATTTTGGTAGAAAATAGATTATGAAGAGATCCCCAAGTATTGTACTATGGTTTAAACTTGGCCATGATCTGTCCAAATGTATCATTAATAATAACTACATCAATCCTATGGGAGAAAGTGTAAAACCTACCAAGAACAACCCTAAAAAACCAATAACCCAAGCTCAGCCTAAAGCTACCTACATACCTAAACCTACTACTATCTAAAAACCTGTTGAAAACCTCACAACCACAGACCAAATACGTGAGCCTATTCCTATTCAAGAACCTATCCAAAGAATACCCAACAATGGCCAACAACATATACCAAAACTTCCTGAATCCACTACTAATATTACTCAAAGGGTAACACAAAAAAAACCCAAAACATTAACCACATCTGCTCAATATCCCTAAACCTCAAACCCAAAGTCATCTAAAGTTTCAGCTAAAATTTGAGAATTTATCCATAAGATTCAAGATATGGAGGTGGAGAATCAAGAAATCATAGTAATAGAATGTTTGATGCTATCCCCCAGGACCACAGAATTACACCCATATGATAAAATTGATCTTCATGCTAAGCTTGCAGTGGCAGACAACGAGGATGAATAAGAATCATTACCTCCTTTGATATAAGAACTAATGTTATTATGAAAAACTCTTTCAAGAAGACTAGAGGATAAAAGAAATAAAGACTATCAAGAATCCTTTAAAAAGGATTATTATCAAACAAATGATCAAACAGCTGAACATTTCAAATTGGGTAGCATGAGGAATAATTTTAAACTAGTGGATGCTATGGTTAAGAGATTAACAAGAGATGATCTTAAGGTAACTCAAATACTTTACCAAAATGTTCTTAATGATTATTTACTAGCTTGGAATATATGGGGGTTATCCAATAAACCCTGTAGAAGAACGATTAAAAAGTTTTGTAGAAAATTTCAACCCCCTTTCATTGCTCTTTTGGAGATAAAAAATGATGTTAAAAAATTAGAGGATTTTAGAAGAAGAATTGATTTTGATGGAGGTATCTCAAACTCCAATAATAAGGTTTTGTTATTTTGGAGGTTTGGTGTTTTGGGTGAAGGTATTTATATGGATGATCAATGTATTCTTCTTAAACATCATCATGTCCATTTTCCAAAATCAGTCTTTATATCTATAGTATATGCTAAATGCACTAAACATAATAGACTAAATCTTTGGAATAACCTAAGCTTGAACACAATTCCTAATGTAGGAGAACTTCAGATGCTTATGGGGGATTTTAATGGTGTCACTAGCATCTCGAACAAATTGAGAGGCAATTCTATTAACTCTCAAGCAGTTGACAATTTCACTGACTTTATCTCAATACTGGCCTCCAAAAGGTAAAGTAATGGGATAGACTTGAGAGAGGCCTAGTTTCTGTAGAGTGGATCAGCTGCATCCCAAACTTCTCCCTTAAACAATTGAATAAAACATGTTCATATAATTCTCCTTTACTCTTTCCAATTAAATCCCACTTACACAACATTCCTAAGCCCTTTAAATTTCTCAATATATGGTGCTCTAACCAATCTCTCGAAGATACAATGGCTTTATTGCGGTCTATTCCCACTGATGGCAATCCATTTAGAATATTTTCAACTAAAATCCAAAGACTGAGAAAAGACATGAGTTTCTGAGGTAGAATTTTATGAAGCAGAGGTTACTACTTGGGAAGAATTATATGAGACTGATTCAAGCCCTGCCAATCGGGAGTTACTAAGTAAAGCAAAGGATAAACTTCTTGAATCTTAAAAAATGAGGAGGTTCAATGGTAGAAGAAAATGAGTAGGAAATGGTTATTAGAGGGGGAGTCCAACACTAAGTTTTTTCACTTAACTACCAATGCAATGAACTCCAAACTCATGATCCATAGAATAAAAAATAGAGAAGGTGACTTGATTGAAGACATCACAGTCAATTAAATGAATTCAACCTCCACTTTGAAAACATTTTTAAGGCAAAAACCATTGAAGGAGAAGATTTAATTATTGATGTTATAGAGGCTAAAGGATATCTAGAAGAAGCTCTTGAATTAAACAATTTTCCTATTAAAGAGGAGATTTCGAAGTCAGTTTTGAAGCTCAATGCAAACAACAACCCAAGTCCAGATGGATTTAATGGTTATTTCTACCAAAAGTTTTGGGAGATTATTAAAGAGGACACTATAAATGCCATCAATTATTTCTTCTATGGAGGAGGCCTTCCCAAAAGTTGGACTAGTACTAATATAGTCCTTACCCCAAAATACATAAATGCTTCTAATCGCTCAAACTATAGGCCAATGAGTTTATGAAATTTCTATTTTAAAAGTATAACCAAGATACTTGCAAATAGACTCTCAAACATTCTTCCCTCAATCACTGGAAAGTCTCAATTTGTTTTCATTTAGGGGAGAAGGATCATTGAAAACATTCTTCATGCTCAAGAAATGATAAATCTAATTGGTAGAGATATCCACGGATCAAATGTGGTTATCAAATTAGACCTCTCTAAATCCTATGACAAAGTATCTTGGCTATTCCTCACCAAAACTCTTAGGAGATTTGGATTTTTTGAAGTGTGGATAGACAGAATGTGGAGGATCATATCCAATAATTAGTTCTCTAATAAGCAGTAGAATTTGTCAAATCTCACAAAGGTTTGAAGCAAAGATACCCTCTTTCACCAGACTTATTTGTATTAGTAGCTGGAGTGCTCAATCAAGACATACATAAGCTTTTTAAAACAGATCGGGTTCTTTCTTTTTCTCATCCAAGAAATTTCCCTTTGATCAGTAATTTGAGCTCTGTTGATACGAGAAATCATCCACTTGTTGTTCTCTCATCAGTAAATCATGAGTAAAGTGTGTAATGAACAAGTAAAGCAAGTAAATAGAGAGAAGACAATATATAGAGTGGTTTAGCCTTTAAAATAGGCCTACATCCACTATGTTGCTCCGTTCTCATTATATGCGTTGCATTGTACAGTATAATCATGCCTAAAGTGGCATAGAAATATGAGAATAAAGGAGAGTACATGGCAGTACTGAGGATTCCGGAGTGCTGGATAGGTGGCTGCGATGTAGATGTGTGGCCTCCAAGTTGTGTGTTGAGGTTGTGTAGTGAGAATCTGTATTGTAGAGCCTGCCTCGGGCGTGTGTGGAATCGATCTATCTCGAAGTGTGGACCTTAATTTATAGGAGGTATGTGAGTTGTGTCACATGCCCTGAGCACGTGATATATATCAAGTCTGGAGTAGCTGTCAGTGAGGGGGATGCAGCCAGTAAGGCAGGCATATTAAGTGCCTCATCCTACATACTATAAGGATGCATCCCGCGTAGCAGAAGGCTGCGTCCGGCATGAGGCTAAAGTTGTGGGTGCCGCACCCTGTAGTATAAGGATGTGGCCTGTATGTAAGGCCAAGTGGTATGTGTCGCACCCTGTACTGGAGCTGTGAGCGAGAAGGCCGCACCCTGTTAGTGAGGCTAGAGTTGTGGGTGTCGCACCCTGTGTAGTAAAAGGCTGCACCCTGCATATGAGGCTAAAGTTGTGGGTGCCGCACCCTGTAGTATAAGGCTGTGGACTGTATGTAAGGCCAAGTGGTATGTGTCGCACCCTGTACTGGAGCTGTGAGCGAGAAGGCCGCACCCTGTTAGTGAGGCTAGAGTTGTGGGTGTTGCACCGTGTAGAACAAGGCTGCATCCTATACGAGGTTGAAGCTGTGGGTGCCGCACCCTGTACTGAGAAGGACCTCACCCTGTGATGAATAGGGCCGCGACCTATGTTGATTAGGGACGCACCCTGTGCCGAGTAGGGTCGCACCATGTTGAATAGGGCCGCACCCTGTGCTGAGTTGGGCCACGGCCTATAAGCTTTTGTGCATGCCTGAGTAACGTCCGCGACAGGGTGCTATATTTTCCATATCAATAAGCCCCCAAGTCGTAGTGCCAAGAGGTAGCAATTTTGGGGCTGCGGATTAATTATGTGACTGTCGCAGAGACTGTGAGGTGAAGTCTCATCTTCCCGTGTCCTCTTACATAAATGGGATCTAGCCGTGTCATGGCATGTTTGACAGCAAGCGATGACCAAGTACTAAAGAAAGTGCCACGGTTTATTTGTACCCAGGCGGCGACTAAGTACTTATGAAAGTGCCACCACCTGTTTGAGCCCAGGCGGCGACTAAGTACTAAAGAAGGTGTCGCGGCCTGTTTGAGTCCAGGCGGCGACGAATACTGAAAAAGTCTCGCGGCCTATTTAAGCCCAAGCGGCGACCAAGTACTTATGATAGTGCCGCGACCTGTTCGAGCCCGGGCGGCGGCTAAGTACTAAAGGAGGTGCCGCGGCCTGTTTGATACCAGGCGAAGGACAAGTACTAAAGGAGGTGCCGTGGCCTGTTTGATACCAAGCAAAGGCCAAGTACTGAAGAAGGTGTCGCGGCCTGTTTGATACCAAGCGAAGGCCAAGTACTGAAGAAGGTGTCGCGGCCTGTTTGAGCCCAGGCGACGACCAAATACTTAAGAAAGTGCTGCGGCCTGTTTTTACCCAGACGGCGACCAAGTACTTAAGAAAGTGCCGCGGCCTGTTTGAACCCAGGCGACGACCAAGTACTTATGAAAGTGCCGCGTCCTATTTAAGCCCAGGCGGCGACCAAGTACTAAAGAAGGTGCCGCGGCCTGTTTGTGCCCAGGCGGCGACCAAGTACTTATGAAAGTGCCGCGGCCTGTTTGAACCCAGGCGACGACCAAGTACTTATGAAAGTGTCGTGGACTGTTTAAGCCCAGGCGGCGACCAAGTACTAAAGAAGGTGCCGCAGCCTGTTTGTGCCCAGGCGGCGACCAAGTACTTAAAAAAGTGCCGCAGCCTGTTTGTGCCCAGGCGGCGACCAAGTACTAAAGAAAGTGACACGGCCTGTTTAAGCCCAGGCGGCGACTAAGTACTAAAGAAAGTGCCACGACCTGTTTGTGCCCAGGTGGCGGCTAAGTACTTATGAAAGTGCCACGACCTGTTTGAACCCAGGCAGCGACCAAGTACTTAAGAAAGTTCCGCGGCCTGTTTGTGCCCAGGCGGCGGCCAAGTACTATAGAAGGTGCCGCGGCCTGTTTGTGCCCAGGTGGCGGCCAAGTACTAAAGAAAGTGCCACGGCCTGTTTAAGCCAAGGCGGTGACCAAGTACTTAAGAAAGTGTCGCGTCCTGTTTGAGCCCAGGCGGCGACCAAGTACTTATGAAAGTGCCACCACCTGTTTGAGCCCAAGCGGCGGCTAAGTACTAAAGAAGATGCCGCGGCCTGTTTGAGTCCAGGCGACGACAAGTACTGAAGAAAGTGTCGCGGCCTATTTAAGCCCAGGCGGTGACCAAGTACTTATGATAGTGTCATGACCTTTTTGATCCCAGGCGGCGGCTAAGTACTAAAGGAGGTGTCGCGACCTGTTTGATACCAGGCGAAGGCCAAGTACTGAAGGAGGTGTCGCGGCCTATTTGATACCAGGCGAAGGGCAAGTACTGAAGAAGGTGCCACGACCTGTTTGATACCAGGCGAAGCCAGGTACTGAAGAAGGTGCCGTGGCCTGTTTGAGCCCAGGCGATGACCAAGTACTTAAGAAAGTGTCACGGCCTGTTTGTACCTAGGCGGCGACCAAGTACTTAAGAAAGTGTCGCGACCTTTTTGAACCCAGACGACGATCAAGTACTTATGAAAGTGCCTCGGCCTATTTGAACCCAAGCGGCGACCAAGTACTCATGAAAGTGCCGCGGCCTGTTTAAGCCCAGGCGACGACCAAGTACTTAAGAATGTGCCGCGACCTGTTTAAGCCCAGGCGGCGACCAAGTACTAAAGAAGGTGCCGCGGCCTGTTTGTGCCCAGGCGGCGACCAAGTACTAATGAAAGTGCCGCGACCTGTTTGAACCCAGGTGGTGAACAAGTACTTAAGAAAGTGCCGTGGCCTGTTTGTGCCCAGGTGGCGGCCAAGTACTAAAGAAAGTGTCGCGGCCTGTTTAAGCCCAGGAGGCGACTAAGTACTAAAGAAAGTGCCGCAGCCTGTTTAAGCCAAGGCGGTGACCCCAAGTACTGAAGAAGGTGCCGCGACCTATTTGATACCAGGCGAAGGCCAAGTACTGAAGAAGGTGCCGCGGCCTGTTTGAGCCCAGGCGATGAACAAGTACTTAAAAAAGTGCCTCGGCCTGTTTGCACCGAGGCGGAGGCCAAGTACTAAAGAAAGTGCAGCTGCCTGTTTGTGCCCAGGTGGCGGCTAAGTACTTATGAAAGTGTCGCGGCCTGTTTGAACCCAGGCGGCGACCAAGTACTTATGAAAGTGCCGCGGACTATTTGAATCCAGGCGGCGACCAAGTACTTATGAAAGTGACGTGGCCTATTTAACCCCAGGCGACGACCAAGTACTTAAGAAGGTGCCGCGCCTTTCAGGACCTTATCAGCAAATTGATGATAGCTTGCTCGGCTGATGCCAACTTGTAGCTTTATTATTTTGTGGCACTATGATATTTATGGCCATAGCTTAAATGCTTTCCCGGTCGCTTCTTATTTTGAATGTATTGAACGTGGGGACACGATTACTTCTTATCGTGCCTTGTCATTTAGGGCTGCGGCTGAATTCTTCTGCTTAAAACCTTTTGATTGGCATAATCGTTGGGCTGTAGCCACTTAATTTTCTTGCTGAATTTTTGTCGTGCGCTGTGGATATATGGCCTTTGATCACTGAACTCAGATGATGCCATGTCCTTTTAGCATAGGGATGTAGCCTTAATCAATACCAGGACAATTTTTCTTAGCTTCTTTGTTATGCATATATGCCACGGCCAGTTAGCTTGCAGTCATCTTTCATGCCATTTTGAATGCTTGTTCAGGGCTACAACCATCTTTTGTATGAATGCCCTGCATCTCAATCATGTACTGTTGTCGCGACCATATTTTTCTTTAGCCTTGAGTTTTATTATCGCGGCTAGATCTGACTTTCATGTGTAGCTTTAATCTGTAGAGATAGGATTATCCGCGGACTATTAAGTCCTTGGCCCTTTCTGACGGCTATTATCAGGCCTGCCCAGGCTAGGTATTATGAAGCTTCCCCAAGCTGTAGTGGAACATATATAAATCCTTCCCAGGCTGGGCATTATGGGGTTTCCCCAAGACAATCGATGCATTTCAAAAGTTGATAACGAGCATTATAAGCCCCCGTGGCTAATTGAAGCATTTCGAAAGCTAGGTACGGGCATTATAAGCCCCCGTGGAAAATTGTAGCATCCCGATAGCTGAGAACGGGCATTGTAAGCCCCCGTGGCTAATAAAAGCTCCTTGACTCCTCGGATTCTTTTGTGATTATGATAATCATATGATAAGATATAGTTTCACATCGTGGGGGGAACTTTTGAGCTAATTAAGATCACAATCCCTCAATAGGTGCATCCCAAAATAATAATAATCTTCCGAGATAATTTGTTATTCTTCCCTTGGAATCTGTTTAAGACAAAAGGTCTTTTTGTGAGATAACAGATTATGAAAACAAGAGCGAAACCAGATATGGAAAATTTTGCTAATTTATATATTTATATATGCATGCTCCAGCAATTGACTTTGTTAATAAAACATAAAGTATTGCAGATTAGGGCTATAATGAGCTTCATAAAACATAAACATAAATAGTAGAAACAGGAAAGACTAAGGATGAGATACGGCATGCGGCCTCTGTCAGGCTTGGATGCATCCTTTATTTATTATTCAAGAATCGCTACAGCATCCCTTGCCTAACCAGCCCCTCAATTTCATCCTTCAGTGCAAAACAATGTTCGGTATCGTGACCGTGATCCTTGTGGAATTTGCACCACTTGTCCTGGTTCCTCTTATGAGGTGGAGTCTTCAGCATCTCGGGCCTCCCGAGTAATTTTTCCTCGATGCTTCCAAGGATATCCTCGAGGCGGGAGTTCAGTGGTGTGTAGTTCTTACATAGCTCCTTTTCCTCATATTTCCTCATCCTCTTTAGGGCCCTGGCCGCGGCTTTGCCTTCTGTGACCACCGCATTTAGCTGGGATATTTCTCCGATTTCTGATGCTGCGGCTTTGGCATAGAGGTAAAGGTTGCAGACTCTAGCATGAGGGCCCTTTATGCTAGGAAATTTATTTATCCTTGTAGTGAGGCCTCGTGGTCATAGAGATGGTTAATGTAGTCATACAGTTGAGCAATCTCATTCTTCATTTCTGCACTTTGACCAGAGTTTCCTTCCATTTCTACTTTGTTAATCTTTAAAAAGTATATATAGTCTGAGAAAAAAAACTAACTGAAGTGTGTAATTTCAGAAAAATATTGGGGTGATCAAGTAGGAAATGGGAATGCAGCGTTTTCACTACCACATGGTATTCCTGCCGAGGCCGCGGCCAATAAGGCGCATAGGTGCACTGCCGCGGCCTAGTATGAGATACACCAAGGTTGAGCTAGAGACCACTTGTGTCCATTCCCTGATGTTTCGAATCTTTTATAAACCAACTGCACTATAGGGGCTGCGGTAGCAGGGCAGTTAAACTACTAGGCCGCATCCCTTATTGGGCAAGAAGGGGCAATTATCTAAATTGGTTTAAAATTGGGATGCAGTGTTTAAACTGCTGCATGATATTCTGACGAGGCCGCGGCCAGTAAGGCACACAAGTGCACTGCCGCAGCCTTTGAATGATATCACCAAGGTTGAGCTGAAGGTCACCCGAGTGTTCCTTGATGTTTTGAAGCTTCTGTAACATACCTGCCCCAGTAGAGGGCGCAGCATGTAAGGTAGTTGAACTACCACGCCGCATCCCTACCTAGACAGCGAGGGAAAATCCTAAAATTGAAACTCAAAAACTGAGTTTTTCTCCCGAAACCCGTGGATAGCATACCTACTAGGGTCTATCCATGAGAGAATAACCTCTCGGTGCACACAATGGCACAATTCTAATGATAAACCCTAGATCATAGGCAAAGAACAAAAAGGGAGTAAATATAACTCTTCCCTAATCACCCACATTTACAGGGCTAAAGCCCATCAAGCCTTCCAGCTTTATCTAGGTGGGGTGATATCACAGGGGTATGTAAAATAGATTAAAGGTCATAAAATGGAGAGCCGAGAACAGATCTGAAGGTATGAAATACCCATTTAAGGGTGTAAGTATCAAATAGAGCTCAGTAACCAAAATTTACTCATGGGATGATGATCTAGAGGATCCCCATGAATAGAATAAGGTGTTTAAGAACTCGAAATATAGAGAAACAAGATTGAAGTATCTCGCTTCCCACAGACGGTGCCAAATTGTTGATACGAGAAATCATCCACTTGTCGTTCTGGCATCAGTAAATCATGAGTAAAGTGCGTAATGAACAAGTAAAGCAAGTAAATAGAGAGAAGACAAGATATAGAGTGGTTCAGCCTTAAAAATAGGCCTACATCCACTGTGTTGCTCCATTCTCATTATATGCATTGCATTGTACAGTATAATTGTGCCTAAAGTGGCATACAAATATGAGAATAAAGGAGAGTACATGGCAGTACTGAGGATTCCGGAGTGCTGGATAGGTGGCTGCGATGTAGATGTGTGGCCTCCAAGTTATGTGTTGAGGTTGTGTAGTGAGAATCTGTATTGTAGAGCCTGCCTCGGGCGTGTGTGGAATCGTTCTATCTCGAGGTGTGGACCTTAATTTATAGGAGGTATGTGAGTTGTGTCACGTGCCCTGAGCACGTGATATATATCAAGTCTGGAGTAGCTGTCAATGAGGGGGATGCAACCAGTAAGGCAGGCATATTAAGTGCCGCATCCTACATACTATAAGGATGCATCCCGCGTAGCAGAAGGCTGCGTCCGGCATGAAGCTAAAGTTGTGGGTGCCGCACCCTGTAGTATAAGGATGTGGCCTGTATGTAAGGCCAAGTGGTTGTGTCGCACCCTGTACTGGAGCTTTGAGCGAGAAGGCCGCACCCTGTTAGTGAGGCTAGAGTTGTGGGTGTCTCACCCTGTGTAGTAAAAGGCTGCACCCTGCATATGAGGCGAAAGCTGTGGGTGCCGCACCCTGTAGTATAAGTCTGTGGCCTGTATGTAAGGCCAAGTGGTATGTGTCGCACCCTGTACTGGAGCTGTGAGCGAGAAGGCCGCACCCTGTTAGTGAGGCTAGAGTTGTGGGTGTTGCACCGTGTAGAACAAGGCTGCATCCTATACGAGGTTGAAGCTGTGGGTGCCGCACCCTGTACTGAGAAGGACCTCACCCTGTGATGAATAGGGCCACGGCCTATGTTGAGTAGGGACGCACCCTGTGCCGAGTAGGGTCGCACCGTGTTGAATAAGGCCGCACCCGGTGCCGAGTAGGGCCGCACCCTGTGCTTAGTTGGGTCGCGGCCTATAAGCTTTTGTGCATGCCTGAGTAACATCTGCGACAGGGTGCTATATTTTCCATATCAAGCTTTGCTGATGACTTTATTATCTTCTGTAATGGAGGTAAACATAACTTGAATAATATTCTAAATTTTTTGAAAAGCTTTGAAAATGCCTATGGCCAAGTTGTAAATGTTGATAAATGCAACTTTATTATTCATCATTCTTTAACTCGAAGAATAATCAGAGGAATTGAATCATACACTTCCTTAAAATTGAAGTAAATTCCTATCAAATACTTTGGGTGTCCTATGTTTTATGGGAGAAGTAAGCATGAGTACTTTGAATAGATTATTTAAAAAATCAAAGCTAAGACCGAACGGTGACATACTAAATTTCTCTCTATTGTTGGAAAAAGATTTAATTAACTTAGTTTTGGCTAAAATTCCTCTTCACCAAATAGTAGGCCTCAAACCTCCTCAAAGATATCTAAATAAAAATCAATGTCTAATGAGTCATTTCCTATGGGGATCTTCAAAAGATTTTGGAGCCAAACATCACAATTTCAAGTGGAGTCTTTTATGATACCTGTAGAAGAAAGTGGTATGGGATAAGAGAACATTGAAGACATTTGTTGTGATTTTAGCATGAAGTTGGGTTGGAATATCAAGAATTCCTCTAGCCTATGGTTAGAATTTGTGAAAGTCAAGTATAAGGACTTCTCAAGTAAACTGGGATCATCTACTGTTAAAATTATTCTTCTTACAATTAACACCAATAATATGAATATCATTGATATTGATAGAAACAAGTATTGGACATTGACTTATAGTGGAGAATTCACAACCAAATCTGCTATTGAAGAGATTAGAAACCATACATCATCATCTTCGCTTTCCAAATTCATTTGGAAAAAAATAATATCCTCTTAAAATCTCTTTCTTTCTATGGAAATACTATTGCAACATTATTCTTATGGAAGATAATATTCAGCATAAAGGGATCCATTTGTCCTCTAGTTGCAAGTGTTTCTACCTACATAATGAATCCCTCACCCATACCTTCTTAGATGGTACAATAGCTAGATCAGTGTGGAAGTTTATTGCTGATTCCTTAGGACTTAAAATTTCATTCTCATCTCTTAAACAAATTATTATATGTTGGTGCCTAAGGAAATCTAAATTAGATTTCAAGAAATACCTATTTCTTATTCTTCTAGGTTTCATTATATGGGAGATATGCATTGGTAGAAATAAGAATTTCTTTGAAGACACTTCTATGGACAACAAGAGAACAATTCAAAATGTTTTTGAGTTGATCAAGACTAGCTCATCTCAGACATCCTTTATTTCTCCAAATATACACTGTGAAGATATCATTCAAAATTTTGGTCTAAAAATAATCACTACTTCAAAAAAAGTTACTCTTGTCAAATGGATCAAACTAATAGTCAATGTCTTTAAGCTCAATACTGATGCAACTGCAAAATCTAATCTAGGGACTGCTGGAGTAGGAAGAATCATAAGGGATCATAAAGGAAGATTCTAAAAATCATTTTTATCATTTGAAGGTTCAATTTCAAACATAAAGGCTGAATGTATTGCTATATTGAAGGGTGGAATTTGACTCTCAAGTTATAATCAATATTCTTAAGGGAAATATTCATAAACCTCCATGGAACATCATTGAATTAATCAAAAAGATAAAAGAAATAGAGATTAAAGCTGAATTTTTCCATTGTTGGAGAGAGTGGAACTTCATGGCTGATTGTTTGTCTAACTAAAGAATTCATAGCAAGTCTTTCACATGATAAAATCAAGTGTTGGATATGCCTTAAGATGCTAGAGGATGTTTTAGGATGTATCTTCAAGCCCTCCCACAAATTAGATCTTTTTAGCTTTTATTTGCTAATTTTAGATTTCTTTAGTTTTTTTTAATCATATGATAAGCTTTCTTTATCTCCTATAAGGCCGCTATGGTAGGGATGTTTTACCTTATCTAATAAATTGGGGGTTAAACCCTCTTCCATAAAAAAATATACATGGGATGATGGACTAAATTAAGTCAAAAAAATCCAAGAAAATGAGTTTAACACATGATTTATTCAAGAAATTTCATAATATTTGCAAAAAAACTCTTTTTAAGACTAAAGACATTTCTTGTTCTTCAAACTTGCACAAATATCCACTTTCACAAAAATGCCATTTTTTACAAGAAAACTCCAGGACTTAGTTCATCAAATATTTTAACAAAATAACTATTATTTTCAAAACATTTTATTCCATAAAATATTTAACACCAAGTTTTCTTGAAATATATCATTTTACTCAACACTCTTTGTAAACCATTTTTTACAAACCATAAGACATAATCTTCTTAAATCATATATGTATTCTACTATTGCAAACTCTAACTACAAGACCAACACTATGGAAAATAGAGTTCTTAAGCTAAAGATTAGAGTTTCCCACATTAAAGGAAGCTTTATCAATAGTGGATGAAATGTAGAAGAAGATGGAAACCTCCCACCTCCTAAGTCGGCCTTAAAAAGGTTGCCTAGCCCCACTATGCTTGCCTTCATGAAAGCTCAAAAAATCTCCAATTAAAACCCCTTTTAAACTCCATTGCTTTCTTCTTCTTCTTTCCTTCTTCAAAAATCCCTAAAATTCATAAATTTCCCGAATAATGGTGTAGTTAGGTTTATAAGGCTTAAATGTACCGGAAACTATGAAATACAAGGGTGGTTTAAGGTGCTAGGGTGGTGTAAGGTTGTTTGTGATGGGGGGTCTCTCAAGAGCTGGAGAGAGAGAGAATCCTATTTAAATGAGCCAAAATAGGCATTAACACCCCTTAAATACTTCAAAACACTTAGGGATAAAATCCCTAAATTTCTCAAAGCCCTAACCCCAAAATGATCTGTTGTTGTGGGAGCATGACACGTGTCTTAATCCAAAGGTCTAGATTTTGATAGCATTTTCCAAATATGCAAAAACTGATTTTTACAGTCATATTTGAACAAGAATGGATCTCATTCGAATGAGAATTACTATGGCATTTGAACCAACTGAATCTCGTTCGAATGAGAACTACATCTTGTTCAAACGTACTTACAATGAGGTTTTAACGTGGGTTTTCCTAAACAGAGACATTTTGTTCGATGGTTGTTCTAACGAGGGAAGCATCTCGAACGACTAACACTCGATCCAACGAGAATGGAATCTCATTTGAATGATCCATCAATTCATTTGAACGACCCAAAACTTTTCCAATATTAAATTTAATTCCAATTAATTACACCAAGGCCGGTATATTACCCAAATTTGACCCATTATCCATCTCACAAGGTCTAGAGCTCAATTGGGTCATATAAAGTCACCCAATTACACGGGTGCATTCAAAATCATGAGGTGGGTGTTATAATAAAGATCCAGGCCCATCAACATTTGGAGAAGACATTGATTTGGATGAGTACTTTGAAGCAATGCATACCCTATTGGAACGACCACCAGTGCGTAACACTTAAAAAATAGAGAGCTAAAGACAAGGCATTTTCTAGCAGTCTACAAGATCACACCATACTAATTGAGAATTTTGAGAGTTTTACTGAATCTTACAAAGAATTTTCATTAAAAGCAAAATATAGCCATGACGAGCTCAATACGAAGTTTGATGAGTTGACTGTACTAAGAAAACAGGAAATCCAATTCCAATTTATCGAGAATGAGAATGTGATCATTTTCATATATACCTCTCATTTCTCTCCATTTCAATTACAACTTCATGAAATGCAAACAAATCAGATACTTACGAGGAGAAATGCAGAAAATTATCAAAACCCACCATCTGGAGGCAATTAATTATTATTATTATTATTATTATTTGGTTAGTTATGTTTGATTAATTATTATTACGGTATTCATTTTTTGTAATTTTTTAATTCCATTTAATAAAAAATTTCCACGAACTCTTAGAAATATTCATAATAATTATACGAAACTGAATTACAATATTATTTATATCAAAACATATATTTGTAACAACATACACTAAACGAGCGATAATGTAATATGCCTTCTCGGGCTACTCATCGAGATCAACATCCGCATGAAAATTCTAGGAATGTTCAATAAGTTCATTCGTAAGTTGATTGTGTTTTTCTTTGTTGTACATCTTTGCCTCATGCACTCTGTATTTATATGCATTAGCCAGACTGTCTCGATTGATTAGTGGCATTGGAGCTGTAGGGTCAAACTCAATATGCAAATTAGGATTCCATTGTTCATCCTTTATTAGAATGTTATGAAATATGATAAACTCTTTCATAATTACCTTCATATCATTATGTTACCCGAACATCGCCAAGTTCTTTATGAAATGGCACTTTGTTGTAGTATTCCAACTGCGTGCTTAACATCTTTACGTGCTCCTTCTTGAAATTTAGCAAACACACTTTGTTTTGAGTTGCTAGTCGTTTGAAACTCTTAACAATGATTGCTAATGGTGGGTATATACCATAAACAAGGTAATATCCCATGTCATAAGTGTTCCCATTTACTTTGTACTGGATTGGAGTTGTGTTGCCTTCCAATAATTCATCAAATACCATTGATTTAGCTGAAACATTTAAGTCATTACACGTACCAGGAAAGATAAACATATAATTCCAAATCCATGCATCATATGAAGCTATTACCTCAAGGATTATAGTTGTATCTCTAGCATGGCCATTAGATTGTCCTTTCAAGTGTGTGGAAAATTGTGTCATTACTAGTGCATGCAATCAATGCAACCTTTCATTCCAGGAAATCCACTTTCTGTATTCTATGTTAGCCTTGTGAAACATCTTCAACAGTAGGTGACCAACAATATTCTCTTTGGTAACACTGAACAATTGAATATGAAAACCTATTTACATACTCAATGGAAGTTGTTTCGCCAATGCCTGTATATTCAACCGTTATGTCAGTGGCATAACCATAAGTCAATATGCGCATTCCAGAACAACATTTTTGGAAACATCTTAGGCCTTTTCGACCTAGGTCATCACATTTTTTAATAAATTAATCATCCTTTCATTTAACGACTTCCATAACTTTCATAAACAACGGATTTCGAATCAAGGACGGGATTGTCTTGGAGTATACATTGCATTTTTAGCAAAGTAATCCTCCCTTATAAAGTTGTGAACAATCTCCTTATCCCAATATATAACTCTTCTTTCCGAAATTCTGAACTATTATTTAATTTTTCTGATATGGAAATACTTCTTTGGTATTTCATATACGCAGCGACACTTTTAACATATTCTTGTACACGTTGGTTTGTCAATGAAGATGTGGCCACTAAATATTCATCTAGTGTACGGTTTGACAATTTTTAAGAATTAAACAGTAGAACACTTTTTCGTATAGTTTGGTGGTTGTACATTTTGCTTCTTGATTGTGGAGTTGCATAAATGTATAATTAACGTCACCTTATTATAGTTTACGTATAAGTGGCTTCCCATCTGGATAATGATTAAATGCCATGATATTTGGTAGAAGTGGAAATGTTTCCCGTCTGCACATTTAGGAAATAACATTTTCTATAAGTGGAAATGTTTCACGTCTGCAGAATGTTGAAATGACCTTTGTTAGAAGTGGAAATGTTTCCCATCTCCACCATTATGAAATGACATTTGCCAATAATGGAAATGTTTCCCATCTAGACAATTATGAAATGACATTTGCCACCAGTAGAAATGTTTCCCATTTGCATAATATTGAATTTTGTGGAAAATGCGGTCTACAAATAAAGGTTTTTGAAATCCTTCCATGAAAATCCATTACCAATAGTCTATATAGTAAATACTCTTAGACTTCACATAATGAATCATACATAATGGTCAACTGCCAAAGATTATTATCTCCTCACTGAATTGACAGATAAATACTATGACAAGGAAACTTGATTGGATAGCCCTACTCGAATACGTACCATATGCGGGGGCTGGAGGAACAACACAGGATTTGGTCCCCGTTTCATCGTCTAGCAGACTTTCAACAACGTTGGCATGTGTTAAAGTCTACATTATACCTTTACCAATTAGCGATAACAATCGGTGGATGTGGATGGAATGTGCCAAACTTCACACTAATTGTGCATAATGATGAGGCATGGGAAAGGTTGTGTCAATAAGTCCCACGACGTAGGGATATATGTGGAGAGCCTTTTTATCTATTTAATGAATTTAAAAGAGCCTTATACCCCCGTCAGACTATCTAAAATGCACCCGACTTTTAAAAGTGGTGTATTTAGAATTTTTTCTCTAAGGCATCCATTTTCAATTCAATAAAGTGTATGTGAGTATTCAAACATTCACTTGTATACATTAGTTTATAATAAAAAAATAAAATTATGGTGACATAAAAAAGAACAAATGAAACGGTAAATAATTTAAGCATTATAAATTATCCATCGAAACGAATGGAATAGATAACAAAGTTCGTTTCATAATACCCGACAACTTGGATAATAGTTGCAAAACCTTTCCCACGTATCTTCGTCATCAGTGACCAACATGTAGGTTTCTTACCAATGCTTAAAGCTTTCTCGTACAAGTCAAACTTCAATTTGTGAATGAACCAACGTGCATAGATATTATTTGATGTACGTCCTCTACTTGCATTAGGTGGTGTCATCCAATGTTGTTTGACCATTGCAAAAGTGCTCGATGGTACACGATAGTGTGGACTGTAAGGTAAATAAGAGTTGTTTATGCATTAAGTAGATGGCAGTCCTCATTTAATAGCCATAATTGTGAATCCATTTAGTAATGGTAGTACATGAATGAGTTACCATTCAGGTCTTATTTATAATATTTCCCTTATGAAATATTATGATTTGACGTGTGGTAGAAGTGTAAATATTTCTTTACCTTTCTTGATTTGATGTGATAGAAGTGGAAATGTTTTCCATATGCACCTTTTTGGATTTAACGTTTGACAGTAGTGGAAATGTTTCCCATTTTCACTTTTACAACAAATGTTTATAAATAACCCATTCAAGTTTTGTTGAGATGAAGAAAACTACGTCTTCTCCCATATATGGACACAATTATTTTTACGAAGACCACTGTCGGTATGGGAGGAAATGACTTTTTAATAACAAGGCAATTAACGCATCCGGTAGGTTTGAACACCCTTATGGTCATGTTTTTTTACATCCATCAATCCTCGTTGTTCATGCTGATGTGAGACCAAGTTATGTTAGTGGTTTAAGTGGCCTAAGAAATATGATGTATGATGCGATCTTGAGGTCTTGTGTTGATATCATCAAATACCTATATCAAGAGGGTGTGCTGCCAAAATTTTCGTTATATCGCCCGCACTGACGATGATGACGCAATTGATTTACTATATGGAGAGATTCGAAAAATGGAAAAGAGACTCCAAAGATAACATGATGTCAAATTAACCAAAAGAGGATCAAATAATGTTAGGGAGGAGTTGTTAAAAATATTGTGATGCTACCTTACAATCTGATTGTAAACTATTCGACTTTAAGCATTCTGAACATGATATGTTTGATTACAACGATCCGAAAGTTGATGCGAATGACAACGAAGAGGTATTAAAATTTACAATGCATTACATAACGACCTTGCTGAGAATAAATCATACCTCCCCTTTAGTTTGGTTTGAAATGGAAAAGCAATATGTAGTACAACACACATCACTAGGTTGCATTTTATACCCATTACTATTAGGTTGTGTTTTGCTATATGTATATGATTTTCGTTATGTAATATAGTTATCATGTAACAATGTGATTTATAAATATTTAAATATTATTTAAAGAATAATCCACAATGTAATAAATAATGCAAAAAAATCAACGAGGAGTGCAACAAATATCTTTTACAACGAGTGCAACAAATATGTCAATATATTTTACAACTATCCACAATTTTTACACAAATGTAATAAATACATCGATTTTTTGAACTTAGAAATCAACGAGGAGATCTTCGGCCTCTTGGAAAAATTCCAAACATACCCAAATTGTCGATGTCGCCAGAATTTTGTGTGTCAGGAATATATGAGGACGACGTAAAATCTCGTGGCATAAAGTCATCTCACAGGTTAGGAGTTGGATAAAAATGTTGAGATGGATTTGTTCCTTGATTATGCAGATTATTAATTTGAGCAATATAAATTGTTTCTCTCTCAACATAATGATCCCAACCACTTTTCCAATATTTTTTGCGCTCAAGGAATAAAGTTATCCAATCCTCCTTTATGTATGTATCAGCCGGAGGTGCACTACTACGTTCACTAGAACTCACTATTTCCAACACCCTCGTTCTACCATTAAACCTTTTTAACTTCCTGCCATAATCGAACTAAACATTGCGATGATTCCATGGGATGTTGTGTCTAATAAATGACATTGCCAGGTGTCAAAGGAAGTGCAATAGGAATTCTAAGATCATTAAGCGTTACAATTGAAAATACAACCCCATCGTGGTTAACCCATCGAAATAATGGAGGCAATATTCAATTGTGAGAGACTGTACTCCAACAATTATTCCACTCTGTTTGAGTAGTAGGGATTAAATCATCCTCAATAATTTCTCGATTCTTGTTTTAATAAAAAAAAGTGTGAACGTGCTAAGTAGGACACTAGGTATGGTGGATTTAGCAGAATCGAGATGATACCTGTCAATTGTCTGTGACACTTATTGCCTAAATACCAGGTCCCTCCCAATTTCGAGTCCAATAACATATATCGATGTAATCTATAGCCAATTGCAACCAACCATGTCCATTTTGTATAAGCTCTTCAAATGGTTACCAAGTAATAAACTCAGACGATCGAATTTCCAATTGCCCTTGCATTTTGGTTGCTTTGAATCTCATTTGGCTCAGAACAACTGCCCGTTGATGTATCCCATAACGATTCATTCAAGGCCATGTGTCTTTGGCATCGGCTAAATTGAGTGGAGCAGTCGTATGTAATACTCGTAAGCCCAATATTGAATAAATTAATTATTAGTACACAATTTCTCATAATTATAGTAGTAAATATAAAATATACACTGAAATGTATTACCTTCAATAATTTCCACATTCAATTCAATTGTTTGACCTCTAGACAATTCGTAACATCTAATGCATAAGATATCCATGCAAATATAGCCCAGTCCCAATCCAACATCGCTATATTTAATAAATCTTCTAGGTACGCGACCCAATCAATTAGAGTAGCGGTATTCAAATTAGGAAAGAACCGTCTTGAGAATAAACATTATAAATATCCTAGCTATTTGTAAATTTGTAGATGGGTGATTGTCCCTTCTAATACACTAATATTGTAAATAATTTTTCACGAAAATGGCAGCTATATTTCTCCCATTAATGTTGTATTTATTAATTCTGAAAAATATGTTGCAATTAGTGTGTCGACTATCTTACTGGATTTGGCTGGAAATAGAGGTAATGCATCTCCCAGACTGATTGTAATCCCTCAAAAATATAAATAATTTCATTTATTAAAATTGTAAATCGAAATCAAATGTAATGAACGAAATGAACATAATTTAAATAAATACATACCTGTTAAATAAATAAAATCTAATGGAGTTATCCCAACCTCAATTTGGGAATAAATCTCCTATGCGCCGTAAATACCACTGCGCATATTGATAAAATCATTATTTGGCGATGTTGTCATATTGACAATTTCACTACTGACATGTGATTGCTCACCGAATAGACGCCATTGGTCGATGTACACTGCTTATCTTTGGGGTGCCGTAGGGTGTCGATTATCGGGGAGGGGTTTGGCCTTTTTATTAGCAAACCTTCTTTTGTATTTGGCAGTAATCTTCATATCATAAAATATAAGAATATTGAATATTATGAGTGAAGAGGGTTAATTTGGAGTGGGGAACGAAGAAGTTGCGTGTGTTGAAGTGTAATATGTGTGAGTATTTATGGGGGTGTTGTAATAAATATGTGACGGTTTGATTCCAACTGTCAGAATGCCTTACAAATGTGGGACAATTCCACGTTTGTCCCTGATGTGGAAATGTTCCACATTTGTAAGTTTTCAAATCCTAAAAACAAGAATGTCCCACGCCTGGGAGAAAATTTAGCAAACCCCATTGTGACTCAAGCTCTCTCACTACACCAAAAACAGGAATCTAGAATAGTTTAAAACTGTGCCAGATCAAATCTGGCATGGTTTTGAACTGTGCCAGAATCAGGTGTTCCAAAATGGCCATTTTTTCTTACACGGTTTAAAAGTGTGTCAGATTTGACCAAACAGGAACACTTCTGGTACACTTTTAAAACGTGCCAAAATTTGATATTTCTGGCACAGTTTTGAAATGTGCTAGATTGAGCAAATTTTGATAAACTTTTGGCACAATTCAAAATCGTGCCAAAATTAGATACACTTTTGGCACGGTTTTGAACTGTGCCAACTTTTTGGATAAAAGAAAAAAAAATTACTTATTTGAAAATAAGAAAATTCACAAATAGTAAATCTTGCACGTTGTTGATAAAAAAATGTACATACGAACTTCAAAATATTACAAGTCTTTAGTAGTTCACAGACCAAAAAAAAAAATTGGGCAGAGTTTCCTCTATTTTCTGGACATTCTAAAACCTGGTAATATAAAACCTGTGTAATATAAAGCCTGCACGACCACGAAATAAAACAATAAACTCACAAAAGCCCGCACGTCCATAAAAGTTAATCATAAAACTACAAAAGCCCGCACGACCATAATACAAAAAAGTAGAATCATGAATATTAACGACATTAAATAAATATACCCCTTGTTGTAAACCATTGACTTCTCCATGTGTTCCACGTGGATAAATGCTAACGATAAAATGTTATCCGGCAAAAAAATAGGATACAAAAAAGAGACGATATTAGTAACCAAATAATTTATAAAAAAAGCTTACTCAAGCTAAAAAATTACATATAGGTGTTGAAATAATTATTATATTCTAAAATTAAAAATCTTACGCAGGTTATGAATACCAGATCAGTTCCTACGAGTTACATTGGTCTCGTGCGAGGTGTGAGTTCTTCTTACGGGATCGCTTGGGGGCTGGTTTGATAGCTTGTTTCTAAGCATAATCTATAAATTTTTTAAATTCTCATCATATTCTCAAATCGAGAGGCCCGTGACTACACGATCAGTTCCTACTAGTTGCATTGGTCCCATACGAGGTGTTAGTGCCTCTTGCGGGGCCGTTTGGGGGTTGGTTTGGGTTTCCACTATTCAACGGGTTAATTTTAAACCTAATCTATATATTTTTAAATTATCATCATATTCTCAAATCGAGAGGCCCTAACTATGCAGTCAGTCTCTACAAGTTACATTAGTCCCGTGGGAGGTGTTAGTGCCTCTTACGGGACTAGTTTGGGTTTTCACCCTTCAACAACTTGTTTCTAAGCCTAATCTATATATTATCAAATTATCGTCATATTCTCAAATTGAGAGACCCATGACTACTTGGTCAGTTCCTATAAGTTACATGGATCCCGTGTGAGGTGTTCATGCCTCTTATACGGGCCGTTTGGGGGTTGGTTTGAGTTTTCACCCTTTAAGGGCTTATTTTTAAGCGTAATCGATATATTTTCTAATTATCATCATATTCTCAAACCGAGAGGCCCGTGACTACATGGTTAGTTCCTACAAGTTACATTGATCCCGTACGAGGTGTTCGTGCCTCCTATGGGGCCGTTTGGGGGTTGGCTTGGACTTTTGACCCTTTATGGGCTTATTTTTAAGCTCAATCGATATATTTTCAAATTATCGTCATATTCTTAAACCGAGAGGCCCATGACTACACGGTCAGTTCCTACAAGTTACATTGATCCCGTGCGAGGTGTTAGTGCCTCTTAAGGGGACATATGGGGGCTCGTTTGGGTTTCCATCCTTCAACAACTTATTTATAAGTCTAAGCTATATATTTTAAAATTATCTTCCTATTCTCAAATCGAGAGGCCTGTGACTACGCGATCAGTTTCTACGAGTTACATTGGTCCCGTAGGAGGTGTTAGTGCCGCGTACGGGACCATTTGGGGACTGGTTTGGGTTTTCACCCTTCAACGACTTATTTCTAAGCCTAAGAGATATATTTTCAAATTATCGTCATATTCTCAAACTGATAGAACCGTGACTATACGGTCAGTTCCTACAAGTTACATTGGTCCCGTGCGAGGTGTTCGTTCCTCTTACGGGGCCGTTTTGGAGCTGGTTTGGGTTTTCACCCTTTAACGGCTTGTTTTTAAGCATAATCTACACATTTTGAAATTATCGTCATATTCTCACATCGGGAGAACCATAAATACATGATCAGTTCTTATAAGTTGCATTATTCCCATGCATGGTGTTCGTGCCTCTTACCGGGCCGTTTGGGGGATGGTTTGGATTGTTTCCTTTAATGACTTATTTTTAAGCTTAATCAATATATTTTCAAATAACATCATATTCTCAAATTTAGAGTCTCGTGACTACACAGTCAGTTCCTACAAGTTACATTGATCCCGTGCGAGGTGTTCGTGCCTCTTACGGGGCCGTTTGGGGGCTGGTTTGGAGTTTCACCCTTTAAGGGATTATTTTTTAGCTTAATCGATATATTTTCACATTATCATCATATTCTCAAACAGAGAGGCCCGTGACTACACGATCAGTTCCAACAAGTTACATTGATCCCGTGCGAGGTGTTAGTGCCTCTTACGGGGCCGTTTGGGAGCTGGTTTAAGTTTCACTCTTTAAGGGCTTGTTTATAAGCCTAAGCTATATATTTTCAAATTATCATCATATTCTCAAACCGAGAGTCCCGTGACTACACAATCAGTTCCTATAAATTACATTGATACCATGCAAGGTGTTCGTGCCTCTCACGGGGCCTTTTGGGGGTTGGTTTGGGTTTTGACTCTTTAAGGGCTTATTTTTAAGCTCAATCGATATATTTTTAAATTATCAACATATTATCAAATCGAGAGGCTCGTGACTACCCAGTTAGTGCCTACAAGTTACATTGATCCTGTGCAAGGTGTTAGTGCCTCTTACGGGGCCGTTTGGGGGCTCGTTTGGGTTTCCACCATTCAACAGCTTGTTTATAAACCTAATCTACATATTTTGAAATTATTGCCATATTCTCAAACCAGGAGAATCGTGACCAGATGACCAGTTCCTAAAATTTACATTGGTCCCGTGCGAGGTGTTTGTGCCTCTTAAGGAGCCGTTTGGGGGCTAATTTAGGTTTTCACCTTTAACGGCTTGTTTTTATGCTTAATCGATATATTTTCAAATTCTCATCATATTCTCAAACCGAGAGGCCTATGACTACACGTTTAGTTCCTACAAGTTACATTGATCATGTGCGAGGTGTTCGTGCCTCTTATGGGGACCCGTTTGGGGATTGGTTAGAGTTTTCACCCTTTAAGGGCTTATTTTTATGCTTAATCGATATATTTTCAAATTATCGTCATGTTCTCAAACCGAGAGGCCCGTGACTACAAGAACCGTTCGTATAACTTACATTGATCCCGTGCGAGGTTTTTATGCCTCTTACGGGGCCGTTTGTTGGTTGGTTTGACTTTTCACCCTTTAAGGGCTAATTTTTAAGCTTAATCGATATATTTTTAAATTATCATCATATTCTCAAACCGAGAGGTCCGTGACTACATGGTCAGTTCCTACAAGTTACATTGATCCCGTGTGAGGTCTTCGTGCTACTTACGAGGCCGTTTGGAGTCTGGTTTGGGTTTTCACCCTTTAAGGTCTTATTTTTAAACTTAATCGATATATTTTCAAATTATCATCATATTCTCAAACCGAGAGGCCCGTGACTACACGATCAGTTCCAATAAGTTACATTTATCCCGTGCAAGGTGTTCGTGCTTCTTACGGGGCCGTTTGGGGTCTGAATTGGGTTTTTCACTCTTCAACGACTTATTTCTTAGCCTAAGCGATATATTTTCAAATTATCATCATATTTTCAAACCGAGAAAACCATGACTACACGGTCAGTTCCTACAAGTTACATTGGTTCCGCACGGGGTGTTCGTGCCTGTTATGGAGCCATTTGGGAACTGGTTTGGGTTTTCACCCTTTAACGTCTTATTTTTAAGCCTAATATATATATTTTGAAATTATCATCTTATTCTCAAACCGGGAGATCTGTGAGTACACAATCAGTTCTTACAAGTTACATTTGTCCCGTACGAGGTGTTCGTGCCTCTTACGGGGCCATTTGGGGACTGGTTTGGGTTTTCACCTTTACCGTCTTATTTTTAAGCTTAATCCATATATTTTTAAATTATAATAATATTCTCAAATCGAGAGGCCCGTGACTAGATGGTCAGTGCCTACAAGTTACATTGATTCCGTGTGAGGTGTTCGTGCCTCTTACGGGGCCGTTTGGGAGCTGGTTTGGGTTTTCACCCTTCAAGGGCTTGTTTTTAAGCTTAATCGATATATTTTCAAATTATCATCATATTCTCAAACTGAGAGTCCCGTGACTATACAGTCAATTTCTACAAGTTACATTGATCCCGTGCGAGGTGTCCGTGCCTCTTACGGGGCCGTTTGGGGGCTGGTTTGGGTTTTCACCCTTTAAGGTCTTGTTTTTAAGCTTAATCAATATATTTTTAAATTATCATCATATTCTCAAATCAAGAGGTTCGTGACTACACGGTCAGTTCCTATAAGTTAAATTGATCCCGTGCGAGGTGTTCGTGCATCTTACGGGGCCGTTTGGAGGTTGGTTTGGGTTTTCTCCCTTTAAGAGCTTATTTTTAAACTTAATCGATATATTTTCAAATTATCATCATATTCTCAAACCGAGAGGCCCGTGACTACACGGTCAGCTCCTACAAGTTATATTGATCCCGTGCGAGGTGTTCGTGCCTCTTACGGGGCCGTTTGGGCGCTATGATGGTGGCAACAAGGATTTTGCCAAAAAAATTGCCCTAGAGCATAATGGCTTGGTTTTGACCTTTACTTTGAACAATTAACCTAAATAAATGAGAATCACGTGGTTCAGTAGGTTAGAGTAAATAATAAGGTTGGGAATGACATGGGAGACTTTGTAGGATCTCAAAATTTAACAGGACACTTTGTGGTATCACAAAATTTCAATTTATTCTGCAAATTTCCAACCATATGTTAGTTCTTAAGTGTATTGACATAACACTGAAATGATGAAAAATTAGTCTGTTGATATTATACCTTGACATATCTTCCTGACACGTCTCATTCACTTAGGTTGTTGATATTGTACCTTGACATGCCTGAAGACGAGTGTGCTCGCGTTCAAATGATCAAATTATATATAAAACCCTTTTAACACAAACAAACCCTAAACATGCAGCAGTATGTTATTGAATAAATTGATAATCTACACAAGAACATTCAAACACATGCAATTAAGGAAAAATCCCGCACAGGGGCAAAACCATTTATTTTCACTATAATTTGTAAGAAAACGGCTTACAATCGGATTACAATGAAAATACAAGTTGACTAAGAATTACCCTCGGATATCGGATTCTGTAGTCGCGGCTGGAAATATCCCTTTCCAGTAGGGCTGCAATGGAGAAGAGAAACGGCTTCTCCACAAGGGTTGAACAAACCAATGGTTTTAGGAAACATGTCAATCTCATAGGTTTGAAGATCTCCTACAAGTTCTTCCAACTTAAGTGATTTTAGATTTCCCAAAGAGTTCAAAACAGTGACTTTAGGAATAAAGAGTTTTGGAAGAGATCTCAAAATCTTTTTAACGACACGCGTGTTATCAATCACCTCACCCAAATTAAAACTAGTGTTAACAATGTCCGACAAACGTGCATAAAATTCATTAAAGCATTCGGACTCAGACATGGTGATAGTCTCAAATTGGGTGGCCAGATTTTGTAACTTAGACTCTTTAACAGCGTTCGTACCCTCATGTGTCAGTTTCAAAACATCCCAAGCCTCCTTAGACGTGGAGCACGTCATGATTCGGCGATACTCATTAGGAGTGATAGCACCAGAAATAGCACTCAGACGACGGGAGTTAAAATTGGACAACTTATAATCATCCTCAGTCCAGGCTGACACGGGTTTTAGAGAGGTGATGTTATTAACAATGACCGTGGGAGGAGTCCAACCATTTTCGTAAAGCAACCAAACCCGCTCGTCAATAGATTTTAAAATTGATTTCATACGAGCTTTCCAATAGGCATAATTAGACCCATCAAAAATAGGCATCTGATTATATAAGTGCTCCATAGAAAAAATGCGAATTTTCGCAAAACTGATTTTTCAAAAAAAATCAATATCACACGATTTTGCGGAAAATAGGAATACGCAATAAATTAGCGTAACCTGCTCTGATACCAATTTGAAAACGTGTGATAATTGATTAAGTTCGCAAATTTCTAATATAGCACACTTATTGAATTTCAGCCCCTAAACATGCATCTAAGGTGCGTGTGTCAACCCATAAATAAATAAAGCATGTAACACAAAAATTATGCTGAGACACAGAATTCAGGAAAAAACCCCTTTCGGTTAAAACCTTTATTTCACTATGAATATACAATCCGCAACTTACAATTACATAGAGAAATCTGCAATGGATCAACGCGCAGCCAACCCATAAAGACACGCAGTCTTCAACTCAGCAAGAGAATACACGCAGCACCCTCCAAGGACTCGCAGCCCAATCACCAAAGGTAGAACCGCAACTCTCCTCAATGACACACAGCCATAAAACTTTGTAGAGACTCCCTTAGCAATGACACGCAGCCCTCGGTTGCAAAGATCTCTCCACAAAGATGAACAACAACAAAGTTTGTGTTCTAGGGTTCCAAAAAGATTCACAAAAGTAATTGGGATTTTTGGTGTGAATCGAAAAGAGTCTTGGGACTCAAAAAGGTGAAGACTTAGAGTATTTAGGACTCTGAAAATCGTCTTGAAAAGTCTTAGAAAACAACTCCCCGAAGTTGCCATTAAATAAGAAAACTTTGTTCCTAAAAAATCTCTAACAGATCTGGCCGAAATTATCCCAAGCGGATCGGTCCGGCTTGATGGCGGATCGATCCGATTTGACCGGATCGGTTCTTTTATTAAGAGGCGGATCGGTCCGGATGAGGTCGGATCGGTTCGGTTATTTCTGCTTCATCGGTTTGCATTCGATCCGGGGTCTACTGGACCTTGAGCCAGCGGATCGATCCGGGTATAGCGCGGACCGGTCCGGTTTTCCCAGAAAAATTAAAACTTTAAAAAAAACATTTTATAAAAATTTCCCAATACTAAATATGAACTTTAAGGAACGTAAAAACAAAATTTTACGAAGTTCATTCTCGCAGAGGCTATGATGTTGAAGATGCTTTTCTATTCGGATCCGTTGATGTAGATGCAATCTTGAGTTTCTTCAACGGTGTAACGACGCACGACATACAAATTGATAATGGACAAAAATGTCCTTACATGACTTGGCTATCTTAAATGCTCATCCATAAAAGGTGCTTAAAAGTACAAAAATCTTTTTGGTCTTTTGCAAAAATTTTATCAAAATAAAATCTTTTTGTGCTTTTCTTAAACAAAATAAAGAAATTTTTTTTGTATTTTTCAAAAGAAATATAAAAAGCAAAAAGAATAAACAAAGCTGTACAACTAAGCAATGGTACATATAAAATAGACTAGCAATAGGAAGCATATGATATGAACGTGAAGTAGCATCCTATTCTAGACATAGACCAACCCCTCAGTCAACTGTGCAAATCCCCAAAGACTTCCTAAGACTCTTAAATCTAAGGGCATCTAAAGGATTCGTGAAAATGTCGGCTAACTGACGGTCGATGGGAACAAAACTCAGGGATACAGTGTTCTCTTCAACTAACTGACGAATAAAGTGCTCACATATCCTGATGTGTTTTGTGCGCGAATGCTGGACGGGATTTCGAGATATGTGTATCGCGATCGTGTTATCACAAGAAATGATCATGGTGTCTTGTGAAATCCCATAATCCTCCAACATTTGCTTCATCCACAAGAGTTGTGTGCAACAACTCCCGGTGGCAATGTACTCAGCCTCCGCAGTGGACAAAGAGATGGAATTTTGTTTCTTGCTCAGCCAGGAGACAAGAGCAGAACCAAAATAGAAACACCCACCAGAAGTGCTCCTACAACCATCTACATCCCCAGCCCAATCGGCATCCGAATAGGCGGACAAACGATCATCGGTATCAAAGGAATACCAAATACTATATGAGAGAGTCCCATTCACGTATTTAATAATACGTTTTAGAGCAAGTAAATGTGACTCTTTCGGGGATGCCTGATATTGCGCACAGACTCCAACACTAAAGGCGATGTCGGGACGACTGACAGTCAAGTAGAGAAGACTACCTATCATACTCCGATATAAGGTTTGCTCTACGTCCTTGCCTGAAGTGTCCTTCCTAAGCTTGGTAGTGGTACTCATAGGTGTACGTGCATGCTTAGCGGAGTCTAAACCAAATTTCTTCACTAGGTCTCTAGCATACTTGGATTGGGAGATGAATATCCCATCCTCTAGCTGACGAACCTGGAGACCAAGGAAGAATGTAAGCTCACCAACCATGCTCATCTCAAACTCACTTTTCATCTCCTCCTCAAAGTGGTGGGCATGCTGGGAGCATGTGGATCCAAAAACTATGTCGTCCACATAGACCTGGGCAACCAAAATAGCACCGTCATCTCTCCTGACGAACAACGTCATATCTACTCCCCCTCTCTTGAAGCCACGAGCTAAGAGATAGGAAGTAAGCCTCTCGTACCAAGCACGGGGTGCTTGCTTCAAACCATACAAGGCTTTCCTAAGATAGTAGACGTGTTCTGGGTGCTGAGCGTCTTCAAACCCTTTTGGTTGTTCCACATAAACCTCCTCCTGTAGAATGCCATTCAGAAAGGCACTCTTGACATCCATCCGATACACCTTGAAGCGAAGATAACATGCGATGGCGAGCAGAAGACGGACGGACTCAAGCCTCGCAACAAGAGAAAATGTCTCCCCAAAGTCTACACCCTTTATCTGTGTGTAGCCTTGAGTGACCAACCTAGCCTTATTACGGATTATGGTACCATTTTCATCCATTTTGTTCTTAAAAATCCACCGGGTACCTATTACATTAATCTCACTAGGTCGGGGGATAAGTTCCCAGACATCATTCTTTTTAAACTGAAGCAACTCATCCTGCATAGCAGATATCCAGTGTTCATCCTTGAGTGCTTCTTTATGGTTCTTGGGCTCGACTTTGGACGTGTAGCAAAGATGGCTAACAACGTTCTCTAGCTGAGCACGAGTCTTGACCCCTATAGTGGGATCGCCAACAATGGCAGATGGGTCATGACTCTTGCGAACCCAAGCAGGTGTGTCCCCTAATACAGGAGTAGGGTCCACAGAGTGTGAGAGAGGAACAGGTAAATCACTGTCAGAACAGTCCTCATCCTCACACTGAAGGTTAGGATCAATAACCGTCGGAGGTTCGTCATCTTGCACAGTAACGTTTATTGATTCCATAACCATAGAGCTCTTCAGGTTAAAAACTCGGTATGCTCTGCTATTCGATGAATATCCTAGAAATATTCCCTCGTCGCTCCGGGAGTCGAACTTTCCTAATTGCTCTCTATCCCGTAGGATGTAGCATTTACTCCCAAAAACACGGAAAGATGCCAGGTTGGGCTTCTTACCAGTCCACAACTCATAAGGAGTGTGAAATGTGTGTGGACGCAGATACACCCTATTCACCGTGTGTCATGCAGTAGACACTGCCTCTGCCCAAAATCTCCTAGAAACTTTACGACCTAGAAGCATAGATCTAGCCATCTCTTGGATCGTTCTATTCTTTCTCTCAACAATCCCATTTTGCTGAGGAGTTCTCACAGCAGAAAACTCATGTTTGATCCCGAGGCTATCACAGTAAAGGTCTACCTTTGCTTCTGTGAATTCCATGCCGTTTTCACTACGTATTCTGTTAATAGTGACACCGTGTTGATTTTACAGGACACGGCACTTGGTCGTTAAAAATTCTACAGCATCGGATTTCTCTCTCAGAAAACCTACAATGGAGTACCTGGAGAAATCATCTACCATCACGAGGATGTACCTCTTACCACCTAGACTCTCAGTACGAGTGGGACCCATAAGATCCATGTGAATCAACTCAAGAACACGAGAGGTGGTAATGGAATGTAACTTCCTATAGGGACTACGAATTTGTTTTCCCAACTGACAGGGTCCATAAACGGTCGAAGTTGACTTTCCAAGAGATGATAAGCCACGTACTAGGTCATTTTTAGCTAAGCAGTTGAGATCTCTAAAGTTCACATGACCTAGACGTTGATGCCACAGATCCATAGGAGTGATCGTGGCACTGTTGCAGACAAGTGAGGACGTGGGCTCAGTCCCATAGCAATTATCCTCGGTCCTCACCCCCTGCATTAAAAGTTTACCAGCTTGATTATAGACTTTACACGCGTCCCAGTCAAACTTTACTGCAAAGTCAGTGTCGCACAGCTGGCTAATGCTGAGAAGGTTTGCTTTCAAACCTTTGACGTACAAAACATTTTCTAGCTTAGGAAATCCAGGTAACTCGACAGTACCACGTCCTATAATGCTAGACTTGCTCCCATCTCCAAAGGTGACTCTGCCATCCTGATAGTTCTCAAGAGTCGTAAAAAATGAGGCATCACCTGTCATGTGTCTAGAGCACCCACTATCAAAATACCACTGAGAGGTATTATGTGCTTTGAGAGCAACATGAACAACAAAGGCCTTTTTATCTTTCTTAGGTACCCAAGCAGAGTTGACCTTTTTTTTGCCTTTGTTGTTGTTGGTTTTAGCTGAAATGTGAGAAGTATTTACTAACGGCAAAGACATCCGTCGGAATTCTTCCATTAAACTCTGAGTCGTGGCAGCTAAGAACTCAACACGCTCTCTCAGACTAGAAAACTCATCAGTATGACGTGGTGGAGCAGTAGTACATCATGTTCGACCCATACTATAGCAAGATTCCCTAAGGTGGCCTTTTCTTTTGCAATAAGTACAAAAGAGCACAGTTAAAGGCGGACCTTGGTTTGCTTTTCTTGGTCGAACTCTCCTTCGAGGTTTTTGACGGTGACCATAAGGAGTTGTAGTAAACTTAGGAACTAGTCCAGGTGCAATTTGGGACGTGGAGGCACCATCATAACCAATTCCTTGACGATCACCAAAACCTAAAGCGGGGCCGAGGAGCATCTTTCTCATCTTCCCAGATCTGTCCTCGATTTGTACCTTGACTTCCCGTGCTTTCTCAAGATCATGAGTCAGCTGGGAAACAAGGGCTTCAAGTTTCTTCCGAGTCTCCACGGAGGAATGGAGCTGACTCGTAAGACTATCCACTTGCTTAATCAAGTCCCCTCTCTCTTTCTCTAAAACACACTCTCTCTCTAAACAAATTCTCATTCTCGATACATGTAGAATCTCTCTCTCTCAGGGTGGTGCAGGTGGAGAACTCTCTTTCTCTCGCTTTCTTTAAATCTTCCTCTAAGCAGGTGATCTTAAGAACTAACGCTTTGTTATGCTTTTTAGTTTTAAAAGACTCAGAATATAACTCAGCGTAGGCGCGTTGTATATCACTCTCGCTCTCACTTGTGTCATCCTACCCCTCACTCACATCGATCTCATTGTCGAGGTCCCTTTGAAGCATCATCCTCAACGTCGTGAGGTGAACTAAGAGTGCTCACTTGGCTGGCCATGAATGCGGTGAAGTTACACTCATGCGGTGACTCATCTCCTGAATCCACCGTCTCGACCTCACTGTCGTCACTAAAGGTAGCATTAAGGACAGTTTTCCCTTTCTCTCTATTCAGACAATTGGCACACTCAAAAAATCTATGACCCCTACCATCGCACTCAAAACATCTCTCACTTTCTTTCAAAGGAGGATTTTTGGGATCTTTTTCATTTTTCTTTTCAAACTTATTTTTCTCAAATTTCTTTTTATCTTTAAAATTGCCATTTTTCTTAAATTTGAGAATCCTCTTGAAATTTTTTGCCAAAAGAGCCAAATCATCTAAGTCAAAATCGCACTCAGAATCTGACGTGTCAGTCTCTCTCTTTCTAGATGACTCTACTCTCTTTCTAGCTGACCCCTCACTCCTTCTCTCTTGGGCTTTAAGAGCAATTCCCTTATCTTTAGATTTAGCATTTTTAGGGAACATATCAATTTCATAAGTTTGCAAATCTCCTACAAGTTCTTCCAATTTTAGCGTATTTAAATTACCCATAGAATTTAGCACAGTGACTTTAGGGATAAAATGCTTAGGCAAAGAACGAAGAATATTTTTAACAACTCTAGAATTCGGAATATGTTCACCAAGATTAAAACTAGTATTCACAATGTCAGAAAGTCTAGCATAAAATTCATCAAAGCATTCAGAATCATGCATGGTGATTGTTTCAAATTGAGTTGTCAAGTTTTGCAACTTAGACTCTTTCACAGCATTAGTTCCTTCATGGGTGAGTTGTAAAACATCCCATGCCTCTTTTGACGTGGTACACGTCATTATGCGTTTGAACTCATCAGGTGTGACAGACCCATAAATAGCACTTAGACCCTTAGAATTAAAAGATGACCATTTAAATTCTTCATCAGTCCAAGAAGTGTCAGGTTTCAAGTTGGTCACATTATCAACAGCCACGGTGGGAGGAGTCCACCCTCGTTCAACCAAAATCCAGACACGTTCATCAATGGCTTTTAAAGCCGACCTCATACGGGCTTTCCAATAAGCATAATTTGTCCCGTCAAAAACAGACATTTTATAATATGACTTCTCCATTTGAACACGCACTTTTTCAAAAATCATTTTTTTTTTTGAAAATTGATATCTTAGAAAAAATTTGCGGAAAAAGGAATACACGATAAATTAGCGTAACCTGCTCTGATACCAATTTGAAGACGTGTGTGCTCGCGTTCAAATGATCAAATTATATATAAAACCCTTTTAACACAAACAAACCCTAAACATGCAGCAGTATGTGATTGAATAAATTGATAATCTACGCAAGAACATTCAAACACATGCAATTAAGGAAAAATCCCCCACAGGGGCAAAACCATTTATTTTCACTATAATTTGTAAGAAAACGGCTTACAATCGGATTACAATGAAAATACAAGTTGACTAAGAATTACCCTCGGGTATCGGATTCTGTAGTCGCGGCTGGAACTATCCCTTTCCAGTAGGGCTGCAATGGAGAAGAGAAACGGCTTCTCCACAAGGGTTGAACAAACCAAAGTTCTGTTCTTGGGTTGCAAAAGGATTCACAAATATTTGGCAAGGATGTGTGAATCAAAACATGAGTCTTGGGACTCAAAAATATAAAGACTAGATGTATTTGGACTCTCAAAAACGTCTTCTAAAGTCTTGCAAAACAACTCCCCCGAAGTTGGTATTTATAGGGAAATACATGAAGAAACCCACGATTTTAAAACACTGAAATTCTATCCACCGTACAGGTTCCCCGAACCGGTTCGGGTACCCTGCGAACCGGTTCGCCCTCCCGAACCGGTTTCGGACTGGGTTCGGGAAAGTGTGCTGGGAACTGGGGATTAAACACTTAGAAAAATTCCCAGAATTTTCTATGTAAATATCTCCATTTTCAACGGGCCATAACTTGTTCACCGTAGCTCGGATTGAGGTGCCGTTTCTTCCAGCATCTTTGTTACGGCAAGTTCTTCAACTTTCTAGTTGATCGGTCCTCCGGACAGTGGCTATAAAATTACCAATTTGCCCTTGAACATCCCTATCATGCCTTATTTCACTGATTAGACTTCTCTTGCGTACCACTTGCATTACGAGCCTAGAATCAAGGAATGTGAAGTCGTTGATGCAGATTAGGGACACAATAATGGAGATAATGCATGCTTGATTCCTGAAATTCGGATAGAGGCCGTCATGTGAGATCGTGAGGTGACGTGCCAAATGTAGCGGCGTACGACATAAATAAATGAAACATTTTGGACATGAGAAAAATGTCCTTACAATGCCAAATTTCATTTCAGGTGTTTATAAGTTTGTACCATGTGACATTGCTACCATTTTCTTTATCGGAAGAATTTTCAAATGTTTGAATTATATCATACGTGCTCATAATTAAAAGAATTTTCTCTAAATTTTATAAATATATTTTGTCAGTCCTAGGAAATTTTAATCTTTGTTAACCAGTGTTAAACAGCATAATACTCTTTTACAATAGTTGAATTTTTTGAAATATGTGTGTGTAATGCAAAAATAGTTGGAACCGATCTACATTGGTTTTGGTTTTGGTTTTTGTTTTGTTCTACAAAGGTTCAGTTCTGATTCCAAAATTATGGAACCGACCTACACTTTTTTTAAGCTATGGAACCAAACTGACCCATTCCTGTCACTACTTCAAATGCAACTTAAATAAAAAGACAATTTATCAAAAATTATTTGCAAAATAGTATCAGCATTACCTGTGGATTCTGAAGAAAATCCAAAACGTCATTCGAGCTTAATGGACATTTCATTACATTCTTCTAAGCTTGTAAGGTTCGTCTGCCTTCACGCACCCTCTCCCTCACAAAACTTTGACCAGCAAAGGCACCTATCTAAATAGGCCTTAGAGAAGTTATGAGCACATGGAGTAGTAAGTGGCTGAGTAATCACTTTCCAGCACAAAACGCAGCTGAATTATGTACAACAAATTACATCATTTCACATGTGTTTTGACAATTTACTCGCAATGTAATGGGGAAAATTGTACATAGGGGTGTGCCGTCATTTTCCAAAATTCCAATTTTTTTGTAATCCAATCCGAATTTATCAGATTCAATTGCCAAAATTCCAATTTTTTTATTAAAAGGGGGGGGGGGGGATCTTCAATTTCTTTGGACTAGCGGAGGAGATTTTCTATCAAAATTCATGTGGCATTTGTCCCCAAAAAAATATCTACTTCCAATTTTTCTATGTTTCCAAAAACTTCAATTTCAGCAACAAATTCCAATCCAGTTGAAAGACAGCCCTACGTTTATGCTTTGGAATCATAATTGAAAGTTACCTTTCATCAGGTTAGCTTTTACAGGCTTCTTTATTGATTGAAGTTTAGCTTTTCTTAGTCTCTGTCCACCCCCTGAGTTTCTATTCTCATACAATATTCTACTTTCTGGTGGGGGGATTTTCCAGACCCTGTAGCTTTTTTCCTACTGCACATAAAAAATTAGACACATTAGTACTTAAAAAATTATAGAGATTTAGTCTTAAGCACCTAAGACTTCATCAACTTAGTAGAAACCCCATGTAAAACTAGTGTCATTCCAGCTTTTGTAAAAACTTTTGAGTGTTTCCCCGTTAAAATATCAGGGTAATATGATAAACTATCAATTTAAGGGAACATACTAAACAGAAGAAAAAAATGGCTATTATACTAATATATCTTCACATCAAAGACACGGACCAATGGGACCCAAAAGTTATAACTTGTGGTTTAACTGTACGACTAAGTATCCTGAAATTTAATTATTGTGTTAATTTAGCATTGTATAGTTTAGTACTATGGAATAAAGGTTTAATTTGAAAATTTTAAAATAAATAAAAATTAAACCTAAGCCAATGATAATAAGAATGGAAATAAAGAAGATATATAACATGGAAATATATAGGAGAAGAAAGAAAACTAGGAAAAACATGAATAGAAGTGCATGAACAAAAAAACTTGGGGATATAGAATCTCTCAAGTGTATGGTGGTGAATTATCTTACAACATAATCCCAGGAAGGAGTTCCCTTTCTTTTGTAATGTCAGTTGCATCCTTCAGCTCTTTAATTACTTAGGATCACTTTGATTAGTTAGTTTTGGATTGTTGAAATAGGTTATTATTGGATTTGAGTAAAAAATTGACATTGGTTTCAATTTCTTGAAGGTGCTCTCCAGATTTTCCTCTTGCATTCTTACTAGATAAATGGTCTGGTTCAAAGTAGTGGAATAAAAAAAATTAACTAGAGATGGAATTTGCTCCTTTAGACCACTTAGAAAACTCAACACAAAATACTTAAAAAGTAAGTCATGATGAGTGTAGAGAATGAATACATGGATTTTAGATTTAATAGCACGTTAATCTCCTGTAGATCAATATACTAAGGAAAAATTGGTAACACGCAAAAGAAATTATCTCATTAAGGTCCATACCAGTTGGATCTATTTCTCATTAGACAACTATAACCTTATAAATTGTTAACTCTATAAAAATCATACAAGAGATGCTATATATAATATATGGAATATACATTAGTACCTTCATTTTCTCTGGGGGCCTTCTCCTGAAAAACAAGATCGAGAAGTACAATTAATTCATCAAATAATGGAAATTGATAAAAAAAATCATTGTTGAAAATAGTCTACCAAAATAGAGCATAGTTAGTGTTATGCCAACTGAGAAGTTAGTAGTTACTTACATAAAGAAATATGAATGTAAACATGCTAAAGTCATATTCTACTGACTACTTTACCATCGCCTTGGGAAATTTTTATATAACTATTTATATAACAATTATATAACTGTTATATCCTTCCCTTCGTCGACCCCTTTTTCTTACCCGAATTCGCATCCATCTTTTTCTCCCCTTTCACCTCCAACTCACCACCACCTTCCACACTATCCTTAATCCCTTGAATCTTCAACTTCATATCCGATACCGTTTGATATATCGTCAAAGCCAACGAATTCAAAAACTTCAAATTCAACGACCTCACACCCGACCAACCTTTCGGTACAACAACCTCAACAACCTTATTAATCACCGCAACTACATTCTCCACAACCTCCCCAATATCCATGGAAACCCTCCCAACCCTCACAACACTACATGTCTCCTTATTTACATACAACAAAGCCGACTAACACCCCCTCTAAATTTTCTCCTTCCAATTCTTATGAGCCAAATTCACAGGCAATGACAACTTCTTCAGCCTAAAAAATGCTTACCTAAAAGCTTAGGCAACAAATTAATAACCCTCTTATCAGCAAAGAACAAATCATAAGTATCACACAATTTGATTTAAACCCCAAATCCAATTTGTGACTTTGAAACCCAACGAATCTAGAACTGAATCCCAAATCCAAAAAATCAAAATCAATTTTGTTCCTCACATTTAAATATAAAACAGTATAATAACAAACTATTTATAGAACCACTCTGTAACTTATTTAAAAAAAAAGATATATAACAAATTTAAATCGATTTGTACTTAATGAAATGGAAAAAATGTCATCAACACCACCACAATCCAATTGATCGGGTTTAATGAGTTGGGCAACAAGTTTCTGAGACAGTAGGCGGAACTAGGGTTGTCGGGTTTTGGGTTTTAAGGTGGTGGTCAAGATTTCACAATCATCAGAATAAAGCTAAAGTAAATTTGTTACATATATTTGTTTAAAATATCAAAACTACATTTCAAAGCTTCCTTTAGAGCTTTAGTTTAACTTAATAAGTCTCGATTTAAATATGTTTAAAATACAAGAATACCTTGATTTGGAGTTTTTTTCAGTGGACAAACACAATGGAATTGCTACATTTGGTCGATTGAAGTCTCGATTTCATCGATCGGAGTTTTTATTAGTTGGTGGAGGTTATTTTTTACCGACGAGAGAGAGGGTTTTGTAGCTCCATCTAGCTCATCCTCCTTAAGCGTCATCCCGGACAAATGAGGAGAGAGTTCACATCGAGATAATGGAGCTGACCGGAGATAGATATATAGATAGATAGATAAATAGATAGATAGATAGATAGATAGATAGATAGATAGATAGATATATAGAGATAGAGAGAGAGATAGATGGTCGGAGAGAGACAGGCGATAGCGCCAATGAGAAGATAGAGAGGGGCTTGAGCGGGAATGAAAGAAATGTTATCTAATGTTTTTTTAGGTATTTTATGTTTTAATAAGTATACTCAATTTTGGCACACTTTAAAACAGTGCCAAATTTTTAACAATGTTTTAATGTGTGCCAGATTATCATTAAACCATGCCAAAATTTTGCACAGTTTTAAACTGTGTCAGATTTTTAATATCAGGGTGTGCAAAATTGTTGTTTTTGGCGTAGTGTCTTTTCACACCATAAACCCACAAACTTTAGATATCCCTTTGTCGATGGTGTTCGAATCTCCCAATTTTGGATTTAATAATGGGTTATCGATAGGGATGGTAATGGGACGGGTTTTGGTGGGGAACCACCCCGCCCCCGGCCCTAATGGGGGAATTTTGGGGTAATAAACGGGGCGGGTTTGGTATTAAAAAAAATTGGGTCGGGGTCGGGTTTAGTGTATAAAAACCCCGAACCCGCCCAATTTAAGTGTATGTTTACTAATATGCCCTTATATATATATATATATATATATATATATATATATATATATATAAATATATATATATATATATAAATATATATATATATATATATATATATATATATAAAGGATATCATGCATACCCAGTTTGCATACCCTCCGTGTGGACCATTTTTTTAAAATAGTAAAAAAAATAATTTTGGGCCAATTTTTTTTATGGTTTTTAAACATTTTTGTAGGATCATAAAAAAAAATCAACTCAAAATGAATTGTTTAGCAATTTTAAAAAAATCGATCAAACTTTGTCAGTTTTAAAAATAGCAAAAAAAATCATTTTGAGTTGAATTTCTTTATGGTCCTACTAAAATGTTTTAAAATCATAAAAAAAATTAGCTCAATTTTTTTTTTACTATTATATCAAAAATGGTTCGCGCCAACGGTATGCAAACTGGGGTATGCATGAGAACATCTCTCTCTCTCTCTCTCTCTCTCTCTCTCTCTCTCTCTCTCTATATATATATATATATATATATATATATATATAGTTTGTAGTTTTTTAAATGTATACTTTCTTTTTTAATCTCTTAATTTGGTTATACATATTTTTTTAATCTCTTAATGCCTAATTTTTTAAGAGTATTACAAAACTTATAAAAAATTGAAATTTGTTTTACATAAAATAAATTAAAAAATATCATAAACATGTTTTGGAAGGGTTTGAGGTGGGTTCGGTCCCCCCGCGGGGTTTTGAAATGGGTTGGGGGCGGGACGGGGTGGGGTAAATGGGGGCGGGGTGGGTTCGGATTTGGGACGGGGTAAACGGGTTCGGGATCAGATTTGGACAAACCCGCCCGTACCCATCCCGTTACCATCCCTAGTTATCGAAGATAAGACAACCCTATTGTTCAGTAATAATATCACTCATTCCAACATAAAAAAAAGAAGAAAAAAGGACATTTTTATCTAGGCGTTAAAGCCTCATTAGTTACTTCATGACAAGTGGCACTCAAACAACTTTCGACCAACCATATTTTCAACTTATGTTTGACTTTGCAAAACCTTTGCAACCCCCTTAGTGAACCCACTTCTCCATCCATACATACCCCAACGTCTCTCTCATTTAGAACCAACCCATGCACTTTGGACATTTTAGTTAGAGCCTTGTTGTAGCAGCAATTTAAATGCAGAAGTAAATAAGGAATGAAATTACCCAATTTTGGAGAAAATAAATCTGAGACAGAAAATGTAAGAAATCTCAGAAGCAGGTACAGTCTAGAACATGGCTGAGTCGTGGACAATGTCGCTCTTTTTAAGGTGTTTCGCGGCTCTGCCCAACGTGTGCTGACAGTCCTAATTGCCTCGTCACCCTAGGATAAAACAACCTCTAGTAATTAAAATACTGATTGATAAAGCTCAAGAATCAATCTGGTCCATCTACATCCATTTGTAATAATTGCCCGAGTCTAATAATAAATCTGGGGATGATTTATTATTCCAGTGCAGAAGATAAAAAATTTAGAAGCAGTTTTTTGTGTTTACAAAAGTTGCAGAGTTGCAGAACTGGTCTGTAAAAAACGGAGGTGGAATACCTCTTTTATGGGGAAACAAAAAAGACGTTGGAGAAAAACGTGGAGAGAAAAATCTCGAAAGTAGTGGGCAACTGGGTTGAAAAATTCAACTCAGATATAATCACATTTTAATTTTCAGAATTAAAGAAAATGTTAAAAAATAATTTTTTTAAATCCCCCAAAAGAATTATGTATTTGACCAAAAAATTATTTCTTAATGAGCCCAAGCCCAAGACCCAGGACCCGGACACGGGCACGGGTCGGGCTGGACGGACGGTGGTGGTGCGCGCATGTGACTTGGCCCATTGGGTCTGCCCCACATACCCACAAAACATTGAATGCCAAAAGGGCTGAACCTTTAGTCTAAAAAAAGAGTATATTAACACTACCCATTTTAAAGACCCCACCGATGTGGGACAAAGACAAAAGGCATTTTCATGTTTTGCACTCTATCAGCTTAATAACTGTTCTGTTCTAACAATCCCCCACTTGCAAAATTTGAAAATATTTTTATTGAGCAATAATTAATAGAATTGTGCATAAGCAAAGGTGTCTTTCGACTTGAACCTTCATGTAGTAAAGATGATTCAGAATATACTAGACTAACCGTAGTTTTGAACTCTATCTCTGACAACATCCCACACACAACCCCACTTGGATGTCATTCTAATAGCTAGCACGTTATGGCCATGTGCTTCTATCCCAGTATAGTGAACGCTTTAGGAATTTGCCCAAAATATCCATAGGAAGCGGCCACACTTCCACATTCACATAGGTGAGTCTATCAAGAGTACTCCTGTAGCTAGGTACCCCACTCAAAATAGAGCTACAGAACGTATTAAGAGTTTTAACAACTCATACTTAACTCGCTTCAGGATATTATGTTCCATAGGGATAGACTCGGAGTAAAACCCCGTTCTATATTAATTAATAATAGCATGTTTCAACCCATATCACGTCTGACTTGTTATTACCCTTTGAACATATTTCTTAGGATCTCCAGTCTATATGTTGGGTTACCATCACAAATCACTCATATTTTTCATTTCTTACAGTTATAATAACGGTTCTCTACTTTTACAATAGCTGCGGTACTATCACAATGAATCAAAATGGCTGGTATTGGTCTTTCCCATAACAAAATATCTGATAAGAGGTTTCTTAACCAACCTGCCTCTTCACTAGCAGTAGCTAGCGCTATCATCTCAGACTCTATAGTGGATTGAACAAAAATAGTTTGTTTCTTAGATTTCCAAGAAACTCCACCACCAGCGATGCTAAATATATATCCACTAGTAGCCTTAGAATCATCAGATAGGGTGTTCCAATCATCATCACTAAATCCTTCAAGGACAGCGGGATGCTTATTATAGTGTAATCCGATGTTCATCATCCTTTTAAGGTACCACATGACCCTCTCAATAGCATGCCAATGCTCCATACTAGGTCTACTGGTAAATCTACATAGTACTCCCATAGCATAAGCTATGTCAGGTCTAGTGCAATCTGTAGCATAACGTAAGCTACCAATAATGCTTGCATAAGCATTTTGGTTTACACTGTTTCCAGTGTTCTTAAATAACTTTACACTAGGGTCAAATGGAGTACTAGAAGGTTTACAATCAAAGTAATTATATTTCTTTAGAACATTCTCAATGTAATGAGATTGATCCAAAGAAAGTCCCTTTTATGACCTAGTAATATTAATTCCCAATATTACACTAGCTTCACCCAGATCCTTCATATCAAAATTGTCACACAATAATGATTTAACATTTTCTACGGCATGAATATTAGAACCAAATATAAGCAAGTCATCAACATAAGACATATGATAGTGCAAATGTTCTCTACATATTTATAATAGATGCATTTGTCACTTTCATTGATTTTAAATCCATTGGAGATGACTAGGCTATCAAATTTATCATGCCAATATTTAGGTGCCTGTTTGAGTCCATAAAGAGATTTATCTAGTTTCCATACTTTATTTTCTTGACCGTGTAAAATAAAACCTTCAGGTTGATCGATATAAATATCTTCTTCTAATTCTCCATTTAAAAATGCATTTTCAACATCCATTTGGTGTACAATTAAATCATTTAAGGTAGCTATAGCAAATAGTCCACGTATATACGTTATTCTAGTCACGGGTGAAAATGTATAAAAAAGTCTACGTTTTCTCTTTGTCTATAACCTTTGGCAACAAGACGTGCCTTATATTTTTCAATAGTGCCATCAGGTTTTTATTTCTTTTTAAGAATCCATTTACACCCAATTGTTTTACACCCAGGAGGAAGGTCTACTAAATGCCAAGTTTTATTTGTTTCCAAAGAATCCATTTCATCATTAATAGCCTCTTGCCATAAATCGACATCTAAGGAAGATAAAGCTTCTGAAATAGTGTTAGGATCCTCCTCTAAAGTGTAAGCATAAAAGTCGGAACCAAAATATTTTTCCACACGAGACCTTTTACTTTTTCAAATTTGTAAAATGGATTCATTATTTTCTTTATTTTTATTTAAAGAAATATTAGTGGATCACTCGCCCCCACTATTTCTCAATTTAAAAGGAAATTTATCTTCATAAAAATCACCGTCATTTGATTCAATAATTACTTGATTTTTCAAGTCATAAAAACGATATGCTTTGCTATTAATTGCATAGCCTATAAAGACGCATTCATATGATCTACTCACCAATTCATACCTTTTAGGATCGAGTATACGTACATAGGCTAAACACCCCCACGTTCTAAAGTATGACACATTGGGCTTAATATTTTTCCAAATTTTATAAGGAAATATTTTCATTTTAGTCTTTGGAATTCTATTAACTACGTGACACACAGTCAAAATAATTTCACCCCACCAATGTGAGGCAGCCCCTGAATTTAATAAAATAGCCACAACTAATTCAGTTAATGTCCTATTTTTTCCTTCAGTTTTACCGTTCATTTCCGGAGAATAAGGGGCAGTTTTTTCGTGAATAATACCGTGGGTTTTATAAAATTCAATAAATGGTCCAGAATCATATTCAGTGCCTCTATCACTACGTAACCTTTTTATTTTCCGATTAAATTAATTTTTAATTTCATTTAGGAAAATTTTAAACATGTCAAACGTTTCACTTTTATTTTTCATTAAATACACAAATGAATAATTAGAACAATCATCAATAAAAGTTATGAAATAACGTTTACCATTTCTAGTTGTGACACCATCCAATTCACAAATATCCGAATGATTTAAATCAAGTGGTTCAGATTCTCTAAAAATAGATTTATGTGGTGTCTTAGTGATTTTTTCTTGGCTACACCATTCACATTTTTCAAAATCATTTAATGATAATTCTGGAATTAATCCTAAAGTGCTAATATTTTTAACAAGTCGTTTATTAAGATGACAAAGCCTAGCATGCCAAATATTAAATTAACAAACAATATAAGCAGAAGGAGAAATTTTATTAGCATCAACATTCAACTTAAACATCCTATCAGTGGCATAACCCTTACCTATAAAAATTCCATTTTTGGTCAAAGTAAATAAATTAGCACCAATAGTTTGAGTAAAGCCAGCTTTGTTGAGAAGATAACCCGAAATCAAATTTTTTCTTATCTCGGGAGTGTGAAGAACATATTTGAGGATAACAGTCTCTCTCGAAGTGAACTTTAATTCCACATTTCCAGTACCAGCAACCTCAGTGGAGTGAGAATCACCCAACAATACCTTCTTATCTGCAGTCTCAGAATAAGTCTTAAACATAGTACGGTCATAACAGATATGGCGGTAAGTTCCATTATCCAACCACCACCCTTTGGCACCGCTCACCATGTTGATTTCTGAAATCATAGCACATAGGTCCTCTTTGGTCAAATTCGCTTGTGCTTGTGGCACATTGTGACATTTACGATCCATATGGTCAGTCTTGTCACACTTAAAACAGAGAAACTGTCCCGAGTTGCTAGACTGTCCATTTCCAGGGTTCTTATTCTTATTCTGAGTCTGAGTCTGAGTCTGATTTTTAAAATTCTGGTTGTGGCTTTTTTTTTCTTGATTTTTCATATTTTTTTCGTTTGCCTTTAAAACAACTGGAGTGTGGGTTCTTTTTCTGATTTTTGTTGTTAGACACAACAAGAATTTCATCTTTATAGTCCCGTTTTCGAGATTCCTCCTCAATTCTCAATTTAGTAATGAGTGACTCTAGTGAAAATTCTTTTGACTTATGCCTCAATATTTTTAAACTCTTTAAATAGTGGAGGTAATTTATCAATAATTACAGCCACCTGAAATTGCTCATCTAAAGCCATGCCCTCGAAAATAATTTCATGGGCAATCATTTGTAAATCATGGATTTGAGCAACAACAGATTTGTCATCCGTCATTTGAAATTTCAAATAACGGCTGACGGCATATTTTTTAGCACCCGCCTCCTCCGTGTCATATTTTTTAAACAGTGCATCCCAAACATCTTTTACAGTTTTATAATTGGTATAATAGTCATAAAGTTCATCACTTAGAGCATTCAAAATATAATTCTTGCACAGAAAATCATTTTCCTCTCAAGTTCTATTTGTTTTTCTTTCCTCAACAGTAGGTGGATTATTTACTACGGGTTTGTAAAATTGAACACACGATATGACTTTTTCTTAGTTAAATAAAGTAGCAATTTTTGGCTCCAGCATTTAAAATGGGTGCATTCATATTTGAAAGGATTGTTAAGGTTGCTAGAGTTAATTTTGTCCATGGCAGAATAGGGAACACCTTAAAATTGTTGTAGCAGCAATTTAAATGCAGAAGTAAATAAGGAACGAAATTACCCAATTTTAAAGAAAATAAATCTGAGACAGAAAATGTAAGAAATCTCGAAAGTAGGTACAGTCTAGAACACGGCTGAGTCACGGATAAAGTCTCTCTCTTTAAGGTGTTTCGCGGCTCTTCCCAATGTGTGCTGACAATCACAATTGCCTCATCACCCCGGGATAAAACAACCTCCAGTAATTAAAATATAGATTGATAAAGCACAAGAATCAATCTGGTCCATGTACACCATTCGTAATAATTTCTCGAGTCTAATAATAAATATGGGGAGGATTTATTATTCCAGTGTAGAAGAGAAAAAATTTAGAAGCAGTTTTTTGTGTTTGGAAAAGTTGTAGAGTTGCAGAACTGGTCTGTCAAAAACGGAGGTGGAATACCTCTTTCATGGGGAAATAAAAAAGACGTTGGACAAAAATATGGAGAGACAATTATGTACTTGTCCAAAAAATTATTTCTTAATGAGCCCAAGCCCAGGACCTAGGACCCGAACACGAGCACTGATCGGGCCAAACGGATGGCGGCGACGGTGCGCGTATGTGACTTAGCCCATTGGGCCTGCCCCACATACCCACAAAACACTGAATGCCCAAAGGGCTGAACCGTTAGTCTAAAAAAAGAGTATATTAACACTCCCATTTTAAAGACCCCACCGATGTGGGACAAAGCCAAAAGGCATTTTCATGTTTTGCACTCTATCAGCTTAACAGTTGTTCTGTTCCAACAAGCCTCGTCACCATTTTTGAAATGATCATTGAGCAGAGAAACCGCTCCCCCTCTCTTGTGTTACCATTGCTTAATAGAACAAGGTCGTCCACATAAAAATACACCGCCAACGTTTTGGCCCAGGTTACAATCTTTATCACCCCCAACCCAACTCTGTGTTAGCCTTAGTAGCTTTGTCTATTGGTACAAAACCTTTGCACTAGTCTCCTACAGCTTTGAACACATCCACCCTCCACAAATGGAGGGATAAACCCCACTTGAATTCGAACACTTTTTGGCATACGTAGAAATTTTGAACATCACCTCAATAGATGCCAACGATTTAACAAAACTCATTTAGCTAATAATGACCAGCCCTTCTTTTCCAATACTCTATATGCTTTTACTTTTGACGCGAAGATGAACAAGAACGGTGATGAGTTCAAACAGTGAACCTCAACCCCACCTACTAGTTTTCATCTCTCCCAGTGACGGAGCTAAGGCAGTGCTGGGGTGGGCAAGTGCCCCACCCAGGATTTTGGGGTAATTTTTTTTTTTTTTTTGCATTTGTATAAATTTGATGGTAAGCCTGTAATGTTGAAAATATTTTCGGGAACTAATGTAATATATTTTAAAATCCACGTCTCTTAAGAAGTTTAGTAGAGTTCCAATCCCAAAAGTTAAAATAAGACCCAGTTCCCCCCCCCCCCTCTCTCTCTCTCTCTCACACACACACACACACACACACACACACACACACACACAAAATTCAAACCGACTTCCTTGCTCTCTCTCAAACCGATGTTCTTTATCAAACCAGTATTGACTTTGGCGACCCAACATGCGACCTCCTCTGTCTCCCTCTGACAAACTCACTCTTTGTGTTTAAATGAAGGTAACTATTATTTTCAATATCTTTAGGGGTTTGAATGTTAGTAAATTGATTTGATTTTTTAGAGTTTTATTTGGTTGTTTTTAAGGGTTTGATTTGATTTGGTTGTTGTTTAGTGTTAGACAATTTGTGGTGATGGAATTATAATTTAGGGTTATCGGATTGGTATTGCTATATTGAGGCATTTTTCCTATATCTCGTATTTTATTTTAATTTGATGTTTGAAATGTAGTCACCTAAAAAACATAATATATGTGGAAAAAAAAAGTTCTCCCCAAGGAGCTCCCGCCTCCGAATCAACACACTCGCAACTTCGTGCCCCATCTAAAACAAAAATATCTTATGCATAGTTGCCTAAATTTTACTAAGTTGATGTGATTTGGTCATTGTTAGAATATGGTTTGATTTTATATTACTAGTGTTTTGGATTAGGGTATATTTTCTAAATCTCACATTTTAGTGTAATTTGAGATTTGAATGTATGGTTGCCTAATTTAACAATGTATCTAAATTTAGCTAAAATAAGCAGAATATTTGTGAAAAATCTAAAAATACCCTAAAAAATTCTTCTCAGGGACTCCCGCCCCTAAACACGCAACTTCTATGATTGCCCCACCCAAAAAAAAAATCCTAGCTCCGCCCCTGGAGGCTCCCATGAGACTTTCAAACTTTCGTTAATGTTTTTCGGGGTGTTGGCAGTGCTCATGATTATAGGTGGTACCGGTAGTTATTAATAGTGATCGTTGATGAAGTTCTTGATGTACTGGTGCCTGTAATGTTAAAGGGCAGGCACATGCGGTCATAACTATCGTCTTTGTACCTAAACCGAAAAGTATAGACTTTAGTGGAATGGTGATTACACACGATACATGACTATGGATATGAGTATCTTACCCAATATAAAACAGACAAAGAGATATGACACACATAAAAAACACTACAATATAATACGTTAGTTAGAAAAATTATATCATACTCCCTCCATTCAAAATTATTATTGACGGTTTCCATTTTATGTTATCCCAATTAATAGTCATGTTTTAAAAAACAGTAAGACTAGATGAGATTACAAAATTACACATCCAAACAATACCTATGAGACCAAGTGTATTCATCATTTTTTTCAAGTGTGTATTTATCATATCTAGGAGGCTAAAATTGGAAACTAAATTTTTTCTTCTAATGTGTGACTTTCAAATGATGACACTATTAATTTGGTACTGAAGGACTGTATTTTTATGTAAAAAATTTACCAAAGTTAATAAGCTATTGAACAATATGACTAGAAAAAATAATTTAAGTCATTGAAAATTGTATAAAAAATAAAAGCAACATTTTAATATTTATCATTCATTCATGTTCAAAAGTTTTGTGAATACATGGCTATATTTCATTTTCATGATTTCAACAGGGATTAGCCCTGACATTTAAGGGGAACAATGGAAAATAAAAAAAGACGTCAAAAGAAGAATGAGAAGATATTGAGAAATTATTATCAATTTAAAGTATTGTAAAAAAATAAAATTAGGAACATTAGTTTAGTGTATAAATAAATTTTTATAGACATAAGTGCTAGTAACTTTAAATATTTTAATATTACTCACAAGAATCATGACTAAGGGGCATACATTATTGCTAATATATCACAAATTCATCAAGTAAAAAGCTAATAAACCCATATATTAACTAAAACACAACTATTTGAAAATTTTAGTAACCTTTCACCAAAATTCCTTAGTTTCAAGACTAAAACATAAAAATCAATCCATTGTAATTATGAAAAAAGTTCCAATAATTGTGAAAACATTTTTTTTGTAATATTCAAAAATCATGTACTATCTTTATGATTTTTTTAATCAAGAATTTCATTTACAATACATTGACAATCTAATTACTAATCATAGGACTATACGAGCGTGTAACATAGATGAAATAATAGATAAGACCATCTTCGAAGAAGCGCATAATGAGAAAAAAAGATGTGCATGTTGGAATTGCAGGGAAATGATATGCATCGTAGAATTGTAATTTTATGAGTTATAACCTAGAACTTATTTGGTTAAGTGAGATACCAGAATGGATGTTCATTTGTTTGTTGGTGTTATACAAAATTGATTGAAACGTAACACCTATAGTGTCACATAAAGAATTTTCTTGATTTTTTTTATATCATTTACCGATGATTATGCTTATATATTGCCATTTTCTTGTTTTTTCCATCAACATTGTGTCAAGATACAAGTTTGCCCTACGTGCTTGCAACCGTCTATGTTATTTGTGGATAATATTATTTTAATGGATGAAACTAAGGTAGGAGTTAATACTAGATTGGAATTGTGGAGGGAAACTCTAGAAACAAAAGAGTTTAAAATAAGTACAACTAAAAAATAATATGAGGAGTGAAATTTTAGTAATAATAGGATGACAAACAGGGATGTGATAAAACTTCAAGGTCAAGAGATACCTAGAAATGTAATTTTTGTTATTTATGCTTGATTATTAAAAGAGATGGATATATTATTTGTGATGTTACTCACAGGGTTAATGTATGTTGGGTCAAGAACAAAAGTGCTATCGACACATTATGTGATCCGTACATACCTTCAAATTTAAAAGGAAAGTTATATAAAATGGACAATAGACCTCCCATGTTATATGAGATAAAGTATTAGGCAATCAAGAAATAAAATGTGCAGAAAATGAGTGTGGCAGAGATGCGGATGTCAAGATAAATTTTTGGTAAAACTCGAAAGCAAAAGATTAGAAATAAACAAATTCATGAAATAGTAGAAGTAGCTCCCATAGAAGATAAATTGAGAGAAAATCAACTTAGATAGTTCAGAGACGTCAAACATAGGCCAATAGATTTCTCATAACGAAGAGTGATTTGGTTAGTATTGATGGTAACGTTAGGGGTGGAGGTATGTCTAGATTGACTTGCTAGGATATTTTAGAAAAGGAAATGATATCATGTGGTTTAGTAAAGAATATTGCGCTAAATAAAGTAGAAAGGAGAAATAGAATTCATGTAGTTGACCCTAAATAATTGGAAAAAGGCTTTGTTGAGTTGAGTTTAATCTGTTATTATTTAGTATTTATATGTAATAACCCTCGCTTATGGGACCGTATTTTATAATAATTACTTAGTATAGTAATTGGAACCTAGTGTTGGGTTATGATTTGAATGATGAATTCAATGTAGAAAAGTTGATATTTATTATGAGGTTGCATACATATCATAATTATGGGAAATATTGCTATGTCATGCTTATTAATATCATCTGAATATAAAATGATATTTGGCTTAATTATGAGACCGGAACTTAAATTGAATTTTAAAATGTCCAAATGATAATTTGGAGGTTGCAGTTGATTCCAGAACGTGCGAAATAGTCAAATAATATACCGTATTGTATTTTGTAGTTTTGGGCATTTTTGACTGGTTATGCCTTAATTATGCTATTGCGTATTATTTTATCGCACTTTTGGTTAAATTAAGTGGGCCATTTACCTTAAGCCACGACTTAAGTCTTCTAAGTCTCCTAATTTCCCCAAATTTCATTCCTAAACCTAAGAGAGTAAGAGAGAAGTGGAGAGAAAGCTTTGGTGATTGAGAGAGATTGTTACTACACCAAGAAATCTGCATATTTGCTGAATCAAGGCAAGTTTCTACTTGCTATTTGTTGTCTTGAGATAGATGATTGTTTATGATAATGGTGTATTAATCCTAGTTTAGCAAACTTAGGGTTTCATTATGTGTTTTTGGGTTTTGATTCATTCAAAGTTAATTCATGAGGTTTTAAGAGGATCAATAGCATCATTTATGTTCTTATAGTGTTAATACATGAGTTTGGTTTGGAGAAGATTGAGTTTGGGTAGAAAATGGAGTCCAAGACTCCATAGCCATTTCTTGGCAAAATCGCAGCCCGAATCGATTCGGCCCCTTGGGCGAATCGATTCGGCTAGGGGCAGTGCTCAGGTCTTGTTGACCGAATCGATTCGGAATTGGTCCGAATCGATTCGGTAGTTAAGCAGAAACCCAGATTTTCTGACCGAATCGATTCGGTCTCCCATCCGAATCGATTCGGCATTTATGCAGAACCTCAACTTTTCTGGCCGAATCGATTCGGCCAAGGGGGCGAATCGATTCGGTAGCCCTGCATTTTCAAAATTTTTCTTTTTTCATTTTTAACCCTTTTTCTTTAGGATTATTTGATTAGGGACCTTCTTAAATGAAGTAAACATAGGGATTAGAGTTCTAGTTGAGTTGGGACGACATCCTAGACTCGAAAGGGTTCATCTAGGATTCATTCAAGGTGGAATTTAAGGTGATGTTTAGGCATCACTTTTGTCTGGTAGTTTTATATCGGTCTGGAATCTATTGAGGTCAATTTGGAGACTGTAGAATTCAATTAGAGTTAGATTTGACTTGATGATTTATAGTAAAGCCTAAAATAGGCCTTGGGGATAACTTTGGAGTCTAAATTCCTTTTGAGGATGATAGATCGGTACGAATTACATATAGTCCCGATTTAACTTATACCCTTTTAATTAAAATGGGGAATTGATAAGGTAAATGATAATTTACTAATCATGTAATGGAAATTAATAAAATGGATGTTACACACCTCTCTAAATACCATCTTAAGGGAAGTCCGCACGATAGGTGAAGCCCCCTGGCTAATGAATGCAGGGTGGATATAGTCCTAGGCCATGGGAGCGCTTGTGGTTACTTTTCTGCGGGGGTAGGGAGATTCCGGGTGTGGTCTTGGCTACCACGCAGGCTCATGGCCGCTTCCCGACGTTTTCGATAGGATCCCAGGTTGTCTTGTGTTAGGCCCTGGAAGATGATGGTTATTTAGGGACGCGCCATGGGGAAACCCGGATGGGCGGTCTTAGAAGCGTTATATTTATATTTATGAGTATTCTAATTATCGAGTTGGACTCGATGGAACATTAATTGCCCTAGAGAGCAAAATTATGCCGCAAAGTGCATGTTATTGAGATTAGTGCCATATAGAGCACATGATGTCAATTATATTCCTGATAAGGAATGGAAAATGAATATTTGAATTGAAATATGATTAAAGATGATAAAGGCTTATAAGCACTTTTAATTCTGTTTTATTGTGAATCTCACTCTATGTAGTCCTTCACTAGTTTCATTTCCTTATATGCCGTTAACATGCTAGACTATCATCCATGCTAAATTGTGCATCATTGTCATACTTGTCATTTATCTATTGATCACATATACCCGGCCCTGACCGGTTTTCCTTTTCTTGTTGTATATGTATATCTATATTATCCGTTCAGGTGTTCCGCCGCACGGTCGCCCGTAATGACGTTTCCCTTCCGCATGTTTTGAGGAGCCGTGACATTGTGCGGGTTTCACGGGATTTTGAGTAGACGCCTCTGTTTATGTTTCTAGTTATGTTCAGTTCATTCGGGCATGTTGCCCAAACTGTTGTAAATGTATAATGAATTTATTATGTAACACTTGATGCTATAAGTATGTTGTATGGATGGTATTGACCGAAGCTTTATTCGGTCCTTTGTATCTTTCGGGATTTCTTATATACGCTTGTGGGGGTTTCCACCCTCTATTTCTATGATGGGTTGTTGAAAGTGTTTTCCTTTTAATTTCAAATCAAAGTTTTTGATAACCCGTTTTCTGGAATATAGAGTGGTTATTCCTTATACTTTATATATTGTTGTGATGCTGAGGATGATATTATCCATGATTTCCTATTTAATCGGGGTATAGGGCTGGCCACCCTTTATTTCGGATAGCGGGTTGTCACAGATGGTATCAGAGCATCAGGTTCTAGAGTCTTTAGGATCTATGCGGACTTGTCACGTTCTACCGTAGCGTTCTTTGATATAGAACTTAATGTTAGGACGGCTTTGCTGCCTATATATGCGATCTCCTACATCATGTATCCTACCTCTCGGATTATGACCCTATCACAATATCTACTTCTTACTTCCACCAATATTTTCCTCTATAACCATGAACCTTTCGTTCGCTAATAACTTCGATTGGTTGGCCTTGACACCCGTTGTCCCTATATATGAGTGGAGTGGTAGATGAGTGGAAGACTGACTTTAAATGATGAATTATAAGAATAGACAATCATGTTGTTTGGGATGTCCGATGCTCCATCAACATTTATGCAGTTCATGACCTAACTTTTTTAACCTTACTTAGGGAGTTCATTGTTTTCTTTTTCTATGATATCTTGGTATGTATCCAATAATATGAGGATCATGTGTCACACTTTGCACAAGTTCTGAATGTATTTGAAGATAAGAAATTCCACCTACACATTAAAAAAATCTCATATATGGTAATGGAATTTACCTTCTCGGGTACGCAGTATCGAAATATTGGTCTCAAGTTGATGATTCGAAAATATAAGCTTTTGTTGACTAGACGAATTCCCCCCATCCTATATTCATAGGTTTAATGGGATCATCGAGTTATACCATCAACTAAGGGAAATATTAAACTCTATCATGACCCATATTTGATTTCCTGACTCCCTTTTGAGTTATGATGGACAAATAAGGTATAGTCATCCTTTTAGCAACTTAAGACCTTGAAGATAATCGTACCCATTTTATATCTTATTTGAGATCAATTGTGATGCGAGAAAATATGATATTACGATAATCTAGAGAAAGAGGGGGGACATGTAGCCCTTAATTGTCAAAATGTATCTGACCTTGCTCATAATTACTATACCTATATTTTAGAGTTTGTCGCTATACATGTAATCCATCACTGAGAGGAGTATAAGATAAATTAGAATGTAGTATCATATCTGATCATGATGCATTATGGTATTTGGGAAGTTATATGCGTGTCAACAACCGACACATTAAGTGGAACATATGCAACAATTCACCTTCCTCCTTAAGTTAAGTCAATAAAAATTGTATTGTTAATGAAGTCAACTATCGTAACCATTCGCTTCCTACTCTAAAGGGCATATTTTTTTTATGAGATCCAAGACGATTATGCTACCGAACTATCTTTGTTCTTGTACATGTTAAGTGTCAAAAACACCATAACTCATTTGACGGGTATGTATTGCAGGACACGTGCCTTTTTCAATATTTGTCATTGTTAAATAGATGGGTTGTGTTTGAGAAGTATAATGGAGTGTCGATATCGAAGAGTAAAGAATTATATATAAAATCATGAAAAATTATAAGGGACCACTCCGAGCTTTCATAAATTCTAGGCAGAATTTCAAAATGAAACCTTCATATATATATATATATAATGCTAAAAATCTAGAAAAATAAACAATTTTGTGATGCTCTTTTTGTGAGTAATTCTAATGAGATTCTCAAATTGTACCAAAATTCAGAATCAGGTCAGTTGTCAAACACACATTGATTAGTGTGTAGAAATCACATGCAGTGTTATCAATCGCAACATGACATTGTGGGTTGACCCGATAAACTCACAAACAGGTGTCTAAACCAGATTGAGTTAAGCATTAGGTCATTTACACAATTCACCTGATGTTGACTCAGTGGGTTGACTTTGTGACACAACCGATTTGTTTACAAACTCGGTAACCCGAGTTAGAATTATTTTCATTTCAAAGGTTATCTAACATATTAGAATTACTTTTGCTATTGTGACACTAAAAGGTTAAAATTTTATCTATCCCAAATGAATAGTCGTATTTTCCTTTTAGTCAATCCCAAAATAATATCTGTATTCATAGTTCTCAAATCGCCAATTGTATCATGAATCGTTTACCCCCCGAATCGCGAATCGTGAATCGAGTCGTGAATCGAGCCGGTCGAATCGGAATCAAATGATAAAAATGAAATAAAACATACGTAAATGAGATTTGACACTATAGAATTGGTAATTAAGCATGATATGACAAAAAACTAATCGTAGCACATGGTAATATATCAAAATATAGCACAAAAATTAACCGTAGCACATGTTCACATTCTTTTTAAGCTTAATAAACAACTCAAACAATAAGATTAATTTAAAACAGTAATAACTTAAAAAAAAATTACACTACTTCAACGGAATTTACAAAAATAAGCAAAAAAAAAATGGCAAAAGAACCTAAACAAAACATCAAGAGGACTTAAAAAAAAAAGCAAAAAAATAGCAAATGAACTAAAAAAAAGCAACCCTAAGAATATGTATGTTAAATGAAAAATAGCAAAATAACCTAAAAAAAAGCAAAATAACTAAAAAAAATAGTAAAATAACTAAAAAAATGTATGAGAAATGAAAGAAGCAGCAACGAAAGAGCAATGAAACGTATGAGAATACTTACCTTGATTCAACGAAATAGCAACGAAATAGGGTTACGAAGGGGAGAAACAATGTGATAGGGTTACGAAATATGTTTTGGCTCCGAAAATAGCAATGAAATAGGGTTACGAAGGGTTACAAGAGGAGGTTTTGGGTTTTTAGTTATATTTCTTTTTGTCTTGTAAGTTTTAAAATAAAATAAAAAACACATGCGCTACAACTGGTTCAAAAAAGACCATTTTTTTAGAATCGTTAAAGCTACCAATTCACGATTCTGAATCGTATCGTCCGATTCGATCTCGAATCGCACGATTCTTTAGCCATTTTTTATTCTAAGGCAGTTTCGTATTGTTTTGGTATGGAATGGAATCGAATTGTCCGACTCGAATCGCGAATCGGACGATTTTGACAACTATATGTATTACTATATAAAAGTATGCAAGATTATAAAGTCACTTATTCGAATAATACTTGTGAGATGGAACTTATCTAAGTGCCTGTCTTACATATAAAGATATTTATTATTTTTACTTTGTTGATTTTGGAAGGTAATTTGTTTTCTTAAAATGTTTTACTTTCAAACAATCAAATATATGTATAATACAAAAATTGTATTTAAAAAAAAAAGAAGTACATATTGTATTAATGTTATTTATTTTTAAATTAATGAATAATAGAATCGGTCCAACCAAGACACCCATTGGTTGGATCAGTAACCCGATGATCCGATCCCCTCACCAAGTAGATAACCGGGCCGATTCTAATAACTACGATCACATCGATCCATTTAGAATATTATCCTGTGATTGACAACTCAAATGGGGTTATTTTTTGGATACTCGAGGAAAAGCCAACATACATAATATTTTCTTGTTGCATTTTGTACTTCCATATCGCTTTAACACTCAAGATAATTATTCTAACATTTATGGTAATGGTTGATGAAATGTAATACAATAGTTTGTGCGAAAAACAGGTTGAAGTGCAAGAAATACTATATGAGTAGAATATTCCCTATGATAATTGTCAAGTGAAAAAAATTGATACAGATAACTAAAATTCTATCCTGATTGATCATCCTGGGCATGAAGAACTAGGCCAAAGCCAAGAAGGAATAATGAAAAGAAGAAGCCTCTCAACATCTCCAGCACATTCATAAAGTCTTCAACTGGATTACTATGTGCGCTTCCATCTTATACATGTCAATACAACCACAAACAATTGCCATGTTGCTAAATTATTAAGTAAAATTATTCGAGTGACACTCAAATGTCTCTCATTGACAAAATAGGGTAAATAAATTCTATCCAGACTGTAATGATAATCATTACTTATGTTTTGGTATATTAACTTTAAACATGCATAAAAACTAAAATTTATCATTTAAGCCAAAAAAGTCATTAAAGCTCCTTATCTTTTTACATTTTTAGAATATTTATATTTGTGCATATATTAATATTTTAATACACAAAGCATGACTTTCTTGATGTTTATTGAACATAATTTTAATGAAGATATTCTTTGACCAAAATGAAGTAATGAAATGTACTTGAGGTTTCAATATTGGAAGTTGGATCTCAGTCTTCTCCAAATTTTGTTAGTACATGAATCTTGGAGTTTTCTAGATGTGTAAACTTTGACTATTTTTATTGCATTCATGTAAGATGTTAACATTAATGAAGACACAATCACAAACACAATCTCATTTTTCTCGTGTTATCTAATTAAAATATTGTGTGACCTTTTAAAATACAATCCATTCCTAAATGAAAAAAAATTACAATATTCAAAGCAATAATGTTATTAACCCTCCGAAAAAGTCAAAGTTTTCATAAATTTTATAGTAAAAAGTACTCTTTGGTTATTCTCAAATAAATTTTAAACACTAAAGGAATTTTAACAAATTTTAAACACTTAGGTCCATTAATTCTCTTCTTGTAGGAGTCCAGGCTGGTGGCATAACAACTGGATCGAATAGTAAATTGTCCTTAAGTTGCGAGGGCCCTAATTGTAAATTGCAAAAATTTATATTCAAATGGAGAGAATAGATTGAATAATGCAAGGGATTATAAGTGTTTAGTCCCATTATTAAATATTTATTTGTATTCACTCATATGTTTTTACTTTTTTAGTCGTTGATTCTATTGTAACAACTGTATGACACGTGTCATTCTCTGCAGAGAGAAAACTAGGCGTTTACATGACTCTTGAGGAAAGTTTTGAGTAGTTATGAGACTAAATACAATTTAAAAAATACATGGGAGGGAACCTAAATTTTTTTTGAGCATGGGACTAAACACAAAAAAGTAATAACTCAAATGGTCCCAAAACTATAGGTCTGTTTTTAAAAAAATCCCTAAACTAAATTTTGTCTCAGTTTAATCGTGAAACAACTAACTTTTTTTAATTTGGCACTTTTGTTAAATGTAATCGACTGGATAAAATTACCAAATCATCATTTATTGTAACTGAAACAAGCTTCAAATTAAGACAGGCCCAATTAAACCTTCACCAATCCCTAAACTTAATTAAACCCAAACTCCTCTCTCCCTCTCCCACTTCATTGGTGAAGCCCCCACTCCTCCCTTCCCATTCCTATTATAGAAGTATAGTACATAAATAATTTAAGACCAAAAGTTTATATTGTGAATTTTTTTTTGGAAGAACACTCATCGATCAATGTTGTAGAAACAATCTCTTGAAGATGAAATTGTCGGTCGCACAACTGTAGTCATCCACTTGAACACACCCCTATCAGGATTCAATTACTATGAAACACTATCAAGAATTATAGGAACCCAAAAACTTCCCGGTGAAAATATAAAAAATATATTATTTGGATTTTAGCCCCAATTAATTTTGTCCATTTCGGAATGAATTTCGAATTAAAAATTATTGTGGGATTAACCCTCATTTTCACTTTTAACGACACTTTTTGAAAAAATGTGTCTCTCAAAATATTTTTAAAAAAATCAAATAGCATCGTTAAAAGTGAAAAATGTGGCTTTATCCTACAATAATTTTTATTTAGGGGTTAATTACTAAATGGATAAAATTAATGGGGGCCAAATCTCAAATAAATTTATAAAAAATAGTGAAAAAGATGGAAATTTAGTGCAATAAAGGACATACATTTTTCTATATATTTTGAAAGAGAAAATTGATTTTTTAAAGAGATCAAAATATAAGCATCAGTAAATAATAAGTCAACCCCACAATCAAAAAGTATCCACAGTAACGGTTGAAACCATCTAAATACTATGTGCCTTAATTATTTCTTTAATTCACACGCACACACACGCGCCCCCCACACACATTCTGACTCCTATGGACACTGAGTGTGCGAACCATTTTTTTTAAAATGGTGGAGTGGATCTTCATAACAAAGAGATCATCCATAAAGAAATATCAAAAAATTCAATGTCGTGTCAAACCATTAAGTCTTTCATTGATCAATGTAAATAACTCAATTTCATATAGAAGTCAAGTATCTATAATTGTATGGATCCCATCCATAGTTTTTTACACTTCATGAAGTGACAATGGATTCAATATCTCAATGATTTTTTGACTACGTGCTACTTTGCGGAATATCAATTTAGCAAGTCTAAGAGTATTCAACATCCATGCCTTTGTACACACACAATTCCGTGTATATAATATTGTTAAAGAGAAATGCAAGATTTTTATAAACTATGGAAAGTTATTAAAAACAATGGGGTGCATTTAAAACCACGCACTAAGTTGGAATTTGTCCTACTGGCACGTGCGTGTAATACCCCAAACGTTTTTAGAAGATTCCTAATTAATTAATTGAGAATAATATTAATTATTTAAAAGGCAACTCCGATTATTTATGTATTTAAAACTGAGAAATTGAAATGTATGAATGTGAAAATAATTTAAAATTAGTGAAATTGATTAATTGATAAGTTTTAAAGGAGAAAGTTTGATTTTATTAAAGTATGGGATTGAATTGATAATTATGATACACTATAAATTATTTTAGACTGTTGGAGCGTTTTGAGAGTATTCTTGGGAATTAGGTAGGATTTTCAAATATTGGAGTCCTTAGGGTTTTGAGTTTGATATAAAATAATCTCTTCCTTGAGCCCACTAATATTTTAAGATCCCTATTTGTATAGCCAAAACTCGTTGTCTCAGGTCTTCAAATTGTTATTAATATGCAACCACTATAAATGTTTATTGTAGCTTATTCAATTCACCAATAACATCTTCATGGCCCAAATCAAAGAACCTAGCACTGATGGTATCTGCGAAACCCCTCCAATATATCCAATCTAGACTAAAAAAAAAATGACTTCAACTAATGGCCCGTCCTTCCATTCAAGTGTATAGATGCAAATATTACTTTTTTTCTTTCAATCATGGAGTCGAATTGGAAATATCTGGCATACTTCTTTAGATGCAAATATTATTTGTTTTTCAGATGTATGATTTAGGTGGGTGGTAACTGAGGGTTGATTTGGTAATTATTGTGTGTTGAATCCAAATGTTTAGGTTTGATTTGGTAATTATTGGGTTTCTCTTTAATTAACACCTTCTCCTTAATAACTAATCTCAAAGCACCATCTCCCCTAGCTCAAAATATCCACAATTTTGGTCAAAGTATTTTTTTGTTTTCTATAATTTTGGTCAAAGTATTCATAATTTTGTTCAAAAGTATCTATATTTGGGTTAAAATATTTGTATTTTGGTCAAAGTATGTTTGGAGTGATTAAAATATCGAATAGCATGAGAAAGTATATATTGACAGAACATAAGCAATGTGCTTAGTTAAAATAATGCTAATACAAGGGCCTTACTCAACTTGTAATATAAAACTAGGCATGGTCATTTATAAAATTGGGTTGAGCTATGAATAAAATGTGAGTTGTATGAAGTCTAAATGTAATTGCGAATATAATGAGATATTATCATTAGTGTCATGGTAACTGCACTCTCATTTTTTATTCCTCCCACCGTAACATAACTTTTGTAAATATAATGTATAATTATTTTAAAGCATGATATGGTGATAATAAACATATAATTTGAGTGCTTTTAGTAGAGTCCTTATCGTTAGAGAGGGTAAGGCCCTGTTTGATAGGACCTATTTGCCTTGACAAATGTTCAGTTCCATGCTAATTTCGAACTTTTGGTACATTTAATACATATTTTATGTTTTTTAATTGAATTGCCAATAGTGGATCATGTGACCGTTTTTACATCCTTTTTTGAGGAATTTATTTCTTTGACCCCCTTTACCCAAAGAAATGAATGCTGTGAAAATTAAAAACCATCTATTTCTATTAACTAAGGTGAGAGGCAACAAATTGATGGGGGAGCATGCCATTAATATCTCCAAACCCTATCATCTTATACCAAATTCAACCACACATTCAACACAAGAAGATATTTGGGGAGCAGAGGTATGTGCAAAACTATAGTTCCGCCGTTTTCTTTATATTTATTTTTGTTTGCTTTTTTAGAAGCAAGAATTGTTGGTTCTTATTCTGATCCTCATCAACTTTGAGCTGATATCTTTTTGTAGGTTGAACTATTATTTTTGATATAGATTTAGTTTAAACCCATATATGAACACAAAACTGGAATAGGTAGTTGATTTACTTACCATATTACTCATATATATCTTCCGATCTGAATATGTATGTATAGTATATTGCGAGAAATTGATTTTCAAGTGTTTTTAATTTTCAAGTTTTTATTAGTTGTGTAAAGTATACGACATAACTTATTTTGTTGATTAAGTTAGTATGATGTTTCTTATGTTTAGCTTTTCATAAATATTTGGTATACTTTCAATGTTTAAGTTTGCAAACCTTCTTTATCACCAAGGTTAGTAATATTCAGCCAAAATAGAAAGAAGATTTGTATTATTTCTAATAAATAAACATTCAATTTATCATTGTGTTTACTGTGATTATAACTTTTTTTATATCCTCTGTGCAAAAAATAGGTTTGTTCGAAAACAAATTCTTTGGAAAGCTTCTCATCATGTATATATTTATTTTCCTTGTATGTAATTGTTTCTTTTAATCACATACTCGATTGTTGTATAAATGAGACTATTTAAACTTGATGTTGGATTTTGTACTATAGCAATTCATATTATTAACAGATTAAAAGTTTTGATTAACAAATTTTATGTTGTAATGTTTAAATGTTTGTTTGAGAGACCTTTATGAAATGAAATTAGAAAAATACGTGACTTGCCATTTTGAGATGAATATTCAGTTATGAAACTAATAAAAATACATGCAAGTTCGTTTGTCCATATTCAAATTCAAGTCATCTAACTTTAAGTAATTGTGTCCAAATAATTCGAGTACATTCATCCAAAGTATTTTTGTCAAAATACAAGTACATTCATCCAACTTCAAGTTCATTCATCCAATGTATTTTTGTCCAAATACAAGTACATTCATCCAACTTCAAGTTCATTCATCCAATTTGAAGTTTTTTTTTTGTTAAAATACATTCGTCGAACACTAATTACAACAATAACTTCAAAAAATGTCAAACATATTTGCGTCCAAAATAACAATGATATTATTGAAAAGGAAGACAAAATAGTGATAAGTATGCAAAAATGGTACAATGCATAAGTGGGCAAATTAAAAAAAATAGGTCAAATTATATTAATAAAATTTTCATTTACCATGATAAACTTTAGGTATTAAACAATATAGGTATGTGCGTATCAAACATGAAAAGATGAAAAATAATGAATTTCTTGGCATTCAAACAAAACTTATAAAACGAAAGTACATTGGCAAGAACAAAATTTCTCTCGATAAAATTTTCCTTGCCACTTGTTTGTTTCACTTTTCTTTTAAACGGAGACCAAGTCTAAATTTTTTGAGAACTGAAATACCCAAATAACTATTTGAATGTAACTGTTTAAAGGGTACAAAACAACATTAGAGCACCACCGAAGAAGCTTGATCGTCTGGTCCAAGTTCCATCTCAGAATGGAATAAGGCCTCGTTTGGAGCTGCTACTGTGTGTATTTTTCATTTACCTTTTACCCTTCCATCTGGTGTTAATGAAGCTACTTCCGAACTAAGTTTCTTAATGAAGTTGTTGTGTTAAGTTAGTTAAATTTTTGTAGTTGCTAAGTAGAGGCTGAAATTGCGCTCATGTGTCCTACTTGCATGGGTTCGTGTCTGGACTCAACAACAATGAGGTCCAAACACGAGTCCATACAAATGCAATAGGTCATCGAGTCCCACCCATTACGTTCGAAATGAGAGTCGGCCTAGAATTATTGTATCTAGAAACTCAACTTCATATCCTACTAACCAAGTTTATCACAAATTGATAAAAAATAAGAAAACTTCTTTTAGAATATATTTAGGAATATAATCTCCTGAATAGATATTTCCTTTCTGTTTTCTTTATCCCCCTATATCTTGCAAAGATTTCTAAACAAATGTAAGCGCAGTTGGAGAATCCCCGGGTTTGAAATAATAATCTCAAATTAAAATATTTAATTTCCCTTTTAAACAAATAGATGCGGAAGCGTTGAAAACAAGTGATGGTTCCACAAAACAACAAGGCCGGGTTTTAATATCTTAAGAAACAAATTAAAAACAACATAATTCAAGTCCTAGAATTTGCCTAAGTCATGATTATTTATTTAAACAAAGTTAGGCGAAACCATATTAATGCAAGTGACTTGAATAAACCAAATTTTGTCCAATATTTAATTTAAGTCCCAAATTAAATGAGTGTGACAATTAAGCCGAATTTTATCTTGAATTAAACCTAAAGCATGCGTTCTAAATGATGTACAAGATAAAAATAAACAATCACACTACACCGCGATATACGAGGAAAAACCCACTAACGGGAAAAAACCTCGGGACGGCCCTAGCCTCAAATCCACTAAAAACGGTATTACAAAATACAAGACAAAAGACTTACTTCCTAAACTCGAACCCTCTCAAGCCGTGATGCTCCTTCTTGTATCAACCTCCAATTAGCGAATAACCAACGGACCTCCACCGTGGTCTCGGAATACACCGATAGGACTTTAAACGGTCACCGTCACCCGAACATGGAGCCTTTCTCCAAATGGGTAGAATCTCAACAAAGGTCTTCTTTGTGATGGGGTGTAGAAGCAAACCCTAAACGTCTCTTGAATTCGGTAGAGAAAACCGGTGCCAAAAACTCCAAGTAAGGATATGTATATATAGAACTTGGAATAAACAACAATGGCTGTAAACTAGAGTGTGTATGAATTTTCCATTAAAAATTAACACTCAAAAACTTGAACATTTTCCCTAATTAAATTTGCTCTCAAACTCTCTCTAAGAGTTGGATATGGAATGGAAAAGTTAGGAAAAGTTATCTTGGAAAATGTGTTTCCCGCACATGATAATGCATTAAAAAGTTGGTTGAAAACCAAGTGGAGAAGTGGGGAAAAAACTGCCAAAACACTGCTCAAAACCGTTCCCGCCTGACGTCTCGTTCGAACGAACTTGACTCTCGTTCGAACGAGAATTCTAACGAGCGACCAGCCTGGGCTCGTTAGAATCTCGTTAGATATTTCGTTAGAACGAAAACTCGTTCGAATGACATATTGAACGACATATTGAACGACTGACCAGATAAGGGTCGTTGGCAAACTCGTTCGAACGAACCTGGTTCGAACGACAAAACTCGTTCGAATGAAAAATCTCGTTCGAACGACATTTCTAACGAACTTCCAGAAAGTTTGTAAAATTCGATTTTGGCCCAGAAACTTTTATAAACTTTTATATACTTATTTTTAAGTTTCTAATTGATACTTTCTGAAAAATAAAATGCAGTTTTTATTAACCTAACACCCAATACAAATTGTTCCAAGTTCCTATATACATATAAATACATTCATACCTTGGGAGCATGGAACCTAAGTTGATGACGTACAAACGAGGCACATAAACTACGACATGTTGATGATGCTTTATACTCTTTGCCGCTACGACTTCAATAAACACTTCATAGGTCTTGAATATTACAATTAAATAAAATCCTATGAATAAATGTTTTTGTCCGGAATTGAGCCAAAACTATAAGAGGACTCAATTAGAAATTTGTGTCCGTACAAATCTCCCCCTTTGGCTATTCCGGGACAAAAACCAAACAAAAATCCTAAAGGGCCGTCAAGCTCTACTAGACTCAAAACATAACCCACCCAATCTTGACTCAACCCAAGGATCAAACGCTTTGCCATAGAAAGATGCCGCTATAGAATAATTCCTGCACACTTAAGCAAACTCATCAAATGCATAGGGAATATCAAAGTATTAAATGCAATTAACTATTAAATGCAATTAATTAATTAGACCCCTAAATTAATTCTCCCTTTAAACACATGACCTACTTAGAAAGACGTCTCTCCCTAAGATAAATCTCCCCCAAACGAAGATACGATAATAATAGGATTAGATACCATTTCTCCCCCTATCATCATTCTCCCCCTTTTTGTTCGGGAATAGGCAAAGGATAAAGAACTGATAAACAGCATGAGAAAGCTTAAATAAAAGACATGACAGCATATGGGCAATAAAAACAAGGCAAAGACAAACAAATATCATATATATATATATACTTTAAATATACCAATAGAGCACTTGCATATATATATATATAGATATAAACACACACATGACACAAAATACAATAAGTTTTCACACTCGTATGGCAAAAATGTGTCATATGGAAACGGAAGTGTAGGGGTGTGAACTAGCAACAATTAAATTTAGACCCAAACACTTAAGAAACGTTCACGGAGTTCTCATTTGATTGCAAACTTCATCACAGTTAAATATAACCTCATGTGACAATATAAAGATTGAACTCAATGAACAAACATACACAATGCATACAAGCCTAGCATGATAATGATTCTACAAACCAAATAGAGTCATGACATTAAAGACAACTAGGATAAACGGACATTGTGCAAACCGTTGATATACCATCCAATTCTCCCTCAATGAGCATATATATTCTTTTGTTTGTGAATGAATATATCAAACAAACATAGGCCTTGGCAATTGCTTTCTTTTGAATGCCAGATATTCTGTTTTTAGGCCTTTGGATCACGTATTTATTTTAGATCCAATCAACGGTGGCTTACAATCGCAAAGGATTTAATTCATCCTTTCGGAGCCCTTCCCCGTGCATATATTAATTTATCATGTTATCATTTTTCGCACAAATCTCACATGCAACGGATTTTGACATGCACTAGTCCTCCTAGGTCATAGATATGTAGATGAGTAGGTTGATAGGAGAACACCTCAAAAAGCTCAAATATAACATGTGACATTAAGATTTCAAAAGAGCTCGTGCATGTGTGAATAGAGGCATATAGAAATAGAATCCATTTAAACAATACAAAATCAAACTACTCCATATAAAACATGGTAAAGAACATTTTAATGATTGAAAATCTAAACCAAAAGTTCTAGTCACATGGGAGCGTAAACGATAGGATTCAAACACAAATATATGCCACATAAAGTGTGTCAAACAAAAATACACACAAAATAAAATCTTTTTGAGTTTTTAACATTTTTAAACAAAAATAAATATTTACTCAAAAGGACAAACAAAAATCATTTGTATTTTTCATTAAGCTTAAATGAAATAAATAATACACAAATGATAAACAAAAATCTTTTTATATTATGCAGTCGATTCAAACACAAAATGTAAAACAAAAAGATAAACAAGTCATAATTTCTAGCATGTGATATGAAATTAGGCAATGACTAGAAAATGACTAAACAAGCATACATTTAGCATATGAATATAGCATGAAGTACAAACGCTAAAGTATGCAAACACTAACACATTTATCCTTTAGATTTAGCAAGGGAGGAGGCATGTGTAAGTAAATGAGAATCAAAATCCCTATTTTGTAAGGCAACCAAGTCGGATTTCCTAACCCAAATCAATGAAGAATTACTATCTTGGGGTGTAGAAACATTAGCTATCGTGGTTACTTTACTATGGGATTTTCTAGGAATTCGTTTAAGATCTAAACAAAATTTCCTAAGATGACCTTGTCGACCACAATGTGTACAAGTAAGAGCATGTCGAAAATATTTATCTAAGGAGTGATCATTAAATGCATTCCTATAAGATTCTCCTAAAACATTGGTTTTGACTTTAGGGTTAAAATAATTACAAGAATTGAAGCCTAAACCAAAAGTGTCATTTTTAATTTGGACCGTTCCTAACATTTTATCTAGTTTTTCCGAACGACACTCCAAATCAAATTTGACATTACTAGAATCTTTTAATTTATTTTCCAATTCTAAAATTTTAGATTCTAGTAAAACATTTCGCTCTTCAAAAGCAAGAAGCTCCTTTTTCAAGGATTCCATTAAACCTCTAAGGCTATCTCTCTCGCCTTCTACATAGTTAAGATTCTCTTGAAGAGTTCTCTCATGTGTCCTAAGGTCTTCTATTAAGGCACTTTCATCAATGACCTTGACACTCTCTCTTAAACTCGCTTCTAACTTCAAATTAGCTCTTTTCAATTTAATAGATTCTTTATATAATTCATGAAAAGCATTTTGAAGTTCACTCATATCAACCTCATCTTCATTTTCACTCTCTTCTTCTTTTTCACTCTCACTAACATCAAAAATAAGAGAATCATGTACAATGACCTTGGAAGTGGCATGTGCTATAATTTCATCATCCGGTGAGTTCTCATTATCACTCACATATGCCATAAAAGCCACAAAATTTTTCTTAGTGGGGGATTCGGGCTTCTCTTCTTTATCACTATCACTAAGGGTCGCATTATATGAAATGGGTCATTTACCCTCTTTCCTTAGTTTAGTGGGGCACTCAAAAGCCCTATGGCCATAACCTTCACAACCAAAACATTTATTAGACTCGTCCCTATCAATATTTTCATTACTTGGTTTAGGGATCTTATCGGCTTTAGAAATCTTCTCGTTTTTATCATGTTTAGAAGATTCAAATTTCTGAAAATCATTTTTAACTTTATCTTTGTTAAATTTAAGAAATTTTCTAAATTTACGAGCAAACAAAGCCATATCTTCCGAGTCACTATCACTATCGCTCTCTACTACTTGTTTAACCTCTTTGCGGGCTTTTAAAGCAACGCCCTTTTCAATTTTCTTTTCAGTTTTAGAGGGAAACATATCTAGTTCATAGGTTTGTAAATCACCTACAAGCTCTTCTAATTTCGTAGAGGCTAAAGTGGGTAAAGAATTTAAAACGGTCACCTTTGGAATAAATCTATCGGGTAGTGACCTCAAAATTTTCTTTACAACACGGTCGTCAGGTATTTTCTCTCCCAAGTTAAAGGATGAATTAACAATATCAGAAAGTCTAGCATAAAATTTATCAAAAGTTTCTTTTTCATCCATTTTGATAGTTTCAAATTGAGTGGTGAGGTTTTGGAGTTTTGAAGCTTTAACGACACTAGTTCCTTCATGAGTTAATTGTAAAATATCCCAAGCTTCTTTAGCGGGTTCACACATCATAATACGTCGGAATTCATCCGGTGCGACAGCGCTAAATAATGCATTTAACCCACGGGAATTAAAGTTAGCAAGTTTAAACTCATTTTCAGTCCATCTATCGGCGGGTTTGATAACTCGTTCATTTTCAACTAAATAAGTTGGTGGGGAGTATCTGGTAACAACAGACATCCAAACTCTCTCGTCGATAGATTTTAGTGCCGATCTCATTCGCGCTTTCCAATACGCGTAGTTAGAACCATCAAAAATAGAAAATTTTGAAAATGGGGAAAAATCCATATTTACCCAAAAAGTAAAGGATCTTTAACGAAATAATTTATCGTTTTTGGCTCTGATACCAATTTGTAAGCGCAGTTGGAGAATCCCCGGGTTTGAAATAATAATCTCAAATTAAAATATTTAATTTCCTTTTTAAACAAATAGATGCGGAAGCGTTGAAAACAAGTGATGGTTCCACAAAACAACAAGGCCGGGTTTTAATATCTTAAGAAACAAATTAAAAACAACATAATTCAAGTCCTAGAATTTGCCTAAGTCATGATTATTTATTTAAACAAAGTTAGGCGAAACCATATTAATGCAAGTGACTTTAATAAACCAAATTTTGTCCAATATTTAATTTAAGTCCCAAATTAAATGAGTGTGATAATTAAGCCGAATTTTATCTTGAATTAAACCTAAAGCATGCGTTCTAAATGATGTGCAAGATAAAAATAAACAATCACACTACACCGCGATATACGAGGAAAAACCTACTAACGGGAAAAAACCTCGGGACGGCCCTAGCCTCAAATCCACTAAAAACGGTATTACAAAATACAAGACAAAAGACTTACTTCCTAAACTCGAACCCTCTTAAGCCGTGATGCTCCTTCTTGTATCAACCTCCAATTAGCGAATAACCAACGGACCTCCACCGTGGTCTCGGAATACACCGATAGGACTTTAAACGGTCACCGTCACCCGAACATGGAGCCTTTCTCCAAACGGGTAGAATCTCAACAAAAGTCTTCTTTGTGATGGGGTGTAGAAGCAAACCCGAAACGTCTCTTGAATTCGGTAGAGAAAACCGGTGCCAAAAACTCCAAGTAAGGATATGTATATATAGAACTTGGAATAAACAACAATGGGTGTAAACTAGAGTGTGTATGAATTTTCCATTAAAAATTAACACTCAAAAACTTGAACATTTTCCCTAATTAAATTTGCTCTCAAACTCTCTCTAAGAGTTGGATATGGAATGGAAAAGTTAGGAAAAGTTATCTTGGAAAATGTGTTTCCCGCACATGATAATGCATGAAAAAGTTGGTTGAAAACCAAGTGGAGAAGTGGGGAAAAAACTGCCAAAAAACTGCTCAAAACCGTTCCCGCCTGACGTCTCGTTCGAACGAACTTGACTCTCGTTCGAACGAGACTTCTAACGAGCGACCAGCCTGGGCTCGTTAGAATCTCGTTAGAACGAAAACTCGTTCGAACGACATATCGAACGACATATTGAACGACTGACCAGATAAGGGTCGTTGGCAAACTCGTTCGAACGAACCTGGTTCGAACGACAAAACTCGTTCGAACGAAATCTGGTTCGAACGAAAAATCTCGTTCGAACGACATTTCTAACGAACTTCCATAAAGTTTGTAAAATTCGATTTTGGCCCAGAAACTTTTATAAACTTTTATATACTTATTTTTAAGTTTCTAATTGATACTTTCTGAAAAATAAAATGCAGTTTTTATTAACCTAACACCCAATACAAATTGTTCCAAGTTCCTATATACATATAAATACATTCATACCTTGGGAGCATGGAACCGAAGTTGATGACGTACAAACGAGGCACATAAACTACGGCATGTTGATGATGCTTTATACTCTTTGCCGCTACGACTTCAACAAACACTTCATAGGTCTTGAATATTACAATTAAATAAAATCCTATGAATAAATGTTTTTGTCCGGAATTGAGCCAAAACTATAAGAGGACTCAATTGGAAATTTGTGTCCTTACAACAAGAAATTCATCTAACATAATAATATTGAATCGGATATTTCAAATCCCGTGTTGTTAATTTTTGGTATGACACGATATAATAAATTGACACGAAATTAACACAATATGTCATGTTCATGACAAGATATTTTGGACACACATCGGGTTGTGTTATAGTTGTGACACCAAAATTGGTCCGTTTTGACCAAATTTCAATGCGAATAAGCAACTCAATTTCTCATGAGTACCATTCCTTTATAGTTAATATTTTTCACATATTATCAAATAAAACTATTATATGTATATAAAAGATAAACGGGTTATCATGTTGGACCGTGTTGAATCGTGCTCAACTGACATGAAATTGGTTTATCGGTGTTATTTGTGTGGTGTCATGTTTTTAATGGGTCATGTTCATGTTAGGCAATAAATATCACGACATTGTGCCGTGTTGTGCCAGGTCTAAACACGATCCATTAGCTCGAATTGCTACCCCTATGTGGGTCTCAGATCCTCTTTATTACTCTTTCCCTCGATTTCACATATTACATTCATAAATATATGACTTCTGTTACAGAAAAAATCTTATCTTAAAGTAGAATCAATTATTTAAATGTGTATGGACATATATTGGGAAAAAATGTAACATCGAGGAGCCAAATCCCATAATGTGGCCCTGAATCTGATTTATTAGTTCTTTTCTGGTTTTTGTTTGGTTGCTGACAATATGTGGAGTTTTGGAAATGAAGAAGGTTGATTGGAAGTTAATTTTTTTTTTGAAAAAAGGTTGAGACCTGCTGAAACTCTTTCTATGTAGATTATCTCAAATCAATAAGGTGTGTGACCCTTTTTTTACAAGTATATACAATGTCACATATATACCGATCTAAAGGGGACAGGAGCCCGTATACAAGGTTGTATACCAAATCTCATAAAGAAAAAAAAAGGAGCTAAGTAGAAACACAAAAATCCATCCTAACCCTGAAAAGCTAGGTTTTTGGGGTGAGAGGTGAGATGTGTATTTTTCAAAGGTGGAAGAAGGGTGAGTGTTTCATGTAGTGAGTGTGCTCAATATGTATTGTGTGAATGGTTTATCACCAGGTTATATGGGAGTGGAATACACTGGGTAAATGGGAAACAATTGTGAGCATGAGATTGAGAGGGTTTTGACTTATATAACTTCGTATCATTTGCATGGGGAGTTGGCGTACTATAGTTATTCAAGATTTAGGTTGGAGAATATAAGGTATGTGATTTATCCTTAGTTTTATTATTATTATCTATTGTACTTATAGAGTGGAATCAAGCCAAATTGTTAACCACATATATCTTAGTGTACATGTTGCTTTCTCTCATGTTTTACATATTTATGTGCTTATTATTGCCATTATATATTGATTATATCCGGGGTCATAGTTGATGGAGGTTGCTCTAAAAATTTGGTATCGGGGTTACCCATTTTAACTGGTCAATATTTGAGGGTGTTTATCCATAGGGTTTTCCAGATCAAATTAGATAGGTGACTCCTAAATTCAACTTAGTTCAACGATTTATTATTGTAAAATACCCCATAAAACTGCAATCATATTACAAATATGCAATTGTTTTATGAAGCCAAAGTTTAGTCTTAAGCCTTATTACATATACCCCCCAAAAGGAAAGAAGACGTAATAACATTACAGTTCCATTAACATATGTATACACTTATAAAAAATTACAATCCATTGATGTACATACATATGCACAATATTAATTTATATTTGATCAAAACATTTTTATTGAACTGAAGAAAGTTTCAACAACCCATCACATCAAATATTTGCAGATTGAACTACCTCTTGCGGGGACCCAATCCACGCTCTAGATTCATAGATATAAACCCTATTGAATATTTTGATTCCATGTCATTGTGAGTTGTCTCTAAGTTGACAGGTGGGGTTGGGGGTTGGGGGGGGGGGTGTCTCGCCGGAATGGTGGGTGGGTAGGGGGTAGTGGTGAAGGTGGGGTCTCGAGTCTCGAGTGCCGCTGGCGCGGACCAATTAAACTATAGGAATTAAAATTAATGGGTTATTAATATTTTTTGTTAAGTCCATTAAAAATTCCATTCTTTTGGTCCGCTTGTGATCCTCTCTCTCTCTCTCTCTATATATATATATATATATATATATATATATATATATATATATATATATATATATATATGTGTGTGTGTGTGTGTGTGTTTTGATCAAATCTTAGAAGGCGAAAGATGCATGTTAAATATAAATTAGTCAAATTAAAAAAGGATAAACAAGTCGAGGATAGGTTTTAAAAAATTCCAAAGCAAATAGAAATTCCACTAGGGATAAACCTTTTTGAATTAGATTTAGGAATACATATAAATAGACATTACAAAACATTAGACAAGACAATGGAAAAGTTTTTAAACCAAAGAACCATATTATATTAGTGATTTAGTGACAGTAATTTAAAGATGCCATCTATTGAGATTAAGTTATGCAAAATATTCATTCTCGTCTGATATTTCTTAAATAACTAAGGACCTTTTCTCTTTTTATTTATTAAATAGCTGAGAATTAACATAATTATGTGCCCAGTACTTTTAAGTGTTATTTGTATTAAGTTTACTGTTTTCTCTTCGATATTCTCAAGTGAAAACAGGGTTTGAGATTTGTGTTGCATTGAGTTTGATTTTCAAAAAATGATCTAGCAAGGACATTTCACCAATATTGATTATTGAATTTGATTGAACAATATCATGGAAGGTTAGCTTTTTTCAATTATGATTTTATTATCCAATTAAAATTTGCTAATTAATTTTTTTTAGAATATTGATGAAATCTAAATATAGTATACATATTTGTTTGTATGATGAGAATTGCATACAATTAATTTATTTTTGAATATCTACAAACTTTGTTGAAAATCACTTTTGATATATACTGGGTACAACATAGTTTTCTGCATTGTCCATTTTGTTTTCCTATTTCCCTTTCCCCTTCTTGTCTATTCTATGGTGTGGCTTTATGTGAACCATTGTCTCCGTTAACAGCGATATCATAACAGAGGTGGCAGGGGTTGCTAGAAGCATCATGAGGAAGTATGAATAGTTCTTATTGCCACCTATATGAATTACTGGTTTCATGTGATGCAGAAGAAGACTTCCTTTAAGTGATGATCCCATTCGAAAAATAATTAAAGTGGAAGAAAACATAAATCTTCGAACGAACTCCATGGGAGTTGATAGTAATACAAGTTGAACAGTTGTCCCCCAAATTGGATAAACTTCTTTAGAATTGAGGGAAAATGTCTGCAGTGGGTCGCGACAATGGAAATGAGCATGTAGGGACAAACTTCTTATGGAGTAACGCAATTTACGGAACTTTAGAAGAGACAAGACATATGAGTTGGTGTGTAGGAATCACTTTTGGCTTATCATGGGACGAGATGTGGATGGGCATGTAGAGAGGTGCCAAGTGTGTACTCGAATAACTGGAGTGGCATCTAATGTAGGTTGTAAATGTCAATAATTGTTCCATTTAGACCATGAGAACCAAGCAGTGTGCATTTCGTGTTGGGTTAGCCTCCTTCCCAATGACAAATTGATTTAGTGATGGTGGTTGTGTATATATTAATTAAGACAAACTTATTTTGTGTCATATAGGTAGGCTATATATCTAAAAAACCTGATTATATTATTCTTTGAGAGATCTATAAGTTGCATGGTATTCCACATCCCATCATTTCTGTTGAGGACCACAAATTTCTTGGGTACTTTTGGCATACCCTATTGAGAATGTTGGGTTTTGATTTAAATTTTAGCAAATTTTTCATCCCCAAACCAATAGTAAAACAAAAGTCATGAATCAAGGTTTGGGGATTAGGCATGAAAGCAGACGAAATCGAACATGACGTTGTTATTTGCATAACTTTCTGTAATAACTCTAAATGTTACACTACGGGAATGTTCCATTTCAGGGTGTTTACGGGGGAAGTCAAAGTAGCATGTCGGTTGTGGCTCTAGTTCCCATCCTGAAGAGGCTGTGTCAGGGTCGAGGATAGGGATGATTTCATGAAATGAGTATATGAAGAGGGTAAAGTAGGGCCGAGGAAAAGACCCAAAAGTATAACGAGGATGCAATCACACACAGGAGGTACGCTAAACTCGACGTTGGAGATTTTTTTGAGTTTTGGAAGGCTGATCGTACTCCTACATCGATTTATACTAAGTTGAAGGATCAAAAGATTAGGGCATGTGAGGTTTCAACAATGATGTTTTGCTTGAAGTTGCCAAGTCATATGAAGATTTTAGATGTGATGTGATCAACCTTGTATTTGGATTCTTATCAAGGTAACTCAGATACCAAGGATCCTAGTTAGAGAGTGATTTCTTCCTAACACAAGGGGAATGATGCGAGAAAAGACTTCCTTAGGTCATGATCCCATCCATAAAAGAAGGGGGGAAACATAAAAAATAAAGCTTCTTTTGAAATGAGATGAAGTTGTTCGAACAAGGGTCTAGATTCCAAAAAATAAATGTTAAGAAAAATGGGTTATGAGAATCTGGTTTCGAAGAGCTTCAGGCATCCGGGTAGGGTCTTGATAAGCTCATGAGAACTAGTTTCTATGCTTATTTGTATTACTTGTCTTGTTTGGTTTTTACTCATTTCCCTAAATTGTTGCTAATTATAGTGAATGATCATATATTAAGTGCGATTTTCGCTTGCGTAGAACTTAGACTTTGAACTGTGAAGTTTTTATATTTCAAAATCTAATTGTTCTTCTACTAGAATATGACAGTTTTTCTTTACACTGATGCTAATGGAGTTCTTTTGTAATGTGACACGTATTAATTTATGTATCCTTTTTAATTGGAGGATTTGGAAATTTCCATTTGCAACTTTCGATACAGGTTAGTTTTTCCCAACATAAATACTAAAATGGATTACTGTCTATCCATTTCTTATGGTGTCAGAGTGTGTGCATGGGTTATTCTGCTACAAAATAGTGTGCGGGTTGCAAAATTACGTGTAAGTTCACTTGTGTGTACTAGAGTTTTCACGTGTGCATATTCGAAAATAGTGTGTTCTTTCTGCAATAATGTATGTGTATGTGTGTTGTTTGTTTCTTTGTACTACAATATGTAAGTACAGTGTGTGTGTGTGTGTGTGTGTGTGTGTGGTTGTCTACTAGAGAGCATATATGGTTGTGCATGTGAAATCATGTTGAAGTAAAAACTATGAAATAACATTCCATTTCTCACGCATTATTGGGACATCTTTATAAGAAAAATAATCTTAACCAAGATAGTCTTTTCAAATAACTAAATGAGCTTTTTTGGATGGTTATATATCTGATCAATCAACTTTCTTTCTGTAATTCTTTTCCTTTTTTCAGACACAGTCAGGACAGAATTTTGATCTGTCTTATAACATGAAGGGGAACCCGATTGTTTCACTTAACTTATTTTTTTCTCCCTTAAACTAACTAGAACATAGCTTTGCAAATTTAATGCTCTAGTTGCGTATGTATAACTTGTACATGTTCTTATTTACATGATTAGCATCGTTTCACATTTTATTCTGTGAAAGAAAAGAATGCTGGAGATTAGGTGTGTTCTAGTTCCACCCACCAAACACCAAGGCTTGGCAGTACTTAATTTAGGAACTAATTTTTCTTTATTTTTTTTAAAAAATTTCATGAGAGGGAACACATGCATAAAAAATGAATTGGGAATAATTCATTGTAATAACCCTCGCTTATGAGACCGTATTTTATAGTAATTACTTAGTATAGTAATTGGAGTCAAGTGTTGGGTTATGATTTGAATGTTAATTCAATGTAGAAAGTTGATATTTATTGTGAGTTTGCATACATATCATAATTATGGGTAAATATTGCTATGTCATGCTTATTAATATCATCTGTATTTAAAATGATATTTGGCTTAATTATGAGACCAGAACCTAAATTGAATTTTAAAATGTACAAATGATAATTTGGAGGTTGCAGTTGATTCCGGAATGTGCGAAATAGTCAAATAATGTACCACATTGTATTTTGTAGTTTTGGGCATTTTTGACTGGTTGTGCCTTAATTATACAGTTGCGTATTATTTTATCGCACTATTAGTTAATTAAGTGGGACAATTGCCTTAAGCAACGACTTAAGCCTTTTGAGTCTTCTAATTACCCTAATTCCCTTCCAAAACCAAAGAGAGAAAGAGAAGAGTGGAGAGAAAGACTTGGAGATTGAGAGAGGATTTGCTACTACACAAATAAATCTGCAAAGTTGCTGAATCAAGGCAAGTTTTTACTTGCTATTTGTGTCTTGAGATAGATGATTTTCTATGATAATGGTGTATTGATTTTAGTTTAGCAAACTTAGGGTTTTCTTATGTATTTTTGGGTTTTGATTCACTCAAAGATGATTCATGAGGTTTTAGATGATCAATAGTATCATTGATGTTATTTTAGTGTTGGTATATAAGTTTGGTTTGAAGAAAGTTGAGTTGGGGTAGAAAATGGAGTCCAAGACTCCATAGCCAATTCTTGGCAAAATCGCAGGCCCGAATCGATTCAGCCCCCTGGGCGAATCGATTCGGTTAAGTCCAGTGCCCAGGTCTTGTGAACCGAATCGATTCGAAATTCATCTGAATCAATTCGGCAGTTATGCAGAAACCCAAAGTTTCTGGCCGAATCGATTCGGCCAAGGGGGCGAATCGATTCGGTAGCACTGCACTTTTTCAAATTTTTCTTTTTCATTTTTAACCCCTTTACTTTAGGACTAATGATTAGGGACCTTCTTAAATGAAGTAAACATAGGGTTTAGAGTATTAGTTGAGTTGGGTCGACATCCTAGACTCGAAAGGGTTCATCTAGGGTTCGTTTAAGGGGGAATTTAAAGTGATGTTTAGGCATTTCTTCCGTCTTGTAGTGTTAGAAGGGTCTAGAATACTTTAAGGTCAATTTGGAGACTTTAGAATTTAATTCGAGTTAGATTTGACTTGAGGGTTTGTATTAAAGCCTAAAAGAGGCTTTGTGAATAACTTTGGAGTCCGAATTTCTTATCGAGGATGTTATGACGGTACGTAATACGTATAGTCCCGGTTTAGCTTATACATTTATTAAAATGGGAAGTTGTTAAGGTAAGTGATAATTTACTAAATCATGTAATGGAAATAAATAAAATGGATGTTACACACCTCTCTAAATACCATCTTAAGGGAAGTCCGTGCGAGAGGTGAAGCCCCCTGGCTAATGAATGCAGGGTGGATATAGTCCTAGGCCATATGAGCGTTTGTTTTATTTTTCTGCCATGGGTAGGAGATTATGGGTGTGGTCTTGACTACCCCGCAGGCATATGGCCGCTTCCCGACGATTTCGATAGGATCCCAGGTTGTCTTATGTTAGGCCCTGGAAGATGATGGTTATTTAGGGACGTGCACAGTGGGGAAACCCGGACGGGCGGTCTTAGAATCGTTATATTTATATTTATGACTATTCTAATTATCGAGTTGGACTCGATGGAACATGAATGCCGTAAAGAGCAACTTTATGGCACAAAGAGCATGCTATTGAGATTAGTGCCATCTAGAGCACATGATGATAATTATATTCCTGATAAGGAATGGAAAAGAAGATTAAAATTGAAATATGATGAATGATGACAAAGGCTCACAAGTACTTTTAATTCTGTTTTAACATGAATCTCACTCTATATAGTCCTTTATTAGTTTTAGTTCCTTATATGATGTTACCATGCTAGACTATCATCCTTGATTATTGTGCATCATTGTCATTCCTGTCATTTATCTATTGATCACATATACCCGGCCCTGACCGTTTTTCATCTCTTGTTGTATATATATATATATATATATATATATATATATATATATATATATAATCCGTTCAGGTGTTCCGCCGCACGGTCGCCCGTAATGACCCTTCCTTCCTTATGTTTTGAGGAGCCGTGACATTGTGCGGGTTTCACGGGAGTTTTGTGTAGACGCCTCCATTTATGTTTCTAGTTATGTTCAGTTTATTCGGGCTTGTTGACCAAACCGTTGTAATTGTATAATGGACCTATTATGTAACACTTGGTACTCATTGTATGTTGTATGGTTGTTATTGACCGACGTTTCATGCGGTCCTTTGTATCTTTTGGGTTTCTTATTTACGATTGTGGGGTTTTCCACCCTCTATTTCTATTATGGGTTGTTGAAAATGTTTTCTTTTTATTTCAAATCAAAGTTTTTGATAACCTGTTTTCTGGAATATAGAGTGGTTATTCCTTATACTTTGCATATTGTTGTGATGCTGAGAATGATATTTATCAATGATTTCCTATTTTATCGGGGTATAGGGTTGGCCACCTTTTATTCCGGATAGCGGGTTGTCACATATGGTATCAGAGCATCAGGTTCTAGAGTCTTTAGAATCTATGCGAACTTGTCACGTTCTACCGTAGCATTCTTTGATATAGAACTTAATGTTAGGATTGTTTTGCTGCCTATGTATACGATCTTCTGCTAAATAGATTGTCTTATATTATGTTTTAACTCTATTTCGTCTCTATCTCAGATGCCGCCGAAGAGAGGACGTCCCGCTAGACGTAATAGGGTTGTTGAGGATGAGTTTGGTCCTCCACCGCAGCAGGGGAATATCAGTGCCGCTGAAGTGGCAAATATTGTGGCCCAAGCTGTCAACGTCGCGATGACTGCAGTGGCTCAACATATGCCACAAGCTCAAGTTAGGGGACAAGAGGTACTAGTTCCTACGGAACCTTCTCAGTGGGAACGGGTGAGGGAGTCTTTCCTTAAGGGACATCCCCCGGAATTCGAGGGAGGTTCGGATGTTATCAAGGCGAACCAGTGGAAGAGAGATATGCAACGCCATCTTAGGATGGTGGAATGTAGTGAGGAGAAAAAGCAAATTCTCGTTACTTTCAAGCTTGTCGGACCGGCCTTGCACTGGTGGGAGTCAATGACGACACCCGAACAAAGGGATACTATGTCCATCACAAATTTTTGGGCTTTGTTTGATGGAAAGTATTTCCCTCCTGCAGTTCAGAGGGAAATGCAGAGGAAGCTTCAGGATTTGGTACAAGGGGCGAGATCGGTTGCAGAGTACGAGGAGGAGTTTACCCGTTTAGCCAGCTTTATACCGGATGAGGTAACTCCATAAGCGAAGAGGATCTCCAAGTTCGTGGGAGGTTTGCACTGGAGAATAAAACAACATTTGCTGGGAAACCCATCTCTGGTGACTTTTGGTGATGTGATGAATGCTGCTTTACTTCACTGTCAGGATCATAGATTGTTTGTGCAAAACAAGAAGAAGGTTGTAGTTGCGGGGCAAGCAGTGAGGCAGGGAGGAGTTGGGAGCAGAGGGGGGACATCTTCTTCGTCCCAATCCTCGGGGAACAAGCAGGTTGAGAGGGATCCTCAGCAGGGGGATTCGTCAAAGCGTCAACGTTTCGGTGGGTTTAATGCTGGTGGCAACAACAATAATAACAGGCAGGGTCAAGGTGGTCAGCAACCACAGGGAGGTAGAGGTGGAAATGGAGGTAGGGGCCAACAGGGCCGAGGTGCGGGGAAATTTCGAAATAACCAAGGTAGGAATCAGGATAATGCGGCGAATAAATGTTTCCAGTGTGGGGAGATAGGCCACTATAAAAGGGCGTGTCCTCAGTTGGTTGGAGGGCATCTTCCAAGGGCCCCATAGCATCCGTATGTACAGTTTCCTCCCCAAGCGCCAAATCCGGTTGCTCCTCCTCAACAGGGGCAATTACAGTACGGAAGGATTTACCATATTCAGGAGGCTCTACTCCCTCCAGCTTCTCCGATACCACCAGCGATCGAGGGTAAGTTTCTCATTCATGGGCATATGGGTCGAATCCTATTTGATACGGGTGCTACACACTCCTTTATTTCTAGAAGTTTTGCCCAGACTACAGGTTTGATAAAATCTGCTGAAAGTACATTCACTAGCGTTGAATCCTCTATAGGCGATGGCTCATTGATTTTCTTCGTATGTAAAAATGTAGGAATTAATCTTGGTGACTTGTGTTTTGAGGTCTATTTACTCGTCCTTGATATGGTCGGGTACGATGTAATTTTGGGTATGGATTGGCTAGTGAAGTATCGTGCTATAGTGAATTGTTTCGGGAAGAGTATAGTTTTTGCGGTTCCGGGACAAGAGATGTTCCTGGTAGTTATGCCTTGTATGGAAGGGAGCACGAGTGCTTATCTATATTGTATTGCGGAAGATGCATATAGAGATGTCGTGGTTCCCCTAAATTCTCTTCCAATCGTTAGAGATTTTGAAGATATTTTTTGGGAGATACCGGGATTACCTCCAAGTCGGGAAATAGAGTTTGTGATTGACTTAATGCCGGGAACTCGACCGATCGCCAAAGCTCCTTATCGAATGGCTCCTGTGGAGATGAGGGAGCTGAGAGATCAGATTCAGAAGCTACTGGAGCAGGGCTTTATTAGGCGTAGTACCTCACCGTGGGGCGCTCCGGTATTGTTCGTGAAGAAGAGAGACGGTTCTCTCCGGTTATGCGTGGACTATAGGGAGTTGAATAAAGTCACCATCCGGAATAAATACCCTTTACCTCACATCGACGACTTGTTTGATCAACTTAGGGGAGCTTCCTACTTCTCCAAGATCGATTTGAGGACGGGGTATCACCAATTGAGGATACGAGAGCAAGATGTATCCAAGACGGCCTTTTTGACCCGTTATGGATCTTATGAATTCTTGGTTATGCCCTTTGGGATAACCAATGCCCCTGCAGTGTTTATGGACCTTATGAACAGAGTGTTTCGGGATTTGCTTGACCAGTTGGTCATTGTATTTATTGATGACATCTTAGTCTATTCTCAGACAGAGTCGGATCACGCTGCTCACTTGCGGTTGGTCCTGCAGAGATTAAGGGATCATCAATTGTATGCAAAGTTTGAGAAGTGTGGCTTCTGGTTGAAGGAAGTTCAATTTTTGGGGCATGTGGTGTCATCACAAGGCGTGTCTGTGGATCCGGGTAAGGTGATCGCAGTAAAGGAGTGGGGTCAGCCCACGACGCCCACTGAAGTTCGTAGTTTTCTGGGCTTGGCGGGTTATTACCGTCGGTTTATTAAGGGCTTTTCCAAGGTGGCTAGCCCATTGACGAATTTAACCCGGAAAGGAGTAAGATTTGTATGGGACAGTTCATGTCAAGCGGCTTTTGATGAGCTCAAGGATAGATTAACTTCGACTCCAGTCCTGGCATTGCCAAAGCCGGGATTGGAATACCTCGTCTTCACTGATGCATCTCTTCTGGGGTTAGGAGGTGTTCTTCAACAAGAGAGACAACCCATTGCGTACGCTTCTCGTAAGTTGAAACCTCACGAGAGGAACTATCTGGTGCATGACTTGGAATTTGCTGTCGTTGTATTTGCCTTGAAGATATGGAGGCATTATCTCTTGGGGGAAAAGTTTAGTCTTTTCACCGACCACAAATCGCTGCAATACTTATTTTCCCAAAAGGATTTGAACATGCGCCAGCGTCGTTGGTTGGAGTTTGTGAAAGACTACCAATTTGATATTCATTATCACCCCGGAAAGGCGAATGTGGTAGCAGATGCCTTGAGTAGGAAGCCTGATGGAGACTTAGCTGAGGTGTGGAAATCTAAGTGGAGAGAACTCAGCCGGGAGGATGCAGGGGTGAGAGCATTCCTTTTTGTGATGACGGTTACTCCCACGATTATAGCAAAGATTGTGGAAGCTCAGAAAAGAGATAAAGTTTGTCAAGACCATAGGAGCCAGCTGTTGTCTGAGGGAGCGGAGTCATACTCAATTTGTTCTGAGGGTGGACTACGCGTCCATGGAAGACTTGTGGTTCCCGACGATGGGGATTTGAGACGTACAGTGATGGCAGAATCCCACGGGTCCAAGTTCGCGGTACATCCAGGCGGGGACAAGATGTACCAAGATATGCGTCGTTTGTAATTGTGGGCGGGTATGAAGAGGGATATCTCAGAGTTTGTGTCTCAATGCACTACTTGTCAGTTGGTTAAAATTGACCACCAGCGACCGACAGGTTTGTTACAACCGCTCGAGATTCCCGTATGGAAATGGGAGAGCATTTCGATGGACTTTGTTACGGGCTTGCCTAGATCGAAAAAGGGTCACGAATCAATTTGGGTGATTGTCGACCGTTTGACTAAGTCGGCACACTTCTTGCCCGTGCGCACCGACTATGATACCGCTCGTTATGCCCAGTTGTTCATTGAGGAGATCGTCAGACTCCACGGGGTACCTTTGAATATTATCTCCGACCGAGATAAAATATATGTGTCCCACTTTTGGCAGAGTTTCCAGGGAGATATGGGGACTGAATTGAAGTTAAGCTCTTCCTATCATCCTCAAACAGACGGTTAGACCGAAAGGGTAAACCAGATGTTGGAGGATATGCTTCGTATGTGCATACTCGACTTTAAAGGCAGTTGGGAACAATACCTTCCGTTGGTTGAGTTTTCTTACAACAACTCATACCAATTCACTATTGGTATGGCACCCTATGAAGCTCTGTATGGCAGACCTTGTAGATCGCCCGCTTGTTGGTTGGAAGTGGGTGATAATAAGTTTCTTGGACCTGAAATGATCCAAGATACTTCTTCGAAGATTGAGCTTATTCGAAATCGCATACGGATAGCCCAAGATCGCCAAAAGAGCTACGCCGATGCGGGTAGGAGACATATGGAATTGGAAGTGGTAGACCAAGTGTTAGTGCGAGTGTCCCCGATGAAGGGTATTAAACATTTTGGGAAGAAAGGAAAGCTTGCACCCCATTTTATTGGACCTTTCCCGGTGATTGCAAAGGTTGGTCCCGTGGCATACCAACTCGCCTTGCTGGAACCTTTACAACAAATCCATGATGTATTTCATGTCTCCTCTTTGAAGAAGTACAGAAGGTGTGAAGGTGTCCTTTGGCACTTTCCTTTCGAAGATATCGATTTGCAGCCCGATGTTTCTTATGAAGAACAACCGGTTGCTATCCTTGAGTTTGGGGAACGAAAGTTGAGATCTCGTGTGGTGCCCCTAGTGAGAGTTCATTGGAGTCATCATCATGCAAGCGAATCAACTTGGGAACGTGAGGATGAGATGCTGGAGAAATATCCACATCTTTTCTTATGAGGTATGCCTGAATTTTGGGGGCAAAATTCCCTCATAAGGGGGGGAGTATGTAATAACCCTCGCTTATGAGACCGTATTTTATAGTAATTACTTAGTATAGTAATTGGAGTCAAGTGTTGGGTTATGATTTGAATGTTAATTCAATGTAGAAAGTTGATATTTATTGTGAGTTTGCATACATATCATAATTATGGGTAAATATTGCTATGTCATGCTTATTAATATCATCTGTATTTAAAATGATATTTGGCTTAATTATGAGACCGGAACCTAAATTGAATTTTAAAATGTCCAAATGATAATTTGGAGGTTGAAGTTGATTCCGGAATATGCGAAATAGTCAAATAATGTACCACATTGTATTTTGTAGTTTTGGGCATTTTTGACTGGTTGTGCCTTAATTATACAGTTGCGTATTATTTTATCGCACTATTAGTTAATTAAGTGGGACAATTGCCTTAAGCCACGACTTAAGCCTTTTGAGTCTTCTAATTACCCTAATTCCCTTCCAAAACTAAAGAGAGAAAGAGAAGAGTGGAGAGAAAGACTTGGAGATTGAGAGAGGATTTGCTACTACACCAATAAATCTGCAAAGTTGCTGAATCAAGGCAAGTTTTTACTTGCTATTTGTGTCTTGAGATAGATGATTTGCTATGATAATGGTGTGTTGATTTTAGTTTAGCAAACTTAGGGTTTTCTTATGTATTTTTGGGTTTTGATTCACTCAAAGATGATTCATGAGGTTTTAGATGATCAATAGTATCATTGATGTTATTTTAGTGTTGGTATATAAGTTTGGTTTGAAGAAGGTTGAGTTGGGGTAGAAAATGGAGTCCAAGACTCCATAGCCAATTCTTGGCAAAATCGCAGGCCCGAATCGATTCAGCCCCCTGGGCGAATCGATTCGGTTAAGTCCAGTGCCCAGGTCTTGTGAACCGAATCGATTCGAAATTCATCTGAATCGATTCGGCAGTTATGCAGAAACCCAAAGTTTCTGGTCGAATCGATTCGGCCAAGGGGGCAAATCGATTCGGTAGCCCTGCACTTTTTCAAAATTTTCTTTTTCATTTTTAACCCCTTTACTTTAGGACTAATGATTAGGGACCTTCTTAAATGAAGTAAACATAGGGTTTAGAGTATTAGTTGAGTTGGGTCGACATCCTAGACTCGAAAGGGTTCATCTAGGGTTCGTTTAAGGGGGAATTTAAAGTGATGTTTAGGCATTTCTTCCATCTTGTAGTGTTAGAAGGGTCTAGAATACTTTAAGGTCAATTTGGAGACTTTAGAATTTAATTCGAGTTAGATTTGACTTGAGGGTTTGTATTAAAGCCTAAAAGAGGCGTTGTGAATAACTTTGGAGTCCGAATTTCTTATCGAGGATGTTATGACGGTACGTAATACGTATAGTCCCGGTTTAGCTTATACATTTATTAAAATGGGAAGTTATTAAGGTAAATGATAATTTACTAAATCATGTAATGGAAATAAATAAAATGGATGTTACACACCTCTCTAAATACCATCTTAAGGGAAGTCCGTGCGAGAGGTGAAGCCCCTTGGCTAATGAATGCAGGGTGGATATAGTCCTAGGCCATATGAGCGCTTGTTTTATTTTTCTGCGATGGGTAGGAGATTCTGGGTGTGGTCTTGACTACCCCGCAGGCATATGGCCGCTTACCGACGATTTCGATAGGATCCTAGGTTGTCTTATGTTAGGCCCTGGAAGATGATGGTTATTTAGGGACGCGTACAGTGGGGAAACCCGGATGGGCGGTCTTAGAATCGTTATATTTATATTTATGACCATTCTAATTATCGAGTTGGACTCGATGGAACATGAATGCCGTAAAGAGCAACTTTATGCCACAAAGAGCATGCTATTGAGATTAGTGCCATCTAGAGCACATGATGATAATTATATTCCTGATAAGGAATGGAAAAGAAGATTAAAATTGAAATATGATGAATGATGACAAAGGCTCACAAGTACTTTTAATTCTGTTTAAAAATGAATCTCACTCTATATAGTCCTTTATCAGTTTTAGTTCCTTATATGATGTTACCATGCTAGACTATCATCCTTGATTATTGTGCATCATTGTCATACCTGTCATTTATCTATTGATCACATATACCCGGCCCTGACCGGTTTTCATCTCTTGTTGTGTATATATATATATATAATCCGTTCAGGTGTTCCGCCGCACGGTCGCCCGTAATGACCCTTCCTTCCTTATGTTTTGAGGAGCCGTGACATTGTGCGGGTTTCACGGGAGTTTTGTGTAGACGCCTCCATTTATGTTTCTAGTTATGTTCAGTTTATTCGGGCTTGTTGCCCAAACCGTTGTAATTGTATAATGGACCTATTATGTAACACTTGGTACTCATTGTATGTTGTATGGTTGTTATTGACTGACGTTTCATGCGGTCCTTTGTATCTTTTGGGTTTCTTATTTACGCTTGTGGGGGTTTCCACCCTCTATTTCTATTATGGGTTGTTGAAAATGTTTTCTTTTTATTTCAAATCAAAGTTTTTGATAACCCGTTTTCTGGAATATAGAGTGGTTATTCCTTATACTTTTCATATTGTTGTGATGCTGAGAATGATATTTATCAATGATTTCCTATTTTATCGGGGTATAGGGCTGGCCACCCTTTATTCCGGATAGCGGGTTGTCACATTCATGTCAAATTTTTAGGTTGTTGAGAGGTTTGAAAGTCATCTCTCTCTCTCTCCAACTTATCAAAGTGATGTTATCATTATAAGCTTATGTTAGTGTTGTGTTGTTCTTAATGGAAGTCAGTTGTACTCTTGTATTTTGGAAGTAATATCCATTACATATAGTGGTTAGTGGCTTTTCTTCCATCAATTAGTGTGTCATCTTCTTGGAGTTATATCGTGTGTGGGTAAGCTTTTTTCTTCTCGTATGAAAGCCTATGTTAAAATTTTGACATTACATTTACGAATGTGAGAATGGTCTAATTTTATGTTACAATGATTATTTACTTCTAAAAAAGTTAATTGAAATGAACTACCAACGGGATGGTCTTAAATATCCCCAATGTCCTTGTTATTTGAAAATAATGGAGTATTGCATATGCCTGAGGATATACATTTCTTGCGTTGGTATTCAACGATTTATGCAAGTCTATTTCTTTATCTAAGCTGGATATTAATGAACATCCCTTTATTTCTTTCTTTCTTAATTCCAGTTTTCGCAACTCACAACATGACCTAATGGTTAGCCAGTTTGTCCGTTTTCATTAGGGAGATTTTCTTTTTTTCTCATCTTTATTTAATTCTACAGGTAAACATAAACAAGAAGAAAACGATGTTTTTAAAATTCTTAAAGATGAAATAGAAGTTGACCTAGAGAAAAATCCTTAATTTTGATGTGCGAATGTGTATTGATAAATATTAGCTTTTGAGGCCTAAGAGGACGACTTTTCAGTTTATTGAGGAAGGTAATTGGCCAAAGGATGAAGGAATAATTAAGTTAAATAATTCGGTCCGGTGATATGATCTCTCAGTTTTACTTATGTCTGTTTTGATTTTATTTGTATTTTCCTTTGTGGAGTCAATCAGAGTAGCATAAGCTAAAGTTTATAAGGTGAATCAAGCAACGTTGGCCAAGGCAAGAGCAGAGTCTGCTGATATAAATCCAAATTTACGCAACTTCTTTATTGGTACAACACAGTTTACTGTGTAATAGCTTCTTAGCACAATAATGCAAGCTCCAATAAAAGAAAAGTACAATAATGCAAGCAAAGAGAGATATGCTAGCAAGGGGAGAGCACCAAACAATGCTCAACGGACAGTCAATAAAATCCCTTAATTACACTACAGTGAGGCCTTCCACTCCAATCTTGGATACTATTTACCATTAAATCGCATAAAGAATCTTTCCATTCAGGAAAAAATTATATTCAACTCTCTTCCAACATTCTGAGACCATAATTAAAAATAATTTTAGAAACCATAATAATCCAGTTCGGGTTGAGGTTCATATGAATGTTGCTTTAAAGGTTGTGTCATAAGTTCTTGTTATATGTTAATATACAACTGCATTATATATATATGTATATATATATGAATGTATAGGCTGCTTTATAATGGCCTCTTTTATCATTGTGGTTTGTTGTTGATTTGCTATGAATGCGTGACATCATAAATGAGGCAGTGCACTTCATCATAAATGAATCCCACATTTTGAATGTTTTCTATTTACTCTCAATTTTTGAATTCACTCAGTCCTCAATTTATCCCATCAAAGCTTTATAGGTCATGGCCCATCATTGCTAGCCTGTTTATGGGAAAGCCTTTTAAACCCTTACTCTGTTAACTTCTGGCTTTAGGCTCTTTTTTCTAGTCCGCTTATATAACAGTTTTAGTCCATTTGTAGCTTGTTTAGTGTTTATACTGTTGAATCTACTTAAAGCAGTCGGTTCCTTACAAGAATTTGGGTCATTTTGTTGCTGCTTTTCCCAGAATGAAAATATGAAATCATGATACTATACAATGGTGAATAAAATAATTAAAGTAAAACATTCAATACTTGAAAGATAGTAGAGTGTAATGTAAAGTATCAAGACATAGTTAGTATAATAGGCAAGTTCAGGTAACACATCTTTTGATACAATATCCAAACTCGAGTACTTGTCCTTTGAGATATAGATTCTCAATTTTTAATTCACTTATTTGCAGTGACAGACCTACATGGGGACGAGAGGGGATGGTTGCCCCTTCTAAGATTCTAAAAATTTACCTACGTGTATTATTGTGACAAACACGAATCTACCCGCCCAAATTTTTATTAGAACAAAAGTACGTGATAAAACATATTTGAGTGCATCCTAACCCTCTGACATAATAAATCTTCACGCCCTTTAGCTATTGTAAGTCACATATTGAGTGAACGTCATCCACTAATTTTGGTTCCCAGCTGTAGAAATTTCTCTCTTTACCTCTTTTTTATATTTTTTCAATCCTTTTCATCCTTTCTCACCTCTTATTTCTCCTATTTCTTGCTGCGAGTTTTTCTTTCTGTGGATCCATAGTTAATGAATGTTTTTCATTAACTTACATGCATTTTAAGCCTATAAAACTTGATTTGTAAATTTGTAATTTGAAACTTAATATGTAGATTTGTAAGTTGTAGATGGATCTATATTTTAATGGTTTACTCGAAAGTTTTATAATGTTGATTATTGCACAACCACTCCTATCAATGTGGTAAGTTCCTATTTGATTAATTTAACATTATTTATCATTTATAATTTATTCCGAATGACTATTTGTGTATTGCTAGTTTTTTGGAGGACAATAGGTTTGTAAACCTAAACTTACTAGGTCATTATGATACATTAATTTTTTATTTAAAAAGTACATATGATATTGAATAATTGTTTGTTGACATACGTTAAATAATTTATGTATTTATGCTAAAAAATATTATTGCCTTAATTGATTTACAGAAATTATTCATAATTTTCACTCCCAAATTTCGCCACTCCTAAACTAAATTCCTGGGTTTATCACTGCTTATTTGATACTTGGGCTGCTGTGATTAGTAACTGAAAAGTGAAGCTCAAATAAGGTTTATCCATTGATATTTTGAGTACTGTGATTACACAAGATCAACCAAAAAATATTCTATGCATTTATGTTTATTTAGTAATTTGGAAAATACCTCTTTATCATTTTCCTAATTTTTTCTGTAGTTTACAAAAAGTGACTAAATTCAGGTGTCATGGTTTTATTTTCCATGAGCATTGATTTCACCCATTATTTTCCCATTTTAACACAGTTTCACTTACCTACAAATTATTTTTCAAATAAAAATAAAATCAACAAACACCAGTTTGTCACACCCCTGAACCCAACCTGGGTTGTGAGGATCAATCTTATCAGATACTCTCTCCCCCATTCATGACCGCGTTCCAATTCACACGTACTCTTTTAGGGTACTTTAGCACCCCATATCTCCAAATCTTGCGTCCCGCTTTTGTTTTGAAGAGTATAAGAAAATAATAAAAAAATCGAGAAAGAAATTATATATCCAGATAGAAAAACTTAATTCAAATAAATACATAATTTGATCATGCGTGTTTAAGTGTAGCATTAATATCTAAATAAACTATATATGGTACCTAAAACGTTCCAGATTATAGTTCCAAACGAATCGCAAACCGAAATAGCTTCCCAATAAGACCATCCCCAATGTACTGCATACCAAGCACTACAGCATACCACATACCTGTTCCCGTACCACACACCAAAGCATTTCACATTCTCGAGAACTTTGGTGGGGGCTACTCTGTTATGCTGACAAACCAACAGTTATTCTATAATCGGCTAAGAATATAATCCTAGAACTAATATTTATGATACTGGGCTAAGAACATAAGTCCAGAACTAATAATTCTAGGCATACTCATTAAATGGACCTTGCTTGGGAAACTATTCCAAGACGCTTGTCTTTACTATTGGAATTTTGAGAAGTTCCACGATGAGAAAGGACAAGGACTGTAGTGCTACTGCAATAAGTTATTACATTTGTACTTGTTGTGGTTCAACATGCCATATAAACCTTTTTGTTTGAACTTATGTTTTTTTTCGTCATCTCGTGGAACTCACCGAGTCATTTTCAATTCCATCTGGAAAAAGGAATATTGGTTTCCTCTTTCCCAAATTTGTGTTTCCCCTTCATTTTTCTGTATTTTCGAGGAGACCATTCTTAAGCTTGTGTATGCTCATATTTTATATGATTTACTATATTTTTTTTTAGGGTGGGGGAAGGTAAAGGTGAACATTTAGTTAATTGGAAGGTTGTGTCTACATCAAACGAAAAAGGCAGTTCGGGTGTGGGTAATTTGAATAAAAAACATAGCTATTTTGGATAAATAGCTTTGGATTTTCATATTTCCACTTGATAAACTCTCTTTGGGGTTCAATTTTCAGGTTCCGAAGTAGTATTGAGGGGATCTTTTCTCTATTTACGGAATTTCGTTTAACCTGGACACTATATTTTTACTACTTGGGTGTTACTATAGGTCCTTTGGCCACATGGAACTCTTTTTCAAAATTGTGGAACCTTAAAGAGAGATTACATGAAAATCCCACCTTATGTACCTTGGAAACTCATGGATTACAGAAGTGACACTTTTTGATGATCTAAAAATTTATTCCAACTCCTCCAAAGAAAAAATTTAAATAAAATAAATTCTGAAATAAGGTACAATTTTTTTTTCTCCAAAAAGTTGCATAATTGCTATATTTTAGTGCATTTTTCTTGCCAAGCATACTATGTAAAAAATACCATTTGTATGGGACATAATTGGAAGTGTTAGTGGTAGGTTTGATCAATTTACGCAGGAATTCTAAAATGACTATGGGATGTAGTGCTCAAAATATGAAAGTCCAACCTTAGTATCTAAGTTTTAATGTAAAGGCAACACAAATTTTATTGCAACAACAAAAATCACATCTCTAAGATACCATGAAGTTGACAATGCATGTGAACTGCACTTACAGTCTTATACAGACAAAGCGACTAGAACTTCATGCATATAGTATAGGGATTTTGAGATAAATTGGAACTTTGAAAAACTATATATTTACAAGTTAGTTCCTGACTATTGTCAGAATCTTGACCTTTTATTAAAGTTGCAATGGTTAATTTTCTATATGGGCCAGACTACAATGAGTTTCCTATTTTCGTCCCTATCACTTTACCTTCATCAAAATGTAATTTGATGAACCTTCATCAAAATACCATTTAATTTGATAAGAATATTTTGAGGCAACAATTCTTATGACAATTCTCTAGTAAATCATAAGCCCTGTTTTTTTAAAGGGATCAACAGTCCTTGGTGATAAGATACATAGCCTTGAAATGATGTTTAAGAACCTACAGTAATATGTGATGTCAAGTATGAGATGCGTATAACGAGGTCAACTTCAAAAGCCAGATTATATTTCATATACTTCTGCAAAAGTCTAAATTTTTCAATATCAAATTCATGTGTTGTCTTGAAGAAATAAAAATTCAGTTTCATTATTGTTAATTAGATAGTGTAGCTTTTTCCTTCATGTTGTGTGCAAATGTTGAACTTTGGAGTAGTAATTAAGTGTGAATATAAAAGTTTAAAACGTCGTTACTTTCATGATGAAATATGTTGGGACTATATTAGCTAATTATTAATGGTCCGAGGCCATGGGTTTACTGCATACTTAACATAATTGATTTTTTCGGTATGGCTTGCCTAGTTTTTATAATTTTTTGTAGATAATAAAATGTACTTGCTTATTTCATGGATTGTGTAGTGGGAGAGGATGAGAACGTTCTAGTTGGAATTGAATATTCATACTTGAGAACTAGAAGGTTACCCACTTACTATTAAGGCAATCTACAAATCTGTTTCGGAACAAAAAATTTTGAATGGGTCTGTCTTTTGTATTAAATTTTTGTGATATCAAAGTAGTTGATGTAGATAAATTTATTCGGGGTCCCAAACTAAGAGTCTGGTATGGAAATCAATGAAAAATCTTTCAAGATATTCAACTAACTTTGAATTTTAACTACTGATTATGTTCAAAGTCTATGTTCCTTGAAACGCTTGACTTTCAAATGTGGGCTCGTAATTTTGGGTGGAGGGAGTATGTGTGAAACACTAAGGTTGGTTTATGTTCTTGTAATAGTTTATTATATTTATATTTTCATTGCAGGGATGCTTCATTTGGACCTGTTGCAACGCTATAGCATTGTAAAATGGAGCAAGATGCTATGCGCATCAATAAAACACAAAGTAGGTTTGTGTCACAGACCATTGTCCATATTTCATACAGTATAAGAACCATAGAACAGTGCCTTCTACCCTATGTTACCATCGGTAGTACTCCACATTAATAAAAAATTGAAAAGATACCCTGATTTTAATATCTCTCGGTAAATCGTCGAGATATCCCATTTTAATAAGGTACATGTCAATGTATTTTCAATTTGTAGTAGTGCAGGGTTAGCTCCTTATAGTTTCACATCAAGCACTCATCGTTCTTGGCATGTAATTGAAGTTATTGAATATGGATCCCTTGGAATCAATGAATGGCTAGTTTCATGTATAATGTGGGATGGATATATTTGGAAGTATTCCGGTCTGATTTTTCCTTCACTCATTGCGAAAGTGCATAAATAATCTTCATCTACATAGTACGCCCTCCATCCCAAATTGAGAGTCTTGTTTTCTTTTGGGGGTATTTTCAAATTAAGAGTCATATTTTCATATTAGTTTATAAAATAGCATGAAATTCTAAGAATACGAAGTTGATCTAATACGTTAACAAAATATAGAGAGTAATATTTTTTTGACAGTACATGTACTTGTAATTTACAATGGATGGAATAGATAAATTTATAAGTTACTATAATTACAGTCACAGTTATTCATAATATTGTACTCTTTTATTATTTGTAATATTAATAGTCGAAAGTGAAAAAAAATTGAACTTTCAAGTTTCCGTATATACTCCCTTATATGTTCAAATGCCCTTCTTTAATCACAAACCCCTCCTTGGAACATTTTTAGCAACATGTTTTTTTACAATTAAATGGATACTTTGTGTGGGTGGATGGGTCTCTATGTGTGTGGGTGGGTGGGTGGGTGAGGGGGACTACAAACAATTTTTTTTCGTAGGTATCTCGTAAAAGATGTATAGTTGGATCCCCGCCCCCTCAATTTATCTTAAATTGTAGGGGTGATAATTTGGGTTAGTCGTGTCATTTTCGAGTCACGTTGATTTTGATTTGAGTATGCGTTTTGGGTACTCTTAAATCTATACAAGCTAATCGTTTCATGCTCAGGTCATTTCGGATTATTACCATAAATGGGTTATCATGTCAAAAATTGCCAGCCCTGATTCGTATAACACTCTAGTGTCAAGTTTCCTGGCCTAAAAATGGTTTAAAGTACTTTCATTATTAAATGGAGGATATTGGGCTTTCTCATTTAATGGTACTAACTTTTGAGTTATTATTTTTTAGCATAAATAAAACCAGCCATTGGGCCAAACCCAATTAATAAGAGGGGGTGGGTGCAATTACTCAGATCAGAAAGCTTATTGAAGAATAACCTAACTAAATCTTGTTAACCCAGTCCATGGCATTCATATTTGATACATCCCACGTTTTGAGCACTGATGTGCCAAGGATTTAAATTGACATTCGTCTTTCACTTATATGAGTATCAAATTTTATGTCGTATATTGTCCTGGCAGTGGGTCGTATCAATAATGAGGTTGTGTCGAGAAATGATTCACCCAAACCCGCTAACTTCGTGTTGAATTAGAGTTGTGACAAAAAAATTGACCCTTAATTTGCCACGTGCGTAACGCTTTCGAGTGTGCATGACTTACAAATGAAGATTTTTTCTTCCCTTTCCCACCAGGGCCAATTGCATCAATGAGGTTGGTGTTATATTCTCTGATGATCTGTTAATAGACATCCTCAGGGGCATGTATATCTAGAGTATTACCTTTGAAGTGAAAAGAAATAGGTGTAAATAAAACACTATTATTCATTAGTTTCTTTGAGAAGACAAGATGCAATTATGGATTTATGACCTCCTTTATACTTTCAGTGGTCATATAGATTGTTTGGGGAAGATTCAGATCTAGATCAAGCCAAATATATATATATATATATATATATATATATATATATATGAAAAGAAATAGGTGTAAATAAAACACTATTATTCATTAGTTTCTTTGAGCAGACAAGATGCAATTATGGATTTATGACCTCCTTTATACTTTCAGTGGGTCATATAGATTGTTCGTGAAATTTTTGTGCTTTTATGTTCCTTTAGTTAATTTTTTGTGCCTTTACTATATATTCGAATTTGAAATTTGAGTTTTACCAAAAATTAATCTATTGTAATTAATTATTTACATAAATTATAGAAAAATATATGCTCCTTAATGTTTAATATACAATAGATGTATGTGCTACTCATATTAAAAATATCATTTTAAGTGCACAAAACTTTTTGGTTCTATTAATTTTACCACACAAACCTAATACAATGTGAAAACAAAAATTACCAAGCATAAAAGAATAAAGAACACATAGATATATATGGTTCGACAAGAATTACCTACGTACATCGAGGGAGAGATCTTTTATTATTAATTAAGAGTATAATCTGGTAGAATCTCTAGGCCTCTTCAATCGAGGACCGCTAATGGAATGATTATAATTGTTCATTAAAGTTCAGACCAACTTTACGTTTTGTGAGAGTAAAGTCCATGTTTTTCAATTATATAAATCACAATTATTTCTTGATATTGAATTGCATTGGTATTGATATTGGATTGAAATTGAACGAAATTCCAATTGAATTTGAAATTGAAATTGAAATTCAATTTCAATTGAATTGAATTGAATTGGTATAAATTGAAATTGAATTTGAATTGGTGTAGATTGGTATAAATTGAAATTGAATTTGAATTAAATGAAACATACTTTAAATTGAATGAAACATACTTTAAATGAAACATACTTTAAATTACATATAGTGCGCATAGATACTAGCCTTCTAGTTCTTATGCGTATTCATTCAATAGCCCTTAGACTCGTTCGAGAGTCATTACCTCTGAATGAGATCTCTCGAATTGTCCCGTTTGGACATTTTAGGACTGTATAGTTTCTGTATAATAATATTCTTAGTGGCTTAAATTTGTTGCTTTTGGGGGAAGTTCTGCAGTCGTATTTTAATGTTCTCTGGGTACATACTAGATGATGCGATGTTAAGTGTTATTTCAATTGATAAATTAAAATAGCACTGACACTTGCAAATCTATGCCGTGTACTTGGAGAATATGGGGATATGGTGTCGAATTTTTCTCAAATTGGAACAATTTGCATGAGCTGTTAATTATATTACAGAAATATGCGGTCTTCTTGAATGGGATATGACCACTCACCCTTTAGAGGAAATAGGATTTTGAATGCACGAATAAATTTACATTAAGTCAACTTCTGATATAACACTTGCTTCATGGGTGCATGCCTGCATGTATTCTCATTTGAATGCACGACATTTATAACTAATTTAAATTACATATAGTGCGCATAAATACTAGCCTTCTAGTTCTTATGCGTATGCATTCAATAGGTGATTGTTTATACTAATGGGAACTAAATGTTCATACTTTTGTTTATATTAATCCATTAATATACGCTTCTTACCCATAATAAATCATTGTTTGCAGTTGCTATGATGGAATATCCTAAAAACAAAGAGTGGATGGGTGAGACAAATAGATTAGGGGAAGTGTTTTGCATATGTGCTAATGAATTTGTAAAATACGCAAAGAGATGTCATGATGGTGAAGAGTTTTTGTGTTCGTGTGATAGGTGTAAGAATGGTAAGGTGTTTGAGTGAAAAACAATTAAACTACATTTATTAAGATGGGGTATGCAAGATATTTAACAAATTTATTTTTTATGGGGAATCGAAAGTTCCTTTTGTCCCCGAGCAACCCTCACAACAACCTTCAACAAGTAGAATAGATGTACAAGGGGAGGATGACAATGTAGATCATAATATGCTAGAGGATTTAGTTGATGACGCGTATGGAGTTCATGAAGTGTAAGAGAATGAGACAAGGTTCAGGTAGTCGTGAAGATATCGGGATAAACCTTAACGATGACTACCAAAGTTTAAAATTTAAGGCGACCCAACCGTTATACTCTGGTTGTGAGAAAGATCAAATAACTTTACATGTTGGTTTACATAGTTTCTAAGACTACTACCAAAGGATGTTGGACTTGTTTAAAAGAAGGACACTTTTTTAAGGATTATCCTAACACGAAAGGTAAAGAAATTATTAAGATTATTAATACAATATTAGACTTTGCAGATCAAGAAGAATTAGATATACTATATGCTATAGAAATATCAAACCTAAAAATGATGACAATGCCAGTATCTATAGTGCATACACAGACAGTGATTCAAAAGACTATAATAGTGATACTGATGAGTATGAAGACTCCCAAAAAACTCTAGACTTATATATAATGCAAATTAATCATAAAGATGATTATATAGACTTTGAAGAATCTTGGTACAAATGTATATAAAGCCCATTGTTAAAAAAAAGATGTACAATTAATAATCCTGTGTTACTAACATATATTCCTACATGTTACTATGATGGGAATCATTATTGCACATTTGAAATGAAATGTAGGAAGAAAGACTTTATATGTGTAGGATGTTTTGAGACTATACAAAAAAAACTATTTATGATTTGTGTTATTTGTCAATTACACTACCATGAAGGTTATTGGAGAACTAGATTTAGAGCACTCTATACTTCCCAATATGATTCTCAAATAGACTAAGATATTAAAATATATTATCAAGGAATTGATAGAAATATATCCAAAAGATTGCAAAAAAATGAAAACATAAAAATAAAAGGAATTGCCTACGATCTAGAAGATATGAACTCAGAAAGCAGTTCAGAAGACCTAACACCAATAGATTTTATAGATAAATCCCAGAAAGGAACATCTATTTTAGAAACGAATAATTTAGAAATTTCTACTAAACCATATGCTTGTTGTGTAGAATTATTCATACAACATAAATATTATCCTTAAAGACTTTCAGACTTTATAGATACATGATGCTCACAGAGTATTTGTAAGGCTAATGACTTTCCTCAAGATTATTTTCTAGACAGTAATCAAGAGATCCATGGTAAGGTAGCTAATGGATAACCATTTACCTTCTATTTTTATACTATTCCTATTTATTTCAAATTAGGAAATCAGACTAACAAAACTGTCAAAGATCGATTTTGGATAATGGACCCTCATTCTAGTTTCACAGGAAAAATTATTTTAGGACAAGACTTTATTAGTATTTATCATCCTTATACTCAGTATAATGATAATATATTACTTAGTGATAAAGAGGAGTTTAATATTATTTCCCCTTTAATAGATCACAAGACTGCTTTTGACTTTATGTAGGTTAAACCCAATTATAGAGCAATAAACCATCAGAGTTCTTCTGCTGAGCATGGTGGATCTAGACATATAAACCAATAAGAAGATCTAGAAATAAGTAAACCCTGACAAAAAGAATGTCAGTGCTCAGACCAAAGTTTTATAACCAAATATCGGTTATACAACAAGACATTTTAGATCAATCCCAACAAACCTTATTAAAGGTCTAAGCTTAATCCAAACAAAAGAAAATGGATATAGAAGCAGAAAAAGAAAAGATTAGGCAATTAGCAGAGTCTACTTTAGGAGAAAATCCCATTTCTAAGTGGGACAAAGATGAAAGTTATTGTTAAATCATCCCTATTAACCCAGATGCCATTATTAATAGTGAAACCTATAAGAAAGGATATTCACAAGATGATAGAGAAGAGTTCAAAAAAGACATGGATGAAATGCTTAAGCTAGGCATTGTCAGAGAAAGAAAAAGTAGACACAATAGCCTTGACTTCTACGTTCAAAATGAGTTTGAATGAAAGAGAGGAAAAAGATGTATGATCATAGACTATAAAAGCCTTAATAAGAATTGTGAGTTTTATTCTTATAAGATACCAGACAAGAACTCTAATCAACTTGATTGAACATAAAATTATATTTAGCAAGTTTGATTGCAAATCAGGCTTCTGGAAACTAAAGATGCATCCAGATAGTATAACTTGGACAACCTTTAGTGTGCCCCACGTAAAATATGAATGGTTAGTAATGTCATTTTGATAATCGAATGCCCCTCAAGTATTCCAAAGACGCGTCGATAATATTTTTAGAGCTTACTCATAATTTTATCTTGTTTACATAGATGATATTCTTGTAGCCAGCAAGACTGAGATTGAACATTCAAACCAACTCAAGAAAAATAATTTAGATTTAGATAAACATAAAATTGTTATTTCTAAAAAGAAAATGAAATTATTTTAGACTGAAATAGACTTTGTGAGAATGCATATAAATAAAGGAAAAATATGTTTAGCAGAACAATAACTGATCGAGTGCAAAATGCGTGCGTGTGTAAGGTGCACGATCGTTGTTTTCGTTTCGTCTACCCTATACAAACAAACCTAAATTACGACTACACTTGCGAGGCAAGAACAGTGGTAAGTAGGGTATCGAAAATCCACAGAGACGAGATGCTAGAATTTATATGATTTAATACTCAAAAATAAAAGTTTAAAAAGGTGATTACAAACTAAAAAGGAAAAGATGCATGAAAGGGAAATGTTAATCTAGGCGAGTCTATTGAAACTAGACTAACAAAGTGAGTAAAACTATAAGTTGGGTCGAATATCCCTCACCCGAGTTAATTTGTATAAAATGGATACATGGGTCGACGAGTTACTATGAATGCGTCTCATTTCAACAATTAATTGAATCAAGGGTTGTCACGCTCCTAAATTCGCATAAAAGCCTAATAAGATTTTAGCGTCAACAAATACCCTGGAAATTGCGCACGAAAGGTCGTAAGCACGAGACATACATGATATGCCCCGTCAAATCTCTGAGACGTAAAAACTAGGACAACGCACCCGAAATAGACCCGTAAACACCATCACCAAAGCAAAGCAACATGTAATACCCCGTACTTTTGGCTATATTTATTTTTGGGATTAATTAATTAAATGCGTATTAATTGGAAATTAATCCGGGTTAAAATACTAACGAGATGCGAGTTGGTATTTGATTATGTGCATACATGTTTTGATATATGTATTTGGTATTATAAAATTTGTCGTGAGATTGATATACGGCATTTTAGAAATTTTGTTGAGACGCGTGAGACCGCCGCGTCATGGTATATTATTTTAATTATAAAAAGTGATTTTTATTTCTATTATCCGTATGGTCGTTTTGAGTGCGCCAATGCGTCCGGAAGGGTCGAGATAGTCAGAAAACACTACCCGGGGTGTAGTTTGGATTCCGGGGTATTTTTAGGCCATACCGGCAACATAAAGGGTATTTTGGTAATTTTACATTTTGAGGAATTAAAAGTGACGAAAATTGGTTAATTAAAATCTGATGTGGATTTGACCCACTAAGCCCATAACCAACCCATATTAACCTAGAAGGCTACGTAGGTTATCATTTAGGTTTTCTAAGTTTCCCAAATCAAAACCCTAGGCACCTTAAGCCACCATTGGAGAAGGAGCTTGGAGAGAAGAAATTCTGCAGAAAAGTTCTACCAAACCTACACCAAACTTAGAGACAATTAAGGCAAGTGACTTTATTCCATTTAAATTAAGAGAATGTCTTTTCCATGTTAGAAATTGAAGAATTCTGATTGTTCTTGAAAGATTGAATGCAAACCCATGTAGTTGGAGTTTAGAACTTGAAAATTTTGAAGAGAATTACATGTAGAATGATAGGTAGATGATTTATATCATAATAACTGTGATTAGGAGAAATTAAAACGAATTAAATTCTGGGATTTGATGATGATATAAAGTTAGGGTTCATGTTCTGGAGATATTGAGAAAAAGGGAAGAAATTTGTAAATTTAATTGATGTTAGGATGGATTGATCCCTTAAAAACATGTTAGGATGTGACTATATATGTTTAGTATTGATTATGGACCTTTAAACGATTGTTGGGACTTAGTTTAGAAGATTCGAGGTGTTAAAATGGATGAAAAACGAATTGGGGAAAAATCTGGGCCGAATCTGGTAGCTCGTTAGAAGCCCCTACCCATGTCGTTCGAACGAACTCGTTCGAACGAGCTTCTAACGAGTTGACCAGTCGCTGCTAACGAGGATGGATTTCGTTCGAACGAGATATCGTTAGAAGGTACAGTTCGTTCGAACAAACTGGGACCTCGTTCGAACAACCTCGTTCGAACGAGACTTCTAACGAGTTGGCAAAGGAATCTCGTTAGAACAGCCTCGTTCGAACGAGACTTCTAACGAGTTGACAGTTTGGTCCTTTTTGGACTGTTTTGACTTTTGGAGTCCCGTAAACTTGTTCGAGGATATAGATGACCTTCCTTTGATGATGTAAGGATAGATTTGGGACTTTTGGGTTATTGAGAGGAGTAAACTATATACGCGAGTTATATTAAGTGAACCGTTTGGGTTGAGACGTGAGTGTCTACTACGACGTGAGTATCGATTATGGCGCATATGATGATAAACCGGAATAATATAAAGTGTAGATATTATAAGTTAGTACGAGGATGCGATATGTACTACGATTAAACTACGGTATTACTAAGACGTGTGTTAACTTAGTATTGGTATATGAATTGTGTATATGACATACCTACCATACTTGCTATCACGGGAGGTTGCGTTCTCTTAGGACCCTCTAATCCTTGTGTGCCTACGGGGGGGATATAGACTGGTACCTTGATGAACATAGGTCAGAGAAAGACTTATTGGGATGTTAATAAGTCCGCTGATCGTGGGAGCGTAGGTATGTACGTGACCCATGTGATGTGACTGTGTTCGCCTCCACTATTTGTGATTTGTGTTATCTGAACTATTCCTGAGAGATTCGGAATATGTGATCCTTATGTACGTGATGTACCGGGATGGATAGCAGAGTATGTGTGCACCGCAACTTAGTTCTCGGGGTGCTTATTTTGTATATTTATGATGTGAATAATATACACTTAATGAATGAGAACCTTCACGTTATTGTTGTGAATATAAATACGGTATTGCTTCGAGAAATATAGAAAGTTAACTGATAGTAATATATATTGCATATTGAGCATTTGAGTTTGCGTTAAACCCCTACTTAATTTCGAGCGTTATTATGTTAATAGAACCGAGTAATAAGGGTAAGACCTATGATAGTCTAGCTAGATACGTTGTCACTTAGCTAGTAGTTTATATCACTCTAGATGGGTACTTACGTTAGGAGTGCACAGTTAGACGAGAGGTGAGAATATCATGTGAGTGCACGTCCTAACATGTACTTTGCATTTAATGTTTTAAATGTTTTTAAAGCACTTGCAGGTTTTTAAAATATAACTCCACATTCGGGCTCTGACCCGTTTGCTTTTCAAATCTTTTTCTTGTAAAACCTTTTTAGGTACCCAGCCACAGGGACACTAAGCATAGGATACTCATTCAGGTGACGAGCTGTAGCTGGTTGTGGAAGCTACAGGGATTTGCATGTAGACGCTTCTATCTTTTGGATTCCAGAGTCACTATCTATCAGTTGTAGGGCATGTTGCCCATTTCTATTTAGAGTCATCTTTTATATTACAGTTTTCAGACTTTGTTTTGTATTGTTTTAGCATTCGGTTATTTATTTTCAGTATGGGATTGTAGTGAGGAGTTTTCCTCCAGACTTTATTACACTGTGTGATGGTTATTCGTTTTACTTCAGTATGGTGAATGGTGTTGTTATTCTTTATTACACTTTTTGCATGTTAATCAGACTTATATTAAAATTTGGCAACTTACTTTTTAAATACTAGGTGGTTAGTAATAATAAAATGTTTTCGACAGTGATGCTATTAACTGAGCCAACTTGGCATTTTGAATTAATTTAATAAAGGAGTAGCTACCCGGTATTTAATTAGTCGGGGTATCACACAACATGTCAACTCGAGTGAGTTCAATTCAAACACAATCTAATTTAAATTAGCTAGAAAGCCTGTTAAAAATGCGGTAAATGGAAAGCGGTAAATAAATGCGATAAATCTACACTACAAAGCAAGTAAATCAAAGCAAGTAAACTAATTAACAAAGCATATAAATATAATTATCAAATCAAGAATTAAGGAAATACAACTATATTAATGGAGAGGGTAATGAATAGTCAACTTACAAACCAAAAAGGGTGTCAATCCAAGAAGAAATGAAGAAGAACTAACCAAAAAACCAAACCCTAAGCTATTCTAACCTAAAATCCGTCCTAAAACGTTAATCTTTGATTATTACAACAAAAATTGGTATTTATAGTAAGTTGGAATAAGTAAAGAAAAGAAAAGGAAAAAGAAAATATAAAGCAAAATATCTCATGGAAACAGGGGATCGATCGATCGACCCAAAACGTCGATCGATCGATGGTGAATAAATCAGCCCACTGTTGCGAAGGATCAATCGATCGACACCTTTGGTCGATCGATCGATCAAGCAGGTATCAGCACACTGCATTGCTGTTTTGTCTTGTTTGCATTTCTCGTCCGCTAAAATCGCCGTAATTTCTTCGTTCTCAATCGAAATCGCGCACCGTTCACAACCACGCGAATCTTGCGAGGAGGGATACAACTTCTATGTAGATGTTGGGCCAAGTTCCCAAGCTATGAAAAGACTAAAATGCCCTTTAATGTGCGATCGTGTATGGAAATCGAACGAAACGCGTCCGAACTTCACACTTAGCATCCAAATACCTATAAAAGCTCAATTAACCCATGAAAAACATGTTAACGTAGAAATTCGAGGTTTTCTAGTTAACGAGAATTAATATAGGGAATAAGATACCCGAGGGGGATAAAATGCGTAGGTTCGAAGGATGAAATACGCAATATTTGCGTATTATCACACCCACTAGCAATGAAATAGGATGCAATAAGAACTACAAGAAAACCAAAAATAGGAGATAGTACAAAAGTATAGTATAAAATCAAAAGGCCATTTTCGCGGGTGATTCGATTGCATTTAGCATATTCAATAAGACATAAAACCCCTAGGTCACCCTAGTGGACGAGTGTCATCTCGCGAGGGTTTTCAGGGATGATACCCACAAAGATCACATGGTTTCCTAAAAATAAGCCCAAACCAACATGCGACAAGCCCAACAACAACGAAAAAGATTTCATACGCATTATTAGCAAAGTCAATGAATTCAAACAAAAGTTTGAATCATTAACATTATAGAATGCACCTCATAGAATTGAAACCTTAAAATGTGGGAGGGGAGCGAGCACATGCAAAGTGTGATTTGGCAAAAACTTAAATAAATCGGAAACTAAATAGACTAAGCTTGTATTCAATCCTCACGGGCATTACACTCATTAAGTGAATTCACTCGAAACAGGGAGGTAACACACGGAACAAGCGGTCATAAAGAGTAAATGTAAATGGAAACTAGGCCGCTCACATGTTACATATGAAGAACGCAATATATGAAATTAAAAACTGTAATCTCAATGAATGACACCGCTCATTAAAGGAGACGAAATGCATTTTCACAAATTATCAAAACTATTTGACCTTTGAATTACATCAACTTAAGATCACATAGGACTTGAATAGGGTTGCAATGTAGGTTTGGCTAGGGTATAAGATGAAAGGGATGTATGTACAGGTTCAAGGTGTTCGAAAATGAAAACTTGGAATAATGGGAAGAATGCAGGCAATAGCAAAATTGGAAAACAAATTCCAAACAAGCATTGGATATAACAATTGGAGAGTAATCAAAGCTTATTGAACTATATACACAATATTTACAACTTTCTCTTTCTTTTCTTCTTTTTCTCATTTTTTTCTTTTAATTCTTTTGCTTTTTGATTTCTTTTTTTTTTCACATCTATTTTCTTTACTTTTCTCACTCTCACATGCCTAAATAACAACCACACAACAACAACGTTCAATCCCAAGTAACATTCCAAACAAAGGTACAGAAGGTAAATCGTATGGTGTATAAATCCAATTCGGAGTTGGTTATGGGATTTGGGTTATGAAACAAATGGATAATATTTAGGCTTAAAGGGGTTGACTAGGGAAAACATATAAGGTGAGGTCAAGGCTAATATGGACGATATAACAAAGATGGCCTATGATCATATCATAAAGTTTATGCAATTATTGAGTCAAAACAATATATGAAAATCGTGATGAAATAACACATTTCATATATGAACTCAATTAATGAACAGTTAAATGAAAGAATAGAGAGATTATCGACGAATTCAACGATTTCAAAGAGGAAAGAATTGTGTATAACACTCACAAATGACGAAAGGTAAAATCTTACTCGGTGTAAGTATATACAATGCAACAAAAGATTACCGAGTTATAAAATTCTTAAACCAAATCAATAGAATAATAAAAGTGCATGTGCTCATGGGATAAAGTTTAATTCATGAAGTTATTAATAATATCAATGATTGAGGACTAAAGTCTAATAACTTCTAAAATCGAGAACGTGCATCGTTGAGTTATCTATCGGATCGGGCAATTATTGAAATTTATCATCGGAAACAAAGGCAAGATGCCCAAAAAAGGGGAAAAAAGAAAGAAAATCTTTTTGAAAATTTTAATTTTTCTAAAAAAAGCATACTAAGTAACTAACATGTGAGAAAAACATGGACTAAATAAAGAAATGGATAGAACATCCCACACCCCCTAACTTAAAACCTGACATTGTCCTCAATGTGAATTAGGAACCAAGTTAAAGAGAGGAAAAGAGCGATATTACCCAAAATTGGAGCGATCCCCATAAGAACAAGTCCAAAGAATCTAAAAAACAAGTTAGTACCGAGCATAGAGAAAACAAATAACAAAAAGTTAACTAATTACATTATACTAAATTAAAAAGTGAAGAAAAAATAAAAAGAAAGAAAGAATACAAAGCTAACTATATACAACCTACTATTTAGGCTTCACACTAACTGTACACTAGAAGTCTAAATAGCTGAGGGTCCACCGCAAAAAAGATTTGACTTTGGAGGATAACTGGTGTACCTTCACACTCAAGTATACCTTCCGAAAAATATGAATTCCGTTTGAACAATGAAAGGCAAGTGTAAGGAAGAAAAAATGAACCATCGTCAATTAAAAGTTTTGGATGGATGATGGGGGATTTGCATTGAACGGGTGACAAAAATATGTGGGGGTCGAGAAAAGAAGAATATCCTCCCAAGGATTTTGAAATTGGAATGCGAGGGGGCGCACACAAAGGCACAAATGCCTTCACGGAAGGCGACTCGAGAAAGTACTCCTCATCGGCAAAAAGGTTTAAAACATTAAAGTTTGATACCGAATCATCGGGTACTTGTGACGGTATGATAATAGAGAATAAAAATGGGGAGGAAAGAAATTCAAACTCAAGAGATGAATCATCATCACTTGAAGATTGAGTTTCGAAGGAAATAAGATCATTTTCAATGAAATGTTCTTCTTTGGGGGCCAAAGAAGAAATCATTTCATTGCAAATAGATACTACGTCATTTTCATCCTCACTTTCAATATCTACTATGCAATGGGAAAAGTCGATAATGATTTGTTCCAAACTAGGCACAAAGTCCTCATTTGGTTCAAAACAGTCCTCGACTTCAAAAGTCTCGGAAGCAAAATCGTCATCGGAATGAAATAATAAATCCAACTCATGTTCCCAACAACAATTTTCTTCCCGATAACGATTTTCAATTTTCTCATTCTGAAGCATATGCAAGCCCTCGCCAAAAGTCATAGGCCGAGGCGCGGATTCTTGAAAATGCGAACTTTGAAAATTACCATCGGACTTAAACTTGAACTCATTATTATAAGAATTTTGAAAACTTTTGTAATTCGTTTCAAAATTCCTATAATAAGGAGGTAAAGGCCCAAAATAATTATCATCATCATCAAAATACACGCACTCCAAAGCTTGACTTTTGTAAAACTTGCCCAAAGTCATTTTAGATGTTGCTATGTTTTGGGATTCTAAGTATTGAACAAAAGTCAAAGGTTTGCGAGAATTTTAAGAATTATCATAATGATTACCGAAAGAATTGGAATAAGACATGCTTACCCCAAAAATGGCTCGAAGTGGCAAATTCCACAAAGTAGATGCACGCGTGAAAAATTCAAGCGTTTCTAAGTGCTCAAATGTAGAAGTCCTGCAAAAAGGTTAGCCAAAAAATACAAATAGAAAGAAAATACTAAGAAATACTAAATCAAATAAATTCTACAACAAACTCATCCCTAGCAAAGGCACCATTTTGATCGAGTGCAAAATGTATGCGCGTGTAAGGTGCATGGTCGTTGTTTTCGTTTCGCCTACTCAATACAAAGAAACCGAAATTACGACTACACTTGCGAGGCAAGCACAGTGGTAAGTCGGGTACCAAAAATCCACAGGGACGAGATGCTAGAATTTATATGATTTAATACTCCAAAATAAAAGTGTAAAAAAGTGATTACAAACTAAAAAGGATAAGATGCATGAAAGGAAAATGTTAATCTAGACGAGTGTATTGAAACTAGACGAACAAAGCGAGTAAAACTATAGGTTGCGTCGAATATCCCTCACCCGAGTTAATTTGTATAAAATGGGTACATGGGTCAACGAGTTATTAAGAATGCGTCTCGTTTCGAAAGTTAATTGAATCAAGGGTTGTCACGCCCCTAAATCCACATAAAATCCTAATAATATTTTGGCGTCAACAAATACCCCTAAAATTGTGTACGAAAGGTCGTAAGCACGGCACATATATGATATGCCCCGTCAAATCTCATAGGCACAATAACTAGGACAACGCAACCGAAATAGACCCGTAAACATCATCACCAAAGCAAAGCAACGTGTCAACTCGAGTGAGTTCAATTCAAACACAACCTAATTTAAATTAGCTAGAAAGCATGTTAAAAATGCAGTAAATGGAAAGCGGTAAATAAACGCGGTAAATCTACACTACAAAGTAAGTAAATCAAAGCAAGTAAACTAATTAACAAAGCATGTAAATCTAATTATCAAAGCAAGAATTAATGAAATCCAACTATATTAATGGAGAGGGTAATGAATAGTCAACTTACAAACCAAAAAGGGTATCAATCCAAGAAGAAATGAAGAAGAACTAACCAAAAACCCAAACCCTAAGCTATTCTAACCTAAAATCTGTCCTAAAACGTTAATATTTGATTATTACAACAAAAATTGGTATTTATAGTAAGTTGGAATAAGTAAAGAGAAGAAAAGGAAAAAGAAAATATAAAGCAAAATATCTCCTGAAAATAGGGGATCGATCGATCTACCCAAAACGTCAATCGATCGATGGTGAATAAATCAGCCCATTGTCGCGAAGGATCGATCAATCGATCAAGCAGGTATCAACACACTGCATTACTATTTTGGCTTGTTTACCTTTCTCATCCACTGAAATCATCGTAACTTCTTCATTCTGAATCGAAATCGTACACCGTTTATGGCCACGCGAATCTTGCGAGGAGGGCTACAACTTCCGTGAGATGTTGGCCAGGTGCCCAAGCTGAGAAAAGACTAAAATTCCCTTGAACGTGTGATTGTGTACGAAAATCGAGAGGAACGTGTCCGAACTTCACACTTAGCATTCAAATACCTATAAAAGCTCAATTAACCCCTGCAAAACATGTAAACTTAGAAATCTGAGGTTGTCCAATTAACGAGCATAAATATAGGGAATAAGATACCCGAGGGGGATAAAATGCATAGCTTCGGAGGATGAAATACGCAATATTTGCGTATTATCAATAACCAAAAGGATTCTTGAATTTCCAGTCCAACTCAAAGATAGAAAATAATTATAATAATTTTTATGATTGCTAAATTGTGCTGCGGACTTTATTAAGAACCTATCTTCAAAAAGACAAAGCTTAACTTCCTAATTAAAAGGAACGAATAAAACTAATCCATTTAAATGAACAAAAGACGATTTTGAAGTTGTAACAAAAATCAAAGAAGAAGTCAAGAATATTCCTTTACTTGAACTGCCTAATGTTGAAGACCAATAGATGCCTCTGATAAAGAATGGGGAGCAGTGTACTTTACCATTAATCATTAGAATAAAAAGAAAAAACTTTGTAGATATAGTTCAAGAACTTTTACTAAACCAGAAACAAGATACACGACCCATGAAAAAGAAGTTTTAGCTATAATAAGGGCTATAGAAAAATATATGCTTTTTGTTAGACCTAAACATTTTACTGTTTATACTAATTCTTCTTATGCAGTAAAATCCAGAGACTTAGATTTATCCAAATCAAGAACTAATAGAATTATTAGATGGAAATAATTTCTTAATGGTTATGGGTTCTCTGTTATACATATTAAGGGAAACAAAAATACCATTCTAGACATCATATCTAGAGAACCTATGTTTGTTAACACTAATACTAAATCTTGTTTTATGTTGCAAATAAAAGATTTAGACATCATGAGTTCCTCTAGAATAAATAGACTAAACAAAGAGACGTTGCAGACTATCTTAGACGCGTAAGTTCAAATATTGGTATAACACAAAGATAACCTCATATTTAAGACTCTTAATAAAGACCAATCATGGAGAACTTTGATGATTTCTAGTTACTCATGTAAAATTTAGAAATGAAATTGTCTCCCATAATAGACTCATAGGAAAAAATGTATTTTACCCAATATAGACCAGACCAAAGATACCCAGACTTGATAAGATTTAAACGAGAATTTTCAGATGATGAAAATAGTCTTATAGATTCCTTATGGTGGAACGTAAAGAACAAGTTATGGGTAGAATTCAAACAAAATTTGGTAGTTATTTGTAGATATATGAGAACGCAAAGACTCGCAGTCACTGAACTTAGTAGTACTACTATTCCTAGATTGTAGACTCAAATATGCTCAGACTCTTGGAGAATCCTCCAAAACTAGACCAGTTGATAATTTTTATTATCAGCAGAAGACTTTTAAGACCACGATTGTTATACCATTTGGTAATAATAATCTTTCTTTTTCAAAAGACTGTCAGAAAGCGGGTGATAGCATTATTGGACAATTCAATATGTTATTATTTGAGATTAATGAAGATGCCTTAATGATTAGGGGTTTCTTCAAAGACGTTCCAAAAATTTATCTTTTTGGAAAAGTAGCACATAACTTTCGCAGACTGTGGGTTCATTGGACTCGTCTAGATACAGATCATATAAGACTTTATTGCACTTGGTAAAATAGTCCATGAGTATACTAAGGAGGTAAAAGAATTTCTTCCCCTATTTGCAAGAATTTCTATCTAAAGACGAGACTAAAGTCCTAATTATTGACAAGTTCAAACTCCAAATTTCCCCCAGTATATGGAGACAATATAAATTATGGAGTTATTGACAAGTCAAGGAATACCTGATCATCCAAGCAGATGATCCATTCAATGAAAGGCTAAAAAAGGAATCCAAAAAAATGGTAGATATAGCTTTAACAGCTAGCATTAGAGTGGTGGGCCTCATTGGCGAATACTTCAATAACAATAATGTTGTACCAGAAAAAGATAAAGCATAAACAAACAAGACAAAAATGAACCCCACAAAAACACGTGAATCAGAAGACACCATTATTTAGACTCCCAATTATTTAGATTGTCTTTTATAAAGTAGAAGATGTGCTCAAATAATCAGAAGATGATAGGGTTATTGTGCACATGAGAAACCAGACAACCTTTAAAAAAAAGAAATAGACCCGGATAAAGACAACCAAAATAGATTAAGACTTTAATTATTAAGTTTTATTTTTCATCGATTAGATTTAAGCCACCGCTAGCCAGTCACATGTGTCCTCCCTTACGCTATAAAAGGGATAGTTGGGTTATGTTGAAGGAGATAAAAAATCAGAGAGAGAGAGAGAGAGAGAGAGAGAGAAACAACAACATGTATATGAGTGAGTAAAACTCTCATAGTTAGGGGAGAGGAGAGAGTTGTATCAACTAATGTTATGCAATAAAAGTATTTTCTTTCCTATAAAACTCTTTTGTTACGTTGTTATTATTCTACAAACATCTCCAACTTTCTGTTCATAGAGGACTATTATGTGTAACCTCTGGTGTAGCACATAGAAGTTATATTGTTGAACCGTCGTCAGGTATCGATTTGTCATAAGCCATTAGCCAAGTGGGCGTTAGGCGTGGTGGCATACAGGTAGGAAACGGGTCCAACACCAAACTAGTGAATTGAGGTGCGACTCATAATGAGAGAGTTATAGGAGGCACATACCAGAAATGAATAGTAACAAACTGAAGAGACAAAGGAAAGAAGATAAATGAATTGCAACCATAAGGAAGGTATAATCTTGAACTAAACCCCTAATTATCTCAAATTATATTGTTAAAATTCAAAATACTTGCATGAGCCTTCAAATCACTACAGATTTTTTAGCGTTTGTTAATCAAGCAAATTCAGACTTAACAAGAGAAATCCAAGAGTGGACTCTCACATGCATTAAAGATAAACTACTTATATAAACTCCTTTAAAATATGTAAGAGGTATATATATATATATATATATATATATATATATATATATACCAGGTTATTGAGTGGTTAATGCATGAAGTACCTAGAATAGAAATAATTAGAATAAGGATCCGTGATCTCTTCAAACAAGAATTAAGAACTGAAGATTTTGCAGACGAGCTTTCAAGACCAGAAAAATATCAAGAATATAGTAGGATACTTTAAGACACTATAGACGTATTAAAATATATTATAAGTAAAAGGTTAGCTGAAACAAAAACTACCTTAATTAGATCAGGGGGAATCCGTCCTCTTCTTAAATACGTAGATATAGATGCCCCTAGAACGTATCATAGATTTTTGTCATCCTATGGTGACAGCAATTTGGGCGAATTAATAGAAGACCACATAATTTACATTGCTAATCAAATATATAAAGAAACTAGACTGATAAAACCTCAATACCGCATAAGATATTTAAGACTAGAGTATTTCCCTCAAAAGACTCTGAAAATATCTAAATACCCTGAAGAAAATATTTATGTAGATAATCCTCACTATTAAGAATTACAGTACGATAGTGATGGAAGAAGAGGGAGAAGTATCCCTAAGACTTCTATGCTTAGACTTCCAGATTAAATTAAACTTTAACATAAGCTTAAAGACTCTAGAAATTATTGGGGTAGAAATTTCTATTTCGAAAACCATAGCAAAAGACAGTATTATATAAAAGATAAAGTGGTCCCTAGATATTTTTTGGACGGTAGCTAGTCCGCAAACTAGGTTCGCATGAGAGCCCACCCCCTCTCTCTATCTCTCTCTCTCTCTCTCTCTCTCTATATATATATATATATATACACACACACAAACAAACAGACATGCTTCTGTGCACACTAAGTTTGCACATTACTTTTTTTAAATATTAAAAAAATATTTTTGAGCTAATGTGTTTTGTGTGATATTTAAACATTTCAAGAGACCCATATCAAAAAATCAGCTCAAAAAACCTTTTTTTGCTATTTTTAAAAAATGGGTCAAACATTAGTTATTTTTAAACACTTTAAAAGGTGTGAAAGTTTGAACGATTTTTTAAAAATAGCAAAAATAGTTTTTTTTAGCTGATGTTTTTTATATGGGTCCATTGAAATATTTAAATATCACATAAAAAAAATCAACTCAAAAATATTTTTTTAATATTTAAAAAAAATTGGTGTGCGTCAGTACATGTGCAAACTTACTATGCATAGGAGATTGCCTCTCTCTCTCTCTCTCTCTCTCTTTATATATATATAAGTGTTTTGGTACACACACATGGGTGGAGTAAAATTTTCATAATCTGGCGTGTGAATAAACGAGGGTGATTTGAATTATTGAAATAACAACTGTTTTAAAACTAGTAGAGTTGTTATGGGTGAGATGATAATTCTTGTGTCGATTTCCCTTTAGTTGACTTAAATCACATAAAATAATGTTGTTGATTTAGGCCATGAGTCAAAATGGCTTAAACCTCACTTTTACCTGTTGAACTAAATCCAAACAATTAGCCAAAATAGGTTTTTATGACTTGTTTGATTAGGAACTCACTTCCCGCCACAATAATCTTTCTTTAATTTTTAACACTTTTTTAATTGGGGGTGTAAACTCACTTTCTGTCCCAATTTTTTTCCTCACTTCCCTTTATTTTGGGAGGACAAGTGAGTTTCATTCACTCGTCTCAAATCACATTATCTAATTTAGCCATTTGAGGCCTCAACCCTGCCATTTTCTTATTTTTTTTGCTAATTTAAATAATTAAATGGTTGCCAAATTTGGAACATTGATACCATACAAACCTTAAGATCTGGAAATTGAGCCATTAAGAGCTCATTTGATTTTTAGGTTTAGAAAGGAAATTTAGAATTCATGGAATTTTTGAATTCCTCTCATCTTGAACTATAATGTTTGGACGGAAATTTAGTGGGAACTTACAATTACTACAATTTATAATTCCCACAAAATTGAAATTCTCCTTTGCCCTCTAAAACGAGGGAATTCTATATTCTCGAGAGTTCTAGCTTACTTTTATGGTGAGACATAAATACTCTCTATCTCTCTTTCTCTTATACACACACACACATTCACCCCTTTCTCTCTCTCTCTCTGTCACACACACACTCACACCACACTTGCTCACGCATACACACACTCACTCACACACACACACACACACACACTCAAATCAAGTATAAGGGTATTTTAGTTAAATGATATTTATTCCTAATATGGGGAAGTAAGAATTCATGTTTGAGCCAAATAATAGAAAGGAATTTCCAGGAATTTATAATTCCAGGATTTAAGAATTCCCATCCCCTTCCCAAATCTCCAACTAAACGAGCCCTTATAGTCTTAATCTTTTTATCAACTCTTATTGCCATCTCAGTAGGTTCGATTTTGGGTTTCTCTATTTTGGTAATATTCTTCAAACTTGGTTATCAACCGCATCTTACTACACTCAATACTTTGATTCAGGGATTATTTGGTGAGGATAGAATGTGTGAGACTGTATAATTGTTTAATAAAATGGATATCAAAGGGCTCCAAACCGATGTCATAACTTGTGGGACCATTACCAGTGGGTTATGTAAAATTAACAACACTAGAATTGCTATTTGATTACTAAAGAAGATGGAAGAAAAAAATTTGGCGGCTAATCTTATGGTATATAGCATAATTTAATTGAGTTTTGATCGGATTTTGTCCACTTTAGTAAAGGAACCAACAAGTTAAATCAAATTAACGAATAATTTTTTAAAAGAGTTAAAAAGGGAAGTAGTCTACTGTGGTAATATATCAATGGTCCCGTTCATAATATATCGCAGTACTTAATTTTTTTAAGGATCATTGACCTCATTCTTTAATTCAATAACCTTCTCATATCAATAATATGAGTTTATCTTTACTTCAAAATTTACATATTAATTCTTCTGAAACCACAGTTTACTCTCCCGATTGACTAATTATTTATGGATATGTAATGATTAATCCCCAGTTGTGCGCATTTTTGTATCCCCTCTTAATTTGCAAGTTTCATCTTTCGCATTCACGAGTTTGATTACTTGATCGGAATTGAAGCAGTCTTAGAAGTTTACACCCTATATTTATTTTTCTATTTTAATTGAGTTGGCATACTGGAGTTGAATGAAAAAAAACATGACTTCTTTGGACTCCCATATATCATAAACTACCAATTACCTTGCCAATTTATAAATCTGTAAGCCATTTGTATGATTTTTTATTTTATGATTTTTTGTTTTTAGAAACAAGAATTTTTTTTAAAAGAGAAGTTATAAAGACGAGAGGATCAAAAGTCCTCAACTGGATCACATATAAAAGGAAAACAGAGAGGGAAATGGAAAATCATCAACAAAACAATTCCAGGCAACAACTTGTTTTTGCCTATACCCCCCCCCCCCCCCCCCCCAACACACATAAACCACTAAAAACTCCCCACGCTTTAGCTAAGGCCCCTTCCAATCTCCATTCCTTGAAAGTTCCGCCACATAACAATATGTACTTTTTCTATCTGCCTCGCACAAGCCACACCAATCATTGGAAAGGAGGGTACGCAATGCCTTACTTTCAAAGAAGTCACAAAGTTTGATCCCCTATAAACGGCCAATCTCGCAAAATACTTGTGACACCCCGCCTAATTAAATACCGGGTGATCAGTCCTTTATTAAATTATAACCAAGGTGAACGGTTGGCTCATTCTTAGCATCACTGTCATAAAATAACTTTTCAAATTAGACACCCTAAATAATTAAGCTAAGTGTCAAAACCATTTAAAACATTATTTCCATATTTAATTTAAGCCCAATAATAAAAACCTTTCATAATTCATAGTTTAAAAGTCACACAAATAACTAGACTGTAAAAGATCATCCAAGCAATTAAGCATTCAAATAACTAATTCCAACTTTAAAACTTCAAAGGAAAAACATCCTGACAGTAAAAAATCCCAAAATAAAAATACTGAAAGTAAATGAATCACAATCTCTGACAAAACCAACTGATTAAGGAAAAAAAAGGCGACACATGCCCAACTGGATAAAACAGAACTAGGAGTTGAATCAATAATGAGGTCGTCTAAGCAAAAGGCCTGCAACTCCCACCTAAGTTGCAGCACGTTCCTTCCAAATAATCCTAAGCATGATGCCCCTATGGCTGGGCACCTGTAATATATACGTATATAGACAAGAGAGAAGAGGTAACAGGAAACGGGTCAGAGCCTGATTGTAAAACAGTTTAAAAATTCAGTTTAGCAAGTATTTAAAATTTTTACCGGCTAATGCAATAATCATATTAGTATGCGGCACTCTCTTGAGAAATTATCACCTCTCTTCTAATGCACACGGCTACCGCACTATTAATCCCCACAAGTTAAGCTTATCTTAAATTCCTCATAAGGTTTCATGCCAACCATTACTAGGGTTAAGATAATTAATTTCTGAGAGTAAAGTTTTCATAAGAATTTCATTTCATTATAAAGTCTTTCAGAATTACCTCAAACTTTTTGAACACTTATATTAAAGTCAAAATATTTATTCATTACTTAACTACTTTTAGTCACAGTAGAAAGTTCCCAATTTCAAGTCTATATATATATATAAATCATTCATATAATATATATATACTATCGACACCCTACATAAAATTTATGGTGCTGGCATACTCTGCTATCAAGTCCCTTATCACTTGTACTAAGGCAAATACTAGTCCAGAATCGCTCTCGAACTGTATTAACATAAAACACATACAAATTGAGGCGAAGCATAGCTCCAAGTCACCACGAGGTCAGCACATACCCTCACGTCTCTTAGGACCGTCTGACTATCGATCAGATAGCCTCTACCAAGGAGTTTCTATGTTCTAGGGTACAAGTCAATATCCCCCATAAAGGTCCCATCGAGATAAGACTGTCCCGGCGTGGTAACCTCAGTGATAGCAAGTAGCGCGGGCATGATTTTTACACGTATATAGTAGATGCACAAACACAGTCATATATAAGTATACTACCATTCCCATTTCTAAATTAGGTACACCCATGACCCATACATATGATATTTGTTCTTAGTACACATTACTAGATTATCCCGTATAATGGCTTGTCTCTTTCATTCTTATTTATGGGATTATTCTAAACTTACTTCGTATCACTCATAGTATCCTATCTCCCTATGTATAATTTCAATAGGTACTCTCTTATTTCACAACGTGACTTCCTTATGAGTCTCACTCCCTTAGACACACGTTCCCATTATTCCTTAAGTGTAAATCACTCCCCGTTAACACTAATTTCTCCTTTACATTAAATGCTCCATTTTTACAAAGTCCTACTGGTCCTCTTTATGTCCCAAAATGTTCTAACAAAAATTTTCAAAGGTTACCCCTCATTTTAATCGAAATAAACTATTTAAAAGAGGAATATGAATTTTCCAGGAGGGGTCGATTGATCGATGGAAGTGGGTCGATCGATCGATCATCGATCGATCGATGCTCTTTGGTCGATCGATCGATCAAGCAGCTATGGCAAAACTGCAGAAATACCAGTTACGGGAATCCTATTCCAAACTCATTCAAATCATCATTTTTGACTCCCAAACTCCCAACAAATGATACTACAAGTGTTATATACCCAAATAAATAATATTTTACGTAAGACATGTGAGTTTTCATCAAGTATACGGAATTAAAAGGGCAAAATCTATATAAATCTCAAGAACCCTAATATTTTCTTTAACTTAGTTCTTCCCATTCTTTTTCCAGATTTTCTGCTCCTAACTCAATGCAAACTCGTGATTCAACCTCTACATATGAAATAGATTTCCAAAATATGATTTTCACCTCTACAACATGTAAATTCTAGTCTCCAATATATGCTTTCTTTCATGAAAACTAGTTCTAATCAACCCTAGACTAATACAATTGAAGCATTAACTAAAATAAAGAAAGATCTATACTTTCCTGGAAATCCTTGTTTCTGATTTGTGGAAGAAATTGGTTTGATTGTGTTTCTCATCGTGCGATCTACAATTTGGCGGTGACGGCGGTGCAAACAGTGGAGTTCTTGGCCTAGAACTCCTTGGAAAGATTCTCCTCTTCCTCTCCAATGGACGTTATTTGTTTTTGATTATGTTAACCCTAGAAGACAACTCCTAACATCTGATATAACCTTAGAAAATTCGTGGGTTTCCATGCTAAAAAATACAAAATGTCTAAAATGTCCTCCTGGGATGCTAATTAGGCCTAAAAACACCCCGAGACCCAAACTAAACCCCCAGTACATTATTTTGACTATCTCGACCCTTCCGAACACATTGGCGCACTCAAAATGACCATATGGGTGACTTATAATTTATTCACTTTTAATAGTACTAATTTAATCCCGACACGACAGAGGCGCGCCCCGATTTAATTTCCCAAGTTATCAAATTATAAACTCGTGATAACTTTAATAAGTTTGATTATACATATTACTTTATTCATTTAGTAATATTCAAAAAAATCCCATTAATTACTAACTCTCATCACGCTAGCAAATATTTAAAATAATTTCCGAATTAATATTAAATTAATATCTCAAATTAAATTTAATAAATTCCAAAATTTAAAAGTCATAAAAATACGGGGTATTACATACTCCCTCCCAATAACGGAATTGTGTTCCGAAATTCAGAAAATAAGGCATACCTGGTAAGAAAAATCTGGGCATCTTATCAGTACACAAACTATATATGTAGTAAGGCATTCTATCACTATAGCCCCCCGTATCACGGTGAGCTTGAATAACACTCTCCTCAACGATACCTCTCATTGTGCTCTTATCCGACAACATTCGCTTGAGACGAGCTATACATAACTGATTCCCATTATTTCAATATCATTGGGAGGCCTCACCTCACTACATGACAACTACTTGTATTTATCAAAAATAAAACTCCCATTCTTAGAGAAACCATACCAATATCTGAACACTCTTGTCGCTTAAAACAGTCATGGTAATTCCACTATAGTTATCAGACTCTAACTTGACCAATCCAAAATTCTGATTATCCGCTCACCTCTAAACATACAGAACCAAAACCTCAATAATCACCTCGTTCGTGACGAACATGTACGAGTGCTTCCATGGAAATCTACCATATTATACTTCACTTGCTAGTTATATCTGTTGTGGGAACGAAATGATCACTAAGATTTCAAAATTACCTTCACGCGGCTCCACTAATCGTTAATCACCGTGCGCCTACTCCCAGGAGAGGGGTGATACATCCAACTCAAAACGAAACATTATCCCTGCTGCTTCCTGAAATCCCATATTGAAGGTGGGATTCAAAAATTTCCTCCCGATTCAGGACCACGTATCGTCGCGATCCTTCCTTTCAAAGGAAGACTGGGGCACACTGGTTAATATTTTTAATCACCCCAAAGAAATATCAATCATTTACTTCTTGGGCAACTTGTCCTATAGGTTCGAATGAACCCTTGATCTTGTCTTGAAGATGGCAACCCTTCCAAGAAAACTTTATCGACTTTATCGGCCTCTTCCTTTATAGGAATTTTCGATCGCCACAAAATTTTCTTGTTGATCCTCTTTTTACAATCGATATCTATCTATGCATTGTGTATTTAGAAACTACTCACCATGTTCCACTAAACACCGACTTTTCCTATAAATAACTCATCATATTATGTGACACTTAATCTTCCCCTTCTTTCCTTGGCGTACACTGAAAGTTCCGCCTCGTGCACCTTTCTCTACGATGTGCACTTCTTGACCTTGTACACCCTACTAACATCATCACTCATTGTATGCGTAAGTCGTATTCACATTTAACTACTTATAACTTTGTTCCGAGTGTTCTCCATAATAATTAAATTCTATTCTTATCAAGGAATACCTCTTTTTAAATGGCTTTCTATAGCCTTCTAACCATATTCGAGTGTGCCATTCTAATCGTACAAATATGTATGGATTATCGTCCTTGATGCGACACTTAATCCACTCTACTACTTCCACCTCGTTATAGTAATCCCATAAATATATATTCCATACGACCATTCCTATGACAACCCGTATATAATTATGATAAATTATAATTAAATTATACTTATCTTATGTGATATGAATAATGTGTTATTATTATATCTAATGCTAAGTGATTATGGTTAGTATAATTCTACTTTCATAAATCATGGAATGTTGAATTATTTCCAAACACAAGATTTTGTTATTTTGATAGAAATGTTCCTGTTTAAGACTAGTTTTGACCCTTATAACATTACAAATGACTTGAGGTGAAAACTATATAGTTGTAGAAATTTGAGTTAGGGTTCTAACACAACAAACGATGCATCAAACGGATGTCCGACCAAGAAGTTAGATCGAATTTACGAACAAGGTGCAAATCTGTCCTTTCCCTTTAAGTGGAAAATTGTCTTTTAGTAAACCAAGTGTTTTAATTTGATTGGTTGGCATGGGAGGCAGCCTTGGCCGACTTAAAACTCTCCCTTAACCTTATTTATTCAATAAATAAGTCCCTAGGTTCAGTTCAAGGTGTTATTAGGTTGAGGAAAGAGAGGTAGAAGTTAAGGAAGAAAGGGTTACAAGGAAAATCAAGGAAAACAATTCCAAGAAAATCCTTAAGGTGTTTCCAAGGTAATATTATGTGTTAATATTGTTTTAATATTCTATTATACTTATTTCAAAGTATATAAATCGTGAAGTATTTATCCAAATTCCATCCTCCTTTGTGATAATATGTATTGGTTCATATGTGAGATACGTGGTGTTATAGGTCATATTGCTTTGTATTGAAACCCTTTGTATTCAAACTTATATATCTCTTTGTGTGCTTACTGGAATTTAGAAATTCAAATTGTATATGAAAATATACTCTTATATTCATATCATATCCGAAAATTAGAATTTAACTTCTTATGGTAGGCTTTAGTGATGGTTGCAAATTAGTATATAGTTGTTGTTTGTATATTTCATTTCGGTATGCCCTGTGTTTGGTCAAGCTTTTGAGATAGCAAATGAAGTCCATATATTATGAAACTTTAATTATGTACTATTAAGTGTGTCTACTTAATGTTTGTTTAAAATAATGGAAAGTTATGATGCATAAAAATTATGAAAATTCTTGGAAATCGAAGTAACAATAGAGGAGTTCGTAGGGAAGATTTCTTGTGTTGTAAAGAAATTGCCATAACTTGCCCTAGGAAGCTTGAAAAATTATACCGTCACTTGTAACAGAAAGTATATTAAGATATTCTTTCATATTGATAAGCTTTGTCACCTGTATGTGTACTATTTATGAATACGGGATGGTTAAGTATGGAGGATAATAATTTGAGGCCATATTGGATACTCCATGAAAGAATGTTTTTATCTGCTCTTTCCAAAGAGTATTTTGAGTACATGTTTCATGTCTATATACATTGAGAAGTATGATTTAATTGTTACTTTCTTTTAGTTGTCAATTTCTTATGAGGTATGTTCTACGATTGAATGTTCATAACTCTATCAACATATATACCATTGTTTCGACTTTACTCATGTTTCTTGGGATTCTACTTAAGTGGAATCATATTGTGGTTGTGTAGTCAGTGAAAGCACATAATTATAGTAAGATAATACTTATGATAGATATTTGGTACTGATTTAGTTGGATTAACAGGTGTAAGGGCAAATCAACAAAGTTCAGCTCCACCAGAGGGAAACGTGAATACATAGTTGACAATCCAATGTGAGTGTACTTACTGAGTTGATTTTGGATATGATGTATATGTATTATATGTATTATTTAAAAGTCATGAGATGTTGAGATGTTATGGCTTATTTAAAAGCCAAGAGATGTTGAGATGTTATGGCTTATTTAAAAGCCAAGAGATGTTGAGATGTTATGACTTTATAAAAGTCAGGATATGTTGAGTTTCTATGCAATTCAGGAGATGTTAGGTTTTTAAAATCTATGGATATGATTATTACCTACGGGAAGGAGATGTGGGGTTTATTAACTCCGGATATGTATATGGCCTAATTTGGCACAAATATGTATATATTAATATGTTGAGATGTTTATATAGTACTTTTACTATATAGAGATGTAGTACATTCACTGAGTGTTTAAACTCATGGTTTTATATGTTTACATTTTCAGGTTTTCCAGCTGCCACTACCAGGTCGAGGAGGTTGAGTACATAGAAGTAGGGTCTTGTTAGTTTGTTTTATACACTGCACTAGTTATAATTAAGTTAAATGATATGTGAGTTCTGTTGAAATTATGTCTCCTTAAAACGATTGGATTTTTTTAATATTTCACATTTTAACCTTGAAGTTGTTTCTATATGTAATACCTAAATAATAAATAAATTATAATTGTGGTTTGTAAAATATTTAGTTAATTATATCCTAATGGGGTTAGGGGTGACAACTTGGTATCAGAGCTTAGGTTTTTATATTCTGGGGTTAGAGGGTGTAGATATGGCAGTGGCAGAAATAACGTTGTGTGGGTCATTTATATTAATTTGTGAGAAATACTAACCATTATGTTAGAAATAAATGTTGTATTCTTGTTTCTATAATTGTGGTTTATGACAGATAGTAAGCTGTGGAAGGAGAAAATGTTCATGAGAGGGTGGATGAGGAGTCTTCAAATACAGTAAACCAACAAAATCCAAATAATGTAGAGGGGGCTCCTGAACAACTTACAGATATGCAGAAAATGGCTCGTGCCATGACTTTAATGGCAGAATAATAAAACATGTTTATGATGCAAATAGCAGAACAACAAGCCAAGTGATTGGAGGAACAGACTTTGGCCAGAAGAGAAAGGGAAATACAACGAGAGGAGAAGAATACTTTGTATGAGAAGTTTATCAAATTGAACCCCCAGCATTCCCAGGTTCTGTAGATCCTTTAGAAGTTGAGGCTTGGGTTAGAGATACTAAAACTATCTTCGGGGTGATGAATGTACCTGGCGCGCAGAAGGTAATTTTGGCTACTTTCATGTTAAAGGGCGAAGCTAAATATTGGTGGGAGTCTTCCAAACATTTATTGCTTACTCCGGAGGGAGGTGAGGTAGTTACTTGGGATTCCTTTATTAAAGTATTATATGAAAAGTATTTTCCTCGCATGTATCGGAAGAAAAAAAAGAGAGAATTTTTATCATTGACTCAGGGGAATATGTCGGTCAGGGAGTATGAAACTAAATTCACATCTTTGTCTCGATTTTCATTACATTTCTTACGTGTTGAGGAGGATAAATGCACCAGATTTCATGAGGGTTGAATTTGGTTATCAAGTCTAGACTCACTGCACTTGAAATGGTAGATTATACTTCTTTAGTTAAAAAAGCTATGATGGTTGAAAGAGATGTTACCGACGCAATAAGGAATAGGGAACAAAGGGGAAAGAGGAGTAGGTTTGATACATATCAGGAAAAGGAAGGCAATATAGAATACTCAAAATAGGGGAGTCAAAGATTTCAGTGCGGTAGAAGGACTAGAAATTATGTTCAGAATAAGACACCAAGCAGTTTTAGGGGTGCAGGATCGATGGACAAACATAATAGACATCAGGAGAATGACAATAGGCATTCCAAGCCTGTTGCATGCTATTTTTTCAAAGCTGAGGGCCATATCAGTTCAGATTGTCCCAAGTTAAAGGGGGTAGAGTGTTATCACTGCCATCAAATTAGTCATACCAAAATGAACTGTCCTATGTTACTGGGAGGGATTCAATTATCTACTACTAGTCGAGGCTCATCACCTGGAAGCACAGGGAGAGGAGGATGTAAAGGATAGGCTAGTGGATCCAGGGCTCCGGGAAGGATATTTTCTATGACTTTACAGGATGCTCAGGCTACTCCAGAGGTGGTGACAAATGTGTTCCCAGATGAATTACCAGGATTGCCACCTAGAAGAGATGCAAAGTTTACTATCGATTTAGTTCCTGGTACAACTCTAGTTTCTATTTCTCCATATAGAACGGCACCTATGGAACTAAAGGAGTTAAAGGTTCAACTACAAGATTTTCTAGATAGAGGTTTTATTCGACCCAGTGTATCACCATGGGGCGCTCCAGTATTATTTGTGAAGAAGAAAGATGGAACCATGTGACTCTGCATTGATTATCGACATTTGAACAAGGAGACTATTCGAAATAAATATCCATTGCCTCGTATTGATGATTTGTTTGATCAATTACAAGGTGCTAAAGTGTTTTCAAAAATTTATTTCAGATCGGGTTATCATCAATTAAGGGTAAGAGATTGTGATATTTCTAAGACAACTTTTCGTTCTCGCTATGGTCATTATGATTTTTTGGTAATGCCATTTGGGTTAACAAATGCTCCTGCAGTTTTTATGGATTTAATGAATCGGGTATTTCATCCTTTCATAGATTCATTTGTGATTATCTTTATCGATGATGTTTTGATATACCCACCTAGCCAAGAGGAACATGAGAAGCATCTAAGAGTTATATTGCAAGTTTTGCGAGATAGTCAATTGTTTGCTAAGTTTAGAAAATGTGAGTTTTGGTTAAATCAGGTAGTATTCTGGTGCATGTTGTTTCAGGAGATGAAATTTATGTTGGCCCTAAGAAGGTAGAGGCAATTGTGCAATGGGAAAGACCGAGGAATTTAATGGAGATAAGGAGTTTCCTAGGATTGGCTGGATATTATAGAAGATTCATAAAGGGGTTTTCATCTATAGCCTTGTCGTTGACTAAATTGACTCGAAAGGAAGTGAAATTTGTGTGGAGTGATGAATGTCAGCATAGCTTTGAAACGTTGAAAAATAGGCTAGTATCAGCTCCAGTTCTCACTGTTCCATCTAGTGGAGAAGGTTTTGTGATTTATACTGACGCTTCACATCAGGGTCTGGGTTGTGTTTTCATGCAACATGGAAAGGTAATTTCTTATGCATCTAGACAGTTAAAAATGCATGAACGTAATTATCCTACGCACGATTTTGAACTTGCGGCTATTATTTTTGCCTTGAAATTATGGAGACATCATTTGAATGGAGAGACGTGTGAAATTTTCACTGACCATCAAAGTTTGAAGTATTTATTTACAGAGAGAGACTTGAATTTGAGACAAAGACGTTGGATGGAGTTAATTAAAGATTATGATTGTACCATTCACCATCATCCCGGGAGGACCAATGTTGTTGCAGATGCTCTGAGTCGAAAGTCATTGGGGAGGTTATCTTGTATTCAATGTGCACGGGTTGGCAATATTGTGGAATTAAGACTGATGGGGGTCGAGTTGAACTTATCTAAAATGGGGGCGTTATTTGTACATGTTACAGTGAGACCTTTACTGGAAGAACGCATACGAAATTTGCACATCAGTGATCCATTCCTTGAAAAGAAGAAACGGGAAACCCTGGATGGTAAAGAGAGTGACTTTGAAATTAAGAAGGATGAATCGTTGTGTTATAAAAATAGAATTTGTGTACCGAATGATCCGTCCTTAAAGAAGGATATATTGGACGAGGGACATAGTTCTATTTACTCTATGCATCTTGGGGGTACCAAAATGTACAGAGGTTTGAAAGAGTATTATTGGTGGAATAATATGAAACGTGAGATTGCAGAATTTGTAGCTAAATGTTTAGTATGCCAACAAGTGAAGGCGGAGCATCAAAAGCCGGCAGGATTATTGCAGCCATTGCTTATTCTAGAATGGAAGTGGGAACATATAACGATGGATTTTATTATAGGATTACCACGATCTCCAAAGGGGCATGATTCTATTTAGGTGATTGTAGATCGATTGACAAAGTCAACTCATTTTCTTCCAGTTAAGACGACCTATAATGTTGACAAATATGCACGTATGTACGTTGATGAGATTATCCGTTTACATGGGGCACCAGTGTCAATTGTATCAGATAGAGATTCAACGTTCACTTCTAAGTTTTGGCCTCATTTACAGAATGCCATGGGCACAAGTTTGAAGTTCAGCACCATATTTCATCCACAAACCGATGGGCAATCTAAGAGGACGATTCAAATATTAGAAGACATGTTACGATCTTGTGTGTTTGACTTCAAGGGCAGTTGGTATGATCATTTTCCATTGATGGAATTCTCGTATAGTAATAGTTATTAGTCCACCATTGGTATGGCTCCGTATGAAGCTTTATATGGTAGGAGATGTAGAACGCCTTTGTGTTGGGATGAAATAGGTGAAAGGAAACTTTTGGGTCCTGAATTGATAGATATGACAACTGAAAATATCAAAATGATTCGGGAACGGATAAAGATAGCGCAAAGCAGGCAAAAATTTTATGCAGATAAGAGGAAGCATTCATTGAAATTTCAAAAGGGGGATTTTGTATTCCTATGTATTTCACCGTGGAAAGGCGTTATGAGATTTGGAAAGAAGGGGAAACTAAGTCCAAGATACATTGGACCATATGAAGTGTTGGAAAGAATTGGAACCCTGACATATAGATTAGCATTACCTCCAGAGTTATCTCGTTTGAATGACGTGTTCCATGTATCAATGCTTTGTAAGTATTTGGCAGATCCATCTCATCAACTGAAAACCCAACCTATTGAACTGAAAGAAGCCTTGTCGTACATCGAGGAACCGGTGGAAATTCTTGATCGTAAGGAGAAAGTATTGAGGAATAAGGTTATTCCATTAGTTAAAGTTATGCGGATGAACCATGGAATTAAAGAAGAAACTTGGGAAATGGAGGATAGCATGAAGAAACAGTATCCCCATTTGTTTGTTAAGTGACATTCGTATTAAATTTCGGGGACGAAATTTTCTAAGGGGGAGAGGTTGTGACAACCCGTATATAATTATGATAAATTATATTTAAATTATACTTATCTTATGTGATATGAATAATGTGTTATTATTATATCTAATGTTAAGTGATTATGGTTAGTATAATTCTACTTTCATAAATCATGAAATGTTGAATTATTTCCAAACACAAGATTTTGTTATTTTCGGTAGAAATGTTCCTGTTTAAGACTAGTTTTGACCCTTATAACATTACAAATTACTTGAGGTGAAAACTAGATAGTTGTAGAAATGTGAGTTAGGGTTCTAACACAACAAATGATACATCAAAATGATGTCCGAACAAGAAGTTAGATCGAATTTACGAACAAGGTGCAAATCTGTCCTTTGCCTTTAAGTGGAAAATTATCTTTTTGTAAACCAAGTGTTTTAATTTGATTGGTTGTCATGGGAGGAAGCCTTGGACGACTTAAAACTCTCCCTTAACCTTATTTCTTCAGAAAATAAGTCCCTAGGTTCAGTTCTAGGTGTTATTAGGTTGAGTAAAGAGAGGTAGAAGTTAAGGAAGAAAGGGTTACAAGGAAAATCTAGGAAACAATTCCAAGAAAATCCTTAAGGTGTTTCCAAGGTAATATTATGTGTTAATATTGTTTTAATATTCTATTATACTTATTTCAAAGTATATAAATCGTGAAGTATTGATCCAAATTCCATCCTCCTTTCTGATAATATGTATTGGTTCATATGTGAGATAAGTGGTGTTATAGGTCATATTGCTTTGTATTGAAACCCTTTGTATTCAAACTTATATATCTCTTTGTGTGCTTACTGGAATTTAGAAATTCCAATTGGATATGAAAATATACTCATATATTCATATCATATCCGAAAATTAGAATTTAAATCCTTATGGTTAGGCTTTAGTGATGGTTACAAATTGGTATATAGTTGTTGTTTGTATATTTCATTTCGGTATGCCCTGAGTTTGGTCAAGCTTTTGAGATAGCAAATGAAGTCCAAATATTATGAAGATTTAATTATGTACTATTCAGTGTGTTTACTGAAAGTTTGTTTAAAATCAGGGAAAGTTATGCTGCAAAAAAATTATGAAAATTCTTGGAAATCGAAGGAACAATGGAGGAGTTCGTAGGGCAGATTTCTTGTGTGGTAAAGAAATTGCCATAACCTGCCCTAGGAAGTTTGAAAAATTATACCGTCACTTGTAACGAAAATTATATTAAGATATGTTTTCATATTGATAAGCTTGGACACCTTTATATGTACTATTTATGAATACGGGATGGTTAAGTATGGAGGACAATAATTTGAGGCCATATTGGATACTCCATGAAAGAATGTTTTTATCTGCTCTTTCCAAAGAGTATTTTGAGTACATGTTTCATGTATATATACATTGAGAAGTATTATTTAATTGTTACTTGTTTTTAGTCGTAAATTTCTTATGAGGTATGTTCTACGATTGAATGTTCATAACTCTATCAACATATATACCATTGTTTCGACTTTACTCATGTTTCTTGGGATTCTACTTAAGTGGAATCATATTGTGGTTGTGTAGTCAGTGAAAGTACATAATTATAGTAAGATAATACTTATGATAGATATTTAGTACTGATTTAGTTGGATTAACAGGTGTAAGGGTAAATCAACCAAGTTCAGCTCCACCAGAGGGAAACGTGAACACATAGTTGACAACCCAATGTGAGTGTACTTACTGAGTTGATTTTGGATATGATGTATATGTATTATATGTTGAGATGATATGTATTATTTAAAATTCATGAGATGTTATGGCTTATTTAAAAGCTAAGATATGTTGAGATGTTACGACTTTATAAAAGTCTGGATATGTTGAGTTGCTATGCAATTCAGGAGATGTTAGGTTTTTAAAATCTATGGATATGAATATTACCTACGGGCAAGAGATGTGGGGTTTATTAACTCCGGATATGTATATGGCCTAATTTGGCACAGAGATGTATATATTAATATGTTGCGATGTTTATATAGTACTTTTACTATATAGAGATGTAGTACATTCACAGATTTTTTAAACTCATGGTTTTATATGTTTACATTTTCAGGTTTCCAGCTGCCACTACCAGGTCGAGGAGGTTGAGTACATTGAAGTAGGGTCTTGTTAGTTTGTTTTATACAGTGCACTAGTTATAATTAAGTTAAATGATATGTGAGTTCTGTTGAAATTATGTCTCCTTAAAACGATTGAATTTTTTAATATTTCGCATTTCAGCCTTGAAGTTATTTCTATATGTATTACCTAAATAATAAATAAATTATAATTGTGGTTTGTAAAATATTTAGTTAATTATATCCTAATGGGGTTAGGGGGTGACAATTCCCACATCCCTTTAACTCGGACGATTTCAACATCAGCTAACCAAGATGCTCACATTTTGTAACACCCCGACTGCCCGGGGAGATCGAACGACTCTCTACTCATCGGTAAAACTACCCGAATCAACAAAATACAAGGAATAGGGAATCTAAATCCCACAACAAAAGAGGAACCATTAATCTCAAACCTCTTGAGACAAGTACAACAATTCTCTCGAATAAATACAACAAATAAAATAAATCACTAATGTTCTATACATCAGAATAAATACAAGTCTCCTTTCTTGAAATTTTTTTCCCCAAATAATCCACATTAAAATTATCCAAACTCTTTATTTCCCTTGCTTTCTGAACGCGGTTACAACACTTGAATATTCCCAATCACCCTAGAATTTGAAATTTTAAATCCTCCTTATCATCGTTCCACCCCTTAACTCGTGGTGGTAAGACAAAACTTTCAATGCTTTCTTTCCGTATAACCGGCCCCACTAGCCTTAATTCATTATCGAACTTCCAATTTACAGATATAATTACCTGCTCCTACGAAGACAGATTTACTAAATTTATAGACTAATGACCTAACATCTTCCTACTTCCAACCTTACGCTAAGGTTCATGCGTGGGATGTCTCGCAAAGTGAAATCCAAACAAGGAACCCCCCGATACACTACTACCTAACATTGTCGGTTATCGAAATCTGTTAGGCCCTCCATCCATAACATGTACCCCTTTATTCTGTCTCTTGATAAAAAGTTACATCACCTCCCGTAATTACACCTACACAAAGAACATTTGGCCAATCCTATATCGTCCAATATTGGTGGTAATTCCCTATCCCGAAACCTCCTACGCATACAATCAAGACTCTCAAAATCCTGATCCCAAACATATGAGTCTAATTGTTAACTATCACATCTCAAAAGGGTAGATACATCGCTGCTCTCTACCTATCACTCAGTCTTGAGCTCTAAATGTGATACTGAGCCAAACCTTCTTGCTCGACAATAAACCCAGTACGCACAAAATCATGAAAATAAGGTTCCTAAACATTCTGAGATTTAAACTTTTAGGGCCACTATAACCCTTGGAGTCTCTAAATATATAATATAATTGGGGTCCCGAGTCTCTCACAGGTGAGGCCTTGTCAGAATAAATCAGATTGCACTAAGGCAGACACTTCGATAGCCTTGGAATAACTGCCTACTATTGTATTAGCCATATCTATGAAATTATAACCAAGGAAATACCATACTCGTATATCACACTACTAGAACAAGTACTCTCAATAAAGTATATATCACTATTAATACACACATTCATCCTCCGTGGATAGCACTAAAGATAATTTCGCTACACTAGGGAAAAGAAAAAAAAAACATACCAACATAATATTAAGTTTTATAGCTATACGCACTAACTCGTCTCACATGCTAATCTAGCAATGAACAAAATATGGTGACTTGCTCGTGTCACATGAAACATGCCTCATCCTCTGAGGATAAAAGTCATACTTCTACCTTTCCAATCGCATTGGAAAATCCTTCCTCTCGGCGAGGCATTACCACCAAACACCTTTACTACCCCGAAATGGCGGGGATAATACTCCTACTGAAACTCTAGCATGCCAATAACGGCCTTATTGTAACAACCCGCATAATTTTGGGCTATTTTAATTATTTTTGGAAAATGGAGGAAAATAAAGTTTTTGATAAAATTATTTTTATTGCTCAAATATGTTGGTTATTATTTTTAAAGGTGAGAATTTCAAACGATTTCGAAAACGGAGTTAAAACAGATTTTAAAATGATTTTTAAATGTTTTTAACTCTTGGAGTTGTTTTGACTTCCAACTCTTCATTTATTTGCCTTATTTAAAGGAGTCTTTTGGATTCCAACTCTTCATTTCTTTGCATTATAAAAGGAAGTCGTGGGCAACCCTTTTAACCTACTTTTGGCACAAATTTTGGCAGCAAATATATTTTATATTCCTCTTCTTTTTATATATATTTTGGCCCTTGAGATTTGTGAGTTCCAACCTTAGATTAGAGGTGTTCTTGAGGCTATTTTGTTGGAGGATCTTTTGTAGATCTTTTGTGTTGATCTTGAGGATGTGATCGTTGGTTTCTCATCATGGTTTGAGGTATGGGGTTTTACACAATATGCTCCTTAAATCTCGCGAGTGTCATTCTCTTTGAATTCTTGTTTAATTGAACTCATAATTGAATTGTTAAATTCATTGAAATCTGGAAAATAATTGTTGAAATTATTTTTATTCATGTGGTATCACTATATTTTTGTTAAGCACGTTGTCATGAGATTTTAATATGGCACGGATGTTGGGCACCCGCCAAAATTCCTGTTTCCCGGGATATGGCTTGATAAAGCATATACGGATGTGGTGAGGCCTGGTGACCCGGTTAAAGTGTTGTTGAGAAATTATATTGATAAATGCATTGAGATTTGCATTTTGATTTGAATATTCGTACTCGTGTTGTTACGTTTTATTCACCACTAATATATTTGTTGAGCATCTTTCTTGTCGTATTATGTACTTCCCCTTATTTTCTTTTAGTTGGCAGGTTAGCGTGGATTTGAGCGCTATGGACCATTTGGGATGATTTTTGGCATGGATTATTTTGGGAACAATATTTTTGGAAGATTTGTATTATTTTATTGTGTTGTATAGAGCATTGGTGATTTATATTATTTTGAGAGACTTTGTATTTAATTTGAAGAATTGAGATTAGTGGATTTTTTTTTTGTGGGTTTTTAGATGCTCTATACCTTGTTATTTGTAGATTTGATTAGTTTTATCGATAGTGGCGCTCCGTTCTCTCTCCCCAGGCGGGTGGGGTGTTACACTTATACTCATGCATATCTAACATAAATATTGATCGCAGGTAAAAAAATGAAGTTACCAATCTCTATATATACACCCCTTCAAATAAAGAAAATTAAAGACCCTTTCCCCCAAATGGTGAGTCTACGCACGACACCGTACTCATCATCGTGTCTCTTAACCCCAAGGCTCATGCAAAATGAATAGCTATAAAATAGTGCGGTGCCCCAAGACCAATTAAAACTCAACCCATAGCACCAAGTATAGGGAACGTACCTTTTATCTCGGTTGGGGCCTAAGGTGCTGCTACCTGGTGGACATTATAGACACGTCCGTACTGTAATTGCCTCTGCTGACCTGAGGCTGCTAGGATGGCTGGTAAAGCTGGCTTCTGTGGTTCATTATGGGCACCCTGTTGCAGTGGGGCCCTATTCCTCTCTGGGCAAACCTGACATCTATGGCCATTCCTACCACATTGGAAACACCTCCCTCGAAACTATCTCATTTCACTATGTTGTTGACTAGTTTTGCTTTTTCCTTGGTCTTGCTGTGCAACTTGAGGAAAAATGATGTCAGATTGAGGACAATTCCTCCAGTTGTGACCCGGTTGTACACATTTATAGCAGGGTCCTGAAATTTCTCACTGGTCGAGTTGTAGTTTCTCTCCAATCTTATTTAGACAAGATTGACGTTTATGACCGTCCATTTCACATTTGAAACACCTCTTTGTGACTTAATTCCGACCTTGGCTTTGTTGACCCTGATGCTTTTGGCTCTCCACGGAAGTGTTGTTACCCTTGGGGACGTTTTGGTCTTGAGGAGCTTGTTGCCGAACTTTTAGTGCCTTCGCAGAATTTTCAACTCTACTCATATCAAATTGACAAATCTCTCTAGGTCTTTTGCCTTCTCTGAGCTGCATACTATGATCGTGGTACTGTAAGATTGCAGTGGTAACTGCCTGTGCAACAATGCGTGCAAATTCGGAGATTGGTACCCTCTTTGGAGACGCATGAGGTGTGAGCTATTCTTGCTCACTGAATTCCCTAACGGCATTAGCTTGTTCGTTTTGACGGTCCATCTGAAAGTTTAAAATAATCTGAATAAGTTCAACATTCACATCGACAAATCGCAGAAGCACAAATTTCAAACGCATAAAGATGAATACAACATTCCTAATATTAGGGCTCTAAATCAAAGACGCTAAGCTGGAAACGAGATGAGACGTACAGATCCTAAAGGACACTAGAACCTGATGCTTTGATACCACCTGTGACACCCCGCCTAATTAAATACCGAGTGATCAGTCCTTTATTAAATTATGATCAAGGTGAATGGTTGGTTCATTCTTAGCATCATTGTCATAAAATAACTTTTCAAATTAAACACCCTTATTCAAAACCTTTCATAATTCATAGTTTAAAAGTCACATAAATAACTAGACTGGAAAAGATCGTCCAAGCAATTTAAGCATTCAAATATCTAATTCCAGCTTTAAAACTTCAAAGAAAAAATATCCTGACAGTGACAAATCCCAAAATAAAAATACTGAATGTAAATGAATCATAATCTCTGACAAAACCAACTGATTAAGGAAAAAAAAAGTCGGCACATGCCCAACTGGATAAAATAGAACTAGGAGTGGAATCAATAATGAGGTCGTCTAAGGAAAAGGACTGTAACTCCCACCTAAGATACATCACGTTCCTTCCAAAGAATCCTAAGCATGATGCCCCTGTGGTTGGGCACCTGTAATATATACATATATAGACAAGAGAGAAGAGGTAACAGGAAACGGGTCAGAGCCCGATTGTAAAACAGTTTAAAAATTCAGTTTAACAAGTATTTAAAATTTTTACCGGCTAATGCAGAAATCATATTAGTATGCAGTACTCTCTTGAGAAATTCTCACCTCTCTTATAATGTGCACACCTACCGCACTATTAATCCCCACAAGTTAAGCTTATCCTAAATTCTTCATGAGGTTTCAAGCTGACCATTACTATGGTTAAGATAATTAATTTTTGAGAGTAAAGTTTTCATAAGAATTTCATTTCATTATAAAGTCTTTCAGTACTACCTCAAACTTTTTAAACACTTATATTAAAGTCGAAATATTTATTCATTACTTAACTACTTTTAGTCACAGTAGAAAGTTCCTAATTTCAAGCCTATATATATATATATTAATCACTCATATAATATATATATATACTATCGGCACCCCACATAAAATTTATGTTGTTGGCCTAATCTGCTATCAATTCCCCGTATCACTCGTACTAAGGGAAATACTAGTTCGGAATCACTCTCGAACTGTATTAACACAAAACACATACAAATTGAGGTGAAGCATAGTTCCAAGTCACTAAGAGGTCAGCACATACCCTCACGTCTCTTAGGACCGTCTGAATATTGATAAGATAACCCGTACCAAGGAATTCCTATGTTCTAGGGTACAAGTCAATATCCCCCATAAAGGTCCCATCGAGATAAGACTGTCCCGGTGCGGTAACCTCAGTGATAGCAATTAGAGAGGGCATGATTTTTACACGTATATAGTAGATGCACAAACACAGTCATATATAGGTATACTACCATTCCCATTTCTAAATTAGGTACAGCCACGACCCATACATATGATATTTGCTCTCAATACACATTACTAGATTATCCCATATAACGGCTCGTCTCTTTTATTCTTATATATGGGATTATTCCAAACTTACTTCGTATCACTCGTAGTATCATATCTCCCTAAGTATAATTTTAGTAGGTACTCTCTTATTTCACAACGTAACTTCCTTACGAGTCTCACTCCCTTAGAAACGCATTCCCATTATTCCTTAAGTGTAAATCACTCCCTATTAACACTAATTTTTCCTTTACATTAAATGATCCATTTTTACAAAGTCCTACTGGTCCTTTTTATGTCCCAAAACGTTCTAACAAAAATGTTAAAAGGTTACCCCTCATTTTAATCGAAATAAACAATTTAAAATAGGAATATGAATTTTCCAGGAGGGGTCGATCGATTAATGGAAGTGGGTCGATCGATCGATCATCGATCGATCGATGCCCTTTGGTCGATCGATCGATCAAGCAGTTATGGTGAAACTGCAGAAATACCAGTTACGGGAATCCCATTCCAAACTCATCCAAATCATCATTTTTTACTCCCAAAGTCACAACAAATGATACTACAAGTGTTATATACCCGAATAAATAATATTCTACATAAGACATGTGAGTTTTCATCAAGTATAACGAATTGAAAGGGAAAAATCTATATAAATCTCAAGAACCCTAATATTTTCTTTAACTTAGTTCTTCCCCTTCCTTTTCCATATTTTTTACTCCTAACTCAATGCAAATTTGCGGTTCAACCTCTACATGTGAAATAGATTTCCATAATATGATTTTCACCTCTACAACATGTAAATTCCAGTCTCCAATATATGCTTTCTTTCACGAAAACTAGTTCTAATCAACCCTAGACTATTACAATTTAAGCATTAACTAAAATAACTTTCCTAGAAATCTTTGTTTCTGATTTGTGGAAGAAATTGGTGTGATTATGTTCCTCGTCGCGCGATCTACAATCTGGCGGTGACGGCAGTGCAAACGGTGGAGTTCTTGGCCTATAACTCCTTGGAAAGCTTCTCATCTTCCTCTCCAATGGTCGTTCTTTGTTTTTTATTATGTTAACCCTAGTAGACAACTCCTAACATCTGATATAACCTTAGAAAATTCGTGGGTTTCCATGCCCAAAAATACAAAATGTCTAAAATGCCCTCCGGGGATGCTAATTAGGCCTAAAAACGCCCGAGACCCAAACTAAACCCCCGGGTACATTATTTTGACTATCTAGACCCTTCCGGACACATTGGCGCACTCAAAATGACCATACGGGTGACTTATAATTTATTCACTTTTAATAATACTAATTTAATCCCGACACGACACAGGCGTGCCCCGATTTAATTTCCCAAGTAATCAAATTATAAACTCGTGATAACATTAATAAGTTCGATTATACATATTACTTTATTCATTTAGTAATATTCAAAAAAATTCCATTAATTACTAACTCTCATCACGCTAGCAAATATTTAAAATAATTTCCAAATTAATATTAAATTAATATCTTAAATTCAAAGTCATAAAAATACGGGGTATTACAATACTGCACTTCCACATAATAATGATTTTTTTGTGGTCCAGTTATGACACCCCGCCTATTTTAACCATGGGTGATCCGTCCTTTTTCAAAATAAAAAGGAGTCTCATTTGGATCATCCTTAGCATCACCATCAAACGTTTTAAATTACTAACCACCTATGTTAATTTAAGTTGGTGCAAAATTTAATATTTCATTAATATATAACCACATGCATAGATTTAAATATTGTAACTCAACCATTCACATAATTAATAGTAGTTCGAATCATCATGAGATAAATAGATAGAAACAAATAGTGAATAAACCATTGGTTCCAACGTAATAACCAAACCATAAGTCTACAGAATTAAAATTGAATTCCACTACATAGTCTGATAAATAAAACTAAAAGAATGTATCAACAACAGGGGAAATATACCCAAATAAAACACTGGATCATAAATCCTACTCTAGGAATGAATAACTGAAGCGTTTATACAAAGCCCTGCAAGCCTCCACAAATAGTGTAGCTACACATCCCTGGAATGAGTCCTCAAGCTTGGCGTCCCTGCGACTGGACACCTAAAATGTTTTGAAAAATATTTTTACACGGGTCAGAGCCCAAAATCATTTGAAAAATATTTACCAAGTATTTAAATTGCAGTTATAAAAGCATTTATTGGCTACACACGTTAGTCCAGTGTACACTTCCTTGAGTTCCTCACCTCTCATCAACAGTGCACACCTAATGCCTCCTATTTTATCCACCTAGCCATGTTTCCCAACTTAACTAGGCCTAAGCATCTACCTAACTACACTAGGTTGAGGTCCCCCTACCGCCCATACGATACACTACCGTTAAGCCAATAATTCCAATTTAATCAAATTATTATTATCATAACATCTATTTAAGTTTTCTTATACTTAAATTACTTTTAGATATACACTATCAATCTTTTCTACCATTACACATAAATTGACTATCTAAAATTGTGTGTATATAAGCCGCACTATAATATATACAACTACGACATCTCTCGGAATGGCTACCATGATGCGGGGATACTCTGCTCTGAAGTCCATGTACCTTTAGTACCAAATCAGGGACTACCGATTCAGAATGTTTCCTCGAACTATAAATTAAGCAACACACAATGGAGGCCAACATAGTTCTAAACCTTTGGGATATGCACATATCTAACGTACCTAAATGATCTACTAGTCCCATTAATACCCAACACATAGTGAGAGCCCTAAGTTCTATGTTCTGGGGCACACATCCAGACGTCACCGGAATCACCAAGGTGCAATCGCCCTTTGTACAGAACCTCCCGTGATAGCAGACATCGTAGGTATGTTCACATACATAACAAGTCACATGATAGGAATTCACACAACCTATATGTACATATATTCAGTATAGGTATACACACAGTTTGTCATATAAACCCGTACATGGTATTTATCTCTCTCGAATACTCAACGTACTAATAATTCCCATACAATATTTTATTCGTATTTTCTGAGTATCACTCACTACCCGAAGGGTCCCAACGATTCTTTAAGTTATTTTAGTATCTCTTACATCACTTTTCTAATGGTATAAGTCTTAGGTTATCGTTCACTCTTCACGTAACCCAAATCGTAAGTTCTCGATACGCCTCTTAATTAGTTAAGCATCGTCGATCTAAATCCTAATTTACCCTCACTAAGATGAACCGAGCCTTAATCATATACCTACTGACCTTCTCTAAGTCTTTGTATAATTACTAAAATATCACCAAAGTTTCCCGTAATTAATTTCATGAGCAAGTATAACTTAAAAAGAAAATTTTATCGGCAGACGAATCGATTCGGCAGGGATTCCGAATCGATTCTCCCGCCGAATAGATTCGGTCTTCAAACCAAATCAATTCAGACCCAACCATATCATCTTCTTCGTTGCTTTTATGGGTTTTCCACATTCAAACCTCAACAAAACTCCACGAAAGTTCCCCTCTCCCATCCAACATACCCAAACATTAACTACATGTGTAGGGACAATTATTAATGTAAATAACATATCAAGACAAATAGAAATCTACCAAAGAACATATCAAAACCCATATTTCATCAAAACCCTAATTTATGTGTTCTTCATGCATGTTTATCATTTCCCCCATATTTATTTCGTATTAATTGCCCATACTCACTGATTTCTTGTTATTTACATACAAGGATTTGTTCCATATGAATTCCTACTCCGAACCATGAGTTCTACTCACCCAAATCCAAAGAATCATCATTTAAATCATGAATTGAAAACCCTACACTACACGGGTATTATAACATGATCAAAATAATGCACGAAAAACACTTGCCTTTAATAAATCGCTCTGATTTACGTTCTGAGATGGTGAGGATGTCCTTTCATTGCTCCGATTTTGATTTTGGCGACATTCATGGTGTGAAACGGTGTGGAACGACCTAGGTTTCTTCTCCTCTTCCTCTCATATGGCCTCTTCTCTCTCTCCAAAGTATTGTAACCCTAGCCTCACACTCAAATGGGATGATATAGCACTGTAATTTTTGGAGTTCTTTCTACCCTAGACTCTTAAATGACTGAAACTCCCTTATTTGGTGTCGGGTTAGTCTAAAATTGCCCCGGGACCCAAAAAGTACACTCGGGTACACTATTTCAACCCATTCGGAACCAACCGCGACCTTTGAATTTCCATCCGTGTCACTCTACAATAATTTCCTATCTCAACCTCATATAGTCTACACTCGGCTCCCGGTTGAGATATAACACAGTCATGTCAATATCACTCTCTACGATGTGTAATAATTATCACAAATCATTTACTATTCCTTTAGTAACTTTATTCCCTAAATATTAATCAATATTTTTCCTGGTTAATATTTTAATAATCATATAATATTTAATTCAATTAAATTACGTTACACGTGTAATTTAAAATAACCAATTTAATTAAATTCTTAACACTCATAAATAAGGGGTGTTGCATACTCCCTCCTTACAAAGGAATTTCACCCTCAAAATTGGGACCTACCTGTGGTGAATAACTCTCGATACTCCTCTTGCATGTCATTCTCCCTCTCCCATGTCGACTCGTCAATATTTTGGTGCCCCCACTGAAATCGAACAAAGGGTACCACCTTTGACCATAACTTATTCTCACTATGATCAAGTATCACCACCAGTCTCTCATTGTACGAGATAGATGGGTGGAACTCTATCTCCTCTAATGGAATGTGCCAAAAATCCCCCTCACTCCTTTGGTACCTCTTCAGTGATAACATGTGGAACACATCATGAATCCGTTGTAAGTACTCTAGTAGGCCTAGCCTACATGCAATTTGTCCCACCCTCTCGATAATCATTAACAGTCACACATATCGCGGTGCTAGATTCCCCTTCTTGCTGAACCTCATACCCTTTCATCGGAGACATCCGTACCAAAACCTGGTCACCAACCTCCAGCTCTATGTGTCTCTGTCTACATCGGTGTAACTCTTTCACCAATCATTATCTATATGGATGCGCCCTCGAATGAGCATGATGTTGACAGTGGTGTCCTGAATCATTTCTGGCCCCAATAGATTGTTTACCCCACCTCTAACCAGCAAGCGGATGAATGACAAGGTCGTCCATACAGTGCCTCAAATGGTTCCATGCCGATAGTGAACTAGTAGGAGTTGTTATATGCAAACTCCACTAATGGAAGATACTGCTCCCATCCTCCCACGAAGTCAAGTATGCGCATCCTTAGCATATCCTCAAGAATCTTATTAAACCGCTCCGTTTGACCATCTGTCTAGGGGTGATATGTCGTGCTCAAATGAAAATCCGTGACCATAGCCTCTTGAAAGCTCTGTCAGAAATGGGACACAAAAATCTTGTCCCGATCTGACATAATGTTAATCGGGACCCCGTGCAGCCTCACTATCATATCAATAAAAAACTGTACATATTTTCTCTTCTTAAAGTCCCTACGAACAGGAAAAAATTGGGCCACCTTAGTCAATCGATCCAGTATTACCCAGATGGATTCGTGACCTCATTACGATATCGCTAACCCAATAATGAAATCCATGGAGGTACTCTCCCACTTTCACATTGGAATCTTGAGTGGCTATAACATTCTCGCTGGTCTTCGGTGGTCTACTTTCACTAACTAATAAGTAGCACACTTCGAGACAAACTCTGATATGTTCTGCTTTATCCCCGACCACCAATATTGCCTGCGTATATACTGGTACATATTATCCCCATCAGGATGCAGTATAAACCTCGACCCGTGAGACTCTGACATCACTGCATGTCTGAAATCCCCATCCTTTGGAACCACGAGTCTCCCATTGAAGCGCAAGCCTCCCTCATAACTAATTGAATAGGACTCCGCCCCATTAACTAACAACTGGCAAAATTTGTCCTGATAATACTGATCCCACGCCTGTGCTTTCACCACTTTCATAACAATATCGAGCATGACAACCAATAGGGACATATATGCTATGTTAACCTCATCGTCGTGTGAAAGCTCTCTCCACTTCGCCTTCTAAACCTCTACTATCTCCCCAATAGGTCATTAACTCAATACGTCTGCCACCGTGTTAGCCTTGCCAGGATGATATTGAATATCAAATTGGTAATTCTTCATGAACTCTAACCATATCCTCTCCCTCATGTTCAGATACTTTTGTGTGAACAAATACTGAAATAATTTATGGTCAATGAAAAAGGTAAATTGCTCCCCCAAAAGATAATGCCTCCAAATCCTCAAGGCAAACACAACCTCTACTAACTCTAAGTCATGCATGGTTTAATTCCTCTTATGGGGCTTAAAATTTCGAGATGAATAAGGTATATCCCTCTCCTTATGATGTAGTACACCCCTACGTCCCTACAAGGATGCATTTGTGTAAACATGGTTCTCCACTCCTCCCCTAGGAAATGTAAGTACATGTGTTGAGGTTAATTTATCCATTATCTCATCGAAAGTTGACTGAAAATTGTCATTCCAAACAAACATCACCCCCTTGAGAGTTAGATTCATCAACGGACCCATGATCTTTAAGAAACCCTTAATGAATCGCTGAAAACTGCGAACCTCGATCGGTTTCGTGGGTTGTCCCCAATCCCTCACAATCGATACCTTACTTGGATCAATATCAATACCCCTATCAGACACAATGTGGCCCATAAACTACAACTCCTAAACCCAAAATCCACACTTATCGAATTTGGCATACAACTTATGATCCCATAATGTATATAGAACCATTCGAAGATTCTCTACATTCTCATCCTCAGAATGAGAGTAAACTAGAATATCATCGATGAACACGATCATGTACTGGTCAAGGAACTCTCTAAAAATCCAGTTCATCAGAGCCATGAACACTAATGGCCCATTAGTGATCCCAAATGGCATCACCCTAAACTTGTATGACTCATACAGTGTTAGAAAAGCAGTCTTATGAATGTCCTCCTCTCTGACGCGACATTAATGATATCTCGACCTCAAATTTATCTTGAAGAAGTATCCTGCTCCCCTCAGCTAGTCGAACAGATTATCGATCTGAGGTAGCGGTTACTTATTCTGGATCATGACGTTTCTCAACTATCTCTAATCGATACATAACTGAAGTTATCTACCCATATTTTTGACGAATAACTTTAATGCGCCCCACGACGATGTACTCCATCTAATGAAACCATGCCCCAAAAGTTTTTGAATCTTCTCCCTCAACTCCCGCATCTCAGATGGGACCATGCGATAAGGAGATCGGGTGACAGCCCTTATACCCGACATTAGGTCAATAATGAACTCAATTTCCTGGCTAGGTAGTAGCCCGAGTATCTCCTGGAACACGTCCTCAAACTCCCTCACTACTAGAATCGAGTCTAAAGAGATAACCACCTCTTATGAGGTCTCTTCCTCAATGTAATACAAATGTGTGTTCAACCCTCCCTGAGGAAGAGGCATCACCATTAGTAACATCTCTTTACCTAGAATAGAGAATACAATGGTCCTCCCGAAATAATCAACCATCACCAGGTCTCCAATTTACAAGTCCATACCTAAAATGACATCATAACCCTCTATATCTTACACTAGAGGGTCAACAGCAAAATATAACCTCCCCACATCAATGTCCAAACCCCTATATATCAAGTGTATAAATGACACACTAATCAATGGTGACTCTACACACATAAGTAGACTATCGGTTGTCTCTAAAAGATCGATAGCTCGTGCAAATCTGGTCGCTATGAAAGAGTGTGTTGCCCCCATATCAAATAAAATTCTACCCTCAAGCCAGTGAATAGAAAATGTACCCTTTACTACAAGTGGCGCATGTGGGGCTTGCTATCTGACTGCATCTCGGACGTTCTAGACACATCCGTACTGTAACTGTAACTGCCCCTACTACAGTGGGGTTGGTGCTGCCGGGGATAACTGCGCCTACTGCCCCTACTGGGCACCCTGTTGTTGTGGTGATATGTCATGCTCTGGACAATTTCTCCTCTTGTGTCCTTACCATCCACAAGTAAAAAAAATTCCCCGAGAAGTCTCTCTGCCTCTAGCCCTGATGGCCCTGTTGAGGCTTTCCCTGCTATCGGCCCTGGTGGCCTCAGCCCTACTGGCCTCCCCCATTATTTCCTTAGCCCGGACGACCCTGAGGAATATGTTGCTTCTACTACTTAGGGCCCTGTAAGCCCTGCCTGAAACCTCCCTTGGGTAGTAACCCCCAAATCTAAACCTCTTGGTAGGATGCCCTTGTCTAGAATCCTGCCCCTACTTTCTGCTTGTTTGCTATTGCGATGATCCACTAGCACCATTTTTACCTCCCTTGACCTGTAAGCTTGGATCACTCTCCCTCGTACTTCCCTCCAATTGGAATTAATGGTCCTGGAAATGCAGAAGTGAGGCATTGACAACATCTGTATAAGTCCTCAATGCGGGGTCACTTATCAAGTGTTGCCTGATCCTCCAGGCTAGCCTATCCATAAGCCTCAGTTTCTTCTTATGTTCACTATTCACCTCATCGGGCATAAAATTAGCCAAACATGTGAAATTCTCCTCGTACTCAGCTATAAAATGATCACCCTGAACTACCTTTCTAAACCGCTTTCGCATCTCTGTCTCTATAATTGGCGAAAAGTACTTACGGTCAAACCGCACTAATAACTCACCAAAGGGAATAGTATGTGATACACGATCTCATCCATACACGATCAAGACGATAATATATGGATGAGACAACTCTCATCCATACACTCTCAAAACGATGAGAGGGGGCTTATGATATAACACCATAATTTGGTGGGTTCAAATTCAAAATCACTTAGTTGTGGTTCAGTACTAAACATCATTAATTTGGTGAAGTCAGTAAGACAAAAGACAAAATGTTATGCTACTAATGAAAAATTAAGGTAGACGCATTTGCATAATATACGAAGAAGATAGGAATAAACAAAGAGCGTCATTTGATAATGACGGGGTTACAAAAATAGTTTAGCATAAGAGCTACACAAGTTAAAGGAGTATAAGGCCATAAACGACCATCCCAACAAAAAAAACAAGCTTAAAGTTGTGAATCACCCTCAGTATCTCTCAGAGCCGGCCCATCAATGAGAATAGTCTTGGCCCCAGTTTGGGTAGTCTCAGCCCCATCATCATTTTTACCTGTCTCGACCGCAGCATCAATGTTCTCGATGACCTCATTGGGGTTGACCTGTAAAGTCTCGGCAGACATTTTAACATCAGCTAAAGTGATCTCGAGATGGGGGGTCACTGAAGTTAAGACCCACAAATTTATCAGGGGTTAGGTTCCTAACCTAGCGTGCTTAAGGGCAACCCATCGATTGATAGTCTTTACGCCTCTTTCAAGATACTCAAAGGCAAAGACCCAAAACTCATCAGACTCCTTGTAGTCCATAATAGTTTTTTCCTTAGCCTCGTCTAGGTCAGCCTTGACTACATCATCAATCTCATCCTATTTATTGTCATCCATCCTCTTCAAGGTATTAACATGCTCAGCCTTAAGATTGGTCACCTCGTTCGTAGATTTCTGTAGGGCCGACTGGGACTGTTGAGGTTCCTCCCTCAAGTTTTTCTCAGTCATCTCTGCATCTCTGCCCTTCTTAATCATGGGAAATTTCTTTTTAATCCGATCCCCCATTCGATAGAGGGAAACTAAACTTTGCAATAAAAAATATGGACATATGAATCAGTATGAGATGGAACTAAAGAGACTACACTTGAAAAGTCTATGAAAATACCTCAACAACCCTATGGATAGAAAACTCAGTGAGCAAAGGGATGTCCATGAATTGGAGGAAGCGTTTGTCACCTACAGAGATAAAAGAGTTGACACCATCTATAGCCTTTGTATCATTACCTGTGACGCTCTCGTCATTTAGTTTCAATTGAGAAAGACGAGGTACCAAAGCCTCGTCTGTGGAGATGGGGATTCCCCTCTCAGGGCGAACTCATTTAGTTGGATGATGAGAAGTAGTGTTGTCGGTCCATCCTTTCCTTTTTTCCCCATCATTATCGGCTCAACCGAGGTCGCCCATAATGGATTTAGTAGTTAGGGTAGCAGGGGTTTTAGACTTATTGCCGTGTTTGCTGACAAGCTTGATCAAGTTTAGGGACACCATTTCCTAAATGTGATCTGGTACATTCTCTGGACGATCTGTAAAAAATGGACAAGGTCAACAATGAAAAATTAAGAAGATACAGCATAACAGTTGATAAAAAAATCCCTTACGCATCTCGGCTAGGGGGTCGACCCCCTGACCTGTCTGAGTCAAGTACTATGGGGTCATCAGCTGCTCAAACTTAATGGGAGGACCACCATAACCTTGATTACAAAGTTTTTATATTTTTTCAAATTCCTCATGGTTCAATCCCGGATCAAGATTGGCCGACGCAGAGGCCTTGGCCCATCTTTGAGGAACCCTGGGCTCAGATGTGCCGCAAGAAACATTAGGACCAAATTCCCAAGCCCATGAGATGAAAAAATAATAAGGATTCAAATCATGGTTAGAGGTTTTGGTAATCATCAGAACTTTCTTTATAGTTTTCCTGACTATGAGATGATGGTAGCTAGGTTGAGTCTTAAGGAATGTCACAATATAAGATGCCATAAAAATATCGATAGGAAGGTCAGTTTAGTTAACTATCCTTCAGATAGTGACGAAGCCGAGAATAACTATCCAAGCATTAGGAGAAAGCTGGGTTGGTGCAAGGCCTAAGCAGGCTAGGACAGCTCGTACGATCAAGTGAATTGGTAGTCGAAAGCCATCCTTAAACATCTGCCTATAAACCCAAACTTCACCCTCTCGTCCATCAAAGGCTCTCTCATCCTCATAGGGTTTTCTCATAGAAATAGAGGGTCATATGCCATAAAGGTGTCTCCAAACTAAAATATTGGCCTTAGATATAGTACTCTCATAGGACTCAGTTACAGAGGTGTCAAGTTCACTCTCTCTACCATTGTCTTCTGACGATTCGGCTTGGGGATTGTTTGGGTCACCCCTTGGGAATTTTTGGATGAACTCGCCTCTCATAGTGGCCGAGAGAGGAATGACATCTATTGGTAATAGAATGGTGACACTGGGCTCAAGTATCTCGATAGAGTCATCAGATTGATCTAATGTCTCAACCCTTTGAGAGGATGAGACATGAGAAGAGGCTTCATCTACTTCAGACCCATCAACAGGGGATGAGGAGTGGGTCATAGATTCCTTAAGGGAGTCAACACTCTCAGATGGCTGAAATATGGACATATTATCATCTGTAGAGGAGGACAACTTGGATTTGGAGTCACTCGACTCAACGAAATGAGGACGAATGATAGCTATTGGGGGAGGATAAATGGAACGAAGAGGAAAAGCCTCGGCTTTGCACCTTTCGGCTTCCTCAAGTTCTACCCTCCTAATTTCTTGAAAAAACTTCTCTATGAGGTTTGGGTATTCGTCGTCTAGTTTATATAATTGCCTTAACATTAACATGAAGAGACTAAACTTGTTTGAAAACTGAAAGGGGACAAATAAGTTACCAATTTGACCTTCATTGACCAAAGGATCTAAGGCCCGAAACTTGATCGTTTCTTGCAAGAACAACCAAGAACCACACAAAAGGCTCACCGGAGACGGGCCTGAAAAACTTTCCTATGACACTTTACCCCCAAGACCTAGTAAACACAACCTATAAAACTACCAAGAACCCCAAGGAGTAAAAATAAATGGGGGTTCGACCCCTAAAACCGCCCAACCAGCTTGTCGAAAAAAATAAATGTCGCCGAAAAATGCAAGTGCATAAAATATGAACTAAGATCAAAGGCAGAAAATTAGAAAAATGGAAAGAAAGTTGTTACCTCGAAAAGAGGGAACTTCTTAGGAGGGAAGAGAGGCTGGAAAAACTTGGAAACAAAGGAAATCAAGGAGCTCTAGAAAAAATTGTCAATGGCGTTTGCAGAAAGAGTTAAAGCAGGAAAGTTTTGGGTAAATGAGGAAAGAGAGAGAATGATGTGGATTTAAATACTTGGAAACGATTGTGCACATTTCCCAATACATCTCATCATTAAGGGCACACAGCCCTAGGCACCTAATCATCGAATCAAACTTGGGGCAGGCCTTACCCAATCAAAATAAGGACATGTGTCACTCTCCCATCCAATAAACTATAAGCATCCGACACGCCAGAAGCGTCTCATTAAGACTATGCCAACTCGTATCCCTCAGCCACCTCTTCATATAGATGGCTAAAGACTTGGGGTGATTGATATGACCAATTGTGACCTCATCCTAAGACAAAGGTCAGTAGTGAACACGACCGAGTTCTAAACGGGCCCCAGCTAGACTATACCTAGGACTCATCTGGTTAAGGGTTATCCTCATGAATCCATGATCTCGGCCCTTTCAGGAGCCGAGATCCCAGGGTAGCGTCTCATTAGTAAAAGACATATCTCATTTGCTACATTAACTGAGAACCGATAATACCGCATAGGGCACACCTCGACCTGATGTGTTCAGCCGAGACCACACATCCGCCAGAGCATCGAAGAAGGATACATTTTGGGTTTTGCACTCGGTCAGGTCGTGATTCCTCAGACGACATCTATAGTATGAGCAGTACAAGGTTCTAGGATGACATCTTCCACATGGGCAAGTGTGTTACAATAAGATTATCCCTTCACGTGAGGGAATATTACGTCATGATTAGTTATATGTGTGAGGGACATATGTCAACCTGTTATTGGGAGCCTCCTCATTCACATACTGATTACATGCTTGGGGGTACATCACACCCCCAATACACTATAAATAGACTTCATACTCTACATTATAAAGGATCAATATTTAGAAACCCTACTGAAACTCTATCAAAGTGGTTGCATAGATTAAGGGAGATTGAGTGATTCTATCCATGGCCATTATTTCCCTTATTTAGTGGATCACACAAACACACACACACACACACACACACACTTGATGTAGGCCTGATTGGCTGAACTACTTATATTATTGTTCTAATACCCCGTAATTTTTCTAAATTTTAAATTACGTAAGTAGAGTAATTTAATGGGATTAGATGCGCGCTTTAATTAAATTACGTGAGTAGAGTAATTTGTGATTAAATATGTTTGATTTAAATTACGTGAGTAGAGTAATTTAAATAGATATTATGTTAATAAAGATGAATATGCGTTAAAGAAAATTCACTAAGGTGAGTAGAAACTTTCAATGTTGATATGTACGGTCTAGTGACTATATGGACGTACCAGAAGTATCTCATCAAAATTTAGGGATGAGAGTAGAAAAATGTTTACGAGACTCAAATGATAATTTAGAGTCCACGGTTGATTCCGAAAGGGTCGAATTAGTCAAAATAGTGTACTCGGGGGTACTAGTTGAGTGCCGGGTCATTTTCGGACTAAACCGGGACCATTCGGGGGCATTTTGGTCTCTTTACAATTATGGGAAAGAAGACCTACGAATTTTGAAGCCCTAAATCTGATTATAATAGTGGTGGCTAGGGTTAGGCAATGAGAGTTACACCATAGCCATTAGAGAAGAGAGAGAGAGGCAAATTCCTAAGGCAAAAGTAGGAAGAAGGGATCATCTAGGAGGATTTCACCACAAGGATTGTTGGGAAGGAGGATTGGAGTATCAATATCATCAATCATCATCAACAACCACGAAATCAGACCCTACAAATCTTAAGGCAAGTGGTTATTTACAAAATAATTGAGTTATAATACCCATGATTAAGCTTGAGGAAGAACATGATTTTTATGATATTCTTGGGAACAAACAATTGATAAAAATCCATGATTGATTAGGATTTGCATGTAGGACGTTTGTGAATTACCAAGTATGTTTATATCATAGAAAACCTGATGAGAAATTCGTAAGAAAATATGGAATTTGGATGAAAAATATAAAGATCCATTTTTAGGGTTCTTGAATATTAGTGAGATTTTCAGTGAACTTGGCCAAGATTTATAATGATTTTGTTGTTTTAAATCGTTAGTAATCATCCTAGAATATGTAAGAATGATTAGAAATTGTTGGTTGTGAATATGATGGCCTATCATGAAAGTTAGAGATGTAAAAATGGTGAAACCCGTAGGAAGAAGATGAACTGGGTTTGTCACTGCTCGATCGATCGATCGACCCTTGAATGTCGATCGATCGAAGCAGTCGATCGATCGACCATCTTCCTTCGATCGATCGACCCTGTCTGAACTATAGAAAATTGTGTAGAAATTTCTTTAATTACCGTTACTTAATGGGAACCTTAGAATTGATATTTTTCCTATGAGGGGACTTGGAAATTACCAGTAGGTGTACCATTAGGTTCCTCCACTAATGATTGAGTAGGAATGTTGGAGAAATGGAATGACGATAGAACGAGTGACTTAGCCGTGAGTTGAAATGGTTAATTTAATTACGGAAAGAGTGAGACTTAATTCTAGAAAGAAAATACCAGTAGGTTAAAATTAACTTAACTACTGAATTAAGGGAGGGGTAACTAGGACCCTTAGAGTTACGCGAATACTCGAATAAATACAATAGTGAGAGAAATTGTAATTAATAAGTACGGAGAATAGAAGTAAAATATATTACGTACGGATATGATTTATTAGGTCGAGTGTGTACCTACTATATCTATATAAATAGGTTTGGGTTATGAGAATATTACCTAAACTAATTATGTTAGGGTCGATGTGACATTCCGAACTAACATAAAGTTATTATATATTTGGGGTCGATGTTAATGCCGAACCAAATTTTGAACTGGTGCCGCGATGAAAGAGTCCCGAACCAGAATATGTGTATATATTTATATTTGTAGATAGTTGGGGTCGATGGATCATTCCGAACCAACTTTCACTTGGAGTCGATGAATTATTCCGAGCCAAGAGTCCTTTGTGTGTAATAAAAGGATATATTAGAGGTAACTAATATTAAATACATTGTTGTGGGACAAAATGTTTCTATGTACATAATCTACAAATTGAGAATAGTAGTCAATGAAACGATATGTAAATGTCTTAGTAATAATTTATAACATGATGAAATTATTACATGAATAAGGACAACGAACAGTAAATGAGTTAACTACGGTTATGGAAAGTATAACTAGGTAGACTAAGTATCCTCGATAGTTATGTACTACGTAAGAGAGGTGAGGAAGTTTAAGGGAGTATGCGAAACCTTAATATGTGTAATCAATAACTTAATTGTGATAACTGCTTGCAAAATATTTTCAAATGTTTTGAGTACTAACTCTTGCTATGTAAAATTTTAAAAACCTTTTAGGTGCCCAGCCACAAGGACACCCAGCTTGATTTCATGTCAGAGATTTAGGAGTTGCAGCCAGTGTGGAGGTTGCAGGGATTGTTTAGACGTTTCCTCTTTTTCATTTCTAGTGCAGGATCTCAGTTTTATTATTTCTAGTTGGAACATGTCGTTCCACCTTTACTATTACAGTTTATTCTAGTTATGGATTTGTAGTTGTCTTTTTTGGCCGTGGTTTACGGCAAGACTTTAATTTCTTTCAGATTATTTTTGTGTACTGAGCATTCGTATCTAGTATTGGTAATTTGTGGTTTGGAATATTTGTTGTTTAAGAAAGATAAAATTTGGCAGCCGTTTTAATTTCATTTAGGTGGTTAGTAATTTTAAAAGGTGTTCGACAGTGATGCTAAGAATGAACCATTTAAGAAACCTGTTTATATTAAAATAAGGCTTGATCACCCAAGGTTTAATTAGGCGGGGTGTCACAATTGTCTCATCTTCTCTTTGCCTCATCTATTTCTACTGTTATATTCCTCGTACCACTATTGATATATTGGTTTAGATCTTAGAGCTTGTTTATCCCTATCGACTTGGTGATGTTATTTTGAGCACCATTTGTATCCCTCTCCTCGATAGCGGTAACGGACTCTTAACACTGTAAAAATGCCATCACAAGTCTAAAAGTGGTCAACATCTTCTTTTGTATGTCACTACAGTCAACCATGTGAAGGTGGTGCTGAATATCCTTCTTCCACTGGTAAGCCAAGATCACGTATGAACTACCCTGAAATTTGGGTGGATGGATTTTCTAAAATGCCTCCCTCACTCTCTGCCAATTTGAAGGCCTTGAGTGGGACTGGACAACCGGTGCCACTAGTTGCTGCGGTCTATGGGACTGAGGAAAGTCAACAAAAAGAATGGATCACTTTCGGTAATGTATTGATTATAAAGAGTTGAATAAGGTCACAATCCGAAATAAGTATCCACTTCCCCGTATTGATGATCTATTTGGCTAGCTGAGGGGATCAGCTTACTTCTTCGAGATTTATTTGAGGTTCGGTTATCATCAGTTATGTGCTAGAGAGGAGGACATTCCTAAGACTACTTTTCTAACACGATATGGGTCCTACGAATTTAGGGTGATTCCATTTGGACTCACCACTGCGCCAGCAATGTTCATGGATTAGATGAATCGGGTTTTTAAGAGTTTTTAGACCAGTTTGTTATCTTGTTTGTCGATAATATTCTTGTTTACTTTCGCTCTGAGGATGAGCATGCCGAGCACTTACAGTATGTTTTACAGACACTTAGAGAACACAAATTGTATGTAACGTTTAGTAAATGTGGGTTCTGGCTTATGGAGGTGCAGTTTCTGGTCCACATTGTGTCTGAGAAGGCTATCATTGTTTATTCAAGTAAGGTCTCGACGATTTGGGAGTGGGTACAGCCCATGACATCGACCAAAGTTTATAAATTTTTGGGATTAGCAGGATATTACCGGTAGTTCTTTAAGGGTTTCTCGAAGATTGCGAGTTCATTGACAAATTTTACTCGCAAATGGGCGTCATTTATTTGGGATGACCATTGTCAGTTAGCTTTCGATGAGCTAAAGGACAAATTGACCTCAACACCCGTACTTACACTGCCTAAGGTAGGAGTGGTGTATTGTGTCTATATTAATTCATCCTTGTAGGGACTTGGGGGTGTATTACAGTAGTAGGAGAGGGACATAACGTATGCATATCTCAAGATTTACCCCGCACATGACTTGGAGTTAGCCACAATGGTATTTTCCTTGAGGATATGAAGGCACTATTTTTTAGGGGAGCAATTTACCTTATTTACAGACCATAAATATCTTTAGTATTTGTTCACTCAGAAAGATTTGAACATGAGCCAAAGGATGTGGTTTGAGTTCATTAAGGATTACCAGCTTCATATTCAATATCATCCTGGGAAGGCTAACCTTGTGGCAGACGCGTTGAGTTGAAGACCTACAAGAGACCTAGCAGAAGTTTGGAAAGCGAAGTGTAAAGAGCTTCGACACGATGATGAGATTGCTATGGCTTATATGTTCGTATTATATATCACTCCCGAGATTGTGATGAGGGTGGTGAAAGCACAGGAAGGTGATCAATATTGTCGGGAGAGAATTCGCTAATTATTAGTTGATGGGGAAGATGGGTACTCAATCAGTTTAGAGGGAGGTTTATATTTTAATGGGAGGCTCGTGGTTCCAGACGATGATGATTTGAGACACACATTGATGTCAGAGGCTCACGAGTCCATATTTGTGGTACATCCCAGTGGGGATAAGATGTACCAGGATATGTGCAGATAGTATTAGTGGTCGGGGATGAAATAGGACATGATAAAGTTTATCTCAAAGTGTGCTACCTTCCAACTAGTAAAGGTAGACCATAAAAGACCGAAATGGATGTTGTAGCCACTTGAGATTCTCGTGTGGAAATAGGAGAGTATCTCTATGGATTTTGTCATTGGGTTACCATTATCACAATAAGGTCAGGACTCCATATGGGTGATAGTGGATCGATTGACCAAGGTGGATCATTTCCTTCCAGTTCATAAGAATTTTGAGATGAAGCAGTATGCACATTTATTTATCACTGAGATAGTACGATTACATGGTTTTCCACTCAATATTGTGTTCAATAGGGATAAGATATCTGGGTCCCATTTTTGGCAGAGTTTTTAGGAGACGATGGGCACAGATTTACGATTGAGTACAATGTATCACCCACATACATATAGGTGGACTGAGAGGGTTAATTAGATGCTGGAGGATATGCTGCAGATGTGTATACTTGATTTCAGGGGAGTATGGGAACAGTACCTTCCGTTGGTGGAGTTTGCGTATAATAACTGCTATCAATTGACCATCGTCATGACACCATTTTAAGAATTATACGGTCGGCCTTATCGTTTGCCTACTTATTGGTTAAAAATAGAGGATAATAAATTATTGGGGCTAGAGATGATTAACGATACCACTGCCAAGATTGAGTTTATTCAAGGTCACATCTTAAGAGCTCAAGATAAGCAGAAGAGTTTTCACCGATGTAGACATGAGTCGCATTGAGCTTTAGGTTGACGACCGAGTGTTGGTGCGAGTGTCTCCTATGAAAGGAGTTATGACATTTGGCAAGAAGGGGAAATTGGCATCGAGATATGTGGGGTCATTATGGATCATCGAGAGAGTAGGACCAGTAGCTTACAAACTGGTACTACCAGAGCACCTATAACGGATTCACGAAGTGTTCCACGTATCATCGTTGAAGAGGTAACGAAGGAGTGAGAGATCTTTTTAGCATTTCCCATTAGAGGAGATCGACTTTCATCCCGACATCTCATACAAGGAGATACCAGTGCCGATACTTAGTCGTAGTGACGTAAACGACGATCAAAGGTGGTACCCTTGGTTAGAGTTCAGTGGGGGTACCATAATGTAGGCAAGTCAAAATGGGAGTGGGATGAGGACATGCATGAACAGTATCTAGAGTTATTCACCGCAGGTACATCTGAATTTCGAGGAAGAAATTCTTTTATGAGAGGGAAGTATGTAACAACCTGTATTTTTTAGGAATTAAAAGTAAATTAGTAAATCAATTCGGAGTAAATTAATTCAGTTAAATTTAAATTACACGTGTGACGTAATTTCATGGAAATTAAATATTATGGGTATCGAAGAGAAATGATTAATGTTTGTTGAATAAAAAAATTACTAAGTGAATAGTAATTACATATCTAACATTATAACGAGTGACACTGACGTGATAGTATTTTATCTCAATCGGGCATCGTGAGTAAGATAAATGAGGTCGAGAGAGAAATTTAATTATGAGTAACTGGAATGATGATTTTGAGGTCACGGTTGACTCTGGAAGGGCCGAAATAGTTGAAATAGTATACTCAGTGTATAGTTTGGGTTAAGGGACAATTTTAAACCAAATCGACACCCCGAGAGGGCATTTTAGCCATTTTGTAGTCCAGAGTTAAGGGAGCTACGAGTTTGAAAGGGTTATATATACTTGTAGTTGGGTGAGGCTAGGCTAAATGAAATAGAAAACTCTTGGGGGCCATTAGAGAGGACAGAAAGAGCTTTCTTGGAGCTTAAGAGAGGATTCTTGGAGAACTTACCCTTGTTCTTTCATCACAACCATTGTTGGAGTGTGGATTATAAAATAAGAGTCATCAAGATAACCAAAGAAGATCATTTTCATACAAGGCAAGTATTTAACTTGCAATGTTTATGAGTTATAATACCCATATAGAGTATGGTCTTTGAATTAAGCAAAAATGGTATTATTCTTGTGATTTGATGAATATAACGCATAATTAGGAATATGATTGCATGTAGAATGAATCCAATTATATAGATAAAATGAAATCAAGAGTTCTGGGATTAAGATCATGGGATAAACCTGGGTTTTTGGATGAATTCATGTGAAGAACATAAAATTGTAGGGTTTAGTGATTTATGGGGATTTAATTCTATATTGGGTGAAAGTGTATGGATTTTATACATGATTTAGGTTAAAAATCATCCTTACATGTATATTTGATGTTTAGTTGTGATAATTGGGAGTTCTGGATTGTAATATGAAAATCGGGGGAATTTGATTATAAGAAAATTCGTAACAACAAAATAAAGAAGAAGACCCCTCACACTTTTTGAATCGATTCGGCCCAAGGGCAAATTGGTTCGGCCATTGGGTGAATCGATTCGATTTTACCCATAATTGAAAATTGTTCCTTTTAAGCCCAAAAATTATGGATAATTAATGAGGGGATTTTTGGGATATTTTAAAACTATAAAGAGAAATATAAAAAATGACAGGAGGCCTAAAGTGGATATTAGGTTTACATAAATTGAGACGAGGTAAGTATTGGGATAATTGAGAAAATATCCAAAATTGATAAATGAATTAAATTTGAGACGGATTATGTAGTGATGAGTGAACCTACGTTTATGACCAGTAGTATACAATGGGAATAACTACATATTACATAATGATAAATTAGGACCCTTAGAGTAATGAGCGATCCTCTACCTATGCGAATTGGAATTTTAATTGAAATAAATGATACGTCGAATATGCTAGCGATATATACTATGCACGAATTGATGAAATTGGGTTGCGTGTAATACCTATTTAATAAAATATGCCAATAGGCTGTGTGAATACCTATAGATACGATTTGATTATGTGTGTTAACATACCTATGCTACATGTTATTTGGAGGTTTCCGCGCAGAGGACAATCCCACCTTGACGATTCCAGTGAGGTCAGGATTTGTACCCCAGAGCATGGAACTTAGGGCGGTTGACTATGTGACATGTATTAGTGGGATTGGCAGGTCGTTTGGATACGTTAGGTATGTGCGTTTCCCAAAGGCTTAGAACCATGTCCGCCTCCACCATTGTGTTGATTGATTTTGAGTTCAAGGAGACATGCTGAACTGATAGTCCTTGATTTAGTACAAGAGGTACATGGACTTGATAACAGAGTATGCCAACATCACAAGGGGCCATTTCAAGGATGCTATAGTTATGTATATATTATATGTGTGATGAATATATCCGGTATGATATATCTACTTATGTGAGACAGTGGAATTGATAAATGATGTACATCAAAAATAATTTAAGCAGAAAAACTTAAACAATTAACTCAGTAATAAAATGGGAATAAATAATATATTATTGAGATCGTAGTATATGGGGATATATAAGAGAGCTAAACTTATCAATAGTAGTCAGATACCTTATCTAGCTAGGCCGGGTACGTTAGGCAGAATACGTCAGGCGTACACATTAGTTGAGAGGTGAGGATCTCAAGTGAGTGTATGTGGATATTACATGTGTAATAAATAACGATTTAAATTGTGATTTAAATACTTGCAGAATATTTTCAAAATATTTTACTTAGGCTCTGACCCCTGTCAAAAATATTTTCAAAACCTTTTAGGTGTCCATCCACAGGGACGCAAAACTTAGAGATCCTATCCAAAGATGCGTAGCTGCAGTAGTGTGGAGGCTTGCAGTAGATTTTCTTAGACGCTTCATCTCGTTCATTCTAGATAGGAGATTTCCTTAACAGTTCATCTGGGCAAGTTTCCTTCAAACTATTTCTTCTATTCAGTTATGCATCAGATTGTATTCCGATTTTATTTACTTATTTAAAATTGTGGTTAGATTTTATACTTAGATAACCGATGGTTTATTAGGTCTCATTTATTTATATATTTATCATGTGATTGTTCAGACTATCTTTATGTGTGAATGGTTTAGTTCATTTAATTTATTTTCGCATGTGCTCATAATAAAAGATAAAATTTGACACCATCTTAATTTGACATTTGTGATTAGTAATTAAAAAGTTTTTCGGCAGTGATGCTAAGAATGAAACCATGAATGATTCTTGTTTAATTTATTAATGAACTGATCACCCAGAATTAAAATAGGCAGGTGCCATAGATATGTGATCAGTTGTATCGATTTCTACACTTTGGACACTCCTTTTGTTATAGTGAAGTTAATTATGATGCCATGATCGTATGGTTTTTGTAATATGTTTTCTCGGCCTCGTACTTTTTTATATTACTTTCTAATAAATTATTTTTGTAATATCCCTACTCCAATTCTCACCAAGATTAATCACTCTTGTATATCAGCTTTATGATAATGATGCTTCTCATTCTTCGAAGAAAAGGAAAAAATAGTTTTCAAATTTAACCTCTTAAATAATGAATTTCTTGATTACAATAAATGAATTTAGATCTTTAATTTATATGATTGTTGTGTTATTGATGTTGTTTGGATTTGTAACTTTCAAAATCACATATACTTTTATATAAGTAAGATTTGTAACTTTAAATTGACAAAAACAAATCAATTGAAATTCATTAAAAGTTATGGAGACATGATTTAAGGACAATGGACCCATCAAGGTATTTACCAATAACATGAGAATGCATGTTCCCCGAATTGTGTATCCCTATCATCTCTCTTTAAATTAGATAGTTGTTAGGTGTTGAGATTATGGAGTAAGTACGGGTATGAGATGAGTCCATGAATTCTCAATGTGACATTTTTTTGTAATGTAAGTTAATACAATATGATAACATTATTTTCTCTTTGTTTATTTTATATTTTATGAAGCAAAATTTTAATTCGTACCATAACTTTTGACTTCATCTGCTTGTTATATATACATAGGTAAAATATGAATGTAAGTACTTTTTAAAATGTACTTTAACAAAATTTGATGTGTACTTTATATATATTTTTATTTTGTTTCCTTGATATTATTTAATATACACAGAATGAATTCAACCCATATTTTGACTGTATCCCCTCATTATTTGTATGGAAAATCCTATGTGTACCAAGATTGTCCACCAAGTTTTGTGTATGAGTTACATTAAAGTATTATACTCCTAGTGTATTAAAACACTTTAATGCATTTGATACAAAAACACGGTGTAAAAACTTGGTACACATTGCATCACTCTGTTAGTATATATTGCATAATGATGAAATTAAAAATAAAATGTTCAATGCATCTGCCTTTCATCCTCATACTAATTTAATATTATGTGTTATTAATTATTTAAAGAATTGTTTGAACAAATTATTGCAGAGTAAATTAGTAATTTAGAAAAGAAAAATGTGGAGTTGGAAAAGAACCCCTACCTATGCTTTGTTGTTATCTCACATTATGTTAGTAGTGAACTTTTGCTATTTATTTACAGAAGCAAGAATCACAAACTTTTATGTTATCTAATGTTATTTCTCACACACGAATAAAGATGATTATTGTTTTAAGTTAACCTTTGTTATCAAAGGTTTACCTGGTATAAGAAATGTTTTTTTTTACTAATTTTTTGGTATATTATAAAAGATAATTAGTTTACATAATAACTTTATGCACCTTAATTTTAAATCACTATAAAATTTATGCAATAAATCTATTAGCCCAATTTTAAAGAATAATGAGGTCCTTTATTCAATCATAAGGAGCTACATCATGTATCGTATTTTCCATAAAGTAAGTCGCCTTTGGTCCAATTGTCCGAGGAGCAAGAAAATTAACTAACTTAATTATATGCCACATTTTAAAGTCTCGAGATATATACATTCTTTTATTTTTTGATGGAATTATGATTATTGTTTTCTAAATTAGTGTCGGGCCAAAGAACATAAAAACCCAATTTCTAGTGGTCTGAGTAGGCCCAAGAGGATCAGCACACCGCCTTAGTCAATTTCAACGATAGGAGGATAAATATGAATAATTATCATGTGGATAAATATAAGCACTTATCATTTGAATATTTAAAGCCATAGTTGATTACCTAAAATCTCAGATGAGATAAACAAGATTCACCACATGATACAATAATGAGCTAGGAGAGTTCCTTATATGACTCAACTACTTTATATTGCTATAAATACAATGCTCGCCCTAGGGTCAAAGGGAAATGTAATTTTAGAACTTTGAGAGAAATTTATAAGAACTTAAAACCTTTTCTGTGGACGTAGGCAGTTGCCTAACAACATAAATCTCTGTGTCCAGACCATTTTCTTACATTCTGTCCATTCCCTACTTTTTAAAAATATCTTATTTTGCTTAATAGTTTTCACAATTGGCGTCGTCTCAAGTAAACTTTCTTCTTTTTAACGAAAGCAACCCATACGAAAGAGTAACCAAAAATGTCTCACTGCCCAAACATTGCGCGCCAAGATGGAAACCTGCGTGACTTAGATCCACTCAGGATTAGATCTGAAGTTCCCCAAGATAGGAATATGATATTTCTTCCATAGGAGAAACGCTTTGAGGAGAGCCACGGGTAGCCTATTAATTCCAAATTTCACAGTTGGTCAATGCATATGAAGCATGACTTTAATCGCAAAAGGAGGAAACTCGCCACTAAATGTCGAGAATTCAATCCTCTAGCGACGATTCAAAAAGATGGTGAAAGAACTCCATCAAGAGAACCAAAAATGTCATGGTCAGACTCCCAACCCTCAAGCGAGTAAAACACACAACGAATGAAGGAGTAATGGGCGTGATTGAGATCGTTCAAAGAGTGGGAGCCAATAAATGAAATGAGAACGATGACGCGATGCAGAATATTTATGATATATGTGTACCTATGGATCAAGTGAAAGTCGACTTCTCAAGTAATATTTGGTAAGTCGGGGTCGAATCCTCGGGGAATTGGTCATAAAAAAATTGACGAAAGTAGAGTCGTCTTCTAAGAACTTAGTATCGACTCAGGAAAGAAAGAAAATGTGATTTTTGTTTTTGAGAAAATTCAATTTAACTACGCAACTTTAGACTAAGAAAGAGTAATTTAGACTAAGAAGAAGCAAGAACTTGAAATTTTGGGTTTTAAAAATGTTTGGAAAAAATGGAGTTGGGATCCAATTCCCCTAACCCTATTGTTCCTCTTCCAAGTGTATCCACCGAGCCTGTTGTTGCTGAGATACACCTGACAAAACAAGAAAGATAAGAATGGTCTGGCCATGTTTGAAGACATTGATTTTTGGTATAATGATGTGGAGGTGGGAAGAAAGAGAGAACACCTGGATAGACTATCTCTTATTGTACAAAAACCCGAAACAGGACGAGATGTCGGCCCTGCAACCATTGGTATGGAAGCTAGGATTGGATAAGCTACTGGAACTGCTATTGGACCTGGAACTATAGGATCCGTAACTGGCTTTCGATTTTCAGGATCTGCACCTACCTTTGTCAGTTCCGCATCTGGATCTGCTGCTAGTGCCTTTAGGTACCGTCCGTAGCCTTTGCATCTACTGATGAAACTCCTTACTCTCTAGTGGCTGCCTCCGTTAATGAGAGTTATTGCTTTCTAACGAGATATAGATCCGAAGCTATCTACCCTTGTATAGTAAGGCTCCGGTACCTCTCCTATTTGAAACTGGAAATTCTTGAATAGCCCGGGCGGATTCCTCAAAGAGTTTTTTAAGCTCACTATTCTCATCTCTTATCATCTCGTGGAAATATGCCATACCATAAAGGTTCTTTTCCCTAAATCTCTTTTATAATTCCCCCTATATGTTTTCCTAGAAGAATTTGGGGTAGACAGGAATTCGGGGTTGATCATTATCCCCAAGGAGAGGCCAGGCTGCATAGTATTTAAAACTTTAGGATGGACTCCGCCACACATTGAGAGTCATGAAGGGGGATATCCCACGCGGGTTGCTTTCCGTCGGTTGGGTCAATCAAAAAGTTAGGAAGTCTTTTCGAAGGAGTTCCTAACTTAGGGTTTCCATTTTGTCTGGATTTTTAAGAGGAATGATTGCAAAGTCGATCAAGGAAAGCTGGTGCTCCTCCCCTTCGTCTGGCACCATTCGATCACTTTCGTGGTGGGGTTCTATGTGTAGCAGTATAGTGGGTAGCCCTTTTGGTTTGGCATTTCGTCATACTCAAACGTTTGATAGCATATTTGTATTGGTTGTAGTACTCCTATTTGTCCCATTTTGGTTCGTAAGAATCCATCAAAAAATCCTTCTTTCCAACAGGACCCGAAAAGCCTATGAAAGTGGTATCGCTCATGAGCAAACGTGATGCGTTCCAAATGTGCATAGGTGGTTTGATGGTGTAATAGATAGCATTTTCACGCTTTATAGTTAATATGAACATACGAAGTTTACCTTTTTCTCTTTCCAAAGGTTCTTTGCCTTATTCGCCTTTACATGCACCCACAGAGAGTCGCGATTCACCGTGCCTCATCTAAACTTTCTAACTCGGCCTGAAATATCATCCGTAGGAACCTTGCTTGAAAGGGTACAGGTATGCACAAATGGATCTGGGTACTTCATTTGCAATCAAGACAACATGAACATTCTTTGTTTTACTAAATACTATAGAGTACTTTGAGGCAAGTCGACATTCCTGGACATCTAGCATTTTGAACATAGTGTTTGAAAGGGCTTCTCCCACTCTTCTCAATCATTCCTTTTCCAAAGGTTGAGCACCTTGGCCCGGGTAGGTGGTGCTGGGTTCCGTGTCCTTGGCAGGCTTGACCATCGGAGATCCGTTCAATACGAACATTTTTTCTCGATGTGGACCAAGCTCCGACTTCCTTTTTTAGCTTTGGCTCGGAAGAGGTCGGCCTTTGAGTTCGTATTGGAAGGGGATATTGGTGGATTGATTTTTCAAAGAAACCCCAGGAGTTACGTCTTATTCCCAAGGAGATGTTTGATCTCCCTAGTCTAAGGACTTCTTGTAAGGGCCCCCTTATTTATGGAATGGGTAATGGGTTAAAGGATGACTTAGGTACTGTAGTTGGTTTGGTATTAGACTACCTTAATATCATACATCAAAGAAAACACAGAATCCAAGTCCAAGACTGGAGTGATAATGCTAGAGAACGTATCCTTACTTACCTTCTTGGCAAGGCAAACAACCTTTGCCAAGGTTCTGAAGGAAAGATAGATCTTGCTAAGCGTGTCAGAAAGATGGGTATGGGAAGTGAGTCATGGTTCAATTCTCCAGCATAAGCCCTTTGAAGCGAGGATGCACACTGCTTTAATTAGAAAGCGCAATGCAACATTCCCGAACGTCGATCCATCCTCATTACCTTACGAGCAAACAGGTAAGCTCCAATACATAACTCCTTAGTAAAACCGTCAGTGGCTATCAAGATCACTTTGTTAAGCAGTGACCTTAATAACCGAGAGTCTTCTAAAACTCTCTTCCACAAAAGAAAGAATCGAATTCCCTTGCGTCGGTATCATTTATCTTGATCCATTCACTGAATATTGACGTTTTCTCCCTAATAAGGATAACATAGTTTCTTTTTTTGTTTACTATTTTGTATCAGGGCACCTCTCCCGTTTAGTCTTCAAACATGTCCAATACCTAAAGAATTAGATAATGTATTCTGATACCATCCCCTATCATTAGTTAATGTATTCAGATTCTATCCCATATCTTTAGGTAATAGATGAAGATTCCATCCCATATTTTTTAATTTTTTAAGTCAATGTCCTCTTTCTCCATATTTGTTTGTTTGGTGAGATATGCTCCTCAAATCCTCCCTTTGCCTTACCCTGGATATGATATCCCTCTCTCTAACGGTGATGAAATATGATTCAATCAACTATCACATTGTAGAGAGTTTCCGGCTAGTGGGATTTTCGGGGAGGATCACCAAACTCTTGGGTAACATGAATTACCTAATACCCTAAAGGGGAAGACATGGTACTTTGTATTTTTAACAGGAATTACCTATTACCTTAAAGAGTAAGACTGTGTTCTTTGTATTTTGATCGAACGAATCTACTTTAGGGACTCGCTGACCTTTTCTTTCCCATCTTGAGTGCCTGATTTCTTATCTTATATGTAGTGACTTTGTTCTTCTTTCTCGTGGATCCCGTTGGGTGTTTTGGTTTTGTTAGGATGGACCATAGATCCTTCCTTGTACTGAAAAGTGAGAGAATGGGGAAGATCATCTCAATAGACTCTATCGAGGAACCCGGTTTGGCTTCAATTGAGCGAATTTCAGCAATCCAAGCTGCGGGTGGAATGAGTCCCTCCTTTACAAACTTGCTCACTTTGCTGGTTTTAGGCTCTGAAATCTATATTGTTGGCTGCCACTGGAAGATTTTCTCTAGATGAGCCAAACCTGCATTTTGTCTATAGGTTCCTTGACTTCCATTTCAATCTTAAGAAAGTAGCGAAGGGGGAAAGCCACCAAAGAAGCCTATGATATGGATCCGGGTTAGCCAAGTTGTCGGGTTCTCAGGGATTGGCTTTCTGGTTTGACCACTTGATTGGAGGACAGCGACTCTATCCTTGATTCCAATAGACTTGCTTAAAGGCGCTTCTGATTCTTGATCTTTTCTTTCTTTCAATGGCAAGGTTGACTAATCTAAAATCAAAGTTTGAGATGCTTGATAGTCTAGATTTTGCTATCTATTTTGCTAAAGGAAAATCGAAATAGAAGGAGATCGGATGCTCCTAGAAGAAGAAGATCGGATGAAGCAAGGATATCTTGCCAATGAGTTTGGACTTCAATCAGATCGATCAGGTTGAGGATAGAGGAAGGCACATGCGAGCGAGACTTCAACCATTCCACGGGCTTGGCTGTCAGGCGTGACCCTTTGACTTGGTTTCCTTATCGAGTCAATTCTCCAGTATGGCTCTGGCGCGTATGAGGTTTCGCCTGGGCAGGTTTTGACCATTTTTGGATGCCCCTCTTTTTATGTTCTAGGGTCGAGGTTTTCAGTAAAGAAACTAGCCATTTCAGCTATTCTTGAAAAATAAGACAAGGGTTCGAAGTCGAAGTCTAGGATGGTACGCATCCAGCTGACTTTGGATTCGAGTCTGAAAGGTCTGCAGTGCCTGATCCAACTTAAAGGAATGGATCGGTAAGTGGACTCCCCTTTTTTGAGAGACAAGAACAGCTAAGGCAGAAGGCATGGGAAAAGAAAGATGAAGAGGCAATTGCTTGAGGAAGGTTTCGATTCTGGAATCCGCTTTGATCGGATCAGGATTTCATTTCACGCTCTCCGAAATGGATAGCAAAATGAATCTAATATCTAGGCAAGGAAGGGAACCTAGCAAGGAAGCTATAAAGGGGGGAATGACCGCTGCTGTTGATGCTGTAGGAGCATCCAACTAGCAAGGAAAGGAAGGATTTTTTCTTAAATAGATTCTCCAACAGGTGAGTTTCATCTGAACGATCAAACTTGAAGAAAGTTGGTGTTTTTGACTTCAAATAATATATGCTGATGATGTGCTCATTTTCACAGATAGCTCCGTGCGTAATGCGTTGGCCATCAACCAAGTGCTGAATTTATTTCACAGCCGGGCAGGTCTTGGGATTAATAAAGCCAAATGTTCCCTATCATTCTCGGACACCAGGGTCAAATGAAAAATCATTCGTACTCTTGACTGGCTATATAATAAAGGGAGGTGCAGCTCCCTCTCTAGGGACTGCCCCTAGTATCTACCAGATTGAGACACTTCGCACTCTAAAGAAAGGTTCCCCCTCTTGGACAAGTTCATTCGCCGAATTAGCAATTGGAAAAGAGGGCTGTTGTCATATGTCGGAAGAATGGAGCTCATCTCCCCTTTCGTCATAAGGCTTGCAAGCCTTCACATCTATTGGTCATCCGCTTTCAGGCTTCCAGAGAAGATCTTGAAATCCATTTCATTGAGAATTCGGGATTGATTTTGGTCAGGCCCCAAACCCACCTATAAGATCCATACGATCAGCTGGTCCAATGTAGACCGAAGGATAAGGGTGGATTGGGTTTAAGAACTATTGAGGGATGGAATAGGACTTCCATGTTAAAGCTTTTCTGGAGAGTCGTTAATGAGAATGGGTCCATTTGGACTCAATGGGTTCATTTTAGATATCTCAGGAGACATTCTATTGGGGTGGCTAATATTCCATCCGACTGCTCTTAGTCTTGGAGGAGTGTCGGTAAGGGAAGATGTGGCTAATGCTATCAAGTGCCATATTTGTAATGGAGAAAGCACGAAGCTGTGGCATTATCCTTGGCTTAGAAATGGCCCGATCAGCTATAGGTACGAGGTCACTTTTCTAATGGAAACAGGTCTCCCGGACCATGCTCTAGTAAGCGATTTCATAAAAAATGGGCATTAGAACCTTCCTCCTAGCCACAGAATGGCTGGACAATGTCTAATGCAATAGATTGCCCTGTATGAACTCCCGCAGCTCCCTCTTGAAGATAGGATCATTTCGTCTCTAAGCCCGGATGGAAACTCCAGCCTGGAACATCATTAGGCAGACCTATCCTAAGGTCGACTATGCAGGCATCGTTTGGAACAAATTGAATATCCCCAAGCACAGTATTATCACCAGGATAGCCCTCCACTCTGGGCTTCTTAGAGCAGATCGAGTTAGCAGATTTTCTCCCAACATCGTGACTCTTTGTGGCATGTGCATGCTTGAAGATGAAAGTGCCGAATATCTCTATTTTCAGTGCAGCTATGCAGGGTGGATTTGGGATCAGTTCTGTTCTAAATGTGGATATGATAAGCCCGCAACCAACGTTCGTGATGTTTGCCGATGGATTAATTAAGATCAAAACTCAGAATTCGGCCTTTACTGGCCTGATCCTAAAGCTCTGCTTTACAGTAGTCATATACTATGTTTGGCATGAGAGAAATTCCAGGCGCCATGAAGGGAATCCAAGCAGTAAGCAGAACGTCATTTTGGATAATTATAAGGGAAGTCAAACTGAGACTGCATTCGGTTTCCTCTCAGATGAAACTGAGAGTTATGGACTCTTTTTGCACTCAGTTTTGGGGAGTGCATAGTCACCCTGCTCAGCCATCTATGGATGAATCTTACTCTTCTTCGAACCCTACGGAAACAAAAGTGAACACAGACAGTTCAGTAGCAATAGAGGCTACTACGGCTGCGATAGCAAGGGACTTCATCGGCCATCCTCTTTGGGCTTTCCGAAAGACGGTTTAGTGGAGAGAGATTTAAAAGGTGGAACTTTATGCAATCTGCCATCAGGCTTTAAAGGATAGGGGAGATGGCTTCGCGAATGGGCATTCGGAACCTTTGAGTAGAGCCCTTTTACTAGTAAGGCTCATTATATGCAGTCAAGATGATTCACTCCCAATGCAAGCCCTATTGGGAAGCGCGAAATATGCTGCTGAGCTTCACTGAAAATGCAAGAGCCTTACAGTCTTTTAGAGTTACCCATTGTTGGAGGGAGAGCAATAGAGCAGCCGACTTTATTGTGGGATGTCGAGTTATGTCTTAATGTACCCAAGAGACCTCCCTTAGCCCTTAATGACATTATTAGAGAGGATATCCAGGGACTTATTTATGTACGTTTATGATATATTATGAACCATTTTTTTCTGTTACTGGTTTAGGTTCATATCCAAATATAGATGAGGATTCTGTTGGTAGAGGGAAAGCTGCAGTATAGATAGATGTGAAAAAGTCATTTCAATCAGGGGTGGGAATGAACTTCGATGAGAGATCATGGACGGGATAGGCTTACACACTGATCAAGCGAGACGGTTTATAGATTTATGTCCAATTCCTAATGAACCTAGCGCAGACTAGCCACGGAGCTTGGATACGGTATTCCTCAGTCAAAGATTTGCACTCCACCTAAACTCAACAGCTATGAATCAGGTTTGGACAGGGACCCCTCAACAAAGCCCATTATAACTAGTGGCATAGTTTTCCCCTTTTTCACGAATGGATAAGGCCAGGATCGCCGGCTACACGATTGAAGGAAAAGAGTCACATTCATCAATGCCCGTTGGAAGGAGAAGGCAGAACTTTCTCACTTGAACGAAGAAAGTAACAAATCTACTTGCATCTATCTATAGCAGCTTTCCCCTCAAGCAAAAGAGTAGCCATTCCATCAATTCATCCATCACTATTCTATCCGCTGGATCAGGTCGAGTAATCGCTCGCTTCTGCCCTGCACTTACGCTCTAAAGTTCAGTTTGCCATTTGCGTTGTACAGATTCAAGATTTTGGTCATAGCAATTATAGCTGCTGGGAGTAAACCCTCTCTTTCTGAGCTTGGAGAAAGATAGCGAGTGAATTCGTTCGTATCTGAGCTTCAACCCGAAGTATCCTTAGCATAAATATACCCATAGCATAGACTTTCTCGCCCTCCTATGATTGCGAAGCCGATTTCTTTCTAATTGGTTGCGTGTTAAGGGCCGGTACCCTCTCCTCTGGATTAGTGTCCATATTTTTGCTTTCTTTCCTTCTTCCCGCGGGTTGTTTTATCTACTTACTCTTTGTTACCTATTGTTACCTAATCAGTCATGTCATACGAATCAGTCAGAATCATTCCAAACGAGAGAATCAGAAGCGGTAGCTCGAGTGTAGCGATACCAAATAGAAAAAGGGAAGAAGGCGCTCTATCACTCGGGCCAGTCCAGGTACCCCATGACGTATACAGTGTCACAGCTTATTGAAAGGTTTGACGAGGTTGAACTCAACAACCTCTCATAGCATAGCATATCCAACTTTTCTCTAATTGGAATATGGTAATGAGGTCGTTCCTGCTTGTCTATCTTGAACCCTCTATCAAGAACCAACAGCGTAGGATAATGCGAGGTCGTAAGATGCTACGATTCCTCTTGTCGCAGTAACAGTGGTGTCACACTATCCGATTTTACCCGTTGTTGGTTTCTGAAATCCACCCTTAACTCCACACGAGATGGTCAGATGGAGCTTTAAATGATGCCTAGCCAGGAGAGTCCATGGGGAGAAAGATCTGGCGATTACTTCCTCTCGAGAAGAGATGAGGGTTCCAAACCTGCCTACTTGGATAGATAGATTTCTTTGTCTTAGGGCATGCACCGCCTTTTCTCTTAGTCAGGCTCCTTTATACATAGAATTGTTTGAGGTTATCGCGACTCCAAAAGGCTGCTAACCCATTTGAAAAGGAAAATTTCTTTATTTTATGAAAGCTCATAATGTCACTACACCAAAAACAGGATTCTGGCACAGTTCAAAACCGTGCCAGATCAAATCTGGCATGGTTTTGAACTGTGCCAGAATCAGGTGTTCCAAAATGGGAATTTTTTTCTGGCACGGTTTAAAAGTGTGCCAGAATCAGTCAAACAGGAACACTTCTGGCACACTTTTAAACCGTGCCAGAATTTGATATTTCTGGCACAGTTTTTAACTGTGCCAGATTCTTCAAAATAAGAACATTTCTGGCACACTTTTAAACCGTGCCAGAATTTGATATTTCTGGCACACTTTTGGCACAGTTTTTAACTGTGCCAGGTTCAGCATAATTTAAAAAAAATTAGCACAGTTTAAAACCGTGCCAAAATATGATACATTTTTGCCACGGTTTTGAACTGTGCCAAATTTTTTTAATTTAAAAAAAAAATATTTCAAAGCACAAAATTCACAAATTAATAATATTGCGCGTTATTAATAAACTAATGTACATACAAACTTCAAAATATTACAAGTCTTTAACTGTTCGCATGCCAAAAAAAATTGGGCAGAGTTTCCTCTATTTTCTGGACATTCCAAAACCTGTTAATACAAAACCTGCCTAACATAAAGCCCACACGGCCACAAAATATAACAATTAACTTACAAAAGCCCTCATGGCCATAAAAGTCAATAATAAAACAACAAAAGACCGTACGGTCATGACACAAAAAAATGGATTCATTAATAAACCCCTTGTTGTAAACCATTGAGTTCTTTGTGTATTCCACGCGAATAAAAGCCAACGATAAACTGTTATCCTGCAAAAAAAATAGAATACAAAAAAGATACGATATTAGTAACCCAATAATTTATAAAAAAAAATACTCAAAACAAAAAAATTACATATATGAATGGAAATTAACATCATACTCACAAACCGGGAGACCCGGGACTACGCGGTCAGTTTCTACAAGTTACATTGGTCCCGTGCGAGGTGTCCGTGCCTCCTACGGGGTCGTTTGGGGAGTGGTTTGGGTTTTCACCCATTAACGGCGTGTTTTTAAGTTTAAGTGCTGATTTTTGCAAATTATCGTCATATTCACAAACCGGGAGACCCGGGACTACGCGGTCAGTTCCTACAAGTTACATTGGTCCCGTGCGAGGTGTTCGTGCCCCCTACGGGGTCGTTTGGGGGGTGGTTTGGGTATTCACCCATTGACGGCATGTTTTTAACTAAGTGTGATTTTTGCAAATTATCCGGATATTCACAAACCGGGAGACCCGGGACTACGCGGTCAGTTCCTACAAGTTACATTGGTCCCGTGCGAGGTGTTCATGCCCCCTACGGGGTCGTTTGGGGGGTGGTTTGGGTTTTCACCCATTAACGGCTTGTTTTTAAGTTTAAGTGTTGATTTTTGCAAATTATCGTCATATTCACAAACCGGGAGAACCGGGACTACGCGGTCAGTTCCTACAAGTTACATTGGTCCCGTGCGAGGTGTTCGTGCCTCCTACGGGGTCGTTTGGGGGGTGGTTTGGGTTTTCACCCATTAACGGCTTGTTTTTAAGTTTAAGTGTTGATTTTTGCAAATTATCGTCATATTCACAAACCGGGAGAACCGGGACTACGCGGTCAGTTCCTACAAGTTACATTGGTCCCGTGCGAGGTGTTCGTGCCCCCTACGGGGTCGTTTGGGGGGTGGTTTGGGTATTCACCCATAGACGGCATGTTTTTAACAAAGTGCTGATTTTTGCAAATTATCGTCATATTCACAAACCGGGAGACCCGGGACTACGCGGTCAGTTCCTACAAGTTACATTGGTCCCGTGCGAGGTGTTCGTGCCCCCTACGGGGTCGTTTGGGGGGTGGTTTGGGTTTTCACCCATTAACGGCTTGTTTTTAAGTTTAGTGCTGATTTTTGCAAATTATCGTCATATTCACAAATCGGGAGACCCGGGACTACGCGGTCAGTTCCTACAAGTTACATTGGTCCCGTGAGAGGTGTTCGTGCCCCCTACGGGGTCGTTTGGGGGGTGGTTTGGGTTTTCACCCTTTAACGGCATGTTTTTAAGTTTAAGTGCTGATTTTTGCAAATTATCGTCGTATTCACAAACCGGGAGACCCGGGACTACGCGATCAGTTCCTACAAGTTACATTGGTCCCGTGCGAGGTGTTCGTGCCCCCTACGGGGTCGTTTGGGGGGTGGTTTGGGTTTTCACCCATTAACGGCATGTTTTTAAGTTTAAGTGTTGATTTTTGCAAATTATCGTCATATTCACAAACCGGGAGAACCGGGACTACGCGGTCAGTTCCTACAAGTTACATTGGTCCCGTGCGAGGTGTTCGTGCCCCCTACGAGGTCGTTTGGGGGGTGGTTTAAGTATTCACCCATTGACGGCATGTTTTTAACTAAGTGTGATTTTTGCAAATTATCATCATATTCACAAATCGGGAGACCCGGGACTACGCGGTCAGTTCCTACAAGTTACATTGGTCCCGTGCGAGGTGTTCGTGCCCCCTACGGGGTCGTTTGGGGGGTGGTTTGGGTATTCACCCATTGACGGCATGTTTTTAACTAAGTGTGATTTTTGCAAATTATCCGGATATTCACAAACCGGGAGACCCGGGACTACGCGGTCAGTTCCTACAAGTTACATTGGTCCCGTGCGAGGTGTTCATGCCCCCTACGGGGTCGTTTGGGGGGTGGTTTGGGTTTTCACCCATTAACGGCTTGTTTTTAAGTTTAAGTGTTGATTTTTGCAAATTATCGTCATATTCACAAACCGGGAGAACCGGGACTACGCGGTCAGTTCCTACAAGTTACATTGGTCCCGTGCGAGGTGTTCGTGCCTCCTACGGGGTCGTTTGGGGGGTGGTTTGGGTTTTCACCCATTAACGGCTTGTTTTTAAGTTTAAGTGTTGATTTTTGCAAATTATCGTCATATTGACAAACCGGGAGAACCGGGACTACGCGGTCAGTTCCTACAAGTTACATTGGTCCCGTGCGAGGTGTTCGTGCCCCCTACGGGGTCGTTTGGGGGGTGGTTTGGGTATTCACCCTTTAACGGCATGTTTTTAAGTTTAAGTGCTGATTTTTGCAAATTATCGTCATATTCACAAACCGGGAGACCCGGGACTACGCGATCAGTTCCTACAAGTTACATTGGTCCCGTGCGAGGTGTTCGTGCCCCCTACGGGGTCGTTTGGGGAGTGGTTTAAGTATTCACCCATTGACGGCATGTTTTTAACTAAGTGTGATTTTTGCAAATTATCGTCATATTCACAAACCGGGAGACCCGGGACTACGCGGTCAGTTCCTACAAGTTACATTGGTCCCGTGCGAGGTGTTCGTGCCCCCTACGGGGTCGTTTGGGGGGTGGTTTGGGTTTTCACCCTTTAACGGCATGTTTTTAAGTTTAAGTGCTGATTTTTGCAAATTATCGTCATATTCACAAACCGGGAGACCCGGGACTACGCGATCAGTTCCTACAAGTTACATTGGTCCCGTGCGAGGTGTTCGTGCCCCCTACGGGGTCGTTTGGGGGGTGGTTTGGGTTTTCACCCATTAACGGCTTGTTTTTAAGTTTAAGTGTTGATTTTTGCAAATTATCGGCATATTCACAAACCGGGAGACCCGGGACTACGCGATCAGTTCCTACAAGTTACATTGGTCCCGTGCGAGGTGTTTGTGCCCCCAACGGAGTCGTTTGGGGGGTGGTTTGGGTATTCACCCTTTGACGGCATGTTTTTAACTAAGTGTGATTTTTGCAAATTATCGTCATATTCACAAACCGGGAGACCCGGGACTACGCGGTCGGTTCCTACAAGTTACATTGGTCCCGTGCGAGGTGTTCGTGCCCCCTTCGGGGTCGTTTGGGGGGTGGTTTGGGTATTCACCCATTGACGGCATGTTTTTAACTAAGTGCTGATTTTTGCAAATTATCGTCATATTCACAAACCGAGAGACCCGGGACTACGCGGTCAGTTCCTACAAGTTACATTGGTCCCGTGCGAGGTGTTCGTGCCCCCTACGGGGTCGTTTGGGGGGTGGTTTGGGTTTTCACCCATTAACGGCTTGTTTTTAAGTTTAAGTGCTGATTTTTAAGTTTGAGGTGTTCGTGCCCCCTAAGTGCTGAGTTTTCACCCTTTAATAACATGAGGGAGACCATCAACATTGATTTTTATAGTGCCTGAAGGACATAATTATCTGGTAATAATTAACTTGGGCTTTTTTACTTTCACTTTGAGATGAAATGTATCAACTAAGGACACATGGTTTTGATTTACTCGATTAACAAAAAGAGTGGAACTGGCTTTAGATGAAATTAAGTCTATCACTTTTTTTTATTATATCAGCAGCACACATAGGAACACCTTCAAATAAGCTATTACATCTAGCATTCTAAATCTCCAATAAAATCACCATAGGAAAACTTTATAAATAAATTTGATGTAGTCCTTATTGGACTTGAAAAACCACCGAGAGATAAGCATAGATAGAATACACTTTAAGCAAGGAAAAATCTCTACCTGAGCAGAAAAATGAGCATAAATGGTTTGAGACATTTCACTGTGTAAGAAAAATGAGCATATGCATATATGTGTGTGTTTGTGTATGCGTGTGTGAGTGGGGAAGGGAGGGGGGGGGCAGGGGCAGGGGCAGGGGACGGGGCAGGGGCAGGGCCAGGGGACGGGGCAGGCAGGGGACGGGGCAGGGGCAGGGGCAGGGGCAGGGCCAGGGGCAGGGCCAGGGGACGGGGCAGGGGACGGGGCAGGGGCAGGGCCAGGGGACGGGGCAGGGGACGGGGCAGGGGCAGGGGACGGGGCAGGGGCAGGGCCAGGGGACGGGGCAGGCAGGGGACGGGGTAGGGGACGGGGCAGGGGCAGGGCCAGGGGACGGGGCAGGCAGGGGACGGGGCAGGGGCAGGGGACGGGGACGGGGCATCCAATCTCTTGTTAATTTAATCCAAAGCCGTGGACCAAAATCAAATGAATTTGGATTTCAACCCTACGGGAGACCCAAATAAGTCAAGCGCCAAGGCTCCACCCCGGAACTTGCTATACTAACCAAGTCCTCAATCTGATTTCCACCCTACGGGGTTGTTTTCTGCATTTTTTACAGCATAAGACGAACAAGAATGACCGTGCATAAGACCAACAAGAGAGAGAGGGGGAAAGGGGGGGGGGGGGGGAAGGGGCAGGGGACGGGGCAGGGGCAGGGGCAGGGCCAGGGGCAGGGCAACTGCATATATATACATATGCAGCATATGCATATATATGCACTGCATATATATGCATATGCAGCATATGCATATATGTGTGTGTTTGTGTGTGCGTGTGTGAGTGGGGAAGGGGGGGGGGGGGGGAGGGGCAGGGGACGGGGCAGGGCAACTGCATATATATGCAGCATATGCATATATATGCACTGCATATATATGCATATGCAACATATGCATATATGTGTGTGTTTGATTAGTACACCTTACCTCTTTAACGATTGATTACACATGTTATATATAATAGCTTGCCCGTGCTTCCCGCTCAATAATGATAAATAAATAACTGGTTTTCCTAGTTGATTGCATAACGATTATAGAAACAACATAACTCAATTCAGTAGATGGTGGAGCAGGATTATAGAAGCATGAATTAGGAATATAAGTAGAGATTTTGCAGATTTGTACCTTAGAGGGAAGTACTTCGAAGCAAGTCATTCGTCGGTGTCACCAATGGGAGGACAAAGGTCGTCGAGCCAATACATAATTCCATTTTTACCAACGTCTTCCAAGTTCTCGCAATGAGTTTGTTTTCCACCCCAAACTGGATACTCGGGCACTTTGATGTCATCGAGTAAAACTCGCACTTCATTCTTTCTCAACTTATGGAAGTGAACGGTCGAGACGGCTCCTGGTTGCGTTTTCCTCCCATAACCAACAAGTTCACATGTGTGGGATAGTATTTTGCATTCAATTAGCGAGGTGAAATTTGGAACCTCGAATGCAGGGGAGGAACGAGAACACGAAGGAGTTACAGTGCCTATAGTAGGTAACTCCTGAACGTTGTGTCCAACACATGAAAATTTTCCGGTTTTGAAGTCGGTAATGAATTCATCTAGTGAGGATTTTATCCCATCTATGTCACTCCTAAGGTGATCAACATGATCCTTCCAATTTCCGGTGTCCTCTTTCACCTCCTCAAGCATTTCTCTAGCAAATGCCGACCCTAATATAGAGGTTCTCGAAATTGTGGACCCAACACAACGTACATGTCCTCGCGTATCTTTTCCGAAAACCTCAAAAATAGGCCCGGCATCCAAGGTCTCCTCCTGACCACTCGCTTTGTATACATCCAGAAGCATTTGAATTTGGTCCTGTATAAAAATATATTAACATTAGGTTTGATGATACGATACTTTGTTTAAACAAAACGAACATTAAAAAATTTAAATTACCGCAAATATTTTATCATGAGGGGCATAACCACCTCCTTTGATTATATGAGTTGCCAACCACAATTCAGCACGAGTGGGTGCACGCCCATGCTCCTTTCTCCAATTCTCTGAAGCTCGGGCATAACCATGACGACCTGTATTATGAGTTGTCTTTCTCACACAATTTAGTTTAGTCTCTTTGTTCTTTCTTCGCAAAGCCCTTTGAACCTCTAAAACTTCATTATTGCAAAACACCTCCCAGTCCTCAGATTTGACATTTCGTGGCACTTTCTCCTTCCACTTTCCAATATCACCATCCTTCAAATTAACCCTTAGCTTGGACTTGAACTTTTTCCAAGCATCGTTCGCTTTTTTCATAAAAATTTGCTTCTGACTTTCGCGCACATCTGGGAACTCTTTCTACAATATATGAAGAAATAAAATTAAAACATCACATAATTGAATTTACATTCTTTGGAATATAAAGGAATAGTATACCATTAATGATGACCAAACTGAGTTCTTATATCGCACATCCACTTGTTTCCAACTCGTATAAGATATGGGAACATGTGTCCTTGCTAAGTCTCCCAACCTGGTTGAGAGTGTATATGAGTCTTCACCAACTGGAAGGCCGTGCTCATTAAATTTTAACTTCTTAGTGGAAGAGTCACCACCTACTCTTGAAGCACCCGAAGCAACCTTAGAACGGGAGGTTGATATAGGTGTCTCCACATTTATTGACGGTTGCGAAGTATCACCCATATGAGACATTTATCTGGAAAAAAGTGACTATTGGAGACCAAAATAATCAAAATAAACATTTACAAGAATATTACATGTTCAAATAGCAATATAAAGAAGATGGCATGTTCAAATAGAATTATAATTTCAAACAACCATACATGTATTAAATGTTCAAAAAGCAATAAACTATTAAATGTTTACAACAACAACAACAACAACAACAACAACAACAATAACAACAAACGGAATAAATAGAATATCGCATATTCAAAAACAAGTTCAGAACTAAATCATTGCACTAGAAATCTGTGTCCAAAAGCTCCAGCAATTTATCATTTTCCTCGAGAATGGAGTCATACATCGTACGATCAATATCAATCGCATCTATTTCTTTCGTCAGTCTCTTGGGAGAGTGTAAAACAACTGACCACCCATTCAGCTTTACATCTTGACAATAAAATACTTTACTAGCTTGAGATGCAAGGATGAACGGATCATCGTGAATGGTATTTTTACTCACGAGCTTACTAAGATTCACCATCACCAATTTTGAGATGGGTTCAACTTTGCAAGCATTCTTATCATCAACATCCACCCAATCACAATAAAAGACAGTATGTGCGAACTCAATGTAATTGAGGTCGAGTATTTGTCTAATAACTCCATAAAAGGTTGTCATAATCCCCTTCTTATTAAAGGCCTTAGTGGATACACCACTACTCTGAAAGTTATGATTCTCTTCATGTCCAGAAGTACAAAAGGTGTACCCATTGCATTGAAATTTCTCATAACTGGTAACCCTATGGAGAGGACCATCAGCATATGGCAAAATTCCCGTATCATTAAATCTTGAGGCCTGTAAGGAATTGATAATTTTTTAAAGTTTCATTAAAAATAATTACGGTTGATAAAAAAGTACATGTATAAATAAAGACTTGCCTCGTTCCTTAGCCAAGGGATGAAATCATCAATTCTATGCGTCGATTGAGTCTCAGTTACCACAAATTTTCTACAAGAAATTAGTTTCAAAATTAAGAAATATCACATTACAATCAATTAATATGAATTAACATAGAACTAAGTGTGTACCTTCTCCATTCATCAACACCGTCGCATTGAGATAAAACCCATCTTCGCACTTGCTCATATTGTACATTATTTAAGATCAATTCTTTACTTTTACCCAATGGTCGTTGGCATTCCGAGTCATCAAACTCATCATCAAGAAAATCCTCAAGATTCCTCTTATGAGTTCCTTCACCTCTTTTCGATATGTACTCCATGGCATACAAAGAAGCTTCATGTAACAAATATGCATTAGCAATGCTCCCTTCAATGTACCTCTTGTTTCGTGACCACTTTTTATATCTTCCCATTTCTCTCTCAAATAACCACATCGCCCGATATCTTGGTGGCCCAGCTGTCAAAGCTTCATCGGCTAAATGGTGCATGAGGTGGATCATCACCACAAAAAAGGCAGGTGGAAAATAAATTTCAAAGACACAAAGTGCCTCTACTAATGCGTTTTTATCCTTCAAAAGATGTTCTCTAAATATCACTTTGGCACACAACACATTAAAGAATATGCTGATCCGCTGTATAGCTTTAAACAAAGGCTTATCATCCGGAAATGAATGCATAAGCAATGCAGGAAGCAACCGTTGCATAATGACGTGATAATCGTGGTACTTGAGATTGGTAAATCCAGGTGGATCGAGGTTAACATTGTTGCTGAAATTTGATGAAAATCCAATCGGTACCTTTAATGTTTTTAGTGTACGAAAAAAGGCTTCTTTCTCTTCCTTTCCTAATGCGAAAGGTTCCTTTGGCATAAGCCTTTTTTTACTGCCTTCAACATCTTTCATCCATAATTTCCTTTTAAGCTTCAAATGAACTTTCAAGTCTTCACGGCCTTTGACCGTATCTTTATTTGATGAACCTTTCACCGAGAGTATTGTACCTAAAAGAGTCTCTGTGACATTCTTTTCAACATGCATAACATCTAAATTATGTCTAATATCATGATCCTTCCAATACTCCAAATCAAAGAAAATTGACCTCCTTGAAAAACCCTCGGTACCTGCTAGATTCTCATCGTCACCCTCACTTCGATAATCATCGTCTTCCATTACGACATCCTCCTTCTCCTTCCCCTTCCCCTTCCCCTTCCCCTTCCCCTTCCTCTCCTTCTCCTTCCCCTTCCCCTTCCCCTTCCCCTTTCCCTTTCCCTTTCCCTTTCCCTTTCCCTTTCCCTTTTTGTCTCCCTCTCCCTCTCCCTCTCTTTGAGCACCTTCTCGAGCGATAAGTGACACTATCTGCTCAACTTCTGCACTTGTTAACTTTCTTGGAGCCATAGCATCCTCTATTTTACCATTAAATGTTTGCTTTGATGTGTCAAACCTATAAGGATGGTCTTTAGGAAGGAACATACGAGATCGTTGGTAACAACATTTCGTTGACTTAGAAAGATATTCAGAAGGTGTATTTGTAGAACAAACAGGGCACCCATTGTAACCTTGAGTTGAACAACCTGCTAACATCCCATAAGCTGGAAAATCATGTATACCCCACATCAACATGGCTTTTAACTGAAATTTCTCATTTTTGTACGCATCCCAAGCCTCAACTCCAGACCATAAGATCTTTAACTCATCGACCAACGGTTGGAGGAAGACATCAATATTACTTGATGGTGACTTTGGTCCGGGAATCAATACAGACAACATTGAAAACTCACTTTTCATACACATTGATGGGGGAGGGTTGAGAGGTTGAATTATCACTGGCCAACAACTATACTTACGGCCAAACATGTTATTCGGGCTGAAACCATCAGTTGCTATTGCAAGTCGAATATTCCGCGGATCTTTTGCAAAATCTCTCCACATAATGTTTGAATTTACCCATTCTGCTGAATCTCGGGGATGACGCAAGAATTCCATACAAGAGCTTGCACGAGCGTGCCAAGTCATTTTCTCTGCTATCCATTTTATGGTATACAACCGTTTTAGCCTAGGGATTAGAGGGAAATGTCGCATTACCTTCTTAGGAACCCTAGAGTACTTTTTTTTTCCATTAGTATTCTGAATTTCTACCCCGTCCTCGTCTAGACAAGTAAACTTGTAGCGTAAAGAACCACATTTTATACATCTAGTAGATTTTTCATGCTCTTTCCAAAATATCATACAGTTGTTAATGCATACGTCATACTTAACATAATCCATACCGAGATCTCTAACGGTGTTTTTCATTTCTGTATAACTAGTTGTCAAGTTGTTCTCTTCAGGAAGTAGTTCATTTAACAATCTAAGAATTCCACCTATAGCACCATCCGATAAATTGAATTGTGTTTTCAAATCATTCAACTTTATAAGAGCATACATTGTGGTATGACGCGAAGAACCGGTAGCTAGGTGCAATGGCTCCTGTGCGAGTTGATGTAAACGATCATACTTCTTGCCTTTGTATTTATGTGTGTGCGAATCATTGGGAACCTCAGAAGTTGGGGGGGCTTCATCACTGCCTACACAATTAGGTTCACTAGGTTCCGCTTCACCCATAAACATCTCACAAGCATCATTCACAAGATCATTCAAAATTGGAATATTGTGCACATCAGCGTGTTCTGTCGGTGTCACAGATTGCGGTGGTGGTTGGACTTGATCAACAACTAATGTCTCACCGTGAAAATGCCATAAGGTATAGTTCATGTCCATACCATATGTCATTAAATGAATGAATATGTCATCTATAACAACATGTCCTTTCCCATTTCGACAACGTCTACAGGGACATGAATGTTTAACATTCGAACTATTACTACGCACATAATGAAGAAACTGTAACACCCCATCTCTATATGTATCGGTCTCGATATTTTTCTCATTTATCCATTCTTTGTTGATTCCCGACGACATCCTGATAAGTTTAAAGAGCACACATTATAATATAAACGCTTACTGTAAATATATTTAAGTTTATTCAAGTGTAAATATGTATATATTTGAGCTCCTATATTTCCTCCATCTCCTCTACAGGGTAAGGGTCCTATCCCATTCGAAAATGCATATTTTGTATTGTTCATAATGTCTCATGCCATGTCCTAATCTAGAAAATTTCGCCAACATCTCCCTACAGTTCTTCAAGTGCACAACTTAAATTGGGAGTGTTCATGTGTTACTTAAGTTTTTCAACCAAGAAAACACAAAACACTACATCAATCTAGTATGCACCCAAAGAACATAAAGAGATGCCACCGAATTTTTCAAAATAGGACATGCATAATCATTATGTACAATACAAACTTTTGCATTTCCAAACTGTCCAAAAATGGGACAATTCAAGAGTTCTCACCACAGTCATAGTGAGACCTCTTGAACGGGTCTAAGGTTTTTCTACATGTGTAACATCATTATTGAATGTTTAGTATTAATGTCTACTTACTATTTAAATAGTTTTTTTTGTTTTTTCTTAAATTTTCAACACATAATCTCATTTATCCATTTAATTAGTGGGGTGTCTACTTTTCAATTTGTTATTTTTACATTATTATTGAATATTTAGCACTTAAATTTTCTTAAAACTACGTAACATTTACAAATCAGATCAAATATACATTTTTGTTAAAGGGGTAAGAACATAAAAACCCATGATTTATTTTTTTTTCATTATCAACATTCAATTTGCACCAAAAACTCACACATTAAAAAAAAAAAAATATGTATATATGTATATATAAAACCCTAAAAATCAAATACGAATCAAATCAAGCATATCATAAACTCTAGGATCAAATCTGAAATCTAACTTAGGTTAAAAAAAATACAATGCTTTAAAGAAATTACCTGATTGGGATGAGTGCAGTGAGAGAACAAGGCAGTGACCAGAGAAAGAGAGAATGGGCGGGAGAGAGAGTGTCGGCAGTAGAGATGCTGACCTAGGGCAGTGTCAGCAGCAGCCGCCGAGAGAGAGAGACCGCCGAGAGAGAGAGAGACCGCCGCGAGAGAGAGACAGCCGCGAGAGAGAGAGAGAGACCGCCGCGAGAGAGAGACAGCCGCGAGAGAGAGAGAGAGACCGCCGCGAGAGAGAGAGGAGAGGCAGGAGAGCGCATAGGCTAGAGAGAGGCGGGAATCGTGAGCGGGAACAAGAGAAAGAGGGAAGTGTAATGTTTTTTTTTTGGGTATTATATATTTTAGTAAGTGTACTCAATTTTGGCACACTTTAAAACAGTGCCAAATTTTGGCACTGTTTTAAAGTGTGCCAAATCTCTATAAAACTGTGCCAAAATCTGGCACAGTTTTAAACTGTGCCAGATTTTTAATATCAGGGTGTGCCAAAATGCTGTTTTTGGTGTAGTGTGTGTGGTATGAGCTTTAATAGTCCCGAGCTCTTTTCCAGCTATTTCTTCATCCCACCCAACCCGAGCTCCGTTATCTACCTACTTGGCTCAGGCTCTAACTGCTTCCCCTTCTATTGGCTCCGTAGGATGGAGTACTTATTTCCTTGAGTTCATCCCTCTCTGTTGGGCAGATTCTTCGGATAAACCTCCTTCATTCTACCTCTTTCCTGGGTCTTTTATGTACCTTAGTTAGCTTCCTATTCAGCTAGTATGCCTCTTTGCACACCTTCCCTCCCATCCAATTCGGTGCCTAGCCTATTTCCTCGATGCAACAAGTTGACATAGTTGAATTAGATGTCATGTCAGTTCCTCTAGCAAACGATAAGGCCTTAATCTCAAACCCCTTCTCTTCCTTAACAGGGCATTCATGCAGAACCCCTTCTTTCAATGTCTTGCCATTCTTCATGTGCAGCTCCTTCTGTGCATCTGATCTTTCCTGTCATCGAAATCGAAGAGGGACAACTAGTTAGCTTTCAATTGGCATTGGCCTACTTACTTCTCCACTTTTCGACCTAATGACTGCTACCTTTTTCGACTGCTTTCATACCTTTCTTTGTGTTATACCGTTCGTGCCCTATGACGAGTAGGACACTTACTCCCTTTACAATTGGTTTAACACTAATATAATAAGGGCGCCAAATTGCGAGTGCTTTCGTATAATAAAATAAGATAAAGGTTGCACATGAAGCTGTGGGACTTGAGCTAGTGGCATGATACAAATAATCCGCTGCAAATGCAATCGTCCACTTGAACGCAAAGCATAGAATCGGACGCTGTTGATGCAAGGAATCGTCTATTAGAATGAGTCAATCGAATCCTATTTTTCAAGAGATGCGGAAGAGATTTCTTTTCTTTTTTTATATAGTTTGTATTCACTTGTCTCTTTTCTTTTGGTTGTGGATTGCATGCAGCTTGACTTCTTTCTTCCACATAGGCAAGCAAGGAAGGAAGTTCGTCTCCAACGGGCAAAGAAGTTTCAGTCCAAGAAGATGAAGTAATAAAGGAAAGAATAGAAGGGAGAATCAGTACGGGTAAGAGGAAAGTAGGGAAGCAGAAAGAGATGACTACCAGTAAGTACGGGTATCAATAAGTAGATTCGGGATGTAAGAGAAAGTAGAGCCAGTAGCTCACAGAGCTCATTATCTCTATCCCACTTCGAACTCGATGTGTTAAGAAAAGTTATGCCTGAAACCATAAAGAGAAAAGGAGACTCGGATGAAAGGTTATCGCAAGGTTTTTTCTGCCATTGATTGAACTAGGCAAGATAGCATACATTGAACCAGATGCCATTTCACTTCTTGCAGTTGTCGACTCTGAATGAATGCTTGAATTAGTTTCATTAAGAAAGGTGAAAAAGACCAGGCAAGCTCAGAAAGGAGAAGAGAAGCCCCCTCTAAAGGTCCGCTACTATTGATGCATCAGCTGCCATTGAATTTGCTGCTATCTCTGACAGAAAAGATGTGACCGACTGCATTAGCACTTGTTGAATTGGTCTTCTGTAAGTGCAATAACTTCGGAGTAGTTCAAATAGAAGTAATAAACTGAAAAAACTTCTCTGCTCCGCCTTTTCTTTTCAACTAGTGAAAATAGGCCCTGATCGACAGTGCGCTAGGAAGGAATGACAGATCAAGGTGTGTTCCTCTCGGCGTAACCGGTCTTCTCTCTTACCTATCCTATCTATAATAAAATAGGTAATAGCCGGCTTCTATTTTCATCGATCTTGGCGTGGGCGTCTTGCTTTGTCTGGATTATAGAATCGACATCCCAGGAAATCCATCCCCCTACTCTTTCTCAAGAGAACTGCCATTGAGCATTGAAACTAAAGAGGGAAAAGAAGATACGAAGGAGTAGACTAAGCCAGAGATGAGATGAAAAAGAAGGAAGGTCCAGGTAAAGCCTAACCACTGTTTTCAGGTGTAGATGAAAAGGAGATGCCAGTCTTTGAGGTCTAGGAAAAACCGATGCGACCTTTAATAAATATAGGGAACCCTTTTCCATACAAGTTCTCATCTAACGGTTTGAATTGAAAGAAAGATTCCCTTATATCCTTCTTAACGCCTACGCCCCTTAGATTCCTCGAGCTCATAAACATGCCTCTTTCCATAAAGCATTTATGAAAGACTTTATCTTCGTTCTACGAACAACTTGCTTTTTTGATTCCTTTCGAAAAGCGAGTGTGAAATGCCTTGTGTAATTTCTTTGTGGCTATACACCTAACACTAAGAAACTCACGCCAAAAAAGGTCTCGATCAAGGCACCCGCCTTCTCGTGCCACAAATCTAATCCGAATGGCGTGTTCTTCCACTATTCATGCAATTTCCAGTTCGAGCAAGAGCGGTTTTTAGAGAAAATAAAGAAAGAAGAAAATAGATCTATCATTAAGTCTGGCTTGCAGAACCGTCTTTCGGATAACTGTTAGTCTTAGTCGGTTATCTCCTTTTTTCAGTTGCTATAGTTAGTAGTAGGAATAAACACTCCTATAAAAAAGACTTAATGAAGTGAGCTTGGTACCGCGGAAAGCCTGTTCAAGGGGGTGGAGGAGAGAAGGGACTCCCCCAAGAGAGGCCCGAGCACAACGTCTTCATGAGTGAAGTGTTCCCACCATGGGAGCTAGGTAAGATAGTAAGTACTGCTTTGTTGAATATCCTTTACTTCCTTCTTTTATCAGACAACTATTCGAGTTCCACTTTTTCTACCGGGCAGAGCTGCAAAAGTGGCTTCACCCTCTTTGCCCACCATAAAAATATCTTCTGAGAGTCCAGAAGAGGTAGGGCCGGGAGGGAACGATTTCTGGGATTTCTATCTATCCATCCGTAAAGAGAACGGAGGCAGTCGAGACCAACTCCTCCTGATAGGGCATCTATTCAATTAGAGGAAGAAGAACCAGACGAGTACGGTTCATAGCTTTTGGTTGACAGATTGAGGTATCCTGATAGCTTGTTTGCGATTACACCGGATCGAAGAGCTAGCTTAGAGCTTTCACTTCATTGTTCAAGCTCTTCAACATAGGCTGAGTTCATACATTGAATGCTTTCCTATTCAAGACATACTACCAATTCCTTTGAAGCTACTAACACTACCGAAGCTGTCTTGTTTATTTTGGTTACCGGTTGGGGAAACCAGAGAAAGAAGGGGACTATCCTAACTGCTCCTACTCCGAAAAGGACTAGCTGCGCTTTTTTTTCCTCATCAATAGAAAGCATTTATAACAGGAAAAGCAATGATTGAATAACTATGATTCACATCAAGAAAGAAGTCATAATAACAGTTAGATCTAGATCTTTTTAAAATCAATCCCCTCATCGCTAGGCCCTTGCCAAATAGCTTGGCTTGATCTTTCCGAACTTAAGAAAATAGGATTCCCGGGCGATTGAATATGACTCTCAATTCCTTCTTAAAAGGAGATGGGATCCTCTTCTTTATATTATATTACAGCACCAAAGGAAAGAAAGGCAAGTCTTTCACTCGGGTACGAAACAAACTACGTTATTCCTTCCATCTCATAAGAGTGAAAATCAATTGAATACTGTTCCTGACCCATACCCATGAGTCATTCTCTCCCTAAAGAGATTGGATAAAATTCACTAAGATAAGAATTCTGTTTTACTATATGATTTAACGAAAAGAGGTTTATAGTCAGTGTGCCGCTAATTGGCATATCTCTTTATTGTCGATTAGAGACCTTCCTTGCCCTGCTTAGGGCTATGTGATAGCACCCAAAGTTATTCTATTTGGACCACAGGAACGATAGTCACACAGTCAAGTGAACCAAAGCCAAAGCAAAATCTCTTTCCGGCCTTTGAAGGCAAGGAAAGGAGCTTTATACCCAATTCCTACTACTAAGTTCAAATCTTATTTTCTATAGACTATGCAGCCAGGTATGATCAAGAGGAATCGAGAAGAATAAGTGGCACTTTCTTTCACTCAAAGAAGACCCTAGCAACTTGACTCCCAGGAACCCTAGCTAGATTACCAAATCCCATGAAATCTACTCTTAATGCTCATCCCACCAAGACCGGTTATGTCAACCGAACCAAAGTTAAGGTAAACCGAAGCAATGGCTTAGCCAAGACCTCTTGCCAATTCCCAGACCAGTGTAGGCTTTCTTAGCATAGGCTACACAACCTAGGTTCACGCTTTCAAGATAGAGCTAGTCTAACAACTACCGATTCTTCTCACCTTGGGGGCACTGAACCTACTTTAACCTAGGAAAGTGACTTCGATAGGCCTCCATCCCCCTTTGCTGCTTGAAACTAAGGGTCTGGCAGACAAAGCAAAATGTGCGATTTTGAGCTGTCGTCCCAGGACCTCTTGCTTATGAATACCTGCTTCTTTGACTCTTAAAGCCCAAACCAAGTCATAGCGGATGGTACTTGGTTGTTCCCTAAAGCATTTCTCGTTCGCCCCTTATAGAACTGGGGCTTCGTTCAATCAAAAAGCATTTCTCGCCCCAGGCCCTTACTATCAAGGGATCGAGACCTTCTATGGAAAATTCAGTATTGAGTCATAAATGCGCCTTTCGACTGGCATTCACTCCTCCAACACCAACTGATTCAATGTCATATGGGATCGGATCCTTCCTAAATGCATTTCCACTAGAGCAGGTCCCTCCGAAATCGATGGTTCTTGGCTACTTGATTAGGCACTTCCATCTCTCAAACTAGAACTTTAGCTTAGGAAAGCTCCTTACTTCTTTTTATACCGCGAGTGACGAACTATAGCCATTCGCGGTCACCGCTATCCTACTTGTCTTTTTTATGAAACCTCACCCAAGGCAAATCTCGCCCCATCAAGCATTTTCACTCGAGCAGAAACAGCTGACCAAGAGACAAGACTCACCAGACTCCATTGCTCCTAAGGCTTCTAGAGAGTCTGACTAATGGCATACTTCTTCAGTCGAATGCTCCTGAGCAAAATGAAGATGACATAGACTATGCCGTTTATTCAAAAGAGCCATCACAGCTTATGAAAGAGAAGCTTGGAGGCATCATTGGCCCAACGCATCAGAAGGTTCAGTTCGAAAACTCCATTTTTCTACTAGATAAAGAAAAAATGACTTTATTGGAAAAAATCCAAGCCTTACGGGAGCCGCTTCCCACTGATATATACAGTTAGATCGATCCCACATTCGCAAGTGGAAGGACTTGGCTTTAGCCTTCCTCAAGCAGTACAAGCATAACATTGATAGCCATTTCCCCTGAGCCAGGCGAGGATGAAATTCATGCCTTTAGAATACCCTACCCACCAAGACCTATTGCCCTTACTCCAAAAGATTCAAAGCGGGTAGACCTTTAGATTAGACAATTCCTACTGCTGTGCTAAAGGCTAGAGAGGCAAGAAAAAAGCCATCTCTTCCTTCATTTTCTGACTTCTATTCGCAAAGTAGCCCAGCAAGGGCGTTAAGGCTTTCCTTCTGAGATGCATGTTCTCTGGTGCAGATGAAGAAGATGGTGGTATAGAAGTTAGTTAAAAGGCATCGGTTTACTCTGGTAAGAAGGGATGAGACTTTCACTGCTTGAGAATACGCTCTGGGACGGCAAGGAATATAAGGAGCTCTTTTTGCAATTTCATCGGCTGTGAGGGATTTACTGACCAAATATGCCCAGGAAAGGATGCTAGAGGCAATGAAATTGTTTTTGTATGAGTAAGGGCCCATTCTGCCCTTCAGAGATAGGGGCGAGCCAGCTAGTGCCATTTTTCGTTAAGGCTGAAAGTCCTACATATACTGACGGCTCCTTCTTAATGACAATAGCGGAGCGGAAGGAGAACCGACTTTCTTATTTTTTGCACTTGGTTAAAACATTTTTTCAAGGGTGTGATGACTCACTCCGAGCCCCCTATAAACATAAAGGCAACTGAGACAAAACTTTCTCCCTGACTCCTTACCCCATGCTCAGAAATTAGAAGCTATATGGGGGGCTATCCATTCTTCTTCTCGGAACTGAACTACTTTTTCTGCCTGAAGCACTTAGGGTGGTCCATGAGACCAGAAAGGACGACCTCTAGTCATCCAGGCCGTTCTCTCCATCCAGGTCGAGCAACTTCTAGTCTTGAATATCTTTAAACATTATCGCTGCTTTACATTACATAAAAAACCTAAAATTGGATGAAATACGAGACGAACACGAGTTACGCCTCTTCCTGGGTCAAAGTTCATAGGACCCTCCTACTAGTGGAATTCAAAAGAGAGATTGTTCCCGCCAACCCACGAAAATGGAGATTTGGTCAAGAAAGCTCGAATGAGGAACGTGAAAAATATCTCAGGTGTTGAGCCTTGACGTCTTCGCTTGGCCTTACGAGGGCAGGGAAACTTTCGAGGATAATTGCAACACACTCTCCAACTTAAAGAAGGGTCCAAGCCATATCAACAAAAACAAAGGCATCTTCATTCGAATATCCAGGAGGAAATCTATGCAGAGGTTCCTCCATACCTACTTTCCATACATCCAACGGTAGAGGCAGGAGGAAAGGGAAGGCTCGGTAATCCCCCTAAAAAAATGAAAATATCATATTGAGAGACTATTTTTTGTGTACCAACCTTCCTTTAAAACTGTATTAGATATTAGATAAGGGTTTGGAGAAAATAAAAAATGTTTAATGATTTATGGACTACTGAGCCCATATCCCCTCCAACCATCAGAATACGGGGGGAGATGGAAAAAGGGATAAGGGGTTTTGCGTTTGCATATAGCTCAAAAAGTGAGATTTTATAATCTCACTAAACCTTCTTATCTTTTTTTTTATTTTGACGCTTGTATAGAGCATTTTTTCATTTTTTGTCCTCCGTCACTTCATGATCTTTTTTTCCAGGGATGTCTTCTTTAGTAAAGGTGCATCTTGATGTATTATGACACTTTACCATCCTATACCATATAATGCCGTGCGAGTATAATTAATTAGATTCATTCGAGGTTTTTTTGGGTGGCCTTGGTTTCCCTATCTCTTAAAGGGAGGAATCGAACTTCCCATTCCGTCGTTTCTCACCTTGTTCTTACCCATCTAGATGTTCCAGATGAAGAGCCAGATGGAAAGGTTGAAGTAGCACAAGCGGTTCCATATCTTCTGGCATCAGTTGATTGAGCAGGTTATTTTGTTGTTTTATATCGAGATCCTATCCCATAGATAGCTAGAAGCACCTTTGACTAACAATACCTAAAGCAGAAGCACCTATGAAAGAGGTTGGTCGAGTAAAAGCACGAGTTTCGGTAGACCCCTACTAGTAAAGGGCAAGCCAGCATCTTGACCGGATTGGGAAGCAGACGTGGGGGGTAAGGGGGGGTTGTCAAGTTTATTTTGGTTTGAAGTAGGGTAACTTTGCAGAACCTTTTCTTGCGCCCGATTTGAGACTAAGGCAGGCTTTCGATTGCTAATACGAGGATCAGGAAGCTTTGCAAGACCTACTATTACGATTGATTGCTTTCCTTCAGCAGGCCCTACTCATTATAGTTCGATGTTCTTTCCTTTAGAGATAGGGGCGCTTACTATTGCACGGTTCGGGGAGATTAGTCACTGGCTGAGAAAGAGATTCAGCCGAGCTGACTTAGTCGTCCAAAGGCAATGGATCGTTCTTAAGGCAAAAGAGAAGATGTCAAGTCGGGGGCCTGTTGGAACTATATCAAGATTAGAATTACCAACCATCGAGCTCATTCCTTGATGCAATTGACATCTTGTGAAGGGGCGAAGGGCTCCTTTACTAGTAAGGCGGGTGTTTAAGAATCTGTTCCGTGGCCCCAGAAGACAGGCATTCCCTAGAATATAGAATAAAGCACTTAAACAGGAGCTAATGCACGATAGAAGCTCTTACTATTCATACCATATAGAGCAGTATTAGTAAAGGACTAACCGATTTCTTGTTTGTGATTGTCTTTTGATTCTCTATTGAGAAATATCTTAAGAGATGAGAGAACGAAGATTGAATTCATACAGATGTCGCACTTCACTTCGTTGAGCTCTTGTTCGAATAAGAAAGCTTGTCTGTCTCTAATGCGAATGAGGAATGCAAGATAACAGAGTCGTTTCCACCCAAAGGGTCCTCTACTGGACCGGTCTTTGGGGATGAAGTCAACTTGCTACTGATTGAGCATGAAGACAGTCAATAGTCCCCGCTCTTCCCTCTTTCTAGTGTTTGGATCTCAGATCGAAGAATCAACACGGGTTCTCTATGGTGACTCTCCAGCTTGTGTTCGCTAACTCAAATGATTTGTCATCCAAGCTAACTTCACTTATTTCCTAATCAGATTCTAGGGTGTTAGGATGTCCCCCGTGGGGTCATCTGTCCCATCCCACTTTCTATTATAGCAGTGCACCATACTCTCTTACCAAACTGTGTTCTAAAGAGAGTCTGTTTTCTGGTAACATAGTCTGTTTTGAGCGCCCATAGATGTCGAACCTCTTGAACAACTTCAAATTAATGATTTAGAGGTCACCCTGGCTAGCCCGGATCCGTCTTTTTCTCGGTTTGAAAAAGAAGGTTCCTCCGAGGAAAACATTATGGTCATGACCAGCTAAAGATCCTATAACAGTCAAGCATCTCACGAATTGGATTTGAACCAATATCAAGAGACTTTCCTTTTAGTAGATCGTGAGTGGGTCTGTCGTCCTCCTCATTATAGTCCTCCTAGAATCAATAGCATTTCATCGGAATACATCCTGTCTTTTCACCTTAGTAGTCCTATGCATAGTCAGTACTATAGCCCCAATCATGGCTACTAATAAAATCAGACTAGGAACGAAAAACTAGATGGAATAGTAGGTATAAAGTAAATTGCCCAATGTTTACAAATTAGTCCAACTTTGTACCTTTCCGACATAAACCATATATCTTAGAGAGGTCGTATTTCTTTGGGTTGGTAGTAATGGAATGCTTTCATTATATAAAATGAAGAACATTTCCCACCAAAAGATCAGTCCAATAATACCACTCACTCGTAAATAGCGCAATACTTCTTCGTGAGTCTCCGCTATTTGAATATGGAACATCATAACAACAAATAGGAATGAAACGGCTATAGCTCATATATGAACTACTGGGAAGATCATAGCGAAGAAGTCGAGACCTAACAAAAGAAGTAAACCTGAAGTGTTGCGAAAGACTGGGATGGGAAACGAAACAGAATGTACCGTATTTTTAGCACATACAACCATCAAACCAGAGACTAAAGCAAGGCTCGACAAAACAGAAAGTATCATAGTACGTCGTCCTTCCCTGAAATGGAACTTTCATGATGGAGCAAGAACTAGCATGAAAGTCGATATTTTACGACCAGCGCGATTGTTCGTATTTCTTTTTATTCTTCCAAGCCAAGCCCTTCTTAGAAAGCACTCACTGAGTTACTTACGGAATCTCAAATCTCTCGCGACGCCGAGAATTTTTTATGTGTTTAGGTCGATCAGAGGTTCGGCTTCCTTCTCCCCCACCTTTTAGCATTCTGGGCCCCTGAAAAAAGAAAGAAACCTGAAATCAAAAAGAAAGAAGAGAAATTGGGCCATGTTTCCTGAGAGAGGCCGCCTTCTCGTAGGACAGCAGTCTTCTACTTCTAGTCGACTGCTTTATGACGGGCTTCCCTGTTTCCTGGGCTCTGCTCGCTCGTCTACGCTCCGACCCAATAATTAAAAAATGATGTTTCCTTGCCTGCATTAAGATTTCAAACTTTTCGTCAAAAAGGGCAATTAATCAGAATCAAGAAAAAAAAAATTGAAATAGTGAATCAAGATCTAGATGGATCCATATCTTTATCTCTATCCACGGAGATACTTATCTATATGGAGAGAGATCTATCTATGAATCGATCTAGACTATCCTCTATCCGGATAGATATGTCCCTATGAGCGACGACGCCGATCTTTATATGTTTTGGCCACGTCCGTTTCCGATCTGAAGAAGAAGGTTTGGATCTTTCAATCTTATGTCGTGAGGGATGTGATCTATGTTAGGTCCATAAGATACCACAGCTTTTGGTGTTCTATGATTCACCTCCTAATAATGAGTAGGTAGTTCGATCCTTTTTCTTTTTCTCTTCATAGTAAAGTGATGGGGGGATGCGGAGCAATAGGTCGAATTACTATATAAAGAAGAGTTATAAACTATAGGACTTCTTGTTCGAGTAGGAATATTTCAGTTTTTCTTGTTCCTTCTCTTCGATAAGAATAGGGATTTGAAATAATACAAATTCCTCTTCATTCTGTTGTGCTCATCGAAAGAACTGCCTAAGCATACTTTTTCGGATCCGAACTTCTTTGTTCTTTCTAAGTCTTCTTCTTGCATAGAAGAACACAACTGTTGCAAAAACTGGGATTTTAGTAGTAGGCGGCATCCCCTCTTAGTTTTGAGTAGGCGGAACCATTCTGTTTTGGTTCTTCTCCACATTCTTACCGGGTGATCCAGGAATTTTCCTATGATTTTTTCAACTGATATTTTGATATAGAAGGATCTCCTTATTTCTTCACCGCGGGTTCTCGCATCATTTTCTTGAAAAGATATTAGATCACCGTGGGACACTTTTAAATGAGTAATGCTTACCATTCCATTATTCACACAAACCCTTCGATGACTTATCGACTGCCTTGCTTGAGGAATAGTTTCACGAAAATGGAGACGAACCGGAATAACGTCCGATCTTGTTTCGGGATTCAGTGGAAAAGGGATATATGAAGTTCGTTATGTTCCTCTGTGCATCTCTGTGATGGGTAAATCTCCATGGAAAAGGGGAAACTTTCGTGTAGTTTGTGATTGGATGTAACTGTTAAGATTTTCTCTCGAATAAATATTTCTCTTAGTAGATCTCTTCTAGTTCCTCAATATTCGGAGAATGCGACATTGTATTATTGTCAGTTCTCTATTCCAAACATTTCCTGAAAGTAGATGACAAGTTTTAAATCTTAATGAAGGCAAGGCATATCTCGTTGAATCAGTCTTTTTTGCCACATCGCGTATAACGGGAATCGAACCCCCTCTTCTGCTGGCGGGCGGATGGAGAATGTCCTACTTCGATCCAACAACTTGTTAGGAGTAGGTTTTAGCTTTCCCCTTTATTCTTATTAGTAAGATAGGTTTGGAATAATAAGGTAAGCTTCCACCTTTCTGAAGCTGGTGCGCAGGAGAGCACTTTCATTTTTCCCTTACTATACAAGGGGGTTTAATGAATAGAGATCTCCCGCCAGCAGTCTTCTCTTCCTATCACTTCGTTCGAGAAAGATGATCTCCCCTACTCCTATAAAGGCTGGGCAAAGGGGAAGGGGGGGATGGGTAGTCCGGGAACAACAACGGGAGAGGGCTCGTAGCCCCCCTCTCCCTCTTCCCCACGCCTATTTGTTCCCCCAGCCCCTTCAAACCAAGGAGATGCATAACTCTTTTTTTTAAGATTCATAGATAGAGCCATGATACATTTTAGAATCTTGTAAAGGTAAATAGACTCTTTTTGTCCCCTTTTCGATGTCTGCCTGAGGACCTATGTGAATGTTTTGGAATGGGGATGTTGTCCTTTTGTAACAAGTAGACCTACAATACGGACTAATTGATGTTCCTACTCTTACCCGTAAGTAAGATCTATTCATAGTTGGCCCTTTAATACAACCCCCCTCTGCTTATGTGAGTTTGACTCGCCTTTGACCCCTTATTATACAAGTTGCTTTTGACTCCCTAAGAGCCATTTTACGACCTGACTTTTTCGGAGGGTCGGCGGGACATGGGAGCCTCATCTCACGCATCAGTTTACCAAAATCACCTCCGCTATCCCACTTCCTTATATTCAAAAGGCGAGCATCCCTTAAACAAAAAGGCCCTAAGAGGGCTCTTCTTTATATATTACATAAGCCCTAAAGTAGGTAGCCCCGAAAGTCGAACTCAATAACTTGTTAGGAGTAGGTTTTGGCTTGCCCCTTTCTATGTTATTAGTAAAGCGCTAACGAGAACTTTGATTAGTAAGTGCGATAATGCCCTATCTATAGTAAGGGGCTTTCGTGCAGCCTATAGTAGTAAGGGGCTTCTTGCCCTACTAAATTACTAAAGAGCAAGTTTCGCCTTGATCGACACCTTTTGACAACCTTACTAATGGGGAAAAATGCGCTCAAGCAACCTATCTTACTAATAATAATGAAGGGCCTTTTCAATAAGGCTCGCATAGGGGCGCTCACTTTGGCTCCCTTCGCTCCACTAGCCTTGATTGGCAGATGGACGTACCAAGGTGCGTCTGGTGGTATCGTATATAAGATCACAGCTACATTTAGGAGTGATCTTTCCCTCTTCTTAAAGACGGTGGTGATCTCACTTTCGAAAGAGAGTCTCGTCTCCCAAGCATTGAGTTAGTAGCTATAGGCTGCTCCTACTAGCTAGTTAGTTCCCAGTAGCTAGTAGTAGCTAGTAGCTCTCTTCTTGGATGGTTGTCTTAATGCAACCGATATCATCAGCTGCACTTATCCGCTGTTAGGTTGTAGCTCTCTTCTTTCCTTTGGTAGTGGATCTTGCTGTTAGAGGAAGAGTGGAGTGGAGTAAGGAAATGAGATTAGTTACCCTGCGCTATTCTTAAATAAGGCTACGAAACGTAGTGAGCGCTTCCCAAGAGAGGGAAGGTAGCTCTTTCCCTGCTAGTGAACTAAGTGTTGTTCTTAAGTCCCTTCTAATCTTCTTTTTTGCGCTAGTTGCTAAAGGTTATAACACGATAATACAGGTAAGAATGGATTCTATCTTCCTTTCCTGTTGTCTTGCTTGAAGGTAATACCAAGCTCAGACAGGTTAATATGTATTAGATGGGCTGCTGCTATGCCAAGAGCGTAGGAGCGGAGCGAATTCGCTTTCCCTTTCCTGTAGTGTTTAAACCTCTTGTTTAGTGCAGTTGTATGTGTGAAGGCTAAGTTCTTGAATGGTTTACTTGAGATTTTTCTTATTGTAGCTAGGGGGATGTAGGAGCGGATCGAATCTCCCGCTTTAAGGAATTCTGAAACCTATAGACGTTATTAACTAACTCTAAAAGAAGAATACCTGAAGGAGAGTGCAACTCTGATCGTAGACCACCCGCCTAGCTAGAGGGAGGAGCCTAAGGTCATTTCATGTAGTTCCCTCTTTCCTGGATTTATAGTAGCTAAAGTTTCCTTACTCTTCTGGGATAAGGCCTCCCAGCTTCTTGTTTTCAGTTGGCGAACTTGCCTTTATATTATAGGCTATCCAATTGAAGTCTTAAAACCTCCTGTAGTAAGGGATTGTAATAGGGAACTAGCATGAGTAAGGCTAGCTCCTCTTTGAGAAGTCCCTGAGTCCAATGAAAGCTTAAAACGAGAGTTAGAAGTCTTAGACTCCTGGATCTAATCTCTGCTTGTTGTTGAAGGACTTCTTCCCTGATTGATTCCTCAACCTAGGATAGATCACCAGCGTCAACCTATTATGCATTGCAGCTTATCCGCTGCAGCTCTTAGGTCTTGGTAGCTAGTGGTAATGTAGGATAGCTCAAGTAAGTAATAGACTGACCCATAATAGCTATTCCTATCTCATACCGTTACTACCTCTCCTTCTTGGCGTGTCCCTTTAAGGCAAGAAAGACTAGAGCAACAACACTACTGCAAGCTATAAAGGGAAGTCCTGAGCTATCGCTCCCTCATACCAGGGATATCACTAGTGAAGCAAGGAGTTCATGTAAAGATTCAAAAAGCCTTCGCCCTACTAATAAAAAGCCCTATCTCGGATTCGTTGAACTTTCACTCGATCTTGAGTCTTCGCTTGAGCGGGTACTCATCCATGGCGCTTAGGATAGAGGATAGGATACATCCCTTTGGAGTCTGGGTTTCGGTGGTAAGAGGAATCTCTATATCTACCGCCGCAATAGCCCCGTCTTCCCTTCCCTAACCGAAGAATATAGATAGCTTCTTCCTTTAGCTAGGTATGGCTCTTTCGAGCAATCAATTAATCTTCTTATCGCTTCCAAATAAGTGACTTCCTGCTAAAAGTGGAGTGGAGCTCTTTTTGGGGTGGACTACACGACTCTTATGAAAGAGAGATGAAGACTATATAATAGCAAAGGCTTTCTGGTCGATAAGTCAACAGATGTTCCCCTGGGGCAGATAGAAGAAGTTACGATTCCTTCTACCACCATCACTTCCTGACTCACCTGCTTAAACGAGAGAAAAAGTTCCGGAACTAGTGCCTGCCCATGGAATCACTGCTTTTGCTGCTTGAAAGCTTGTTTAAAAGTCTCAATCTTTCCTAAGTTAAGAAGCCAGAGCAAGTGCATGTGAAAGTTTTCCTAATACTCGAATTGAGTTCTCCTTCCACTTTGAGCTCGACTATTGCGACTTCCTCGACCCGACCCCGAGATTTCAAATTCTTAACAAACAGAGACTTCCTCCACTTCCCTTAATTAGCTTGTTGAGGAACGAGCTTGACTATATAATAAAGGGAAGCCCGTATTCCAGAGGAATCACATGGCATGGAAAGAATGGTAAGTAGGACAACCAATCCTTAAGAAAGCTATCTCCCTTTTGAATATGGTCCGGTTAGTCGATCTAAGCTAAGCATTGTTCAAAATGAGGGGAAATGGATTTTTAAATGAAAAATTCTAAAGCGACAGATCGGGAAGAAGTTCCTTATTGCGGGGAATCTTTAAAAGAGAGAGAGAGAGAGATATTCAATTAGATTCGTGGCGTTTACCTTATTTTATTTATATTAAAGACTTTGTCTTCTGTCTTCTCTTTCCCGCGCGCTGGATGGATACTAGCTCTTCTTCAAGTTCTTGATAGTCGCTCTTGTCTTATAAGTCTAAGTAGCTAGGAATCTTCCCATTTAGGAGTTCATGAGCTAAGCTATAACCAGACCGCTATTCATTTTTTTAGAGCTAAGAAGCTAAGCCATATCGCAATTCCTGTATACAGAAATTTCTTTATAGTAACAAGGTATGTTCAAAAGATAAGATAGGAGGATGGAAGCAAGAAAATGGTAGATGCCTAGGAGCTCGTACTTAGTGAAGATGAAAGCAAGCAAAGAGGAGTGGAGCATAGGGGCATTAGATCAGAGGAATGGTAGCTCAGCGCTAAGCTCCATGAGCATGAATTGTATTTGAAGTAAGAAAAATGAAGCTTCGCTTAGATAGAGATGAAGTTTTTGGGACATCGTATTGGGGGTTGCCAGAAAGAAAAGTCAAGGCTATTCTTGAGTGGCCTACGCCCACTAAGGTCACTGAATTGAGATCTTTTTTAGGTTTGGCAAACTATTATAGGCCTTTTATTGAAGTTTATTCGAAGAAAGTCGTAGTGTTAACAGACTTATTGAAGAAAGACCAGAAATGGTTCTGGTCTCGTGATTATCAAATGGCATTTGATAAGTTGAAGAGAGCAATATCGAGCGAACTAGTGCGAAAATTGTATGAATTTGAGAAACCGTTTAAGGTAGAAACGGATGCCTTCGATCGGACTATTTTGGCTATTTTAGTGCAAGAAGGTCGTCCGGTGGCCTTCGAAAGCTGGAAACTTAATGAGACGGAACATCGTTTTACTGTTCACGAAAAGGAGATGACTGCTGTAGTACATTGCTTGCGGCTTTGGAGACATTATGTATTGGGTCGGAAGTTTAAAATCCAGACAGATAATGTTGCAATGAGATACTTTTATACTCAAAAGAAACTTAGGCAAAAATAAGCCCATATCTATTAAAGGGCAAGATCTTTTGGCAGAGTTTGATTGTACTTTGAAATAGAAAGCGGGCAAGACCAATGTAGTGGCCGATACTCGCAACAGGTTTTTATTCCAGTGGTTCAGTGCTCGCCATTGGTACAGGTTGAAGGCGATATCTTCCAACAGATTAGGGATGAAACCGAGAAAGATGTGGTGACTTCCCGTCTTCTACAAGTGAGAGAGGGAGTGACTCGACTATTTTGGGTAGAGGACGGAGTCCTCTATGCTAAGGACCAACGACCTTATGTGTCCAACAGTTATGAGTTTTTCTGTAGTAAACTTCTGAGCGAGAATAATGAGACTCCATGGGCGGGTCATCCGGGTCAGTAACGAACCCTGGCTCTCCTTTCCTGAAGTTTTTATTGGCCTAACATGGAGGATGATTTTGAACAGTTAAAGTGTTATTGGCCCCGCCTTTCATTCCATAATTCATGGACAAGTTCTTGCATCTGGTGCAAGTGTAATCGCTTTTTCTCGTCGCGCTCTCTTTCTTTCTGACGAGAAATCTCCAAAAGGTGTTCCCAATAATTGAGATTACCCTGAAAAACGCAAAGACGTTTAACGGTCTTCCTTAATTCTTCTTTTAAAGCTTCCCTGGATAACCTAGGTTGCTGCTCTGGCGCAGGCTCAGGAGCCGGAGGTTGGTTGGGATCGATCTTCGGTCCCGGTTGACCCAATCTAAGTTCTAAATCCAGATTGGGCATAGCGTTAGGATCATCCATATAACATACTAGCTCCGGAAGGACTATTCTAACTGGTGCTATTGCGGCTTCGGGAGTGAGGAGAGCCCGCAGCGTAAAAACAATTGCTAGTGTAAGACCCCCGGAGCATCCCATTTTTCTTAATAAGAAAGTGAGGGCCCGACTCCCCAAAAGGATTCCCCCTTTGGAAAGCAGACATCCAAAATATCCCAGAAAACCAATCTTCACACAAAGAAGATAAACAACCACAATGACAGTGGTTAGCAATAGAAAAGGAATTGACCCTCGAATCGTAATACGCCCTGAGGAATTCCTACCAGTAGACATCCCTGTACTCAAAGTGAATTGTCTAAGTTCTCTCCCCTCTTGGCTTTATCTCATTATCTATCTCGTAATCATTCGATTCCTCCCCTACTTCAGACTAGCTCCTACTCCTCCTTCTCCTCCTTCATCGTCGTTGGTCCTTCGTTCGTAGTGGTCATTGTATAGTGAGAAAGCTCACCCCTGCCTTTAGACGAGAAAGCCCTCTTTTACATCCCCTAAAAAAATCCATAATAAAGACCTTTCTTGCCCTTCACTTACTTGTGTGAGCTTTCACGGATGGTTCGCAACTGAAATAAGAATACGTTAGAAAAAATTAGATCTACCCTGGCATCTCGCATTCACGCCCCCGTTTGACTGCCGCTGTTAGAACACCACAATATTCATCCTTTTGCTTTTGGGGGTAATGATATCAATGGTGAACCGATCCTTCGATATCCTTTTACTTATGAGAGGATTTTTTCGGGATGGAAGAAAAGTAATGAAACCTGCGATGGCTAATGAATAACCTCCTTTGACTTTCTCAATAATAAAGCCTTTGACCTTTGTATTCGTTCGCCAAATCTTGTTCAGTTACCTCCAAGCTCGGTTTTGTTTGAATCTTCATGGAAGAAGAAGAAGCGGTTCACCAGCCACTACATCTGTGGATCCCACCAAATCATTAAACCTGGCGGCTGCTCGCTCTTTGATCAGTGATTCACCGGCCACTAGATCGATGAAGAATATCCCCAAAATCTTCTCTTTGATCAGTGATTCACCGCCCACTAGATCCAGGGATCCCACCTTATTCTCAAACCTGGTGGCTCGGTTGATTGGCACTCCTGTAGTCTCATCTTGCATACAAATTCAGGGGGTCCCAGATCCTGCATCCACCAAGAACATTTCTTCCCTTAAGCGTAAAACTTCAGATTTTAAGGTGTTTCCACTACATAAGAAAAAACTTGAATTAGATCTTGGAAATGCTCGACTCAAATAGATGCTCATCATAAGCTTTTTGATTTCCTCCTCTTCCTATTGATCATAAGCATCCAGCAGCGCCACGCCAGTAGAAAGAGTTAAGCTACTAAGCTAAGCTACTGTTGGGGAACTCGGTAGAAACGATTTGCCGCTTCCGCCTTTCTAGGCTTCACAATAGCTCCCTCGTATATAAAATGAAAAAAAAAGTATTCTCCCCTCCCGCTCAGTCCAGTCCGGAAATCCTCTTCGTGATTTCCAAGAAGTGACAAAGAAACAATAGTCGAAAGGAGTGTAGGATTGGTATGGGCCGCGCGCGGGCTGCCCCAGCTCCCAAATCATCTGGATAATGAATTGGGCCCCTGTGTTGATGATCTACTAGTTGATTCAAGATCTGGGTGATTCACCCCATTTAACTAGTGCCGAAATCGGTCGAGAATCCAAAATGACGACACAGTACAAGCCGCCATACCTCCGGAGGCTCCGCGTTGCCGCAGATCCACTCTGGTTTCGTTCCGAACCTCCCCTGGACCCATCCTCTTTAATTCTGATTGTGGGGCATTCAATGCACGTAGACCAGAAAGAAGAGGCTTTCTCGTGGGCTGGGCTGGGAGAGTAGCCGCCTATTCACTCTCCCTCAGCCGATTCAGATACTGAATCGTATCTCTTGGAGAGAGGTGCAGAAGCTCTCCCTTTGACTCAGGGAGGCCTTCCACCACTTCGACTCATACGGACGTTGTTCTCTCGTCGTGAAAGAAGTAATGAAAGGGAAGCCCCGGGTCAAACCGCATTCATTATTGCCTGTATAGCTTTCTAGAGCAGAGATCTAGCAACGCATTCTAGTCACAGATCATTGGTATTGGATGTATTGTTAGGTTGTGCCGAGTCAAATCTTCTCCGTTTTTTTCCGTTGCAGAAAAAAGATCCCTTCCCCCCGCTTTTAAAAATGATGAATATGAAGTCCGGGAGGCTGCAGGTACTATGGATCCCCTCACTCCCAATCGGGTTGCCTTCCCAAGTCTCACCGGTGTTGCCTGTAGGTCGTGATGTGACTTGAGATGGCCATATCCTGTCCCCCTTCCGGTGGGGAATCCGCTCCCGGGTCGTCGTTGTGCTGCGTCTGGCCCGTCCTCTAGGCACCTTTGGAAGGTAGGGAGTGTGACAATGTACACTCTTCCCTTTACTCCATAGGTCCTTCTCATCAGTTGCAGGGTTTGGTGGCCCAAAATTGACTTGGCTTCGCCAAAAGGCCTCATCTCTAAAAGCCCGGCTCGCCAGGCGTCCCTCTCCTTTACTATACAAGAGGGTTCCAAACCTCGCCTCGCTCTTGTGACATGCTACGTTTCCCCTCTCTATTCCCAAGTAAAGGGTGAGTCCCATGCATCAGTTTGTGGATCGCGGTCTCACACACTAATCCCTACAGGTGCCCGTAGTAGGCCGGTCGTCCTACCTAAACCAATCATCATATCATTCCCTAGGCCCCATTGCTGGAAAGGCTCCGCTTCAAAACCTTACGTGGAGCTTCTGCCTCATACAGCTCCTCTACGGATGGAGGTAGGCCCAACCCAGGCTTGTGCGGTTAAGGTCGTTGTACATGACCTCATAAGAAAAGAATGAAAAAAAATGAGGGACAAAAGGGGGCTTGGTCACCGATGAGGATTACAGAGGTTTGGGTCGATCAACCGACAGAATTCCTCATCAGTGAATTGCGAATAGAATGCTCGATATATCAAGGACTGGCTTCCCTTTTGTTCCATGTCCTTGATATAGTACCTTAGACTTCCGTCAATTTTTTGAAAAATTATGTCGAATCTCATTTACAGGTTCGACCTTAGACTCGATAAAGTCGAATGCCTCCGCACGAATATCGTTGTAAGGTGAAACATTCAAAATATGTTCGAGTCTGGGTTCGCTTAACATGGTTTGGAACGGTAGATCTTGTAAGCGTACTTTTCATTCTAGTATTTAGAGTTCAAAGAACTCGTTGGAGAGGCTATTCCGGTAATGATTTAGATTCATGGAGTTCTCCAAATTTTCCCGTACTAGGCTTTCATACTCTCCAGGGTTGAGTTGTGGCGCATGAGCAAGTTAGGATTCCAGGGCCCGTATACGCAAAAAGAGCTCCGCCTCCACATCGGAGTTTTGCGCTCGAAAATCTGAAAGGGGTGTTTGTGCTTCTGCCGAAGATTCCAGCAGCACATTGATCTCGAAGTAACTTTCAGTCCAGCTGGAGCTTGATTCCAACGACTCGAAAGCGAAACGGAGCCAACCCAGTGGCTCTATGTGCCAACCGGTAAATAATTTGTGCCATAATAGACAAAAGAGACAATCAGCCTGACTAACGGTCGTAAAAGAGCGAACAACATTAAGTCAAAAATTCGTTTTATTACTCTTTTCCCCCTTTTTCTTCCCGGTCCAATATTTGTGATCGAGCACCATCGTATCCGCTCCAGTAACCCACTCATGGAAGTTCTTTTCTTATTCATTTCAAATTTTTTCTTTGAAAAAGAGAAATTCAAATGTTATATCTTCAGAGTGGCCCGTCTACTTACTAACTCCTGGTATTTAGTAAGAGGGCATTCCGGGCTACCGGCTCCGGAAATGTAATACTTAAAACTATAGCTCCAATCATCACTCAATTTTTTTCCTTTTATACGCTATTTACTGTTCTTAAGGATTTCTGCTTCTTTCCGTAGCGTCTGCATTACCGTTATTTAGTATATAGGGTTCGGACAATCAACTATTTTTGAAACTTACCGAATGAATGTCTATCTTTTTACCTTCGATTTAGAAACTACAACTCCGAACCTATATGAATGACAGGTCTTTTTTCACCACTCTAACTCCGATGTTCGACTTCTTCCTATATGTAATATATACGCAATAGTACATTAAAAAGACGAACAATGCATGACAGGGCACATTATGGTGCCCTATTGTCTCGTTTGTTGATATTGATGTTGTACTCGAGCGAAGTGCCCCATCCCTTTGAGGGGCAGGAGCGATTTAGTCCTTAGGTTATTGGAAGTTCTTTAAGGAGCTTAACCTCAAAGTTTGCATGAGCATGCAAATAAGGAATGTTGCTTTTTACCTGAAAACATAACTCCTTGATTAAAGAAGTTAAAGGATAAAGGAAGCGGGAGCTTCAGGACTGGACTCAGGAGTAAAGGCTGGTCCGATCCCAGCTGTTCATGATTCTTTCTAGCAGGGATCGGTTGTTCTTTCAATATCTGTTTGAGATGGATTGGAAAACTATTCCCCTTTGCATAAAAGATACTGAGGCTAGCTATGAAAGGGAGGGGAGGAGGGAAGAATAGAAAGGTCCTTTCAACCGTTTCCCAATGATCAACTTCTTTAGCGCTATCAATCATCTCTTAACGCAATTTCGATTTGGATCGCGTCAAGAATACCCCTTTTCACTTTTTTTTGGGGTGGGGGGGGTAAGTGAGTATTAGTATAAATGAGAAAAGACTGTACAAAAGCACAGGGGCATACCCCAGGTTACAATACAACACCAACCTCGCTCAAGTTGGCCGGGGGACTAGCACTTTGTGTAAGTACCCAGTCCAACTCAGGGATTACAAAATAGCTCTACAGATCTACCACGGCCAAAATACATCCTCTGAAATACCCCCCTATCTAGTAAGGGCTTTGCAGCCACCTATTTTCCTGAGATGGTGAAACACCGTGTAGGGTATTACACTTAACCCTAATCCAAAACAAAATATCATAAACTATACTACTAACATGTCTAGCTTTGTCCTGGAAAGTCCTTGTGTTCCTTTCCCACCAAATAGCATAAACCGAAGCATCAAACATCCTCTTATAGATAAAGCTCTTGAGGGACTTTCCTTTAGAGTTCTGTATTATCCAGCCCACGCTCTCAACCCAGCTTCTCTGAATCCATGGAAGGTTTCATTTATCACATAGCAAAAGCCACAAGCGCTCAGAAAAGGAGCAAGAAAAGAACAGATGGTCAAAATCTTCTACCCCTTTCCCGCACAATACACAGCAGACCTCCGAAATGATACCATGAACACAAAATTTCTCCTGAGTATTAAGTCTGTTGCGATCAGCTAGCCACAGAATAATTGCATGAGGCGGAATCGCTTTCTTGTGCCAAACGACCCTGTGCCACTCAACTTCAGGACCCCTAGACCGAATACTTTCCCATGCACTTTTCACAGAAAACCTGCCACTTGGGTCTCCTCCCCATTGTAAAAAGTCGTCTCTCATAGGATTAGGTTTGAAGTCACCTGAAGTGGCATTCTTCACCTCCATCCATGGAATGGATGGAGCAGTGGGCCAATCCCATTCCGCACCATTGGTGATGGCCCCCATAACAGCATTTCTCCCCAAACCAGAGTCGTATATGAGGCTTTCGTCGTACCTCTCAATGAGAGGGCCAAGTGGGTGAAAATTCTCAAACTATAAGGAAATAGACGACCCATTGCCAACCCGAAATTTCAAATTATCTCGTGCCAAGGGTCGAAGCTTCAAGATCTTCCTCCATGCCCAGGTACACTCACCAGGGATTTTTAATTCCCAGAAATTATTGGCTCTGATCAGATGAGTGTGGATCCAACTCGACCACACTGATTGTTCCATGTCAGTGCATATGTGCCACAAATGCTTTATCATTGCAGCCCTATTCCACTCTTCTAGACCTCTGAGACCAAGGCTCCCTTCCTTTTTAGGAAGACACACATACTCCCAAGCTAATTTTGCCCCTCTTGTACTCATATCGCTGCCCTTCCAAAGGAAGGCTCTAAGTGTTTGCTCAATCTACTTGATCACTGCTTTGGGAAGGATAAATATTGAAGACCTGTAAACCTGGATGGCAAATAGAATAATCTTCACCATTTGCAATCTCCCAGCATAAGAAAGGGCTCTACAAGTCCAACTCTTCGCTCTGGCAATGATTCTGTCCACTAGAGCTCTACAGTCGGATCCTTTGAGTCTGGAAGAGATCAGTGGCACACCAAGATATCTAACCGAAAGACAACTTGCATTATATCCAAGAAAGCTTAAGATCTGTTCTCCCACATTTGCTGCTATGCCACACATGAACACGTTGCTCTTGTCAGGGTTAGGAGAACGTTCGGAGATCTGCCTAAACACCTCAAGGCACTGAGCAACACAAGAGACATAGTGGATTTCACCTTTACAGAAAATAAGGAGATCATCAGCAAAGCACAAGTGGGATATCTTTTCCTTGTCGCACTTCTAATGGAACTTCCATTTTCCTTCGGATACCATGCTATTCATTAGTCCGAAAAATGCTTCCATGGCCAACACAAAGAGATAGGGGGAAATTGGGTCCCCTTGCCTCAATCCTCTACCTCCAGCGAAGAAGCCATTCAACTCACCATTAATCATAACAGAAAACCTGGTCGTAGTAACACACTCCATTATCCACTGTACAACTTTATTGGGGAAGCCAATGGTCCTGAGTACAGCAAGGACAAAGTCCCACCTCACCGTATCATAAGCTTTCATTAAATCAACCTTGAGAGCACACCGGGGTGTTCCTTGATCTCTGTGGTAATTCCTTAACAATTCCTGGGCAAGCAGAATGTTCTCCCCAATTCTCCTTCCCTCAACAAATGCCGTTTGCTTCTTACATCTGCGGTGGGGTAGGACTGGCTTGATCCTATTGGCAATGATCTTGGAAATTCATTTATAAATGGTATTGCAACAAGATATAGTCCTATAGTCTTTCCATTTTGTAGGGTTTGGTACCTTGGGTATCAGTGCGATTGCGATTGCATTGACCTCCCTCAGCAAGCATCCTGAAGCAAAGAAAGACTTAATATCCCTCACCACATCGTTCCCAATAATACCCCACGCCTTCTTGAAGAATAGAGCATTATATTCATCCGGTCCTGGTGCCTTGTTATCCTTCAGAGAGAAGAGAACATCCTTTATTGCACCCTCAGTAACCCCTCTTAATAGATTATTGCACTGGTCAGGGGTTAGTCTTCGAGGTTGGGGCCTTCCTAAGTACCTCCTGATTGATAGGCGTGTTGGATGGCACTTCACTAAGTAGTCTCTGAAAAAAACCCACTATTTCTTCCTTGATTTCGGTAGGATTCTCTACTCTTGTCCCATCTTCCTTGCACACTGACATGATCTTATTTTTGCTTTGGTGATTCTTCATAGCCCTGAAGAAGAATTGAGTGTTATAGTCCCCCAACTTTAGCCATTGCACCCGTGACTTTTGCTTGAAGAAGCTCTCTTCGGCTCCACTAAGATCACCATACTCTTTGCCTGCACTCTCCTCTTCTTTACACAAGTTTCCATCTAACGGGTTTTGCTGGACAAGTTTTTGGGGATTCTCCATCCTCTCTTTAGCCCGTAGTACCCTATTCGACAGGTTAGAGAATTGATCCTTATTCAACTTCTCCTTCTTGAGTCTTTTCAGCCTAGTACAAGGCTGATACATCAGAGTACCTGAAGCTTCCCCTCTCCAAACCTCATCAACCAAAGTTATAAAGTGAGGGTGATCAACCCAAAAATGATAGAATCTGAATGGTGTTTTTTCCTGGGCATATCTACAAGTTTCATGATCATAGGAGAGTGGCCAGAAATCCCTGCAGGCAAAAAATAGTGCTTCAGAACCTGGGAAGGTGTTCTCCCATTCTATATTGGTCAGAGCTCTATCTATCTTTCTAAGGACAGGACTATCTTCTCTTCTATTTGACCAGGTGTAGAAAGCTCCCCCATACCTCAAATCATTTAACTCGGCATTATCAATGCAGACATGAAACTCATCCATCCAGCTAGGCCACTTAAAATATATGAGCGACCTCCCAATACTTTCATTCTGATTTCTGATAGCATTCAAATCCCCAGCAACCAACCAAGGGCTACCCTCAATAATAGTAGCTTGGCATCCAATGTCAAGCCAAAGATCCTCTCTCCTTACATGGCAGTTTTCGCCATATACAAAAGACACAAAGAGACTCCAAGTGTTGTCGATGGCATCCACTCTACAGTGTGTGACTTAGGAATTTTGGCTAATCAGAACTACATCCACTTCCCCAGGATTCCAACAAACCAAAATCCCACCCTTCCCGTCGTAGACGCAACCCGATCCGCTTCGAGATTAGTTTAATCAGCGGCTAAGTCCGCTTAAGCACTCACTTCCGCTCCGCGGTAAGCATGCGAGTCAATTAGCCCCTTGACCACTTCTGTCTCTGAACTCACTTATAAAGTTTGACCTTTTCCCCGAGATCGGTTCATCACTCGTAAACCGGCCAGTCAGCGGTTTAGTCAACGAAAAGAAAATACAATACAAGTACGAAAGGAGCTAACCAACAAAGCTCGGAAATAGGGAAATACTACCTAAAGACTCCTCCGCTTGTACGCTACATGTGCTTTCCTTTTTTTTTTGTAGCGGGATTTCGGGTGAGGTACGGTGTCCAGTTCATTCAACCTATTCTTTATTGGTGCCTGCTCCGATTCTATAAAAATGAGACTCCGAGACCTACGAAGGATTCTTTGACCATATTTTGGCGGTACCACCACATTCTCTTTCTTTTTAATTAACTAGGTTATAACTCTTTTTAACAGCCTTCTAACAAGTTCGGCTTGTTAGTTTCCCGGGAAAGGAAAAGTTCATCAATCGATTCAAAAGAAATTTGAGTGCATTCGGATACTACCAGTCCAGTTCAGATTGTTAGTCATAGAGTTCCTAAGTACTCATTCATTCTAAGATCTTGGCCCGGTTCAGATGCCCATTCCTTAACGGGCTCTCCTCTCTATGGTTAGCCAGCCCCAAAAAAAGTAAACAAGGGCAAAGTTAATACTGACTTTTACTAAATGCTTGCTTAAGGCCTCTACGAGTAGGGCTTTCTATTCGCTAGCCAAATTCCTAAAATAATAGTGGTTTCCCTTCTTTTCTTTTAGGGAGGACTGACTTAGATTATGTAATAGACGGCTGGCCCAACAAGGACAGTACGAAGCCTCTCAGATCGCGTTAGAAATACTTATACGCGTTTTTAAGCAATTTAATACGCATTTGTCCAAGACGAAAGCATTTATAAAATAGAGTGAAAAAGGGCTTTCGAGTGAGCTTGGGGGATTCGATCGAGGTCAAGGATTGGTCTATGCAAATGGTAGTTGCTCATTTTTCTCCACCCATTTTCTCATAATGATCTTCCGATGGATAAGGGGGGTCTTCTAGAGAATATAGATCTACTAGAAAAGATATATTCGTTAGAGAATGGAGATCGAAAAAAAGTCTTTTGGTAGGCGATTTTTCTCTTTCTCTTTCTGTATCGGAAAGTTTGTATAGTGGATATAGTTTATATAAAGAAAAAGGTTATGAAATTGAAAATGGGTCTTCCAATGGGGGGACTGCTTATACCGCTGTCTAGACAAAGCGAGGACCCTCCAGAAAAGCCAACTCAATGAAGAGCAGGATCTGAGCGAACCAGAGCGATTACACCCAATGTCTTTATCTAGCCTTAAGCCAAAGTAGTCAGTAGTCATTGTTCCTTAGTGTGACCAGTTGCGAGTATTGGAGTGTTGGGGGGTTGAGACGCATTAGTAGCGCATCTTATCTTTCGGCTGTGTGAGTAAAGACAACCCTTAGTCCTCCTACGGCAGCAAACGTAGCAGCAACTTACTATTGAGGGGCCTCACTCCCTAATTAGGCCAAAGTGCGTCAGGTTCATTCCCTTATTTATTAGTAAAGGGGCACGCCTTTACTAATAAGGGAAAGGCATCCCTTTCTTCACTTAGTTAAGGGTAGTCATTGTTGGTTAGGTAGATGTCAGGAAAGATCAGTGCTTTATTAATAGTCGTGGGGGTCTGGGTCTAAGGATCCCAGCTTTAAGTCAATAAGGGCAGGGATAGGCGATTTGAGTTGTTGGGAAAGAGGCGGATTGAGGCAAAGATAAAACCTTTCAGAAAAGCGATTCAGTCTAGTGCCCCTCCACCGTCTTTCACTTCCTCTAAAGAAGCCTTAAGTGGGGTATAGTTATGTTATAGATGCAGGGGGTCAAAGGGGTTGGACAACGCAAAGCTGGCAACGCAAAGCATGAGGGGTGTACTCACACGTCTATTGTGGCAATCTGCAGGTAGGAGGGCAAAGGGTTACAGGGGAGAGTCAAGTCAAAGCAGCGGTTCTCTTTCCGCTATCTTTCCCGAAGGGCCTACGGGACTCTTTCCCTATGGGATGCAGCTTCTCTTGTTGAGGCGAGACCGGTTGCTTCGTAAGTGAAATAGGGGTGAGTTTCGCTAATGAATTGGTGTTTTGAGTGGTGGTGGGGGTCTAGTTGCATAGTCAGTGTCAACAAAGTCCATTCGATTAAGTCACTTTCCCGCTGCCTTCACTTCTGCTGCCTTAGGTGCCTCAGCCTCTACCTTTGATTCCAGTGCTTATGCCTTTCTTTCTGTCTTCGCTCTTGCCTATGCCTTAGCTACCGGAAATATAAGTTTATGGCCAAAGAAAATCTAACGGCTTAAAGAGCCTGCGCTTACCTTTAATGGCTTTTGGATGGCTCTTGCCTCTTGCCCTACCGATCTATGCCACCTCGTATGGTACTATCTTTCTCGCTGCGTGCTTTTCTCCTTTACTATACAAGGGTTCCATCCAAAAAAGCTCTTTGAAATCCTTTCTAGTCTGGAAAGGGACCGCGAATATAGCCACCACTTTCTCTATTTAAAGAAAAAGAAAGAGGTCCTTGCTTGATTGAGGAAGATAACTAAATACCTTCAACCGCGTTCCCTTACTATCAAGGGATTAAGCCACTATCAAGGCAGGAAAGATACATTCGCATACTAGCTATCACAAACTAGATGCTTATAGTCCTTTTTCCTCTCCCAGTGCAGTAAGTAATAAATACATCTAGAAAGAAGATATTGTCTAGTCTAGAGGAAAGAGAACAACTTGGATGAAAGGTATTACTAATCTTGATATAGTGACACAGGATGATAGAATGTCATTAGGATAAGAGTCCGGTTTTTTCCATGGGAAGATTCGAATGACCTCACAAGGAACCTCATTAAAGATAGATAGCTACCTTAGAGAGCTTACCCTTTGTTTCTATTAGAGCAATTGATCTATCCTAGGTTGAGGAAGAAGGCTTGAAATAAGTTCTTTCCAGATACTGACTCTAATAAGACTAATAGACGTACCGCAAACAGAAGGTCAACCTCACCCCAGGTAATCACAACTTTCTTCCCCTCAGGTCAAAGAGTAAGAACTCGCTTTCGAGCTAACCTTACATGGAGCTACCTGCCCAAGAAGAGTTCTCATTCATGGCTAACTAAGCATTCGTTCGGAGTTGACAAGGGAGAGGGCTTACTTTCCTATATTATGTTATGATGGATAGGCTGGCTGCACTCCCTTTGAGGTAAGAACAGTTCCTTTTGATTCAATTGCAAGAAAATAACCTCTTATGATTATGATACGAACACTAAGCCAAACATTTATATGGACTCCTAAAAAATGAAATAATAGACTATCATGTCATAATATATGACAGAAGCATCACTCTGTCTATTGGATGCCCTTCTTCTTGGCAAAATCAGATCTTTCTTTCTTAATCTTCCTCTTCCGGTGGTCGAGCCAGTTTGAACTTCCTCCAGCCCCTATATTCATTACGTTTAATGACTTCACTCGTTGGTCCTAACCTGTCTTCCATCACCCCAAGACTTTTCTCCGACTTCTATTAGTGTAGTGGGGAATGACGATCGCACCCACGTTCAGCTATCTATTAATGCGTTCCCACCTGCATGCCTAACCACTACGCTACGGCCCCTCCTAATACACTCCTTCTAGATTTATCTTTCTCATTCCCTGCTGACCTAGCTGGACACCTTACGGAGTTCCTAGGAACGAGCAAGGAAGATTTTAAGCCCCAACGACAAATGAACCTGCGGGGGGGGGGGGGGGAGGGGGCATTTTCAGGGAGTAGCCCGCTTCCCATTACTCAATAGGGAAATTCCTCGCACATAATTAAGGGAGCCATTGAAAGGTGACTAAAACACTAGAAACGGGGACTACCCGAGCTAATGATAGAGGCAAGAACACTTTCCGACCAGACCTTACTATAACCAACCTCACAGATCCAACTAAATCTTTTACACCGATGTATCGTACTCTCTCGACCAGGTCATCATAAGAAAATACTGCTAAATCTTTTCGAAGTGAGAGAAGGAGAGAAGGCGCGCTACAATTAACATAACAGCCAGCGGAAAAACGTTAGCTAGCTAAGCTAGCGCGCAATGGCATTCTCTAAGAGAGGCTCGCTTCTTCAAGCTCCACCCAACCTATACAAGGTGTTTCTCGCTTTCTCTCAACCACTAGTGGCTTATGTAGTGGTCGGCATTACTACGTGCTCCTCCTTGCTCCCTACTTATGAATCCAAAGGTCACCTTTGGATGTTGTCGTGATGCTTTGGTTACGAAGGTTACCGGGGTCTAGGTTTATGGATGGATTCAGTCAACGAAAGTCCCTCTAACTCAATCAATATCAACAATATGTCGTGACTGGTTAGGCTTGGTTTATTTTGTCAGAAAATGAAGTAGGTTTCGGGGGTTCATTGATTAGTACACCTCCGATGCTGGTAAGGTCGGGACCGTGGTCGTCAGTCTTCGGTTTGCTGGCCGATAAGATCTCTGAGATTGACAAGCCAGCTGGGTTGGTTTGGCTATTATTTTCTATTGAAAAGGAGTCAGTTGTCTGCGCGAGTCACCTTCTTCTAGGCTCCGCTAGACGACACGACATTCTCATTCAAATATAGGCCGGCCGTACTTGTGATGGTTCCCAAGGATCCAATATGACCAATTAGGTCTACGTTGCCATGATATTGTTCTATGGAAGCGGGCGGGCTGTTAGAAGTTTGGCCCGAGTTTTTTGGTGTCGTAGGGGAGGGATTGACCTTTCTAACGCATATTCAGTCATACCGGCATGGCCCCACTGATTTGTTTTCGATCGGAGCATCAAGCAGCGCAACCCGGTTCTACTTGACTAAGCTCGTGCTCGTCCAAGGAGGGAGTTTGCTTTACCCAACTCCCTTTTTGATAACAAGGCAGAAACCCCCGACCCGACATTCATTAGTTTTGAATGAAGAGTGCCCTACCCTAGCAAGCACCTACTCCTATCAAAAAGCGAGACTTTACTAAACAAGAAAGAAAAGCCCTTTCTATGTTATTAGTCAAGCGCTAGCAAGCAAGAAATATTGGATTAGTAAGTGCGCTAACGCCCTATCTATAGCAAGGGGCTTTCACGCAGCCTATAGTAGTAAGGGGCTTCTTTCCTTATATTACTTAGTACAACAACCTTTCGCGTAGGGGCGCTCACATTTTTTGTCTTCCCTCAAATCGCCGATTTTGAAGTTGGTAAAGACCCGCCCCTTGTTTCAGTCAGAATGAGTCCCCGAGACCCCGGGACATTGGCTTCCGCCAATAGTGAACTATTAAGGATCGCATCCCGCGCATATTCTACATTATAGCCTGCAACTGATTCACCTTCCACTTCTGGGAGATCAAACGAAGCTTGATTAGTTTCTGCTACATGAGAAATAAAGATCATAACCAATACAGGGAATAGGGTAATACCAAACCGCTCCCGTTCGTGCTCCTCACTTCACTCCATCAGAGTCAACACGCGTTTAGCCCTCCCTTTAAGAGATAGGGCAACTCAAAGGCACTCCAAAGGAGCTAACTACTCACCAAGCCGATAGGAAATACCATTCTATTAGTTAGGTAGTAAGACCCTCAATAGGATAGTAAGAAAGCTGCCTTAAGATCTTTCAGGCTATGAAAGGTATTCTGCTACTAGTCCATGCATACAATAGATATTTAAGAACAAGTAGCTTGGCTGGTATCTTCAAGCCAAACTCCCCTTGCCCGCTCTACGACTACAAAAGAGAAGACAGATCCAATCCAATCTATTCTAACCTTCAAAACAGAAACTACAGGCAACCCTTAGACCTTACGCTCATCCCTCTTGCTAGGAGGGACTGAGATGCACTACCCTTACTCAACTACCAGTGCATTAAGGAGAAGTTCAAGGTAAGTCCTAAATGTAAGGCTTTCTCTCTTATCCTGCCTAAGGGGTTGGCTTCCTGGCTGTAAATCAAGAGAATTAAGAAGCTAAAAAAGGGAGGACTCTATCCTAAAGGAAGGTTTTGATTCTTATCGATAGCTAATCGTTGAGAAGGCCCTATGGAGTAAAGGGAGATTCAAGCTTAAAAAGAAAGTCAAAAGTAACTATGCTTCACTCCCCTTAGAGAACTGACAAGGAGATAAGGTAGCTTGCTGGATTAACAATAAGACTTTCTATCTCTACCCCGCTCTTGGCCTAGCAACCAGATAGAATACCATTCTTATCTATCCTAGCCTGCTAGAAACCTTAGGAAATTGTGATAGGAACAAAAGGGCATAGAACAAGATAAGAGGCCTTATGCAACGAAAAGTACAGTAAAGAAGGAAAGACACATCAAGAAAGAAGGATAAATACATTATATACTTGCTTGCACCCCTTGTACTTCCTTATACATCTTGAGATAGAAGACAATGTTGGTCTCATACTCATACAAGGGCTCTAAGAATGTATTATTATGGTATGGCATAAGAAGGCATTCCTCAGGCAAAGAGGAGAAAAGGCTAAGAAGCAAGATAATTGGATACAGCTCCTACAAATCTGCAATAGAAGCCCGCAGTTCAAAGAGAATAAAGGTTTTTAATCAAGCACCAAGGAAAGCTACAGACTACAGGGAAGACAACCCCCTTTACCCTTTAGGATTTATTCCCCTATTTAACCCACTTACAGAACCCAAACCGAGAGAATATGGGATCTTATACCTAGAACTAAAGGAAGATAGGAGAAGACTCAAACTAAGAAGCAGAGGAAGACAATCATAAAAAAGAAGATTGTCTGCTAACTAGGGGAAATATAACAACTAGTATGAAAGGGAAGCATTCTTTCTAAACTTCTTACAGGAAGTAGTAACTCTACCATAATGAGGATAGCGAAACTCGAGTTGAAATAAGAAAAACCTGGAGGGAACTAGAAAAGAGAAAGATAAGGTTGATGAGGAACCTTCACCTTTCCAGGTTTCTATCCTTTCCTCATAAGGCGTGGTTCTGTCATTCCCGCTCATGCTTGATAGACCATGCTTGCTATAACCATTCCCTTGCCTAGTATACTTGTCTAAAAGAAGAAAAGATGCACTTCTTGATAGATTGGATTGCCTGAATGAAGGTAGAGGATAAGACTTCTAACTCTTTAGCCTCATTGGCCCCAAGGACAGATCAAAGATGAGATAACCCTATCTAAGTAATAAAAAAAACCTGACCTTAGGAGAGTAAGGCCTTTACCTATCTATCTATAGGGAAGGAAGTTCATAGCGAGTCCTAAACCTTAAGGTTTCACTATCTATCCTTACTTGGGGGAAGCCCACAAAGCCACATTCGCTTAGCTACAGGAAGACTAGGGATAGCTTTCCTCGTTGAAATAGATAGGTTCGAGCTCCCCCCTCCCGGGGATCCCTCACTATGGTACGTATATTTATTTATTAAGAGTGCCTGGTCCCTTTTCCCTGCTTATCTCTATCTCTCCTTAGCTCTTCGATAGAATCCAGACTGCCTTAGTTAGCTACAGGACTCAGGGAGTCCATTATAGAAAAAAAAGTAGCTACATCACAACTACAAGAAAAAAGGACAGCTACCTCAGATAGTCTTAGCTTTCCTTATCCATTCTAACCTTTAGGAAAGAGAAAACATAAGAAAGATTTAAGGACTTACTAAACTAACAGGGAATGCAGGAAGGGAAGCTACCATACTAAAAGCAGGAAAGAAAGAGATACATAGAAGGGATCATAAGGTATTATAGATTGCTCTAAAACTTAGATAAGATGCAAAGAGGAAAGATGATAAGACAGTGTCTGCGTCTTCTCGTCTGCTCCTCTATACTACACCTACCGAAGATGTTCGAAAAATGGCCTCCCCATTATCCAAATTAGATTAGGAGGGCGCCCTTGCTTGCCTGTTTGGGTGTTTTCGCACCCTTTCTTGTGTGCTTTCGCTTGCTTGCTTGGCTTATTAAGGATCAAATAGTCTCTTCTTTGTAGTTGATCATTGAAATTCGTCCATTCTTGTAGTATAGGGAATGATGAAACTGATGCGTCTTCTTCTTCGGATGCCCCTACAGGAAGGCATAGGGCTTCTCTCTTGAATAAGTAAGGCGGTAGACATTTGACTTCTCTTGGGTTTGACTTCCCATCTTAGAGGAAAGCTCTCTGTTGACCAGGTAAGGGGCGAGTACCGGGACCATTACCGAGATAGGGCAAGAAGTGGTAGATCACAATTTGAGAGGGACTCGTAGAAAGAAAAGTGTTTTAGGGCTTTCAGTTTAAGTCTGAGACTCTCTTTCAGTCACTCGTTTTAAAAAGATTTGAAGTGATTGTGTTATTAAATATTAAAGAGAGACTTAGAGAAAACCTTCCTTTCCGTCAAGCGCTGTAGTCAAATCAATCTTTTGCGTAAAGCGAGGTACTTTTCTTCGCTAGTGGTTTTAGAATATTCCTTGCACTAAGCGGTTGTGCTAAGTCTTCTTTATCGAAAAGGGCTCTCCTCTCCTCTATAGCTTTTGTTTGAGATGAGTGGAGTATTTCCTTGCTTGGCTGAGGATCTGAAAGAGATGAATCGTTAGATGAGTCCTTACAACTTCTTTCCCTTGCATCGATTCCTATCAGTATTATCCTACTCGAGGTAAGCATCTGAGTCAGCTAACCCAGCAAGTGGAGGAGATTCATCAAGAGAAGCAACAAGAAAATAAAGTCGTTCAGGAGATGAGATAAGCTCAATTACATCGACCCTCGTATAGAGTAAGGATGTGTAACAGAAGAGAGAGAAGAGAGTCGTTTAGATGGTTCAGGAGGTGTTGGTGTATTCAATTCAATTGAAGAGAAGCTTAACCAATTAGATGAAGAATCAATAGAATCTAAAGCTTCTTCCCTACTTGCCTCTATTGCCGATGCTGATTACACTAGATCGACTGAGGATGCAGCTTCATCTGCTTTTACAGCTTCCGCCCTCCTTGCTTCTGAAACTAGATCTTCATCCACTGATTTCACTCGATCAACTGATTACACTCGCTATATTGCATCTCCTGAACTTCTACATAGCTGTATAGGAATCTCTTTCTATCTTTTTATACTAGTAGTTCTCTTTCCCCTCGGTATCAGATTACGTCTTTTCATCTGTTTTTTCTCTTTCCTACCTTTCTAGTAAGTAGCTACATTCCTTGCCTCTCGGATAGGCCTTTGAGGTTCCTCTAGTTATCTTCTTGAATCACTCTAAGCATAAGAACTTGAATTGCCTCTTTGTCTTCTCTCTATGGATAGAGCAATAAGGAATGCATTATAAGAAAGAGGATGTAGTCCTTTCCTTCCTTACTGTACTTGTAGTTGAGTAAGGACTTTAAGCTTATAGTTTTCACTAGTATGCGAAATGTATGGTTGCCACACCAACCTTCTTACCTCCTCAATGTTTATAAAAGAATCATACCTGAAGGAGAGTGCATCGAAGTTCCTCCTGGAAAGAGGGAAGAGCGTAACGTCTACTACTTGGCTGTAGTTCCTATAATACAATATTGCTTCTATCGAAGAGTGAGGTTGCGGCGAGTAGCGAGGACTCTTTTGACAGACATCCTTAGCAGCGTATTCCTTCAGTCCAATGAGGATAAAGAGTGATAAGTCTTAGCCTCCTTATTTTAACCTTCTATTGGTGTCTCAACATCTGCAACCAATTATCCTAAAGGAGTCAATGGGATGCCCTTCTTTGAGGATCTTATTTTCATCTTCCCCTGCAGTCACCCTCTTCTTTCTTCCTCAAGCTAAAGGAGAAACCCATCTGAGAGTGCCTCTTATAAGGGATTATCCTATGCCTTTCCGCTGCTACTGTTAGTTCTTTTAATTGAATAGTTTGATTTGTTCTCTGAACCCTTAGGGACCTAGCTTCCCTTCCTTTCCTTGCCTGGGAGCTCTCTATGGCTTCTTGCTTTCCCTATTGATGTTCCTAGCTACCTACTATAATGGTATTTCCTTCTTTCGGAACCCAACTACGGTTACTACGATGGAATTTGAATCCCTCGGTGAGTTAGTTCGTAAAGACTCAAAAATCCATCAAGCGAAGGCCCAATGGAGTAAAAGGAAGGCATTATGAATTTAAGGGTAGCTAGACGATTACTGGTAATAGAATCTCTTTCCTGCTGTTAGGATGTAGCTTCCTTTCCTTTCCTGGTAGTGGAGTAAGGTTTCTCAGCTTCCTTTCTAGTGAGTTCTTTCTTTCTTTTTAGTTCTTCCAAGGGTTCATAAGGGAGAGTAAAGAGAAGGAAGGATAAGAATAGATTAGCTGGTAGCTCTTTCTCTTTGGAGAGCTGTATGTAACTACGGTTCTTTCTGGAATGAAATAGCTGAGGCAATCTCCTAAGCAATAAGAGAGGAGGATAGAGTTAGCATTGATTTGGATGGAAGGAACTAGTAATCCATTCAAGAGGACCTTACCCTAGAGAACTCAAAGGGAGGGAATGGAATGAAGGGACTTGCAGGAGGCTGAAAAGCCGTAGTGCGCTAGCGAGTTAGCGAAACAACTTAGTGTCTTATTTTCTTCATTGCTTCTTTTTTTTTACACAACATTAAACGAAAGAGGTTTCTAATGCTTGTAGCTTGCTTCTGTCCTTAGTCAATTTTGGACTGAAGCTGTTCTGACTGCCGTATATTTTTTGAACCAAATACCTTCCCCTTTCTTTGGTAATGGCATCTCTGGTCTGTCTCTTTTTGAGAGAAGATTTTCTACCCTGCCTGACTATGAAGAGCTTCGAGTCTATCGGGAGAGGATGTGGTGGTAACCCCCGCAGCTTCGTCTAGAGCCGGGCGTCCAGCTGTGTAGGAAGACTAACCCTAGCCACTATAGAGATCCCACCCCCAACTCTAGCTGAGAAGCACCCCCCATGGTTGGATCTGGTCCCCTTTTTCGTGTGCCCAAAAGCCCGCCCGCCTAAATGCTGGTACTAGAGGAGATAATCACAATCAAGGAGGGGGGATAAGGGGAGACTTAGCCCTTATAATCGAATCTAATTCTAAACCGGCGTGGCGCTGCTGGATTCTTATGATCAATAGAACAGGAAGAGGAGTCAACCAAAAGGAAAGACCACCAAAAGTAACGACCACTAAGATACGCATAGTTAGTAGATATTTTGATCACCCATTTTTTGAAAACCATTTTTGGGGGCTTCCGCCTTACACACGAAATATTGGATTTCCTGAATCACGAGTCTTATATACTATGTTACGATCACCTCATATTGATAAAAAGTCCAGAGAATAATTTGAAATGGAAATCAAGAAACAATTTTTGGTCATAAAAACAGAAACGAATGAATTGCGCAAGAAGTTCTTTTGGTTAAAACACCGTGCGACTCGGAGGACATAAGACTTCTTGGTCAATCCAAAAAGATTGCCGACTGGATGATCCTACCACACCATGCCTGGCCCTTTACCTTACCTTAAGAAGAAAGAGGGGGGTATGAAGCGTGGGAAAGAATGTAAGAAGTGTATGATACAACAGGTAACCTTAAGGAGTGGCAGCAAACCTCTTGATTAATCAACGCGAGTGAACTGTGCTTAGACGCTTTGTAAAACCGCACCGATATACGAGAGGAGCTGATGGATGAGTAGGCTTCCCCTTTCGATTCATGGAATGTGATCTGGGACACGATGGGAGTTTGCGTGCCTCGGTAGGAAAGAGATCACCGGAGTATAGCACAAGATCGCCTTTTCTTGCTGCCATGGGGTCGACCTGTGAATAAGGTAAACCCAATGGGAACCAAAAAACGGGGGGTACCACATTGGGTAGAAGACAATCCAAAAGGCAAAGGCTCACCCAGCTTCAGAAAGGTGGAAGCTTACCTTATTATGAAAAGGGGAAAGGGGCAACCTATATTATCTTACTAATAAGAAGAAAAGGTGTGAGATAGGCAACGGGTAGCTAGCTTCCAAACCGGCCCGGCCGCGAAGAATCAAGAGATCTTTGCCGGTGCTGATTTGGATCTTGGGTGACGAAATAAGGCGGCCAGAAGCGACGAGCAGTCATGGTCGAAGCTTGGCTCTAGCCAATAGGCTAGCAGTAAGCTTGCCTATAGCGAAGCGCTTACCAAGCGCGAAGGAAAGGGCCTTCGCTACTTGAGCCGTATACGGGGGAACTCACACGTGCGGTTCTTAGCGGGGGAGAGCTAGTAGGATCCATCCCATCCATATAGCATATATTTGGAGCTCAATATGAAATCCTATTTTCTTGCAAGACCCATTCGAATAAGGGAAAACTCCAGAGATTTCTTCGAAGTAAGATCCTTGCGTTGACCCTTTCCTGAACCAGAACCGGGGGAGGGTGAGAGGAAAAGGGGATCAAAATGTCCCATCAATAAAGTGAGGGATTTTCGGACCTTCCCCACCCCCCCTTTCCATTCTTCCTCTCCCCCTTTCAAAAAAAAGAAGCCCCGCTCCCTAAGGGGCCCCTCTCTGATAAGGAAGGAAATGAAAGAATCTCCATTTTACGACAAATCTGGTCCGATGGCTGTTCTCCACTAACCACAAGGATATAGGGACTCTATATTTCATCTTTGGTGCCATTGCTGGAGTGATGGGCACGTGCTTCTCAATACTGTTTCGTATGGAATTAACACGACCCGGCGATAAAATTCTTGGTGGGAATCATCAACTTTATAATGTTTTAATAACGGCTTACGCTTTTTTAATGATCTTTTTTATGGTTATGCCGGCGATGATACGTGGATCTGGTAATTGGTCTGTTCCGATTCTGATAGGTGCGCCTGACATGGCATTTCCACGATCAAATAATATTTTATTCTGGTTATTGCCACCAAGTCTCTTGCTCCTATTAAGCCCAACCTTAGTAGAAGTGGGTAGCGGCAGTGGGTGGACGGTCTATCCTCCCTTAAGTGGTATTACCAGCCATTCTGGAGGAGAAGTTGATTCAGCAATTTCTAGTCCTCATCTATCTGGTGTTTCATCCATTTTAGGTTCTATCAATTATATAACAACTATCTCCAACATGTGTGGACCTGGAATGACTATGCATAGATCACCCATATTTGTGTGGTCCGTTCCAGTGACAGCATTCCTACTTTTATTATCACTTCCGGTACTGGCAGGGGAACTTACCATGTTATTAAACGATAGAAACTTTAATACAACCTTTTCTGATCACGTTGGAGGGGGAGACCCCATATTATACCAGCATCTCTTTTGGTTCTTCGGTCATCCAGAGGTGTATATTCTCATTCTGCCTGGATTTGGTATCATAAGTCATATCGTTTTGACTTTTTTGGGAAAATCGGTCTTCGGGTATCTAGGCATGGTTTATGCCATGATCAGTATAGGTGTTCTTGGATTTCTTGTTTGGGCTCATCATATGTTTACTGTGGGCTTAGACGTTGATACTCGTGCCTACTTCACCGCAGCTACCATGATCATAGCTGTCCCCACTGGAATCAAAATCTTTAGTTGGATTGCTACCATGTGGGGCGGTTCGATACAATACAAAACACCCATGTTATTTGCTGTAGGGTCCATATTTTTGTTCACCATAGGAGGAATCACTGGAATAGTTCCGCCAAATTCTGGGCTAAAAATTGCTCTAAATGATACTTATTATGTGGTTGCACATTTCCATTATGTACTTTCTATGGGATCCGTTTTTGCTTTATTTACAGGATTTCACTATTGGGTAGGTAAAATCTTTGGTCGGACATATCCTGAAACTTTAGGTCAAATCCATTTTTGGATCACTTTTTTTGGGGTTAATCCGACCTTCTTTCCCATGCATTTCTTAGGGCTTTCGGGTATGCCACGTCGCATTCCAGATTATCCAGATGCTTACGCTGGATGGAATGCCCTTAGCAGTTCTGGCTCTTATATATCCGTAGTTGGGATTTGTCATTTTTTCGTGGTCGTAACAATCACTTCAAGCAGTGGAAACAACAAAAGATGTGCTCCAAGTCCTTGGGCTGTTGAATAGAATCCAACCACACCGGAATGGATGGTACAAATTCCTCCAGCTTTTCATACTTTTGGAGAACTTCCAGCTATCAAGGAGACGAAAAGCTATGTGAAGTAAAAGAAGAAAAGTTTGTCGATTGCTACTAAGAACCTAACAGAACTTTATATTCTATGCACATAGAAGAAAATTCTCCGAAAGGTAAAGAGCTAATATCCGACTTAGGTCTTCCTAACTCTAGGAGCGGGTATTCCCCAGTCGAGACCTTTCACCCTTCCAACTCTTCTCTAGCTGGCTGGCGAAGCATGAATGAAGCGACGAAAGGTTTAAGCCACTACGTTGAGCTGCTAACTGATGTTGCCAATCTACTAGGCCTAAGAAAACTTCTTTACTTTTCTCTTTCCTGGCACAACTAAAACAGGTATACAATACTATCTCTAAGGGATCCCCTCTTGAGCTTCTGTGCTTCGCTTTAGATTACTATTTTTAGGAGGAAGACAAGTAGTGGACAAAATCAGGTGGAGCGGGAGTAAGCACTAGTGACTAAGGATTTTCACACTTGGTGGTCCGGATATACGGCTAAGGTTTTTCATAAACCAGTAAATGAAGTGTTAGAGGCGAGAAGAATCCCAAAGCAAGTGGGAAGAAGTAGTCAAGTCAGCCGAAGGGAAAGGCCTCGGAAAAGAGAAAAGCGGACCCTGGTTCTACTCAGCCAGAGGGTGAAGCAAGTGAAAAAAGAATCAAGAGTAAGGGAACTCACTTTGCTTTTGTACTTTGATTCTTTTCTTCAAATTGCACGATTAACTCTTTTGTGTTTGGCTTCAACCAAGAAAGAATCTAGTGGAAAAGAGCCCGTGGATCCTTCAACACAATCAGCACCACCACGGAAAAGAGTAAGTCTGACTTTATTTGATATATTTTAGTCAATTTCCTTTGTTTTAATTTCCATTGGCTGATAAATTCCTCTTTATTGCAGCAATCTCTCAGACACAAGAAGGCTGTGCCACTAAAGGTGCCACTCCTGAGGTTGTGGAGATTACTAGTGAAGAAGGTGGGAGTGAAGTAGGGGAGAAGCCATCCACTGAAGCCATAGTTGAGGAACCAATGACAGAGGAGACAAGAGTGGAGCAAGATTCACCGGATGATTCCATCCCAAAAGAATCAGGTGGTGAACAGGGAGTATATATTACACTAGAAGGAGTTGGTGACCTAGATGGCTCCTATGAAGATGGGAGTTCTTGAAGTGAATCATCCCCAGAAGGAGCCAGTTTTGAATATGTTAAGGACCTTATCTTGAAAGCTGGAAGTAGCTCCTACACCCCTCTGACTCCCATTCCATTGGCTTCGATCCCTAAATTAGTATAGCGGGATCCTACCTCACAATCTTTTGGTGAGGGGACTCAGGCTTCTCGGACTGTGACTCCTACATCCGCTTTCAAATCCATCCCTCAGGTAATACCATTGTCACTTAATCTAACCACACCTTTATTAACTTCATTATTTAATGACTGACATGCTTTTTCTCTCTCAGCCACAATTGGGTGCCACAACTTATACCTGGAGTGGCTCTTCGCGGCTTGCAAAGCGTGCTTTACTTGGCTCCTTGAAGAGTCATATCACCAAGATCCAAGAAGAACTGGCAGATGCTGAGAAGTAGCGAGAGAAACTTACTCAAAGCTTTGATTTTATGATGGAGGAACTAAATTAGTATAGGGACAGTACGAAATCGATCGGAGAGGCTATATTTAGAGTAGGGAAATGTTTTGTCGGGGATTCCGGGTCAATAGAGAGGAAGAATCCAACTCAACTCTTATAGGGTAGCTACGAGTGAGCCTTCGGTGAGTAGTTATTCCTTTCTGGTAGTAAGCGCAGAAGCAGTAAAAGACTCCTTTGGTCGGTCAGTCGGTACAGTCAGTCAGTAAGTCAATTCGAGTAGGAAGAGTAGCTACGGTGTATGCCCTTCGATTTCGAGGACTATCTTTCTTAGAAAGAAAAGGGAGCAGGCCTTCCCTCCCTTTGGTAGGCTTGTTATAGTAATAGCAGTTAGCCCCTTACTCAATAGGGGGCGGTAAGAGTAGTTAACATAACCCTTCGGGTTGTCGTAGTAGTTCTTTCCTATAGTTGTTTTCGTAGGTAGTAGCTCTAGTAGCCCTTCCTGTAGTTCTAGTAGCTAGGGAAGGAGACTTTACTTTATAAGGATAGAAAGATTACAATAGTAAAGATCTTATACAAATGCCAAAAACATATTTTTTTATTCTTCTTTCGGGTAATAGCTCGAATCGAAAATAGTCTCTTTTTCCTATCGAACGAAAAAGAAAAAGTGAGAGCGTCAAGTTCTATTGATTTTGTAATAGGAGCAACAAGAGGGGGAATATCACAGTTTAGGCAGACAAGCATGAACGTAGTTAGCTAGCTTCTCCTAATTCCCCGATAGACCATATTATGAGGACGATGCAGGTGGAGATGTGGACCTGGATGGTGCTTACCCAGGAACAGCGACTTTTCGGGATTTCCAAAAAACGCTGCACCCGTTTTCGTTCAACGGCCCCCTTCTCTCACGAACCATACTGTGCAGGTGGCTGTAACGTATGGTCCTAGAATAAAGGACCTTCCCTCATAGGACGAAAAGCTTGCTTTTCTACCCGGCTATTCTAGCTTCAGTTCAAAGTACAACTCTTTCCCTTTGTCTATCCCTTTAATAGAGAAAGGTGCCGCCTTAATTCGTTTTCAGGGAGGAGCCCTTTTTCACTCCTACTTAACTATAGAAAGTTCAAGTTCCCTTGCTTCTTCCTCTTTCAACCGCTCAGACATCCATCCCCTATACCCCTCCCCTAGGACCCTTACTCTTGCATTACGCCAATCATGCAAGAGTTTTCTATTTTAGATCTTTGGGCTTTATACTCTTTAGATCATTAAAATATGAGAGGGCCTCTCGGAAAGACTGACTTTGGACTAAATCCTGGTTCCTGGGATCTCTTTTTCTCTTATACGCCGTACTTAGGCAAGGCAAGCAAAGAACTTAGAATTCATTGAAAGTGAGGAAATGTCATTTTAGACCCAAAAGGAAGGTCCTTCATAGAACCTTCCTACCCCTGTCTTGTCTCTGAGTCAGCTTGATCAGTATAGGGGCTTCCAAATCCGAGAAAGCGGTAAAGCGGACAACCCATCTTGCAGACTCGCTTTTCTTGCCTTTAATTCGCGCATAGAATACACCTTCATCGACTTAAGAGCGGCGCATTTAATAGCTCAGGGTTAGTTTAGAGGGTGGGTATCTTTTCTTTCTGCTCTCCGTATCCTTTAATCTTTAATAAAGCAGCTTACTCCCCCTATCCTTCATTCGGGTACGCACTTCGGCCATCTATGGGGTGCAGCATTCCCCCGCTTCACCTAGAAGCACGACACTTTTCAAAGAAAGAGAGGGGTGCCTTCAGGCAGGTAGTTCAAGGCTGAGGTCTTTCCCGTGATGCGAGACAAAGGACTGATACTGATTTCTCATTTTTGGCTCTGAAGCTATAGAAAGGGTATTTCTTATTGGTTTCAAGGGAAAAAGGTTTGTCATTCATTGTATTTTTCCCTAACATATAGAATCAAATAGTGAGAAGGCTACAGATATTCTGAGACTCTCTTTTCGTGCAAAACAACATCTTGACATGGTATCAGAGCGTTTCTCAGTTTCTCTCTCTTTCTGATTTTGTTTCCTTCTTATCCGGTGCTGCAACAACACTGGCAGAGTTGGCTTAGGGTTTACCTAATGACCGTGGGTCATCAATCCTAGCACAATAGAACATATGACTGGTTCGTCTCATACCCTATCTGATTTGATTATCATCCTGTTGACTCACCTAAGAGTGTTACACTTGCTAACGGTTCCCTAGATAAAGTGGAAGGCTCGGGAAGCTATGTAGGCTTGCTTCGCACAGGCTGCACAAGCTGGAGTCCCGATCTTTCATTATTCTATGTTTTTACTCACTTTCTATTTTTTCCGTCTGTGTGTATATTTCAGGATCTCAAGATGAAACGGATGCTTGGTATGGGGCATGGCATGAAGGTGGTAGCCTTTATTATCTGGACTTTGCACCTATCTCTCCTCCTCGAGGACTCCAGTGTGGCTGAGCGTAACAATCGTCATTTGTTGGAAGTTGCTCGAGCTCTCTTGTTTAACATGAATGTCCCCATAAGTTTTTGGAGTGATTAAGTTCTAACTGCATTTTATCTTATAAATAGGATGCCCTTCCCTTTACTCCATAGGGCCTAGATGGAGCATATCCTCCCTCCATATTCTTTCCTTCATCTCCTCTATTTTCCTTACCGGATGTGTCTGTTATGTTCACAACCTCGGTTCGGGCTTCGATAAGCTCCATCCTCGTGCTACAAAATGTGTCTTTCTAGGCGAAGCCAAAAGGAGTTATCGTTGTTATAGTTCGGTTCTTCGGCGGTACTTTACTAGTGCTGATGTCACCTTTGTTGAGTCTACATCATATTTTTCAGATGTCCGTTCTCCTGGTGATTCTACTCTTGAGTCTTCTACCTCATCCATTCCGCTTCCTATTTTGAGTATCTTACCAGTCCCACCTCATCCTCTTTCATCCTCTCGTCTAGAGTCTCTGCCACCACGTTCTACAGCTCCTTTACAGGTTTACGCACGTCGCTTGCGGCCACCGGCTCATGTGCCTTAACCGTATTCCTTCTTATTCCAATCATGCTTCAGATCCGGTTCCACCTACTGAGTCAGACTCATTGTCTATTGCTCTCCGAAAAGGTACACGTTCTTGTATCACCAAACATCCCATTTTGTTTCATTTCATTAGTCACTCCTGGCTCATTACGTATACTTCACCCTCTTTACCTCCGTATATCTATTCCTAGGCCTTAATTTCATATAGGGAAGGATGCGCTATCTGACCCGGGTTGGAGGAAAGCCATGGAACTGGAAATGGTGGCCCTACATCAGAATGGGACGTGGGATTTTGTTCCACTACCTCCGATAAACAGACCGTTGGCTGTTAATGGGTATACACGGTCAAGTTTCATCTGGATGGCTCGATTGACCGGTTGAAAGCACGGTTGGTTGCTAAAGGTTACACACAAACCTATGGTATTGATTATGAGGAGACCTTTTCTCTAGTTGCCAAGATCTCCTCTGTTCTAGTGTTTATTTATGTTGCTGCTAACCTTGATTGGCCTTTGTTTCAGTTGGACGTCAAAAATGCCTTTCTACATGGGGATTTGCATGAGGAAGTTTTTATGGAGCAACCACCTGGCTTTGTTGCTCAGGGGGAGTCTCAGGGATGTGTATGTAGGTTGAAGAAGGCCTTGTATGGTCTAAAACACTCTCATTGACTAAGAAGGGGAGCATGGTTTGGGAAGTTCTCTGAAGCAATATTGGAGTTTGGTCTTCACAGATGCTAGATGGATCATTCAGTATTCCATTTGCATACCGATGCAGTTCATAAATGGATTCTAGTATATGTAGATGATATTGTGATTACTGGGAATGACTCAGGCGATATTGCTAGATTAAAACAGTTTTTGCAGCTTTAATGTTTCGAACAGGAATTCACTTATCTCAGAGGAAGTATGTACTTGATTTGTTAGATGAAATGGGCATGTTGGGCGCTCGTCCTGTTGACACTCCTATGGACCCAAATCAGAAACTGAAGGATGAAAGAGAGTTATTCGAAGACCCTAACAGATATCATCGACTAGTTGGGAAGCTGAATTATCTTACTATCACCAGACTCGTTATTTCATATGCACTCAGTGTAGTGAGTCAGTTCTTGGAGGCTCCGTCAGTCCCACATTGGGATGTTGTCACTCGTATTGTTCGTTATATGAAGAGAGATCCAAGTCTCAGTATATTTTATAGGCGAAATGGGCACCTCAGGGTGGATGGTTTGACTGATGCAGGTTCTCCTTCAGATAGAAGATCTACTACAGGGTATTGTACATTCTTAGGCGGTAATTTAGTCACACGGAAGAGTAATAAAGAGACAGTGGTAGCGCGATCTAGTGCAGAAGCTGAGTATAGAGCAATGGCTCATACTGCTAGTGAGCTGACATGGTTAAAACATTTTTTTCTTCAGGCCCTATGGAATTTGTGAGAATCGGGCTGCTCTACATAAGGCATCTAATCCGTCATGAAAGAACTTAACATATTGAGGTTGATTGTCATTTCATTCGAGATAAGATATTGAGCGGAGATATATCTACGCCATTTGTGAAGTCTGGAGACCGTTTACAAAGTATTTATGTCGTAATCGGTTAGAGTTTCTTTGTTCCAAGCTGGGCTGAACTTTATGCGGAAGCTAGAGCTAAAGCAAGGTACGAAGCTACATCTAGCAAGCTTTGGTAGTACTCGACTAAAAGGAGAGGGCTTTACAGCTGCTGCCCAACAAGTGGAAGAGTTTGCTGCAAACGAAAAGCGAGGAGCGAGCCAAAGAGTGAATGAGGTCTATTCCACGTAGCCAAGTCTTGTCCAAGCCCAAGCCCCTCTCCAGATAAGAAGTAGCTCTTGCCAAAGCTCTTTAACCAGTTACTCAAGGACAGGAAAGATAGATTAGATTACAGTCCTATGAAGAAAAAAGGAAGGACCTGAGAATGGGGAAGAAGATTGGTGAGCGTAGAGAGAGGGGCTATACTACTTGGCCATGGCAGCTTCGTCTTCTTTTTCATCTTCATGTAAGACTAGCATTTTCTCATTGACTTATTGTCTCAACTAGTTATCAATGAACTTTAAGCTCTTCGCCTAGTGACTATCTCCTATTGAGTAAGGCGGGTCCTTCATAAAGTACTAGTAATGATGAATCTTTGGCTCTCAATGAATAAGACAGACTATAGGCAGGCAACAGGGGCTTCGGGGGGAAAGAAAGACTGAAGCTTAGAGCAGGCATGGAAAAGCAGATTGGGAAAGGGTTTTCTTACTGACGCCAGGCTGGAAAAGCATACTTCTTCCACCTCTCCTGGGAATACTTCATCGCTCGTATTTATGGTCTTTATGAAGTCATGGCAGGGGAATTAGTAGAATTTTAAGAGGGTACTACGAGATAGATAAGAGTAACAATCTTATTCGTTAGATGGCCTGGAGGTAGGCTTCGGCTCGAAAAGTGAAGATTATAAATTGGAAGGGCTTAGTTAAAGTCTTTTATTTTAAGGGGTAAGTCAAAATATATTAAACAAAATGAAAGTACAAGCAAAAAGCTGACTCCTAACACAACAGCAAGGAGACAGCGAAAATACAGCTAACTAGCCGGCACAACAGGGACCAACAAGAGACCAAACAAGAGTAAAGGACACAATCCCTTTGACTTTTGTCCCCTTTATCATAATAGTGCTTGACAGAGACAGGGACGTTCAGTCTTTCAAAGTAACTGGTTTGCCCTGTAACCTAGCTTGCTCAATAACTGGCTTAAACTTGAAGAGAAGCATTTGAAGTAAAGATCTATCTTATTCTCAGTTTCAAATTCAATAGATTACCTGGTTTCCCTAGAACCCTAATGTGAGCCTAACCCACTTTCTTGCCTCAGTTCTATCCTCTGCTTTAAGTGGCTCGTATGAAAAAGAAAGAGAGGGCCTACCTAGGATTACCCAAGGTAATACCTGGAGAGGGACAACTTTCTAACGATACAACGCGGAGATCCTTAGCTTGTTACGCTCGAGGGGAAATGAGTTATGATTGTAAGCACTTAAGTAAGAATGGCCAGCAAAATTAGATTCTATTAGCGCACTGGCTATAACCTCTAGACCCTTAGAAAAAGGCTTGCCTTTCACAAAGAACAGGGGCATACCTTTTTTCTTCAACTAGATCGCAAGGAAAAGCACTAGATGCCCATTTTTCGTTGACTAGGACTAAAGGTATTGAAACGAAAGCGGATATCTTTACCTCACCATCACCAGCTGGATTTACCTTTTCTGCTTGCTCGAGAGGGGATAGGGACTCTTGACTGTACTTTTGAGGGGTAGACACTTAGGCATAGGCAACTACAAACACTGAATGGCAACTAGAACTTTCAAAAGATTTCTCAAAATAAAATCTAACTTATAACTCTAAATGGATCTCTAATTGGCTTTTTCACTTGCTTAACACATCTATAGCACTTCCTCCCTCTAACCCTTATACAATGGATCGCCATAGAAAGGCTTAGAATAAGTATAGGATGAAACTTGATTTCCCCGCTTACTCACTGTATGGATTGTCCCTTGGTGAAACTAGATATCCTTCTGCCACAGACAGACTCAGAGGATTCCGGTGGGATTGAATCCTGTCAAGGAAGCGGCACTATAGAGGGGAAGGGACTGTCTAAAAAAGAGCTCATTTTCTCATTCGCTTACAACCTTACAAGAGCACTTACAGGCCCTATTACGTAAAGGAGAAAGAATAGACATATTCAAATGGGACTTTGCTATTGGTTAGCGAGTCAGAGACAATTACGAGGGCTCCCAACAAGACTATAGTAGCTAGTAAGATTCATATGCGAAATACTTTTACACTACAGAAAATATGCTAGGCCTAGTACTGGTAGACACCAACTATCTATTAGTATTATTACTAGTAGTCTCCCATAAGTTCAGGTACACTTGGTATGAAACTCCTTAGGCCCTTAGTCAAAACGCAGGGAAGAGAGAAGCAACTAAAACTGTAATTGTAACTGGATACCCCTCTTCACTAGCCTCACTGGATTCCACTGACTCGGGGGTTTTATGTACTACTGGAAATAAGATATGCTAGAATGGAAGATGCTAATACAGGAGGTAATATCCCATCGATAAGGAAGGACTTCAATTGAACTGTTTCGATGGGACTAGACAAATTAGCCACATCCAAGGGATCTAAAAAAAAGGGAAGCCAGAACTTGCTGGTTTTACTTGCTTTGCCTTCAAAAGAGGTTATGGTTACACTTCCCCTTTCTGGCTTGCTCATATCATAAAATCACTTTCTTAACCTGGCCGGGGCCGGGAGAAAGCATTAGCAAAAGGAATAGGAATGCCTAAAAAAAGAGAAACCACAAGCGCTTAGGCAGGACCCGTATCCACCTTATACATAGACCTTAGCATTCTCAATAGCTGCAAGGGATTACCTTCAAACTGCAATAGGCTGAGCTGGGAATATCTTCTCTTCAGTGGAAACTGGATCAAAGGCTATAAGAAAATAAATCTATCTCTTTATATATAGAATTTATATAGAGCCTTAGTACCAGGTGCCAGAAAGAAATTGACTGGGGGAATAACGCATACTTCCTTCACTCACTCACTTAGGAATGAAAAGCGCTTAGAAATGTTAGACCCTTAGTAAGCAGAGGACTGAGACGACAAGAGCCCTTTTTTCTTTTCCATTTCCCTTAATTTTTAGTTTCCACTTGATTCTTGATGGAGCTGGCTTAAAAGAAAATGGTTTAGACCGAATTGAAATGAAAGACTGCTGCTCCTTTTCAATATTCCTTCTTTCCTGGTCATGCTTGAAAACTGGCTCGAAGACATTACGAATAGAATAGTGAAACACAAGAACTACTGATTACACTTGCTTTTTAGGGGCATGCCCCTAAGCTAGCTTTCACACTATGAATGGAAGATGCCAAATCGATATGAATGGAAGATGCCTCTGAAACTGGTTTTTCTCGGCGTCTCTCGGGAAACATGCTAAGGAAAGAAGATAGGCAAAAGTGGTCACTCTAATTCCATTTATCTCCTTAACAGTAGTGCCACTCCTAGTTTCCCATCGATTGAGCCACTCCCATTTCTCTCACATTCAGCGGACAGACCGATCAATGAATACGCGTGACACCAAATTTTTCATCTATACGCTTCTCCCTTCCACCCTCCCTTAGGTTAGGGTTAGGATACTATGATGATTCCATTTTTAAGCCATACACATAGCTGAAGACATGTATTTAGATCGTTTCACTCTTTGTAGCCCATTGAATTCGTGATTAAGAATCCCTTTGCCTCGACATGATTGATCTCTTCTTCCTCTGGAGCTCCAGTGGGATCAACAAGGGATTTCGATCTCTATGTGCTGCTAGTGATGGTGCCGATTCGGAAGCTACTGCTGTTGGTGGATTAACCGGGACTGGGGCTGGTTCACAGTTAACGGGATGGATAGAGATCAATCGATGAAAGGCTCCCTGCGATCAACTGGCTGCTATACAACGTTTATGATCCTGAGAAAGTGCTTATTATTCTCAGCGGACTCAGGGAGGATTGTGACAGACTTTTCCATCTCACCTTGCTCGCTTCGCTTTCTGTTCAAGAATCGGTAGCGTAAGTCTCCAGGTTTCTAGGGAGTTCTTAGCTTTCACTGCGTTTGAAGGGAGTGTGTTTCTTGAGCTATCTCGGTTAACTCGCTGGAAAATGAGTTAGTTAGTCTCTCTCTCAATCGTAGACTACTCTCATAACATAGTATGTCTAGAGTGGTTGGTCACACCCGACTTCAAGCAACTTTTTGCAAAGAGTATTAAGGAAGTGCCCTATAAGCCTATCAGAATAGGCCATTATTGAGGTTGAGTTTTATCTATCCCTTCTTACGCTTGACGTCTCATTCAAGATAGTATGCCTCCTCCATAGGGTGAGGGATTACTCAGACTTCCAGGTTGCACGAGCTTACAGCTTCCTCCCGGGTAAGAGGTGCTGCTTAAGTGAGTTGAGATCATTGGGCCATGCATTGGCTTGCCTCAGTGATCCATTCACCATCTCCCTTCTTATAAATTCTTGGCTTACTAGAGATGAGGATATATTTATATAATATAGTAAGTCCCTTTGTCAACCACACGTGTCTATCTTCTCTTTCAGATCCTCATCATTCATAATTATCTGTCATCTGAGAAGGCTTTTTCTTTGCCTTCCATATTTTGCCAAGGGGACATGATATTACCTTGGGTAATACAATTAAAAGGTATGTTCCCACTATCCAAAGGATTTACTTGGACCATCACAGAGAGAGGATAGGATTTTTTGACTTTGGTGTGTGTGTGTGTGGTCGTTCGACATGCTTTTGGTTGTTCGACTACTAGTTGCTTTGAATGCTTTTGTCGACTTGGTGTGCTTCCATATGCGCTTTTGGGGCATTTTGGTGAAGGACCCGGCGGTTTGATGATGATTTCATTTTTGATGGACTATTGTATAAGGGCCAGCCAGTGCGTGTGCCTAAGGGACCGGGAAGTATTGACCACAGCCATAGAGAGGGAGGGAGGGAAGACTGACTCCCAAAAAGGATAGCGATCACCGGGGACTTCTACTCACTGGAGGAATTCCCAATCATAGATAGAGGAAAGGTTGAATGCTGCCCCCTTCCCCCGAATCATTCTTTCAACCTTCGTCCATGCGCCTAACTAACCAAACTAAGAGGAAGCTCCTGAAGCTAGCACTTCAGCTAGCATCTGATCGAAATCGGATTGACTTTTCATGCCAGATTTGTTGAATGTCCTAGGAGTGAAGTTCAAGGGCTTGGCTTGAAGGCTCAGATTCCGTATCGTCAGTTTGTTCATCAAGCCTATTCTCAAGCCTATATCTACTCTCTTTTCTTTTAGAGGCGTACCTCTCCACGATTGAATCCAAAGGCAAGAACTCGGTTGACATCTTAGGTGAAGGTTAAGTTGCACAAGGTCTATAAACCCCGTATTTTCAATTAAAAGCTCGATATTCTAATTATTAAGATATACTATTTTCATTATATGAGCGATTCCGTTAAGTAGTTAAGTAATATACTATAGTTATAGTAATGGTAAAAACTAAGAATTCTACGGAACCTTCTTCTCTATCGAGTGGATCCAATGCCTTATCTCTTTTGCCATCTATTTGATTTGAAGCTAACCATGCCCTTATAAGTACCGGCCGGCTGGCAGGCAATCTGACCCCGGCGAACTAGGACCATATAATCTCTTTCGAGCAGCAGCTCCGCCGAAGCAGGCGAATGACTCCCTTTACTCCACCTCTCGTTCCTCTCCTGTCCCAGCTAACGGGAATGAATCTCCATCTTCTTCCCCTTGTCTTCCTTCCGCTGCTAAGCGCATCCGAACAAGCAGATAGGAATCCTCAATAGTAGCATCTAACCCCTGACGGAATGGAACCTATAATGCCTACTTGAATCGTCCTGGGAACGAACTCCTTTGTTCAATCCCTTCCTCTCCTGGCTGCTAGCACCAACCAACTGGTAGAGGCACCGGCCCAACTCGACCTCCTATAGACTCTCCTGATCCTGATTCCACTACCACATCCCCATATCCAGTGCCTTCTTCCTATCCCAGACCCGTCTCGAGTAAGGGATCCCGAACTCTCCTGCCCGACTCTCAATCCCTCTTTCCAGCCCCAGCTGGCTAGCGAGGTTCCAATGAGGAGCCATCAAAGTCAAGCTCTCCCAGTCCCATTCCTATCCCATCATCCGAACCAAGACCATCCGAGGGGGAAGCGAGTGATCCTCAACGGAAGGCTTCGCTCGCTCTAACACTCGTTTAGTAGACAACGAGTGGAGTGCATAAGCCCCTTTAGAGATAGGGGCGAGTACTACAGGAGCTCGTAAGTCAAGTACGGAACGAGCCTTGTCTACGAAGTAGAGTGACCTCGTCTTGCTTGCTTCTGGCGAAGCTTTTAGCACTAGATAATAGGCATTCTGGTATAGCAGGAATACTACTTTTTAGGTCGACCACTACATAGAAGCAATAGAGAAGCCAAGCCGTATAAAGGCGAGCAACCCTTATAGCAATAGCAAACGGCCTACTTATAGCCCTATTTTACTTTCCCCTTTCTTTGGGGACTTCAACGGGCCTTACAAGCTCATAAAATTTAAATTCTTCATGTTTTCCTCAGGCAGTGGGAATTCATTCTATTACTTGATTGACATTGACAGATATGTGTACCAAACCGAACAAAGAATATGTCGATATGCTTGATGAACCAGCCAAGCCAGCTCAACCGTATACAGTATGAGGGATGAGAATTCGATGACCTGGATTCCAATCGCTGTTATATATATATTAATGCATGAAAGATCTTTATATCGATCTCTCGATTACGCCCCCCAGACCCAACCATCCATTCCGTTGACAATGAGTTATGTTCTCCCTGAACCGGATGGAAGCGAATGAGCAGGCGCCATCTCCTTCTCATTGCTCTTCACCAATGGGGAAGCGAGTCCACCAAATCTTGATTCCTATGCCAGGACCTTTTAACCATCTCTTTATCTCTCCTGGCTGCTAGCATCAACTGGCCCAACCCTACCTCTTATCTATTCCGATACTAAGGCGCATATATCAATCCAGCCATCTCCTTGTCCCAAACCCGCGCCCGTTGGTTGAACTCAAGCAATCTTCTTCCCATCCATCCATAAAGGAGTACGAACGAGTGGAGCAAAGACCTGGATCCAAGCTCTCGACCGATCCATCTCCTTTCGCACCAGTCCTTGAATTCGATCCGAGTGTCCCCTGCCCTCTTACCCCTATTTGTTCATTCGTTGCTACGCCTAGCCCCAGGAGGCAGTAGGCACAACTAATGAATATCTTTTCTGGCTTCCCATTTCACCCATTTCACATCGATTTCCGGCTCCCATCCCGGACCTGCCTGCTACCGCCCAATCTTTTCTCTTCCCGTCGGCAGGACCAAGAGAGATGGCAAGGCAGGATGCCAAGCAAGCCAGTAGGAGACTTCATACTAATATACTTCGACATTCCCAGTAGATTTTTACAGGTGTTTCAGGACCGGTTGTAAATAAGTATTAGAGTTACAGATTTGACCTCCCTTGGCAACCCTTGAATCGTAGATACCATCTCTAATAAGCGGGGCTCTGCTCCGAACGGCTGTAGATGCATTGATAGAAAGACAAGCAACCAAACCGAACACCCGAGAGAGGAATACAAGGGGGGACAAGTAATGGAACACTCCACCACTGCCCCACCTCCCTGGGAAGTCTATAGAGATCTTGACCCCTCATGTGCCTTTATCGCTCTCCTCAATAATATTCTCGATCATTTCTTCTGCTGTTAGACCCTGGTGATGGATGGAACACAAGGCCAACTCTTCCCACTTCCCCGTATTGATAAATTGATCGGGCCGCTCAAGCAGTTAAGTCAACTGAGGCGGTGGGGGATTCGATAAATCCACATAACCAATTGCCAAAACGAAGTCAATTCCACCCTGAATGATATTGGACACATTGCATCCAGTCTTAAAATCCCTCTTTAAAACTCCGGATGCCTTTAAACAACCTCTATTCGCCATACTGGGCGGAGCATGGCCTTGAAATCGAGTCGATCGAGCAATGGAAACACAAGAATGAAAGTAGGATGAGTAGGAAGTTCAGTCTCTAGAGATACACCTTTTATCATGTCATCCCAAGCTTTAGCATCAGACTGACTATTATCTGATCTTCGCCTTCAGTAAATGTATCTAACCTCCTTCGGACCCTCTCGTCAACACCCAGCTTCTCATTGTCTTAGCAAAGGCAGTGGAGGGAGGAGATCCCAGTCCCACCAAGGCTAGGGTTGTTGTTCCCACCTGGTTTTGGGTTCAATAGCCTGGCTTTAGATTGCTGGGTTTGAAGGCGAGATGAAGAGGGGGAAGAATGGAATAGATTAGGAGCTGTCCCTCGCTTATTGGCAGTCAGAGGCGAAACGGGGCATTTTGGTTTGAGGATGCCTGCTTTATTTTGCTTAGCCAATGAGGGCTTTACCGCCAGCAGTTTAGCAAAAAGCAAAACAAAAGAAGGATTATCGATCCCAGTTTTGCCAATGAGGCTCTTACTGATCCCACTTTTTGCTTCCTTTGTGCTAGCCCCCCAACTGATTTATTAAGAGACTCAGTTGTCTATGTCAATAAGCGGGATCAACTAGATTAGCTGCTAGCTCGATAAGGATAAGTGAGTTGGCTTGCCCGGTAGGTTTAAGAATTCTTTTACTATAAGTTGAAATATCCTGTGGATCCTGGTCTTTCTTAATGAAATGAAATTCAGGACTGGTCCCAGTGCTTTCCGAATCCTCTATGTGATCTTCCCTCTGGACCTTGAGCTAGTAGGCAGAGCTAGGCACCGTCTGTAGGACGAGCTTCTAGTAGCATGATATTTCGTGCAAGAACTAGCTCTGAATTTGGGCTGGGCCCATACTAGTAAGAGAATCGCTTCTTTAATATCTTTAATATAAGGCCGTTACCCCTCCTGATCCAAGCTGAGCTAACAAGTCGTGCATTCCTTTCCCAATAGAGGACACCTCCCCGGATAGCCCGATCGGGAAGAGGGGCAGGGGTAAGGTTTTTTCTTGAATGGTTTACCTTAGGCATGTATCTACCTAATCGAGTATGTCTGCTATCAAATAGCGTAGGAGGTATAGCTAGAAAGTCTCTCTTATTGTGAGTCTGTGTCTTCCCTTCCTTCTCTCCCAGTGAGTGTAATAAGGCCTGTAAGCTTCTTGTTTTCCCTTACTATTATGAGTTTTCTTTCTTTCGTGACTAAGTCTAAGCCTAATTCCTTGACTGTACTCTTATCTCTTAAGGTTTTTTGCTTATGCTCTAGACGTTCATAAGAACCAGTGAATCGAAGTCCCTCCTTGCAAGCAAGGATGGTTTTGATTACTGTAGGAAGAGGTTTCACTTTCTGTACTTGTAATGTAATAAGTCCTTTAAGCTTGACGTATGTTCTTACTTTAGGACTGTAATATAAGTGAGGAAGGGAAGGAAATGAAGCTACATACTAAGAGCAGGAAAGAGATTATTATACTATTTACTAGCAGCCAGATCCTATTGGTTAGAATATCCCCTAGCTTCCTCTAAACCTATACATAGGAGGGCGATCGTAGATCAGAGCACTCACCTTATTCCACTACAAGCACATTAAGGGAGAAAGACTGCCTCTTATATTATTAGAAAGAAGATCAGGAGACAGAGTTGCAGAACCTATAAGGGGAAAGGTCACCAACTGCAACAAAAGGAGATTGCCTCAGGTAGTTCATTACCAAACCCACTGGGCTTACATCCAACTACATAGATGGAAGGACTCACTATACTACTTACAAAAGGAAGACACACAACCCCTTGTGTGGGGAGAGTACTCCTTGGAAGAAATACTTGCGATTACTGTCGAGGCTAGTCAAAAGAACAGAAAGGCTACGACTAGCACCCCAGCAGAGCAACTCCAAATCATGGGGATGACTCCCCCTGAGATAATCATCGAAAAGCTCAAAAGATGTAACCATTGGTACGAGATTTCTAATGATCCGATCTTAAGGAAGATCTCCATGCGTTCCTATCAGAGCTTAAGGAATCTATACGACGATCTCAAAGTGCTTCAAGAGAGGCAAAGCACACTGTGAGAGCTATTCATAGATTATTTAGAGAGGCGTGGTCAACCGGATGAGTACGACTTTAAAGAGCTCTAGGAGAAGTCTCTCTTACTGGATTGGCTCGCTTGTCAACTATGCTTTTAAAGGCCGACAAGGGCAAAGCAGCTCTGCATTTATGGAGTGCCAAATACGCAGAAGACACTCCTCTTCCATCTTCTACCCCCTGTCTTAAGCTCTTAAGGAAGGATGCTCTTGTCCTATAGACATTCTTAAGGAACTAACCTACCTAATCTAATTTCTTTCCTAGGTTGCGAGAAGGAAGAGTGAATAAGAAGAATACCTTACCTCGCCTTTTAGCTCTTAAGGCAGGAAGCTTCCTCGGCCCTCCATGACAGACTTTAGGAAGGAATAGAGTCGGGCCTTTACCTTTCCTCTCCTACTTACTGTAGCTAGTAGCTCTCTTCTTTCCTATTAGCTAGCTGGTTAGGTAGTTATAGGAGCGGACGATAGATTTCTCATCCTTTATTCTCTCTTGTCCGCTATTCCTCATGTCCATGAAAGCATAGGAGAGTCGCTTTCTTTTTTTGAGAGCTAGATGTGAGTTTGGTTCTGTAATCAACTACCTTAGGGAAGTACCTAATGGAATCTGGGAGCTATCGACGAGCTGAGGAGAGAAAGAATCTCTCTGATTGTTATGACTTCCCATTGACTTCCTTCCCTCCCTTTCAGTTCTTAAAGGCAGGTAGCTCCTCCTAAACCATCTAGTCCGAGTAGCTAGTAGGAAGATGTATCTCTCTTCTTGCCTAGTAGCTAGGTAGCTAGGTTGTTATAGAGTTATAGATCGGACGAGGCGGACGAGAGATGTAACGTCCGTTATAGAATTAACGTCCGTTGATGTAGCTTCCCTTCCTAGAATGGATCTCTTTTCTTTCCTAGGTTCTTTGTTGTGGTAGTTCCTCTCCTAGCTGCTAGTAGTCCTATCCGAGTTAGCCCTCCCCCTCTACGGCCTACCCTCTCTCTCGATATGCCAAAAAGACCTAAGAGTGGGGATAAGCATAGGATAATCGGTTGGTTGATGTGCTTATTGACAGATACGAGAGTAAGGATAGCAGTGAACCTTTTGCCTTTGATCTTTCTCCCTCATGTAGTAAGGAATTGAGAGCACTATCTGTAAACCGCGCCAGTATATACTGATAACTTTCAGTCATACCATTCTTGCAGACTCTCTTTTCTTTTAGAAATAGACTATCATAAAAGGTCTGGTAATAGGGTTTGGCAGTGGGAGAGCTAGATTCCTCTTGCTAGGTTTATACCAAGCAAAGACAGGTTATAATGGATTAGATGGGAGCTCTCTTCTTGTAGCTAGCCGCATTGGTGGTATTAAATAAAAGAAATCTATTCAAAGAAATGCTACCAAGAGAAAGAATCCTACGGCTCTTTTCTCATAGCGCATCGACGGAGATCGCCCAGTTGGTCCTATACATGTGACCTGCTATCAGGAAAAGAATTGCAATTGCTAAATGATGGTGTGCTATATCGGTCAACCATAGACACCCCATGGATCTAATCCTCCACGAAAAGTCATAAATTCTGCATATTTTGACCAATTCAAGGTGAAAAATGGGGTTGCTCCCCCTATCTCTAAAGGGGATAAGGTTGAGCCAAAAGATCCCGATTCAAGAGAAATTCATGAGGAAGTGGTATCTCTTTAGGATCTACTCCAACGTTTAGAAATGGGTTAATCGATAAAATTGGATGCCCCGCCCAAGAGAGAGACCCAAGTCCTAGTAGCCCCGCTAAATGGTGATTCAACATAGATTCTACATCTTGAAACCAAGCCAATTTTGGAGCAGCTTTATGATAATGAAACCAACCAGCAAAAATCATTAACCCAATCAATGTAAAGAAAGACCAATGCACCAATTGCGGTACAATAGAGTTGTAATTCACTAGTTATTCCAGATACTCGCCAAATCTTAAAAAAACCATAGGTTATTTGTATTCCTCGGAAACCCCCGCCCACATCACCATTCAATATTTCTTGGCCTGGCCAAACCACCTGGGCACTAGGCCCAATGTCTCTAATGATGCTTGGTTTATGGGAGGAGACTTTCATATTCTCGCTGAAACATGAGTTGGCTTTTCCAGTATCTATAGAATGAGCACTATGAACTAGATTCAATCGTGATCTATTAAGCACTTAGTGATAGTGAAAAGGCTACAACTGTATTGCATTACTCCCATAAAGAATGCGCAGGAGAGGACTCTAATTCATGCCAACGGAAGCAGTTTCAAAGAAGCAAGCGAGGAAGCTTGATAAAAGGAATTAGAGGAAGAATGCAAGCAACGGATATAAGCGTCCTAGCATAGCGCAAAAGGACTGTACGCGCATAAGGACTATATTGAAGGATTAAGGCTTCTATATCAATAGCTCAGTTTCGGCCACTCCCGCGTTTATGAACTCCCCTACTCATTCGTTCTCTTCCTTCTTTTCGTTGCTGGGCTAGCTCGAAAGCAACAGTTAGCGCATCCGTTTTCTCGCTTGCTTAAGGCATCATTCCTTAACTAGCTAAGAGTTGAGTAAGGACTTTAGTGCTTAATCTACTATTAGAAGATAAACGAAGAAAGCAATAAGCAACAGATTGAGATAGCCTCGCCGGTTATAAAAATAGAAAAGCAACGTTTACGGAACCTCTCGAGAACGCAGAAATTGGCATAAGTGGGCTAGTTTAATAAAAAATATGGGGTTTTGACACTTTGTTCAAGTTCAAGGGGGGTCGTATGAATGGACATTACTTTTGAATAAAAAATATGGGGTTTCGACAAGTCTTCTCCTTTTTATTGAACTCTTATGAGTGGAATCAGTTTTTAAGCGAAAAATACGGGGTTTTGACAAGTTGTCACTAAAAGGTAGGCTGCTCATTCATTGACTAAAACAAGGTAAGTCCTTACGGGGGGAAGAGAAAGAATTTTCTTACTTACCTTAGCAAGGAAGAGAGGCAGGGTAGTTTCATTGGTACGACTGACAGCCTTAAATCCTTAGTTACGCTCCTAGCCCTTATCAATATTTCATTGAGAAATAAGGGGTGGAGTGGTTTCATTCCCTCTGGGGTTCTCGTAGGGAACTCAGTTGTATTCCGTCTTGATATTGACAATATTAGGAATTGGCTACCCATAGGATTCCATTAGGGGATATCATTTCCGTATACTGATATTTACCTTTTTTGACATAGCGTGCAATGAGAACACCGAGATCAATCGAGTAAGATATTGTAATGGTAGTATGTGTGATTGGTTAGTCAGACAAGGAAGACCAAATCCAGTAACCAACATCCTAAATGCTTGAGAATTTATATATCTAAATGGAGAGCTTTACTCAGCAAGAAAGACCATAGGGGCGCTCGCACCGGTATGCTTTTTTAAAGGTATGTGAAGGAGGTCGATCGATTTCTTGACCAGAAAGAGCAGAGACAGGTGCATTCATTCTTGTGCTCATTGATCTGTGCTTAGGTCTGAGAGTAAGTAGGGCTCGTCTTGTGTCATAGGTAAAGTAGTCTTGCCCTGTCTTTGTCTCTAGCTATTTCCCTCATAGGAAAGAGCTTCAGGTAAGGTATCATCATGAGTAACCTTCTTGACCTAATGGAAGCCTATGTTCTTTTATCAATGTCAGGATGTCCCAAATATTGAATCTAGGACTACCTAATTGCTTCAAAGATCGCTGACATGGCCATTTTCTAACAGGAGAATCACGACTGACTCCCCACTGCACCTCTTAATCTAAAGAAAGGCAAGGAATGAAATAAGCATCAAAGCCTCCCGAATGAAATGGATCGCTTTCTCATGTACACGAACGGATAAACAAAAGAGATCTTTTATTAGTCAATCAGATCCAGTAATTGGCACACAAAGGAATCGATCTTACTGATAGGAATGGTCTCTACCTTTACCTACTTAATTAACAAATAAACAAGAAAGAAGGAGAGGCATACGAGTTCGATTTCTCGTACTATCATGTCTGGTACGTCATTGTCAAAAGATTGAAGTCTCAGTGGCAGTACCGCTTAAAGAAAGTGTTCAAATTGCAAGTCGGAGAGGGTTCGAGGGACCCTGTGCCCAAAATGGGAGAACGATGGGGTGAAGGCACACTGTCATTACACGATGGTAAGGCTTGAACCAAATGGATCGTACTGTAGATACGCGTATCTCGGAGTACAACCACTCATGCTTTCGATAGAGATTGGGCTCCAGAGTAGGATCAAGATATCGTATGGTTCAAACCGAGGTTCGAAGAGCACAGTTTTCTTCATTAATGAGTGAAGCCTATCAACAAAATCATGCACGTTGTATCTCTTTTCCATGGCTATTTTTTTTTCTTTGATCGTCTAGTACGTTTGCCTAGAGTAGTACCTAGCCCCCAAGCGTCCAGCTAAGGGCGAAGGCAAATCGGAACTAGACAGTGGAAAAGGAATGAAACGGAGTAGGCTTTGTAGAAAGGGGAAGAACCTTTTCGGAGGGGAAGGCATGGGCGTTAGACAGACAGAAGAAGATAATTTGCATTAATAAAGCAATTTGAGATAGGTGGACTAGGGCTTTCGAGTGCAACCTTCCATGGAAATCAAATATCTCTCTTATGTTTGACGGACAAAGGCTTTAAACAAGTATCGATTGGAACATCCTATATGAGATATCTTCCTTCTCCTTATTGACTAGCTGACCGAATTGATCCACAAACAGAAAAATTGCATTCCGATCCGCATCCTCAAACCCTATATCTCTCTCCTCCCTCTAGATATGGTTCGGTTTGGCTTGTTTGGTGCTAGGAACATAGCTTCAAGCAAGACGGGTTGAAACATCCCTATAGCTTGGTCATGTATTTTGTCTCTTTCATTTACCTCGACCCGCAACTTCCATGGATCGATCAGAGTGAAGGAGCTCCTCCCCACGTGACTGATCGTTCCAATCATGAGACTTTTCGTGCCACCCATTTGTAAAATGGATTGGCCCTGTTTTACTTAAGGAGGGTATGTAAATCTTGGAATTGTTTGATCTCGCTGGCAAAAGTGACGAAGTCGATTTCACTCCATAGAGGAACCTCGAAATTGAACTTTTGCGATGAACCCCGACTTTTTTGAGTCAATGTCGATTTCCCTCGCCTCAAAAGATGGCAAAAAAGACAACTTTGAAATATAGGTGGGATCTTAATTCCTCATTTTTGACATGCTACTCACGGGGAAAGTTCCATTTGTTGGTTTTTCAATGGAGAGGGGAACAACCAATCGAATGATCTTTAGTGCTCTCGCCTTACTCAGTAGGCCCGGTAATAGCTATCAGTCTTTCTCTGCCCTGCCCTGCCTTATCTTCTTTCACTCGATCTACACTACCTCCATGTATTGATATTGGGTCGTCATGGGAATCCTCTATCAAATGGGTTTCACTCATAGCTATAGGAGAAGTGTCCGGCTGTTCTCCTCCGTTCCTTGGGACAAGTCTTTCTACGGGATGTTCCTTTCCCGACCATATCATTCAAGCTTTCTTTCTTCTGTTTTCTCTTCTTTCTCATTTTTGACATGCAACTTATTAAAGGGAAATTCTATTTGCTAGTTTTTCCAGAGGAAGGGGAATGATCGTTCAATCTATACCGTATGGAAAGAGGAACAAGAGAATAATGAAGCCCTACATCGCTGTCTGCCGGGGTATTGAGAATGTGGTATTGCTTCACGCGGTCTCAGTCTCAGTAGGTTGCTTGCTTCCTTGCTCCGATATGAGTTGAGAAGTATCCGGGGAAGTCCCCTATAATATAAAGCGAGTCCCGTTCCACTCTTCTCTCAATGTCAGTGCTTGGAGATCGGGTACAGCGAGATCACTTTTCAGCTTGTTAGTCTGCTATGCATGAAAGCAAGGAGGGGAGAAGCTCTCTTTCTTCCTCGGTAATCCGGTATGTGAGACATTTTTATACAAGGTCTCATAAGATGCCCTACCCATAGAGGAAGGATTTCGTAGCGGACAAGTCATTCCTCAATGAAACTTCCATAGTGACCTTTCACGAATCTGTCTTGAAGAGTGAGATCGTTATTGCATAGATAAGAATGGTATTGTATGACTTGAATGAAAGATGGAAGAATTGGGGGAGACCCCTTTATGTCATTGATGCGGAAACATCAAACAATGTTCTACTTGGGCGGCCTTGAATGCATGATAATTATGCAGTCCCTTAGATTCTATAATGCAATTCATGTGTGGTTTAGCATCCTTGACTTGCCTTAGGAAGTCTATCCCCAGTACCATCAGTGGGAACTTTGCTTTCTGGTTGGGAACTCTCACTGTCCTTTTCACTTCTTATTACTCTTTTCGTTCACTTTTTCTAACATTTCTAGTACCAACTAATTCATTCAGGCGAGACATCTTACGATGTCATGATGCGCCCATTCCTATGGCCATTCCTTTAATACTTCTGGCTCTCGGGAGTCTCTTTGTAGGATACTTCGCCAAAGTGTGACCCGTTAGCGCATAAGTCAGTATTGTGACGAAGCGGCTATTGCTCACCCGACACGATCATACGAGGTCATAATTCACCCAACACGATCATCCAGGGTGAACAATAATTGGGGATCGGATGCGGGCAAAATTCCCGCCATTGGCTGAGATGTTCAGTCGACTCCCTCCCCCTTTGTGGGGGTACGGACCCCTACGAGTGAGCAGAAAAGGGAGGAGGAAAGAGGCCCTGGTGAACCGTCATAATTAGTGAACAAGTGTAAGCTTCGCTGCCCGACAGTGTGGAGTACTGACCACACCGAGGGACAGGCCCTGAAGCGAAGGACGGGAATGAGCGAAATCAATGTGTTCCAATTTCTGGCCTTTCACCGACCTTCCAATGGACCATGGACTAAACGGCCACTGCCTGAAAGGACTATGTCCAAGGGACCGCCTCCCCCCCCCCACAGAAGGTACATCTTGCACCTATGGGTCGCTATAACTATCCAAGAAGACACTCGAAACTGGAAGGATAAACAAACCCACCCGGTGGACTGCCGAGCTACAAGTCCTACGACACAGGAGCGGGATTCTCTAAAAAGCCAAGGTCGTGGGTGGACAAGAGGGCCCACTTGGAGAGTTGGGATCTCAGCAGGAAATGCAAAGGTTGCTTAAAGCCGGTCGGCCGATAGGTGAAAGAGAATCCACTAGTGTAGTTCTGATCTGAGTAGGCTCATAATAGGGAATACCCTACCCCTGGGAACCGGGGCCTGGCCATCCTTTGTTTGCGGTCGACGTTCCGAAAAATTTTGTCCGTCGACAGCTGAATGTTTCGATCTGGTTCTATTCATGGTCGCATCTGTAAACGTTTTCCCTTGGGTCGACGCCCCCTTGTATAGTAAGGGCCAGGCATTGATCTATATCACTTCAGAAGACACGATATAACATTACCTTCTCCTTGGTGAGTCGAAGTGGGGTTCCGTCCTTCCTTGCCTTGCGACCTAGGTATTCCGTTTCTGGTTTTCCAGACTTTTTTTAAAGGGCCCCAGTTTTCCGTTTTTCATCTTTTCATAAACTCCTGCTCGAGCTACTCGGCTAACTCGGGTTCTTTCGAAGAAGACCTTGATTTGAAAAGCAAAATCAACACCTTGCTTGATCCATTGAATGATCAAAAAATTTGTCTTTGAATACTCAAGGGGATTTGGAGAACCAGCGAGGCGGGAGGAAAGAGCGATCACAAATCTCACGAATCCATTCAAGAGTAAACCTATGCGGTGGCTCCTAAACGAACTTATCTCCTACATCTGATAGCAACCAGGTACCGTCATCTACTAATTAATCTATTTCAGATACCCTACTATATCATGGTCTCATCTTATAATACCTTAGGAGCTAATTAAACACTTTTTATCAAATGAAACTGTCTCAATTCCCGGGCAATCGCACCAAAAACTCGATTTTTTATTTCCTTCTTGATCAATGACAACTGTTGCATTGTCATCATATCGTATTATCATACCGTTGTCACGTTTGTGTTCTTTACATGTACGTATAATTACAGCTCTGACCACTTCTGATCTTTCTAGAGTGGGTACTGCTTCTTTGATTAAAGCAAGAATAATGTCACCAATATGAGCATATCGGCGATTACTAGCTCCTATGATTCGAATACACATCAATTCTCGAGCCCCGCTGTTGTCCGCTACATGGGTCTGATGTTGAATCATATCTTTTTTTTATGTTCTTCAATGCAAAGGGCGAAGGAAATAAATATATATACATTAGTTTGTCCAAAAATCAAGAAACCTGCGATTGTTTTTTTCATCACAAAGATCTCTTTCCTTTGGTTCCACATCCCTATCCCACAATAATGAATTGAGTTGAGTTCGTATAGGCATTTTGTACGCCGCTATTGAAATCTCTTTTCTGGCTACAATTTCTGAAACTCCGCCCATTTCATAAATTATTCGACCTCGTTTAACGACAGATACCCAATCTTCGGGAAATCCTTTCCCTGAATCCATACGTGTTTCCGTAGGTCTTACCGTAACTGGTTTGTCTGGAAATATACGTACCCATATTTTTCCACCACGACGTGCATATCGTTTCATTGCTCTTCGCTCTGTTTCTATTTGTCTAGATATGATCCAAGTGGGTTCAAGTGCCTGAAGAGCATATCTACCGAAACAAATAAGATTACCTCGATAAGATATTCCCTTCATTCTTCCTCTATGTTGTTTACGGAATCTGGTTCTTTTGGGGTTCTAGTTGATGGTTGTTTCTCAATTCCATCTCTACTATTGAACCGTACATGAGAGTTTCTTCTCATCCATCTCCTCGCGAATGAAAGGATTCAAAAATATTTCATTAAGATATACATGTATTTAATGAATAATACACTGAATCATGGGATTCTTTGAGATTTCATCTAATCTATTAGGAATTTGTATATCTTGTTTAGACTAAACATATATTTCTATTTATAGAAAATATTTATAGAGAATTTCGCGTTATAACGAATCTTTATTTTTTTTTCTTTTATCGTAATGGATCGCCCCCAATTTCGCAATCAAATAAAATAAAGCTTTCGCGGGCGAATATTGACTCTTTCAATATCTAGTTCAGTTGTAGGGTTAGCCCATGACCTATCAGAATAAATGAATTGGTCCCTGGTTCATTCCGCCATCCCACCTAATGAATCATTAGGCTTTTGGATGGCTCTTGCCTCTTGCCCTACCGATCTATGCTACCTCGTATGGTACTGTCTTTCTCGTTGTGTGCTTTTCTCCTTTACTATATAAGGGTTCTATCCCAGAAAGCTCTTTGAAATCCTTTCTAGTCTGGAAAGGGACCGCGAATCTAGCCACCACTTTCTCTATTTAAAGAAAAAGAAAGAGGTCCTTGCTTGATTGAGGAAGATAACTAAATACCTTCAACCGCGTTCACTTACTATCAAGGGATTAAGCCACTATCAAGGCAGGAAAGAGACATTCGCATACTAGCTATCACAAACTAGATGCTTACATTCCTTTTTCCTCCTCCAGTGCAGTAAGTAATAAATACATCTAGAAAGAAGATATTCTCTAGCCTAGAGGAAAGAGAACAACTAGGATGAAAAGTATTACGAATCTTAATATAGTGACACAGGATTATAGAATGTCACTAGGATAAGCGTCCGATTTTTTCCATGGGAAGATTTGAATGACCTCACAAGGAACCTCATTAAAGATAGATAGCTACCTTAGAGAGCTTACCCTTTGTTTTTATTAGAGCAATTGATATATCCTAGGTTGAGGAAGAAGGCTTGAAATAAGCTCTTCCCAGCTACTGACTCTAATAAGACTAATAGACGTACCGCAGAAAGAAGGTCAACCTCACCCCATGTAATCACAGCTTTCTTCCCTTCAGGTCAAAGAGTAAGAACTCGCTTTCGAGCTAACCTTACATGGAGATACCTGCCCAAGAAGAGTTCTCATTCACGGCTAACTAATCATTCGTTCGAAGTTGACAGGGGAGAGGGCTTACTTTCCTATATTATGTAATGATGGATAGGCTGGCTGCACTCCCTTTGAGGTAAGAACAGTTCCTTTTGATTCAATTGCAAGAAAACAACCTGTTATGAT